>JAWDJE010000002.1:229397673-231937673 GCA_035047345.1 Bradypodion ventrale | reverse complement strand
AGCTTTAAGAAAGGATTAGACAAGTTCATGGAGGACAAGGGTATCAATGGCTATAATTATGGATACTTAAGGACAACCTCCGGGTTGGAGAGATAGGCAGGATATCTCTCAATGCCATTTCCAGGGAATCCTAAGCAGGTGAAGGCATCTCCTTGGGAATACCCTAAAGGAAATGGTGAGCCACTGTGTGAGACAGAATGCTGGACTGGATGGGCTGTGGCCTGTTCCAGCAAGGCTGTTCTTATGTTCTTATGTCTTTGAGCAAACTTCTCATAGGTCCAAAGAATAGATGATTATTGGGATGTACCACCCACATTTTCATACATTAGAGCAGTGGTTCTTAACCTTTTTCAGCCATGGGCCAGGCCATGCCCCCTCAGACACCTGATTGGGCCAGACTGGTGGTTCTCCCCACCATAAACACTTCCGTAAAATGCATCTGGGGTTGTCATAAGCTCATTTACGACAGCCACTAACCAGTGGTAGGCTCCAAAAAATGTTTACTACCACACTGTGGGTGTGGTATTGTGGACATGGCCAGGGGAAAGCTCTGTGTTGTACCCGAATTAGGACTACTTTTTTTCAAAACTTGGATGGGTGGGGCCTGCCAGAATTTCTGCTACTGGTTCTGGCGAACTGGTGCGAACCTGCTGATGCCCACCACTGCCACTGACTCATTTACAGCTTTCGTAAATGTGTTTATGATGGCTGTAAATGAGTCCGCGGCCAATTTTGGTGGCAGTGGCTGCTGAATTATTTGGTGCTGTAGGTTGAGAACTCCTTATTAGAGGAAGAGTGAAGAACCCCCTTTTTTGGTCATAGATCACATTCCTCAGGGGTAATCTGTTGGGGAAAAATAGCAGACTTGCATGCACTATCACTGAGTATCAATGGGAGGGGGAATTACAGCCTACTGTGAGGATTCCTTGGTACTAATTTGATTAGTAAAGTCCTTCCCACTTCTGTAATTTTGGGGGGAAACATGTTTCTTCTGCATGCCAGAGACACTATTTCATTGTTGATGGCCTCATTTTTCCATTCTCTGATCTCTATCACAGAGCAAGCATGTAGGGAGTCCCATGTGGTAAAAATCCAATTTTTACCCCACTTTCCTTCTGATTGTAACTACAGATTAAATAGTTAAATAAATAAATAAATGTAACTGTGAGTGAATTTACATTTTTAATTTGCGGGTGCTGCTAGAGTGACTTTTGCTACAGAAAGTGGAGCTTCCTGCAGAAAGTTTTTTTTAAATAAAATGTTTGGTGGCTGTGAATATCAGAACAATGATTGCAGCGCTATTCAGGATGGATGGGTATGTGGTAGTGACATACAGTCCATATATTCATTCCAGGTGGAAGATGATTGGGGAGCAAGGACACATGTTTTGGAAATGCTGAATGTTAGGGTAAATGTTGCTCAGCCAGCATTGTCAGATGCCTCCTGCAACTCAGCCTTTGCACCACTATGGACCTCTACTAATGTAAAAATGCATTTTTTTTGATGCGAAGCAGTTTCTCTCCTCTTATGAATGTCCATTATGCTACCTTGTCTGGAATTAAGAGTCAGTATTTGCAGTGGGTCTTAGATAAAATTTGTGAGTCATTAGGTCAATTCTGTCATATGGCAACTCTGTTCAGGGGTTTCTAGGTAGAGAGTACTGTAATTAGAAGTGAGTTGTCATTCTTTTCTTTTGAGGGTATCCCAGGACTGTGAAGTCTGCCCAAGTTCACAGTGGCTGGTTCTTCTGGGATATACAGTGGGGCATTGAACTCCCATAGTCAGACACTTAACTCACAGAGCTATCTAGCCAGCTACAGTTGACCTTACCTATAGCTAAATATAATTATAGTCAACCCTCACATAACAGCGCGTTCAGATAGCATCATTTTCGCTTAACAACGCGACGTTATGCACCACGTGTTCCCTCGCATAAAAACGTTTTTAGTGTCGTTGTCCGGACAGTGATGCTAAAATAACCATCATTTTCCAGACAATGACGCTAAAAACTTTGTTATGCGGGGAACTCCATAGAAACCAGCATAACAACAAAAATCGCTTAGCAACGCTACTTGGGGAACCAAGTAACGTCGTTATGCGAGGGTCTACTGTATGATTCTAATGTGAGGAATGGATCATGATGTGAAATGTTGGTGTTCATGTGGAGCTATAGCTCTTGGGTACAGCTAATCAATCATGTGCTAGCAACATTTAACATACTCATACCTATGGTTACTGAGTTGTAAGTCTTACTGGCCAGTATCTTGTTTAATAATTATGTGAATGCAAAGCTTTAGCAGCAGAAACTGCCCTGGTAATCCAATCAGATACCAGTTGTATCTGACCAGGCACCTGATTGACACCTTGTCAGTTGGAATTAAAATGTGCAGGATTCTTTAATTAATGAACTCAATTATTTTCAATTTAATTTTAGCTTAGTTCTGATTTGTTTTTGTTTTTTTGCTGACTGAGTTATATTGTAGTTGTGAACAGAGCATGTACATTATTAATTAGTGTAAGATTTTTAAATGTGTTCAATACCATCTATGTATGGGACTCCTGCCAACCTAGCAGTTCGGAAGCAAGAAATTGTGAGTAGATAAATAGGTACCACGTCGGAAGGAAGGTAAACAGCATTATGTGCACTCTGGTGTTGAGGCATGCCTGCCACGTGTCCAGGGAAATGTCTGCATATGCTGGCTCTTTGACTATAAACAGATATGAGCACTGAACCCTAGAGGCAGATATGACTGGCTTTCAAGCAACAACAATCTTTACCCTTTATCTTTACATCTATATATGTATTTTAATGTTTGCTATTGATTTAATTTTGTTTGGATTGTTCTGTTTGATCTTATTGTTTTGTGGGTAATCTGTTTCACTCTTGTAAGCCACCCAGAATGGAGTGGGGGAAAATAAATAAAATTCCACATGCACAAATACTGAAACAGAGAGTGCCTACTATGTTCAGTTTGGTTTTACTCCCCAGATTTCCATGAGCCTGATAGCTTGACAAAATTCATGCAGTCTATAAAACAATATGGATTGCATTAATGAGAGAGAGTATCACTCACATTTACAAATAAGTAATTTTAGCAATTTGATGTGGTTAATATGCTTCATGTTTTGCTGCAATTGAACAAATCAACAAATTAATTCAGAGTTCCTGTCTAGATTGCATTTTCTATTCTTTGATCAAAGCAGCAGAGCTCAGGCCCGATGGGAAAGCATAGCCCCTGTGACATAGATAACATTCCTTATTAACACATGCAGATAAAAATACAGCCAATATGAGTAGAATGTCTGCCACACAAATATTATGTACATTAATATTTTACATGAGGTCTAGGACAATAATTCAATTTATGAAATTTGACACGCACACATATTTACTTGGCATTGCTAAAACAAAGTCTGCTCCTCTAGCGCAACACAATTTGTTGAATGATGTTTATTTAATAAATAGAAACTTCACGGCTTGCTTTTCTAAAAATTTGATAGCTATGAAATATTTGGTTTTTAGTTAACTTGGACAATAAAAGGCATGCACTCAGCCTTTGAAAGGGACCTTGAATAGTACGCCACCGGGGCCTCCCGCCCGCTCTCTAGCACATGGCACAGGACCGCCCCCACCCCCACCGGGGACACATCACATACTAGAACCACTGGCTTCCTTGGATCAAAGTGAGTCAGGACAGCATTCAAGGAAAGGAGTGACTTTAGCTCTCCAAATGCTTTCTCCTGCCTGTCCCCCCACTGCCAAGCCGTGTCCTTTTTTAGTAGGGCGTGCAGTGGCTCCGCGACCGATGCCTTCCTTGGCAGGAATGAGTGATAAAAATTAAGGAGCCCTAGGAAGGACTGCAACTCTGGCTTTGCGGTGGGGCGAGGGGCATTCTTTACGGCCGCAACCTTTGACTCCAAGGGGCGAATTCCCTCTGGGGTCACCTTAAACCCGAGGAACTCGACCTCTCTTGCGAAAAACACACATTTGTCTTTTCGTAGGCGAAGCCCCACTTTTTCAAAAACTGAGAGGACCCCATCTAACCTCCTAGCTAGTTCTGCCTCGCTCCCCGCTGTTATCAGGACATCGTCGAAGTAGGGGAGGACACCTGGGAGTCCCTTTAATAGGCGTTCCACGAGGGCTTGGAAAATCCCGGGGGCCGAATTCACGCCAAACTGGAGGCGCGTCACCTTAAAGGCCCCCTTGTGGGTTACGATCGTCTGTGCGGCGGCAGCAGCTGGGGTTACCGAGAGCTGCTGATATGCCTGCGTTAAGTCTAGCTTGGCGAAACACCTCCCCCCATGTAACGTGGCCAGTAGATGGCTGACCACAGGCACTGGATATGCATTTGGCCGAATGGCCTTATTAATCGTACATTTATAATCCGCACAAATCCTGACCTCCCCGTTTGATTTAAGGGCCGTAACAATCGGCGTTTCCCATTCCGCCGAGTCAACTGGAACCAAAATCCCCTGCCCCACCAGTTTGTCCAGTTCCACCTCGATCTTGTCCTTTAGGGCGAATGGCACTCTCCTTGGCTTGAGGCGGATGGGCCGGATCTCTGGGTCCAGTTCAAAGGAGACTGGGGGCCCCCTGTACGTCCCGAGCCCCTTTTTGAAAACGTCCGGGTGCGCATTGCACACATCCCGCATTGGGTCAGTTTCGATGGCGTTAATGCCGGACAGTTCGATTCCCAGGGGAGCAAACCACTGTGTTCCCAGAAGGCAGCATTTCCCCTCCTTGAGGACGACTAGGGGCAGTCTCTCGGAATAGTTCTTGAATTTTACTTCGAACTTTCCCACCCCCAACACTGGGATCCCATTTCCCTGCACGTCCCGCAAGTTTGACCTTAAGGCCCGCAGTTTGGGCCGCGCCTCTGGGGGAATGCGCATATACTCTCTCTGGGATATGATAGAATAGGACGACCCCGAGTCTATCTCCATTCTCACTGGGAGCCCCTGTAACTGTACCTCAACGAAAAAACGTCGGTGCTCCAGTCCCACGCGGTTGACGCCTCCCTCGTCGAAACCGGTTGAGACCTTCCTGGTGCCGGTCGCCTTCCGCTGGTGTCGCTCTTGTCCTCAGTCCGTCCGTGCCTGCAAACTCTGGTGATGTGCCCCTTCCGGCCGCAGTTGTGGCACTCGGCCTTGCGAAACGGGCACCTCGTGCGGTCGTGGGGTGCCCCACAACCGTCGCAACGGCGGTCTTGCCTGTCGCGGGTCTCACGCTTCTCCCCGCGTTTCCTTATCCGCTGGACATCGTCGTCCTCGCTGGAACAGGGGTCTGTCATTGTGGACGACTCCTCGGATGTCGCTGGTGAGCCGGCGGGCGGCTTGGGGGCCTGCCAGGCCGTCTTTGCTGGTGTCCGCCGGGCCGCTTGCACTGGTGACTTGGCCCTCTCGGCCGCGGTCCCTCGGGACTTAAACAACCTGACCCCGCTCCTGGCCTCCTCGGCTGCTTGGGCCTCCCGCAGTACTTCGTTGAACGTGAGGCAGCTGTCGCGGGTCATCAGGCGCCTCTGCAGCTCCTCATCCTTCAAACCGCACAACATGCGGTCTCGGAGGGCCTGGTCCAGGTCGTCCCATTGGCAGTGCACCGCTGCCAGCCGGAGGGCCGCCGCGTAGGCGGACACGGATTCGCCTGGGCGCTGGTCTCGCCGATGGAACGCGACCCGGGCTGGGAAGATTGAAACGGGCGGTTGGAAATGCTCACGAAGCGTCTCCAAAATGTGGTCGATGGGCACTTCGTCCACCTTTCGGGGGGCCACGAGGGTCATCAGGATCCGCATCGCGGCCGGTCCCACCTGGGACAGGAAGTGTGAGCGCATCTTCGCGTCGTCGTCGACGCTGGCGGCTTCCATCGTGTGCTGAAATTGGCACTCGTAGAGCTCCCACTGCTCGGGTTCGCTGACATCGAACTGGTACGGCTTGACTTTGGGATTCGCCATCGATCCCATCCTCGTCGCCAATTTGGTGTCTTGCACGGGAGACAAAGAAGGAGTCGCAGGAAGGACTAACATAGGTTTATTCTTTGATGGTCAGTATGAACATGTCGTAATGGCGGAGGTACATCTCATTATATACAGTAACATAATGCATTTGAATCTTGTTGCACGGTAGCTCATTGGCTGCTACCGGCGTGGCCTCGCCCAGGTGGCCTCTCTTCTTGTAGTTGTTTTCTGTAGCTCTTTGTCATGCGGAGAATCTCCCGCGGCTGTTCGTGATTTGGGGAATGTGGACCATGTGAGACTGAACGCTCGCAGCTGCCCTCTATGGGCGGCTTGCTCGCGTTTCTTAACAGCTGAGATACATTGTGATTGTGGACTGGTTACATTCATATATTTAAAGAAACATTGTACATGTATACATAACAGGCACCCCCTTGGTTTATGCCTGAATTTTTGTGAACAAAATTGAGTTAAACAGTTCCATTCTTCCTTCTGCCAAATGAGTCAAAAATATCCTCCATTTTATTACTTCCAACTGTGCCTTTGCTTTCTCAAGAGTAAAAAAACCTGTTTGCCTTAAAAAAACAAAAAAACAAAAACTAGCTTTAGGCAGCCCAAGAGAGGTTAAGCATATCAAACACATCATTAAGTAAATGCAGGTGAGAAATTTGCCTGGAATTTCTTCATAAATACAACAAGGAACTTGAGATCTAAAGCCTATCAGCTATGGGAGAAAGATTGGCCTTTCTGACTAGAGCACTTTCAAGTATTTGGTTGGGGTACACAGAAAAAGCCTCCTGGGTGATTGCGGTATTTTTAACCACAGTTTGGGGGCATATCCCAGGCAACAGCCACCTTGTGCTGCCGGCTAATCTTTCTCACACTATATCAGGCGAAAGGAACTGCAGAATGAACTCACCAAGAGGTAGTTTAATTTTGGGATATGCAGAAGTAGAAGTTGATACCTTTTCTGGATCACTAAATTAAAAAAAAAAATCATTGCAAGCTTTCGTGATTCATGATCACTTCTTCAGGCAAGGCATTCAAATGTTTGTGGCATGGTGGTCTGTTTGCCAGGCTCTGTTCTTAAAAGCAGCAGTTGATTTGATACTCTGCCCCTAACTGCTGCTTTTAAGGACAGAATTAGCAGACCATCATGCCATAAACATTTGAATGCATGCCTGAAGAAGTGATCATGAATCACAAAAGCTCGCAATGATTTTTTAATTTAGTGATCCAGAAAATGTATCACCTTCTATTTCTGCTTATGTTTTATATGTGGATCAGACGGCTGACTTTGTTCATTTTGGCAGTTCCACATATGGCTTAGACAAGGAGGAGGAGGAGGAGGTGGTGGTGGTGGTGGTGGTGGTGGTGGTAGTAGTAGTAGTAGTAGTAGTAGTAGGTTCTTAAAGTATCTAGTGTTGATGCCTTGCATAGGGCAGAGAGAGTGAGCAGTTATCATGACAGCTACCATAGCTGTCGTCCTCCTCAGGAGATATCAGAAACTCAGGCACCCACATATTGCTTCATACCAACATAACCATCCTGGTCATTTGATTCTTACTCAAGTTGGGACTTCTGTAAAGCTAATGGGCATTTACTGCACAATGAAGACCAAGCATACACACAATGTTTCCCACTGTGAGAGGGACAGGTGATAAAAGTAGGTTGATCCTGGGAAATGCATTTTCTTTTCAGCAGCTTAGAGGACTGCTTCAAAGAGATGCTTGGAGAACTGGCTCATGAATGAATGCTCCAACTGGGTGGAGTGGGGGCCCCTACTTATGTGTTCCTAAGACACCTAAACCAATGGTGAGATGTAAGTACGTAAGTACGTAAGTAAGTAAGTAAGTAAGTAAGTAAGTAAGTAAGTAAGTAAGTAAGTAAGTAAGTAAGTAAGTAAGTAAATGTCTAATAATATCAAAATGTCTGCAAGAGATGGCTCTGTTACTTGGTTATCAAGGATCCAGACATTTCCCCCCTCTTTTTAATTAAGCAAAATTACATAACAACATAACTTAAATCACATTACAAAGTACTCATTATACATTTTAGTACACATCTTCTTACACATAAAACATAACAAAGGTCAAGCCAGGGGGGAGGGGGCACCGATGGAGCATTGCAAGCCTCCCCCATCCCCCACCCCAAAAAGGCATTTCTTGTTTTAAAAGTTACCCACAGACACAACTATGCCCGGATAATAACTGGCTGTTTTGAAGCTGATCAGTCCAGACAGATAAGAATTTCATATAGTCTGTTTCTCACAGTAAGATAGCATCCCAGTTGCATGGGTGTATAAATCACATCACAGAATTGTGACATCCTGATTATTATTTTTTGAAGTTTGAGACCTTGGGTAAAAACATCCCTACTAATGGACCTGTAAATAAGGTGCACTTAAATGTATACTTTGATTTTTGCTACAATTATTCTTTCCCAAGCTCTGGCATGTGAGTGAAAAGTACAACTGGGTGAAGAGAGTTCAACCAACCCCCTCCTCCCTGTCACAAAGGCATTCTTGATGTAATTTAGTCAGAGGCTGCTCCAGTGACATGTGGATGATGGTGTTCATCTTAAATGCAAAGAGAAAGATGATATATGATGGTCTTATTGCCAGCAAGGGCAGCTTAATATATTAGTATAGTTCCTCTCTCCTGTCAAAATGGATGGCCAGAGGAAAGAGTGATAAATTCTGGCCAAGTGTCATAGCAAGCCAGCAGGGTAAAGTGACTTAGGATGCAACTACTTGTACATTGATATAAAATACAGGAAATGTTCCAGGACTGGGAGTATCTGAGTTGAATTTTTCCCCACAATTTTCCATGAAATAAAACCCCAGTCTTCTTTATCCCAACCATAGTTCTTTGCTCTGGTGATGTTATGTATGCATGTATATGTTGCTTTAAGAAATGTATGAATGTAACCGGACCACAATTACAATGTAGCCCAGCTGTTAAGGAACGCGAGCAAGCTGCCCATAGAGGGCAGCTGCGAGCGTTCAACTCACATGGTTCTCATTCCTCAAATCACCGGCAGCCGCGGGAACTCTCCCGCACTATCAACAACTACAGAAGAGGGGCGTGACTTGGAATGACATCACGCCGGTAGCAGCCAATGAGCTACCGTGCAACCAGATTCAAATGTATTGTGCTACTGTATATAATGTGATGTACCTCCGCCATTACCACATGTTCATCCTGATCATCAACCAATAAACCTGTGTTAGTCCTTACTGCGACTCCTTCTTTGTCTTCCGTGCAAGACACTAAAGGTGATGAGGCATCTTCTTTTTATGACAGAAGATCCATTTGCATTGTTTTAGGTGGTCTGATTGCATGAGCCAAAGAAGAGGAGTTTGTAGCCCTTTCTTTCTTTCTTTCTTTCATGCTTGCTTGTTTGCTTGCTTCAGTCCACACAGCAGCCAGGAGAGAAGTGGATTGTCTTAGGAACAATATATTGTTTCAAGCTATCTTTGTTGTAATGTGAAATGTTTCAGCATCTGTTGTGTATTTAATAAAATGTTTCGCCATTTTGGGTTCTCTTCAGTTTTCAAGTAACGCGAGATTGGGGTTTGTGCCATTTTACTCCAAGAAGCGCAAGTGGTGTCCGGTCCAGGATCTCCCCATTCTCTCCTGAGTTCCATCAACCAATCTTGTTAATTCCCGCCTAAATGTATCTTTCCCTAACTGTATATAAGTCGCTGTGGCACAATTGAAATTGTGTTCTTATCCCCTGAATAAAGTTAAGTGTTTGGCCCGTTATGCTGGCTGCTGCTCATTTTTTCAAGAACACTAAAGCATTGTTTGGTCTGAATAAGCAGGCAAGAACTGCTTCCAAAAAGGGTACCTCTTTTCCCCATCTCCCACACAATGGGCAAATCTATCAACCAATTTTTAAATGGATTTAGTTAGTATGCACATCCTGAGCCTTTAAATGAACCAAAACACGATCATGTATCAGAATCCACATCTTTCCAAGCTTTCTGAGGCAGCTTATCTCAAGAAGAACATCACAAAGGGCTTGTATTTCAGACAGCCGACATACAAAAGAGCATCAGAATAGTGTGCAGTAGATGGGGAGGAATTGTAAATTCAAAAATGTATATGAAAATGCATGTGTACAAAAGGGTAGCGATCTCCTTCCTGATTTCTTTATGTACAGAGATAGGATGGAACAAACTTTCTCTTAAAAACCCAATTCCAACTTGACAGCAGTTGACAGGTGCATCTTAATCAACAGCTGCATTTATTAGCTCAGGGGTGACCAACCTTGGTGCTCCAGCTGTTCTTGGACTTCAATTCCCAGAAGCCCTGATGAGCAGGTGTCCTGATGAAGTCCAAGAACAGCTGGAGCACCAAGGTTGGCCACCCCTGTGCTAGCTATTACAGATCAAGTGGGATCAAATACCAATATTCTCCATGAAATCTCCATTCTTAGCTGAAACCATGGAGAACCAGAGCTGAACAGCCAGTGCTCTTCTATATCCCAAGCATCTTACTGAATCATCCTGATCCTGCTTAGTCAGCTGGCTTCCTTTTCATTGCCTTCTGAAAGCACCTGGGATTGTGATGTGAGACTATTTTTAACTTATGAAAAAGATATGGAATTGGGTGGCTGGGTATTTCTCTCCT
Organism: Bradypodion ventrale; assembly: GCA_035047345.1. Classification (NCBI taxonomy): domain Eukaryota; kingdom Metazoa; phylum Chordata; class Lepidosauria; order Squamata; family Chamaeleonidae; genus Bradypodion; species Bradypodion ventrale. Next base: position 231,927,088 of record JAWDJE010000002.1, on the reverse strand, counting down.
ACCATCCAGGTGTTTTTCACAAGGCTATGCATGTTAACCTCTGTAACAAAACAGACCAAACCTGCCTGTCATGTGCAAATAATTCACAGTCTACCGAGTTGTAGTCTGGTCCATGATGGTGAATTTAGGAAAAAGTAGGGGTGAGGGGAATGTAACAGCATGGACCCTGATTTAACAGGTGTTGAAGTAAGAGGTTGTTTAAACTTCCTATATAGGAAGATTCCATGTGGGAGTAATTTTGTCTGGTAATGCAGTATAGACAGCAAAGTTAAACCTCACTTCCCAGAATCATGGCTCCCGTTCAGATTCTTGGAGTTAGTCCAATGCAGACATGTTTCAGAGTAGCAATTTATATACAATTATTATCAGCAGCTATAACAGGGATGTTCCATTCCCTATTGGGCCTCCAGGGAGAAGATCCACCTAGTGTGGTCCTGGATAAGCGGGGCATTCGCAGGATGCCTCAAGATGAATGGAATTGTGAACCTCTTCTATCTATTCTCTACCTGAAAACCCTGGAAATTATTGCCCCAAATCAGAATTGACTTGACTGCATGCAATTATTATTATTACAACTTAATCATGCCCATTGATTTCTAGAAAGTGGTATGTGAGTGCTGGGCTATTCAAGTGATTTACTAACCAGGTTGTGCATGTAAAGAAGATACACACAGGTGCTTTGGTGCCGTGACTCATGTTACTTAAGATGGCCGGATGAACCATGTGACCGGCCCATGGCCCAAAAAGTTTGGGCACCCTGACTAAAACTGTGGGAAAATGAAACAGAAGCAAAATTCAAAGAAAAAACTCCTTCCAAAAAAAGGATGATGAAAAAATATAGGAGTGAAGGTGTCTGAGTGTTTTGGAGCTTACTGGATTGGAAGAATGTGGCTCTTTCAGCAGGCTTCACCTCTTGGCTACAACAGTGACAACAAGTTTTATTAAAAAAAACTTAAAGACTAACTGATTTATTACAGAATATGTTGTTTGGATGGATTAGAGTCTATTTTAATAGACCGGTATTGTTTTACCCTTGGGATGGTAGTTACTTGTTTTATTCCCTCTGTACCTTTTATAGCTACACAAATATATGCCAACTGAGGGTAATACTTCATGCATCTGTTGAAGTGGAGTCTAGTACAGGAACCTTTCATGGGAATACCTTTGTTAATGTTTATTTATAGTGCTGCGAGACGCTTGCTGCTTCTATAGCTTAATGTAAGTGAAGAAAGCAAATATTGTGGGCAAATGCTAAAACTGTGGTTAAACAGCGGTTGTTACTCAATTGAAGCTGGTCTCCTGTCAACCAGTTGTGGTGATTAAAAAGCAGCACAACATAGCTGTTTGAAAATAAGCCTACTAATTCAGGTATGGTATGAAATCATGGGCTTTAGATAAGCTATTATAATTTTAAAAAAAATGAAATATGGGATTATCTCAGGATACTAAAATGGTAATCAATGTAGAAATAGTACGGAAAGTGAATTAAGAACAAGAAACCATAAAACATATACAATGCAGAAAACTAGAGGCCATTGATCTCATAATGAGAAACACAAAAGGTTGAGGTTGTTACGGTTGGTCATTTAAGGTAAAAGATGGCAAAAGACCGGGAGGAAAATGTTTCCAGACAAGGGATAGACAATAAAATGTTACCCAGTAAACTCTAAAAGGGAAGCTTCTCAATAAACTACCCTCACATGGAACAAAGGGTTACCTCCAGAAAGCATTGTAATTGAAGTGGGTTTTCATTTCTGCTTTCCAGCAGAAATGTGGAGTGAAAGCAGATGACTGACCTTTTGTATGCCTTCCTTTTTTCTCCTCAGCCCCAGATGTCTGCCTGAAGGATTCTAGGCAATATCTGGGACTGGAAGTCCTAGAATTATGAAAATCCCATCTTTAAAGGCTACTCTTTCCCCACAGTGCTGGATGTATCCCAGTGTATCCCAAGAGCATGTGAAGAAAGACAGCCAACAATTCCAAAAAAAAAAGAAAGTTGTCATTGGCCCAAAATAGGAAGGAGCCACATAATGGTTCACTGAATTTCCCCAAGAAGCTCCTGGTGGTAGGTGTGGCAGACAAGTGGGCTAGCAGGCATAGAGAATGAGATAAGAATGGTGATGCTTCTGGTTCAGATTTCATCTTTGTCACAAATTATTCTCGGTCACTTGAGGGATGTCAGCACAGTAATACTGCTGACTTCCGTATCATTGTCTTTGCTTAGTTCACTTCTATCCTACCTTTCCTCTAGCAAGCTCAATAAGATGCCCCACATGGTTTTCTCACCCTTTATTTTTACAACAACCTTATGAGGCAAATCAGTCTGACAGAGGTGACTAGCCCAAAGTCAATCGGTGAGTTTGGTCACTAAGGTGGGGAGCTTGAACTCTGATCATGAGTACTAGTTCAGCACTCTAGCTATGAGGCAACACTGACATTCCAGCAGAAGCACCAGAGAGCATGTTTTAAACAACTGAATACATTTAAATGGCAATAGCTCTTGTTATGTCAGGTGGAGAGGGGTCACCATCGCAGCCCATACCCCAGTCATTCACCCCTGAAAAATCACTAACCTTTTACCAGGAATCTTCTAGAGAAAAACTGGAAGCTATGTCACCCAGGAGCCTGAAAGAGAGGGTAAAAGAGGTCAAAAGAAGGCAAAGGTAGAAGGAAGGGGCAGGTGGGCGGGCAAGTAGAATGGCTGTCCTCAAAGGAGAGCAGAACTGATGCTAGTAAACCAGAGTACTAGCGGAGAAAACAACAGAAGAAGATGATCAGGGACAGGGAGAGTAGAGAACTGTTGATTGCCTGGAGGCCATCATCCTGCTGAAACTCCTGCAGGTGCTCTAAACTCTGAATAAAAGATAATACTGGAATTTTTCTGGTTGGATAGCATAGTAGCTTAAGTATCTGACTGAAGCTGGATTTTGGGAGTTTAATTCCCAATTATTCCTCCTGGGAGAAGAGCCAGCCTTATGTAAGGGGCACAGTTCCAGGATGTCCCAAGAAGAAGGAAATGGTAAACCACTTCATGGTATTCTCTACCTATAAAACTCTGGAAGGAGTTGCTATAAGTCAGAACTGACTTGATGGCACACAATTATTATTATGATGTAGACTGAGACAAAAGAATAAGAAAAAAAGACTAGTCCTCCTCTCATTCAATGACAAGAGATCCTTCTGAAAACAATGAATGTCTAGGGCAGCATTTCCTTCTACATCCTGCCTTTCTATTGCAATAAAATTATGGTTGCCAAGAACAATAAGATGGGGAACAGTCTCACTACTCATCTCCCATGCTCTCTCTCTCTATTTCAGACATGCTGTTTTTGTCTGACCCAGTAAACTGAAGGAAACGGTCACCCATAAGGATTATAGATTTTCTCAGATTATAGACCTGTCTTGCTTAGCAGGGAAAGGAGCCTTTTAGCTGTCAAAACAAAAACAAACAAAAAATCCAACCAACCATAGCTTCAGGAATTTGGAGGTTGTTGGATTTAGAGGTCCTGACCTGACAAAGTGGCTGAACTAAAGCAGCCCTGGTTTTAAGCAGCCGAGAAAGTTTATTCATTACCTTGACATCACATTGAGAAAACCAAGCCACTTTTCCATATAAATGAACTCAGGGTCCTTGCCTGCTAAACAAATCAGGTTGAATTCTCAGCTAGCTTTCTTCCTGGTTTTTCACTGGCACTTGCTATTTCAACCCTGTGTTTTTAAATCCTCCTGTTTCAGGAAAATATTTTGGGGAAACAAAAGATGAAATTTTTCTGTGTCATGAACTTGGAAAATGTTACTTTGGATTAAGTTACTTACTGCCACTTCTCAGTTTGAGAAATGGAACATTGTAGCACAGTTAGTCTGTTTTCCTAGAATACATTGCATCATCAGGATTAGCGCCTCTAGTTGTTTGTGAGACACCAAAAAGAGGGATTTCCCAGAACTCAATGCACCTGCTAAATTCTGAACTTCAAGTTCATAGCCTTTTGAACTTGTTAGGTCACACACCCACAAGAAGAAGGGCCCCCAAAATAAGACCTTGGGAACTTTGCCAATAAGTTTTGACCTTGAAAGATCTCAAAGAGATAATGCAAAAATCTTATCTGTCAGATCTTATCTCAAGGACGCCTCTAAATTCCTTAGGAGGAAAAATGAGGGAAATTTTAGCATTAAAAAGCTACGATTTTGCCATGTTGAGAGGGATCTCATCAGAAGGTGTGGAGCACTTTGAAATTCAGAATTATCACCAAGATTATTGGGGAGGTGGGACTCTGACATGGGGCCAAAGCGAGGGTGTACTTTGGGAGATGGATGGAAGCTAGGTAATCTGACATAGTGCAATTTCGCCAAAGTGATACTTAGCCGAATTTACATCGATCTTCTGACTTAGAATTTGGAGACAGGTTCAGGTCTGCTCTTAGAATCTGTGTGTTTTCTTATTTTAAGATTAAGTATGCAGATTTAGGTTTAGAGTTAAGGACCCAGAAATGGGATATTTTATTTTAAAAGTATTTAACCAGTTTAGTAGTAGTTTAGCTATCGCTATACTTTGCATTTGGATTCTTCAAATGGATTTATGGAATTTGTTTTGCTTCCTATCACAATAAAAAGAACAAGCCAGGCTGGGATTCCCTTCCATGAAAAGACAATAGGACATCTTGTTTTGTGAACTGGATTAATAGTTCAGTGTCTATTTTGCTACCAAAGTTTTGAAAGTTGCAATACTCCCATTGCATGTCCTTGGAGTTTGCCCAGGAAGAGGGGAGTTCAAAGCCAAGGAGATGCTTAGACTGGAGATATGATTCTCAGGGCATGAGTAAGGAGGACAATTGTGGGAGATAATCTGTTGCCTGGCAGTCTGAAGGAGGATTGGGATGTGAGACCTAGCTGTCCCATCTAGGTGCACCTGATTTCTCACCACCTCTGCCTGTCCCAATCCGCTTTGAGCACTGATTCGGAGTGTAGAGGGTGGCGACATTCTGTACAATAGAAAGATTGAGGGTCTTCTGTACAGTAGAAAGAAATCTTACAAAATTCCTCCTCCAAAATTAGAATGATAGCAGTTCAGAAGCTCTTTTGATCTTAGAAGCCCCCCCCCCATCCCCAGCAAATTAATTGAACATTATTTTCGTTGACGAGTGAAACAAATTGCCTTCAGTCACCCCTCAGATGGGCTGTCTGTAATTCGGTTCATTTTGCAACCATGCCTTGAGGACAGCGTCCCTTTTCCAAAGGAAGAACCTATCTTTCTACTTAACATTACAGTATTACATTATTTCTTTACTCTTAGATAGGCTCAAGCTAGAAAGTAGTAATAGATTCCATTGGATATCTCCAATTGAACTGCAGTGCAGAATTAATAGAATGTTGCAAGAATTGCTTAGTTTCTGGGTGGGTGGGGGAGCCCATTCTGTAATAGGTCTCTTTGCAATGCACAGCTCAATAATTCTATGGTGTCATTCTACCCACATGATGAGCATACTCTAGGTTGAAGTCACATTATGTTCCTTTTCCAGAGGTAGGAACACAGTTCAATTTGTGGCCAGCTAGAGCAGGAAATTCTTCTGGATTTATTACCAACTAAATGTTCCATCTGAAATCTAATTGCTTTTTGTTGTTTAGTCATACAGTCGAGTCTGACCTGTCTTGACCCCATGGACCACAGTATGCCAGGATCTTCTGTCTGTCATCTGCCATCCTCCAGAGTCTGCCCAAATACACACCTGCCATATCAATGTTGCTGTCTATTTCATCCTCTGACTCCCCCTTCTCCTTTTGCCTTCAATCTTTCTTAGCATCAGGGCCTTCTCCAGTGAGTCCTCTCTTCTCATTTGATGGCCAAAGTACTTGAGCTTTAGCTTCAGTATCTGTCCTTCCAAGGAGAAGTCAGGGTTCATTGGCTTTAGGATTGACTGATTAGATCTCCTTGCAGTCCAGGTGACTCTCAAAAGCCTTCTCTTGCACCACAGGTCAAAGGCATCTATCCTGTGTTCAGCCTTCTTCATAGTTCAGCTCTCACAGCCATATATTAATACTGAGAAGACCATCACTTTAACTATGCAGACTCTAGTTAGCAAGGTGATGTCTCTACTTTTTATTATGCTGCCTAGGTTTACCATAGCTTGCCTCCCAAGGAGTAAGTGTCTTTTTATTTCATGGCAGCAGTCACCATCTCCAGTGATATTAGATCACAATTAAGTAAAGTCTGTCCCTGCTTCCATTTCTTCCCCTTCTATTTGCCAGGGAGTGATGGGGTCCCGATGCCGTTATTTTGGGTTTTTTGATGTTGAGTTTCAAACAAACTTTTGCACTCTCCTCTTTCACCTTCATCAAGAGGTTCATTAGATCTTCTTCACTTTCTGTCATTAAGGTGGTGTCATCTGCATATCTGAGGTTCTTGATATTTTCCCTGGCAACCTTAGTTCCAGCTTGTCATTCAGCCAGCCCTACATTATGCATGATGTACTCTGTATATAAGTTAAGTAAGTAGGTTGACAGTATTCAACTTTATCATATTCCTTTTCCTATTCTAAACCAATCAGTTGTCCTAAATTTGGTCCTAACTCTCACTTCTTGACCCACATACAGGTTTCTCAGAAGTCAGGGGAGGTGGTCTGGTACTCCCATCTCTTTAAGGACTTGACACAGTTTGTTGTGATCCACACAATCAAAGGCTTTAGTGTAGTCAATGAAACAGAAGTAGATAGTTCTCTGGTACTTCTTTGCTTTCTCCATAAAGCAGCACATGTTAGCAATTTGGTCTCTACTTCTCCTGCCTCTTTAGGACCCCACTTGTACCTCTGGTAGTTTTCTATTCACACATTGTTGAAGCCTATCTTGTAGGTTCTTGAGCATGACCTTGCTAGTGTGTGAGATGAGTGCAGTTGTACGATAGTTTGAACATTCTTTGGCATTGGCATTCTTTGAAATTGGAATGTAAAGTGACCTTTTCTAATCATATGGCCACTCCTGCATTTTCAAAATTTGCTGGCATATTGAGTGCAGTACTTTAACAGCAGCATCTTTTAGAACTTTAAATAGCTCAACTGAAATATCACCATTTCCAACTAGCATTCCTGTTGATAATACTTTCTAGGGGCCCTCCATGATATCTAGCTTGAGGTTAGCGATCACACCCTCATGGTTATCAAGGACATTATATTATATTATTTATTACATTTTATATTGCCCATCAGGAATATTTCCCACTGTGTCCTGCTTATATATCTCTTTATTCCCAGATAAATATTCAGAATGAAATTTAATTTGAGTATTGCCTGATGATGTACCTAGTACCTAGTAGTGCTACTCTCTACAACTGCTTTGTCGTGATCTTATCAATACCAATTGCGCTCAGATATTTTTTCCAACCCTTTTGGGCTGCCACTGCCACCGTCACCGCTGCTGCCTCCACCACCACCACCACCATCAATGTAAATGTAAACACCACACATATGACAGGTTTTTTCTAATTTGATTTAGGCAGTTTGATTTGGGATGAAGAAGATATAGGACTGCAGTCAGAAATCCATAAAGTTAAGTCCAAACTAGACAACTAACATACAGTTTTGGGGAGGTGACTACAGACTCAATCAAAGCATGGAAAAACTGTTAGGGGGTGTAAGTCTTCACAACACCCTAACTGGTTGCAAGACATATTGTGTCTGTGATGCCTTTAAGACCCTACTGCAGGGGCACACAGATGCTGGGACTTTCCCCTGATGTGCTCCATGGGCCAGTGTATTATGTCAGAGCAGGATTGCAGACATCCAGCTACAATGCTCAACTTCCTCTGCTGACAGTCTGGACGAAGATTCCTGCATCTTCCAAAACCTGCTACGAGGACTGACTCTTTGCACTGATCCTGATGATGGCTTTTGCCTGATATGCCATCTGTGCTTACTGGACAAAGAAGGACTACTTGGGTTAAGCCTCCACCAGGAGGACAGAAACTGTAGAACTTTTTGGCTTTGGCTTTAATTACAGCTTGCATTTACCCTGCTGGACTGGACTGGACTGCTACTGAACTGTGTGGACTAGTATATAGCACAACTGAACTGTCTCAGTGAGGTCAACTGAGCAGCCCAAGAGAATATATCTGTTTTGTGTTACAGTTGTTGAACTGAGTAAACCTACTTTGAGTTTTTCTTCTGCACCAAGATCTGTCTGTCTGTTTTTCCCACAAGAGACCACCTTGCCAGGTGCGAACCTCTTGCTGGCCACTGCATACCACTCTGCTAACCGTTTACATCAGCAGGAACAATGTGATGACTAAACCTTTCCTATTAGGCTGTTTTTCTCTTTCAATTTGAGCCAAACCATATAATTTACCACCCACAGAAAGAAACATACGAGGACCTTGGTGGGAAAGCAGATGAAAGAAGAAATTGTTCAGTGTTATATGCTTTCTCCATTCGGATGAAATTTAAAGCTCCCTGGGTGTGCATTTCGTTTTTTTAACAGCTATTGGAAGAGTGATCACTGGTCTTCCAATGCATTGGTTCTAACATTGTTGCTGAAAAACATTGCAGAAACTGGGTAGACACATTGATGAAATGTCTGGCCTCAATGAACTATATTCAGAGAAGACATATTTGCTAAAAAATAAAAATAAAAATTTATAAAATATACAGTACATAGGACCATTATCTAGACCTGCTGCAAATTATAATTAAAAAATAATGTTCTAAATTCTGCATTTTAAAAATCCTAGAAACTGATTACATTAGACAATTAAGTTTTGTTTGCATTAATTACTAATTCACAGGGTTTATTTTTAATTCTGTTGCAGCACAGGGAAGGAAAAAGGCTTTCTTGTAAACTGAAAGTTCCACCTTTTGAATATCTTATGAATATTTGTCTCCATTTACAGTATCTTTAACTTCAAAATGTGAATACAGTGGTACCTCATGCAACAATTTTAATCCATTCCAAGGGGCTCGTTGTTGTACAAAACAATTGCTATACTATACATGCATCATATAGTGATTTTCCCTATGGGATGCATCACATCGTACAATTTTTTTTTTTTTGCTAAGTGATTTTCCCCATTGAAAAATTGTTGTACAATTTTTTCCATAAGGAAAATTGTTATGCGGGACACCATCCCCCCAAAACAAACAAACAAACAAACAAACAAACAACTAATTGTTATGTGATTCTGTTGCTATATGGGGCAATTGGTGTATGAGGTTCCACTGCACTATGGATAAGTGAAACATTCAACCCATCAAAGTTTGTCTTAAAATTAATTTACCCAACTACACATGCCCCAGACTGTAAATGTGGACCTGATATACCATTGGAATTTTATATATTTATGGACTTCCACTGAACAATAGAAAAGGGAAAAAACTTGTGATGCAAACTGTAATTAAAAAAAACTGTTCACAAACACACTCTAGTTAATATAAACATGTGCCTATTAATGAGTCTGCTTGAAAAATGTAAGTACAGTAGAAATATCTATAGATTATTTTGTATAGTATGAGGAACAGGGCATAAGTAAAGAGGAAGCCTATGGAAACAATATTGACAGTTCTGCACATCCCAAGTGCTCAAAACTGGTAAGAAAGAAAGAAAAAGGACAGATTCTCATGCCAGAATAAAAGAATACCAGGCTTTGAATAATTTGAAATAGGGTAATTAGGGACATGACTTAACATGAAAGGGGCTCTTATTATTGTTTTCATATTCTTTCATTGATTTCCAATGAAGAGCTCTTTAAACATGAATTATCGGTATTACTGTCACAAAGGGTGGTGTATATTTTGTGGGGTATATTTTGGTGGGGTGGGGGACTTTTATGTTTCCTTCTTTGCAGCTGCTAGGACCAGGGGGTAGATTTACTGATTGTGCCAAAGTCAATGTGTTTCTCAGCTATATGAGTACCTGCATAGGTTTGATTATGATTTTTCCCCTTCATCTACTGCTGCCCACTTTTGGAGTAAATATAGATTGATTCTCTGTTGTCTGCCTTACACCTGCCTTTTTCAAGTCATTTAAGGGTTGGGCTTTTTCAAAATTAGTGGCAGAAAACAAAATAACCCAAAGATAACCAGGATGTCCCTTTAATGTTAAACTTAAGTACTAGTGGAGTGATGGCAAACCTTTTAGAGACCGAGTGCCCAAACTGCAACCTAAAACCCACTTATTTATTACAAAGTGCCAACATGGCAATGGCGGAAGGAGGAAACTTGCCCACTGGGCTGCTGGGCAGAGAAGTGGGACAAACTCTGTGCTGGGGGTGGGAGGAAGTGCTCCCATTGGGTTTCTAGGCAGAGGGACAGGGCAAACTCTGTGCTGGGGCAACTGCAAGGGTACCCACAGAGAGGGCTCCAAGTGCCACCTCTGGCACGCATGCCATAGGTTTGCCACCATTGTTCTAGTGCATAAAAGACATAAAATTGATGAGGCAATCCCTAAAAGAACCCCAAACAAAACACAAGATGAAGTTTTCACCCTGTACATTCCTAAAGGAGACACTCAGCATGCACAACCTGTTTATACTCTGAGCTACCACTGGACTCAGGGTTGCTATAACAATGAAAAACATTTTGAGGGATAATGGTAAAACCTAGCTTATTCATATTTTTATATTCAAACATATATAGCCGCCCAACTCACAAATGTGTTCACATTCATGAATCAAAAATAAATGTGTGTACTCCCCTCTCCACACACCTAAAGTGTTGCCTCACATGTCCAGCCTAATGGCAAGGCACATTAGATCAGCTCTAATTAGTAAGAAATATCAAACAGTTAACTGACTTAAAATCAATCAGCAGATACATAAAGATCTTCTTTGTTAGAAGCTGGATGAAATTATCTGCTTCCCGCTATGGAATAAGAATGAAGGCTATTAGATGAACATCTGGACATCTCTCTCTCTCTTTTATACCTCAATTTCACACCATAACACAAGCAGGTAAAATGAATACAGTCACAATGGAATAAAACAGTGTGGAAAGCAGAAGGTGCAATCAGTATGGTCATAAATGGCCACATAAGTACCTTGGAAAGTGAACATTGCACTGTTATTTCCTTTTGGAGATCCATCCATGCTTAGCAGGAAGAGACCCATTTCCCCCCAAACATGGGAGTCCACATGAAAGAAGAATCCTCAAGACAGGTTCTGTTTGTATATGTCTGTCCAGATGCCTGATACCTGTCTGGTTAATTGCATGTAACAGAGACCAAAATAGAAATAGTAACTTCTCTCCAAGGTCTTAATCTTAAATTAATTTGTACTTCTAGAATTAAGAGGCACGTTACTTTCAAGGAGGGTTTGAGAATAGATGTATATCTAGGAACACAATGTCCAGGTTGATTATCTGCCCATTTGTCATAACATATGGATTTCCCATGTTAAGTTAGAGTCACATTGTAGCTTCTTGTGTTCTGGCTTCCTTGCCCTATGGCCAATCTACACTACAGTAGAAATACCTGAAACATTAAACACTTTGATTTTAAGTCAGAGAAATTATTCATACCTTTGGCATATCAAATGTAATTTAATGTATGAGGCTTAAGCATTTTATAGCTGCAAGCATATACTCTTAACTACACTTGGCTCTTTTTACCTCCCTTCCCTCCAACACTCATCCTTCTATGACTGTGAGTCTCCAAAATAAGATTTCTGAATATGACCATCACAGAGGAAATAATTTCCCCAGTGATGTTCAAGGTTTACTGCTTAAACACTTGAGCTCTATATTACAGAAGGGATTTAGTATTTAATGGGCTATGTCCAGGGAAGGTCAATCTCACCTGACCCTGCCATCTATTTTCTTTTGGTGCTGAGATATGATCCATGAAAAGTCCACATTCCCTGAAGGGACATCACACCCTTGTACAATGAAAAGGAAAGCAAATGTCTCTGTGTCTGTGATTTTCAGTTTCTGGAGATTTGCAGTGATGCAGCATGTTAGGTAATTTTAGACTCTGGACATCAAGATCTTATAGGGTGGCATGAGTTCTCCTGAAATATCTTTGATATTTATTAAACTCAAGGTGCCCCCCTGCTTGGCTTCTTAGTTATGCAGGATCATGGATTTCTACTCCCATTCCCATTTGCTACTCTACGGTACCATTGCTATTGAAGTACAGAAAACCAGTGTTTTTCTCATAAAGAGATTGACAGTCAACCTTTAGAGATTTTAGTGAGGTTTGCTGCACCCTTCAATTTCAAGAAGCTCATGATTCTGAGCTCAAACAGGAATCCAACACTAGGAAGCCAGTGCTTCTTCATTTTGCATCACTCCCTCCAATCTAACTTATATTCCTAAACCAGATCCAGCCTGCTCAGATATCTAGGGTTTGCAACACCAAGGCCAAGCCTAATACAGAGCCCCATCCACAACAGAAAGAAACGACACTGTACAAATACCAGTGGTTCACAATCTTTGCTTCATTCACATACAGCTTTCAACATCTTTGAATGATATTCTAAGTAATCCATAGAAAAAGCTTGTAGCCCTGCTTTGCCATTTTTCCAGCCACAGTAATCCCCCTATCCAAGGATTCAGCTATCCACAGTTTCAGTTATCCACAGCTCAAAAATATCCACTGGAAAAATCCCAGAAATACATAATATACAGTAGAACCCCATATAGCAATTTTAATCCGTTCCACTGAGCTGATCGCTATGTGGTCTCTGTCGTTGTATGATCTTCCCTATGGGAAAATCATACAACGATGTTTGGCACTAAGTGGTTTTTCCCATTGAAAAATCATTGTATGGATTTTCCCATAGGAATGATCGCTATGCGGAATGGTTTCCCCCCTCCAAGCCTCATCACTATGAGATTTCCTCGCTGTATGGGGCGAACGTTATATGGGGTTCTACTGTATAGGCATTTCCATGATGTATTACCAGAACTGGCTGCTAGAGGCCACCATGTATAATGTAACCTATAGGTCTCACTCTTTTCCATGGTATCAGGCAATCACATTAAATCTTGGAAGCTATCCCCCACAAATAAGGGGTGGTGGTACTGTACTTGGTTTGGTGACAAATTCTGACCCCAGTAGGTGGCTAGGAGTGGTAATAGCTCATATGACTCTCAAGGGACTGGATAGTCTTACTGCCTATTAGGTGCCATAGAGGGAGCCTCTCAAACACACCTGTCCCATGCTCCCTTGAGATGCTGAAGAACCTTATACAATTCCAAGGTGCCACTATGGACAGTTTTCTTCTTCTTGAAAGGCAAGTATAACAAGGATGGAGGCCCACATGGAGGTGAGAAAAGGTCATCATTCTATTACTATGTTTGAGCTGCAACACACATAATTCTGCCTGGGGAAATTTTTAGTGAATTCTGGGAGTTGCAGTCCAAAAGAAATAGAAACCCCATACATAACCATCATTCAACAATAAGGAGCATTTGGTCCAATTCCTAGGGTTCTTGGTAGTTGTAGGGTCTAATTCTCACAAGCCTTGAGAAATGCAAAAGATTCTTAATTTTGATAGCTACATTTTGCTACTCATTGTCAGCTGAAACTTGTATCTGAGAATGCATTTTTCATGAAGCAGGAAAATGCCATTGGCATGAATTTGTTTAAGGTGGATCCCAGCTTGCCATGAAGTGACCCACACACTATAATTATGAAGCCATCTCCTGCAGCACATATGAAATGTAACATACAGGATTTAACACTGGGACTGCAATCAACTGCCACAGCTTGAGGATATGGACAAGGTGCGCCTTCAAAGCCAGTCCATCTGGCATGGCCTCTTCCACCCCCATGACCATTGGGAATCAGAGTTCCTCTTCCGCTCATGTTGCTGTTGGGCCCCATATGATGGTTTCCAGTGGCATTTCCTCCACTGAAGGGGACCATCACCCCACCTAAATGGGCTCATCCACCCATAGCCGTTGGCCCCTTTAAGGAGTCAGGTTATTTACCACCGCCCAACACTCGGTGTTGAATCACTGGCTGTTCGGTCTACTCCATTACCATAGTGGAATGTCTGGCCAGACATTCTTTTGCTACTAAAGCAAATAATATAGTCTCCCTACAAACCAAAGTTGCACTACTCACAGCAGATGCAATTTTAAAAATATAAAAGATTAAGGAACAGATTTGACTTTGTATTGCAAAAAAAAAAGTAACATTTTCGGTCATTAATTTTAAAAAATTATTGCGTCCATGTTCTCTCAAAAGCTAATGTGTTACTTCTGATGCATTGCCTGAGGCCAGCCTCTACAAAACACCCTCCATTTTCTCAAGAAGGAAAATGAACAAAAAAGATGATGTGGAAGCAACTATTGATTGTCGTTCTTTTCCTCACTAGCCTGGTAGCTAACAAGTATCAACAGCAGTGACTTTCCTGCATGCATTTTATTGTTGCCCGATGAATTCAAGCACAGAAGATGTCCTCCAATAAAAAAAGAAAATGGCTTTCCTTGCCACTGGTCGTATTTCTTACTAATAGTTTGCAAGGGCTCTCCCAGTCCAGACAGCCAATAAATCAGGTCCTTTACTGTTTCATTATTAATACATTTATCTCCACCAAAACTTCACTGTCCTCCAATAGTGATCTCCTTTTGTATGCAGCCAAGTCCAAAACTTGCATTTTTCATTTCCAGTACTGATTACATGTTATTTGGGATGACAGGGACAATGCTGTTTTGGAAGTCCACATTATATAGAGATCTATAACCAGGACTATACAAACAGCCCCAGGCACTGCAGCACAACATCTCATCCAATGTTTAAGGACAAATGGTTAATACATCATGTTTATTAGGTGAGTGGAATAAATCACAGAGCAATCTCTCCACCACATTGTTGGGGACAAACCAGTCCCTATCAGCTGAAGGCAGAGAGGGGGCTAATTGTATGATGTCTATTGAAAAATGATTTTTCTGGTGTACTGGGGACAGACTCTTATTTCAAAGGAATTGGCACAAGTCTGTTGACCAGCTGTTACCTTTTCATAGCTCATTCTTCTTTCTTGTTACTTGTGCTTAACGGAGAGCCTGTTAGACTCCAAAGTAATTCACATTTTGTAACTAATTCCTTTTTCTTTTATGATAACAACATCACAACTGTCACTTAATGACCAAAAACCTATTAATGATTCACATTTGCCTATAGAAAACTGTGTAAGTTTTGTTTGCAAATTGGCATTCAGTACCAAGATGCTAGTGGGTTCAAATTGAAGAGTGCAACCAGTACCTCACCAATGAATGGCAATTTGCCGCTGAGACTTGAGGGTTTACATTGCTTCTGAAGCAACCACAATGTGGATGGAAAGAGACTATATTTCATAGCATTTATAGATGTTTTCTAAAAGACAGCTGTTGGTTTGGAGCCATAACTGCAATTAATTGTTGACTGAAATCTTGTTGCCATACTTAACACTGCATAAGGCTGATGATATTATCTGCAAAGCAATACTTTGGAAATTGAACATTTCCAATGTCTCTCCTGATGCTCCCAAGATTCCTGTGTAATCCCTTTCACCACTGAGAATCCATGGGATGGAAGGAGGAAGTCTTTAAATACTGCTGGGATGTCAGTATTGGTTTCCATAATTAAAGACTTACCCCTCCCTACCCATGGCTTACACAATTTTCAAAGGTAAAATGAGTTACACAGGAGTCTCAGGAATAAGTTAGAAATTTTCAAGTTCCAAAAATAGCATCACTGCTGGTGACATCCTCATCCTCATATGCTGTGCCTTATAGCAACATGATTCCTGCCATTGTTTACAACATGCATGCTTCAGAGAGTACATTAGTCCAATATTTCCACCCATTATTTGAATTGTGAGCATGGCATAAGGAAGTAACATTATCAGGGAGATGAAAGATGAGAAGTTAGTCCTTCCTTCTGAGTGAAAATAGCTGTAGGATGTATGAGAATAATATTTGTATGACCTTCCAAATTAACAAGGCCTGTGCCATGTATATTGATGAGCTTTGCAGAAGATCATTGTATTGTGAAGAAGTTAATGTGATATTGCCCATTTTCCTTCTCTACAGCCTTGAGATGTTTTTTTAAAAAATTATATAACTGTATATTCAAATACACTTGCTAATCAGTTTGCACATTTAAATTTTTTCTGCTGGCCGGGATTGAGTTGTTCTTCACATCAATTGTCAACTAGTAAGATTTAGGGGAGTCACAAGACTAAGTTGAGAGTGTTTGGCAAGAGAACACAAGTTCTAGACATCTGCCAAGCTTTGCGACAGAACAGCAATGTATCCTTGTCTAGAGATAGATTGGGTGGATAAACAGCTGCCAAGTTTTAAGATAAAACACCTGGAATATATGATGAATGGGAAATCCCAGACCAGACAAAAAGGTTCATGTGATCTTTTGCTTATGTTCCCAAGAGAGTGGCCAGATAATGAGGCAATGGCTTCAGCTGCAGAGGATGTGGCATCAGCCCAATCAGGGAACCCTGAGTCAGTTTCCCTGATTGGGGGCATACAAGTGTTAAATTAAATTAAAATTAATTATTCCATGTGGCTGTTGATGGGTTTTGGATATCTTTTAAGTGAAGGGGTGTAGAGCCAAGACTGATGACACAGCATTTTTACAGTATGCTATAAGAGGAAGTCGTAGACCCAGATTTTTAGAGCTCTCTTGGAACATCAAATGGTGTTCCTTGCTACCTAGCCAAGAGAATAGATTACAACCGTTCAAATGAAAAGTAGATTGCAAAATCTCTATTCATTCAAGAACTCCAACAAAATATTCATTAATTCATGTTCATGGAAAGTCAAAAATAGAGCATCATTAATTCATGTTCAAAACGTAAGCAAAGTTCATCAAGAAGGAAACTTGTTCTATATGCAAAATAGGAGTAATCCAATATGTATCAAAAATTCTTATGAATGTATCTTTAACCCATTAATGTATCTATAATCCAAAACCCTTCTGGATAATTTTTAGTTTTTCATATGTGTTTCATTAGGCATCTATTAGAATGAAAAATGATGCATAAAGTAGTAACAATGTACAATAATAAAATTCAGTTAAAGGCAACAACAGGGTAATGAGACAAGAAACACAATGGGCACCTGTTAATGAAGTAAAAGTCAATTATAATTTTCAAGTATAATTTTCAAATGTAATTTTGCGTCATGAGCCTCTATGCATTCCTCTTTCGTGCTCGTGGACATCAATAAAAAGAAAGTTTTATGCTGACGACCTGCAGGAGGAGCCCTGCCTACATATGTTTCTTAAAGAAAACACGATAAATCAGCCTCCATATCAAGCTCTCGTGGGTTTATCATGTCAAACTTGTGCATTAAAAATGCTTTCTGCTGTAGTAATTTCCTCTCGGCATCTATCCTGAAATACTTAGCGGGACGAACAGTTTCTAAGACAATGAATCTCAAATCGTTTTCCATGTGTCGAGCCTCAATAAAGTGTGTCGTGAGTGGCGCTTGTGTGTTGAGAGATCTGATTTTAGAGCGGTGTTCTCCTATCTGCATTTTAATTATTCTTCGTGTCATACCGACATAGGCTTTGTCGTAAGATTAAGTATACAGTATTTGGAGTTGCAATTAGTCACACCATGAAGGTGGTGGGTGAAAGACTTATTGGGTATGGAGACAAGAACTCACAGGTAGCATGAGAAGGGGGGACAGAGGGATCCCATGCTGGTTAGGTAAATATGCAAGCCTCTCTGTATTATTATTCCTTGTATCATTTGCTCTTTCTGTCTCTAAAATATGCTCTGTCTAGCATAGACGTTTGCCTAGAACAATGATAGCAAACCTTGGCACTCCAGGTGTTCTTGGACTTCAATTATCAGAAGCCCAATTATCAGAAATCCTGGGACCCACTTAATATGTGTTGTAGCAGTTTGGCCCACAACCCACATGGAAGAACTGTTTTACAAAGCCTGTACAAGCACCCTCCCAATACCGAAAATTTTTCACGGTCCCGGTAATACACACTTGCCTCCGCATTGTATCGAGGAAGTGGCCACCCAATGTCCACCCACACAATAACATCAGACAGCAAGGGGTCAGTCTTAAAAGCTGCAGAAAAGTTCAGGGACAGTTTGAGCAAAGTGATAGCCAAATCATCCCAAAAGTCAGGATTTTCAAAGTACAACACATCTGGGGGCAAAAGTTCTTGCAACTTGAACAGTTCAGAAGAATTAGTCTTTTGGGTAAAGTCACTGTCTTTGTGCGCAACATGCACGTATCCGGAAAACAATGTACTTAACTCTTCAGTAGAGTAATCGCTTCCTGGGGGCCCTTGGTACAAACTCTCCCCAGGTGATAACATCGCTTGGGGCTCATCCTCAATACAAAGGACTGTTTCCCCCCATTGGATTCCCATAAAGCAAATGCCTAGGGCCCCAAACCACTGAGACCCCATAATGTTAACCTTACTCACTTTTGTAACAACAAGGGGAAGACTCACATAGACACAGTTATAATGGACTTCAAAGTTGCCTATTCCCCGTACTGGAACTTTGCAACCCCGCAAGTCCACTATCTTGCCCAGAAGTCCCTTGAGCTTGGGCCTGCGGTCTGGCGGAATGCAGTGATACTCATCTTCGGTCACGATGGAGAGAAAGGAACCGGAGTCCACCACAAGATGGAAAGGTACCCCTTCGATGTGGAGGCCCACGCTGAACCCATCCTTCAGGTCTCACCTCTTGTCGTCAACCCCGTAACTTGTGAAGACCTTGGCTATGCAGAATTAGTGTTTCGCCGAACTTTCAATGCGTTGCCTACAGACCTTGGAGATGTGGCCTGTCTTTCCGCAATGGTGGCAGTGCGCGCTCTTGAAGGGACACTCAGTGCAGAGATGGCATTTCCCACAACCTCGGCATGGCGCAACCGACCAAGGTATTGGTGTTGCCATTGGTGCCCATGATCCCTGTGGTGAGCTGTTGAGGTCTCTGTGGTCATGGCTGGAGGCTTCTGAAAAGGCAGCCATGGTCATAGCTGGACCCGGCAATTCTTTATCTTTGAGGGCCGACCTGTGCTGGAAGTGCTCGCACAGCGTGTGCATCAATGTCGGCAGAGAAACTTGTTGGAGCACGTCAGGCGGCAGAAGCTTCGAGACAACGTTGAGAGTCTCTAGCCCACAGTGGGCCAAGAACATTGCCTTCCACAAAACTGGATCAAGTTTTCTAACTGTGAAGTAGCTCTCAAGCTGGACTTCATAGTATGGCCACAGGTGAGGCTTGCTGGTGTCGAACAGTCACAGCCAAAGGGGGATTTGTCAGCTATCTCGTCGTTCTTCAATCCCATCCTTGCCAGCAATGTTATGTCCAGCCCTTACAAGCACTAGTCCAGACAACGATGAACAAAACAGCAACAAGTCTTTATTCAACAGTCTTTTAGAGATAAGCTTACAAGGTGCTCCAGACAAAGAGATGGCTATACAATCCCAGTGGAATCAGTCCCTCCAGACTCTTGCCATGTAGGAAGCAAAGACTAGCTAACATAGAAGCATAGCATAATGGAGGAGACCCAGGCTTAGCACTTGCTGGCTACCTGTATGGAGTGGGAAGTGTAGATCCGGTCCGGCCCCACCCTTGTTTACTTGTGGGGCTTATATAGTGTCTCCCTGGCGGTGGCTCCTTGATACAAAGTAGTGATCTGCCGGACAAATGTAACTAACCAATCATAACAGGGTATATATGTAATTAACCAATGGGAAGCAGGATCCAAAACTGTAACCAATCACAGGGCTTGGATTAGCATAATCAATGCATCTGGAATGGGGGATTTCGTGCCTCTTTAGGCTCCTACTATGGATGGCGGGAAACCACAATTTTCCTCTTGCAAGGCGCTGCCCGCGCTACTTGTAAATGTGCCTTAATACACAACAATAGCTGAGACAGCGTGCTTGTTTCAATAAGTCATAACTGGATTGACCTGCAGCAAATAATAAAGTACTGACATGTGGGGAACAGAATTGCACACACCAAGACAAGTCTAGAGTACAAACCTCATCCAGGTAGCTGAAAGCCTGTCTCACCTGTTTCTTGTTCCAATCCCTGGTCATCAGCATTCTTTGTCTTTTCCCCCTGATGTAGCTCCTGTTGACCTGATCTGCACTGTTGACTGCTCCCATGTCTGACTAATTGATCTACAGGTGCGTTTTACCTCTGCTTCCAGGAGCAATGAGGGCAGAGTGGGCTGGATGAATTGCAGTAAACCCATTCATGTAGATTCACAGGGGGCTTGAGCTTCTAGGAATTGAAGTCGAATAACATCTGGAGTGTCAAGGTTCACCATCATGGGCCTATGGTCTTACGTCCAGTGTGTTTATATTGTGTCATGCTAAAAGATACCTGCACAAATTGTAAGAAGTATATAGAACTGCTATATGGTGTTGTAAAATATACATTTAGACAAATATATCACCCCAAGAACATCTGTCCATCCCACCAGAGTGGACCGGAGAGGCTCTCTGAAGATATCATCAGCTAGAGAGGCTCGTCTCTCTAGCACCAGAACGAGGGCCTTCTCAGTGTCCACTCCGGCCCTATGGAACCTCCTGCCAATTGAGCTGCGTCTCCAGATGGGGTTGATGCCCATCAGGAAAGACTTAAAAATCTGGCTGGCAGAACAGATATGGGGCACTAGCGATGCTGTGTCCCCGACCTGCTGGCTGATTTAAGAGCACTCTCTCCCTCTTTTTTATATTGGTGGGAGGGTAGGGGAATTATTTTTTTTGTGATAGTTTTTAATCAAGTTTTATTGGGATTTTTTTTTTAAAAAAGGTTATGTTTTAATGTCTGTATGCCGCCCAGAGTCTTTGGAATTGGGCGGCAATACAAATCCACAAATAAATAAAATAAATAAATGCACAACCCACACAAATGCTTTACAACGATATAATGGTAGAGTAATAAAAGCCTGCACTTTTCAAGTTTGTAAGGGCATTTGTGAGTTAGCTGGCACATGCATATCTTTTAAAAATTACATTTTCCTTTATAAAAGAAAATACACACACAATGAAACTGCTACTGCATTTGAAGGTCATTGCCATTTGCCTAAACAAAAAAAGCAGCAATTAAAATGATATAAGTACATGATGCAACAACTACAAAGTTTTCAAGGGCAAAAGAACTGAAAGGAAAGCCGTTACAGAAAAAACATCAAATTCGATTTTAATTGTTTCCATGTTGTAAAAACAAAGTTGGTTTTGCACAGTAAACTGCTAAATTTATGACAGAAAACCCAAGGCCTCCCAGATAAAAACAAAGATCTCATTTTCTCCTTGACTTTCTGTAGGTGTTCTCAAAGCTGCTAGAGGAAGAGAAGCAAGAAGATCTTCACAACAGCAGCAGTGACAGCAACATGGGTTCTGAATGGCAGGAAAGCACTGTCTCTCTTTTCTGCAAAAAGTTTAGACAGTTTACTCTTCTGAGGGTTATTAAAAAAGTCACAACCCTAACCTCTGTTTCAATGACTGCAAAGCATTATTGTAGAATCACTGAGTTGGAAGGGGCCTTTTAGGCTATTGAGGCTCAATGCAGGAATCTGAATCATAGCAGATATGACAGGTGATTCTCCAAGAGCTCTTGAAGAATGAGAGGGCTCTTCCTTCTTATTTTCTGTGGAACCCTTTCATCACCAACGCACAAAAATCATATCCCTCTACACTGGTTTCTCTTTAGATCACATAAATCCTTCATATCCCTCTTCAGGTACTGGACTATCTATTGGGGAGGCTCGCCTCTCCAGCACAAGGAAAAGAGCCTTGTTGGTTGTACCCCCCACACTATGGAACTTCCACCCAGTAGAACTATGCCTCCAGGCCAGGTTGCTACCATTTAGGAACGAATTGAAGACGTGGTTGGCAAAATGGGTCTGGGGTTTAGGATTGTCAAGAAGCTCTCTTTTTTGGCTCATCTGAGGCTTCCCCCCTCTTGTAGTTAATTTTTTAATGTTAAGGTTTTGTAGATTTTATATTTGGCTTTAGATATTACTAGCATAGTTTGCCCGGCAGTACCGGGCTGTTTTAAATTGTGTTGGAAGGTTATTTTTTGTTAATGTTTGTAAAAAATTGCTTAGTCTGTAATTGTCATTTTAAAAATGTTTATTTATACAAATTGTTTTTTGGCTGGGCTGTTATAAACTGTGATGAGCTTTTTTGGTTTTTTTTTGTGGATTAAAAAAAGAACAAAGTATGATATAATTTTTTCAAATTGTTTTATTTAACCGAATAATGTTTTAGTTTGTGGGGGTTTTTTTTATAGTTGTACCGTAGGTAATAATTTTAAAAATGTAAAAGTACATGTTTTTACATTCAATGTTTTTAAACTGTGTTTAGATGTTTGGGTTTTTATTTGAGTTAAAACTCAACAGGATTTTAGAAATGCTTTTATTTTATTTTATTGACATACGTTTGTGATTTGTATAAAATTCTAATTTTGTGTTATGTTTTTTACTTGTTTTTACTCTTGTGGCCTTTTGTTTGGGACTGTTGTGTCTTTTGAATTGTTTTTACTATTGTGGTCTGCAGGTGGGGCTGCTAGTGGATCTCGTTTACTTTGAGTGTTTTTTCTCTCCTGGCCTCTGGGTGATGCTTCTTCTGGTAGGTCGTCTCTTTCTGTCTTCATTTGTGTTCCGGTCGTCGTGGAGGCTGGACATGCTGGTGAGTTGGCTGGTTTCCTTTATTTTGGGGGTTTGGTTTATTTTGCTTTTGTGGTTGTTGTCTGGGAGGTTTTTCTGTTTGGTTGTTGTTGTATTGTTTTATTTTTAGGTTTAATTGGTTTGGTTTTTTGTCTTTTTGTTTACTTTTTCTTGTTTGTGTAAGTGGTTTTGTGTGTTTTTTGTTTTAAGTAATGGTTGTTTTTAATTATGGTTTTATTTTTGTTAGGTGGTTAGGTGTGTGTGTATGTGTGTGTGTCTGAGTGTGTGTGTGAGAGAGAGGAGGCTGCTGCCGGGTGAGTACCTCCGGTAGGCGAAGGCAGTGGCCGGAGCGCCGTTCGCTGCCTTTGCTTTGCGGAGGAATTGTTTGACTTTCAAGGGGGGGAAGGCACTGATGCCTTCGCCCTCCCTTGAAAACAAAACACTTACTCGTAAAGTAAAGGCAGCGGCCAGAGCGCCGTTCGCTGTTTTTGCTTTGTGGAGGAATTGTTTTGCTTTCAAGGGGGGTGAAGGCATCAGTACCTTTCCCCCCCTGAACACCCCCCCCCCTGTTTTTGTGGATTTTTTCCCATCCTGGCTCAACTTTTCTTGAGGCCAGTGGTGGTCTCACCTTGTCTTCGGTGGGGTAGCATAGAGGAGAGGGAGTCCCTCTCCTCCCCGTTGCTCCATGAAAGAAGGCTGGTAGGTGTTTGCATGGCTGTGAGGAGCTGCGTCCGCCTGTGGCAGACTTTCGTTCCCGTGCAGGTGTTTGCGTGGCTGTGAGGCGCTGCATCTGCCTGTGGTGGACTTGCGTTCCTGTGCGTGTGTTTCTGTGGCTGTGAGGCGCTGCATCCGCCTGCTGCGGACTTTCATTCCCGTTGTGTTTTTTATTTTTATTTTTCACATGCTGACTTTCTCAGCGTTCTGCGCGCTTATGGCACGCAGGACACTGGGGCTTGTAGTTTTGTGTTTGTGGTTTCCGTTTGTGCAGCGGGTTTTGCAGCTCAATTTTGATTGGCTGTGGCACGTTTCCCAACGTTCTTTTTGCTTGCGCCTCTCAGCCTGATTGACTGTGGTGCGGCGCGGTGCATAGGATGTTGGGTAGTGATGTCCTTTTTGTCTTTTTGCATTCATGGGTCTCCTGCCCCACTGCCGCATTTCTCAACCTGACAGTTACCTGCGAACCCAGTTTGGGCAAGTTCACGAATCCATGGTATGGGTTAGTATGGCCGGGTGCGGGATCCTTTGTCAAATTACAACAGTTAATGCTCAGATTTATAGGTAAAGAAATGGCACAGTGGGGGATAATATTGCTATGTTTTTAAAGGTTTTTTTATATATATTTATTTATTTCAAAAAAGCAAAAAATACAACTAACAAACATACAGGGAAAAAAACAATAACAATACAATACAATATTACATCAAACTCATAGAAAATAGCACATGATAGTAATTAAGCTAGTTATTTGCAATATAACCCACAATATTAAATACCCACATTATAGGTTATTACTATAACCATAACAATCATAGAAGCTTTCAGTGCTACAACTGTTTTTTATTTCTTTACTAATTACACAACACCCAGTTAATATTTACAATGCCCAGAGAGTTTAGTATCTATATCATCTCCAAAAACCACTTTGAGATGGTACAGGTCCAAAACTGTCCCTTGCCATAAGAGAGTGATCCACAAACGGCTTCCAAATACTCCAAAACCTATTTTCTTTTAATTTATCCCTTTTTGCTTTTATCTCCCATGTCAGTTTGTCATTCAATGCTAAACTCCACATTTCCTTATACCACTCTCCAGTCTGTATAAATACATCATTTTTCCAATTTCTAGCAATGCATTGTCTACCTGTAGTTAACATAATTTCCAATAATTCTTTTTCCTCCTTATTCAAACCCATACCTTCTACATTTGTTAATAGAATGGTACCTGACACCAACTTAATTCTTTTATCCATTATTTCCCCAATCTCTCCTTCTATTCTTCTCCAAAATTCATTTATTTTTTTGCAACTCCACCACATATGTTCATAAGTTCCAACCGTTTCTTTGCATCTCCAGCATAAATTATCCCTTTTATTATCCATCTGATGGAGCCTCAGTGGTGTCAAGTACCATTGCCACAACATTTTAAAATTATGTTCCTTAATTCTTACTGACATTGTTCTCATTATCCTCTTTTTCCATTTATTTATCCATTCAACATCTCCTATTTTTATATTCAAATTTTGTTCCCACTTCCGTTTCAAATCTTCCTGTGGATCTTTACCCTTATTCAGTATAATATAAAGTTTGCTTACTAGACCCTTAATGTTCTTTTCCCCTTTTCTGATCTTTAATACCAATTCTTCAAATTCGGTCTTTGTTCTATCTACCCCTACTTCTCTTCTATATTTTTTATTCCAATTCTCAACCTTCAATTTCTGAAACCAGTCCAATTTTAACTTTTCAAATATTTTTTTCCTCTTGGTTTCATCATCACAAACTTTTAACCAATCCTTCAATAGGGACATTTCATTTTTATCCAATATTTCCCTTTTTTCCTTATCTATTTTTATCGTAAAACACACCATATCAGTCAATTCCAAAATTGGAGAGAGATTTGGGACCATATCTTTCTTTACTCTTTTCCACACCTCCATGAGGCCTCTCATCATAGTATTGCTTGTCTTTATCAATTTATTCTTTATTCCCAAAAAGATCATTTTGCCAATATCCCTGTATTCTTTCATCTCCAATTCCTCCCAAATTACCTTTTCTCTTGCCAAGATCTTCACAACATTCTTAATTTGGAATGCTCGATAGTATGCTAACAAATTTGGCATACCCAAGCCCCCTTCTTTCTGAGATAAGTACCAAAGCTTCTTTGGAAGTCTAGATTTTTTGCCTCCATTACAAAAATTATTGAACATCTTTTGAAACTCATTGATTTCCTTCTCCTTCAAATGGATCGCAAGTGCGTCAAATAAAAAATTAATCTTTGGCAGCAATATCATTTTACAAATTGCAATCCTCCCAAACCATGACAAATTCAACTTTTGAAACTCTTGTAATTTGTTCTTAAATTCTACTTTCAAACTGTCATAATTCAATCTTTTAAGTTCTTCCAATTTGTTTGAAATAGTTACCCCCAAATATTTCAACTTATCTTTAATTTGTATGTTAAATGCCCCCAATTTTAATTGTTTTATATTGGTTTTAACTTGTGTACACCGCCCAGAGTCCATTGGATAGGGCGGTATATAAATCTATTAAATTAAATTAAATCTCCCATCCCAAAGAACATATACTGTCTTCCTCTGGACCACCCTAAAGTTTTCTTTCCTTTAAATGTGTGCAGCCATTTTAGAAAGAGAGCTATGTACCCTCTTAATCCAGTGCATAGATTCCCCCTCCCCCTTTGCACAATTGTAACTTCTCCATATACCAACTGTATCATCGCTTCTCTAAGATTAACCTTGCAGGAAAAGTGACATAAATATGGCTTTATCACCCATGATCTTGTCTCCTATGATATGTCCAGCAGGCTATTTCAATATAGATGTCTTTGTCCTTTTCCCCTATGGTAAGGGAAAAAATAATGAAGATAGCCATTTTAAACCGGGGCCCATTATTCTCTTATCTCAATATTGAAAAGCTCCAAACCTTGCATCTTCATTGCTAAGCATTCTTGACTATAATAATAATAATAATAATAATAATAATAATAATAATAATAATAATAATAATAATAATAATAATAATAATAATAATAATAATAATAATAATAATAATAATAATAATAATTTCATGTCATAATTTATGTTGGGTTGAGAGGAATTTTTGCTAGAGAAACTCTGCTCTTGACTAATATGTAGTCTAAGCACCAAGTGAGGAGAGATGTGGGGGGGGACACCTGTTTATGTTACTGAAACTGGCAAAGATCTGATCTAAACAATGAAAAAGGGAAGAAATGAAACAGTATCCTCACATGTTTAAGCCTTCTACGAAATATTTTTTAATGGGAGAATATCGTTTTATGCTAGAAAAATATCTGTTCCTTATCAGGGACGATATATATTTCATGCTACAAATACATCTGCTTCTTATCAGGGAAACCTGACAGAATAATGTTGATACATACTTTCTGGCAAGAGGCTGCAGGTAGGAATTGTAGATATAATATGAGAAGAGAAGGGAGAAATGGGGTTGAGGGGGACATACATGATGCTGTTCTGTGATCCCAAGATAACTTACAGAAGGAAAGTCTCACAGAATCTGAGTATCCTGGTGCAAAATAACAAAACAGATAAGATTTTTGATTTATGGTTCTCAAATAACAGTCATCTCCAAAGATGGCATATTTTTCCCAACCACTTCCAGACCTCCAGAATGAATATCAAGAAACCAGGCTTTTCATGATTTGGCTTAATAATAACCTTTCTCTTTTAAACTGTCAGGTTTCTGAGCGATCCTGTTTTAAAACACCTGTAGCAATGATGTAGCTGCAGTGGCTCAAGTGGTTAAGATGCTGAACTCGACAACTGGAAGGTCAGAGTTTGATTCCTGAGTACTGCACAATGGAGTGAGTTCCGTCTCCATCCCAGCTCCTGCCAACCTAGCACTTCGAAAGCCAGAAATTGCAAGTAATTAAATAGGGACCACTTTGGTGGGAAAAGTAAACAGCATTCCGTGCACTCCTGCCACGTGTCCATGGGAAAGTCTGCAGACTCAGACAGTGCTGGCTCTTTGGCTATAAACAGAGATGAGCACTGAACCCTAGAGTCGGCTACAACTGGCTTTCAAGCAAGGGTGAACTTTACCTTAGAATTGATTTAGACAGAAGGGCTGAAGGGTTTTGTCAGGAGAATGAAAGGAATCCACCAATGCCTACCTAACCATGGAACCAGTTGTGTTTGCTTAGAGCAGTGGTGCCCAAACTACAGCCCGCTGGCCCAATTAGGCCCATGCATATCATTAATGCAGCCTGGACTGAGAATCCAGGCCCTCTCTGGACAACCCCCCTCACGCCCCCACTGGCTGATGTAGGAATACGTCACCTGCGGTGGCGGCGATCAAGCTTCGCTCCTGCTGGTCCGAGCAGCTGCTGCTCAGTCCAAGCGCTTCAGAAGCCTTTTCCAACCTGAAAGGAAAACAAAAGAAAATGAGGTCTTCATTTGTCCTTGGTCAATATTCTCGCTGTAGTAGTTATGATGGTTTCATTTGTTACTTGTTCACTGGATTGTTCATTTGCTCTAAGCCAGTGATGCCCAAACTTTTTCATCCGTGGGCCAGTCCCACCCCCAACATGCAGCTGCAAGGGCTGGAGGTGGGATCGCCATGTTGGAGGAATTTTCCGAGTCTTCTCCATTTCAAAATCCATGGCGCTGGGAGAGTCCCTTGGTGCGCCAAGGCTGACGTCAGCGCGGCATGCCAGGGGACTCTCCCAGTGCTGCAGATTTTGAAATGGAGAAGTCTTGGAAAATTCCTCCAACATGGTGATCCATGTTTGAAAAGGCTTCTGAAGCACTGGGACCGAGCAGAGGCTGCTCGGACCAGCAGGAGTGAAGCCCGATCGCCATCGCAACCAATGCTGCTGACACCGCTGCTGACGTCGAAATGGTCAGCAGCAGGTGCAGCCCACCTCCGAGCCCCGCAGCTGCTTGTTGGGGCAGGACTGGCCCACAGACGATAAAAGTTTGGGCATCACTGGCTTAGAGCAAATGAACAGTCCAGTGAACGAGTGACAAATGAAACCATCATAACTACTACAGCGAGAATATTGACCAAGGACAAATAAAGACCTCATTTTCTTTTGTTTTCTTTTCAGGTTGGCTGGCAGTGCTTCAGAGAGGATGTTGGCCAGTGGTCAGTTCAGCCAGGAGAGGCAGGTAAGAAAGTAACAGTTAGGCCAGGAATAGCAGGCAGTGGATCCACCCGGCCAGGGTTACTCGTAGGGTCATGACCTGAGGGCCCCAGCTGCTCCACCACTTTATGTTATCCTGAGCCACTCCTGCAAGCCCCTATATCCATAAGGTTTCTGCCCTTATATGTAGCTTGAGTTGCCTTCAACTGAGCTTCACACACATGAAGGTCTTGACCTGACTGGTACTTAACCTGCAGCCAGAGCTGTTCCCTGTGAGTATTTACACCTACAAAGATCCAATAAAGGGGGCTCCCATGGCCAGGAGAGCCCCAAAGATGCTGCTGCAGATGTCGCCATGAGGCTGTCCCTCCCCGCCCCCTTCCACCGAGCAGGGAGGATAAAAGGGGGCTCCCAAGGCCAGGTGAGCCCCAAAGACGCCACTGCAGCCACTGCCATGAATGCTCCCTGCCTCGCTCCAGGACCCATGCCATCAGTCCTGGGGAGTAGAGGCAGGTGGGAGTCACCGCAGACCACCTTTGCAGGTGCTTGAGGACCCCCCCCCATGCTGTCGGTAAGGATTTGGACTTGGACCTTGGTGGCAGGGGTCCATTGCTCCCGTTACTCTCCATCTTTGTTTTTTTGGGGTGATTGGGGTGAGTGCTGGGTGACAAGTATTTTTTTTGTTGGTGGGGTGATTATTGATTATTGTATTTTATTGTTATTGTATGGTATTGTATTTTATATTGTGCTTTTTTGTATTATTTGACCTGTGAGTGTAATTGTATTATTGCTATACCTTTCTGTGATTTTGATATATTTTGTTGTAAAGGATATTGTGAATTGTATTATTATTGTTGTTGTTGTATCTTATAATAATTTTGCTTTTTTATATTCTCATGTATATTTTATTTATTATTGTTTATTGCATATCATGTTTGTATATTGTATTTATTT
This sequence comes from Bradypodion ventrale, assembly GCA_035047345.1. Taxonomy (NCBI): domain Eukaryota; kingdom Metazoa; phylum Chordata; class Lepidosauria; order Squamata; family Chamaeleonidae; genus Bradypodion; species Bradypodion ventrale. The sequence continues at coordinate 231,897,704 of JAWDJE010000002.1, read as the reverse complement.
TTGTTTGGAAGCCGCCTTGAGTAGCACTTCTGCGAGTAAGGCAGGGTACAAATTTAATAAAATAAACAAAAATAAATAAATACCCACCTCCCTTGACTACCTGCACAAGGGGTTCCCAACCCTTTTCAGCTGTGGGCCAGACCACATACCCTCAGATAGCTGAGAGGGCTGGACTGGTGGTTTCATCCACCATAAACACTGTCGTAAAATGTGTCCACAGCTGTCATAATCACATTTATGATGGTTGCAGACTCATTTACGTCTGTCATAAATGCCTTTACAATGGCTGTAAATTAGTCCATGGCTGATTCTGCCACCAGCAGCAGCAACAGCTGGAGCGAAGTTGAGGGCTGGATTATTTGGTGCCATGGGCTGGATCTGGCCCATGAGCCGTAGGATGTGAACCCCTGACCTACACCTTGGAAAGGTTATATTTGTCCCCAGAATGCAAGCGCGGCGCCAAAATGGCCGCCGCGCCCTTTGCGGCCCCCCCCCACAGGACAGAGAATCCGGGTAGTTAGGGGCGTGGCCAGCTCCCTTATAAAAGGGGTGGCCACGAGGCAGCCGAGCTGCCATTTTACCTCAGCGACGGAGCGGAGAAGTCTTTTCCCCTGTGTCTCCGTCGCTCTTTAGCCTACCGGGAAGCCCTTTTGGTAGCGATTCTGCCTTGCTGGCTTCCCTTTTTGCTTCGGTGGAGATGCCTTCGAAGAAGAAGGCAGCTTCGAGTGCAGCTCGCGCTGTTAGGAGGCGCAACCCAGGTCGGAGGACCGCGGTGCCGCCTCCTCAGCAGCCGCCTTTGCCGGCCCCTGCCGGGGCCAGCGGAATGGGGTCTATTGCCCCTTGGCCCGGAGTGGGCGATCAGAGTGCGGGCGCGGAAGGGGTTCCGGCCCGCGGCCCGCGAGCGGTGGACACCGCTCCTGCACCTGCCCACCCTGTTGGGCCTACTCCTCTTGGGTCGCAGCCTCTCCCTGGGCCCTCTAGCCTTGGGGGGTGGTGCGGCCCCCTGCCTTGGCAGGTTTCTCCACCGACCCTGCCGGGCTTCGGTGCTGGCCAATGGCCATATTCGGGTCCTGGGGTACAGGGACCTGTACCCACGCCTGGACCAGGCGGGCCGGCCGGCCCTTTGCCCCTGGTCAACGTGGACACCTTACTGGCCCGCATTGCGGCCCTGGAAGCGTCGTTTGCTCGGGCCAGTCAGGCGGGAGCCCCCTTCGGGGTCCCTTTTGAGGCGCTGTCGGCAGGAGGACAACAGCCGGCAGGGAGGGTCGAGCTGCTGCAGGCGCGTGGCGCGGTTCCGGCCACTGCCTCGCAGCTCCCCAGCCAGCAGCCAGGTGCGGGTCAAGCCCCGGTGATGAGCTCTACGTCGGTCGTGAGCTCCGACGCCCCCAGTGGGCCGGAACCCCCGGTGGGGGCGGCCCGCGGGGGTGCAGCATGTGAGTATACGGTGCAAGCGAGTACATCCACACACATTCCCAATATAGGGGGGGCCTTTCAATGGCCTTGGCCTCGCTCGGGTGGTGCGGGGGCCACGCTGTCGGCAACCCACCCGGCGACGACGACTGCCACCTTGGGCACTGGGGTGGGTACTTGTTCTTACACTGCGGGGAATGTTCTGGGGGTGGCTGGGTTAGCTCAGGCCCCTTTTCCTAGGCCGGCTGTGCCTTTTTCGGCTTTGCCGACGGCGGGGTATTCCTTGCCATTGGGTGATCACTTGGCACAGACTACCAGAGAAAAGATATGGCGGGGGGAGTACGTAGATATCTTCTCACTCCTGAACAGAGAGCCCACCAAGGAGGAAAGGGAGGGACAGGATGAGAAGGACAAGGAGCAGGCACGCCGCCGTAAGCCGCCGCGTACCTGGGCCAACTGGCTCCCCGCTTATTTAATATACATGGCGGTGTATTTGAGGGCGCGGCCGGATTTAGCTATTCCCATGGTCCAATATTTGGACAACATATACAGGGCGATGGTTGATTTCCCGGGCCCCTCATGGCTAGCATATGATGAGGAATTCCGTATGAGGATTCCCCTCCACCCCGAGATGAGATGGGATGACCCGTGCCAGAGGCTTTGGCTTTTGTATATGACGCCCACACGCCCTACCCCGGGAGATAGATACCATTGCGGTCATGCGGTCCAGCGAGCGGCTCCAGCGCAGGTTACCCGCCAGGCGGCGGGGCAGGGGGTTCCAGCCCGCCTGCTGTGCTGGACTTTCTCGTCCAATGGTTCCTGCAATAGAAAGAATTGCAAGTATAAGCATGAGTGTCCCACATGTTCGGGCCCCCACGCAGCCTCTGCCTGTCCCAGGCCTGGGGGGGCACGAGGCAGAGGGAGGGGTGGACAGTGGGCTGGCAAGACTGCCACGGATGGAGCTGGTTCTCCAAAAGGCCCCCTCCCCAATTAATGTGGTCATGCTGCAGCATTGGCTCGCATCGTACCCGAAGGGGGAGGACGGGGAATATCTCCTTCAGGGTTTTAAGCAGGGATTCCGTATCCCTTTTATGGGTGATAGCTCCCCTCAGGATGCTCCCAACCTTTTATCCCTCAGAGGAAGGGAGGAGGTGGCTGCGGCCAGCATTAAAAAGGAGTTAGATGCGGGCAGGGTCGCTGGACCTTTCCCTGCACCCCCGTTTCCCAATCTTAAGGTGTCGCCACTGGGTTTGGTCCCCAAAAAGTCCCTAGGTGAGTTTCGCCTTATTCATCATTTGTCCTACCCAGCCGGCCGATCGGTCAATGATGCTATTCCTGATGACCTTTGTTCAGTCAGGTATACATCGTTTGACCATGCGCTGCGCATGGTACGCTCGTGTGGCCCGGGTGCCCTGCTGGCCAAGTGTGACATTAAGTCGGCTTTTCGCCTCTTGCCAGTGCATCCGGGCGACTTTGAGTTGCTGGGTTTTAAATTTAAGGGTGAATATTATTTTGATAAGGCCATGCCTTTTGGCTGCTCCATATCATGCTCGGCCTTCGAGCGTTTTAGTACCTTCCTAGAGTGGGCTTTCGTCCGCAGGTCAGGGTCCCGGTCTGTAGCCCATTACCTGGATGATTTTTTATTCGAGGGTGAACGGGGCTGGGACACGTGCACACGTCTCCTCAATACATTTCAGACGCTAATGGAGGAACTTGGTGTCCCTTTAGCGCCCGAAAAGACCGAGGGCCCATCTACCAAGCTAGTATTCCTGGGGGTGGAGATTGACACAGTAGTGCAGGCTTCTAGGTTGCCGGGTGATAAGGTGTCCAGGATAGTGGCCCTTATCTCGGAATTGCTGGCCAAGTGTAAGGCATCCCTGAAGGAACTGCAGGTGCTACATGGTCACCTCAATTTTGCTTGCAGGGTGGTCGCACCGGGCAGGGCTTTTGCCCGGCGCTTATGCGACGCCATGGCAGGGTTATCCAGGCCCCACCACAGAGTCAGGCTTACCCGGGGTATCAGGGCAGACATGTTTGTCTGGTTGCAATTCCTGAGGGAGTTCAATGGGGTCTCATTTTGGAGGTCTGACCTCCTGGCATCCCCCAATTTTCAGATCCAGTCTGATGCCTCAGGATCCCTGGGTTATGGGATGTACTTCAATGGGAAGTGGGCCTATGGTGGGTGGCCACCGGCATGGGCAGGCACAGGTCGCCTGCGGGATCTCACATACCTGGAATTTTTCCCTATTCTGGGGGCTTTGATGCTATGGGGCGAACTGTGGGCTAATTCGGTGGTGCATTTCTGGTGTGACAATGCTGCTGTTGTCCACATTGTCAATGCACAGACTTCCAAATCGCCCAGGGTTATGGAACTAGTGCGCCATTTTGTGCTGCGCTGCCTGCGCCTCAACGTCTTGTTCAGGGCCAGGCATGTCCCAGGGATTAATAATGATATTGCTGACGCTTTGTCCCGCCTGCAGATCTCCCGGTTCCGCGCCTTGGCCCCGGATGCGGAGGAATTTCCCTCGCCACTCCCGGACGAGATGTGGACTATTGGCAGGGAGAGGTGAACCGGGCGATTGGCCTGTCACTAGCGCCACGCACGCGTAAGGCGTACCAACAAGCATTCAATTCTTACAGGGCATTTTCTGCTCAATGTCACCTGCCAGAGACCTGGCCTATCCCGGTGGACCATGTTCTGCGGTTCATGGTTCACCTGCATGCACAGGGCCTCGCACCTCGCACCATAGCATCCAAGCTCTCGGCATTGGCTTTTATGGCCAAAGTGGGAGGTCATGTGGATACCACCTCTGACTTCCGTGTGAGACATGTTTTGGAGGGGTGGGTGCGCGAGCGCGGGCGTTGCCCGGACGACCGGCACCCTATTTCCCCAGGGGTTCTTACCCAGTTGGCCCGGGGCTGGCCAGGCCTCTGTTTTGATCATTATGAGGCAGCCCTTTTTCATGCAGCCACAACGGTGGCATTTTTTGGAGCACTCCGCGTCAGCGAACTCGTGATGCTGTCTAAGGCGGATGCAAGTGGTAGGGCACTGGAACTCGAAGATGTCTATGTTGCCAAAGACTGGGCCCAGTTGAGGATACGCTCCTCTAAAACAGATCAGCATGGCGTAGGCAGTGGTGTAAGACTGCTACGGTGTTCTTTGGCAGACATCTGTCCGGTTGGTGCCCTACAGGAATTCCTGGCACTGCGTGGCATGCACCACGGCCCGTTTTTCTGTCACCAAGATGGGTCTCCCCTTACTAAATTTCAGTTTTGGAAGGTGACAGCCAGAGCCCTCACCAGGGTGGGCCTACCAGGTGCCCGTTATGGCACACATTCATTCCGTATTGGTGCAGCCTCTACAGCAGCTGCTTTTGGGTACTCTGGGGCTGACATACGCAGCATGGGGAGGTGGGGCTCGCAATGTTTTCAGTTTTATGTGCGCCCACTCCCGCCATGAGTACCAATCCAGTCACCTTACCGCCTTTTTTCTCAATTTTCTTACAGACCCTGGGTGTCGTATTACACCGGTGACAGTATGGCTGGTGGGCCACAGCTATGTGCACAGGGCAGCGCGTTACGCTGCGGTGACAGAGTGGGGACCCCGACTGGGACTGGGTGAACACGCCAGTCTCAAATGGCATGGTAAGCCTGGGATGTTATGGCGGGAGCTGCGGCCTTTCCTTTTTTCTGGCCTGGGTGCTGACCCGCCTGACATTCTCATTATCCACCTGGGGGGCAATGATTTGGGCCAGGTCACCGGCTTATCGCTCAAGCATGCGATTTGCGAGGAACTCGCCTACTTGCATTATGTCTGGCCTGCCACAACCCTGGTTTGGTCGGACATTGTCCCGCGCCATTCTTACAGAGGGGGCGTTAACCTCATGGCCCTTGACCGCACTAGGCGCACGGTCAATAGGGCGGTGGCGCGGTTTCTTGCCGACAGGGCTTGGGGACGGGTCAGTCATCACCCCGATATTAGCCTACAAAATTATGACTTGTACGCAGGGGATGGGGTCCATCTGTCGCGAGGAGGTATGGACCTCCTGTTGGGTGATTGGCGAGCAGGCCTGTTGACCGAGCTGACGGTCTGGGGGGGGGCGTCAGGTCTTCTTTGAAGCCCCTCCGTGTGGCGGGTAGCACTGGTAAGGTAAACAGTATGACCCACAAGTATCCGGCAGGTTCGCAATTGACTGGACAACACTAGACAGGAATAAATTAGTTAAACGTTGTCCGGTCAACGACGAACCAGGCGATGGGGTGATGACGATTGCTAACCAGCATGCATCACCCCTGTGATTTCACGGATACGCGTCAGAGGGTGGGGTCATGAGTTTGGGGTGGTACCTTACCAGTGTTACTTCGGCCTGCTTGCCTTATGAATTATGATTGGTCGTTTTACCAATACAAATTTATAATTCGGACTAGGGCATTGAATCAATAAATGTGGCCCGATGCTGTTATCCACTTTCAATGTTGTCTGTGTCCGTTATTGGGGGGGTGCGCCTGCAATGCAAGCGCGGCGCCAAAATGGCCGCCGCGCCCTTTGCGGCCCCCCCCCACAGGACAGAGAATCCGGGTAGTTAGGGGCGTGGCCAGCTCCCTTATAAAAGGGGTGGCCACGAGGCAGCCGAGCTGCCATTTTACCTCAGCGACGGAGCGGAGAAGTCTTTTCCCCTCCACCCCCTCCCTAGTTAACAGTGTGATATTTTGGTCGCTTCGGGGCCGGGTGGGAATTTTTGGCTGGGACCCATATTGGCTTCCGGGTCCTGGCTTTTTTGCCCATCCCACACTGTTGCTATGGTTTGATATAGGGGTCTTTCTGTGTTCCTAATGTTGACTTTGGTCACATTGGCGGGTAGCACTGGTAGCATTGGCGGGGGTGCAGGGAAAGGTCCAGCGACCCTGCCCGCATCTAACTCCTTTTTAATGCTGGCCGCAGCCACCTCCTCCCTTCCTCTGAGGGATAAAAGGTTGGGTAAACAGTATGACCCACAAGTATCCGGCAGGTTCGCAATTGACTGGACAACACTAGACAGGAATAAATTAGTTAAACGTTGTCCGGTCAACGACGAACCAGGCGATGGGGTGATGACGATTGCTAACCAGCATGCATCACCCCTGTGATTTCACGGATACGCGTCAGAGGGTGGGGTCATGAGTTAGTTATTGACTACGGTCAACAATTTGTTTGTTGTCAACAAACAAACTGATACAAATTGATACATTGTAACCAATTGCCGTTGGCAATTTTGGGGTGGTACCTTACCAGTGTTACTTCGGCCTGCTTGCCTTATGAATTATGATTGGTCGTTTTACCAATACAAATTTATAATTCGGACTAGGGCATTGAATCAATAAATGTGGCCCGATGCTGTTATCCACTTTCAATGTTGTCTGTGTCCGTTATTGGGGGGGTGCGCCTGCAAAAGCTTACAGCCCTTGGGATCTAAGTTTGGCATCCAACACCTAAAGTGCAGGTTAATCAATTCATCAACCATTAAAGGGTGTTTTGACTAGGAGTACTCGGGTCAGCACCCAACTTAATTACCTGTGATGTAATTAATTGCCCTATAAGGTCTTAGTCACACCTTAGCTATCCATCTGTGAATCCATGTCTTCAAGAGATTATGATGCCTCTCTTCCTGTGGGTGAGAAGGAGACACAGCATTTATCTAGTTGACATTGTTTTTCATATATTTCTTACAGTTTCACATGTGATTATAAGGCTCTTATGTTAGATATTTTTTATCATGCCAGTGGATTAAAATCTGTTACTTTTGTCTGCTGCTTTCTCATACTAATACATTCCTTTCCCCAATACACATAGTGTATACACATAGTTTTGTCTGTGATTTAATCTTGTACCACCCTCTCAGTGACAGCTTTGATGCTACTATTGGGAAAGTACAGAATCTGAAGGATAAAATAAATTTCATGTCAGAAATTACTCTGGGTTGAAATTATTTTTGCTGGAGAAACTCCACTCAGGGGATGCCTGAATGAGGCTCCTTTTATGCCCTTTCAGGATAATTCTGTTGTAATGATAAGTGTCAATTAGGCTGGATTCCTTAAAACTGAGGAACAAACTATGTATGTGTTGTGTTCTCAATACTATGCCTTTAAACAATGTAACACTCGAAGGAGTGAATATAACAACCATCAGCTGTAACACTGTAACCCGCTGTAATAGGACGCGAGCTAGTGACCACCAGGTGGCAGTAGCGAGCATCCAGCTCACATGGTTCCAATTCCCCAAAGAACTACAGCGCGGGAAGATTCCCGCCACCACCTCACCTGGACAAGAAGGGCGTGACCAGGAATGACGTCACGCAGACAGTAGCCAATGGGCTATCGAGGAGCCACATTCAAATGTATAGCCACTGTATATATTGAGCTGTTCGTCCACCATTACCACATGTTCCCCCGGACCACCATGCAATAAAGATGTGTTAAGCCAACCTTTCGGCTGTTTAATTGTCTTGGTTCTCATACACTAAACTGGCGACGAAGGTGGGATTAATGGATCCCCACGGAATCAAGACATACGCCGGTTTCGACATCAACAAGCCGGAAGAATGGGAGCTCTTCGAAATGGACTTCCAAAGCGCACTGGTGGTGTCCGACATCACAGACAAGGGGAAGAAGAAGGCCATCCTCACCCGGATGCTCGGGTACTCCGCCATGAAAGTACTGGTGGACCTGGTGTCACCGAAGAAGGTGAGCGAGGTGTCGGTCAAGCAGCTCCTGAAGGCAATGCGCGACCATTTCCAGCCCTCCGTTTCGATGTTTTCGGCTCAAGACGCGTTCTGGAAGAGGGTCCAAGCGCCGGGTGAGTCCGTTGCCACTTTTGCAGCGGCCCTCCGGTTGGCCGCCGGCCCATGCAAGTGGGAGAACCTGGAAATCGCCCTCAGGGACCGCATGCTCTGTGGCCTGTGGGATGAGGAGGTTCAGCGAAAGCTGGTGAACCAGGAGCCACCCCCGACGCTGCACGAGGTCGTGAAGGCGGCGCAGGCCACGGAAGCCACGAGGGCCGGAGTCAAGGGGTTCAGAGAAAGGCCCCCACAACCCGACAAGGCAGCGGGCTCGGTGCACGCGGCCAGGCGAGCGCCACAATCCTCCACGGAGAGCAGCGACGACGAGGACGTCCGGAAGGTTCGGAAGGACGGCCGACGCTGCGACGGCTGTGGAGCGGCCCATGACCGCGTCAAGTGCCCGTTCCGGAAGGCCGAGTGCCACAACTGTGGACGCCGAGGGCACATTGCCAAAGTCTGCAGACAGCGGCGCAAGGACCCGAAAAGATCATCAGACCATTCGCTGAGGACCAAGGAAGGGGCCCAGGCCGCGAGGAAGCAGGACGGCATGGGCCGCATCTCCGACGACAGCGGCGACGACACCCCAGTTTACAGCGTGTCCTTGGGACACCCCCGTTACTTTGTTGAGGTACTGGTGCAAGGGGCCCCCATTAGAATGGAGATAGACTCGGGTTCCTCATATTCAATTATGTCCCAGCGGGAGTTTTTGGGAATTTCTCCCCACGTGCGGCCCAAGCTCAAAGCGCTGAGGTCAACGTTGCGGGACGTGCAGGGGAACAGCATTCTGGTGTTGGGGGTTGGAAAATTCAAGGTCCAATACAAGCAACACGCCGCGGAACTTCCCCTGGTTGTCCTCAAGGGGGGAAGCTGCAGCCTCCTCGGGACTCAATGGTTTAAGCCCCTGGGTTTGTTCATTGGGGGGGGTGCATGCCGTTGGGACTGACCCAGTGCAGGAGGTGTGTGACGCGCACCCTGAAGTTTTCAAAAAGGGACTCGGAAAATTCAAGGGACCCCCAGTTGCGTTCGACCTGGACCCAGAGGTCCGCCCAATAAGACTCAAACCACGCAGAGTGCCTTTTGCACTTAAGGACAAGATAGAGGCGGAACTGGACAAATTGGTGGGCCAAGGGATTCTTGTTCCTGTTGATTCTGCGGAGTGGGAAACTCCGATTGTAACAGCCCTGAAGGCCAACGGGGAGGTCCGAATATGCGCTGATTATAAATGCACCATTAATAGGGCAATTAGGCCAAATGCGTATCCGGTGCCGGTAGTCAGCCACCTGTTTGCCAGGTTACATGGGGGGAAATGCTTTGCAAAACTTGACCTAGCGCAAGCCTACCAGCAACTCTCCGTTACCCCAGCTGCAGCTGCTGCGCAGACGATAGTCACTCACAAGGGGGCGTTCCAGGTGACGCGCCTACAGTTCGGCGTGAACTCGGCGCCAGGCATCTTCCAGTCGCTCGTGGAACGCCTCTTAAAAGGGCTAGAAGTGGTTTTGCCATACTTTGATGACGTGTTGATAACGGGGGGGAGCGAGGCAGAATTGGCCGAGAGGCTAGACGAAGTGCTGACGGTGTTTGAAAAGGCGGGGTTGAGGTTGCGAAAGGACAAATGCGTTTTCTTTGCGAAAGAGGTTGAGTTCTTGGGTTTCCGGGTAACCCCTGCGGGAATCAAACCCTCCAAATCCAAGGTGGCCGCCATTCAAAATGCCCCTCGCCCCACCTCCAAGCCCGAATTGCAGTCGTTCCTAGGGCTCTTAAACTTCTACCACTCCTTCCTGCCCCGGAAGGCTTCGGTAGCAGAGCCGCTCCATAAGTTACTCAAGAAGGACGAGGCGTGGAAGTGGGGCGAGAGCCAGGAGAGGGCATTCATTGAACTAAAACAGCTCCTAGCATCAGACGCAATATTAACCCACTTTGACCCCAAGAAACCAGTAGTTCTGGTATGTGATGCGTCCCCGGTGGGGGTGGGGGCGGTTATGTGCCACGTGTTGGAAAACGGGCGGGAGGCCCCGGTAGCGTTCTACTCAAGATCCCTGTCCCAGGCAGAGCGGAACTATGCGCAGACAGACAGGGAGGCACTAGCGATAATTGCTGGGACCAAAAAGTTCCACGATTTCCTCTATGGCCGCCCCTTTACCATAGTGACCGACCACAAGCCCCTGCTAGGCATTTTTACTGCAGACAAGCCCACGCCACAGATCCTGTCCCCTAGGATGCTCAGGTGGGCCATTTTTTTGAACGCGTACCAGAACACGCTGGTGTATCGCCCTGGAAAGGACATAAGCCACGCGGACGCCCTGTCGAGGTCACCCCTCCCCCACACAAGCAGCCACGTGTGCGAGGTTGAGCAAGACCGCCAAGTGCTCATGATTGAGGTCTTGGATTCACCCCCCATACTGCCCGCTGAGATCGCCAAGGCGACAGGCAAAGACAAGACACTGGCCCTAGTCAGTTCTTGGGTGCAGAAAGGGTGGCCATCGTCCTCCCCGGCGGCAGAGTTCACCCCATTTTTTCGGAAAAAGCTAGAATTGTCCTTAGAGAGGGGGTGCCTCCTGTGGGGCCAGCGGGTAATCGTCCCTGAATCCCTGAGAGCGAGGGTGCTTACACTGCTGCACGTCAGCCACCCTGGAATTGTCCGCTCCAAGGCACTGGCCAGGAGCTACTTCTGGTGGCCCCAGTTGGACGCCGATATCGAGCACATGGTGGGCACTTGCGCGAGCTGCCAGAGCTCCCGGCCCAAAGAAGCTCGTCTTCCGCACAGGGAATGGGACACGGCAAAGGGGCCGTGGTCCCGCGTGCACATTGACTTTGCGGGCCCTTCAGAGGATCACTTTTTCTCCTCATAGTGGATGCTTACTCCAAGTGGTTGGAGGTAATCCCAGTAGCGAACACCTCCTCAGCCACAACAGTTAAACATTTGCGAAGGGTGTTCAGCACGTTCGGTATACCCAACACCCTTATTAGCGATAACGCTAGTTGTTTCACGTCCGCTGAGTTCAGGGCATTCACCGAGATCAACGCCATCCGGCACATCACCTCCGCACCCTTCCACCCGGCGACAAATGGCCAGGTAGAACGCCTCGTGCGTACCACCAAAGACGCGCTGAGGCGCATGGGCCCCGGGGATTTGAACCTGCAGTTGTGTCAGTTTTTGCTGGGATACACGGTGACCTCCCTGGCGTCAGGGTACTCGTCCGCGGAGCTCTTAATGCGTAGAAAGCTGACCACGATACTGACCAGGTTAGACCCCACAAGGATAGAGGACACAGGGAGGAACATTGGGTTAGCGGACATGAAAAGTTTCGAAGTGGGCGCCCCGGTCCATTGCCGAAACTACGCCAGCGCAGGTCCGGCCTGGGTCCCGGGCGTAGTTATTGGGCAGACAGGCCCCATGTCGTATTGCATAGAGACCAGCACGGGTCTACTCTGGAGGCGGCACGCAGACCAGCTCCGGTGCCGGGTCCCAGGAAACCAGAGCGCGGACTGCGCAGACAAGGATTCAACGTTAGGGTTCTCCCCCACCCATTCAGCCCAAGGGGGAGGAGAGGGGGGCCAGTGGTCCCCACCAAGGGGGGAAGGGAATAAGTTTGTCCCCACAGATATCCTGAGAGATACCCCCATAGATACCTCAGACATTTCGAGTTTCAGTTACAAAACCGGGGGGGGGGGTGTTCAGAGTGGTCCCCCACCCATCCAAGCGAGAAGCGGGGTCTTTCGTTAGCCCCCGGTGCCCCCGGTTTTCCCACAATGGAGTTTGTCCCTACCCCGAAAGCCGCAGAACCGCGGCAAGTCGCTAACGAGTCTTCCTCTCCCGTTGCAGGACAAGAGACCAGGGAACAAAGAAGCAGTAGCGCCCCCGGGACAAGTCAAACAGCATCGCGCCCAAAACGCGTTTGCAATAAGCCATCTTGGATGAGAGACTTCGTCTCATCCTAGGGGGGAGGGATGTTGTGTTCTCAATACTATGCCTTTAAACAATGTAACACTCGAAGGAGTGAATATAACAACCATCAGCTGTAACACTGTAACCCGCTGTAATAGGACGCGAGGTAGTGACCACCAGGTGGCAGTAGCGAGCGTCCAGCTCACATGGTTCCAATTCCCCAAAGAACTACAGCGCGGGAAGATTCCCGCCACCACCTCACCTGGACAAGAAGGGCGTGACCAGGAATGACGTCACGCAGACAGTAGCCAATGGGCTATCGAGGAGCCACATTCAAATGTATAGCCACTGTATATATTGAGCTGTTTGGCCACCATTACCACATGTTCCCCCGGACCACCATGCAATAAAGATGTGTTAAGCCAACCTTTCGGCTGTTTAATTGTCTTGGTTCTCATACACTAAAGTATGTATGTATGTATGGATGGATGGATGTATGGATGGATGGATGGATGGATGAATGGATGGATGGATGGATGGATGGATGGATGGGGTCATGGGTGCAAGGAGTAGGAGGACAGTTGGCTGGTCCCGCTGCCAGCTCCGATCTGGAGTCGGAGCGTGAAGAGGACCTGTCCCTCAGGCCACTGCTGGCCCAGATCAGGACTCTGAGCATGAGGAGATGGACCTGTTACCAGCCCTGCAGCTGGCTGTCAGTTTGGAGTTGGTTCCCCATGGCCAAGCCAGGCAAGTGATCAAAGCTTGACAGGAGGACCAGGTGTCAGCACTCTGGAAGACTATGCAGAGTCCAGCACATCTGAAAGGACCAGGGCTCTTTTAAGACAAGACCTGCAACTGAGATGAAGGAGGGCTAGAGCACACCTCCAGAACCGGCCCTCAGCAGTGAGCCCTGAGTCTCCTTAACAGGAGGGACATGCTGGCAAGCTCTTGTTGGAATAATCCACTGTGTACCTGGCCCTGAACCTTTGAACTTATGCCTGTGACCCCATGATATCTTTGGATTATCCCTGCATCTATAGTTGCTACTGAATGGCTTTTGAACCTGGCTCTCCCCGACGATGACTCTGCCTAGACCCTCTGAACTGGGAAGTAAGAACTCTCTCCTACCTTTAGTGCAGCAGCAGCTGGCTGAACAGCTTGGACAGTGTCCAGGCCATAACAGTATGGATTCATGGATGGATCAGTGGTTTAGATATCTGGCTGTGGAGCCAAAGATTGGGAGTTCAATCCTGCATTGTACCTCCTGATCGAAGAGCCAGCCTGTGTGACATTGAGTAACCTGTTCAGTTTTAGGAAACCCCCAGAAGATGAGAATGATAAAGCAATCTATACTAATCATTCAGATTAGTTTATAGAAGGCTCTTCTGCTAGTACGTAACCAACATTGGCTTTGCCCCTCTCTTCCCTCACCCTTAAGACAAGTCCTGCTCATAGCCTTGTGATAGCGACAGCAAGGGTTTTTATGGACTATCTTGTCAAACCCTTCTTTTGGTTCCATGCAGCAGTCTGCCCTCCCATTCCTTTGGAATGGTATGAGTATAAGACAAGTATCTTTGAGGACTGAATGGTAATTCTGAGTATGATCCACAATTGACCCTTGGGATTTAAATGTTTATATGTTGTTATTGTTATATTTGTTGGCCTAGTCCATACTATTCAGGGTCAATTTGTTTCATATAGCTCCTTGGCTTTGTACAGCTGTCACCTCATGGCAGGGAATGAGGGCTCAGAAGGAGGTTTGATGATTTGTATGAAGGGCCCAAAGATATCATCCAGATGAAAGGATGCCACCCTTGTCAGACTCTTTCAGCTAGGGAACTGTTTGTATGTGTGTGTGGTATCCTTGTGGATGCTCAAAGCTTCTCATTGCTTGAGGCTGTCCAGTGGGGCTAAGAGGAGGAAAGACCTTACCCCAATGTACTATAATGCTGAGCAGCAACGATAAACTTGACCTATTCTGAAGTAGGGTTTGGAGACAGTGCTATCTACTTGCAGTTCTGCCTCCATCATCTCAGTTGTTCACACTCAATTTGCCAATTTATGTTTCTTGCTGTATTTTCCCTTTGAATGTGGCCTTGTTTGAATCCAGCTACTGACTCATGTCTTCATTTCTGGCATGGATGTAGGGGTAATTAATATGTCTTGAAAAATCACATCTTGCATTTGCAATGATTGTTAATGCTTGTTATTACTACTCTTAGTACTATTACTGTTGTTGCTCAGTTGCAAACTGGTGAATTTGGGTATACCAGAGCACATCATGGCAGTTCTTGGCACCAAATGCAACACAGAAGGAGAGAGAAAGTGCAGTCTGCTAGATTTGTCTCTCTCAACAAATAAGGGGTTGTTGTTCAGTCACACAGTCAATTCCGACCCTTTGCGACCCTATGAACCATTCTCCTCCAGGTGCCTCTGTCCTCCACCATCCTCTTCATCCCTCCCAGTTCTGTGCCCATTGCTTCTACAATACCATCTAACCATCTCATATTTGGCCTCCCCCTACTTCTTTTGCCCTCCAGCTTTCCCAGAATCAAGGCCTTCTCAAGTGAATCCTGCCTTCTCATTTGACATCCAAAGTACTTCATCTTCATCTTTACTATTTGACATTCTAATGAGCAGTCAGGGTTGATTTCTACTAAGATTGACCTATTTGTTCTCCTCGCTGTCCAGGGGACTCTCAAAACTTTCCTTCAACACCACATTTCAAAGGCGTCTATTCTTCTGCATTCAGCTTTCCTAATGGTCCTGCTCTCGCAGCCATACATTAACACCAGGAATACCTTTGCTTTGACTATGTGAATTTTTGTTTGCAATGTGATGCCTCTGCTTTTCACTATGTTCCCCAGGTTTCTCATAGCTTGTCTCCCAAGAATCAGTCGCCTTTTTATTTCATGCCTGCAATCCCCATCTGCAGTGATCTTTGATCCTAAGAATGTAAAATCTGTCACTGCTTCTACTTCTTCCCCATCTATTTTCCAGGAACTGATAGGCCCTGTTGCCACTTTCTTGATTTTCTTAATATTGAGTCTCAAGCCAGCTTTTGCACTCTCCTCCTTCAGCCCAAACTAGAGATTCTTTAGGTCTTCCTTACTTTCTGCCATTAGGGTGGTATCGTCTGCACATCCGCTGGGTGAGATCATTCGTTCCCATGGGGTGAGGTATCATCAGTATGCAGATGATACCCAGCTGTACATCTCAGCTCGTGGGGACCCGAGTGATGCAGTCGAAGTCCTGACCAGGTGTTTGGAGGCTGTTCGGGTCTGGATGGGGGACAACGGGCTTCAGCTGAATCCTGGCAAGACTGAGTGGCTTTGGGTGTGGGGTCCCATGTTATCCCGGGAGTTACCATCTTTGGTCATGGCTGGAACATCTTTGCCACAGTCAGATCCGGTGCGCAATCTGGGGGTCCTCCTGGACTCATGGCTACTGCTCGAAGAGCAGGTGGCAGCCATGGCTAGGAGGGCCTTTGCACAGCTTCGTGTTATTTACCAATTGCGCCCACTCCTGGACCGGGACTCCTTGCTCATGGTCACTCATGCTCTGGTCACCTCCAGATTGGATTATTGTAATGTGCTCTACATGTGGCTGCCCTTGGTGACCATTCGGAGGCTTCAGCTGGTCCAGAATGCAGCTGCCCGGGTTGTGATGGGGTACAGGCATCATACTCGGGCTTCACCACTTCTCCAGGAGCTGCATTGGTTGCTGGTGTGCCTCCAGGTGCAATTCAAGGTGCTGGTTTTGACCTTTAAAGCCCTATATGGCATTGGACCAGGCTACTTAAGAGATCGCGTCACCACAAGGAATTTAGCCCGTCCTACTAGGGCAGACAGGAGGGGCTCACTGGTGGTCCCATCAGTGAAAGAGGTACATCTTACTGGGACCAGGAAAAGAGCCTTTTCCGTGTCTGCCCCAGCCCTGTGGAACCTTATGCCACCTGAGTTGTGGCTCCAGATGGAACTACTCCCCTTTAAGAAGATACCAAAGACATGGCTCTTCCAGCAGGTTTGGGGCATGCTTGACTCCACCAGCCAAGCATGGTGGCTGATTTAGCCTATGTGAGGGACTGCCCCCCGGCTTGGTATTCGGTTTTAACGGGAGTAGGGTGGGGGTGGGTTGTTTGTCAATGATGATTTGTTTGTGTTTTTAATGTTGGTTTTAATTGGGGCTGTTAGATCTGTTTTAACTATTGTTGTTTTATTGTTTTTATTGTAATTTTTATTATGTTGTTAGTCACCCTGAGTGGTGTACCCACCAGGAGGGCGGGATATAAATGCGCAGAAATAAATAAATAAATAAAAAAATCTCAGATGGTTGATGTTTCTTCCAGCAATTTTTATCTCATATTGTGATTCCTCCATCCCTGCATTGCACATTATGTGCTCTGTGTATAAGTTGAATAAGCAGGGTGATAAAATGCAGCCTTGTCTTACTCCTTTTCCTATTCCAAACCACTCTGTCATTCTGTGTTCTGTCCTAACTGTTGCTTCTTGATTCATGTACAGATTTCTCAGGAGGCCTATGAGGTGTTCTGGTATTCCCATCTCTTTAATTAATTAATTAATTAAGGTACAGATCATTTTTAAACTGTATGGTTCTTGACTGATGTATACAATACATTGTTCCAAAGACAATCCACTTCTCTCCTGGCTACTGCATGGAATGAAGCTCAGACCAGACCAACAGACAGAAAACAGGTAGTAGAGAATAATGCTATAGTCCTTGCCACTCAGAAATCTAAGGGCTCCACCCCTGTGAGCTCTGACTCCACTATACCATTGTGGATACTACTACTATACTAGAATCCCTCCATGTGTAGCAGAGCTAACAGACTGGGGTGTTGGTGTTTCCATGAAGCAAACAACATGCCTTCTTCTCTGACTCATTTATAGTTTGAAAGTAACGAATCCTGTTGGAAAAAATGAAATCAATATGGAAATGCATGCAACATCATGTACAGCAGGGGGAAAGAACTGCTAAATAATATGATGAATGTGCAGAAAATCAATTGGAGTATTCAAACAGGATAAGGAAGGAGCAGATGGAAGAACTGCCATTAAAAACAAGCAAAGACCAGCATCCATTTCTGCTTATTCCCTCAGATATTGAGAATCAATGCAATATGCAATCAAAATACTTTAAAGCACATCAGGGGCAGCATACAAGCATATTACCTTCAGGAATTAGCCCAGTATATCTAAAGAAGATGGCTTTTCCCTTAGATTTTAGCAAAAGTGTGTTAAAGTAACAGCAAGTAAAGCTTTTGCTACACAGCATAAGAGACAGGCAACAGAACCCCATAAATCTAGACACAAAATGTCGGAATAATTTGGATGATGGAAAACAGAGCAAACATTGCAACCTTGAACTTGTGATAATCACAGCATTGAATCTGATGTGCACACAGGCATATTCTCCTGCTGTCTACAAACTAGCTCAGTAGAATAGACAGATAAGAAGAACTAAAAGAAACTAGGTTGCTTTTCTCTAGAGGGGGGAAAACACACTTCAGGTTCCAATATATATTTTGGACAAAACACGGGCAAAAAGTCTGTTGCTTAGCATAGTAAATCACATAAGACTAGGCTCACTCAAACAATGGGGATTTAGTGAATCAATTCCTCTGTGAGTTCCATTGACTCAAATGGGCCAAACTCTAGCTGCAACTTACTGTGTTAAAGTACATCACAACTAGAATGGGCCCTTTTGAATCAATGGAACCTATGGAAGGAGTTCTTACCAAATCCCTGCTGATTCACTAAGTAACAGGATTTGGGCCATTGTGTCTGTTTAGGAAGACGTCAATTTTGTTGTACTGCCATTAAATCTTCTCAATAACTTAAACACAAAGCCCCAGTCAAATGTGAAGCATTCTAGCTATTAGTATTGTGCAATGCTGGTGCACCTTGGGCAACCTAAGCACTTTGCAAACCTACAAGCCTGCAATGGAGAAATTGGAATTTCCACTGTGAGGAAATCCTAGAAGTAGTAGTAGAGGTACAGAAAACAGTGGTAGCTTTTGGCTCAAGTCCTGCCTGGGTCGGAAATGTCAAAAACTGAGAGATACATTGAGATCTTCAGTCTGGAGGACAACTTTCACATTTATGAAACTGATTTTTGCACAGATTGTAATACTTTTCTGCCTTGCTGCAAGATCTTTTAAAAGTCAGAAACACTGATTTTTTTTAATTTATTTTTTGCATAGTGGAACCCCAAGTTATGAAATTAATTCATTCCTTGGGGTTTTTGTATCGTGAAAATTTTGTACCTCAAAGCATGGTTTCCCATAGGAATGCATTGGAAACCAAATAATCCGTTCCAGAGGTCAGAAAAAAGTAAAAAAAAACCTTATTTGTTCTGTTCTAAACTCTTTATGATTTATACTTTGGAATTTTTCACTGCACTTTTCCCACCTTATGAAGAGATTTGAACAGATAAAGACATTCCCCCCACACAAAAAAAAAATTTTCTGCCCTCCAGAAGGGAATTAATTGGTTTTCAATGCATTTTAGCACTTCTGTCAGTGGCCTCTGGTGGACAGCTCTGGCAATGAGCCAGACCCATCCCTGACAATCAGCTGTAAGTTCCACCACCACCCAAAAGTACCAAAAACTCTGCATTTTAGCTGCCGAAACATACAAAAATGTGAGGAAAAATTCCAGAAATGGAACGAAAATGCTCTCCATATCCTCCCACCACCGTGGAAAGCAGCAGAATATATATATTCCTTAAAACTAAGCAACAAACAGTATGTATGATTGTATGCATGGATAGATGGATGGATGGCTCAGTGGTTTAGATATCTGGCTATGAAGCCAAAGATTGGGATTTTGATCCTGCACTGTAATAACAAACTTGACCTATTAAGCATTCTGAAGCAGGGCTTGGAGACAGTGCTACCTACTTGCAGTTCTGCCACCATCGTCTCAGTTGCTCACACTCAATTTAATAGTTTACCAGCTCGGCTCAAAAGAGAGGCATAACTCCTGCACAGATAGCCAAGGGGCTCTCTGTAAGTAAGTAAAGCTTTGTTTGTCTCATTCTCAGACAGGAAAACAGGAAATGTATATATATATTTACTCACACTGTGAGTTTCAGTCTGGAGGACAACTTTCACATTTATAAAACCAAATTTTGCACAGATTGTAATATTTTTCTGCCTTGCTGCAAGAGCTTTTAAAAGTCAGAAACACTGAATTGTTTTTGCATATGATGGCAGCAAGGGCCGGATGGAATAATGCATGGGCGTAGGTTGAAAACTCCTGACGTAGAGGAAGGAGACTTCATCTCACTCATAGATTCATCAAACTGAAGAAAATACTCTCTGTATATTGTAGACCCTTGAAGTACCTGATGAACAGGATGGGGAACAGAATTCTGCTTGGGAAACGTTTCAAGGGGTCGGTGGGCAAAATTATTTAAAACCAAAGCAATATTTGGGCGTTTCCTTGTAACATCTTTTTGTGACCTCTGAGAAGCAAATAGGGACAATTCTGATGTGTTTTACCAAACTTCCAGCAAACTGGGGCCTCCTATACCTCCCAACATTTAAAACTGGTTACAGAATCATATTTTTGACTAGCAGAGGAGCATTTTCCTCACAAAAACCTAAACAAGCCAGTGGTGGGCATCAGCAGGTTCGCACCAGCTTCCCCCTGGCCACGCCCACCATACCACACCCACAGTGTGGTAGTAAATTTTTGGGAGCCCACCACTGAAACAAGCATATTTCTTAGTTACACCTTCCACACTATGCTCTACCGAGGGAGTTACACCAGGTCCCATCAATGGGCATTTTAATGAAACATCTGAAAAGTGTACTCTTTAAGGAGGTTTTTAATAACATAAATTCTCCCTATGGCCTGTTAATATGTGTATATTTGTACAAGAAGATATAATCCACCTGTGAAGCATGCTCCTTCTTTGTATCTGAAGGGGCCCTGAATAAATTTTCCTAGTTAAAAAAGTGATCCCTGCAAAGATTTTTTTTTGCTCTCTATTCAGTGAAAGATACAGAAACACATAAATTTATTATTTTACCTCCTCTTTACATTTTGTCTAACTCTGCCACTCAGCAGCATTCAAAAGGTTGTCTCAGATGTTTGGTCCTGTAATTAAACAGGCTTATCAAACACTCATTAATGAACAAGAGCCTGAATTAATTTTGCAGATGGTTCAGTGGTAGAGTGTGACATGTTGATACTGCTGGGAGTACAAAGAATCACACAACTTCAGTCTTACATGCTTTGGATCAAGTAATATTCTGGTGGGCAGCCATATCTTAACAAGTATTTTCATGTCAGCCAATAGCTTATCCTGGACTTGGTAAAGTACTGTTCCCATCTCTCTGCTTCCTTCTTGGCATTAAATACCTATTTCTAATTATTGAAGAAAACAAAGCATTGTTGCATCAGAGCTGTCAGAAACAAGAATCTGAGCTTGCTCAGTACAGGAACTTACCAGGCAAGCCCTAATATGGGTCAGTATGTAAAGCATTGTCAGAATCGGACTGTGGTGGATCTGTGGTTAAGAAGCTCACCTTGATAGCTGGAAGGTTGCCAAGTTGGCATTTCAAGCCCTGTTTACTGCATGATGGTTTGAGCTCCCATCTCTGTCCTAGCTCCTGCCAACCTAGCAGTTCAAAAGCAAGAAATTGCA
Organism: Bradypodion ventrale; assembly: GCA_035047345.1. Classification (NCBI taxonomy): domain Eukaryota; kingdom Metazoa; phylum Chordata; class Lepidosauria; order Squamata; family Chamaeleonidae; genus Bradypodion; species Bradypodion ventrale. Next base: position 231,876,917 of record JAWDJE010000002.1, on the reverse strand, counting down.
AGTAGATCAATAGGGACCACTTCGGTGGGGACATTGGGAACATGAAAGGAGCCTCATTCGGATGTCCCCTGAGCAAAGTTCCCCCAGCAAAAATCCTTTCAACCCAGAAAGCACCTTTGTGTGCTTCTGACATGATTAAAAAATTGCCAGAATTTGACAGACAATATATTTTACAAGAGAAGTCTAGACAATGAAATGGAAATGGTACAAGCTAATTTTACTCAGAACAAGTATGATTCGTTGATTTGTGAAACTCAAATGAAGGCTACAGCCCATTATCCCTTTATTCATTTCTCCCCCAAACAACACAATTCTCTTTCTTTCATGTTTCCTTCACGCCCAAACAGCATTGTATGATGTCCTTTCCCCCTCCACTCCATAGATCAGTGCTTTTTCCACCTTGACAGGGTCTAATCTAGTGCAACGTCATGGCTGACTTTATGTCACCCAGTTTTTTATGGTTATGAAATGCCAACAGCACAAACATATCATTTTATGCAGCCACTAGATGGCCATAACATTTATGGAAAGCTGATGTCCTCAATCAGCCCCTTCAAATCTTCACTCGTAGGCTGTCACTGACCTTGAGCAATGTTGCTGCCTTCCCCTGACCTTGAGCAATGTTGCTGCCTTCCCACAGACTTCTCTAAGGCAGGTTTAAAATACAAAAGTACATATTTGTCCTAGGTAAAAGCAATGCTACCACCCGCTTGGTATCAGCATTCATTTTTAATGGGGATAGTAGTATTCTTGGAGTGACTCTGCTACTACTACTTTTAACTATATGAGTTGGTCCTTTTTGTTATCAAGATATCATTATCATTCCTTCACAATTGTCTGACAGAATCAATGCTTGAGTCCTCTGCTTGACTCCAGCTAATCAGTTCATGGAATAGGGGCAGCAGAGAAACTCCCCTTCCCAAAGACAGCCATGTGCTCCAGACCAGAAGGTTGAGTCAACTCCAACTTTATTAGGAGGGAGACAGGAATTACCAAGCAATCCAGTGCCCTCCAAAGCTGATCTTCTAGCAGCCAAGTTCACTGTACATGGATGAACACAGTATTTTCCTGATCCCCAGTTCCCTCTACTGAGGATGGATGGAACAGGAACTACAGAGCTGCCAAAAATCCTGCACCAGTCCGTGTTCCCTGGCCTCTTCTAAGGAGGGACTCTAATTCATCTTGGACTCTCACTTGGTATCTGCACCTGTTGGCACTTGGATTCTGCACCTATTGCCTCCAACGTCTGTTCTGTGCAAGGGCCAGAGTATGAACAAACAGTGGTGGCAGTGGAGGAACTTGCTGGATGTGGTCCATGTGACTCCACTGAAGTCTTTGCTATCTGCGGGCAGTGTGGACCCTTGCCATTCCCTTCGGGACCTGCAATTCTACTAGGACCTCAGTCCAAGAATATTTCCTGAGGACATACTCAAACAGGTCACCCACCAAGTAAGTGGGTACTGGCTTTCCCCCAGTGTTATCCCAGTACTCCTCCACTGCAGACTCCTGTTTTTTCTCCTCCTTTATCTTTATAATTGCTTGATAAAATGGGTCACAAGTTATTCAACATGGAGTTTCTTTGGTTTTTAAACTGTATTAGAATGCAAGCGCGGCGCCAAAATGGCCGCCGCGCCCTTTGCGCCCCCCCCCCCCAGGACAGAGAATCCGGGTAGTTAGGGGCGTGGCCAGCTCCCTTATAAAAGGGGTGGCCACGAGGCAGCCGAGCTGCCATTTTACCTCAGCGACGGAGCGGAGAAGTCTTTTCCCCTGTGTCTCCGTCGCTCTTTAGCTTACCAGGAAGCCTTTTGGTAGCGATTCTTCCTTTTCGGCTTCCCTTTGCTTCGGTGGAGATGCCTTCGAAGAAGAAGGCAGCTTTGAGTGCGGCTCGCGCTGTTAGGAGGCGCAACCCGGGTCGGAGGACCGCGGTGCCGCCTCCCCAGCAGCCGCCTTTGCAGGCCCCTGCCGGGACCGGCGGAATGGGGTCTATCGCCCCTTGGCCCGGAGCGGGCGAACAGTTTGCGGGCGCGGTAGGGGCTCCGGCCCGCGGCCCGCGAGCGGTGGACACCGCTCCTGCACCCGCCCACCAGGTTGGGCCTGCTGCTCTTGGGTCGCAGCCTCTCCCGGGGCCCTCTAGCCTTGGGGGGTGGTGCGGCCCCCTGCCTTGGCAGGTTTCTCCACCGACCCTGCCGGGCTTCGGTGTTGGCCAATGGCCATATTCGGGTCCTGGGGTACAGCGACCTGTACCCACGCCTTGGACCGTGCGGGCCGGCCGGCCCTTGGCCCCAGGTCAACGTGGAAGCCTTACTGGCCCGCCTGGCGGCCCTTGAAGCGTCGTTGGCTCGGGCCAGTCAGGCGGGGGCCCTCCCTTTGGGGTTCCTTTTGAGGCGCTGCCGGCAGGAGGACAACAGCCGACAGGGAGGGTTGAGCTGCTTCAGGCGCGTGGCGCGGTTTCGCCCACTGCCTCGCAGCTCCCCAGCCAGCAGCCAGGTGCAGGTCAGGCCCCGGTGATGAGCTCTACGTCGGTCGTGAGCTCCGACGCCCCCAGTGGGCCGGAACCCCCGGTGGGGGCGGCCCGCGGGGGTGCAGCATGTGAGTATACGGTGTAAGCAAGTACATCCACACACATTCCCAATATGGAGGGGGGGCTTTTCAATGGCCTTGGCCTCGCGCGGGTGGTGCGGCGGTGTACCCGCTGACGCCTCACCCGGCGATGACAGCTAACACCCAGGGCCCCGTGGTGGGGGGTGTTCCCTACCCTGAGGGGAATGTTTTGGGTGGCCGGGTTGGTCCAAGCCCCTATTCCTTACCGCTGAGTTACCGCTTGGCACAGGCCGCCAGAGAGTAAATTTGGTGGGGGGAGTGCGTGGATATCTTCGCGCTCCTAAACAAGGTGCCCATCAAGGAGAGAGGGAGGGGCAGAATGAGAAGGATAGTGGCAGGCACGTTTTCGCAAGCCACCAAGTATGTGGGCCAAATGGTTGCCGGCCTGCATCATATGCATGGTGGTGTACCTTAGGGCCCGGCCGGATCTGGCAATTCCGATGGTCCAGTATTTGGACAACGTCTACCGGGCGATGGTTTACTTTCCGGGCCCAGCGTGGTTGGCTTGTGACGAGGAATGCCGTAGGCGGATTTCCCCGCACCCCGAGATTAGGCGGGATTAGCCAGGCCAGAGGCTGCGGCTTTTGTACATGACGCCCACGCGCCCTGCGCCCGGGGAGATATACCATTGTGGGCATGCGGTTCAGCAGGCGGCCCCAGCATAGGTCACCTGCCAGGTGACGGGGCGGGGGGTTCCAGCCCGCCTGCTGTGCTGGACTTTCTTGTCCAATGGCTCCTCTGAGGGGAAGACTTGCAATACAGACAGAAGTATCCCAACTGTGTTGGCCCCCATGCGGCCTCTGCCTGTCCCAGGCCTAGAAGGATGCGGGGCAGAGGGTGGGGCAGACAGGGGGCTGGCAAGACTGCCGCAGATGGATCTAGTTCACCGAAGGGCTCCCTCCCCAGTTAAGGTGGACATGTTGGAGCGTGGCTCACATGGTACCCGAAGGGAGAGGATGCGGATTCTCTCCTTCAGGGTTCTAGGCAGGGGTTCCGGATCCCTTTCATGGGTAATAGGTCCCCTCAGGATGCCCCCAATCTTTTATCCCTTAAGGGGAGGGAGGAGGTGGCTGCTGCTAGCTTTGACAATAGGGTCTATGCGGGCAGGGTCAATGGCCCTGTCCCTGCACCCCCGTCCCGGGGAGCATATTATTTCAATGATGCCATGCCTTTTGGCTATTCCATTGGGGCTCGGTATTCGAGCGTTTCACCACTTTCCTAGATTGCGCTTTTGTCCGCAGGTCAGGGTCCCAGTCTGTAGCCCATTCCCTGGATGGTTTTATTCGGGGCTGAACGGGGCTGGGACACGTACACACGTCTCCTCAACACATTTCAGACGCTAATGGAGGAACTGGGTGTCCCTTTAGCGCCCGAAAAGACCGAGGGCCCATCTCCACAGCTAGTATTCCTGGGGTGGAGAGTAACACGGTAGCGCAGGATTCTAGGTTGCAGTGGGATAAGGTCCCAAGGCTAGTGGCCCTTGTCTCGGTCTGGCTGGCCGAGCGCATGGCATCACTGAGGGAACTTTTGGTGCTACGTGGTCACCCCAGTTTAGCTGGCAGGGTCGTAGCACCGGGCAGGGCATTTGCTCTGCGCTGGTGCGATGCCATGGCGGGATTCTCCAGGCCCCACCACAGGCTCAGATTTACCCGGGGTATCGGGGCAGACGTGCTTGTCTGGCCATAGATCCAGAGGTGGTTCACCAGGGTGTCATTTTGGGGTCTGATCTCCTGGCTCCCACTTGCTTCAGATGCAGTCCGATGCCTCAGGATTCCTGGGTTTACGGGATGTACTTCAATTGGAAGAGGGCCTATGGTGGGTGGCCACCATACTGGGCAGGCAAGGGTCGCCTGCATGGTCTCACGTATCTGGAATGTTTCCCTATCCTGGGTGCTTTGATGCTATGGGGCAAGGAGTGGGCCAACTCGATTGTGCAATTTTGGCATGGCAACGCGGCTGTTGTCAGCATCGTCACTGCACAGATTTCCAAATCGCCCGGGGTTATGGGGCTAGTGTGTTGGTTTGTGTTATGCAACCTGTGCCTCAACGTTCCCTGCAGGGCCAGGCATGTCCCAAGGGTTGATAATGATATTGCTGCTGCTTTGTCCCGCCTGCAGATCTCCCGGTTCCGTGCCTCGGCCCCTGGATGCGGAGGAATTTCCCTCGCCACTCCTGGACGAGAGATGGAACGTTGGCAAGGAGAGGTGAACCGGGCGATTGGCCTGTCACTAGCGCCATGCATGAGTAAGGCGTATCACCACGCATTTAGTTCCTTCAGAGTATTATGTACCCGATTCCGACTGCCAGGAACCTGGCCGATCCCGGTGGCCCATGTTCTGCGGTTCATGGTTTACCTGTATGCCTAGGGCCCTGCACCACGCACCATAGCATCTCAGCTGTCGGGTTGGCTTTTGTGGCCAAAGTGGGAGGTCGTGTGGACGGCACCAATGACTTCCAGGTGAGACATGTTTGGGAGGGGTGGGTGCGCGTGCGCGGGCGTTTCCCGGCCGACCGCCACCCCATTTACCAGGGGTTTTTTACCCAGTTGGCCCGGGGCTGGCCTGGCCTCTGTTTTGATAGATGAGGCAGCCCACTTCATGCGGCTACAACAGTGGCCTTTTTGGAGCCCTCCACATCGGCGAGCTTGAGATGCTGAGTAAGGCGGATGCAAGATTTTCCCAAGGTTTTTACCCAACTGGCCCGGGGCTGGCCTGGCCTCAGTTTCGATAAATGAGGCAGCCCACTTCATGCGGCTACAACGGTGGCCTTTTTGGAGCCCTCCGCATCGGCGAGCTTGAGATGCTGAGTAAGGCGGATGCAAGATTTACCCAGGGTTTTACCCAATTGGCCCGGGGCTGGCCTGGCCTCTGTTTTGGAAATGAGGCAGCCCACTTCATGCGGCTACAACGGTGGCCATTTTGGAGCGCTCCGCGACAGCGAGCTTGAGATGCTGTATAAGGCGGCTGCAAGTTGTAGGGCACTGGAACTCGAGGATGTCTATGTTGCCAAAGACTGGGCCCAGTTGAGGATACGCTCCTCTAATACAGATCAGCATGGCGTAGGCAGTGGTGTAAGACTGCTACGGTGTTCTTTGGCAGACATCTGTCCGGTTGGTGCCCTACAGGAGTTCCTGGCACTGCGTGGCATGCACCACGGCCCGTTTTTCTGTCACCAAGATGGGTCTCCCCTTACTAAATTTCAGTTTTGGAAGGTGACAGGGAGTGCCCTCACAGGTGCCCGTTATGGCACACATTCATTCCGTAATGGTGCAGCCTCTACAGCAGCTGCTTTTGGGTACTCTGGGGCTGGCATACGCAGCATGGGGAGGTGGGGCTTGCAATGTTTTCAGTTTTATGTGCGCCCACTTCCGCCATGAGTACCAATCCAGTCACCTTCCCGTCTTTTTCTCAATTTTTCTCAATTTTCTTACAGACCCTGGGTGTCGTATTACACCGGTGACAGTATGGCTGGTGGGCCACAGCTATGTGCACAGGGCAGCGTGTTACGCTGCGGCGACAGAGTGGGGACCCCGACTGGGACTGGGTGAACACGCCAGTCTCACATGGCATGGTAAGCCTGGGATGTTATGGCGGGAGCTGCGGCCTTTCCTTTTTTCTGGCCTGGGTGCTGACCCGCCTGACATTCTCATCATCCACCTGGGGGGCAATGATTTGGGCCAGGTCACCGGCTTATAGCTTAAGCATGCGATTTGCGAGGACCTCGCCTACTTGCATTATGTCTGGCCTGCCACAACCCTGGTTTTGCGGACATTGTCCTGCGCCATTCCTATAGAGGGGGCGTTAACCTCCTGGCCCTTGACCGCGCTAGGCGCACGGTCAATAGGGCGCTGGCGCGGTTTCTTGCCGACAGGGCTTGGGGACGGGTCAGTCATCACCCCGCTGTTAGCCTACAAAATTATGACTTGTACGCAGGGGACGGGGTCCATCTGTCGCGAGGAGGTATGGACCTCCTGTTGGGTGATTGGCGAGCAGGCCTGTTGACCGAGCTGACGGTCTGGGGGGGGGCGTCAGGTCTTCTTTGAAGCCCCTCCGTGTGGCGGGTAGCACTGGTAAGGTAAACAGTATGACCCACAAGTATCCGGCAGGTTCGCAATTGACTGGACAACACTAGACAGGAATAAATTAGTTAAACGTTGTCCGGTCAACGACGAACCAGGCGATGGGGTGATGACGATTGCTAACCAGCATGCATCACCCCTGTGATTTCACGGATACGCGTCAGAGGGTGGGGTCATGAGTTAGATATTGACTACGGTCAACAATTTGTTTGTTGTCAACAAACAAATTGATACAAATTGATACATTGTAACCAATTGCCGTTGGCAATTTTGGGGTGGTACCTTACCAGTGTTACTTCGGCCTGCTTGCCTTATGAATTATGATTGGTCGTTTTACCAATACAAATTTATAATTCGGACTAGGGCATTGAATCAATAAATGTGGCCCGATGCTGTTATCCACTTTCAATGTTGTCTGTGTCCGTTATTGGGGGGGTGCGCCTGCAATGCAAGCGCGGCGCCAAAATGGCCGCCGCGCCCTTTGCGGGGGGCCCCCCCACAGGACAGAGAATCCGGGTAGTTAGGGGCGTGGCCAGCTCCCTTATAAAAGGGGTGGCCACGAGGCAGCCGAGCTGCCATTTTACCTCAGCGACGGAGCGGAGAAGTCTTTTCCCCTCCACCCCCTCCCTAGTTAACAGTGTGATATTTTGGTCGCTTCGGGGCCGGGTGGGAATTTTTGGCTGGGACCCATATTGGCTTCCGGGTCCTGGCTTTTTTGCCCATCCCACACTGTTGCTATGGTTTGATATAGGGGTCTTTCTGTGTTCCTAATGTTGACTTTGGTCACATTGGCGGGTAGCACTGGTAAGGTAAACAGTATGACCCACAAGTATCCGGCAGGTTCGCAATTGACTGGACAACACTAGACAGGAATAAATTAGTTAAACGTTGTCCGGTCAACGACGAACCAGGCGATGGGGTGATGACGATTGCTAACCAGCATGCATCACCCCTGTGATTTCACGGATACGCGTCAGAGGGTGGGGTCATGAGTTAGATATTGACTACGGTCAACAATTTGTTTGTTGTCAACAAACAAATTGATACAAATTGATACATTGTAACCAATTGCCGTTGGCAATTTTGGGGTGGTACCTTACCAGTGTTACTTCGGCCTGCTTGCCTTATGAATTATGATTGGTCGTTTTTCCAATACAAATTTATAATTCGGACTAGGGCATTGAATCAATAAATGTGGCCCGATGCTGTTATCCACTTTCAATGTTGTCTGTGTCCGTTATTGGGGGGGTGCGCCTGCAATGTAACTTTGCTTCTTTGCAAAGGCCTCATAATTCTTTCTGCTGTGCTTACGAAGAAGAAGCATCTCAAAGCTTCAGGCCTATGTTATCTCTTCTTCCCAAGTTCTGATCCATTTACTTCAACATCCAGAGCCTGGGAACACCAGACATTTATTATGGGAACCAGTGGTTGTTTATACAAACCCTGGGCTCTAATTGGCTGTATGCTAATTAGGAGGGCCAATCTCATGTCTTTCCTACAGGCACATGGGTTTGGGGGTTAGTTCTAGTTTGAGTTCTAGTGGAGTCCGAGTTTGGGATTTCTGGGTGCTACACCAGAGTCCCTAGTCCAACCCAACATGATTACTTAGAGGTAGTCAGGTTTTCCTTTTGTTTCTGGGGGAAGGCCTGAGTGTGGATTTCCCTAACTGTCCTTTTTTATTAGTATTTTTGTATGCTGTAATTCTGTATCCTGAACCAATCAGTGAACTGTTATTTCTTCAAAATGCTTCGAGAACAATAAACATTTTTACTTCACCAACAATGCCTGTTCTTTGGGAGAGGGGGTAAAGAAAAGAGTTAAGCCATAAACCACATGCTACCACATTTAATACAATACTCTCCATAATACTTGCTGGGCTCTGTCAATACAGGTAAGCCCCAGGTTGCTGCAGGATATGCAGGATGGCATTTTAGGCCTCCTGAGCTGGGAGTCTTTGGGGACGTTCCATAGGGAAGGCTGGTAAAAGTCGCTCGCCAGGAACGGGAGAGCCCCAAGAGCAAGGGCCAGGTCAAAGCCTATCTGTCACACCTATATATCTTTATAGCTTCCAATTGCCCACACAACCCAATTTCCACCATCTAACCCAGGTGCTGGTCATTCCCAGCAACTTCCTTTCTTTCCTGATCAGGTCAACTGATCCCAATGCCTCCTTCATGTCTAGTGGTCTCAATATCTGGCAGGCTGATGTCTGTGGTCCTTACCATTCCAGAATTTGCAGGAGCAGGAATGAACACTTTCAGAAGGAAGCAATATTGTTATGGAATACTGAACTAGACAAAATCACATTCCACACGCTAAGACAGATTTAGGAGTTTTATTTGGCCAAACAGATTCAGAGGGGCTTTAACAAGCTAATTATCCCCCTGAATGAATATACATTTTCAGAGCCATTTTGTTATAGCATAAAATTTGGAAATTTCTACACATTACATCACTATGGGATAATCCAAAATTATTAATTAACCTTCTGACATTTTCATTCATATCAGGTCAGAACATTCAGTAACTGTTATTTAGATCATGTCATATAAGAAACATGTCTCATGTCACATCATGTCATTTCACACAAATATTATTTACGGTTCCCTGTCAGCTGTACAAACTGTGCTGAGCTTGTGGACACAAAGCCTTCTGTTTACTTTAGCCTCGTCATCAGTTCTATATGATAGGTCAATCTGATCTGTTTAACTTTACAGAGTACTGAGAAAATAATTTTTACTTTTTAAACCAGAATTAATATTAGAATTCTTTCACCCCTATTTCAATATAATCAGCCCCTCCCTTTTCACTTAGTTGTTTCAAACAGGGCTGGGCACAGCTCAGCCCTCCAGTTATTGGTTCACTGCAGCTCCCAGCATGCCTTAAAAATTACAACAAACAACACCTGGATGGCTGGATTTTGCCTACCCTCTGGTTTGAACCAATTTTAACCCTTCACTCCCAAGGCAATTTACAAGTCTCTGAAAGGCATGAACATACATTCAGAAGGCCAATATTTAGGTTTTGTTCAGCACAGTTTTAGAAATAGCATTGTTCCCAAGCATTGAACTTTGCCAGATAGAAGCTTAAATAAAGACATCTTTATGCACCCTTTTCATGAAACCACTGGACTGAGTAATACAAGTGTACCGAAAGTGCAAGAATAGTTTGCAGACCAAGGTGGGGGCAATATATATCTCCGACAATTTCGGGAGCTGTCCCCACTGCCTCATCACAAACCACCCATGTTTGTGTTAAGGGCAGTAAGTGATAAACAATGACCTGAGAGTCAGCTCTCTGAAATTCTGTATGTTACTATAATATTTTTGATATTTTGAAGTGAGAGAAATCTGCTTCAGGAGAAATATAGCAGTTAACCTTTTAGGACAGAAAACTAAGGACAACAGACAATATATTGATTCACAATCCAGATCACAGAGGGAAGAAAAAGTGCTAGAGATATGCTTGATTTGCTTTCTTTTTATCATCCCTGATCACATAACCCATAAAATGTTTATAGGTACTTTGAGGAACTATATCATTTATATACACAGTCATGCTTTGTGTAGTATTTAAGACAAAACACAATATATTTGATTCAGGGGGTTATGTACAGGTAGCCGTCTCCTTTAATAAAGCAGTAATATTACTCTAAAAACCTCTCTATTGACTGTTTGTGAATGCTGTTGAGTAAGCTTTTCAAGTGATTGAAAGGTTATCAAGATTACATTAGAATATATTTGCATATTATGAAAATCTCATGATGGAAGCCTTTCTCAGATGCAAAAGGTGAACATAATGTACAATTTTCATACACAAATAGTCCCATTTAATATAAGAAAAGGCCACCTTTTGACATATTCTCTTCTCCCCATTACAGTACCTATTTTGGGATAATAGCAATCTTGCATGCATTTATGTTGGGTTTATTGGGAAAGGTCTTTGCAGCCTAATGCAATTATCTTTTACCTTAACTTGATGGGAAAGTTCTTCTAGAATCTTAGATTAGCCCCTCACCCTCTCTTCCTGTTTGTTTTCTTATTTCCATCATCTTATTCATAGATTTCTTTTCTTCTTCTGACCTCTGACCAAGCAACAAGCATGGAAGTTCTATCCACATGCTGGAGACTCCATTTTCTCTATTTGGAACTGTAGGTATACCTCCCCTCAAATGCTTATAGAGAACTTTTAAAGGTTACATTAAAAAAATTGTTCAGTAAATCTTCATACAGCCTCCAAGCAGTGTGCCATATCCCTCCATTAACAATTTTAGGTAGAGGGGACTTTTAAAATCAGAAATCACTGCAAATTTTGAATAAATGCTCTACTACACTCAGGACATCTCTTCAGCCAAAACAACAAGGCAGAACTAGTCCTGCCAACCACTAAAGCACACTGTGGGGCTTTGTTAGTTTTAAAAAGTAAGGAATTGAGTTGAAGGAGTTGGTCCGCATTTAAAATCAGAGTGTGTGACAATGGATGTTACTGCTTTCAGGTTAACGTCCAGTCTGAATTGCTTACATCAGTCACATTTTCCTATATCAACACCACATTCACTGCTTGTGACTGGAGGAGAGGAGTTTTGGGAGGTCAGTTTCCTCCTAATGTGAAATTCTAGTTTAAGTTTAGGAGATTTATTCTCCTCAGATAAAATTTGTTGAGGGATTTCAAGGGAAGCTACAAAAACCTGCATCAAATTAATGAATCCCCTTACTCTAGGGGTTCCCAACCTATGGTCCATGGGCTAGATCTGGCATACAACACCATTTCAAGTGGCCCCTCCCCCTCCATGGCACCAGAAGTGCAGTGTGTGGTTGCTTTTTAATGTACAGGGTGGCCCGTAAGTCCGTACCCACACAACACACAGATACACTGGATACACAAGTATATGGATGAGTAGTGACCTACAGGCCACTCCCCTGTAAACAGCATTTCAAAGCTGTTTACATTAAAAAGGAACCGTACATGGTACAGCTTCCGGCAGTGCCAGTGCAAGGAACGAGGGCAGCGGGCTACATGAAATGGCACCGTGGGCGGATTGGGGTGAACCGTTGGGCTCCTGGTCTTGTCTCACCCAACCCCTCCACACTTGGGGACCCCAGCCCCACAAGGAAGGAATAGCAAGACCTACTTACCCTTTCCCTGAGCAGGCAATTCATCTTAGTCGGGGAGGTAGGTCCAAAGCCTCCTTTGAGGGATGGCGTCCCCTTCCCTCCTTCCAGAGAGAAACAAAATGGTCACCCCTTTGAAACTGTTGGGAGAAAATGGCCACCTCAAAATGGCCACCCCAATTGTGCAACCAGGGCAAAATGGCCATCCGGCCCATCAGCTATCTGAGAGAATGTGACCCAGCCCCCAGCTTGAAAAGGTTGGAAACCCCTGCTTTACTCCAAGGAGATTTTAAATACCCTTGCTGAGGGAATTACAAAAGCATGAGGATGCATTTGGACTTCATGATGCTCATCATCAAGAGGAATCCATTTGGTATTATTTGAGTGCCTATCCACCCTTTTGCCTCTTGAAAGTGACTACTACGTGTTGCCTTTCCACCCCCACTGTGAAATAAAGAGGCAAGACAAAATCTGCTGTGGTTAAAGTTTTGGGCCACATTTATTAAAATGTTCACATCTATGACATATGATAGTACATACAGGATACCTTAGAGACCGCATCATCCCAAGAGTGTCTGCCCGTCCAACCAGAGCGGACCGGAGGGGCTCTCTAATGGTGCCATCTGTTAGGGGTGCACATCTGTCCAGCACCCGAAGGAGGGCCTTCTCCGTGTCCGCACCAACTCTCTGGAACCTCCTGCCAACAGATCTAAGACTCCAAAGAGAATTGCTGCCCTTCAGGAAAGGATTGAAGACCTGGCTGGCAGGGCAGGTGTGGGGCCCGAATGGGAACACGGTCCCCGCCTGCTGTCTTATGTAAAGAATTAAGAACTCTCTCTTCTTCTTTTTATAGTGGGTGGGATGGGTGGGTGGGATATGGGTCTTTTAAAGTGGGTGGGATATGGGTCTTTTAAAGTGGGTGGGATATGGGTCTTTTAAAGTGTTTTTTTATGTGTTTTTAAAACTTGTTGTAATGCCGCCCTGAGTCGGGTTCTGCCTGAGTGGGTGGCATATATAAATATGACTATTAAATTAAAAATTAAATTAATAATCTGGCACCGGAGCAAGGGAAGCTAATCTCCTCCTGTTATGTATGTTAACTGTATTTTCTGACAGGAGCGGAATGTATCTTTTCTCATGTATCTATTCTTATGCAAATAAGTGGATCGAAAAATGTGTACACTCTGTTAGCCAATGGGCTTGTTGTATTATTGTTACTGTTACTGTTTATAGTGTATATAGTCTGAGTTTTGCCCCATCCAAACTGTGTTCAAATCCCACTAATAAAGAGCTGAATTTCACTACTTCATTTGTCTGCTTCTTCATTCCTTGAACACTAAACTGGCGATGAGGATGGGATGGCATCCCTTTAGTGTCTTGCACAGGAGACAAAGAAGGAGTCGCAGGAAGGACTAACACAGGTTTATTCATTGATGGTCAGTATGAACATGAGGTAATGGCGGAGGTACATCTCATTATATACAGTACATAATACATTTGAATCTGGTTGCACGGTAGCTCATTGGCTGCTACCGGCGTGGCCTCGCCCAGGTCACGCCTCTCTTCTAGTAGTTGTTTTCTGTAGTCCTTTGTCATGCAGGGAATCTCCCGCGGCTGTTCGTGATTTGGGGAATGTGGACCATGTGAGACTGAACGCTCGCAGCTGCCCTCTATGGGCGGCTTGCTCGCGTTCCTTAGCAGCTGAGATACATTGTGATTGTGGCTGGTTACATTCATACATTTAAAGAGACATTGTACATGCATACATAACAGTCCCCACACGGCAGCAACATCGGCCCATTCAACCCATCGCATCCAGAGAAATGGGCAACATACGAACGCCAGTTCCGCCACGCAATGGCCTCACAGAAGATCACTGACGGAAACCAGAAGTGCTCCTGTTTCCTTGCTCAGTGCAGTTCTGAGACTCTTGAGCTGGCAACCCACCTCATTCTCCCAAGGGACGTGGATGTGGTGCTGCTTGCAGAAATCATGTCCACACTGAGGAGGCACCTGCAGCCAGAGGTCTCGATCTTCCCGGCCAGGGTTGCCTTCCACAGAGGGGAGCAGCAACCCGGTGAGTCCATTGCAGACTACGCCGCCACTCTGCGCATTGCTGCCGCCCCGTGCAAGTGGGACAACATTGAAATAGCACTCCGGGACCATCTGCTGGCTGGCATGAGGTACGAAGATGCTCAATGTCGCCTCATGATCAGGAAGATGCTAACTTTCAAGGCTGTCCTACAAGAGGCGGTAGCATCTGAGGCTGTATGGTCCTGGATAAAGCTTTCCTGGCATCGCCACTCCACCACCAGTGCCACCGACTCAGCTGTGCAAGCTCAGCAAAGTTCACCTTCATCCTCCTCAGCATCGCCTGGTTCCACCTATTCATTGGAGTACAGTGATGCTGAGGGAAAAATCTGAGCAGTCCGACAAAAGCACCGAAAGCACCATGACGATAGGGAGAAGAAATTCCTTTGCAAGTGTGATGGCTGCGGAGCCCAGCATGACCACAAGAAGTGCCCCTTCTGCACCGCAGAATGCCACAACTGTGGGCAAAAAGGGCACATTGCTAAGGTATGCGAAAGCAAAAGCAAAGACCTCCAGCACTTGTGTCCAAGAAAAGTCATCACCACAACACGTCGATCGCCAAAGTGTCACCAGAGCCTGAGCCATGCCAAGTGGGCATCGTCAGCAAGCGTTTCTTAGCAAACCTGAGCCTGCAGGAAGTCACCTTCAAGATGGAGGTGGATTCAGGTGCTACCTTTTCCATAATCCCACAGCAGGAATTTTTGAGAATTCCCCCTGCCGCTCGGCCCAAGCTTAAATCCTTTAAAACTTCCCTCCAGGATGTGCAAGGTTGCCAGATTCTGGTCCGGGGGGTGGGTAATTTCTTGGTTAAATTCAAAAACATTTGCACCTCTTTGCCATTGGTTGTAGTTAAGCAGGGCACTAACTGTCTTATTGGGACCCAATGGTTTAGGCCCCTGGGAATCCGGCTTTCTGGCATCCATGCAAAAGACTCTGACCCAATCCGGGATGTTTGTGCTGCACATCCTGAGGTATTCAAAAAGTGTTTAGGTTTATACAAAGGACCCCCTGTTGACTTTGAGGTTGACCCAACCATCTGGCCCATCCGGATGAAGCCACGCCTAGTAGTCTTTGCTTTAAAGGAGAAGATAGAAGCTGAGCTGGACAAACTGGTGGGGCAGGGCATCCTAGTGCCAGTGGACTCCACAGAGTGGGAGACACCAATTGTGACTGCTTTGAAAAGTAACGGGGAGGTCAGGATATGCGCTGACTACAAGTGTACCATCAATAAAGCTATTCGCCTGTGTCCTGTGTCCGTGGTAAGCCACCTTCTTACCTCCTTGCATGAAGGAAATTGCTTTGCAAAAATTGACCCCGCCCAGGCTTACCAACAATTAACTGTGTCTCCTTCTACTGCCATTGCCCAGACCGTAGTAATGCATAGGGGGCATTTAAGGTAACTAGACTACAATTTGAGGTGTACGCGGCCCCCAGAATATTTCAATCTCTTGTAGAATGTATTTTGAAAGGGTTGCCTGGTGTCCTACCATATTTTGATGATGTCCTGATCACTGCTAAGGACACCGTTGAACTAGCGGCCATGCTCGATCAAATTCTCTCACGTTTCGAGAGGGCCGGTCTATGTGTCAGAAGAGACAAATAAGAACAGCCTTGCTGGAACAGGCCACAGCCCATCCAGTCCAGCATTCTGTCTCACACAGTGGCTCACTATTTCCTTCAGGGTATTCCCAAGGAGATGCCTTCACCTGTTTAGGATTCCCTGGAAATGGCATTGAGAGATATCCTGCCTATCTCTCCAACCCGGAGGTTGTTTTAAGTATCCATAATTATAGCCATTGATACCCTTGTGAACTTGTCTAATCCTTTCTTAAACCTGTCAAGACTGACAGCTGTCACCACTTCTTCTGGCAGGGAGTTCCATAGACCAGTGATCCTCTGGATGAAAAAAATACTTTCTCTTATTTGTTTGAGAACTAGTACCCAAAAGTTTCATGGAGTGCCCCCTAGACCTAATGTTATGCGATAGAGAACTGTACACAGTATTCCAGATGGGGCCTCACCATAGATTTATAAAGAGGCAAAATTACACTTGCTGACTTATTTTCTATACCCTTCCTAATGATCCCTAGCATTGAGTTTGCTTTTTTCACTGCTGAGGCACACTGGGTTGACACCTTCATTGAGCTGTCCACCATGACACCAAGGTCCCTTTCCTGGTTTGTCACAGAGAGTTCAGAACCCATCAGTTTATAAATGTAATTGTTTTTTACATGGGAAGTGGAGTTTCTGGAGTACCACATTACACCTCAAGGTATCATACCCTCTGACTCCAAGGTGACGGCCGTGCGGAATGCACTCAGGCTGAAATATAAAGCCAAATTGCAATCATTTCTAGGATTGTTAAACTTCTTTCATGCTTTTCTCCTTCGCAAAGCCTCAGTTGCTGAACCATTACATCGGCTTCTTAAGAAAGATACTGTTTGGCACTGGGGCCATTGCCAGGAGAAAGCGTTCCTAGAAATTAAAAGGCTGCTATCTTCGGATGCTGTATTAACTCATTTGATCCTAACAAAGAAGTTGTACTTGTGTGTGATTCATCCCCTGTAGGGCTGGGAGCTGTGTTATGCCATGTACTAAGAGACAGGAGGGAAGCCCCTGTAGCATTTTATTCCCGTTTGCTCTCAAAGCCTGAGAAAAATTACATTCAGACAAACAGGGAGGCATTGGCAATTGTGGCAGACACTAAGAAATTCCACGATTACCTTTACGGAAGGCCTTTTACCATCATAAGTGACCACAAGGCCCTCCTTGGAATCTTTGTGAAAAGGAAGCCGATACCTCAAATTCTGTACCAAAGGATGTTACATTGGGCAATTTTCCTAAATGCATACAATTTTACTTTGGTGCACAGGCCCAGCAAGGAAATCAGCCATGCTGATGCCCTGTCACGTTCTCCACTGCCAGGGGTCGGGGAAGCCAATTGCAAGATCAAAAGTGACCACCAGGTCCTCATGATTGAGGCATTTGACTCGCCCCCGGTCATCCCCTCAGATATAGCCAAAGCTACGGCCAAGGATGTAACACTGATTAAAGTAATGTCTTGGGTACAAAAAAGGCTGACCTGTCTCTCCTCTAGCCGAGGAATTCAGAACATTCCACTGCAAGCATTTGGAATTGTCAGTGGAACAAGGTTGCCTTCTATGGGGCCAGCAGGTGGTCATTCCTGTTACTCTCAGGAAAAAGGTTTTACATTTACTTCACACAAGTCATCCGGGAACTGTACGTGCCAAAGCCCTTGCCCGTAGCTACTTTTGGTGGCCTCAACTGGGCCAAGACATAGAGCAAATGGTCGGCACTTGTGCCAGCTGTCAATCCTCTCACCCAGAGCAATCCCACCTTCCCTCTTGGGAATAGAATACTGCTAGGGGCCCGTGGTCCAGGTTGAACATAGATTTTGCAGGTCCATTTAGGGGTAGACTCATTCTCTAAGTGGCTGGAAGTGATTCGAGTGCCTAATACCACTTCAGCCACCATGATAATGCACCTGAGAAGGCTGTTCACAGCATTTGGACTTCCAGATGTGCTGGTGTCTGACAACGCATCAACGTTCACATCTGCAGAATTCCAATCCTTCATGGAAAGGAATGTAATTAGGTACATCACTGCTACCCCATTTCACCCAGCCAACAATGCCCACGTGGAGCGGCAGGTGCGCACAACTAAGGACGTGCTTTGGTGAATGGATGAAGGGGATTTAGAGCTCCAGTTATGCCAGTTTCTTTTCACGTATAGGCTCACCCCCCTTGCCTCAGGGCTGTCCCCTGCTTAATTGCTCCAGCGAAAGAAACTATCAACCTTGCTGGACAGATTGGATCCCTCTAGGGTGGAGGACAAAGGCAAAAATATAGCAATCCAACACCAGAAGGGTTTTTCTCCAGGAGACCCTGTACATTGCTGCAATTATGCAGCTGGTGGTCCTACGTGGGTGCCTGGGTTTGTGATTGATCAGACTGGTCCTTTTTCTTACAGAATCAAAACAGCCACTGGTCTGATCTGGAAGAGGCACGCGGATCAATTGAGACCCAGAATACTGGACCCACAGGATGAATACAGATACTCAACATTTTTGAGAGTGTCAATAAGCATGTGGATAAGGGGAATCTAGTTGACATTGTTTATCTGGACTTTCAGAAGGCTTTTGACAAGGTTCCGCACCAAAGGCTCTTGAATAAACTTACCAATCATGGAATAAAGGGACAGGTTTTGTCCTGGACCAGCAACTGGCTAAGGGACAGGAAACAAAGGGTAGCACTAAATGGACACTTCTCCAAGTGGAGGGAAGTAAAAAGTGGGGTCCCCCAAGGTTCAGTACTGGGATCCCTGCTTTTCAACCTCTTCATAAATGATCTAGAAGTAGGAGTAAAAAGCAAGGTAGCCAAATTTACTGATGACACTAAATTATACAGGGTAGTGAAAACTGTGAGAGATTGTGAGGAGCTCCAGAGGGATCTCTTGACACTGGGGAAGTGGGCAAAATAGTGGCAAATGAGCTTCAACATTAGTGAGTGCAGAGAGATGCATGTTGGAGCAAAAAAAACACAATTACATTTATAAACTGATGGGGTCTGAACTCTCTGCGACAAACCAGGAAAGGGACCTTGGTGTCCTGGTGGACAACTCAATGAAGGTGTCAACCCAGGGTGCCTCAGCAGTGAAAAAAGCAAACTCAATGCTAGGGATCATTAGGTAAGGTATAGAAAATAAGTCAGCAAATGTGCCTCTTTATTAATCTATGGTGAGGCCCCATCTGGAATACTGTGTACAGTTCTGGTCGCCATACCTCCAGAAGGATATTATGGAGTTGGAGAAAGTGCAGAGGAGGGCAACCAGAATGATTAGGGGACTGGAACACCTTCCTTACCATCTGAGGCTGCAACGGTTGGGCCTCTTCACTCTTGAACAACGGCATCTAAGAGGTGACCTGATTGAAGTTTATAAAATCATGCATGGTATGGACAAAGTAGATAAGGAAAAACCGTTTTCCCTATCGCATAACACTAGAACTAGGGGGCACTCCATGAAACTTTTGGGTGCTAGTTCTCAAACAAATAAGAGAAAGTACTTTTTCACCCAGAGGATCACTGGACTATGGAACTCCCTGCCAGAAGAAGTGGTGACAGCTGTCAGTCTTGACAGCTTCAAGAAAGGATTAGACAAGTTCATGGAGGACAAGGGTATCAATGGCTATAAGAACAACCTCCATATTGGAGAGAGGCAGGATATCTCTCAATGCCATTTCCAGGGAATCCTAAGCAGGTGAAGGCATCTGCTTGGGAATAATACCCTGAAGCAAATGGTGAGCCACTGTGTGAGACAAAATGCTGGACTGGATGGGCCGTGGCCTGTTCCAGCAAGGCTTTTCTTATGTTCTTTTGTAACATTATGGTTGGCCCCCACCCATTTAAACCCAGGGGGCAGAGGTAATAGTCAGCAGCAAGCTAACCTAGACCCAGAGGTGTGTTCTATTGACCGATTTCAAGGGGAAATTGTGGAATGCTCCCCTCCTCTGGCCAGGCATGCCACTCCACTGTCCCAGCCTAGCACTCTGGCTTCCTTTATTGATGATGACCAATTTTGTTTGCAGTCGCCCTCCACTCTTAGTACACACCGGAGGGTCCCTGAGTTGTCTTTTTCATCCACAGAATTAGATTTTGGTTTTGAGCGATTCCCTGCTCCTCCATCTGACAAACAGGGCTTTAATTTGGGTTTACAATCCTCCCCCTTTAGTCAATACCTCACTCCAGTCAGGTCGCCCATCCTACACGCCCCTGAGCCGGCTCAGCCAAGCGTCCGACCCAGAAGGGAAACTAGACCGCCATCCTAGTTAAAGGATTTTGTTTTTACCTAGGGGGGAAGAATGTTATGTATGTTAACTGTGTTTTCTGACAGGAGCGGAATGTATCTTTTCTCATGTATCTATTCTTATGCAAATACGTTGATTGAAAAATGTGCACACTCTGTTAGCCAATGGGCTTGTTGTATTATTGTTACTGTTACTGTTTATAGTGTATATAAGTCCAAGTTTTGCCCCATCCAAACTGTGTTCAAACCCCACTAATAAAGAGCTGAATTTCACTATTTCATTCGTCTGCTTCTTCATTCCTTGAACACTAAACCCCCTAACTGATCAGGGCAGGTGAATCCCTAGCCCCTTAGCCCCCACTCAGTGCTGCACATGCTAGTCACTGGTGGGCTGGCTTTTTGAGGAGGCATCCATGTGACCATTTCCATTTCCCCTCTCATGAGCGGATCTTGGTTGTACTGCATGTTTGCCTCATGGTGTTCCCACAACCCCACTGATTCACATGAACCCAGCACAGGATACAGATTCTTTAGTGTCTTGCACGGAAGACAAAGAAGGAGTCGCAGGAAGGACTAACACAGGTTTATTCATTGATGATCAGGATGAACATGTGGTAATGGCGGAGGTACATCACAGTATATACAGTAGCACAATACATTTGAATCTTGTTGCACGGTAGCTCATTGGCTGCTACCGGCGTGACGTCGTCCCAGTCACGCCCACCATCTGCAGGTAGTGATAGTACGGGAAAGGTTCCCGCGGCTGTTGGTGATTTGGTGAATGTGAACCATGTGAGTTGAATGCTCGCAGCTGCCCTCTATGGACAGCTTACTCGTGTTCCTTTACAGCTGGGCTACATTGTAATTGTGGTCAGGTTACATTCATACATTTTGAG
This sequence comes from Bradypodion ventrale, assembly GCA_035047345.1. Taxonomy (NCBI): domain Eukaryota; kingdom Metazoa; phylum Chordata; class Lepidosauria; order Squamata; family Chamaeleonidae; genus Bradypodion; species Bradypodion ventrale. The sequence continues at coordinate 231,856,317 of JAWDJE010000002.1, read as the reverse complement.
GCAACATCTCTTAAAGCAACATTGTACATACATAACATCCCTCCCCCCTAGGATGGGACGAAGTCCCTCAACCATTGCGGCTTGCCGCACGTGCGCCTGGGGCGTGCGGCCGCTTGACTTAACACAGGGGAGCCGGAGGCTCCTGGTTCCGCGGAGTCCTGTCCTGCAACGGAAAGGGGGGACTCATTAGTGGCTCGGTGTGGAGTCCGCGGTAACCTTGCATTGGGGGACGGGAATGGAATGAACAGTTGGGAGGTGAATCCCTGTCTACCATTTGAGGAGTTTGGGGTCCCCCCAGTACGAATCTCGGGACCGACGAAGAGGCCCTTGTGGCCTCGCCACCCTCGGTTACCTGCCCTGGAGTTCTAGAGACTGTGGTGGGCGGACTCCCCCCTGTTGCCTGTCTTGGGGGCGATGGTCTCCGGGGAGCTGGAGCTATGGTGTATTCCAAAACAAAAGGGCTAGGGGGACTGGAAGTACCAGGGGCTGAACTGAAACCCCTCTTCTCACTAGGACGGGTGGGGGACCACTCCGCGACATCCCCCTGGTACTGCAACTCATAATCAAATTCATCCCTCTACTCCAAAGTATCCTCCTCTGCGGTTGAGAACCGAGGATATGCATTTGTATCCCCGGGTGCCGCCGTGTCTCCCCCTTGGGTAACGCGGGTGGGGGAGGATCCTAATGCTGATTCCCCCTCACCGGTGACTCGCCTTCTGAGTTGGTCGGTGTGCCTTCTCCAGAGTAGACCTGAACTAGTCTCGACCCTGTAGGATACCGGCCCCGTTTGCTCAATAATTGTCCCTGGTACCCACGCTGGCCCCGAGGCCGCGTAGTTCCTGCAGTGAACCGGGTGCCCTACCGAAAACTTTTTGGAGCTCTCCCCCCCCTATGCTTATATTTCTCCCTTCATCCTCCACCCTGGACGGGTCCATCCGGTCAAAAAGTGTTACCGGACGCCTCCTCATGAGGAGTTCGGCTGGGGAAAAACCTGAAGCTAGTGGGGTTGTCCTGTAGCAGATGAGGAACTGACACAGATGCAGGTTCAACTCACCGGGACCCATGTGCCGCAGTGCGTCTTTTGTAGTGCACACTTGGCGCTCTACCTGACTGTTTGTGGCGGGGTGAAACGGGGCAGCAGTTATGTGCCTGACGGCGTTTCTCTCCATAAACGTCTTGAACTCTGCCGACGTGAAGGTACTAGCGTTATCGCTAACAAGGACGTCTGGCAGGCCGAAGCAGGCAAAAAGCTTGTGCAACTGTTTAATGGTTGCGGCACAGGAAGTGCTGTTCATGGGATTACCTCCAACCACTTGGAGTAGGAGTCGACTACCAGTAGGAACATGGACCCGCGGAAAGGGCCAGCGAAGTCGACATGAATCCGGGACCATGGCCCGCGGGCCGTATCCCATTCCCTATGGGGTAACCGGGACTCCTCGGGCCGAGAGCTCTGGCAGCTCTCACACGTGCCCACTAAGTGTTCTATGTCCCCATCTATCTGGGGCCACCAAAAGAAACTCCTGGCCAGAGCCTTGGAGCGCACGATCCCGGGGTGGCTGGTGTGCAGTAGCCTCAGCACCTTGGCCCTCAGCTTCTCTGGGATAACTACCCGCTGGCCCCAGAGTAAGCAGCCCCTTTCCAGGGAAAGCTCTACTCGGCGCCTGAAAAACGGCTTGAACTGTTCCTCGGGGGGAGAGGTGGGCCACCCTTTCCTCACCCAGGAACTAACTTGGGCCAGCATCTTGTCGGCCGCCGTGGCCTTGGCGAGGTCGGCCGGGACAATTGGGGGTGAGTCGAGGGACTCAATCAACAGGACTTGGTGTTCCTGCTCTACCTCGCATGTGGGGTCCCCTAGACTAGGGAGAGGGGATCGGGACAGGGCGTCCGCATGGGAGATCTCCTTCCCTGGGCGATAGACCAGCTCATACTGGTAGGCGTTGAGGAAGATGGCCCAACGCAGCATCCTGGGGGATAAAATTTGCGGGGTGGGTTTGCCGGTAGTGAAGATCCCCAAAAGCGGCTTGTGATCCGTCACTACTGTAAACTCGCGGCCATATAGGAAATTGTGGAACTTCTTTGTTCCCGCGATTATGGCTAGGGCCTCCCTATCTGTTTGCGCGTAATTGCGCTCTGCCTTCGAGAGGGACCTTGAGTAGTACGCCACCGGGGCTTCCCTCCCGCTCTCCAACACGTGGCACAGGACCGCCCCCACCCCCACTGGGGACGCATCACAGACTAATACTACTGTTTTTTTCGGGTCGAAGTGGGTCAGGACAGCATCCGAAGATAGGAGTGACTTGAGCTCTCTGAATGCTCTCTCCTGCTTGTCCCCCCACCGCCAAACCGCATCCTTCTTAAGTAACGCGTGCAGTGGCTCCGCAACCGATGCCTTCCGAGGCAGGAAGGAATGATAAAAATTTAGGAGCCCTAGGAATGACTGCAGCTCCGGTTTTGCGGTGGGGCGAGGGGCGTTTCTTACAGCCGCAACTTTGGACTCAGAGGGTTTGATTCCGTCCGGGGTTACCTTAAAACCTAGAAACTCAACCTCCCTCGCAAAGAATACACACTTGTCCCTCCTCAATCGAAGTCCTGCCCTCTCGAACACTGAGAGGACCCCATCTAGCCTCTTTGCTAACTCTAATTCGCTCCCCGCTGTTATCAACACGTCGTTGAAGTATGGGAGGAAGCCTGGAAGCCCCTTTAAAAGGCGTTCCACGAGGGACTGGAAAATTCCGGGGGCCGAATTCACGCCAAACTGAAGGCGCGTTACCTTAAACGCCCCCTTGTGCGTCACGATCGTTTGCGCGGCGGCAGCAGCCGGGGTTACAGAGAGCTGCTGATATGCCTGGGCTAGATCTAGCTTGGCGAAACACCTCCCCCCATTTGACGTGGCCAGCAAATGGCTGACCACGGGCACTGGGTATGCATTCGGCCGAATGGCCTTATTTATCGTACATTTATAGTCCGCACAAATCCTGACCTCCCTGTTTGATTTGAGGGTTGTAACAATCGGCGTTTCCCACTCCGCCGAGTCAACTAGAACCAAAATCCCCTGCCCCACCAATTTGTCCAATTCCGCCTCGATCTTGTCCTTGAGGGCGAAGGACGCTCTCCTTGGTTTGAGGCGGATGGGCCGGATTTCTGGGTCCAGCTCAAAGGAAACCGGGGGCCCCTTGTATTTCCCGAGCCCCTTCTTGAAAACGTCCGGGTGTGCATTGCACACGTCCCACATTGGGTCAGACTCGATGGCGTTGATGCCGGACAGTTCGATCCCCAGGGGAGCAAACTACTGCGTTCCCAAAAGGCAGCACCTCCCCCTTTGAGGACCACTAAGGGCAGTTTCTCGGAGTAGTTCTTGAACTTCACCTTGAAGTTCCCCACCCCCAGCACCGGGATCCCATTCCCCTGCACGTCCCGTAGGTGAGATCTCATGGCTCGCAGTTTGGGCCGCTTCTCTGGGGGAATACGCATAAACTCTTTTTGGGACAGGATGGAATAAGATGACCCCGAGTCTATCTCCATCCTCACTGGGACCCCTTGCAACAGTACCTCTATGAAAAACCGCCGGTGCTCCAGGCCCACACAGTTCACGCCTTCCTCGTTGTAGCTGCCTGAGACCCTCCTGGTGCCGGCCGCCTTTCGTTGGTGCGTCTGGGAATGGCTGGAACTGCCCTTGTCCTCGACTCGCCCGCGCCTGCATACTCGGGCGATGTGTCCCTTTCGGCCACAGTTGTGACACTCGGCCTTTCGGAACGGGCACCTCGTGCGGTCGTGGGGCGCCCCACAACCGTCGCTATGGCGGTCCTGCCATTCGCGGGTCTGCCACTTCTCCCCTCGCTTCTTGATCCTCTGGACGTCGTCGTCCTCGCTGGAGTAGGGGTCCGCTGTTGTGGACGACTCCTCGGATGACGTTGGTGTGCCGGCGGGCGGCTTGGGGGCCCGCCAGGCCGTCTTCGCTGGTGTCCGCCGGGCCATCTGTACTGGTGACTTGGCCCTCTCGGACGTTGCCGCTCGAGACTTGAACAGCCTGATGCCGCTCCTGGCCTCCTCAGCTGCTTGGGCCTCCCGCAGTACCTCGTTGAACGTGAGGCGGTGGTCGCGGGTCATCAGCCTCCTCTGAAGCTCCTCGTCCCTCAAACCACACAACATGCGGTCTCGGAGTGCCTGGTCCAGGTCATCCCACTGGCAGTGCACCGCTGCAAGCCTGAGGGCTGCCGCGTAGGCGGACACGGATTCGCCCGGTCGCTGGTCTCGCCTGTGGAACGCGACCCGGGCTGGGAAGATCGAGACAGGCGGCTGGAAATGCTCGCCCAGCCTCTCCAGGATACGGTCGATGGGAACCTCGTCCACCTTCCGGGGGGTCACCAGGGTCATCAGGATACGCAGCGTGGCCGGCCCCACCTGGGCCAGGAAGTGGGAGCGCATCTTCGCGTCATCGTCGACGCCCGCGGCTTCCATCGCGTGCCGAAACTGGCACTCATAGAGCTCCCATTGATCGGGCTCGCTGACATCGAACTGGTACGGCTTGACCTTGGGATTCGCCATCGATCCCACCTTCGTCGCCAATTTAGTGTCTTGCACGGAAGACAAAGAAGGAGTCGCAGGAAGGACTAACACAGGTTTATTCATTGATGATCAGGATGAACATGTGGTAATGGCGGAGGTACATCACAGTATATACAGTAGCACAATACATTTGAATCTTGTTGCACGGTAGCTCATTGGCTGCTACCGGCGTGACGTCGTCCCAGTCACGCCCACCATCTGCAGGTAGTGATAGTACGGGAAAGGTTCCCGCGGCTGTTGGTGATTTGGTGAATGTGAACCATGTGAGTTGAACGCTCGCAGCTGCCCTCTATGGACAGCTTACTCGCGTTCCTTTACAGCTGGGCTACATTGTAATTGTGGTCAGGTTACATTCATACATTTTGAGGCAACATCTCTTAAAGCAACATTGTACATACATAACAGATTCTGACATCAAAGACACCCTGAGGGAATCACCCCTGCCTCCATAACCCAGCACTATCCACCAATGTAGGTGACCTAAAGTGCAATTCTGCCCAGCTAATGCCATAATGTCCCACAATACAGGAATGGCGTAGCGAAAAAACAGACCAGCTCCAGTAGCCATTATGAAACTGCCCTCCAAAATTCCTGTCCGGACCATATCAGTGACTAAATAGCATCCTCTGATTGCTGGGTGGGTGGGTGGAAAGACTCCATGCGGCAAGAGGCCAGTGTGAAGGTAGGCTCCGGTTAAAAAACCCAGCTTGCACCACCCCCGAGCCGATGAGCTGTGATGTCAAGCGTTAGCTGCTCCCAGCCTCCCTTCGCAGCAGGAAGCAGAAATGCTCCTATTTGCTTGAGATGCTGGAGGTAAGCTTCTCCTGCTTGCATCTGTCATGTCATAGATCTGTGATGGTGAACCTTGGCACTCCAGATGTTCTTGGACTTCAGTTCCCCGACGTCCAAGCACCGTGTGAATCTGCACGAATGGGTTTACTGTGATTTATCAAGCCCGTGCTGCCCTCGTCGCTCCCAGAAGTGGAAGTAAAATGCGCCTGAATTGAGGAAGGGTTACCCCGGAATAGTCTTAACCGTATGGGCGCGTTTTACTTCCGCTTCCAGGAACATCTGGAGTGCCAAGGTTCGCCATCACAGTAATAGATCATCTTTCTCTTCTCAATGCTCCATTCTGCTTCTACTGCTAAGTATCTGAAAGCATCTCACCGCCATTCTACTTGACATAATAACAATTTTATGTTTGCTATTGATTAACACATTTACAAAAGGTCAACAAGTATTTTAAGCACTTTGCTGATAATAGTACAAACTGAAATTATCCCAGAGCACTCATAATTATTTAGTTAAATGTCAATTAAATGCAAGTGCTATTTCCTAACAGGCTGACACTGTATCTAACAAAGAGTGTATCTTTGATATTTGATTGATTGTATACATTTTCAGACAATTAGTTGCAATTAAGCTGGCCTTACTTTTAAAGGGGCAGCATGTTGCATTCTAGTAATAGAAAGGATATGATTTAAACCAATGAATGAGCAATCACTAAGAGCCCTGTTAGCCCCTGATAAAAATTAATGCTGAGAGGTGCACCACAGAGAAATTAACAAGTTGGGTTTTTTATTTATCATAATACTGTTCTCTAGACCAGGCCTGCAAAATTACTGATCCACCAATCAGAACACAGCTCACAAAGTGTGTGATTCCCCCCCCCCCCTAAAGAGTGCTTGATCAGCTATATGCTGTTATCCCACCTGCCACATCCAGTTCTGGGCATGGAATAAAAGTTCACACATAGTATAGATAGGAACCCAAATTTCTTCCATTACAGATTAAGTTTAATTGTTAGCAAAGATAGTAGAAACAATGGAATCTTCCTAAATGATAACAACTCTGGTTCTTTCAATCTGCTCAGGTTGGGATCGAAGAGATTTGCATTCAATATCTACCAGAAATATCTACCAGAAAGTGAAGAAGACCTAAAGAACCTCTTGATTAGCTTGAAAGAATAGACTGCAAAAGTTGGCCTGAGACTCAACATGAAATACCCCCAAGATAATGGGAACCAGCCCTATCACACCCTGGCAAATAGATGGGGAAGAAGTAGAAGCTGTCGTGAAATTCATTTAGGGAAGTTACTTTTTCTTTAAGTTACTTTGAATTCACTTAATTAACATTGTAGTTCACATGTAATCTCTTAGATCTGAGTAGTCTAACACTTAGAAAGAGAGCAGTTGTGACGCCATTTGCAACACAATGACTAAGCACACTTCCACATTAGCACGTGAATAAACAGAAGTGCCAATTAGCAAGGCCGAGGTTCTTTGATGACACTCAAAGAGAGGGACATTTCTCAGAGATGGAATATTGAGATAAGGAGACACCTGCAACTCCAAATTAGCAGAGAATAGTCAAAACAATTGTATGTTTTGAACATTTTCCCACATTCCAAAGAGGTGAGTGAGTGATCCAAAAGATATAAAAGATGCGACAATTTGTCGATTAGAGGGAAGCACTTTCCAATGCCAGCAAGAGCTCTACTTGAATATTTCCAAGATGCCTTGTTCACAGCCAGCTATCCATGCCATGCATGAGGGTGAAGGAGCCCGCAACTAATTATGCTTTTGAAGTTAGTTTTTGTAGTATTTTGTTATTTTCTAGACTTAGTTACCCAGTGTAGCCTAGATGCTATTTTACAATATCTACCTTGCATATTTTGGACAATTTGTCATGCTACAATAAAATGCTGCTAAACTGACTTTTGAGTAGTGTGTTTTACTCCATGAAGAAAAGGGAGTCACTGGAGAAGAGATAACACTCAGAGAAACAGTCAACAAAGACTTATTCTCTCAAGCCACCATCCAGAGGCGATGCGACGGAAGGGAGTCTGGGCAATTCTTCAAATCTCTGGTCCAGAAGCTTATCATTCGGTCTGCTTTCTTTGAAGGTAAACTTTCCCAGAGCCAGTCTCTTCTCTGCAAAAAATATGTTTGTTGTGTGGGAAGCATACCTGTCAAGTATCCCATTTTCCCCGGGAAAACCCCTTATTTTTACCCCTCTTCCCGCCCCCCTCCCGTTTTATTAATTTCCCTGCAATATCCCTTATTATTATTTTTTTTAAAAATCCTGACCGGAGCCCTCACAGGCAAAGCTGCAGTATGTTTTTTCACTATAAGAGAGAGGGGGGGTTCTGTTTTTGTTCTAGAGTTAACCTGGGAGGGGTGGGGGGTGGGGGATGGTGCTTGATCACTATATGAGAGAGAGGGGGTTCCGTTTCTATTCTAGAGTTAACATGGGATGGGTGGGGGTGGGGGATGGTGCTTGATCACTATATGAGAGAGAGGGGGTTCTGTTTCTATTCTAGAGTTAACATGGGAGGGGTGGGGGATGGTGCTTGATCACTATATGAGAGAGGGAGGGGGGGGTTTACTTTACTCATTCCCTTCCTTAAACTGGATCCAACATTCTCAGGTGTTGGTGCTTCATTTGGTTGCAGTGAGGAACAAATAGATTGATTAATTTGGGGGAATTAATCCCTTGCTCCTCCACCCTAATTGGGGTGGGGTGGGGGTGGAGTGTCTAGCCATGTGCAGGGCTAGTTCATTAAAGCCAAGCTGCTTACACACAGTTGGTAACCCTAGGGGGCTGGTTTACTATTCTGCACTTTCTTTGCTTCCCAGGAAAAAAATTAATTAAAAATGAGTAATGTAAAGGTTTCCCTTGCTCGAAAGCCAGTCGTATCCGACTCTAGGGTTCAGTGCTCATCTCTGTTACAAAGCCAAAGAGCCAGCATGTGGCAGGCATGACTAGACACCAGAGAGCATGGAACGCTGTTACCTTCTCACCAAAGTGGTCCCTATTTATCTACTTGCAATTCCTTGCTTTTGAACTGCTAGGATGGCAGGAGCTGGGACAAAGACGGGAGCTCGTTCCATCCTGCAGTACTCGGGAATCGAACTGCTGACCTTCTGCCTCCCAGTCAACATCTTAGTCACTTAAGCCACTGAGTAAACAAGAAAGAAAACAAAACAAAAGTCCCCCAAGAAGATGGGGAAAGGGTTCTTTGGCCCACACAGCTTTGTGCCCATTGCATCTACAATACCATCTAGCCATCTAATTTTTGGCTATCCCCTTCTTTTGTCCTCCACCTTTCCCAGCATCAAGGCCTTCTCAAGTGAATCCTCCCTTCTCATTTGATGTCCAAAGTACTTTAGCGTCATCTTTACTATTTGACCTTTAATGAGCAGTCGTGGTTGATTTCTTCTAGGATCGACCTATTTCTAACACCACATTTCAAAGGCATCTTTTTTTCTGTGCTCAGCTTTCCTAATGATCCAGCTCTTACACCCATACATTACCACCGGGAATACCATTGCTTTGACTATGCAAGTTTTTGTTTGCAAGGTGATGCCTCTACTTTTAACTATGTTCCCCAGGTTTCTGATTGCTTGTTTCCTAAGCATCAGTCACCTTTTTATTTCACGGCTGCAATCACCAGCTGCAGAGATCTTTGATCCTAAGAAAGTAAAATCTGCCAGTCGTATCCAACTCTAGGGTGCAGTGTTCATCTCCATCTACAGCCAAAGAGCCAGTGCTGTCTGTGTTTCCAGACATTTTCATGGCCATGTGGCAAACATGACTAGAGCCCAGCAAGTCACATGGCTATATTTGGCCATATCCACAGATTTGGCCACACCCACAGAGGGATGTGGCCAAAATTTCCCTTATTTTCAAATCCAAAACTTGACAGGTATGGTGGGAAGTGGCAAAGCACAGGACTTTTTCTAATTTGCCCTCATAGAACGATAAAAACCTGTGCCACAGCAGGATAGCCATTTTCCCCACTCAGGATCTGGTTTTAAAACTGGACAGAGGTGCGAGCTGCCGGCAAGCCGCCTGGCCACCGAAGAACCTCTAAGTATAACCAACAAAGGAAAAAAAAGATAGGGGGCTCCATGGCCAGAAGGGCACCAGGGCTGCAGGGCTTTCCTGACAGAAACAGTGACAGACTTTACCTTCTTAGGATCCAAGATCACTGCAGATGGAGGATGCAGCCATGAAATAAAAAGATGGTTACTTCTTGGAAGGCAAGCTATGAGAAATCTAGGGAACACAATAAAAAGTAGAGACATCACCCTGCCAACAAAAGTCCGCATAGTCAATGCAATGGTATTCCCAGTAGTAATGTATGGTGGCAAAAGCTGGACCATAAGGCAGGCTGAGTAAAGACAAATAGATGCCTTTGAAATGTGCTGCTAGAGGAGAAATTTGAGATTATCCTGGACAGCAGAGAGATCATATAAGTTGATCCTGAAGGAACTCAACCCTGACTGCACCTTGGAAGGACAAATACTAAAGATGAAGTTCAAGCACTTTTGCCACCAAATGAGAAGAGAGGACACACTCGAGAAGGCCTTGATGCTGGGAAAGATCGAAGGCAAAAGGAGAAGGGGGCAGCAGAGGATGAGGTGGCTAGATGGCATTGTTGGCGCAATGGGTGTAGAGCTGAGTGGGCTCCGGATGATGGTGGAGGATAGGGGTACCTGGCATGCAGTGGTCCATGAGGTCACAAAGAGTCATACTCAATTATGCAACTAAATAACAACAAATCTACCACAATTGATTTATAAGATTAAGAGTAAGCAGTATAGTAAAGGTAAAGGACTCCCTTGTTCAAAAGCCAGTCACATCCAACACAACCCCGTTTACAGCCAAAGAGCCAATGCTGTCTGTTTCTGCAGATGTTTCCATAGTCATGTGGCAGGCATGACTAGACACCAGAGCTCAAAGAACACTTATCTTTCCAACCAAAGTGGTACCTATTTATCTACTTGCAATTTCTTGCTTTCAAATTGCTAGGTTGGTAGGAGCTGGGACAAATGATGGAAGCTCACTCCATCACACAGCACTTGGGTCTCAAACTGTTGACCTCTGAACCTTCCAGTCATAGTGTTGCTATAGCCCTAAGCAGCATAGTAAGTGCAATTAATTTAAATACATGGAAGTCATATAGGCAAAAAGATGTTTCAAGAGTTGTGATTTTGAATAGCTTTCTCACTTTCAAATGTCTTCATTCTTCAGTCTTTTTACATATGTGGTGGCAAATCATGCTTTGAAATATTAGGGAGACCTGAGGTGTGCTGCAGAACACATCTGTAGCAATAGTAGACAGATTGCTTCTAGCCCTGTTGCTGTCTTCACAAATGTTAGTGATATTCAGAATCAACCACTGAAACTGGAGGAGCACTATTTTGTCACCTACTTCTAAGCCATCCTAATAAAGGTTGGCTTGAAATCTTTTTAACCTAGCATTTCAAGACTAATTAAATGTAGAAGGCTAATCACATTTATTTGCACATGTGCTGAGGGAACACCTTACTCCTGGGGCTATTTCATGAAACTGTATTTATTTACACCTGCAGCCAATCTTGCCCTTTTGCTAGTAAAAGCTGCCCTGCTATTTTTGCCTCATAATGAACTCTTGCTAAAACAAAAGCTTGCCTAGTCCTTCTCCAAGAAAAGTTACTGTGTTACAAATTCATTTCCTATTTTAAAGGATACACACACCCTCTTGCAGAATTCATCTGGAAAACCTCAGGAGATATTTAGATTCCTCAGAAAAAAGCTGAAAAAAGCTATGCTTTTTTAAAATGCAGCCATGAAGAAGAGATTATAATAACCTTGAAATGCATTAAGACTGTTTTTAATATTCCTGTATCTGCTGCACATATTCCTGTATCTGCTGCACCAGCTGCAAAGATGGACAGGAATATTATTTGCTTCTTCAATTAGTGCTCCAAGTGCTACGGAGTGTTATATACGTGTAATTGCTATTGCTGACTAGAGTATGTCCATTCAATCAGTGGGAAGTTGGTGTCTCAATTCAGGGGTCAACATCTTTATTGGCAACCAGTTTAGTGGCAAGCAGCATTTATTTATTGGATTTCTAGCCCGCCTCACATGACACAATGTGCGACTCGAGGCAGTGTACAACATAGCAGACAATAAATACAATATACAATAATGTGCATAAACAGTAAATACAATAATACAATATGAAGTTCAAAGGGAAAAAAGCATACAGTTATAGATTACCCAATTACATAATATCAGTACACATATCAGCATGGTAGCAGCAAAGCAGAGGCCAGTTCAATGTTCCAGACAGAAAGAAGGAGCTCCACCCCTAGCATTAACCCCAGTGGCAATGGCCGCAGCGGGTCCTCTCATCCTCACAGGGGGGGGGCACAGGTGCTTCTACTCCCCCCGGTTTGCCCAACTGGGAGGAGAAGCTCCACACCGGTCGGTGTGCCAGGCGAAAAAGCCTCATCGGGGCTGGCATCGGAGGCAGTGGAGTGGCTTTGTAGGGCTGCAGGTCTCTCCACCCTGCCTCCTCCTCCCCCAGCTGGCGTGCCGGTTGAAAAGCTGAGTGAAAAGCCTCGTCATGGCCGGTGTCGGAGGCAGGGAGTGGCTTTTGTGGGCTGCAGGTCTCTCCACCCCACCTCCTCCTCCCCTGGCCAGCGTGCCGGATGAAAGCCTCATTGGGGCTGGCATCGGAGGTGGGGGGAGCAGCTTTTGTGGGGCTGCAGGGCTCTCCACCCTGCCTCCTCCTCCCCCGGCCAGCATGCCGAGCAAAAAGCCTTGTCAGGGCATGCACCCTGTCCATTCCAAGTATGTTGCACAAGTTTCTTTTTCTTTTTGTAGTTATATATACAGAAAAAATAATAAACTTTACATACATAACAGTATTGATAGCTGTGTGCTCCATCCACTTGTGGGGCTTATAAACAGTATCCAATCTGTTGTAACGGGAGGGCCTCTGCAAGCACGCTGAGGTTTATTCTCACACAAGCATACACACCCCAAACACACAAGTCCTGAGACAGACACAAGTTTTTTCCTTTCTGGCTGGAGGGAGGGAAGGGAAGAATCTGAGGACAAAGGACTACCAGCCATTTTATTACTACATAACTGTAAACCAGGAAATGGGAGTGACCCTTAAGGTGATTGGTCTGCATTAGCTCAGTGCATGGCCAGGTTTGGGGTAAGCAGGAAATGTGAGGTAATACTCATGAGGTGTACTCATGATCAAGCTTGCAGTAACAGGAAATTAGGTGACCCTCTATTTTAGGGGAGATGAGTCATAGGGCTGATCTTCGGCCAAGTTTTCATGGCCTCATCTTTGTAAGTCACTTCCACCTTTTTGAAGACAGCCAGAGATTCCGACACCAATCATTATTTTCTACATCATTAAATTGCCATATTTACCCCTTCACCTCCAGCAGTATAATATACTGTATCTTGTGTATTAGAGGATTGGTAGAAGGCAGTGATGGTGAACCTATGGCATGCATGCCAGAGGTGGCACTCAGAGCCCTCTCTGTGGGCACCCATGCAGTCACTCCAACACAGAGGTCACCCCACCCCTCAGCCAGCAGCCCAATGGGCATGCTTCCTTCCTCCCCTATTGCTGTGTTGGCACTTTTTGATAAATAAGTGGGTTTTGGGTTGCAGTTTGGGCACTCAGTCTCTTAAAGGTTCACCATCATTGTATAAGGATTTATGGAAGTTAGCTATAAAGGATAAACTGACATGTGGATTAAAATTAAGGAAAGGTATGATAAAGAAAAATGATTTTATAGAGATATGGGGTGAGTTTATTGATTATGTATTTGTTAAAACTAAAGGGATAAAACCAGCACATAAATATTGGGGTACACAGAAAGAGCCTCCCCAAAGACTGTAGTATTTTTGAACTACAATCAGGTGTACAACCTTGTGCTGGCTAATCTTTCTCACACTAGGTCAGATGAAAGGAACTGCAGAATCAACTCACCAAAAGGTTCGTGTATATTGGCAGTTTCACGTCTGGCCTAGACATGAAAGCAGCAGCAGCAGCACATAAATACATCCCCCCAAACAGGAAAATATCATTGGCATGAATTTATTTAAGGTGGATTCCAGCTTGCCTTGAAGTGACCCACACACTATGATCTCAGAGCCATCCCCTGTGGCACACACAAAATGTGTGAAATGTAGGCATCTTCAAACAGTTGTGGGCTGTAGTCATAAAAGAAAGAAATATTACACCCCAGCCACTTCCAACTATCATCTTCCCCACAGATCAGCTTTCCTGTTCAAGTTCGTAGTTTGAGATGGATACATCTGTTTGCTTCATTTTGAATTTTGCATATTTTGGTCAAAGGTATTCAGAAAGAAACTGGAATGATCTTCTCATTCATTGCTATCCAGAGAGTACTACAAACATAAAACAGCTGTGCCAAAAAAGAGAGGAGGATATAGATTAAGGGCTAACAGCATTATTTTTCTAAGCATATACAGCACCAAATAAAATAATCTGGGCAATTTTCAGTGAACTGGAATGTTCCATCCAAGAAATAAAATTAAAAGTGAGGAAAAGACAAGTCAAGAAAAAGTTAGAAAGTGTCGAGGGGATTGCCTTTGTACAAGGAGATAATCCTTGCTCTGGTATTTTATGTATTAAACTTGTCTCAAAAGGGTTGTGTTCACTTATCTCACATTATAGTTCTCAAAGGCACTATTTACGTCAGAAGCAAGTGCGTCCTCTCTTTCAACTGCTTCTAAACAGGACTAATCGCTTAACATTTTAGGCCTTTGGGGTAAAAATATGAGCCTTACCCGCTTTTAAGGGAAAATACATTTGTTCGCTTGTGCTTCAGAAAATTATTGAGGGTTATTTGTGGGTTTCACTTGTATACCTTCCTGGAGGCACATGTCCATTCCTGCTCCAGCTGTACATTTTTATGCATAGATACTACCATACCCAAATATTGTAAGTATCAAAAGAAAGGTTTATCCAATAGCAAGAGATCAGGAACAACCAGGTAGTAAGGGCCCAGGCACCACTTCCACAATCTCTTGGATTTCTGCAAGCTGCTCACAATGCTTCTCATAATGGGGTGGGTGGGGGGAATGGACTCTAATAATGGCAATTCAAAGGTCTCCAAAACACAATTAGCCATTCAGTGGCTCTTTTGCCTCAAAAATCTCCTACATGTTACAACGTTCCTTTGTACTTCAGGTTTTCCTTGACATTTTCCAGCTACATTTATCTACATTGGACCCTTGAGATTTCTCAGCTACTTTATCTAAGTTGGATCCTCAGTTTGGCTTTAATTTTTCCAGTGATGATGTGGAAAAGTGTCAGTTTTATGGGGGGGGGGGTGTTTCCTTTCAAAAACTCACCACTATTCTCATCCATCCCAATTCCACAGCACACTGATTTACAAACTTTTCTTTCAACATGGAAATATCGACATCTTCTCCCCTGCATTCCTTTTTCTCCTTTTTCACCCAGAGAATCACTGGTCTATGGAACTTTCCCCCAGAGGATCACTGGTCTATGGAACTCCCTGCCAGAAGAAGTGGTGACAGCTGTCAGTCTTGACAGCTTTAAGAAAGGATTAGACAAGTTCATAGAGGACAAGGGTATCAATGGCTATAATTATGGATACCTAAGGACAACCTCCGGGTTGGAGAGATAGGCAGGGTATCTCTCAATGCCATTTCCAGGGAATCCTAAGCAGGTGAAGGCATCTGCTTGGGAATACCCTGAAGCAAATGGTGAGCCACTGTGTGAGACAGAATGCTGGACTGGATGGGCTGTGGCCTGTTCCAGAACATTTTATGTTCTTAAAATGTGCCCTTTTATGTATGCATTTTTATCTATAGCATTTTATACATTTTACCTGTGGATTAAAGCATGTTTGTGTGCCTTTTTTCAATTAGGCAGTTTGTTGGTTCTGTACATCTTTCAAGTGGGCATGCAGTAATTTGTGTGTGCTGAACTGATTTCCAAGGGAAGATGCATTTTGACTTGTTGCCCGTCTTATGAGGTGAGAAATATCCATTTTTGGAGAAAGGAGAAACATATTTTCTTTCTTTCCATTAGGTACAAGGTCAACATCTTTTGCAGCCTCAAAAATCTTGTTGCTTATATATGT
This sequence comes from Bradypodion ventrale, assembly GCA_035047345.1. Lineage (NCBI taxonomy): Eukaryota > Metazoa > Chordata > Lepidosauria > Squamata > Chamaeleonidae > Bradypodion > Bradypodion ventrale. Next base: position 231,840,808 of record JAWDJE010000002.1, on the reverse strand, counting down.
TACAGTTAAAACTAGTTTTCAGTTAAAAATTGTTTTCCCTAGTTAAAACTAGTTCTGACTAACTGTGTTTGTGAGAACTAGAATTAACTGATGATAAAAGATCCCTTTCTAGTGAAAACTGGTTTTAAATAATCAAAATTAGTTCTAACTAAACGGCTTAGTTAAAACTAGAATTTCCTATCAAGGAAAAAGTTTCAGTTAAAACCAGTTTGCAGTTAAAACGGGTTTTGACCAGTTTTCACTAGAAATGGCTCTTTCATGGTCAGTCAATTCTAGTTCTCACAAATGCAGCTAGTTAGAATTAGTTTTAACTAGGGAAAACTAGTTTTAACTGTAACATATACACTGGCATAAACTGCACCACCCACTGAAGAATTTCCACTAGTAAAGAAGTCATCACTTGTATTCTTCATTGTATGTCAAGACATGTGATTGGTGCATGGGCAGAAATACAGTGGAATCCCACATACAGTGGAATCCCACATAACAGGGAAAAACTCTGTTCTGCGGAGCTCTTCGCTATGCGGTTTTTTCATTATGCGAAGCAAATTGGTGATACCCTGCATAATAGGGGGGAAATGTTCGTTATATGGGTTTTGTTAAGCAAGGTATACGTCGCTTAACAAAAACCCTGTATAACAAAAAAAATTGTCATGTGGGGTATCACAAATTGCGCACAAATGCTTTGTTGTACAAATTTTTCATTATACAAAGCGTTTGTTATATGGGGTTCCACTGTACAAGCAGGAAATTCTTAAGTAGCTGCAATTTGCTGCTGTGATTTACATTGTTTCATTTACACTGGAACACATAAGCAATATTATTCTGGCCAGTGATCTTGAATTTAGTTTATGTTGCAAGTTAACATCAGCCTCATTCTCAACTTTGCTGTTTGCGCTTTAATATGCATAAATAAGTATTGCAGCTTGCAAGATGAATGGACTGTGCTTTTACTGCATGACATGAATCATACCATATTTTATTTACTCAGGACGTTATTTGTACAAACTTTGCTCCTTCCACATTCCAGCTTAACAGCACAGCTCTCCTTACTTCCCTGACACTCTCAAACCCTCTGCCTTATTTTTCCAAGGAAGTGAGCAGAGCTGGAAGGATGAAAAGCAAAAAGTTAATCAGTGAAGTAGACAATGTAGGACTCTCAAGATGCTATTGAACTGCAGCTTCCATCAGCTGTAGTCAGGGCAGGCAATGGTGAGGGCTGATAAGGATTGCAATACCCTCTAACTTTCAGAAATACTTTATTCAAACCTCACACGATATGAAAGTTACTAATTTATTATTTCCTGTTGATAATAATACTTGGAAATACAGTGATACCTCATACAACGTCCAAACTTGGTTCCACAAGTTTGGACTTTACACGGATTTGGACTTTGTATGAGGCATGCAAAATCCTAGCCGCAATGCCTCATACAACGTCCAAATCCTTGCCGCGATGCCTCGTACAACGTCGTTTCCATAGAGATACATTGTACTGTAACAGCACAAACTTCAGGGCAAAGTCAAGGAAACAGACAGGAAACTGACAGAACTTTAAGAAATCATTGTCTAAAGGCTAAATACATTACAAAAAACATGTCAAACAACTCTGATTGTCCAAGAACCTGAAGAATGCTGCAAAAATCCCAGAAATGCTTCTAAAAATTCTAATGAAAAAATTGAAAGAAATCCAAAGTCACGCTCAAAACCACTCCTAAACACTCTTTGCCTTGTGCAAAACCCACAAGAGCAATGCACGCATGTGTCCTGTCTTTTATACTGCCCAGGCACATTGCAACCTGGGAAAAGCCCAATGCCTCATACAAAGTCGAGCGACTTTGTATGAGGTAACTTTTTTCAAGAAATTAGGTGATGTTGTATGAATTTGATGTTGTACGAAGCGGACTTTGTATGAGGTATTACTGTAATGTATTTGGATAAGCAAAATAAATTGAAGAATAAGATGTGATATTTTACTGGCTGATTTGTTTCTTTCAACACAAGAAACAACACACTTATCTCATCTTCCATTTGTTCTTCCTTTGCACAATTTTTAGGATTTAGGCTATCTGCTTAGACAGCAGCTCAGCAGTTCTGTATGACTTTCTGAATTCCTGAGCCCAGCTGAAGATCTATAAACTACATTTGCTTTGCTGTCTACAGGCCTGCCTTTTTGATGGCTGCAACCTTGAAGTAAAATCACTAAGATTTCTACCTGAATAACAGAGAACATATCCATTGTAAATCTTTCAAACAAGCTAGTGGCAAAAGGTGCCATAACGACTATCTGCACATTTATTTCAGTTGACATCTAATTTTTTTCTGTCCCTTACTGAAAAAGGTACACACAGGAGCAGAATAATTCTTAACAACTGATGAATCTGCAATCTAATGGAGAAAACTATGTCACTTCAGAAAATAACCAAGTATTACAGCACTAATATCTGTTTGTTTTGGCAACTGTTGCCTTGATTTATGTAGTTGTCCCTTCACCTCCCTAGAGCAGATGTTTTTTCATCACACAAAAAGAGAACAAATAGCCAACTTTTTACCTGGATCCAATGTATTCCCAGTTCAAGATTTTTTTCATCACATGGGGTTGTCAGCATAGCTGTCAAGTGTCCTGTATTGGCTGGGAACCTCCCTTATTTTGCCCTCTTTCCCAATGGCATACCATACCAGTCAGACTGCAATTCTCTAATGCCACCACGAGAGGGCTTCACAGGATAAGCATAGCTGTCAAGTTTCCCATTTTGTCCGGGAAATTTCCTTTATTTTCAAATCCAAAACTTGGCAGCTATGGTTGTCAGGATCCCAAAATGTCAAGCAGCCTGGAAATGGCAATACCATTTTAACGATTAGCTGTAAAATGCAACAGATTTATACAAGGTCAAGAGAAATCAGATCAGCTGTGAACACACAATTTATGTAAGCTTTTTGCTCTATAAAACTCTTTGTTAAGCTAAAGAGTAAATGATTGGGGGCCAAAATCCAAAAGAATGGCCACATGCTTCAGACTATGGTGAACTGCAATCTAGCAAAATTCCAGGTTAAAAAATAGAGCTTTGTGAGACAGAAGAACATGATGGTATCATGTGACCTCTGGTCAAGGCACCAGGAAGGAGACACAATAGACATCCTTCTTCTCTGCAAACAGAAACTAGAGCACCATGCATCTGTAGTAGCTACAAATGAAACATCCAGGTTCTTTTGTGGATAGTAGTAGAGATGCAAAGAAGCCACACAAAGGCAAATAGCAAAACTAGAGATTAAGGGCATAATCAGATAGCAAGAAAGTTATGCATCAGAATGGGTCACTTTGACTGGAGCAATCTCTGTTAAAACCATCATTCCATTTGTCAGGGAATTGCTCTGGCCTCATCTCCCAAAAGTAGTAGACAAAAAGTCCAATTTGGGCATGAGTTGGCATTTGACTAGAGTGTTATTGTCAGAGTTAAGAACATGGGCAGCTAGAAAATAACATGAAAACCAGGACCCAGGACATCTAGGTACAGTAACAGGCCAAACAGTAACCATAGCTCAACCCAGAGTCCAAAATCAAATCAAGCCAAGGAAGCAGGATTAATCTAGATGGTGACAACCTAGTCCAAAGGAGTTAGATGACTAGGAGAACAGATTAGACACAGTGTCTTCAGGAGCTAGAGCAAGGTGAGAACAGGCTCTCTGAAACAAAGCAGGGAATCTTCAGGAGCAGGAACAAGATGAGAGAGCCTAGCAAATGTAGATCTGCTGACAATCTTTGCTGGGCAACTTCTGGAATGAAGGCTCAGTTCTTATATAGTTAAACCACCCAGGGTCTCAAGGTGGAGCTTATGAAGGTCTTGAAACTTTCTTAGGGCCATCAGGCGAGGTTAAGTAGCTGCTGGCAGATTGAGGTTTCCAGTCCTGCAGGATTTAGAGCAATAGCTTCAAATCCTGACAAATGTGGATGAAGGCTTGAGGTGTGCATCCAAAGAAGAGAGAACTGGAAGAGATACTCAAGAACCTGGATGCTTTCTACAGGATAACAGGTTGACTCATAGCTATGGTCCACCAGCTCTTCTCACTCCCAAGGGACTTTGTCATTCTCTATCCCAATGCAGCAACAACACTTCAGAAAAAAGAAATACTGTCCCTGATCCCTGGTCCCAAAATTCCTGCAGAAACAAGCCCAATCTAGCAAATTTTGAAGATGTGGTCCTAGGCATTCAACCATGAGTGAACGTGAAGTACTGGGATGAGAGGGTGAGGCAAACTACTCCTAGAAAGTACTCAGTGGACCAAGGGTATGCAACACAAGAAGGGTGGGTCTGACAGAAAAGCCCTTTGCCTTGCTTTGTACTATAAAGTGGATTATAAAGGTCTCTAGTGTAACCTATGCTCTGTGCATGAGTGGGCTTTATATTGGTCCCTCAAGGGCCTTTAACAAACATCTACCTATTGAGTATTTTGAGACATGTCTGCCTCTTTATAAACCTATGGTGAGGCCCCATCTGGAATACTGTGTACAGTTCTGGATATTATGGAGCTGGAAAAAGTGCAGAGGAGGGCAACCAGAATGATTAGGGGACTGGAATACCTTCCTTACCATCTGAGGCTGCAACGGTTGGGCCTCTTCACTTTTGAACGATGGCGTCTAAGAGGTGACCTGATTGAAGTTTATAAAATCATGCACGGTGTGGACAAAGTAGATAAGGAAAAACTGTTTTCTCTATTGCACAACACTAGAACTAGGGGGCACTCCATGAAACATTTGGGTGCTAGTTCTCAAACAAATAAGAGAAAGTACTTTTTCACCCAGAGGATTACTAGTCTATGGAACTCCCTGCCAGAAGAAGTGGTGACAGCTGTCAGTCTTGACAGCTTTAAGAAAGGATTAGACAAGTTCATAGAGGACAGGGGTATCAATGGCTATAATTATGGATACCTAAGGACAACCCCCGGGTTGGAGAGATAGGCAGGACATCTCTCAATGCCATTTCCAGGGAATCCTAAGCAGGTGAAGGCATCTGCTTGGGAATACCCTGAAGCAAATGGTGAGCCACTGTGTGAGACAGAATGCTGGACTGGATGGGCTATGGCCTGTTCCAGCACGGCTGTTGTTATGTTGCCCGGCATTGCCGGGCTGTTTTAAATTGTGTTGGAAGGTTAAATTGTGTTAATGCTCGTTAAAAATTGCTTACCGTATTTATTCGTGTATAACGCGCAAAATTTTATACCAAAAAAAGAACTCAAAGTTTGGGTGCGCGTTATAAACGAGGACTGGTCTTTTACTTCCTTTTTAGAATTGGGTCGGCTGTCTATTGCTGCGGTGGGTGAAGGGGAGGCGGGGGCGTGGCTTTGAAGAAATTGACGGGATCTGATTGGGTGGCGCGGGAGATGAGGCGTGGCCCGGAGGTAGCTCACGCCGCCCCCACCCAGGAGCGCGCAGCAGCGGCGCGCGCTTTCTTAGGGCAGTTCGAGCGAGGCTCCTGGGGGTCGGAAGTGCTCGTTTTGGATTGCATTTTCTTCACCCTGCAACAGGTGGGTCTGATTCCCCCCCCCTCCCTCAATGTTTTAAGGCATGCTCTTATGAACAATTTTATACCGAGGTTTCATGGAAAATTAGGGGTGCGCGTTATACACGAGTGCGCGTTATACACGAATAAATACGGTAGTCTGTAATTTTTAAAATGTTTATTTATACAAATTTTTTTTGGCTTGCCTGGCTGTTTTATGTAACTGAATAATGTTTTAGTTTTTTAAAAAAAATAGTTGTACCGTAGGTAATAATTTTAATAATGTGAAATTAAAGGTTTTTTACAATCAATGTTTTTAAAATGTGTTTAGTTGTTTTGGGTTTTTATTTGAGTTAGAACTCAGCACAGGATTTTAATAAATTTTTCTTTTACTTTATTGACATATGTTTGTGATTTGTGTTAAATTGTGTTTTTGTGTACATTTTTTGACTTGTTATTATTGTGACCTTTGTGTAAAATTGTGATTTTGTGTTATTGTTTTGATTTGTTTTTACTGTTGTGGCCTTTTGTTTGGGGCTGTTGTGTGTTTTTGAATTGTTTTTACTATTGTGGCCAGCCTGTGGTGCTGGTAGGGGTTTTCTTGTATTTTGACTGTTTTTTCTCTCCTGGCCTCTGGATGGAGCTTCTTCTGGTAAGTAGTCTCTTTCTTTATTCATTTCATTTCCGGTCGTCGTGCAGGTAGGACATGTGGTGGTGAGTTGGCTTGTTTTCTTTATTTTGTGGGGGTGGGGTGGGGTTTGGGTTTTTTTTGACTGTTTGTTTTGTTTTTGATTGTGTTTTTGTTTACTTTGTATTGTTTTTGTGTGTTTTTTGTTTTTTTGTTTATTTTTGGATGTTTTTGATTGTGTTTTATGATATTTTTATATATTTTTTGTTGTTGTTGTGGCTTTCCGTGTGCCGGCCTGGTTGGCCGGACCGTGGGAATTCCAACGCTCCTTTATGCAGCATTGGGGGGGGGTTATTTCCGCGGGCCGGCTTCGCTGGCCAGACTGCAGGCGTTGGGGAGGGGGGCTTTATTGTGTTATGGTGCTTTGATTGTGTGGAGTCATGAAAGTAGATCAGAGTTTCCCCTTTAATATCAGTGGGTGGTGGGTTGCGATCCCCCTCTCTGCTGGCTCACCTGGGGTTGGGAGGTTTGTGGGGACAAAAGGGATCTGTCCCCCCAACCATCCTGTACCCAGGAGACCATGGAGAGTGGATTGATTTTTCCCCCTCCTTAAAAAAAACCTCAGTTTTTAAAGAGAAGAAACCGCTTGGTTTCTTCTCTTTAGAGATGGAGGTTTTTTGGGGGGGAATCGAACCCCTTTCCCTGGTCTCCTGGGTCCAGAAGTGTTGGGGGGACATACCCCTTTTGTCCCCACAAACCTTCCAATCCTAGGGGAGCCAGCAGAGAGCGGGATCGCAACCCCCCACCTACTGATATTAAAGGGAAACTCCAGTTGGGACCTTCAGGCGCTGGACTCTGGGGCTTGTAGTTATGGGTTTGTGATTTGTGTTTGTGGTGTTTTTTTTTTCTGCGGCTCGATTTTGATTGGCCATGGCGAGTTTCTCAATGTTCTTTGTGGTTGCATCTCTCAGCCTGATTGGCTGTGGTGCGGCGCAAAGAACGTTGGGAAATGAAGTTGTTTCCCTTTTTTCGCGTTTGTGGGGCTGTTTCCCCACTGCCGGTTTTTTCAATCCTTCGTTGACCTGCGGACCCAGTTTGGCCGTGTGCACGAATGGTGGGTGCGGGTCATTAGGGCGAGGCTTAGGAACCTATAGTAAGTTCCAATGGTTAACCCTTGGTTTTATAGGTTAAGATGTACAGTACCTGCATTATAGCTCTGTATTTAACTGTGTATGAGCAGTGTGTGGAAAGGTTACATTGTCAAACTACAACTTGTAGAAACCCTCATGACCGTAAGGTAGGGATTCTCAACCCGCATCCCATGGGCCGGATGTGGCCCACAGTGCCATTTCATGTGGGCTCCCACTGCCTCCACCACACCAGGAAGTGCCATGTGGTGGAGGAAGGGCAAAATGGCTGTCTGGCCCCCGAAACTGCCTGATGGGGGAGTGTGACCTGGCCCCTGGCTTAAAAAGGTTGGGAACCCCCACTCTAAGGGAACTCCTTACCTTCCAAAATATGGAGTTATGTTATTCCTGATTTACATTGAGCAATAGATTTCACAAGATACATATAGATAATTTTACCTCTTTTTTGCTGTGTGGTGTCTGGATCATAAAACATGAAATCATTACAGGAACTGTGTCTAGGGGACCCATTTTTTTCCAACTCAGATGAATTATCCTTATGATGAATTGATTTAATAACAATTTCAGTACCCTTCATGCATTTTCTTCATTGCAGCTCTTCACTACACTCTTTACTATATACAATTTTGCAAGGCTGGGGCTGCTATTTCCCTCACTCTCCATCATGCCTGTACATTGTGCCAGCTCAGTGCCTTTAAAATTATATATATAAGGCAGTCTTCAACATACCTGTAGAAGATTTACATGCACTTACTATTATCAGAGCATTAAAAAGGCCATTAGACATACAAAGGAGGATGACTATAATAGAGCCTTTTGAAAGACTGATTTTTCAATTACTACTCAGCAGTGAAAAGTCCCATGTTAATGGAAACTTCAGCCATTCCAGGCTATTACATCTTATTCCTAATTGCAAGGCTGGTTTTATAACTTCCAATTAATGGTCCTAGCAAAGACCTCTAAAAAGTCTTTATGCTTTCATTCATTTTTTAATTTTAAAATAATTCCCCTATTATTGTTTCATTTGTGAGCTTGTGGATAAAATTCTCATTTTTAATACTTAATGCAGGGGTTGCCAATTTTTTAAATTGGGGGCTGAGTTACGCTCCCTCAGACAGTTAAAGGGGCTGGCATGGAATTCCCCCCGCCCCTTTATGGCTGCCGTAAATATGTATAAGACAGCCATAAATGAGTCCATTGCCAATTCCGCCTGCAGTAGCAGGAGCCACAGCGGGGGCTGGATTAGTTGGTGCTGTGGGCCGGATCCAGCCAGGGGGCCATAGGTTGCCTACCCCTGAGTTAATGGGATGGCGAGCTGTGGTAAAATGCACAGAAAAATATCTATGACTTCCCATGGATGAAAAGAGATCACATTCTTCATGTAGAACATGCTGCTTTACCTCAGGAGGAATAGACCAAAACCCTCAGGCAATCTTCCTCACTGGTTTTGCCTTGTAGCAAAATCACAAACTAAATTCCCATGTAACACAAGTAGCTGAGCTATTTGGTCCATTCAGTGTAAACTTAACATTTGTTTTGTTTGTTTCAAGAAACTGGAACATTTTCTGTCAATATTGGACCAAAGGTCAAAGCTTATATGCGAATGAAGAAGGCTAGATTTCTTAAAACTCTGCTGGAGTGATAGCAACATTAAACTGAACAGTAAATTGAAATCAAGACATTTTCTATTTCATATGGATTTAAAAAGAGTTGCACTGAGTTGTCGTGAAAATCCATAGGGGTCATAACTATTCTTGTAATTACTTTAGATTCATTTAAGTTACACTGTAGTTTAATATTCTCTCTTAAGGTTGAGAAAGGCTAACTCTCAGGAAGAGAAAGCATTTACGTCATTAACATCCCAATACACACTCAGCACACTTCACAGATTAGCACGTGATTAAGATACGTGTTGTCAATCAAAGGGAAATCCCAGGATGGGTACATTGTGATAAACAAACACCTGAGAATGCAGATCAACAGGACAATAGTCAAAACATCTTACATCTTTAACATTCTAAAGGAAGGTGTGAGGAGGGAGAAAAATGTATAAAAGATCAGGAGATTTTAGTCTCAAGAGGATCTTTTCCCCACATAGGTGACATCCCTTGTAATTCTCTCTGTCGGGCTCTTTACCAGCTACGAGGTTAGCAAATTTCTCACTTTATTATTTTCTTAGATGCTCAGTCAGTGTAGAATAGATTAGTTCTTTGTATGTTTATCCTGCATATTATGGATGGATATTGTGCTTCAAATAAAACTCCAAAAAGACAGCTTTGGAGTCACATCTTTGCCAAAGAAGGGTAGTTTTTGCCAGAGCACTGATAACAGGTTTGCAAAGCCGAAAATAAGGCTGCACTCGCTCATGCACATCAACAATAACCTTGAGAGCAAAGCCGCTGGAAAGAGGACATTTTATCTTAACCTATAAAACCAAGGGTTAACCCTTGCTATAGGTTGCTATGCCTCGCCCTACTTGCCTGCACTCACCCTTCGTGCACACGGCTGATCTGGGTCCGCAGGTCAACAAAGGATTGAGAAAACAGGCAGTGGGGCAACAGCCCCACAAACGCGAAAAAGGGAAACAATTTCATTTCCCAACATTCCTTGTGCCGTGTCGCGCCAGAGCCAATCAGGCTGAGAAGCTCTCGCACGGCGCAGCGCAAGGAACGTTCGGAAACGTGCCGCAGCCAATCAAAAGAAAACTGTTTTAAAAAACCGCAGCACAAACACAAAGCACAAACCCATAACTACAAGCCCCAGCGTCCTGCGCGCTATGAGCGTGCAGAACGCTGAGGAAGCCGGCGCGCAAAAATTAAAACAAACAAAAACACCGGGAGAGCAAGTCCGCCAAGCCGTGGGAACCAAAGCCCCCCTCCCCAACGGCACCTGAAGCTCCTAATCGGAGTTTCCCCTTTAATATCACTGGGGGGTGTTGTGCTCCCCCTCTCTACTGGCTCCCCTGGGGTTGGGAGGGTTGGGGGGATGAAAGGAGTCTGTCTCCCCAACCCTCCTGACCCCAGGGGACCTGGCAGAGAGGGGATTCCCCTCCCCACACACACACACGCCCCATATTAAAGAGAAGAAACCAAGTGGTTACTTCTCTTTAAAAACAGAGTTGGGGGGGGAATCCCCCTCTCCGATGGCTCTCCTGGGTCTGGAAGGGTTAGGGAGACAGACCCCATTTCTCCAACCAACCCTACCAAACCCAAGGAAGCCAGCGGAGAGGGGGATCACAACCCCCCCTGATATTAAAGGGGAAACCACAATTGAGATTTCCCTTTTAATATCAGAGGGTGGCCTGGATTCAATCCCCTCTCCTGGGTCCCATGAGTCTGGAAGTTTTGGGGGGACAAAAGGGAACTGTCCCCCCAAGTCTTCCAGAGCCAGGGGAGATGGCAGAGAGGGGACCCCCCCGTAGGACACCAAAAAACACAAAAACAAACAATCAAAAACATTCAAAAATACACAAAAGCAAACAAAAATAACACCAAAAACAATACAAAGTAAACAACAACAAACATCTCCAAACATACCAAGCACCCAGCCAAACACCACAACATCCAACCACCACCACCACCCCAAATAAAGAAAAACAGCCAACTCACCACCACACGACCTCACACCACAATGACTGGAAATGAAATGAATAAAGAAAGAGACTACTTACTGGAAGAAGCTCCACCCAGAGGCCACGAGAGAAAAAACAGTCAAAATACAAGATAACCCCTACCAGCACCACTTGCTGCCCACAATGGTAAAAAAAATTCAAAAAGACACAACAGCCCCACACAAAAGGCCCCAAGAGTAAAAACAAGTAAAAACAAATAACAACAAATAACACAAAATCACAATTTTACACAAATCAAAAACAGATGTCAATAAAATAAAATAAAAAACTATTCAAAAATCCTGTGCTGAATTTTTACTCAAATAAAAAACAAAAACATCAATACACAGTTTAAAAACATTTATTGTGAAAAAAATGTACTTTCACATTTTTTAAATTATTACCTATGGTACAACAATTTTAAAAAAATATACTAAAAAATATTGGGTTAAATAAATTTTTTGGGAAATAGTATATCATCCTTTATTCTTTTCTTCATCCACAAAACCAAAACACCAAACAAAACTCATCACAGTTTATAACAGGCCACCAAAAAAATTGTATAAATAAAAATTTTAAAAATTTCAATTATAGACTAACCTCTTCTTTACAAACATTAACAACAACAACAAAAACTTTCCAACACCATTTAAAACAGCCCAGCAACGCCGGGCAACCTCTGCTAGTTTAAGATAAGAGACTGCTATCGTGAATCCCAGAAGGGAGGTTTGCTTTCGATTTTAGTGGCCTGGGAAACTTCATAGGACATTCCACCTTTGAAGGTAAAAGTTACTTTTAATGCCATATCACTTTCCCAGGGCTGTGCCCTCTCTGTATGCTTTGCGTGGTTGTTTGGGAGTTGGCACATATAAACAAGACTCTTGCTTTGCCTTATTAACTGCTACCAACATTCTGCTAGGAAGCGGATGAGCCATATTCCGAATACCAGTTTAGCCAGGCTAGAGGTCCAGGCCAGCAGTAAAATGCTCAGACAGCGGAGTGCCTCAGCCTAGGCCACGAAGCAACAGAGGGAAGGGGGAAGTGCAAACATTGGGCAGTGTGTGCAACCCCAAGAAAAGACCAGAAATCCTGACATGAGTAAATCATAGGGTTATATCAGAGGTGGCCAACTTTTTGCACCATGGCCCGTACCATACACCCTGGACAGCTGAGCAGGCCAGTCACATGGTTCCTCCCGGTAAAATGTGCCTGTGGCTGTTGTAAATGTGTTTACATCAGCCGTAGGTGCATTTATGACAGCATTTATGACTTTCGTAAATGCACCCCTTCCACATCTGCTTTTGGTAGCAGTGAGGGCATTGCTGGGCCACATGAAATGGTGCTGCGGGCCAGGGCTGGCCCATGGGCTGTAGCTAAGCCACACCTGGGTTATATTCTCACCTCAGAGGAATTTCAGTGCACTGAAAGTTAGCAGCAGAGTTAGGGCTAGCAAAGGAAAAAGAACTCACATATCTTCCTTCTCCACAGTCACAGAAAATTCCTGCAGAAACAAGCAACATTTTATGTCTCCAGATTCAAATCAGATTAAATAAACTGAAAGTATGAATCTTGCTCATCTTCAAGGAAATTGGTTTTTCCCATCTTATTTTCTTTATTTAGAAGGAATCCTGATTGCAGAGGTTGAAATACAATAAAACTTCAGGTTATGATGGAGGTCCATTCCAACAGCCTCCATTGTAACATGAAAAAAATCTTAACCTGAAGCACGTTTTCCCATAGGAATACATTGAAAAATTTAAAAAGTCCTTACCAGACAAAAAATAATCAAAATATACAAAAACCCACAACAAATCACCAACCAACCCCCCCCCCCCAAAAAAAAATGCCAGATGCAACCACTCCCCACCCTCACAAAAGCAAAAAAGTGATCTTCCTACCTTTTCCACAACGTTTGGGGACCTTATCCACTCTGTTCAGGCCTGGGGGAGGCACACGTTGAGCCCATTTTCCACCCCTGCAGGGCTGGTGGCCATTTTAAACTCCAAATTGGTGGTCGTGGCCATTTTAAACTCTAAAATGGCTGTGGTGGCCATTTTAGAGTTTAAAATAGTACAATTTTCAGTCATAAAACGAAAAAAGGTCATAAACAGGGAAATTATTTTAATTAAATTTGCCATCATAAACCATTGCAAACGTAACCTAGAGCATTCATAACCCGGGGTTTTACTGTATATAGCTTATTAAAAGGCCTCTCAAAAGGGCAAAACAGTGTTATAACTTGTGATGAACAGGCTTACTAACACAGAAGTTTGCAACATTTTGATACATTGTTGCAAGTCTATTGAGCTCTGCAGAAATCTGAATTTTTTACCTTGCCAGTCGGGAACTAATTATATGATATCCACAAGAAATTTTTTAACTCCTTCCTAGCCTAACAGCCATTAAAACAGGCTTGTCAGTATACAATTGTTTGATAATTAAGGAAAAACCTTAACAATGCTATGCTATGTAACTTCTGATGTGTGGCGACTATAATGATTGTGTTGCCAGCAGGTAAAAAGATGGCAAATCAATGGAAGCAATCAAGATAGTTTACATTCACATAGTTTGTATTTGTGCAATGGTCCATGGGGTCACAAAGGGTGAGACTCGACTATGTGACTGAACAACAACAAAGAGAATTGTACCATTTACCTAGTACCATTTACATAGAGAAACCAACCAAGGGAAAATCCGAGAAGCTGATTCCTTTTTTCATCAGGTAACCACTCTTCATTCAAACACAAAGCAATTTTCATGGCTGTTGTTTAACAAGTGTGAATAGTAGTGAGCACAAAAGGGTATCCTGCAGACCATGTTGACTGCTGCCATTCAGGTCTTCATTGTGTAAGACTTCTCATTCTTTTTCCTGCTGGCAATGTGGGCATGATATTGTGCACTAATATCGGGCTATTTTCTGGATTTTAAATCCTAGATATAGAGCCACAATAACCCACAATCATAAATTGGGGTGTGTGTCTTTTCTGTTGTTGAATTGAATTCTATAAAGTTGTCTTCTCACTATGCATGCCACTCAACATGTTTATGTGCAAAATTGGCCCTGGTTTTACATGTGGTCCAGGATCAATAAAGTCAGCTCTACCCTTTAGTTATGAAAGAGAAATGAAAATATTTTTGTGTATGTCACATATGCTACACCTGAAATCTCAGCATCCTGAAAATGCTCTCCAATTTGATAAAAATATATCCAGCTGTTTAACAACATCACAAATTTGTTGTTTCCAGGAATGAGTGCAGTTGGGACATTAGTTATAGCTGTGCAAATTCATTGCAAACAAATGTAACCTGAGCATCCATAATCAGGGTGCAATATACAAATACAGTAAAACCCTGTATAACGAAGGGCTCTTATATCTAAAACCTCATATAATGAAATGAATTTGAAGAAAACTGTCACCTCGTATAGCATTATACGAAGCAACTTTGGTTTTCAATACATCGCTATGGAGACTTACATTATACAAAGCATCCCATAGGAAATTTTGTAATACGAAGCATAGCAAAAAGCCTAACAGAATGAATTATTTTCATTATACGAGGTACCACTGTACATCCAAATTCTGATGCTGGCTTTTAAGGAGTAATGGGAATCAATGCTGATTCACTCCCTAGCCTCTGATCTGCCTTTATACATGTTCAGAGCACTTCTGCCTTTTCTGTCTTGAGCTTCAATTTTGTCAAAGAAGAAATTGAAGGTAGATGGAAAGGAGAGATAGATTTGGTTGCCATTAGATTGGTATCCCCAAACTACTCCCTTGTTGGCTAATTCATATGCAGTACAGCGAGAAAGTACTTGTAGCACAGCATCAGCATGACAGGTGGAATAAAATGCAAATGTCAGTCTCCACTCCTAACTTGAGTCAACTTGGCTAAGGACTGTAAAGTACTTGGAACATAGAAAATGCTATTAAATACTAATATCTGAAGCTACTCATTATCTGAATCCACTGAGTGCTTCTCTTGTCAGTATAAATCTTTGAAAATAGTGCTTTTGTGTTTATCAATTTTTTAGAATTATATACATGCTTTAGAAACTCTCCCTGGTCATCCCTATGAATAAGGATATACAAAACAGTCACCCACACATACATTTTTGTAGCTCATATTTTGTGCCTCCAAAACACATCCCATCTAAAATTTAACACATGCCATTACGATGCAAATAGGAATATTAAAAGCATAAATCTGGGAGGAAAACATGAGAAAATGAACAGTAGTGACCCATTATGAATATGGGTCAGCAAAAGCTGAATGAGACTTTTAAAATAATAGGAGACAATGCCAAAAAGCCAGCACTAGACATAAAACAATGAAGAGAGTTTACTGTCAAAGACAGCTTGGAAGGTAAAGAGGAAAAAAACCAAGTGGGAGAAGATTACTGAGGAGTGTGTGTGAAAAGAATAGAGAGGCAGAAGGACTAGGAATGAGCAAAAGTATAGGCAGACTTTCTTCTAAAATCTTCCACTATGAGATCTACCAGAATGAGAGAAGGGTGTTCTATCTCAAAATCAGAATGTTTCTCAGAGAGTATAGAGAGCTGGAAAAAAAGAAGAAAAAACATCACAGGGTATCTGCACATATCCCTAACAAAAAGTGAGAATTTAAGGATATGATCCATAATAGAACAAATTGTTGTTCTTATGGTGCCTCCAAGTCAGAACTGATTTGTAGAGATGCTAATAGGACTTTCAAACTAAGTAAGATATTTAAGAAGTGGTTTTACCAGTTCTTCACCCACAGTTATAACAATCTCGTGTCAGAATTTATTCTGGGTTGAAAGGATTTTTGTGGAAGAAACTCCACTCAGGGAACACTCAAATGAGGCTCCTTCCATGTCCCCAAGAGCTGGGACAGAGATGGGTCCTCAAAAATCTGTTATGCAGTACTCGGGTCTCAAAATGCCAACTTGCCAGCCTTCCAACTAACAAGGCAAGCATCTTAACCACTGAGCCACCATAGCCCTCAGCGAGCTTCCATGGTTGAGCAGGGATATAAACCCAGGCCTCCTGAGTCCAGAACATCACTCTATCCACAACATCACACTAGGTATTTCACCAGAACAAGGAAAGGTGGAAGGCATGACTAGACGGAATGCTGTTTTCATTCCCACCAAAGTGGTACCTGTTTATCTACTTGCAAACTCTTGTTTTTGAACTGCTAGGTTGCCAGGAGCTGGGACAGAGGTGGAAGCTCACTCCATCATGCAGCACTCAGGTCTTGAACAGCTGACCTGCCGACCTTCCAGTCGTCAAATTCAGCATCTTAACCATTGCCACCATAGCCCACCCCTAAAAAGATCGTCAGGATTGGCATCCAAATTGGTTCATACCAATATCCACATGCTATCAAAAAATATCTTTGTTGGCCTTCAGGTCTGAGTCACCCAGTCTTGCTTCTTTTCCTTTTCTTTCCTGTAACTAACCATTTATTTGCCATTTTCAAAATGTGCACAAAGTCACAGTGCAAGAAGAAAAGGAAGAGAAGAATCCTCAACTTTCCTCCCCAGTCAGTTTTGCACATTCTGTTGAGAAGCAAAGGGCTGCTCCACTCAAAAGTGGGCACCTCGTTCAAGTTTCTCCAGTGTAAACTGGCACCATTGTGTGGGTGTCTTTCTGCCTGCTTCTTCTGCACTCTTTGTCCCATCCTTGCAAAATCCTTTGTCATCCAATGAGAATTCTGCTGGTATTCCAGCCTCCAGTTAGAATGGTAAGACTGGAACAGACAATGGGGTGCACTAACATGAAGAAATTGAAAATAATTTCCCTAAATTTAATCTGGATACCTCTGAGAGATAGGAGAAAACATCATACAGAGCATATTCATTCCCATCTTATCTTACCAGTACCAAACATGGACACTTACAACAAAACATAAATGAAGGTTGGTCACCACGAAAATGAGATGTCTGAGGAAGGCTGCTGGAGTGACTAGAAGGGACAGAATCAGGAATGAGAGTATAAGGGAAAGAATCAGAACTGAACCCATCTTAAACTACATGCAGAGACAACAAATAAAGTGGTATGCCCATTTAGAGAGGATGTCTTTGAATTCCATACCTTACAAGGCATACGTATGTGGAGAGAGGAGAAGGGAAAATTGCAGGAGGCAGACCCATGTGAAGAGATAACATCAAAGAAACATTACAAAAACACCGAATAACACTGGCAGAGGCTGCTAAAAGTAACAGAGCAAGAACCTTGTGGCTCCCTTGACACCCAATGGGGTAAAAGAGGAAGCAAAGAAGACCTCAGAGCGGTATATTGACTAGGGCTGTTTAGCAATCTCTGCTTACTCCATACACAGAAGCTGACCTGGATGATTTCCACATCTACCCTGGTGTTCTCAGTGAATTCCCTGGCATATTTGGGTGGGGAGGCAATATCCACTTATCCGGCAAATGCCTCCTCAAAGAGAAAAGTGCACTTTCTGAACAATTTTTAAAAATTTTCGACGGTTATGTGTGGGGAAACTGGTGTCTATCAGGGTACTGGAGGCCTACATTTTGGGCCTACAATTTGCCAACTCTGGATTATTAGACCTTCAGCTGAAAGCATGGTATACAGAAGAAAGGCAAAGAGGCATACAATAGAACCCTGCATAATGAAAAAAGTTGGTTCCACGATGTCTTTCGTTATGATTTTTTTCGTTATATGAAGCATGCCTTGTATAATGAAAATCCCTATGGGATACATCATACAATGAAAATCTCTATGGGAAAAATTGTACAACAATTTTTTCCATTGTACAATGCATCCCATAGGGATTTTCATTGTACAAGTTCCCCCATAGAGATGCATTGCTTCGTATAACAAAAAAAAAAACATTATATAGCAGTTAGTGCAAATCCTCTTTGTTATATGAATTTTTCTTTATACGAAGCATTCATTTTGCGTTGTTCCACTGTAGTTCTCATTACCACCACACAACCACAAAGTCCATGTACACATATCTTCACTGAATGTATGTGCATGTCTAGAGACCAATGATGCACTCCAAATCTGTGGGCATGGCCAATGCAATGGGGTATGGAGGTGGGCGTGGCCTGGGGGAATTTCCACTACCGGTTCTCCCGAACAGGATAAAACCTAACCTGCTTCACTACATCACTGCTAGAGACTGAGGAAGCAGTGCAGAAAAAGCACTGCTTCAATAAAGCTATGTCGACCTAGAGCAAACTCAAGAGCCCTCTGTTAACAAATTTAGTAGTTGATCATTCCTTTTTCTTCTTTCCTAGCTGGGATATGCAAATTGTGAAAGAGAAGAAGTGTATGTTTAATCACAGTTGTTTACTAGTCCACCAATCTTTTAAATTAGGTCACGCAATGCAAGCACAAATATCCAAGGATGGTTTCAGTTTACAAGCAAAGTCCTTTTCTGCACCAGTGACCAAAGAAACTATTTTCTCTACAAAAACACATCACTAGATCAATGAATACTCTTCATTCCTACTGATGGTATCACAACTATATCAATAATAAGCAAACCTGCAATTTAAGAATCTCCCTTTCTTCCCTGTGAGGTGAGGAAAATTATCCCAATTGCCTATATGTAACAGCCAATTTTTAGAAGGGTAAAGAATGACACTGCATCACAAAAAAAAATATTGTCTGCTACTTGGTCTAATCCATGTGTCTTATACTAAATCATGTGTGCTGAATCAAAATATAAAGTCCAATTCTGTCTAGGACATCAGGAACAAGTTAGCAAATCTCACCCTCTTGGTTAGGTTCTTGCATTGATCACACAGGGTATATTTGCCACAAATGTAGCAAAAATTGCCCAGTTTACTAACACAGCTGCACGTACTCATCTTTAGCTGAAAACAGACTCACTATGGCCTAGCTGTACTATCCAATAAGATGGTTTTGCACTAGAGACAAGCCCTTGGTCCATCTCGCCTTATTTTTGATGTCAGCTCACTGACTTGCCCAGACATGCCCAGCTGCTGCTGGAACATGCATGCCACCAGGGGATTCAGCTAAGGTGGCAGCAGGCATAGTGGTAGCTGCAACTGTTATAATGTTCCCATGTAAAAATGCATTACCCAATTACCGACCATTACCTCCTTAAAATCTGTATGTGATAAGCAAATTCTGAGCTCAGATATGGAACCAGCACTCTCGATATAATGTAAATCACACGTGTTATTCCCAGTAGCAAAAAATTGTTGTTGTGCAGTTATCAGTGGTTTCTTTCCTCCCTGAAATTCCTCTATCTTCTCAAGATACCCCAGATGTTTTAGACCACAGTTCCCAGATGCCTCGGCCACTATTCAGCACAGCCAATGGCTCAGAAGACATAATCCAAGAGACCTGGGTCCCCAAGTTGCAGTCTCCCTGCTGTACATTACAATTCCAGAGGAAAAATACTGCATTTTACAAATTGTAATTGTGTGTGTGTGTGTGTATTTGTGTGTGCTCTTGTCCTAATATTTCCAGGGATATGGAGAATTCTGAATTCTGGTATTCTCCTGTCTGTGCTCTATGCTCTATAACTCCTATAGACTTCTGTGAAACTGCCAAAATGAAGCAACCTTTTGATGAGTTTATTCTACAGTTCCTTTTGCCTGACTCAGTGTGAGGAAGATTAGCTGGCAACACAAGGTTGCCATTACCAGAGTAAGTCTGATTGTGGTTCAAAACTACTACAATCTTTATGGAGGCGCTTTCTTAGTTCCCGAACTGCTAGAGTAAAGGATGGTAAAGACCAAATTATCCTGGTTTTCTTGATATTGAGTCTCAATATCTTCTGGAAACTGAAGTCCAAAAACCAAAGGTTGGCAAACACTGTTCTAATCAATGAGGAATCAGGGAAGTCACTACAGGATATATTTTCCATTTGTGGTCACTCCCCCATCATCAGATAGTGTGTTTGTACTCTGGAATGTTTCTTTTTTATTATTTACTAGCAGAGATTGCCCGGCGGTGCCGGGCTGTTTTAAATTGTGTTGGAAGGGGTTTTTTTTAAGTTAATGTTTTAGAAAAAGAGGTTACACTGTGAATTTCATTTTGAAAAGTTTATTTATAAACATATTTTTATTGTACATTAATAAACTTTTTTTAAAAGGCAAATGTTTTTTAGCTTTTTTAATGTTTAACATTTGTGTAACAGATATGTTTATTTTTATTGAAAGAATTTTTTTTAGATTTCTATTTGTTTTTTTAAAATTTTCTTTTAGAAACATGTATATATGTTTAAATTAGACAGATAAATTTGGTTACATTTGAATATTTTTAAATATTTGTTTAACATGTATGTATATTTCTTTAATACTAAGAAATAAATTTTCTTATATTCGTATTACTTTTTTAAAACTTTGTAAATATTATTTTTTGTAAATATTTTAAACTTTAACTATATACATTTTATTACGAATTTGTTCCTGTTGTTTGTTGTCATGTCCGTTGTTGTTTGGATCTGAAAAAAATAGAAACATAGCGATAGATACACACACACACACACACACACACACACACACACACACACACACACACACACACACACACACATATATATATATATATATATATATATATATATATATATATATATATATATATATATATATATATATATATATATATATATATATATATATATATATTAGCCTTATATTTGAAATTTACTCACGTTTATGTAGTTTTGATTTGCATGGGTGTTTAATCTTGATTTTCTGTTGAAAAAAGAATAGAAATGTATCTTAGGTATTTGTTTATAACGTCTGTTTTTTGTTTATATGTATCATTGATTATAATGTGTTTTAATAGATAATTGTTACTTACCTTTAATACTGTTGTTTGTTGTTTGGTTCTGGTTTGTGGTTTGTTTCTTTTTCCTTTGTTGAATTTGTGAAATCTGTAAAATAGAAACAATATTTTGTAATATTGTGTTAAATTAATGGAGAAGTATGTTCTAAGGATTGTTTCAGTTACCTGTTATTTGATGAGTCTGGTTGTTTTTTATTACGATGAAATGATTTAACATTAGCAGAGCTAATGGCAGGTTGAATTGCATTGGTGGATTTAACATCATTAGCAGATGTCTCTGAATAATAAATTCTATAGGAATGATTGGGGTATGATGATTTTCTATGTTGTCTTCTGTTTTTTTTTTGTTGTTGTTGTATTCTTCTTCTTGAGTTCTTTGAGTTGTGTATATTTTTTGGTTTGTGGGAGTCCTGTTAGTCCTTTTTTCATTTTTTGGAATTTGTTTGTGGTTTATTTTATCAATTATTTGTTGTAATTGTTCATTTTGCTTATTAGTATTTTCGTCTTTGTCATATTTTGTTTTTGTTTGTGTTTCTTTTCTTCGTACAACTGGATTGTCTTGGCAGTTTATTTTTGGTATTTGTTTGTCTCCTTCTGGTTTATCCTTTGAAATTTGGATTTCTGGATCACTTATTATTGATTTTCTGTTCTTGTAGTCTATATGTGTATTTTGTTTCTTATTTATTTTTTCAATTATTTCTTCCATGTCCTTATTTTGGTTCTGATATTGTATATCCTCATTTTCATTAATTTTAGGTACTTGAATTATTGTTTTTTTCCTCTTTTGCGTTCTGTTTCCATGGTGATATTTCTTTTTTTGGTTTCTTTTAGTTTTTCATAAGATATCCAATGTTTGGCTGGTGATTCATGCATCTGTATAAGTTTATTTATTTTTTCCGTGTCTCTAATTTTGTACTTCTTAATGTTTTGTACTATTTCTTTCAGCTCCTCATCAAGTTGTTCTGGGGTTTTTTCCATGTATTTGCTATTTGTTTGTTGTGGTATCCTTTCTTTTTTCCTTACAATTTGGATTTCTGTATTTTCTGAGTGTTCTATTTTTTGGTAATTAATTTGTTTGTTTCTTGAGGTGTGGTGTTCTGGTTCATTTCTGATTATCCAGTAATTTTGGTTTTCAGTTGTTCTTATTTGTTTTTGATTAATTTCATCAATTATTTTTTGAAGTTGTTTTTTGGAGTGTTCTGATAAGTTGTTATCTTTTTCCTTGTTATATTTTTCATTTGTTTTTTTATCTGTTTCTATGACTATTTATTTTGGTTGTTGGTTTGTTTCAATTTCATTTTCCATTTGTTCTATATTTGAATTGTGTTTTGAAATATTTAGGCATAGTATTTCCTCTTCGTCTTCTGAAGTAGAAAATTCTTCTCGAAAAATTTCTGAATATTCTTCAGTTTCATATTCTACATGGTCCATATTTTTCCCCAATACTTTTTATACAAATCTGGGTTTCCTTTATGTCTTGCAAGGTTTTGTTGTGGGTCTATGTTGTAATAAGGTTTGGGATCTGCGTAATTATAGAAATTGTTAGCTTGGTCTCTTTGGTTTGTTATATTTTTTGGGAATTATTTCTCCGGGCTTTTTCTCTCTTTTTTTGGTCCATTATTTTGTATCCTCTTCCACTTGGTGTCCTGTTTATTTTTTCCATGTTATTATTTTAATTTGCTATTTTTAAAAGTTTATTTTAATTTACTGGTTCAATGAGTTTGGTTCAGCTGCTCTCCGTAACTTTCAAATGCTCCCCTCAGTTCTTCTCATTCGTTCCTCTCCCATTTTTAGTTTGTTTTTTTAAGATATCATTATCGCGTGAGTTTGGAAGCTTATGTTTTCTGCGTTAGTACGGTCTGTTTGCATAGTAGTCTTGGGTTCGCTGTTTGTACTTTGCGCAGGTGTGGCTATAGTTTCATTTTCCATTTCTCGTGGATTTACAGCATGTCCTTTGTTTACGGAACTATATGTGGCTCATGGTTCAAAGTTTGTTATTTGTCCTTTCGGTATATGGGTGAAGACTATTGGTGGAAGCTCTGTTCATAGTTCGGTAAGCTTGAATGTTTTTTTGCAATTTTCTTTTCTTTTTTAGCGATTTTAAAGAGCGTAAATCGATGCTTATTTTTTTAGTTTAAAATTGTTTTTTGACTATTTTCCTGAGTACATGTGTTGGTTATTATTTTCATTTTTGCAGCACTTGTTGATATACAATGTTTTTGGTTTTATTGTTTGTTGCTAGTATGAATAAATTATCTGCTGAAACCACCCTAGAGCATGCAACATATAACTGTCCGTGAGAGAAACATGAGTTTGAAAGATGAACTCCACAATGTTGCAGTGTCTGTCCTTGCGATTTATTTATGGTAATAGCGAATGCTAGCCGTACAGGGAATTGTCTTTTGAATGGTATAGTTTGATCAGTTGGGATCAATGGAATACGTGGAATGCATACTGATTCTCCTGCTTCTTTTCCTGTTATAATTATAGCTTCTATTACATTTGGCATGAGGTTTTTAACACAGAGCCTGGTCCCATTACATAGGTTTGGTGGGTTTAAATTTCTAAGTACAATGATTGGTGTTCCTTCTTTCAGTAGTAACTGGTGAGAAGGCATTCCTGGCAGTTCTAGTGAATTTAAAAATTATGTTGGAAAATTTATAGCATCATCTTTATCCACTACTGTATCAATGGATTTGTATACAGTAGGTTGGTCTGGTAACATGTCTAGAATTTCCTGATTTATAATGTTAACATCATCATTCCTTGCTGCCAAGATTGCTCTTTCTGTGAGCCATTCATGATGATAATAATTTTCATTAATGTTAGTATATATGGCATTTATAAGTTCAAATGTCGATGTTACAATGGTACAGAAATAATCAGGAAATTCAATGTTGTTTTCTTCATTTTTTGTAACTTTTCCATCACCTATATTAAGCAGGAAGTTAATAAACATTTGAGTGTTTGTATTTTGCCTTACTCTCATGTTTTGTGATAATGTAATTATTTGAACACTTTTCCATAAATAGGATTGGTTGATACATGCGTTGATTTGATCTGCTGCTGTAGATTTTGGTATTACTGGGAGTGTTTGTCTGAAATCTCCACAAAGAAGTAGGAGAAGTCCACCCATAATTTTTTCATTTTTCTCTAATGTCTTTTACAGTCATGTGTAATGCTTCAATTGATTTTTATGTGCTATGGTACATTCATCCCAGACAATAATTTTTGCTTCTTTAAGTACTTTTGCATTGGCACTACCTTTTGTTATATTACATGTTGGATTTTCCTGTTTAGCTATGTCAATTGGTATTTGGAGTGCAGAATGAGCAGTTCTTCCACCTTCCATTAATGTTGCTGCTATTCCTGATGATGCTATGGCTAATGCAACATTTCCTTGTGATCGTATTTCTGCTAGAATTAGGTTTGTGAGGAAGGTTTTTCCTGTTCCTCCAGAAGCTTGTAGGAATATAATTCCTCCATCTTCTGTTGTTAGTTGTGTCATTATTTGGTCATAGGCATCATTAAGCAGTGGTTTGTTTTGATTTATTAATTCTTTTAATCTTTCAATTTCATAGTTTGTCTCCCTTATATAGTCTGCATTGAATGCATCTCCTTCATTGTGTGTTGGTGCTGGTAAGCCAACTGCTTCAAGTGTTTTATTTGCCATGCGTATGCATTGGTCTTCAATTTCTATTAAGGCCATGTTGTATATGTCTGCTCCATATTCAATGTTTAAGGTGGGATTTTCTTTTCTGGCTTTGATTAGCTTATCCTCACTTAGTGGTTTTTAAACACTTCCTACAAATGTAGTGGGTTTGATGGGCTACATGAAGTGATTATTATTGCAATTAAGGTTCTCATTTGGTGTGGCATAGAAAACATTGCTGCTGCTTCCAAAGTTTCCCCCCAATGTTGATCAGCTTCTAATAATCCCATGTGTTGACAAACTTCTCTGTATGTTTCCATGACTTTTCCATGCACAGTTTTGAGTTCTTGAAAAGATGTTGGTCCAGGTATAGTATGGAGCAGCATTCTTAGATAGAAGCATTCACTATTATTTGGATGCACAGTATACAGTCTTCCTATGGCATCACTTTGATAAATGTCATGTTCAGGTACATAAGTGCCAGTTTTTCTTCGGCAGAACTGTTTACTACTTTTACTCCATGTGCAATATGTTGCCACATTATGATATAGAATAGTTTTTGCAAATGGATCTTTCTGGCACAATTTTAAAAAGGCAGTTAACGTTGTTTCCTGAGGATTCTCTGCGACACTTGTGGCTGATTCAGGAGTAAAATATATTCTTTGGCCATTTTCTAGGTGTACACTTAGATGATGGACTGCTGGATGTCTACCATGTATCTAAACCCTAGAATGCGCCAGAAACCCTCATTTGTACTAATGTACCTGACACATTGGTACTGTAAGATCTCATCATTTTTGTTCATGTTTCTAATATCATAAATGGCCATGTTGCTGCCTTTGTTTATATACTTGCACACATACTTTATTGATTTAACACTGTTACAATATTCAACATTAATGTGTGCGTTAAACATTTTTGAAAGTAGTGGGCAGTATGGGACTATCCAGGTGTTGTCAATCTATTTCTCCTTGTGTTTTCATTTTGAATTTCGTTGTGTGTCCTTCATCCTCCACAGAATGTCTTCTGTATTGTGGGTTTGTGTTTCTTTTACCAATGCTCTGGGGTATCTTTTGGTGCAGCTTTTATCTTTCATAGTAGTACCATTAATGTAGTACCATTGCCAGAGAAACCAAAGAAAGGAAAATCCCTGCAGCTGACTCTTTTTTAAAAAAAGCAACACAGTTAAACACTCACCACCCAAACACAAAGAAATTGCCATTTCTGGTGGGTTTTTTTTTTACAAGTATGAATCTAGTGAGTACAAGAGAGTATCCTGTAGACTGTCTTGACTGTGCTATTGGTGTTGTCCACATTCAGTTTGTGTTTCTTTTACCAATGCTCTGGGGTATCTTTTGGTGCAGCTTTTATCTTTCATGCATGGTTCTTGTGGGTTAAGAAGGCCACAGGGACCATAAACCATGTTTTATTTTACAGTGGCAATTAGTTCCATGTCTTCATTTTCATTGGGTATTTCAGCAGATATTATTTTATCAATTTCAGTGGGATGTATTTTGTTTTTTAGCCAGATTAAGTTGTGAGCATGTGGCAGCCCACATTTCTGCCATTCAATCGTAAACATCCAGCAATTACATTCACCAAATATTTGATTTTTTTGTGATAAGATTAATTAATTGTGTTTGTTTTAGTCTAAATACTCTGCCAATTAAGTCATGTCAGTCATTAGATGTTTCATCATTTCTGAGGTGATTTTTTTTATCTCAGGCCATGTTGGGTTACATGTGAATGTTATAAATAAATCTGGTCTTCCATGTTTCCTAACATAGGTCATAGCATCCTGAGTATATTCATGCATATGCCTTGGGCTTCCTGTATATGTTGCTGGTAGGACGAACAGTTTTCCAACGTTTGCAAGATTTCCATCTTGTGCCACAGCATCTTTTAAATGTATATATCTTTCTGCTCTGAGTGATTTTTGATTTGTTCTAATGTAAGTAGTCTTTCACTCTCTATTTTAGCATACGTATCCACAACGAACTGGTTTAAAAGTTTTCTGCAATTGATTATGTGGTTTTGTTCTTCATTTCTAACCATTAGAATGTAGGAGGAGTAGTCAATGGCTGAAATTTTTTTCTCAGTTTCTTTGCCTTTTTTGGGATCAATGTGTTTCAAATTAAAATGATAACCATCTTCACCATATGGGAAAAGTATGGAATACTGAAGAGCATCATAGGAGCGATGTGTTTCTGAGATGCGTTGTAGTTTTTTGTCATGTCGTTTAAGTACAATATCTCTGGGGTGGAAAGTGTCCCCTGAAATGAGTGCTGCGACTTCATTTGTTTCTGGAGCATTATATCTCTGTATATGCTCTCCTGTTGGAGTTTTGTCTGCAGCTATGACAATTTGGTATTCATTGTTTGGCATATTTTGCATGGCATTTTTGAAAGTGTGGATGAGATTATTGTGTTCATGTAACATTCTTTGTATTTTTAACACAATATGTTGTTTTGTTCCTTCAATGTATGTACATCGTTGTGTTGTTTCTTTTTCCTCATCTCCCATGAAATAAATTTGCAGGAACTTTGGTTCTTCTTCTGGTAGTGGTAGTAGATATTATGGTAAATCTGTCCTTGAATGGTGAATGTTGGATTGAATCCTTTGTGTTGTATAATGGCTGTGGCACCAAATGGTCATTTGAAAACAGGAGTTGTATTTTCAAATATACTTTAAGAAATGTTTAGAATCTGGTGTTACTCCACTGGTATATTCTATCAGTTGTTGTGGTGGCAATTGCTGCTGAATTCTAATTTTACCATCTTTACAACATAGTGATTTGGTTTCTGTTTTAAATTTTCTTGCTTGGCAGAATTGGCAAATTGTGTCTAGATTACCAATCTGTAATTTGGCATGTTCTGAATAATTAGTTTCTGGATCATAGAAGAAGGCAGCCATTTGCAATGTTAATTTCTTAGCTTTACTTCTCTCTTTTCGTATTGCTCTTGTCTTTTTATTCTGTTGTAATCTCATATATGTCTCTTTGTGCTTTCATTTGCCCTTAATGTACTATCAATTTCTCTACGTTCTCTTAACATGGTGTCATGTTCCTGTGAACATCTCTGTTCTTTTCCCCCCTGTATATTTTCTTTTATGTTTATGAATTTGTTCTTCCCTTTCTTGTGTTGTTTTCTTTTCAATGTTTGGCGTGTTCTTTGCCCTATATTTACATGGTTTTTTTAAGCATCGTGATAGAGAATTATTTTATTTTTGTTTATGTTATGAACTTTATTTTCCAAACTTGTTCAGTCAGGAGTTGTTTCTTGTCACATTCAAATTTGTTTTAATCTCTTTCTCAGGCAATTTTTCTCAGTGAAAATATCTGTTAAATTGTTATTATAAGTATTATTTTTGCATTTGGTAATTTGTTTTGGGCGCAATTTAACAGAGCAGTGACGGTTAATTCTCCTCAAAACACTCCGTAATCATTAATGGAGTCTGCTCCGTAATTTCCACAGCCTTTTTTTTGTCTTAAATGTATTTTGTTTTAGGATCTTTTCAATAAATGTAAGATATAATTCAGTTTATGTGCTCAAATAGTAAATTGAGTATGCTTAGTAAAAAAAATTGTGGCGCAATTTAACAGAGCAGTGATGGTTAATTCTCCTCAAAAGGCTCCGTAATTATTAATGGAGTCTGCTCCGTAATTTCCACAGCTGTTATTTTGCCTTAAATGTATTTTGTTTTAGGATCTTTTCAATAAATGTAAGATATAATTTAGTTTATGTGCTCAAATAGTAAATTGAGTATGCTTGGTAAAAAATTTTGTTGCGCAATATAACAGAACAGAGACGGTTTCTTCTCTAAAACGCTCCATAATTTTATAAGGCACTATTTAGCACAATGCTGACGCTAATTTCTTCCCTTAAATGTGTTATGTGTAGAAATTTCAATAATGTGCTAAATTACTACATAGACTATTGTCTGTAAATGTTTTGGGGTGCAATATCACATAACGATGATGGTTATTTCTCCTCCAAACTGTGTTGGGTTTCTGATATGAAGCCTTTTATAGGGTGTTTTTTTCGCGCTTCTTCAAACGTGTGACACGTTCACACCATTTAATGTGATTGGCTGCATGTCTGTAATCACATAGGATGCTGGGATTTGTAGTGTAATTTGTTCTGTCACCATTAGTCTTGTGGTTGTGTCTTTAATAATTTAAAAATTTTAATTATGTTATGTATGCGTAGTATATGTATTACGTGATTTAGTGAGAAGAAACGTACTATTATGTATCGTGTTTTCATACATTTAAAGGTTTATAGTGCTGCGGTGAAGAAAATTTTTAAGTTTGTGTTGGTTTATCCTCCATTGTAAGCGTTCGTGCCTTTGAGATATGTTAGCTCAGCTTGCTATAGCTGCGCAGGACTCTGGGGCTTGTAGTTTTAGGTTTCTCTTTTCCATTTCTGCACGGTTTTTTCCTCTGCGGCTCGATTGTGATTGGGCACAGCAGTCTCCCCATGTTCTTTTAGCTCACGCATCACAGCCTGATTGGCTGTGGCGCAGCGAAGCGCAAGGAACTATGGTCAGTGAAGTCTTTTCCTTTTGTTTGTGTTCGTGGGTCTCCTGCCCCACTTGCACATTTCTCCAACCCCCAGTTACTTCTGTACCCAGTTCGGGCGAGTGCATGAATGCTCGGTACGGGACACTATGGCCAGGTGCGGGATCCTTTGTCAAATCACAACGGTTATTGCACAGATTTATAGGTATAGATTCTCTCACTCAGTTTATTAAACTTTTCCCAATATGTTGTTATACATTCTAGGTTTCTAGTATACTGGTGGAAAGCTCATTGGTGTACCAAGTGGCCTACACTTACCTTAAAACTGAACTCACAATGCTGCAAGGGTCCAGACGCCGAGAGTGGTGCAATCGCCCCACAAACACAAAAAAACCCCTACAAGGCCCAGTGTCCTCCGTGCCATGCCACCCTTCAGCAAATCAGGCTGAAGGGTGCAAGTGTGTAGAACGCTGGGAAGCCAGCGCGCACGTTAAAAAAACAGCTGATGTGTGATCGCATTCCACGGGGGATAGGGGCTGAAAGCTTTCGGCCCCTTCCTACCCAGGGAAGTGAAGCAGTTACCTCCGGAAGATGAAGACGGAATGGCACTCTGTTCTGCCATCAACTCACAGAGGGAAGCTGTCGCTTCCATTGGTTGGGGGGGGGGGGGGGGTAAAATTGGAATTTCGCTCCCCCAACCGAGGCAACTTCCCTCTGCTCTGCCTTCTTCACCTCATGTGTGTGTGTGCGTGTGTGCGCGCGTGTGTGTGTGTGTGTGTGCCCCCCCCCCCCAACACAAAATATACCTGCCCGGCAGGGCCAGGCAAAAAATGCTAGTGAGTTATAGGTACAATTTCAAACATTTTATTTAACAAGCATTATCTGAGGGTGCTACTCATTCACTTCAAAGACGGAAATGTGTGGCTCTCCAGCTTTGGCTGGATTTCAACTTCTTTTATCTCTCATATGTAAATATCTTGGCTAGGTTGGTAGTATGTTAAATCCAATGAGATGTATGACCTCTATCTTTATTTACCCTATTCATTCATTCATTCATTCATCCAACCATTCATCACTCGTCTCATTTCTGTAAACACTACTCCAAGTGTTTTACATAAGGTTAAAACTCACACACCTTCAATATGAAAAATACAGTTTAGAAAACCAGCAATGTAACATATAACATTTATACCAAAAATAAGATAATCCTATTTAAAATTGAAAATTGGGCAGCTTTAATGGCAACAGGCCCGATCAGGCCCTCGAAAATAGATGGGGAAGAAGTAGAAACAGTGACTGATTTTACATTCTTAGGATCTAAGACAGTGGTTGGCAGTCTTGGCCCTCCAGCTGTTCTTGAACTTCAATTCCCAGAAGCCCAAGTCAACACACCAGCTGGTCAGGGTTTCTGGGAATTGAAGTTCAAGAACAGCTGGAGGGCCAAGACTGCTCATCACTGATCTAAGATCACTGCAGATGGGGATTGCAGCCATGAAATAAAAAGGCAACTGATTCTTGGGAGACAAGCCATGAGAAACTTGGGGAACATAGTTAAAAGTAGAGACATCACCTTGCAAACAAAAGTCCGCATAGCCAATGCAATGGTATTCCCGGTGGCAATACTGTTGCTGTATTACATCTGCTTTTCCTTTCAATCAGGTTAAATGCCTGACCATTATGTTAATCTTTCAAGTGCTAATGCAATATGCAGTTGCTGATTTATGAAGTCATGGACCAGATTATGCACCTCATACTACAACTGTGATACACCAGCACACTGTCACCTCTCCACATTTAGCTGTGGCAAGTGTCTTTCTGCCCTAAAGGTGAATTTAGAAATTGGAAGGTCATTTTTATTCTGCTATCTGCCAGCAAGAAAAAGGATGCTAAGCTTTCTATAGCAAAGGCCAGCCTGAATGTTGACAGCACCAATAGCAGCAATCAAAATAGTAGTACCATTAATGTAGTACCATTGCCAGAGAAACCAAAGAAAGGAAAATCCCTGCAGCTGACTCTTTTTTAAAAAAAGCAACACAGTTAAACACTCACCACCCAAACACAAAGAAATTGCCATTTCTGGTGGGTTTTTTTTTACAAGTATGAATCTAGTGAGTACAAGAGAGTATCCTGTAGACTGTCTTGACTGTGCTATTGGTGTTGTCCACATTCAGGTTGGCTTTTGCTATAAAAGCATACATTTTCCTGCTTGCAGCATGGACATGACATTGTGCAGCAATTTCAGGCCATTTCCTGTCATTTTATATCATAAATATCAAAGCACAATATCCAACATTTATAAACTGGAGAGTTTTTTAAAAAAAGAATTGACTATATTTTACACAGAGAACCCTTCCCAGGGTAATTTTGGAAAAATGTTTGGTTTTATTCCCCTTTCCCCCCCCCCCCCCCCCAGTACCCCTTGTTTCTTCATATTTTATGGATGGGCATTCAGTTTGCACAAACATTTATGTGCTTCTCAGCTCCCACCCACTTTTTAAAAAGTTTTTGTTTTTACAAAATAATTTCTGATCCTTGAGGTCTCTGGAGCTCAAGTTCTCATTAAGGCAGTCGAAAGGATTATTCTAAAATTGCAACTGGGCTAAAATCAGAAATCTTTTCCCCATAACTATCAAGACATTACAGGGTAAATAAAAAGTGAATGAACCTTAGATCAACAAGGGAATATATAAACTGATCAAGATAACATGAAGATAGAAATAATATACTAATGTAGAGCTAAAAGATTCCTTCAGAGAAGAAGACTTTATTAAAGAGGAAACAGAGATTGCAGAGAGACTCAATGAATTCTTTACTTCGGAATTCACTGAAGAAGACAGAGACCACATGCCCAAAACAGAGCCTATCTTCAGAGGGAGGGAAACCGAAGAATTAAGCCAGATAGAAATAACCAGGGAGGAGGTCCTTGCATGTCTTGTTAAACTAAATACTAACAAATCACTAGGACCAGATGGCATCCATCCATGAGTTCTCAGGGAACTAAAAGATGAAATTGCTGATCTCCTAGCCAAAATATATAATCTTTCCCTCAAATCAAGCTTTGTGCCTGATGACTGGAAGGTAGCGAATGTAACACCAATTTTCAAAAAAGGATCCAGGGGTGATCCAGGAAATTACAGACTGGTCAATTTGACATGTGTCCCAGGTAAAGTGATGGAAACCATCCTAAAATATAGAATTAATAGGCACATAGAAGAGAAGGCGCTGCTAAAGGAGAGCCAACATGGCTTTTTGCAAGGGCAAATCATGCCTCACTAATCTGTTGGAATTTTTTGAGAGTGTCAATAAGCATGTGGATAAGGGAGATCCAGTTGACATTGTTTATCTGGACTTTCAGAAGGCTTTTGATAAGGTCCCACACCAAAGGCTCTTGAATAAACTTACCAGTCATGGAATAAAGGGACAGGTCTTGTCCTGGATCAGCAACTGGCTAAGGGACAGGAAACAGAGGGTAGCAGTAAATGGACACTTCTCCAAGTGGAGGGAAGTAAAGAGTGGGGTCACCCAAGGTTTAGTACTGGGACTCCCGCTTTTCAAACTCTTCATAAATGATCTAGAAGCAGGAGTAAATAGCAAGATAGCCAAATTTTCTGACGACACTAAATTATACAGGGTAGTGAAAATTGTGTGAGATTGTGAGGAGCTCCATAGGGATCTCATGACACTGGGGAAGTGGGCAAAACAGTGGCAAATGAGCTTCAACACTAGTAAGTGCAGAGTGATGCATGTTGGGGCAAAAAAAAAACCCAATTATATTTATAAATTAAACCCCAATTACATTCAGGGGTCTGAACACTCTGTGACAAACCAGGAAAGGGACCTTGGTGTCCTGGTGGACAGCTCAATGAAGGTGTCATCCCAGTGTGCCTCAGCAGTGAAAAAAAGCAAACTCAATGCTTGGGATAATTAGGAAGGGTATATAAAATAAGTCAGCAAGTGTCATTTTGCCTCTTTATACATCTATGGTGAGGCCCCACCTGGAATACTGTGTACAGTTCTGGTCGCCATCCCTCCAGAAGGATATTATGGAGCTGGAAAAAGTGCAGAGGAGGGCAACCAAAATGATTAGGGGACTGGAACACCTTCCTTACCATCTGAGGCTGCAATGGTTGGGCCTCTTCACTCTTGGACGACGGCGTCTAAGAGGTGACCTGATTGAAGTTTATAAAATCATGCACGGTGTGGACAAAGTAGATAAGGAAAAACTGTTTCCCCTATCGCACAACACAAGAACTAGGGGGAATTCCATGAAACTTTTGAGTACTAGTTCTCAAACAAATAAGAGAAAGTACTTTTTCACCCAGAGGATCACTGGTCTAATGAACTACCTGCCAGAAGAAGTGGTGACAGAAAGGATTAGAGAAGTTCATGGAGGACAAGGGTATCAATGGCTATAATTATGGATATCTAAGAACAACCTACGGGTTGGAGTGATAGGCAGAAAATCCCTCAATTCCATTTCCAGGGAATCCTACACAGGTGACGGCATTTGCATGGGAATACCGTGAAGCAAATGGTGAGCCACTGTGTGAGACAGAATGCTGGACTGGATGGGCTGTGGCCTGTTCCAGCAAGGCTGTTCTTATGTTCTTATGTAATGAAAAATCTATAATTTTAGAAAGTGAAGTGAAAGCTACATTCAATGCACTAAGAAGAAATAAATCACTGTGAGATATCAGGAGAGCTATCCCAATCAACTTCTTTACAAGAATACACCAGCAAATAAAAAAGAACAAAACAATGGCTCAAAGAGTAAAAGTGTTCAATTTACATTCCAATACAAAATAAAGGGAATGCAAAAATTGTTGTGACTACATGAAGTGAATTGAGAGCACATAAACAATAGCAAACTGATTTTTATCAGTATATCTTTTATGTCAACAAATTTACAGTATAAAATAAGTTTATCTTCATGGTAGGAAGGGAAAACAATGAGGGATTTCCATGAATCTTTTAAGTTATTGCAGATTAGCCAAGTTTCTACTGAAGATACTACAGCTAACATGAAAAAAGACTTCTGAAATATAGGAGCTGTCATTTATTATCTATAAAGATGGACATCAGTGAAAGATAATTAAATTCCTGACCTCTTATAATCAAGAACTATTTGTCTATTGGTTTGGGGAATCAAATTTATGGACAAATTAGTTTTACAGCACTTTTGTTTTAGTTGTAGTTCCTAGAAAGATACTTTATTTCTTCTACTTCTGCTGCCTACTTTGCCCCCTTACCCAATTGTGCTGAGAATGCATTTTCCTTTTAGCCTTCAAACTTTCTTCCCCATTTGTGAGTGGCTTCCATCGAGGCATTTGCTGAGTCAAATCTGCTAAAATGGTTTCTCTGTGATGATTGCAGGATAAATCAGGTAAGGCTAGGTGGAAGTGCTATTGATCCTGCATCTATCATCAAATTCCCTGTGCGTTATGACAGCTATTGAAAAGTATGAGATGTCAGATGCCTTCAGGTTCTCCTGGAATGATCTACAAGTATAATGTGTGTAGTAGGAAGAGTTGGGTGACACTTTTGAAACTAATCTTTTAAAATCTCATGACAAAAGAAGCAGTCAGTTTCTCTGAAATAAAAGAATTATCTCCAAAGGATATAAAGGAGCTGCTTTATAACTGAATTAGACTGCCTTCTCAGCTATTAGAAAGAAAACACATTTTCCTCTGACCATATGGAAGGTGGTAGAAACAGCTCTGAGATAAAGATTGACTAGACAGGAATAATGTGTACCATTAGCCATCAAATAATAGTTGGTCCTGGTATAAAGAGTTTCCATGCAAATTGATGGGGAAATTTCTCATAATCTGATTCCGAAGAATATCATTTGAAGGTACCTGACATTTGAAAATAATTCTTAGCTCAGCCTAATGCCGATCACTGCTTGTAAAATCAAATAGAAGCTTAAAGAAGGATGCCTGGACCCATTAAGATACCCTTGCAGAACTATTCTGAATGATTGCAATATGTATTTTATTTACTTTTTATTTGTTGCTTTATACCCCACCCGTCAGGAATATTCTCCCACTCTGGACAGCTAACAACACATTTTAAAAATCTATACAATAAGAAATGAAACAAAAAGAATACCATAAACAAACTGAATAAATTATAAATAACAAAACAAAAATAATACTTCTACCCCTATTAAAAATAACCATTAACAAAGAACATGTATAAATATAAAACCTTTTACATATTTTTGAACAGTCCACTGAAAAACATGCAAAACAAAAACCTCTTGCAATCTTGCCCATGTTGGGTGACAGCTGCAGGCAATTTGAAAGCCGCAAGGCTCAATTTGATTCATTTTCAGTTATTGCATGTGCAGGATTTGAACTAAAATAGAGTCATCCTAATGGTTGCCCTTGCTCAAAAGCTAGTCGTATCCAACTCTAGGTTTCAGTGCTCATCTCTGTTTATAGCCAAAGAGCCAGTGCTGTCTGTATCTGCAGATGTTTCCATGAACATGTGGTGGGCATAACTAGACACCAAAGTGCAAGGAACACTGTTTACCTTCCCACCGAAGTGATATCTATTTATCTACCTTCAATTTTTGCTTTTGAACTGCTAGGTTAGCAGGAGTGGGGACAGAGACAGGAGCTCACTCTGTCATGCAAAATTTCCAGTCATCAAGTTCAGCCTCTTAACCACTAAGCCACCACACCTCAAGGCCAGGGGGGGGGGTTACCATGGTGGGTGGGCTGGGGGGAGTGTTTCCTGTGGTGGGTTGGTGGGGGTGGGCCAGGGGGAGGGTTAAACATGATGGGTGGGTGGGTGGGCCAGGGGGAGGGTATCTCAGGGTTGGTTGGGTTGGTGGATGGGGAGGCTTTACCGTGGTGGGTGGGTTGGTGGGTGGGGAGAAGCACTGGCCTTTTTTTCACCCCTGCGGGTGTGGAGGCTGAGGCCTCCATGCACACAGGGACGAAGGAGAGGCTGGTGCTTCTCCCTATGCAGAAGGCCGCGACAGGAGGGATAGAGTTTCAGAGACCCAGGCGGAGCTGGCAAAAGGTAAGTGTGGTCAGTGGGGGTTATGGAGTGGGAGGGAGCAAGGTGGGGGTGGGGTGGGGCGGGTGTGTGTGGTTACCGGGACTGTGGCTCCCCCCGTACCTAGCTCCTACCGACCGCACTTACCTTTTGCCGGCTCTGGATGGGTCTTTGAAACTCTTTCCCTCCCGTTGCGGCCTTCTGCGTAGGGATAAGCACCGGCCTCTCCTTCGTCCCTGTGTGCGTTGAGGCCACGTTATGGAGTGGGGGAGCAAGGTGGGGGGTGGGGTGTGTGGTTACCAGGGCCATGCCTCCCCCTCCCTAACCCCCACAGACCATACCTACCTTTTGCCGGATCTGGATGGATCTTTGAAAGTCTTTCTTTCCCGCCTCCTCTCGTGATGGCGTGGTTTGTCTTTTAAAACCGACACACCATGCTTTCCCAGCCTCCTCTGTGCTTGTGTCCCTCAGCCTGATTGGCTGAGGGGTTGCGCAGCACATAGGACTCTGGGAGTCATAGTTTTATTTTGTTGGTTGCATTCATGGGACGGCTGCCCCACTGGCGACTGTGGGGACCTTGTGGCGCTCTGTGGGCCGGGTTAGGGCAAGTGCAGGTGGCTCAGTATGGTATGGATCGGTGCGGGAGTGTATGCCAGAGTCCAACGGTTAACGACCCTCTTTATAGGTATAGAAGAACCCAAAGTTCCTCCCTAGCAGTTTGAAAGCAAGAAATTGCAAGTAGATAAATAGGGACCACTTCGGTGGGAAGGTAAACAGCATTCCGTGAGCTCTGGTGTCTAGTCATGCCTGCCACATGACCATGGAAATGTCTGGAGAATCAGACAGCGCTGGCTCTTCGGCTTTGAAACAGAGATGGAGAGGAGGGGAGACGGCAAGGGTATAATCACAAAGAAGGAAGGGGGAGGAAAATCAC
Organism: Bradypodion ventrale; assembly: GCA_035047345.1. Taxonomy (NCBI): domain Eukaryota; kingdom Metazoa; phylum Chordata; class Lepidosauria; order Squamata; family Chamaeleonidae; genus Bradypodion; species Bradypodion ventrale. The sequence goes on along the minus strand of JAWDJE010000002.1, from coordinate 231,804,023 downwards.
CCTAAGGACAGGAGTCAAAGAAATAAAAGTAGCAAAATTTAATATTTAACATATAAAGTGTAGCATATATAACATGTAAAGTATAGCAACCCGGTCAAATTGACGCAAGAATGTAAACAATAGGGATAAGACTCATAATGTCATGCTATGAAAACTGTAGGCAAAATGCAATAGAGTCAACAACCACATTCATACAAGAATCAAAAAATATCCCTAAAGTAAATCCAGAAACCCTATCGGACAATTTGACCGGGTTGCTATACTTTACATGTTATATATGCTACACTTTATATGTTAAATATTAAAGTTTGCTATTTTTATTTCTTTGACTCCTGTCCTTAGGGTGATTTTCCTCCCCCTTCCTTCTTTGAAACAGAGATGAGTACTGAACCCTAGAGTCAGATATGACTGGCTTTCAAGCAAGGGAAACCTTTACCTAAAAGGTCTTGTTACTGGATGTTTACACTAGAAGCATCTTTTGAAAGTAGGAAGTGTCTCAATATATTCCATTCCCAGCATATACAGATGTTGTGAACTGCACATATGGGATAGATAGATAGATAGATAGATGGAAGGAAGGAAGGAGGGAAGAAAGAAAGAAAGAAAGAAAGAAGGATGAGTGGGTGGCACCCATTTGGCAGTTCTTCAGTCTCATTCAATTGATTTCACCAGCAGCAGCTTTTATACAACAGTTGGGCCTTATACTATACTATACTATACTATACTATACTATACTGTACTGTACTGTACTGTACTGTACTGTACTGTACTGTACTGTACTGTAATGTAATGTAATGTAATGTAATGTAATGTAATGTAATATGATGGTTGTCTGATGAGGCTCTTAAAATAGTGGAGGAGAGAAGGAACACAAAAGGAAAAGGTGAAAGAGAAAAAGTCAATCAATTAAACACAGATTTTTCAAAGGAAAGCAAGGAGATATAAGGAAACCAGAATGGGGAAAAGTCTCTTGGAAAAGGCAACAATAGTAATCCTTGAACGGTTTATTTACATTCAAAATGTGCAATTCAAATATTCATGTGGTAAATTCGACAAACATAAAATAAATTTGAATTCCTTCCGGTAAACTGGAATTTTCAATGGGAAATTTTCCTCAGGAATCTACAATTAATAAATAATAACTCATAAAAACCATGTAAAATAACATCCAATATATACAGTGTTAACTATATACAAATTTAACAGTCTTGGTTTCATAATACAATAGGACCAAACAGAGCATGATGATTACCTGTATTTCATAGAAGTTCTTTCAATGGTAAGTATCAAATATGAATTATCTTAATTTTTCATCATGTCCCTGACCTCATGTGTGGATTCTTACAGTATTGATGGACATTAAGAGCAACGGAGTAATTCAGTAACATATATAGCAAATTACAAGTGGAAACAGCTGAACCATAATCAGTAATTACAAAAAACATGAGTAATCCATATCAGCATTTAGACCATGTGGGTGTAAAGTGTTAAAGCGATATGTGAAGAAACATTCTTGTTGCAATGAACAAAAGGGTCAGGTTTGTAGCATTCCAGAATAACAAACTTAAAGTCACGGTCGCTGTGTTTAAGTTCTTTAAAGTGACTGACCAGGGGAGCTGCCATGTTACCAGTTCTAATCTTAGAGTGGTGTTCCCCCGCCCTAATTCTCATTTGCCTGGTGGTAAATCTGACATAGCCCAAACCACATTTGCATAAGAGCAGATACACACAGTTGGAAGTTTTGCAATTAGAAAAATGTTTCTATTGTTGCCTTTTCCAAGTGGCTTTTCCCCGTACTGCTCTTCCGCACCGTTTTGTTCCCTTTGTCTCCTGATATAAGGAAACCTTCTTAAATGAATAGTGCAAAGAAATATAGGAAAACAACAGAAGGGGAAGGACTAGAGACCTTTTTTTTTAAAATGGGGAAATCAAGGGAACATTTAAAGAAAAAATGACCATGATAAGGGACCAAAATGGCAAGGAGTTAGCTGATGCAGAAGAGATTAAGAAAAGATGGCAAGAGTACATAGAAGAACTCTACAAAAAGGACTTCAACACCCCTGAAAATCACAGTGATGAGAGCTTTGAACTGGAGCCAGACATCCTAGAGAGTGAAGTCAGGAGAACCCTAAAATGTACAGCTAATAACAAAGCTAGTGGAGATGATGGTATTCCAGTTGAATTATTCAAAGCCCTAAAAGATGATGGAATTAAAGTATTGCATTCTATATGCCAGCAGATTTGGAAAACACAACAATGGCCACAGGATTGGAAAAGGTCAGTATATGTTCCAATCCCAAAAAAGGGCAACACCAAAAAATGCTCAAATTATTGAACAATTGCACTCATCCCACATGCTAGCAAGGTCATGCTCAAGATAATAAAAGATAAACTTCAGCAGCACATGGAGAGAGAACTATCAGAAGTGCATGCTGGGTTCCGAAGAGGCAGGGGGACTAGAGACCACATTGGCAACATATGTTGGATCATGGAATGAAGAAGCAAAAGTTAGGACAGGATATGGAATGACAGAGTGGTTTGAAATAGGAAAAGGAGTAAGACAAGGATGCATTTTGTCACCCTGCTTATTTAACTTATACACAGAGCACATAATGCGCAATGCAAGGCAGGAGGAATCACAAATTGGAATTTAAATTTACCTTTACCACGTTAATAATAATAATAATAATAATAATAATAATAATAATAATAATAATAATAATAATAATAATAATAATAATAATAATAATAATAATAATGCTTTTATTTATATCCCGCTTCCCTCAATCCAATGGACGACTCGAAGCGGCTTACAAAAAATTAAAGATACAATGTTAAGATACATAATTTTAAAAAATACAGTATTACAACAAGATACAGTATTACAACAATATACAGAAATACAATACAGTATTGCAAAATAAATACTCATCCCCAAACAAGTCCACAAGGGTGATTGACAGCCACCGAGGGGTTGGAGCCCAAGGCTCAACAACCTTACCAAAACTGAACGGGCCCAGGTATCATTCTAGGCAGCATCGTCTGTGGTGGGGACAAAGCAGCACGGCAATACCGTGATGCCCAGGTGTTGCCTCCTTCCCCGTGTGGCCAATGCCGGGCCAGGGAAGGGTCTTGGGAGCAGCAGCAGTGATGCGGCTTTCAGGCCAGCACCTCAGGAGTCCCAGGAGTTGCCTCCTTCTGGGCCGGGGAAGGATCTCAGGAGACTCCTTTTAAACCCTCCACCGGTGGAGGGGGCAGGGAGGCACAGTGGCAGCTCGGCATCTTGCCATTATATGTCAAGGGGGAGGGGATCAGAATTTTAGAGATTTATTATTTATTTATTTGTTGGATTTATATAATTGCCCTTTTTGCCTAAGTGACCCTGGGCAGCTCACAATGTCAGTTAAAACCTATACCCAATGCTAATTAAAACTGAATACTAAAGAACTATCTAAAAACATTTATAAAACCTCCTCAATCTCCTTAAAAAGAAGGACACCCAGGCAAGAGTAAATAAGAACCCCAGGCAGGACTAAATAAGCCAGCAGGGCTGGGTTGTGGTACCAGTTGTACTCCACACCTGCTGGCATAGCCATATTTTTAAGGCTTTCCTGAAGGGAAGCAACTTTGCCTGGAGGCACACAATTCAACTGGCAGGAGGCTCCATAGGGCTGGAGCAGATACCGAGAAGGCTCTTCTTCTAGCCCCAGTGAAATGTGCCTCCCTGGCTGATGAGACCACTAGAGAGCCCCTAAGGTCTGCTCTTGTAGGATGAGTCGAAAACCTTGGGGTGACACGGTCTCTTAAGTATCCTGGCACACTACCATGAAGGGCTTTAAAGGTCAAAACCAGCACCTTGAATTGTACCCGGAGCCATACTGGCAACAATTCAGCTCCCCTAGCAGCAGCGAGGCATGGGCATAATGTCCGCACCCCGTCACCACCTGGGCAGCTGCATTCTGAACCAGCTGTAGCTTCCGAATGGTCATCAAGGGCAGCCCCATGTAGAGCATATTGCACTAATCCACTCTGGAGGTGACTAGAGTCACCAAAAGTAAGGAGTCCTGGTCCAGGAGCCAGCGTAATTTGCGGATGACATAAAGTTGCACAAAAGTCTTCCTGGCCACGACTGCCACCTGCTGTTCAAGCAGTAGCCATGAGTCCAGGAGGACCCCAAAATTATGCACCAGGTCTGTCTGGGGCAAAAAAGCCCCAACCAGCACCAAAGATGGTAGCTCCCAGGATAACGCGGGGGCCCAAACCCACTTGGTCTTGCCAGGATTCAGCTGAAGCCCATTGTCCCCCATCCAGACCCTCTCAGCCAAGCACATGGATAGGACTTCAACTGCATCACTCAGGTTCCCACGGGCCGAGATATACAGTTGGGTATCATCAGCATATTGATGATACTTCACCCCATGTGAATAGATGATCTCACCCAGCAGCTTCATGTAGATGTGAAATAGAAGAGGCGAGAGTACCAAGCCCTGTGGCACCCCATACTGGAGAGGCCTGGGGCTGGACAACTCACCCTCCAATGACACCGACTGGGTCCGGCCCATCAGAAGTGAGGAAAACCAGAACCACACAGTGCTCTGGGCCCCCAATCCTCAGTGCCATTCCAGAAAGATACTGTGGTCAATCCAGTATCCAGAAAGATACTGTGGTCAAAGGCCCCTGAGAGGTCAGGGAGAGTGAGGACAGAAAGGATTACCCCCATCCCGCTCATGCCAGAGATCATCCATAAGTGTGACCAGTGTAGTCTTGGTACCATATCTGGGCCTGAATCTTGACTGAAAAGGGTTCATCCAGAACCCCTGGAGCTGCTGTGCTGTTGTGTCCAAGCATTATTTCTAATAACCGCTCAATAGCACCGTAAAGTCTACGGTGGAATCATGTGCCTTTTACAAAAGTGCCACTTTCAAATGTCTGTCAAAATAGCTGATTCATCAGTACAAACTTTCCCGCTTTCCCGGAAGCCCGCTGAAATGTATCAACCTGTGTAACTGCCATTTTCACTGTATATAAGTTGGCCACCTTGTACATGTCCCTGGGACAGATGGTTGAAGACCCAACTAGAGGTACAAGAATCCTTGACTTGATCCTGAGTAATACTCAGGATCTGGTGCAAGATGTTAATGTGACTGATCCAATAGGGAACAGTGACCACAACTCAATTATGTTTAACTTGATCATAGACCGCAAGTCACTGATAAAATCTAACACAGAGACCTTAAATTTTCAAAAAGGAAATTTCCCAAAGTTGAGGAAACTAGTAAAAAAGAAGCTGAAAGGGAAAATTGAGAGAGTCCAAACACTCCAAGAGGCATGGAGGCTGTTTACAAAAACAATAACAGAGGCTCAATTGGAATGCATACCCAAAAGGAAAAAGGGCACTTCCAGGTCCAAGAGGACTCCAATGTGGCTTACAGGAGCTGTTCGGGAAGTGATCAAGAGCAAGAGAAGCTCATTTAGAAGATGGAAGGCTTGTCCGAATGAGGACAGCAGGCAAAAACATAAATTCTGGCAGAACAAATGCAAGGCAACAATCAGGAAAGCAAAGCAAGACTTTGAGGAGCGTATAGCTAAAAATACTCAGAGAAATAACAAAGACTTCTTTAAGTACATTAGAAGTAAGAACCCAACTAGGAAGGCCATTGGACCATTAGATGACAATGGAAGGCAAGGGGTTATTAAAGAGGAAACAGAGATTGCAGAGAGACTCAATGAATTCTTTGCTTCAGTATTCACTGAAGAAGACAGAGGCCACATGCCCAAAACAGAGCCTATCTTCGTAGGGAGGGAAACCGAAGAATTAAGCCAGATAGAAATAACCAGGGAGGAGGTCCTTGCATGTCTTGTTAAACTAAACACTAACAAATCACCAGGACCAGATGGCATCCATCCACGAGTTCTCAGGGAACTTAAAGATGAAATTGCTGATCTCCTAGCCAAAATATATAATCTTTCCCTCAAATCAGGCTTTGTGCCTGATGACTGGAAGGTAGCGAATGTAACACCAATTTTCAAAAAAGGATCCAGGGGTGATCCAGGGAATTACCGACCTGTCAGTTTGACATGTGTCCCAGGTAAAGTGATGGAAACCATCCTAAAAGATAGAATTAATAGGCACATAGAAGAGAAGGCGCTGCTAAAGGAGAGCCAACATGGCTTTTGCAAGGGCAAATCATGCCTCACTAATCTGTTGGAATTTTTTTAGAGTGTCAACAAGCATGTGGATAAGGGGGATCCAGTTGACATTGTTTATCTGGACTTTCAGAAGGCTTTTGACAAGGTCCCACACCAAAGGCTCTTGAATAAACTTACCAGTCATGGAATAAAGGGACAGGTCTTGTCCTGGATCAGCAACTGGCTAAGGGACAGGAAACAGAGGGTAGCACTAAATGGACACTTCTCCAAGTGGAGGGAAGTAAAGAGTGGGGTCCCCCAAGGTTCAGTACTGGGACCCCTGCTTTTCAACCTCTTCATAAATGATCTAGAGGTAGGAGTAAAAAGCAAGGTAGCCAAATTTGCTGATGACACTAAATTATATAGGGTAGTGAAAACTGTGAGAGATTGTGAGGAGCTCCAGAGGGATCTCTCGACACTGGGGGAGTGGGCAAAACAGTGGCAAATGAGTTTCAACATTAGTAAGTGCAGAGTGATGCATGTTGGGGCAAAGAACCCCAATTACATTTATAAACTGATGGGGTCTGAACTCTCTGCGACAAACCAGGAAAGGGACCTTGGTGTCCTGGTGGACAACTCAATGAAGGTGTCAACCCAGTGTGCCTCAGCAGTGAAAAAAGCAAACTCAATGCTAGGGATCATTAGGAAGGGTATAGAAAATAAGTCAGCAAGTGTCATTTTGCCTCTTTATAAATCTATGGTGAGGCCCCACCTGGAATACTGTGTACAGTTCTGGTCGCCATACCTCCAGAAGGATATTATGGAGCTGGAAAAAGTGCAGAGGAGGGCAACCAGAACGATTAGGGGACTGGAACACCTTCCTTACTATCTGAGGCTGCAAAGATTGGGCCTCTTCACTCTTGAACGACGACGTCTAAGAGGTGACCTGATTGAAGTTTATAAAATCATGCACGGTGTGGACAAAGTAGATAAGGAAAAACTGTTTTCCCTATCGCATAACACTAGAACTAGGGGACACTCCATGAAACTTTTGGGTACTAGTTCTCAAACAAATAAGAGAAAGTACTTTTTCACCCAGAGGATTACTGGTCTATGGAACTCCCTGCCAGAAGAAGTGGTGACAGCTGTCAGTCTTGACAGCTTTAAGAAAGGATTAGACAAGTTCATGGAGGACAAGAGTATCAATGGCTATAATTATGGATACTTAAGGACAACCTCCGGGTTGGAGAGATAGGCAGGATATCTCTCAATATCATTTCCAGGGAATCCTAAGCAGGCATCTGCTTGGGAATACCCTGAAGGAAATGGTGAGCCACTGTGTGAGACAGAATGCTGGACTGGATGGGCTGTGGCCTGTTCCAGCAAGGCTGTTCTTATGTTCTTATGACCAATGGTGAGAAGGTGATTTTTTTGTCTGTTCCTGTTTTTTTTGTCCTGTGTCTGGAGAGAGGAGGAGGAAAGATGGAAATGGTGTCATTCCTTGGCACATAATGTCTGAATCTCCACTAGTTCACCTGCACCCATGATGAGTGAAAAGCCTACAAGATAAGAATCAATCCACATGCTAGGGATTGTCTGAGATCTGGTGGTGGTCTCTGCACTGCAAGCCGAGATTGCTGTGCAGCTGATCTGGCTAGGTGTACAGCCAAAGTGGGCGAGTCAACCCTGGGAAGGGAGAGGACTGCAACTTCCATTAAGCTATCTATGCTGTCTTGGTGTGAGCAGGAACTGAAGACTCTTGGAAGCCCATGGAAGATTGCCAAGACTAGAGGAAGAAAAGGTACCATCTGGTCGTTTGTAAGTACTGTACTCTAAGGAAATGGTTCCTTGGCATATTGACGCTGCACTAGTCCATGTGCCCCTGTGTGAACTGCACAGATTTCAGTCATGGGTGAGCCAGGAAAAGCACAGTGGATGAAAAGTAGATGGAATATGAATCAGGAAATCGGACCAGGAAGTCCAGTGATTCACTAAGGATTAGCCATGACCCACCCAGGGGTGCTTCTAGGCACATGTGATTCATGTAAGATGCACAGAGGGGGGGGGAAGGCTGCATCTGAGAATAGAGGAAGAAAAAGGGGACACTGAGAATTCCTGGAGATATGCCTGGAGACTTTTGGAAACCCCGTGCAGTTTGGAGGTCCTGTGCACTTGCCAAGTGGAAGAAAAAGGAGAGTAATTTGTTCCTGGGTGTTTTGTAATTGTCTTGTCCTGAGGACTGAGTGAATAGCTGAAGAATGTGCTTGTTTGGAGGGAAGAGGGGTTGGCTGGTTGTCTTGTGAAATCAGTGTGAATTAACTCACAGCCAAATTCCAGCCTTGCCGTATGAAGAACTGTGCTGGAGGGAAGTTGATGTTTAAATTCTAATCTGAAGAGATCTTCAATCAACATTTGGACTCCTAATTTGAACATTTTAATTGGACTAAAGTTTGTGTGGACTTCAAAGATGAATTGGCTTTGTTGCATTATAAAACTAGAAAACCTTTTTAAATTGGCTAAATGTTTATGCTATGATTTTGAAATGCTCTGCTAATGTGATTACTCATGTAAGTGAGGAGTGGGAAATGTTAAAATGATATGTGTTGTTTGTTTGCTAGAAATGCTAGAGAAACTTTCTTGTAAGGAAGAAAAGAAATGTGCTTGCCTGTTTTAAAAATGCATATAGTGAACTATAATGAAAAGCATGATTTTACAAGAAAATCCTGGTTTTCATCATCCTAACAAGGGGGGGTGTCATGGAATGAAGTTGCTCATTCTATGTTTCCCTGTATCCTGCCTTCTAGAAGAGGGTGGGTGAGATGCCCCTTCAAGATGGTGACACATGGTAGCCATAGCCACATGGCAGTATCTTGGGGAAGAAGGGGTGGGACTTGGTGTGTGATAGATATGTCTTCTTGCTGGAAGGTCATTGTGTGTAAACCCTAAGGAGGAGGGTCAAAGGGAGGATCCTGATGGGAGGAGTCTTGTCTGGGAGGAAGACACCCTCCCACATTCATTCAGTCTCTCTTGGGAAGTCTGCTGACAACCAGCCAAAATGTAGTCTCTTGGAAAGAATGGGGTGGCCTGCTTTCTCCCTCCCCCAACAGATTGCTTTAACTATGTGCTTTTGATCTTTTACTGGAATGTATTTTGGACTTTGCTGTGCTTGTAATACAATTATGAAAATGCCTGAAAAGACTTGGAGTGATTTCTTTGCTTGACGCTACCTGATTTGCCTGATGGAGAAGCCTGAACTGAGAGGGCCAGATCTGGCCTAGGGAGCAAGATCTGATACACTCTTGCAATCCCATCATCAGGAAGCTGGAAAAGCATGGCCTGGGTGTATGCGGATTGTCACAGATGTGTCCCCGGGTTCGGGGAAACAACGCCACAACAGAGTCAGAATTGGATCCTTCATCAAACGTAAGCCAGATCTTGCATGACTTCAACTGGAGGAAGAGCTGTTCACTCAGCCAATGCCAGGTGACCTTTCACAGGCACCACCCTCACAGGAAATCCCCCCCTGACCTGACCACCGCTGAGTCTGTGGTAGAGGTTGGCCCTCATTCTACGGGTACAGTTGCCAAAGAAATTCCCCTGACTAGGAAAACCCTTCAAAGATCTAGCATGCCTAGGCAGTCCAGTGGGCCAGCCCACTCTTCCATAGCTCCTGGTTGACCCTTACCCCCAGCCCTAAGTCCTGACACATTCGGGCACACTGAATGGAACTGTGGTCTACCAAAAAGATGGGAGGAATGGGTTCCTCACTAGGGCGGGAGGAATGTTGTGTCCAAACATTATTTCTAATAACCACTCAATAGTGCCGTAATGTCTACAGCGGAATTGTGTGCCTTTTACAAAGGCGCCACTTTCAAATGTCTGTCAAAATAGCTGATTCATCAGTACAAACTTTCCTGTTTCCCCGGAAGCCTGCGGAAATGTATCAACCTGTGTAACTGCCATTGTCACTGTATATAAGTTGACCACCTTGTACATGTTCCCCAGTCTGGTATTATGACTGGGGGGCATGGCCAAAAAAATTTGTTGGGAACCTCTGGTCTTCATTTTCATAGTGAACAGCAAACCAAACCCAAAGGAAATCTTCAAGTTCTGCCTGTTAAAAAATGTGGTTGGTGTCATAAAATTCACCCTAGTTGGAAGAGAAGCTGAAAGATTTTGGTTGACATGAATGCCTTTAAAAGGGTGCAGAAACATACATCTCTAGAGCTCATTGTTTAGTTCCAAATTATCACAAAAATATTTCTCATCTGTTTACTGTAGCTGCTAGTCAGTTAAACCCTACCATTTAATTTAGCATATTACGTTTCCCCCTACCTCTTTCTGGCTTGGTTGTCCCTGCAAGCACTTTCTATATAACTCCCCTGCTTTGTGGGCAGCTAGAATTAAATGCAGAGTGAGAGAACCAACTGTACCAATTAAAGCTATAACCTCACTTCTGCCTTCCTCCTCTGCCACAGGCACACCAGGCAGATCTTTCAAGTCACTCCCGTTTAAGGAAGCAAATATTCTACATATAAAGCTATCATTATCCACCAAGTGGAGAATGACTTTCCTCATTTACATTCATTAGCCACAGCTTCCGATGAAGGTACACATTTGCCTCTCTCTTGAACTCATTGCTTTTAAGTTGAAAAGAGGAAATATTTCAGAGTATGTGCCAAAAGTGTGCAGATAATTGCTCAGTATCTAAGCGCCCAGGCGGCCTGCCTAATATGTAAAATGCAACAACTGTTTTCTCACAAGTTGCACTCCCTGGCAAAGAGAATCTAAACATGAAGAAAGGAGGGAAATGCCTTAAGAGGAGCCTTATGGTGTTTCTGCCCTGCAAAACTGTGAGTTAAACCTATCAGTTTGAAGACTTCTCTCTAATTTTTTTAAAGTACTAAACCAGGAGTTCTCAACCTTTTAAAGCTAGGGTCCGGGTCACACTCCCTCAGACAGCTTTGGGGGCTGGATGACCATTTTGCCTTTCCTCAACCACATGGCATTTCCTGGTGTGATGGAGGTGATGGGGGCACATGAAATGGTGTTGTCAGCCATATCTGGCCCACGGGCCCCTTTTTTTGAATTTTTCCATTTTTTTCTGGGCCTTCACATCTCTACTTCTACCCCAGGGAGAGTAATAGAGAAGGGCAGGAGGGAAAGAGAGGTGCCCTCTTCTTTCAACCACTTCCAGAAAAGGAAAAAGAGAAGATGTAGGTTATATCTTAACCTATAAATCCAAGTGTTAACCATTGGAACTGGCTATAGGTTGCTATGCCTCGCCCTACTTGCCTGCACTCACCCTTCGTGCAAACGGCCGATCTGGGTCCGCAGGTCAACAAAGGATTGAGAAAACAGGCAGTGGGGCAACAGCCCCACAAACGTGAAAAAAGGGAAACAACTTCCTTTCCCAACATTCCTTGCGCTGTGCCGCGCCAGAGCCAATCAGGCTGAGAGGCTCTCGCACAGTGCAGCGCAAGGAATATTCGGAAACACACCGCAGCCAATCAAAAGAAAACCATTTTAAAAAAACGCAGCACAAACACAAAGCACAAACCCATAACTACAAACCCCAGTGTCCTGCGCGCTATGAGCGCGCAGAACACTGAGGAAGCCGGCGCCCAAAAAATAAAACAAAAACACCGGGAGAGCAAGTCCGACAAGCCGCGGGAACCAAAGCCCCCCTCCCCATTGCTGCCTGAAGCTCCTAATCGGAGTTTCCCCTTTAATATCACTGGGTGGGGGCGGGGGTGTTGTGCTCCCCCTCTCTACTGGCTCCCCTGGGGTTGAGAGGGTTGGGGGGACCAAAGGAGTCTGTCTCCCGAACCCTCCAGACCCCAGGGGACCCAGCAGAGAGGGGATTCCCCTTCCACACACACACACACACACACCATTTTAAAGAGAAGAAACCAAGTGGTTACTTCTCTTTAAAAACGGAGTTTGGGGGGGAATCCCCTCTCCGATGGCTCTTCTGGGTCCGAAAGGGTGGGGGAGACAGACCCCTTTTGTCCACCCAACTCACCCAAACCCAAGGAAGCCAGCAGAGAGGGGGATCACAACCCCCCTGATATTAAAGGGGAAACCACAATTGAGATTTCCCTTTTAATATCAGAGGGTAGCCTGGATTCAATCCCCTCTCCTGGGTCCCATGAGTCTGGAAGGTTTGGGGGGACCAAAGGAGCCTGTCTCCCCAACCCTCCTGACCCCAGGGGACCTGGCAGAGAGGGGATTCCCTTTCCCACACACACACACACGCCCCATATTAAAGAGAAGAAACCAAGTGGTTACTTCTCTTTAAAAATGGAGGTGGGGGGGGGAAATCCCCCGCTCCGATGGCTCTCCTGGGTCCGGAAGGGTGGGGTAGACAGACCCATTTTCTCAACCCAACCCTCCCAAACCCAAGGAAGCCAGCGGAGAGTGGGATTGCAACCCCCCCCACTGATATTAAAGGGGAATCCCCAATTGAGATTTCCCTTTTAATATTAGAGGGTAGCCTGGATTCGATCCCCTCTCCTGGGTCCCATGAGTCTGGAAGGTTTGGGGAGACAAAAGGGGTCTGTCCCCCAAAGCCTTCCAGAGCCAGGAGAGACGGCAGAGAGGGGATCCCCCCTGTAGGACACCAAAAAACACAAAAACAAACAATCAAAAACATTCAAAAATACACAAAAACAAACAAAAATAACACCAAAAAGTAAACAACCACAAACATTTCCAAACACACCCAGCACCCAGCCAAACACCACAAAATCCAAACACCACCACCACCCCAAATAAAGAAAAACAGCCAACTCACCACCAGACAACCTCACACAACAACTACTCGAAAAGAAATGAATAAAGAAAGAGACTACTTACTGGAAGAAGCTCCACCCAGAGGCCACGAGAGAAAAAACAGTCAAAATACAAGATAACCCCTACCAGCAGCACTTGCTGCCCACAATAATATTTTTTTTCAAAAAGACACAATAGCCCCACACAAAAGGCCCCAAGAGTTTTTTGAAAAAGTATATCATCCTTTATTCTTTTTTTCATCCACAAAACCAAAACACCAAACAAAACTCATCACAGTTTATAACAGGCCATCAAAAATAATTGTATAAATAACAATTTTAAAAATTTCAATTATAGACTAACCTCTTCTTTACAAACATTAACAACAACAACAACAAAAACTTTCCAACCCCATTTAAAACAGCCCGGCAACGCCGGGCAACCTTTGCTAGTATATATATAAATCCAAAACTGAGAGGAACTCTAAGGTTCCTATTGCTTCCCTTGCACTCAAGCTAACTTTAAAAGCCCACCTGGATTTGTTTTCTGAGATGTGCTAAAACAATTCACCTCTCATTACCAGTTTCAGCCCTGAAACTGGAACAGATGAACATTCACTATAGTTTTACTTACCTGCTGTGTATCAAGGTCTCTGTAATGTAACACCTTTTTTTCCATTTTCACACATTTTTAATCTCTTTACAATCTCTAGCAAGTTATTCCCAGAGACAAAAAAAGGCAAGGCAGACAAATAGTTCTCTAATCTCTAGCATTTTGTGCAATACAGCAAGATAATTGTATCAAGAATGTTTCTTGGCAATGGTGGTTGAGTGAGCTCGACCATGGACATTCCAGTTGTTATGCACAAGTCTCTCTGTGTGTTTTTAAGTGAAGACAAAAGAAAAAGAATCATGAGAGGACTCAGCAGTTCCACCAAATTGGAATAAGATGCTTCGATCTGTTTGCGGACCCTGCTGTGAATTCTCAAGAAGTAGTAGTATCGATTATTATTTTTTTAAAAAAGAGCACACCCAGGTAGCGTGGTTCTGTGCATTTTGTAAGAGAACTTGGGCTTCTTAATTGAACCACGGGATTGAACATATTGTCAAAACTAGATTCCTGTTTGAATCTGAAGCTCAAAATGTAGGTCAAATGACAGCAAGAGGAAAAGCAAACCCAAAAAGTTGTATTAACGAAGCTGAGATACCATGCCTCCATTTCCAATGCTAGTGACCCGACAATTTAATTAGCAGTTGTAGTAGAGACCATTCAAGTCTGCAAGTGCTGTGTTCATGTCATATCTCTTTGCCCTAAGCGGGTAGGAAGCTAAATAATTAATTCACCCTAAAGAGAGTCCAATAGTATCTGACCCGACAGACATCCTTTGCTTTGCTCTTCAGACACCTTAAAGGCAGGAGTGGCTGTCTGCATAGAATCCAGAGAAAAGCAAATACAGTGGCTTGGATTACTCTGGGTTTATCTATGCTGGCTGTCCTGGGCTGGTGTAGAGCAGCTTTTAAAAGCTGTTTGGCACCATCCTGAAGTCCCATTTTGCAACTCTAAGCAGTATTTTATCCTGTCCCAGCCTGCATATAAGCTGAAGATGGGATAATGGAAGCGTGGCGCCAAAATGGCTGCCGCGCTCTTTGCGGGGCCCCCCCACCGGACGAAGCCATCCAGGTAGTTAGGGGCATGGCCAGCACCCTAATAAAAGGGCTGGCCACGAGGCAGTCGTGCTGTCATTTTGGCGAAGCGACGGAGAGGAGAAGTTTTTCCCTCTTACCTCCGTCGCTCGTATCCTTCCAGGGGAAGCCTTTTGGGCAGCTTTTTCTCTTCTTAGGCTTCCTAGCTAACTCAGCTATGCCCTCCAAGAAGAAGGCAGCTGCTAACGTGGCTCGATCGGCGCGGAGACGCCAGCCGGGTCGGAGGACCGCGACTGCGCCCGCGCAACAGCCACCTTTAATGGAGCCCACCGGGACCGGTGGGATGGGATCCGTGGCTCCTTGGCCCGATGCGCGGTGCGCGCAGGCTGCCCCGGACGGGGCCTCGGCCCTTGGCGTGGCTGGGCTCGCTTGCCCGGACGCGCAGTTTCCTATGGGGGGAGCGGGCCACGGGGGGTGGTTGGGTTCCCTGCCTTTGCAGGGCGTGCCCACAGCTCCTCAAGGGCAGAGCATGGGCTCTTGGCCTTATCTGGCCCCTGGGACTCAGGGGCCTGGACAGGTACCCGGGATCTATGGGCTGGCTGCCCATTTGCCCCCTGTTGGGGCTGGGGTCTCTGTCAACCCAGAGGCCCTTCTGGCCCGTGTAGCGGCCCTTGAAGCGTCCTTGGCGAGGGCCAATCAGACAGGGGTGCCTCTGGGATTCCAGGTGCCCCCTTTGGCTGCCGAACAGCGGATGGCGACGGGTCAGGTTGAGCCGCCTGTGGCGCGCGGGCTGGTGCGGCCACTGCCTCGCAGCTCCCCACTCAACAGGTGCAGCAGTCTGGTGCTGGTCTGGCCCCGTCGACGAGCTCAGCTTCGGTCGTGACCTCCGACGCCCCCAGCGGGCCGGAACCCCCGGTGGGGGCGGCCCGTGGGGGTGCATCGGGTGAGTATGCAGTTCAAGCTAGTGCACCCACACAACTGACTTCCATGGGGGGGCTTTCCAATGGCCATGGCCTCGCACGGGTGGCCCGGCGGTCCAATTGCCCTCGGCCCACCCGGCGACTTCATCCCTGACACAAGGCCCGGGGCCGGGTGGCGCCCCCTATGTGGTGGGGAATGTGTTGGGGATCCCCGGGCTGGTACAGGCCCCCTTTGCTTTGCCCGCAGTTCCCTCTGTGACGGTGTCGGCATTGCCAACGGCAGGGTATTCCTTGCCCCTAGGGGACCATCTGGCCCAGTCCACCAAGGAAAAGATCTGGAGGGGCGAGTTTGTAGATATCTTCTCCCTGCTTAATAGGGAGCCGACCAAGGAAGAGAGGGAGGGGCTGGACGAGAAGGATAAGGAGCAGGCAAGTCGTCGTAAGCCGCCACGCACGTGGGCAAATTGGTTGCCAGCGTACCTAATTTACATGGCTGTTTACCTCAGGGCTAGGCCGGATTTGGCCATCCCTATGGTCCAGTATCTGGACAACATTTACCGGGCTATGGTGGACTTCCCGGGTCCGTCGTGGCTGGCTTATGATGAAGAATTCCGCAAGAGGATTCCACTGCACCCAGAGATGAGGTGGGATGAGCCCTGCCAGAAGCTGTGGCTTCTGTATATGACCCCCACGCGCCCGGCGCCTGGGGAGAGATATCATTGTGGGCATGCGGTCCAACGAGCGGCCCCGGTACAGGTTCCCCGCCAAGTGGCGGGGCAGGGGGTTCCAGCCCGCCTGCTGTGCTGGACCTTCTCGTCCAATGGTTCTTGCAACAGGAAAAATTGCAAGTACAAGCACGAGTGCCCCTCTTGTTCTGGCCCCCATGCTGCCTCCGCCTGTCCCAGGCCGGGAGGATACAGGGGCAGGGGTAGGGGTGGACAAGGGGCAGCTAGGACTGCCACGGAGGGAGCGGGTTCACCGAAAGGCCCCCTCCCCAATTAATGTCGACATGCTAGAGCGTTGGCTCGCATTGTACCCGAAGAAAGCAGACGCTGTGTACCTCCTTCAGGGTTTTCAAAGGGGTTTCCGTATTCCTTTCACGGGGGATAGGTCACCACAAGACGCACCCAACCTTTTGTCACTTAGAGGTAGGGAGGAGGTGGCTGCCGCCAGCATTAATAAGGAGATTGCTGCGGGCAGGGTCGCTGGCCCTTTCCCTGTACCCCCTTTCCCCAATCTTAAAGTCTCTCCTCTAGGGCCAGTGCCCAAGAAGTCCCCGGGCGAATTCCGCCTGATTCATCAATTGTCCTTCCCAGCCAGTCATTCGGTCAATGATGCTATACCTGATGACCTTTGTTCTGTCAGGTATACATCCTTTGACCAGGCATTGCGCATGGTGCGCTCATGTGGCCCGGGTGCACTGTTAGCTAAGTGTGACATTAAGTCGGCTTTTCGTCTCCTGCCAGTGCACCCGGGTGACTTTGAGTTGCTGGGTTTCAAATTCTGGGGTGAATATTATTTTGACAAAGCCATGCCATTTGGCTGTTCCATATCCTGCTCGGCTTTCGAGCGTTTCAGTACATTCCTGCAGTGGGCATTTGTCAGTAGGTCAGGGTCTCGGTCTGTAGCCCATTACCTGGATGACTTTTTGTTCGGGGATGAACGGGGCTGGGACACGTGCACACGTCTCCTCAACACATTTCAGACGCTACTGGAGGAACTTGGTGTCCCTTTAGCGCCCGAAAAGACCGAAGGCCCGTCTAATAAGTTAGTATTCCTGGGGGTGGAGATTGACACGGTAGCGTAGGCGTCTAGGTTGCTGGGAGACAAGGTGTCAAGGATAGTGGCCCTTATATCGGACTTGCTGGCTAAGTGCAAGGCATCCCTTCGGGAACTGCAGGTGCTACATGGACACCTTAATTTCGCTTGCAGGGTGGTTGCACCTGGCAGGGCATTTGCTCGGCGCTTGTGCGACGCCATGGCAGGCTTATCCAGGCCCCATCATAGGGCGAGATTGACACGGGGCATCAGGGCAGATATGCACATATGGCTCCAGTTCCTGAGGGAGTTCAATGGGGTCTCAGTTTGGAGGTCCGACCTCCTGGCTTCACCTCAATTTCAGATTCTGTCTGATGCCTCGGGATCCCTTGGTTATGGGATGTACTTCAATGGGAAGTGGGCTTATGGTGGATGGCCACCAGCCTGGTCAGGCACGGGTCGCCTGAGGGATCTCACATATTTGGGATTTTTCCCATACCGGGGGCTTTGATGCTATGGGGTGAGGAGTGGGCCAACTCTGTGGTGCATTTCTGGTGTGACAATGCGGCCGTTGTCCGCATTGTCAACTCACAGACCTCTATATCTCCCAGGGTCATGGTCCTCGTGCGCCAGTTTGTATTGCGCAGCCTGCGCCTCAATGTACTGTTCAGGGCCAGGCATGTCCCGGGGGTGAATAATGATATTGCTGACGCTTTGTCCCGCCTGCAGATCTCCCGGTTCCGTGCCTTGGCCCCGGATGCGGAGGAATTTCCCTCGCCACTCCCGGAAGAGATATGGACCTTTAGCAAGGAGAGGTGAACCGGGCGATCGGCATGTCGCTGGCGCCACGTACGCGTAAGGCGTATCACCATGCATTAGTTTCTTGTCAGACATGTTGTACACAATTTCAGCTGCCAGATACCTGGCCGATCCCGGTGGCCCACATCATCCGTTTTATGGTTTACCTGCATGCCCAGGGCCTTGCACCCTGCACCATAGCATCCAGGCTGTCAGCGCTGGCTTTTATGGCCAAGGTGGGGGGTCATGCGGATAGTACCGCTGATTTCCGTGTGAGACACTTTTGGAGGGGTGGGTGCGGGAACGTGGGCGTAGCCTGGACGACCGCCACCCAATTTCCCCTGGGGTTCTTACCCAACTGGCACGGGGCTGGCATGACCTATGTTTCGATAGGTATGAGGCACCCCTGTTTCATGTGGCTACAACAGTGGCCTTTTTTGGAGCGCTCCGCATCAGTGAGCTTGTGATGCTGACTAAGGCGGATGCAAGTCGTAGGGCACTGGAACTCGAAGATGTCTATGTTCACAATGATTGGGCTCAGTTGAGGATACGCTCCTCTAAAACAGATCAGCACGGCGTAGGCAGTTGAGTAATACTGCTACGATGTTCCTTGGAAGACATCTGTCCGGTTGGTGCCCTACAGGAGTTTCTTGCACTGTGTGGCATGCACCATGCCCCGTTTTTCTGTCACCAGGGTGGGTCTCCCCTCATTCAACCGTTCCTGCAGGATGGGGGTGGTTTCTACTGCAGCTGCTTTTGGGTACTCTGGGGCTGAAATATGCCGCATGGGAAGGTGGGGATCACATTGTTTTCAATTTTGTGTTCACCCTCTTCAACCGTGAGTGCCAGTTTAGTCACTGCAATGTTTCTCACCCCCCTTTTTTCCTTGACAGACCTGGGTGTCGTTTTACACCGGTGACAGTATGGCTGGTGGGCCGTTGCCACGTGCACAGGGCAGCGCGTTACGCTGCACAGGGCAGCGCGTTACGCTGCACAGGGCAGCGCGTTATGCTGCGGCGACAGAGTGGGACCCCGACTGGGACTGGGTGCACCCGCACATCTCAGGTGGTGTGGTAAGCGCGGCATGTTATGGCGGGAACTGTTGCCATTCCTTTTCTACATCAGGGATGCTGACTCGCCTGATGACCTGGTTATTCACCTTGGGGGCAATGGTTTCGGACAGGTCACTGGCCTATCGCGGAAACTTGCGATTTGCAGTCACCTGGCCTACTCACATTATGTGTGGCCTGCCACACCCCTCATTTGGTTGGACATGATACCGCAGTACGCTTACAGGGGAGCGTTTGGCCTCCAGGCGCTTGACTGGCCTCATCGCTCCAGGGCTATTGCCCGGTTCCTTTTTGACAAGGGTTGGGGACGCGTCATTCGCCTCCCCGCCATCACTCTGCAAAATTATGAGCTTTATTCAGGGGAGGGGGCCCATCTGTCGCAGGGAGGTATGGACCTCTTGTTAGTAGACTGGCGAGCAGGCCTGTTGACCGAGCTGACGGTCTGGGCGGGGGCGGTGAGCCTTTTGGGAAGCCTCCCCGTGTGGCGGGTAGCACTGGTAAGGTAAACATTTATGACCCACAGGTATTCGGCAGGTTCGCAATTGACTGGACAACACTAGATAGGCATAAGTTGTTTAAACGTTGTCCGGTCAACGACGAACCAGGCGAGGGGGTGATGGTTACCACTAGACAGCTGGAATCACCCCCTGATTTTACGGATACACGTCAGAGGGTGGGGTCATTAGTTAGATATTGACTACGGTCAACAATTTGTTTGTTGTCAACAAACAAATTGATACAAATAGATACATTGTAACAATTGCCGTTGGCAATTTTGGGTGGTACCTTACCAGTGTTACTTCGGCCTGCTTGCCTTAAGAATTATGATTGGTCGTTTTACCAATAGAAATTTATAATTCGGACTAGGGCATGAATCAATAAATGTGGCCCAATGCCGTTATCCACTTTCATTTGTGTCTGAGTCCATTATTGGTGGGGTGCGCCTGCAATGGAAGCGTGGCGCCAAAATGGCCGCCGCGCTCTTTGCGCCCCTTCCCACCGGACGAAGCCATCCGGGTAGTTAGGGGTGTGGCCAGCACCCTAATAAAAGGGCTGGCCACGAGGCAGCCGTGCTGCCATTTTGGCGAAGCGACGGAGTGGAGAAGTTTTTCCCCTCCACCCCCTCCCTAGTTAACAGTGTGATTTCTTGGTCGCTTCGGGGCCGGGTGGGAATTTTTGGCTGGGACTCGCAATTGGCCCTTGAGTCCTGGCTTTTTTGCCCATCCCACACTGTTGCTATGGTTTGATATAGGGGTTTGTTTTGTGCTGCTGTTGACTTTGGTCACATGGGCGGGTAGCACTGGTAAGGTAAACATTTATGACCCACAGGTATCCGGCAGGTTCGCAATTGACTGGACAACACTAGATAGGCATAAGTTGTTTAAACATTGTCCGGTCAACGACGAACCAGGCGAGGGGGTGATGGTTACCACTAGACAGCTGGAATCACCCCCTGATTTTACGGATACACGTCAGAGGGTGGGGTCATTAGTTAGATATTGACTACGGTCAACAATTTGTTTGTTGTCAACAAACAAATTGATACAAATAGATACATTGTAACAATTGCCGTTGGCAATTTTGGGTGGTACCTTACCAGTGTTACTTCGGCCTGCTTGCCTTAAGAATTATGATTGGTCGTTTTACCAATAGAAATTTATAATTCGGACTAGGGCATGAATCAATAAATGTGGCCCAATGCCGTTATCCACTTTCATTTGTGTCTGAGTCCATTATTGGGGGGGTGCGCTTGCAAACTACTGTGGGTCTCAAAATGGGTCTTGGGTGGGGCAGATTGGCCCATATGGCATCTACAATCAATTGGATCAACATGCCCCCTCAAAACATGTCATATGCCTATGTAGACAGGCTCTGTTTTTTCTCCAATAGATCTTTTACAAATAGCAATCTTTCTTCCCATGCTTGGTTTCTTAATTTTAGATTCCCACTGTATTCTTCCAATGAATAAGCAAACATGAACTTGTATTATATGTCTCTGTCCTGCGTCATTGAATTAGACCTTCAGTTATGGGACAAACTGAGGCCTCAAGCAGGACATGGTTTTGTTATTAGACAAGTTTCCAAGAGAGTGAAAACAAATAAATCTGCCCCCTTCGAACTCCCTTGGTTTTATCCAAGTGCCTGCCTATAGTTCTTCACCATTTCTCTTTTTCAATCTGAACAAAGTGATGTAGGAGGTGTGCCCAAGTGCTCCAGAACTTGCATGTTGAATCACATTAGGGTAATAGTGCCTGAAGAAGGTAAAGGTTTCCCTAGCTCGAAAGCCGACTCTAGCGTGCAGTGCTCATCTCTGTTTCAAAGCCAAAGAGCCAGTGTTGTCTGCTTCTGCAGACGTTTCCATGGTCATGTGGCAGGCATGACTAGACACGGAATGCTGTTACCTTCCCACCTAAGTGGTCCCTATTTATCTACTTTTAAAACTGTTTAAACTGTGATAACATGTGTGATGGGAAAAGACTGGCGTAGAGACCGGCAAGGCACGCCACAAAGTTTGCCAAGAGAACCCTATGGACCAAAACAAAAGGCAAAACAAGGGGATGCTCAGCACAGCAGATCTGAAAAGGGGGAGGGATACGAAAGGGGGAGGAGAAATACAGTGTTGCAGGGAACAATACTGCATAGGGACATGGAATGTGAGGTCTATGAATCAAGGAAAACTGGAAGTGGTAAAAAACGAGATGGAAAGAATAAGCATTGACATCTTGGGCATCAGTGAGCTCAAATGGACAGGGATGGGTGAATTCAGCTCTGGAAACCATCATATCTACTACTGCGGGCAAGAAAACCTTAGAAGAAATGGAGTAGCCATAATTGTCAATAAAAGAGTGAGAAAAGCAGTAATGGGATACAATCTCAAAAATGACAGAATGATGTCAGTCAGATTTCAAGGCAAATCTTTCAATGTCACTGTGATCCAAATATACGCACCAACCACTGGTGCAGATGAAGCCACAATGGACCAGTTCTATGAGGACTTACAACACCTCATAGAACAGACACCAAGAAATGATGTCCAAATTATATTAGGAGACTGGAATGCCAAAGTAGGAAATCAAAAAGTGGAGGGAATAACAGGCAAATTTGGTCTTGGAACACAGAATGAAGCAGGGCAAAGATTGATAGAGTTCTGCCAACAGAACGCACTGGTCATAGCAAACACTCTCTTCCAGCAACACACGAGGCGACTTTACACATGGACATCACCAGATGGCCAACACCGAAACCAGATTGACTACATACTCTGCAGCCAAAGATGGAGAACCTCCATACAGTCAGCAAAAACAAGACCTGGAGCAGACTGTGGCTCAGATCACAACCTACTGATCGCAAAATTCAGGCTTAGACTAAAGAAAATAGGGAAAACACGGAGACCAGAAAGATATCACCTAGACAGCATCCCTAAAGAATACACGGTGGAGGTGATGAACAGATTTAATGGCTTAGACTCGGTAGACAGAGTACCGGAAGAATTATGGACGGAGATGAGGGACATCATGCAGGAAGCAGCAAAGAAAACCATACCAAAAGAAAAGAAGAGTAAGAAAGCAAAGTGGTTGTCTGATGAGGCTCTTAAAATAGCAGAGGGAAGAAGGAACGCAAAAGTCAAAGGAGAAAGGAAAAACTACAACCATCTGAATACAGAATTTCAAAGAAAAGCAAGGAGAGATAAGGAAAACTACCTAAAAGAACAGTGCAGAGAAATGGAGGAAAACAACAAAAGAGGCAGAACCAGACATCTTTTCAAAAAAATTGGGGAAATCAAGGGAACATTTAAAGCAAAAATGACCATGATAAGGGACAAAGACGGAAAGGAGCTAGCTGATGCAGAAGAAATTAAGAAAAGATGGAAAGAGTACACAGAGGAACTTTACAAAAAGGACCTCAACACTCCTGATAATCACAATGATGAAGAAATTGAACTTGAGCCAGACATCCTGGAGAGCGAAGTCATAAAGGCCCTAAAGAGCACTGCAAACAACAAAGCTAGTGGAGATGATGGTATCCCAGTTGAATTTTTCAAAGCGCTAAAAGATGATGGCATCAAATTACTGCATTCAATATGCCAGCAGATTTGGAAAGCAAAACAGTGGCCACAGGATTGGAAAAGATCAGTATACGTCCCAATCCCAAAAAAGGGCAACGCCAAAGAATGTTCAAATTATCGAACAATCACGCTCATCCCACATGCCAGCAAGGTGATGCTCAAGATAATACAGGATAGACTTCAGCAGCATGTGGAGAGAGAATTACGAGAGGTGCAGGCTGGTTTCAGAAGAGGCAGGGGGACTAGAGACCACATCGCCAACATACGCTGGATCATGGAGAAAACAAAGGAATACCAGAAACAAGTTTACTTTTGTTTTATTGACTACACTAAGGCATTTGACTTTGTGGACCACAACAAGATGTGGCAAGTAATTAAAGAGATGGGAATACCAGAGCACCTCATATGCCTCCTGAGAAATCTGTACATGAACCAAGAAGCAACAGTTAGGACAGAACATGGAATAACAGAGTGGTTTGGAATAGGAAAAGGAGTAAGACAAGGCTGCATTCTATCACCCTGCTTATTCAACTTATACACAGAGCACATAATGCGCAATGCAGGGATGGAGAAATCACAATATGGGATAAAAATTGCTGGGAGAAACATCAACAATCTGAGATATGCAGACGATACCACCCTAATGGCAGAAAGTGAGGAAGACCTAAAGAATCTCTTGATTGGATTGAAGGAAAAGAGTGCAAAAGCTGGCTTGAGACTCAATATCAAGAAAACCAAGATAATGGCAACAGGTCCAATCAGTTCCTGGAAAATAGACGGGGAAGAAGTAGAAGCAGTGACAGATTTTACTTTCTTAGGATCAAAGATCACTGCAGATGGGGATTGCAGCCATGAAATAAAAAGGCGACTGATTCTTGGGAGACAAGTGATGAGAAACCTGGGGAACATAGTGAAAAGCAGAGACATTACATTGCAAACAAAAATTAGAATAGTCAAAGCAATGGTTTTCCCAGTAGTAATGTATGGATGTGAGAGCTGGACAATTAGGAAGGCTGAACGCAGAAGAATAGATGCCTTTGAAATGTGGTGTTGGAGGAGGGTTTTGAGAGTCCCCTGGACAGCGAGGAGAACAAATAGGTCAATCTTAGAAGAAATTAACCCTGACTGCTCATTGGAAGGTCAAATAGTAAAGATGAAGCTAAAATACTTTGGACATCAAATGAGAAGGGAGGATTCACTTGAGAAGGCATTGATGTTGGGAAAGGTGGAGGGCAAAAGAAGAAGGGGGAGGCCAAGGATGAGATGGCTAGATGGTATTATAGACACAATGGGCACAGAGCTGGGAGGGCTGAGGGGGATGGTAGAGGACAGAGGCGCCTGGAGGAAAATGGTCCATGGGGTCGCAAAGGGTCGGAGTCGACTGTGCGACTGAACAACAACAACAACAATTTCTTGCTTTCGAACTGCTAGGTTGGCAGGAGGTGTCTCAAGAAAGCCATTGTGTATAACTCATTGTGTATAACTCATTCAAAATTGATTGCCCATTAATCATCAATCATTAGGGACTGTGGTGGCTCAGTAGTTAAGAAGCTCACCTTGTTAGCTGAAAGGTTGGCAAGTCAGCAGCTCAAGACCCAAGTACTGCACGATGGAGTGTGCGCCTGTCCCAGCTCCTGCCAACCTAGCAGTTCAAAAGCAAGAAAATACACGTAGATAAATAGGGACTACTTTGGTGTGAAAAAGATCTTGGGGACATGAAAAAGTTTCATTTGGGTGGAATTTCCCACCCCTGAGTGGAATTTTTCCAGCAAAAAATCCTTTCAACCCAAAATAATTTCTGATGCAAAATTATTATTATCAACAACCATTAACTGATGAATGCAATACACTTAACTACACAGTTGACTTCACACATAGGGAAGTTTTTAGCTGGTTGCATCACTCACTGCATTAGACAGCTAGCTACAGAACCAGCAGCTAGGAGTTTGATTCCCTACAGTGCCTCTTGGGAAAAGAGCCAAACTGTCTACCCATGGGCAAGCTATACAGGATTCCTTCAGAAGAAAGGAACAGTAAAGTACTTCTGGGAACTCACTACCTAGAAAAACTTGGAAAGGATTGCCATAAACTAGGATTGATTTGATGGCCCACAATTATTATTATTACGATAGTTTTAAGGTCCAACACTCTTCTAGTAACCTTTAATAGCAAATATGTTTTATTGCTTTCCATTCCACAACTAACCTTGCCCTTGACTAAGGAGACTGATGTTGTGATCAGGTGATGGCATAAAGATTGCATTGGATCTTTCCAGAAAAGGTTAGTCTCAGCATGTGAACTTAAAAGGCACCCTTTAAAGTGACCCTGTCATCCACTCCCAATTCCAATTGTATCATCAGGATGAAAAAAAGAGCATTCTTGCCACTGGACCTGAAAGGTCTGGAGTGAATATTAGGCAGGGGCAGGTTGGCCTGTGTGTGTAATATGTCATCTGGTCCTAACAAACAGAGCAAACTGGTCCATGTTCACAGTGCTTCAAAATGTTATCTAAGTAAGACTGCCAGATATTATTAAAACCACATTTCCAGTTTGTTTTTTAAATGTCAAATACTCAAAATTCACTGTGGACTTGCTTGAATTTTCCCTAACACATTTCTACATTCAGAATTGTCTGATAGTATATGGTTGTTGGTGTTTTTTTTTCAACTAGTCCCCACTTAACTTTTTTACATAAAGAAGAAAATGTGCATTGCTTTGAAACTGATAAGCAGCAATATCTCAGTAGGCTGTACAATGGCTCAAAAAAGAAAAATATATCATAATGTAGTGCTTAAGACTGGAATACAAATATTTGCCAAATTCATAATAGACCTTAGTGGAAAGGGTTTAATCAATTAATCCACCAATTTCAGAGGATTTTTTTAAAGCACTAGTTTAGGACAGTATTTCAGGAGTGAGATCTGTTGAGATGAGTCAGCTTTGACCATCTCATGTGGGCATAGGAAAATGAATGGATTGTACTCGCCCCGTTATTTAGCTTGATTGTGAATTCCTACTAGGCATAAAGTTGTCTAGTGATTTTAAAACCTCCTTTTCTTCACAATACAATGATTCTGATCAGACTTATAGAGATTTGAATCCCCATCCCCACCCCAGCTTTGGCAGCCATGATATTCAATCTACTAGGTGAATCTGAGGTATATAAATCTATGGATTTGGGACTGCATTTTTACCCCCAGCCATGCTGAGGTCAACACCCTGACAAGACTGAGTGGCTATGGATTAGGGGCCCGGTGTTATCTTGGGAGTTACCACCATTGGACCTGTACGGGGAGAGCCTGTCCCACACGGATCCAGTGCGCAACTTGGGGGTCCTCTTGGATTCTCAGCTGCAGTTTGAAGATCAGATAGTGGCTGTGGCCAGGAGGGCTTTTGCCCAACTTTGGGTGATTTGCCAGTTGCGCCCACTCCTAGACCGGGACTCCTTGCTCATGGTCACTCATGCTCTGGTCACCTCTAGACTAGATTATTGCAATGCGCTCTACATGGGGCTGCCCTTGGCGACCATTCGGAGGCTGCAGTTGGTCCAGAATGTGGCTGCTCGGGTGGCCTTGGGGTGTGGGCATTATGCCCGCACCTCACCATTGCTTTGGGAGTTGCACTGGTTACCAATTTGCCTCCGTGCGCAATTCAAGGTGCTGGTTATTGCCTTTAAAGCCTTACATGGTAGTGGGCCATGTCATGAACCTTGAGTAACAATGGCAACCTTATCACTAAGAGCTACTGAAGCACTTGTAAACACATTCCTTTCTTATGAGCCAAAACACAGCTGCATTTCCTAAAAGGAATGTACACCTGCATACCCCACGAGGGAGGATGACAAATAGGTCAGGTGGCAGAGTGACGACAGAGAATCTGACTACCCCACGAGGGAGAAGATGCCTTCCCCCTGTCAATCAAAACCCCATGACTCTGAACAGCTGCAGATTGAGTCATCCTAGGAATACAAAGGTGGGAGGGAAATCTGCTCCTTTTTGTGTATAAAAGCAGAGCCCTTTCCCTGAGTTCTTCAGTCCTCTTGGGTAGAAGGCAGGGCTCTGTCTCCCCAAGCTGGACTGATAAATATCCCTTTGGGGCTTCCCCAATCAAAGGGAACCTTACTAACTCTGTATTACTAAAGGATCGGTACATGCCTCCTGTAAACCAGCACCCAGTCGAGCGTTCAAGACAGGCCAAAGTATCTCAGAGACCACACCATCCCAAGAACCTCCGCCCATCCAACCAGAGCTGACCAGAGGGGCTCTCTACTTGTTCCATCTGCTAGAGAGGCTCATCTTCTCTGTGTCCGCTCCAGCCCTTTGGAACCTCCTACCCATGGAACTGAGGTTGCAGTCGGAATTGCTGCACTTCAGGAGAGATCTCAAAACCTGACTGGCAGGGCAGGCATGGGGCGTCGATGGTAAAGTGACCCCTGTCTGCTGGTTAAATTAGTATAATGCAAATAGTATCAGAGATAGTCCCTCTCATTTATTCTATTATTTGTGGGTGGGTTTTAAATGGGGCTTTTTAATGGGATTATTTGTTTTTAGGGTTTTTTAGCAGGGGGGGTTATATTGTAAGCTGCCCAGAGTATTTATGAATGGGGCGGCTATAAAAATATGAACTATAAATAAATAAACTATAAACACCAAGTCCAGATACTACTTTTCCCACCAATTAAAAATAAATAAATAACAGGAAGTGTTCATGAAAAGCATTTTGGTTTCTTGTATGTTTTTCCCCTTTAGGAGTAAGGACCTTTATGGACCTTGAAAAATCCCCAGAGCAAAAACTGTTTCTCCTGGGAGCTTCCAAAAGCAGAAAAGGTAAATTCTTTGGCCAATTTCTTTTCTTAAAAAATAATAATAACTGGAGGGCATTCATGAAAGCTCAGGACCACCAAAATGCTCAGAAGACTGCATGTGTCCATAGCTTTCCTTGTGCTCAGCACCAATATTTTAATTTCTCCATGTTCATGATTTTCAATCCCAGAATACTGACTCTAACTCAGCAATATAAAGAGAAAGAAGCAAAGGGGATGACATTTCCTTTCATTTCAAGTAATGAGATAGAAAACAAAACTATAAGACCTGGATAGTTTATGCACCTGTGATGCACACTTTTGGGTGACTCTGGGCTCTTTAGAAACAAAGAGTTCTGTAGGGACTACAAAAGTGTCTACTTCAGTGTTTCCCAACCTTTGGTTCTTGGATTTTGTTATGTACTGAATGGTTTGTGACAAGTACCCCTTTAACGGATTGTATCCGACAATTGTATCTATTGTAAGCAATCATTGACTCATTGTAACAAGCTGTTAAGAACAATGCTGCTCCTGCAGTAGCAGCGTTAGCCACAGGACACTCATTCACCTGAATACCTGAAGAGCAGGAAACTACTGCCACACTGCATCTGGAGAAGATGGGCATGACGTCCCATGACGTCACGCGGACAGTAACCAATGAACTATCACCCGGGCTATTCAAAATGTACTATAAATAAGGCTGTTTGATCCACCTGTATCTCATGTTCACCTTGACTACAATGCAATAAAGTCGGTTTTAGCCCTTTCTGCGGCTCCTGCTTGTCTTCTGTGCAAGACACCAAAGATTTCAATTCACAGAAGCCTCAGTCATTTCCCCAAAGAACTGATCAGCCACTGTATTCACTTAGGCTTCTGGGAATTGAAGTCCAAGAACCAAAGTTTGGGAAACACTGGTCTACATCCATATTGAGGGTTATTCCTGGTAAATTTTAGTGGCCTCCTCAAAAATCAATTTGTGTCATATTTTATTTGTGCATTCATGTTCACCTTTAAGTGAACCTAAACCAGTACTGTCTCAACACTGTACTTCAATATCATGGATGTCATGATTCTTGCAACTTTTTACATTCCCCTCATAACAGTTTTGTTGCAATGGTGTCCAACAGTCTAAAACAAGACATTACTTTGTAGGGAAACTGTAATTTAGTGTAATCTATGGCACAGTGTAATTAGGTAGCCAGTACATCATGTGAATAAATGATGTTTGTGCAATGCTGATGGAAGTCTAATGAGGAAACTGTGCATTTTGAAATGATATAATACATTACAATGGGAGCCTATATAGCTATTGGTCTAAAATACTGGAGCCTAGACATGTATAAATTATTTATATCAGTGAAAATGAGCTGCCAGCAATGTCTATGTGGATAAGTTCCCATGGCAAGTAGCACACTGAGTCCCACAATGTCCTGAAAGTAACCCATTATGATGCATGTTTCTATTTCTATTGACAAGAAGGCCTGGACTTTGACTATGAAATGTTGTGCCAAGGCGTTGCTGAGCAGATACAAAGTTTTAATTTATTTATTTGTAATGGAAAATGTATAATGCCGCCTTTGCGATAAAACCCTGTTCGGTGTGAAATGAATGTTAAATTATAATGTTTAGCTGCACATCCCAGTGTTTATATTTTGCAACTTAGGTTGCCAAACTGTAATTTCCTTTATTAGCAAGAGACTCAAAACTATCTAATTTTGATCATTGCTGACATTTGAATCTCATTTAGGATTGAAGTATTTCAATTTAAACATTAAGAACCATGTTCACACATATTTAATAGCAGTAGAGTAAACAGTTTGCATTGATTAGACAGAAAGCACATCTTTTACAGATAGCAAGCAAAATAATACAACTTCTTTTGCCAGAGCTGATTCTCACAATGGCTTATACACTGTATGCATCTAAGCTACTTTTCACCTGCTACCTATTTTCCAAGGAGTGGGATAAGAAGAAACATCATAGGAATTTTATATGGAATGCTTAGGGCTAAGATAACAGATGGAACACCTCTTCCCACATGACATGGCCTTCAGTATGCTACGTGCCCCAAGTACAGCCACACTGTGGAAACCTTTGACATCAAGGGCATATTGGCAGCCACAGCAGCCCTGTTTTCCAAAGATACACAAACTCAAATGTGTTCTTAGCTGACATGAGAAAAGAACCTTGTCAGAAGCTCAGTGCGTGAACAGGTTTTTCAGATCTGAAAGGAGAAAGGACAAGCCAGGGAGTAGGCTGTTAATCGTTCTAGAGACATTGATAAGTCCCATTGGTTGTCTACCACAGAGAAACTATATATTGTGGAAACAGGAAAGAACAGACTGTAATACAAACAACCAGTCACGTTTAGAGACTGTAGGTTTCAGGTAGGGTGCAGCCATTTCATGAATGGCATCTATGAGGCAAGATGAGGTGTCACTCAGCCCCCTAGAATTTTCTTGAAGAGAAAGCATACTCCATGACCTGTAAGGTGATTTGGGGCCATGGGGTCAGATAGGCAGGATATCTCTCAATGCTATTTCCAGGGAATCCTAAGCAGGTGAAGGCATCTACTTGGGAATACCCTGAAGCAAACCATGAGCCACTGTGTGAGACAGAATGCTGGACTGGATGGGCTGTAGCCTGTTCCAGCAAGGCTGTTCTTATGTTTTTACTAGCATAGTTTGCCCAGCCATGCCAGGCATTTTTAATGTGTGTGTTGGTGGTTTGGGGTGGTTTTGGTTTTGCACAACCACTACTCCTAGGAAAAAAACCACTCCACCCACCAACTCACACATTATTATTTTTATTATTATGGCAGGAGTGTTGTGTGTGTGTGTGTGTGTGTGTGTGTGTGTGTGTGTGTGTGTGTGTGTGTGTGTGTGTGTGTGTGTGTGTGTGTGTGTGAATGTAGTCCACCAGGGGGTGCTATTTTTAGTTAATATTTTTGTTAACTAAAATAGCACCCTCTGATGGACTACATTCACTAATGTTCAGTGCGGAGGAGGCGTTCGTGCAGGGAGGACGTCTTTTTTGGTTGTTCCCTGTAGGTGAATTTTTTGCTGGTTTTGGGTGTGTGTCAGTATGTGTGTGTGTGTGTGTGTGTGTGTGTGTGTGTGTGTGTGTGTGTGTGTGTGTGTGTGTGTGTGTGTGTGTTCAGAAGGTTTAATGTGGCCTTGCCTTGCTGGCCAGGCCACGTTAAATTCTTGTGTTGGGGTGGGGGTGGGGGTTCTTTTATTTATTTATGTATTTTTACAGGGGGCCCGGCCGGTGCCTTGCCATACCTTGGGTTTGGGGGGGGAGAGGGGGGTGTCCCCTTCCCCCAAGCTACGAGCCGGCTTGGGCAGGCCTCCAAGGCTGCAGGGAAAACATAGTTTTTCCCCATTGCCTCACCGAAGCATGGGTTGGGGGGGAAGAAAGGGGAATCCTCTTTCCCCACCCCCATGCTATGGTGGTGGCTTGTCCCGACCTCCGAGGTTGTGGAGAATTTTTTTTCCTCTGCTGTCTTTCTGAAGCTATGGGGAGAGGGGGGTACCCCCCAAGCTATGGGGAAGTTGTGGGAGATGGAGGCCGAGAACGGTGCTCTGTGCTTAGCCTTTGTCCCACAGAGACATCTGACTACCCCACGAGAGAGAAGATGCCTCCCCCTGTCAATCAAAAACCCGTGACTCTGAAAACCTGCAGACTGAGTCATCCTAGGAATGCAAAGGTGGGAGGGAAATCTGCTCCTTTTGTGTATAAAAGCAGAGCCCTTTCCCTGAGTTCTTCAGTCCTCTTGGGTAGAACCAACATTGTTCTCCAATAAAAAAGAGTTCCTTGACAAATGGATGGCTATCTTGGACCAATGTTCATTTGATCTGATTCTACTTATCATAGACCAATGCCATCAAGAATCAGAAATGATTGGGAAGGACATCGACACCGTGAAAGAACAACTCACCGTGATTCCGGATAGCCTTGTACCGGGGGGGATGGCAGATTTAGACAACCGTCTTAAAAGTTTTAAAGATGAGTTGTTAGCTTTCAAAAATAAAAAACTAAATAGAGACAGGAGTGATTACCACAATGAGCAAGTGTATAGATGGCAGTCTACCAAAAAACATATTCAAAAACAGGTAACTTGGAGACGTCCCGTGGAGATGTCAGAATATGAAACCACGGATTCGGATATAGCGGATTCTTCCGCGGATGAAATCACCCGAGATCCATATAATTTCAGGACGAACAGATATAGGGGAGGTGCCTCCACTTCGACCGGCTCGAGACAACGCAATAGGATGGATTTTCTAGACAAAAGACCGCCAAAGAAGACCAGAAAGAAATGACCAGAGGACATGCTTCCCCCATGCCATCTTTGGTCTTCAATTTCTCCAGCCGAGCCCTTACGGTAAGGGAAATAGAGTTACTCAATCTTGGCATGGGGTTTGTCCCCACGCCAAAATACTCCCCCTTCAAAACCAAAGTGGACGTTTTCAAGCTCATTAGACTCCTGAAACTAAAAACATTCTTCAAGGACAACACCACACAACCCAAATTGTTCACTTCACGCCTAATATAGACAACCCGTCCATTGACGTCTTCAGGAGGCTCATCCTGAGAGATATAGGCAAATTAGAAAGTACATCTAAAAAGTCCTACAACTTAAAACGAGAAGATATGACTCTTCTTAACAATCTAGGTCGCGATCCAGAATTAATAATAAAATCAGCTGATAAGGGAGGAGGGATTGTTCTACTCGATAAAACGGACTATTTGAAAGCTGCACGACATCAATTATCTGATACAAATTACTATATGGAAATAGACCACAACCCGACCACGCATGTATCCAACATAATTTTAGTGGTCCTACAAGGGGGTTTAGCGATGGACTACATTGAGGAAAGTACTTTTCGG
Organism: Bradypodion ventrale; assembly: GCA_035047345.1. Classification (NCBI taxonomy): domain Eukaryota; kingdom Metazoa; phylum Chordata; class Lepidosauria; order Squamata; family Chamaeleonidae; genus Bradypodion; species Bradypodion ventrale. Next base: position 231,771,168 of record JAWDJE010000002.1, on the reverse strand, counting down.
TTTCTGTTCAACAAATACCCCAGGACACCTATTTTTTACCTCTTACCCAAAGTGCACAAATACTCTCCGGAGTTAGATATTTTTCCATGTAGACCTATCATCAGCGCAAATAATTCCCTATTGGAACCGATCGCTAAATTTATTAATCATCACATCTTCCCGTTTTCGATCAACACGCCGGCTTATGTAAAAGATACTACACATTTTATACAATCAGTGGATAACTTTGCAGTCCCTACGGACGCAGTTTTGCTCACGATGGATGTCAGCTCGCTGTATACAAATATACCCCTGTCTGAAGCTAGAACACTCATAGCCCATCATTTAGACTCTAGACCAAACGGCTTTCCACCCACGGATTTTCTTTTGGATTTAGTGGACATATGCTTTGAGCACAACTTTTTCAGATTCGACAATCGTTATTTTGTACAAATTCAAGGAGTCTCTATGGGCTGTAATTTCGCCCCGTCAGTTGCTAACATTTTCATGTGCAATTTTGATTTAACCTTCATTTGCGACCCCACCGTTAATCCTTACTTTACAGACATCCTATGTTATAAAAGATATATTGATGACCTATTTTTTATTTTTAAGAATCAGGATTCTATTCATGATTTTTGCCACTGGATCAATCTTCTACATCCTCAGTTAAAATTTACTTATAACTTACAACCCACATCTTTATCCTTTTTGGATCTCATGGTTTTTATTGCAGATGGGAAAATTCAAACCAAATTATTTCATAAACCGACAGATCGGTTCCCATACCTCCAGTTTAGGTCCTTTCATCCCAAACACCTTAAAGCCAATATTCCATACAGCCTGTTCATTAGAGCAAAACGGAATTCCACTAATCCACGAGATTTCGTCTTAGCAGCTGATAAAATTTCAGGCATCCTAAGACATAGGGGTTATCCCAACAGCATCATTAAAGAAGCACGCAGCAAGGCTATTAGTCGTCCCAGACATACCTTGCTGGAGGAGGTTAAGAGAGCACCACAGGACAACTCTAGGTTGTTCTGGTCGCTCGATTATACCCCGCTTGCCAATAAAATCAAGAATATTATTCTCAAACATTGGCATGTCTTGGACAATACCCCTGGCTGCCAATTGCCACCCATGATTGGCTTCCGTAAAACCAACTCGATTGCCAATTATGTCTCTCGAGCTGACATCTCGCCCCGGCATGATATCTCCAGTTCCCCCATAGGTCACTTTGCATGCGGGCACTGTAAGTACTGCTCTTACATGTGGCGGACACAGCACGTACAACTACCTTCAAGCAACTTCACGCTGGAATTAAAATCATTTTCTAGTTGCAGTACGAAGGAATCCATATATATGATCAAATGTACCTGTCAGCTAGCTTATATTGGGCAGTCCAGGAGACCAATCAGGGTACGTTTGGGCGAACATATATCACGGATCAAGAATCGCACCCCAAACGCACCAATGGTCAGCCACTTTAGAGAAAATAAACATAGCTATAAAGATTTAAAATTGGTAATTTTGGAAACATATATACCTACCAAACATGTGAGAATCGATGTGGAACGTTTCCTACTCCAGAGGGAGGCGTTTTACATTCACCACTTCAATACTTTATTCCCGTTTGGGTTAAATACGGATTGGGACCTCTCAGCCTTTTTATAAGTTGCCAAGTTCACTTTAACATCTAACAATTTATCACCAACTTTCCTCCTTTCTCCATCAGTACTGATTGTTGTGACGTTCTCTACCTCTAATACCACCACGAAAGTAGACATTCAGCTGTAGATGATTCAGTAGCATTACCTTTCACCTAGACTATTTAAACCAGATTTCGATTACCAATTCTAACGCGAGAACACAATAAGAATAAACCCATGAGGTTCACGCGCCAGAAAAGTTATTCCGATAGGTACGTCTCTGTCTGTTTCCCTGTCCGTTCTCTTTCTAGTCTTGGATAATGTATATTAATGATACCTCTAAGATAGTATTTTTATGTAAAGTATTAGAATGTACACATGCCAATAGTTTGTCTTGGACACTTGTAGAGGTGACTGGTTGTGAATTGTATACATATGTTTTCTCGTTATATACTGTAGACTCTGAGGAAGTCTCCGAAATGTCACCATACCGGAGGGACATCAGTTTTTAACGGACCTTGCATCCCCCTTATCTGGGTTGAGCCGATGTGTCTTCCACCTGATGAGCCACGCTCCGTGCCGTTCAGTAATGTAGAAAAAGACTCTAAAACTACTTATTATGACTTTACTTGCACGGACGTGTTGACATGCTTAGACTTTACATCATTATTGCTTGAAGTTTGCATCTTTTCGACTCACCCAGTTTCGGCTTGAAGAAGAGGGGAGGAGTATTCCTTTTGATACTGTCCTTTATTTCATGTCAGATATTCGGTGTTGTATCCCGAAATATAGTGTTATATATGTATGGTTATACATTGTGATGGTTTTAGACTCCTCAAGCAGTAGTTCAGTGTACCGCTATTTGTATCTCACAACTTTAGGCTAGAATAGTAAAGTTTATCCACTCGTTATTGTTCCGGGTGTTTGTCATTACTCTTGGGTAGAAGGCAGGGCTCTGTCTCCCTAAGCTGGACTGATAAATATCCCTTTGGGGCTTCCCCGATCAAAGGGAACCTTACTAACTCTGTATTACTATGTACTTTGTCTGTCTTTGTTCTTTTTCAGATGCTAATGGAAAATTAAACTCTTTGTGAGTAACATCAATGGAGTGGATGTCAATTTATCAGGCTATATCCTAGTGCTTTGCTTTATGCCCCCACATGCTACCAATATATTAAACCACCGCATACTCCCTGTAAGCGACAGGTGGAGTTATTTGAAGCTGATTGGGAAGCGGTACAGTGAGGCGACGTTAGGCTGCACTGAGAGTGTGCGGATAAAGGAAATTATCGCAGCCTAAAGGATCGGTACATGCCTCTTGTAAACCAGCGCCCAGTCGAGCGTTCAAGACATGGATGGCTGAGCAGTCGGATTTGGATCTGAGAGCCAGGAGGCTTTGTCAAGGCAAATAGAGCAGCAATTTCGGCTCCTCTAAAAAGAGGGTAAGATTAGCCTGCAATGTTTTGTTTCCTTACAGGTATAATGATGGATGACTCGGAGTCATCAATGGTTACCATAGAAGTGGAAGTGCCAGCATCAGGGCAATCTTCCAGGAATGAGAACCGGGAGTTCCTATTCCATCCCGTGATGGGACAAAGATTGTCAAAGCCCTTAACCCTTCAAGAACTTCTGGGAATATGTGAGTCTGAGGAAGAAGTGGAGGAGGAAAGCCAGCAAGGGGAAGCGGCAGGACTGTCTGATCAGCCTATCCTGGTGCTGCCCCCTGTGCATGGAGCCTCTCCAGATACAGAACTGAATCTGTTAAAGCCCCAGACAAGCTATGTTGACCAGGAGACCTACCGGGTAATGGATGAAGCTGCACAGGCAGATGCAGCTGCGGCTGAATGCATCCCCCTCTGTAACATGAGAGGAAAAAGCATATGGGCGGAGGAAGAGGAATGCCAGTCGGAGGAGGAAGCTCGTAAACAAGCTCACCGGAGCCTGTCTTGGGAAAGGGAGGTGCCTGCGGGTCCCCCTTCGACTTCTGAATGGCTACTGGACATGGTACGTAAAGCACCCTTTGAAGGGAGTGTGACGGACATCCAGAGGAGAAGTCTGATGGAAATCATTGAGCACCAGGTCCAGTATGAGGAGATTCTCCGAAGGTATGACCCCTCCAGTAGGGCATACCAGGTACTTGAGGAAGCTATTCCAGTGCACCCCGCTCGACAAAGTGTCACAGAGGAGGAAGCGCCAGGAGCCATTGTGGTGGCATCCCGAGCTCAGGAGAGCGGAATTTCAGCACCAACAGTCTCGGTCCAGGCGGGGCCAGACCGGAGTGTCGAATAAAGAGATCGACACGAACTGGCACAGTTGCTACAGGGAGTACCTGAGCCAGTGGTCTCGATCCAGCTGGGATCAGACCAATGGGTCGGAATGGGAGCCAGACCCAAGGAGGCACAGAAACCGGCTCTGGAACGGCTAAACTGTCCATTAAGCCACCAGGAGCCACGGCACTTTTCTCAGGAGAGGGGGTGGCCAGTGCCTATACTACTGCTATGGAGCAGGAGGAACTACAGCGGAAACTGCAGGAGCAGCAACAAAGGGCAGAGCGATATTGTACCTATATTGTAAAATTGCAACAGCAGCTTGTAGAGGCACAGGAAGCCTTAGCCTCCAAGCAAGCAGCCCACCAAGCAGAGAAAGTGGCAGCCGTTCCACCACCAAAGGAGGAAAACAGGCTTGACCAAATATATGGTCTCCTTCGACAGGAGCAGGTGGCTCGGTTGGCAGGTAATCTCGAAGGTGCGAGTGAAGCGGCACATTGAAGGGCTAAGATAAAACAGGAAATTGAGGACGAAAAATATGCCCAAGCTTTACAGGAGGAAGAAGGGACAGTGCAGTCGGCACCAGCCCAGCCTATACTCTCAGCGGTTCTGCAGCCCACTGCACCAGACCCGCTTCCGCAGATTAACCCACCGCCCAGAGCACCTGTACCTCAGCCTGACGGTCTACCGGCGCCACCAACGGGAGTTCTTCCCCCTCCTACTTCTTTTCCACAGGTTCCGCTTTTAGTGACACCAGGAGGAAACCCTCCCTTGCCAATGGGAGAGGTAGGAGGAGTTCCAACCGGAACAAGTCTATTGGGGGATTTGATGGCAAATTTCTTTGAAACGCAGATTTGCGTTATACAAATGAAGCAGCAACCAAATGAAGCAGCAACCTGTGACAGCCGATAATGCTGATCGGAAGCGTCTGCCAATTCTGACAGATCCCCAGGACATTCTCTCTTTTCTTTCCAGGTTTGAGCATGCATGCGAGGCAAAGAAAGTGGATGAGATTGAGTGGCCAGGACTAATCAGTACACAGCTGAGGGGTCTGATCCTGGACTATTTTGATGGATTGCCCAATGATTATACATGACCCCAAATACGATATGCTTTGGAGAAATAATGTCTGATGCTCCCTGACGTTCTGAGAATGAGATTCTGGAAGATCCAATGGGATGGTAAACAACCATTTGTTGCCCTCATGATTCAGCTGGCGCAAGCCTATGACTGATGCGTCCAAGCATCTAAAGTGGAGATGACACCAAGCGCCCAAGCATTTGCACTGAAGGAACAGATTATGGAGGTAATTCCACCTTCTTTAAGACTCAGCCTTGCTGATAAGGAGATTGATGATCCTCAGTTGCTTGCCCAGAAAGTTGATATGATTTGGATCAGCAAAATGAATGTCAAGAAGCAGATGCCTAAGACAGCCCAGTCTTCAGGGAAATTCAAAGAGACAAGAAGTCAGGCTTTTGCGAAGATACCGCCTGCATCGGGTGGAGCAAAGGAGCATGCGCCGAAATGGGACGGTAATAAGCCAAAGGGTAAGACAGCGCCTGTTTCTAACATTACCTGTTATTATTGCTCCAAGCCGGGACATAACCGCCAGCATTGCCCTGCATTGCAGAAAGGTGCAACTCAACCCGCAAAGGAGAAATCAGGAACCGGTACTTCTAGTTCCCGCATTGTTCAAGTGGCAAGCCAAACAACTGATTCGTCTGAGAATCAACCACCACAGACGGGAACAGCAGTAACTGCCTGAGATTCTGCTACAGGTTCGGACACACAGCAAGTCCAACCAGCTCGTGAGTATAGCGCTCACATTGTTAGAGACCCTAGAGTAGCATGGCAGCTGAATATTACCACTGCACACACAGAGACACCTATAGCTCTAGATCCTACTGAACTGCTAGGGAAGGATCTCTTGTCCAAAATGGAAGAGCAAAGATATGCTTTAGTGACTTTACTAAATGAGCAGGGAGAACCATTTGTCTCTATTAAAGCATTTAAAGATTCTGGTTCTGATTTTTTGCAGCATACATGAGTGTTTTGTTAAACCTGAACAGATTTTGCAGGATTGTTATTTACCTATAGAGGGATATCACCTTGAGGTTGGGGGAAAAGTGGTTAATAGTCCTGTGGCTAAAATTAAGCTGAAATATGGTTGTTTCACAGGAGAAGCTCTTTGCTTGGTCCACAGGTCTAGTAGCCACCCTTCCCTACTCCTAGGTCTTTCTGTAATGATTTTAGAGGAACAATTGAGGTCCAAGCAGGCCAATGTACTTAAAGTAGTAACCCGAAGTCAAAGCCAGCACCACCTGCTGGGCAGCCCAAAGTGTATTCTTGGGCATTTTCTGTAAAACTGGACTATGTTAATTTTGCTAAAGAACAATAACAGTGCCCAACTTTAGAAGAAATTAGGCAGAAGGCTAAATTGAATTTGCCTTTGTCAGGTGCCAGGCCAAGCCGGTTCTTTTATTCAGCAGATGGATTTTTGTACAAACAGATCAAGTTGCCTAAACCTGATACAGGGACTAGAGACTTGCTAGTTGTGCCTCAATCTTTTCAGGACATTGTTCTTAAAATGGCACATGACTCAGTGTTTGCATTGCATCAAGGAAGAAAGAAAACTCTTTAAAGAATTGCAGAACACATCTATTGGCCCAGGTGTACTTCTGATTGTAAAGAATTTATAAAAAGCTGTTTCACATGTCAAAGAATTGGGAATGTACAGTCTAAAACCAAAGCTAAACTTGGTGTACCTGAAATAGCAGGAAAGCCATTTCAGAGGGTAGAAATTCATGTGTTTGGTCCTTTACCAAAATCAAAAGGGGTAAAACAGTATGTATTTACCTATGTTGATACTTTTACAAAATGGTGTGAAGCTGTACCCTTAACTTCAATTTCTGCATCCCATATTGCTAAAGCATTTATTGAAATTGTCAGTAGGTTAGGTTTACCTGCTGAAATTGTCTCAGACTGAGGTGGAGCTTTTGTCTCACATCTAATGCAGACTGTATGCAAATTAGCAGGGGTAGAACAAACTTTTTCTTTGCCCTACCATCACCAATCCCATGGGACAGTAGAACGATTTCAAGGGTCACTACAAAGATTGTTGACTGCATATGTACAAGATTTTGGAGAAAACTGGGTGGAAGGTTTACCACTAATTCTCAGCACATACAGGTCAGCCCCACACAAAAGTTTAGGGGGAACCACACCAGCTGAGATGTTGTTTGGGTTCAATCTCCGAGGCCCTCTCCATCTTCTCAAAGGAGAATGGGAAGGTACAACCTCTGAATTGCCCCAACCAGTATCTAAATACATTGAAGACTTGCAGAAGAAGCTAAATGACATACATGCATTAGCTAAGAAACACCTGAAGTCAGCTCAGGATGTCACCAAGCTGTACTATGATAGTAAAGCTAGACACAGAGATTTCCAGCCAGGACAGCAGGTCATGGTTCTGAACCCGCATCCTGTTGGGCAGCTCCAAGTCCAATGTGAGGGTCCAGCCAAGGTATCGCAAAAGGTTGATGAATGTAACTATAAGATTCAATTTGAAGACACGCAGGTTTGTAAAATTGTTCATGCAAACTCTTTGAAACCTTATGTGTCCAGATCTAATGTACAAATGTTCAGAATTACAGGTTCAAAATCTTCAGGGGAAGAATGGGACTGGGTGAATGTTATGGAAGAATACCAAAATGCTGGAAATGTTGATTCTGTATATATTTCTGAAAATTTACCAGAAACTGAACAGTTAGCATTGAGAAATGTAATAGCCAAGTTCAGAGATTTGTTCACTTCTGAACCAGGATGTATACAGGTTAGCTGGAGCCATAGAAGCTAAAGTCAATGAGGAGGTTGACAAAATGTTAGCTCTAGGTGTGATAGAGAAATGTGAATCACCTTGGAACGCTCCTGTGGTGTTAGCTAAAAAGAAAAATGCTCAAGGGGAAATTTTACCTGAGATCAGATTTTGTGTAGACTATTGCAAACTTAATGCAGTTACACCACATGACCGTTTTCCTTTATCCAGGACAGATGACCTGATCCATAAGCTAGCTGGATCCAAATGGGTCACAACTCTGGATTTAACAAAAGGATTTTGGCAGATTCCTCTGACACAGGAAGCAAAGCTTAAAACTGCTTTCTGTACTACCAGAGGTCAATAATGTTTTACCATGATGCCTTTCGGTTTGAAAAACTCTCCAGCTTCATTCCAAAGGATGATGAACCATATTTTAAAGGGTTTACCATTCGCTGATGCCTACATCGATGATTTGGCCATTTATAGCCAAACATTTGAGGAACACTTGCAACACTTAGAAACTGTGTTAGCCAGACTGCAAGAAGCAGGCCTCACAGTCAATGCTAAGAGATGTCAATGGGGACAAGCCAGTGTGATCTACTTGGGACGAGAAGTGGGAAATGGAAAAGTCTCACCTGTAGATGCCAAAGTAGAGAGTGTCAAAGATTGGCCAATACCAATCACCAAAACACAAGTCAAGTCTTTCCTAGGCATGATGAATTACTACAGGCACTTCATTCCTCAGTTTAGTGAGATAGCCACACCTCTCACAGAACTGACAAAAAGATCACACCCCACAAAGGTAATTTGGACACCAGAATGTCAAAAAGCCTTTGAGACACTGAACCTGAAACTGATTCAGCCACCCATCTTAGTGTCTCCAGACTATCAGAAACAATTTGTTCTGAAAACTGATGCTTCAAACACAGGTATAGGAGCATGTCTACTACAAGAAGGAGAAGATGGGAAACTTCACCCTATCTCCTACTTTAGTAGAAAACTGTTGCCAAGGGAACAGGCCTATGCAGTGATAGAGAAAGAACTTCTAGCCATAATTTGGTCCATCACCAATCTTAGAAGTTACTTATGGGGTCAAGAGTTCATTCTCTTAACAGACCACAATGCCTTAGCTTTCCTGAACAGGATGAAAACCAAGAACCAGCACCTACTTCGCTGGGCTCTCCTTTTGCAAGACTTTTCATATAAGGTCTCTCATATCAAGGGGAAAGATAACATTGAGGCAGACTCTCTGAGCCGGATGTATGACAGCCAGGAAGGAGCTGAGGTCATTGAAATGGGTTGAAAAAACCCGTGTACATATCTTTTTCTGTACTTTGCTTTGCAGTAACTAGCCTTAAGAGAACCTCTGAGATCACTTAATGAACTCAGATGAGCTATTTTTGCAATATTGGTTTCCATTACTCAAGATCACCCAATATTGATGATGGTAGGTCCATGGGAGCATCCATCTTGGAAAGGGAGGGCGTGTCATGAACCTTGAGTAGCCATGGCAACCTTATCACTAAGAGCTACTGAAGCACTTGTAAGCACATTCCTTTCTTATGAGCCAAAACACAGCTGCATTTCCTAAAAGGAATGTACACCTGCATACCCCACGAGGGAGGATGACAAATAGGTCAGGTGGCAGAGTGACGACAGAGAATCTGACTACCCCACGAGGGAGAAGATGCCTTCCCCCTGTCAATCAAAACCCCATGACTCTGAACAGCTGCAGATTGAGTCATCCTAGGAATACAAAGGTGGGAGGGAAATCTGCTCCTTTTTGTGTATAAAAGCAGAGCCCTTTCCCTGAGTTCTTCAGTCCTCTTGGGTAGAAGGCAGGGCTCTGTCTCCCCAAGCTGGACTGATAAATATCCCTTTGGGGCTTCCCCAATCAAAGGGAACCTTACTAACTCTGTATTACTAAAGGATCGGTACATGCCTCCTGTAAACCAGCACCCAGTCGAGCGTTCAAGACAGGCCAAAGTATCTCAGAGACCACACCATCCCAAGAACCTCCGCCCATCCAACCAGAGCTGACCAGAGGGGCTCTCTACTTGTTCCATCTGCTAGAGAGGCTCATCTTCTCTGTGTCCGCTCCAGCCCTTTGGAACCTCCTACCCATGGAACTGAGGTTGCAGTCGGAATTGCTGCACTTCAGGAGAGATCTCAAAACCTGACTGGCAGGGCAGGCATGGGGCGTCGATGGTAAAGTGACCCCTGTCTGCTGGTTAAATTAGTATAATGCAAATAGTATCAGAGATAGTCCCTCTCATTTATTCTATTATTTGTGGGTGGGTTTTAAATGGGGCTTTTTAATGGGATTATTTGTTTTTAGGTTTTTTTAGCAGGGGGGGTTATATTGTAAGCTGCCCAGAGTATTTATGAATGGGGCGGCTATAAAAATATGAACTATAAATAAATAAACTATAAACACCAAGTCCAGATACTACTTTTCCCACCAATTAAAAATAAATAAATAACAGGAAGTGTTCATGAAAAGCATTTTGGTTTCTTGTATGTTTTTCCCCTTTAGGAGTAAGGACCTTTATGGACCTTGAAAAATCCCCAGAGCAAAAACTGTTTCTCCTGGGAGCTTCCAAAAGCAGAAAAGGTAAATTCTTTGGCCAATTTCTTTTCTTAAAAAATAATAATAACTGGAGGGCATTCATGAAAGCTCAGGACCACCAAAATGCTCAGAAGACTGCATGTGTCCATAGCTTTCCTTGTGCTCAGCACCAATATTTTAATTTCTCCATGTTCATGATTTTCAATCCCAGAATACTGACTCTAACTCAGCAATATAAAGAGAAAGAAGCAAAGGGGATGACATTTCCTTTCATTTCAAGTAATGAGATAGAAAACAAAACTATAAGACCTGGATAGTTTATGCACCTGTGATGCACACTTTTGGGTGACTCTGGGCTCTTTAGAAACAAAGAGTTCTGTAGGGACTACAAAAGTGTCTACTTCAGTGTTTCCCAACCTTTGGTTCTTGGATTTTGTTATGTACTGAATGGTTTGTGACAAGTACCCCTTTAACGGATTGTATCCGACAATTGTATCTATTGTAAGCAATCATTGACTCATTGTAACAAGCTGTTAAGAACAATGCTGCTCCTGCAGTAGCAGCGTTAGCCACAGGACACTCATTCACCTGAATACCTGAAGAGCAGGAAACTACTGCCACACTGCATCTGGAGAAGATGGGCATGACGTCCCATGACGTCACGCGGACAGTAACCAATGAACTATCACCCGGGCTATTCAAAATGTACTATAAATAAGGCTGTTTGATCCACCTGTATCTCATGTTCACCTTGACTACAATGCAATAAAGTCGGTTTTAGCCCTTTCTGCGGCTCCTGCTTGTCTTCTGTGCAAGACACCAAAGATTTCAATTCACAGAAGCCTCAGTCATTTCCCCAAAGAACTGATCAGCCACTGTATTCACTTAGGCTTCTGGGAATTGAAGTCCAAGAACCAAAGTTTGGGAAACACTGGTCTACATCCATATTGAGGGTTATTCCTGGTAAATTTTAGTGGCCTCCTCAAAAATCAATTTGTGTCATATTTTATTTGTGCATTCATGTTCACCTTTAAGTGAACCTAAACCAGTACTGTCTCAACACTGTACTTCAATATCATGGATGTCATGATTCTTGCAACTTTTTACATTCCCCTCATAACAGTTTTGTTGCAATGGTGTCCAACAGTCTAAAACAAGACATTACTTTGTAGGGAAACTGTAATTTAGTGTAATCTATGGCACAGTGTAATTAGGTAGCCAGTACATCATGTGAATAAATGATGTTTGTGCAATGCTGATGGAAGTCTAATGAGGAAACTGTGCATTTTGAAATGATATAATACATTACAATGGGAGCCTATATAGCTATTGGTCTAAAATACTGGAGCCTAGACATGTATAAATTATTTATATCAGTGAAAATGAGCTGCCAGCAATGTCTATGTGGATAAGTTCCCATGGCAAGTAGCACACTGAGTCCCACAATGTCCTGAAAGTAACCCATTATGATGCATGTTTCTATTTCTATTGACAAGAAGGCCTGGACTTTGACTATGAAATGTTGTGCCAAGGCGTTGCTGAGCAGATACAAAGTTTTAATTTATTTATTTGTAATGGAAAATGTATAATGCCGCCTTTGCGATAAAACCCTGTTCGGTGTGAAATGAATGTTAAATTATAATGTTTAGCTGCACATCCCAGTGTTTATATTTTGCAACTTAGGTTGCCAAACTGTAATTTCCTTTATTAGCAAGAGACTCAAAACTATCTAATTTTGATCATTGCTGACATTTGAATCTCATTTAGGATTGAAGTATTTCAATTTAAACATTAAGAACCATGTTCACACATATTTAATAGCAGTAGAGTAAACAGTTTGCATTGATTAGACAGAAAGCACATCTTTTACAGATAGCAAGCAAAATAATACAACTTCTTTTGCCAGAGCTGATTCTCACAATGGCTTATACACTGTATGCATCTAAGCTACTTTTCACCTGCTACCTATTTTCCAAGGAGTGGGATAAGAAGAAACATCATAGGAATTTTATATGGAATGCTTAGGGCTAAGATAACAGATGGAACACCTCTTCCCACATGACATGGCCTTCAGTATGCTACGTGCCCCAAGTACAGCCACACTGTGGAAACCTTTGACATCAAGGGCATATTGGCAGCCACAGCAGCCCTGTTTTCCAAAGATACACAAACTCAAATGTGTTCTTAGCTGACATGAGAAAAGAACCTTGTCAGAAGCTCAGTGCGTGAACAGGTTTTTCAGATCTGAAAGGAGAAAGGACAAGCCAGGGAGTAGGCTGTTAATCGTTCTAGAGACATTGATAAGTCCCATTGGTTGTCTACCACAGAGAAACTATATATTGTGGAAACAGGAAAGAACAGACTGTAATACAAACAACCAGTCACGTTTAGAGACTGTAGGTTTCAGGTAGGGTGCAGCCATTTCATGAATGGCATCTATGAGGCAAGATGAGGTGTCACTCAGCCCCCTAGAATTTTCTTGAAGAGAAAGCATACTCCATGACCTGTAAGGTGATTTGGGGCCATGGGGTCAGATAGGCAGGATATCTCTCAATGCTATTTCCAGGGAATCCTAAGCAGGTGAAGGCATCTACTTGGGAATACCCTGAAGCAAACCATGAGCCACTGTGTGAGACAGAATGCTGGACTGGATGGGCTGTAGCCTGTTCCAGCAAGGCTGTTCTTATGTTTTTACTAGCATAGTTTGCCCAGCCATGCCAGGCATTTTTAATGTGTGTGTTGGTGGTTTGGGGTGGTTTTGGTTTTGCACAACCACTACTCCTAGGAAAAAAACCACTCCACCCACCAACTCACACATTATTATTTTTATTATTATGGCAGGAGTGTGTGTGTGTGTGTGTGTGTGTGTGTGTGTGTGTGTGTGTGTGTGTGTGTGTGTGTGTGTGTGTGTGTGTGTGTGTGTGAATGTAGTCCACCAGGGGGTGCTATTTTTAGTTAATATTTTTGTTAACTAAAATAGCACCCTCTGATGGACTACATTCACTAATGTTCAGTGCGGAGGAGGCGTTCGTGCAGGGAGGACGTCTTTTTTGGTTGTTCCCTGTAGGTGAATTTTTTGCTGGTTTTGGGTGTGTGTCAGTATGTGTGTGTGTGTGTGTGTGTGTGTGTGTGTGTGTGTGTGTGTGTGTGTGTGTGTGTGTGTGTGTGTGTGTGTGTGTGTGTGTGTTCAGAAGGTTTAATGTGGCCTTGCCTTGCTGGCCAGGCCACGTTAAATTCTTGTGTTGGGGTGGGGGTTCTTTTATTTATTTATGTATTTTTACAGGGGGCCCGGCCGGTGCCTTGCCATACCTTGGGTTTGGGGGGGGAGAGGGGGGTGTCCCCTTCCCCCAAGCTACGAGCCGGCTTGGGCAGGCCTCCAAGGCTGCAGGGAAAACATAGTTTTTCCCCATTGCCTCACCGAAGCATGGGTTGGGGGGGAAGAAAGGGGAATCCTCTTTCCCCACCCCCATGCTATGGTGGTGGCTTGTCCCGGCCTCCGAGGTTGTGGAGAATTTTTTTTCCTCTGCTGTCTTTCTGAAGCTATGGGGAGAGGGGGGTACCCCCCAAGCTATGGGGAAGTTGTGGGAGATGGAGGCCGAGAACGGTGCTCTGTGCTTAGCCTTTGTCCCACAGAGACATCTGACTACCCCACGAGAGAGAAGATGCCTCCCCCTGTCAATCAAAAACCCGTGACTCTGAAAACCTGCAGACTGAGTCATCCTAGGAATGCAAAGGTGGGAGGGAAATCTGCTCCTTTTGTGTATAAAAGCAGAGCCCTTTCCCTGAGTTCTTCAGTCCTCTTGGGTAGAACCAACATTGTTCTCCAATAAAAAAGAGTTCCTTGACAAATGGATGGCTATCTTGGACCAATGTTCATTTGATCTGATTCTACTTATCATAGACCAATGCCATCAAGAATCAGAAATGATTGGGAAGGACATCGACACCGTGAAAGAACAACTCACCGTGATTCCGGATAGCCTTGTACCGGGGGGGATGGCAGATTTAGACAACCGTCTTAAAAGTTTTAAAGATGAGTTGTTAGCTTTCAAAAATAAAAAACTAAATAGAGACAGGAGTGATTACCACAATGAGCAAGTGTATAGATGGCAGTCTACCAAAAAACATATTCAAAAACAGGTAACTTGGAGACGTCCCGTGGAGATGTCAGAATATGAAACCACGGATTCGGATATAGCGGATTCTTCCGCGGATGAAATCACCCGAGATCCATATAATTTCAGGACGAACAGATATAGGGGAGGTGCCTCCACTTCGACCGGCTCGAGACAACGCAATAGGATGGATTTTCTAGACAAAAGACCGCCAAAGAAGACCAGAAAGAAATGACCAGAGGACATGCTTCCCCCATGCCATCTTTGGTCTTCAATTTCTCCAGCCGAGCCCTTACGGTAAGGGAAATAGAGTTACTCAATCTTGGCATGGGGTTTGTCCCCACGCCAAAATACTCCCCCTTCAAAACCAAAGTGGACGTTTTCAAGCTCATTAGACTCCTGAAACTAAAAACATTCTTCAAGGACAACACCACACAACCCAAATTGTTCACTTCACGCCTAATATAGACAACCCGTCCATTGACGTCTTCAGGAGGCTCATCCTGAGAGATATAGGCAAATTAGAAAGTACATCTAAAAAGTCCTACAACTTAAAACGAGAAGATATGACTCTTCTTAACAATCTAGGTCGCGATCCAGAATTAATAATAAAATCAGCTGATAAGGGAGGAGGGATTGTTCTACTCGATAAAACGGACTATTTGAAAGCTGCACGACATCAATTATCTGATACAAATTACTATATGGAAATAGACCACAACCCGACCACGCATGTATCCAACATAATTTTAGTGGTCCTACAAGGGGGTTTAGCGATGGACTACATTGAGGAAAGTACTTTTCGGTTTCTGTTCAACAAATACCCCAGGACACCTATTTTTTACCTCTTACCCAAAGTGCACAAATACTCTCCGGAGTTAGATATTTTTCCATGTAGACCTATCATCAGCGCAAATAATTCCCTATTGGAACCGATCGCTAAATTTATTAATCATCACATCTTCCCGTTTTCGATCAACACGCCGGCTTATGTAAAAGATACTACACATTTTATACAATCAGTGGATAACTTTGCAGTCCCTACGGACGCAGTTTTGCTCACGATGGATGTCAGCTCGCTGTATACAAATATACCCCTGTCTGAAGCTAGAACACTCATAGCCCATCATTTAGACTCTAGACCAAACGGCTTTCCACCCACGGATTTTCTTTTGGATTTAGTGGACATATGCTTTGAGCACAACTTTTTCAGATTCGACAATCGTTATTTTGTACAAATTCAAGGAGTCTCTATGGGCTGTAATTTCGCCCCGTCAGTTGCTAACATTTTCATGTGCAATTTTGATTTAACCTTCATTTGCGACCCCACCGTTAATCCTTACTTTACAGACATCCTATGTTATAAAAGATATATTGATGACCTATTTTTTATTTTTAAGAATCAGGATTCTATTCATGATTTTTGCCACTGGATCAATCTTCTACATCCTCAGTTAAAATTTACTTATAACTTACAACCCACATCTTTATCCTTTTTGGATCTCATGGTTTTTATTGCAGATGGGAAAATTCAAACCAAATTATTTCATAAACCGACAGATCGGTTCCCATACCTCCAGTTTAGGTCCTTTCATCCCAAACACCTTAAAGCCAATATTCCATACAGCCTGTTCATTAGAGCAAAACGGAATTCCACTAATCCACGAGATTTCGTCTTAGCAGCTGATAAAATTTCAGGCATCCTAAGACATAGGGGTTATCCCAACAGCATCATTAAAGAAGCACGCAGCAAGGCTATTAGTCGTCCCAGACATACCTTGCTGGAGGAGGTTAAGAGAGCACCACAGGACAACTCTAGGTTGTTCTGGTCGCTCGATTATACCCCGCTTGCCAATAAAATCAAGAATATTATTCTCAAACATTGGCATGTCTTGGACAATACCCCTGGCTGCCAATTGCCACCCATGATTGGCTTCCGTAAAACCAACTCGATTGCCAATTATGTCTCTCGAGCTGACATCTCGCCCCGGCATGATATCTCCAGTTCCCCCATAGGTCACTTTGCATGCGGGCACTGTAAGTACTGCTCTTACATGTGGCGGACACAGCACGTACAACTACCTTCAAGCAACTTCACGCTGGAATTAAAATCATTTTCTAGTTGCAGTACGAAGGAATCCATATATATGATCAAATGTACCTGTCAGCTAGCTTATATTGGGCAGTCCAGGAGACCAATCAGGGTACGTTTGGGCGAACATATATCACGGATCAAGAATCGCACCCCAAACGCACCAATGGTCAGCCACTTTAGAGAAAATAAACATAGCTATAAAGATTTAAAATTGGTAATTTTGGAAACATATATACCTACCAAACATGTGAGAATCGATGTGGAACGTTTCCTACTCCAGAGGGAGGCGTTTTACATTCACCACTTCAATACTTTATTCCCGTTTGGGTTAAATACGGATTGGGACCTCTCAGCCTTTTTATAAGTTGCCAAGTTCACTTTAACATCTAACAATTTATCACCAACTTTCCTCCTTTCTCCATCAGTACTGATTGTTGTGACGTTCTCTACCTCTAATACCACCACGAAAGTAGACATTCAGCTGTAGATGATTCAGTAGCATTACCTTTCACCTAGACTATTTAAACCAGATTTCGATTACCAATTCTAACGCGAGAACACAATAAGAATAAACCCATGAGGTTCACGCGCCAGAAAAGTTATTCCGATAGGTACGTCTCTGTCTGTTTCCCTGTCCGTTCTCTTTCTAGTCTTGGATAATGTATATTAATGATACCTCTAAGATAGTATTTTTATGTAAAGTATTAGAATGTACACATGCCAATAGTTTGTCTTGGACACTTGTAGAGGTGACTGGTTGTGAATTGTATACATATGTTTTCTCGTTATATACTGTAGACTCTGAGGAAGTCTCCGAAATGTCACCATACCGGAGGGACATCAGTTTTTAACGGACCTTGCATCCCCCTTATCTGGGTTGAGCCGATGTGTCTTCCACCTGATGAGCCACGCTCCGTGCCGTTCAGTAATGTAGAAAAAGACTCTAAAACTACTTATTATGACTTTACTTGCACGGACGTGTTGACATGCTTAGACTTTACATCATTATTGCTTGAAGTTTGCATCTTTTCGACTCACCCAGTTTCGGCTTGAAGAAGAGGGGAGGAGTATTCCTTTTGATACTGTCCTTTATTTCATGTCAGATATTCGGTGTTGTATCCCGAAATATAGTGTTATATATGTATGGTTATACATTATGATGGTTTTAGACTCCTCAAGCAGTAGTTCAGTGTACCGCTATTTGTATCTCACAACTTTAGGCTAGAATAGTAAAGTTTATCCACTCGTTATTGTTCCGGGTGTTTGTCATTACTCTTGGGTAGAAGGCAGGGCTCTGTCTCCCTAAGCTGGACTGATAAATATCCCTTTGGGGCTTCCCCGATCAAAGGGAACCTTACTAACTCTGTATTACTATGTACTTTGTCTGTCTTTGTTCTTTTTCAGATGCTAATGGAAAATTAAACTCTTTGTGAGTAACATCAATGGAG
Source organism: Bradypodion ventrale (assembly GCA_035047345.1). Classification (NCBI taxonomy): domain Eukaryota; kingdom Metazoa; phylum Chordata; class Lepidosauria; order Squamata; family Chamaeleonidae; genus Bradypodion; species Bradypodion ventrale. The sequence continues at coordinate 231,753,229 of JAWDJE010000002.1, read as the reverse complement.
TGGATGTCAATTTATCAGGCTATATCCTAGTGCTTTGCTTTATGCCCCCACATGCTACCAATATATTAAACCACCGCATACTCCCTGTAAGCGACAGGTGGAGTTATTTGAAGCTGATTGGGAAGCGGTACAGTGAGGCGACGTTAGGCTGCACTGAGAGTGTGCGGATAAAGGAAATTATCGCAGCCTAAAGGATCGGTACATGCCTCTTGTAAACCAGCGCCCAGTCGAGCGTTCAAGACATGGATGGCTGAGCAGTCGGATTTGGATCTGAGAGCCAGGAGGCTTTGTCAAGGCAAATAGAGCAGCAATTTCGGCTCCTCTAAAAAGAGGGTAAGATTAGCCTGCAATGTTTTGTTTCCTTACAGGTATAATGATGGATGACTCGGAGTCATCAATGGTTACCATAGAAGTGGAAGTGCCAGCATCAGGGCAATCTTCCAGGAATGAGAACCGGGAGTTCCTATTCCATCCCGTGATGGGACAAAGATTGTCAAAGCCCTTAACCCTTCAAGAACTTCTGGGAATATGTGAGTCTGAGGAAGAAGTGGAGGAGGAAAGCCAGCAAGGGGAAGCGGCAGGACTGTCTGATCAGCCTATCCTGGTGCTGCCCCCTGTGCATGGAGCCTCTCCAGATACAGAACTGAATCTGTTAAAGCCCCAGACAAGCTATGTTGACCAGGAGACCTACCGGGTAATGGATGAAGCTGCACAGGCAGATGCAGCTGCGGCTGAATGCATCCCCCTCTGTAACATGAGAGGAAAAAGCATATGGGCGGAGGAAGAGGAATGCCAGTCGGAGGAGGAAGCTCGTAAACAAGCTCACCGGAGCCTGTCTTGGGAAAGGGAGGTGCCTGCGGGTCCCCCTTCGACTTCTGAATGGCTACTGGACATGGTACGTAAAGCACCCTTTGAAGGGAGTGTGACGGACATCCAGAGGAGAAGTCTGATGGAAATCATTGAGCACCAGGTCCAGTATGAGGAGATTCTCCGAAGGTATGACCCCTCCAGTAGGGCATACCAGGTACTTGAGGAAGCTATTCCAGTGCACCCCGCTCGACAAAGTGTCACAGAGGAGGAAGCGCCAGGAGCCATTGTGGTGGCATCCCGAGCTCAGGAGAGCGGAATTTCAGCACCAACAGTCTCGGTCCAGGCGGGGCCAGACCGGAGTGTCGAATAAAGAGATCGACACGAACTGGCACAGTTGCTACAGGGAGTACCTGAGCCAGTGGTCTCGATCCAGCTGGGATCAGACCAATGGGTCGGAATGGGAGCCAGACCCAAGGAGGCACAGAAACCGGCTCTGGAACGGCTAAACTGTCCATTAAGCCACCAGGAGCCACGGCACTTTTCTCAGGAGAGGGGGTGGCCAGTGCCTATACTACTGCTATGGAGCAGGAGGAACTACAGCGGAAACTGCAGGAGCAGCAACAAAGGGCAGAGCGATATTGTACCTATATTGTAAAATTGCAACAGCAGCTTGTAGAGGCACAGGAAGCCTTAGCCTCCAAGCAAGCAGCCCACCAAGCAGAGAAAGTGGCAGCCGTTCCACCACCAAAGGAGGAAAACAGGCTTGACCAAATATATGGTCTCCTTCGACAGGAGCAGGTGGCTCGGTTGGCAGGTAATCTCGAAGGTGCGAGTGAAGCGGCACATTGAAGGGCTAAGATAAAACAGGAAATTGAGGACGAAAAATATGCCCAAGCTTTACAGGAGGAAGAAGGGACAGTGCAGTCGGCACCAGCCCAGCCTATACTCTCAGCGGTTCTGCAGCCCACTGCACCAGACCCGCTTCCGCAGATTAACCCACCGCCCAGAGCACCTGTACCTCAGCCTGACGGTCTACCGGCACCACCAACGGGAGTTCTTCCCCCTCCTACTTCTTTTCCACAGGTTCCGCTTTTAGTGACACCAGGAGGAAACCCTCCCTTGCCAATGGGAGAGGTAGGAGGAGTTCCAACCGGAACAAGTCTATTGGGGGATTTGATGGCAAATTTCTTTGAAACGCAGATTTGCGTTATACAAATGAAGCAGCAACCAAATGAAGCAGCAACCTGTGACAGCCGATAATGCTGATCGGAAGCGTCTGCCAATTCTGACAGATCCCCAGGACATTCTCTCTTTTCTTTCCAGGTTTGAGCATGCATGCGAGGCAAAGAAAGTGGATGAGATTGAGTGGCCAGGACTAATCAGTACACAGCTGAGGGGTCTGATCCTGGACTATTTTGATGGATTGCCCAATGATTATACATGACCCCAAATACGATATGCTTTGGAGAAATAATGTCTGATGCTCCCTGACGTTCTGAGAATGAGATTCTGGAAGATCCAATGGGATGGTAAACAACCATTTGTTGCCCTCATGATTCAGCTGGCGCAAGCCTATGACTGATGCGTCCAAGCATCTAAAGTGGAGATGACACCAAGCGCCCAAGCATTTGCACTGAAGGAACAGATTATGGAGGTAATTCCACCTTCTTTAAGACTCAGCCTTGCTGATAAGGAGATTGATGATCCTCAGTTGCTTGCCCAGAAAGTTGATATGATTTGGATCAGCAAAATGAATGTCAAGAAGCAGATGCCTAAGACAGCCCAGTCTTCAGGGAAATTCAAAGAGACAAGAAGTCAGGCTTTTGCGAAGATACCGCCTGCATCGGGTGGAGCAAAGGAGCATGCGCCGAAATGGGACGGTAATAAGCCAAAGGGTAAGACAGCGCCTGTTTCTAACATTACCTGTTATTATTGCTCCAAGCCGGGACATAACCGCCAGCATTGCCCTGCATTGCAGAAAGGTGCAACTCAACCCGCAAAGGAGAAATCAGGAACCGGTACTTCTAGTTCCCGCATTGTTCAAGTGGCAAGCCAAACAACTGATTCGTCTGAGAATCAACCACCACAGACGGGAACAGCAGTAACTGCCTGAGATTCTGCTACAGGTTCGGACACACAGCAAGTCCAACCAGCTCGTGAGTATAGCGCTCACATTGTTAGAGACCCTAGAGTAGCATGGCAGCTGAATATTACCACTGCACACACAGAGACACCTATAGCTCTAGATCCTACTGAACTGCTAGGGAAGGATCTCTTGTCCAAAATGGAAGAGCAAAGATATGCTTTAGTGACTTTACTAAATGAGCAGGGAGAACCATTTGTCTCTATTAAAGCATTTAAAGATTCTGGTTCTGATTTTTTGCAGCATACATGAGTGTTTTGTTAAACCTGAACAGATTTTGCAGGATTGTTATTTACCTATAGAGGGATATCACCTTGAGGTTGGGGGAAAAGTGGTTAATAGTCCTGTGGCTAAAATTAAGCTGAAATATGGTTGTTTCACAGGAGAAGCTCTTTGCTTGGTCCACAGGTCTAGTAGCCACCCTTCCCTACTCCTAGGTCTTTCTGTAATGATTTTAGAGGAACAATTGAGGTCCAAGCAGGCCAATGTACTTAAAGTAGTAACCCGAAGTCAAAGCCAGCACCACCTGCTGGGCAGCCCAAAGTGTATTCTTGGGCATTTTCTGTAAAACTGGACTATGTTAATTTTGCTAAAGAACAATAACAGTGCCCAACTTTAGAAGAAATTAGGCAGAAGGCTAAATTGAATTTGCCTTTGTCAGGTGCCAGGCCAAGCCGGTTCTTTTATTCAGCAGATGGATTTTTGTACAAACAGATCAAGTTGCCTAAACCTGATACAGGGACTAGAGACTTGCTAGTTGTGCCTCAATCTTTTCAGGACATTGTTCTTAAAATGGCACATGACTCAGTGTTTGCATTGCATCAAGGAAGAAAGAAAACTCTTTAAAGAATTGCAGAACACATCTATTGGCCCAGGTGTACTTCTGATTGTAAAGAATTTATAAAAAGCTGTTTCACATGTCAAAGAATTGGGAATGTACAGTCTAAAACCAAAGCTAAACTTGGTGTACCTGAAATAGCAGGAAAGCCATTTCAGAGGGTAGAAATTCATGTGTTTGGTCCTTTACCAAAATCAAAAGGGGTAAAACAGTATGTATTTACCTATGTTGATACTTTTACAAAATGGTGTGAAGCTGTACCCTTAACTTCAATTTCTGCATCCCATATTGCTAAAGCATTTATTGAAATTGTCAGTAGGTTAGGTTTACCTGCTGAAATTGTCTCAGACTGAGGTGGAGCTTTTGTCTCACATCTAATGCAGACTGTATGCAAATTAGCAGGGGTAGAACAAACTTTTTCTTTGCCCTACCATCACCAATCCCATGGGACAGTAGAACGATTTCAAGGGTCACTACAAAGATTGTTGACTGCATATGTACAAGATTTTGGAGAAAACTGGGTGGAAGGTTTACCACTAATTCTCAGCACATACAGGTCAGCCCCACACAAAAGTTTAGGGGGAACCACACCAGCTGAGATGTTGTTTGGGTTCAATCTCCGAGGCCCTCTCCATCTTCTCAAAGGAGAATGGGAAGGTACAACCTCTGAATTGCCCCAACCAGTATCTAAATACATTGAAGACTTGCAGAAGAAGCTAAATGACATACATGCATTAGCTAAGAAACACCTGAAGTCAGCTCAGGATGTCACCAAGCTGTACTATGATAGTAAAGCTAGACACAGAGATTTCCAGCCAGGACAGCAGGTCATGGTTCTGAACCCGCATCCTGTTGGGCAGCTCCAAGTCCAATGTGAGGGTCCAGCCAAGGTATCGCAAAAGGTTGATGAATGTAACTATAAGATTCAATTTGAAGACACGCAGGTTTGTAAAATTGTTCATGCAAACTCTTTGAAACCTTATGTGTCCAGATCTAATGTACAAATGTTCAGAATTACAGGTTCAAAATCTTCAGGGGAAGAATGGGACTGGGTGAATGTTATGGAAGAATACCAAAATGCTGGAAATGTTGATTCTGTATATATTTCTGAAAATTTACCAGAAACTGAACAGTTAGCATTGAGAAATGTAATAGCCAAGTTCAGAGATTTGTTCACTTCTGAACCAGGATGTATACAGGTTAGCTGGAGCCATAGAAGCTAAAGTCAATGAGGAGGTTGACAAAATGTTAGCTCTAGGTGTGATAGAGAAATGTGAATCACCTTGGAACGCTCCTGTGGTGTTAGCTAAAAAGAAAAATGCTCAAGGGGAAATTTTACCTGAGATCAGATTTTGTGTAGACTATTGCAAACTTAATGCAGTTACACCACATGACCGTTTTCCTTTATCCAGGACAGATGACCTGATCCATAAGCTAGCTGGATCCAAATGGGTCACAACTCTGGATTTAACAAAAGGATTTTGGCAGATTCCTCTGACACAGGAAGCAAAGCTTAAAACTGCTTTCTGTACTACCAGAGGTCAATAATGTTTTACCATGATGCCTTTCGGTTTGAAAAACTCTCCAGCTTCATTCCAAAGGATGATGAACCATATTTTAAAGGGTTTACCATTCGCTGATGCCTACATCGATGATTTGGCCATTTATAGCCAAACATTTGAGGAACACTTGCAACACTTAGAAACTGTGTTAGCCAGACTGCAAGAAGCAGGCCTCACAGTCAATGCTAAGAGATGTCAATGGGGACAAGCCAGTGTGATCTACTTGGGACGAGAAGTGGGAAATGGAAAAGTCTCACCTGTAGATGCCAAAGTAGAGAGTGTCAAAGATTGGCCAATACCAATCACCAAAACACAAGTCAAGTCTTTCCTAGGCATGATGAATTACTACAGGCACTTCATTCCTCAGTTTAGTGAGATAGCCACACCTCTCACAGAACTGACAAAAAGATCACACCCCACAAAGGTAATTTGGACACCAGAATGTCAAAAAGCCTTTGAGACACTGAACCTGAAACTGATTCAGCCACCCATCTTAGTGTCTCCAGACTATCAGAAACAATTTGTTCTGAAAACTGATGCTTCAAACACAGGTATAGGAGCATGTCTACTACAAGAAGGAGAAGATGGGAAACTTCACCCTATCTCCTACTTTAGTAGAAAACTGTTGCCAAGGGAACAGGCCTATGCAGTGATAGAGAAAGAACTTCTAGCCATAATTTGGTCCATCACCAATCTTAGAAGTTACTTATGGGGTCAAGAGTTCATTCTCTTAACAGACCACAATGCCTTAGCTTTCCTGAACAGGATGAAAACCAAGAACCAGCACCTACTTCGCTGGGCTCTCCTTTTGCAAGACTTTTCATATAAGGTCTCTCATATCAAGGGGAAAGATAACATTGAGGCAGACTCTCTGAGCCGGATGTATGACAGCCAGGAAGGAGCTGAGGTCATTGAAATGGGTTGAAAAAACCCGTGTACATATCTTTTTCTGTACTTTGCTTTGCAGTAACTAGCCTTAAGAGAACCTCTGAGATCACTTAATGAACTCAGATGAGCTATTTTTGCAATATTGGTTTCCATTACTCAAGATCACCCAATATTGATGATGGTAGGTCCATGGGAGCATCCATCTTGGAAAGGGAGGGCGTGTCATGAACCTTGAGTAGCCATGGCAACCTTATCACTAAGAGCTACTGAAGCACTTGTAAGCACATTCCTTTCTTATGAGCCAAAACACAGCTGCATTTCCTAAAAGGAATGTACACCTGCATACCCCACGAGGGAGGATGACAAATAGGTCAGGTGGCAGAGTGACGACAGAGAATCTGACTACCCCACGAGGGAGAAGATGCCTTCCCCCTGTCAATCAAAACCCCATGACTCTGAACAGCTGCAGATTGAGTCATCCTAGGAATACAAAGGTGGGAGGGAAATCTGCTCCTTTTTGTGTATAAAAGCAGAGCCCTTTCCCTGAGTTCTTCAGTCCTCTTGGGTAGAAGGCAGGGCTCTGTCTCCCCAAGCTGGACTGATAAATATCCCTTTGGGGCTTCCCCAATCAAAGGGAACCTTACTAACTCTGTATTACTAAAGGATCGGTACATGCCTCCTGTAAACCAGCACCCAGTCGAGCGTTCAAGACAGGCCAAAGTATCTCAGAGACCACACCATCCCAAGAACCTCCGCCCATCCAACCAGAGCTGACCAGAGGGGCTCTCTACTTGTTCCATCTGCTAGAGAGGCTCATCTTCTCTGTGTCCGCTCCAGCCCTTTGGAACCTCCTACCCATGGAACTGAGGTTGCAGTCGGAATTGCTGCACTTCAGGAGAGATCTCAAAACCTGACTGGCAGGGCAGGCATGGGGCGTCGATGGTAAAGTGACCCCTGTCTGCTGGTTAAATTAGTATAATGCAAATAGTATCAGAGATAGTCCCTCTCATTTATTCTATTATTTGTGGGTGGGTTTTAAATGGGGCTTTTTAATGGGATTATTTGTTTTTAGGTTTTTTTAGCAGGGGGGGTTATATTGTAAGCTGCCCAGAGTATTTATGAATGGGGCGGCTATAAAAATATGAACTATAAATAAATAAACTATAAACACCAAGTCCAGATACTACTTTTCCCACCAATTAAAAATAAATAAATAACAGGAAGTGTTCATGAAAAGCATTTTGGTTTCTTGTATGTTTTTCCCCTTTAGGAGTAAGGACCTTTATGGACCTTGAAAAATCCCCAGAGCAAAAACTGTTTCTCCTGGGAGCTTCCAAAAGCAGAAAAGGTAAATTCTTTGGCCAATTTCTTTTCTTAAAAAATAATAATAACTGGAGGGCATTCATGAAAGCTCAGGACCACCAAAATGCTCAGAAGACTGCATGTGTCCATAGCTTTCCTTGTGCTCAGCACCAATATTTTAATTTCTCCATGTTCATGATTTTCAATCCCAGAATACTGACTCTAACTCAGCAATATAAAGAGAAAGAAGCAAAGGGGATGACATTTCCTTTCATTTCAAGTAATGAGATAGAAAACAAAACTATAAGACCTGGATAGTTTATGCACCTGTGATGCACACTTTTGGGTGACTCTGGGCTCTTTAGAAACAAAGAGTTCTGTAGGGACTACAAAAGTGTCTACTTCAGTGTTTCCCAACCTTTGGTTCTTGGATTTTGTTATGTACTGAATGGTTTGTGACAAGTACCCCTTTAACGGATTGTATCCGACAATTGTATCTATTGTAAGCAATCATTGACTCATTGTAACAAGCTGTTAAGAACAATGCTGCTCCTGCAGTAGCAGCGTTAGCCACAGGACACTCATTCACCTGAATACCTGAAGAGCAGGAAACTACTGCCACACTGCATCTGGAGAAGATGGGCATGACGTCCCATGACGTCACGCGGACAGTAACCAATGAACTATCACCCGGGCTATTCAAAATGTACTATAAATAAGGCTGTTTGATCCACCTGTATCTCATGTTCACCTTGACTACAATGCAATAAAGTCGGTTTTAGCCCTTTCTGCGGCTCCTGCTTGTCTTCTGTGCAAGACACCAAAGATTTCAATTCACAGAAGCCTCAGTCATTTCCCCAAAGAACTGATCAGCCACTGTATTCACTTAGGCTTCTGGGAATTGAAGTCCAAGAACCAAAGTTTGGGAAACACTGGTCTACATCCATATTGAGGGTTATTCCTGGTAAATTTTAGTAGCCTCCTCAAAAATCAATTTGTGTCATATTTTATTTGTGCATTCATGTTCACCTTTAAGTGAACCTAAACCAGTACTGTCTCAACACTGTACTTCAATATCATGGATGTCATGATTCTTGCAACTTTTTACATTCCCCTCATAACAGTTTTGTTGCAATGGTGTCCAACAGTCTAAAACAAGACATTACTTTGTAGGGAAACTGTAATTTAGTGTAATCTATGGCACAGTGTAATTAGGTAGCCAGTACATCATGTGAATAAATGATGTTTGTGCAATGCTGATGGAAGTCTAATGAGGAAACTGTGCATTTTGAAATGATATAATACATTACAATGGGAGCCTATATAGCTATTGGTCTAAAATACTGGAGCCTAGACATGTATAAATTATTTATATCAGTGAAAATGAGCTGCCAGCAATGTCTATGTGGATAAGTTCCCATGGCAAGTAGCACACTGAGTCCCACAATGTCCTGAAAGTAACCCATTATGATGCATGTTTCTATTTCTATTGACAAGAAGGCCTGGACTTTGACTATGAAATGTTGTGCCAAGGCGTTGCTGAGCAGATACAAAGTTTTAATTTATTTATTTGTAATGGAAAATGTATAATGCCGCCTTTGCGATAAAACCCTGTTCGGTGTGAAATGAATGTTAAATTATAATGTTTAGCTGCACATCCCAGTGTTTATATTTTGCAACTTAGGTTGCCAAACTGTAATTTCCTTTATTAGCAAGAGACTCAAAACTATCTAATTTTGATCATTGCTGACATTTGAATCTCATTTAGGATTGAAGTATTTCAATTTAAACATTAAGAACCATGTTCACACATATTTAATAGCAGTAGAGTAAACAGTTTGCATTGATTAGACAGAAAGCACATCTTTTACAGATAGCAAGCAAAATAATACAACTTCTTTTGCCAGAGCTGATTCTCACAATGGCTTATACACTGTATGCATCTAAGCTACTTTTCACCTGCTACCTATTTTCCAAGGAGTGGGATAAGAAGAAACATCATAGGAATTTTATATGGAATGCTTAGGGCTAAGATAACAGATGGAACACCTCTTCCCACATGACATGGCCTTCAGTATGCTACGTGCCCCAAGTACAGCCACACTGTGGAAACCTTTGACATCAAGGGCATATTGGCAGCCACAGCAGCCCTGTTTTCCAAAGATACACAAACTCAAATGTGTTCTTAGCTGACATGAGAAAAGAACCTTGTCAGAAGCTCAGTGCGTGAACAGGTTTTTCAGATCTGAAAGGAGAAAGGACAAGCCAGGGAGTAGGCTGTTAATCGTTCTAGAGACATTGATAAGTCCCATTGGTTGTCTACCACAGAGAAACTATATATTGTGGAAACAGGAAAGAACAGACTGTAATACAAACAACCAGTCACGTTTAGAGACTGTAGGTTTCAGGTAGGGTGCAGCCATTTCATGAATGGCATCTATGAGGCAAGATGAGGTGTCACTCAGCCCCCTAGAATTTTCTTGAAGAGAAAGCATACTCCATGACCTGTAAGGTGATTTGGGGCCATGGGGTCAGATAGGCAGGATATCTCTCAATGCTATTTCCAGGGAATCCTAAGCAGGTGAAGGCATCTACTTGGGAATACCCTGAAGCAAACCATGAGCCACTGTGTGAGACAGAATGCTGGACTGGATGGGCTGTAGCCTGTTCCAGCAAGTCTGTTCTTATGTTTTTACTAGCATAGTTTGCCCAGCCATGCCAGGCATTTTTAATGTGTGTGTTGGTGGTTTGGGGTGGTTTTGGTTTTGCACAACCACTACTCCTAGGAAAAAAACCACTCCACCCACCAACTCACACATTATTATTTTTATTATTATGGCAGGAGTGGTGTGTGTGTGTGTGTGTGTGTGTGTGTGTGTGTGTGTGTGTGTGTGTGTGTGTGTGTGTGTGTGTGTGTGTGTGTGTGTGTGTGTGTGTGAATGTAGTCCACCAGGGGGTGCTATTTTTAGTTAATATTTTTGTTAACTAAAATAGCACCCTCTGATGGACTACATTCACTAATGTTCAGTGCGGAGGAGGCGTTCGTGCAGGGAGGACGTCTTTTTTGGTTGTTCCCTGTAGGTGAATTTTTTGCTGGTTTTGGGTGTGTGTCAGTATGTGTGTGTGTGTGTGTGTGTGTGTGTGTGTGTGTGTGTGTGTGTGTGTGTGTGTGTGTGTGTGTGTGTGTGTGTGTGTGTTCAGAAGGTTTAATGTGGCCTTGCCTTGCTGGCCAGGCCACGTTAAATTCTTGTGTTGGGGTGGGGGTGGGGGTTCTTTTATTTATTTATGTATTTTTACAGGGGGCCCGGCCGGTGCCTTGCCATACCTTGGGTTTGGGGGGGGAGAGGGGGGTGTCCCCTTCCCCCAAGCTACGAGCCGGCTTGGGCAGGCCTCCAAGGCTGCAGGGAAAACATAGTTTTTCCCCATTGCCTCACCGAAGCATGGGTTGGGGGGGAAGAAAGGGGAATCCTCTTTCCCCACCCCCATGCTATGGTGGTGGCTTGTCCCGGCCTCCGAGGTTGTGGAGAATTTTTTTTCCTCTGCTGTCTTTCTGAAGCTATGGGGAGAGGGGGGTACCCCCCAAGCTATGGGGAAGTTGTGGGAGATGGAGGCCGAGAACGGTGCTCTGTGCTTAGCCTTTGTCTCCCATTTTTAAGGTGTTCGTCTTCCTTGGAAGATGGGGGCTGAATCTTTAGGCCTCTATCCACCTAGGAAGACGAATTGGTTCCCTCTGGGAAACACTTTCCCTCCCGTCATGGCCTTCTGCGCAGGGAGAAGCACCAGATTGTCCTTTGCCACATCGCCCGCAGAGATGAAGGACAGTCCGGTGCTTCTCCCTACGCAGAAGGCCGTGATGGGAGGGAAAGACTTTCAAAGACCCAGCCGGAGCTGGCAAAGGGTAAGTGCAGTCGGTGGAGGTTAGGGGGGGCTAGGTGGTGGGGCAGGGGGGCGGCATGGTGACTGTGGCCATACCTCACCCCCACTCCCTAACCCTCATCAACCGCACTTATCTTTTCCCAGCTCTGGCTGGGTCTTTGAAAGTCTTTCCCGAGCTGGCGTGGTTTGTTTTTTAAAACTGCCATGCCACGCTTTCCCAGCCTCCTCTGCGCCCGCATCCCTCAGCCTGATTGGCTGAGGGGTTGCACAGCACAGAGGACTCTGGGACTCATAGTTCTTTTTTGTTGTTGCATTCGTGGGGCTGCTGCCCCACTGGCAACCACCGGAACCCCGCAGCATTGGGAAGGCAGGGGTTACGGTGAGTGCGGCGGGCTAGGTCGGGTATGGTTGGGCCGGGTACGGGAGCCTTTGAACAAACCCAACGGTTAAGGACACTTTTTATAGGTATAGATGACAAATCTCACAAGTTTTGATTTTTTGACTGAAACTGGCACTCACAGTGGGATCAAAAGCTGTTTAACTGGCCATTTTATTATCAGGGGCAAGTTATACCATTTTTCAGCTACTCCAACCTGTTGCATGTGCATAAAGCACTCCATGAAAAAGTAATGTGACAATGTGGAAGGAACGAAGGATTGATGGAGAGAGGGAGGGAGGGAGGGAGGAAAGAAAGAAAGAAAGTAAGAAAGCAAGTTTGATGTTCGGGAATTGAAGAGAAGCAGCCAGCATAACACAGCTTTATTGTAAGCAAACCGAACATGAACAGCAAGGGTGCAATAGCTCTTTGCAGGCGCACCCCCCAAAGAAAGACTCAGACACCGGTATATGGATAAAGGCATTGGGCCACTTTTATTGAATAATGCCCTAGTCCGAATTATAACTTTCAATTGGTGTATTCATCCAATTGTAATTCTTAAGGCAAGCAGGCCGCAGTAACACTGGTAAGGTTCCTCCCAAAAAAATGCCAATGATAATTGACTACAATGTAACCATTTGTATCAATTTGTTTGTTAACACAAACAAATTGTTGACCGGAGTCAATAAACTATCTACTGACCCCACCCTATGAAGTGTATCCGTCAAATGACAATGTGATGCATGCTGTAAAGCTCCTGCCATCACCCCTTGCCTGGTTCGTCGTTGACCGGCCAAAGCTATTACACCTGTACCTGTCCAAGTGTTGGCCAGTCAATTGCAAACCTACCGGATACCTATGGGTCCCTCCAAAACATGACGTATGCGGAAATCATTCACGCAGTCAGCAAAACCCCTCAGTTTGGCCATAAATGCCAGTGCCGACAGCCTAGATACTATAGTACGAGGAGCCAAACCCTGACTGTGTAGATAAACCATAAATTGTAAAACTTGTTCCACTGGAATGGGCCACACTTTGGCCAACTGAAGTTGCACACAAAAGGTTCTAAATTGTACGAAAGCATGTTGGTACGCCTTACGCGTGCGTGGTGCCAAAGACATGCCGATCGCCCGGTTCACCTCTCCTCGCCAAATGTCCAAATCTCGGCCGGGAGTGGCGAGGGGAATTCCTCTGCTTCCGGAGCCAAGGCACGGAACCGGGAGATCTGCAGGCGGGATAAAGCATCAGCAATATCATTATTAATGCCTGGGACATGTCTGGCCTTAAACAGCACATTTTGGCGTAGGCTTCGTAATACAAACTGGCAAACCAACGCCATCACCCTAGGTGATTTAGACATCTGAGCGTTGACAATGTGCACCACTGCTGCATTGTCACACCAAAAATGGACCACTGAGTTGGCCCTCTCCTCGCCCCATAGCATCAAAGCCCCCAGGATTGGAAGGAACTCAAGAAATGTAAGATCGCGGAGGCGATCCGTGCCCCGCCATGCTGGAGGCCATTGGCCATAAGCCCACCTCCCCTCAAAATAAATCCCATATCCCAGGGAGCCAGAGGCATCCGACTGTACTTGGAATCTAGGGGAAACCAAAAGGTCCGATCTCCAGAAAGAAACCCCGTTAAATTCCCATAGAAATGTGAGCCAAACCAAAAGGTCAGCCCGCATGCCCCTGGTCAGTCGGACCCTGTGGTGGCGCTTTAACAGGCCAGACATGGCGTCACATAGGCGCCGAGCAAATGCTCTGCTGGGTGTCACCACCCTGCAGGCAAAGTTAAGGTTGCCATGAAGTACCTGAAGCTCACGAAGTGACACTTTACGTTTGGCTAACAATGCCAAAATCATCGCGGAGATCCGGGTGACCTTCTCAATGGGTAACCGGGATGCCTGTGCGACCGTGTCAATTTCAATACCCAGAAATGTGAGCATAGTAGATGGGCCCTCGGTCTTTTCGGGCGCTAAAGGGACACCCAGTTCCAGCATTAGCGTCTGAAATGTAGTGAGGAGATGCGTGCACGTATCCGAACCCTGTTCACCCCCGAACAAAAACACTGGAAGTGTGCTGTGATGTAGGTGCACTAAATTGAACTTGATCCTCACTAGGTGCACCCCCGTGAGCCGCCCCCACCGGGGGTTCCAGCCCACGGCGGGCGTCGGAGCTCGCGACCAGAATCAAGCTCTGGGACCACACCTGACTACTCCCAATCTGCAGATCTGGACGAACGGGAGCTGCGAGACACCAGCTGGCACCGGCCAGAGCGTCTCAAGCAGGTCCACCCGGCTGGCCGCCCGTTGCAGCGTTGCGGCCAGCAAGGTAGCCGGTGCCAACGAATGGGCCCCGATGGAAAGAGAAGCGCCCCCCTTGACAGGGGGCTGTGCAATGCCCAAGGATGCTTCCAGCACTGCTAAACGTGCTAACAAAGCATCCACTGCCACAGAGCCCCCAGCATAAGGTGGGCTGGGTGGGCCGGATGGCCCACTAGGTAGTTGGAAAGGTAAACCGAAAGGCGAGCCAGGGCCAGAATAGGGCCATGCCCAAAACTCCGGCCCATGAGGGGCCGGAGGAGGAACGGGTTGTATACCCACACCGGGGCCCCCGCTGCTGCCCAGACCCATGGCCGGTAACAGTGGGCCAAGGGCTGAAGCCCCTGAGGGGCCGGCCTGTAGCTGGCCAGCCACCGAGCTGGGGCCCGGCTGCCAAGTGCCAGCCTGAGTAGCCCCACCGGTATCAGTGGGCAAGGCTGGCACATTGCCCTGCCGCGGGGGCGCAGCCCTGGTCCTCTGACCTGATGGCTGGCCCCCGTCCGACGCAGGGCCGGTGAAAGTTCTCCCCCTCGGCTGCAGCTTCATTGCCGGGGCCTTCTGTTTGGGAGCCATGTCTCCCTGGGAGAAGAAAAGCAGGATCCCTATCCAGGGATCGAACTCCTAGCGCCTAAGCACGCAGTGGCCAAGCAAACCAAGGCTCTGTGTGCGCTAATCCTCCTTTCCCAGCCGGGAAAGAACTGCAAGGGCTAAACAGTGGAAGACTAAAAGAACAAACAGCGACGGAAAAAACTTCTCCTCTCCGTCGCTATTTCTAAAATGTCAGCTCATCTGCCTCATGGCCACCCCTTTTATAGAGTGGTGGCCACGCCCCCTAACTCACCCGGATGTCTGAGTCCGGGTGGGGGGGGCCCCCGCAAAGAGCGCGGCGGCCATTTTGGCGCCGCATTTCATTATATACACTGTACAATGGATACATTTGGGCAGGAAACAATATGATTGGTTAGGAGAGGAGTGGGGTGATTGTGGGGTTACCGGACCTGAGTGAAGACTTTATGTGTCTTGTTAGAAAGGGCAGGAACGCAAGTCCCGTGACAGTTCAGTACCAAGAAGACAAAATGGAGGATTACCCCGATCCCATAATAACAATTACACAACATTACAGCAATAATTAAAGTTACATACACAACAGAAAGAAAGAAAGAAAGAAAGAAAGAAAATGTATGCTTTCAAAAAAGGGAAAGTGCATAAGACCAGGAGGTATTGGAATGTATTTTCCTAAAATTCAACCAGGAAATTTCAACACTCTCTAGATGTTGGTGTTCGGGAACGATGCCTCAGCTGCTTCATCATTGGCCCTGAGCGAGGCAGAAATTTCTCTCAAAAACCACTTGCCTCTTTTCTCCACTGGGATTTTATTTCCCCTTGCTACTCCTCCCTGGATCACTGATCCTTCCAACCCATCAGGGAGCAGTACATCTTGATTCAGTTTTCCTTCCTCATGAAACTACAGATGTGGAAGAGATGTGGGGCTACATTTAATAGCCTATCCCTGTCCATTACTTAAGAGGGAAAAATGTGGTTCCTAGAGAGTAGCAAGGGTTTATTATTGACAGATTTTTTTCTACCCTTAGGCTTTTTGGTGTGGGGAACCAGAAAATGGACTTAGGGACCCAACGCTTTTCATGGGATGAAAGATTCTCACCCCTGCTTAAAGGAGCATGGTGACCAAAGTTCACAAGGGTGGAAAACCCTTGGGGCTTACAAATATTTTTATAGAGCCCAGACATTTCAAAACCTTCTATTGAGAACATCATGAAAGATTAAAAACACACAACTCTATAAAACAATGATATGCACCATTTATATAAAGGTTACTCAGAATATTTGACTTCACAAAAGACTATAAAGGCATATTGTAAAAAAATAATAACTGAATTAGTATCCTGATCTTTTCCAAACGTTAAAGCACCACCGTAAGACTCTGCTGCTATCTTTGTGGTCCCTTTTGCTCTTGCATTCTTGAATACAGCAATACCTTATACAAAGTTCACACCATACAACATCGGATTCATACAACATCACCTAATTCCTTGAAAAAAGTTGCCTCATACAAAGTCGTGCGACTTTGTATAAGGCATTGGGGTTTTCCCAGGTTGTATTGTGCCTGGGCAGTATAAAAGGCAGGGCACATGTGTGCATTGCTCTTGTGGGTTTTGCATGAGGCGAAGAATGTTTAGGAGTGGTTTTGAGCACGATTTTGGATTTTTTTGAATTTTTTCGTCAGAATTTTTAGAAGCATTCCTGGGATTTTTGCAGTATTCTTCAGGTTCTTGGACAATCAGGGTTGTTTGACATGTTTTTGTAATGTTTTTAGCCTTTAGACAATGTTTTCTTAAAGTTCTGTCAGTTTCCTGGTCTGTTTCCTTGACTTTGCCCTGAAGTCTGTGC
Organism: Bradypodion ventrale; assembly: GCA_035047345.1. Taxonomy (NCBI): domain Eukaryota; kingdom Metazoa; phylum Chordata; class Lepidosauria; order Squamata; family Chamaeleonidae; genus Bradypodion; species Bradypodion ventrale. Next base: position 231,736,702 of record JAWDJE010000002.1, on the reverse strand, counting down.
TGTTACAGTACAATGTATCTCTATGGAAACGATGTTGTATGAGGCATTGCGGCAAGGATTTGGACGTTGTATGAGGCATCGCAGCTAGGATTTTGCATGCCTCATACAAAGTCCAAATCCATATAAAGTCCAAACTTGTGGAACCAAGTTTGGACGTTGTATGAAGTATCACTGTATGTGTGTGTTTGTGTGCTTGGGTGTGCATTTGTAGAAAGGATACATAGTCACACAACATACTCATCAAAAAGCAAAGCAAACTGTTTTCAGAAGAAGAAAAGGAGGCCTGTTCTAAAAGTACTCCAAATGGTTTAAAGGCTTCTTTTGTACTATATAGTGTGTACAATCTGACATAGCTTTACATATTTTCATCCATCCTTTCTTTCAAGGATCAAGCAGCATTTGGGTGACTTTTGTGTGAACAAGAAAGCAAAGCAAACTGTTTATACTTTTGTTGTGCATTCCAGTTCCCAACTTTTCATAACTATTGGCCTCACATTTTATCATTTGCTTACCCTTGGAGCACCTCTGTGGTGCATGACATTTTCAGCAAAAATTTTTTTAGTAAAAATTCCTCAGTGTACCAGTTTCCCTTATGTCTCTTCTTCATCTCTGACAAAGTAATTACTCCTAAAAACTGCAACCCATTTCTGCCAAAAACAATAGACAATTTCCGAGTCTTAAAAACTCCCAACACCTATAGCTCTGCTTAAACAAAAATCTCTGCACTTACTTTTCCAAAATGTAACAGGCATCCAAAGTAAACCATGGTGCTGCCACAAATTTCATCCATTATTATGAAGAGGTAAACAGACAGAGGAAAGGTTATAGGTATGAGCCCATTTCCTTACTCCTTCAAACATCTCCTCCCGTTTTTAAAATGTAGCACGATCTGACCATCACTAATATTTAGCAGTGTGGGAGCATTTTTCCCCTATTACAGTTGCTAGAAAAGTCTATTTTTACATTAAACTAAAGTTTGTGATCCCCAAATACCCTGTTCTGGCATGAATTTCCTATTGGTTTTAAAACTGCCACACTGGCTGCATTTGGTATCAATCTTATCTCTGGTCTCTGGAGGCTGCAGGCAGAAGATATGCAGTAATTCTAGTAAAGAGGCTGTTGTGGTTTTCCATCACAACCCTAGGGAAGCGTCTGATTTGGATCCAGGATGAACTGAGTGGTCTCCAATGCATTTGTTACCAAATGTACTTGTCCACAGTGCAAAACAGGAGCATAAAAACAATGTGACCATAGTGCATACCTCTAATGTCCCTAGATGTGGGCTTTACAATACAAATAGAGGATAATGCTCAGATATCTCTTGGGATGCCTTCCAACACAACTGCACTGAGATTCTGTGATTTTATCCATAGAACTGGGCATATACAGGGTTTGTACATCAAACCTGTAAAGAAGTCTGCAACCCAATGCAGAATTGATGTCACCAGAATTTACCTGTTAACCACAAACAGCAAAGTCAAGAAGAGGTTTTGCACACCTGAAGTCTGTGCTACCCTAGATGCTAGACCTGGCCTAGATGCTTCTTCTTAATATTCCCACGAGATCTTTATCCTGTCTGTAACAGCTGAGGAACAGCCTTTTGATTAATCTGTTTATTGTTATAGCAAAATGTTTGAATGGCTTAAAGCAGCTGGCATTACAAAAACAAATGGTCCCAGCTTGCATTTTGTCAGCATAACATGTCAGCATGGGAGTTATGATGAGTACACCACAAAGATGGATTGCTGCTTCAATAGGCACCCCCATCTGGGCCTGCAGGTACTGGAGTTCAGCTCTCTGCACATGAGTATTTTAGTGGTGTCTTAGATACAGACATTAAGTGTGTGAGCAGAGACAGAAAGGTCTTTCTTACCACTCACCTTTCTGGGGGCAAACACAAACTTGCCACCTAATAATATTACACCACCATCATTCTTCTAAACATATTCATTCATTCATTCATTCATTCATTCATTCATTCATTCATTCATTCTCTCTCCGTATCAGAGCATTGTACAATTTAAAATTATAGACATACAGTAGACCCTTGCATAACAATGTTACTTGGTTCCCCAAGTAGCATTGCTAAGCGATTTTTGTTGTTACGCGAGTTTCTATGACACTAGCTATTTTGCTCGGCCTTGCTGGGCAGGTATTGTTTTTGCCAGCGTGGAGGAGGGGCAAGGAAGGGAGAAAGGTGGGTGCCCGGCAGGGAAGGCACCTTCCTTGTTGGACACCCGCTGATTGCCTTGGTTTGCTACCCAGGGACACACACGCACACACACACACACACACACACACACACACACACACACACACACACACGTGCACACACATGCACACGCACATGTGCGCACACACACACACACACACAGAGGGGAGGTGGCAGGTAAGTAGGGGAGACGGCACCCGGGTGAGTAGGGAGGGAAGGGGGGAGGCGGATGTGATCCATTCTCCCTTCCCTGCTGGCACCAGGGGGAGGTGCCTTTGCATTTCCCCCTTAGCTGTTTCAAGGGCTGGCTTGAAACAGCGGAGGGGGAATGCTGGTGCCCGGGGGGAGGCAGGAAAGGGAGGGAGTTGGACATTTTCCCTTTCCTCCTGGAGACGGGGGGTAGGCAGGGAAGGGGGGAGGCTGGCAAGGAAGGGCATCAGGCATTTGTCTGCCAGATACCCACCTGCCACCTTTGGTTCTCCTCCATGCTGGTTCAAGGCCAGCCTCGAACCAGCACGGAGGAGGGGCAAGGAAGGGAGACAGTTGAGTGCCCAGCAGGGAAGGTGCCTTCCCTAGCAGACACCTGCATGTTGCCTTGGTTCACTTCCCCCCACCTCCTTCTCCCCTGGCTGACCTATCGGGTGAACTCCACTGGGTTGCCGGTGGTGGGAATGGTGGCGGTGACAGGGAGGCAGCATTTTAGGGCTGCCAGAGAGACCCTAGGTGTTGCGGGTCTCTCCTCCTCGACTCTTTCTCCCCCAGCCGACCTACCTGGCAATCTCTGCTGTGCCGGTGGTGGTGGCGGTGGTGGTGGCGGTGGTGGTGGCGGTGACAGGGAGGTGGCATTTTAGGGCTGCCAGAGAGACCCTAGGTGTTGCGGGTCTCTCCTCCCTGACTCTTTCTCCCCCACCTGACCTACCGGGCAATCTCTGCTGTGCCGCCGCCGGTGGCGGTGACAGGGAGGCGGCATTTTAGGGCTGCCAGAGAGCAGGTGATGAGGGGGGAAAGGTGTGCAAGTCAGCCATTGTTTTTTCTCACACATGCCGGATGTCCTGCCTCCTCTGTGCTCGTGGCCTCCTGCCTGATTGGCTGAGGCATGCTGCAGCACAGAGAATGCTGGGAATTGTAGTTTTTTTGTTTTTCCATGTTCATGGGGTGAACACCCCACCCTCAGCTCCTGGACCCGCACGGCGATGGTGGCAAGGACAAAAGGTAAGTGTGGCCGGCTCATTATGGGATAGGCTGGACATGTGCTGACACACATTCCTGACACGCACGGTCACATCCCATTCTTATAGGTATAGATATAGTTCCCATTTTGGTTGTCCTTTGGCTTTAATCCAATTCATTGTTCCACCAGAATCATTCAATTAGTGGTTTTCTTCCCAAATGTTGACTTTTATTCAGAAATTGTTTCAATGGCTCTTCTCCACATGAGATCAGCAAATGGATCTAGACTTTTATCTTTAAAATCGATTTGTCCCTTCAGATAGCAGACATCTTCAAGTATCTAGCTGGCTTCAATTGAGGTCTTTCAACTGGTGTTAAGTGAGAAATTAAAAGCCAGTTGAGTGCATCATTGAGTAAAGAGAACCTGATGAGATAAAAGCCTTAGCCAAGTGTCCACCAAGCTTTGCACCTTAACAGTGCCCTGCACCACATGCCTCTTGATCTGGGCCTCCAATGGCAATTGCATAATTAAGCCTGGGATTCTCAACTTGCGGCCCATGGGCCAGAAGCAGCCTGTGGCACCATTTCATGTGGCCCCACACTCCCTCTACCACACCAGGAAGTGCTTTGTGGTGGAGGAAGGGCAAAATAGGCCATCCAGTCCCCAAAGCTGTCTGAGGGAGCATGACCTGGCCCCCGGCTTTAAAAGGTTGAGAACTCCAACTCTAAGCCATTTTAGCTCCTTAGAGACTATTGATGTTTCATTTCTGTGTAGTAAAAAAAAAAGATGCAATGGAAAGTGACATCTGACAAGCTAAGGGCAAACATGATTGACTTTTGTTTCCTATGTAGTGACAGTGGGATGAAAACAAGTGATCTCCACTGAGGTTGGCTAAGGAAACCCAAAGGTGATGAATTTACTATTCTCAAAATGTGAAAATGTTTCCTAACCAAAGGGCTAGAGAGATTAATTTGGTTCAAATAAAGAAGCTACAATGCATTTGTTCCTTGAAGAGAGATAGGAAAGGAGGAAAACAACCGGCAACATCCTAATACTCTTTAACAGCACAAGGACTATAAAGACTATGAGATTTCAGAGCTGGAAGTGGGGCAGAGAGAAGACAGTACTTTCACATATCCAAGCAATAATTTTTTTTGCGTCGGAAGCACACTTTTTCATATTCACCATTGCAAAAGTGGGAGAGGGAGTTTTAAGAATCTGTTCTTAGGTTCCTTGGGTTCCTTGAAACCTTGACAGCAGGGCTGTAGTCAGGGGGTGGCCAGGGTGGGTATCAGCCCCCCCCCCAGCTAACAGCCCGACCCCCATGCGGGGGAAATTCTAATGTTATAGCTACAGCCCTGCTTGACAGGAATTTCTCAGTGATGTCTAATTTAAAAGCGATGATGCCTGTTCAAGTGACACGACCCTGATGAAAAGCAGAAATTTCACAGTTTCCTCTACTGTTTCTATAGGTGTGCATTCAGTCAGCAAAATGGAAAAACCCTTTCCACCACCTCACCACTTAGCCCCCATTGACATGGGAAGTTGTTGTGAAGGAAAGGGGAGGGGAGATGACTTTTAAGGGGGAGAAGGTTGGTAGTGATAATTGGAGGGAAAGAGTTGCAAATTCTTCTCTGATTTGAATTTTGGCCATCTGATTAATACTGATGTATTAGCATCCAAGAAGGAAACAGGATCTTTAAATTAGACTGGGCACTGGTTTTCAGAATGCAGCAGGCATGATCTGATAGTTTCTAAAATAAAAATTTCAACTTCTTCTACACAGATTCATATTTTTTTTGTACTGTTCTCTATTAATTGCATCTACCACTTTCCTTTTGAGTTTCAAATTCAGGCAATTTGGAAGACTAGGCTTTTTGCTCTCTACTTAAAACACAGTACAGTACTGTAAAATGATACACTCTGTAACAATTTTTTCAGTCAAGCCTTGTTTTTCACGTAAATTACTCTGAAGTTTCCAATGACTGCAATACACAATAAATCTCTCCCATGGGAAGTAACAGCACTCTTCCTAGTTTGAACGATGCAATTAGAAAAAGGCACTTGCAAAAAACAAAACAAAACACTGATTAATCCCATTAATACTTGACAATATCAGCATGCTCACTAATTTTAAATGGCTCTTGATATATTAAGTGTTTTATAGATGATTTCATTTAATCAGATATGTAACAATGGTGCTGCTCCATTTGCCAGGCTTTGAACTGTAAATTAAAATAAATATACTACATAAGATCAGCCCATGAATAAGATTTGTCCTGGCTGCAGTCTCACAGGCAAAAATCCTTGTAGACACTTTGGTCATGAATGCATTGGCTTCTATTCAGGTTTATGAATGTAGGACATTCTGTTTCAACCACCTGAATGTTGATACTCTCCTAGATACCCTCTTGTGCTCACTACTACTCTCACTTGTCAAAAAACAAGGAGGGACTCCCTGTCTCACCCGGGAGCCCATGCCACCGGGTCCTGGGAGTGGAGACAGGTGGGAGAGCCACCGCCCTCCCCCCCCCACAGCTGACTTCGCTCTCTGGGCCGGCCCACCCAGAGAGCAGAAAAAGGGGAGACGCCGCCGTCATGGAGAGGGACTCCCTGTCTCACCCGGGAGCCTACGCCACCGGCTCCCGGGAGTGGAGACAGGTGGGAGAGCCACCGCCCCCCCCCCCCCCCAGCTGACTTCGCTCTCTGGGCCGGCCTGCCCAGAGAGCAGAAAAAGGGGAGACACCGCCGTTGTGGAGAGGGACTCCCTGTCTCGCCCGAGAGCCCACGCCACCGGATCCCGGGAGTGGAGACAGGTGGGAGAGCCACCGCCACCCCCCCCCCCACAGCTGACTTCGCTCTCTGGGCCGGCCCGCCCAGAGAGCAGAAAAAGGGGAAACGCCACCGTCGCAGAGAGGGACTCCCTGTCTTGCCCGGGAGTCCACGCCACCGGCTCCCAGGAGTGGAGACAGGTGGGAGAGCCACCGGCCCTCCACAGCTGACTTCGCTCTCTGGGCCGGCCCGCCCAGAGAGCAGAAAAAGGGGAAACGCCACCGTCGCAGAGAGGGACTCCCTGTCTTGCCCGGGAGTCCACGCCACCGGCTCCCAGGAGTGGAGACAGGTGGGAGAGCCACCGGCCCTCCACAGCTGACTTCGCTCTCTGGGCCGGCCCGCCCAGAGAGCAGAAAAAGGGGAGACGCCGCCGTCGCGGAGAGGGACTCCCTGTCTCACCCGGGAGCCCACGCCACCGGCTCCCGGGAGTGGAGACAGGTGGGAGATGCTGCGGGTTGTCCTGGTTGGCCCCCTGGGATGCTTCACTACCATCTTCTTGTTGTTGGCTAGGATTTGGGGCCAGCCGCGGTGGGCGGCTGGACTTGCCATGGTCTGGGCCTCAGTGGAGGCGAGGAGGCTGGTCGGCTTGGAGCTTCAGGACTTGTGCACGCTTTTGTTCCACCCACCCCCCTTCTGGAAGGACTAAAAGGACTGTGCTGGGTATATTTTTTATATTGTTATTTGACGTTTTGATTTTTTTTTAATATTTTGTACTCTTTGATGTGATTAACTGATGTTTAGGATTTTATTGTATTGTACCTTATTTGATGTATTGTTAGAAACTGTATTGTAGTGCACATGTAGTGCATATTGTAGTGTGTATATATATATATATTTCTGTAATTTTTGCGGACAGGGATTTGTAATTGTACTTTTGGTGATTGATTTTTTGCTGTATTTATTGTATGTTATGTTACTGTATTTCGTATTATTGTCCGCTATGTAAACCGCCCTGAGTCGGGTTCGCCTGAGTGAGTGGTATATAAGCGCGAAAATTAAATTAAATTAAATTAAATTAAAAACAGCCATGACAATTGTTTCATGTTTGGGTCAGGAGTTATTAACTGATGAAAAATGGAGTCAGCTTCAAGGATTTTCCCCTTGCTTGGTGAATGGCACTATTCTCCATTGAATATATAGAACATCTTGACTGCTGCTATCTGGGTTGTCAACATCCAGGATGAACTTTACAATGTTTTTCTGCCAACAATATGGCTATGATATTATGCATCAACATCAGGCCATTCCCTGATGTTTCTAATAACAGAACGTCTCTCATTCATAAACCAGAGGGATTTTAAAATAAATAATTAGATTTCCTTTTTTTAAATGGAAGCTTATGTGTACATACACTACACACAAATTGCAAAATAAATTTCCCTTAAATGATGAGTACACAATCTGTTGCTGGAAAAGGACATCAGGAAGGACAGTTGGGATGTGGCTGTAGTCCCTCTGTGCTGAAATATTTTGAAGGACTATTTTGGACTTAATGAAATGGTGAATCAAGGATGTACATCACATATAACAGAGAAATGTTTAAACCTTTTAACCACTCAGGTAAAGTACACAGGATTCATACTAAAAAGCTTGGTTTAGGCAACCTGAGGAGGAAAGGCTGTATTAGACCAAAAGTTTTAAGGATGTGTTGTGCAAATGTTTTCCAAAACCTTTTTCCCTTCCCTTAAGAAATTAAATAAGAGAGAAACCTGAGAAGTAACAAATGTTGTCACTTGAGATCAAGTTCAAAATCATCCATACTATATAATAGAAAGACAGAGGAAAATATTAACTCATTGAAATGTGATGTTCGAATAGGACCTTACAGATGGCATAGACAGCCAGAAAGGCAAAAAAGTGAGTGCACAGCTCAATCAAGGTAAGCCTAAAATGTCAGTATAGAAAAAACAATAAATTGAAGCTAGACTACTATGAGTGAAGAAAGAAAATGAAGAATTGACCAGAAAAGACAATATTGTGGGGGAAAGTGGGGCAGAGGGAAAGAAGAAGACCTAACATGAGATGAGTTGACTCAATAAAGGAAAAAACAGTTGTTATGTTGTAAGACCTGAGCAAAACTTACTTTAAAAGATAATATTGCTAGGAAGAGGATTGTACTGTATAGGAAGAGAGAACAATCTAACATAAGATCCTGTTGCTCTGCAAAATCTGAGCACAGTTGTTAATGATAGATATTTGGACATCATTAACTCATATTGTCACTACATATCAGAAAATGGCATGTGGCATTTTAGTGTTCCAGGAATAATTAACAGCAGCCAGCAATAGGGCTAAACACATAACTTTATTGCAGGGTTAAGAACACAATTTTAACTGAGCTACAGCGCCTTATATACAGGTGCCGAAAGATATATTTTGGTGTGCTTTAACAGGATTGGTTGAAGGAGAGTGGGGTGATCGGGGACCTGATCTCAATTGCACTTCTCAGAGTAAAATGGTGCAAACCCCAATCTTTTGTTACTTAGAAACTGAGAAGAACCTAAAAGGATGGACAAATTTTATTCAATACACAACAGGCATCTTTATAGGTTTTTTCCCTTAATTACCAGACTATTATATAGTGACAAGATGGAAGGAACAGCACCGAGGCTGGGCACAAACATCTAGTATGATGATCTTCAGCCACAAAGAAAGAAAAAAAAACCCAGGAAATTCACAACTTAAACAACTGAGTTTCTGAATATTTGTTTTTTATACTTTAAAAAATATCTTCTTACATATTTTTACAACCAGATACAGTAATGACCTTATTTTAAGGCCTGTTTGGATATGAAGGAATTAAAAAGTTTTTCTCCTGACTGTTAATTAGCTCCTGAATGGCAGGGTCAAAAGTTCAGATTACACCACAGCACACCGAGCCTGAAAAAAATATATCTAATGTTGGAGTGGGCCAGATATGGCCTGCTGGGTCATGGAAATGGCCCACTGAGGTCGGAGTGGCTGGACTCAAGGAAGGCACACGAGGCAAAAGATGGTGAAAAGTCCAGCCCCGACTGAGGTCTGGATCGTGATATTTATTACTCTGGAGTTCGTACATGTGGGTTCTTCATGACTTCATTCAGAGGGCTTTTTCCCTGTGGAAATTTACTGACCAGCCACATTCACAGAGGATTCCCTGAAAAGCTGATGCTTGTACATCATCAGGAAGTTCGGTTGCCACTGACAACTGGGACTGGTGAGGACTATTGTTCTCCCATTATCTGGGGATCTTCCGGGTCTAACTTAAGGTCATTATGTTTACTACAGTTTGACCTTACCCACAACCTGTGGGCATGAGTCATGCTATTGTGTGTGCTTATCAGGTTTTGCCAGCTTGTGAGAGTTCGCCTGCTTCTGTCGAGGTCATTCAGCCATGGTTTATGAGTGAATTAATAACGCTATCAATTTATAGCCCGAACCCGATTTCTGTTCCCTTAGAGTCAGGGTGATTCTCGAGGCAGTTTTCTCTGCCGAGCAAACCCTGCAGGAACAACTTAGGCCAATTGCACGAGTGGGCAATCCACATCCCCTCCTTTTCTATTAGTTAAAGAAACCGGGCTATGAATCTTTTGGATGCAGGTCATGAGTTGACAAGGCATGAGGAGATATCTAGGTCCCCGCTGCGAGGTACACCTTGACAGAAGTAAAGGAGTGCATTTGTGCAAGGCAATAAAGCATAACCCGCTGCACCCACCCCAGGGCGACTCTGGACCATGGTTTTAGCTTAACTGTGCATCTGAGTTATGCAAATGCTCTCTCACACTAGAGAGGTGCAATTGACACTGTCAAAAGGTAATTGATGAATGGCAATAGCCAGGGATTTCTCAGCTGCCGGATGCTCAACCTTGTGGCCCTATTTGGATTTTCTTCCTCTCCCATGACCAAGATATGCTTCCTAGTGAGGGGGTAATATCGTGAAAGGAAATGCGAGGGTGATATACAACCATGTGTGTACAGAAATCATATATCCCCTGAAGATCCCAACTCTGAACATGGTACCAAGTCATGAAAATCAATGATATGCCAATACAAATAATAATAGCAATGAAACATAACATTCAGCTGCTTGGCTGGCGGGTACTGACTGGTTGCAAGTCCAAGATATGTGTCCTGTGTCCAAGCAAGGCAAATGGGGTTATATGGGGCAAGGCCAAGAATTGTCCCCATAGTTCTCTTGTGCATATATAACTCAAAATGTCCATTGATAGCTCAAAAAGTATATTGTGTGGCAGTCCGAACTGGCATAAGCAAAGCAATATTATGTATTTAACAGAGAGTCCTTTGAGGTCATTGAGTGTCCTTGTGTGTGTGTACGCAGTGTCCATGTGGTCCCCAAATCCTCCCCCCAAAGACATGCCAAAATCATCTTAGGGATAGGAACAAATGGACAGCTGATGTCATCGCTGGCAATGGCTGATGTCATCACTGGCAATGGCTGATGTCTTCGCTGGCAATGGCTGATGTCATCACTGGCAATATCTGTGCTTGGCATCTGGTTCTGGTTCTGGCTTCTGGGAATCAATCCTGCATAGGGGAGAAGACTTTCTGCAAAGCAGCTTTTTGGAAACAAAAATCTGAGGCAGTTAGTTTTGCAATTCATAGGATAGCGATTTACAGGACAGCAGTGTGGATAGCAATTTACAGGACAGCAGTGTGTGTGTTGGGGGATTTCCCCCCTTCCTATATTAAAAGAAAAGAAAAAGTAGATTAGAATGTCACACCGGCTGGATCTGACCTCGAGCCATTCAGATGCAGCATTTCCTGCCGAGAGGGCCTGCCTGCAAACAAAAATGTCAGACCCTGAGAGAAGAAATGTTCTGTTAGAAATCCACGTCTTTGAGGGAAAGCTGTGAATCGTTCAAAAATCAGGAATTACCATAGAATAACAGATAAATTTAAAAAACAATCTGAATCCACAACACTGTGGTGTAGAAAATCTCAAAAATGAAGCATATTCTAAAGATAAAAGCATTCAGAAGTGAGACGTCTCGAACCCTGTGAATGTCGAGAGGGCCAGTAATTAGAATCCGATTGGCAACCTGTGATTGTGTACAATTGTTTTAGGTGAATGCTTGAAAGCAAGGCTTTCCACCTGTTCTTGTGTGGTGAAAATTCTGTGTGTCACAGACCAGTCTGACGTCCCATGGCAGACCTTGGCACATGCACGCTAGGCTTTTCTTGGGTAAATTTCTCATGAAGGCCCACCTTCACTGTCCTGCCCATGGCGTGCGTGCACACATTTCCCTGTGCTAGCGACACTGGCAGATTAGGCTGCCTTGGGCATTATAGACATGACTTTTGAGTAGGGGTCATTTCTGGTGCGTCTCTTTGAGTGGCTAGATCAGCTCTGCTGTTGCCCATGGGATGTGACCAGGCAAGTCCTGGTGGCCAATGTGGGCTGCATGCCGCTCGTCCCTGCACAACTGAAGCTGCATAACTGTTGCATTTTGTTCTTTATCGAATGGCTTGACTATTTTGGCTGATCCTTTTCGCATATGCCTAGACTAGCTGCAAAAAAGAAAGAAAGAAAGAAAGGCCTGGAGAAGCCAGTATCTGATAAAAAAATGTGGCCTGGCTCAGTTAATGCTGACTACTGGCCTGGCTGCATTCTTAAAAATGGATCCTAGGCAGCCCTAGCTGCCCAGCTAAGGTTTGGCACTCTGCACATTCTCAGGAGCTGAATAACTAATCTTTCCCCCCTGGCTCTGGAGGTTGCAAAATGTGTCACTGCCTAAGCTGGCAATGTGTCATCCCAGAAATGGCAGACTAAGACTTAAAAGAACAATACGATCTAAAAAAGAATCTTAATGCACAAGGTAGAACTTTAAAATGAAGATAAAAATTAAACACGACAAGGAAAGAATTCAGAGGAAAAAAGTTAAGGGTTAACTCTTTATCAGATAATGAAAAGGTAAAAACCTCTTTATCAGTTAATTAAAATAGCTTGCAGGGGTTCCCCTCCTGTGGAAGAAATCCTACCAATGGAAGGTTTAATCAACTCAGGAAGCTGTGAAAAGATGCAATAAGTCATTCCTGTAAAGGGGTAAGACATTAAACATAAAAATTGGAGCAACAACTCTGAGCATTTTCTAAATAACCAATGAGAGAAGAATCTAAAGCAAATTTAAGAGAAAAAAAGAAGAGCTAGAACAAGGATTCTCAACCTGTGGCCCAAATGTGGCCCATAGCATTGTTTCATGTGGCCCACCACCACCTCTACCACACCAAGAGGCGCCACATGGTGGAGGGAGGGCAAGATGGCCATCAGGACCTCCAAAGCTGTCTGAGGCAGCGTAATCCAGCCCCCGACTCTAAAAGGTTGAGAACTCCTGGGCTATGAGATGATGTGGCCTGGCTTAGTTAACACATTAAGACAATGCTAGACAATTCTTATATTCCTGATGAGACATGTGATTCAAAGGCACTTCAAAGACATTTTAAAACATAAGGGTTTGAGAGACATAGACATAGGGGCCCCACAGTTTATGAAGATAATTTCTAAAGATTGCTCTTTATTTTGTTTGAGCACTCTGGTTGGTTAGAAAACTTCAGAGGCAATTTTCCCTAGTTCGTGATTCTAGGGAAAATACCTCCTTCCAACGCAGGCCTCTTATAATGCCAATTTTTCATGAGGATCATTCATTAACTCAGTTATCTGTCCACCTACAGCAACACTGACTATGAAACAACAGTATGGTTCAATCGTTTGACAAAGAAAACAGCCTCCCGAACACATGCAAGGGCAGGTTTTGGCTGAAAGGAAATGGGTCACTGTTGCCCTGTTTTCAGCCTAGGATTTCCCCCCTCCTGCTTCCGTCCCCCTTGGTGCCTTAAGCTGCTAAGCAGGCGGCAAGGCAGAGATGCTTTGCTCACCGTACTTTCTCATACTTTGAATTTGTCCTACCCATGAACAAATCTAGACTGTCTAGCACATGATACCTGGTATCTCATTGTAACATCACCATGCAGACACACACACACATGTAGGACATTCAGCATTCATTCCGGTGCACCGTAACTCATTCACGCCTTAGATAAAACATCCCTCCCTGAGGTGTCTTTCTTCCCTCCCCAGGTCTGCAATGTTTTACCCTTACTCACGAGGAGATGATTACTTGCTGCTAGATACTTAGGCTATACGCAGGTGGCTTTTACAGCCATCTGGGCACTTCTGCTTAGGAGTGAGTTTCTCTGGGCTACTCCGAGGCAAGATAAGTAGTTTCTGCCTGCGCTTTGGGGAAAAAATTGGGGTACTATTGCTGGGATGGTTTTTCTGGCATAGCCAGGGCAGTGACAGCCTCCTTTTGAACCTGGGCCAGATGCATGCCCATGGGCCGGATTCCTGGATCTGGGTGCTGTCTGGCCCACCAGTGTGGGCATTTGGTATTAGGCTTATTCGGACGGCTTTTTGAAGAACCGCCTGGTCTGGATTGGCATTCTCTTTTAAAGTGTCCCATCATTCCGCACTGAAAGCAAGTGCCTTTGGGTTGTGGCACTGCTCTGTTCCTGCATTTGCTAATGGACTTGCTCTGGAGCCCGGCATGGCTAGTGGCTGTGCAGGTTTCTGTGAACAGCATGCACCGGGTGGGCATGTAGACAATGGTCTGTCTGCCCAAAAGTGCATCTGCCCCAAGACAGGCTGGACGCCGCAGCTGGATCTTAGCTAATTGTACTGCTGGCAATTTCCCCTTACATTGATCTTTCTCACTCCTCTGTTGGGGAGAACTTCTGATTGCCCTTAAAGGGTCTGTGCTGCCTAAGTTCTCCCTGCCCCCATGCTGGTGTTGACTGATTGGGCAGAGACACGCTGGGGCATTAACTGGTGGATTTCTGGTCTCTGTGTGGACTGGACTGACTGCTGCTATTACTTGTCTACACTTATCCCATGTCCCTATGATCTTTGAGGGTGCTCTAGGCTCTTGTTTTAGGCAGCTCCCTACTCTATCCTAGGTTCCAGGATCTAAGGAGCCTGTCTCTGGGTAGAACAGACAATGCTCTCTAATGTAGACCATAAGGTCCCCTAAGCTTCTGCTATGAATGCGAATGTGATTTACCCTGGCCAAGTGCTTGAGCTCCTCCTCAAGAGCCCTTCGCTTTGCGGACAATTCTTGCCCCTCCAAGCAAGAGCCCATACTTATGTGACTGGAGGACCCTTGAAGTTTGCGGGGTAAGGTCGTCAGAAGTAGGGTGAGTGAGTTTATGGTACGAGATCCCTCGGGTCCGAATGAGAATCATGGTCTGGCAACCGCCTCTGCTGATGGTCAGGACTCACAGCTCACTTTGCCATGGAACGCGTGTCTGATTTTCTTTCTCTCCGATTTCCGATGAGCGAGATGCCGTAGAGCTGTGGGTTTTTGCTTCAGGATGGTTGCTGCTGTCACCGTGCCAACCTTGCCTTGCTGAGTTCCGACCAGGAAGCGTTCCGATCGGAACTTCTCCATAGCCTCAGAGAAGCTGCCATGACTCTCGAGTAGAATCACATCGGCCACTGAGAGATATCACATCAGATTACTCATGAGTAGACCCGTAGCATTACTCGCAAGTAGACCCATGATGTTACTCATGAGTAGAATCACGTTGGGGTCACCAGATGTTGGAGTGGGCCAGATATGGCCTGCTGGGTCACAGAAATGACCCACTGAGGTTGGAGTGGCTGGACTCAAAGAAGACACACGAGGCAGAAGATGGTGAAATGTCCAGCCCAGACTGAGGTCTGGATCGTGATATTTATTACTCTGATGTTTGTACATGTGGGTTCTTCATGACTTCATTCAGAGGGCTTTTTCCCTGTGGAAATTTACTGACCAGCCAAATTCACAGAGGCTGCCCTGAAAAGCTGATGCTTGTACATCATCAGGAAGTTCGGTTGCCACTGACAACTGGGACTGGTGAGGACTATTGTTCTCCCATTATCTGGGGATCTTCCGGGTCTAACTTAAGGTCATTATGTTTACTACAGTTTGACCTTACCCACAACCTGTGGGCATGAGTCATGCTATTGTGTGTGCTTATCAGGTTTTGCCAGCTTGTGAGAGTTCGTCTGCTTCTGTCGAGGTCATTCAGCCATGGTTTATGAGTGAATTAATAACGCTATCAATTTATAGCCCGAACCCGATTTCTGTTCCCTTAGAGTCAGGGTGGTTCTCGAAGCGGTTATCTCTGCCGAGCAAACCCTGCAGGAACAGTTTAGGCCAATTGCGTGAGTGGGCAATCCACAATCTATAACTTTGGAACATTCAGTGCTGACAAGCCTCTTCAACACAGTTTATAACAGTGTTTTAGTTTTACCCTTTTGAGAGGCCTTTTTAAAGGATCACTATTGGAACCAACATTTCTCCTTCAAGATAAGAAAAAATTGTCTTTTCAGTTTATTTGATCTGTTTAAATCTGTTTAATATATGGGTACATTTCTTTCTGTAGTGGGATTAAAACAGTTTTACTTTTAAATAATATTAATTCAAAATACCTTTTGGCAAGGTTTCTCAAAGGATGTAGAAATGAGGAAAGCACCATGTAACCTTCACCTGGTTAAAAAAAACAACGATTAAAACTCTGATTCTTTTAACTAGGGATTCTCAATTTTTTAAAGCTGGGGACTGGATCATATCCCCTCAGACTGCTGGTGGGCCGGAGTGGTGTCCCCCTGACCTCGGTCCCCCACCATTTCCCTGCCACTGCTGCCGCCACCTGCAGTGGCGGCAGGGGGAACACCAGCTTGGCCTCCCAACACCACTATTAACACTCCTCCCCACACCACCAGTCTCGCCCACAAACACTCTCCCCCATACTGTCACCACTGCCAACACACAAACACCATGCCACAAGTCTGGCCCACAATCACTCTCCCCCATGCCACCAGTCTGGCCTGCAAATCCCCTCCCCCCCCACTGATGCTGCTTTCCCACGCTTGGCCAGAGTGGCACCCAGGAAAGACATGTGCAGCTACATGTGTCTGTTGCTTCTGCTTCCACCACCGGTGCCACCGTCTTACAACATCCACCCTGCTATGGAGTGGTGTTAGGGACACGCCAAGCAAGGCGGAGAGGGAAAGGACAGCAGCGGTGGCAGAAGCAGTGGGAGCAAGAGCATGGGCCGGATAGAATGGTGCCATTGGCCAGATAAGACCCATGGGCCATAGGTTGAGAATCCATGATTTTGACACAGCCTCAGTCACACAATGATTAGATCATCAATGTATTTTTCAGACAAAAGATTAAAGCCTTTTGGAGTTGTTTCTTGTCTGAATTATTGGTGTTTTCACACTCCTACATTATTC
Source organism: Bradypodion ventrale (assembly GCA_035047345.1). Classification (NCBI taxonomy): domain Eukaryota; kingdom Metazoa; phylum Chordata; class Lepidosauria; order Squamata; family Chamaeleonidae; genus Bradypodion; species Bradypodion ventrale. The sequence goes on along the minus strand of JAWDJE010000002.1, from coordinate 231,720,211 downwards.
TCTCTCTTTAAAAAAAAACCTTGTCTCAAGCTGTGTCCTGTTTTTATTAACAAAAAGCAGTGAGAAGAAAACCAAAATCCTCCAACTCATTCACTAAGGTCAGAATGCCAAAAAAAGAAAGAAAGAAAGAAAAAGATGGAAAAGCCTTTTACTTCATGACTACAAGATACGTAGCTCAGTAATGCAGCTACTATATAGGGTAAAAGTTCAATTCCCCACTGTGCCTCCTTGAACAGGGGCCGGATTTGATGATCTGAAGGGTGTCTTCCAGCTCTGCTAAGATTATTGGTGGTGGTGGTTGTGTTTCTCAGATACATTAACAAAGCTAGACAAAATTAGGCTTACAAAACATTCAAAATGTGGCTTAATGAGGAAAAAGGGAGAACCCCATCCCCCTCCAATTGCTGGTGTCTTTGTTTCTTCCTATGTCTTATATTTAGCATGATTTATAACCATTCTTAAAGTTGTACTTGGTGGTCTTATCAAAGGAGTAAGGGACATAGATCACATAGAAAGCCACCCTCCTGGGGGTGTCCTGTTGTGTCCTGTTGTGTTGAAGTAAAATGTTATAGTGTATAACAGATCTGTGAAAGACATTAGAGGCTATTGTAACTATTAAAGTAAGCAGACTTGGTTAGAAAAACATTTAAATTATGTCGCAAAACAAATAATTAATTGAGTATGCTATGCATCCTATTATATTGTTGAGACAGGCAACTTTTGAGGGAAAATATCACGCTAACAAGAATTGTAATGTTTGTTTTGTTTCATAACTATGACTGATTTCTTATAGTGAACAGAAATTAATAAAAAATATAATGTGTATTGATTGATTTATTGAGTCAATGCAATGCGCAGTTAGTGCATGCATTACTCTGGGTGATTTATACAAAAATTAAAACTTACAGTCCTTTTGGTAACCAAAATTACATTCAAAAGCAATACAGCAACACAGCGGACAATAATTAAAGGTAAAGGTAAAGGTTTCCCTTGCTCGAAAGCCAGTCTTATCTGACTCTAGGTTTCAGTGCTCATCTCTTTCAAAGCCGAAGATCCAGCACTGTCTGCTTCTTCAGACAGCAATAATTATAATCACAAAAATAAAATGTAAAATTAAGGGAAAAGGGGAGAGTTGTTACTTACAACATCCCAGAGACTGGATTATTAAAGGCAGCTGTTAATCATTCTGTCTTTAACATGTTTCTAAAATGAAGCAAGGAAGAAGCCTGGCATATCTCTGTCAGCATTTTGCTCCAGAGATTAGAGGCCACAACCTAAAAAGCATGCTCCTTGTATTCCTCATTTTTGGACCTCCCTCAGTATTGCAACATTTAACAACATAGATTTAGAGTGGTGGGTGGGACAGATAGCTAATTTCTGAAACAGATGTTGCAACAAGTATTGAGGTCTTAAACCAGAGGTGGCCAACCATTTTCCACCTGACCCCAAAGAGCTGATGCCAAATGTAAGGAGGTAGTTAACTAACCCGACAACCCTGAGGACTAGCGGCCATGGCGAAGTCCACAGGGAAGGGTGATGGTCCCCAGGTGGATTAAATCCCACTTGAATCTATCTTGATGGAGGGCAGCAGCTTCGTCAATCCTGGCCTGGAGCTAAGGAGGATTTTGTGTGTCAAAAGGTCTCAGGACATCAGTTGAATGGGTGTCACACTGCAATGTGGAAGGCAGATGAAAGGCCACAGCATTTTATTCACAGGACAGTATTCGTGGTTGATCGCCATGATGATCCCCAATATTCGGAATCACATACGACATAAGAACAAGAAGGACTCAAGACTTTGAAAACAGTTGTGAAGGAAGTCTAGTGGAAGAAACAGCAGGCATATCCAACACAGCAGAAGAAGGGGAAGCAAGGAAAGAGTCAGGAAATTTCAATTCCCCACCCCCCTAAAACAAATGCTGAAGAAGGAACAAGGAAGAGCTGGTGCTAAAGTACAATTGAACTACAAGAAAGCAAATGTTTGGAAATGCTGCATAAAAGAGAATACAATTGTAAAGATTATTGTTATCATAGAAATAAGAAATTGGAGAAACCACTTGTTAAAATTACAGGGCAATTGAATATAAAATTTCAAAGCAAGAATATTGAGGAAAACAAGAATATCATGAAGCAGCTGTGTAGTGACCCCCAAGGAAAGGAAGAAGCAAAGGAGCGAGAAAGCTTTATATAAAGACAATTTGAATAATAAGGAAAACAAATTACAGGAATTACAAGTAGAATTGTGGAAAAATCATTTGAATGTTTAATTTAATTTAATTTAATAGTCAAAATTTATATATGCCGCCCACTCAGGCAGAACCCGACTCAGGAAGGCATTACAACAAGTTCTAAAAACACATAAAAACACTTTAAAAGACCCATATCCCACCCACCCATCCCACCCACTATAAAAAGAAGAAGAGAGAGTTCTTAATTGTTTACATAAGCCAGCAGGCGGGGACCGTGTTCCCATTAGGGCCCCACACCTGCCCTGCCAGCCAGGTCTTCAATCCTCTCCTGAAGGGCAGCAAATCTCTTTGAAGTCTTAGTTCTGTTGGCAGGAGGTTCCAGAGGGTTGGTGTGGACACGGAGAAGGCCCTCCTTCGGGTGCTGGATAGATGTGCACCCCTAGCTGATGGCACTATTAGAGAGCCTCTCCGGTCCGCTCTGGTTGGACGGGCAGACACTCTTGGGGCGATGCGGTCTCCAAGGTATCCTGGCCCACTGCCATATAGGGCTTTAAAGGTCAAAACCAGCACCTTGAATTGCACCCGGAGACAAACTGGTAACCAGTGCAGCTCCCGAAGTAGCGGTGAGGCATGGGCATATCTCCCACATCCCATCACCACCCGGGCTGCCGCATTCTGGACCAGCTGCAGCCTCCAAATGGTCATCAAGGGCAGCCCCATGTAGAGCGCATTACAATAATCTAGTCGGGAAGTGACCAGAGCGTGGGTGACCATAAGCAAGGAGCCCCGGTCCAGGAGCGTGCGCAACTGGCGAATCACCCGAAGTTGGGCAAAAGCCCTTCTGGCCACAGCCGCTACCTGTTCTTCTAGCAGCAGCCGCGAGTCCAGAAGGACCCCCAAGTTGCGCACTGGGTCTGTCTGGGGCAAAACAGCCCCATCCAGTACCAAAGATGGTAGCTCCCTGGATAACACGGGGCCCCTTATCCACAGCCACGCTGTCTTGCTGGGATTCAGCCAAAGCCCATTGGCCCCCATCCAGACCCCAATGGCCTCCAGGCATCCGGATAGGATTTCAACGGCATCACTGGGGTCCCCATGGGCCGAGATGTACAACTGGGTCTCATCCGTGTACTGATGGCACCGCACCCCGTGGGAACGAATGATCTCACCCAGTAGCTTCATGTAGATGTTAAATAGGAGAGGAGAGAGCACTGAAACCTGAGGCACCCCATACTTGAGAAGCCTAGGGCTGGACCTCTCACTCTCTAACCACACCGACTGGGTACGGCCCTCCAAAAAAGAGGAAAACCAGGACAACACGGTGCCCTGGATCCCCAGTCCTTTGAGCCGTTCCAGAAGGATACCATGGTCGACGGTATCGAAGGCCGCTGAGAGGTCAAGATGAGCAAGGACGGATGGATAACCCCCATTCCGCTCCCGCCAGAGATCATCCATCAGTGCGACCAATGCCGTCTCCATACCATACCCAGGCCTGAATCCTGATTGAAAGGGGTCTAGATAATCCGCTTCCTCCAGGACACTCTGCAGCTGACGTGCTACCGCCTTCTCCAAAACCTTACCCAGAAAGGGCAGGTTGGAAACCGGCCTGTAGTTGTTAAGGACAGCTCAGTCAAGGAATATTTTCTTCAGGAGGGGGTGCACCAAAGCATGTTTTGGCGGTGCAGGAAATACCCCCTCCCATAATGATGCATTTATTATCGCCCCGACCCAGCCACCTCTCCCCACCTTGGAGGCTTTCACCAACCAGGTGGGACAGGGGTCCAAAGGACATGTAGTGGCATGCACAGCTGCAAGGAGCCTGTCCACTTCATCAGGGACAACAGGATCAAACCGATCCCAGATCGTACAGCAAGACTGTGCTCCAGTGCCCCCCCCGACCCTCCCCATCCACGCCGGGATTCAGCCCTGAACAAATCCGATTGATTTTCTCCACCAGATGGTCAGCGAAGTCCTCAGCTGAACCCTGCCAACTGGGCACCGATCTCCCCCTACCAAGGAGGGACCTGGTTACCCAGAACAGGGTGGCTGGGCTATTATCAGCAGAGGCAATAAGGGTGGTGAAGTATTGCCGCCTCACCACCCCCATCGCCACTAGGTAGGCCCTAATAGCAGCTCTAGCTAGTATCCAATCGGAGTCATCCTGGGTCTTCACCCAGCGGCGCTCTAGGCATCTCTTTGCCCGTTTGAGTTCCCGCAGTTCATCCGTGAACCACGGGGATGACCCCATGGTAACCCCATGGGCGCGGAGAGGCCACAGTGGTGCGATTTCATCCAAGGCTGCTGTTGCTGTCCTGTTCCACAGGTCGACAAGTGCCTCGGGTGAATCGTGTATCCGATCCAGAGGACCATCCCCCAGTTCCCTCTGGAATCCATCTGGATCCATTAGCCGTCAAGGGTGGACCATTTTAATAGGCCCTGCCTCCCTACGATAAAGCGTCGCCCCCAGAAAGTCAAGAGTCACCAGATAGTGATCTGACCATGACACAGGTGAGATGACTAAATCCTGTAATCTCAGATCACTCTGCCACTGCTCCGACAAGAAAACTAAGTCTGGCGTGTGACCACTGCCCCTGGTCGGACCCCGAACTACCTGAGTCAGGCCCATGGATGCCATGGAAGCCATGAACTCCCTTGCCACCTCAGAAGCCATCCCCAATGATGGCAAATTGAAGTCCCCCAGAACCATAAGCCTCGGAAACTCCAACGCCAACATTGAGGTGGCCTCGAGGAGCTCAGGCAGGGCATCCCTTACCCTGCAAGGGGGCAGGTACAGGAGTAAGATCCCCAACTGACCCTTAGGGCCCAACCGTAGAAGCAGGGCCTCACAACCAGACACTTGTGGAGCAGTGGCCCTAGCAACTCCCAATGACTCTCTGGCAACAATGGCAACACCACTGCCCTTCCCCCTCACCTCTAGGCTGGTGCCAAATACCGAACCCGGCTGGACACATGTCCGAAAGAGGTACTCCATCCTCAGGTGTCAGTTAGGTTTCGGTGATGCATGCTAGGTCGGCCCGCCCCTCCTGGATAGAATCTTGAATCAGGGGGGGCCTTATTGCAGACCGATCTGGCATTCACCAGCAGCAGCCTAAGGGCGGTGTCACTCTGGATCTGCTGCTCAGGGCCCAGAGATGTACCTGCGGGGCTGGAATGAGGGACCACACTTAAACATCGGACCCGCGTTCCCTGAGTGTGGCCCGCCCCTCGGTACCCACCATACTGCCCCATGCCTGTCACAACACCTATATGGGTCCTTGGAACCCCCCTAGACGGAATGCTGCCCCTCCTTCCTGACTGGCAGGACCAGCTCCCTCTCTTCCTACCCCACCCACAATCCCCCCTTGGTTCCGGCAGCAAAAATGGTAAGCCGCCCCACAGCAAGTTGCCTCCTTCTCTCGCCCCCATGCGGGAGGACGAGGCCAGGTCCGGCGGCAAAGGCAATGGGGCCATTGAAGGCACATCTGGCCACCCAGTTGATGGTAAATGCCTCAGGCGGCCAGGCATCTCCCCCCACCCCCACCCCCCGCCAGTCCAAATCCACAAAGGAGGACGCTGAGGCTGGTGGGCAGAGCACGCCGGCCCTTTTATGCCTGCCACCAGTGCAGGTGTTCTGTTCAGGGCTGGTGGCAGCAGTGCGGGGTCTCTTTCCCTCCCCCTCCAACTCCATGGAGGAGGACACTGAGGCTGGTGGGCAGAGCACGCCGGCCCCTTTATGCCTGCTGCCAGCGCAGGTGTTCCGTTCAGGGCTGGCGGCGGCAGCGCGGGGTCTCTTCTCCTCCCCCTCCCCCTCCAACTCCATGGAGGAGGACGCTGAGGCTGGTGGGCAGAGCATGCTGTCCCACACCTCTGCACCTCAATCAATCAAACTCCCCAGCTGATTAACAGCTGGTGTGGAGAAGAGGGGGAGTTCTTGAGGTGCGGGAGAGAAAGGGGAATGCCCTAAGAACACTCCCCCCAGCTAACTCCCAACAGTGGAGATCGATCGATTGAGGTGCAGAGGTGCGGGATAAAAAAGGGGAAAAAGCAGAGCATGTAGTAAAGGTGAATAAATGAACGATGAAGCTATCTCCCTACCTTTTCTACGTCACTGCTTCTTCCTGAGTGGTTTGTCCAGCCACCAGACTTCTGGCGGTGGGGGGCAGTTGGTGCGGGACCTCCATTTTAGAGTCTAACATGGTTCAGGGCCTCCATTTTAGTGTCTAGAATGGTGGGACCACCATTTTAGACTCTCCCAGACTGAATGAACTCTAGGAAAACCTGTTCTGTATCTCAGGTTTTTCCGTAAATCAGGATGTGATTTCCCCAGAATTTCCTTCCGTAAGTCAAGTTTTCCATAAATTGAGGCTTCCGTAAGTTGAGGTTTTACTGTATATTAGGGGTTCCCAACCTTTTCAAGCCAGGGGCCGGGTCACACTCGCTAAGTCAGCTTCGAGGGCTGTATGGCCATTTTGCCCTGCCTGCTCAATGGGGGTGGCAATTTTGTCCCAACATCTTCAAAGGGGTGGTCATTTTGTTTCTCAAATGCCCTTGGAGGGGTAGAGGGACACATGAAATGGGCCTTAGGTTGGGAACTCCCTGGTATATATTAATCCCCATTATCCTGAGTTTCTAGAAGACAGGAAATGTCCTTTGATGGTGACCATTGGTGCCCACCATCTCGCAGGGGAGTGGGAATTGAGCACTGCCCATTTCAGTGGGCTCCTCCCTCCCAACAGCCTCTTTGTGAGGTGCAAACAGCTCACCAGCACACCTTTAGGTATCATATGAGACTAGCTGGTTGCTTTGGGGCCAGATAGGGATTTTTTTGGCCCACTTGGCACATTAACAATAAGGCTTAGCGACTAAGACACTGAGCTTGATTATTAGAAGGCCAGCAGAACATCAATTCAAGCTAGGAGTGACGGGCAACAGAGTGAGATTGTTCCAGCTCCTTCCAACCTAGCAGCTTGAAAGCAAGAAATTGCAAGTAGATAAAGAGATACCACTTTGGTGGGGAAGATAACAGCATTCTGTGCACTTCATTCGGTGTCTTATGTCTGCTGCATGACCACAGATACGTCTGCAGATACAGACAGTGCTGGTTCTTTGGCTGTAAATGGAGATGAGCACTGCCTCCTAGAGTCAGACATGACCTGCTTTCAAGCAAGGCAGACCTTTATCTTTAAGGAGGTGAGTGGGGATATTCTCACCTATCCCATACCGCTTGCCAGGGTGTATCTGGGAAAATGTAAGGTGTGGATTAATTTAAATAGGTCACACCGGCAGGTAGTATATCTGTGAGTTCCAACAAAACTTATTTGGTTTTTTAAAAATGTGCTCTACATTCCAGTTACTTGGATCCTGAGGTTCAATGGCTGGGCAGGTGGTACAGTGGTGGCAGGCAGCGACCATTCCACAGTTTAGATGAGCCCTAGTGGCACAGCGGTTAAACTGCTGTCCTGCAACCAAACAGTTGTGAGTTCAGTCCTTACCAGGGTTCAAGGTTGACTCAGCCTTCCATCCTTCTGACATCAATAAAATGAGTACCCAGCATGTTGTGGGCAAAATGCTAATTAACTTGTGAACCGTCCAGAGAGTACACTATGTGCTATGGGGTGGTATATAAGTGTGATTGCTTTGCTTTTTAGATCATGAGGATTGTTGGCTGTTGGCCAGAAAGCATCACCCCAAAATTTGTGCTGGCTGGAAGCATGCTGTAAAGGGCAGAGGTACACAGAATCCCCTGGCTCCGGGCTCAGGCCTCCACACTACTTTAGCCCCCACTGCAGGATGGGGTGGTTCATCAAGTTTAATCTTAACCTATAAGAAGAGGCATTAACCATTGGAATCCGGCATGCATGCCCACATCCATCCCTACTATCCCGTACCGAGCCTCCCGCACTTACCTTCACCCCAACCGACCATCACCGCAAGGGTCCAGCAGTCACCAGTGGAGCAACTGTCCCATGAACATGGCCAACAAAAAAACTACTAGGCCCAGCATCCTCCACGCTGCACCACCCCTCAGCCAATGAGGCTGAAGGGCGCGAGCACAGAGGAAGCGGGGCAGCCGGCGTGCCGGCTTTAAAAAAACCATGCCGGGAGAAAAACACCCAGCCAGCAAAAGGTAAGTGCAGTGGGGGTTAGGGAGTGGGGGGAGAGGAGGCATGGCCCCGGTAAGTACACCGGCCAACTACCCACCCACCTTGCCCCCCATTCCCTAACCCCTACCGCACTTCCCTTTTGCCAGCTGGGTGTTTCCTCTCCTCCTGGTGTGGCCTTCTGTGTTGGGAGGCGCGCTGTCCTTTTCTTTCATCCCTGCAGCCGTCGAGGCCTCCACGCCCACAGGGATGAAAGAAAAGGCCGGTGCACCTCCCAATCCAGAAGGCTGCACCCAGGGGGGGGGAGACCCAGCCTGCAAAAGGTAAGTGTGGTGAGGGTTATGGAGTGGGGGGGGGGAGGCACGGCCCCAGTAAATATACCCCCACCCGCCCCACCACCTTGCCCCCCCACTCCATAACCCACACACACACACACACTTACCTTTTGTTGGCTGGCCCTTTCCCCCTGGCATGGCATTCTGTGAGTCGTCACTGAGGATTGGGGGGGGGGAGGAGGGAGATCCCCTCTCCCCCAACTTCAGCAAGATTGTGTGTGTGTGTGTGTGTGTGTGTGTGTGTGTGTGTGTGTGTGTGTGTGTGTGTGTGTGTGTGTGTGTGTGGTCACCATGGCTTCCAGGGGGAGGAGGGGTAGCCCCTCCTCTCCCCGCAGAGCTACGGCATGTGTGTGTGCATTGTGTGTGTGTGTAATGAGTGTGTGTTTGGTTGTGTTGTGTGTGCAGTGTGTATGTAGCGTGTGTGTGTGTGTGTGTGTGTGTGTGTGTGTGTGTGTGTGTGTGTGTGTGTGTGTGTGTGTGTGTGTGTGTGTGTGTGTGTGTGTGTAACCCCTACCACCAAAACTCTCTCACACACACACAAAGCCCAGCAGTGCCAGGCAAAAATATACTAGTAGATAATAAAATGTGGCCCTAGTTGAAACACCAACACTTGTGTCTGTCTCATTATTTCTGGGTTTGCGGGAGCAATGACAACGCTGTTTTTTGTTTTGTTTTTTTAGCCTGCCATAACTTCTGTCCAGGTAGGAATAATTTCACTGTTCTGTCTGATTTCCACTCCCCACCCCTTTGCCTCAAAAATCCTTAACTTTCCCAGCTAAAGGCTGGCTCTCCCTATGAGCCTTGAATTCTATGGGAGCTGAAGTGGCTATATATCTATGAAAGCTCAGGGCTGTGGTGTCTCAGTGGTTATTTGGCATGGGAAAAATACAACCATGTGTAAGACTCAGGAAGAAAGCTGGGGTGTAACTCTCATTTTTCAGTGAATGATGCACTGCCCTTTATTTCCTCATGAGTCCAGATTACTGAGCTGTAAAGATCAGGCTTTTGGTTCTGTATTACCTCTGATCCTCATTTTATATGCTACTGAAATTCTCTGCCATGACTGGCAGCTTGAACAATAAACAGGGGAGGCAAGAATTTCTTGAATGGAAGAATATTATCATCTCCTGGTGATTTCAGGCTTAACCGTAAATACAGCAGGATTTGGAGAAGCAAACTTACCTCCACATTTCCTCTTTGAAGAGTTGCTCCATGGGAAATGCACAGCATGTGTGGCCAAATGTATGAACCCACTCCCATTTCATCCTTCTCACAAACTGTTATCAGAACTAGCCTATGCCTATCCATGGCAAAGAATGGATAGTAGCCCAGGACATGGTTTGGCAACACAGATGCTCAGACACCCCCAGATACCTGTGGAAGGGGAAGAGAAAGAGAGAGAAAGAGGCAACATCACTGGTGTAAAGCAAAGTGGAGAAAGAGCAGTGTACAGACAATAAACACCATAATTCATGCACTATTATTAGTCCCCCCCCCCAGGAATTTACAGGATGGCACTCTGGTGCCCACACATAAGGGCTCTTCTAGTCACAGGAAAGATCCTAGATCAGATTGAAAAGTTACAACAATACATTGAAACAAAACATAAATTTAAATTTCCCCTAAGTGTAGACAGTGTCTGTCAAAGACCTTGTTAATGGCAGACAATAATATGTAGTCTGATCAATATATCAAAAACTTGGCTTGAGCAATGAGGAACACAAAAAGTCTTACAAACAACATTGGCTGAAAATATTTCTCTCTTAACTGTAGTGCCGTTCCCCCCCTATATCCACAGGTTCAATATATATGCTTTCAGTTATCCACAGGTTTAAAAAGAATCAATAAAAATCCCTGAAATACATAATATATGTGTATTTCTATGGTGCATTATCAATGCTGGCCATTAGAGGCCACTATATGAAATGTAATGTTTATGAGGCACAGAGGCAGACCTTTTGGTAGCTAACATGTAGAACAATGGAGGCATTCTACCCCCACCACTGACTTCTATGACTCAGGTATATCTTTACCTATAAAATCGTGCAATATCCATTGGACTCTAGCATGCACACCTGCACCGCCCTTACTATGCCTTACCGAGCCGCCAACACTTACCTTCACCCCAACCGACCATCGCCACAAGGGTCCACCAGCCGTGAGTGGGGCAACTGCCCCACGAACGTGACCAAAATAACTACAAGTCCCAGCGTCCTCCGCATGCGACACCCCTCAGCCAATGAGGCTGAAGGGCGCGAGCATGGAGGAGGCCGGGAAAGCCACCGCCCACAGTAAAAAAAATGCCACCGCGATGACCATGTCCACTTCCCCGTCCGGCAATGAATGCCGGCGCCGGCCCCACTGCAGCTTCGGCAGAGTTGCAGAGAGAAGGGGGAGACCCTCTTCTCTCCACAAACCTGGCAAAAAGCTTCCCTCAGGGAAACGGAGGCCCAGAACAGCACTCCGTTCTCAGGCCTCCATCTCCTAGAGAAAAACTTTTACACTTCCCTATAGGAGATGGAGACCGAGAACGGAGCACTGTTCTCGGCCTCTGTTTCCCTGAGGGAAGCGGTTCATTTTCCTAGGAGGACGGAGGCCAAAAGCTTCAGCCCCCATCTTCCGAGGAAGACGAACCACTTAAAAACAATGTGTGTTGGTGGTTAGGGGTGGTTTTGGTGTGTGTGCACATTTGTAAACACACACACACACTGGGCTGGTTTGAAATTTGCAGTCCAGTAGGTGTGTGTGTGTGTGTGTGTGTGTGTGTGTGTGTGTGTGTGTGTGTGTGTGTGTGTGAGAGAGAGAGAGAGAGAGAGAGAGAGAGAGAGAGAGAGAGAGAGAGAGACCTAGCAGTGCCGGGCAAACTATGCTAGTGTGTTATTAAATATAGGGTTTGCTTTTATCCATAATTGCATGTATCTGTGGAAGGACTGGAACATATTCCCTGCAGATATGGGGAGAGACCGACCTGCAAGGGTATGTGTGCAGCTGTAATTGTGAAGAAAAAAATACCAAAATGCAAAAACATGGGGCAGGGGACAAAGGGAGATAGAGCACTGGAGTACAGGGAAAGCTGATGAGTTTGTAACCTATGTAAAGCCAGGTTATTTTTGAAAATGTACTGGGATATGTAAAATATTATGTAAGGACTCTAGCTCTATTCACACATTAAAAATTTGGAAAACATGTACAAACAAATGGAGGTTTGGCAGTGTACTTCTCTGTCATCTCTCCTATGGCCTTCATCATGTGGTGCGTGACAGGTGTGAAGATACAAAGAGCCCCTATTCACATGTAGAATCCCCACAAATAACAGAAGCTCTTCATCTTCAGCTACATCACTCTCTACATAGGGGAAGGTGATCAAAACACAGTTTAGCAGAACAGGGGTAGAATGTTCTCCTCTACAATTGTTATGTATGTTAACTGTGTTTTCTCACAGGAGCGGAATGTATCTTTTCTCATGTATCTATTCTTATGCAAATAAGTGGATCGGAAATGTGCACACTCTGTTAGCCAATGGGCTTGTTGTATTATTGTTACTGTTTATAGGAGCGGAATGTATCTTTTCTCATGTATCTATTCTTAGGCAAATAAGTGGATCAAAAAATGTGCACACTCTGTTAGCCAATGGGCTTGTTGTATTATTGTTACTGCTACTGTTTCTAGTGTATATAAGTCCGAGTTTTGCCCCATCCAAACTGTGTTCAAACCCCACTAATAAAGAGCTGAATTTAACTACTTCATTAGTCTGCTTCTTCATTCCTTGAACACTAAAACAAGTGACAAATCTCTATGTTTTGACATCTAACCTATGTATTCCTCTATACCTGGGCCTTCAACAATTTTATCTTTATTTATAATATTCACAAAAGAATAATCCTAGCTTTTTGCAAAAGTTCATTATTGCGTGCTTAAATTTGTCAACTGCTGTGGCTTCTCAGCAGACAACCACCAGGATGCATGAGAGATATTTGTTGCTGCTAGCTTGCCAGGCAGGCAATTAAATGAAAATCAGATGGTACCCATCACCAACAAAGGCCATGGACTGGCTGAGGATGCCTGGTAATATTGACTAAGAGCTCTGGACTTGGAAATACATTTCAGAATATTTTACTAAAGAGGCAATGCATTAAGTCACATAGCAGGTGGTCCTGAATTTTTCAAGATATCCTCACTAGAGGCCAGCTTTAGTGGCCATTAAGCCAGGGAAGCAATTATGTGTCTATGACTTTCATCAGATGCAACTTTATACATGCATGTAATTACTTTTTGTGTGCATGCACATTTGAATTATGGAAATGTCAAACAGTATTTACCATCCTGTGGAGTTGACTGTTAATTTAAAACATTGTTCACATTGCCGTATCCACACCCCAATAACGACGCGGACACATAATCTATTGATGAAAATTGGGCCACTTTTATTGATAACAGGCCTACCTTAACGATGGTTAAGGGTCAAACGTGCCAAAATAGCACTGGCAAGGGGCAAATTAAATCATATAACTAACTAGCTAACTAAAAGAATCTGTTGCAGCAGCAACTGGGTGTAAGCTTCCATCAACAACATGCTTCATCGTCAGCATGTCGTTGACCCCTTTCAGCTGTAACTTATCCCAGCAAGTTGACTGGCCATACAAATCTGGCTTACCTTGTCCTCCCTATGGCCAGCCAATTGCCTTGTCTTATTAATTACTAATGCAGTTGCCCCTTACCAGTGCTATCCGCCACATGGGGAGGAGTAAGCGACTCCTGCCCCACCCCAACCATCACATGGCCACACCCAGGGCAGAGTAAGCGACTCCACGCCCTAGTAAAAACCAGTACAGCCACACCCCAGGGCGGAGTAAGCGACTCAACACCCCGGCCTGACCGCACATGCAGTCAACAGGCCCATTTGCAGTGCTGCTAGGAAGAGATCCAAGCCTTGTCCCGACAAGTGCACCCCATCACTCCTGTACAGGCGATCGTCCTGCCTATGAATCAGGGGGTGGGAGATGACGGACCCCATCGCGTGGGCATAAAGGAAGCATGCCACAGCACGGTTCACCGACCTACGGGCCCAGTCCACAGCAGAGGCATCCACCTCGCCCCTATAGTACATTCACGGTACCATTTGTGACCATATAATACGTACTCCCGTCCAAATCCGAGCTAGCAATGCCAAGTCCCTGCGAATGTCGCAGATCAGGCGAAGACAAGGAATTTAAGCCAAATCATTGCTGCCCAGGTGTAACACCAGGACCTCCGGGGGGCATTGACCCATCATAGACTGACCAGCAGCAACAGGTGACTCCAACGCATCCCTATTTAGCCGAAGCGAGGCAACAGCACCAACACCGTGGTGAGGACCCCACGAGGTGGAAGCCTCATGGTGGGCGGCCCAATATACATAACTATGCCCGATGATCCAAACCCTCATCGGGGAGTGGAGATGCTCGATGCCAGAAACAAAAGAAGGAGAAAAGGGAGAACAAGCGAGGAGCTATTGTTGGAGAGGGCACACATAAACCTTAAAACGATCCGAACCCCAGCGTCCCAAGGAGCGGATGTTAGCCTCCGGGTAACCCTGTACGGCAGCAGTAGAAGCCGCACCAATGCGAAAGGAGTGGGTCCCAAAGTGTACACCGGGAAGCCCCAGCCTGGCCAGCACCCAGCCTATGACCTGGTCAATGGGGAACCATTACAGTGTCAGAAAAAGGGTCCCTGGGCAGGGCCGTGAACGGCCAAAAAGGCGGAAAGCGCCGCCACTGGGCAAATAGCCAAATCACTACACTGGAGCAGAGTAACCACGCTGCCCCTGCCTACCTGGTCAGTTTTGGAGAAGCGAACTGTGACGTGTACCCTATCTGTGCCAACCCTGACGTCGGCCAGCTCCAGGGCTCTACGAGAAGAATCACCCGCCGACCCCACAACCAGCTCGCTGACCCGGAGGGCCACAAAAAAGGCGAGCATGGTAGCAGAGCGGAAAAGGAGCACCTGGTAAGGATCCCTGCAAACCTGGTGCCAAACCTCTGACATTTGCCGGAGTATCAAAGGAGAAATGGGCCGGCACGTGTCCTTGAGGGGGCCATGTTCCCGCATCCAACCCTCGAGGACTCTTCGCACCCTACAATCTGTCATAGTATCAGGGAGGCCATTGACCTTCGCATGGAAATCCAAGGCAGATAGGCGGCCGGCAATAGTCTGGGGAGCCGAACCCCGGCAATGCAGGACCACCATAAATTGGAGCAAGTGGTCGACAGGGGCAGGCCAATTTGTAGGAAGGCCGGCCCCATGGCGAAACTCTTTGAATGCGCAGAGGGCGCGCGCATAGGCCTTGTGGGTGCCGGAAGCTAAAGAAAGTCCTATGGCCCGGTTCACCTCTATGCGCCAAAACTCCACATCATGGCAGGGAGCGGTACAGGCAGCTCATCGGCCTCCAGTGCCAGTGCCCAGAAGCGGTCGATCTGTAAGCGAGACAAAGCGTCAGCAATATCATTATTGATACCCGGGGCATGTCTGGCTCTAAATAAAATGTTGCGCCGAAGAGCGCACAAAACAAAATGGCGCACCATGCCCATAACCCTAGGGGACCGGGATGTCTGTGCATTGACAATATGGACAACCGCCACATTGTCGCACCAAAAATGGACAACTGAGTTGGACCACGCCTCACCCAAGATGACTAGCATGCCTAAAATGGGAAATAATTCAAGGAATGTGAGGTCACGAAGCACGCTGGAGTCATGGGACGACTCCGGCCATTTGCCGTACACCCAGTGACCATTGAAGTACATCCCATAGCCAAAAGCCCCGGATGCATCTGACTGCACCTGGAACACGGGAGCCACTACGCACTCATCGCGCCAAAAGGAGATCCCATTAAAGTCGGAAAGAAATCCCAGCCAGACCCGGGGATCATCCTTGATACCCTTGGTCAGGCGAACACAATGGTGCTTCCGGGTTAACCCTGCCATGGCGTCACACAGTCACCTGGCAAAGGCCCTACTGGGAGCTACCACCCTGCAAGCAAAATTGAGGTACCTGTGGAGTACCTGCAGCTCCCTGAGGGATGCCTTACGCTGGGCTAATAGGGGCAGGATGGTCCCGAAATGTGGGTTATTTTATCAGGGGGCAACCTGGAGGTCTGTGCTACAGTATCAATTTCAATCCCCAGTAAAACCAAAGTGGTGGCCGGGCCTATGTTTAATTAGATTAGTAATGGCACATAACTTCAAATCTCCAGATGACCTCATCCCGTGGCTTCATATAGATGTTGCACACAAAACACGAGGAGGCCAAATGGTAGAAACCAGAGGAGAATACGTAAACCGTGTGAGGCAAAAAGGTGTAGTCTAAATTGCTTATATACAAAATTATTTAATGTATGTCTTCAACTTCAAAAATAAAATCCACTATTCAACAGTCATAGTGATGTAGATTCATATATCATAACTCTGTATCATAAAGCTTAGTGAATTCACAACATAATATCCAATACAGGAAGCCAGCCCGGTGATGAGGCTTTTCACTGGATTTCCTCAGGAGCACCTCTCACTTGCCAAGCCCACTCCCCCAATAAAGAGACAGACACAGTGCTGGGATTGTAAATGGGCCACTTTATTAGAATAGTTCAATAAATGCAAACAGGCCGGCATAGCACTGGTAAGGAGTGATGGTAATAACCAACTATAAAGACCCCAGGAGAAGCGCAAATGAACAAACCTCTGCTTCTATCGAGTATCCGGTGGACTAGCTGGCCTTGCACGCTGTGTCAAGCATGGCAAGGCCTAGTTCCTGAGCACACCCGACTGGCCACACGATTATCCCTCTATCTAGACCTGCCAGTGGCCAGCGGAGTGTGCTGCTGCCGGACTCGTAGGGGTCGCCCAGAGGCTCCTTACTAGTGCTAGCCACCGAAGAACAAAAGGTGGCAAAAATCACCCCGAAGTGCCCCCAAGCAGTGACAGTGTGGGATGGGTGAAAATGCCAAGAATCAACAGGCCAATCAAGGTTCAAGCAAAAATTCCCATCCGGCCCCGAAGCGACCAAAACAATCACACTGTGACCAAGGGTAGGGGTGGAGGGCAAACGCTGCCGGCCCAGTCAGCGGCGAGGAAGGAAGGCGATCTGGGCCCCTCCCTTAAGGAAGGCCCGGCCCCCACCCCTTCCGGCCTGGTCCCGTCTCTGATGGGGCGGGGGCGGGAAAGCGCGCGGCAGTGTATCAGAGCTGCTGTGCATCCCTTGCCAAGCCCACTCCCCAATAAAGAGATGGACACAGTGTTGGGATTGTAACTGGGCCACTTTATTAGAATAGTTCAACAATTGCAAGTGGGCCGACATAGCACTGGTAAGGAGAGATGGTAATAACCAACTATAAAGACCCCAGGAGAAGCACAAATGAACAAACCTCTGCTTCTATCGAGTATCCGGTGGACTAGCTGGCCTTGCACCCTGTGTCTAGCATGGCAAGGCCTAGTTCCTGAGCACACCCGACTGGCCACACGATTATCCCTTTATCTAGACCTGCCAGGGGCCAGCGGAGTGTGCTGCTGCCGGACTTGTAGGGGTGGCCCAGAGGCTCCTTACCAGTGCTAGCCGCCACATGGGGAGGCACCTACCAAGACTCCCCCCCCGACCGCCAACTCGGTCACCAGGCCCGCCTGCAAAGAAGCCAAGAACCAATCCATCCCTCTCGGAGAGAGGTGGACTCCGTCCCTACAGTACAGGCCAGCATTGTGAACACTGATGGCCGGATGCTCCACTACAATACCCAAGGTGTGGTCACCCAAGAAATGGGCAACAGCCCGGTTAACCAACCGCCAGGCCTGGCCAATACGGCGAGGGTCACCACACCCCCCCCCCCCCCGAAAAAGGACCATGGGACAATACACGACCAGATGAAATGGGTATGCGGCCAGCGGTGGCTCAAGAGGCAGAGGTCCTTGTGTATGGCAATAATCAAACCTATGCCCGTAACCTGGCCCAAGTCATTGCCGCCCAGATGGATCAGGAGAACATCGGGAGGGGAAGGAGCCTGCAGGGAAAAAAGGAAAGGGAGAAATTGGTGGCAACACATCCCACGAAGGCCATGCCAACTGAGGTGGGCCAGAACCTGCAAGCCGAGATGAGGACCCCAACGGGACGCCACTGCGTGACGAGCTGCCCAGAACACGTAACTTTGCCCCACAATCCAGACGGTAGCCAAATGACGATGAAGGACAGGAGCTGGAAGAAAAAACAAGAGGAACAAGGGCCAGCGGGCGTTCAACAAGACACGGGGTGAACATACAAACGGAAGCGCGAGGAACCCCACCTGCCCATCCTACGGATGTCATCATCCGAATAACCAAAAAGGGCGGCCGTAGAAGCGGCGCCAATACGGAAGGAATGCGTACCACAACGAGCACCGGGGAGGCCAAGGTAAGCCAGGGCAGCCCCTGTGACCCTCCAAAACTGATACTTGGTGAGGGGACGCCCATCCTGGTGAGAGAAGAGAGGACCGGGGGAGAGGCCGCGGACCGCCAAAAAGGCCGATAGGGCCGTGACCGGGCAAAACAACCCCTACCCCGCTGGTCAGTTTTGGAGGAACGAATGCACAAGTGGACAGAGCGCCGGTCCAGAAGGACATCGGCCAACTCAAGGCACCGATGGGAGCAGTCATTGCAAGAGAGGGGAACCAGCTCGCTGACCCGCAAAGCCCCAAAAAAGGCAACCGTTGTAGCCGCATGAAAAAGAGAGGCTTCATACTGGTCAAAACAAAGGGAAGGCCAGGCACAGGCCAAGCGGGGGAGAGGAGCTGGGGACACCAGCTCCCTGGAATCTGGGTGGACGCCCCGCTCCCGGGACCAGCCATCCAAGACCCTATGAACCTGAAAATCAGACATAGTGTCATGAAAACCCTGGGCCTTAGCAGCAAACGCCAAGGCCAACAGGCGGCCGGCTATGGTGCGCGGCGCCAACCCACCATCATGGAGATGAACCATAAACTACAAGAGATGATCCACCGGGATGGGCCATGCATCTGAAAGGGACATGGCCCAGCGAAACACCCGGAAGGACTGGAAAGCGCTGGCGTACGCCCTGCGAGTACGATCGGAAAGTGACAGGCCTAACGCCCGGGAAGCCTCGAGTCACCTTCATCTGTTAACTCATCATTAACCCTGACATTTGTGGATCCTTGCTGATATAATTGTTCAATGGTTCTTCTAAATTTATCCCCGAATCCATAGTATTTGATTATCTCATTAATTGTAACCCATTGTAACAAATAAAATGCCTTAAAAATTTCCAATGATAATAACCCAACTTTCTCCTTAGTCTGTCCAACTATGTCTATTAAATCATTAACTCTTCTTGTCAGATCTGCCAAATGTCTACCCTTCAAAAACCCCACTTGATCCACATTAATATAATTACCCATAAAACTATTCAGCCTATTTGCTAATATCGCTGTAAAGATCTTGGCATCTTGATTTATCAAGGAAATAGGTCTGTACGACTCCACCCTCTCCAGATCCTTTCCTGGCTTTGGCAATAAAATGATTATATTTCTATACCATGAAGTCGGAATTTGCCCTCCTTCCAATATATAATTGTATAATTTCACCAGTTTTGGTACTACTGATTCTTTGAAGTCTTTGTAAAATTCTGCTGAGAACCCATCCTCTCCAGGAGCTTTGTCCTTTTTCAAGCTTTTTATTGTATCTTTCACTTCACTTACTGTTATTTTTTCTTCCATTCTAATTTTGTGTTCCTGGTTTATCTTTTTCACCAATTGTTTTCCCAATTGTTCTTTTAGCATAACCATATCTATATTCTTTTTAGCATACAAAGCCTGGTAAAAATCTTTCACTATTTTACATTTATCTCTAATCTTATTGTATCTTACTCCATCTTTATTAATCAGTGTTCTAATCTCTCTCCTTTCTCTCTTTTCTTTTGCAGCCCTGGCTAGCAATTTGGAATTTTTGTTACTATATTCAAAATACTCTCTTTGCAGGCGCACCCCCCCAATAACGGACACAGACAACATTGAAAGTGGATAACAGCATAGGGCCACATTTATTGATTCAATGCCCTAGTCCGAATTATAAATTTGTATTGGTAAAACGACCAATCATAATTCCTAAGGCAAGCAGGCCGAAGTAACACTGGTAAGGTACCACCCCAAAATTGCCAACGGCAATTGGTTACAATGTATCAATTTGTATCAATTTGTTTGTTGACAACAAACAAATTGTTGACCGTAGTCAATAACTAACTCATGACCCCACCCTCTGACGCGTATCCGTGAAATCACAGGGGTGATGCATGCTGGTTAGCAATCGTCATCACCCCATCGCCTGGTTCGTCGTTGACCGGACAACGTTTAACTAATTTATTCCTGTCTAGTGTTGTCCAGTCAATTGCGAACCTGCCGGATACTTGTGGGTCATACTGTTTACCTTACCAGTGCTACCCGCCACACGGAGGGGCTTCAAAGAAGACCTGACGCCCCCACCCAGACCGTCAGCTCGGTCAACAGGCCTGCTCGCCAATCACCTAACAGGAGGTCCATACCTCCTCGCGACAGATGGACCCCATCCCCTGCGTACAAGTCATAATTTTGTAGACTAATATCGGGGTGATGACTGACCCGTCCCCAAGCCCTGTCGGCAAGAAACCGCGCCACCGCCCCGTTGACCGTGCGCCTAGCGCGGTCAAGGGCCAGGAGGTGAACGCCCCCTCTATAAGAAAGGCGCGGGATAATGTCCAACCAAACTAGGGTTGTGGCAGGCCAGACATAATGCAAGTAGGCGAGGTCCTCGCAAATCGCATGCTTGAGCGATAAGCCGGTGACCTGGCACAAATCATTGCCCCCAAGGTGGATGATGAGAATGTCAGGCGGGTCAGCACTCAGGCCAGAAAAAAGGAAAGGCCGCAGCTCCCGCCATAACATCCCAGGCTTACCATGCCATGTGAGACTGGAGTGTTCACCGAGTCCCAGTCGGGGTCCCCACTCTGTCGCCGCAGCGTAACGCGCTGCCCTGTGCACATAGCTGTGGCCACCAGCCATACTGTCACCGGTGTAATACGACACCCAGGGTCTGTAAGAAATTGAGAAAAATTGAGAAAAAGACGGTAAGGTGACTGGATTGGTACTCATGGCGGAAGTGGGCGCACATAAAACTGAAAACATTGCGAGCCCCACCTCCCCATGCTGCGTATGTCAGCCCCAGAGTACCCAAAAGCAGCTGCTGTAGAGGCTGCACCAGTACGGAATGAATGTGTGCCATAACGGGCACCTGGTAGGCCCACCCTGGTGAGGGCTCTGCCTGTTACCTTCCAAAACTGAAATTTAGTAAGGGGAGACCCATCTTGGTGACAGAAAAACGGGCCGTGGTGCATGCCACGCAGTGCCAGGAACTCCTGTAGGGCACCAACCGGACAGATGTCTGCCAAAGAACACCGTAGCAGTCTTACACCACTGCCTACGCCATGCTGATCTGTCGTAGAGGAGCATATCCTCAACTGGGCCCAGTCTTTGGCAACATAGACATCCTCGAGTTCCAGTGCCCTACAACTTGCATCCGCCTTATACAGCATCTCAAGCTCGCCGGTGCGGAGCGCTCCAAAAAAGGCCACCGTTGTAGCCACATAAAGTGGGCTGCCTCATTTCCAAAACAGAGGCCAGGCCAGCCCCGGGCCAATTGGGTAAAAACCCTGGGAAAATCTTGCATCCGCCTTACTCAGCATCTCAAGCTCGCCGATGCGGAGGGCTCCAAAAAGGCCACCGTTGTAGCCGCATGAAGTGGGCTGCCTCAGTTATCAAAACTGAGGCCAGGCCAGCCCCGGGCCAATTGGGTAAAAAACCCTGGGAAAATCTTGCATCCGCCTTACTCAGCATCTCAAGGTCGCCGATGCGGAGGGCTCCAAAAAAGGCCACCGTTGTAGCCGCATGAAGTGGGCTGCCTCATCTATCAAAACAGAGGCCAGGCCAGCCCCGGGCCAACTGGATAAAAAACCCCTGGGTAAATGGGGTGGCGGTCGCCCGGGAAACGCCCGCGCACGCACACCCACCCCTCCCAAACATGTCTCACCCGGAAGTCATTGGTGCTGTCCACACGACCTCCCACTTTGGCCATAAAAGCCAACCCAACAGCTGAGATGCTATGGTGCGTGGTGCAAGGCCCTGGGCATACAGGTAAACCATGAACCGCAGAACATGGGCTACTGGGATCGGCCAGGTTCCTGGCAGTCAGAATCGGGTACATAATACTCTGGAGGAACTAAATGCGTGGTGGTACGCCTTACTCATGCATGGCACTAGTGACAGGCCAATCGCCCGGTTCACCTATCCTTGCCAACGTTCCATCTCTCGTCCGGGAGTGGCAAGGGAAAGTCCTCCGCATCCGGGGGCCGAGGCACGGAACCGGGAGATCTGCAGGCGGGACAAAGCAGCAGCAATATCATTATCAACCCTTGGGACATGCCTGGCCCTGAAGGGAACGTTGAGGGACAGCTTGCATAACACAAACCAACGCACTAGCTCCATAACCCCGGGCAATTTGGGAATCTGTGCAGTGACGATGCGGGCCACAGCCGCGTTGGAATGCCAAAATTGCACAACCGAGTTGGCCCACTCTTTGCCCCATAGCATCAAAGCACCCAGGATAGGGAAACATTCCAGCTACGTGAGACCATGCAGGCAACCCTTGCCTGGCCAGGATGGTGGCCACCCACCATAGGCCCACTTCCAATTGAAGTACATCCCATAAACCCAGGAATCTTGAGGCATCGGACTGCATCTGAAAGCAAGGGGGAGCCAGGAGATCAGACCCCGAAATGACACCCTGTTGAACTACCTCTGGATCTATGGCCAGACAAGCATGCCTGCCCCGATACCCCGGGTAAATCTGAGCCTGTGGTGGGACCTGGAGAATCCCGCCATGGCGTCGCCCCAGCGCAGAGCAAATGCCCTGCCCGTTGCGACGACCCTGCCAGCAAAACTGGGGTGACCATATAGCACCAGAAGTTCCCTCAGTGATGCCATGCGCTCGGCCAGGAAGACCGAGACAAGGGCCACTAGCCTTGACACCTTATCCCGCTGCAACCTAGAATCCTGCGCTACCGTGTTACTCTCCACCCCAGGAATACTAGCTGTGGAGATGGGCCCTCGGTCTTTTCGGGCGCTAAAGGGACACCAGTTCCTCCATTAGCGTCTGAAATGTGTTGAGGAGACGTGTGTACGTGTCCCAGCCCCGTTCAGCCCCGAATGAAACCATCCAGGGAATGGGCTACAGACCGGGACCCTGACCTGTGGACAAAAGCGCAATCTAGGAAAGTGGTGAAACGCTCGAATACCGAGTCCCAATGGAATAGCCAAAAGGCATGGCATCATTGAAATAATATGCTCCCCGGGACGGGGGTGCAGGGACAGGGCCAACGACCCTGCCCGCATGGACCCTATGTCAAAGCTGGCAGCAGCCACCTCCTCCCTCCCCTTAAGGGATAAAAGATTGGGGGCATCCTGAGGGAACCTATTACCCATGAAAGGGATCCAGAACCCCTGCCTAGAACCCTGAAGGAGATAACCTGCATCCTCTCCCTTCGGGTACCGTGTGAGCCAACGCTCCAACATGTCCACCTTAAATGGGGAGGTAGCCCTTCGGTGAGCTAGATCCATCTGCGGCAGTCTTGCCAGCCCCCTGTCTGCCCCACCCTCTGCCCCGCATCCTTCTAGGCCTGGGACAGGCAGAGGCCGCATGGGGGCCAACACAGGTGGGACACTCCTGTCTGTATTTGCAAGTCTCCCCATTAGATGAGCCATTGGACAAGAAAGTCCAGCACAGCAGGCGGGCTGGAACCCCCCCGCCCCGCCCCCTGGCAGGTGACCTGTGCTGGGGACGCCCGCTAAACCGCATGCCCACAATGGTATCTCTCCCCGGGTGCAGGGCGCATGGGCGTCACGTACAAAAGCCGCAGCCTCTGGCCTGGCACATCTCGCCTAATCTCGGGGTGCGGGGAAATCTGCCTACGGCATTCCTCGTCACAAGCCAACCACGCTGGGGCCGGAAAGTAAACCATCGCCCGGCAGGCGTTGTCCAAATACTGGACCATCGGAATTGCCAGATCCGGCCGGGCCCTAAGGTACACCGCCATGCATACGATGGAGGCCGGCAACCATTTGGCCCACATACTTGGTGGCTTGCGACAACGTGCCTGGCACTATCCTACTCATTCTGCCCCTCCCTCTCTCCTTGGTGGGCACACTATTTAGGAGTGAGAAGATATCCACGTACTCCCCCCGCCAAATTTACTCTCTGGCGGCCTGTGCCAAGTGGTCACTCATCGGTAAGGAATAGGGGCTTGGACCAACCCGACCACCCAAAACATTCCCCTAAGGGTAGGGAACACCCCCCCACCACGGGGCCCTGGGTGTTAGCTGACATCGCCGGGGAGGCGTCAGCGGGTGCACCGCCACACCGCCCTCGTGAGGCCAAGGCCATTGGAAAGCCCCCCCCCCATATTGGGAATGTGTGTGGATGTACTCACTTACACCGTATACTCACATGCTGCACCCCCGCGGGCCGCCCCCACCGGGGGTTCCGGCCCACTGGGGGCGTCGGAGCTCACGACCGACGTAGAGCTCATCACCGGGGGACCTGCACCTGGCTGCTGGCTGGGGAGCTGCGAGGCAGTGGCCGAAACCGCGCCACGCGCCTGCAGCAGCTCAACCCTCCCTGTCGGCTGTTGTCCTCCTGCCGACAGCGAGCACCGAAGCCCGGCAGGGTCGGTGGAGAAACCCGCCAAGGCAGGGGGCCGCACCAGCCCTCAAGGCTAGAGGGCCCCGGGAGACCCAAGAGGAGTAGGCCCAACAGGGTGGGCAGGTGGAGGAGCGGTGTCCACCGCTCGCGGGCCGCGGGCCGGAACCCCTTCCGCGCCCGCACTCTGGTTGCCCACTCCGGGCCAACGGTAATAGACCCCATTCCGCCGGCCCCGGCAGGGGCGGGCAAAGGCGGCTGCTGAGGAGGCGGCACCGCGGTCCTCCGACCTGGGTTGCGCCTCCTAACCGCGCAAGCTGCACTCGAAGCTGCCTTCTTCTTCGAAGGCATCTCCACCGAAGCAAAGGGAAGCCAGCAAGGCAGAATCGCTACTCAAAAGGCTTCCCGGTAGTCAAGAGCGACGGAGACACAGGGGAAAAGACTTCTCCGCTCCGTCGCTGAGGTAAAATGGCAGCTCGGCTGCCTCGTGGCCACCCCTTTTATAAGGGAGCTGGCCACGCCCCTAACTACCCGGATTCTCTGTCCTGTGGGGGGGGCCCGCAAAGGGCGCGGCGGCCATTTTGGCGCCGCGCTTGCATTTTAGATATATCAAATCTCTTTTTACTCTTTCTATATCCTTACCTACCAATTCTGCTTTTAATCCTTGCATTTTTCATATACCTTCTTATCCATTGTCTTCATATGTTCCTATTGTAACTGTTTTATTTCTTTTTCAATTTTATTTTGAGTATCCTTAAATTGTTTATTCCTAATACTAGCCAATTTTATACACTCCCCTCTAAAAACTGACTTCATGGCATCCCACACCATATTATAATTTACCTCATCATTATCATTCCATTGCCAGCTTTCCTCCCATTTTTCAATCATTCTTTCCTTACATTTCTGATCCTTAAAGAGGGTGGAATCATACCTCCAATTCCTTCTCGTTCTCCTCTTATCTCCAATTTTAATATCTGCCAGGAATTTCACGTGATCAGACTCTTTAAAAATGCCCACTTCTACCTCATCTATATATAGAACCATTATCTCTGATACAAAAATATAGTCTATTCTGGAGTATAAATTGTGCACCTGTGAAAAAAACGTTTAAACCCTTTCTGGCCCTTTTAGCTCCCTCCATATATCTTTCAAACCTAAAGATATCATCCATTTATCCAGAGTCTGTTTTTTAAGATCCTTTCCACTTCTTGTTATATTCGTACAATCCAAATTTGACCTTATCATATTGAAATCTCCAGCCACAATCATTTTTGTTGTTTTTTCCTTTACTAATATATCATAAATTTTATTCAAAAATTCTCCTTGCCTTTCATTTGGTACGTATACATTCACAAAAGTTATTTCCTTTTCATCAATCTTCCCTTTTACTATCAAATATCTACCTTCTGGGTCGGAGATACTACTTACCAATTCAAAACCCAATCTGGCCGAGATCATAATTGCAACCCCTCACACTTTAGAAGTACCATAAGCCTTTTCATAAAACTGAATCCATCCCAAAAAAATCTTATTTGCATCCTGCGATTTTTGATGAGTTTCCTGGAGAAAGACAACGTCCGGCCTGTCCTTCCTCAAAGCTGTTTGAATCCTTCCCCTCTTAACTTGCAACCCTGTACCCTTCACATTCCAGGTTAACACCTTCATATATCTCATGTTTTAATCCAACCCTGTCTTTTGTAAACTCTGTTTTCTCCATTAGGCGTGTTTCCCTCTGCCCTACACTTACAATAAAAACAAAA
The DNA here is from genome assembly GCA_035047345.1 of Bradypodion ventrale. Taxonomy (NCBI): domain Eukaryota; kingdom Metazoa; phylum Chordata; class Lepidosauria; order Squamata; family Chamaeleonidae; genus Bradypodion; species Bradypodion ventrale. The sequence continues at coordinate 231,694,092 of JAWDJE010000002.1, read as the reverse complement.
AACACACACTTCTACCCTCCCCACTCTCTTCTTCTTGGAAAGTGCCTTCATTACCCAAAGAGGGGAGGGGGGAACATGGAAGATGTGTCTGCGAACCACGGCTCCAGCACTTCATTCTTTATTACTGAACAACAACTCTTTTATATCTTTTATCTAAATCACTTTCTTACTATCAATTTTCTCCCCTATTACAAATTCCTTAAAAATTACTTCACCCTTCTTTCTCTTCTTCCACCAACAAATCAATCCCACCTGCCACCCCTCCCTCATCCTTACCTCCATAATCCCTTTTAATACCACCAGACTCAAGCAAATCTTTTCTCAATGCCAACCATTCCCTTGAGGCAGCCTTAACCAAATCATTCATACATAAGTATTCCAAAGCATCGGTCCCTTCCTCAATCATGTACATTTTCTTATCATGAAAAAATCTTATTTGTTGTGGAAACCTCCAGTTCTAGTTGATTCCACATTCCGATAAGAATTTTGTTAGTGGTTTCATCTTAAACCTACAAACCCTCTCTTTTACTGAAATATCATTATATACTTCCACATCGTTACCATCCATTTTTAAAAAGCCAGACCCAGCTTGTTTTATAAAGGCCATCACCTTTAGCTTATCACCCCAGTTTGCAAATTTAACCAAAACATTTCTCTGAACAGTCCTCCCTCTTCTTGCTCCCAATCTATACACATTTGCAATGTCCTCATTAACAAAATCTTTCCCCATTTTCATATTATTCAGCAAATCAATTATTCTATCCTTCAAGCAGTCTGGCATTTCTGCTCCATGTTGCGCATTGCAATATTCTGTTTTCTCATCATCTCTTCCACGGCATCTACCCTTTTTTCCTGCACATCCATTTTTGTCTTAGTTTCCCTCTCGCCCTCTTGTAATCCTTTGATATCGCCCTGCATCACTTTCATATCATCTTGCACCAACTTAACAGCTGCTTCCATCCTTTTAAAATTTTGTTCAACCTTTTTAGAAAAATCAATAACAATTGTAGCCAATTTATCTTGTTTCCCCATTATTTCCACTTTATCTCTCACCCTTGCCTCTTCCATCTTTTCAAATTTCGTAAACAATTTACCCAACTCAACCAAAATTTGTGTTTGGTCCATTGTCTTTGGTTCCGGCGATGGCGTTGCTGAAGTTGCTGAAGATGTATCCTCTGTTGTTGTTTTGTCTTTCTTCTTAGGTTTCACCACTTCCTCTTCCTTGCCCTTCCCTTTTCCAGATTTATCCATCCTTTCCAATACTGTATCAAATATTAACTTTAAGGCAGCAACTCCTTTAATTTCTCCAGGTCCCTCTTCTTGATAAAGTTCCAGCTTCTTTTGAAACCTTCACAGCCACTCTCTCTGTCAAAGTATATTACTCTCTTTAATCCTGTTTTGGCAATCCCCCAGGCAACAAAAAAAGTTTTGTATCCAAACTTCAATAAAAATGTAGCCAAATAACCAAGTAACTGTATATCCACTGTATCCAATTATATCCTGAGTCTCAGAAAAATGAAATGATAGCCCATGACCTCCAAATACAGCAAAAGGGCAAGGACAAAAGCTGTAATCCAACGTATTCCAATTTTAAAAAGTAAAAAAAAAATTATTAAGAGAGGAAAATCCCAATTATAATCCACCGGTCACAATGTTGAAGCTCCCAAAGGTGTAAATTCCGTAAGAAAAAAGGAAAGAAGAGCAAAAAACAAACAAAAAACCCACCCATATATAAAAGAAAAAAGAATAGAAAAACTCATTGAAATTTCTCTTCAGCAAAAAACACAGTACTTATGCACAAAGAGCAAAATATTTTTTTTAATAACACTATTTAACTCTAGCCGCGGCAGCGGTCTCGGAAGGGGGCCCCTCCTCCCTTCTTCCCCAAACAAAACTTTTGATCCACCCTTATTCTTTCTCCTCCTCCTCCACACACTTTGTTCAATGTCCTTTTTAAATACTTTTCTTTCTTCTCCCTGCTTTCCAGGCCCTCCGAGACCCTCCAAAACCTCTCAAATTCTTTGTCCGTTGTTTCCCTTCTTAATTAAAACTCGCTCTTAACTTTTGATTTCCTCCACCACTGCCACCATTATCGCCACTTCACTCAATCCTTCTTTTCTTCATTCACTTCCCCTCTCACTTACTTTCCAGTCTGTTCCAATCTTTCATTCGCTCCCTCTGTCAACCACTGCAGCAACAGCTGCTTATTCTGAGTTATTACTCGTTCCTCTCGCTTTTCTCCTCGCTTGTCCAGTCGGTCCTGTTCTCTGCAACCCAGCTAGAGATGCCGCAGCTTCCTCCGCTTGCCACTCCGGACGAGAATGCCTCATGAACTCCGACTGCCCAGCACTAATTTTTCCCGGATGAGCGAGGAAGAGCTTAAGCACTTCTTCATGCAAAGTTCTTTTTGCCTTTTATTCCGCTCTATATTAGCTTTCTCATCGATATCCACATTATAAAGCACGATCACACGGATGTATGTGTTACTCGCTGGCCATCTTAGCCACACACCCCATTTTTATTTTATTTTTAGTAAGAGTTTTTTGTGGTGGTATTTTGTTGTAGATAGGTGGTTTTAGTGAGTTTTTCATGTGTTTCCATTTCTTTTTGTATTTTGGATGTGTTTTGTTGTGTTTGTGATTTATTGTTTTGTTGTTTACTTGTTTGGTTTGTTTGTTTATTTGTGTTTTTGTACTTTGAGTGTTTCTTTTAGGGTAGGGCTGTTTGGCTGTTGCCCCGGGGTGGATGCAGGGCCGAAGGACCTGACCACTGTCTCCTCCCCGGGTGAACAGGAAGTTTGCTGTAAGCGCGTTGGGTGCCCTTGTGTTCCCCGCTGCCTGTGGAAGAGGCAGTGGCCGGGTCCTTTGGCCCTGCATTCCTGGGCAAACAGGGAGTGTGCTATGGGCACCTTTGGCACCCTTGCATTTTCTGCTGCCCAGGGAAGATGCATGGCTGAAGGATTTCACAATGGTCTCCTCCCCGGGCTAACGGACCAGCCAGAAAAAGGTAAGGGGGCAGGGATTGGGGGCAAGGTGGTGGGGCAGGGAGAGGGCAGTGTGGTTACTGGGGCTGTGCCTCCCCCCCACTCCCTAACCCTCACCGATCACACTTACTTTTTGCCGACTGGCCCGGCTGGGTGTTTCCCCACAATGTGCCGCCTTCTGCGTTGGGTTTTTGAAACTCTTTAGCTCCTGCCGTGGCCTTCTGCATTGGGAGAAGCACTGGCCTGTCCTTTGTCTCTGCAGGCATGGAGGCCTCCACGCCCGCAGGGTCAAAAGCAAAAGCCAGTGTGAAGGAGGCTGGGAAATGAAGTTTTATTTTTTTGACTTTGTGGGGCATCTGCCCCACTGGCAACTGCCAGACCCTTGCGGCAATGGGTGGGCCGGGTAAACGTGAGTGCAGGCAGCTCGGTAGGGGATAGTAGGGATGGGTGTGCGAGCCTTTGTTACATTCCAACGGGTAACGTCCTTCCTTATAGGTAAAGATTCATGAGTGTATAGCACAGGAGGCTCATGAGGACGCAAGTGAATACAGGTAAAATTCTGACTGTTTAATGCTTACGATATATGATTCTACATCACTATGACTGTTGAATAGTGGACTTTATTTTTGAAGTTGAAGACATGCATTAAATAATTTTGTATATAAGTATGTTGGACTACACCTTTTTTTGCCTCAAACAGTTTGTGTACTCTCTTCATATAGATGTTGAACATCGGGGAGATGACAGACCCATGGAGACCACAATTTGAGGACCCAAGGCACCCGAACAGCTTATGGTGTGCTACCGCTTTAGATGACACAGATGAAACAGGTCCAGTTGTACAGTGTGAGGTAGAGCAACAGACATCTCAATTTGATATGCTGTGTTAATGTAGAAGTCAAGGCTCCATCAAATTGCCTCTATGTCCATTCTAAAATGCACAGCTAACTTTTCGCATTATGGGCCATCCATTAATTGTTGCCTATTCAGCAATCCAAAATCAGTGAGATTGGGATCTATCCAGTCATTTATTGTGTAATTAATTGCAAAGCCCAAAGTAACTGACATCCATAAATGTGGCAAACAATTCTGAATAACTTTTTCATTAAAAAAAACTGTTAGTGCTCGGGGAAGCATGCTGTAAAACTTATAATATGCTTTTTAGAAAGCCTTAAAATGGCTGCTAAGTATCTTTTTAAAATAACAAAACATAAAGGAAGAACATTATCCCTTGGATTGAAAATTACATTGTTCCTACATTTTACTTTTAAAATGTAATCTTGTCATGTATGCACTGCAATAAGAAAGAGAAAGAGAAAATATGAGGCAGGTAGCAGTATTATTTATAAAACAATGGGTCAAAACCTGTTGTGTAGCTATGCAATTGCTCCATTCCAAGAAATCACTATAAATATTACCAGTTGCACATTGAGTCACCCACAATGCAATATGCTACAGATAATGCTTATAGCGATGTCTTAATTTGTGGAAATTTGCCTGTAAAAGATACATTGTGTCACCCCTGTTAGGGTGTCCCTTATTTTGGCTAAAAATAAAATTTTTGGAATATCTGACTGCAACCTTTTAAAAAAGTTTCCTTTTACCATTAGTAATCGGAAACAGAAGTTTGGACGTGATCGGGCAATATTTACCTCTGCCACAAACATGTTGAATGTTCGTTCACCAGAGAATAGCAAGGAAAATTACTAACCCCTCATTTTTCATTTATTTAACAAATCTAACAGACAGGCATGTACATTTTGTAATTTTAGTTGGAGTACCGGTTGACAGACATTGATTTTTTGGTGCACATTTTGGGTTTTTTCCTGGTATTATGGGCTGCAATTAGTACATTTTGCATATTTTCCTCAGCTTTCACATTTTCCAGGTATTCTGCGTAAGAGCTACTCCACGCGCTCTACTACATAATTTATGACATTTATGTCTGGAAAATGTTGGCGGCATCTCTGGAAATCATCACAGGCATCCCAGGTCTCTGGAGGATGAACAACAAAAGTACATTCCAGATCAAACCATTGAAATATGTTCAGAGTATGGGGTCCCACGAAATGGGACAAATCTTTTAATTTCAAAGATTGCAGATTTTGCACTTTAGGGTGTTGGTCCTGAACATTCGGCATAGCTGCTGGCTTTGACCTAATTTTTTCAATCCTCCTCCTCTTGCAATCAAATGGGACATTAGAATCTAACAAACCTAAGCCAGCAAGTTGCTCTGACAAGTACCACAAGTGTCCAGAAGATTTTTTGGTGGCAATCTCAGAAACATTCTTGTTCACATTTGCATAATCCATTAAGTCTTTCATAAACAAAAGGTCATTCTGAGGTGCACTGATAGCACAAGTAGCAGTGAACCAATATTTAACATAGCAGAGAACAACAAACAAACACATGTCTCTGAGACCAGTTTCCTCTCTGGATGTCAGTTTGAACTGTTCCTTGAAGAGAGAGATTTTCAAGGAGTAAATTACTCTGGACATAAATCGAGCGTCATGGATGGCCCCTGGTTTAGAAAAATTGAAACCTTGCATAGTAGGGCGACCTCCAAGGTATATACAGCTAAGCACCAGATGTTCTTGGTAGTCTCTATGGCTGTGACCCTCCTAATAAGAAAAAAGTTACAGGTGAGTTCTGAACTGATAGCAAAATGCATGAAAAGTTTGCAATGGCTTAATACTTACTCTGAACCTTGAGTCTAAGAAATGAAACAGTGACGTTGCCTTGTGTGTCAGGAAAGGTTCTGCTTTCTCGTCCTGGAGACCAGTGGTGAACTTGGTGTGATCAATTTCTGTCCATTTGTCTCAGAAAGGTTTAAAAATCATGATATCCGGCCCAGAAGAGATGGTAACAGTGGTCCAAAAGACAACCTTGAGCAGCACTTCAGCCATGTGATGGTGGCAAGCTAAATATAACACATACTGCATCAAAACATCCCAAAACTGCATCAAAGCATCCACCACTTGGGCACTTGCAGGTGCTAATGATGTTACTGTGTCCAGGCTGGTGTATTCAGTGCAACAGATAATGTAAGACTTGCAGGCGAGATGGAAGCCGGGCACCCGTAAACTCAATACAGCTGTGGCCTATAAGATATAGCTGCAGTGGACCCTCGAATAACAACATTACTTGGTTCCCCAAGTAGCATTGGTATTAGAATAATGTCATTATTCGAATAACAGCAAAAAATGTCGTTATTCGAATAACGACGGTAAAAATACCATCATTAATTGAATAATGATGGTGTTATTCGAATAATGACGGGAAAAAGTATCATCATTATTCAAATAACATCGTTATTTGAACAATCACATTGGGAGCGTTGTAGCATCGTTAATCGAAAATGACGCTATTTGAATGCATTATTAATCGAGGGTCTACTGTGCTGTCATAATGATTTATTTGGCGGCATTTTGCAAAACTAATGTGCAAGTGGGGTGGCATACAAGTCCAATAAATAAATAAATAAGGCCAGAGGCCACATACAGTAGTGTGTCAAACCATTTCACGTTATTATTTCCAATAGTAAACATATGACTCATTCGTGGCACAGGTAAATATGAACTGATCATGCTCAGATTTTTAGAGTGTATATAAATGCCTAAAGGAAACTTTTTAGAAAGTTTGCAGTTGAAGATTCAAATGTTGACTTTTAAGGGACACCCTAACCCCCGTTTAACTAGGTAAGAGGATTTTGGACCCTTACTGCCAAACTCTGTGTATATCCTCTTGGAGAGATATGGGCTTGACTGAAGTGTTTATGTATTTTCAGCCAGAGAGTCTCATCTGGGCTGTAAAAAGGAGTGTCTTAAGGACTGCTACAATGATCCAATTCTTCTAAAATGGGGCAAGACAAGGTTCTCAGCATGTCATCTATTACTTCTTACTTTATGTAAGCACTTAGTGTTGAAACCTCTTTCAATTTACTATAATATGCAATGGCATTGCCTTAGAAATCCTATCTAAAGTAGCCACCAAGGGCAACAACATTTAAAAATTGATATTTCATACAAACAATATTTGGTGCAGAAGACACGCTGGCAAAACAGTCAATGTAGTGTAATCAGAGCTTGTTACAGGCTTCAAATAAGGCTCTTTTGGGACCAAGGAAATAGTTTGAATTAATCTCCCTGATTCCTGGAGGAATTGAGGTCCCTTAGCAGTGCTTTTAATCTTGCTTTTAAACAAAAATGTATTTTGTTTTCAGAAAGCTGAGCTTTAAAAATTAAATGCAACTGAATAGCAGGGGTGTATACACTAGGGATGTGAATTCTTGCTTGCTTCATTCTTGTGCATAAGAACAAGAAACTGGTTGTTTTCCCTCATCTGCAAGAGGGGTAGGATATTTTCTATTAATCTCTGGTAGGTTTTTTCACATTTGTAATAAAGTTTTTGTTCTTGTTTCTTTTCTTCTTTAAGTAATCCAAATTGTGAGTATGTATGATTGATCCCTGATGTCTAGTAGCATGAAGCAGCAGGTGGGTTGTCTGCATTTTTTCAACATTAGCTATTCCACCTGTGCTTGGTTTGGATGTGTGTGTGCATACACACGCATGCAGACAACTTCACAAAGGTAAAAACACTTATGCATACATTGTAAGAAAAATTCTGGACGTCTTGAAAGAGAAAGAAAAAAAGCCTTTTTTTTCTTTATGGGAATATCAAAGTGCTTAAGAATTCCGTATCAAAGCATTTTACCACATAGACAGGCCCAGATCATCAAGGATAAGAAATTTAGCAAGGGGGCGTGGCTAAGATGGCCGACAAGTAACATCTCGATTTAGGCGCTTGCGCTTATTAAAGTGGTAATTAATGAGAATAATGAGCTAATGGAGTAAATTGCAGAGATATTTTGTGGTGATAAGACTCCTTCTTGCCTGCTTGGAAAAGCTGCTGCAGGGCGGTCGAAGTTCGAGAGGTATCCCCGGCGGAAGAGGTGCGCGACAGAAGCCGCGGCTTCCCCAGCCCAGGAGCCGAGAACGGGACCAGCAAGACGGCGGTGAGCCAAGGAAGTGGAAAAATCAGCAAGAAAGTGAGTTAACTAAATGATATATTGACGGGAGTAAGAGGCGACAGTGGATTGCTTTGCTTTGAAGAGTTTGGACTTGGCAGAGTGTGTAGAAGAGGATAGAAGGGTGGCGGCTGAGGCGATAATGGTAGCAATCTTGGAAATTGAAAGTGGTTGTTTTTTGGACAATGGCTTCTTAGCGTTCCAGGGGAGCTGCGGAATGATTTGGAGGTTTTGAGAAGTGGTTATAGAAGAAAGCGACTGGGTTCGAGATATTGGTTACTTCAGCGCCTTTTGAAGTGGAAGCAAGGGAGAGCGGTTTTAAAAACAAAAAACAAAGAAGAGTTCGCTAATTTGGAGAGGAAGAAGGGGGGTTTCCCCCTGAAGCCGCCGCAGCTGCTGGGAAAAGGGAGTGTTGCTTCGTTCACTCTAAGAGAGGGATTACCAATTTTTTACTCCTTCGCTGTGTGGATTATAGTTTTCGTTTTCTCTTTTCATATTCCTCCTCTTCTTTTTTCTATCAAAAGTTGGAGCTTGGGACTTTTTGTTTTTGTGGAACTCATACAAGTGGATATATTTGGGCATCCGTCTCCTTGGAATTCCTGTTTATGCTGATGGGATTATATTATTCCGTTTGCAAGAGGGGAACTCTGTGAAAGATTTAAATTTTTTTTTAAAGGGCAAAATTTACGAGTTGATGCTACTTGGGCTGCATTGGCTGACTTCGGTGACCTTCCTGTGGATTATAACTTTTTTTGGGCTGTTTTTAGTTCCCATTCCCTTATGGACTACAAAAATTAATTTTTCACTGGCCCTCCTCCTTCATTCAAGTCACATTATACTTAATAGGATTGTTGTCAGCTTTGGCTGCATCGGAACAGGTTTAAGTAGAGTGCTCAATGAACTTACAATATTTTGCAGCATTAAAACAGTTCAGGGGCCTTCATCATGGATAAGGGTACAAGAGGAAAAGCAAAGGAGGAGGAGCCAGTGGTGAAATCTAAGAGAAAAGAAAAAGCACCAATGGAAGAGGTCCCTCCGTCATCACCACCACCACCTGAACCCTGTGATCAAACTCAAATTATGGTGGAAATTGGTAAATTGTTTCAGAAGATGGAGAAGACGGAGGATTCAAGAGTGAATGATAGAAATGAAATGATGAAAAAACAGGATAAGGTGGAAACAACTGTTGTGGATTTTACAAAAAAAGTAGAATTAAGTTTGCAAAAAAATAGAAGGAAATGTGAAATTGGTTCAAAATGATGTGAAGGCTATGAAAAAGGAAATAAAAGGGACTCAGGAGGGGGTGAGGGAGAATAAAGTGAAAATGGATGAACATGAGAAAAGGATTGATGCTATGGAAGATATGATGAGAAAGCAGAATATCATCCTGCGTCATGTGATTGAAAGGACGCCAGACCAGCTGAGAGAAAGAGTGGTCCAGTGGTTAAACAATTTGAGCATGGGAAAGGAATTTGTACAGGAAGACATTGTAAGTGCGTATAGGGTGGGTCCAAGAAGAGGGAAAGTGGCCCAAAGAAATGTTTTGGTAAAATTTGCAAATTGGGGAGATAAACCTAGAGTAATGGCTTTCTTAAAACAAGCTGGTTCTGGCACCCTGAAAATCGATGGTTCTGATGTGGAGATATAAGATGAAACCGGCAACCAAATTGTTGATGAGTAAAGGTGTAAGGTATAATTGGAGATTTCCACAGCAACTGCGATTCTTTTACCAAAAAAATGCAGGTTATTGATGAGGGGACTGATCCATTGGAGTATTTGAGCTTGCTGGAACTTGTTAAAGCAGGTTCGGAAGAGTGGTTAACTCTTAGAAAAGATTTGTTGGAATCGGGGGCCATAAGAAGGGATTATGAGGGGGCAGATGCCGGTGGTGCTACAGGTGGAACCCTGCAGGGAAGAGAAGAAGAGGAGTTGTCATTGATCATGATGGAGGAGGAGGCAAGTAAGGAGCAGTGAGCAATGGGTTATGATGTGATAATTTTTTTATATTATTCAAGAATGTAGAAAGGTGAGATGCGCAGTGCACTAATCTATACGCACATCTTTCATGTCCCCCCTCTCCCCTCTTTGGATATCGAAGGCGTCTTTTTTTTTTTTGAAGAAAGTGGGGAGACAGATAGTGTGTGTTTTATGTATATTTTTGTTTTTTAGTGGTAAGGGGTTTGTGGTGGCACACCTAATGGAGAGTTTGGAAGGCAGAAAAGGTGAAATTGTAATAAACTATGAGAAATATTAAAGTATTAACCTGGAATGTAAAGGGTACAGGTTCTGTTCTTAGGAGGAGGAGGTTGGAATTGGCTTTGAAGAAAGATAGACCCAATATAGTGTTTTTACAGGAAACGCACCAAAAATCAAAGGATACAAACAAAATTTTTCTAGGATGGATACAATTTATGAAATGGCGTTTTGTACCTCAAAAGCAAGAGGAGTTGCAATTATGATTTCTAAAAGATTAGGATTTGAGATAACAAAAAGTGTTGTTGACCAAGAAGGTAGATATTTGATTGTGAGAGGAAAAATAGACGATGAGGAAATAATTTTGGTGAATATTTATGCTCCAAACGAATGTCAAGCGGAATTTCTAGAAAAAGTTCGTAAAATTGTGGTGTTAGAAAAAGTGGCAAAGATGGTTGTGGCTGGAGATTTTAATTTGATAAGGTCAAACTTAGATTGTACGAACCTAGCAAGGTGTGGAGTAGGTATGAAAGGGAATGTTTTAGATAACTGGATGGTTGCGATGGGATTGAAGGACTCTTGGAGAGAGATCAAGGGCTCGGAAAGGGCATATTCTTATTTTTCGCATGTTCATGGGTCCTACTCTAGAATAGATTATGTATTTTTAACGGAAAACATGGTTAAAAAAATATTGAGGGAATTGAAATAGGAATTTTCAAGGAATCAGATCATGCTAAAGTATTTTTGGAACTGAGGACACAAAAGGATAACAGGAGAGGAAGAAGTTGGAAATATGATCCCAACTTATTCAAAGACCAAAAATGTAAAGAACAAATTACAGAAAGTTGGATGGAAAGCTGGCAGTGGAATGATAATGAAGAAGTAAATTTTAATGTGGTTTGGGATGCCATGAAGTTGGTTTTTAGAGGGGAAAGTATAAAGTTGGCAAGTACCAAGTATAGAAAGTATAAAGCAGCACAGGAGGAAAAAGAAGAAATAAAACAATTACAGGAGGAACACTCAAAAAAGAAGGATAAATTTTTTTTTGCTAAATTACAAAGACTCAAGGCAGAATTATTGGGTAAGGATATAGAAAAAGAAAAAAGAGATTTGATATATTTAAATAGAGAGTATTTTGAATTTAGCAACAAAAATTCAAGATTACTAGCAAGAGTGGCTAAAGCTAAAAAGGAAAAAAGGGAAATTGGGGTGTTGGTTAATAAACAAGGGATAAGGTGTAATAAGGTTAGTGATAAATGTAAAATTGTGAAGGATTTCTATCAAGCATTATATGCAAAAAAAGAGATAGATGTTGGGAAGCTTAAAGGAGTATTGGAGAGGCAGTTAGGGAATGGAATAAAGCAGGAACACCGGGACAAAATGGAAGAACAGGTTTCTGAGAAAGAGGTAAAAGAGGTAATTAGTGGTTTGAAGCTGGGGAAAGCCCCGGGAGACGATGGACTATCGACAGAGTTTTATAAGGAATTTAAAGATGTTGTGGTACCAAAGCTGGTAAAGTTATATAATTATATTCTAGATGGTGGACAAATTCCGGCTTCATGGTATAGGACTACAATTGTTCTGCTGCCAAAAATGGGAAAGAATTTGGAAAAAGTGGAATCATATAGACCAATTTCTCTTATAAATCAGGATGCCAAGATCTTCACAGCAATATTGGCTAATCAGTTAAATAAATTTATGGGAGAATATATAAATGTCGATCAAGTAGGTTTTTTAAAAGGAAGGCATATGGCCGATTTGACCAGGAGGGTGTTAGACTTAATTGATAATGTTAATCAAACAAAGGTAAAGGTGGGGTTAATATCTTTGGATATCTTTAAGGCATTTGATTCGTTATAATGGCCTTCGATTAAGGAAATAGTTAAAAGTTATGGATTCGGGGATAGATTTAGAAAGGTAATCAATTTATTATATCAAAAAGGGATTGCTAGGATTAGAGTAAATGAAGAGGTTACAGATGAGGTAAAGCTTGAGGCAGGCACTAGGCAAGGTTGTCCTTTGTCCCCTATCTTGTTTATTATGGCAATGGAAATTTTGGCTAAAAACATAAGGGAGGACTCAAGTATAGAAGGGATAATTGGTAATAAAGTGAGTATGTATGCAGATGATGCGTTGTTAACGGTGAAACACCCAGAGGGGGCAATGGATAGGATTAAAGTGCAAATAGAGGATTTTGAGGATATAACAGGATTGATGATAAATAGGGATAAATCGGAAATGATGCTGTGTAATATGGGGGAAGAGGAGAAGGAAAAGATGGCGGGGTTATCTAATATACAAATTAAAGATAAGTTGAAATATTTGGGGATAATTATTTCAAATAAATTGGAAGAACTTAAAAGATTGAACTTGAAAGCAGAATTTAAGATTAGAATACAAAGTCTTCAGAAGTTGAAGTTGTCATGGTTTGGGATGATTGCAATTTGCAAAATGATGTTGTTGCCGAGGATTAACTTCCTATTTGATGCACTTGCAATCCAATTGAAGGAAAAGGAGATTAATGATTTTCAAAAGATGTTTAATAACTTTTGCAATGGAGGTAAAAAATCTAGACTGCCAAAAAATCTTTGGTATCTGCCTCAGAAAGAAGGGGGTTTGTGAATGCCAAATCTGTTAGCGTATTATCAAGCATTCCAAATTAAGAATGTTGTGAAGATCTTGGCAAGAGGAAAAATAATTTGGGAGGAATTGGAGATGAAAGATTATAGGAATATTGGTAAAGTGATTTTTTGGGAGCTAAGGCTAAAACGATAAGTACAAGCAATACTATGATTAGGGGACTCATGAAGGAAAAGATTAAAGAAGGATTTGGTCCCAGATGTCTCTCCAATTTTGGAATTGGCAGATATGGCGTGTTTTCCGATAAAAATAGCTAAAAAATAAAGGAAACATTGGATAAAAATGAAGTTTCTTTGGTGAAAGAATGGTTAAGGATTTGTGGAGATGAAATTAGGAAGAAAAAACTGTTTGAACAGTTAAAATTGGATTGGTTTCAGATAATGAAGGTTGGCAACTGGAATAAAAAATATAGAAGAGAATTATGTACAGACAGAGAAAAGACTGAATTTGAGGAATGGTTTTTGAAAATTCGAAAAGGAGATACCTGACACCACTGAGGTTACACCAGATTGACAATAAAAGGGATAATTTATGTTGGAGATGTAAAGACACTGTTGGAACTTATGAGCATAGGTGGTGGAGTTGTAAAATGATAAATGATTTTTGGAGAAGAATAGAAAGAGAGATAGGGGAAATAATGGGTAAGAAAATTAAGCTGGCGTCAGGTACCATTATGCTAACAGATGTGGAAGGTATGTGTCTAAATAAGGAGGAAAAAGAGTTATTAGAAATAATGTTAACTACGGGTAGACAATGTATTGCTAGAAATTGGAAAAACGATGTAATTATACAGACGGGAGAGTGGTATAAAGAAATGTGGAATCTAGCATTGAATGATAAATTGACATGGGAGATAAAAGTAAAAAGGGATAAATTGAAGGAAAATAGATTTTGGAGTATTTGGAAGCCTTTCGTTGATCACTCCCTTACAGGTATGGAATGTTTTAGACCTGTACCATCTCAAAGTAGTTTTTGGAGATAATACAGAGACCAAACTCTCCGGGGCAATGTAAATATAACTGGGTGATTTGTAAATTGAAAATTTGGAGCTTGATAGTTGTTAATAAACAATTGTATTACTGAAAGTTTCTATGAAAGTTATAGTTATAGTATCAATCCTCAATGTGGATATTTAAAAGTATGTGTACTATAACAGATAATAGTTCAACTATCATTTATGTGGTTATTTTCTATGAGGCTTATGTATTTTTGTTATGTTATATGATATATTGTTATTTGTATGTTTGTAATTTTTTTCTTGAAAATGAATTAATAAAAATTAATTAAAAAAAGAAATTTAGCAAGTTGACAATCACTGCTAATTACGATAACTGTCTTAGACCCTACTCTTTTGTGTTATTTTATCATTTTAGACCAGGGGTTTTCAACCTTTTCAAGTAAGGTGCTGGGTCACGTGCCCTCAAACAGTTGAGGGAGCCGGACTGGTTGTGCCCCCCCCCCGCCATTTACAGCTACCATAAATGAGTCTGCAGCTGTTGTAAATGTGTTTATGATGGCCGTGTACTCATTTATGCCTGTTGTAAATGCATTTATGAGGGCTGCGGACTCATTGGCAGCCAGTGTAAACGTGGCCATAAATGAGTCAGTGGCCAATTCCGGCAGCAGTGGTGGCTAGAGCAAGGATGGGGGCTGGATTATTTGGCACCATGAGCCGGATCTGGCCTGTGGGCCATATATTTCTCTCTTAGACCCAGCAAAGCTGTCCTGTCTATTCTAGAGCCCTGATGGTGCAGCAGTTAAACTGCTATAATGCAACCAAAAGGTTATGAGTTCAAACCTGACCGGTTAAGTCAGCCTTCCATCCTTTCGAGGTCAGTAAAATGAGCACCCAGCATGTTGGGGGCAAAATGCTATTTAATTTGTGAGCCGCACAGAGAGTGAACTAAGTGCTAATGGGCAGTATATAAGTTGTTGTTCAGTCGCACAGTTGATTCCGACCCTTTGCAACCCTATGGACCATTGTCCTCCAGGCACCCCTGTCCTCCATCCTCCTCCTCAACCCACCCAGCTCTGTGCCCACTGTGTCTACAATACCATCTAGCCATCTCATATTTGGCCCCTCCTTCTTCTTTTGCCCTCTACCTTTCCCAACATCAAGGCTTTCTCAAGTGAATTCTCTCTTCTCATTTGATGTCCAAAGTACTTCATCTTCATCTTTACTATTTCACCTTCTAAGGAGCAGTCAGGGTTGATTTCTTTTAGGATTGACTTATTTGTTCTCCTCATTGTCCAAGGTACTCTCAAAACTCTCCTCCAACACCACATTTCAAAGGCATCTATTCTTCTGCGCTCAGCTTTCCTAATGGTCCAGCTCTCACAACCATACATTACCACTGGGAATACCATTGCTTTGACTATGTGAATTTTTGTTTGCAAGGTAATGTCTCTACTTTTGACTATGTTCCCCAGGTTTCTCATAGCTTGTCTCCCAAGAATCAGTCACCTTTTTATTTCATGGCTGCAATCTCCATCTGCAGTGATCTTATATCCTAAGAACATAAAATCTGTCACTGCTTCTTCTTCTTCCCCTCTATTTTCCAGGGACTGATCGGGCCTGTTGCCATTATCTTGGTTTTCTTGATATTGAGTCTCAAGCCAGCTTTTGCACTCTTTTCTTTCAATCTAAGCAGCAGTTTCTTTAGGTCTTCCTCACTTTCTGCCATTAGGGTGGTATCATCTGCATATCTCAAATTGTTGATGTTTCTCTCAGCAATTTTGATTCCATATTGTGATCCCTCCATCCCTGCATTGCGCATTATGTGCTTTGTGTACAAGTTGAATAAGCAGGGTGATAAAATGCAACCTAGCCTTACTCCTTTTCCTGTTCCAAACCACTCCATCACTCCATATTCTGTTCCATCTGTTGCTATAAGTGTAATTGCTATCCAGATGAAGATTCTGGTGAATGATGGAATGGGGAAGAAAATGGAAAGCTCAGTGGGTTAGTTGGAACTGGAGCAATGCAAGCGCGGCGCCAAAATGGCCGCCGCACTCTTTGCGGCCCCCCCCCCACCGGACTTGGCATCCGGGTAGTTAGGGGGCATGGCCAGCACCCTTTAAAAGGGGTGGCCACGAGGCAGCCGAGCTGCCATTTTGTGAAAGCGACGGAGAGGAGAAGTTTTTAGCTCCGTCGCTCTCCGCGCTGCTGGGAAGCCTCCGTTCGGGCAGCAAGCAGTTTTTCTTCGCCTGCTTCTTGGGCTTCCCATCCACGATCGATGCCTTCCAGAAAGAAGGCGATGGCGAGTACAGCTCGCCCAACAAGGAGGCGGCAGTCGGGTCGGAGGACCACGACTGCCCCCCCTCAGCTGGCCCCCTTCACGGGGGCGACCACCAGGACCGGTAGACTGGGGCAGATTAACCCGTGGCCTGAGGCTGGACAGCCCCAGGCCGGCCCAGCGGGGGCTGCGGCCCCCGGCCCGCAATCCTCGGCCATGGGCCAGGGACAGGTGGGTGGGCATGGTGCCGCTGGGCCTCCAGCCCCTGGCCTGCATCTCCCGGCCATTGTTTTTTTCCCAGGAGGGTGGGCTGGGGCCACTTCCTTGGCAGGGTATGCCCCAGGTGCCTCAAGGGCCGGAGTTTCGGCCATGGCCATACTCGGGCCCAAGTGCATCTGCACCGGCCCCAGGCATGGCGGCCAGTGGGCCGCACACCCCCCCTTGGCCCCCTTTGTGTCGGGGGCTCCGTCAACGTGGACGCCCTTCTGGCCCGTGTGGCGGCCTTGGAGGCGTCCATGGGGGTATCCACTCCATTGGGGGCACCTTTTGGCCTACAGTTAACCGCGGCGCCGGCAAATCTTCAGCAGGCGGCCGGCCGGGTTGAGCTGGTTGAGGCCCACGGGCCGCTGCCTGCCACGGCCTCGCAGCCCCCCGCGCAGCAGGTACCTCCAGTTGGTGGTGGTCGGGTGCGTCTGCCGAGCTCGGTTCCGGTCGCGAGCTCCGACGCCCACCGTGGGCCGGAACCCCCAGTGGGGGCAGCCCACGGAGGTGCAACTTGTGAGTATCCGGTTCAAACTAATGCACCCACACCAACATCCACTACAGGTGAAGGCCCACAGTGGCCATGGCCACGTCAGGTGGGGGCTGGTGTACAACAACCCCCAGCGTACCCAGGTACGGCCTTGCCGATGGCAGGCCACTCATGGAGTGGGGGTCCTCATGTTTCAGGGAGTGCGGCGGGGGTTCCAGGGCAGGTTGCAGCCCCATTTTTGATGCCCCGCACTGTCAACGTGCCGGTGTCGGCACTCCCCACGGCGGGGTACTCTTTGCCCCTTGGGGACCATTTGGCACAAGCCACTAAAGAGAAAATTTGGCAGGGGGAGTACGTCGACATTTTCTCCCTGCTCAACAGGGAACCCACCAAGGAAGAGAGGGAGGGGCAAGATGAAAAGGACAAGAAGCAGTCCCGCCGTCGTAAGCCACCACGCACGTGGGCCAATTGGTTGCCCGCATATCTCATATACATGGCGGTGTATCTTAGGGCATGGCCTGATCTGGCCATTCCGATGGTCCAGTATTTGGACAACATTTACAGGGCAATGATTGATTTCCCTGGCCCGTCGTGGTTGGCTTACGACGAGGAATTTCGAATGAGAGTGCCCCTACACCCGGAGATGAGGTGGGATTAGCCCTGTCAGAAGTTGTGGCTTCTGTATATGACCCCCACGCGCCCTGCGCCTGGGGAGAGGTATCATTGTGGACATGCGGTCCAGCGAGCTGCTCCAGCGCAGGCACCCCGCCAGGTGGCGGGGCAGGGGGTTCCAGCCCGCCTGCTGTGCTGGAGCTTCTCGGCCAATGGTGCGTGCAATAGAAAGCAGTGCCGGTACAAGCACAAGTGTCTCTCTTGCGCTGGCCCCCACGCCACTGCTGCGTGCCCGCGAGCGGGCGGGTTTCGGGGCAGGGGTAGAGGTGGACAAGGACAGGGCAGACCTACCGCTGAGGGTGCTGGTCAATCAAAAGGCTCCCTCCCCAATTAATGTGGTCATGTTGGAGTGTTGGCTCGCAGCATACCCAAGGAGGGGAGACGCTGCCTACTTACTGGAAGGTTTCCAACGGGGGTTTCGCATTCCATTTGAAGGGGATAGGTCCCCCCAAGATGCACCCAACTTATTTTCCCTTAAGGGCAGGGAGGAGGTGGCCGCCCTCAGTATCGCCAAGGAGGTTAATGCAGGTAGGGTGGCTGGCCCCTTTCTAGCACCGCCCTTTCCCAACCTGAAGGTTTCCCCTCTGGGATTGGTCCCCAAAAAGACACCGGGGGAGTTTCGTCTCATTCACCACCTATCGTACCCGGCTGGCCATTCGGTCAATGATGCTATCCCTGATGACCTTTGTTCGGTCAGGTATACATCATTTGACCAGGCCCTGCGCATGGTGCGCTCTTGTGGCCCGGGTGCACTGTTAGCGAAGTGTGACATTAAGTCGGCGTTCCGACTGCTGCCTGTGCACCCGGGCGACTTCGAGTTGTTGGGTTTCAAATTCCAGGGCAAGTTTTATTTTGATAAAGCCATGCCTTTGGCTGCTCCATCTCATGCTCGGCATTTGAACGCTTTAGCACCTTTCTCCAGTGGGCCTTTGTTCGCAGGTCGGGATCTCGGTCTGTAGCCCATTACCTTGATGATTTTTTGTTCGGGGGTGAACGGGGCTGGGACACGTGTACGCGTCTCCTCACCACATTTCAGACGCTAATGCAGGAACTCGGTGTCCCTTTAGCGCCCAAAAAGACCGAGGGCCCATCCACCAAGCTCACGTTCCTGGGTGTCGAAATTGACACGGTTGCGCAGGCATCCAGGTTGCCCATTGACAAGGTTTCCCGGATCACTTTGTTGATCTCGGCCTTGCTGGCCAAACGCAAGGTGTCCCTCCGTGAGCTACAGGTACTGCATGGTCACCTTAACTTCGCTTGCAGGGTGGTTGCACCTGGCAGAGCTTTTGCTCGACACTTGTGTGATGCCATGGCTGGCTTGTCCAGGCCCTACCATAGGGTCCGACTGAACAGGGGCATGAGGGCTGATTTGCTGATATGGCTTCGATTCCTTAAGGAGTTCAATGGGGTCTCATTTTGGAGATCTGATCTCCTGGTGTCGCCTCGTTTCCAGGTTCAGTCGGATGCATCAGGGTCCCTGGGTTATGGGATTTACTTCGAGGGGAAGTGGGCATATGGTCAATGGCCACTAGCTTGGAAGGGCACGGATCGCCTGCGCGATCTCACGTTCCTTGAATTCTTTCCCATTCTGGGAGCTTTGATGCTATGGGGTGCGGAGTGGGCCAATTCGGTCGTCCATTTCTGGTGTGACAATGCTCCAGTTGTGCACATTGTTAACTCTCAGACTTCAAAATCACCCAGAGTCATGGAACTGGTGCGCCATTTTGTTTTGCGCAGCCTACGCCTCAATGTGCTATTTCAGGCTAGGCATATACCAGGTATTAATAACGACATCGCTGATTCTTTGTCCCACTTGCAGATCTCCCGGTTCCGTGCCTTGGCCCCGGACGCAGAGGAATTTCCCTCACCGCTCCCGGACGACATATGGACGCTTGGCAAGGAGAGGTGAACCGGGCGATCGGCATGTCGCTGGCGCCCCGTACGCGTAAGGTGTATCTCCACGCATTCAGTACATTCCAGGCCTTTTGTGCCCAATTTCAATTACCAGGGACCTGGCCTATACCAGTGGCGCAGATCCTCCAATTCATGGTTTACCTACACAGCCAGGGCCTAGCTCCCCATACCATAGCATCCAGGCTGTCAGCACTGGCATTCATGGCCAAGGTGGGGGGTTATGCTGACAGCACAAATGACTTTCGTATACGACATGTTTTGGAAGGGTGGGCGCGGGAGCGTGGACGCTGCCCGGACAACCGCCACCCAATCTCTCCAGGGGTACTTACCCACCTTGCTCGGGGCTGGCATGACCTGTGTTTTGACAGGTATGAGGCAGCCCTGTTTCATGCGGCTACCACGGTGGCCTTTTTTGGAGCGCTCCGCATCAGTGAGCTTGTACTACTGTCTAAGGCGGATGCGACGCGTAGGGCACTGGAACTCGAAGATGTCTATGTTTCCAATGAGTGGGCTCAGTTGAGGATACGTTCCTCAAAAGTTGATCAGCACGGTGTAGGCAGTGGTGTAAGACTGCTACGATGTTCAATGGCAGACATCTGTCTGGTTGGTGCCCTACAAGAGTTCCTTGCACTGCGTGGTATGCGCCCTGGCCCGTTTTTCTGCCACCAAGATGGGTCTCCCCTTACTAAATTTCAATTTTGGAAGGTGACCGGTAAGGCATTATCCAGTGTTGGCCTCCCCGGGGCTCGTTACGGCACCCATTCTTTTAGAATTGGGGCTGCTTCTACTGCAGCTGCATTTGGGTACTCTGGGGCTGAGATACGCCAGATGGGAAGGTGGGGATCGCAGTGTTTTCAGTTATATGTTCGCCCACTTCACTTGTGAGTACCAGTAAGTCACTGTCTTCTTCCTTTTTTCTTGACAGACCCAGGGTGTCGTATCACACCGGTGGCAGTATGGCTGGTGGGCCATAGCTATGTGCACAGGGCAGCGCAGTATGCTGCGGTGACAGAGTGGGGACCCCAGCTGGGACTACGTGTGTCCGCATGTTTAAGGTGGTATGGTAAGCGCGGGATGTTGTGGCGGGAACTGTTGCCATTCCTTTTCTCCATCAGGGATGCTGACCCGCCTGATGTCCTGATTATACAACTCAGGGGTAATGATTTGGGCCAGGTCACCGGCCTGTCGTTGAAACATGCGATCTGTGGTGACCTGGCTTACTTGCATTATGTGTGGCCTGCCACGATCCTGGTTTGGTCGGACATCATACCGCGTTACGCTTACAGGGGGGGCATTAACCTCCAGGCCCTTGACCGTGCTCGCCACTCGGTGAACAGGGCGGTAGCCCGGTTCCTGTTAGTCAAGGGTTGGGGGCGCGTCATCCGACACCCCGATATTAGTCTTCAAAATTGTGAACTTTACGCAGGGGATGGGGTCCATCTGTCGCCAGGAGGTATGAACCTCTTTTTGGAAGATCTGCAAGCAGGCCTGTTGACCGAGCTGACGGTCTGGGGTGGGGCGGTGAGCCTTTATTGAAGCCTCCCCGTGTGGCGGGTAGCACTGGTAAGGTAAATATTTATGACCCACAGGTATCCGGCAGGTTCACAATTGACTGGCCAACACTAGATAGGCACAAGTTGGTTAACGTTGTCCGGTCAACGACGAACCGGGCAATACAAGCGCGGTGCCAAAATGGCCGCCGTGCTCTTTGCGGGCCCCCCCCACTGGACTTGGACATCCGGGTAGTTAGGGGGCGTGGCCAGCCCTCTTTAAAAGGGGTGGCCACGAGGCAGCCAAGCTGCCATTTTGCAAAGCGACGGAGAGGAGAAGTTTTTCCCCACTTGCTCCGTCGCTCTTCGCTTCAGCCGGGAAGCCTCTTCGGGGCAGCGGTTTTCTTCGCCTTTTTCCTCAGGCTTCCCAGCGATTCGTGGCAATGCCTTCCAAAAAGAAGGCGATGGCGAACTCGGTTCGCCCGTCCAGGAGGCGCCAGCCGGGTCGGAGGACCGCGACTGCGCCCCCTCAGCAGGCCCCCTTTGTGGGGGCGCCCACCGGGACCGGTGGGATGGGGTCCATTACTCCTTGGCCTGAGGCTGGACAGCCTCAGACCGGCCCGCCGGGGGCCGCGGCCCCCGGCCCGCAATCAGCGGCCATCGGCTCGGGCCAGGCGGGTGGGCATATCCAGGCTGGGCCTTCCGACCTTGGCCCGCAGCTCCCAGTGGTGGGCTTCAACCAGGGGGGTTGGCTGGGTTCCCTTCCCTGGCAGGGCATGCCCCCGGTCCCTCAAGGGCCAGTGATTGGGGCATGGCCGTATTCGGGCCCCGGTGTTCAGGGACCGGGCACGGCCCCTGCTACCAGTGGGCCGGCCGGCCCGATGACCCCCATCTGTGTTGGGGGCTCGGTAAACATTGATGCCCTACTGGCCCGCATAGCGGCCCTGGAGGCATCTTTGGGGGTAGTCAATCCACCCGGGGCGCCTTTTCATTTGCAGGTCAACGCAACGGCTGCCGGTCCTCGCCAGGTGGCCGACCGGGTTGAGCTGCCTGAGGCATGTAGGCCGGCGCTAGCCGCGACCTCGCAGCTCCCCGCACAGCAGATGCCGCCAACAGGTAGTGGTCAGGCCCCATCTACGAGCTCGGTTGCGGTCGCGAGCTCCGACGCCCGCAGTGGGCCGGAACCCCCAGTGGGGGTGGCCCATGGGGGTGTAACTTGTGAGTATCCAGTTCAAGCCAGTGCACCCACAACACAATCCACAACGGGGGAAGGCTTACAGTGGCCGTGGCCTCGCCTGGCTGGGGCGGCGGGACAGCCGCCGCCGGCCCATTTGGGGGCGGCTTTGCCACTTCCAGGCCCCACTTGGGGCAGGGGACCCTATGCTGCAGGGAATCTACTGGGGGTTGCGGGGCTGGTTCAGGCCCCTTTCATGTTGCCCAGCACTGCCAATGTTCCGGTGTCGGCATTCCCGACAGCGGGGTATTCTTTGCCCCTTGGGGATCATCTGGCCCAGGCCACCAAGGAAAAGATCTGCCGGGGGGAGTATGTGGACATTTTCTCCCTCCTGAACAGGGAACCCACTAAGGAGGAGAGGGAGGGGCAGGATGAGAAGGACAAGGAGCAGTCCCGTCGCCGTAAGCCGCCACGCACGTGGGCCAACTGGTTACCCGCGTACCTCATATACATGGCGGTGTACCTTAGGGCCCGGCCGGATCTGGCCATTCCGATGGTCCAGTATTTGGACAACATATACAGGGCGATGGTTGATTTCCCTGGCCCGTCGTGGTTGGCTTACGACGAAGAATTCCGTATGAGAGTGCCCCTACACCCAGAGATGAGATGGGATGAGCCCTGCCAGAAGCTGTGGCTTCTGTACATGACCCCTACGCGCCCTGTGCCGGTGGGAGAGGTACCATTGTGGACATGCGGTCCAGCGAGCTGCTCCAGCCCAGGCACCCCACCAGGTGGCGGGGCAGG
The DNA here is from genome assembly GCA_035047345.1 of Bradypodion ventrale. NCBI lineage: Eukaryota > Metazoa > Chordata > Lepidosauria > Squamata > Chamaeleonidae > Bradypodion > Bradypodion ventrale. Next base: position 231,671,209 of record JAWDJE010000002.1, on the reverse strand, counting down.
GGGTTCCAGCCCGCCTGCTGTGTTGGAGCTTCTCGGCCAATGGTTCATGCAATAGGAAGCAGTGCCGATACAGGCACGAGTGTCCCTCTTGTGCTGGCCCCCATGCCGCCTCCGCGTGTCCGCGGGCAGGCGGTCTGCGGGGCAGAGGTAGAGGTGGACAGGGAGCGGGCAGAACTGCCGCGGAGGGAGCTGGTCAAGCAAAAGGCCCCCTCCCCAATTAATGTGGACATGTTGGAGCGTTGGCTCACAATGTACCCGAGGAGGGCAGCTTACCTGCTTGAGGGTTTCCAGCAGGGGTTTCGCATTCCTTTCACAGGGGACAGGTCCCCCCAAGATGCCCCCAACCTGTTGTCACTTAGGGGCAGGGAGGAGGTGGCTGCCAAGAGCATTGCTAAGGAGGTTAATGCTGGCAGGGTCGCTGGCCCTTTCCCTGTCCCACCATTCCCCAATCTCAAGGTTTCCCCTTTGGGGTTAGTGCCCAAGAAGTCACCGGGGGAATTTCGTTTGATACACCATCTGTCTTACCCGGCCGGCCGTTCGGTCAACGATGCTATCCCTGATGACCTTTATTCGGTCAGGTATACATCTTTTGACCAGGCCCTGCGCATGGTGCGCTCTTGTGGCCCGGGTGCACTACTGGCAAAGTGCGACATTAAGTCGGCATTCCGTCTCCTGCCGGTGCACCCGGGTGACTTTGAGTTGCTGGGTTTCAAATTCCGGGGTGAATTTTATTTTGACAAGGCCATGCCTTTTGGCTGTTCCATTTCATGCTTGGCATTTGAACGCTTCAGCACCTTCCTACAGTGGGCCTTTGTTCGCAGGTCGGGGTCTCGGTCTGTAGCCCACTACCTCGATGATTTCTTATTCGGGGGTGAACGGGGCTGGGACACGTGCACGCGTCTCCTCAACACATTTCAGACTCTAATGAAGGAACTTGGTGTCCCTTTAGCACCCGAAAAGACTGAGGGCCCATCTACCAAGCTCACGTTCTTGGGGGTGGAGATTGACACGGTTGTGCAGGCATCCAGGTTACCTGCACTGCACTGCACTGATACTGGACTTGCTGGCCAAATGCAAGGTGTCCCTTCGGGAGCTTCAGGTGTTACATGGTCACCTCAATTTCGCTTGCAGGGTGGTCGCACCTGGCAGAGCCTTTGCTCGACGCTTGTGCGACGCCATGACTGGCTTGGCCAGGCCCCACCACAGGGTCCGACTGAACAAGGGCATGAGGGCGGATATGCTCATTTGGCTCCAGTTCCTGAGGGAATTCAATGGGGTGTCATTTTGGAGGTCCGACCTTCTCGCTTTCAGGTTCAGTCGGATGCATCAGGGTCCCTGGGTTATGGGATTTACTTTGAGGGGAAGTGGGCCTACGGCAGATGGCCGCCAGCCTGGTGGGGCACGGATCGTTTGTGCGATCTCACGTACCTTGAATTTTTCCCCATTCTCGGAGCTTTGATGCTATGGGGCGAGGAGTGGGCCAATTCAGTTGTCCATTTCTGGTGTGACAATGCGGCGGTCATCCACATTGTCAACTCGCAGACGTCAAAATCTCCCAGGGTTATGGAGCTGGTGCGCCAGTTTGTGCTGCGCAGCCTACGCCTCAATGTGCTTTTCAGGGCCCGACATGTTCCAGGTATTAATAATGATATCGCTGATGGTTTGTCCCGCCTGCAGATCCCCCGGTTCCGTGCCTTGGCCCCGGACGCAGAGGAATTTCCCTCGCCGCTCCCGGATGAGATATGGACGCTTGGCAAGGAGAGGTGAACCGGGCGATCGGCATGTCGCTGGCGCCCTGCACGCGTAAGGCGTATAACCATGCATTCATTACATTCCGGGCTTTCTGCGCCCAATTCCAGCTACCTGAAAGTTGGCCCATTCCAGTGGCTCACGTCCTCCAATTTATGGTTTACTTGCATACCCAGGGCCTAGCTACCCGCACCATAGCATCCAGGCTCTCAGCGCTGGCATTCATGGCCAAGGTGGGTGGTTATGCTGACAGCACAAATGATTTCCGCATACGACATGTTCTGGAAGGGTGGGTGCGGGAGCGTGGGTGCAGCCCGGACGACCGCCACCCAATTTCTCCAGGGGTACTTACCCACCTTGCACGGGGCTGGCATGACCTGTGTTTTGACAGGTATGAGGCAGCCCTGTTTCATGCGGCTACAACGGTGGCCTTTTTTGGAGTGCTCCGCATCAGTGAACTGGTGCTACTGTCTAAGGCGGATGCGAGTCGTAGGGCACTGGAACTCGAAGATGTCTATGTTTCTAATTATTGAGCTCAGCTGAGGATACGCTCCTCCAAGGTTGATCAGCACGGTGTAGGCAGTGGTATAAGACTGCTACGATGTTCCATGGCAGACATCTGTCCGGTTGGTGCCCTACAGGAGTTCCTTGCACTACGTGGTACGCACCCTGGCCCATTTTTCTGTCACCAAGATGGGTCTCCCCTCACTAAATTTCAATTTTGGAAGGTGACCGGTAAGGCACTAGCCAGTGTTGGCCTCCCTGGGGCTCGCTACGGCACCCATTCATTCAGGATAGGGGTGGCTTCCACTGCAGCGGCGTTTGGGTACTCTGGGGCGGAGATACGCACCATGGAAAGGTGGGGATCACGATGTTTTCAGTTATATGTTCACCCTCTTCAACCTTGAGTACCGGTTAATTCACTGCCCTGTTTCCTTTTTTCCTTGACAGACCCTGGGTGTCGTTTTACACCGGTGACAGTATGGCTGGTGGGCCACAGCTATGTGCACAGGGCAGCGCTGTTTGCTGCGGCGACAGAGTGGGGACCCCGACTGGGACTGGGTGCATCCGCAAGTCTCATGTGGTACGGTAAGCGCGGAATGTTATGGCGGGAACTGTTGCCATTCCTTTTCTCCATCAGGGATGCTGACCCACCTGATGTCCTGATTATACACCTTGGGGGTAATGATTTGGGACGCTTACAGGGGAGGGTTTAACCTCCAGGCCCTTGACCGGGCTCGGCGCTCGGTGAACAGGGCTATCACCCGGTTCCTTCTGGACAAGGGTTGGGGGCGCGTCATACGACAACCCACCATCAGTCTGCAAAATTAAGAGCTTTACACAGGAGATGGGGTCCATCTGTCGCCGGGAGGTATGAACCTCTTGTTGGAAGACTTGCGAGCAGGCCTGTTGACCGAGCTGACGGTCTGGGGGCGGGGGCGGTGAGCCTTTATTGAAGCCTCCCCGTGTGGCGGGTAGCACTGGTAAGGTAAACATTTATGACCCACAGGTATCCGGCAGGTTCGCAATTGACTGGACAACACTAGACAGGCACAAGTTGGTTAACGTTGTCCGGTCAACGACGAACCAGGCAATGGGGTGATGGCACGAGCTAGGCAGCATGCATCACCCCATTATTTTACGGATACGCATCAGAGGGTGGGGTCAGTAGTTAGATTATTGACTACGGTCAACAATTTGTTTGTTGTCAACAAACAAATTGATACAAATGGATACATTGTAACCAATTGCCGCTGGCAATTTTGGGAGGAACCTTACCAGTGTTACTTCGGCCTGCTTGCCTTAAGAATTATAATTGGTTGAATACCAATAGAAATTTATAATTCGGACTAGGGCACGAATCAATAAATGTGGCCCAATGCCGTTATCCACTTTTACCAGTGTCTGAGTCCTTTATTGAGGGGTGCGCCTGCAATGCAAGCGCAGCGCCAAAATGGCCGCCGCGCTCTTTGCAGCCCCCCCCCACCGGACTTGGACATCTGGGTAGTTAGGGGGCGTGGCCAGCCCTCTTTAAAAGGGGTGGCCACGAGGCAGCCAAGCTGCCATTTTGCAAAGCAACGGAGAGGAGAAGTTTTTCCCCTCCACCCCATCCCTAGTTAACAGTGTGATATTTTGGTCGCTTCGGGGCCGGGTGGGAATTTTTGGCTGGGACCTACAATTGGCTCTCGGGTCCTGGCTTTTTTGCCCATCCCACACTGTTGCTATGGTTTGATACAGGGGTTCTTGCTGTTTTGTTGTTGACTTTGGTCACATGGGCGGGTAGCACTGGTAAGGTAAACATTTATGACCCACAGGTATCCGGCAGGTTCGCAATTGACTGGACAACACTAGACAGGCACAAGTTGGTTAACGTTGTCCGGTCAACGACGAACCAGGCAATGGGGTGATGGCACGAGCTAGGCAGCATGCATCACCCCGTTATTTTACGGATACGCGTCAGAGGGTGGGGTCAGTAGTTAGATTATTGACTACGGTCAACAATTTGTTTGTTGTCAACAAACAAATTGATACAAATGGTTACATTGTAACCAATTGCCGTTGGCAATTTTGGGAGGAACCTTACCAGTGTTACTTCGGCCTGCTTGCCTTAAGAATTATAATTGGTTGAATACCAACAGAAATTTATAATTCGGACTAGGGCACGAATCAATAAATGTGGCCCAATGCCATTATCCACTTTTACCAGTGTCTGAGTCCTTTATTGGGGGGTGCGCCTGCAATGGGGTGATGGCACGAGCTAGGCAGCATGCATCACCCCGTGATTTTACAGATACGCATCAGAGGGTGGGGTCAGTAGTTAGTTTATTGACTACGGTCAACAATTTGTTTGTTGCCAACAAACAAATTGATACAAATGGATACATTGTAACCAATTGCCGTTGGCAATTTTGGGAGGTACCTTACCAGTGTTACTTCGGCCTGCTCGCCTTAAGAATTATAATTGGTTGAGTACCAATCGAAATTTATAATTCGGACTAGGGCATGAATCAATAAATGTGGTCCAATGCCGTTATCCACTTTCACCAGTGTCTGAGTCCTTTTTTGGGGGGTGCGCCTCCAATGCAAGCGTGGCGCCAAAATGGCCGCCGTGCTCTTTGCAGCCCCCCCCCACCGGACTTGGGCATCCAGGTAGTTAGGGGGCGTGGCCAGCACCCTTTAAAAGGGGTGGCCACAAGGCAGCCGAGCTGCCATTTTGTTAAAGCGACGGAGAGGAGAAGTTTTTCCCTCCACCCCCTCCCTAGTTAACAGTGTGATATTTTGCTCGCTTCGGGGCCGGGTGGGAATTTTTGGCTGGGACCCACAATTGGCTCTTGGGTTCTCGCTTTTTTGCGCATCCCACACTGTTGCTATGGTTTGATACAGGGGTTTATGACTGTTGACTTTGGTCACATGGGCGGGTAGCACTGGTAAGGTAAATATTTATGACCCACAGGTATCCGGCAGGTTCGCAATTGACTGGACAACACTAGATAGGCACAAGTTGGTTAACGTTGTCCGGTCAACGACGAACCAGGCAATGGGGTGATGGCACGAGCTAGGCAGCATGCATCACCCCGTGATTTTACGGATACGCGTCAGAGGGTGGGGTCAGTAGTTAGTTTATTGACTACGGTCAACAATTTGTTTGTTGCCAACAAACAAATTGATACAAATGGATACATTGTAACCAATTGCCGTTGGCAATTTTGGGAGGTACCTTACCAGTGTTACTGCGGCCTGCTTGCCTTAAGAATTATAATTGGTTGAGTACCAATCGAAATTTATAATTCGGACTAGGGCATGAATCAATAAATGTGGCCCAATGCCGTTATCCACTTTCACCAGTGTCTGAGTCCTTTTTTGGGGGGTGCGCCTGCAAAGAGAGATCAGGAAGTTACAGCAGAAGCTGGACAAAAACAACCCCTCTCCCACAAGTCTCTTGAACACATTACTACACTCAGCACTTCAAATTAGCATCCCAACAAGATACCATATCTCATTCTCATTCCTGCCTACCATCTCATGTTAATTTTCTTTAAGGATGAGGTTTCTAAGAAAGTAGCACATTGGGTTACTTGCTAATAATTCTTAAGGGTCATGGTGGTTTAGTGGTTAAGAAGCTGCTTGTCAATTGGAAGTTTAGCAGTTTGAGACCCGAGTGCTGCATGATGGAGCGAGCTCCCACTGTCTATCCCAGCTTCTGCCAACCTAGCGGTTTGAAAGCTAGAAATTGCAAGTCGATAAATAGGTACCACTTTGGTAGGAAAGGTAACAGTGTTCCATGTGCTTCAGTGTCTATTAATGCCTGCTACATAACCATGGAAATGTCTGCAGATGCAGATAGCATCTTTAGCTATAATACAACTGGCTTTCAAACAAGGGACACCTTTACTACCTTTACTTTTAATAATGTCTTGGTTTGCTCATTCAAACGTTCTCCCTGCCACTCAAACCCCTCCTTCAGTCCTCAATGATGTGACCAAACACTCTTCAGGCATATCAGAGGAAGGACACTGTGGCATCCTCCAGTGGGACCCAGTACTGAAGTTCTTCACTACTTTGTGTCAGATTGGAAGGTGAAAAGGTGGATTCATGTGGTGGTGCTCACTGGTACAAGATGCTTGTTAGATGGGAAGAAAAGCTCTACCCCAGGGCTACTTCATAAGGTAAAGTAGCAAAGTTTTCTCTCAACCCTTTGAAATAAGAAACAGAAAAGTTCTTGTGCAGGGTTCAGAAATCGACGACTTTTTGTTTTTCTCAAAACCAACACTGTTGCACACTTCCCCATTGCACAAAGAAATAACCTGTTATCCAAAACAATGGTTATGTAACCAATCATTTCCATGTTCTTGGAGAGGGATACAAAAAATAGACTCAGAAGAAATAAATTTGGAAGTCTTTTGTTTGTCTCCAAAAGCAGAGTACTGTAGTCAGTTTCATCCTGCTTTTGAGTCTTTTCCCCACTTCCATCTAAGCATTGCTGCATTTTGACACACACACAAGCATATATTTCATACCTGTCAACCACAGATCTGGCCAATCCGGGACCTGTGCTGAACAGTTCTGTGCAGGTCGCCTTCTACGCATGCGTAGAAGGGTTCTGTGCAAGCGTAGAAGGGTTCTACGCAAGTGTAAAACCCTTCTACGCATGTGTAGAAGGCAACCTGCACAGAAGGGCTGCGCAGTACCTCCTTTCTCCCACTGCCAAATTCTGGGGTTTGGCAGCGCGGGGCGGGAAATGGTGCAAATCGGCACCAAAAACTGTGAAATCCTGGCCAATCCGGGAAGGTTGACAGGTATGATATTTAAGAAAAATATCCAATTATTTGTCATTAGACATTTAGGTCTCAGGAGGTTCCTTCTGAGTTTTAATTGCTTTTCTTTCTCCCCTTCCCCTATGCTGCACGATTGAAACACAACTCTACTCTCAGACATCTATGACTGAATTTGGCATCCAGAAAGTTAATGTGAAAACCTGAAGCTGTAAATTCCGCTTAAGGCAAACCCCTGGTGGATAGTGAATATTGCTTTTCATTTCTAAGCCCTGCTTCTCAACACCCACAGGAAATAAGAATAAGAAATAAGGGCATGATGCATCATTTATGGTGTTTCCCTTGCATGCAAAATTGCTCTTCCCAGACAGGCGATCAGTATGGCCATTACAGTGTTGCCTCCGATTCGAGATAACAGCATGAGGTCAAGAAGGGGGCAAACTTTTAGCTGTGTCCCTAAGGAGGGAGAGAGTTTTTAGTGTCTTGCATGGAAGACAAAGAAGGAGTCGCAGGAAGGAATAACACAGGTTTATTCATTGATGCTCAGCACGAACATGTGGTAATGGGGGAGATACATCTCATTATATACCATAACACAATACATTTGAATCTTGTTGCACGGTAGCTTATTGGCTGCTACCGGCGTGGCCTCGCCCAGGTCACGCCTCTCTTCTGCAGTTGTTTTCTCTTCTGCAGTTGTTTTCTGTAGCTCCTGATCATGTGGGGAAATTCCTGCGGCTGTTTGTGATTTGGGCAATGTGGACCATGTGAGACTGAACGCTCGCAGCTGCCCTCTATGGGCGGCTTGCTCGCGTTCCTTAACAGCTGAGATACATTGTGATTGTGGACTGGTTACATTCATATATTTAAAGTAACATTGTACATGCATACATAACAGAGTTTTTGCCAACCAGCCAAACATATTCTTCCAGGCCAGTGCTCAGAAGAAGTTGCAGACTCAGGTAAGGGAGAAAGACTGCAGAAGACAAGGGTATATGCATGCACACCTGTCCCCAGTGAACCTTTGCTGAGCTGCAACACATATCAAAGTCCATACTTTCAGAACATTGAACCTCTCAGAATGGTCCACATCACCCAGGCAAACATGCAGTACTGTGCAAAAATCTTAGGCCACTGCCAGCTGTCCTTCTGCAAGCATTTTATGACCTTTTTCTTTAAGTGGGATTTCCCTTTGTGATTGTGAGTAGGGTTTTAAAAGCTAGGAAGGTTTGTATTTTGTGTTTTTGTTTGGTTATTTTTAATAATGTATATTTGATTATTTTTAAATATTTGGACTATATGTTGTTTTTTGATATATTTTAATGAGGTAAGCCAACTTGTTCCGAGGAGTTAAGAACAGGTAGACTATCACCATAATGATAGCCAATATCATTAAGAATTGTTCCAAGGAATTAAAAACAGGAAGACTATCATCATGATGATAGCCAATATCCAGAATAGATACGGCACCTAAAGAAGAAAAAAAGCCAACTCGGGTCCATTTATGCTGAGAGGTAAAGATTTTTTTTTTAATAAATAAAATATTCTGGTGGTGGCGGGGGAGACAGATCTTGGATTTAGGTCTGTCAATGGCAGTAGTTCAAAGACAGTAGTGAAACTGGAACTCCTCTAACCCATTATATGCCCCTGTTATCTGAACAGCAGCTCTTAACAGTTGCAATGTACAGTACTGTGTAGTCAGTGAGTGTTTCGGAGGGTTGGCATAATTTGGCCACCCTAGGTCAACACTTCACCAAATGCAGAGAAGCATGCAAGGTGGGTCAGCAGAAGCCTCTCACCCATTTTGATATGTCTAGGTTGCTCAGGGGCTGAGTTATGTCTCTCCCCCCCCCCCCCAAATTACTCCTTGAAATTTCCTCAAACCAGCTGGTGGTGGTCAAAGAATTTTGTATAGTACTGAATACCTGTTACCATAGTCTCTTAGCAGCACTGCAGTGTCTTAGTGGTTAAGATGCTGAGCTTGGAGACTGGAGGGTCGGGTTTTGATACCCAAGTGTTGCTCGATGGTGATTAGGGACATGAAAAAGAGCCTCATTCAGGCATCCCCTGAGTGGTGTTTCTCCAGCAAAAATCCTTTCAACTCAGAGTAATTTCTGACACATTTTTTTAAATTTACCATTGTCTCTTGGATTTAGCAAAGGTGTTTAAATGTTTAAAGATCAGGTACAAATAAAATATTCTGGTGGTAGTGGGGGAGACAGATCTTGGATTTAGGTCTGTCAATGGCAGTAGTTCAAAGACAGTAGTGAAACTGGAACTCTTCTAACCCATTATATGCCCCTGTTATCTGAACAGCAGCTCTTAACAGTTGCAATGTACAGTACTGTGTAGTCAGTGAGTGTTTCGGGGGGTTGGCATAATTTGGCCACCCTAGGTCAACACTTCACCAAATGCAGAGAAGCATGCAAGGTGGGTCAGCAGAAGCCTCTCACCCATTTTGATGTGTCTAGGTTGCTCAGGGGCTGAGTTATGTCTCTCCCCCCCCCCAAATTACTCCTTGAAATTTCCTCAAACCAGCTGGTGGTGGTCAAAGAATTTTGTATAGTACTGTATACCTGTTACCATAGTCTCTTAGCAGCACTGCAGTGTCTTAGTGGTTAAGATGCTGAGCTTGGAGACTGGAGGGTCGGGTTTTGATACCCAAGTGTTGCTCGATGGTGATTAGGGACATGAAAAAGAGCCTCATTCAGGCATCCCCTGAGTGGTGTTTCTCCAGCAAAAATCCATTCAACTCAGAGTAATTTCTGACACATTTTTTTTAAATTTACCATTGTCTCTTGGATTTAGCAAAGGTGTTTAAATGTTTAAAGATCAGGTACAAAAAAGTGTTTACATTGATTGATTTTCCAAGGCATCAGTGGGCTGGGCATGTGTGCCACTTCAAAGCTTGCAGGTGGATGCCACGAGGAAGGCCAGCAACCAGTTGGGAAGACCAGTTCAGGGCAAAGCTCTGGAGGTCCTGGATGAAATTGGGACGGGATCGGAAACGGTGAGAGACAATGATTCAATCCACTATGTCAAACTATGTACATTGACATGTGAAGCATGGATCAACCAAGTACCCAAGTAAGTAAGTTTAACTATTTAGGATCTGAAAGAAAGAAAATGGCAGGGTTCTATTAAGGAACACTTTGACTGTACTTTGCTTATTAAGCGATCAAAACTGATCAGAAACATTGAAATATTTGGAAAGATTATTCATTCTTTAACTTGAGAGAGAATGAGAATGCAGATCTAAATGCAGGCTGCTTCCACTCTAAGCATGATTGGGAACTTTCATTTTTCTGGATACTCATTTTTCATCTTGCTCACTGACTGTTGCTACTTCCATGTGAAGGAAAATTTGAAGAGGAGATCATCTGCTAATTATGGACCTTTTCCATGCTCCTGCTGTTTGACTGTCCAAGACTCAAAATTATGTGACAGCAACTGCACGTTTTTTGCAGGTGCCAGTAGAGGTGTTGACAAGAAAAGAAACATAGCTGGTGCAAAACCATACAATCAGATCTTGATGATTTAGAACCAGGCCACGAAATTTAGAACCAGGCCACTGAGAAGTAGCTGTGGGAGTGAGAGTGCTACTGAGCTGAACCTAGCTATCCTGACCATTTCAGATGGGCAAGTCCATCCATTTTCATTTACCTGATTTGCTTGTTTTACATCTGATGTGGTAATTATCTTTGAATAGCTTTAGGTAAAAGATTACATGAAATTTTACATATATTTATTAGATCCCATGCACTCTGGTGTCTAGTCATGCCTGTCACATGTCCATGGAAACGTCTGCAAATGCTCTTTGGCTATGAACAGAGATGAGCACTGAACCCTAGAGCCGGATACAACAGGCTTTCAAGCAAGGGCGATCTTTACCTATTACACATTATGTATGGTATGTATTTATTTTACTTATATGTTGCCTTTCTCCCCCCCCCATCAATCACCCTGTGCAGTTGCCGTTAATTAAACACAACAGAAAATGAAAATACAGTAAAATTGCAAACATTAAAAAAGAATTACATTTATCAAGTTATTAAAACACAATTAAATGCAATTAAAATGAAAACACTTAAAACTTACTTCATTTAAATCACTAAAATCAGTTTAGCTTTTTAAAAAGAGCAAGCCAGCATATCAGCTAATATCTTATGCGTTGAGGCTCACTTGCTGAAGTTCTGTCGGGATTTAGAGGTCTTTGCCAAACATTAGTAAGTCCGAGGGGAGGGGGCAAAGCCAACTCCATTAGACAAAGGGTTTGGCCATTGCCACAGAGAATCCCCTCTCTCAAGTTTTCAAAAACAGACTTCTAATGGTGGTGGGGCTGAGAAAGGGGCCTTTCCATAAGCTCCCAAAATTGGGATGGCTTGTATGGGAGAATATGTTTTTTCAGATAGCCTTGACCCAAGTTGTATAGGAATTTATAGGACATAAACAGCAGTTTGAATTGTACCTTATAATGGATTTTCATCTTCATATAAACATCAATAAACATTTTCTAAGCAGTTTTCTATGCAGATATATGTAATAATGGTATTTATTTAATATTTACTAGTGGTGTTTTGCAAGTCACTTCCTCTACTACTATACAATCTGCATTTCCACCAATATTTGCTCTTCTTTTTCATGAACACACATTTTGGAGGGAGAGTCACACTGAAACATTCAGAGATGGACAAATATTGAAGAAAAACTACATTTTAGTTTCTCTGTTGATTTAAGAAGTATTAATTAGGTAAATTGACCTAATTTCTTCTGCTTCCTATATTTACCGTTCCTTGGAGGAAAGGCAAACAGAAGTACATACCTCAGAGAGTAAAGGTAAAGGTTGCCCTTGCTTGAAAGCCAGTCATATCTGACTCTAGGGTTCAGTGCTCATCTCTGTTTATAGCCAAAGAGTCAGTGCTGTCTGCATCTGCAGACATTTCCACGGACATGTGGCAGACATGCCTCAACACGGAACGCTGTTTACCTTCCCTCCGAAATGGTCCCTATTTATCTACTTGCAATTTCTTGCTTTTGAACTGCTAAATTGGCAGGAGCTGGGACAGGATGGGAGCTCAATCTGTCATGCAGTGTCCAGGAATCGAACTCCAACCTCCCAGTCATTGAGTTCAGCGACTTAGCCACTTGAGCCACCGCAGCCCCATACAGCTCAGAGAAGAAACCCCATATCTGTACATAGCCTATCTTTCTGCTTCTCTTCCCAGTAACAAAATATTGTGTAAAGACATACAAAATGGATTGTTGAATAAGAAGTTGCAAACAGCAACTCTCCTCAAAAAGCAAAAGGTGTGTTGTTTTATTTCTGAGGGGTGGGGGTGGGATTGTACAGTGAATCCACATATCTCTGCCTCAAATACCTCAATAATGCAATTGGCGAGTAGGAATGCTTCCAAATTTTAAGCTTTATTTTGTCTTATGTCATACCCTGATTATTCATCCTGGGTAAACTCATGTTCTACAGATATCATGACTCTCTGCATGTTGTACCTAGTTATTTTCTTCAAAAAAAGAGAGAGATGCAGCTTATTGAAATATATTTTGAATTGTGAATTGCGGGGGGGGGGGGGGCACAATGTCTATTTGAATTTCCATGGGTTTGTTTCCAAATGGAAATTAATGCAGGGGGGAACGGGCAAGAATTATGTCTGAATGTGTGCTAAATTGACTAGGCCAAGCAATGCACGTGTTGTTATTCTGTACAACACTTGAAATGTTGTGAAGAAGCACTCCCACATAGTCGCAAAGTTAACCAGATCTTCATTCTGGAATTGCCGCTTAGTTTTATATCTGAAGCAGCATGTCTAGAAGAATTTGGAATATCCTGCTTTGCAAAAGAATTAGAAAAAGCCTGGGGAATTTGAAAGGAAATGAAAGAGAGCTTTCATAAGGCTGTTCAAGGAAATTGTGCAGAAATCCTAGGCAGTTTTCTGTGGTGGTATATACCATACATGATTACACATATGTTTTCCATATCGTATCCTTGCATATCACAGTGATATGTCAGTAATATGCAGAAGACGAGTTTTGAACTTGCATGGGTAGAACTGAGGAGATTTCTTTGGCATCTCACTATGAGAGCCACCCTGGTACTTGTTTCTACCCAAGGTGAAGAGCAAGATAGTGTTTCCCTTTCCATATATACATGCAGGAGTGGGAAAGGCTCAAGGTTCAAGGAGGTGGAGGGAGACCTGTCCCAAAAAGTGGTGAGGTGCCTTTCCCTGCTGACATGTAATATGAAGGCATACAAAAAGCACAACATCAAGAAATTGCTTTCAGATCTTGTATATTTCTCAAATGAGAGCCAGTTTGATGTAGTGGGTAGAATGATGGACTAGGACAGTAATGGTGAACCTTGGCACTCCAGATGTTCTTGAACTTCAATCCCCAGAATCCCTGATCAGCAGGAGTGCTTACTTGGGCTTCTGGTAAGTGAAGTCCAAGAACACCTGGAGTGCCAAGGTTTTCCATCATTGGATTAGGATTCAGAGGAGACCTGAGCTACAAACCCTGCTTGGCCATGGGTGCCTACCAAGGAGTGTTAGTGTTAGACCTGTTCCTTAACTATCTCATATTTCTTGAAAACCCTATTATGATGGAATTTCATGGCAACAACAGATTTCTCAGTTGTTCTTTGTATCTTTATTGAATACATCTTTATCAACAGTTCTTCTCAATGACAGAACTTGTTAATTATATTCATGTAGCAAATCAGCAGCCACTAACATGCAAATACTATGGTGAAAGAGTTGGTTTTATGCCCAGAAGATATACTGCTGTAACCAGAGTGTTTCAGCAACATAATTTCACTATTGCAACCATCACAACACATGATGGAAAGCCTGTTTTTAAATATATGATACTGAAAATTCCAGAAGTTGTTGATGTCAGTCAAACCCAAAGTTAAGAATCTCTAAAAATGAGTGAGCAGATTTGTTTTTATTGCTCCATAAAACAGCTCTGGCAGATGTTGTATTCCTCTCCAATTCTGCTTTAACTAGGCAATTTTCAAATTAATTTGAGATCATATTGTTGTTCTCAGCTTTCAGTACCTTCAGTTCATTTGTATCTTTTATACTTGCATCGATAGAACAATGCTAATTACATATGTTGTTGGATCATATACATGATTACAAATATGTTTTCCATATTGTACAGATGTACATTATGGTGGCAGCTCTCCTGGTTGCTTAGTGGTTAAGATGCTGAGTTTGGAGATTGGAAGGTCAGGTTTCAATACCCGAGGGCTGTACTGGGACATGAAAGGAGCCTCATTCAGGCATCTCCAGAGCTGAGATTCTCCAGCAAAAATCCTTTCAACCCAGAGTAATATCTGACACAAAATTATTATTATTACCAATCATGTGCAGAAGGCAAATTAAGAACTTGCAAGGGTAGCAAAGTATCTATATTCCAAATTTTAATTATAAAGCTACTTTGGGACTTATTTCTACCTGAAGTGAAGAGTAAGATGTTGTTTCCCTTGCCTTATATACACACAGAAGTAATGAGGGCTCATGGTTCAAGGAGGTGGAGGGAGACTTGTCTCAAAATTGGGTGAGGTGGCCTTCCTTGCTGACATGTAATATTAAGACATATACAAAAAGCATATCATCAAGACATTGCTTTCAGATCTTGTATAGTTAGTTAGGAATTAAAAAGTTCTCTCCTGAGTGTTAGTTAATTATGTCATGGCTGATTAGGTCCGGCCCCACCGGCAGAGAAGCCCCCCCACCCACCCAGCGCTGGACGCTGGGGGCATTCCATCTCCCCCAGCATCCTTGGACTCCGCCAACCCCAGGGAGGACTTAAGGGCTGTAGAGGTGGCAGGACTTGCGTTGCTGCGTCTGGCCCCACCGGCAGAGAAGCCCACCCTGCACTGGATGCCAGGGGCATTCCATCTCCCCCAGTGTCCTCAGACTCAGCTGACCCCATGGAGGACTTAAGGGCCATAGAGGCGGTAGGAATCTCATAGCTGCCTCTGGCCCCACCAGCGGAGAAGCCTGCCCAGCGCAGGACGCCAGGGGCATTCCATCTCTCCTGGCATCCTTGGACTCCCCCCACCCCAGGGAGGACTTAAGGGCCCTAGAGGCAGCAGGAATCTCATAGCTGCTTCCGGCCCCACCGGCAGAGAAGCCTGCCCAGCGCAGGATGCCAGGGGTATTCCATCTCCCATGACATCCTGGGCTAGAGCGTGGATTGTTGTTGTTGTTCAGTCGCACAGTCGGTTCCGACCCTTTGCGACCCTATGGACCATTGCTCTCCAGGCGCCTCTGTCCTCCACCATCCCCCTCAGCCCTCCCAGCTCTGTGCCCATTGTGTCTACAATGCCATCTAGCCATCTCATCCTTGGCCTCCCCCTTCTTCTTTTGCCCTCCACCTTTCCCAACATCAATGCCTTCTCAAGTGAATCCTCCCTTCTCATTTGATGTCCAAAGTATTTTAGCTTCATCTTTACTATTTGACCTTCCAATGAGCAGTCAGGGTTAATTTCTTCTAAGATTGACCTATTTGTTCTCCTCGCTGTACAGGGGACTCTCAAAACCCTCCTCCAACACCACATTTCAAAGGCATCTATTCTTCTGCGTTCAGCCTTCCTGATTGTCCAGCTCTCACATCCATACATTACTACTGGGAAAACCATTGCTTTGACTATTCAAATTTTTGTTTTCAGTGTGATGTCTCTGCTTTTCACTATGTTCCCCAGGTTTCTCATTGCTTGTCTCCCAAGAATCAGTCGCCTTTTTATTTCATGGCTACAATCCCCATCTGCAGTGATCTTTGATCCTAAGAAAGTAAAATCTGTCACTGCTTCTACTTCTTCCCCATCTATTTTCCAGGAACTGATTGGGCCTGTTGCCATTATCTTGGTTTTCTTGATATTGAGTCTCAAGCCAGCTTTTGCACTCTCCTCCTTCAGCCCAATCAAGAGATTCTTTAGGTCTTCCTCACTTTCTGCCATTAGGGTGGTATCGTCTGCATATCTCAGATTGTTGATGTTTCTCCCAGCAATTTTAATCCCATATTGTGATTCCTCCATCCCTGCACTGCGCATTATGTGCTCTGTGTATAGGTTGAATAGGCATGGTGACAAAATGCAGCCCTGTCTTACTCCTTTTCCTATTCCAAACCACTCTGTCATTCCATGTTCTGTCCTAACTGTTGCTTCTTGGTTCATGTACTGATTTCTCAGGAGGCATATGAGGTTCTCTGGTATTCCCATCTCTTTAATTACTTGCCACATCTTGTTGTGGTCCACACAGTCAAATGCCTTAGTGTAGTCAATAAAACAAAAGTAAACTTGTTTCTGGTATTCCTTTGTTTTCTCCATGATCCAGCGTATGTTGGCAATGTGGTCTCTAGTCCCCCTTCCTCTTCTGAAACCTGCCTGCACCTCTGGTAGTTCTCTTTCCACATGCTGCTGAAGTCTATCCTGTATTATCTTGAGCATCACCTTACTGGCATGTGGGATGAGCGCGATTGTTCGATAATTTGAACATTCTTTGGCATTGCCCTTTTTTGGGATTGGGACGTATACTGATCTTTTCCAATCCTGTGGCCATTGTTTTGTTTTCCAAATCTGTTGGCATATTGAATGCAGTAATTTGACTCCGTCATATTTTAGCGCTTTGAAAAATTCAACTGGGATACCATCATCTCCACTAGCTTTGTTGTTTGCAGTGCTCTTTAGGGCCTTTATGACTTCACTCTCCAGGATGTCTGGCTCAAGTTCTACTTCTTCATCATTGTGATTGTCAGGAGTGTTGAGGTCCTTTTTGTAGAGTTCCTCTGTGTACTCTTTCCATCTTTTCTTAATCTCTTCTGCATCAGCTAGCTCCTTTCCTTCTTTGTCCCTTATCATGGTCATTTTTGCTTTAAATGTTCCCTTAATTTCCCCGATTTTCTTGAAAATATCTCTGCTTCTGCCTCTTTTGTTGTTTTCCTCCATTTCTCTGCACTGTTCTTTTAGGTAGTTTTCCTTATCTCTCCTTGCTTTTCTTTGAAATTCTGTGTTCAAATGGTTGTAGTTTTTCCTTTGACTTTTGCGTTCCTTCTTTCCTCTGCTATTTTAAGAGCCTCATCAGACAACCACTTTGCTTTCTTACTCTTCTTTTCTTTTAGTATGGTTTTCTTTGCTGCTTCCTGCATGATGTCCCTCATCTCTGTCCATAATTCTTCTGGCACTCTATCTATTGAGTCTAAGTCATTGAATCTGTTCATCACCTCCACCGCGTATTCTTTAGGGTTGCTGTCTAGGTGATATCTTTCTGTTCTCCGTGTTTTCCCTATTTTCTTTAATCTAAGCCTGAATTTTGCGATCAATAGGTTGTGATCTGAGCCACAGTCTGCTCCAGGTCTTGTTTTTGCTGACTGTATGGAGGTTCTCCATATTTGGCTGCAGAGTATGTAATCAATTTGATTTCGGTGTTGGCCATCTGGTGATGTCCATGTGTAAAGTTGCCTCTTGTGTTGCTGGAAGAGAGTGTTTGCTATGACCAGTGCGTTCTCTTGGCAGAACTCTATCAATCTTTGCCCTGCTTCATTCTGTACTCCAAGACCAAATTTGCCTGTTATTCCCTCCACTTTTTGATTTCCTACTTTGGCATTCCAGTCTCCTAATATAATTTGGACATCATTTCTTGGTGTCTGTTCTATGAGGGTTGTACGTCCTCATAGAACTGGTCCATTGTGGCTTCATCTGCACCCGTGGTTGGTGCGTATATTTGGATCACAGTGACATTGAAAGGTTTGCCTTGAATTCTGACTGACATCATTCTGTCATTTTTGAGATTGTATCCCATTACTGCTTTTCTCACTCTTTTATTGACAATTATGGCTACTCCATTTCTTCTAAGGTTTTCTTGTCCACAGTAGTAGATATGATGGTTTCCAGAGCTGAATTCGCCCATCCCTGTCCATTTTAGCTCACTGATGCCCAAGATGTCAATGCTTATTCTTTCCATCTCACTTTTTACCACTTCCAGTTTTCCTTGGTTCATTGATCTCACATTCCATGTCCCTATGCAGTATTGCTCCTTACAACATTGCATTTCCCCTCCCCCTTTCCTGTCCCTCCCCTTTCTCCCCTCTGTGGTGTTAAGCATCCTGTATCACCTAGCCTGCCCCTTTGTTTTGCCTTTTGTTTTGGTCAATAGGGTTCTCTTGGCAATCTTTGTGGCGTGGTTTGCCGGTTTCTACGCCATTTTTCTCTCCTCATACATTTTATCACAGTTTTTAAAAGTTTAAAACATTTAAGACAACATATTATCATGCATATTATCACACTTTAAAACACAGTCTCTATGTCAGTTTCTATATTTAGTCAGTATAAAGTCTCTATGTCAGTTGCTATATTAGGTCTTCTACATTTGCATATCAGCTACTTATCCTTTGCCTGGGACTCTGGCTCTCCTCCTCCTCCTCACACCCCCCCCCACCCCCCTGGGGGTGGCTGCCCGGCTGCGACGGCGGCAGGCCCCTTTGCCGCTCGCCCGGCTCTCCTCCTCCTTCTCACCCCCGGCTGGGGTGGCTGCCCGGCGGCGGCGGCGACAGGCCCCTTTGCCGCTCGCCCGGCTCTCCTCCTTCTCCTCACCCCCCGGCTGGGGGTGGCTGCCCGGCGGCGGCGGCAGCGGCGGCGGCGGCAGCGGCGGCGGCGGCGGCGGCGGCAGGCCCCTTTGCCGCTCGCCCGGCTCTCCTCCTTCTCCTCACCCCCGGCTGGGGTGGTTGCCCGGCGGCGGCGGCGGCGGTGGCAGGCCCCTTTGCCGCTCGCCCGGCTCTCCTCCTCACCCCCGGCTGGGGTGGTTGCCCGGCGGCGGCGGCGGCGGCAGGCCCCTTTGCCGCTCACCCGGCTCTCCTCCTCCTTCTCACCCCTGGCTGGGGTGGCTGCCCGCCGGCGCCGGCGGCGGCAGGCCCCTTTGCCGCTCGCCCGGCTCTCCTCCTCCTCACCCCCCGGCTGGGGGTGGCTGTCCGGCGGCGGCGGCGGCAGGCCCCTTTGCTGCTCGCCCGGCTCTCCTCCTCCTCCTCACCCCCCGGCTGGGGGTGGTTGTCCGGCGGCGGCAGCAGGCCCCTTTGCCGCTCGTCCGGCTCTCCTCCTCCTCCTCACCCCCCGGCTGGGGGTGGCTGCCCGGCGGCGGCGGTGGCAGGCCCCTTTGCCGCTCGCCCGGCTCTCCTCCTTCTCCTCACCCCCGGCTGGGGTGGTTGCCCGGCGGCGGCGGCGGCAGGCCCCTTTGCCGCTCGCCCGGCTCTTCTCCTTCTCCTCACCCCCGGCTGGGGTGGTTGCCCGGCGGCGGCGGCAGGCCCCTTTGGATAGGATGTATTTATTGTTATTCTTTTTCTTTTCTATCTGAGACTTAATGTTTTGTTATTTTTTTGTTATTTGAAACTGTATTGTAGTGCATATGTAGTGAATATTGTAGTATTTTTTTTGTTGTAATATTTTGTGAACAGAGATTTTGTGATTGTAATTGTACTTCTGGAGATTGATTTTTTTACTGTATTAATTGTATATTGCATTACTGTATTTTGTATTTATTGTCTGCTATGTAAACCACCCTGAGTCGGTTTTGCCTGAGTGGGCAGTATATAAGCGCAAAAATTAAATTAAATTAAAAGGTCAGATTACCCCATTGAACTTCCAACAATATATCAAGAAAATCGAAGCTTTTGAAATGTGGATCTACAAATGGCTGCTAAGGATATCATGGGTTGACCATGCGACTATGGTGACTCAGTGGTTAAGAAGCTTGCCTTGTTAGCTGGAAGGCCACCAAGTCAGCAGTTCGAGACCAGGGAACTGCATGACAGATTGAGTGCCCGTCTCTGTCCCAGCTCTTGAAGAAATGAAAGGCACCTCATTCGGATGTCCCCTGAGCAGTTTCTCCTGTAAAAATCCTTGCAACACAGAATAATTTCTGACATGAAATTATTATTATACCATGTGACTAATGTAGAACTGTTGCACTGGATGGATAAAGAATAAGAACTGTTTAAGACCATGAAGCAAAGACAGCTAAAATAGCCTGGGAATATCATGAGGAACAACATGAAGTATAAAATACCCCAACTCAATATGAAAGGGAAGGTCCCTGAGAAGAAAGGCCCTGTGCTTAGATGGACTTCGTGGATAGAGAACCTGACAGACTGATCAGGAATTTCCTCAGAAGAATTGTTACAAGGAATTAAGAACAGGAAGATTATCGCCATGATGGTAGACAATATTCGGAATGGATACAGCACTTGAAGAAGAATATTTTCGATGCCGTGAAAAAGATGTAATATAAAGTTTGTTGAAATAAATGGAGAGAAAAACTCTGGAAAGTTTTCTCTCCCTCTCTCCATACCTTCTTTCACATCCATTTGAGAAACAATTTCTTCCTGTCTTCGTTGAGCAAAAGAAAAGGAATATATTTCTTTGAATGATATTTTAACAAGAATTCTTTAAAAAAAAGATGTACTCAATCTGATGGTTACATGGCAGCCCTCTTGCGAGCGACATTGTTGTTTGTCCTAGTTAGAGTAAATCGCAATAATTCTTTCTTGATGGCAAAAACATCGATCAGTCCTGAGAGCCATTTTGTGTGATTGATTCAAAACCTAAATTGCTGAAGGTTTATTAGGGGAAAACAAAAACATGTCTTTCTTTTTTAAAAAAAGACAACTCTTCTAAACTTGAGAAACTTTCAGTAAATACTGTAAAGGACCTATTTTTCTTAAATGGAAAGCAATAGCTCACCAGTTTCTTTTTAAAAAACATATGCAAATTCACCAGATTTAAAACTAACATACAGTAGAACTCCGCATAATGAAAAAACTCCATTCCACGGAGCTCTTCACTATGCGTTTTTTCCATTATGCGGTTCCCTATGTGAGATACCCCGCATAATGAAAAACAATGTTTGTTAAGCAGGGTTCCCATTAAGTGGGTATACCCCAGTTGCAAAAAAAACACCCTGCATAACGAGATTTTTTTTTGTTATGCGGGGTATCGCCATTGCATAACGAATGCTTTGTTATGCAAAAAAATTTTGCTATGTGATGCGTTCGTTATGCGAGGTACCACTGTAAATATATTTGAGCAAATGCATTTTTATGTAAACCTGAATGTATAGCCAGAAAACACACCTGGAGGCAAAAATTATGAAATTGAGGCTGTTATACTTAAGGCACATCATGAGAAGCGAAGGCTCTCTGGAAAAGACAATAGTTGTGTGAAAGTTCGAAGGCAGTAGGAAAAGAAGGATATCAAGTATGAGGTGGATTTACTTCCTAAAGGAAAGCACAGCCTTGAGCAGGCATTTGCAACCTACGGCCCATGGGCCGGATGCAGCCCACAGAACCATTTCATGTGACCCTCCACCCTCATTCCCACTGCCACCACCACCACAAGTGGTAGAAGCATAAAAATGTGTGGAAAATGTGGCAAAACATGTGTTTTCGCAAGAGAACTCACAAAAAATGCACCAAAATGCACTGAAAACATGCTAGAACTTGCCAAAAATGTGTGAATATGCACAAGAATACATGTAAAAACTTACTTGGGACAAGTAACTAGATTCAGGCCAAATTTTGCAGCCATATGTGACTTATATATTATATGTATAAGTTTACAGAACCTTTTTCAAGAGAAAGTCCATGACAGGACTTTAGGCATGAGATCCAGTTCAAGCCTTATATAGCTATTTTGTATATTCTGTTTGGAACTGTGGTGACTTAGTGGTTAAGACGCTGAACTTGACAGCTGGAAGGTAGGCAGGTCAGCAGTTTGAGACCCAAGTACTGCACAGCGGAGTGAGCTCCCGTCTGTGTCCCAGCTCCTGCCAACCTAGCAATTCAAAAGCAAGAAATTGCAAGCAGATAAATAGGTACCACTTTTGTGGGATGGTAAAAAATGTTCCATACACTCCAGTGTCTAGTAATGATTGCCACATGTCCACGGAAATGTCTGCAGAGGCAGACAGCACTGGCTCTTTGACTGTAAATGGAGTTGAGTACCGAACTCTAGATTTGGATATGACTGGCTTTTGAGCAAGGTCGACCTATATTCTGTTTCTCCCTGTAAAATCATCTTTATTTATTCAGGCAGGTTATTTCCTGTTGTGTATGGATTGTAATGTACCTTTAAGTAAATGCAACCACACGAATGAGTGAATGTACCAATCTCTAAAAGTAACATTGTAACCTTCTGTATTAGGACGCGAGCTAGTGACCACTGGGGGCAGTAGCGAGCATCCAGCTCACATGGTACAAATTCTCCAAATGCCTACAGCCACGGGAAGATTCCCGCCACTGCCTCACCTGGACAAGAAGGGCATGACTAAGAGTGACATCACGCGGTCAGTAGCCAATGAGCTACCGAGGAGCCACATTCAAATGTATAGCCACTGTATATAATGAGCTGTTTGTCCGCCATTACCACATGTTCCCCCTGACCATCATGCAATAAAGATGAGTTAAGCCAGACTTCGGCTGTTTCTATTGTCTTGGTTCTTGAACACTAAATTTCCCTAAGTGATATTTGAGCTCCCCTATCACTGCCATTTAGAAATATTTGATTTACTTTATTCACTAGAGTTAATCTACCCCACACCTCCAAATAAAATCATAAGTGTTCTTAATCAAACTGCTGGACCATAGAATAGTTCTAATTTTCCATGGATTGTGGACATAGTAATCTACTGAGCAGCAACTGCCAGACTAAGATGTAAAATTGTGCTGAAAGATTATCCAGAGCGTCTGTTCTCTGCACAGTAATCAATAAAACAGTAAATAGGCTGTCATGTTAGGCATGTCTAATGCTTGGCATGTCTATAGTTGCTTGATGGCTATTTTACAAATGATAGGCTAATTGTTAGTGACTCATTTTTAAAAAAATCAGAATTTTGTGATTAAAAAAAGGTAGGCAGAAATTTGGGATGGATTTTAATTTTCTCTCTCCATTTGCAGGAGAGAGAGAAAAAGAAGTACTGGATAAAAATGTTCTTCAGCCAGCCAGGAAGGATAAAAAGATTAACAGGCCCCTATCCATAGCAGGGTGACATACTAGCCCATTAATAAATCACTGAAGCATTTCAGCTGGCCTGGACTGTTTTTAACAGAAGTATGATTAAATTTCTGATAATTAAGTGCTTAATAATAATAACAACATGCTGTTAAGTCAATTCTGACTAACAGAGATTCTTTCTAGGATTTTTTAGGTAGAGAATACATAGGTTTACCATTCCCTTCTGGGAGCACCCTGGGACTGTGCAGCAGCATGCCCATGACTATTGAGGTCACCGTGGCACAGTGGGGAATCAAACTTATGAGCACAGTCCTTCTTTTTCCATTTTCACAGGGTTGTGTAACTAGCAGGGAATTTCTTCAGAACACAAGCAAATTGAATTTGGCTCTGACTCACCCAATGTTACTAGGTAAAGGTAAATGTCTCGCTTGCTCAAAAGCCAGTCGTGTCCGACTCTAGGGTGAGGTGTTCATCTCTGTTTACAGCCAAAGAACAGTGCTGTCTGAATCTGCAGATGCGTCCGTGGTCATGTGGCAGACATGACTAGATGCTGAAGTGCATGGAACGTTGTTACCTTTCACAATGAAGTGGTACCTATTTCTCTACTTGCAATATCATACCCAAATTATTGTAAATAAGAAATGAGAGCTGATGTCCAATTTGTTTCTGTTCTGGAATGACCAGATATAGCCAAGAGGAAATGCAGTGATATTAGGGATACGGTGGACATGCAGTCTAGTTACATTTTGGAGGTTTCAAGAGATGGGGCCAGTTGTTGGACTTAAGATGTACAGGAGGGAATTAGCAGTAAGGAGGGGCTCCATACATTTGTGTTTATTAAAAGTTGTTCAGGGTTTGTGCTTTCTTTGTTCTTGTCCAACTAGCAAAGGCACTCCAAGAAATAGCAAAGTGTACTTCAAAGAGCTCAGAGGCTACAAAGACCTGCTTTGAAAATGGGTTTCAAAAATGGAGCTGGAAAATGAACAGAACCGGTGTGAGGAGGGAAGAGAAAACCAGTTCTTAGCAGTCTTGTAAAGTGAGTGGTTAATGAAAAATTGGCTAATGTTGGCTAATGTATTGCTCTTTCAGAATTAAATAATAATAACAACTAAAATAACTGCTTTTGCATGTCAATACTGTATAGCACAAGCCTAAAGATCACAAAGAATCAAATTTTCCAAGATGCCTGATAAAAAAGCATCAGGAAAATTGAGCAGCTGTGAGGAAAATATGGTCATATTCTCTCATGTTTGGTAGCAAAATACAGAACCTTTATTTCTCATTAAGCTGCAGAGCTCAAGTAATCACTGAGAAAACCTTTTATGCTATTGTCTTAAGTCGATACACTGCCTGGTTTCCCCTCCTATATCTAAACAATTTCCTTGATTATTGACCTAGTAGTAGTAGTAGTAGTAGTAGTAGTAGTAGTAGTAGTAGTAGTAGTAGTAGTTGCCGTTGTTAATTCCATTTATACTCTGCCCATCTAGGAGATTTTTTATTCTGGGCTGCTAACAAGATGTAGGGGAAAATACATATAAAAGAGTCTGTATAGTACTCCATCTTCCATGACTAGGTCAGACATGAAACTGCCAAAAAGAAGGCACCTTTTGGTGAGTTCATTCTGCAGTTCCCTTCTCCTGACCTAGTGTGAGAAAGATTAGTCAGCAACACAAGATTGCCCAATTGTGGTTCAAAAATACTACTTTGCTCAATGCTTAGGCTAGAATTTCAATGCTTAGGTCAACTTAGGGCTTGGCTAGACAGTGTCTTTGGAGTAGATTGGGTTGGGCTAAATAAGGTTGTAAAGAGGTGTGACATGCCTTTTGGTACAACCCTAGCATCAACATGTCAGGTATAGTTCAAACAACCCTACTTAGCTCACCTTCCTTTAAAGCAGGGGTTCTCAACCTACGGCTCATAGGCCAGATCTGACTCACAGCACCAACTCATCTGGCCCACAACCTCACTCCAGCCGCCGGAGCAGTTGCCGGAATCGGCTGCAGACTCATTTATGGCTGTCATAAACACATTTACGACAGCCCCGGATGCGTTTATGGCAGCTGTAAATGGCAGGGAGACTACCAGTCCAGTTCACTCAACTGTCTGAGGGAGTGTGACCCAACCCCCAACTTAAAAAGGTTTTAAAGGGTAAGAAAAAAGAAAGAAATACAAGCACAATATCCCATGTTGCCCTCTCCTTTTTCTTCCTCTTTCCAGAGGAAACTTTCTTTTCTAAGCACCCCCTTCTAAAAGGAACTGTGAATCCACACTGCCCTAATAAGCTTAAAAAACATAGCTTTGACTTCACAGAGGAACTGAGGATGTTTTAAATTTCCCAGTATCATTAAGTGGCCAAGCTGTCTGCTTGAGCCACTGAACAATGTTGAGGAACTGAAAATAGATAGGAAGTTGAAGCAGTCAGCCATCCCCTTTGGCTCAACCCTAGCAATCACATGTGCAGTTAGGAACAGTTTTAGGTAATGGTCACCCTTGCTTGAAAGCCAGTCGTATCTGACTCAAGGGTTCAGTGCTCATCTCTGTTTATAGCCAAAGAGCCAGTGCTGTCTGTGTCTGTAGACATTTCCATGATCATGTGACAGGAATGACTAGACACTGGAGCCCATGGAATGCTGCTACCTTTCCCATCGAAGGAGTTGCTATTTATCTACTTGCAATTTCTTGCCTTTGAATTAATAGGTTGGCAGGAGTTGAGACAGACATGGACGCTCACTCCATCATGCAACACTCAGGAAAAGAGTAGCTCCTGTCAGGGAGTCCAAAAGGATTTGGGTAGGAAAGCTCTGGGAGCTGGCTGGTGTGCATTGGAGCTTATGTTGTGTGGCTGGCAGAAAAAAGAGTGTCCCAGTCAGTGACACAAATCCTGACATAGCTGCATCCTTGTTTCTTATTTTCTCCCTTCCTCCCCCTCCCCCACAAGAAAGTGACTATCTTCTATGCATAAGAATCATATTCATAATGGATATTCAAAGCATATGCAGTAGACATCTTTAAAAAGTCAGAAAGAAACTCTAAGGAGATATGCTTCGTTTAAATCATTCAGGCCTTTTCATGTTCCTGCTTATCATTATTTTTCATGAAACACTCCTGAAAGATATTTCACATACATATATATATATATATATATATATATATATATATATATATATATATATATATATATATATATATATATATATATATATATATATATATATATATATATATATATATATATATATATATATATATATATATATATATATATATATATATATATATATATATATATATATATATAGTATTAAAATTAAAATGTATGTGGCTCTGAAGAGGAAAGGGGATTGAATAATGAATTTCTAGGATAACTAGCATATGGACCTATGGACAGAAAGGAGCAAATCTTTCCAGGACTTCAGAATGGTTTGGAAGTAAATGCTGGGAGACATTAACAGAGGAAACGTCTTATGCTTTAAGGCAGAGGTGGCCAACTTTTATCTGTCGTGGGCCTGACCATGTCCCTGGACAGTGTCATGGGCTGGACCATGCCCCCAGTAGTGGATGCATTTACAGCTGATGTAAATGTGCCCACTTCTGCATTTATGACAGCCGCGGGGTGCATTTGCAAATGCGTGGGCGTATTTTATGGATGACGTAAATGTAAATACACCCGCTTCCACTTCCAAGTGTGGCAGAGGCAATGGTGGGCCAGATGAGATGGTGTTGGGGGCTAGGGTTGGCCCACGGGTCATAGGTTCGGAACCCCTGCTTTAAGGCAATGGATACAATCCATTGTTCAATTCAAGGGGTATGCTTAAGATTGCTTAAATCTGTTGGTTGCAGTGGAATTATGAATGCCTAATTATGAGCCGTGGGACTGCAATGGCTTACTGGTTAAGAAACTGAACTTGATGACTGGAAGGTCAACAGGTCAGCAGTTTGACACCCGAGTGCTGCACAACAGAGTGAGCTCCCATCATCTGTCCCAGCTCTTGCCACCCTAGCTCTTTGAAACTAAGAAATTGTAAGTAGATAAATAGGTACTGTTTCGGTGGGAAAATAACAGCATTCTGTGCACTCCAGTGTCTAGTCATGCCTGCCAAATGACCACAGAAACATCTGCAGATGCAGACAGTGCTGACTTTTTCTTTGGCTGTAAATGGAGATGAGCATCACATCCTAGAGTTGGATTGCATTGGCTTTCAAGGAAGGAGGCATTGGTCGCGCTGATGGATGATCTCTGGCAGGAGCGGGATGGTGGGCATCCATCCGTCCTGGCTCTCCTTGACCTCTCAGTGGCTTTTGATACCATTGACCATGGTATCCTTCTGGGATGGCTCAAAGGGATGGGGATCCAGGCACTGTTTTATCCTGGTTCTCCTCATTCCTGAGTGGCCAGACCCAAAAAGTGTGGATGGAGAGTGAGAGGTCCAGCCCTATGCCCCTCCAATATGGGGTGCCTCAGGGTTCGGTGCTATCTCCTCTCCTATTTGATATATACATGAAGCCACTGGGTGATATCATTCGTTCCCACGGGGTGCGGTACCACCAGTACGCGGATGACACTCAGTTGTACATCTCGGCCCGTGGGGACCCCAGCAATGCTGTCAAAGTCCTATCTGGGTGTCTGGAGGCTGTGTGGGTCAGGATGGGGGCCAACGGGTTACAACTGAATCCAAGCAAGACTGAGTGGCTGTAGGTTCGGGGTCCTGTGTAATTCTGGGAGCTGCCATCCTTTGATTTGATTTGATTTGAATTTATTTTTATATACCACTTTCCTCATCTAACAGATGACCCAAAGCGGTTCACAATATAAAGAACATACAGAAATACAATATTACAGAAGTACAAGGCAAAAATACCATTTTACAAGAAAAAAATGCAGAATTACATAACAGCATACAATAGGGGAACAATACAATTTCAGGGTACAATATCATAAATAGCAAGTAAAAAAGGAGGGGGGAGGTCAGATCCATGGCTCAATTACCTTAACGAGGACCTAACAAGGACTAGGCTCACCAAACATCGGAGCCCAGCTTCAAGTCCTCAGCAGCGTCAACCCCCGTGGCAAAAGCCGGACCGGGGGGAGAAGGCTCAGAGAAAGCTCAGATGAGCTGCAACAGTGCGCGGCTTAAGTCCTCACCAAGGAACAGCTGAGCTATTCCCACCTCCTCCAATTGGGCAGGCTGAAGAAGGGAGCTGAGATGCAAACGGCGGCTCTGGAGGCTCCACGGCGAGGGCTTTTCATTGCCCCACTGGGACAAGGCACAGCTGGGCTGCTCCCACCTCCCCCAACTGGCCGGGCTGAGGGAGGGAGCCAAGATGGAAATGGCAGCTGTGGAGGCTCCACGGTGGGGGCTTTTCATAGCCCCGCTGGGACAAGGCGCAGCTGGGCTGCCCGCACCTCCTCGAACTGGCAAGGCTGAGGGAGGGAGTCGAGATGGAAATGGCAGCTCCGGAGGCTCCATGGTGGGGGCTTTTCATAGCCCAGCTGGGACAAGGCACAGCTGGGCTGCTCCCACCTCCCCCAACCGGCCGGGCTGAGGGAGGGAGCCAAGATGGAAACAGTGGCCTCGGTCTTGGATTGGGCTTGTCTGCCTCAGATGGACCCAGTGCACAACTTTGGGGTTCTGCTGGATTCTTGACTGCTGCTAGAAGAGCAAGTAGCAGCCATGGCCAGGAGGGCCTTCGCACAACTTTGTGTGATACGCCAGTTGCGCCCACTCCTGGATAGGGATTCCCTGCTTACGGTCACTCATGCTCTGGTCACCTCCAGACTGGACTATTGCAATGCGCTCTACATGGGGCTGCCCTTGCTGACCATTCAGAGGCTGCAGCTGATCCAGAATGTGGCGGCCCAGGTAGTGATATGGCGTGGGCGTTATGCCCATGCCTCGCCCCTGCTCC
The DNA here is from genome assembly GCA_035047345.1 of Bradypodion ventrale. Taxonomy (NCBI): domain Eukaryota; kingdom Metazoa; phylum Chordata; class Lepidosauria; order Squamata; family Chamaeleonidae; genus Bradypodion; species Bradypodion ventrale. Next base: position 231,642,262 of record JAWDJE010000002.1, on the reverse strand, counting down.
GGGAGCTGCACTGGTTATCAGTCTGCCTCCGAGTGCAATTCAACATGCTGGTTATGACCTTTAAAGCCCTATATGGTAGTAGGCCAGGATATCTAAGAGACCGCATCGCCCTAAGAACTTTTGTCTGTCCAACCCGAGCAGACCAGAGAGGCTCCCAGATTGTTCCATTGACCAGGGGGGCTCACCTCTCTGGCACTAGAAAAAGGGCCTTCTCTGTGCCTGCACCGGCCCTCGGGAACCTCCTACCAATAGAGCTATGGCTGCAGACGGAGTTGCTGCCGTTCAGGAAAGGACTTAAGACCTGGCTGGTGGGGCAGGTGTGGGGCCCTGAAGGCAATGTGGTTCCTGCTCGCTGGCTCTTACCATAAAATGCACTCTCTCTCTCCTTCATGGGGTGGGTGGGTTTTTTTAATGGGGTGGGGTTTTTTTAGTGTTTTTATTGTGTTGGGTTTTAGATTGTGTAAGCCACCCTGAGTCGGGTTTGCCTGAGTGGGCGGCGAACAAGTCGAAAAATTAAATTAAATTAAATTAAAATTAAGGGTGACCATTACCTAATTCAAAACTGGTATCTCTCTCTTTTTTTACTAGTAAGTGTGCCAAATGCTCCTAGATGCTTTCCCATGAGCTCAAATGAAAATGCAAGCAGCCAGACACCTCAGGCATGTTTCAGCTGAGATACAAGATTTGTGCAGACCAGTGGTAAATACAGCAGTCAGCCTGCTCACAGTGCACTTCTATAGTATGAGAAAAGGGCAGAAAGTTTAAGCCTGAATAACAATTCCATTTATGAGATAATTTTGTTCTACTATGCTAACCATGGGTTTCAATAGGTTTTTAAACTGTATTGTAAGAGATACTTATGCAGTACCGTAAAAGAGAAGCTAAAGGAATCAATCATTGCCTTGAAGACACACAGAAAGAAGTTTGCAGTCAAAAGAAAAGTAAAGATTGGACAAATTAAGAAGTACTATTCAAATGGAAGCGCAGCGCCAAAATGGCCGCCGCGCTCTTTGCGGGGCCCCCCCACCGGACGAAATCATCCGGGTAGTTAGGGGCGTGGCCAGCACCCTAATAAAAGGGCTGGCCACGAGGCAGCCATGCTGCCATTTTGGCGAACCGACGGAGCGGAGAAGTTTTTCCTCCTTACCTCCGTCGATCGTGTCTTCTTGAGGGAAGCCTTTTCGGGCAGCTTTCTCTTTCCTTAGACTTCTTAGCTACATTGGCCATGCCCTCGAAGAAGAAGGCAGCCGCGAACGTGGCTCGATCGGCGCGGAGGCGTCAGCCGGGTCGGAGGACCGCGACTGCGCCCGTTCCGCAGCCACCTCTAGCGGATCCCACCGGGGACGGTGGGATGGGATTGGTAGCTCCTTGGCCTGGTGCGCGGAGCATACCCGCAGCCCCGGACGGGGCCTCGGCCCTTGGCCCGCAAACGACGAACACGGCCCCTGCCATGGTTCGTCCGGTTGGGCCTTCTTGCCCGGGTGCGCAGTTCCCCATGGGGGGTGCGAGCCACGGAGGGTGGTTGGGTTCCCTGCCCTCGCAGGGCGTTCCTACGACTTCCCAGGGGCCGAGCATGGGCTCTCGGCCTTATCTGGCCCCTGGGGCTCAGGGACCTGGTCAGGTACCCGTGAATTTTGGGCCGGTTGCCCAATTGCCCATGGTCGGGGCCGGGCCCTATGTCGACGTGGAGGCCCTTCTTGCCCGGGTTGTGGCCCTTGAAGCGTCATTGGCGAGGGCCAACCAAGTAGGGGTACCTCTAGGTTTCCAGTTTCCCCCTTTGGCCGTCGAACAACGGCCGGTGATGGGTCGGGTTGAGCCGCCTGAGGCGTGCGGGCCGTTGGCGGCCACTGCCTCGCAGCTCCCCACCCCACAGGTGCAGCAGTCTGGTGCTGGTCTGGCTCCGTCGACGAGCTCAGCTTCGGTCGTGAGCTCCGACGCCCCCAGCGGGCCGGAACCCCCGGTGGGGGCGGCCCGCGGGGGTGCAGCGGGTGAGTATGCAGTCCAAGTTAATGCACCCACACAACTGACTTCGTCGGGGGGGGGGCTGTTCAATGGCCTTGGCCTCGCTCGGGTGGCACGGCGGCCCAATGGCCCCCGGCCCACCCAGCGACTTTGCCCACGACACAGGGCTTGGGGCGGGGTGGTGCCCCCAACGTGCTGGGAAATGTGTTGGGGATCCCCGGGCTGGCTCAGGCTCAATTTACCTTACCCGTAGTTCCCTCGGTGCCGGTGTCGGCTTTGCCAACAGCAGGGTATTCCTTGCCCTTGGGGGACCATTTGGCCCAGTCTACCAAGGAAAAGATTTGGAGGGGTGAGTACGTAGATATCTTCTCACTTCTAAATAGGGAGCCGACCAAGGAGGAGAGGGAAGGGCTGGACGAGAAGGATAAGGAGCAGGCACATCGTCGTAAGCCGCCACGCACGTGGGCAAATTGGCTGCCAGCGTACCTGATTTACATGGCCGTTTATCTCAGGGCTAGGCCGGATTTGGCTATTCCCATGGTCCAATATCTGGACAATATTTACCGGGCTATGGTTGACTTCCCGGGCCCGTCATGGCTGGCTTACGATGAAGAATTCCGCATGAGAATTCCGCTGCACCCGGAGATGAGGTGGGATGAGCCCTGCCAGAAGCTGTGGCTTCTGTATATGACCCCCACGCGCCCGGCGCCTGGGGAGAGATACCATTGTGGACATGTGGTCCAACGAGCGGCCCCAGTACAGGTACCCGGCCAAGCGGCGGGGCAGGGGGTTCCAGCCCGCCTGCTGTGCTGGACCTTCTCGTCCAGTGGTTCTTGCAACAGGAAAAATTGCAAGTACAAGCATGAGTGCCCCTTTTGTTCTGGCCCCCATGCTGCCTCCGCCTGTCCCAGGCCAGGAGGATACAGGGGCAGGGGTAGGGGCGGACAAGGAGCAGGCAAGGCTGCCATGGAGGGGGCGGGTTCACCAAAAGGCCCCCTCCCCAATTAATGTCGACATGCTGGAGTGTTGGCTCGCATCGTACCCGAGGAGAGCAGACGCTGTGTACCTCCTTCAGGGTTTTCAACTGGGTTTTCGTATTCCTTTCACGGGGGATAGGTCACCGCAGGATACACCTAACCTTTTGTCACTTAGGGGAAGGGAGGAGGTGGCTGCCGCCAGCATTAATAAGGAGGTTGCTGCGGGCAGGGTCGCCGGCCCTTTCCCCGCACCCCCGTTTCCCAACCTTAAACTGTCTCCACTAGGACTAGTGCCCAAGAAGTCACCGGGCGAATTTCGCCTGATTCACCATCTGTCCTACCCAGCCGGCCACTCGGTTAATGATGCTATCCCTGATGACCTTTGCTCTGTCAGGTATACATCCTTTGACCAGGCGTTGCGCATGGTGCGCTCATGTGGCCCGGGTGCAATGTTGGCTAAGTGTGACATTAAGTCGGCGTTTCGCCTCTTACCCGTGCACCCGGGTGACTTCGAGTTGCTGGGTTTCAAATTCCGGGGTGAATATTATTTTGACAAAGCCATGCCATTCGGCTGTTCCATATCCTGCTCGGCTTTCGAGCGTTTCAGTACTTTCCTGCAGTGGGCATTTGTCCGTAGGTCAGGGTCTCGGTCTGTAGCCCATTACCTGGATGATTTTTTATTCGGGGGTGAACGGGGCTGGGACACGTGTACACGTCTCCTCGATACATTTCAGACGCTAATGGAGGAACTCGGTGCCCCTTTAGCGCCCGAAAAGACCGAAGGCCCGTCTGATAAGTTAATATTCCTGGGGGTGGAAATTGACACGGTAGCGCAGGCTTCTAGGTTGCCCGCAGACAAGGTGGCACGGATAGTTGCCCTTATATCGGACTTGCTGGCTAAGCGCAAGGCATCCCTTCGGGAATTGCAGGTGCTACATGGCCACCTCAATTTCGCTTGCAGGGTGGTTGCACCTGGCAGGGCCTTTGCTTGGCGCTTGTGCGACGCCATGGCAGGCTTATCCAGGCCCCATCATAGGGCGAGACTGACACGGGGCATCAGGGCAGATCTGCACGTATGGCTCCAATTCTTGAGGGAGTTCAATGGGGTCTCATTTTGGAGGTCTGACCTCCTGGCTTCGCCCCAATTTCAAATTCAGTCTGATGCCTCGGGATCCTTGGGTTATGGGATGTACTTCAATGGGAAGTGGGCATATGGTGGATGGCCACCAGCCTGGTCAGGCACGGGTCGCCTGAGGGATCTCACATATTTGGAATTTTTTCCTATTCTGGGGGCCTTGATGCTATGGGGTGAGGAGTGGGCCAACTCTGTGGTACATTTCTGGTGTGACAATGCGGCTGTTGTCCACATTGTCAACTCACAGACCTCTAAATCTCCCAGGGTCATGGATCTTGTGTGCCATTTTGTATTGCGCAGCCTGCGCCTCAATGTACTGTTCAGAGCCAGGCATGTCCCGGGGGTGAATAATGATATTGCTGACGCTTTGTCCCGCCTGCAGATCTCCCGGTTCCGTGCCTTGGCTCCGGATGCGGAGGAATTTCCCTCGTCACTACCGCAGGAGATATGGACCATTGGCAAGAAGAGGTGAACCGGGCGATAGGCATGTCACTGGCGCCACGCACGCGTAAGGCGTATCACCACGCGTTGGTTTTCATTTCGGACTTTTTGTTCCCAATATTGCTTGCCAGATACCTGGCCGATCCCTGTGGCCCACATCCTCCGTTTTATGGTTTACCTGCACACCCAGGGCCTGGCACCACGCACCATAGCATCTAGGCTATCAGCGCTGGCCTTTGTGGCCAAGGTGGGAGGTCATGCGGACAGCACCGCTGATTTCCGTGTGAGACATGTTTTGGAGGGGTGGGTGCGGGAACGTGGGCGTTGCCTGGACGACCGTCACCCAATTTCCCCTGGGGTACTTACCCAACTGGCACGAGGCTGGCATGACCTATGTTTCGATAGGTATGAGGCAGCCCTGTTTCGTGCGGCTACAACGGTGGCCTTTTTTGGAGCGCTCCGCATCAGCGAGCTTGTGATGCTGTCTAAGGCGGATGCAAGTCGTAGGGCACTGGAACTCAAAGATGTCTATGTTTGCAATGATTGGGCTCAGTTGAGGATACGCTCCTCTAAAACAGATCAGCATGGCGTAGGCAGTGGAATAAGACTGCTACGATGTTCATTGGCAGACATCTGTCCGGTTGGTGCCCTACAGGAGTTCCTTGCACTGCGTGGCACGCACCATGGCCCGTTTTTCTGTCACCAGGATGGGTCTCCCCTCACTAAATTTCAGTTTTGGAAGGTGACAGGGAAGGCACTGGCCAGAGTTGGCCTCCCTGGGGCCCATTACGGCACCCATTCATTTAGAATTGGGGCGGCCTCTACTGCGGCTGCTTATGGGTACTCCGGGGCTGACATACGCAGCATGGGGAGGTGGGACTCACACTGTTTCCAGTTTTATGTTCGCCCACTCCCACCGTGAGTACCTTCTGAGTCACCATGTATCTTTCCTTTCCCTGTTTTTTCCTTGACAGACCCTGGGTGTCGTATCACACCGGTGACAGTATGGCTGGTGGGCCACAGCTATGTGCACAGGGCAGCGCGTTACGCTGCGGCGACAGATTGGGGACCCCGACTGGGACTGGGTGCATACGCACATTTCACATGGCACGGTAAGCCCGGTATGTTGTGGCGGGAGCTTTTGCCATTCCTCTTTTCATCGAGGAGTGCCGACCCGCCCGACATTCTGATCATACACCTTGGGGGTAATGACTTGGGTCAGGTCACTGGCTTATCGCTGAAGCATGCGATTTGCGCGGACCTTGCCTACTTACATTACGTATGGCCCGCCACAACCCTTGTTTGGTCAGATATGGTCCCACGGCACGCTTATCGGGGAGGCTTCGACCTCCAGGCCCTGGACCGCGCTCGGCGCATGGTTAACAGGGCGGTGGCCCGATTCCTTTCGACCAAGGGCTGGGGGCGGGTCAGTCATCATCCCGCCATTAGTTTGCAAAATTTTGGGCTTTATTCTGGGGATGGGGTCCATCTGTCGCGAGGAGGTATGGACCTCCTGCTGGGTGATTGGCGAGCAGGCCTGTCGACCGAGCTGACGGTCTTGGGGGGGGGCGTCAAGCCTTTATTGAAGCCTCTCCGGGTGGCGGGTAGCACTGGTAAGGTAAACATTTATGACCCACAGGTATCCGGCAGGTTCGCAATTGACTGGACAACACTAGATAGGCATAAGTTGTTTAAACGTTGTCCGGTCAACGACGAACCAGGCAAGGGGGTGATGGTTACCACTAGACAGCTGGAATCACCCCCTGATTTTACGGATACACGTCAGAGGGTGGGGTCATTAGTTAGATATTGACTACGGTCAACAATTTGTTTGTTGTCAACAAACAAATTGATACAAATAGATACATTGTAACAATTGCCGTTGGCAATTTTGGGTGGTACCTTACCAGTGTTACTTCGGCCTGCTTGCCTTAAGAATTATGATTGGTCGTTTTACCAATAGAAATTTAAAATTCGGAGTAGGGCTTGAATCAATAAATGTGGCCCATGCTGTTATCCACTTTCATTTGTGTCTGAGTCCATCATTGGGGGGGTGCGCCTGCAATGGAAGCGTGGCGCCAAAATGGCCGCCGCGCTCTTTGCGGGCCCCCCCCCACCGGACGAAATCATCCGGGTAGTTAGGGGCGTGGCCAGCACCCTAATAAAAGGTCTGGCCACAAGGCAGCCGTGCTGCCATTTTGGCGAACCGACGGAGCGGAGAAGTTTTTCCCCTCCACCCCCTCCCTAGTTAACAGTGTGATTTCTTGGTCGCTTCGGGGCCGGGTGGGAATTTTTGGCTGGGACTCGCATTGGCCCTTGAGTCCTGGCTTTTTTGCCCATCCCACACTGTTGCTATGGTTTGATATAGGGGTTGTTCTGTGCTGTTGTTGACTTTGGTCACATTGGCGGATAGCACTGGTAAGGTAAACATTTATGACCCACAGGTATCCGGCAGGTTCGCAATTGACTGGACAACACTAGATAGGCATAAGTTGTTTAAACGTTGTCCGGTCAACGACGAACCAGGCAAGGGGGTGATGGTTACCACTAGACAGCTGGAATCACCCCCTGATTTTACGGATACACGTCAGAGGGTGGGGTCATTAGTTAGATATTGACTACGGTCAACAATTTGTTTGTTGTCAACAAACAAATTGATACAAATAGATACATTGTAACAATTGCCGTTGGCAATTTTGGGTGGTACCTTACCAGTGTTACTTCGGCCTGCTTGCCTTAAGAATTATGATTGGTCGTTTTACCAATAGAAATTTATAATTCGGACTAGGGCTTGAATCAATAAATGTGGCCCATGCTGTTATCCACTTTCATTTGTGTCTGAGTCCATCATTGGGGGGGGTGCGCCTGCAAAGAATCTATGCCAACAGTGACCAAGAAAGCCAACCAATATTGGAGGCATCAGTACCAGTGTTGCCATGGAATCCATGTGTCCAATTGATGGGCCAATCTGTCATTTTCCCACATATTCAGGTTGTGCCAAAAGAACGTGCATTAAAAAACAGCAACAACAACAATCAGATCATATTTTCTTCTCCTCCTCCTTCTTCTGCCATATCCAAATCCAAATATTGGCAATCATCATGGCAATCAGCCATGAAGACTGTCCTGAGAATATAATGCTGTGGCCGTTAATCTGCCTTCCACATTGCTGCATGACATCTGTACCACTGATCTAGTTCCGTGAGTCATTTTCTGGTCCTGAGCCCTTTTGGCACACAAAGTCCTCTTCAGCCCCAGGCCAGTAATGATGAAGTTGCTGCCCTCCATCAAGATAGATTCAAGTAAGATTTAATTCACTTGGGGACCATCACCCTTCCCTGTAGACTTCGACATTCAAGGTCATTAGTCCTCAGGGTTGTCAGGTTAGGTAACCGCCTCCTGTCACTTGGGTATTGATTCACTAGCTATATGGTCTACTCTATTACCATAGCTGGATAACCTGGCCAGACTTCACTGCCCCAATTGAAGAATTGTTTCCAGCACTGAAAATATCATTCTGTACTTCCCCGCTACAACACTTTTAAAGATGAGGAGAAAGAAGACTTCAACTGTAGGAAATATATCTTTTTCACATTAAGTCTGTACATTGCCCCCAGAAAATTTATTATGAACTAAAATGAATGTGGTTGAATACACAGAGATGTTTAGGAACTAAATACTCTGAGCCCTCTGCTTGTGCTTTTTCTGCACCATGTATCCTTGAATGCCCAGCCTGGTGGAAACACATATTGATCAAAAGCTAATAGGGTGTGTGTGTGTATGTGTGTTTACTTGTGTGTGACCATGTGCACAGTGTTTGAATGGCATAAAAATATCTCACACACTCTTCTTTATGTTTGCTTTGTGTCTTTGTTAAATGTCAGACGTTCTGTGGGATCTCTTTCTCCTGAGAGTAATGGTATTATACATAAGCAGTTTAACTTTGAAATTACAGGTTAGGTACAGGTTGATGCTACAATATTTTGACAGCTGTTTCCCCCGGGGTAAAGAAGTTTCTTGGAAAGAGGGGGGATATTGGGCAGACAATCAATAATGAGGAGAAGGCTTAATCCCTTTTCTGCACCGTTATCTTGAAGCCAGCTCATTTTTTCCCACTCCAAAATAACAAATGCAGATTTCCCCTCACAAATAGACCATTTTGGAATGCTAGATATCTAAGAGACCACATCACCCCAAGAACATCTGTCCATCCAACCAGAGCTGACCAGTGGGGCTCTCTAATTGTACCATCTGCTAGAGGGGCTCATCTCTTTAGCACAAGAAGGAGGGCCTTCTCTGTGTCCGCTCCGGCCTTGTGGAACCTCCTGCCAACAGAGTTATGGCTACAGACGGAATTGCCCTTTAGGAAAGAACTGAAAACCTGGCTGGCAGAGCAGGTGTGGGGCACCGATGTAGGGGTGACCCCCACCTGCAAGCTTATATAATTAAGAATTCTCTTTCTTTTAATGGATGGGGTGAGTAGGTAAATTATTTAGAATTTTTAATGAGGTTTTTAAGGGCTTTTAATTAGTGGATGTTGCTTTTAATTGTTGCTAGCCACCCAAAGTCGTTGCCAAATTGGGCGGCAATAGAAATTTGAAGAATGCAATTTTCTTATAGGCTGAACTCACTCTGCATCGGTAACCGAAGGTACAATCAGATGGTGGCAAAGGGAGGTGCCTGAGCTGCATTGGACTGCATGATCTCCTTCAAAGGGACCATTCTATCTGTTGAGGAGTCATTCAGGCCTGATCTCAAAATGTAGTAGCCCAGTGGCAGGACCAAAACTTCTACTTTTGACACAGAGTTAGTTTGCAGTGCAATTCCCCAGATATTACATGACCACTGAGACATACAGTAGGTCACACCAAGTTGTGCCACAAGTGGTCCAAAATGAAATCTATTTTGTGTACAATCGACATCCTACATCAACAGGAACCTTTCTTCTAGCTCATCTTCTTTATATAGAAATGCAGAAATTAAAAAGGAGAGGGAGGGGGAGGGGGAGCAAGATTAAAAACTGAACAGTACTACTTGTTATTCATATTTTTCAGAAGCTTTTGAAAAGGCTCCTGTAGCACAATTTCTTGTTTGATAACTGCTTCAAGATGTAGCATTGTGCACCCTGTACCTCACTAAGAATCAATCAAAAAAGCATACAACTTTTTAAAAATATATTACTTTCTGGGTTGTTGTTTTCTGTGTATTGTCTGATATTATCTCCCATCAAGGACTTTGCCATGACTGTCATTTAGAAAACTATCAGTTAAGGCAACTCTTTGCTTCCCTTCCCTAAATTCACCTCATTAATGAAAAGGAAACAATGGTAACTTCAGGCAACTGGGCCAGTAACAGCTCTTAGACATAGCCTGTGAGTAGGAGAAGGGAATTCTTAACTGGTGAAAACATAAATACCTGTAGGTTCTCTCACCTCTAGGATTATGGAAATTAGCTTGCTTTTTGATGATTTCTTTGAAGTATGATTTTACAAATACAGGAAAGGCTGCCTCAATCACATTTCTGAAACACTGACATGCTTTCATCTCTAATTATAGACTGTCTCTAATGTCTGTTGTAGGTCTGGCAGACCCACTCATGCTAATGGAGTTTGTGTCAGCATATACTTTGAGATAAATTTTGGGAGTAGCTATGGATTTATCAAGATATGAAGTACAAAAGCAACAATATATGAAAGGAAATAAGTTAATAAAATTAACACCTTGCCTCTAATGTGCTGTGCTAAGTGAAAAATTTAATAAGAGCAATGCACGACTTCCACAAAGTTATTATTTATATTAATTATAAAGTTGTTGGGGCCCTAGGAATAGAATGTATTGCATAATTTTGAGAGGTGAAGAAAGCAATTTCTTTGCATGGCTTGGTGGGATAACTTACCGTATTTTTCGGATCATAAGACACACCCAGTTTTTAAAGCAGGAAAATAAGAAAAAAATATTCTGAACCAAATAGTACTGTATTTGCACCACCAACCAGTGGTGGTGCTGCAGGGGAAATGAGTTGACAAGCCAATTGCACTGAGGCAGAAAGTGATGCTCTAGCCTAGCCTCTTGCTCGCCCTGCAACCAGGAAGCATGGCTTCCCCCTCCATTTTGACCACATGGAGCAGGGACAAAGGCAAGAAAGGTAAATGAAATTCTTACTTTTTATGCACAGGTTTGGTTTCCCACTGAAAGTAAATCCCATATCCCAGGGAGCCAGAGGCATCCGACTGTACTTGAAACCTAGGGGAAACTAAAAGGTCGGATCTCCAAAAGGAGACCCCGTTGAAGTCCCGCAGGAATGAGAGCCAAACCAAAAGGTCAGCCCGCATGCCCCTGGTCAGTTGGACCCTATAATGGCGCCTTGTCAGGCCAGACGTGGCGTCGCATAGGCGCCGAGCAAATGCCCTGCCAGGCGTAACCACTCTGCAGGCAAAGTTAAGATGGCCATGTAGCACCTGAAGCTCACGAAGTGACACTTTACGTTTGGCCAGCAAGGCCAAAACCATCGCGGAGATCCGGGTGACCTTATCGATGGGTAACCGGGATGCCTGTGCGACTGTGTCAATTTCAATACCCAGAAATGTGAGGGTAGTGGATGGGCCCTCGGTCTTTTCAGGCACTAAAGGGACACCCAGTTCCTGCATTAGCGTCTGAAATGTGGTGAGGAGACGCGTGCACGTGTCCAAGCCCCGTTCACCCCCGAACAAAAAGTCATCGAGGTAATGGGCTACAGACCGAGACCCGGACCTGCGAACAAAGGCCCACTGAAGGAAAGTGCTAAAACGTTCAAATGCTGAACAGGATGTAGAGCAGCCAAAAGGCATGGCCTTATCTACAAAAAACTTCCCTTGGAATCTAAAACCCAATAGCTCAAAGTCCTCCTGGTGCACTGGCAACAATCGGGACAGGCTGGCAACTGATGCCCACTCGCCTCGACTTGACGAGGCTATGGCCACTGAACCCCACCATTGGAAGTGGGCTGTGATGTGGGTGCATTAACTTGAACCTGATACTCACTAGGTGCACCCCCGTGAGCCGCCCCCACTGGGGGTTCCGGCCCACGGCGGGCGTCGGAGCTCGCGACCGGAATCGAGCTCTGAGGCCACACCTGACCACTCTCCTGCTGTAGCTCTGGACGAACAGGGAGCTGCGAGACACCGGCAGGGGCAGGCCGGAGCGTCTCAAGCAGCTCAACCCGGCTGGCCGCTTGTTGCAGTGTGGCGGCCGTCGAGGTAGCCGGTGAACCCGAAGGGCCCCCCGCAGAGAGTGAAGGGCCACCTGACATGGGGTTGTGTGCAATCCCCAAGGATGCCTCAAGCACAGCTAAACGCGTTAGCAATGCATCAACTGCAACAGATCCCCCAGTATAAAGTGGGCCGGGTGGGCCGGACAGCCCACCAGGCATTTGACCAGGAACCCCAAAATGAGAGCCTGGGCCCGAATAGGGCCATGCCCAAAACTCTGGCCCATGAGGGGCCGGAGGGGAAACATGCTGTGCACCAGCACCACCACCACCCCCGCTGACCGGACCCATGGCCGGCAACTGCGGGCCGAGGGCCGAAGCCCCAGAAGGGCCGGTTGAAGGCTGGCTAGCCAAGGGCCAAGCAGCCTGCATCATCCCACCGGTATCGGTGGAGGTAGTGCCCTGCCGCGTGGGCGCAGCCCTGGTCCTCCGACTGAAATGCATTGGGAACATAAAAACAGAAAAGCTTTAAAATACTGTACAACAAATTGATTTCCAATGCATTTAAATGTGAAATTGTGATTTGTGTCCTCTTGTGGCCACCTGTGGTAATGGCCCACAGAACATATGTTGTTTCTTTCCCTGGCCCTTCTTTCCCCACCCCGGAAGAGCTGTGGCAGTGGTGGTGGTGGTCTTCAGCCAGCCTCAGCTGTTGTAAAATATCCTTTTACAACAACCTTGCTGGACAGCATTCGGACTATAAGATGCACCTTCATTCCCCCCCACATCACTTTTTTTTGGGGGGGAGTGCGTCTTATGGTCTGAAAAATACGGTGCATGAAAAAGATTAACTGGCACAAGGTGGCTGTTGCCTAGGGTATGACCAATTGTGGCTCAAAGATACCACAATCTTTGAGGAGACTTTTTGTGTACCCCATGGGGAACTGTTGTCCATCTATACAAAGTATTGAGCAAGGCCAAGTGAAAGTTGTGGTATGTTGTATGAATCTGGATATTTATTTATTTTTCTGATTTATACTGCTCTGAAAATTCTGAGCTGCTCACAGTAAATGAAACCAATATCACATTTTAAAACCAATAAAAAAACCATTAAAACTGCTATCTCATGTGCTTTGCTCATGATTTAATTTAATTTATTTAATCTAATAGTCATATTAGATTAGGCAGGGGGACCAGAGATCACATTGCCAACATACGTTGGATCATGGAGAAAACAAAGGAATACCAGAAACAAGCTTACTTCTGTTTCATTGACTACACCAAGGCCTTTGATTGTGTGGACCACAACAAAATGTGGCAAGTAATTAAAGAGATGGGAATACCAGAACACCTCATATGTCTTATGAGAAATCTGTACATGAGTCAAGAAGCAACAGTTAGGACAGAGTATGGAATGACGGAGTGGTTTGGAATAGGAAAAGGAGTAAGACAAGGCTGCATTCTGTCACCCTGCTTATTCAACTTATACACAGAGCACATAATGCGCAATGCAGGGATGGAGGAATCACCATATGGGATCAAAATTGCTGGGAGAAACATCAACAATTTGAGATATGCAGACGATACCACCCTAATGGCAGAAAGTGAAGAAGACCTAAAGAAGCTCCTGATTAGGTTGAAAGAAGAGAGTGCAAAAGCTGGCCTGAGACTCAATATCAAGAAAACCAAGATAATGGCAACAGGCGCTATAAGTCCCTGGAAAATAGATGGGGAAGAAGTAGAAGCAGTAACAGATTTTACTTTCTTAGGATCCAAGATCTCTGCAGATGGGGATTGCAGCCATGAAATAAAAAGGCGACTGATTCTTGGGAGACAAGCTATGAAAAACCTGGGGAACATAGTGAAAAGTAGAGATATCTCACTGCAAACAAAGGTCCGCATAGTCAAAGCAATGGTATTTCCGGTGGTGATGTATGGCTGTGAGAGCTGGACCATTAGAAAGGCTGAGCGAAGAAAAATAGATGCCTTTGAGATGTGGTGCTGGAGGAGAGTTTTGAGAGTCCCCTGGACAGCGAGGAGAACAAATAGGTCAATATTAGAAGAGATTAGCCCTGAGTGCTCCTTAGAAGGACAAATAACAAAGATGAAGTTGAAGTATTTTGGACATCAAATGAGAAGAGAGGATTCACTTGAGAAGGCCTTGATGCTGGGGAAGGTGGAGGGCAAAAGAAGAAGGGGACGGCCAAAGATGAGATGGCTAGATGGTATTGTAGACACAATGGGCACAGGGCTGTGTGGACTAAGGAGGATGGTGGAGGACAGAGGTGCCTGGAGAGCGATGGTCCATAGGGTCGCAAAGAGTCGGAATCGACTGTGCGACTGAACAACAAAAGTCATATTTATAAATGCCGCCCACTCAAGTAGAACCCGACTCAGGGCGGCATTACAACAAGTTCTAAAAACACATAAAAACACTTTAAAAGCCCATATCCCACTCGCTTCAAAAGACCCATATCCCACCCACCCATCCTACCCACTATGAAAAAGAAGAGAGAGTTCTTAATTGGTCAAAGATTCAACAAAGTGTTTTTCCTGTTTGAGTTTTGCATAATGCATTTAGCTTCTTTATTTCTTTTTGTAATGTAGGCAATGACACACACATGCCAAAGGACAGACTGATTGTTCTCAAAGATGTAAACAACCCATCTAATGCTTCTACTTTTAGAATACAGTGGAACCTCAGTTAACTTAATTAATGCGTTCTCTGGGATGTTTCTTACAGCGAAAATTTACTTTAACCAAATTTCCCATAGGAATGCATTGAATGCAGTTTCCCATAGGAATGCACTGAAACCCAATTAATCCATTCTGAAAAAAAATATGTAAACTGAGCCACTATTTTCTATGGATTTCCTTTTTTTATGTGATTTTTATGTTAACTGAGCTATTTGTTCACCAAAGTTCCACTGTACCATGCAACAAGAAGACAACAGTTACGGTTTCAGCTATCATATAGCTGCACAATTGTGAGGAAAAATGGGGTCTTACTAATATGAAAATTAGCTTTGAGACCTGTAAAAGAATCTTGCTGCTTCACTATATGGAATAAAAATTGCATTTTACTGTCATCATGGACAATTTTTTTACCTATTCATGAAAAATGCCATGATATATTAATCCTAAGGATTCTGGAGTCATTCAAGCAAAAAAAATTTTTTAAATGTATTGCCTATTTTCCTAGATACAGTGGGTTAGATTTGGATGATCTCCACATTTGGAGCTCACTGAAATCAAAGTGACCTAATTGAAGACACTTCCAGATCAGGTGGAGGTTCTACTCCAACTAATTGCTGTACTTTTCAGTATAAAGTGGAATATTCATCAAAAGGGGATTTAAAAAAACATATCTCAAGAAATGCTTTTCTTCAGGACATCTTTGAAGTCTTTAAGAGGCCTTTCTTTGAAATTCCCACTATGGCTGTAACTTCTCTGAAGGCTTTTTAAAATGATGTGCTAATCAGATGTTTCTTATCAGAAGATTCATATTGGAAATGAACTTCCTTCTGAAAGCACTACAATATAAAATCCCACCCCTTGAACAAACACGGGATGGGGGAGAGGGGTAAACCAAGAAGGAAATAGCTTGGGAAAGCATGGGTTCTGTCACTGATATTACTGTAATGAGCTTTACTTCATGTCGATGTACAAATATGCCCAAATGATTACCTTTTACGCCAAGAGAAAATTGGAGAGCCATCTTTCAGATATACAGTGGAACACCGCTTAACAAATGACTCGGTTAACACAAAAATTGCATAACAAAAGGAAATCCATAGAAAATAGTAGCTCAGTTAATAATTCCCCCCCCCCCCAAAAAAAAATGGATTAATTGGTTTTCAATGTATTCCTACGGGAAACCGTGTTTTGGTTAACAAATTTTGGTTTTCAATGCATTCTTATGGGAAATTGCATTCAATGCAATCCTATGGGAAATTTGCTTTAAAAAATTTTTGTAGTACAAAATGTCCCGGAGAACACATTAAATTTGTTAAACGAGGTTGCACTGCACCTTGACTTCAATCAATCAATCAATCTTTTTTTTTTACTGTAAAGTCATAGACTAGAATAGGTTATAGATAAAATGTTTACAACAAAATTGAATATATTGTGGTGAGATTATAAAAGAAATTGAGTTTAGCTAGAGCATTCTACAAGTTGTTTTATAATCACACCACAATATAGCAATCTTGTTGTAAATGTTTTATCTTTAAAATTAATAGTTAATATAAAAGTCCGCTCACTTGGTCCTATTAGACAACTTTCCCACTTTTGTTCTAAAACACCAGCTGCCTCCGGAATTGGGTTTGCTTACACCTCTTGCTACAAAGAACATGGTTTTGTCCGGAAAGAACAGCACCCATCTGTACCTAGTCATAGGACTACCATTGGGGGATTGTCAGGAAAGAACACTGTGGGAGAAAGGGTGTACTTTTCCTGCTGTGCACAGTGGCCCTGAAACGCCTCCACCACCCCTTGGCCCACCACACAGAAACAGTGGATCTCTTTCAGATGTGAGCAGGCCTTGGCGAGCTGTATCAACACCAGGTTCAAATCAATGTAAGGGCCCGAGTGCAGCACCTGCTTTTCTAAAGTCCCAGGATAGAGTTTAGTCACAAGCTTTACCTGAGTGACCATGTGGGTGAAAGAATTGAAACAGAACTCAAAGATAGGCACGTGAGGCTTTCAGATCTGAGTCATCTCCTGTGTTGTAATGGTTGTCGCAAACTCCAGCTGCACATGGAAACTGGGGTGCCTTTCTCTCGCTGAGGACCAACAGTCATCAGGGATGTCATCGTCCAAGCCATCATGGAACAGCTCAAATAGTTTGAATGGCTCTCAAGTCAGTCTCAACAGTTCCTGGAACATCCTCCTCAACAGGGCAAAGTAAGGGACTCCAGGGTAGAGAGTATGGGGAATGTCCTCAGAACCTCAACAATGGTCTTTGGCCACACCACAGTGGGCATGTGGTTGTTGATAAGGAGGGTCCACAGGTTCGGGCTGCAGCTGGCCACCAGCGAGATGGTTATGTTGTCCAAAATGAAAGACATGCGGCAAAAGTCGACGTGCTGCATGGTCGCTTCATCCATGCTCTGGAAAACCACTCTCAAGCTCTGCAGAACATCCTCACTTCTAAGATGGTGCAGGCCAGCCTCCAGTGTAAAACCAGGTACATGTCAAGAACTAGCTTTAAGTATCAGATATGGCCCATATAAGGCCGTATCTTCTGCAGTAAGCTGCTAGATGTATCACCCTCTTCTTGCTTCTCGTCAGTTTCTTCTGAATCACAGTGGACTTCTGTGAAGCTCCAGACCAAAGCAAATAAAACAGTGGTAGTTCAGAGCTTACAGGTGTGTGAGACCTTGTGCCTGTCTCTGACAGGAAGGAAGAATGGGCCAGGATCTCTATTGGCATAAAGTTCTAAGGGTGGAGGCCGAGGGTTGTCATCTTCTGTAGAACATAGAAGCAAACCATTGGTGCCATTGGTACTCAGTGTCGGCTTTCTGGATCTTTGGCTCCATGGGCAGTAGCACTTCTGGCATTGAGTGCAAACTCAGCCCCATGTGGACAAGGATCCACAGTTGGAGAATGTTGTAAAGGAGGCATCCAAGAAGTGAAGCCTGGTTATAATGGGGGACTTCAATTGCCCTCACATAGACTGGGTGAACTGTTGTTCAGCACATGATAAAGAGATAAAGTTCCTAGATATGTTAAATGATTGTTCCCTGGGAAAGATGGTTGAAGACCCAACTAGAGGTACAAGAATCCTTGACTTGATCCTGAGTAATACTCAATTGTGTTTAACTTGATCATAGACCTCAAGTCACTGATAAAATCTAACACAGAGACCTTAAATTTTCAAAAAGGAAATTTCACAAAGATGAGGAAACTAGTAAAAAAGAAGCTGAAAGGGAAAATTGAGAGAGTCCAAACACTCCAAGAGGCATGGAGGCAGTTTACAAAAACTATAACAGGGTGTGTGGCCAGGATGTTGCCTGAGTAGCACGTATCACGATTAGCTTGCACCTGGAATGTGGTATAAAATGTGATTTATCATCAAAATTCGGATCTAAAATCTTGGAAAGTGTTAATTCGGAAGCCTTGGACACAAGTTTCAATTATTTTGAGTTTCACTGGAGTCGGAGTTCGAAGAACAAGCGGTAAGTGCGGCGCAGCACAAGCTGCGTCAATCAAGCCGCTCGGGGTTGGACGGGACTCTGATGCTTTTTTGTTTTAAAAAGAGAGGCTCTGAAGGAAAAAAGAGGTTTTTTAATTGCTGGTGGTGGAGGACGAGAACTGTGGAGTGATTTTGGCGATGTTTGAAGGTGTAAGTAAGTGCGGAAAGGAGACTGGAGGTTGCGAACAGTGTGGGAAAGAGAAATTTGAGAAGGAAGGGAAGGATTAATGGCAGCGAGGCAAAGCGGAATTGAAACTTAAAAGTTGAAAAGAACTCCGTGAAGGTAATGGCTGGATAAGACCGGGAGTTGGAAAAAGTTGAAAGAAAGAAAGTGTGATGGGAGAGCGGAAAGTAAGGTGGGAGGAATAATAAGAAAAAGGAAGGTAAAAAGAAAGGAATTTATGTTGTTGTTGTTTTTTTGAAGCGTGTGGAGGAGAAGCGAGGATGGCTCTCATCTGAAACTGCCACTGTGGTTTGGAACATTATAGTTTTAATTCTTGTTTTGTGCCTATTCTTTTTTGAATTTTTGGATCCGAGCAGTTTTAATTATTATTTTTTTGGACCGTGATTGTTTTTGTTTTTTCTGTGCTCTTTTTGTTACTCCCTCTTTTTATGTGGATTAATCACCATTTTTTGGATTACAGTCACACTATTATTTTTTATCTGTATTTTCTTCATCTCCTGCACAAGCCCGATTTACTGTGGAAAAGTTAACTGTGTTATTCCAGATCTGTGTCTTCCTTTTTGAAGCTGATTTTTTTAAAACTGGGTTTTCTTATACTTTTTTTGCTTCCTTTTTGGGGGGGCCCTTGGATTGAATGTGGATATAGATTTGGACGATTCTTCTTCCTTTTTTTCTCCTCATTTTTGTTTGGAATTATAGTCTGCAACATTTGGATTATATAACAAGAAGACCTGGTTTATAAAATTGATATATTATTAGTGTTTGGACAAAACAGATTCGATTTTAGTACAAGAGAAGTAAGGAAAAGAGTGAAGAGAAGAAGAAAAGAAGCCTGAATTGGAAGAAAGTGGTTTAAGAAATAACTTTTTTCCCTCTATTTGGAGTATAACAAAATACTGTCTCTATTGTGAAATTGTGGGGCAGGAATTGTGGATAAGAAAAAAGATGACCAATCAAAGAAGGATGATGGGGAAAAGGTGGGGGATGATGATCCTGTGGTGAAACCAAAAAAAATAGAAGGAAAAAAAGATAAAGAAAAGAATGAGGTCAGAGAAAGGGCGAATAGTTCACCAATACAATTTGATGAAGTTGTGATGATGAACGAATTTTGAAAATTGGGTAATAAATTGAAAAGGATGGAAGCACATTTGCAAAAAAGTGAGGAAACAAGGGCTGAATCTCATAAAAAATTGGTTATGATGTTTAATGAATTTGTTCAAAAAGCTAATGCTAATTTTGATAATATGGAAAAAGAAATTGTATCCACTCAAGAAAATGTGAAAATGGTTAAAATGGATGTGAAGGAAATTCAGAAAAAAACAAAATGAATTCAATGTTAAGATGGAGGCACAGCAGAGGAGAGTGGATATGATGGAAGAGTCTATGAGAAAGCAAAATTTGGTTATTAGAAAATTGTCGGAGAAAAAACCAGATCAGTTGAAGATTAAAATCTTAGATTGGTTGAATAATCTTAATATGGGCAAAAATTTTGTTGCTGAAGATGTAATTAATATCTTTCGATTGGGCTCAAAAAGAACGGGTAAAGTTCAAAATGTTTTAGTCAAGTTTGCAAATGTTGGTGATAAACTGAAGGTGATGGCTCATGTAAAACAAATGGGAACTGGTGTCTTAAAAATTGATGGAGATGATGTGGAAATTTACAATATTTCTATTGAGGAAAGAAATTGGAGATATAAAATGAAACCGGTAACGAAAATCCTTCAGGATCAAGGGATTAACTATTATTGGAGGTCCCCGTTACAAGTGAGATTTTTTTATGCAAAGAAAATACATACAATTGATTCGGGAATGGACCCTTTGGAGTATTTTTGAATGATTGGTTTAATTAGAGGTGGTACACAGGAATGGTCATCCTTGAGGCATGCATTGAAGGAGACAGGGGCTATTGAAAGGGAGCAGACTGAGGAAGAAACGGGCAGTGCAACAGGAGAGAAGAGTCTTGGGGAAACAAGTGTTGTTGAAGTGACAGAGTCAAATGAGGGATGAATATCTGTGGTTAATTATTAATGTAAATAATCAGTTGAAATTAATATAGAGAGCGCTTGAGTATTTAGTGGGCACTTAGGCACATCTTCCGTGTGTCCCCCCCCCCTCTCTTTGGGAAGTTCTAATTTTTTTGCAGAGGCAACTTTTTGGATAGAAAGTAGAGGGGTGTAGAAGTTTAGATTTTTAAATTTTATTTTTGATTGTTGTTTATTGTTTATGTATGTTGGGTTTAATGGGTATTGAATATTTAATTAAATTCACAGTCCACGAGGATCATGATAGAACTGAGGGTTATGCTTGTCAAAAATTTCCATGAAGACTATTAAGATATTGACATGGAATGTGAAAGGTACTGGCTTACAAGTTAAATGCAAAAGATTGGAATCAGCTCTTAGGAAAGATCGTCCAGATATAATTTTTTTGCATGAAACACATCAAAAATCGGAGAGTACAAATAAATTATTTTTAGGTTGGACACAAATTTATGAAAAAGCTTATGGTAATTCAAAAGCAAGAGGGGTTGCAATATTAATTTCGACTAGAATGGGTTTTACTATTACAAAAAGTATTTCTGACCTGGAAGGTAGATTTTTGATTATAAAAGGCATGATAGATGATGAAGAAATAACTCTTGTGAATATATATGCCCCAAATGACCAACAAGATAAATTTTTAGATAAGGTATATCACATTTTGGAAAAAGAAAAGATGGTAAAAATCGTAGTAGCAGGTGACTTCAATTTAATTAGATCTAATATGGATTGTACCAATGTGTTAAGAGATAGAACATGATCAAAAATGATAATATTAGATAATTGGATGAAATTTTTAGGATTAAAGGATGCATGGAGAGAAGTTAAAGGTACAGAAAGAAGTTATACATATTTTTTGCAAGTTCATAACACATATTCTAGAATAGCTTACTTTTTTGTTACAGACAGTATACTTAAGAATATAGAAGAAATAGAGGTTGGAATTTTTAAAGAGTCAGATCATGCAAAAATGTTAATGAAAATGGGAGTTGGAATGACAGAATAGAAACAAAATAGTTGGACGTATGATCCGAAAATGTTCAGGGACTCAAAGGATAAGGAAAATATAAAAATGATTTGGAATCAATATTGGCAATGGAATGACACAGGTGAGGTGACGTATAATATAGTTTGAGATACCATGAAGTCAGTTTTCAGAGGAGGATATATTAAATTGAACAGCATAAGAAATAAACAGTTAAAAGACAAACATGAAAAAATTGAGAAAGAGATTAAACAGCTTCAAGAAGAACATATAAAAACAGGGAAGAAATAATTTTTTGTAAACATACAAATGAATGAAAAAGGAATTAATAGGTAAAGATATAGAAAAAGTTAAAAAAAGATTTGATATATTTAAAAAGAGAGTATTTTGAATATAGCAATAAGAACTCAAAATTATTAGCCAGAGCTGCGAAAGAAAAAAGTAATAGAAGAGAAATTGGTGTTTTGATAAACCAACAAGGAGTGAGGTGTAATAAAACAAAAGAGAAGGTAGAAATAGTAAAGAAATTTTATCTAGAGTTATATTCTGAGAAAAATATAAAGGTAGAACATTTAAGGGCATATTTGGAAAATTGGAAAGGAATCAAGATTAGAGAGGAACCTAAAGATAGAATGGAATTTTCAATAACAGAAAAAGAGATAAAAGATGTGATACAGAAGTTGAAAATGAGTAAAGCTCCAGGTGAAGATGGATTCACTGTGGAATTTTATAAACAATTTAAAGAAATAGTGGTTCCGAGACTTCTGAAGCTGTTTAATCATATATTAGAAAGGGAATTATTACCGACTTCATGGTATAGATCAGTAATTGCTTTGATCCCTAAACCTCGAAAAGATTTAGAAAAGATAGAATCATATAGGCCAATCTCATTAAATCAAGATGCAAAAAAATTTGCTGCAATATTAGCAAATAGATTAAATGAATTTATGAAGGAATATATAAACAAAGATCAAGCAGGATTTCTGAAGGGCAGATATATGGCAGATCTTACAAGAAGAGTGATTGATTTGGTAGATATTGCGGAGCAAAAAAAGGAAAAGATTGGATTGTTGTATTTGGATATTTTTAAGGCCTTTGATTCGTTGCAGTGGATTTCAATTAAAGAGATTATAAGAAATTTTGGATTTGGCACAAAATTTATAAATTTAATTGACTAGTTATACCGGAAAGGTACAACTAGAGTAAAAGTGAAGGAAGTATTTACAGAAGATATAAAATTAGAAGCAGGGACTAGACAAGGATGCCCATTATCACCGATATTATTTGTGATGGCCATGGAATTACTTGCAACACTTATAAGAGAGAATAAAAAGATTGAGGGAATAGAAGGAATTAAAATTAGTTTATATACAGATGATACGATGGTCACAATGAAAAATTCTGTGAAAGCAATGGAACACTTATGTACATTTGAGGGATTTTGAGGATATGACAGGACTAAAAGTGAACTGGGACAAATCAGAGGCTATTTTTTGTAATGTAATTGAAAAAGATCAAAAAAAGGTCAAGGAAAGATATAATATACAAATTAAAACTAGTGTGAAATATTTAGGAATAAATATTACAAATAAAATTGAGGAACTCAAGGAATTGAATTATGATAAACAAATAATAGAAATTAAAGGGAAAATAAAACAATATAATAAGTTGAATTTGTCTTGGTTTGGTAGAGTTGCCCTATGTAAGATGAAGTTACTACCAAAGATAATTTTTTTGTTCGATGTCCTTCCAATTCAATTAAAGAAAAAAGATATAAAGAGTTTTCAAACTATATTAAACACTTTTTGTAATGGAGGGAAAAGACCAAGAATCACAAAAAGTTTATGGTATGTAACACAAAAAGAAGGTGGTCTGGGCCTTCCAAATATTAGACATTATTATAGGGCTTTTCAATTAAAGAATATTGCCAAGATTATATCAAAATCTGAAGTTATTTGGGATGAGATAGAAATGAAAGAATTACAGAAAAATGGTAATGCAATTTTTTGGATAAAGAGACAAAGATAAGAACAAATAACCAAATGACAAAAGCAATGTTGGATGTTTAGAAAAATATAAAGATGAAATTAGCACCTGGGGTTTCTCCAATAATGGATATAGAAGATATAAAAACATTTCCTGTAAAAATTGAGAAAAGAATAAAAAACATAATGCTTAGAAACGATGTGTTTCTGTTGAAAGATTGGATAAAAATGTCGGATGAATCAGTACTGAGAGCTGAAGTGTTTAAACAAATGAAATTGAATTGGCTACAGGTGATTTTGGTGAACAAATGGGAGTAGAGATATAAAGATGAATTTAGTTTACAGAGGGATAGGACAGAATTTGAAGAGATGATTTGTAAAATAAGAAAAGGAGAAATGGGGATAAAAGGGGTAGTAAGCAAAATATATAAAATCTTAAATAAGGATGAAAATTCACAAAATGCTTTGAGAAAATTATGGGAGGAGGATTTGAATATATAAATTTCTGAACTTCAATGGAAAAACAAATGGAAGAGAAGAATTATGAGAAATCTTTCAATTAGACTAAAAGAACATAACTATAAAATACTATGGAGGTGGTACTTGACACCAGTTAAATTATTTCGAATGGATAATAGTAAAACTAAAAATAGTTGGAGATGTAAAAGCAATCTTGGAACATATGAACACATGTGGTAGAAATGTAAAGTGATAAGTGCTTTTTGGAAATTAATTGAGAAAGAAATATTAGATATCCTTAAAGTAGATTTTAAGCTGGACACAAGTATCGCCTTATTGACAGAATTGGATAGGACACATATGAATACAAATAATAAAGAATTGTTATCTATAATGTTAACGGCCTCAAGATTATGTATAGCAAGAAAATGGAAAAGTGATTTAATATTAAAAATAGATGAATGGTATAAGGAAATGTGGGAAATTGCTTTGAATGATAAGTTGACATATGAATTGAATGTGAAGAAAGCCATTTTGAAAGAAAACAAGTTTTGGGAAATTTGGAGACCATTTGTGTAATATGTTCTAATAAGTAATAAAGGTGACAAACCAGTACCTCAGCATATGAGTTTTTGGAAGGATTAAACTAGAATATTGATCCTCATGCCATGTATATAGCACTGGGTGTTATTACTTGGTAACATAAAAGGTAGAATCTTATAAAATTTTGACATATTAAATACATAATTAAAAATATAAAGAAAAATATAGAAATAAGGTTTGGGATATAAATTTTGTAAGATGAATGAGAAATATAAGGTTCAACAGTTGGCATTATTTACAATGCTATTATAATAGAGTTTAAGCAATTTAATGTATTAAATTGTTTTCTTTGTTTATGTATTTTATGTATTTATGTATTCTTTATATTTTTTCAGTTACATATATTTTATATGTCTGTATAATTTTTGTTATTTTAAAACTAATAAAATTATTTAAAAAAACAAAAACAATAACAGAGGCCAAATCGGAATGCATACCCAAAAGGAAAAGGGGCACTGCCAGGTCCAAGAAGACTCTAATGTGGCTTACAGGAGCTGTTCGGGAAGTGATCAAAAGCAAGAAAAGCTCATTTAGAAGATAGAAGGCTTTTCTGAATCAGGACAGCAGGAAGAAACATACATTCTGGCAGAACAAATGCAAGGCAACAATCAGGAAAGCAAAGCAAGGAGCGTATAGCTAAAAATACTCAGAGAAATAACAAAGACTTCTTTAAGTACATTAGAAGTAAGAACCCAACTAGGAAGGCCATTGGACCTTTAGATGATAATGGAAGGCAAGGGGTTATTAAAGAGGAAACAGAGATTGCAGAGAGACTCAATGAATTCTTTGCTTCAGTATTCACTGAAGAAGACAGAGACCACATGCCCAAAACAGAGCCTATCTTCGTAGGGAAGGAAACCGAAGAATTAAGCCAGATAGAAATAATCAGGGAGGAGGTCCTTGCATGTCTTGTTAAACTAAATGCTAACAAATCACCAGGACTAGATGGCATCCATCCACGAGTTCTCAGGGAACTTAAAGATGAAATTGCTGATCTCCTAGCCAAAATATATAATCTTTCCCTCAAATCATGGTTTGTGTCTGATGACTGGAAGGTAGCGAATATAACACCAATTTTCAAAACTGGATCCAGGGGTGATCCAGGAAATTACCGACCTGTCAGTTTGACATGTGTCCCAGGTAAAGTGATGGAAACCATCCTAAAAGATAGAATTAATAGGCACATAGAAGAGAAGGCGCTGCTAAAGGAGAGCCAACATGGCTTTTGCAAGGGCAAATCATGCCTCACTAATCTGTTGGAATTTTTTGAGAGTGTCAACAAGCATGTGGATAAGGGGGATTCAGTTGACATTGTTTATCTGGACTTTCAGAAGGCTTTTGACAAGGTCCCGCACCAAAGGCTCTTGAATAAACTTACCAGTCATGGAATAAAGGGACAGGTCTTGTCCTGGATCAGCAACTGGCTAAGGGACAGGAAACAGAAGGTAGCACTAAATGGACACTTCTCCAAGTGGAGGAAAGTAAAGACTGAGGTCCCCCAAGGTTCAGTACTGGGACCCCTGCTTTTCAACCTCTTCATAAATGATGTAGAAGTAGGAATAAATAGCAAGGTAGTCAAATTTGCTGATGACACTAAATTATACAGGGTAGTGAAACTGTGAGAGATTGTGAGGAGCTCCAGAGGGATCTCTTGACACTGGGGGAGTGGGCAAAACAGTGGCAAATGAGCTTCATCTCTAGTAAGTGCAGAGTGATGCATGTTGGGGCAAAAAAAACCAATTACATTTATAAATTGATGGGGTCTGAACTCTCGGCGACAAACCAGGAAAGGGACCTTGGTGTCCTGGTGGACAGCTCAATGAAGGTGTCAACCCAGTGCGCCTCAGCAGTGAAAAAAGCAAACTCAATGCTAGGGATCATTAGGAAGAGTATGGAAAATAAGTCAGCAATTGTCATTTTGCCTCTTTATAAATCTATGGTGAGTCCCCATCTGGAATACTGTGTACAGTTCTGGTCGCCATACCTCCAAAAGGATATTATGGAGTTGGAAAAGTGCAGAGGAGGGAAACCAGAATGATTAGGGGACTGGAACACCTTCCTTACCATCTGAGGTTGCAACGGTTGGGCCTCTTCACTCTTGAACGATGGCGTCTAAGAGGTGACCTGATTGAAGTTTATAAAATCATGCATGGTGCGGACAAAGTAGATAAGGAAAAACTGTTTTCTCTATCACACAACACTAGAACTAGGGGGCACTCCATGAAACATTTGGGTACTAGTTCTAAAACAAATAAGAGAAAGTACTTTTTCACCCAGAGGATCACTGGTCTATGGAACTCCTTGCCAGAAGAAGTGGTAACAGCTGTCAGTCTTGACAGCTTTAAGAAAGCATTAGACAAGTTCATGGAGGACAAGGGTATCAATGGCTATAATTATGGATACCTAAGGACAACCACCGGGATGGAGAGATAGGCAGGATATGCCATTTCCAGGGAATCCTAAACAGGTGAAGGCATCTGCTTGGAAATACCCTGAAGCGAATGGTGAGCCACTGTGTGAGACAGAATGCTGGACTGGATGGGCTATGGCCTGTTCTAGCAAGGCTATTCTTATGTTCTTATGATTGTGCAAATGTTTTATCTATAACCTGTTCTGGTCTATGAATGTAATAATAAATTCATTGATTGAAATACTTTGACTTCTGTTTCGACATTGAGCCCCCCTACAGGCCCTTCCAACCCTATTTTCTATTTAAATTCTATGATTCATTGATCAAAAAGATTCTCACTGGATAAGCCCTACTTTCTTGCTCCATTTGACCACAGTGTCTGTGCTCTGTACATGACTAAATTTGGATCCAGCCCTATTTTCAGGAATACTGTAGATTGGATTAGTCAATGCTCAACAGTAAACAGGTATTGTGTTCCTTCACATTTTGCTTTGATATAGTATATTGCAGGCGCACCCCCCCAATGATGGACTCAGACACAAATGAAAGTGGATAACGGCATTGGGCCACATTTATTGATTCAAGCCCTAGTCCGAATTATAAATTTCTATTGGTAAAACGACCAATCATAATTCTTAAGGCAAGCAGGCCAAAGTAACACTGGTAAGGTACCACCCAAAATTGCCAACGGCAATTGTTACAATGTATCTATTTGTATCAATTTGTTTGTTGACAACAAACAAATTGTTGACCGTAGTCAATATCTAACTAATGACCCCACCCTCTGACATGTATCCGTAAAATCAGGGGGTGATTCCAGCTGTCTAGTGGTAACCATCACCCCCTCGCCTGGTTCGTCGTTGACCGGACAACGTTTAAACAACTTATGCCTATCTAGTGTTGTCCAGTCAATTGCGAACCTGCCGGATACCTGTGGGTCATCAATGTTTACCTTACCAGTGCTACCCGCCACCCGGAGAGGCTTCAATAAAGGCTCGACGCCCCCCCCAAGACCGTCAGCTCGGTCGACAGGCCTGCTCGCCAATCACCCAGCAGGAGGTCCATACCTCCTCGCGACAGATGGACCCCATCCCCTGAATAAAGCCCGTAATTTTGCAAACTGATGGCGGGATGATGACTGACCCGCCCCCAGCCCTTGGTCGAAAGGAATCGGGCCACAGCCCTGTTCACCATGCGCCGAGCGCGGTCCAGGGCCTGGAGGTCAAAGCCTCCCCGATAAGCGTGCCGTGGGACCATATCTGACCAAACAAGGGTTGTGGCGGGCCATACGTAATGTAAGTAGGCGAGGTCCCCGCAAATCGCATGCTTCAGCGATAAGCCAGTGACCTGACCCAAGTCATTACCCCCAAGGTGTATGATCAGAATGTCGGGCGGGTCGGCATTCCTCGACGAAAAGAGGAATGGCAAAAGCTCCCGCCACAACATACCGGGCTTACCGTACCATGTGAGATGTGCGTATGCACCCAGTCCCAGTCGGGGTCCCCAATCTGTCGCCGCAGCGTAACGCGCTGCCCTGTGCACGTAGCTATGGCCCACCAGCCATACTGACACCGGTGTGATACGACAAGCAGGGTCTGTCAAGGGAAAAAACAGGGAAGGAAGAGATACATGGTGACTCAAAAGGTACTCACGGTGGGAGTGGGCGAACATAAAACTGGAAACACTGTGAGCCCCACCTCCCCATGCTGCGTATGTCAGCCCCGGAGTACCCATAAGCAGCCGCAGTAGAGGCCGCCCCAATTCTAAACGAATGGGTGCCGTAACGGGCCCCAGGGAGGCCGACGCTAGCCAGTGCCTTCCCAGTCACCTTCCAAAACTGAAATTTAGTGAGGGGAGACCCATCTTGGTGACAGAAAAACGGGCCATGGTGCGTGCCACGCAGTGCAAGGAACTCCTGTAGGGCACCAACCGGACAGATGTCTGCCAAGGAACATCGTAGCAGTCTTACTCCACTGCCTACGCCGTGCTGATCTGTTTTAGAGGAGCGTATCCTCAATTGAGCCCAATCATTGCAAACATAGACATCTTCGAGTTCCAGTGCCCTACGACTTGCATCCGCCTTAGGCAGCATCACAAGCTCGCTGATGCGGAGCGCTCCAAAAAAAGGCCACCATTGTAGCCGCACGAAACAGGGCTGCCTCATACCTATCGAAACATAGGTCATGCCAGCCTCGTGCCAGTTGGGTAAGTACCCCAGGGGAAATTGGGTGACGGTCGTCCAGGCAACGCCCACGTTCCCGCACCCACCCTTCCAAAACATGTCTCACACGGAAATCAGCGGTACTGTCCGCGTGACCCCCCACTTTGGCCATAAAAGCC
The DNA here is from genome assembly GCA_035047345.1 of Bradypodion ventrale. Lineage (NCBI taxonomy): Eukaryota > Metazoa > Chordata > Lepidosauria > Squamata > Chamaeleonidae > Bradypodion > Bradypodion ventrale. The sequence continues at coordinate 231,613,361 of JAWDJE010000002.1, read as the reverse complement.
AGCACTGATAGCCTGGATGCTATGGTGCGGGGTGCCAGGCCCTGAGCGTGCAGGTAAACCATGAAACGGAGGATGTGGGCCACTGGGATCGGCCAGGTATCTGGCAGGTGAGATTGGGTACAGAAGGTCCGAAAGGAAACCAACGCGTGGTGATACGCCTTATGCGTGCGTGGCGCCAGTGACATGCCGATCGCCCGGTTCACCTCTCCTTGCCAAAGGTCCATATCTCCTGCGGTAGTGGCGAGGGAAATTCCTCCGCATCCGGGGCCAAGGCACGGAACCGGGAGATCTGCAGGCGGGACAAAGCGTCAGCAATATCATTATTCACCCCTGGGACATGCCTGGCTCTGAACAGTACATTGAGGCGCAGGCTGCGCAATACAAACTGGCGCACAAGGTCCATGACCCTGGGAGATTTAGAGGTCTGTGAGTTGACAATGTGGACAACGGCCGCATTGTCACACCAGAAATGTACCACAGAGTTGGCCCACTCCTCACCCCATAGCATCAAGGCCCCCAGTATGGGAAAAAATTCCAAATATGTGAGATCCCTCAGGCGACCCGTGCCTGACCAGGCTGGTGGCCATCCACCATGTGCCCACTTCCCATTGAAGTACATCCCATAACCAAGGGATCCCGAGGCATCAGACTGAATTTGAAATTGGGGCGAAGCCAGGAGGTCTGACCTCCAAAATGAGACCCCATTGAACTCCCTCAGGAACTGGAGCCATACGTGCAGATCTGCCCTGATGCCCCGTGTCAATCTCGCCCTATGATGGGGCCTGGATAAGCCTGCCATGGCGTCGCACAAGCGCCGAGCAAATGCCCTGCCAGGTGCGACCATCCTGCAAGCGAAATTGAGGTGTCCACGTAGCACCTGCAGTTCCCGAAGGGATGCCTTGCGCTTAGCCAGCAAGTCCGATATAAGGGCCACTACCCTGGACACCTTGTCTTCGGGCAACCTAGACGCCTGCGCCACCGTGTCAATTTCCACCCCCAGGAACACTAATTTATTAGACGGGCCTTCGGTCTTTTCGGGCGCTAAAGGGACACCAAGTTCCTCCATTAGCGTCTGAAATGTGTTGAGGAGACGTGTGCACGTGTCCCAGCCCCGTTCACCCCCGAATAAAAAGTCATCCAGGTAATGGGCTACAGACCGAGACCCTGACCTACGGACAAATGCCCACTGCAGGAAGGTACTGAAACGCTCGAAAGCCGAGCAGGAAACGGAACAGCCAAATGGCATGGCTTTGTCAAAATAATATTCACCCCGGAATTTGAAACCCAGCAACTCAAAGTCACCCGGGTGCACGGGCAAGAGGCGAAAAGCCGACTTAATGTCACACTTAGCCAACAGTGCACCCGGGCCACATGAGCGCACCATGCGCAATGCCTGGTCAAAGGATGTATACCTGACAGAACAAAGGTCATCAGGGATAGCATCATTGACCGAGTGGCCGGCTGGGTAGGACAAATGATGAATCAGACGGAACTCGCCCGGGGATTTTTTGGGCACTAGTCCTAGAGGAGACACTTTAAGGTTGGGGAACGGGGGCGCGGGGAAAGGGCCAGCGACCCTGCCCGCAGCAATCTCCTTATTAATGCTGGCAGCAGCCACCTCCTCCCTTCCCCTAAGTGACAACAGGTTGGGTGCATCCTGCGGTGACCTATCCCCCGTGAAAGGAATACGAAAACCCAGCTGAAAACCCTGAAGGAGGTACACAGTGTCTGCTCTCTTCGGGTACAATGCGAGCCAATGCTCCAGCATGTCGACATTAATTGGCGAGGGGGCCTTTCTGTGAACCCGCTCCCTCCGTGGCAGTCCTACCTGCCCCTTGTCCGCCCCTACCCCTGCCCCTGTATCCTCCCGGCCTGGGACAGGCGGAGGCAGCATGGGGGCCACCACAAGAGGGGCACTCGTGCTTGTACTTGCAATTTTTCTTGTTGCAAGAACCATTGGACGAGAAGGTCCAGCACAGCAGGCGGGCTGGAACCCCCTGCCCCGCCACTTGGCGGGGGACCTGTACCGGGGCCGCTCGTTGGACCGCAATGGTATCTCTCCCCAGGCGCCGGGCGCGTGGGGGTCATATACAGAAGCCACAGCTTCTGGCAGGGCTCATCCCACCTCATCTCTGGGTGCAGTGGAATCCTCATGCGAAATTCTTCGTCGTAAGCCAGCCACGCCGGACCCGGGAAGTCAACCATAGCCCGGTAAATGTTGTCCAGATACTGGACCATAGGGATGGCCAAATCCGGCCTAGCCCTGAGGTAAATGGCCATGTAAATCAAGTACGCTGGCAACCAATTTGCCCACGTGCGTGGCGGCTTACGACGACGTGCCTGCTCCTTATCCTTCTCGTCCAGCCCTTCCCTCTCTTCCTTGGTCGGTTCCCTATTTAGAAGGGAGAAGATATCTACATACTCGCCCCTCCAAATCTTTTCCTTGGTGGACTGGGCCAGATGGTCCCCCAGGGGCAAGGAATACCCTGCTGTTGGCAAAGCCGACACCGGCACAGAGGGAACTGCGGGCAAAGCAAAGGAGGCCTGAGCCAGCCCGGGGATCCCCAACACATTTCCCAGCACATTGGGGGTGCCACCCCGACCCAGGCCCTGTGACAAAGGTAAAGTCGCTTGGTGGGCCGGGGGCCATTGGACCGCCGGACCACCCAAGCGAGGCCACGGCCATTGGACAGCCCCCCCCCCCAAGGAAGTCAGTTGTGTGGGTGCATTAGCTTGAACTGCATACTCACCCGATGCACCCCCACGGGCCGCCCCCACTGGGGGTTCCGGCCCGCTGGGGGCGTCGGAGCTCACGACCGAAGCTGAGCTCGTCGACGGGGCCAGACCAGCACCAGACTGCTGCACCTGTGGAGTGGGGAGCTGCGAGGCAGTGGCCGCCACCGGCCCGCGCGCCTCAGGCGGCTCAACCCGACCCATCGCCGGCCGCTGTTCGGCGGCCAAAGGGGGCACCTGAAATCCCAGAGACACCCCTGTTTGGTTGGCCCTCGCCAAGGATGCTTCAAGGGCCGCTACCCGGGCCAGGAGGGCCTCCACGTCGACATAGGCCCCGGCCCCAACAGGGGGCAAATGGGCAGCCGGCCCATAAGTCACGGGTACCTGTCCAGGTCCCTGAGCCCCCGAGGCCAGATAAGGCCAAGCGCCCATGCTCGGCCCTTGGGGAGCCGTGGGCACGCCCTGCAATGGCAGGGAACCCAACCACCCTCCATGACTCGCACCCCCCATGGGGAACTGCGGGCCCGGGCAAGAGGGCCCAGCCGCACGGACCATGGCAGGGGCCGTGGTCGTCGTGTGCGGGCCAAGGGCCGAGGCCCCGTCCGGGGCAGCCGGTATACACCGCGCATCAGGCCAAGGAGCTACCGATCCCATCCCACCGTTCCCGGTGGGCTCCGCTAAAGGTGGCTGCGGAACGGGCGCAGTCGCGGTCCTCCGACCCGGCTGACGCCTCCGCGACGATCGAGCCACGTTCGCGGCTGCCTTCTTCTTCGAGGGCATGGCTAAGGTAGCTAGGAAGCCTAAAACAAGAGAAAGCTGCCCGAAAAGGCTTCCCCCAAAAGGACACGTGCGACGGAGGTCAGGAGGAAAAACTTCTCCGCTCCGTCGGTTCGCCAAAATGGCAGCACGGCTGCCTCGTGGCCAGCCCCTTTTATTAGGGTGCTGGCCACGCTCCTAACTACCCGGATGGTTTCGTCCGGTGGGGGGGGGCCCGCAAAGAGTGCGGCGGCCATTTTGGTGCCACGCTTCCAATATACCTGCAGTTACAACTGAATCAAATCCTAATGCATGACTTCTTGTGCCCAGCATGGATTCTTCACACATCCACCATGAATAACGTTGACATTAATATGTTTCTACACCATGAGAGATCTGAATGGCACCTTAGTTTGAGATGGAACATTAGTTTTTACCTTTGAATGTTTCATTGACAGTTCAGTCCTTTATGTGTCTAGTTAGAAATAAGTCCAATAGTGAATTCCACTTATTTCAATGTATAGCACTATCTGCAGGAAGTCTTGTGATAGAAACAAGTCTACTGAACTCACAAGGGTTTACTTCAGAGTAGATATGGATAGTAAAGGTAAAGGTCACCTTTGCTCGAAAGCCAGTCGTATCCTACTCCACGGTTCAGCGCACATCTCTGTTTATAGCCAACAAGCCAGCACTGTCTGCTTCTGCAGATGTTTCCATGGACATGTGGCAGGCATGCCTCAACACCGGAGTGCATGGAACACTGTTTACCTTCCCACCGAAGTGGTCCCTATTTATATACTTGCAATTTCTTGTTTTCGAATTGCTAGGTTGGCAAAAGCTGGGACAGAGACAGGAGGTCACCATACCCGTCAAGCACAGCTCCACAAAATATTGGAAATTACTGCGCATGCGTGGACATGCACATGCAGTAATCCATTTGTGCATGCACACTGTGTCTGCACATGCACAGTAACCCATATGTGCATGCGCACAGTAGCCATGCATGTGCAGTAAGCCCTTTTCCCGCCGTTCAAATATGGGACAGCAGCGGGAAAAGGGAGTAATGAGCGCAGAAAATGGGAAATTCCGGCTAATACAGGATACTTGACAGGTATGGAGCTCACCCTGTCATACAGGACCCGGAATTTAACTCAAACCTTCCAGTCAGTGAGTTCAAAATGATACCTGATATTATTCTGCACAATGTCAGTGCTAAAAATTTGATGGACTGTCTGAGCAAGGGATAAGAACATAAGAACATAAGAACAACCTTGCTGGAACAGGCCACAGCCCATCCAGTCCAGCATTCTGTCTCACACAGTGGCTCACCATTTCCTTCAGGGTATTCCCAAGCAGATGCCTTCACCTGCTTACGATTCCCTGGAAATGATATTGAGAGATATCCTGCCTATCTCTCCAACCCCGAGGTTGTCCTTCAGTATCCATAATTATAGCCATTGATACTCTTGTCCTCCATGAACTTGTCTAATCCTTTCTTAAAGGATAGGAATATAGATATTTTTGTTCCTGTTTTCAATAATGACAATGCTATAGATTTGCTCATCTTGCTTTACTAGAATTTAAACTTTGCCAATGACATATAACAATATGCATTTCAGTACAAGTCTATTTTCAATTTCCTGGATTAACTCCTTTAAGAACCTAATTTGTAGGAAAAACCTGATTTCATGCTGCTTCAGTATTCCTCGGCTCTGCTGGGGAGTGCTACAGCATGGCAGGGCTAGGTGAGCCAAGCCCACTTCAACACTAGATACATAAACATTACAAATAGGCTTCTAAAATTAATATTATCATGGGAGGGGGAATGCAAATTAGTAAATTATCTTGATAGTCATTATGCAATATGGACACACTTTTAAAAACCCTGCATGTAATACTTTTTCATGCCATTGTCATGACTACAATTTAGCTCAAGAATTTTAAAAAGGGCTTATTCAGCGACTGCACAGTGAGCCAGTAAATACCTCCCTTATTGCTTTTCTTTTCAGATGAGGTAAACATAAAAGGACGGCTGATTTATGCCTTACTTAACAATAGCAGTCATTGTATTATTTACACTAATTAACTTTATTGGGAAAGTCACTCTCAGCTGGAAGCAGAATACTATCCATAATTAGCCATGTGATAACAACAGGATCAAATTGACATCTATATGTCCCATCTTTATCCTAAGGTTGCAATCTTATGTACTGTTGAACTCAGAGGAGCTTACTTTTCAGTAGACAGCTCGGGCTTCAAGCAAGAAAGATGTGTGAGTTTAATAAAACAGATTTTTATATTCTACTCTAAAAAATACATAATTTAAACTAGGAGTTCTCATCCTTTTTAAGACAGGGGCCAAGTCACGCTCCCACAGACAGCTTCGGGGGCTGGACGGCTATTTTGCCCCTCCAGCACATGGCACTTCCTGGTATGGTGGAGGAGGTGGGGGCCACATGAAATGGTGCCATGGGCCACATCTGTGGGTCGCAGGTTGAGAGTCCCTGGTTTAAACAGTTGATTAGTAGGACACTGTAGGGCAGGGGAGGAGAGATTCATCTGAGAAGAGGGGCAGACTGACAGGTTTTGTTTCAAATACCTGTAAACCTTCACAAACTGTAGCCTCCTTCATTAGATGCAAGAATGCAAGTGTTTGTACCAAGCGAAGTGTGGCTTTTGCCAAAACTAACATAGCTAACTACCACCACCAACATGCCCGGCATATTAAGAAAATTGATATAGAGCGTTACTTACCAAAATGGCACAACACAATGTCCAAGATTTACCTTAAGCTTTGGTAGGTTACCTCCACTAAGGGAGCAGTTGGAGAGGGCTGGATCGGGCTAAATATGATTGCTAAGAAGCCCAGTATACCATTTGGGGAAAACATTGCATTCAATACAAATCTCAAGCAATCCTATCTGGTCAATTTGGCCTGCTATCAGTTTGCTAATCTCGTGAAGTACCTAATACATATACTTAACCTATAATACAAATACCTTAATGCAATATTTAAAGTAATGCAGTGTATTGTTGTTGTTGTTGTTGTTGTTAACAATAATAACAATATTGGACTGCAGTGGTTCAAATGGCTAAGACGCGGACTGGGAGGCGGAAGGTTAGCAGCTCGATTCCTGAGTACTGCAGGACGGAATGAGCTCCCATCTTTGTCCTAGCTCCTGCCAAACTAGCAGTTCGAAAGCAAGAAATTGTAAGTTGACAAATAGGGACCAATTTGGTGGGAAGGTAACAGCGTTCTGTGCACTCCGGTGTCTAGTCATGCCTGCCACATGACCATGGAAATGGCTGCAGAAGGAGACAGCACTGGCTCTTCAGCTTTGAAACAGAGATGAGCACTGAACCCTAGAGTCGGATACGACTGGCTTTCGAGCAAAGGAAACCTAGGATATTATTATTATTATTATTATTATTATTATTATTATTATTATTATTATTATTATTATTATTATTATTATTATTATTAATAATAATAATAATAATAATAATAATAATAATAATAATAATAATAATAATAATAATAATAATAATAATAATAATAATAATAATAATAATTGTTTTGATGTTCTTTTCACCTTCCTCTGGGTCTGCCTCATGGTCTTTGTCCTTCTCTTCTTCCCACATATGCCTGATATGGTATGGAATTCCAAGACATTCTCTCCAAATGGGCAAATCACTTTATTTTTTTGTCTATACATGTAGTGTGAAATTGGTTATTTTCCAATTCTTTCCCTTATAGCCCCATTCCTGAATTTATCTTTTCTAGTCACTCCAGCAGCCTTCCTTAGACATCTCATTTCTGTGATGACCAACTTTTGCTTATGTTTTGTTGTAAGTATCCATGCTTGGCACTGGTAACATAAGATGGGAATGAATATGCATTGTATGAGGTATTTCTTTGTTATGGTCAGTATTGTCTTGTGTGATAAGAGCGGAGCTAACTGTACCAATATTTGGTTTGTCTTACTGCACCATATGTTAATCTCTTTGTCCATTTTGCCATTTTCAGTAAATGTTGTTCCTAGGTACTGTATTTCAACTCTGCCACTTGTTTTATACTTGTTCCCTGGTGTATTTCAGGGACTCTGGTGGCTTAGTAGTTAAGATGCTGAACTTGATGACTGGAAGGTTGGCAGGTCTTCTACCTTACAAGGGACATATAGAATTAATGCCTGAAACAAGGTCAAGAAACTAGTGGTTTTATAGGTAATGATCATTCTCATTTTCCCTAGAACAGCCAAAGATAGTTTTTTAGTCTGCCTAGTGCAAAAGCTGGCTTGACTCAACATCAAGAAAACCAAGATAGTGGCAACAAGCCCTATCAATCCCTGGAAAATAGATGGGCAAGAAGTAAAAGCAGTGACAGATTTTACTTTCTTAGGATCAGAGATCACTGCAGATGGGGATTGCAGCCATGAAATAAAAAGGCGACTGATTCTTGGGAGACAAGCTATGAAAAACCAGGGGAACATAGTTAAAAGTAGATAATCACCTTGCAAACAAAAATGTGCATAGTCAAAGCAATGGTATTCCCAGTGGTAATGTATGGTTGTGAGAGCTGGACCATAAGGAAAGCTGAGCACAGAAGAATCGATGCCTTTGAAATGTGGTGTTGGAGGAGAGTTTTGAGAGTCGCCTGGACAGTGAGGAGAACAAATAGGTCAATCGTATAATAAATCAACCCTTATTGCTCATTGGAAGGTCAAATAGTAAAGATGAAGCTAAAGTACTTTGGACATCAAATGAGAAGAGAGATTTCACTTGAGAAAGCCTTGATGCTGGTAAAAGCCTCTAAGACAGTGACAGGTGGCAGGATCAGGGCTATAATTAATGCGTCTTTTCAGAAGGGGATGTTTCCTGCACTGTTGAAACATGCTTTGGTGCGCCCCCTCCTAAAGAATACATCCCTCGATCCAGCAGTCCTAATCAACTACAGACCTGTCTCCAACCTTCCCTTTTTGGGGAAGGTACTGGAGAAGGCAGTGGCCGTCAGTTGCTGGGGGTACTGGATGAAGTGGAATATCTGGACCCCTTCCAGTCAGGATTCAGACCTGGATATAGTACTGAGACTGCATTGGTCACGCTGATGGATGATCTCTGGCGAGAGCGGGATGGCGGTCATCCGTCCGTCCTTGCTCTTCTTGACCTCTCAGCGGCCTTTGATACCATTGACCACGGTATCCTTCTGGAACGGCTCCGAGGATTGGGGATCCAGGGCACTGTGTGGTCCTGGTTTTCCTCATTTCTGAGGGCCCGGACCCAGTCGGTGTGGTTGGAGAGTGAGAGGTCCAGTCCTAGGCCCCTAAAATATGGGGTGCCTCAGGGCTCGGTGCTCTCTCCTCTCCTATTTAACATCTACATGAAGCCGCTGGGTGAGATCTTCCATTCCCACGGGGTGCTGTACCACCAGTACGCGGATAACACATAGTTGTACATCTCGGCCCGTGGGGACCCCAGTGATGCAGTCGAAGTCCTTTCCAGATGTCTGGAGGCTGTTGGGGTCTGGATGGGGGCAAACGGACTGCAACTGAATCCTAGCAAGACTGAGTGGCTATGGATAAGGGTTCCTGCTCTATCCCGGCAGCTACCATCTTTAGTTTTAGATGGGGCCATTTTGCCCCAGACTGATCCAGTGTGCAACTTGGGGGTCCTCCTGGATTCACGGCTGCTGCTTGAAGAACAGGTGGCGGCTGTGGCCAGGAGGGCCGTCGCCCAACTTCAGGTGATTCACCAGTTCTGCCCACTCCTGGACCAGGACTCCTTGCTCATGGTCACTCACGCTCTGGTGACCTCCAGACTAGATTATTGTAATGCGCTCTACATGGGGCTGCCCTTGATGACCATTCGGAGGCTGCAGCTGGTCCAGAATGCTGCGGCCCGGGTGGTGATGGGGTGTGGAAGTTATGCCCATGCCTCACCAATGCTTCAGTAGTTGCACTGGTTGCCAATTTGCCTCTGGGTGCAATTCAAGGTGCTGGTTTTGACCTTTAAAGCCCTATATGGTAGTGGGCCAGGTTACCTAAGAGACCGCATCGCTCTAATGATGTCTGTCAGTCCAACCAGAGTGGACCAGAGGGGCTCTCTAATTGTGCCATTAGCCAGGGGGGCTCGCCTCTCTGGCATGAGGAGGAGGTCCTTCTCTGTGTCCGCACTAGCCCTTTGGAACCTCCTGCCAGTAGAACTGCACCTCCAGATGGAGTTGCTGCCCTATAGGAAAGAACTAAAAACCTGGCTGGCGGGCCAAGTTTGGGGTGCAGGGAGAGGGGTGGTTTCCGTTGGGTGATTGATATAGAGGAGTATGCCTTCTCCCACGGTTCCATTGGTACCTGCACCCCTTTTTAGGGGGTGGGTTTTAATTCTGTTTTATCTGTTTTTATCTGTTTTATCTGTAATTGTGAACCGCCCTGAGTCGGCCTTGGTCGAGTGGGCGGTATAGAAATTTAACAATTAAATTAAATTAAATTAAATGAAAGGTGGAGGGCAAAAGAAGAAAGGAGCAGCCAAAACTGAGATGGCTAGATGGTATAGTAGACGTAATGGGCACAGAGCTGGGTGGGTTGAGGAGGATGGTGGAGGACAGAGGTGCCTGGAGGGCAATGGTCCATAGGGTTGCAATGGGTCGGAATTGACTGTGCGACTGAACAACAACAGCAAAATACAAAACTCTGTTGCCCATTTAGCCTGCCAATATTCTCTGTAGCAGAAACAACTTCTTTCGTACAAATAATGTATTGATTGTATGATTTGATTTGTACAGCGTTTTTCTCTGAGGACCACATAGTAACTAATAATCTATATCAAAACACAGCTTAAAAACAAATCAAAGGTAAAAGAGCCCAAAATAAGAACAAGTAGAAAAGCACACAAAACTGCTGCTAACACATTGAGTGCTAAATCTGATTGTTCCTTGCTACTTGAATAGATCTACTGAATCAATATGAAATATGTGTTGGTTTAGCAAGCCCCCTTCTTTAGATCTAACAATAAGATTTGTCCCTTAAAGCTTGTATGAATATATGTTTGTAGCTGAATGACATTTGCAGAATAACACAAGTTTCTCCAAAAGAGTCCCTGATGCATCATGGAGTTTGCAGGACAGGCTTACAAATGGTCCCACATGAAAATCCACTTTTGAGTGTGAAGATTTCCAACGTAGGTTGTGATATAACAAAATTACAATAAACTGTAATACTTTTAAACATACAACAACAGTAGCAGCAGCAACAATAGCAATTGCATACTGTCAATTCAACTCCCTTTCCAGGATTTTTTAGGTATTAGATACACAGATATTTACTATTCCCATCTTCTAAGGATGATCTGGGACTGATGAGCTTACTCAAGGTTAAACAGGTAATTTCTTCTCCCAGGAAGCACAATGGGGTACTGAACTCCAAAACACTAGCTCTGCAGCCAGATGCACAAACTACAGAGCTATTTCATTTTTAATTATATGTATTATTTCCAAAATGTACAATACCTTCTACAAAAACTATGAATATGCATTGAGGAAGTATTTGGGTCCCAAGTTGTTGGTGTATAAGTGTTTGGCTGAGTTCAAGAATGCAAATAACTTGGCCACATAGCCATTGATTCAACCAGTCATACCACTATAAATGGGTAATACTGTACATTCTTTAAAATTATATACATAGATGATGGCTTTTTGATACTTGCTCTGTTTTATTTGAAGTTTGATAGATTGTGCCTGTAAAGAATAAGTATCTGTCTTCCTCACAAAGTTCAATCCCAAGCATGTACTTTTACTATTCAGAGTCTACCACAATCTTCTGCATGAAATGTTATCATGTTATATAACTATCCATAGCATTGTGCAGTGGCTGAACCTTTTGAGTACTAGACAATGAGAAATGAGTTGCATTCAGATCATTGTGCTCCCTTGATTGGAATTAAATTTCATGCTGCAGAAGCCATGGAGAATGCTGTACTATTTCCTCAGTTTGAAGAATGTTCACAATAACAAATGGTTTCAGGGTTCCTAAGAACAATAAATATTCTGAATATCATTATCTTATGACACATAAAGCAATAATGACTGGTTCACAGAAGCTGGCTGGATAGCTCAGTGGTTTAGGCACCTGGCTGAGGAACCAAAGGTGGGATTTTCAATTCCCCACTGTGCTTCCTAGGAGAACAACAGACTCTGTAATCTTGGTCAAGCTGGAAACAGTAAACCACTTCTGTGTATTCTCTATTGAGAATATTCGTGAAAGGACTGTTAATTTGGAATTGACTCAATAGCCCACTACTTTCATTAGTATTTAAAGCAAATAAAGCAACTTACTCTGGATTGAACCATGACCTACAAAAATTCTGCTTAAATGCCAAACAGAAACAGAAAGTTGTAACTAGAAATAATATACTCAGGAAACTGGCTCTGTCCCTGTGCTACTCCTCAGCAGAATATGATAGTGTTGTATGATATAAACCAGTACATGCCAAAAAAGTAAATGTAGCTCTTAATGAATCGTGCAGGATTATTACTGTCTGCCTGAAACCTACCCCCATGGTGGAAAAGTCTGTTATTTGGTTGGCATTGCCCCATGGAAGTACATCGAGAGGTGCTACCAAATTATACATGAATAAGGCAAATAAAGTAATATAACACCAAACATGTCCATTTCATGCACACCAAGCCCCTGCAAAGTCTAATATTGAGGAAAAGTGTTCTGCACACCTTTAAGTTCCTAAATATTAAATCAGGAAAAGCTAGGTTAAATCTATAGAGAACAAAAATAACATACCTTGACAAATGGAAGAATGCCAAAGAGTGTCTCTGGTTGGACCATTTGGAAGTCACTTAATAGACTTCAAAGCAAAGTATGAAGAGCAAAGAATAATCAAAGAAAATGAGGTAATTTGGATACAGGGCAATTTTTCTGTGAACATGGAGAAATTCAATCGATGTAACCTTTATGCAATTTATGCCTCACTATGTGTACAAAAGAAAATCTAGTAAAGGGCTTAGACAAAGCTACTGAAGTAGTGTTGTGACCTGGGGTCCTGGGTGCAAGAAGGAGGAGGACTTTCAGCGGTCCCAGCTGTCTGCTGCTTGCTCCGATTTGGAATCTGAGCCCGAGGAGGATGCCTTGCCAGTCCCCCAGGCCACGGACGGCTCAGATCAGGAGGCCAAGTCAGAGAACATGGACATGGCACCGGCCTTGCAGCCAGCTGTCACTCCAAGGCCGGCCAAGCAGGGCCAAGCTGGGCTAGATGATCTGAGTTTGACAGCTAGGCCAGGTACTAGCAGGCAGGTTACTCAGGAGCAGGCTGGGACACCTGCTCATTACAGGGATTCATTGTGGCATCAGCTGTAGCTGAGAAGGAGGAGGGCCCAGGCATGCCTCCTGAACAGACCCTCAGCTGTGGGGTCTGACTCCCCTTAAAGAAGAGGCATGACAGCAGGCCCTTGTCGGGCCAATTTGTCAGTCTGGTGCACCTGATACTGTGCTCCTAGCTTCGGACCTTGATTCCCTGGATTCTGAACATCAGTCTGTTACCTTGGCCACCATCTTGGACAACCCCTGCACCTGTTGTATGACTCCACTGGCTCCTGACCTCCAGACTGGCAACAAAAACTCTGCTCTGCTCCTTCTGAAATGAGAAGCTCCCCTTCTCCCATTGTAGCTCTAACCAGCTATAGAGATCTGCTGGTGCCAGGCTCTGACAAGCAACCCACTTCTGGTAGAAAAAAGTATAATCATTTTAACATCTTAATTTATTTTGATGTTTACATATATTTTATGTATGTCCATAATTTTAAATTGTGCAATGCTCTGATAAGAATAAATAAAGGAAAACGATCCCATGGTGTAGATTGTGGGGCAGTTCTCTGTACTCCAAGTGAAATTCTCATGAAATCATGTTTAAAGCTTGATTTTATGCTTGTTGAGTCTACTTTTTTGGGAATGCAGTGGCCCAAGTGGTTAAGACACTGGCTGGGAGGTGGAAGGTCAGCAGTTCAAAACCTGAGTACTGCATGACAGAATGAGCACCCTCTCTGTTCCAGCTCCTGCCAACCTAACAATTTGAAAGCAAGAAATTGCAAGTAGATTTGATTTGATTTATTCAATTTATATGTCATCCACTCAGCATATGCTGACTCAGGGGGCTCACAAAAATCACAACATGAATCACAATATACAAAGTAAATCTATATCTATAAAACATAGGTGTGAGTTTTTATGTGCTCTATAGAAATCCACACCCCTGGACTGATCGCATTGAAATTCGGCACATACGTACCTTGGGTCGATGAGATCAGCACTGCAGGGGGCACGAGTCCCATGGGGGGCCAAAATTGATCTACAAAGGGGGCATACTAGACAGGAGGGTGTGTGTGTTGCCCAGTGATGTCATAGTGATGCTAACCCAGGTAGGTTGTGATTGTGACATCATCACGATGTAATTGAGCTGGCTAATGTTATAGTCCCAGGTAGGGACACAAAGGGAACATCCCCACCAGCAGGGGCTGTGGACAAATATATGGGAAGGATAAGGGTGGTAAGTGACCATCGACAGGTGAGGGAAGCAGGACGGGTGAGGGAAAAGAGAGACAGAGGAAGGGAAGCTGCCCCGAGCAAAGCTGGGCAAACTGCTAGTACACAATAATACAATATGCAAAATTCAGTCTACAAAAAACAACACATAATAATATACAACAACACAATGTAATAGTCTACTAATAAAGTCAGAACCACATGGAAAAATTCCCAGAACAAGGTCTGGGGGTGAGTTGGCAGGCGTCCTCAGCCTCAAGGCGGGACCGGCTTCTGCTGCTTGAATAAAGTAACAGAGTACAAAATATAATAGAATACAGTAGCATATCACAACAATACATAAGTCAGAATGTCATGTCATCGTAGAAACAATATACATCATAAAATACAAAAAGAAAAGTGTTTCAAAGCCTAGCAGAAACATTAAAAAACAGCGGTGAAGTTCCTAAAACCGCCGAGCCCTGGCAGATACGTCCACTCTCCTCCAGCCAGGGTGGGTCAATGGCAGGCATCGGGTGTCAGTGGCAGCAATGGAGGTTTGAAGCTGCCAAGCCCTGGCAGCTGCATCCACTCTCCTCCGGCCAGGGTGGGTCAAGAGCAGTCATCTAGTGGCGGTAAATTATTTGGTATATTTTGTATATCACATATTTGGTAAATTAGTAATGAGGAACATTAATAAACTAGAGCACAAACCTGTTAAAACCTTCCATAGGGGTATGGGTTAAGATGGCAATAGGTTAACATCAACTTTTCCTTGCTCCCGCTATAACAAAGGTGGATTAATTGGAATGCTTTTTCAAATGAGACTTTAAAGTACTTTTTCTCAAAAATAAGTTGTTGGTGAGTGGGGATCTTGACTTTCGAGCGGGCAGACGGCCCGAAGAGCAAGGTAGAAGGCTTTAATGCCGACCCAGCTCGAGGTGCCAAAGCCAGAGAAAGTGAAAGTGAGATAAGCTTCAGTAAATGAGGAGCTAAATTGAACTTGGAGGGAGAGAAAGTGAAAAGAAAAAGATGCTCCGAACTGCTGAAACATGTTTTGCTGAGCTGGGATATTTGATCGATCACACATTGGAGTACTGGATCGGTGGTGAGTGCGACCCGACGGGCGGAAGCTGGAGGGGGAACTGTCGCCAAACGGTACGGGGTGTGGAGATTGGGAAAGTGGGAGATTAAGTGAAAAATTTACTAAATCAGCAGTGGAGCCCTCTTGGACAGCGGAGAAGTGAGGCAGAGTGTCGTTTTTTGGACTGGTTTGAGTCGGTGGGATACTGGATGTAAGAAGCAGAAGGAGAAGATCGAGAAGAGAGGAGGTGGATGGAAAGTAATGGCGGCGATGGAAAGTGTTTAGAGAGAAACGAAACTTATGGGCAGAGAGACACACAATGTTACAGTTGCAGAGGGCAGAAATGAAAATTAGCTACATTGTCTTCTAGAAGTGGATGTGAAAGTACTGAGTTGGGAGTTGGTAAAGGATAAAGAAAATTGAGAAGGTACGAAGAGGAATTGGAGTCATGTGAGTGTTGCTGGAGTGTTGCTGGAGTGTTGCTGGAGGGAGAACAGACGGAAGGAGGAGGGCGCCGCCACAGAGGAATCCACTGCGAATTACAAAAAAGTCCTTTTTCTCTTTACTTTTTCCTTTTTTTCCCTTCCCCACCTCTTTCTCCCATTCCCTATTTATTTTTGAAGTTTTGACGAAGGTGAAGGGGTTAGAGGATTTGTTACAGAAGATTGGATTTGAAATTAAAAACCCTCTCACACACACCCCCTTTAAGGCTTGGAATTTAACTTGGTTTTTGTTTTCTCAGAGTTTGAAGCTGAACTAAGGGCCAAACTTAAATATTTTGTTCAATTTTGGGACTGGATTAAAGTGTTTCAGTGAAAGTACTGAAAGGAAATTTATTAGTATTATTTGCGGATACAACAGCAAGCACGGAAAAGAATTTAGAGGAGGAAGTGGTGAAGCCAAAGCGAGCAGAGACGAAGAAGGAAAAGGAAAAGAGAGAAAAATCAACACCTACTGTATCTCCAACACTTCTGGATGAAATTAAAATTATGACAGAGCTAGGCAAGTTGTTTAAAAGTTTGGATAGAATGGAAGATTCCAGAGCTCAAGATAAAGCAGATATTTTGAAAGGAATACAAGGGTCAGAGAATAAGCTTACTGAGATGTTTTCTAAATTTGTTAAACAGACCAATGAAAATTTTGATAGAGTGGAAAAGGAAATGGGGGTTATTAAGGCGGATTCAAAATTGATGCAAGGAGATTTGAGAAAGTTGTATGAAGAAGGAAAGGAGGTTAAGAGTAAAGTTAAATTACAAGAAAAAAAGGTGGATATGGTGGAATAAATGATGAGGAGGCATAATATAGTTACAGTATTCGTAAAATGGTGGTGAAAATGCCAGATCAGCTTAAAGTAAGAGTTTTAGATTGGTTGAGCAATTTGAAGATGGGAAAAGATTTTGAGATGGCGGACATTGCGAGTGCCTAAAGAATTAGACCAAGGAGAGGGATAGAGGAGCAAAGAAATGTGTTGGTGAAATTTTCAAATTTGGGGGATAAATTGAAAGTGATGGAATTTATAAAACAAGCTGGATTTGGCGTTTTAAAGATAGATGGAAAAGATATTGAAATTTATAATGACATAGCAATTGATGAGAGAATATGGAAATATAAGATGAAGCCGGTTACTAAGATTTTGAAGGAACAAGAAATTAGATATAATTGGAGGTTTCCCCAACAGTTGAGATTTTTTTATGCTAAGAAAATGCATGTAATTGACTCAGAGATGGATGCAATGGAATATTTGCCAGTAATTGGTCTGTTTTAAAGTGGTTCTCAAGAACGAGGTGAACAGAGGGAGGAGTTAGAGACTTTGGGAGGTGAGGAGAAGGGGGAAGATGAAGCAGATGAAAGGGGTGCTGTGGGAGGGATAGTAGCTAGAGTGACAGGGAGGGAGGTGAGGGAGGTGGAAGAGGAGGAAAAATGAGAAATGAAGCTATTTAGTGGGTAGAGCAGTTAGAGCAATGAATATGAAAAGTCTCAACATCTTACACATCTCCCCCATCTTTGGAAGACAAGGACCGCTTTTCTTTAGTCTCAAAGAAAGAGTATGGGGAGATGATGGAGCTGTTATGTTTATGTATATATATGTTTACATGTAGGGCATTTGGGTTTATATGCTTAGTTAAATGCACACCTTGGGAAATTGTGGAGGACCTAGCAAAATTTATTCAAACTTTATTATGAAGTGTGTAAAGATATTGTCCTGGAATGTCAAAGGGTCTGGCTGCCAAGTGAAGAGATAAAGGGTGGAAATTGCCCTCAGAAGGGATAAACCTGATTTAATCTTTTTTGCAGGAAACACATCAAAAATCGGAAGACACAAATAAATTATTTTTGGGATGGACACAAATTTATGAAAAAGGCACGAGGGGTTGCGATTTTGATCTCAAATAGATAGGGTTTTACAATGACAAAAAGTATTTCTGACCCAGAAGGTAGATATTTGATAGTTAAAGGAACAGCTGAAGATGAAGAGATCACATTGGTTAATGTGTATGCTCCAAATGAACATCAAGACAAATTTTTGGAGAAAATTTATCGAATAATGGATAGAGAAAGGTCAATAAAAATGATTGTTGCAGGTGATTTTAATTTAATAAGATCTGATATAGATTGTACAAATGTGACTAAATATAGATCTGGGGTAAAAACCCATTTGATTAACAAATGGATTAAATTATTGAGATTGCAAGATGCATGGAGAGAACTTAAAGGGTCAGAAAGATCATACACTTACTTTTCATAAGTTCATAATTCATATTCTAGATTGGATTATATTTTTGTTACAGAAAATATGGTAAGAAATTTGGAAGCGATGGAAGTGGGTCTTTTTAAAGAATCAGACCATGCAAAAGTGTTGTTAGAATTAAGTTTGGGGGGACTGAATCAGGGAGGAAATAATTGGAGATTTGATACAAATCTATTTAAAGACCCTAAGAATAAAGAATTAATAATGAAAAATTGGGAAGAATGTTGGCAATGGGACGATACAAGTGAAGTGAACTATAATGTAGTGTGGGATGCTATGAAGTCGGTATTTAGAAGAGAAGGTATAAAATTAGCTAGTATAAAAAATAGACAGTGGAAGAATAAACAAAAAGATTTGGAAAAGGAAATTGAGCAGCTCCAAAAAGAACATGTTAAGACAAAGAATATAAAGATTTATGAAAAGATGCAGAGACTAAAAGCTGAACTGATTGGGAAAGATATAGAAAAAGTGAAACAAGATTTGATTTATTTGAAGAGAGAATATTTTGAATATAGTAATAAGAACTCAAAATTATTGGCTAGGGCAGCAAAAGAGAAAAAGACTAAAAGAGAAATGGGAACATTAATAAATAGAGAAGGTATTAGATGTAATAAAACAAAAGATAAACTTAAAATTGTAAAAGATTTCTACCAAGAACTATATTCAGAAAAGGAAGTTAATGTGGAAAAGTTGAAAAAATATTTAGAGAAGGGTTCCAAAATTAAATTAATAGAGGAACATAGAAATAGAATGGAAGAAAGCATAACTGAGAAGGAAATCAAAGAAGTCACAAAGAAGTTGAAAGGAGGGAAATCCGCTGGGGAGGATGGACTACAGGCTGAGTTTTATAAAGAGTTTTATGAAATGGTAGGTCCTAAACCTTTGAAGCTGTTCAATTCTATTTTGGAAGGAGATAGGATGATGACTTCATGGCCCAGGACTATAATTGTATTGATTCCTAAGCCTGGGAAAGATTTAACGAAAGTAGAATCTTATAGACCAATTTCATTATTAAATCAGGATGCTAAAATATTTACAGCCATTATTGCAAAAAGGTTGAATAGTTTTATGACAGACTAGATAAACAGGGACCAAGCAGGGTTTTTAAAAGGGAGGCAGATGACAGATTTAACAAGGAGGGTAGTAGATTTAATAGATTCAGCACTTCAAACTAAACAGGAGGTGGGATTATTATCTTTGGATATATACAAAGCATTTGCTTCGTTACAATGGGTTACAATTAAAGAGATGGTTAATAATTATGGGTTTGGTATGAAATTTAAAAGGACCATAGACCAACTTTATCAACATGGTTTTGCTAAAGTGAGAGTAAATGAAGATTTTACAGATGAGGTAGAGTTTAAGGCTGGAACACGTCAGAGCCGCCCACTTTCACCATTATTATTTATAATGGCCAAGGAAATATTGGCGAATATGATAAGGGATGATAAAAACATTGAAGGATTGGAAGGGAATAAAATTAGTTTGTATGCAGACGATACCCTAATAATTATGAAAAATCCAAAAGTAGCTTTAGCAAAAATACAAAGACATCTTAATGAATTTGGGGAAATGACTGGACTGAGAATAAATTGGGATAAATCGGAAGTAATATTTTGTAATATGAATAAAGAGAAAAGAGAAGAGATTAAACTAAAATATCATATTCAGGTTAAAGACAATTTGAAATATTTGGGGATAAACATATCAAATAAATATGAGGACTTAATAAAGTTAAATTATGAAAAACAGAAAAAAGAAATGAAGGAAAAAATTCAACAATATAAGAGGCTGAACATGTCTTTGTTCAGTAGAATTGCACTGTGTAAAACGAAATTATTACTGAAATTAAACTTTTTGTTAGATGCTTTACCAATACAACTTAAAGATAAAGAGATAAAAGATTTTCAAAAAATTTGAATGATTATTGAAATGGGGGGAAGAGACCAAGAATATAAAAAAAGTTGTGGTATTTAGCACAGAAAGCGGGTGGATTGGGAATACGAAATATAGATACCTATTATAAGGCATTTCAATTAAAAAATGTGGTGAAAATATTAATGAAAGAAGAGATATATGGGAGGAAATGGAGATGAAGGAAGTGAAGCAGGTTGGCAAAGCAATTTTTTTGGACAAAATATTAACAAAAATTGAAGTTAAAAATAGATTGATAAAAACAATATTGAATTTATGGAAGAAATTGAAAAGGAAGTTAGCACCAGATGTATCCCCAATTACAGAAATGGAAGATTTGAGAAATTTTCCGTTGAAGTTGGATAGGATGGTGAAGGACGTGTTTCTGAAAAATGATGTATTCCTGCTAAAATATTGGATTCAGACAGGTAAAAATAAAGAAAAAAGATTGAGAATTTATGAACAATTGAATTTGAACTGGTTTCAAATCATTTTATTGAATAAATGGAATAATAAATATTTTTGGAGACCAGCTTAATAAGAGAAAGGACAGATTTTGAAGAGTTGGTATTTAAGAAGAGAAAAGGAGAGGTAGGAATTAAGAGGCTTGTTAGTAAAATGTATAAAATGTTAAATGGTGATGATGGATCACAGGAAACATTAAGAAAAAAATGGGGAAAAGATTTGAATATTAGAATTTCGGAGGAAAGTTGGAGGTATAAATGGAAAAGAAGAATTATGAGGTCTATGTCTGTGAGAGTTATGCAGCATAACTATAAAATATTGTGGAGGTGGTACCTGACACCGGTTAGGTTAAACCAGATGGATTGTACTAAAACGAAAATGTGCTGGAGATGTAAGACTGTTGCGGGGACTTATGAACATATGTGGTGGAGTTGTGATTTGGTTAAAGCTTTTTGGCTTAAAATAGAAAATGAAATATCACAAATAATGGGTAGTAAATTTAAGCTGGAGTCAGGTACTGCCTTATTGATGGAGTTTGACAATATGAATATGGAAGAACACAATATAGAACTATTAACAATAATATTGACAACTGCAAGACAATGTATTGCTAGAAATTGGAAGAATGATTCCATAGTGGATATAGAGGAATGGTACAGAGAAATGTGGCGTCTTGCACTTAATGATAAGCTAACATGGGAATTGAAAATAAAAATAGGTATGACAGATAAAAACAAATTTGGAATCATTTGGAAACCATTTCTGGTTTATACACTGTCTGAAGGTAAAGGTAGCAGACCAGCCCCAAGTCACATGAGTTTTTGGTTATAATATGTGATGCTGGGCAGCTCTGCAAATCCCAAGGCAATGTACATAGCACTGGGGTATTATCTTATGTTTAGATTTGTTTTTCTTTTTAAGATAGTGTATTTTTCACGTTAAAATAGTATATGTCTAAACAAGAGGGTTTAAATAAGGTAAAATGAATATACACTATCTGTTATTACTGTATTTTTGAGTATGTGATTTTACTTTTAATTTTTACTTCTAATTTGTATTTTTATGTCACCTTTATTATGTATTGATGTCTTTTTTCTTTGTGTACTACTTTTTCTTTTAAAAAAAAACCATAACATTATTTTTTTAAAAAAAACCTTCCATAATATTTCTTCATCAGACAGACAGGCTTTAAAATGTCTCACTAATGATACTCTATCATCATTAAGCCTGCTGTTAAGGGAGGGGGGATTGTTATCTTAAAGAAGAATGATTATCTAAAAGAGACAGACCGACAACTTTCTGACGATACTATCATAAGATTACTTGTGACCCCACTGCCAAGGTATTGTCTATAATCAAAATGGTTCTCTTTGAGGGCGTGTCTCTCAATTATATTTCTGATAGGATAAGTCAGTTTCTTCTGAATCAATTTCATAGAGTCCCTATTTTCCACTTCTTACCAAAGGTCCACAAAGTGACTCAACCTGGTGAAATCCTGCCTGCCCGACCAATTGTATCTGGGGTGAATTCAGCACTAGAGCCCCTTCAAAAAATCTGAATCACTTTCTTATCCCCTTCACATGGGAGACCACTTTGTTTGTGAGGGATTCAACACATTTCATTAATTTATTAGAGGGCATGTCTGTACCCGAGGGTTGTTGTTTACTCACATGTGATGTTACGTCTTTATACACTAATGTACCCATTGATGAAGCCAGGTCCATAGTGGATGATACACTTGATACCAGAGAATCTTTAGTTCCGCCCACACACTTCCTTTTCGACTTACTTGACATTATTTTGAGCACAATATTTTTAGATATGGTGATCAATTTTATTTACAAACAAAGGGTATGGCTATGGGTAGTTCTCTGACTCCTTCAATTGCCAATCTTTATATGATTAAACTAGCAGAGGTTGCCCGGCATTACCGGGCTGTTTTAAATTGTGTTGGATGGGTTTTTTTTGGGTAATGTTTATAAAAAAGAGGTTAGTCTGTAATTTTTCTTTTTAAAATTTGTATTTATGCAAACCTTTTTTATGTTGTCATTTGTTAAATAGATTGTATTGTTTTGATACTGTAAAGTAATGACAACTTGTATTTTGTACTTTTTCTAATGTATTTTTGAATATTTATTTTAACATATATGTTAATTTTTGTTACGATGCCGTGCTGTTATAAACTGTGTTTAGTTTTTTGGGGGGTTTTATTTTGTGGATTAAAAAATAACAAAGGATGATATAGTTTTTTCATTTTTTTTATTTAACCAAATAATGTTTTATTATGTGATTTTTTTAATAGTTGTACCATAGGTAATAATTTTAAAAATGTGAAAGTACATGTTTTTTACGTTCAATGTTTTTAAACTGTGTTCTGATGTTTTTGGTTTTTATGTGAGTTAAAACTCAACACAGGATTTTAGAAATGTTTTTATTTTATTTTTGTGACATGTGTTTGTGATTTATTGTTATGTTTTTGACTTGTTTTTACTCTTATGACCCCTGGGTGGGGCTGTTGAGTCTTTTTGAGTTGTTGAGTCTTTTTGAGTTGTTTTTACTATCATGCTCTGCAGGTGGGGCTGCTAGTGGTTCTCTTTTACTTTAACTGTTTTTTCTCTCCTGGCCTCTGGGTGGGGCTTCTTCCAGTAAGTAGTCTTTGTTCATTCATTTCTGTTCCGGTCGTCGTGGAGGGAGTACATGCTGGTGAGTTGTCTGGTTTTCTTTCTTCTGGGGTTTTTATTTGTTTTGTTTTTGTGGTGGTGGGCTGGGAGGTGTTTCTGTTTATTCTTTTTTGTTTGTGGTTTTGTTTAGTTTAGTTTTAGGTGTGTACTTGGTGGTTTTTTCGTGTTTTAGTTAGGTGTTTTGTATGTGGTTTTTTGTCATTGTGGATGTGTTTGTTTGTGTATTTTGTGGTTTATTTCTTTTTTGTTTATTATTATTTTTTAATTATTGATTTATTTTTGTTTGTGTATGTTGGTGGTTAGGGGTAGTTTTGGTGTGCCCAGTAGGGGTGTGTGTGTATGTGTGTGAGTGTAGTTCAGGTCGGAGGCTGCACCCGGGTGAGTACCTCCGGGAGGCAAAGGCAGCGACTGGGGACCCGTTCGCTGCCTTTGCTTCCCGGGGAATTGGTTCGCTTTCATGGGGGGGGGGCAAAGGCAGCAGTACCTTCCCCCCTTTGAAAGCGAAACACCTCCTCGGGAAGTAAAGGCAGTGAATGGAGGCATGTTCACTGCCTTTGCTTCCTTGGGAATTGGTTCGCTTTCGGGGGGCGAAGGCACCAGTACCTTTCCCCCCCCCCGAAAGCAAAATACCTCCTCGGGAAGTAAAGGCAGTGAATGGAGGCCTGTTCGCTGCCTTGGCTTCCAGGGGAATTGGTTCGCTTTCAAGGGGGTGTGAAGGCACCAGTACCTTCCCCACCTTGAAAGCAAAACAATTCCTTGGGAAGTAAAGGCAGCGACTGGAGGCCCGTTCGCTGCCTTGGCTTCCAGGGGAATTGGTTCGCTTTCAAGGGGGGTGGCGAAGGCACCAGTACCTTCCCCCCTTGAACCCCCCCTTGTTTATGGGTTTTTTTTCTGTGGCTTCTTTGTTTTGCGTGGCTGTGAGGTGCTGCGTTTTGTATGTTTGTTTTTGTGCACCAGCTTTCTCAGCATTCTGTGCGCTCATGGTACGCAGGACTCTGGGGCTTGTAGTTTTGGGTTTGTGGTTTTCATTTGTGCATCGTTTTTTTCCCTGTGGCTCGTTTGTGATTGGCCGCGGTGCATTTCCCAACGTTCTTTTTGCTCATGCCTCTCAGCCTTATTGGCTGAGGTGCGGCGCAGTGCAAGGAATGTTGGGAAGTGAAGTCTTTTCTTTTTCTTTGTGTTCGTGGGTCTCCTGCCCCACTGGCGCATTTCTCAACCTGACAGTTACCTCCGTCCCCAGTTCGGGCAAGTGCATGAATGCTCGGTATGGTATATTATGGCCGGGTGTGGGATCCTTTGTCAAATTACAACAGTTAATGCTTGTATTTATAGGTATAGATTGGAGAAGTCTTTTATTTATAATTTGGCTTTTAATTCATTTCTTGAACACACACTTGTATATAAAAGATACATAGATGATTTATTCTTTTTGTTTGATAATAGTGATTGTGTCCCCCACTTTGTAAATTGGCTTAACAGTTTGGATTTTAATCTTAAATTTTCATATAGCTCTAACTCTTTTATGATCCCTTTTCTGGACTTGTCAGTTTTTATCCATCAAGGTAAATTGAACATGAGGTTGTACAAAAAGCCCTCTGATCAAAATACTTACCTCCATTTTACCTCCTTTCACCCTTATCATTTAAAGGGCAACATTCCCTTTAGCTTATTGACTCACACGAAGAGGAATTCCTCCTCGGAACAAGATTTTTAAAGATCTACCTCATTGGTACAGTGTGATCTTAGACAGAGGGGGTACCCAGATGAAATTCTTAAACGGTCTTTGAAAAAGGTTAGTTCGATCCCGAGAACACAATTATTAGAGTGAGGAAACCGTGACATTCAAGTTTCCTTTTTACATTGGTCTATTGAATTCTCTCTCCGTGCAAATGAAATTAGAAAAATCATCTACAGTTATTGGAATTTGATCGAAGATATTCCAGGTTGCATTGTCAAACCTCGAGTAGCTTTTGATAGAACTGGGGCTTTAAGGGATATTTTGACTCATACAGACATCTCCACCAGATCACGTATTACAGATAAGTTAGTTATAGGGCAGTTTGAATGTGGTGGCTGTTATGTTTGCTGCTTTTCATTTGAAACTAAAGAAGTAGCAGCACCAGACAGCAGCTTTGTTCACCATCTTGAGTCTTTCAGTAACTGCAATAGTTCTAATACCATTTACATGATTTCTTGCCCTTGTGGCAAGATTTATATTTGCCAGTCTTCTAGATTGATTAAAATGCGGATATGCGAGCATCGCTCCCGTGTCCACTAGCAAATGTTAAATGCTCCTCTGGTTTCTCATTTTGTACAGTCTAAACATACCAAAGACAAGATCCAATTCATGGTACTGGAAGTCATTAAACTAAAACCCTTTGAGAAATTTGATGTTTAAAAGAGACTGCTCCAACGTGAAGCCTACTTTGTTCATACACTTGATTCTTTAGAACCCCGTGGACTGAACTCTGAACTTGATATGTCTTGTTTTCTGTAATCATCTTTTTAAGATCATTTAAAATACTTTCTTAGGTATACACTTTATAGCAATTCTGTCTCTTTAAGATTACTTGTATAACCTTTCATAGCCTCACATGATTCGAACCACCTGATTTCCCTTATCAAACTAGTTAAATAGAGATCTAATATAGTTGCTTCACATCATCCATCAGTTGCGTTCGCTCCTGGACCGGGACTCCCTGCTCAGGGTCACACATACTCTGGTCACCTCCAGGCTAGATTATTGCAATGCGCTCTACATGGGGCTGCCCTTGTCAACCATTTGGAGGCTGCAGTTGGTCCAGAATGTGGCATCCCGGGTGGTGAGGGGGCGCAGGCGTTATGATCGTGCCTCACCATTACTTCGGGAGCTGCACTGGCTACCAGTTTGCCTCCGGGTGCAGTTCAAGGAGCTGGTTTTGACCTTTAAAGCCCTTCATGGTAGTGGGCCAGGATACCTTAGAGACCGCATCATCCCAAGACTGTCCGCCCGTCCAACCAGAGTGGATCAGAGGGGCTCCCTAATTGTTCCATCTGCCAGAGGGGCCCGTCTCTCTGGTACACGAAGGAGGGCCTTTTCCATGTCCGCACCGGCCTTGTGGAACCTCCTGCCTGTAGAGTTGCAGGAGCAGATGGAGCTGCTACCTTTCAGAAAAGACCTAAAAACCTGGTTGGTGGTGCAGGTGTGGGGCCCAGATGGAAGAGTGCCCCCGCCTGTTGGCTTATAAATTAAGCCCCCATTTCTTTTAATTGTCAATGAAGGCAGTTTTTTAATGTGGGTTTTTAGGAGGAATGGAGTAGGTGGGTGGGTATGTTGGGTTTTAATTGGTTGTATTGTTTTATTTGTGTTTTAACTTGTTGTGAGCCGCCCAGAGTCGGGTTTACCTGATTGAGCGGCATATAAATTTGAATATAAATAAAAAACAAAAAATAAAATTGCTTACAACATCTTTAGCACTGAAAGAATTCACAACAGAGGCTACTTTGACGCTCATAAAAGGTATTTTTATTAATATAGATAGCAGAGGGATTGTTATATACATATGATTGTAATATTTTCTTGATGATAATGATACTTTTGTGTGTGTGTGTGTGTGTGTGTGTGTGTGTATGTGTGTATATATATGCATATACATATGTGTGCACACTCACACACACTCACACATATTATATATATATATATATATATATATATATATATATATATATATATATATATATATATATATATATATATATATATATATATATATATATATATATATATATATATATATATATATATATATATATATATATATATATATATATAATTAATACTTTATGTTTTGTATTTTCCTATCATATAGAATACACACCCTGATGAAGTACCGAAATACCGATTTACCAGAATGGTTTCGGTGTATTTGTTTGTTATGAAGTTTTTCTTATAATATTGGAACTTTTGAAATTTTGAACACAAGATCAAGTGAAGATTTTATTTTTGTTCTTTGAAAATACTGCATGAAGTTATTTGAGTTTGAGTTTGAATTAAAGAATTCATTATTGATATCCTTTTTTTGCCTCAAATGGATTATTCTTTCTATGTAAACAATTAAGAACTCTATCTTCTTTTTTATAGTGGGTGGGATGGGTGGGTGGGATATGGGTCTTTTGAAGCGGGTGAGATATGGGCTTTTAAAGTGTTTTTATGTGTTTTTAGAACTTGTTGTAATGCCGCCCTGAGTCGGGTTCTACCTGAGTGGGCGGCAAATATAAATATGACTATTAAATTAAATTAAATTAAATTAAATTAGAAACAAAGATGAGCAGTGACCCGTAGAGTCGGATGTGACTCGCTTTCGAGCAACCGTGACCTTTACTTTTACCTAGTCTTCTTTTTAAGATAACACCTTGCAAACTCCTTTTTCCTGGTGCATTTTCTCTTGCCCCTGAAATAGATAAAGATGCTTGTTCTTAGTTTTCGTAGCCAGCTAAAATTAGATACCCAGAGGCTGAGATTAACTTGACACTTAATCTAAAAGTACTATTTCAGCAGAAAGATTTGCAAAGCAATATAGGAAAACTTTTTGCCATCCTCCCCACCCCAAATTGCCTGATGTGATTATCTGTTTCAACAGCATGCACTTAAATTTACTGTTTACAATTATCCTGAATAAGCTGTTAAATGAATTGTGATACTTAATCAGCAGGTACTTCTAAGAAATAAATAAGCAATCTTGTAAAAAGTATTTTATAATGGTGGCATGCAAATAAAACTATTAATGCGGCCATCTATTTCTACTTAGCAGCTAATCGTCCTAAGAACTTCTTGTTTCCTTTAGTTTGGGCACACAAACCATCACTTTAAGATCTTGCAGTTAGTAGAGCAAGTAGCATTAAACCACCTCCCCTAGCATGTGTGCACGCTCACACACACTCACACACGGATCTGGAAGGCTTTGTCTGTTATCTATTGCAATTACAAAAAAAATCTTTGATTAAAAAAACATGAAAGCCAATGGTGCCAGTGTCTTCCCCAGCCTTTTGGATAAAGTATTCCTTCCTTTTCTTCTTATAGTGCAGTGGTGGTGAACCTATGGCACAGGTGTCACAGGTGGGACAGGAAGGCATCTCTTTGAGCATGCATGCCATCATGGGCATGTCCCACCCCATTGGCACCAATGGGTGTGTGAGCATTCCCCCGCTCCCGCCCCCCAGGTGGGATTTCAGCTTCACTCAATTAGGAGTGAGTGAGGCTTGGCACAGTGACCCAAGGCTTGTCTGGTACCTGGCATTGCAGTACGAGACTTTCTAAGGTATAGAGTGGCAATGTGGGGCCTTGTCTGGGGGGGTGGCAGCCTTGCACAACCATGTGGAGCTTTTTCAGTGCCTGGAGCAGCCGTGGTAGGCACTTCTGGTACCCAACACAGTTGTGTGGGGATTGTCCAGGGGGATGGTGGTGGTGGGGGCTTTTCAGGGGAGCCTGACATGGTGGCAGGGGCTTCTCCAGGGACAGTGCAAGGCTTAGTGGTGTGCATTCGCAGTTTGATGTACACTGGTGATGTCACATTAGTGCGCACACAGCCACATGATTTCACCAGCACACATAATGCCAGCCACCCATCTCCCCCCATCTCCTTGGGCACTCAGTCTCTAAAAGATTCACCATCACTGGTGCAACTGGTCACCATTAGAAGCTGGCAACCTTACACTATAGGCAACAGGAGTTTTAGTGGTTTAAAAAAAAGGAGTTTATTCCAAGAAAGTAAAATTCCCAAGCTCAGACCTCTTTATTTAAGACAGAGCATAAAGCAATTATAGAACAAGATAAATTGGTGAAGGGACTCTAGTGTCCTTTAGTGGAATGGCTGGATAGCTCAGTTTCTTAGGTATCTTGAACTTGATTCCCCACAGTGCCTCCTTGACAGGGTCTGAACTTGATGATCCATAGGGTCCTTTTCAGCTCTGCTGTTCTATATTATTTTACATTATATTACATTGTTGTTGTTGTTCAGTTGCACAGTCGATTCCGACCCTTCATGACCCCATGGACCACCGCACGCCAGGCACACCTCTCCTCCACCATCCTCCTCAGCCCACCCAGCTTTGTGCCCATTGCATCAACAATGCCATCTAGCTATCTCATTCTCTGCCATCCCTTTCTTCTTTTGCCCTCAACCTTTCCCAGCATCAAGGCTTTCCCAAGTGAATCCCCTCCTCTCATTTAATGTCCAAAATACTTTAACTTCATCTTCAATATTTAACCTTCCAAGGAGCAGTTGGGGTTGATTTCTTTTAAGATCAACCTATTTGTTCTCACTGCTGTCCAGGGTAGTCTCAAAATTCTCCTCCAGCAGTACATCTTAAAGGTGTTTATTCCTCTGCGCACAGCCTTCCTTATGGTCCAGCTCTCACAACTATACGTTACTACCAGAAATACCATTGCTTTGACTATGCCGACTTTTGTTTGAAAGGTGATGTATCTACTTTTTGCTATGTTTCCCAAATTTCTTAAACCTTGCTTCCCAAGAATTAGTCGCCTTTTTTATTTTATGGCTGCCGTCGCCATCTGCAATTATCTTTGATCCTAAGAATGCAAAGTCTGTCACTGCTTCTACTTCTTCCCCATCTATTTTCCAGAGAGTGATAGGGCCTCTTGCCATCATCTTCGTTTTCTTCATGCTGAGTCTCAAGCCAGCTTTTGCACTCTGTTCTTTCAACCTAAGCAGGAGTTTCTTTAGGTCTTCCTCACTTCCTGCCATTAGGATGGTATCATCTGCATATCTCAAATTGTTCATGTTTCTCCCAGAAATTTAAATTCCAACTTGTGATTCCTCCTGCCTTGCATTGTGCATTATGTGCTCTGTGTATAAGTTAAATAAGCAGGGTGACAAAATGCATCCTTGTCTTACTCCTTTTCCTATTTCAAACCACTCTGTCATTCCATATCCTGTCCTAACTTTTGCTTCTTCACTCCATGATCCAACGTATGTTGCCAATGTGGTCTCTAGACCCCCTGCCTCTTCGGAACCCAGCCTGCACTTCTGATAGTTCTCTCTCCATGTGCTGCTGAAGTTTATCTTGTATTATCTTGAGCATGACCTTGCTAGTGTGTGGGATAAGTGCAATTGTTCAATAATTTGAGCATTCTTTGGTGTTGCCCTTTTTTGGGATTGGAACATATACTGACCTTTTCCAATCCTGTGGCCATTGTTGTGTTTTCCAAATCTGCTGGCATATAGAATGCAATACTTTAATCCCATCAACTTTTAGGGCTTTGAATAATTCAACTGGAATACCATCATCTCCACTAGCTTTGTTATTAGCTGTACATTTTAGGGCTCTCCTGACTTCACTCTCTAGGATGTCTGGCTCCAGTTCAAAGCTCTCATCACTGTGATTTTCAGAGGTGTTGAGATCCTTTTTGTAGAGTTCTTCTATGTACTCTTGCCATCTTTTCTTAATCTCTTCTGCATCAGCTAACTCCTTGCCATTTTTGTCCCTTATCTTGGTCATTTTTTCTTTAAATGTTCCCGTGATTTCCCCAATTTTCTTTTGAAAAGATCTCTAGTCCTTCCCATTCTGTTGTTTTCCTCTATTTCTTTGCACTATTCATTTAAGAAGGTTTCCTTATATCAGGAGACAAAGGGAACTAAACGGTGCGGAAGAGCAGAACGGGGAAAAGCCGCTTGGAAAAGGCAACAATAGTAACATTTTTCTAATTGCAAAACTTCCAACTGTGTGTATCTGCTCTTATGCAAATGTGGTTTGGGCTATGTCGGATTTACCACCCGGCAAATGAGAATTAGGGTGAATCCGCTCTAAGATTAGAACTGGTAACATGGCAGCTCCCCTGGTCAGTCACTTTAAAGAGCTTAAACACAGCGACCATGACTTTAAGTTTGTTATTCTGGAATGCTACAAACCTGACCCTTATGTTCATTGCAATATCGAACAAACACTGAGATAACGGGAATGTTTCTTTACATGTCGTTTTAACACTTTACACCCACATGGTCTAAATGCTGGTATGGATTACTCATTTTTTTTGTAATTACTGATTATGGTTCAGCTGTTTCCACTTGTAATTTGCTATATATGTTATTGAATTACTCCATTGCTCTTAACGTCCATCGACACTGTAAGAATCGACACATGAGGTCGGGGACAATTCATATTTGATACTTACCATTGAAAGAACTTCTATGAAATACAGGTAATCATCATGCTCTGTTTGGTCCTATTGTATTATGAAACCAAGACTGTTAAATTTGTATATAGTTAACACTGTATATATGTATATATTGGATGTTATTTTACATGGTTTTTATGAGTTGTTATTATTTATTAATTGTAGATTCCTGAGGAAAATTTCCCATTGAAAATTCCAGTTAACCGGAAGGAATTCGAATTTACTTTATATTTGACAAATTTACCACATGAATATTTGAATTGCACATTTTGGGTGTAAATAAACCATTCAAGGATTACTATTGTTGCCTTTTCCAAGCGGCTTTTCCCCATTCTGGTTTCATTATATCTCCTTGCTTTCCTTTGAAAAATCTGTGTTTAATTGATTGACTTTTTCTCTTTCGCCTTTTCCTTTTGTGTTCCTTCTTTCCTCCGCTATTTTAAGAGCCTCATCAGACAACCATCATAATACATTACATTACATTACATTACATTACATTACAGTACAGTACAGTACAGTACAGTATAGTATAGTATAGTATAGTATAGTATAGTATAGTATAGTATAGTATAAAGCCCAACTATTGTATAAAAGCTGCTGCTGGTGAAATCATTAGAATGAGACTGAAGAACTGCCAGATGGGTGCACCCACCCACCCATCTTTCTTTCTTTCTTTCTTCCCTCCTTCCTTCCATCTATCTATCTATCCCATATGTGCAGTTCACAACATCTGTATATGCTGAGAATGGAATATTTTGAGACACTTCCTACTTTCAAAAGATGCTTCTAGTGTAAACATCCAGTAACAAGATCTTTTAGGTAAAGGTTTCCCTTGCTTGAAAGCCAGTCATATCTGACTCTAGGGTTCAGTGCTCATCTCTGTTTCAAAGCCAAAGAGCCAGTGCTGTCTGATTCTCCAGACATTTCCATGGTCATGTCGCAGGCATGATTAGACACCAGAGTGCACGGAATGCTGTTTACCTTCCCACCGAAGTGGTCCCTATTTATCAACTTACAATTTCTTGCTTTCAAACGCTAGGTTGGCAGGAGCTGGGACAAAGATGGGAGCTCATTCCATCCTGCAGTACTCAGGTATCGAACTGCTGGCCTGCCGCTTTCCAGTCAGTGTCTCAAATTACACATTACAATCTCAAATTACAATAATATTATTTTCATTTCTGACAAAATCAGCTACAATGTCTATAGAACTAGGGATGGGGCTTAAAATCCCTTTTTGTACCTCTTCAGACAAACATGGATAACACCCCTCCCCCTTGATCCATGTCATTTTGCATATTGGCAGCCAAAATTACATTTCTGTGTTCTGAAATGGGTAGCTTCTACCCAAATATTCTTTTAATATGTATTCAGACAGTTTTAATACTGTGTCAAGCATTCAGGAAGGTGGTTCAGTTGAAGCTCAGATCTATGAGCTTCAACTGAGGATCAAACTAGATCTTAACAAGAATGTATTTTCTTTGTGATTAATCCATTTTCCCTTCTGCAGTGGGATTTTTTTCCAGCAGACTAGCACATAAATCCATGTTTATGCTTCTATGACTGATCACAAATAAAGCATACTAAATACAAGACAGCTATTATGTATAGCTCCGAAATATCACATCCTAGAACAAATATGTTTCAACTCTTGAGGGAACACTGCCCAAAAAGAGAGAGTGTGTGTGTGTGCTAAATGCATTGTCTACTTGTATCCTGACAGGCTTAGATCTGGCAGTTTTAGATGGGGATTCACAACATGTTAAACCCCTTAAGTGTCACTAATGCTCAGCATTACACAGAATGTAGAGACAAAGGAAGAAGGAGAGAACATGCTAAATATAGGACAAATTCTCAACAACATCTACAGTCAGGACCAAGACATCATCGTTGCACACTCAGTTTAAAATCAAGGGGGTTGCAGAATGGACTTGGCTGACAGCAGCTGCAGCTGGGAGAGGGATTTCTTTTTTTAAAAAAAGGGGGGTTGTGTCAGATGTGTTCAATCAAATTTTGAACACACCCTATTCCTTGGTTGCATTTTTTGTTGTTGTTCAGTCGCACAGTTGATTCTGACCCTTCGCGACCCCATGGACCACTGCACACCAGGCATCTCTATCCTCCATCATCCTCCTCAACCCACCCAGCTTTGTGCCCATTGTGTCAACAATACCATCTAGCCATCTCATTCTTTGCTGCCCCTTCTTCTTTTGCCCTCCAGCGTTCTCAGCATCAAGGCTTTCTCAAGTGAATCCTCTCTTCTCATTTGATGTCCAAAGTACTTTAGCTTCATCTTTACTATTTGTCCTTCTAAGGAGCAGTCAGCATTGATTTCTTCTAAGATCAACCTATTTGTTCTCCTCGCTTCCAGGGTACTCTCAAAATTATCCTCCAGCACCACATATCAAAGGTGTCTATTCTTCTGCACTCAGCTTATGGTCTAGCTCTCACAACCATACATCACTACCAGAAATACCATTGCTTTGACTATGCAGAATTTTGTTTGCAAGGTGATGTCTCTAGTTTTAACCATGTTGCCCAAATTTCTCATAGCTTGCTTCCCAAGAATTAGTGGCCTTTTTATTTCTTGGCTACAATCTGTAGGAATCGGGGCCGCTAAGGGCCGGAGGTCCCGGAGGAGACTGATCAAGAAACGATACGAGGCAATATGGAGCGTGATCAGATCAGTAGTTTATTGAGGGAAAGCTTCAACATATATAGTGGGAAAAGCGCAACGGTGGCAAAACCGTCCTCTGACAGAAATCACATCACCTGTTTACTCGGGTTAATTGGGAATCTCTCTGAGGGAAGTTAATTAACTGGGATAAACATTGACATGGGGAAACACCATTGTCCAAGGATTAGGCAGGGTTAAACATGGCTTCTATTTGTGCCTGAGATTAGACTGAGACTCGGAGATGAGTGATTACTCTAATGGGTAACAGAGTTAGATATCTGCTCTCTCAGCAGATCCGCTGGCCAGGTCAAGGAATTGGGTGAATCAAACCCTATCATTTATCCACCCCCCCTTAATTTCTCTGCCCGCAGAGCCCACGGCTCAAGGAGCGTTCTCCCGAAGTGGCCTCTGCGCGGGCCGTTCCATGCCCACCGGGCACGGGGAATCCACATCTCCCCTTTAATTTTAATTTAAGGACCTGACCGGCGACTCTGCATAAGAGGGGCATCAGCTGCTGAGCGGGAATGGCGTTTCGGGGTTTCTTCTTGGGGCGGCACTTCGAGATCAGTGAGGGAATACATTGTGCAAAGCAGCATAACGCTATGCCTAGTATAATCACCCCCACAACTACCTTGAGTACCGTCTGGAGCCACCCCCACGGGATCCACGACCACATCCAATTCCACAATGAACTCCACCATGTTCCCCATGCAGAACCTTCTCTTATGCCCTCGACTATGGTGTGGAGGGCCGTGAGCTGACTCTGTACCTTGCGGGAGTTGTCAGTAAGATTGAAGCAACACATACCATGGAAAGATTCGCAACCCAAATGATGAAGCAATAAGAGGTAGTCTATAGCCGCTCTATTGTCAAGTATGGCATGGCGAAGCTCTGCCTGCTCCTGGTTGAGCAGTGCTATCGCCGAGGAGGTATGGTTGATGGCTTTGGCTAGACCGCAAGCCAACCGACTAATCCTCCGAGCGTTGCCGACGGCTAAGCCTGGCACGCCGATTATGCTGACCGCCAACGAGACGTATTCGGCTGGACTCATAACTCTAAAGCTGCTCTCACATGAGCTGTCTAACTGGGTGGTGCGAGTGTGACGTATGGGTGCGGAAACATTTGTGACATTTGTGCTTGGGGTGACCATATCCTTAGTGGGGAGTAACAGTGTCAAATGACTAATGCAACAAGTAGCGTCTGATACATTTGCAGGAATATAGTTCCACGTGTACTGATTACATGTGAAGAACCAACCAGATGGTAACGTAACATGAGCATACATTGAACCAAGCTTCACTGGGTTATTGCAAGTCCAATTGCCACTGCCAACGTAGAGGCAGCGGCGCCGGGTTCGACCGACTGAGGAGCAGCCGGTCATTCGAGCACAAGTAGTGTTCGGGCTGACCGCCACTCGAGGAGTGTGGAGAGTGGCTGCATCAGCCGGCAAAGTCATGGTGAGCCGCATCTCCCAACGGGCATACTCTGCAGAAGCCGCTGGGTTGTATGGGCTGAAAATCCGTTTCACGAGCCAATCCCCATCCCTGGGGTATGCGCCTGGAGAGTGGCACACTGGGATGAGGCAGGTACTCAAGATTGAGGCAGAACCAATGTCCTGTCTCAGGCAAAAATCGGACTGGTTGACGAGGCCAGCCAACCTTTCCCAAATGTTGTACTGCATCCTGGCAGAAAGGTCTCCGCCAGGCACCAAATCATTGGCTTTCAACAAGGTAGCCTCCCCCGCAAAACAGGGAGAGGATCAGGATGATGGTGGCTGCCATGGCGTTGGCGTGAATTCGGGCAAAGACTGCAGCCGTGAGGTTCTCCGGTGTCGGTTCCTTCTCCTCGCGTTGGAGGGCGTCCTCGGCCTCACTGCAAAGGACCTTGACCATCCCCCAGGTGACCTTCGGCACCGTCAGTGGCCGTCTCCTCCGGCTGGTTTTGTCGGTCAGGGTGAGGTCCTCCATCTCCGGGATCGGACTCGGGTCGGTCTGGGTCCACACCATGTGGACCCAGAAGGGTCCGGTGGCACCCGATATCGGACCATCGGCCGCGGGAGAGCCTCCGAATGGCGGAAGTGCTTCTCCTGCGGCGTGCAATCCGAAAAAACATTAAGGTGATTGTAAGTGAACAATACCTTATTCAGACAATGCTGTGCCTGAGCCTGTGACTTGGGGAGGGCTGGTGGCTCCCCCCTTTCTGTTTGTTTGTCAATATAGGACTTGAGCGTCCGATTGACCCGTTCCACAATCGCTTGCCCCTGCGGATTGTAAGGAACGCCAAAAGTATGCTTAATATCCCAAGTGGCCATGAAGGCCGCCAGCTGCCTGGAGCTGTAGGACGGGGCATTATCGGTTTTAATTTGCCGCGGCTTGCCCATTGCCGCGATGCAGGAAAGGAGGTGCTGCTCCACGTGGGAAGCAGTCTCCCCTTTCTGCGCCATTGCCCAAACGAATTGAGAAAATGTGTCAATGCAAACGTGCATGTACTGCCATCTGCCAAACTGCGGAATATGCATGACATCCATCTGCCACACTTGGTTAGCCTCTGTCCCTTGTGGGTTGACCCCCCACGAGCCCCCCCCCCCCCGGTGCCCCTGCACAATGCTAGCAAGAGCGAACTATGCCTTGGGCTTGAGAGAGTGGCAGATTGAACTGTCTGGCTAACGCTTTGGCATTTTGGTGAAAAAAGGCATGACTCTGAATTGGAGTAGTAAAAACACCTAAAACCGAACGTTGCTGAATTTCCTTTGCCGCCGCATCTGCTCTGCTATTGCCCGCGGAAATCGGACCCGGCAGGTCTTGATGACTGCGGATGTGGGCAATATAGAGCGGCTCCGTGCGGTTTCGCAAATGAAATTGAGCAGTGAGAAACAGACTAAGCAGATTTTTGTCTATCGCGGGAGTGATGTATGCTCCCGGTAGACTGTGAAGCAAATTCCTGACATACTGACTATCTGTAATGATGTCTAAACGTTCTTTGGCGAAGGTGCGCAAGGCAAGGTTCACCGCTGCCAACTCTGGCCGCTGTGCGGACTTCTGTGGAAGAGTTAACAGCGTGCGCCAAGCCTGGCCCTCCTGCCAAGTCAAGACACCATATGTGCGACCACCATCAGTAAAAACTGTCCTGGCCCCCTGAAGCGGAACCAGCGAGAGCAATTCGAACAGGCTGACTGTCTGCGTTTGAAGTGAGACGAGTCTGGGGTCTTTTGGCAAGTGGTATGCCAAGCATCCGGTGAATCCTTCCAAAGCGATTGGAAGCGAGTCACCGAGCTGCATAAATTGCTGAATTTGTTCCTTGGTGAATGGAACTACAATTTTGGCCAAATCGTGCCCTGAGATGTCCCTAGCTCTCAGCCTTCCGCGGTAGACCACCGCGGAAACCAGCTCTTGGGGAGGAACGATGTTCCGGGAAGAGGTGTTCGGCAAGTACACCCATTCCACGATACTCGCTCCTTTCTCGGAGTCTACTCCTAGAGCTCCGGTGAACATGGATCCTGCCCTTACGATGTACAAATTCAGGATCGGAGCATATGGCCCTGGGGTGATCCCACCTCTGGCTGAGAACTTGGTTCACTTTTTCGAGAGCTAAGCGCGCTTCTCGAGAAATGTGTATCCGGTCTGCCGGCTGCTTACCTAAAGTTAGCAGCGAGAAGAGCGGTTTCAAAAGATCCGTATCCAATCGGAACGGTCTGGCCCAATTGATATTACCCAGAACTTGCTGCAATTCTACAAGGGTGATTGAGTCCTGTAAATTGATCTGAGGCAAAACTGGTGCTGCGAAAGAGCGGAGAAGCCGATGACCCAAGTATGAGAAGGGCTCGGTTCTCTGCACTTTCTCTGGGGCAATGAGTAAACCTTTGTCCCCCAGGCTGGCCTGGAGGTCAGAAAACATTTCGCTGCCGAGTTGCGGCACCGCGACCAAGATGTCATCCATGAAATGGCAAACTATCGCTTTTGGGTAAAGGTTTCGGAACTTTGCCAGTGCGTTGTGAACATAAATTTGGCACAGGGTGGGCGAATTGAGCATGCCCTGTGGCAAAAACTTTCCACGCGTAACGCTGCGCAGGCTCACTGTGGTTCACAACTGGCACCGTAAAGGCGAACCTTTCCCGGTCCCTGGGGTCTAAGGGGATTGTATAAAAGCAATCCTTGAGATCTACGACTAGGATCTCCCACCCCTCGGGAATCGTATTAGGATTTGGGATGCCGCATTGGAGCGGACCCATTGGCTGTATGCACTTATTGATCTCTCTGAGATTGTGGAGGAGTCGCCACTTCCCTGACTTCTTTTTTATGACAAAAATTGGCGAATTCCATGGACTTGTGGACTGTTCTATATGTCCTGCGTCTAGCTGTTCTCTAACCAGCTGCTTAAGGGCAACTAACTTCTCTCCCACTACCGGCCATTGTTCTACCCAGACCGGTGTATCGGTGAGCCACTTAAGTGGCAACGCCATTACCCAAAGGTAAGCGTAGCACCGTACTGCTATAAAATGTCTCGCCCCCAAAGGTTGATGTGCACGTCAAGAATGTGCGGCCGAATTACCGCCATGCCGTCAGCCCTTGGGATTTTGACTGTTACCCATTCTTGGCTCCTAAACGCTTCCTGAACACCGCCTACCCCCCACACATCGGAGACCGGCTCAATGGCCCACTCCCTTGGCCACTGGCCCCTACTTATCACGCTGACATCTGCTCCGGTATCTAACAGGCCTGAGAATGATCTATTATTCAGAAATACCTCAATAACCGGGCGCTGTTTCCACTCAATGTTGGTTTCCACTGTCGCTAAGACCTGGTATCCTTGTACTGCCTCACTGGCGCTCGAGCGGTCCTCTGACCGGGACTCGAAGCTGTCACTGAGCCTTCCCTGGCTGTCTGCTGGCGAGTGACAAGGAACCATGATCAGTTGCGCTAAGGTGTCTCCCTTGTGAATTGTTTGGGGCAGGTGAGTCCACAACTGAACTTGGAGAACGCCTGAAAAATTCGAGTCAACGACTCCTGGAATTACAAGAATTCCGCGTGCTCCTGCTACACTACGGGGCAAAACTAAACCTATAAAGCCCTTGGGCAGTGGACCCATGTACTGGGAGTCCACCAGATAGACCGTGCCTGGCAGGTCGCATGTAACGTCTGCCTGACAAGTCAAATCTAGCCCTGTGCTACCCTTGGGGCTGGCCTGTGCCCTCGCAGTGCCTGGAGTGTGACCTGAATCTAGTCTAGCTCTGGCGAGCCTTGAATCTGGGAAGTCTCTGTTTGGACCGGGGCCAGAGACGTGCCCGCGCGCCGGTTTCCCGAACTCGGACAGTTTCTGGCCCAATGGTAGCCTTTCTTGCACTTCAGACACAGGGTGTTCGGAGCCTTGGAATGGCCGGAATTTTGTCCGCCTCCCTTGGATCGGCACTCCCTAGCGAAGTGACCGACCTTGCCACAATTGTGACATGCTCCTTGGGTCTTTCCTTTAGGTCTTCTACCCCCTTGCACTGCTGCCGCTAGCAAACCCATTTTATAGGATTCTGTGCCAACGTCGGCGCAAGCTCTAATCATGTCCGTGAGAGTCAAGTCAGGACGATTGCCCAGTGACTGCAAGATTTTACGGCAGTCTAAATTGGCATTGTCCTTGGCTAGCTTGATCATGAGCTCTTGCTGGGCTTCCTCATTATCGATCTGCCTACTAATCGCCTCTTCCAAGCGACTGATGAAATCCATGTAGGGCTCTTGGGCTCCCTGCTTGACTGCGGTATAGTTCTTAGCCACCTTGCCGGTCGCAGGGACCTTGAAAAAAGCCCTAAAGGCAGCCTCTGCCGACATCTGGAGAGTGGCGAGTGGGAAGTTGATCTGCTCATCGATGGATTCGAAGGCACCCGAACCATATAACTGGTCAGGAATTACTGCGCCTCCCATCCTGGCAGCCCTAGTTTGAGCCTCAAGGCGAAACTCACTATCCCAAATCAAGTACTGGCTAGGGTTGAGCATCATCCGCATGACGGCTTTCCAGTCATGAGGAATGAACATGGTGTTCTCGCACACTTGCTGAAGCGTGCCCCTTGTAAATCGGCTTTGGAGCCCTGTCTCTGAAATGGCCTTCCGTATAGCCATGAGCAGCTTGTACGGGACTGGTGAATGAACTATCTTCTGAGCCCCCGTGAGGGCATCCATTTCTAGGCGAATTGGACAAATCTGACTAAGCTCAGCTAGTTCTTCCGCTGGCAACTCCCCCTTCTTCAGTTCTTCCTCAACTGTGCGCTGAAGGGCACTCTTGGTAACTAGGGAACCTGGGGCTGTCAGGGAAGCGCCTGCGCTCCCCATTCCTTGCATTCTGTCGGTGACGTCTGCAGCTGTCACTGAGGGAAAGTTCCCTACGCTACTCTGCCTAAACTGTAATGACGGATAGAGCGCCGTGGGTGCCGTTGGCTCAGCTGGCACTGGGGGTTCTTTGGCCTCTACCCGGACTGGTTCTATCTCCGCTAAGAGTTTCCTACATTTGTTCCAAGTGCGAATTACGCCTCCTGGAGCTTTCGGGGGTTGCTGAATGCAGTCTCCTATCTGATCCCAGAGCTCAAGGGTTAACGTACCTACTTCTGGGTAAAGCAGGCAGTGTTCCCTTAGGTACGCCAAAAATCTCGGTAGCTCTCTGCTGTGGAACTTTAACTGAAATACCCTGGCCAGGATTATAAACTCTTCTTCACGAGTTTTTTGGCTATTAGACGGACGCTGTCGCTGAGGACAGGTCCCCATATTACCTGCGAAGGGTCCTCCGAAGTTTCCTCCTCGGGACGGGTCGACGCATCTTGGGCAAGTAATAGGTTCTGGCGACGATTCTCTGGGTAGAGCTCGGAGCGTGGTCCCCTACCACGGGCCCTCGGTGGCCTCTGCACTGTCAGGGCTCACAGCTGACCCTGCGGAACGCGTTTTCTCCGTAACCTGCAAGCCGCCGCGAAAGCCGGGAGCAAACTGTAGGAAGCCTCTCGGTAGTGCCTCGCTGCGTAGGCCGTTCTCCCGACCGGCTGGTTTACCGGCCGGGCTGCCGCGCTGTCCTCCGGGACGATTGCCCGTGGTTCAAGCGCAGAACCAGGCCATGTGTCTCTCTGAGTAGACCGCTCGGGGGTCGCTTACTCACGAGTAGATCACGTCGGGGTCACCAGGTGTAGGAATCGGGGCCGCTAAGGGCCGGAGGTCCCGGAGGAGACTGATCAAGAAACGATATGAGGCAATATGGAGCGTGATTAGATCAGTAGTTTATTGAGGGAAAGCTTCAACATATATAGAGGGAAAAGCGCAACGGTGGCAAAACCGTCCTCTGACAGAAATCACATCACCTGTTTACTCGGGTTAATTGGGAATCTCTCTGAGGGAAGTTAATTAACTGGGATAAACATTGACATGGGGAAACACCATTGTCCAAGGATTAGGCAGGGGTAAACATGGCTTCTATTTGTGCCTGAGATTAGACTGAGACTCGGAGATGAGTGATTACTCTAATGGGTAACAGAGTTAGATATCTGCTCTCTCAGCAGATCCGCTGGCCAGGTCAAGGAATTGGGTGAATCAAACCCTATCATTTATCCACCCCCCTTAATTTCTCTGCCCGCAGAGCCCACGGCTCAAGGAGCGTTCTCCCGAAGTGGCCTCTGTGCGGGCCGTTCCATGCCCACCGGGCACGGGGAATCCACAACAATCACCATTTGAAGCGATCTCTGATCCTATGAAAGTAAAATCTGTCACTGCTTCTACTTCTTCCCCATCTATTTTCCAGGGTCTGATTCAATTCAATTTTTAATTTATACCCCGCCCTACTCAGCATAAGCCAACTCAGGGCGGCATCCAACATATAAATAAAGGTAAAGCATGGCAATACAATAATACAAAAAGATAAATCCATACAATCCAGTACAATTACAAATTTCAAAACAAGTACAATTTTACAGTAAACATCGTTTAAATACTGAAATTACAGGGGAAAAATTACAGCAATTAATTGCACAGCACCCCCGGCTACGCAACGTCCATGATGGAGCCTCGTGACTCAACGTCCATAATGGAGCCAAGAGAAAAGGACCATCCCCAACCCAACTGAGGCAGGAAAATATCCAAGTGGCTAAGGCAATGGTCTTCTTCACGGCTCCGCCACGGGCAAATGGACACAGCTGTGCTCCCACCTCCTCTGACCGGACGGACCATGGGAGGGAGCCGAGTTGTTGTGGTGGCTTGGCAACGGCAGCTTTTGAGGGCTCCGCCACAGGCAAACAGGCACAGCTGTGCTCCCACCTCCCCTGACCGGACGGACAGGGGGAGGAAGCCGAGGTGTTGCCATTATCTTGGTTTTCTTGATGTTGAGTCTCAAGCCAGCTTTTGCACTAGGCAGGCTCAAATATATCTTAAGCTGTACAAAAAGCAGTCAAACAATCATTAGCACACAGTGAGAAAACAGTAGCAATGATAAAACAGTACTTTGAGATGCTTGGCATGTTATCTGGCTTATTTAAGATTATTCATATTAACATCTCCAGAGCTGTGAGATGTAGTTTTTCACACCTTTGCCCAAAACGAGTCAGTGGGCTATTTGACGAAGGTGTTAAGTGATTCCCAGCTGTTCAACGATCTAGGCAGGTTCTGCCTACAGTAGGGCTAATTTGCTCCTAAATTTTGTTTTGCATTTGCACAAGATTAGTTTTAAAGTGGTACTTAATATATTATTGGGCTACAGGTCATGCCCTAGAGAAATCTTTCTCTCACTTTTCTTTCTTTTAATTAGGAGATCAATAATGTAATTCTATGGTTAATTATAACTTCTTAGCCTCTTTACAGTTTAATTTGTTAACCTATCATCATTGTTCCCTCTGGCCTATTTTATTAGGATTCTCTTTCATTACTGAGGTCAAAACTGTTCTTTTTTTATCCAGTGAGAATTTACATTAGAGCATTGCATTAAAACATTAGGGTTTCTAGCCCACGCCACAACTCCCAGACTGTAAGGTTCCACTGAAGGCAATACTTTAAAATGCCACTCAGCAGAACAGCTCATATTAGGATCCCAGGATTGCTCCCTGCAGTGTTTAATTGAAAACAGATCCCTGCATGGCTGATCCTTTAGAGAGCTACTATCAGTCAGACTGGATAATATTGGGCTAGATTAGTAGTTATCTAACTTGGAGGTCCTGATGATCTGGGACTACAGATTGAGGTCCGGCCGGACATCCATCTATGGTAATGGAGTAGACCATACCAGGGGTGTGCTGGGCTTCTTGGGAGGGTGATGGACAGGAATTGATGGGGGCAACTATTAGGGGTTGGGGGGAGAAATCCCATACATTCCCATTACCTCTGCCTGCCTCTGGGGGCGCCAGTCACTGTGGCACACCATGAAGAGTCCCTGTATCCCTGTGGGCTAGCACACCATTGGACCATACAGCCAGCAACTCAACCCTGAGTGTTGGGCAGTGGTAAATAACCTGACTCCCTGAAGGGGTCAACAGCTACAGGTGAACGAGCCCCTTTAGGTGGGGTGATGATCCCCCTCAGAGGGGGAAATGCCAATGGAAACCATCATATTGGGCCCAATGGTGAAATGAGCGGAGGAGGAACAACTTCACTATTCTGATTCAGAATGGTCGTGGAGGTGGAAGAGGCCATGCCAGATGGACTGGCTGTGAAGGTGCACCTTGTCAATATCCTCAAGGCTGTGGCAGTCCATTTCAGTCCCAGTGTCAAATCCTGCATGTTTCATTTCATATGTGCTGCAGGAGATGGCTCCATGATCACAGTGTGTGGGTCACTTCA
The DNA here is from genome assembly GCA_035047345.1 of Bradypodion ventrale. Taxonomy (NCBI): domain Eukaryota; kingdom Metazoa; phylum Chordata; class Lepidosauria; order Squamata; family Chamaeleonidae; genus Bradypodion; species Bradypodion ventrale. Next base: position 231,569,833 of record JAWDJE010000002.1, on the reverse strand, counting down.
TGGCAAGCTGTGATCCACCTTAAACAAATTCACATCAATTGCATTTCCCCTGAAAACATTCTCAGGGGGAAAAATGTATACTCGGACATGGGGTGCAGCCGCAACCGCCATCAAGTCCCAGAAATCTTGGCCGACATGATGCATAGGGCCTGTATCAAGAACAGCACTCTCAAATTCACTGCCACTGTGATGGCAGAGGTAAAGTGGTTATTTTTTACACTTGGAAAAGTTGTGATATTTAAATCACTCCTGAATACTCTCCTGAATACTCATAAGAACATAAGAACAGCCTTGCTGGAACAGGCTACAGCCCATCCAGTCCAGCATTCTGTCTCACACAGTGGCTCACCATTTCCTTCAGGGTATTCCCAAGCAGATGCCTTCACCTGCTTACGATTCCCTGGAAATGGCATTGAGAGATATCCTACCTATCTCTCCAACCCGGAGGTTGTCCTTAAGTATCCATAATTATAGCCATTGATACCCTTGTCCTCCATGAACTTGTCTAATCCTCTCTTAAAGCTGTCAAGACTGACAGCTGTCACCACTTCTTCTGGCAGGGAGTTCCATAGACCAGTAATCCTCTCGGTGAAAAAGTACTTTCTCTTATTTGTTTGAGAACTAGTACCCAAAAGTTTCATGGAGTGTCCCCTAGTTCTAATGTTATGCGATAGGGAAAACAGTTTTCCTTATCTACTTTGTCCACACCGTGCATGATTTTATAAACTTCAATCAGGTCACCTATTAGACGTCGTCGTTCAAGAGTGAAGAGGCCCAACCGTTGCAGCCTCAGATGGTAAGGAAGGTGTTCCAGTCCCCTAATCATTCTGGTTGCCCTCCTCTGCACTTTTTCCAGCTCCATAATATCCTTCTGGAGGTATGGCGACCAGAACTGTACACCGTATTCCAGATGGGGCCTCACCATAGATTTATAAAGAGGCAAAATGACACTTGCTGACTTATTTTCTATACCCTTCCTAATGATCCCTAGCATTGAGTTTGCTTTTTTCACTGCTGAGGCATACTGGGTTGACACCTTCATTGAGTTGTCCACCAGGACACCAAGGTCCCTTTCCTGGTTTGTCGCAGAGAGTTCAGACCCCATCAGTTTATAAATGTAATTGGGGTTCTTTGCCCCAACATGCATCACTCTGCACTTACTAATGTTGAAGCTCATTTGCCACTGTTTTGCCCACTCCCCCAATGTCAAGAGATCCCTCTGGAGCTCCTCACAATCTCTCACAGTTTTCACTACCCTGTATAATTTAGTGTTGTCAGCAAATATGGCTACCTTGCTATTTACTCCTACCTCTATATCATTTATGAAGAGGTTGAAAAGCAGGGGTCCCAGTACTGAACCTTGGGGGACCCCACTCTTTACTTCCCTCCACTTGGAGAAGTGTCCATTTAGTGCTACCCTCTGTTTCCTGTCCCTTAGCCAGTTGCTGATCCAGGACAAGACCTGTCCCTTTATTCCATGACTGGTAAGTTTATTCAAGAGCCTTTGGTGTGGGACCTTGTCAAAAGCCTTCTGAAAGTCCAGATAAACAATGTCAACTGGATCCCCCTTATCCACGTGCTTGTTGACACTCTCAAAAAATTCCAACAGATTAGTGAGGCATCATTTGCCCTTGTAAAAGACATGTTGGCTCTCCTTTAGCAGCGCCTTCTCTTCTATGTGCCTATTAATTCTATCTTTTAGGATGGTTTCCATCACTTTACCTGGGACACATGTCAAACTGACAGGTCAGTAATTTCCTGGATCACCCCTGGATCCTTTTTTGAAAATTGGTATTACCTTCGCTACCTTCCAGTCATCAGGCACAAAGCCTGATTTGAGGGAAATATTATATATTTTGGCTAGGCGATCAGCAATTTCATCTTTAAGTTCCCTAAGAACTCGTGGATGGATGCCATCTGGTCCTGGTGATTTGTTAGTGTTTAGTTTAACAAGACATGCAAGGACCTCCTCCCTGGTTATTTCTATCTGGCTTAATTCTTCGGTTTCCCTCCCTACGAAGATAGGCTCTGTTTTGGGCATGTGGTCTCTGTCTTCTTCAGTGAATACTGAAGCAAATAATTCATTGAGTCTCTTTGCAATTTCTGTTTCCTCTTTAATAACCCCTTGCCTTCCATTGTCATCTAATGGTCCAATGGCCTTCCTAGTTGGGTTCTTACCTCTAATGTACTTAAAGAAGTCTTTGTTATTTCTCTGAGTATTTTTAGCTATACGCTCCTCAAAGTCTTGCTTTGCTTTCCTGATTGTTGCCTTGCATTTGTTCTGCCAGAATTTATGTTTCTGCCTGCTGTCCTCATTCGGACAAGCCTTCCATCTTCTAAATGAGCTTTTCTTGCTCTTGATCACTTCCCGAACAGCTCCTGTAAGCCACATTGGAGTCCTCTTGGACCTGGCAGTGCCCTTTTTCCTTTTGGGTATGCATTCCAATTCGGCCTCTGTTATTGTTTTTCTAAACAGCCTCCATGCCTCTTGGAGTGTTTGGACTCTCTCAATTTTCCCTTTCAGCTTCTTTTTTACTAGTTTCCTCATCTTTGGGAAATTTCCTTTTTGAAAATTTAAGGTTTCTGTGTTAGATTTAATCAGTGACTTGCGGTCTATGATCAAGTTAAACATAATTGAGTTGTGGTCACTGTTCCCTATTGGATCAGTCACATTAACATCTTGCACCAGATCCTGAGTATTACTCAGGATCAAGTCAAGGATTCATGTACCTCTCGTTGGGTCTTCAACCATCTGTCCCAGGGAACAATCATTTAGCATATCTAGGAACTTTATCTCTTTATCATGTGCTGAACAACAGTTCACCCAGTCTATGTGAGGGTAATTGAAGTCCCCCATTATAACCAGGCTTCCCTTCTTGGATGCCTCCTTTACAACATTCTCCAACTGCCAGTCTCCCTCAAGAGTTTGGGTCGGAGGCCGATAGTATATGCCTACTGTTAGACCATCCTTGTGGCCTGGTACTCTTACCCACAGAGCTTCTAATGGTGACTCCAAATCACCTAGATATTCCAATTCATACGATTTTATCACTTCTTTGACATACAAGGCTACACCACCTCCCGTTTGCCCCTTCCTATCCTTCCTGTACAGTTTGTAGCCTGGGATAACTGTATCCCATTGGTTATCATCCATCCACCAGGTTTCAGTGATACCAATAATATCAATATTCTTATCTATTGCTAAGTATTCCAGCTCCCCTATTTTGTTCCAGAGGCTTCTGGCATTTGTATACAAGCATTTATATATGCTTTCCTGATACAGTCTTTTGAGTCCAGTTGCATTGTTAGACTGCCTTTTGCATCCTTCTGCTAGAGTGCTGGTGACTAGCTCCTTGCTCTGCTCAGTAATTTTTGCATCCTCCTCACTACTCAAGTACACACTTTCCCGAACCGGATGCTGCTCAGCTCCTGTCGGCTTTCCCCCAGTTATCAGTTTAAAAGCTGCTCTGCAGCCTTTTTGATGTTGAGTGCCAGCAATCTGGTCCCATCATGGTTCAAATGTAACCCATCCCTCCGGAACAGATTTGGCTTGTCCCAAAATGTTCTCCAGTTCCTGACAAATCTGAAACCCTCCTCTCGACACCACCACCTCATCCACGCATTGAGGCTTCTGAGCTCTGCCTGCCTGGTAGATCCTGAGCGAGGGACAGGCAGCACTTCTGAAAATGCTACCTTGGAAGTTCGGGACTTCAATCTTCTTCCTAACAACCTGAATTTGGCTTCCAGGACAGACCGCTTGGCCTTCCCAACATCATTGGTACCAACGTGTACCATGACAACTGGCTCGTTCCCAGTTCTCTCTAACAATCTATCTAGATTTCTTGTGATGTCTGCAACTTTTGCACCTGGCAGGCAAGTCACCATACAGTTATCATGTGCATCACAAATCCATTTCTCTGTATTTCTATTTATTGAATCGCCTAGTACTAGGAGCCTCTCTCCTGCAATCTGTTCATCTACATGCACCTCATCAACCATATTAAGGGAGAGAACCTCAGTTTGTTCCTGTTGTTTATCTTCCTGGATCTCATCAAGTGTGATGAAGGAGAGATCATCAGGTGGAACCAGTTGTTCCTCTGTGTGTTCCTCGTCAGGTGAGATGAGGGAAAGAGCCTCAAATTTATTCTGTAATTTCAGACTCTCAGAGTGATCCCCTACTCTTCTCCTCCTTTGAGTCACATTCCTCCAAACATCTCCCTCCTGAGTTAGTGAAGGGCCTTCTCCCTCAGAACTGTGCCCTGTCTCTTCTTTGTCCAGCATAGTCTGCTCCGCTCTGTCCAAGAACAGCTCAAGCTCCTTAATTTGTTGATTGTTAGATATGCGGGCCTCTAGCTGCTGGACCTTCACTTCTAGTAGTGCAACCAGCTTGCACTTGCACTTCTCTCTACCCAGAAAACTCTGAAAAGAGCCACCATAAATCTGAATTGACTTGACAGTTCATTATTACACACACACACACACACACACACACACACACACACACACACACACACAACATGCCTTCTCATCTGCATTGCAAGGTAGAAGGAAAGGAGTGGTGATCATAACTCCCTACATACACACTCACACACCCTTTATCAATAATTCAGAGTCTAGCAAGGGAATCTGTATGTGGCCACATACGTGCAATGGCTCTTCATTGTTATACTGGGGAAAGATTTATTATCAACCCCACTGTCTTTAAATATTTCCCCCAGTCCTGCTACACCTTTGTTCCAGAAGCAGAAGAACGCTTTTGGCATACATCTTTTTTCTAAATTCTATCTAGCAACTTAGTACACAATACAATACTAGCAAGTAGGAGGAGGTTAAACAGTTTGAAATGAGCTAAGCCTCAAGGGAAGATGAAAGCCAACTTGAGTAACTTGATAAAGTTGTAAGGAATGGTCTCTCTTTGGGTCTTCCATTCATATAAAGGAAACAGTGGGGAACAGTTAGTTTTCTTTCATATTTATTTTTTTAACCATAGTTTCCATGAAATAAGGATTCCTTTCAAAGGTAGTTACATTCAAAAGGTGTTGATATTTGTGCTGCTTGCAAGATTTCAATGTCTTGGCTAACCTATTGTATGTTGCTCCGTGGGATAATAACTGGTGTGCATTCAAAAGTCCAATATTCAGTCACAGAAGACAAATAATGTTCCTCCCCCTGGAGACTTACGGCATACTTAAGTAAGAGGATTCTGGATAACAGCTCTACTCAATTATTATGGGAATTTTGATGGGTGATCAATCGATTGAATGATTTTCCTATAAAGCAACTAGAATTAGTACTACAATGTACAGGGATTGCTCTAAATCAGGGATTCCCAACCTGCAACCCATGGGCCAGATGCGGCCCGTGATGCCATTTCATACGGCCCCCACTGCCTTCACCACACCAGGAAGTGCCATGTGATGGAGGAAGGGCAAAATAGCCATCCGGCCCCTGAAGCTGTTTGAGGGAGTGTGACCCTGGCCCCAGCTTAAAAAGGTTGAGAATTCCTGCTCTAAATCGACCCTCAAGTAACATGGAAGGCATGGGTATTTACATGCACATGTAAAGGCTCCTCTATGTTTTGGAACTGTTAGCACGTGCAAATACTGTGCTATTGTTTTAAGGTGACTCATTATAAAGCAGTCATCTCAGGGACTTGATTTTTGGGCAGCAGACAAAATATTGTGGTGTTCACTGTCATATAAACACTGCTCTATTAATTATTATTGTATGTAGAGGTCAGATGACAACCCAAAAGTATGTAACTTAAACTTGATATCTCTCATCATTTACTCTCATAAGAATCTCCCCAGTGGTGGACTCCCAAAAAATTTACTACCACACTGTGGGCATGGTGTGGTGGGCGTGTCCAGGGGGAAAACCCTGCATTACACCCAGATTAGGACTATAGTACTGTACTTTATTTCAAAACTTGGATGGGCGGAGCCAGCCAGAATTTCTGCTACCGGTTCTCATGAACTGGTGCGAACCTGCTGATGTCCACCATTGAATCTCCCACAACAAGGGATTTCAGACCAGAAGGGAATGCCAGCACTCTATGCACTTGCTACTGTTGCTGAAAATGGCCAAATTGCAGCTTGTGTGGGTACCAAAAAGAATACATGCACCAAAAGTAGGAGAGAAAGGCTTTATTCTTCTATATGCATACGGGCTCGCTGCCTGGCATCAAAGAGTGAGGAATGAAGAGACAAAAGTCTTTTTATAAAGAGACAGATGTCAGCCATCTGAATAAACAAAATTTACATTAGGCCAGAACTGGCCTGACAAAACTCCCTTACCATGTACTAAGTTCTTTTGCATAACAACTCAGTTCTCTTACATGCTTCCTGGCATGTACACAAATGTATGGGGCTGGGGCAAGGGAGACTTTTACCCTTCATTCACTTAAAGTTCACAATGGGCTTTCTTTGGTTAAACTACCATAGGCCCATGCTGTGCTAGTGTGCCTACAAATCTGATTCTATTCCGTCAAACAGAAAAGAAGAACTGAAGCTGTGTGTGGAATTCCAATGACAGGCAACAGAGGCCCCATACATTAGATATGGACTCCAGTCAAATCAAGTTTCCGTTGAATCAGTCCAAGGCAATTCTGACTATTTTCTGAATCATCAAATTGGAGCTGGCGCCAGCTCTTGTGACCAGTGCATGGCCCAAGCATTAATTATTTAAGGATTTGTATATTCAAAGATCTGCACAAGCAGAAGGCGCTTCAGGCCTAGCATGGTTTAGGGTATTTTGCATGCAATGCAAAGGCTGTGATTTTGCTTTGAATGATAACCTAAGAACTTGCCCGTATGAGGCAGCTGTTCTCAAACATTTGCAAAACAGTCATTTGTCTGGGTCGATCTGGAGCTAGGAGGAATTGATTTGGGTGTACACAAATTCTGAGCTCTATCATTGTGCCATAGCCTTACTCCCAGAGCTCTGAAAAGAGGGAGAACAAAGCACTAGCAGGAAAATCCTTCAAATAAGGAGGAAATGGGCCCAATTGGAGGTGAATTCTGCTCTTGAAAGCAAGCAAGGGCACAACTGTTCAGTTCTCTGCAGCCTCCCATAACACTTTCTTTGCTTCATATATTGGAAATCTGATGAACAAATGGGAAAAATACACTCTTCTAAGCCTCCCGGAAAATGATGTGACAAGTGAACCACCAATTATTACAGACTAGGGAAGGTTTTCCTTCCCTTCCACCCAGACTCTGAGAACTGCCGATCACATTTTGACCAGCTCTTTCCACATTTTGCAGACACTGTGCTAAATATCAGCTGAACAAATTGGCATTGTGTTCAACAGAAATGCTCCACCATCTATCAAAGGGGTTGGAGTGAGAGGAAAATAATGACAAGGCAGAGAAAGGATCTCAGCTGATGATTTTTTGGCGCCACTCAGCTAGGAGAGCAGTTAGGTTTCTGAAAGTACTAAAAAAATAACAGCCTCAAACAAGAGCTGATTTCATGCTTGTTTGACTGCTGGCATGGTGACACCATTTCCTTCTCTTTAGCACCAGTTTGGTCTTTGCTCCTCTGGCAACCTATGCTATTCATTGAAGCAGACTGAAAGAAAAAAAGAAATGGAATTCAAGACAAGACATTCTTCTTCTTTCATGTCTAGACCAGACTTTAAACTGCCAAAACGAAGCCACGTTTTGGCTTCCTTTCATCTGACCTAGTGTGAAAAAGATTAGGTAGCACAACAAGGTTGCCATTGCCCAGGGTATGCCTGATAGTGGTTTAAAAATACCACAGTTTTTGAGGAGGCTCTTTCTGTGTGCCCCCAAGAGAAGCCATGAAAGAAATAGTCTTATACATTGATTTGTACCTCAGTGAGATTGACTTGTTCTCAACTGGAGGTATAGCTACCACCAGTGAGATACAGAAATAGTCTAGGTGGGGACACAAGTTCCTACAACCATTGCAAATAATTCACTCTCCTTCAATCCTCACATCTTCGTGCATGTGAGACAAATGTTGGATAAACAGTAAAATTTATACTCGGGAGTATACCTTTCAACAGAGACTGCAGTGGCTCAAGTAGCTAAGTTGCTGACTGGAAGGTGGCAGGTCAGCAGTTTGATACCTGAATACTGCAGGACAGTGTGAGCTCCCATCTCTGTCTTAGCTCCTGCCAACCTAGCAGTTCGAAGGCAAAAAAATTGCAAATACTGTAGATAAATAGGGACCACTTCAGAGGGAAGGTAAACAGTGTTCTGTGTGCTCCTGTGTCTAGTCATGCGTGCCATATGACCACAGGACCATCTGCAAATGCAGATTGCGCTGGCTCTTCATCTATGAAACAGAGATGAGCACTGAACCCTAGAGTCGGATATGACTGGCTTTCGAGCAAGAGTGACCTTTACCTTTACATTTTAGCTACTCAAAGAGTTGTTTTTTGTTCAACAACCTACTGCAGCTTTTAACATTCTAAAAATTCACTGAAAATAGTAAATATAAGAACATCATATCCATAAACATACTAATGTGGTGTTTGGAAAAGTGAGGGTTTTCTTTCTATCATAGTGGGACCAATGTTTCTTTACCTTGTGGCTGATGGCTTTAAGATATGAAAGGTTTGGAATCCCTACTTTAAAGATTTTATGTCCTTTAAATATTAGACATCAACAAAGGAAACACTTAAAGGCCACTACATAAATATACATTACTAAATAGACAATGATAGAAATCATGATTTGAAAAGAATTGTCATTTTACTATTCATACTCCAAATGTTATCACTTACTTTTTAAACTGAAAGAAAAGTTCTCAGAAACATATCCTAGATATTTTGCCATTATCTTGAAAACAGTATAAAATTAAAAGAGAAAAATAAAAAGGAGGGGAGGAATTAATTGAAACCATTTTATTAATGTTATCTGGTAAATCATTCACAGTTGTCTGCGAAGCCCTTAAGACTTATTTGAAGGGAATATTAATTACAGTTTTATTTCATTTGAAGAAAAATCAAAATGGAAGTGAAAGTGGTAGAGTAATTAATATGATTAAAGAGAAAGCTGAAAGAATCCTACCAGGATGGATGGAAAACTGCAGTGGCTCAAGTGGCTAAGACGCTGACTGGGAGGCGGAAGGTCAGCAGTTTGATTCCCAAGTACTGCTGGATGGAATGAGCTCCCGTCTTTGTCCCAGCTCCTGCCAGCCTAGCAGTTTGAAAGCAGGAAATTGCAAGTAGATAAATAGGGACCACTTCAGTGGGAAGGTAACAGTGTTCCGTGCCCTCCAGTGTCTAGTCATGCCTGCCACATGACCATGGAAACATCTGCAGAAGCAGACAATGCTGGCTCTTCGGCATTGTGAAAAGAGATGAGCACTGAACCCTAGAGTTGGATACGACTTGCTTTTGAGCAAGGGAAACCTTTACCTTTACTTTACCTACATAATTACAGAACAAGTTGTTGAAAATGAAAGCACAAGAATTTGTGCCTGTGACAATGAATGGAAACATACCTAGAAAACAAAGTATTTCTGAGAAAAATGAAATCCAAATGGAGAGTTTGCACTCAGCAACATTGACCTTTGTGTACAACACTGTTTGTGGAAAGCATGAAACCAAATATAAACAGAAATGTGGGTGCCCTATTACCATATTCTCCCCAAAATAAAACCTAACTGGAAAATAACCCCTAGCATGATTTTTCAGGTTGCTTGTATTATAAGCCCCAAAATAAGCCCCAGTTCAGATTGTCAGCCAGACAGATGCATTTAGTACATCGGTTGCAATACATGGCGGGCATGTTAAATTATAAAATAATAATAATAATAATATATAATTAAATACAAATAAATAATAACATTTGCATTAATATTTAAAATAAATGGTAATATAAATTATAATTAAGTATTTTTAAATACCCAAACAGGCACCTTTGGACAAGAGGTAAACACCTATGTAAACAGATGAACTTGAGACTTATTGCCAGATGACGAATCGGAATACAGACACAATGCACAAATAATGTGTGCACTTGGTAACAAATGGACATGATTTTGTCCAATATGAATCTTCATAATTCAATATGTTATGTGTTATAACAAACATATTTAATGCACTAGTGTGAAATATAGGAATGTTTCCTCTGAAAATAAGCCCTAATGCATCTCTTGGAGCAAAAATTAATATAAGACCCTGTCTTATTTTCAGTGAGATATGGTAGTTGAATATGTGAGCTACAGATAGTTGATGTGAATAAGTCTGTTGTGAGGAGGTTCACAGCACGATCGCTGTGGCTAATGGCAAACCATGGCCATAAATCATGGGTGATCGTTCTCCTTACCTCATCTGTTTTTACGCCGTAACTTAGAGGCCCCAGTTTGGGCCTCTGACTCAAGGCTTTTTGGCCCTCCCCACTATGCCCAGGGATGGCACGCAGTCATTCAGCTAGCACGCAGCTTCTGTCCAATTAGCAAGGTGAGCACGAGGCAGACATGCTGATATTTAGCCAATTAAGTAACCTTATGCTATCGCAGGTAACCAATAAGGATATATTGCATACCCTTCTCTGGAATTTTCTTTGTCCTGTTATTCCTAATAAACTCCGACCGGGCTATCTTGCCCTATTGCCTCTTCATGAATTAAGCCTCCGCTGTCTCCTTGAACCCAAAACACAACATCTGGCGACCCGCGACGTGATTGCTGGATCCCAACTCCCCGACTCACCGGCTGGAATAGCCCCTGGTGCACCTCTCAGCTTTCGAGCTCCCGATTGTGAGTATGGGGGGGAGACTTTCTTTAGGGCAAAAGACCCACGCAAAGGAATTGCAGAAACTCATCAAGGAGAGCGGATGTCCAGACATCACGCTTAATAGTCTAGAAGACTTCATTAAGGAAGTCGAATGCCAATGTCCTTGGTACCCAGAAATTGGATCACTCAAACGGGATGATTGGCAAAGAATTGGAACAATTTTATTGGAAGAACCGAGGGCAGCGGTTCATCATTTATTGATTTGGCAAAGAGTTAATGAGGCAGTCAGGAAATTAGTACCAGCAGAGGCATCCCTGACCAATCCTCTGACTCATCCACCCGAGGACCCACCACCTCCTTATCCAAAAGTGCTGCCTGCTATTTTACCACCTACGGCATCATTGGTGCCACCGTCCCGAGCCTGGTTCTCCAGGCGCCGCCCGCCTACCCTGGCGCTGTGATGGGAAATGTTCGCTCTGCCATACATCGAGCCAAGAGCGATGGGGTTTTGTCACTGGAGGAGGCGGAAGAGTGGCAAGGAGAGAGTCCTTCTGCTTTTCCCATTACGGTTGAGATGGGGGTGGGGGCGGATGGGAATCCAGAGGAACGTATCCATTGGCAAGCTCTGTCATATACAGTAATTAGGGAACTTAATAAAGCTGTTAGAGAGGCTGGTGTCCGATCACATTTTGTGCAAGGGTAGCTTGAGGGAATTGGAAACGGGTACACTATGTTACCCCAAGACTGGAAAGATTTGTTTCGAATGATTTTGACTGCTTCACAGTATGTTGTCTGGGATAGTGAATTCCGAGCAGCTGCAGTGGCGGCTGGTACGCCACAAAACACCCCTGAGCAGATTTATGGAGCAGGTGCATTTGCTGCCCTCCAACAGCAGATGCAACTCCCCCGGGAGTCTTTCCACCGCACGTTCATGTGAGTCATGAGAGCCTTTAAAAGGGTCCCCGTCTCTGGAAAACCCACACGCTCCTTTACTTCCACATGGCAGCAGCCCACTGAACCCTACCCACAGTTCATTGATAGATTGAAGGAAGCTATACAAAGACAGATAGACAACCCTGATGCCCAAGGAGAACTCCTGAAACGGCTGGCTTTTGAGCAGGCCAATGCCGATTGCAAGAAGATTTTGCAAAATGTCATTCACCGCCCTGAGTATAGTTTAGCTGACATGATTCAAGCCTGTATGGAGGTGGGCACTCAAACACATGCAATGGCCCTTTTGGCTGGAGCGCTTCGTGCCGGAAACAAGCCCACTGGCAATTGTTTCAACTGTCAGAAACCAGGCCACTTCAAGAAAGACTGTCACGCCCCCGGAGGGGGAGCGCATAAGGGGGGTGGAAAGGATGTCAAGCGCCCCGGCAAGAAGTGCCCCGGGTGTGGCAAAGGATACCATTGGGCTAGCCAGGGCAGAGTCAACCCCTCACCACAGGGAAACTAGATACCGGGCCCTCCCCGGGCCCTGGAAAAATAAAGGGGACACGGGTCGATCAGCGCAAGGCTGCTACTGCTGGCAGCGCTGGACTCGATCTCGTTAACACACAGGACATGACAACTGCGTTGCCTGGGGAGCTTATCCTGATGCCTGCCGACCTTACTGGCCCCTTGCCAAAAGGGACCGTTGGTCTGGTACTGCCACATTCATCAGCGGCCAAACATGGCATCATGATAGTTCCTGGCGTGATAGACGCAGACTACACAGGCATCATTTATGTACAATTTTGGAGTCACCTCCCATTGCAACTGCACAAGGGGGACTCCTGGGCACAATTGATCATTGTTTCTTATGAGACCCCAGGGGGAGCGGAGCCCGCCCTTCGCAGAGGGGGGTTTGGTTCCACCCCTGCCGGGGCCGATGGAGACACCTATCATCCACAGGTTGCCGCCCTTCAAGAGCAGATAGGACAGCAGAAGCCGACCCGTAAGTATTCGGTAAACGGTAAGTTGTTGGAAGGACTGTTAGATACGGGGGCGGAAATTTCTGTGATAGCCTCTGGGCACTGGGATCCCTTGTGGCCAACCGAAACCGCTCCCTCAGTTTGGGGCATCGGTGGTAGCCAGGCCTCCCGGAAAAGTGCTCAGTGGTTATCTGTCAGTCTCCAACCTGGCGGGCCTGAGATTGCTCGCATCAAGCCCTGTATTTTACAAATTGATCTCAACTTGTGGGGGAGGGATTTGCTGGTGCAAGTTGGCACCACCCTCATAACTCATGAATAGCCATCAACATTGTGCTCTTCCACTCTCGTGGAAGACCGATCAAGCCGTGTGGGTGGAGCAATTGCCACTTCTGCAAGAGAAGTTGACTGCGCTTAAGCAGCTTGTCCAGGAACAACTGGACGCGGGTCACATTGAACCGACTAGTAGTCCGTTCAATACCCCGGTATTTGTCATCAAGTGGCGGTTGCTCCATGACCTGCGGGAGATCAATAAGATAATTGAGCCGATGGGCTCGCTCCAGTGTGGAACCCCGAACCCAAATTTGATACCCCATGATTATGAGATGGCTGTCATTGACCTCAAGGATTGTTTTTATACCATTCCCCTTCAGGAAAAGGACCGGAAGTATTTTGCTTTCACGGTCCCAGTGTTGAATAACTCCCAGCCCACAGTCCGGTACCATTGGAAGGTATTGCCAATGGGAATGCTCAATAGCCCCACCATGTGTCAGTTTTATGTAAATGCAGCTCTCATGCCGTACAGAAAGGCTTACCCTAATTTGATCATATATCATCACATGGATGAAAAACTGACCGTTTGAAGACTGATAACGGCCCCGCCTATTGTTCTACTGCCCTAGCAGAGTTTTGTACCCGCTGGCAGATTGTCCACACATTCGGCATCAATTATAATTCTCAGGGACAGGCCGTGGTTGAGCGGGCCAATAAAACACTGAAAGAGGCACTGGATCGCCAAAAAAGGAAAGGGGGGACTATCCCCCTCTCACTTCCGGAAAAGGAGGAGTGGCTTGCTAGTGTACTGTTTACTCTAAACCACCTTAACTTGTCTCAATTTAATTCTCAATTTTTATCCAGGGCTCAGCGTCACTACCGCCAGCTTGAGGTTCTGCCTGCCCCCCAGGTCCAGTACAGATGCCTGCCGGACCCGGAGTGGAAAGGGCCTGTTCCCCTCATCACCTGGGGAAGGGGCTACGCCGCAGTGTCTACGCCAGAAGGTCCTCTTTGGGTCCCTGCCCGGTTTGTTCAACCGTGGAAGCATGGCATGGCATCAGGGTCTCAGCAACCCCATTCCAAACTTCGACCTTCACCTGCACGAGCTCCCGGAGAGGAGGCGGAACCGAGGGGGAAGGCGAAGGGGGCAGAACCCGCCAATAACCTGGGGCCAGGTGAAAGCATTGTCGGATGAAGCCCAGTCCGTGCTGGACGAAATTCGGGTGGAAAAGACTCCTGAGAACTTTGTTGTTGCTATCATAGCTTGTCTAAATGCTAATTCTATAATGATTCTTTGTTGCTACATGCTTCTCTTTCCAGGAGCGCTTGCCGTCCAAGATGAGCTGTCCCAACGCTTTGAGTATAACCTGTGGTATAAGCTTGCCCACATTTCTAATCAAACTGAGTTTTGTCTTAAGCAAAGCGTTGACTCCTATCACCTGTTAAGCACCTGTCTCATTCCCATTTGCTACAGTCCCCAAAACGTCAGTAGGTCAGTGTTGGGTTACGATATGGCCGACTTTAATGACCAGGTCAAAAACAAATATGCTCTTAGCCCTTTTTGGGGAAAGGCAACCAAAAGGCTGCCCTTTGATGCCCTGTCTCTCTATACTCCTATTGTAGCTGTTAGCAATGCTAGTAAATGTGCCAGGGTTGTGAACTGTACTCAACATAAGTCAAAGCCTCGCTGTTTCCAGCCCGGTCGCGGTCTTAATTGCACCGGGAGAGAAACAGAGGACCTTCATTTTAACTTTCAGCACATTCTGTTGCCTTCTGGGTGGTTCTGGACCTGTGGGTCACGAACTTGGAACTATATTCCTGCTAACCTCTCTGAAACCACTTGTTGCCTTCTAGCCACCTACCTGCAAGGATTTCGCTTTCGGCCTCGTGCACGCAAGGACCAAATTTATTATGCTTATAAGCTTCTTAAAAACAGAAGGGGGAAGATGTGAGGAGGTTCACAGCACGATCGCTGTGGCTAATGGCAAACCATGGCCATAAATCATGGGTGATCATTCTCCTTACCTCATCTGTTTTTACGCCGTAACTTAGAGGCCCCAGTTTGGGCCTCTGACTCAAGGCTTTTTGGCCCTCCCCACTATGCCCAGGGATGGCATGCAGTCATTCAGCTAGCACGCAGCTTCTGTCCAATTAGCAAGGTGAGCACGAGGCAGACATGCTGATATTTAGCCAATTAAGTAACCTTATGCTATCGCAGGTAACCAATAAGGATATATTGCATACCCTTCTCTGGAATTTTCTTTGTCCTGTTATTCCTAATAAACTCCGACCGGGCTATCTTGCCCTATTGCCTCTTCATGAATTAAGCCTCCGCTGTCTCCTTGATCCCAAAACACAACAGTCTGTCAGTTCTTCCATTCTTTCACATTTGAATTGTGTTAATTTTTAATAAATCCCCAAAGGAATCAAACAAATTTCTCACCTGGCCCTAGTACACACTCAAACAGGCATGTGGACATACAAAGTGTCTGATTAAATTAAAATTGATGAGATTTCTATCTCATCACAAGACTGGACATTGTTAAAGCACAGGGAAATTTCACAGAAATTTGCAGTACAGCCAGAGAACAAAATAATGGAAATATAAAATAAATAGATTATTTTTCATATTTAGAGCTTAGTTTTTACAGACTCAGGGTCATGGACCAATCATTTCAAGCATGCTTCTACAAAGGCCACAGCAAGGTTCAAAATGCTAACTAAATTACTTAGTCATAATCACCCAAGTTCATTACTCTATTTGAACAAGAATGTCAGCTTTCCAGGGTTTTTGAGGATGTGGCAGTCCAGAAACATTATCTCCATGAAAATAGAGAAGATGTCCTCTTAATTGATCTATTAGGAGGAAATTAGTAATCTGTCAGGAAGATGTTATCAAGATTTGTGAGCTATGGCATCTTCTGTATTGTAATCCTCAGATTCACCATGATGGGCTACTTTTCTTGTAAGGGCCAGTTTTGCTCTGTGGAATTGGTAACAATGGTGAAAACTTTACACTGACCTAGGAGACAATAGTAAGTGGCTGCACTGATTTCTTAACTTTGAGGCAATTCACTGCTAAGAATTATGCTGATAGTATTATTATGCCAGCACGTAACTAATAGGATTTTGGTCAATGACTTAGCCATGAAGTGGTATTAATCCTTTGAAGCTGACAGGATAGCTCAATGAGTAAGATAAGCAGCTGCAGAGCCAGAGATTGGGAATTTGATTCCTTACTGTGCCACCTGTGAGAAGAACCAGACTGTATGCCCTTGGGCCAGCTGCACAGTCCCGGGACACCCCCAGAAGAAGGGAATGGTAAACCACTTCTGGGGATTCTCTACCTAGAAAACACTGAAAAGAGTTGCCATTAGTCAGAATTGGCACACAATAATTATTAGAAGTAACAAGAGCTCCGCTTTGTACCATAATTCCCAAATAAAACATGACTATGTATTTTCT
This sequence comes from Bradypodion ventrale, assembly GCA_035047345.1. NCBI lineage: Eukaryota > Metazoa > Chordata > Lepidosauria > Squamata > Chamaeleonidae > Bradypodion > Bradypodion ventrale. The sequence goes on along the minus strand of JAWDJE010000002.1, from coordinate 231,553,473 downwards.
ATGTGTTTTTAAGGCAGTAGCGTTGCCACTTGTGTTAACCTTATGCTTTTTGCAATGCATACCCTTCTTTCCCTTCAAGGGATTAAAGCTGTGACACAAGATCTGGTTGATTAGATGTGTGCCTGCACAGAAACATCGCTGAAGGCTCCACATCACCATGGGAAGAGAGTAGGTATTTCTCCCTAAACAGATTTTCAATTGAAGCAGGAATTAACTGGGAGAGTGTTTTGTGCACTGAGAAAACAACATAGACCTATATCTTATTTAAACAGGGAATTAGGGATGCCATTAATTACTAGAGCCATAAAGTCAGTCAGAGAAGTGCCTCTTGTTAGCTATCTTCTGAGGCTCAGCTTAATGGCTCATTTGTTGTAAGTAAACAGTCAGCTGGTATCTTTTATTAGAAAAGTGTAAAGTTCTGGATGAAGAAGTAACATAACCAAAAACACATTCATCTCTTGCTTGAGCTCCATTGTTGACTTCTGTTGTTCCAAAATATGGGGAAACATGTCCAGGAAAAATGTTCGCCCATTGCCACTTGATTTCTGTACATGAGGCTGAGGGAGAGATAATCTGATTTGCCTGGAGGCTCTCCATCCATGCAAACAAAAACCCAGATTTTCCAGGATCCTCAATGGCATGGAGAATCTCCACCTCGAGCACAAGCTTTCCTCTTTGGACAGATCCTCTCTCCATGAGACAACAACAGAAAGAGTGCAGAGCTGTAACAGTCTCCAATTATGCTTTTAATTTTAATTTTTTTGCATGTCTAAATAGAGCTTTAGTTTATTTCTAATCACACTTATATACTGTCCCCAACATGCTGGGTACTCATTTTATCAACCTTTATGGAGGCTTGTTATGTTTTTATGTCTGGTTGTAAGCCGCCTGGAGTCGCTCCGGTGAGGGGGTGGCAATACAAATTTTAATGAATGAATGAATGAATAAAACCTCAGAAGGATGATGATATTCTTGGTTCTCGTAATTTATGAACTTCTCTCAGGAAATCACCTGATCGTCACCTTCCAACCTTTATTCTTATTTTTATTGTACTGGAAAAATGCTGTCACATTGACAAAAAAAATCTTCCTCCATGCCCAAAGAGTTGAAATTTGATTGTAACATGACAACGGTGAAACAGAACTTTGTGGGAGGAGCTGCTCTAGGAATGGAGAGGGATGAGTTCAAAGCCAGCCATGTTCACTAGCAGGAAAAACACAGATTGGCTGAGAATTCCATTGCCCACAGATAAAAAATTCCTACTCCTGTCTGGAAGAAAGTGCTGCATCTGAATGTATTAGTGGGAAATGACACCAAACTGGAAGCAATTATGTGTTTAAGATTCATGGTGTTAAGCAATATGGACCAGCCCAACCTAGCCTGAACCACACATTTCCATTAGAAAAAGCAGAAACTGTAGACAGTGATCACTCCCAAATTTAGCTGGTGTTATTTTCAAAAGAAACCAAATAAAGGAGGCTCTTAATCTTCTGGAAATTATAACCCACAATTGGAAAAGAAATGAAGGTTGTGAGTCAACATTTCACCCATCACCTTTGACCTTTCAAATTGCAGAAGCTGCTGTGCCCTTGCTCTTAATGATAATAATAATTTCATGTCAGATATTACTCTGGGTTGAAATGATTTTTAGGGAACGTCCAAATGAGGCTCCTTTCCTGTCCCCAAGTGCAGCTTTTGGGTATTGAAACCTGACCTTCCAGTTTTCAGCTCAGTGCCTTAACCACTAAACCACTGGGGGAGCTGTGAGAAGAATCCCTAAATATTTTAAACTATTTTTAACCTGTATTTTAATTACCTCTTTTATTTTTCCTTGTTCCTCTTTATCAATGTTACAAATAATCATTTCCGATTTATCCCAGTTTATTCTCAATCCTGTCATCTCAAAATCCTTAAGATGTCCTTGTATTCTTTCTAATGCCTTTTTAGGTTGTTTCATTGTAACCAATGTGTCATCTGCATAAAGACTTATTTTATTTTTAAAATATTCCTACAATATTTCTATCCTCACTTATTGCATTCACCAGCAACTCCATCACCATAATAAATAATATAGGAGATAATGGGCAACGCTGTCTGGTTCCTGCCTCTAATTTTATTTCCTCAGTACATTCATCATCCACCTTAACCTTAGCTGAATCATATTGATATAATTGTTCTATTGTTTCTCTGGATTTATCTCCAAACCCATAACTTTTAATTACCTCGTTAATTGTTGCCCATTGTAGCAAATCAAATGCTTTAAATATATCCAGAGATAATATTATTTCTCTTTTGTCCCTGCTATATCTATTAAATCCAACACTCTCCTTGTCAAATCTGTCATATGTCTTCCTTTCAAAAAACTGGCTTGATCCATTTTTATATAACTACCCATAAAACTATTCAATCTGTTTGCAAGTATAGCTGTAAAAATCTTGGCGTCCTGATTTATCAAAGAGATTGGCCTATATGACTCCACTCTTTCTAAGTCCTTTCCGGGTTTTGGCAGCAAAACAATTGTAGATCTGTACCAAGAGGATGGAATACCTCCTCCATCTAAAATGTAATTAAACAACTTCATTAATCTTGGGATCACACTTTCTTTAAACTCTTTATAAAACTCTGCCGAAAGCCCATCCTCCCCTGGAGCTTTATCCAATTTCATTTTTGCTATTACATCTTTTATCTCCTTTTCAGTTATTTGCTCTTCCATCTTATTTCTATGATCTCGATTTATCTTTTTTTGCATTTGTTTCTCCAATTGTTCTCTTAAGCTTCATATGTTTATATCTTTTTTTGTATACAATTCTTGATAAAAATCCTTAACAATCTTAACTTTATCTATTGTTATATTACATCTCAAACCATTTTTGTTTATTCAGATTCCTATTTCTCTTTTATTTCGCTGCTCTTGCTAATCATTTTGAATTTTTATTGCTATATTCAAAATATTCGCTTTTTAAATACATTAGATTTTTTAACCTTCTGTATATCTTTTCCTACCAATTCAGTCTTTAATCTTTGTATCTTATCAAACACATACTTTTTATTCATCCTTGCATGTTACAGTCATATCTCCAATTTTTCCTACCCTTTCCTTTCTATTCTCAACTCAGCCCAATATTTTGCATGGTCCAACTCATTAAAAATCCCTACATCAACATCCTCTAAACTTCCAATCATATTTTCAGAAACAAATATATAATGTATTCTGGAATATGTATTGTGAACTTGTGAAAAAAAGGTATACATCCTTTCTAATCCTCTTAATTCCCTCCAAGTATCTTTCAACTTTAAAAATTTCATCCATTTATCTAAAATTCTAGTTTTAGTATTCTTTCCAACTCTTGTTATATTTGTACTGTCCACATTTGCCCTTTTAAAATTAAAATCTCCTGCTACAATCATTTTCCTCGTTCTCTTCTTTTCCAGTATGTCATATATTTTATCTAAAAATTCTTCCTGATGTTCATTTGGGACATACAGGTTTACTAATATTATTTCTTCCTCATCAATCTTTCCTTTTATAATTAGATATCTGCAATACCCTTTTATAATTAGATATCTGCAATACCCATCCCGATTGGAAATACAATTTATCCTCTCAAAGCCCAATCTCCTCGATATCAGGACCGCCACACTCCTTGGTTTGGAAGTACCATATGACATTTCATAAAATTGCATCTATCCTAAAAAAAAAAAGTCTTATTTGTATCTTTTGATTTTTGATGAGTTTCCTGAAGAAAGACTATATCCGGCCTATCCTTCCTCAAAGATGATTCTAATCTTCTTCTCTTCACCTGACAGCTAGTACCTTTCACATTCCATGTCAAGACTTTAACATTCCTCATAACTTATTTCCATTACTCATCTTTTCTTAATTCCGCAGACTCCTGTTAGTGCAATAACCATCCCGAGACTCCAACTATAAAAAAATTAAACAACATAAAACACACAACATTTAGATCTATCCTCCCCACTCTTCTCTTCAGAAAGTGGCCTTTGACAACAAAAGGGGGGAGGGGGGACATGCAAGAAATACATGATAACAATTGCTCTAGCGCTTTATCCACTAATAATAACTAATCAATACTATAAAATTCTTTCACCATTTTTGCTCTCATCCCTCATCTGTTGGTATCTGTACCTCTGATTCCAGGTCAGTTCTTCCTACTGCTCCCTTTTCTACTTCTCCTCCATATTCTCTTTGAGTACCTCCTGCTTCCATTAGGGCCTTCCTCAATCCCCTCCATTCACGAGATGATGCCTTAACCAACCCTATCTGACACAGTTAATGTAAATGATCCATTTCAGCATCAATTGTATGCATTTTTATATTTAAAAAATCTAAGCTGTTGAGGAAATTTCCAATGGTAGTCAATCAAGCGCTCTCTAAGAAGTTTTGTCACCAGTTTCATCTTATAACGCCACGCCCTCTCTTCAAAAGATATATCATTGTAAACTTCGACATCACAACCATCAATTTTTAAAATGCCAGACCCAGCCTGTTTTATAAAACCCATCATCTTTAATTTATCCGCCCAATTTGCAAATTTGACCAATAAGTTTTTCTGAACTTTTTTACCTTTGATTGCACCCACTCTAAAAATACTCACAATATCTTCTTTTACAAAAATTTTCCCCATGTTCAAATTATTCAACCAATCAACTATTCTTTCTTTCAGCTTGTCTGGCATTTTTCCACTAAGTTACGAATCACCACATTGTTTCCTCATCACCTCCTCAATCATATCTAATCTTTTCCCCTGTGTTTCAATTTTAAATTTAACTTCTTTTTGTTCCTCATATAACCCTTTCATATCATCTTGCATCAATTTCATATCTTTCTGCACCAAACTGAAAACTTTATCCATTGTCTGATAATTAGCCTCAACCTTCGTAGATAAATCAGTTAACTGTGTGGCAAGCTTCTTATGACTTCCCATTATCTCCTCCTTGTCCTTTACCCTCTCATCTCTAATTTCCTGGAAACCCTTCACATTTGACTCCTCCATCCTATCCATTTTTAAAAAACAATTTCCCCAGCTCCACCATTATTTGAGTTTGATCCATTGCTCCCAATGATGTTTCCACATGATGTCTCTGTTGTAGTTTTGTCTTTCTCCTCCTCCTTTCTCATATCTGGCTATTTAGATCTCACCACTTCTTCATCCTTTCTTTTTTCCATTTTTGCTATTATATCCTCAAATAATAATCTTAAGGACTCTATTGATTTTTGTCCTCTCAAATTTTCCTCCCAGATGAATTCCAGTTTTATTTCTTCAAACTCAACTGTAAATAGTTATAACCAATTGTTCCCTAACAAATGCCTTTAACTGTTGTAATCCAAAAATGATTCCAGGGATTGCACAAAAGTTATGCAGCAACCAAAAACTGTATCCCTTGCATTGCAATCCAAGTGCAATATTGTAGCCAGATGTCTCAGTCTCTTTAAAAAAAACCACAGTAACTGTATACCCAAGGACAGAGATAGACACAAAGGAGCAGGATTGTCCAAAAACAGCTTTTAAGGCTCAAGCACAGAGGAAGCAAATCCAAATAAAAAATTAGGATGCACGGTAGTGTTCCAATCAAAAACTGTGGCTTTTGTAGATGAAAGTAAACAAATTCTAATCTCCCAATAAGTGATATAACAACCATACAGTGTGCTGATTCCACAAATTATACTCCAATCAGTCCATCAGGTGAAATATTTTTACCAAAAAGTTAAACTGTTCAGCCCTGTTTTGTAATCCAAGCCGTGGCAGCGGTTTCACGATGCGATCCTTTCTGCCTTCTCCGCCAGCCCACACCACCAAACACCAATCTCCAAGTTCTCTTTATAATGCTTCTTCTTTTCTTTATCAGTCAATCTTTCAATATCCTGCAATTTCCTTCTTCCTTCCACCAAACTCACACACTCTGTCTCCTCTCACTCAGTCTCTCGGCATGTCTGTCCACCATTTAACTTTCGTTTTCCCAATCTCCAGCCGCCATTATTCTGACCCGTCCTCCTCCTTTCTTCCTAACTTCCACTCGCCCTCAACACTTACTTAGCCTTCATTGGCATCCACCTCCTTCCAATCCAGGACCCCTTGTCCACCACCACCTCAGCCTTGGTTTTTTTGTTATTATTATTATTGTTTAGAGACCCTCCGGTTTTAAAATCGCTGCTTTAAAACACAGGGTTTCCATCTGACCTCAGAGCGGCTCAATTAGCGCAGCCTACACCATGCCTCTCTTACCACTCGATCCTCGGACTCCGATCCCGTGCCATTCCCTGTCAAAAACTACAGGCTCCGGAGGTCTAAATACTTCGGTTCTGAGCAGATAACTTTTCAACTTTTCAGTTAATCCACTTGAATTCCACTTTTTTCAGCGCGAGCAAAACAAAGTATGTGCTACTCCAGCACCATCTTAGCCATGCCCCCAGAAATTAAAATTTAAAACTATATTGTTTACTGTTCCTGTCAGACAGTTTTCATGAGACAAAATAAAAGCTTACTTCATTTGAGAGAAAATGTGGAGGAATTTGAGACAGGGGCAGAAGTTAAGCAGAAGTTAACTGTTGTCAGCATGTTTCTCTCCTGAAGAGAAAATAAAGCAGAAGAGAAGTTATTATAGTGCATCAAGCCTTTCCCTTCCCTGATGTTCTTCAAAGAGGGGAGTGGTGGGGGAAGAATATTTATTTATTTATTTCAAAACATTTCTAAGATCACTGTAGCAGGCAGGCAAGGGTCATGGCAGATTACCTTAATCAAAACATGAGGATGAGGAGATGATGGTTAAGGTGCTAACCTTGACAGTATAATCTAGTGGGAAAGAAACAAGACAATAAGAAATTCAACCTGACAATACTTAAATACCTCTAGAAAAATCCCATTTTCGATTCCAAGTAATTCAGATGAATAAGTCTCTTCCTAAACTAAATCACAGAATAAACTGATGTGATCAAGGACTATTGCCTATGATAGATTAGAAGGTGGATGAAAAAAGATATTTTAGCAAGCCAATAGAGCCTCACATGTTTGAATCTATGGTGAGCCATGACTACCTCAACCTTGTTTATGCAGCTACATGAAGGGTATACAGATTTGCTACAGGGAGATTTGTTTTTAGCTCCATAAGCACTTTAGTTGTGTATTGTATTGAATGGGGAAATTCAGTCCTGATTTATGACAACCCTCTTTAAGGTTTTCTAGATACGTACAGAGTTCTCAAAAGTGGTTTACCATTCCTTTCTTCTGAGAGCTGCCCTAGAACTTTGCAACTTGGTCAAGGCCACCAAATAATTCTAAATAAATAAATAAAAATGATCTGGATGGATCATTGTAGGGTCTGGAGGTGACTACTGCAAGATAGTGAAATTAGATTACATTTAGGAAGGTGCATGGGAAAAAGTTACGTAATTTAGACATAACATACAAATAAATGACCACTTTAGCAAAAATAAACTACAATAAAATTATACATAAATTTCAACGTAGGCAGAAAGTGCATATTTCCCCCTTCAGTCAAACAAGATGGCAAGAAAATGCAAGTGAAATTCAAAGAAACTCAGTGAGGCAGAAATTAAAACATGTTTACATCCCTAATCCCTACTCTCAGCCCATCTTCCTTGCAGGAATTTTGTGAGTATAAAATGTGGGAGTATAGTACCCTTGAATGTATTATACTGTATCTGAAGTCTTCTAATGAGCTAGGTAAAGGTTTCCTTGCTCGAAAGCCAGTCATATCCGACTCTAGGGTTCAGTGCTCATCTCTGTTTCAAAGCCAAAGAGCCAGCATTGTCTGCTTCTGCAGACATTTCTGTGGTCATGTGGTAGGCATGACTAGACACAGGAGCACACGGAACGCTGTTACCTTCCCACCGAAGTGGTCCCTATTTATATCTACTTGCAATTTCTTGCTTTCGAACTGCTAGGTTGGCAGGAGCTGGGACAAAGACGGGAGCTCATTCCATCCTGCAGTACTCGGGAATCAAACTGCTGACCTTCCGCCTCCCAGTCAGTATCTTAGCCAATTTTTGTTTTGTTTAAAAATGGTTGTGGTTGTTGTGTGCCATTAAGTCATCTCCATATCATGGCAACCCTATGAATGAGAGGTCTTCATAATGTCCTGCCCTCAACAGCCCTGCTCATCTCTTGCATTTTTTAAAAAATAGACCAAAACAAGTGTCCCTCAAAAATTCAGGGAAGGCAAGTTACTATAGTGACAGTGAAAGGTCTCATAATAACTTGGTTTCATCTTAATTCTTTTGTATTGGTACAAAACCATGGAACAACATGTTTCAATTTTCTTCTATGTTTTGAAGCTAAACAGAGATATCTAGTTAAGTATCCTCGGCAGAAGCCAGCACAATAAAGCAAGTTGTTATCCTTTCTCTGGCTGCATCAAGAGGGCAGAAACTTGAAACCTCTAGAAAATACAATACATTAACATGTTCAACTATTGCTAAATGCACAAACGATGAAAGAGAAAAAAAACATTAATCATGCAGCCATGTCAACATTAACTGCAAAACATAATGTTAACTATGATACCACACTGAATGCATAATAACATGAATACATATGGAACATGTTGTAGCTGTGTGGAATAAGAAGGGACACAAGCAATGAAAAGCATAAAGGCCATACATTTATTTGGAGCATGATGGGTGTAATAGTTCAATGACAGAGTCTATATGAAGGCAAAATGACAGGTTACGTTAGTGGAGTGAATGCAGCTTGCATGCTTCCTTTCTCTGAATTTAGATAGTGACTGTATTGGATTGGAATGGCACAACAAAGATGATAAGATGTTCATATCTTTCCCTGTAATACAGTCTAGACCAGTGATGGTGAACCTTGGCACTCCAGGTGTTCTTGAACTCCAATTCCCAGAAGCCCTGATCAGCAGGGGTGCTGATCAGGGCTGGGAATTGAAGTACAAGAACATCTGGAGTGCCAAGGTTCACCATCAATGGTCTAGAATCACTGGAATATATATTCCTCAAAAGGTGTAAGGAATAGAAACGGGGGCTTGTGTTTTTTAAAACAGTAACATAGATTTCTGAGTATTGTTCATTGCATGGAAGAGGTTTGTGGCCTTCAAAGTTGTTGCTGGGGAAAGATGGTATGGTAGACATAATCCTGTGTTCTGGGGAAATGAAACTTAAATTTTGATGGATATTTTATACTATGAAGCAATTAGCTGAAAACCTTCAGAGGAAGGGCCAAAGGTGGAAATTGTCTGAAGAGATAAAAGGAAGGGGGAGAGAAAGGAGGGGTTTTATTTCACCATACTGTGGAATTGTTAGGACTGCTTTACACCAGAGGAAATGTGAGTAGAAAGAAACCGCCAAAATGTAGTTCTCTAATTAGATAAAACCAGGCCACAGCCTGTAAGCTAGAAATGGTTCTTATTGTCACCTCTGGGATCTGCCTAGGGCTGACAGTAAAAACGAAGAGGTTGAAGGCCTGGAAAAGAGGGACTAGCAGACACAACAGCCATGCTTTACAACCTAATGTGATTGCCCTTTGCCACTTACTTGATTGGTATAATTCTTGTCCTGCCTCTGACATTTGAAACACCCACCACCTCCTTCTGTTTTAAGAGAATACTAATACAGTGAAACCCCACAAATGAACACTTCGTATAATGAAAAATTCATACAACTAAGTGTCCGTGCGCTATTTGTGATACCCGACATAACAAATCCTCCCCCCCCCCCATTATTCTGGGTTTTTGTTAAGATGGGTATTTAGTGTTCAAGGAATGAAGAAGCAGATGAATGAAGTAGTGAAATTCAGCTCTTTATTAGTGGGGTTTGAACACAGTTTGGATGGGGCAAAACTCGGACTTATATACACTATAAACAGTAACAGTAACAATAATACAACAAGCCCATTGGCTAACAGAGTGTGCACATTTTTTGATCCACTTATTTGCATAAGAGTAGATACATGAGAAAAGATACATTCCGCTCCTGTCAGAAAACACAGTTAACATACATAACATTCTTCTCCCCTAGGTAAAAACAAAATCCTTTAACCAGGATGGCGGTCTAGTTTCCCTTCTGGGTCGGATGCTTGGCTGAGCCAGCTCAGGGGCTCGTAGGGTGGGCGACCCGACTGGAGTGAGGTATTGACTAGAGGGGGAGGATTGTAAACCCAAATTAAAGCCCCCTTTGTCAGATGGAGGAGCAGGGGATCACTCAAAACCAAAATCTAATTCTGTGGATGAATAAGACAACTCAGGGTTCCTCCTGTGTGTACTAAGAGTGGATGACCAAAGAAAATTGGTCATCATCAATAAAGGAATCCAGAGTGCTAGGCTGGGACAGTGTAAGGGTACACATGGCCAGAGTAGGGGAGCATTCCACAATTTCCCCTTGAAATTGGTCCCTAGAACACACGTCTGGGTCTAAGTTAGCTTGCTGCTGACTATTACCTCTGCCCCCTGGGTTTAAATGGGTTGGGGCCAACCCTAACGTTGAGTGTCTGTATTCGTTCTGTGGGTCCAGTATTCTGGGTCTCAATTTATCCGTGTGTCTTCTCCAGATCAGACCAGTGAATGTTTCAATTCTGTAAGAAACAGGATGAATCTGATCAATCACAAACCCAGGCACCACCAGCTGCATAATTGCGGCAATGTACAGGGTCTCCCAGAGAATAACCCTTCTGGTGTTGGATCACTATATTTGTGCATTTGTCCTCCACCCTAGAGGGATCCAATCTGTCCAGCAAGGGTGATAATTTCCTTCACTGGAGCAATTCAGCAGGGGACAGCCCTGAGCCAAGGGGGGTGAGCCTATACGTGAAAAGAAACTGGCATAACTGGAGCTCTAAATCCCCTTCACCCATACACTGAAGCACGTCCTTAGTTTGCGCACCTGCCGCTCCACCTGGCCATTGGCGGCTGGGTGGAATGGGGTGGCAGTGATGTGCCTAATTGCATTCCTTTTCATGAAGGATTGGAATACTGCAGATGTGAACGTGGATGCGTTGTCAGACACCAGCACATCTGGAAGTCCAAATGCTGTGAACAGCCTTCTTAGGTGCATTATCGTGGTGGCTGAAGTGGTATTAGGCACTCTAATCACTTCCAGCCACTTAGAGAATGAGTCTACAACCAACAAAATTAGGGCACCCCTAAATGAACCTGCAAAATCTATGTGCAACCTGGACCATGGGCCCCTAGCAGAATCCCATTCTTGAGAGGGAAGGTGGGATTTCTCTGGGTGAGAGGATTGACAGCTGGCACAAGTGCCGACTATCTGCTCTATGTCTTGGTCCAGTTGAGGCCACCAAAAAGTAGCTACGGGCAAGGGCTTTGGAACGTACAATTCCCGGATGACTTGTAAATGTAAAACCTTTTTCCTGAGAGTGACAGGAATGACCACCTGTTGGCCCCATGGAAGGCAACCTCATTCCACTGACAATTCCAAACGCTTGTCGTGAAATTTTCTGAATTCCTTGGCTAGAGGAGAGACAGGCCAGCCTTTTTGTACCCAAGACATTACTTTAGTCAATGTTACATCTTTGGCCATAGCTTTGGCTATATCTGAGGGGATGACCGGGGGTGAGTTGAATGCCTCAATCATGAGGACCTGGTGGTCGCTTTCAATCTCGCAATCGGCTTCCCCGACCCCTGGCAGTGGAGAATGTGACAGGGCTTCAGAGTGGCTGATGTCCTTGCTGGGCCTGTGCACCAAAGTAAAATTGTATGCATTTAGAAAAATTGCCCAACGCAACATCCGTGGGGACAGAATTTGAGGTGTGGGCTTCCCATTCACAAAGATTCCAAGGAGGGGCTTGTGGTCAGTTATGATGGTAAAAGGCCTTCTGTAAAGGTAATTGTGGAATTCCTTAATGCCTGCTATGATTGCCAACACCTCCCTGTCTGTCTGAGCGTAATTTTTCTCAGGTTTTGAGAGCAAACGGGAATAGTCCCCAGGGCCCAATAGTATGGATTCCTACAGGGGCATAGAATTTCCCCAATATTTTCTAACACCAACATGAAGCAATTGTGGAAGGAAATCTGGAGATTTGGGGAATGTTATCAATTTGCTGATGACATGCAACCGTATATTTACTCCTCATCTTCAACAGAGGAAGCTGTCCAGACTTTAGAGCACTGCTTGGCCTTAATAATGGACTAGGTAGTTCTAACAGCCTGAAGTTGAATCCACAGATGGACATCCTGCTGTTAGGTGGGCCCTCTGAAAGATTGGAAGTATTTCAAGCCAGTCTTGATAGGAAGTCATACTCGCCCCTGATGGACCAGCATCAGGATCAGATCCAGGATCTGGGTGTTATCTTGGAACCAGAGGGGAAGCAAATATATGCCATGGCCAAGTTTGTCTTTTCCCATCTCAGGTAGATTGCCCAGTTGTGCCCATTCCTTGATGGGAGGTCCCTGATGATACTGGTTGACACCTTGGTAATCTTGAGAATCGATTACTGCAATGTTGTTTATGTGGGGCTGCCCTTGAAAATGATACCGATGCTGTAGCAGGCGCAAAATATAGCAGCTTAGAAGGTGATGGAAAAATAGTAGATTTGATCATTTTCCCCCAATCTTTGCTTGTCTGTATTCACTGCCTGTAAACTTCCACGCTCAAATCTAGGTATTGGTACAAACATAGAAGGCCATTCATGACCTCAGTACTTGGTACAGCATCTCTACCTTTTGAATTCAGTCAGGAACACTGAATCCTACTAGGTATTAGGACTCCAGGTGCCCAACCTGAGAAAGGCCCTAAAGTTTGCTACAAGGGATTTGGCCTTCTCAGTGGTGGTTCCTGTTTCCTGGAACTCTCATCCTTTTTTTATATGCCAGCCCACCTTCTCTTCAAGCTTTTTGCAAACTTTTGAAGGCCAAGCTAACTAAAGAGACATTTAACAAACATTCTACCTTTCTTGTAGTTTGATGTTTATGATTTTTAGTTCTGTTGAAATTGAACTCATCTGTAAACCATCTAGAACAGGGTTTCCCAACCTATGGCCCGTGGGCTGGACCCAGCCAGTGGCATCATTTTACATGTCCTGCCACTGCCACACCCGGAAGTGGAAGCATTTACAATAGCCGTAAAATGCACCCACGCATGCGTAAATGTGGTTATGTCAGCAATAACTGTTCCCGCAACTGTTGTAAATGCGGAAACAGGCACATTTACTTCTACTTCCATGGTGTGTGGTCTGGTTTGCTCAGCTGTCTGGGGAGTGTGGTCAAGCCTGCAGTGTAAAAAGGTTGGGAACCCCTGATCTAGATCATAAATAATGTTTACTTTGTTTTTTGAGCTTTTTCATTGTTATTAATTGTATTTTACAAATGTCTGTTCACTGCCCTAAGTGGCTTTGGACAACAGGGCAATATAAAAATATAATCAATCAATCAATCAATTTTCTAAAGCTCCAAGGTATGAACTTTAAGCCAAGAAATACCAAATTTAGCAACATTACTAAAAGATGTCTATTCATTGAAGAGAGTAAGGATCACTTGCTTCTACTGTGTTATGTATCAGCATGTTGTGTTGCTATTATTCCAAATCAGAGCATGTGAGACTAGTAGCCTTCACTTTTTTATATTCATGACCCAAGCAACATGGGATTCAAATCCCCACATATCAGGGGAGATTGTGAAGAGGATAAATATGATTTTTACTCAAGTTTGCATGCAACGTGATTAACTGGAAAAAGCAAAATACAGTAGGAAGCTAGCGCTTTAATACCCTCTAATTTATGCATTTATAATTTTCTGTTTCCCCAGGACTCATTGTGTGTGTGTGTGTGTGTGTGTGTGTGTGTGTGTGTGTGTTAGTACCACACTAATTTAGCTACCCCTTTAGAAATTGGTCCATGAAAATTTATAACCTTCAAAAGCAATTCAGGTTTTCCTTCAACAAATACTTCATTATTAGTTTATTTACAGGGGATTGGAGGATGGGATAATTTTGCTACAATATGCTTTAGACTGGTCTGTAGCCTAATCTCTTTGGGGTGGGGGTTGTGGGTGAGGGGGAGAGAGATTTTGGATTAATTGCAGGCAAGTGACAAAAAGTGCATCTCTTGCAAAAAGAGCAAAACAAACTATATTTTAAAAAATTAAAACATGAGAAATGAATGAGTCTCAAAACACCGTAACAGAACAAGAATAACGCCCTTGTCAAATTGGTCAACTAATGCTGGCTCATTTTCCTTAATTAAAAAAAATGGGATATTGGGGTGCACGTAGTTCACTATCACATGACAAGGAACAAATTAAGATTAAGTGGATTTTCCAGGCATGTGAACACCAAAAGCAATACTCATGTGATAAAACCATAAATTAGTAGTAGGGCTTTTATTTAGATTTGTTTGGTTCCCCAACCATGAAGAGAAAGATATTAAGTAGCGGTCCAAACTGAAGTGTTGCTTCTCTAAATCCAAGTCCTTCTGAAGATTGATTAGAAATTTAGAAGGTGAGGGATACACAGATACAGAGATAGGCTGAAATCCTGTTGTGATGCTATGCAGCAGGGGGAATTTTGGGTGTGTTTGTTTGGCTTGCCTCAAGTCAAGAAATCTCAATAGATATTATCTGCTGCATATTAAGTCATGCATCTCAGCACACAACATACTGTATAATGTCTACAAATTTCTTAACATGAGGCAGTTTGACTTCAAAAGTAATGCCTTTTGCATAGCAGCACAACATTTCAGCCACTATATGCCTTCTAAATATGATATATTTCTCTCTAAGCTAATTATAAAAGGAAAACAGCAGGGGAGGGTTACAGAGGGGGAGCAACAGGAAAAGTACAGATTTGTAACAAGCAGTTCTAATTTCTAATCATAATCACAATGAATCATAATAGCTCTATGTGGCCTCTCAAGTAGTTCTAGTTCTTTCCCTCAAAAGCAAAAATAAAATAAAATAAAACAATTAAAACTTAACGGTTTATATGGTTGGAGAAGATGCTTGTCAGGAACAATGGACATTTCAGGTTCTTTGGCTTTTGCAGCAATATACTGTACCTGCACAGATTGTCTGGCCAGACATCCCGCTACTGTAATGTAGTAGACCAGGGGAACCAACTTTTTTAAGATGGGGGCTGGGTCAAGCTCTCACAGACTGTCCTGGGTGTGCATTGCCCACGTAAGCAGGAATTATTTAATATTAGCAGAGGTTGCCTGGCGTTGTGGGGCTGTTTTAAATTGTGTTGGAAGGTTAAATTGTGTTAATGCTTGTTAAAAATTGTTTAGTCTATAATTTTTAAAATGTTTATTTATACAAAAAAAATTTTTTGGCTTGGCTGGCTGTTTTATGTAACTGAATAATGTTTTAGTTTTTGTTTTTGTTTTTTAAATAGTTGTACCATAGGTAATAATTTTAATAATGTGAAAGTAAAGGTTTTTTACATTAAATGTTTTTAAAATGTGTTTAGTTGTTTTGGGTTTTTATTTGAGTTAGAACTCAGCACAGGATTTTAATAAAATTTTTATTTTATTTTATTGACATATGTTTGTGATTTGTGTTAAATTGTGTTTTCGTGTAATTTTTTTGACTTGTTATTATTGTGACCTTTTGTGTAAAATTGTGATTTTGTGTTATTGTTTTGATTTGTTTTTACTGTTGTGGCCTTTTGTTTGGGGCTGTTGTGTGTTTTTGAATTGTTTTTACTATTGTGGCCAGCAGGTGGTGCTGGTAGGGGTTTTCTTGTATTTTGACTGTTTTTTCTCTCCTGGCCTCTGGGTCGAGCTTCTTCCGGTAAGTAGTCTCTTTCTTTATTCATTTCGTTTCCGGTCGACGTGCAGGTAGGACATGTGTTGGTGAGTTCGCTTGTTTTCTATATCTATCTATCTATCTATCTATCTATCTAAATCTCTCTCTCTCTCTCTCTCTCTCTCTCTCTCTCTCTCTCTCTATATATATATATATATATATATATATATATATATATATATATATATATATATATATATATATATATATATATATATATATATATATATATATATATATATATAGTGTTTTTGTTTACTTTGTATTGTTTTTGGTGTTGTTTTTGTGTATTTTTGGATGTTTTTGATTGTGCTTTAAGGTATTTTTGGTAAATTATTTATTTATTTATATTTTATTTTTTGTTGTGGCTAGGGGGTTGGTTTATTTCCGTGGGCCGGCCTGGCTGTCCGGATTTCAGGAATTCCAATGCTGCTTTATGTGGCATTGGGGGGGGGGTTATTTCCGTGGGCCGGTTTCGCTGGCCAGACCACGGGCATTGGGGAGGGGGGCTTTATTGTGTTATGGTGCTTTGATTGTGTGGAGTCATGAAAGTAGATCAGGGTTTCCTTTTTAATATCAGTGGGTGGGGGGTTGCGATCCCCCTCTCCGCTGGTTCCCCGGGGTTTGTGAGGTTTGTGGGGGGGAAAGGGGTATGTCCCCCCAACCCTTCTTGACCCAGGAGACCAGGGAGAGTGGATCAATCCCCCCCCCGTCCTAAGAAAAACCTCAATTTTTAAAGAGAAGAAACCGTCTGGTTTCTTATCTTTAAAGGTGGAGTTTTTTTTGGGTGAGGGTGGATTCGATCCCCTCTCCCTGTTCTGCTGGGTCCAGAAGGGTTGTGGGGACAGATCCCTTTTGTCCCCACAAACCTCCCAACCCCAGGTGAGCCAGCGGAGAGGGAGATCGCCAAACCCCCCCCCCCACTTACTGATATTAAAGAGGAAACTCCAATCGGATTTTCCCTTTTAATATCAGGGGGTTGGGTTGGAATCGATCTCCTCTCTTGGGTCCCATGGGTCCGTGAGGGTTGGGGGGACAAAAGGGGTATGTTCCCCCCAACCCTTCTGGACCCAGGCATACCTGTCAACCCACGGCTCCAGAAAAAATGGGACCTGCGCAGATCACTTGTGCGCAGGTAACTTTCCACGCAAGCGTGGAAGCACTCCACCACTTGCGTAGGAGCTGTGCAAGTGGTGGAGCGCTTCCACGCATGCATGGAAAGCGTTTTCCTCTGCTGCCAAATTACGGGGTTTTGGAAGCGCGGGGTGGGTTATGACATCAATCGGCGTTAAATTCCATGGTAATCCTGGCCAAATCAGGATGGTTGACAGGTATGGACCCAGGAGACCTGGGAGAGTGGATCGATTCCCCCCTCCAAAAAAACCTCCGTTTTTAAAGAGAAGAAACTGCTTGGTTTCTTCTCTTTAAAGACGGAGGAATTTTTTTAGGAGGGGGGAATCGATCCACTCTCCCTGGTCTCCTGGGTCCAGAAGGGTTGGGGGGACAGATCTCTTTTGTCCCCACAAACCTCCCAAACCCAGGTGAGCCAGCGGAGATGGGGATTGGCACCCCCCACTTATTGATATTAAAGGGGAAACTCCATTCTGGACCTTCAGGCGCCGTTGGTGAAGGCAAGAAGGGCAGTTGGTGTTTGTGTGGCAGTGAGGTGGTGAGTTTTTTTTAAAAAAATTCGGGTGCCAGCTTCCTCAGCGTTCTGCAAGCTCATGTCGCGCAGGACTCTGGGGCTTGTAGTTATGGGTTTGTGATTTGTGGTTGTGGTGCATTTTTTTCCTGTGGCTTGATTTTGATTCGCCACGGCGCATTTCTCAATGTTCTTTGTGGTCGCGCCTCTCAGCCTGATTGGCTGTGGCGTGGCGCGGTGCAAAGAACATTGGGAAATGAAGTTGTTTCCCTTTTTTCATGTTTGTGGGGCTGTTGCCCCACTGCTGGTTTTCTCAATCCTTTGTTTACCTGTGGACCCAGTTCGGCCGTGTGCACGAATGGTGGGTGCGGGGGATTAGGGCGAGGCTTAGGAACCTATAGCAAGTTCCAACGATTAACCCTTGGTTTTATAGGTTACGATTAATCATTCCCCTCCCGAGAGGTTCATTCACTGGCCACAGCCGAGGCTTGTGTCAGGGCAAGACTTCCAAACGTGGAAGCATGGGTCTTTCTGGAGAGGTAGATAAGATTGGAATACACATTCCTTAGCTACTCCCTGACTGACTTGGCAAATATCCTGGTCTTTGCATAAACAATGGCCACAAGATGCTTCCCTGAGTTAAGGTAGACAATAACCACAAGATGCTTCCCTGAGTTAAAGTAGGTCAGTTAGAGCCAGGGAAACAGATGCTACTTTAGATTAGATTAGAGACCCCTTTCCTATAGTGTAAATATGACATAGAAAATGCTTAGCAAGAGGGCCAATCTGTAACCTAAGGGTGTCGACCATCTCAGAGTCACTCCGCCCATAGGCAGGGTAATAAAATGTCTTTGCCCTCCTCAATTCGAGGCTGGACCACATATCCCAGGCTCCACATGTCTTTATTCCAGCACAGCAGGGTGCCACATTACAACACCTGGGGGCCAGACTATTATTTTGAATATAATTTTCATTTATTTATTTATTATTTATGAATTTTCCACTCTGGGTGGTGTACACACAATATCAGATAATACAAAAAAAACCACAACAAATCAAAAACAGAACAACCAAACAAATACTCTCCCCTCTTCTCCTCCCTACACACACATAACAAAAGAAAATGGTACTCACACAAAGCAACAACACAATGAATTCAACACTGGTCCCTCCATTTTTGAATGCAAAGCTTTATGGTGCTATGCAAAATGGTGTGCACTCACCAGAAAGTTGCATGCACCTTAATAAATAACTCTCTTATTTTTTAAAAAAATTCTCTCTCACACACACACACACACACACACACAACATGTAAACAAAATGAGCCTTCCTACCTCGTCTACCTCAGCTTGCCTCAGCAGTTTTTTGTTTTGTTTTGTTTTTGGCTTTTTAGAACGTGAAATTGGTTTTCAATGCATTCCTATGGGAAACTGCACTTTGTGCCCTCTAGTGGCCATCTCTGGTAATGACCCAAAAAGAGCTGTTCCTCTACCACCACCACCACCACATAAGTGCTGTATGCTGCGAAGGCTGGATGGAATGACATCGTGTGTCGAGTGTGGCCTGGGGGATGTACGTTGCAAATGCCTGGAGCAGACTGTATAGCCAGTGATTCAATGCAGAGTGTTGTGTGGCAGGAAGTAACCTGACTCCCTAAAGGGGCCAATGGCTATGGGTGGATGAGCCCCTTTAGGTGGGGTGATAGTCCCCTCAGTGGAGGAAATGCCACTGAAAACCATTATATTGGGCCCAACGGCAAAATGAGCTGAGGAGGAACTCTGATTCCCAACAGTCATGGAGGCAGAAGAGGCCATGCCAGATGGACTGGTTGTGAAGGTGCACCTTGTTTATTTCCTCAAGACTGCAGCATTCCATCGCAGACCCAGTGTTAAATCCTGCTTGTCTCATTTAATATGTACTACAGGAGACGGCTCTGTGATCATAGTGTTGGGTCACTTCATGGAAAGCTGGGATCCACCTTAAACATCACGCCAATGGCATTTTTCCTCCTTCAGGGAAAAAAAAGCATTCTTGGATCTGAGTTGCACCTGACGACCTCCACAAATACAATTCCTTCTTTTGTTCAATTTCACTCCTTGTCATTCTGTTACCAGCTGAGAAGAAAATAAGGTTCCTTAACAGTTTCCCCATTCACAATACCACCCTAGTCTTTTCATCTATCTCTCTGAAAATGGTTAGCGTCCTTCACTCAAGAAATGTCTGTGACATGTGTCCTTTTTATGTAAATTGCTCTGCAGTCAAAGCAGGAGAAAAACAGATGGCACATATCATGGCAGAGGGTGGTGGTGGTGGATTGCACCTATCCTTTGAAATTTTGACATACAGTATATTTTGCGTCATTTTCATTATGATTGCCCCTCTTCTAATTCTTTTGAAGATTGGTTTCCTTCAAAAGAACAGCCATCACTAGCTGACACTAGATACCAAATTCTGTCAAGAAATAAAACTAGCACAAGCAGTTCTATTATAGAAAGGAAACAACAAAAAGACAAAAAAATAATTGTGACTCTTTAAAGACTAACTGCTGTATTTTAATGTTGGCTTTCGTGGTTTAAGTCCACTTCATCAGCCATAAGAGTGAGACTTCATGGCATCAACATCAGGTACAGAGGTAAAGAATGGTTAGCATAACAGATAAGTATGTGTCAATGTGTGTTTTTTTTACAACTGGTAATTGTTCACTGTTCGCCGGTAGGCCTTGGGATGCTCTGGTGTTGCCGGACCCACAGCTGCAGCACGAACAGGGGTCACCCAATATTGGTTTGCATGGCCTAAGGGTGTGCTCCCTCTGCTCAGGCTTAGTTCAGCAGAGAAAGACTGGTCCAGATAAGTTTCAATAATCAAAATACAAGAAAATATGGTTAAATTGTTTGCGCGTCTCAATCTGACATAGTCTTGGGATCCTCATGGTCATTGGCCCAAGTATAAGCCATGTCCCCTTTTGGCGGCTCATTTTTGAGGCTAAAAACTCAACTTATACTCGAATATATAGGTAGTCAAAATAGTATTCTGTAAAAAAATTGCTGACAGGAAAGTAAAAACAAACATTTATAATGTTTTGACAGAGTTTTGAATAATCAATATATATGACAGAGTGGCAATAGATAGTGTGGGTTTGGTCAGTGTAAAATTTTGAGAAGATTGGACAAATACTTTTAAAGTGTTGATTTCTCTTTTTCAAAAAACCCTCACCACACCCTATGATCTCATTCTGCTACCATTTTAATGGCACACAGAGAATTCATCAGTTATTTTTCAAATGAATGCCACTGCTTCCAGAAAAAGGACTGATTCTTGTTGCAAGACTTTAAAAATTTGATGTTGCTCTCTTCTGTCTTGTTTTTGTTAGAGAATCTTAAATATTATATATCGGACATTTTAAAATAAACGGTTGCTGCACATATTTTTGAAGTATTCCATTGTTGAAACATCTTGATGGCTTGATCACTTTTTTCCAGAACACTAAAATGGCCTTTAGCCTGAGAGAGATAGAGAGACAGAGAAAACAGGCTTGACATCTCTGTAAATACCTAGACAATTTGTTGGAAAACAGCCATGACAATTATTTTGTTTTAATCAGATATAGTTGACTGATAGGGAAAAAAGATTCTGGGATCTTTCCTTCCTTGGTGTCTGTTTGTGAATGGTAGAGAGCACTAAAGGGAGATTTGAGGCAGCTGCAGACGCTATACATGGAGCCCCGCATCAGTGGGGATAAAAGGGACAATGCTGCCAGACGCCGGAGGTCCTCGCTGCCTCCTCTCCCCGGCCCCTGCTACTGGGTGGGAGATTCAAGGCAGTTGTAGATGCTATCCCCGGAGCCCCGCATCAGTGGGGATAAAAGGGACAATGCTGCCAGACGCCGGAGGTCCTCACCTCCTCCTCTCCCCAACCCCTGCCACTGGCCAGGATATTCAAGGCAGCTGTGGACACTATCCATGGAGCCCTGTCTTGGCAGGAATAAAAGGGATGATGCTGTCAGACGCCGGAGAACTTCACCGCCTCCTCTCCCCAGCCCTACCACAGGCTGGGAGATTCGAGACAGCTGCGGACACTGTCCCCGGATTTCCCCCCCCCCCTTGGCAGGGATAAAAGGGATGATGCTGCCGGACGCTGGAGGTCCTCGCTGCCGCCTCTCCCCAGCACTTGTTGCCCTTTTTTGGGTCCCGTCCATGGCATGGTACGACCTGTGCTGAGACAGTTACTTTTTTGGCTTGCTGAAATGTATGGACTTTAAATGAAGGACTTTTTCTTTTTTGTAATGTTGTATTTCTATCATGATATTTTGTAATGTTGTATTTTTTACGATGATACTTGTAATGTAGTATTTATTATTTATATGATTTTGTGATATGACGTGTATTGATATATTGTCTGGATTATTGTAATGTTTGATTTTTTGTGAGCTGTCCTGAGCCGGCGTATGCTGAGTGGGCAGCATACAAGTTGAATAAATCAAATCAAATCTTGTAAACCATCCATACCTGTCAACCATCCCGATTTGGCTGGGAAAACCCCGTAATTTGACGTCCATTGACATCATAACCCGCCCCGCGCTGCAAAAACCCCGTAATTTGGCAGTGGGGGAAAACACTTTTTGCGCATGCGCAGAAGCGCTACACAGCTTGTGCAGCCCCTACGCAAGCAGTGTAGCGATTTACCCCTTCCACGCATGTGCGAAAGTGCTATGCCGCTTGCGTAGGGGCTATGCAAGCGGCGTAGCGCTTCCATGCATGCGTGGAAGGGGTAAAACCCTTCCATGCATGCGTGGAAAGTGATGTGCGCAGGTCCCGTTTTTCCGGAGCTGTGGGTTGACAGGTATGAAACCATCTTGATTTCTGATATTACTGTTGACAAAAGGCAGACTGACCTCACTCTCTCTCTCTCCAGATTTATTTTTTTCAAGCAAGGGTGTGTTGTATGTTCCTCAAAGAGGAGATGTATATTTTACCTTTTATTATGGTTCATGGGTAGGGCCATCCATAATATTATATCTTCTTTTTAAAAAAATGTTTAAGAACCCCCTTTCCACAACACAAGTTAACTTTACTACGACTTTACTACTCCCTCCCCACTTTCCTGGAGGTTTCCGATAGTATTTGTATGAACAACCATTTGATGTTACTCAGGAGCAACAAAAAGCCTCTCCATTCCTTTTTCAAACAGATCAATTCCCCATCGAGAAACATTTAACATAAAAACCCTTGTAGTGTCTTGGGTTATTTTTGCCTATCTAACAAAAAATGACCATGGTATACTTGGACAGAAAGAAAGTCATTATTATTACAGGATATTAGAAGACAACGTTGAGCATCAGGTGGCCGTTAACTAACCTGACTGCCTAAAGGGGCCAACAGCTATGGGCGGATGAACCCCTTTAGGTGGGGTGATGGTCTCCTCAGTGGAGGAAATGCTACTGGAAACCATCATATTGGGCCCAACTACAAAATGAGTGTAGGAAGAACCATTCTGATTCCCAATGGTCATGAAGGCGGAAGAGGCCATGCCACATGGATGGCTGTGAAGGTGCACCTTGTCAATATCCTCAAGGTTGTGGCAGTCCATTGCAATCCCGGTGTTGGACTGAAGGACTGGTTAAAAGCTTGTGATGACGATACCAAGAGAAAAAAATATTTGAGAAGTTAAATTTGGATTGGTTTCAGAAATTAAAGGTGGGTAACTGGAATAAAAAATATAGAAGAGAAGTAGGGATAGATAGAACAAAGACTGAATTTGAAGAATTGGTAATAAAGATCAGAAAAGGGGAAATGAGCATTAAGGGTCTTGTAAGCAAACTTTACACTATATTGAATAAGGGTAAAGATCCACAGGAAGATTTGAAACGGAAGTGGGAACAAAATTTGAATATAAAAATAGGGGAGGTTGAATGGAGAAATAAATGGAAAAAGAGGATTTTGAGAACAATGTCTGTAAGAATTAAAGAACACAATTTTAAAATGTTGTGGCAATGGTACTTGACACCACTAAGACTTTATCAGATGGATAATAAAAGAGACAAGTTATGTTGGAGATGTAAAGAAACGGATGGAACATATGAACACATGTGGTGGAGTTGAAAAAAAATAAGAGATTTTTGGGGAAGAATAGAAGGGGAGTTTGGTGAAATAATGGGTAAAAGAGTTAAGTTGTTGTCAGGTACCATTCTTCTAACAAATGTGGAAGGTTTGGGTCTGAATAAGGAGGAAAAAGAATTACTGGAAATTGTATTAAGTACAGGTAGACAATGCATAGCTAGAAATTGGGAAAATGATGTAGATATACAGATTGGAGAGTGGTATAAAGAAATGTGGAGTTTAGCATTGAACGACAAATTGACATGGGAGATCAAAGTAAAATGAGATAAATTAAAAGAGAATAGGTTTTGGAGTATTTGGAAACCGTTTGTGGATCATTCCCTTATGGTAAACGATAGCTCAGGACCTGTACCATCTCAAAGAAGTTTTTGGAGTTGAAGTAGAAACTAAACTCTCCGGGCATTGTATATATTCACCGGGTGATGTGTAATTATTAAAAAATAATAATAGTGGTAGCACAGAAAGCTTTTATTGTTATGATTATGTAATAATTTACAATGTGGTATCTAATATTGGTGGTTATATGGTAAATAATTAGTTTAAGTATTATTATGTGCTAGCTCTTATGAATTTGAGCCAACATTGTATTGATGTTGTTTTTGTTTTATTATTATATTGTACTGTTATTGTTTTTCTTTTCTTGTATGTCTGTCAAAAATTTAATAAAAAGATTTTAAAAAAAATATGTTTAAGAACCCCCTTTCCACAACACAAGTTAACTTTACTACGACTTTACTACTCCCTCCCCACTTTCCTGGAGGTTTCCGATAGTATTTGTATGAACAACCATTTGATGTTACTCAGGAGCAACAAAAAGCCTCTTCCATTCCTTTTTCAAACAGATCAATTCCCCATCGAGAAACATTTAACATAAAAACCCTTGTAGTGTCTTGGGTTATTTTTTCCTACCTAACAAAAAATGACCATGGTATACTTGGAGAGAAAGAAAGTCATTATTATTACAGGATATTAGAAGACAACGTTGAGCATCAGGTGGCCGTTAACTAACCTGACTCCCTAAAGGGGCCAACAGCTATGGGCGGATGAACCTCTTTAGGTGGAGTGATGGTCTCCTCAGTGGAGGAAATGCTACCGGAAACCATCATATTGGGCCCAACTACAAAATGAGTGTAGGAAGAACCATTCTGATTCCCAATGGTCATGAAGGCGGAAGAGGCCATGCCACATGGATGGCTGTGAAGGTGCACCTTGTCAATATCCTCAAGGTTGTGGCAGTCCATTGCAATCCCGGTGTTGAATCCTGCATGTCTCATTTTGTGTGTGCCACAGGGGATGGCTCTGAAATCATAGTGTGTGGGTCACTTCATGGCAAGCTGGGATCCACCTTAAACAAATTCACTCCAATGACATTTTTCCTGCTTCAGGGGAGGAAAACTATTCTCAGATACGAGTTGCAGTCGATGATTAAAAGACAGATTTTTCCTGAAATAGTTATTGCAGAATGCAAGACATCTCTCACGTTGTCTAGAAGCACATCAGAGCCCATTCAAGACACTTTTCAATTTGTAGAGGTAAAAATATCATTGTTCCTTTTCTCCTCCCAGCTATGCTGTGAGGCAAGGGTACCTTGGACTGCCTCTGTACCTTGACAGCTATTATTACATCAATAAATGATCAGCCTCAACTTTGGATTTATACTGTATGTGACAGTGGATGATCTTGTGCAATAATGAAGTACTGTACGTGAGCCCTCTCAATCAATGGTTCCAGGTATGTCAATAAGAAACCCACAGATCTTTGGCAGTCCCAATAACAACATTGGATTCATGGTTGTCAATTGCAATTCCTAACCCTAGGGCCAAAAGCTGACATTGAGCCCAAACATCTTGCATGGTAATCTATAAACATAAAATGAGTCTCCTATAATTTCAAAAAAGATAGAGCTATTTTCCCCAGGCATATAGTTAATCCCCCTGCCCAAAAAGACTTTTACTCTTGCATGCAGTGTTAAAGAAGTATCTATTGAAAGAAATCATCTTGGGGAAAAATCAATCATGTTTCATCTCAGGCCCATTTACCCTCAGTGTCCCCTTCACACCCTTTAACTGCAGTATGGAAAGAGTGGAGCACAGAATAGCCTTAAAAAAGGGTTTTACTCAGAAAGATGCCTTTAAATTGATTTTCCTTCTAGTTTTTCCTCTTGGGAATCTAATGTGCTTGTTTAGGCAGGGCCCCATAGTCTTTAACTCACTCCAGATGCAATCCTTTGTTGGAGGAAAGAGAAAACCTCTCATGTTTAGGTTAAAACAATATCTGGAGTCGGAGCAGGGAACAAGACAAGTTAGTTCTGAAAAAAGTGGGCTATTTCCAAAGTAAAGATGATGAAAATAGTATGCTTGGCTAAACAGATTCAACTATCTCCTACTGGAAATAAAGAAGATGGAGCCGTATTCCCCTTGAATCTCACTTTTGACTTCAGGGCTAAAACAAATGTCACTCCTACTGAATTTGTAGTGAGGAGGAGATTATTGTTTTTCTGCAATTCTCAAAAGGACATCAAGTCAATCTTTGAAATACTGTCCAATTTCCTACCAACGATTACAGGGCTGAGTGGAGCCTTTCTCCTCTCTTTTTGAAAGTCGAACCTTCCTTTTGTTTCATTTCTGGTTTTCCATGTTCTTCTCCTTTCAACCCAGAATAATGTCTAACACAAATTATTATTATTATTATTATTATTATTATTATTATTATTATTATTATTATTATTATTATTATTATTATTATTATTATTATTATTATTATTATTATTATTATTATTATTATTATTATTATTATTATTATTAATTTGCTTTGCAGTGGAGTGTGGTCAGCATTACTGCCATGCTTTGGTTTTGAATAATCATTTTTGAAAAATACAAAACTACTTCAAACCATGGTTGCAGAATCCAAAGCAGATTGTAGCCTCTTCTCAAACATCTCATTTCTATGCATATAACTATTTCCTTTCATTCAGGGCTGTAGCCAGGGTTCTAGTTTGGGGGGGGGGGGATTTTCTCAGGAGGGGCAAAAAATTTCAGGAAGGGCAACAGTGTCACATTCACATATATAACATTGGCATCACAGGGGGTTGGGGGTAGGGGGGGCTGTTAGCTCAAGAGGGTTTTTGGGTGCCCCTGATTCTGGCTACGGCCCTGCTTTCATTCCAAAATACTTTTACACAGAAATAGAATTCTAATTGAATTTATCTGACCTTCAACTAAAACAGATGATTTCCTCCTCAAATAACACTGTGTAAGAACAGGAGGCATTTTTTAAAAGAAAGGACTGGATATTTGCTGTTTTGGAAATTTGGTATCTAAGAAGACCACAATGTTCATATTACAATGCTGTGAAACATTATTGGTCGGTATCTACCTTTACAATAGTAATAATGAGTAGGTGGATTTGGGGAAGGGCTGTAGCATTAGGGGTCCTCCAGATAATGTGGCACTGTAAATCCCATCAGTTCAGAGATGACTGGAGTTACAGAAGCACAACAATGGAACCAATTACCTGGGGAGGTGGTGAGCGCTTCCATTTTGTACCCATTCAAGAATCTGTCACATCTGCTTTGGACTTTGATTCCTGCACCGAGCAGGGGGTTGGACTTAATGGCCTTATAGGAACTCAATTATTCTAAAATTCTATGATTCTATCAAGTAGAGAGCAACAGCAGCTCACTTTTATTCTAAGCTTTCTTGATAAACATGGGTATGAATTTTCATGCCCACTTCTTATTTGATGAAAGGTAGAACGATGATACTAATCTTCAGAATGAGTTAGAATGATGCTACTAATACCCCCTTTCCCTGCTTAAACCTCTTCACACTGAACCAATTTTTAAAAATCTTTTCTCACTTGTATCTTATATTTGTATTTTATATTATATTTGTTTTTAGATAATAGAAGTCATGGCGGGGTGGTGGTAATATTGTTATGTTTTTATGGGGTTTTTTAATAATTGTTTTACCTGTATATTGGTCTTAGTGTACACCACCGAGTCCTTTGGATAGGGTGGTATATACATCTATTAAATTAAATTAAATGAAATCTGATTCTCCAGTTTGTGAGGCATATGTTTTGTGGAACTCCCTCATCAGCCATGTAGTAAAGAAAATCATTTTCTTTACCATTTATTAATGATGCTTCTTTTCATCACTAACAATACTATGCCTTCATGCCAAGATTTTTGAGCATACTCTTTGCAGGCGCACCCCCCAAAAAAGGACTCAGACACCGGTATAAGTGGATAACAGCATTGGGCCACATTTATTGATTCATGCCCTAGTCCGAATTATAAATTTCAGTTGGTACTCAGCCAATTATAATTCTTAAGGCAAGCAGGCCGCAGTAACACTGGTAAGGTTCCTCCCAAAATTGCCAATTGCAATTGGCTACAATGTATCCATTTGTATCAATTTGTTTGTTTACAACAAACAAATTGTTGACCGTAGTCAATAAACTAACTACTGACCCCACCCTCTGACGCCTATCCGTAAAATAAAGGGTTGATGCATGCTGAATAGCTTGTGCCATCACCCCATTGCCTGGTTCGTCGTTGACCGGACAACGTTAACCAACTTGTGCCTATCTAGTGTTGGCCAGTCAATTGCGAACCTGCCGGATACCTGTGGGTCATAAATATTTACCTTACCAGTGCTACCCGCCACACGGGGAGGCATCCATGATGACTCACCGCCCCCCCCAAAACCGTCAGCTCGGTCGCCAGGCCTGCTTGCATCACACCAAGAACGAGGTACATACCTCTAGCCGACAGGTGGACCCCTTCTCCCGCTTACCAGCAAACTTTTTGTCTAATCCTATCAGAACAGTCCGAACTAGGGAGATCCGCATCTCCCCTAAATTGGTGTCTCGGCACGATGTTAGACCATAGCGACCGTATGTAAGCCATACGTGATGTAAAAAGCCAGGTCACAGCCCCCAGACGGTTTAGTAACAGCAGTGATCCGTATCATATCGCTGTCGCTGGGGTGCCTGTAAAACATAGGGCGGTCGAGCATCCCTGGCAGACAGCAGGAATGTCCTCAGTTCACACCCCCATGTGCCGTGCATACCATACCATAGCCTTCGTGCGGATGCACACAGCCCGGCCTGGGTCCACTCTCTGTCACTGCAGCCTATACTGCTGCCCAGTGTACATAGCTGCGGCCCACCAGCCCCCCACCACCGGTGTGTTGAGACCCATAGGATCTATAAAAAGGAGAAAAAAGGTGAGGGCATAAACAGGTACTCACACAATGAGGGGACGTACATATCTGAAATTGCGCGTACACGCATATCCACCTCGTAGTACCCCAAACTTAGCCGCGATCAGCGCAACGCCTACCTTAAGTAAATGGTGCCAAAACGGGCCCCACACCGCGAAACGCGGCACCGGTCACCCTCAGGGACTGTACTATGGTAAGGGTAGACCCATTCCAGTGGCAGAAAACAGGCTGGGGCGCGCAGCAGGCACTGTCGAAAATTATGTAGGGCACCAACCGGACAGATGTCTCGAAAACTTAGTAGCAGTATACACCACTGCCTACCGTGCTGAAACACCCGTGGGGACCGTATCCCCACTCGAGCCCACTCATGTGTGACAGAGACATCTTCGAGTTCCAGTGCCCTATGAGACACCCCCGCCTTACACAGTTGGTACCAACTCTGGCACCCTCTCACTGATGCGGAGCGCTCCAAAAGGCTACCGTGGTAGCTGCGTGGCTAAGAGCCACCTCCCACCTATCTGTAAATAAGTAATGCCACCTCGTGCAAGGTGTGTCAAAATTCTGGGAAAAGGAGTGACGCGTGTAGGGGCAGCGGGCACGTTCCCGTGTCCACCCTACCCTGATACGACACATGAACTCATAGTGATACGCCTTAGGCGTGCGAGGTGCCAATGACATGTCCGGTTCCCTTCAACTCGCCTAACGCCGAGCTATCGGCCAAACGTGGCAAGTGGAATTCCTCTGCTTCGGGAGTAAAGCATGGAAACGGGCGATCCGCTGGTGGGGAAAAGCAGCAGTAAGGTCATTATTCATACCTAGAACATGTCTGGCCTGGAACAGCACATTTAGGCGTAGGCTTCACAAAAGAATAGACAAACTAATGTCAGAACCCGGGGGATTTGCATTTCTGGGTGTTGACAATGTGCACCACTGCCACATTGTCACGCCGAAATTGGACCACTGAGTAGGCCCACTCGTTGCACCATAGCCTCAGTGCTCTCTAAAACGGGAGAAACCATGATTACGGTGATTGCAGGGACAACCCGTGCACCCACCCTCAGAGTAAACCCCATAAGTCAGAGAGCTGGTGGTATCTGACCGTACTAGATATCTAGGGCAGACCACTAGGTCTGATCTCCCATAAGAGACCCCCCGGTACCCAGGAGTAATTTGAGCCAGAGCAAACAAATTAAGGGGGGCAATGAATTAACTACAATTCCCAAGGGCATACTCTATGTTTGGCAATCCATGCCAAAATCGCCATGGACATCCAAGCCACCGTATCAATGGTTAACCTGGATGCCCACACGACAGCATCGAGGCGTAAATGTGATGTCAGAATATGGGACCTCAGTCTATTCAGGCGCCAAGGGGACACCCAGTTCCCACCTGAGTG
Organism: Bradypodion ventrale; assembly: GCA_035047345.1. Classification (NCBI taxonomy): domain Eukaryota; kingdom Metazoa; phylum Chordata; class Lepidosauria; order Squamata; family Chamaeleonidae; genus Bradypodion; species Bradypodion ventrale. Next base: position 231,523,341 of record JAWDJE010000002.1, on the reverse strand, counting down.
TCTGAATCATGATGAGGAGACGCGTACACGTGTCCAAGCCCCGTTTAACCCCAGACCCAAAGTCGTCGAGGTAATGGGCTGGAGACTGAGGCCCCAACCTGTGAGCGGATGCCCACTGAATGAAAGTCCCACATCGGTCGGGCGCTGAACCTGAATTAACGTGGTCAGAAAGGGGGGGTTGGCCGTATCTAATTAAAATTCCCCTCAAAACCCAGAAACCCGATAGGTCTAAATCATGAGGTGCACTGGCAAAAAGCTGGAAGCCGAGTGCATATCACACTGTGCCAAAACAGCACCAGAATTGCGTGAGCGCGCCACCCATAGTAGCCGAGGTAACTACAGGTACTTGACTGAACAAGGTCATCAGGAAGGGCATCCCTGAACTGAGCACCCACAAGGTGAGCCGAATGGAGTATTATAGTACATTCACCCTTCTTCTAGCTCGGTATGAGCAGCAAGGGGATACATTTGACTGAGGAAAGGCGGTTCCAAGAAGGGCCCCCCGTTACTCTCATAGCCCCCAACTTCCTAACTGTGGACGGTGGAGCCCCCTCACCGTTACCCTGGAAGGGAACCAGATTAGTAGCATCCTGGGGCCCCCAACACCCCCGAATGGATACAAAGGCCCCATTGAAAACCCTCCAGCAGGTTTCCCGCCCCATCCCTTCTTGGATGAACTGAGTGACATCCCTCCAGGCTAACTAGAATTGGGGTGGGGGGGGGAGTTTAAGGCAAGGTTAGTTGGTTCAGATGGAGCCCTGATCGCCCCTGTGCACCCCCACCTCTGCCCCGTAACCCACCAAACCACGGGCACGCGGAGGCGGCGTGAGGCCAGCACAAAAAGGGGGGGCACTAAGTCGATAACAACCGTGGTGCGTAGTACACACCTCGTCAGCTGAGCAGGCCGAATACAGTAGGCGGGCCGGAACACCCCGCCCATCCAGTTTGCATGGAGCCAGTGTCTGAACAGCCCGCTGCTCAGCATGACCCCCATGGAACCCATCACGATGCACCAGTCCCGTGGGACTGATGTACACAAGCACCCTTGCTGACAGGACTCATCCCACCTCCCCTCGGGATATATATAGCCACCCTCGTCCACATTCCTCACCATGAGCCAACTGTCCTGGGCCCATCCGCTCGACATCAGGATGGCCCAAACAGGTCCAATCCTGCGGCATACCACAATACGTACAAGGTATGCTGACAACCAGTTGGCCCCAAGGTGCGCGGTGGCTAACGACTATGGGAGATCTATTTGTCTCAGTCGTCCTGTCCTTCTCTCTCCTCCCAGTGGGCTCGGAGTTCAATAGGGAGAATATCCACATGTCCCCCTCCAGCCCTTGCCCCTCATGGCCTGCGTCCCATAATCAACTGGGGCCAGTAATAGCCATCCAGCAGCGAAGCCCGTGACAGGACGTTATGTATGAAGGGGCCCACGCAGCAGCATCCAGACAGCCCCCGCGATGCTCAACACTGTTCCGGGGGCGGACACCCCAGTGCGTGGTGGCTTACTACGGGGAACCACCCAATGTCACTGTCCTCCTGTCCATACCTCTTATCCCTATTTGGGTCTCAGTTGCTAGGGAGAATACATCCACGTACTCCCCCCCCCACCGAATCTTTTCCTCCCTGATCTGGGGCAGATGATCACTGGGGGGGGGCATGAATAAACAGTCGTCGGCAATGCCATTGCCGGTACATGATGTACACCGGGCATACGCAGCGTGACCTGGACAGCCCCTGTGATGCCACGTACCGCCCCGGGAGAGTAAGCCCCCACCCTCAACGTCGTGCCAGAATGCAACCAAGGGGCACTGGGATAGGATGGCGAGTGATGCCCCCCAGCCTCAAATTGGCGAGGCAAAGAGCACTGACCCCCACTGCTGGGAATGGACTGTGATGTGTGTGCATTCAACTTGAACCTAATACTCACAAGTTGCACCCCCGTGAGCCGCCCCCACTGGTGGTTCTGGCCCACGGTGGGCGTCGGAGCTCGCGACCGAAATCGAGCTCTGGGGCGACCTCCAACGCACTCCAGCCGCAGTTCCAGACAAACGGGGAGCTGCGAGACAGCGGTGGGCATGGGCTGGACTGTCACGAGAAGCTCGACCCAGCTGTCCGCCTGTTGCATAGTGGCAGCGGTCGAAGTAGCCGGCAGACACAAAGGGACTCCGTAGTTAGGGAAGGGGCCCCCACCAACTGGGTAGCTAAGGATGCCCCCAGCACAGCCAAACGTGCTAACCAGGCATCCCCTGCCACGAAAAAACCCCTAGTAGGTGGGCCAGGTGGGCCGGACGGCCCGCTAGGGATTGGGCCAGAGGCCCTAATTTGAGAGCCTGTGCCAGAATAGGGCCATGCCCAAAAATCCCGGCCCCTGATGTGTAAAACGGGCTGCGAGCCAGCACCAGGCCCTCCCCCCAATCGTTCCAGCCCATGGCCGGCAGCCGGGGGCCGAGGGCCGAATCCTCTAAAGGGCCGGCCCGGGGCTGAAAACGGGAGCTAATTCTGTCCTGCAGTACGCAGGAATTGAAACACTGACCTTCCACTCCCCAGCCAGCGTCTGAGGCATTTTACACTCCGTGTCTTAGCCACTTGAGCCACCGTGGTCCCCCTACGAGCCAGATAGAAAGATCCCTGTATAGGGATCGCGCAGCCCGGTTACTGGGATGCAACCACGGAGGCAAATTCCTCCCTGTTTGGCTGCAGCCTGGGGAAAAAGGGAGGAGCAATATATCCGTTCCCACTCTCCTTCTAATTTCAACTCCCCTCAGGGGATTCGAACCAACAACTTCCTGCTTACAAGGCAAAACTGCAACCTCTAAGCCATGGCAGCTCCGCTGTCAGAGGAAGCCTCAAACAGAGGCTAACAGAGGAGGAAGCGACGAAGCAAATTCCTCCGTCCCGTCGCTTCTAAAAGCCAGCTAGCAAAATCAAGCCTCTTGAAAGAGGCGAAAAGGAGAGGGGGCGACGGAGAAAATCTTCTCCTCTCCGTCGCTTCCGGAAAATGGCAGCTCGGCTGCCTCGTGGCCACCCCTTTTAAAGAGGGATGGCCATGCCCCCGTAACTACCCGGATGTCTGAGTCCGGGTGGGGGGGGGCGCAAAGAGCGTGGTGGCCATTTTGGCGCCGCACTTTCATTGTAACTATGATCATGGTTAGGGCTAAAAAAAATGTGAGAGGGAACAGAAGGAGAGCCGTGCATGTGGATCCACAGTGCGGTAGTATAATTTCTGTAGATATTATACTAGAAATTTCTTTGGCCGAGCAAAATGAGAGAAGGGGTGAGTCTGGGGAGCTTCAACATCCACAACCCTCCTCTTCCTCCTCCTCTTCCATCTCTTCTCTACCTTATTCTCAGAACAAGCCTGTGAAGCAGGTCAAGCTAAGACACTCAGTGAGCCAAGGGGGGGGGGGATTGAATCCAGGATTGGAGTCCTGTGTCATTTAAGGATCTAATGATGAAAGAATACAGAAAAGGATCATAATGATCTTTCTGTACCGATGTCCAACAACAAATGACGAAGGAGAGTACACCAGCAGCAGCTCTCTTCTAGTAATACAAATGAGCCTAGCATTCACAGACTTCCTTCTTCATTTAGAAGAGTAACTTAATAGAATTATTATCTTTCCCACTTACAACGGAAAGAAAATATGGATAATTCAAGGCAAGACAATTATCTGACAACCCCTTAGAACTGTTACATGTATAGATATAATGAAGTCAAATTCTTTTGCTTTGGCAAAATCAATGTCACACACACATACAATCAGCAAGCAGAGAGAAGTGCAATATACTCAGTAACAATGGGCTGCCACTTAGATTGCAGGCGAACCCCCAAAAAAAGGACTCAGACACTGGTATAAGTGGATAACGGCATTGGGCCACATTTATTGATTCATGCCCTAGTCCGAATTATAAATTTCAATTGGTACTCAGCCAATTATAATTCTTAAGGCAAGCAGGCCGCAGTAACACTGGTAAGGTTCCTCCCAAAATTGCCAATGGCAATTGGCTACAATGCATCCATTTGTATCAATTTGTTTGTTGGCAACAAACAAATTGTTGACCGTAGTCAATAAACTAACTACTGACCCCACCCTCTGACGCGTATCCGTAAAATAACGGGGTGATGCATGCTGAATAGCTCGTGCCATCACCCCATTGCCTGGTTCGTCGTTGACCGGACAACGTTAACCAACTTGTGCCTATCTAGTGTTGGCCAGTCAATTGCGAACCTGCCGGATACCTGTGGGTCATAAATATTTACCTTACCAGTGCTACCCGCCACACGTGGAGGCATCCATGATGACTCACCGCCCGCCCCCCCCAGACCGTCAGCTTGGTCAACAGGCCTGCTTGCAAATCTTCCAAAAAGAGGTTCATACCTCTAGGCGACAAATGGACCCCATCCCCTGTGTAAAGATCACAATTTTGTAGACTAATGGTGGGGTGTCGGAAGACCCGCCCCAAACCCTTGTCAGCAAAGAACCGGGCTACTGCCCTGTTCACCGAGCGGCGAGCGCGGTCAAGGGCCTGGAGGTTAATACCTCCCCTGTAAGTGTGACGCGGTATCATGTCCGACCATAGGAGGGTTGTGGCAGGCCACACATAATGCAAATAAGCCAGGTCACTGCAGATCGTGTGTTTTAACGAAAGGCCCGTGACCTGGCCTAAATCATTGCCCCCAAGGTGCAGCACCAGGACATCAGGCGGTTCAGCATCCCTGATAGAGAAAAGGAATGGCAACAGTTCCCGCCATAACATTCCGCGCTTACCGTACCATCTGAGACATGCGGATGCACTTAGTCCCAGCTGGGGTCCCCACTCTGTCAACGCAGCGTACTGCGCTGCCCAGTGCACGTAGCTATGGCCCACCAGCCATACTGCCACCGGTGTGCGTCGACACACAGGGTCTGTAAAGGAAAAAAGGAAACAGGACAGTGACTTAACTGGTACTCATAATTGAAGAGGGCGAACATATAATTTGAAACACTTCGAACACCACCTCCCCATATGGCGTATATCAGCCCCAGAGTACCCAAATGCAGCCGCAGTAGAAGCAGCTCCTATTCTAAAAGAATGGGTGCCGTAACGAGCCCTGGGGAGGCCAACACTGGACAGTGCCTTACCGGTCACCTTCCAAAATTGAAATTTAGTAAGGGGAGACCCATCTTGGTGGCAGAAAAACGCGCCAGGGTGCGTACCACGCAGTGCAAGGAACTCTTGTAGGGCACCAACCGGACAGATGTCTGCAATGGAACATCGTAGCAGTCTTACACCACTGCCTACACCGTGCTGATCGACCTTCGAGGAACGTATCCTCAACTGAGCCCATTCATTGGAGACATAGACATCTTCGAGTTCCAGTGCCCTACGCGTCGCATCCGCCTTAGACAGTAGCACCAGCTCACTGATGCGGAGCACTCCAAAAAAGGCCACCGTAGTAGCCGCATGAAATAGAGCTGCCTCATACCTGTCAAAACACAGGTCATGCCAGCCTCGTGCAAGGTGGATAAGAACCCCCGGGGAAATTGGGTGGCGATTGTCCGGGCGGCGTCCACGTTCCCGTGTCCACCCCTCCAAAACATGTCGTATACGGAAATCATTTGTGCTGTCAGCATAACCCCCAACCTTGGCCATGAATGCCAGTGCTGACAGTCTGGATGCTATGGTGCGGGGAGCTAGGCCCTGACTGTGTAGGTAAACTATAAATTGAAGAACATGTGCCACTGGAATGGGCCAAATCTCGGGCAACAGAAAATGTGTACGAAAGGCCTGAAATTGACTGAATGCATGGTGATACGCCTTATGCGTGCGGGGCACCAGCGACATGCCGATCGCCCGGTTCACCTCTCCTTGCCAAACGTCCAACTCTCGACCGGGAGCGGCGAGGGAAATTCCTCTGCATCCGGAGCCAAGGCGCGGAACCGGGGGATCTGCAGGCGGGATAAAGCATCAGCAATATCGTTATTAATACCTGGTACATGTCTGGCCCTGAATAGGACATTGAGGCGTAGGCTGCGCAAAACAAACTGTTGCACCAGCTCCATGACCTTGGGTGATTTAGATGTCTGGGAATTGACAATGTGCACTACCGCAGCATTGTCACACCAGAAATGAACCACTGAATTGGCCCACTCCTCACCCCATAGCATCAAAGCTCCCAGTATCGAAAAAAACTCGAGGAACGTAAGATCGCGTAAACGATCCGTGCCCCTCCAAGTTGGAGGCCATCGGCCGTAGGCCCACCTCCGCTCAAAGTAAATCCCATAACCCAGAGACCCTGATGCATCCGACTGAACCTGGAACCGGGGGGACACCAATAGGTCAGACCTCCAAAATGACACCCCATTAAAGTCCTTAAGGAACTTAAGCCAAATTAACATGTCAGCCCTCATGCCCTTGTTCAGTCGGACCCTGTGATAGCGCCTGGATAGGACAGCCATGGCGTCGCACAAGCATCGGGCAAAAGCTCTTCCAGGTGCGACCACCCTGCAGGCGAAATTAAGATGACCATGTAGAACCTGGAGCTCACGAAGTGACACCTTGCGTTTGGCCAGTAAGGCCAAAATCAATGCAGTGATCCGGGAAACCTTGTCCATGGGTAACCTGGATGCCTGCGAAACCGTGTCAATTTCAATACCCAGAAATGTGAGCTTGGTTGATGGCCCCTCGGTCTTTTCGGGCGCTAAAGGGACACCAAGTTCCTTCATTAGCGTCTGAAATGTGTCAAGGAGACGCGTGCACGTGTCCGAGCCCCGTTCACCCCCGAACAAGAAATCGTTGAGGTAGTGGGCTACAGACCGAGACCCCGACCTGCGAACAAAGGCCCACTGAAGGAAAGTGCTAAAACGTTCAAATGCTGAACAGGAGATGGAGCAACCAAAAGGCATGGCTTTATCCACATAGAATTTTCCCTGGAATTTAAAGCCCAATAACTCAAAGTCGGCCGGGTGCACCGGCAAAAGCCGGAACGCAGACTTAATGTCACACTTAGCCAGAAGTGCACCCGTGCCACAAGAGCGCACCATGCGCAGGGCCTGGTCAAATGATGTATACCTTACCGAACAAAGGTCATCAGGGATTGCATCATTGACCGAATGGCCCGCCGGGTATGACAGATGGTGAATTAAACGAAATTCCCCAGGTGTCTTTTTGGGCACTAACCCTAAAGGGGAAACCTTCAGATTGGGAAAGGGCGGGAGGTGAAAGGGGCCAGCAACCCTGCCTGCATTAACCTCCCTAGCAATACTTAAGGCAGCCACCTCCTCCCTACCCTTAAGGGAAAGTAAATTAGGGGCATCTTGGGGGCACCTCTCCCCTTTGAATGGAATGTGAACACCCAGCTGGAAACCCTCGAGAAGGTAGCCAGCATCTTCCCTCCTCGGGTACACCGAGAGCCACCGCTCCAACATGGCAACATTAACCAGGGAGGGGGCCTTTTGAGTGACCAGCTCCATCAGCGGCAGGTCTGCCCGCTCCTTGTCCACCTCTACCTCTGCCCCGTGGCCCACCTGCTCATGGACAAGCGGCGGTGGCGTGGGGGCCAGCACAAGAGGGACACTCATTTTTACACTCATTTTTGTATCGACACTGTTTTCTATTGCATGCACCATTGGCCGAGAAGCTCCAACACAGCAGGCGGGCTGGAACCCCCTGCCCCGCCACCTGGCGGGGTGTCTGCATTGGAGCGGCTCGCTGGACCGCGTGTCCGCAATGGTACCTCTCCCCAGGTGCCGGGCGCGTGGGGGTCATGTACAGAAACCACAGCTTCTGACAGGGCTCATCCCACCTCATCTCAGGGTGTAGGGGGACTCTCATTCGAAATTCCTCATCGTAAGCCAACCACGATGGGCCAGGGAAATCAACCATTGCCCTGTATATATTGTCCAAATATTGGACCATAGGAATGGCCAGGTCAGGCCGGGCCCTGAGGTACACCGCCATGTATATAAGATATGCGGGTAACCAGTTGGCCCACGTGCGTGGTGGCTTACGACGGCGGGATTGCTCTTTATCCTTCTCATCCTGCCCCTCCCTCTCTTCCTTGGTGGGTTCCCTGTTCAATAGGGAGAAAATATCTACGTACTCTCCCTGCCAAGTCTTCTCCCTTGTAGCCTGCGCCAAATGATCCCCGAGGGGCAAAGAATACCCAGCTGTTGGCAATGCCGACACCGGCAAAAAGGGGGCCAGTGCTGTCCCTGTGACACCCGGTGCAATCCCTGGGGCAGAAGCCCCCCCACCTAATGTGGAACCTGTATGCGACCAAGCTGCACCCGGGTAAGCCAGGAACTGCTGCCCTCCCACCCCAACATGGTGAGGCCACGGCCACTGGACACCCTCCCCCGAAGTGGAGCGTGGTGTGGGGACATTAGTTTGAACCTGATACTCACTGGGTGCACCCCATGGGCCGCCCCCACTGGGGGTTCCGGCCCATGGTGGGCATCGGAGCTCGCGACCGAACTCGAGCTCTGAGGACCCATCCGACCACCACCTGACCGTAGTGTCTGCTGTGCAGGGAGCTGCGAGGCCGTGGCGGGCACAGGCCTGTGCGCCTCAAGCAGCTCAACCCGACCGACTGCCTGCTGAATGGTGGCAGCTGCCACAGTCGCCTGTGGGCAAAAAGGGGTCCCAGGTTGCAAAGCAGCCCCCCCCCCCACGGGGTTATTGTTGATCCCCAGGGATGCCTCTAGTGCCGCAATGCGGGCTAGGAGAGCATCCACTGTAACAGAGCCCCCTGCATAAAGGGGGCCAGGTGGGCCAGACGGCCCACTGGGCAATGGTCCAGGGCCCACTGCTGAAGTCCCTGGGCCCGAGTAGGGCCATGCCCAAAACTCCGGCCCATGAGGGGCCGGGGGCAAGCCCTGCTGGGAGATCGCACCCAGCCCACCCCCCTGATTGAAGCCCGTGGCCAAGGAACGTGGGCCGGGGGCCGAAGACCCGGTCGCGCCCTGCCCACCCCCTTGCTCCCACCCATGGCCAGCAAGTGCGGGCCGGGGGCCGGAGCCGCCGAAGGGCCGGTCTGGGGCTGGCTAGCCGTGGGCCACGGCCTGATCTGCCCCATCCCACCGGTCCCGGTGGGTGCCTCCGCTGCGGGGGCCTGTTGGGGCGGCGCAGTCGTGGTCCTCCGACCCGACTGCTGCCTCCTGGATGGGCGAACCGAGGTCGCCATAGCCTTCTTCTTGGGAGACATCTCAAAGTCGATCCCTTCCCAAGGATCAGCAAAAGGCAGGGAAGCCGAAAGAGCGAATAGCGCGCTAGCTGTTTGCCGGGCTTCCCTGCAAAGGCGAAGAGCGATGGACAAAAACTTCTCCTCTCCATCGCTTTCGCAAAATGGCAGCTCGTCTGCCTCGTGGCCACCCCTTTTAAAGAGGGCTAGCCACGCCCCTAACTACCCGGATGTCTGAGTCCAGGTGGGGGGGGGGGCGCAAAGAGCACGGTGGCCATTTTGGCGCCGCGCTTTCATTCTCATTATCTTTTCTGCAAAAATAACACCAATGTTCTTAAATCTTCAAACATTCTCAGTGTGGCAATTACTCAGTTACAACTTGAAGTGGGTCAACATATGGGTCAGTATGGACTAGTAATTTGTCCCCTCATATTATTAAACAGTATGTTCTTTCTCTCACTCTGATGGTGTGTAGCACTGATGGAGTCAACTGCAAGAAACAGTGAACACTAATTTCAAGGTAAGGTTGTAAACCAGAGGTTACCAACCTAAGGTCCGTGGGCTGGATCTGGCCCACTGTGCCCTTTCACGTGACACCTCACCCCTTCTAAGAAGAAACAAAAGTGCCCATCCCCTTTGAAGTTTTTGGGACAAAATGGCCACCCCCATCAGGCAGGCAGAGCAAAATGGGCATCCAGCCCTTGCATACCTGTCAACCACGGCTCCGGAAAATACGGGACCTGTGCAGAACGGTTCTGCACAGGTCGCCTTCTACATGGCCTGCATAGAACAGTTCTGCGCAGATAATCTTCTACGCATGCGTAGAAGGCTTTTACACTTGCGTAGAACCCTTCTACCCTTGCGTAGTAACCCTTCTATGCATGCGTAGAAGGCTTCTACGATCCCCTTCTGAGCAGATCGCTTTCTACGCATGCGTAGAAGGCGATCTGCGCAGAAGGGATGCACAGTACCTCTCCCCCTCCCCCCGCTGCCAATTCCGGGGTTTTGGCAGCTGCGGGCGGGAAATGGCACAAATCAGCACCGAAAATTGGGAAATCCTGGACAATCCGGGAAGGTTGACAGGTATGCCCTTGAAGCTGACTCAGAGAGTGTGACCTGGGCCCCAGTTTGAAAAGGTTGGGAACCCCTGTTGCAAATAGATTCTTCTTTTTTATTTACAGTTCTATACAAAAACAAGATAAATCTGAACAAATTTAAACATGAGAGTATGGTGTTTGAGAATAGATTGTGAACTAGAATGTGAAGTGAGGACCTATGTTTTCACTTCCATCACAGTTCTGCTGTATAGTTCAAGCTGTAGAGAAAAGAACACACCACACCAAGTGGTGGAAGAAGTAAATGCATGGATAACCTAGTGTCCTAACACAGCATATCAATCTCATTTGTATATCATACAGTATTATAATACTTTATGAGTTAAAGTGTTTTATTGTAACTGCTGGATATTTTAAGAGCATTATTGTCAGTTGCAAAAAGCTACAGTGTTACCAATCTGTTAGACTGGCCAAACATTGTGTGCCTATGTACCCGATGTGTATAAATTGATGCCACGAGGCCTCACTCTTATGTTTGATGAAATGGACTTGGCCCACGAAAACTCACATTTAAATACAGGAGTTAGTCTTTAAGGTGCAACTTTTTTGTCTTTTTTCCCTGTTTTGTTTACTCTGTGACATGCTTGCACAGACTAACACGGCTACCATTTTAGTTATTGTGTTGCTCTGGTTCAGTAGAGTTAGCATCACCATCAAAGGCCATGACCTCTAGAGGACAGAGAATTGGAAATAAAGATAATTACTTTTGAAGATGTATTCCACACACACACACACACACACACACACACACACACACACACACACTGCTCAAGACACTGCTCATAGTCATGAATCCAATCAACACTACAGAAAAAAATAAACCCACAGTCTGTTCTAGCCAATACAATACTAGATTGATCAGATAGGAGGGCAAAAATAATTGCACTTTACCTGCCCCTCTACAGATCCTTTTAGCATGCTGGATGTTTATACTGGTGACTCTAAGGTTTCCATATATACCATTCCCAGTGTCCAAGGAGGCTTGAGCTTCTGAGAATTGAAGTCCAAGAACATCTGGAGTGCCAAGGTTCGCCATCATGGATCTAGCTCATTGGTTCTCATTGTGAGGCACATGCACCATTATAAGGGGACTTCAATTCCCAGAAGCCTAAGTCAATACATTGGCTGATCAGTGCTTTGTGGAATTGACTTAGGCTTCTGGGAATTGAAGTCCAAAAATCAAAGGTTGGGAAATACTGATCTAGCTAAACACTGATAATGACTAATCCAGAAGGACAGCACTATAATGTGATTCTTCAACACCAAGATTATCAAAGTGTTTGGCACTGTGTGTCTTGGAAGATAAAATGTTAGATGGTATAGTGATAATAGCTGTGACTATGACAATAATCAAAATGCCATTCAAGACAGAACATGCTGATGTGAGCTGAGATGGCCAAACATGTGAACTTTGATGACCACGTGTGGTGCCAATTTGTGGTGAATGAGGGGCCAAACCTTGTATCCCTATTGGTCTCTCTGTGTCCACATATTACACAAATGCACATTAAAAGGTTTTTGCCCAAATCTCATGTATTCCTCTTAATCCAAAGCAAGTGCTTTAAGAGCACTTTGAGAATTAACAGTAACCTGAATTAAGATGGGAAGCAATATTTATGAGCATTTGTGTCAGTTTAAAAAATGCTTCACCTTACTCTCACATGAGATAAAATACCTTCCCTATTCATTTGCATTTTAACAGACATTAATATTCAGACTTTCCTCCTGATGAGCTGAATATAATCTACATGGTCACCCCTCCCATTTTATCCTCAGGCTTATAAAATGCAACTAAATATATGATAAAATCTTATTAAATTATATTTTTTTATAAAAATAGGCTATCAAAAGTTGACAGTTCATTAAACCTTGCTAGATTTCTATTTAATGTGAGAATGTGACATCTGTTTTTATTTTCATTGTGGTCTCTGCAATTATTGCAGTATCATGAAACTAGTGTCTTACCCACGTGTGAAGAAGACAAGTGCACAAAGCAAGCACAGAAGGACTGGCTGAATGATCAAAACAATGCAAGCAACACATCCATGTTAATAATTTTAAAATATTCATGCAACAAGGAAGCATTTGTTACAGCTTAGCTAGGCAACTTGCAGTTCACATTCTCACATATGCCATAGTCTGACTACCATTATGTAGCTAACTAGTCTGAGAACAGCCATCTCATTTCCATATCTAAATGAGAATTTGAAAATGGATCTTCCTTGTGTTGTAATAATGATGACAACGACGACGACAACAACTGTAGAACTGGATGGTACCCTCTAAATCATCAAGTCCAGCCCCTGTTAAGGAAGTACAGTGAAGAACTGAACTTCTGCTTTGCAACCATGTACCTAAACCACTGTCAGGATGTGCAGTTGATTCTCTAAGTCCTTCATGACTGGACCCTCAACCTGCTGCAACTGCTAAACCGCCACCTGAGATCCCTGGGAAAGTTTCTGTACCTGCCCAGACTCCACCTGGAGACCCTGGGTGGCTTGCCTGACACCCCCAAGTGAAGAGACGGACACATGTCAAAATGGGCCACTTTATTAAGCCAAAATAGGTTGTTGCAAACTATTGCACTGGGGACTAAGTAGTGTGGGTGCATGATAATAACTCAGGTCAATACCAGAGAATTTGAATCCCAAATAATAGGGACAGCAGGAAAGCTCTGCAGGCAGGCCAGCACTGTGTCCAAGAGTGGGACCAAGCTATATGATCAGGAAGCTGGCAAAGCTTCCTGATCAGCTGGCCCAGGTCTGCGGCTATTCAACAGCTGTGAGACACCCCAAGTGATAGTGCTGTCCGAGGTCCCAAATTACCTGAGACCCCAACCAAATAACTAAACATGCCATTCTGATTAAAATCACCCGCACTACCTGCCAAAGTGACCGGAATAACCTCCAGCGAAAACTCAAACTGCAGCAACAGTATGGGATGGGCAAAAAAACCACGACTCCAAGAGCCAAACAGGGGTCATGCAAAAATTCCCATCCAGCCCCAAAGCGACTGAATATCATATCACACTGCTACTGAGGGAGGGAAGGTGGGATTTGTTTCTCTAATGCCAAGCAGTTAAAGAGGGCAAGGCAGGAAGTAGGCACCACCTATACAGGCTTCTAGGCTCCTCCCTATCACACCAGGCAGGCAGGCCTGCAAGATCACGCCCATCTCCTCACCGGGGGAAGCAGGCAAAGCCAGCACAGGTGGGTATTTTACCCCCAGTGCTGGTCCATTAGCTATATAAGAACTCACCCTTCCTTCTAAAAGTGGTCTCAGCAATAAAGGTGAGAAGAATTGCAGTTGCTTGGCTCTCTTGTCTTGTCCATGGTTTCTGCTTTCAAAAATCTCTGCTTTCCTTCTGATTCCCATTCCAGAAGATCTCCTGCCTTGTTCCTGCTGCTGAAGACACTCTGCCTAGTTCCTGCAGACTGGTGTTGTGCCATGCCTGGTTCCTTGCTCTTTGAACTCCATTCTTGCCTTGTCTTTTCTCTTGGTCACCTGACCTCTGCCCTGCTCGGTCTTTGCTTTTGTAGTCAGGACTAATCCTGCCTCTCTGGCTTGATTTGGTCTTGGACTCAGGAGTGAGATAGAGTTACTATTTGGCCTGTTACCTGATTGCTCTGGGTCCTGGTGTTTGTGTTACCTGTGAGCTGCCTACACACTGGATGCTGAAAACCACTCAACTATCTAGGAGTTAAGTCCAACATTCTAGCCTGTCCTCATTTCTCTTAAACAAAGTGTCCTTATTCTGAAGAAACTTCATTTGCCCATAGTTAAATCAACATGTACTATTATGTCATTCTGCTCAGTGTGGTCAGTGACTGTGTTGTTTGACCTTTTAATATTATAGCTAAAATTCTACTGGTTTGTATAAGATAACATGACCCAGACCATGAAAAATAATGTCATTCTGAGTGATTTAGACCGAGTCAAGGTTAAAAGGACCGTCTCAAGTGGTAACACTACTAATGCCATTATGATGACCCTATGAATAAGCAATCTCTGAATTGTTATCCTCAACAGCCCTGCTCAGCTCTTGGATGTTCAAGGTTGTGTCAGTCCTTCTCATATTTGGTCTCTGGACATTCTCCCAGGAGCTACCAGAATCTGAAATCTCTAAACCTGAAACTTCTGGTATATAACTCTGTCTTGATTTTCTTTACCTATACATCATTTACTGCATGGTGTTACAAGATCACAATGCAATCTGTTCCTGTACTATTTCACCTTGTCTGTTTTGAGTTGAGTTTTAATTATAGGCTACATAACATCTGTGCAACCTAAGAGTTGAGATTATAGTGAAGCATTGACATTTGACCTGCTATTATGGCTTGCTTCCAAGCATATCAGCAATGTTGGGTCTGTAAGTAGCAAACAAATTTAGGGGAAGTCTGGTACTGCATAAGTCCATATCAAATAACCTTGGAAATCTTTTCTTTGTAACATTCCTGGATCAGTTTGGAGTACTTTATGATGATAGCATAACACAGTTGAGGCCCCATCAGACTTACAGTCTGCAAGCCATATCTTCCAAGTCTAAATGTGCAATCCCAAATGTGTATATTTAGAAGTAAATTCACTGATGTTCAGTGAAGCTTGCACAGGAGTTATCTGTATGCACCTGACAGACCATCACAGTTCTTGATGTTTTGACACCATTGAATCCAAGTTAGCCAAAGTACAGTAGTAAGAAGACTAATCAGACTAAGAAAGAACCAGGTTTGGTCCTCCACTCAGTTAAGCTTTTTGAGGAGTGGAATTGAATGACAAATGGAGTGAAATTGAATGACAAATGGCTAACTAATTTCATTTTGAATGCCTCTAGTGTTAGAGCACTCACCACCTCCAAAGGTAATTGGTTCCGCTGTTGCAATGCTCTAACAGTTATGTTTTTGTAATAATTAGTCTGGCTTCTTGTAACTTGTGCCCATTATTATATCTCCTGCAGCCTGGGATGATTGAGAAAAGATACTGTTCTTCCTCTGTATTATAGTCTTTTGAAGAATGTTATCATATGTTTATGTTTGTTTATGTTTTATTCGATTTATACCCTGCCCTATTCAGCACAAGCTAACTCAGGGTGGCTAACAACATATAAATACCCCCAAGGCAACTCAAGGGGTTTAAATACATGATAAGATCCAGAATGATTTACATACAAGATACAAGATACAAAATATAAAATATGATAATGCACATAAATATACAACAATTATACAGTAATACAATACAGGCTGGCACAGGTGCTCCAACTTCCCCCAGCAAACAGGATCGGGGGAAGGAGCTCCGTGTCTCGGCTGGGGGCAAAGCTAAATAAAAATTCAAAATACTAAATATCCAAGTGTAGTTCATTACAAAGTTAAGCCAAAACGCAAGATATAATATTAAATACAGGTGGCAAACAAAATACAAAATACACCATTTAGCAGAAACAAAATACAATATAACAAAGAACAATGTCAAGAATACAATAGTAGACAGTAACAATAACAACTCAATAATAGCAATAACAACTCAATAATACAACACATGACTCACCCAGTCCCAAGTCAAAATATGAAAGAGTGGTGGCAGCGAAGTCTCGTTACCTCAATGGCCCTATTGAAATAGGGATGAAAGAATTAAGGTATTAAGATAATATTAATTCTGTTTTAAAAGTAAAAAATATTTTCTCAGTTCTCTGTAGAGTTGAAACAGATCATATTGACCTGCCACGTAGAATCTGATGACGGGGCTAAGTAAATAGAAGCCTTTTTACGTCCACAAGCTCAGCACAGTTTGTACAGCTGACAGGAACCGTCAATAATATTTGTGTGACATATTCCTTATATGACATGTTCTAAACAACAAACACTGAATGTTCTAACCTGAACTTAATGAAATGTCAGAAGATTAATTAATAATTTTGGCTTTACCCATAGTGATGTAATGTGTAGAAATTTCCACATTTTTATGCTATAAAAGGATGTCTCTGAAAATGTATATTCATTCAGGGAATATTAGCTTGGTAAAGCTTTCCTGAATCTGTTAATATTAATATTAATAAAACTCCTAAATCTGTCTTAGCATGTGGAATGCGATTTTGTCTAGTTCAGAATTCCATAACATTTTTGGTGAACTCTGCCCGGGACTGACTTGACAAATAGCAGGTGCCATTGTCACTCTAGACGGCTGTTCTTGATGGGATGAAACGGCGCCTCTCCAGGGATAACCTAAAATGCCAGCATAGTAGACCTTTGATCTACTCTAGGAAATCAGTGAGGAGGTGACAATTAACTATCAGAAGAAACAGACCAGTCAAGGATCCAGAAGGCTAAGACAGACGGAGAACTCTAGAAGGTGGATTTTCAAAAGCCTGCAGGCAAGTATAAAATTGTATGAAACTGTAGAAGTATACTTATGTGTGCCCACTCATTTGAGGAGTGGAAGTGGAGCCTGATCACCTTCAAGGGGACGGGGCGGCGATTCCTAAGTCCTTAATGAACCACTGGCAGTAACCCAGTGTTCCTGAAAAAATTAGGGCGGCGAACCTGATTTTTGTGTGTGTAAAATTTATATTGTGTGGGTGGTTAAACCATTGCGGTTCCTGATGGTGACCCTTGATTTTCAGGCGCCCCAGGCCAGTGGTAGTGCTTAGATTAGAATGGGTGGTGGTAGTAGCATTCCAAGAACGCCACTACGGTGTTTCCTTGAGAACTTTGAGATATTTACACCAGAGATACATGAACCCCCTTTAACAAAATTTGAGTTAAGAAAGTTTTGTGAATATGAATGGCCCAGTTTCCAAGTAGGGTGGCCTCCAGAAGGTTCCTTAGATTTGGGTCTTATAAATAGAGTGTTTCAAAGAATAACGCAGAATAAACAATGGGATCAGTATCCTTATATGTCTATATGGCAGGCAACAGTTGCAAAGAAACCATGGCCACCTTGGCTACGGAAATGCCAGGCTGAATGTGTAAAGGCATATTTAATGAAAGAAAAGAAATCCAAAGATAAGAAATCTAAATTAGGTAGGAAAGTAGTCAGAACACCCAATACCCCAGAAATAGAATGGCAGACAGAAGAAAGATTGAAAATTTTAAACAGAAATGAAAAAGATGAAATTCTGTTTCAAAGACCTCCACTTTATGTCATGCCAAAATCAGCGCCACAGGATGGCCAAGTCCCACATATTTATCCAGACCTTGCATTAGCAAATGCAGGAAGCAGTCATTCTGCAGGAAGATTTCAGACCCCAGACAGAAGTGAGGCTTCCCCAACCACAGAGAAACTAAGAAAAGCAACTGAGATCTTGAAAGATGTAATTGAACAGGGAGAAGGAAAATTCCAAAGGTACAGCCAATCTTCTCCCTATAACAATGAAGCTGGAAGGGTGCCACCTTCGAACACCCAAATGGCACACGTCATGCCAATGATGAAAAAAAGAAAAGAGATAGTGGCCCCATTGAGGGAAATGATAACCAGCCATATGAGGGAAGATGATGAACAAGTAAATCAGTCAATTTTCCAATATGTACCATTTACCACAACAGACTTATTAAACTGGAAACAGCATTATGGACCTTTTAGTAATAAATACACTCCTTAATATGGAAGATAAGCAAAAATTGAAATTGGCAAAAGACAAGATCCTTCATAGAAATTTCCCAGACGCAAATCAGACTGAAGTGCGTATGGCGGCAGCTGCTGAACAAAACCCAAATTGGGATCCTAATGATTCAACACACAGGACAAGTCTTCAACAGTACAGATATTTGATTTCAGAAAGCTTAAAGGAAGCAGCAAAAGGTCCTGTCAATTTTAGCAAACCTGCTAATATAATTCAAGAGAAAGAAGAATCCCCTGAAAGTTTCTTATCCAGGTTGATTGAGGCTTATAAAGTGAACACAGGGATTAATATGGAACATCCTGAAAATCGTAAAATGTTGAATGAAAGATTCATTACACAGAGTGCACCAGATATAAAGAAAAAGTTACAAAAACTGGAAGGAGCACTCGGGAAAAACACTTGTGAGCTGGTTGAGGTGGCAAAGAAAGTTTATTTTAATAGGGATAAAGAACAAGAGTAGGAGAATATGAGAGAATATAAAAGAGCTGAGATGATCGCCCTTGCTTTGAGAAGAGGCAACAATCAGTAGTGCTTACTGCAAGCAAGAGGAATGAGATGATTGAAGAAACCAGAGGAATTTGGGAAATCCCAGAAAACAAACAAACAAACAGCTGAGCACTTGATAGCTAACCCTAAGATTTTGAATCCCTAGTCGGCCCCCAAGCTACAAGGCCACTAGGTTTGTCTCAACTTTTTCAGGCAGTATGTGAAAGTACGCAGAAATAAAAGTGTAAATGTCACAGGCCAGTTGCCTAACACTAGAGGAATTTGAAGGCCTGCACAAGAAGTTTATTTTTTTTCTGCAGATGTACAGGTACATACTGGCCTTGCCCTCCAGATGATTTGAAAAACAAAGGACATTTATGGGTTAGTAATATCAAAAGCTGCCCAGAATGCCTAGACCCCTGGCAATTAAGCAGAAAACAAAAGACTCACAGTTGGCAAAAGAGAGCAGAAGAAGCAAGTGAAAAACAGCTATGTTTAAACAGCCAAACAAACACAGGAGTTGTATTTATTTAAAGAATTTGAGGACTTGAAAATACAAAACATCTGAAGTACACAAAAAAAAACCTGAAAAGCCAGTAAGAAACACTTACAAAAGCAGGGAGGCTTAGGGAAATCATCCTCGTTCATTTAATCCACAATTAGGAAGAGGTTGAGAAAGCAAGTGGGATTGTTGAAAGCATTGTATAAAAAGTAAATCAAAGTCCAGGTTTTCTTTTAGCCAATGGCAATGTATGATATGAGAACTCCCCTCTGTACAAGTATCTGATTTCCCCATTTGAATTTCTGTCCTAAACATATACAGATGGCCAGATCTGGCCTTCTAGAAGGAGATTATTAATTTAGTCACTGCAGTAGAAATCAATAATGTGAATCAGTGCAGGAGGCTTGCCCTCCCCATCTCCACGGCAACACATGGCTCTTGGCCAGGAGATCAATAGTTAAACATTGACAAGATGGATTATTGCAAAACCTAAAAAGAACTATATTCTGTCAAAAGTATCTATTCTCTTGCAGTTTAAGACCCTGGAAAGATTGGAATGCATAGATTTTGCTTAAATAATCAACACAAGAGAGAAGATGGAAGCTCGGCTAGGACCCAAACTGGAAGCGGTCTTTCAACGCCCAGCTGAAGCTTGAGGAATCGGCAATCAACATGATAGAAATGTTTATTTATTGCAAGAATGTGAAAAGTTATTAAACGTTAATAATTTTCAAGAAATCAGGAGGGAATGAAATAGGGATGAAAGAATTAAAGTATTAAGATAATATTAATTCTGTTTTTAAAGTAAAAAATATTTTCTCAGTTCTCTGTAGAGTTGAAACAGATCATATTGACCTGCCACGTAGAATCTGATGACGGGGCTAAGTAAATAGAAGCCTTTTTACGTCCACAAGCTCAGCACAGTTTGTACAGCTGACAGGGAACCGTCAATAATATTTGTGTGACATGTTCCTTATATGACATGTTCTAAACAACAAACACTGAATGTTCTAACCTGAACTTAATAAAATGTCAGAAGATTAATTAATAATTTTGGCTTTACCCATAGTGATGTAATGTGTAGAAATTTCCACATTTTTATGCTATAAAAGGATGGCTCTGAAAATGTATATTCATTCAGGGAATATTAGCTTGGTAAAGCTTTCCTGAATCTGTTAATATTAATATTAATATTAATAAAACTCCTAAATCTGTCTTAGCGTGTGGAATGCGATTTTGTCTAGTTCAGAATTCCATAACACTATAAGTCCTGGCTGGAGGCAGCTGGAGGTGTGGCTCCCAGGGGGCCTGGCACAGCTGCCCTCACTTTCCCCCATGGCCAGTCCAGGGTGGGGGAAGGGAACCAGCATTCAAATTGGGGGAAGGAACTCTGCACCTCGGCGACAGCTTCAGCAGAGACAGAGTCCCCCGTGTCCACTAGAAGCTGGCTCAGGTGCTTCAACTTCCCCCGCCAACTCGGGGGGAGGAGCTCTCCACCTCGGCTACAGTGGCGGGGGAAGCCGCAGCTGTCCAGTTGGCCCCGGGAGCAGTAGCAGCTGTGGGGAGCCAGCAACGGTCTTCACGCCAGCCCCAGCCCCGGCAGCTTTTCTCCCCTCTCGGACCAAGGAGGGGGTTGGCCCCGGGAGCAGCAGCAGCTGTGGGGAGCTGGCAAAGGTCTTCACACTGGCCCTGGCCCTGGTGGCTTTTCACCCCTCTTGGACCAAGGAGCGGGTTGGTCCCGGGAGGAGCAGCAGCCGTGGGGAGCCGGCAAAGGTTTCTCCTCAATCTCCTTTTCTTAACATTTCCACTTCATTCAGTCTTTGCCCTTTCAAATCCAGGAATAGGACCACAACTTGTAAATGGGTAACCACCCCTCCTGCAATGGTGCCTAATGTAGTGCAGATTTCCAGGCCTACCCATTGATGCTGCCACTCATGCACCAGCATCTTGGCTGCTGAATCTTGGGATCCATGTGACAGAAATCCTGTGCACGTTATAACTACCCAATTGCATAGGGAACTCACTGTCATCACACTACCCACCACAGCAATGTGTTAAACCACTTTAAACCCCTTGCCCCTGCCTATGCCACTCAACATGGCATAAAGATACTCTACAGCTCATGTAGAAATATGTCATAACCTAAGTGTGAAAAATAAACCCCATCTTATCTATACAGCTCCACATTCTCCACTTTAATCTCTGGGTGTCCCTGTTTATCCATCTGCTCTGCTTTGGTATGAGTCAGCAAATGGAAAGGCACTCCCAGCACTTCGAGCTGCTATTTATTACTTTCCACAGTTATTACCTTAAGTTATTCACAAAAATTTTAGTTATTGTACCTGCAGTGGCTCAAGTGGCTAAGACGCTGACTAGGAGGTGGGAGCTCAGCAGTTCGATTCTCGAGTACTGCAGGACGGAATGAGCTCCCATCTTTGTCCCAGCTCCTACCACCCTAGCAGTTTGAAAGCAAGAAATTGCAAGTAGATAAATAAGGAACACTTCACTGGGAAGGTAACAGCATTCTGTGCCCTCCGGTGTCTAGTCATGCCTGCCACATGACCACAGAAACATTTGCAGAAGCAGACAGCACTGGCTCTTCAGCTTTGAAACAGAGATGAGCACTGAACCTTAGAGTCAGATACAACTGGCTTTCGAGCAAGAGAAACCTTTACCTTTTTTCTTTACCTTCTCTCATCCTCATAAGATTATCATGAGAATAAACAATGTTCACCATCCTGAGCTCCTGGAAAGAAATGAATTTGCATATCTGTTTAGTCAGCATTGAACAATTGAATAAATGGGTTTGCTCTAGTTGAATCTGTTCTAGCCTTGCAAATGGACTTATATCTATTAAAGATAGTGTTGTTCTAACAAACAAGAATAACTTGTGTTTGAGACAGCTTACGTATAATGGTTGACATTGCAGGCGCACCCCCCAAAGAAAGACTCAGACACCGGTATATGGATAAAGGCATTGGGCCACTTTTATTGAATAATGCCCTAGTCCGAATTATAACTTTCAATTGGTGTATTCATCCAATTGTAATTCTTAAGGCAAGCAGGCCGCAGTAACACTGGTAAGGTTCCTCCCAAAATGCCAATGATAATTGGCTACAGTGTAACTATTTGTATCAATTTGTTTGTTGACACAAACAAATTATTGACCGGAGTCAATAAACTATCTACTGACCCCACCCTATGACGTGTATCCGTTAAATCACAAGGTGATGCATGCTGTTAAGCTCCTGCCATCACCCCTTGCCTGCCATCACCCCTTACCTGCCACACGGGGAGGCGTCTATGATGACTCACCGCCCCCCCCCCCCCAGACCATCAGCTCGGTCACCAGGCCTGCTTGCAAATCTTCCAGAAAGAGGTTCATACCTCTAGTCGACAGGTGGACCCCATCCCCTGCATAGAGCTCGTAATTTTGCAAACAAATCGTGGGGTGCCGGATGACCATCCCCAAACCCTTGTCTGACAAGAACCGGGCAACTGCCCTGTTCACCGAGCAATACCTCCCCTGTAAGTATGTCGCGGTACGATGTCTGACCATAGCAGCCTTGTGGATGGCCACACATAATGCAAATAGGCTAGGTCACTGCAGATCGTGAATTTCTAGGAAAGGCCAGTGACCTGGGCAAGGTCATTGCCCCCGAGGTGCAGTACAAGGACATCAGGCGGTTCAGCATCCCTGATGGAAAACAGGAATGGCAACAGTTCCTGCCATCTCATTCCACGCTTACCGTACCAACGTATACATGCGGTTGCACGTAGTCCAAGCTGGGGTCCCCACTCAGTCACCGCAGCATACTGCGCTGCCCAGTGCACGTAACTGTGGCCCACCAGCCATACTGCCACCGGTGTGCGGAGACACACAGGGTCTATAAAAGAAGAAAAGAGAATAATGACTTAACTGGTACTCATACCTGAAGTGGGCAAACGTACAATGCAAAATGCATGGATCCCCATCTCCCCATCCGGCGTATATCAGCCTCAGAGTACCCAAATGCAGCCGCAGTTGATGCAGCACCTATCCTAATTGAATGGGTGCCGTAACGAGCCCCGGGGAGGCCAACACTGGTTAGTGCCATACCGGTCACCTTCCAAAATTGGAATTTAGTAAGGGGAGACCCATCCTGGTGGCAGAAAAACGGGCCAGGGTGCGCGCCACGCACTGCCAAAAACTCGTGTAGGGCACCAACCAGACAGATGTCTGCAATGGAACATCGTAGCAGTCTAACTCCACTGCCTACGCCGTGCTGATCAACCTTTGAGGACCGTATCCTCAACTGAGCCCACTCATTAGTGACATAGACATCGTCGAGTTCCAGTGCCCTACGAGTCGCATCCGCCTTAGACAGTGGTACCAAGTCACTGATGCGGAGCGCTCCAAAGAAGGCCACCGTGGTAGCCGTGTGAAAAAGAGCCACATCATACCTATCATAACACAAGTTATGCCAGCCTCGTGCAAGGTGGGTCAGGACCTCTGGTGAAATTAGGTGACGGGTGTCCGGGCGGCGGCCACGTTCCCATGTCCACCCCTCCAAAACATGACGTATGCGGAAATCATTCACGCAGTCAGCGAAACCCCTCACTTTGGCCATAAATGCCAGTGCCGACAGCCTGGATGCTATAGTACGAGGAGCCAAACCCTGACTGTGAAGATAAACCATAAATTGTAAAACTTGTTTGACTGGTATGGGCCACACTTCGGGCAACTGTAGTTGCACACAAAAGGTTCTAATTTGTACAAAAGCCTGTTGATACGCCTTACGCGTGCGAGGTGCCAAAGACATGCCGATCGCCCAGTTCACCTCTCCTCGCCAAATGTCCAAATCTCGGCTGGGAGTGGCGAGGGGAATTCCTCTGCTTCCGGAGCCAAGGCACGGAACTGGGGGATCTGCAGGCGGGATAAAGCATCAACAATATCATTATTAATGCCTGGGACATGTCTGGCCTTAAACAGCACATTTAGGCGTAGGCTTCTTAACACAAATTGACGAACCAACGCTATAAACCTAGGCGATTTAGACGTCTGAGCGTTGACAATGTGCACCACTGTCGCATTGTCACACCAAAAATGGACCACTGAGTTGGCCCACTCCTCGCCCCATAGCATCAAAGCTCCCAGGATGGGAAGGAACTCAAGGAAGGTAAGATCGCGGAGGCGATCCGTGCCAAGCCATGCGTGAGGCCATCGGCCGTAAGCCCATCTCCCCTCAAAATAAATCCCATATCCCAGGGAGCCGGAGGCATCCGACTGTACTTGGAATCTAGGGCAGACCATAAGGTCTGATCTCCAGAAAGAGACCCCGTTAAAATCCCGTAGAAATGTGAGCCAAACCGAAAGGTCAGGCCGCATGCCCCTGGTCAGTCGGACCCTATGGTGGCGCTTTAACAGGCCAGTCATGGCGTCACATAGGCACCACGCAAATGCTCTGCTGGGTGTCACCACCCTGCAGGCAAAGTTAAGATGACCATGAAGTACCTGCAGCTCACGAAGGGACACTTTACGTTTGGCCATCAATGCCAAAATCATCGCGGAGATCCAGGTGACCTTATCCATGAGTAACCTGGATGCCTGTGCGACCGTGTCAATTTCAATACCTAGAAATGTGAGCTTAGTAGATGGGCCCTCGGTCTTTTCGGGCGCTAAGGGGACAACCAGTTCCCGCATTAGCGTCCGAAATGTAGTGAGGAGACGCGTGCACGTGTCTGAGCCCCGTTCACCCCCGAACAAAAAGTCATCGAGGTAATGGGCTACAGACCGAGACCCGGACCTTCAAACAAAGGCCCACTGAAGAAAAGTGCTAAAACGTTCGAATGCCGAACATGAAATAGAGCAGCCAAAAGGCATGGCCTTATCCACATAGAACTTCCCTTGGAATCTAAAACCCAATAGCTCAAAGTCCCCTGGGTGCACTGGCAGCAATCGGAATGCCGATTTAATGTCACATTTTGCCAGGAGGGCACCGGGACCACATGAGCCCACCATCCATAGGGCCTGGTCAAACGACGTATACCTGACCGAACAAAGGTTATCAGGAATAGCATCATTGACAGAAGAACCCGCCGGGTACGATAGATGGTGGATTAAACGAAATTCACCCGGGGTCTTTTTAGGTACTAACCCCAGAGGGGAGACCTTCAGGTTAGGGAAAGGCGGTTCGGAAAAGGGGCCCGCTACCCTCCTAGCCTCCACTTCTTTAGCAATACTCAGGGCAGCTAGCTCCTCCTTGCCCTTCAAGGAAATTAAATTGGGGGCAACTTGGGGTCCCCGAACCCCCTCGAACTGAATACGAAAGCCCCACTGGAAACCCTCCAGAAGGTACCTCGCGTCCTCCCTTCTTGGATAAGTTGAGAGCTATCGCTCCAGCATATACACATTAACCGGGGAGGGGGCCTTTTGAATGGCTAGCTCCATCAGAGGGAGCCCTGACCACCCCCTGTCCACCTCTACCTCTGCCCCGTGACCCACCAGCCCACGGGCACGCGGAGGCTGCGTGGGGGCCAGCACAAGAGGGACACTCATGTTTGAACCGACACTGTCGCTTATTGCACACGCCATTAGCTGAGAAGCTCCAACACAGCAAGCGGGCTGGAACCCCCTGCCCCGCCGGCTGGCGGGGAGCCTGTGTTGGAGCAGCTCGCTGCACAGCATGGCCACAATGGTACCTATCCCCAGGCGCCGGACGCATGGGGGTCATGTACAAGAGCCACAATTTATGGCAGGGCTCATCCCACCTCATCTCTGGGTGTAGGCCCACCCTCATTCTAAATTCCTCATCGTAAGCCAACCACGACGGGCCAGGGAAATCAACCATCGACCTGTAAATATTGTCCAAGTATTGGATCATAGGAATGGCTAGATCAGGCCGGACCCTCAGGTATAACGCCATATATATAAGATATGCCGGCAACCAGTTGGCCCAAGTGCGCGGTGGCTTACGACGACGGGTCAGCTCTTTGTCTCTGTCGTCCTGTCCCTCTCTCTCTTCCTTAGTGGGCTCACGGTTCAATAGGGAGAATATATCCACGTACTCCCCTCGCCAAATCTTATCCTTCGTGACCTGTGACAAATGATCACCCAGGGGCAAGGAATAACCAGCCATCGGCAAAGCCATCGGCGGCACATTCTGTATAGAGGGCATAAGCAGCGGGACCTGAACAGCCCCTGCAATGCTCGGCACAGCCCCAGGGGCGGACACCCCCACCCTTAATGAGGGACCATTTTGGAACCATGGGTTACTGGGATAGGATGGTAACTGCTGCCCACTCGCATCAACTTGACGAGGCCAGGGCCACTGAACCCCCCCAGTGTAAGTGGACTGTGGTGGTGGTGCACTAAATTGAACCTGATACTCACTAGTTGCACCCCCGTGAGCCGCCCCCACCGGGGGTTCCGGCCCACGGCGGGCGTCGGAGCTCGCGACCAGAATCGAGCTCTGGGACCACCCCTGACTGCTCCCAGCCTGGACATCAGGTCGAATGGGGAGCTGCGAGGCACCAGCTGGGGCTGGCCTGACCGTCTCAAGCAGCTCAACCCGGTTGGCCGCCCGCTGAAGCGTTGCGGCCGGCAAGTTAGCTGGGGCCAACGAAGGGGCACATGTTGAAGAAAGAGTAGCGCCCCCCTCTGAAGGAGGCTGTGCAATGCCCAAGGATGCTTCCAGCACTGCTATCCATGCTAACAGAGCATCCACTGTCCCAGAGCCCCCAGTATAAAGCGGTCCGGGTGGGCCTGACGGCCCACTAGGCAGTTGAGGAAAAGGCAACCCAAAAGGAGAGCCAGAGCCAGAATAGGGCCATGCCCAAAACTCTGGCCCATGGGGGGCCGGAGGAGCAGTGGGGCGGACACCTGCACCAGGCACCCCCGGGCCACCCTGTCCCGTGCCCTGCAAAGGCGGACTGAGGGCCGAAGCCCCAGAGGGGCCGGCCTGTAGCTGACCAGCTACCAAGCTGGGACCCGGCTGCCAAGTGATAGCCTGACCAACCCCACTGGTACCAGTGGGCAAGGCTGTACCATTGCCCTGCCGTGAGGGCGCAGCTCTGGTCCTCCGACCCAAAGGCTGGCCCCCATCCGATGCAGGGCCGGTAAAAGTTCTTCCCCTTGGCCGTGGCTTCAGCGCCGGGGCCTTCCGCTTGGGAGCCATGTCTCCCTAGGAGAAGAAAAGTCACTGAAGGATCCCTATCCAGGGATCAAACTCCTAGCGTGTAAGTACCGTGGTAGCCAAGAAGCAATCCTAAAAGGCTCCGGGTACTGTAATCCTCCTTTCCTAGCCGGGAAACGAACAGCAAGGATCTATAGCCGAAAACTAAAGAGAAAAAGCGACGGAGAAAACTTCTCCTCTCCGTCGCTATTCTAAAATGGCAGCTCGGCTGCCTCGTGGCCACCCCTTTTATAGAGGGGTGGCCACGCCCCCTAACTCACCCGGATGTCTGAGTCCGGGTGGGGGGGCCTGCAAAGAGCGCGGCGGCCATTTTGGTGCCGCGCTTTCATTTGCTGAGCATTATAATGGTAGCTACAGGGTTAAGCATATTTAAAATTCCGATCCTTCAATCCTGCTTCTATGGATGGACTGACTGGAAGCATCACAACCAAGGAAATTGTTTTCTCTTCTCCCTTATGTTCAGCGACATATAATCTTTGGACATTTACTTATCACAGTAATGAAGTGTTGGAATAATGATAAATATGTCTGTTTTTCTTTTAAAGCTATTTAAACTAAGTGCCATCACCACATCCTATAACATTAGTTCTGTAAATGGACTGTTTTGTATGAATTAGTACATTTACCCCCAACCCCCAATTTTCTTTCACCAAACTACACATTACCTTATTGGATAAACTTGAATTCTAGTACTACTGAATGTAAACAAGTTATTTCTTCACTTTCTACAAGCTTTTTATATGTTTACTAGCAGAGGTTGCCCGGCGTTGCCGGGCTGTTTTAAATTGTGTTAGAAGGTTAAATTGTGTTAATGCTTGTTAAAAATTGCTTAGTCTGTAATTTTTAAAATGTTTATTTATACAAAAAATGTTTTGGCTTGGCTGGCTGTTTTATGTAACTGAATAATGTTTTAGTTTTTGGTTTTTTTTAAAATAGTTGTACCATAGGTAATAATTTTAATAATGTGAAAGTAAAGGTTTTTTACATTCAATGTTTTTTAAAATGTGTTTAGTTGTTTTGGGTTTTTATTTGAGTCAGAACTCAGCACAGGATTTTAATAAATTTATTATTTTATTTTATTGACATATGTTTGTGATTTGTGTTAAATTGTGTTTTCGTGTAATTTTTTTTACTTGTTATTATTGTGACCTTTTGTGTAAAATTGTGATTTTTGTGTTATTGTTTTGATTTGTTTTTACTGTTGTGGCCTTTTGTTTGGGGCTGTTGTGTGTTTTTGAATTGTTTTTACTATTGTGGCCAGCAGATGGTGCTGGTAGGGGTTTTCTTGTATTTTGACTGTTTTTTCTCTCCTGGCCTCTGGGTGGAGCTTCTTCCGGTAAGTAGTCTCTTTCTTTATTCATTTCATTTCCGGTCGACGTGCAGGTAGGACATGTGTTGGTGAGTTGGCTTGTTATCTGTATTTTATTATTATTATTATTATTTTGGGGGGTTTGTATTTTTTGACTGTTTGTTTTGTATTGTGTTTTTGTTGACTTTGTATTGTTTTTTGGTGTTGTTTTTGTGTATTTTTGGATGTTTTTGATTGTGTTTTCAGATATTTTTGGTAATTTATTGGTGCACAGGTGGCTTTCCACGCATGCGTGGAAGGGTTTTACACTTGTGTAGAAACCCTTCCACGCATGTGTGGAAGCGCTCCGCCGCTTGCATAGGGGCTGCGCAAGCGGCAGAGCACTTCCACGCATGCGTGGAAAGCATTTTCCCTCGCTGCCAAATTACGGGGTTTTGGCAGCGCGGGGCAGGTTATGACATCAATCGGCGTCAAATTCTGTGGTAATCCCAGCCAAATCAGGATGGTTGACAGGTATGGACCCAGGAAACCGCTTGGTTTCTTCTATTTAAAGACGGAAGTTTTTTTAGGAGGGGGGAATCGATACACTCTCCCTGGTCTCCTGGGTCCAGAAGGGTTGGGGAGACAGATCCCTTTTGTCCCCACAAACCTCCCAAACCCAGGTGAGCCAGCGGAGATGGGGATCGCAACCCCCCACTTACTGATATTAAAGGGGAAACTCCAATCGGGACCTTTAGGCGCCGTTGGTGAGGGGAAAAAGGGCAGTTGGTGTTTGCGTGGCAGTGAGGCAGTGAGTTTTTTTAAAAAAAATCAGGCTCCGGCTCCCTCAGCGTTCTGCACACTCATGTCACGCAGGACTCTGGAGCTTGTAGTTATGGGTTTGTGATTTGTGGTTGTGGTGCGGTTTTTTTCTGCGGCTTGATTTTGATTGGCTGTGGCGCGTTTCTCAATGTTCTTTGCAGTCACGCCTCTCAGCCTGATTGGCTGTGGCGCGGCGCAAAGAACGTTGGGAAATGAAGTTGTTTCCCTTTTTTCACGTTTGTGGGGCTGTTGCCCCACTGCCGGTTTTCTCAATCCTTCATTGACCTGCGGACCCAGTTCGGCCGTGTGCATGAATGGTGGGTGCGGGCCATTAGGGTGAGGCTTAGGAACCTATAGCAAGTTCCAATGGTTAACCCTTGGTTTTATAGGTTAAGACGAGCTACCAAAGCCAAGCCCTAGATCCCTGGTGGCCAACCTTGGCACTCCAGTTGTTCTTGGACTTCAATTATCAGAAGCCCAAATCAGCACTCCTGCTGATTAGGGCTTCTGGAAATTGAAGTACAAGAACAGCTGGGGTGCCAAGGTTTGCCATCACTGCCCTAGATGAAGCCTACAGTGGGATTTGGATATTATCCAAGGATTGTTCTTATAATAATGCTGCAGATGAGGAAGAAAGGGGAAGAGGGAGTGGAGTGCAGTGATTGATAAGTCCACATTCTAATACTAGATAATTCTTTAGCAAGGTCTCTCCAGTCACTCTGGATGGGTGGGGTGGGGAGCAGCATTAATTAAGCTAATTCCAGATTGCTTTCTTTATTGGGGATGAAGAGAAATAGAAATCGTTTAAGAAGCAATACTTATTAATTATCTTCTTAAATTCAAGGTCTTACTTTCCATACAAACTATTGTAATTATCTTTCTGAAACATCACAACATTCTTATTTAGGATCATTTATATATCATCTTGTGTTTAGTGATCATCTTCACTCCCAGCCCTCAGCCATTTCTGGACTTTGACAAATCCTAAACTACCATTTATAAGATGAGATTGTCCAAACTGTACCAAGATGTCCAAAAGCAATCATATCATAGATTTAGATAAAGCTACTGGGTGATTGTTTTCAAACTCTTTCATAATAGACTTTAACATTAAGGATATATTGCTTTCATCATAACACTGAGCTGATTCTTCCAACTGTAAGCAGAGCCTCTACTATGTTGCTGAATCAGTGGAAACAAACAAACAACCTTCATTGGTGTATATCTGAACAAATTGTGATTTCCCCCTCCCCAGTTAAAGGCGAATTTACCATTTTATTGCTCATTCATCATTTTGAAGAACACTATCTAGAGCTCTCATAGCTACAGTTTTCACTGAATAATTTACCATGATCTGAAGACTTAACTCCCAATCTTTTATGAATCTTAATTAACACTGTCCCCAGTACAAATCCTTAGGGAACCTCAGCACTGAGCTGACCTCCCTTAGCTGTAAAAAACCTGGTTTATTCCTAACTTTTGTTTCTCAGATTTTTATCAATTTGCATAGGTATTCAGCAACTTCTTTTCCCCATAAATATATATCACCTAAAACATCTTGACAATAAGAGTCATTTTGCAAAATGGTGGATACCTGGGGAGATTATGGCTTTTTTTCTTTCCTGGACTGAGGTTGGATGGTTGTCTGCTAGGGAGATCCTAGTTGTGGGTTTCCTGAATTGTCTGGGAGTTGGGCTATATAACACTCGAAGTTCCTCTTCCTCTACTCTTCTGATCCCTTAATTTTATTGATAACAAGATCATTTATCTTGACAGTTTTTAAGTGCTATGTCACTGCCTATAACTTCTTCCCAGTGACAATGTTTCACCCAATAGGATTTAGTAGGTCATAATCTACAATCTGATGGACCCACAAACAGACTATTAGCCAGTTTCCCACCAGGAGGGCGGAATATATAAATTACATATGGGCGGCATACAAGTCCAAATATAATAACGATAACGATAACAACAACAATAAGAAGAACAACAACAAGAACAAGAACAAGAACAACAACTCGGGCATCTCCAGGAATGGGCAAAGCTGGTACACCTAGTTTAACAGTGTAAATGCACTCCTACCACTGCTGAAACCTAAACACCCGGGCTCAGAGATGAATCCAAAAGTAAATCTGAGTTTTCAGGGGTAAAACAACCACATATACCATGGGATGGATCTCTATTCCATAATCTGATTTAAAACTGATCAAGAACATCCCTCTCTTGCCAGAATTAATCTTCAATTTGTCCTCCCTTGTCCAGTTTATTACAAATATTAGTCACTGATTTAGAGTCAAGATAAATTCCTTGGCATTAGATGGAAAGAAGAAATAGAGTTGGGTGTCTTCAGTATACTAGTGGCAATGATCTCCATACCACCTAACAATTTCTCCCAGATGTTTCATTTAGACAGGAAATAGTATCACAGACTGAATGGAACCTTGATGGGCCCCCAACAGGATAAATGTTTTGAACATGAATCCCTAGCACCAACCTCCAAGCTTATCCCTTCAGGTAGGATTGGAATCACTGCAAAACAATACCTCCAAATATCATCCCATGAAGATGACCCAGGAGGAAACCATAGGCAGTAGTATCAAAAGCCATCAGAAGGTCCATCAGAACAAAATGACTTTCTTTCTACTGTGAACTTTAAATCTGCAACACATTCTGGGAAGCAAACCTTTGGTAGCTTTTCAATTCTTTACCTTGACTGTTTGCTACATACAGGTACACTTAATTTTATGCTTATTAGTCAAGGTTCTAAATGTCTAGCTGGACAGTAGACCATACAGCCAGGGACTCAACACTGAGTGTTGGGCAGTGGTAAATAACCTGACTCCCTAAAGGGGCCAATGGCTATGAGAGGATGAGACCCTTTTGGTGGGGTGATGCTCCCTTCAGTGGAGGAAATGCCACTGGAAACCAATATATTGGGCCCAACGGCAAAATGAGTGGAGGAGGAAATCTGATCCCCAACAGTCATGGAGGCAGAAAAGGCCATGCCATATGGACTGGCTGTGAAGGCACACCTTGTCCATATCTTCATGGCTGTGGCAGTCCTTGCAGTCTGGGTGTTAAATCCTGTATGTCTCATTTCATATATGCCACAGGAGATGGCTTTGTTATCATAGTGTGTGGGTCACTTCATGGCAAGCTGGGATCCACATTAAACAAAATTCACGGCAGTGGCATTTTTCCTGCTTCAGGAAAAAAAATGCATTCTTGGATCCAAGTTACAGCCGATGATGAGTCAAGGTTCCACCCCATGACATCACAAAAGCATATCCTCCAGGACATCAAAGGAGTGTCCTCCATATCTCCAATTTGGACATGCGATCTCAGGAAATGAGATTTTGAGGACCTGAATCGAAATGGCATTTGACCTTTACCTTTCACATATTGATGCTCTGACCCTTTTCTCTTTCATTTGAAGTGAAAATAAATGTGTGTCCCCACAAGACACTGACCCTCCCTGCTTCTTCCTACCACAAACTCTCAATTAGTTTTCCAACTGGTGGGCAGGATGGTCCCAGGAGACAATCCACCCAGCTACAAATACAAAGGAAAAGAATGCATTGGGCAATTTCTTTTATTTGCTCACTAGCAATATTGCTGTTGCTAACACACTTCTGGAATTGGGCTTTGTTAATTAACTGTCACAGCAGAGTCTGTAGGGAATGGTGAAAGACTGTGTAGCCCAGTTATAGCCAAACATTGCATTAATAATACATGCCACTGCTGCTAATAATAATGTTTTTGTTACAACTCGTGGATAGATATAACCGTAATAAAGGCAATGGAATACCATAAGTGATGATAATTAATAAAAGGGGAGTTATGTTATGTATCCCATCATCCCCTCACTCCCAGGATGCTGGAAAGGCCAAGGTTCTCTGAGACAAATTCCATCAACTCTGGGTGACTTTCCTTGCTTGCAACAACTTTTATGAAAGGCACAGTGGTTTCCCTCACAGTCATTTACCCTGAAGTGATAATCATTAGCTCCTTAAGTACCTTTTGCTGTTTTGGGTGGCTATTATCCTCAAGTCCAGGTTCTGGGAGGCAGGTGGGGGGGGGGGAGCAAGCTACAAGCCAGGGCGCATTCCTTGCAAGCACAGATGGACAAAATGAAGCAGATTATGAGGCTTCTCTCAGTCCAGTCCTTCCCCTTACATTCGCTCCTTCTCAATTTGCTCTCTTGGGCCATGATTATGTAGGGGTGGGAATTACTGCATGAGAAATAGGAGTTAGTTTCCTTCAGTTACTGGTGGAGTGGGAAGAGATGTCCCAGCATTTTCCCCTCACCTTTGCTGTTGCGCCGAACACAGCACCCCAACCTCCTTCTGCATCTTTCCACAATTTCTACTCTTTTGCAGTCAGAAATGATGATGATTCCCCCTGGCCTTCACCCTCTGATCCTTCTCTTATCTCTGAGAGCCAATTTGAGTCCAGCTGATCCTCATGAACCAGCTCCAGCTATGTTTGTATGTGTTTGTTTTTTGCTTGTAAGCCTCCCAAAATGATGCTTGACCAGTTGTGTGGGATATATCTGTAAATATTCTTCTTCATCTTCAAGTACCATATCTAATTCTGAATATTGACTATCAGCCATGAAGATTGTCCTGGGAATGGTATAATAGAGTCATTTTCCATTTGTCTTCCACATCACAACTGGTTTTCACCCTCAGCCTCTCAGCCTGAGTTGGGGCTACAGACCACAATCTCTTTACCTATGAGTAGTTCTGTTAAACCTGATGGATTACTAGGTTATAAATGGTAGTTTAAATAGCCTTAAAACACAATTGGAAGAAAAGTAGCTTAACATAATCACAGCAAAGTGCAGTTACATGTCACAAGTCAATTTGTAAAGCAATAACAATATGTTTCAACTGGGTAACAAAATAAGAAGTGTTTGCTAAGTACTGTACTGTAACTCCTAGCAAAACTCTGAAAGAATTGGCAGCTTTCCTGGTGTTTCTAAAACATAGACAAAAAATGTGGTCTATGAATTAAGTGGCAAAGTTCAATGCAAGGAATGATTCCCACATATATATGTGTGGGTGTGTGTTCAGGACGTAAACGTCTATGAGAGCCTAATAACCTGATTTTGGTGTGCTGTACTTTTCTGTAGTCTTCTGATTAAACACCATAGACCAGTGATGGGCAGTCTTGGCCCTCCAGCTGTTCTTGAACTTCAATTCCCAGAAACCCTGACCAGCAGGAGTGCTGACTTGGGCTTCTGGGAATTGAAGTTCAAGAACAGCTGGAGGGCCAAGACTGCCCATCACTGCCATAGACCCATCAAATACACCGATCACAGTCTGCCCAATATCTTTTTCTAGGGTTGTCAGGTTAGCATAATCCTTTCCACTGAGATTTCCAGACTATAGCTTGGGACAAAGGGGTGGGACCTAGTGATGTCACAGAGACAAGGCAGGCAAAGGTTGGAAGTTAAGCAGCTGACTGCAGAATGGACAGAAAAAGTATTTGAGTCAGCTAGTGGTGAAAATAGGCACAAGGAGACCTTGGGTAAAACCATGCTAACAAGGTGACAGTGACAACTAAGAAGCAATGGGAAATGTTATGCCACCCAGGCAGACATCAGACTCCAGTTGCATATCAGTTTCCTGAGACCACAGCCAGCATCCTGAATCCAGGCAATCCTAGTTCTTCCTTTGAGTCATGGGGCACATGAAGACACTATCGCACAATGAAGACATAGTCAAAACCTCTTTGTTCATCACATGCAAATAGTGAGAGATATTTGAAGGTCAGATTACTTTCTTCTGTAAAGTATCCAGGTACAATGTGGAGGCATGTTTTGGAGCTGTTCACTCAAAGACTTCAGGTGGATCTGAAGAGCAAAGCAAAGCTCACAAAGTGTTGGAATGCTCACTATAAGGAGTGACAGATACTGTCTGTAGCCATATAACCATTTAATAAAACATCAGTCTGGTTAAAATAAAACAGGTTCTGATTCTGAGCAGACACACATTGCATTGTAAGCCTTTTAAACATCTTAGTCTCTCACCCTCTTTCTGCTTCAAACCCTTGTTTCAAGCTTTCTTTTAGCCTTGTTTTCAGAATCTCATATGATTCTTCAATACTAGAGATGTCCTTATAGAAGATCCCAGAAACCATTGGTGGTACTGGTTGCATTCCTTAGAGGTCAACAACTTGAACAGTTTGTACCTAGTACAGGGGATGTACCTAGTCACTCAGTGTCTCAGGATCTGTGATACTGAAAGTGGCGGTCATTTGACATTCATTGCCAATACATGTTTTGATATTCATTGCCAATACATTTTCCACTCCTCTGACAGTGCTATGAGTACAAAATGTAGACATGAACATAGCACAGAAATGTGAATCCAGAACTAGATCATGGGATAAAGTTCAGACTTTTGATGACATTGTTTTGAAGAGAAAGAAGATGATAGAAACCTTAGGACTCTGCTTCTGAATATGTATTGTGGGGAAGGGTGTGGGAAAATGCAGGGTGTAGATTTAAATAGAGATGATGCTTTCTTGGCTTGCTGCAATGATATAGCATGGCAGAGCCCAGGCTATAGTTCCTTTGATACCAATTTGGAATTACATGAATAACCTATATGCAAACATTCTACCAGCTTGGGGTAGTCAGATCCAGAGATTCTGAGACCTGACTGTAAAGATCTTTCCCCCTAAAGAGAAAGAATAAGATACCTCTCTAAGCAGTGTATATAGACAATTAATTAATAAGTGGAGAGGGCAAAGCACAACATGTAATTAACACAGCGGAGCACTTAACATTTATTGAGCAAGTTAGCAATTAGGAAAGTAACCTGTAGAGAGGAGGCAACAAACAGTAGTTAAAAGATTTCCTTTTATTCCAGAGGAGTCGTGTGTATGCTATTGTGGAGCAGGGCCAGTTCCAACACTATTATGATCCCATTGGGGAGTTGGGTGGGAAAACATTGTGTTCTTTTAAAATGCTTAAACTTGCAGCAAGATCCCTGTCCAACTTGGCAAGTGGCAAGTGGCAATGATCATTTAGAGTTTGTTTACTTACAGATACATGGCATTGGCTTTTTTGAAGGTTCCCCCAGGATTTTCCCATTCCATCAAAGGCTGAAGGAAGAGCAACAAAGTTTAATGAACTATTTCTTGAAGCATCTCCCTAGCCAGATTGGTGATGGTCACTTCCCTACATTTGGCCCCCTATGCTTCTGAAATAAAAACCTCATTTTATTACACCACTAATTTTTGGTCAATAACATTGTAATGTAGGTAGTTATCAAATGGAATTCATGACTCACATAATTATATCACTGTCAAAGCAATGGTTGTAGTGCCAAATTGACTTCTTATTAGTATGCAAAGAGTTTACACTGATTATTTTCATCCACTCAGCTTGTCGTCCACAAACAGGAACAAACCATAAATCTATGCATGGTTTAACATGCACAGACGTTCTGCTATAAGGAAATTTGCTACTGTCAGTAGACCCCAACCCCACCCCATAGTGTTGAAGGCATACATAATGGGAAGAAAAGGAAGAAAATAATAGTAAAATCCCACCTCGATCTTTATATTAATTTATACCAATATTCAGATTTTTCTCTTAACTGTAAGCCTTCCCCTTTACATATTTGTAGTGAATTTTGAAACTGATAGAGGCCTGAATAAGAGAAATTAAAGCCCCAATTGAAACAAAAATGCTTGTTCACATTTAGCCACAATAGAGTCAAAGACACTAAAATCACATAAACAGGTTTTCTCTTTCTGTACTAACAGCAAATGCACTTAAATTCTAACTCACAGCAGTGGGATGCCAGCATCTTATCGTCCTTGAAAGAAATAATGCATTAGTTGTGTGTACTTTATTTTTGGACATGGAATCTGCTCTTATCTCCATAGAAATGAAATTCTAACAATGCATTTCTAGGTTCACTGTGGTGAGAGTTTGTCATCTCTCTCTCTCTCACACACACACACACACACACAGAGAGGTCATCATGTTTAGAAATGCAAGAATGATCACTCACCAAATTAGCAGCTCTTAGCAAATCTCATCAAGTTGCTTGGAAATGCAAATACAGAAGGAAAATGTACAGAAGAGGGACAACCACCTGGAATAAATGCATTTACAGATAAAACCAATGGAAGAGAACAATCTTCTCACATCAGCCTCACTACAAATTGAGAGGCATGGCTACCACATGGACAAATGTCAAATTTCTGTAGAAGTTTTAAGCTAAGATTTTCTTTTCCAGATTTAAAGAAGAATGATATGTGGGGTTTAAAGACTCCTTAGAGGTCAAAGTCTTAGAGGTTCAAAGACTCAGGCAATCAGACCTGTATTTCAGAAGTTTTATGCTAATTGTATTTTGGCTGTTATTTGCTGAAAAGTGAGCAATATATTAAAGTAAAGTAAGATTTGACACGCTGCTGGAATTTGTTTCCTGGCGATTATATTTGCATATCTAGCCAGCCCTACAAAAGAGTACTACCTTTTTACATTTTTCTTCCTACTTCAATTTGTGCTATACTTGTTTCTGATTTAGCCTGCTTCCCTGAGAATAGCTGGCATTCATCCAAGAATGGCTTTCCAGCTTCACAATGCAATAGTAACACATCATTTCTTTTTCATTAGTTAACATCATAACTACTTAACCTTTGGAGTCATGGGTAATATAACTAGTAATTTTACATCTTAGAGGATATAATAAGCTGATATAGCTTAGTGTGTTAGAGCAACTGACTTTTAAGGAGCCAAGGAGTGAGAGTTCAAATCTCCACTGTGTCTCCCAGGAAAGTGGCTTGAGGAGGTAACCCAGAAAATTTGTGGCTGATGAGAGTGTGTGCTTTGACATCTGTGAGGTCTTGGGTAAGCTGTCCAGATCCAGAATGCCACCAAAAGAGGGCATGGGTAAACCATTATAGGTTCTTCTTCTTTCATGTCCTGATCAGACCCTGGATTGCCAAAATACAAAGAATGTTTACAGAGCACAAACTTCATGTTAATTAAGATTGAGTACATCAGTTTACACAAAGAAAGGAAGTTAAGATAATGAAGACACTCACTGCCTTGACCAACCTGACCCTCCTCTCTTGCCAAAATAATGTGCAACCAATGAGATTTGGGGGAGGAGGCAGCTGAACCAAGCAGCGCAATAATCTCAATGATATGCATTCTATGGAATTGTAGAATTCTCAGAAGCAGTAGCCCATTTCATCCAATGAAATCGGGTGGCTTGTCTTCCCACACTTCCCCAAAGATAACCCATCCCAAAGACAACCCTTGCAGCAATCATTAAGGTATACACATGCAAATAGCCTAATCAAGAGACTGAGCCTAAACAAAAGAGTTGCAGCAAAATATTGATGAAATCTGTCCTGGGGCCTAGTTTAATGAAGGATCATGTTGACTAGTAGGAAATGAGTTGCAAAATGCACTTTTGTTTTCCTTTCCCCCCTATCTTTAGAGATCTCCCTTTTGGGTCACCTGTAGTTTTTAAAGACATAATTTTATTTTGTTAGACATTATAATCATTATTTCTTTATTAAAACATTATTTCTTTATTAAAAACTCCATCTGGACCTTCAGGGTATAATGCAGGCCATTTCTGTGGCTTGCCTGTGAAGAGAAAAAGGGAAATAAACCATTTTTATTAATTAAAGTTGGGGTGCAGCCATGTGGCTTTACTCCTGAGCAATCCCAGATCTTTCCATGGTTGTGGGGCTGAATTAGTGATGTTCCAAGTTCCAAAGGTTTGCT
The DNA here is from genome assembly GCA_035047345.1 of Bradypodion ventrale. Classification (NCBI taxonomy): domain Eukaryota; kingdom Metazoa; phylum Chordata; class Lepidosauria; order Squamata; family Chamaeleonidae; genus Bradypodion; species Bradypodion ventrale. The sequence goes on along the minus strand of JAWDJE010000002.1, from coordinate 231,484,404 downwards.
GCTACTTAAATGGAAGAAAACATTTCTTTATTAATAATTTTGTACATTTATAATTCACTGGAATATAAAGGATTAACTCCATTTCCCAGCCATTGCCACATGGAGGGAGTGCCTGTAGGTGGGGGGGGGGGGGGGGGGGGAAATTGCAATGTAAGTCAGTGGCTTTTTCCTCCAGTTGACTATAATTGGTGGTTTTCTTGGTTATTTTATTTAACAGTTAGTGTCCAAAAATATTTATTGAAAATATATGGACCGTGGTTTACCCACAGCTGTTTGAGTGGTTGTGTGTAACATATGAATGCTTGTGTGAACATAATGCCTACTGGTTAGAGCAAGAAAAATAGAAAATAAAGGTTAAAATATATATTTTATTTAAAAATATATAAAAACATAACAAATGGAAATAAAAGTGGGATTTCTGGATTTAGGACTAACATGAGTACCCATCCTTCTTACAACCCTTCTCTTCTCCCTGTCCTTGCTTGAGGCTGCTGCCACCACAGGACTTTTCTGTGTGAGTCCCCTGCCCCCCCCCCCCCCCCCCCCCCCCGGCAAGGAGACATCAGAGGGGCCCACGAGTAGTGTAGTAAACTCAAAACTTTATTCAGGAAGGAACCCTATGGAGGCTGGTTTCTTCCAGGGTTCTTTCTTATTTAGGGAAGGTGATTCTCTCTACCCCTAGTCTTTTAATATATTTGCTCTCTTTCACAGTCTTGGGTTGTTGTTGTTGTTGTTGTTGTTTTTTGGGAGGCAAAGGACTCTCTTGAGCTGCTGCAGTTGTTTGAAGCATATTTCGCATCAACTGTGTTATTTTGGTTTAGAACTGGGGTCTGAGCAGGTGGTATTGGGCTAGATGTGGCTCACCAAGTCCTGCATCATTCTCACTGAAGGGTCAATATTTTGCTTTCTTAGTAGTCTTATTGCCCAAATGTAATGGGACTGATGAGCACTGGAATCCAGAGAATGGCACACTGGGGCAAGGTCTGTATAATATTACGAGAGGATCTCTGGGCACCTAAAACACTCAGGTTACTGTAGAGCCCAACTCGCTATGTTTTCCCCTTTTCTTCATTTCTGCACTCACCTCCCTCTTCCCTTTTATGCTAACTTTTCTCCGCTTCCTGAAAGTTCTCCAGTCTCCCAATCTTAGCTGTGATGGCTAACCTTGGCACTTCAGGTGTTCTTGGTCTACAACTACCAGAAGCACAAGTCAGCACTCCTGCTGATCAGGGCTTCTGGGAATTGAAGTTCAAGAACAGCTGGAGAGCTAAGGTTCACCATCACTATATTCTGGTTCTATGCAGGTGCTGATAAGAACCTGGGTGAAGGTTCATCCTGCCTCAGGTGGAGCCCTGGTGAAAGACACCATACATAGTCCTCCTTCAGAAAGAATGGTGGCCCTTGCTCTAGCCCAGGGGTTCTCAACCTTTGCAAGCCGGGGGCCGGTCACACTCTCTCAGTCAGCTTTGAGGGCCAGATGGTCATTTTGCCCTGATTGCACAATGGGGGTGGCAATTTTGTCCCAACAGCTTCAAAGGGCCATTTTGTTTCTTGAATGCCCTTGGAGAAGTGGGGGGGGGGGGGCACATGAAATGGTGCCATGGGCCAGATGCAGCCCACGGCCCTTAGGTTGGGAACCTCTGCTCTAGCTAGTGGTCTCTCTGTATGTGTATGTGTGTCTCTCTCTCTCCTCTCTCTCTTTTCCTCAGCTTTCAACGGAAGGACTCTACTGTGGCACCCACTTTGTCTGGGAAGCACTCAGGAAGGAAGAGGGTAAACTGACATCCATTAGTATATATCCAGATGTATACCAAATAGGTAAGAGTGACCTGGCTGAGATGATAAGCATGAAGGTCATGTGGAGCTTTCTGTCCTTGCATCTCTGCCTAGGGTGGTGGGCGAATGCTGGAACCATTGGATTAAGAGGGTTTCCTGCTGGCCACAACTGTGGAATGTAAGCAGGAATATAAGAAAGAAAAAGAAGGAACGCGCGGTGCCAAAATGGCCACCGTGCACTTTGCTGGCCCCGCCCCTGAGGCATGGCACAGCATGATGGAGCAAGGGGCATGGCCGGCTGCCCCTATATCTGCCCCTATATAAGGGGTGGCCGAGCCAACGGCCCCACCTTTTACAATTCAGCTGGGCCACGGATGAGTTTGTGCCCAGCCGATTCTTGTTTTAGCCTTCATTGGCTGCCTCCCTGCCGCGTCTCTCGGAGCTCGCTCTGAGCGGACCCTCGCAGCTGGCTCCAGACGAGCGGCGCCCCCTATTTCGCTGAGGGCGAACCCAGCCAGCGGCCTCTGGCTTGTCGCAGGCTGCTTGCCCGGGAACGAGCTCGTGGCTGCACCTCCCTGCTTGCCGGCTGCGAGCTCCGCCCGCTTGCCGCCCGGAGCTCCACTTGCTCGGAGTGGTCCCGGCCATCGGCCTTTGCCTGGGAACGGGCTTGGCCATACGGTGCTCTCCCCCATGGAGGCTGCGCTGGTGCTTAGCAGGCCCCACACACCGGGCCAGAGGGCTCGCTGGGTGGTGCGTCTACCCACCCCCACCCCCCCGGTGCCACGGGTTGCGGTGCTCAGTGGTTAAAGAGGTTCACCTTGTTAGCTGGCAAGTCAGCGGTTCGAGACCCGGGGGACTGCATGATGAATTGAGTGCCCGTCTCTGTCCCAGCTGGGGGGGGGGGGCATGAGAGGAGCCTCATTTGGGCGTACCCTGAGGGGATTAGGGCTGCACGACTCTGCTCGGGCAGTCAGCCTTGAGCTTGCTCGCCATGGACGGGCCCGGGCCATGGCCCGCCAGCCTGGGATGGGGCTTGAGATTGGTGTGGCCCCTCCTTGGGCACCCCAAACGGTTTTCGCTTGCCAGGGGAGCTCCCCCTCCCTTGATGGGACGGGCGCCATGGCAGCACCCAGGCGGCCTCCAGGATGGTACCAGGTGCAGCAGGACAGAGTGAGTGCCCGTCTTCCATCCCAGTTTCGGCCAGGCTGGCTCTTTGAGGGCAACAAATGAAAAGTATGTATGTTCCCGGCACTCCAGCGTACAGTCATGCTTGCCACGTGGCCATGTGAAGTGTTTGCGGATGTGGGTGGGGCCTGCTCCTTGGCTGTAAGCGGGGATGGGCACTGCCCCTGGAGGTAGACATGCCTGGCTTTCATGCAAGGGAGACCTTTAGGCCTTTCCTGGGGTTTCTGAGTGTGGAGCACTCAGAACTCACCTACCATTTACGTCTGTGGGGGCACCCTTGTAATATGCAGCTTGTCTACGACCACCCGAACTGGATTCCTTGCCCTGGGAAACATTGTTAGGAAATGAATTCCCAATTCCTGTGCCACAGTCAGACACTGTTATGTCTGGCACTTGCATGCAATAGTCAGACAACGATGAATCAAACAGCAACAAGTCTTATTTAACAGTTTATTCAAGATGAGCTTACAAGGCGATCCGGACACATAGGTGACTATACAGTCCTAGGGAATCAGTCTATCCTGACTCTTGATGCAGCGTGGCTATACACTAGCTTGCATAGTAGTGTTGCAGGCTGGAGGAGACACAGTCTTAGCACGTTCATGGCTACATGTACTGATCAATCATTACAGGGAGGACACGTATTTAATCTATGGTGAACGAGATCCAAGTCCAGCCAATCATCGGACTTTGATAATGCAAAATAAGCATGCCCTGTGCAGGGGTTTGTTTTTGCACCACTGGGTGTACCTAGTATGAATGGCGCGAAACCGCCAATTTCCCCTTCAAGGGTGCAGCCCTAGCAACTTGCAAATGTGCCTGAATACTCAACAGATACCTGACACACAGGGCTATCATGCCATCTTCATGTTTAGCTCCTGTTTTACTCAGACTGCAGGATTCTTTTCACATATGCTACTGCCAAGCCGGCTGTCACCTATCTCAAGAGTATGGGCATTTGCCACCACTCTAGGTACAGTGGTCCCACATCCCCTGATACACACACAAGACCGCAGTCTGTATCGCGGTGACGGGGTGCATTTCTCAGCCAGAGATATGGACCTCTTTTCCACATCCTTGCACGCAACTGGGCCCGCAGGTCCGTGGACAGGGCAGTGGCCCATTACCTTTATGCCAACGCCTTGGGGACAGTGGTCCCACATCCCCTGACTCACATACAGGACCGCGGTCTGTATCGTGGTGATGGGGGCAATTATCAGCCAGACTTATAGACCTCTTCTCGACATCCTTGCATGCAACCGGGCCCGCAGGTCCGTGGACGGGGCAGTGGCCTGTTACCTTTATGCCAACGCTTTGGGGAATGTGGTCCCAATCTCCTGATCTGCGTACAGGACTGCTGTCTGAATCGCGGTGAGGGAGTGCACTTGTCAGCTGGGGGTATGGATCTATTCTTTACACTCCCTGCAAACGTGCCTGTTGACCGCGTATGTGGTCGTGGTGGGGCGGTGAGTCGTTCACTCCTCCCCGTGTGGCGGAGAGCACTGGTTAGGGGCAACTGCATTACTACTTAACAGGGCAAATCCAGTTGGCTGGCCATAGGGAGGACAAGGTTAGCCAAACTTGTATGGCCAGCCCACTTACTTAGATAGGATTACATCCTGATGGGGTCAACAACACGCTTCCGCAGAAGCAGGTTGTTGACAGAGGCTCACACCTTGTTGCCCAGTAACAAGTTGTGAGAAACATTTAATTAGTGTTCTAATTGGATTTGCCCCTTACCAGTGCTATTTCGGCCCGTTTGATCCTTAACCGTTGTTAAGGTAGGTCTATTTGAATTTAAATAAAAGTGGCCCAATTTCAATCCAAACTACGTGTCCGTGTCATTATTGGGATGTGGGTACAGCAAGGTGATATGTAAGACGAGGCAGGAAGGAAGGGAAACAAAAATTCTGGAATCCTCTAAAATCCTTTGTTGCAGTTTGTCTCAGTGTGTGCTGTGCACACACGTGTGCCGATGATGTGGTCTAAGGAGGGTGCTCATGTGGTTTTGATAAGGGAAGCTATAATGGTGGTAGAGTTAATTTAAAGGGGGAGAAGCAGAAGAGAGGGAGGGAGATCAAACAGCTCGATTGTGAAGATACTGAAATCCTGGAGAGTGTGGTTGCAGCCCCTCTGGGTTGAAGCTGTCAAGAATATTTGGGAAAGTGATGAATTTTTGAAAAAGAAAAGAAAAACAGTGAAAAACAAACTCAGTGTATGTTTGACATACTGTATTATTCATTCTTTTAGAGATACAGTGAAAAATCATTAGATGGTTAGAGGCAGCAAACTGGGTAGCATGGCTCTTTCCTTCACCCCCTTCCCTCTGTCCTTCCCCCTACTCTTTCTTCTTCCTCCTCCTTCTGCACAGGGCTGTTCTGTGATTTTAACCCTTCTCTCTTGTGAAATCTGATGATCAACATAACATATTACTGAACTTGCCTTATCACTCCCAAAATGGGTGGTGGGCTCCTCCCAAAATGAAATCGATACAAAAGCACATCCTTAGTACTCTCAAACCATTTAAGTGAATTCAGCTGAGAGAGTATGGCTTCCCAAAGAGTGAGCCACCAAATAGCCAGGGTGGCTCATGGCCTGAACAACTTAGTGTAGGCTGAAGTATCTTTGCCTGTTCAGTCAACGGCTCTCCTAAGTATGGTTGTCATACGCTAAATAAATAAATCCTAAGTATGGACCCAGGCCAGATTTTATTGAGCATTTTAGTGCAACCCCAGCATGCAGTGAGTGTTAGTAAAGACAAAAATTATTATTATTATTCTTCAAGTGCTGCATCCAATTGCGAATATTGGCTATCCTCATGGCAATCTGCCATGGAAATTGCAGTGGCCATCCATTTGCCTTCTGCATTGCAGCATGACACCCAAACCACTGATCCAGTTCCACAAGTCACTTTCTGGTCCTGAGCCCTTTTGGAACACAAAATCCTCCTTGGCCCCTGGCCAGTATTGATGAAGCTGCTGAGTTCCATCAAGATGGAGTCAAGTGGGATTTAATCCATTTGGGAATGATCACCCTTCCCTGTGGACTTTGCTACCCAAGGCCATTAGTTCTCTGTGTTCTCAGGTTAGTTAACTGCCACTTGATGATTGGCATTGAGCAGTGGTGTGCCGGCCCACAGGAACACAGGGACTCATCCCAGTGCACCCCAGTGACTGGCATCCCCAGAGGCAGGCAGAGGTAATGGGAATGCATGGGATTTCTCCCCAATAGGCGCCCCCATCATTTCCTGTCCACTGCCCTCCCAAGGTGCCCAGCACACCCCTGGCATAGAGTCACTGGCAGTATGGTCTACTCTATTACTATATCAGGATAACCTGGCCAGACTGTACAAAAATACTAGACTAACATAAAGGAAGTTGTTAATACTGCTTTGCCCCTAACTACCCAATAGGAAAGTTTCTGTCTTCCCACCTCTAGAGGTCACCTGACCTATTTGCATGTATTAAGGCTTTGTTGTTCAGGTCTCTACCTCTTGCTTTTTTGCCTTCAAAGGGGAAACATTTTTTTTTTGACCTGAACATTTTGAGGGCCACATGACTGGCCAAAAAGAACTAAAAAACTTTATTTCTTTCTGTAACTATTCTTATCAAGAATTCAGAGAACATGTATATTTCTCTGACCTAACTTGTGAGTAAACAATACTTTTGTTCTTTCTAAACATTTAGTGAAGTGTATTTATTGCTGTGCTAAACAGGGAGTAGAGCCTTGGAGAACTTGAATTTTAAATTAAGATTGCCTAAAACTGCCTCACTTTACTGCTGCTGCATAAAATTTAACATATCTGACAGTCTAACCATGACACCATGAATTCACAATCCATTAGTTCCATGAGTCAGTATAATTTCAAAACAGGAGTTTTCTACAGAGGGGAAAAAACTGGAAATTGTTCTGCAGCACTAGGCCAGAGATTAGAGGACTGGGATTGCTGTAGTTATACTCAGCTAGATATTATAAACATACGTTTTTGGAGGGATGGTAACTCACAAAATCCTATGAGAATTCTGATAACTGTCATCCCCAAAAGGGTATTTTTAAAAAACTCCCAATGTTTTCTATTTCACGGGAGACCTAGTCTGTTATTATGTAGCAATTAACTAAGCAGGTTCACCTGAGACTAAGAAGAGGGTGGTGGAAATAGATATACAGTGGTACTTCAGATAAAATCCAATTCGGATAAAGTCCAATTTGGATAACGTTGCAGTTTTCATGCACACGTGATGCATTGCATAAAGTCTAAAACTGCTTAAAATGGACATTATCTGAGGTATTTGGTATAGGAACCTCAGATAAAGTCCATTTTGGACGTTATCCGATGCATTGCCCTTTTGATTCGGATAAAGTCCAAATTGGATAAAGTCCAAACTTGTGGAACCGAATTTGGACGTTATCCGAGGTTCTACTGTACTGTACTTCTACTGGGAGATTCTTTTATGGAGGACACTTCCTTTTTGCCCCAAAACAATAAAAATGTCTCCATTTACAAACTAGGTGATCTTAGTAGGTTGGGTTAAATGTACCCAATTCAGGTTTAAAAGGCATTTGTTTTAAAGGTATCAATAAATCCTTTGGAGGGTAGAAAGGCTATGCAAATAGGAACTGTTGAGCTAGTTGCGGTGTTGGCTTCCTACATACAAGTGTACAAAAAGTGAATAAAGAAGCATATAATAAGAGAATTCAGAATTAAAACTGAAATATATTTATTAAAAAAGGAAGCTTAGATGTTTACTCTTTCCTAGCTTCCAATAGCTTTAGCAACCTCATTAATGTTTGGCATCCTCTGGGAAATTAATAATCATACTAGGTTTAATGTCTTGGGCCAGTGATCTCTTCCAAGCAGTCATTCCATGTGCCTCAATGGTTGTAGCTTCATTACTGAATGCAGAGAACAATCTTTTCAGTATACAAATAAAAACTCATTTGGCTCATACTTACCTACTTTAATGCATCCTTTTAGAAATAAGCATTTCCAAATGTATATTAAAGAAATCCATATCTAAAAGCTGAGAAAGCTGTTGATGTTAGGAGGTGTTTCTTCTGCCAGCATCAAATAATCTTCTATTCCCTCCCAACTCAAAAATGAAGAGGCAGCTTTTTTGTTGTTCAGTCACACAGTCAATTCCGACCCTTTGCGACCCCATGGACCATTATCCTCCAGGCACCTCTGTCCTCCACCATCCTCCTCAGCCCACCCAGCTCTGTGCCCATTGTGTCTACAATACCATCTAGCCATCTCATCTTTGGCCGCCCCCTTCTTTTTTTGCCCTTCACCTTTCTCAGCATCAAGGCCTTCCCAAGTGAATCCTCCCTTCTCATTTGATGTCCAAAGTACTTCAACTTCATCTTTACTACTTGACCTTCTAATGAGCAGTCAGGGTTGATTTCTTCTAAAACTGACCTATTTGTTCTCTTTGCTGTTCAGGGTACTCTCAAAATTCTACTCCAGCACCACATCTCAAAGGCATCTATTCTTCTGCGCTTAGCTTTCCTAATGGTCCAACTCTCACACCCATACATTACCACCGGGAATACCATTGCTTTGACTATACGGATTTTTGTTTTCAAAGTTATGTCTCTGCTTTTCACTATGTTCCCCAGGTTTCACATAGCTTGTCTCCCCAGAATCAGTCGTCTTTTTATTTCATGGCTGCAGTCGCCATCTGCAGTGATCTTAGATCCTAGGAAAGTAAAGTCTGTCACTGCTTCTACTTCTTCCCCATCTATTTTCCATGTACTGATAGGGCCTGTTGCCATTATAAGAGGCAGCACCCAGGTTTATTTTGGGGTAAAAATGGGCCACTACTTTATCAACATTTTATTAACCCCTGACCTGTGGAGAGGCCTGATAGTGGGTAAATTGGTAGCAGAGCAAAAAGATTCTTCTCTAACTCTTTACACCAGACTGGTGAATCCCTGGCCCCTGTGCAGTGCTGATGCTTGCTAGCTACTATGCAGGCTGGCAAAGTTGGGCAGAGATTGCTACAATCATTTCCAACCCTATTCTCAGGAAATGGATGTTGATCGTATTGCAGTGCTGTCCCATGGTGTTCCCAGCATGTCCCACTGATTGTATTGTGTCAAGGATGTAGTCTTCACCTCATCCAAAAATGCTCTGAGAGATTCACCTCAGCCATTCTAACCCTGCACTACCAGCCACTTTATTGTTGTGACCTATTAAAAGATGGCGCCCCTAAGAACCTTCAGGGTCCCACAATGCAAAGGTGGAATAGGTGAAAAATGACCTGGATTCCTTGCTTAAATCTGCCAGTCAGGAAACCAAGCCCATAAATCAGTGCTCATCTCTGTTTATAGCCATGGAACTAGCACTGTCTGTATCTGCAGACATTTCCATGGACATGTAAGCAGGCATGCCAAGACACCAGAATGCATGGAACACTGTTTACTTTCCGACCGAAGTGGTACCTATTTTATCTACTTGAGATTTCTTGCTTTCGAACAGCTAGGTTGACAGGAGCTAGGGCCACAGATGGGAGCTCATTCTGTCGTGCAGTACTCAGGTCTCAAACTGCTGACCTGCCAACCTTCCAGTCATCAGGTTCAGTGTCTTAACCATTTGAGCCACCACAGTCCCTATACAGAGGGTTGAGCGGGGTTAAAAAGTCATGTAGCCCTGCCAATGAGCCAACAAACAGCAATGGTAGAGCATCCCTCTCAATCCTGCCTCCTCAGCTGGTCTGAGAGAGGGGGGGTGGAACCTTTCCCCCATGCCTCATATAAGCAGCTGTTGGAAGGGTGCATTCTCTTCATGGTAAACATTTTAAGATCAGAGCTCTATTCAGTCATGCTTTAAAGTATGTGAAGTTTCCATGTGTTGAAGAAAGATGCTCAGCTTCTCTGCTGTCACTTTCAACACACAAATGTAACTTTTAGAAGAAATGTAGATGGCTGGACCTAAATAACCTCTCTTCATGATCCAGAACATCAAAACATTGTGATTGTTGCTCACAGGAAGAGGCTTTCTGACTGTAGCAGCCTCCTGTCATGTTTTCGTGATTAAAGTGACAATGGAGGATTGTCTTGCTTCCTCACTGAGTGTGAACTACATATGATTTTAAGGCATGGCTGACTACAGCAGATGTTACAGCCAGAGATTCTGTCACATAATGATATAAAGGGTAGACTAGGGGTGCAGAATACTTTTGTTATATTCAGCCACTTTGATAAGTGTGATTTCCTGCACCTTTCAAGACATGCTGTGAACAGAAATACTTCTTCCCTTGAAGAGTCACACATTTGCTAAGTAGTGTTTTTGGAGACAAAACACACACAAAACAAAACAAAACAAAGTATACATTTTAAATTGTGTATGGCTAAAAAGGCGCACTGTTGAAAACACAGAAGCAGGCCAAAATCCTGCTCTGCACTATTTATACCTTCTAGCCCAATCTGTCCAGGTTATCCTGCTATGGTAATAGAGTAGACCATACTGCCAGTGACTCAATGCTGAGTGTCAGGTGGTGGTTAACTAACCTGACAACCCTGAGGACTAATGGCTTGGGTGCTGAAGTTCACAGGGAAGGGTGGTGGTACCCAAGTGGATTAAATCCTACTTGAATCCATCTTGATGGAGGGCAGCAGCTTTATCAATACAGGCCTGGGGCCAAGAAGGACTTTGCATGCTAAAAGGGCACAGGACCAGAAATTGACTCACAGAACTGCATCAGTGCTGCAATGCGGAAGGCAGATGAAAGGCCATGGCATTATATTCTCAGGACAGTCTTCATGGCTGATCGCCATGATGATTGCCTATATTTGGATTTGGATATGGCAAAAGAAGAAGAAGATACCTTCTAGCAACAAATTGCCTCAAGAAAACAAATCTCCACAAGCATTATCTGTTGCACACCAAGTCATGTGACTCTGTATGCGACAGATAATGTCTATAGAGACTTTTCAACTTAATAGCAATTTCCCCACAAAATGTCATACTTTTTATGTTACAATGAAATAAGATCCCAGCCAAACCACTTTTAGTAACTGAAAGAAAATATGTGTGCATATGCATAAATAATCGTATGTTTTAGGGGAAATGTGTGAAATCAGCCTGTGGTTTATAGACAAAAGCAATGCCCTTGACTGGTTCATGAGATGTAATGGGCTGTTCTGACAGAAATGTCTGAGCACTTGTTTGTTCTGATGCATAACCTGTATTGTAGACAAAATGCTATCAGTATGACAGAATATGGGGAAACAGAATGGTTTCCTATAGGAAAAGGTGTCAGAAAAGGATACATTTTATCTGTTCTATCTGTAACACAGTATATCATGCAGAAAACCAGACTAAATTCGGAAGAGAGAAAATTGGTGGAAGAAACAGCAATAACTTAAGATAGGCAGATGACACCGTCTTACTGGCAGAAAGAAGCAATGAGTTGAAATGAGTTTTAAGGGAAGTGACAGAAGGAAGTGCCAAAGCAGAAATGCAGTTGATTACACTGCATCACAAAAAAAATAAAATAGAAAATAAAATATTGTCTGCTACTTGGTGTAATCCAGGCGTTCACGACCCCTGGTCCACAGGCCCAATCAGACCCATGCATATCATTAATATGGCCCACAGTGAGAACCTGGGCACCTCTAGACAAACACACACCAGAAATCGCAATGCATCACTTACCACATCGGCATTGAGATTGGCATTGGCAATCATGTCTGTTTTGATGCTCTATCCACAGCCTCCGTCACTTCTCCCTGCAGCAGCAGGCTGTTGGGACATGATCACTTTGTTTTGGGGCTTTCTGATGCCCCTCAGTGGTGTTGCGGCAAGGAAAGTGCACCATTCTGGAACTTCCTGGTGTCCCACTGGTGACGCAAGTGCTGATGGATAAAGAACAAGAACTCTTTAAGACCGTTAGGCAAAGAAAGTCCCAATACCTTGGCCATATCATGAGAAATAATATAACAGAATACTCCAAATTGCTCTGCAAGGAAAAATCCCTCGGAAGAGAAGCCCTGGATGTAGATGGACTTTATGGCTGAAGAACCTGAGAGACTGGTGTGGCATGTCCTTGGAAGAATTGTTCCAAGAAGTTAAGAACAGGAAAACTATCGCTATGATGATAGTCAATATCCAAAATGGATACGGCACCTGAAGAAGAAGAAAATAAACTAAAGCCAACAATGCCAAGTTATCAAGAACAAATATGAGAGAAGAGGAGTTGGTTGCTAGATGTGAAATTCAATGTTTGCTGTGGAAATGTGTTGCTGTTTCCAAGTAGTAATTTATGTATAAACATTAAGCATTTGAAAGCCTTCTGGGCTGTTACTGTAATCCTAAATGCATTTATTGGAAAGCAAGATTGACTATAATAACAAAAACAACTACATTTATGTATTGGGTGTTTCACGAGGTAATTATCATTTTGCCCCCAACAAGATGAGTACTCATTTTACTGACCTCAGACAGATGAAAGGCTGAGTCAACCTTGTACTCATTGCGATCAAATTGAGATTGTGAACAGAATTTTGGCTGCAGTACCACAGCTTAACCACTGTGTCATGGAGGCTAAAATCAGAACAATAAACTAAGTACTGTAGACTGATTTTTGTATCATTGCCCCCATATAAGCAGGTGGAAGTTCAGCAGAATTCCATCCACCTTCAATTGTGTCAACAATATGTGTGGGCATTTGTGTTGATTAATTAACATTTCCTTGCTCTTTCCAAACACAAACCAAGTTTTGATAGCCTTAATCATCAGTTCAGTGGAAAAAAATGTATGCTGCCCAAATTCACCTCTTTCCCTCTTACTCAATGTATTATTCACTTTGCAACATCTGCCTGCTCTAAAAATCTAGTAGTGCACAAGAAATGTCTCAAAAATTATCATAATCCAAATTGTTTGTAGCATTTCACCTGTGTATATGTGTACTCTGGTCACTGATTAAACATCACCACATAGGAACACTGATCCCACTTTACAAGTTGGGTCTTTTACCATTGAGCAGAATCAAATGTAACCATGAGTGGAGCCTGACACAAAAAAATCTTGGTACAGTTATAAGCACAGGCAAACAAGGATTGCTTCTCCCTGCCCTGCATTTTTATAAATACAGCCAAGGACATCAACGTTACAAGAGAGGGGACTGCTGCAACAGAAGGTATTGAAAGCTGAGACAAAAATATCTGGAATTAGACTGAGAAATTATCCAAGTTTAACTCCAAGAGTTAAATAGAAGCAATCCTCTAGGTCAGTGATGGCTAACCTTGGCACTCCAGGTGTTCTTGGACTTCAATTCCCAGAAGCCCAAATCAGCACTCCTGCTGATCGGGACTTCTGGGAATTGAAGATCAAGAGTACTTAGAGTGCCAAGGTTAACCATCACAGCTCTAGTTCAGGGTTTCTCAACCATAGGCCCCCAAATGTTCTTGGACTTCAATTCCCAGAAGCCCTGATCAGCAGGTGTGCTGATTTCCACTTATGGTAATTCAAGTCAAAGAACACCTGGAGGTCCACGGTTGAGAAACCCTGCTCTAGATCATGGGTATTCTGGATGTTTTTGGACTACAACTCCCAAAAGCTGATAGCTGGCACAGTGAATTAATTGGGATCATAGAAGGTGCTTTTCAACAACATATAGAGGGCTATGACTCAGAAGCTGCTCTAAACCCTAACTGTATTTGTCATGAGTCAAGGCATCCCTCTGAAATAGTCCTTCTGAGGGAGCTACTCTGTTAGAGAAAAACCTTCACAGTTTGCATTGTAACCTTAGGTTTTCTAAAACAGGGGATCACCCATAGATAAAAACTAGCAGGGGTGCCCGACTTCACACGGGCAGGTTTTTTTTTGTTGTTTTTTGGGGGGGGTCTGACCTACCTCCCAGGGTTGATTTGGAGTGTGGCCTCCATCCACACACCCTCTCCCACACACACATCCATTATCTCTCTCTCTCTCTCTCTCTCTCTCTCTCTCTCTCTCTCTCTCTCTCTCTCTCACACACACACACACACACACATTATTCCTCCTCGGAGCATGCGCGCACACACACATACAGTCACACACTCAGAGCAGTGCCGTACTCTGACTCTGCTCTCTTGCACACTCTCAGATACTCTCTCTCTCTCTCCCCTTGTCTCTCTGTCTCTCTCTCTCTCTCTCTCTCTCACACACACACACACACACACACACATAATCCCTGGCCTGTGTCTCCATCTGTTGCCTGAAGATGCAGGCCACGCTGGCGGGAGTTGTGGGGTATTGCTGGGCTGGGCTTCACAGAGCCCCCATGTGCTGGCTAGTTGCCCCCCATGCTGCTGCCCCCCCCCCCAGGTTGCTTGCTTCACCTGTGAGGCATCCTCCTCCATGCAGCCTAGCCTGGGGCTTCCACGCGACTGCTGACAGCATGGCATGCATCTCCAGGCAACAGCTGGCATTTCTGGAAGCATGGCCATTGCCTGGAGACGCAGGCCACACTGCCAGGAGAGGTGTGCAAGCCCTGGGCTGAGCTGCATGGAGCTTGGCTAGCCTCCCCTGAGAAACTGCCCCCCTGATGGTCACCTTACCTATGAGGCATCCTCCTCTGTGGAGCCCAGTCCAGCGCTTCCGCCTTGTCTCATGCCTGTGAGTGTGTCTGTGTCGCGGATCGGTCACCGGCACTCTCTCGGGCTAGGGGCCCAAAACCCCAGTCTATGTGCAGTTCCCGGCATCAGACATGGGCTGAACAGAGCACTCTGGTCAGCCCATGCATTATGGAGAAGCCAAGGCGAAAGGCCTGCCTGCCCTTCTCTGGAAGGCAGCCAGCATACGGGCGCCCCGTTTGGCTCATTCCTGCCAGAGAAGGGCCTTTGCTTCTCCAGCAGGCATGGGCCGAATGGAGTGCTCTGGTCAGCCCATGCCTTTTGGAGAAGAGCCTCTGGCCAAAATGGCGACCAGCCAGTGCAGCCTCCGAACTGGGGAGGCAGTAATATGCATGTGCCAGAATCCGCACAGGTGCAAAAGCCTGCCCAGAGTTCCAGGTGCCACCACCTGGAAACTCAGGGCAGGCTTCTGCACCTGTGCAGATTCTGGTGCGTGCGTATTACCACCTCCCCACCATTTCATGCTGCTGGGGGGATTGCGGCCAGTTTTTGGGGTGAAAGACCCTGCAATGGTCTGCAGGTCCCCCACGCTGGCCACCCCAGAAGTGTGAGGCAGGCAGGGGCACCATTTCCAGGGCTCAGGGTGCAGGCATCGTGATGTGCATTGGTAACATACAGCGTGACACCTCAATTTTAGTTATATAAACCTGCCTTATTCTCCTGAATGTGATTTAGAAAAGCACATAACAAAATAAAGGGAGAGATACTGGGCAGAGAACATTTTGAAAACTGCCATTCATTCAATTTCTAAAAGGAGAGACCAATTTGGTTCTTTAAATGGAGGTTTGTGTGTGTTGAAAATTGGTCCAATTTTGGGTTCTGAGAACTTGAAATAGGGTCACCTCACATGTTAATGCAAAAGGTCAAGTTTTACGTGGAAACAATGCATCTGTATAGAGCAGTTCCCAAGTTTAATTCTCTGCCATTTCCTATTCAACTCAAGAGTGAAAATGAACTAAGAAGAAATGAATCTATCCTTGATGCAACACTGAAAAGAAGTCTAGCCTTTCAGGTTGTGTGCTTGTGCCTTTTGATGAATGAGGGAGCCTCTACATAATAAAATTCGAGTACCTAAAAAGAGATGAATGACAATTTTATTTCCTCATGACATCCGACTGCTTACCAAGACAATCAGGCATGGCTTTAGCAGGAGCTGACTTTATTACTACATGACTAAAGTGAATGAAGGCTTAAAAAATTATAATGGCAAATCCATGGCTGCCTCATAAGTACCCAAGGCACTTAATAGGTCCAACACTATACTTCTTGATAGAGTTTGTATCTGAACATTTCCATTCAACCTGCTTTAAGATCAAACAATTTCAGAGGTTTAGTAATACCCTTTGCCCTCCCAGACACAAGTAAGAGACAGAGGCATTGTGTTTGGTTAAATTAACTGGCCACTTTGTTAACAAACAAGAACTGTGGCTTAACTTGAAAAACTGGCTGCTCTGAACTGGGGCAAGGCAACATGGTAATAAGGTTATTCATTGGTTTTTATTTATCCACTTATGTAAATAGCCCAAATTAAGTACTGTTACTTTGTAACAGTAAATCCTGGTTAACCAGCTGTCCAGCTTGGTTATAATACTTTTGATTTTTCTTTTCTTTCCCCAGCTTTTTCACTTTTAAGTTTATGGCCTAAGCTTTTTACAGCACATCTATACCTATAAAATGGTGTGTTAACCATTGGAATGTGACAAAGGATGTTGCACCAGGCCCCACTAGCCCATAATGGGCCTCCGTTCACTCGCCCGAACCCGGTTCGCAGGTAACTGTCGGGTTGAAATTTTCGGCCAGGGGGCAGGAGCCCCCCGGACACAAACAAAAAAAGGGAACTTCAATTCCGAACGTTCCTTGTGCCACGCCGCACCAGAGCCAATCAGGCTGAGCGGCACGGGCAAAAGAAACGTTTGGAAACGCGCCGCAGCCAATCAAAAATAAGCCACAGAAAAAAACCACTGCACTATGTAAAATCACGCAAGCCAAACTGCAAGCCCCAGCGTCCTGTGCGCCATGAGCACACAGAATGGTGAGGCAGCCGGGCAATGAAAAAGAAAAAAGGCAGGCCGTGAAAACCAAACACACACACCCCCCAATGCCACATACAGCGGCGATGGGATTCCTGTGATCCGGCAACCCAGGCCAGCGCACCAAAAGACCCCCACCCCAACGCCTGAAACAAAAAAAAAGAACAGAATAACATTACATTTCCTGATTACTAAACAGACATAACCAACAATTATCACCAACATGAGTGGTTTACTCAAAGAGCAAACTTAGCAGTGAGAAATGATGATGTAAATAACAATAAACAGGAAATTCCCAGAAAGACTATCATTCACAAATACAATAAATAAATCACAAGGACAGAAACTACAATACTGTGGAGTACACATGAATAAGCCATGATTCACACACGGACAATTATATTTTGCATGCTCAGAAGTAGTGGGTGCAGACAATTTATTCATACAAGCACCAAACAATGAAACCAAAAACATCGTTTATATACAAGTACTGCGCAAAGAAAAGTAATAAACAAAACCTTAAATCATTTAAATAATTAGCAAAACTAACGTAATTTACAGTTTACAAACAGTAAGCCAACAACAATCATTAGGATCGCCTCATTAGGATCACCCACCCCTTAAAAATATAAACCAAAAAAGGAACGAACTTACCTAAACACGCCGAAAGCTTCCATCAATGCAGTTTCACAATTATCCAAAATAGCAAAAACAAAAAGTGACACAGATCACTCCACCAACACCACGAAGGAGGGGGGAAAATAATCCCCGCCCAAAAAATGCAGTTTCACAATTATCCAAAATAGCAAAAACAAAAAGTGACACAGATCACTCCGCCAACACCACAAAGGAGGGGGGGAAATAATCCCTGCCCAAAAAAACAAATAAACACCATCAAACCAAAAAAATTGCTAACGCAATGTAAAGAAAACAAACAAAAACAAATAAATATATTCAAAAAATAATTGAACGCATAGCAGAAAAATGTATAAAAATAATTATCCGAAATCATCACAAAGCAGCGCGGGGAAAAAACCAATGCCAAACAACGCGATAACGAGAACCTTAAAAAATCACATATTAAAGACAGAGAACGAGCCTTCGAGAACGTCTGTGGTTAGAGACATAGCGGAAAGGAGAACAAGTACAGAAAAATAGAATAAAGGGAAAGCATTGCCAAAAATACAAGCTCAAAAATTAATCATCAAAATAACATTGACCAAATATCGGAGGAGAAGAGAAAATTATGGAGGAAACAACAGAAAGTACAGGCAAGAAAGAATTTGAAAATAAAATAGAGAAAGAAAATGAATGTATTATGGGAGATGGTGAATCTAAAAATAATAATAATGAGGGTACCATAAAAGCCAGTAAACAAACTCTCTACCAATATGGACAGGTTACAAAAATAATAGAAATTGAGGAAATGAAAAATGAAGACTACACAGTACTTTCATTCCAAGAATATTCTAGCAATGAGGAGGAGGAGTATGATGATGAGGAAGAAGAAAAGTCACAAGAAATAAACAAAAATAATTTAAATGACAAATACACGGACCTACCAGAAGATTCAAAAAATAAAATTAAAGAGATAATAGACAAAATTAATCAAAAACAAATTACACCAACAAAATACCAAACTTGTGACAACATAAATACTCAAATAGTTCGAAGGAAGGAAACACTACAACTAACAGAACCAAATCAAAATGCAAAACCAAATGAAAATACCACACAGGAAGAAATGGACAACATTAAAAAAAATAATAACCCCCAAAACAAGATAATAGATTGGCAAACAAAGAGAGAAAGAACAACTGAGGTAAACAATACAACAATAACAGAACAACAAAAAAATTATAAAAATGAGAAACCAACCGAAAAACAAGAAATACAAGTAGTAAGAAGAAAAGAAAAGCTACCACAACAAACTGCACCAATTCAAAAATTAAATGAGTACAAAACTGAAAGCCAAGAAAAAATACATGACTTTAAAAAGAATAGTGAATCACCAAAAAAATGTGTGGCCCTGGAGACCCCCAAAAAATCAAAAAATTCCAGAAATTTTACCATGGAAACATAACACAATGGACACTAAACCAAGAAAAAAAAAACCACAGATCAGGGACGACAAATTGGTCAACAAAAAGACAAAACAACACAAACAGAACAAAATTGTTACAAAGACAAATCAACACAAACAGAAACAAATACAGACACCAAAATAGAAAATATCCAGGACAATGAGAAATTTAAAAAAATAATAGATAAAATTAACAACAAAACAAGACAGGACAATACAAGAGCAAGTTACAAACCTATGGAAAACCCAGCATTTGACCCCAATGAACAATACTACAACCAAAGAAAACTGCTTACCCAAAATTACACAGTAGATGAAATAATAAAAACACAACTACTGAATGGAATCACCATTGGAACTACTGGACAATTACATCAGCATGACTAAAGTACCATTAAGACAACCAAAAGATAAGAACAAGTATTATTACAACCAAAATTTACAATAAATCATACACAATACTACAAAATACTTAACCAAGATATCTCTTTTCACAGTTTTACCGAAACAACAAAACCAAGATGACGGACAAGGAAAATGGACCCCAAAAGATCAATGAAGGTAACAAAAAAAACAAAAACAAAAAAAATACACATAAAGTTTTTTTAAAAATTATTCATTCAAAAAACTGAAACATTGCATATTTATGCAACAGATAAAAAGCAAAAAATGAAAACAAACAACAAAAAACCTAATATTTAACGTTAAAATATAATATTTAAAAAACTGTTTCTGACACTAAATATCCTTATATTGCAGATTCAACATAAACAAGGAACCACCAAAACAACAAGTTACATCAAAAATTTAAAAACTACAGTTAAAGTTAAATAGTTATATTTTTTTAAAAAGTTATTCTTAGTGAATAGAAAAATTAGCCAAGTTACACTTGAGAAATGTTAAAAAAGAAAGTTCAATAATAAAAAAACATTCATATTCCTGTACTATGAACAAAAAAAATTTAAAAAAATAATTACAAAATTGGAAGTGTTATCATTTTTTAAGGAAAAAAACCCACTATCAGACACAAATTAAAATAGCCCGCCAAAATTTGTTCAAGGAAAAAAAAAACTTTACTATCCAACACAATTTTAAAAAGCCCGGCACCGCTGGGCAAACTATGCTAGTCTTAGATAAAATGATCAATTTTTGGGCTAAGTCTGAACCTTTTACGCCATGTTACCTGCCCAAAATGGCCAGAAAAGAAAATTAGGAACCTCCAGCTCTACCTGACCACCCAGTGGGGGATGGACAAAAAAATGCAAACCCAGAGGCCAATGCAGGTTAATGCCAAAAAATCCCATCCGGCCCCAATCTGGCAAATGGGTAGGGAAATGAAAAAATGAAAGCAAAGGAGCGTTGCGCACTTCACTTCCCCCTTATATTGGGGGGGAGTCCCACCCTTGCAGAGAGCATGCTATTGTGCGATACAGCCCCATCTCTCTGGGTCAGGGCTGGCAAAGTCCCAGCACGGAGCAGGGGGCTCCATGCACGCAATCATTTTCTGCAAAAGTTCTCCCTGACTCCATTTCTTTTTGGTACCCATGCTCCCAATCCACAAACCATAATGACCATCAGCTTCCACTAGTTATACGTGATCTTTCCCACCAGTACCTGTCATCTTTCCAAATTAAAAAAGAGATGTACATCTTTGCCTGCTAATGGAAACTTCCTGCACACATTTTTTAAAGGCAAGGGTGATATAACAGATAAAAAACATCACCTCTTGCTGGATGGGAAGATTGGCCCTGCAAAATCCAGCTGACTTGATCTTTTGCAAAGGGGTCACACATCAGCCCACAGACTGCAGTGAACCTACAACACAATACTCTATAGCTTTTGGAAGGGATAGATTTGCAATACCTAGTAGTTAGGATGTGACTTTATGAAACCATATGGCTTTCTTTCTTTTTATCCAGCAATTGCTGCACTAGTCAGAAGGAGGCATGGGATGTCTTTATAAGGTAGCAACTCCATCTCTTCAGCCTCTTTAGCACCACCTCATCCCATACATCCATATTCACACTAGAAAAAACATAGTTGCCCATTGAGAATGGGAGCCAGAGGTGGTGTTGCCCTCTAGTGACCATTAGAAGCATTTTCTTTTTTGGCTTTTTCATTGTAGAAAAGGCTGAGATATTATGACACAGAATTTGTACATTTCAGTGCAGAAGAAAGGCTGCCTAAACAGGAAGGTACTTCTCTCCTTTTGCTCTATGGCTCCACAAAATGGCCAGTGGAGTTGCGGTAAAGGATATATACACTATGTGGTGATCTCAGTTTCAACCCAGCCTAGTACCTCCTTGGTGGTTGGAGTGTCCAGGTAAAATCTTGGGCCCTGGGAAATTAGGAAGCTTCGCTGTGAATAAGCACTATTTGAAAAAGCAGTAATGGTAGCTATCACCTGAATGCAGGAAGAAAGGACATTTCCCAGTGGTAGGTATCATCACTGATAAAATGCTGTCACGTATTCACCCACCCTATGTCTTCAGCTTCTAAGCCTACTGCACCAGCATCTCAACCCTACTGTTATTGCATTTTCCATTTCCAGAGTCCAGACTGAAGATTGTCCTGGGAGCAACATAATACAGTGGTCTTGCCTAACCTTCAACATTGCAGCATGACACCTGTACCCCTGATCAAGTTATGCAAGTCACTTTCTGGTCCTGAGCCCTTTTGGCATGCAAAGTCCTCCTCAGCTCCAGGCCAGTATTGATGAAGCTGCTGCCCTCCATCAAGATGGATTCAAGTGGGATTTAATCCACTTGGGGACCATCATCCTTCCCTATGGACTTTGGCACCCACTGAAGGCCATTAGTCCTTTAGGTGGTTCGGTTAGTTAACTTCCACCTGACTCTTCACATTGAGTCACTGGCAGTGAGCTCTACTCTATTACCATAGCGGGATAGCCTGGTATTAGAATTAATGGGGAATACCTGAATAAAATCTGATATGGTGATGACACAGTGTTGTTGGCCACAAACCTTGAAGATCTTCAGTTGATGATGGATCAAGTTTGAGCTTCAAGTGCAAAATATGGTTTGGATCTCATCACCAAGAAGATAAAACATCTGGTTATAAGCCTACCCCCAACTCAAGGTAAGCTAATGGCAGAAACACAAGAAATTGAAAGAGTGGATAAAATTGTCTATTTGGGAAGTATGTTAAATGAAAATTAGAATCCCGAGGTAGAAATAAAAATACGAATAGAAAAAGCAAGATCCACCTTCATAAAAATGAGACATTTGTTATATAGTAGAGATCTAGCTCTTGCTACAAAGATCCAAATAGTGAGGTGTTATGTATTCCCAGTGTTGCTATATGAAGTTGAAACTTGGATGTTGACTAAAGCATCTGAAAAGATAATCAAAGCTTTTGAAATGTGGCTCTACAGAGGCTGCTAAGGATATCATGGGTTGACCATGTGACTAATGTAGAAGTGTTACACTGGGTAATAAAGAAAAGGAACTCTTGAAGACCATTAAGCAAAGAAAGCTCTAATACCTCAGCCATATCATGAGGAACAACATAAAGTATAGAATCCTCCAACTCACTCTGCAAGGAAAGATCCCTCAGAAGAGAGGCCCTGGACGTAGAGGGACTTCATGGCTGAAGAACCTGAGAGACTGGTGTGGCATTTCCTAGGAAGAACTGTTCTGAGGAGTTAAGAACAGGAAGACTATTGCCATTATGATAGCAAATATCCGGAATCAATACGGCACCTGAATAAGAAGTAGAAGAAAAGTGCAGATTGTCCCTATGCCTGTTGAATGGGAGAAGAAAGATTGTTTTGCTTGTCACTTTGCATTGGTGGTGAAGGGAAATGCCTGCCAATTGCACAAATCCCCCTTGTTCAATCCAGTTCTCTACATCTGTCCAAAAACAGGCTGTTGATATATTAGCATTATTATTAATTTTTTGTATGTGGAGGGGCAGTTAGAAAATATCCTACACATCAGGCAAATTGTTGCTTTAAATCTTGGTGGATGATGCATAGCTTACAGTTATAACTGAATGATGCTACAGGGAAGAAATGTTATAACCTGGATGTACATGTTATAAAAGCCAACTACTAAAGTGTGAAATTGTGCAAATCAAGGTACTCATAAAAACAATACTGCTACTTCAGACAACTGCTTTCGGTGAAAATGGTGATGATGTAGGGAGGCAGAGTTAACACACTATGCTTCCTTGTGTGTGCTCTTAAACTGCTTTAACAACAACCGAATAGGGCTGCTGTGCTTATACTATTGATTCTTCCCAACTGATTCCTGGTTAAAGGCCACCTACCACCACTGTTTCTGTCCCACAGCCAAGTCTGAAGTCAGACGGAAATCCAAATAATCTGCTTCATCCAAGAAAGCCAGGAGTTTTGCTTCCACCTTTTGCTTCAATATTGTATTTTAGAAAGAAAAGGTAAAGTGAGTTTCCATAATGTATTCCTCAGTGGCAGGTTTATTAGTGCTTTATAACTTCTTCTGCTAGAGCAGTGGTTCCCAACATGGGGCACATGCCCCACAGGGGGATTTCAATTCCCATAAGCCTAAATCAATACATTGGCTGACAGGTGCTTTTGGGAATTGGGAAACACTGTGTTAAAGGAATTGACAATGAAAACCTTTTTTTCAGAGAAGTCACATCTCAACTAAATAGCCCCCTTTGAATATTCTTAACAGCCTTTAGAAACATGGGTTTTGAGAACGAACAGTTAACATCATTTTTCAAGGCAGCCTTTTCTATCTCTGAGCCAAACACACTGGAACTCTTACATCAAAATCGGACAAGTGCTTGCCTCCATTTACAGTCCAGGTTCTATCTAACATGTGGAGTTAACATTAGAATGTATGTGATTTTATCAGTGACATATTCACTGTCGAAACTCTCCCGGGCTCTTGCCATTGGCCCAGGATGGGAGTCAGCTGCGTTCACCGGCCCTACCTCCCTCCGGCCCTGCTTGACAAGAGGGATAAAGAGGCTCTGGAGACGCCGACACCGAGCCCTGTCAACACTCTCATGGGCCCCTGCCATTGGCCCAGAATGGGAGTCAGCTGCGTTCACCGACCCTGCCTCCCTCTGGCCCCGCCTCCCTCTAGCTTTGTCTGACCGGGCGGAGCCATCACCGTGGATCATTTCCTGGAACCCGGGCTGGTTTTTTGGGGGTTGGGGGTGGGTCCGGGCCCTGAGGACTTTCTGCTGCCTGCCCTTGGACTTGGCCCTGGCTGGGGCGAAAGAGGCCCACTGGCCACGAGTGCCTTGATTATTTCATCTGACGGCACTCCCTGCCCCCCTCACCGAGAACAGACTTGGAAGGGTTTGTGTTGTAGGGCCTTATTGCTTTTGTGTATTGTGACATTGCTTAATTCTTTATTTATATTTTTATTGTATTTTTGCTTATTCTGATGTTTTGATTGTATTAATTGTGCATTGCCTTTTGTATTTTATTGTATATCTTGCTCTGTTTATTGTATTTATATATGTTGTAAGCCGCTTTGAGTGCCAGAAAAGCAGGATAGAAATAAAACTTAATAAACTTAATAATAATATTTCACTTGAAGACATTTAGTGCTGATATTGCATTATACGTTTGGTATATTTCCATTTTTACACTTTTTTACTTCTTTACTGCCCTGATATCACAGGACGAATGGTGAGATAAAATATGTCAGAATGTAAACAAAGTACATTCTATGAAAGACAGACAAATATTATCCTAGATGCAGACCATTACTCAGATTCCCATGCAACTTTTTTCTTGATGAACATATATGCTGAGATATTCTCCCTCCAGATAATGGACAGCAGAGAGAAAGTCAAATCATTTCTCTTAGAATGTAGTTGTCGTAAGGTTCTCACACTCTCTTAGACTAAACTACCCTGTACTATTAGACAGACAGCAGTCTAAAAGATTTATAGTGCCAAGGCAGGTGTAAAAATAACTTTTCACAGAGGTTTCTTTGCTAATTGGCTCTGTAGCAAACAGCATTTTGAGATTCACTGGACACCTGTTTGTTCCAATATAGCTGACAATTAAGCTTAGCAATGTGGGATTTAAGAACATAAGAACAGCCTTGCTGGAACAGGCCACAGCCCAACCAGTCCAGCATTCTGTCTCACACAGTGGCTCACCATTTCCTTCAGGGTATTCCCAAGCAGATGCCTGTTTAGGATTCCCTGGAAATGATATTGAGAGATATCCTGCCTATCTCTCCAACCCGGAGGTTGTCCTTAAGTATCCATAATTATAGCCATTGATACTCTTGTCCTCCATGAACTTGTCTAATCCTTTCTTAAAGCTGTCAAGACTGACAGCTGTCACCACTTCTTCTGGCAGGGAGTTCCATAGACCAGTAATCCTCTGGGTGAAAAAGTACTTTCTCTTATTTGTTTGAGAACTAGTACCCAAAAGTTTCATGGAGTGTCCCCTAGTTCTAGTGTTATGCGATAGGGAAAACAGTTTTTCCTTATCTACTTTGTCCACACCGTGCATGATTTTATAAACTTCAATCAGGTCACCTCTTAGACGTCGTCGTTCAAGAGTGAAGAGGCCCAACCGTTGCAGCCTCAGATGGTAAGGAAGGTGTTCCAGTCCCCTAATCATTTTGGTTGCCCTCCTCTGCACTTTTTCCAGCTCCATAATATCCTTCTGGAGGTATGGCGACCAGAACTGTACACAGTATTCCAGATGGGGCCTCACCATAGATTTATAAAGAGGCAAAATGATACTTGCTGACTTATTTTCTATACCCTTCCTAATGATCCCTAGCATTGAGTTTGCTTTTT
Organism: Bradypodion ventrale; assembly: GCA_035047345.1. Lineage (NCBI taxonomy): Eukaryota > Metazoa > Chordata > Lepidosauria > Squamata > Chamaeleonidae > Bradypodion > Bradypodion ventrale. The sequence goes on along the minus strand of JAWDJE010000002.1, from coordinate 231,458,934 downwards.
TCACTGCTGAGGCACACTGGGTTGACACCTTCATTGAGTTGTCCACCAGGACACCAAGGTCCCTTTCCTGGTTTGTCGCAGAGAGTTCAGACCCCATCAGTTTATAAATGTAATTGGGGTTCTTTGCCCCAACATGCATCACTCTGCACTTACTAATGTTGAAACTCATTTGCCACTGTTTTGCCCACTCCCCCAGTGTCGAGAGATCCCTCTGGAGCTCCTCACAATCTCTCACAGTTTTCACTACCCTGTATAATTTAGTGTCATCAGCAAATTTGGCTACCTTGCTTTTTACTCCTACCTCTAGATCATTTATGAAGAGGTTGAAAAGCAGGGGTCCCAGTACTGAACCTTGGGGGACCCCACTCTTTACTTCCCTCCACTTGGAGAAGTGTCCATTTAGTGCTACCCTCTGTTTCCTGTCCCTTAGCCAGTTGCTGATCCAGGACAAGACCTGTCCCTTTATTCCATGACTGGTAAGTTTATTCAAGAGCCTTTGGTGTGGGACCTTGTCAAAAGCCTTCTGAAAGTCCAGATAAACAATTTCAACTGGATCCCCCTTATCCACATGCTTGTTGACACTCTCAAAAAATTCCAACAGATTAGTGAGGCATGATTTGCCCTTGCAAAAGCCATGTTGGCTCTCCTTTAGCAGCGCCTTCTCTTCTATGTGCCTATTAACTCTATCTTTTAGGATGGTTTCCATCACTTTACCTGGGACACATGTCAAACTGACAGGTCGGTAATTCCCTGGATCACCCCTGGATCCTTTTTTGAAAATTGGTGTTACATTCGCTACCTTCCAGTCATCAGGCACAAAGCCTGATTTGAGGGAAAGATTATATATTTTGGCTAGGAGATCAGCAATTTCATCTTTAAGTTCCCTGAGAACTCGTGGATGGATGCCATCTGGTCCTGGTGATTTGTTAGTGTTTAGTTTAACAAGACATGCAAGGACCTCCTCCCTGGTTATTTCTATCTGGCTTAATTCTTCGGTTTCCCTCCCTACGAAGATAGGCTCTGTTTTGGGCATGTGGCCTCTGTCTTCTTCAGTGAATACTGAAGCAAAGAATTCATTGAGTCTCTCTGCAATCTCTGTTTCCTCTTTAATAACCCCTTGCCTTCCATTGTCATCTAACAATCTATGAGAACAATCTATGAGATTGTTCTTCTCTAACCCAAAAACTGCCCTTTACGCTGCCTCCCTTCCTATAGCACTTAGTGAATCCAGCTTTGCTTCAAAGATAAACAATTACCTCAGTACAGAAGGGTTCTGGGAAACTGATAAGACTTCTCAAAACAAAACTCACTGAGGCCTTCTATTTCTCTCCTCCCGGAACTCAGCTCTCCTGACAAAACCTTCAAGTTATGGTTATGCTGGATCCTTAGAATTCTCCTCTTTCAAGGCTTGGAGGAGAACAAAATAAGCCACTACTATCTTCTTCAAATATAGCAGCTTTTATTGGTTACAAAAATGAAGTAGATTAATATGCGGATAAAATAGACATTTCAAAATACAAAGATAAATCATAAAATAAACATGAATAACTAAGCTAGCTAAATAGGCTAAAGTATGGGGCCGAAGAGACCCCACATAGGATGTTAGACTGGCATTGTCTAATTCCTAAGGTAAAGGAAAGATGGACAGCATCGCACTGGGCTAGAGATCGCTGACCCCCCTCTTCTTTTTGAAGATTAAAAAGCTTGGGTTTTTATACCTTTCTTCTCCTCACACATACTGTTTCAAGAATGTGGAAATACCCAATTATGTCATCTAGGAGACAGTCAGACTGGAATCTGAACATCCAGCTGTAGACCCACACCTGTGTGTTATGTGAGATTCTCTTATCTCAATGTTCCATCTCTGCTATCTTGTGAGATGAATCTATCTGTCAGATTCCCAGACTTCTGTCCTTGAATCTTGGCATCTATGTGAGTGGGTGAAAGAATTCTAACTAACACCTGGGTATGCAATGCTCTCCTAATTGGCATTACATCATAAAGCACTAAATTGGCTAAGCATTCCTAACTTCACACAATAAAATAATGAGAATAAATGTCTTCCCTTGAATTGCCCATGACAGTAGTGAAGACAGAGGCACACTCAATCTAGTAAAGCACAATTCCTGTGAATGAGATTTGCATATTCCTTTTCCGTTTTGTTGAAAATAACACCAAATAAATCCAGCAGGATGAAAACAATTATCGAAAAAGGGGCCGATTCGTGTGATTTTATCTAGCACAGAAAAGAAAGTCCAGATCACTGTAATCAGCCCAGTTTCCTTTTACAATGGTCAGGGTTAGTTTTTTGTATAATATATTTACATAATTGTGGATTGGCCACATTACTAATTGGCTACAACCTTTCCCGATTGGTTTATCTGGCCAGAACATGGGCTGGAGACCATCCGGGCTATGCTGGAAAGGAAATCGGGTTATGACTAATAGTAATAGATGCAGTAGTGAATCCATATTGCCCTGGCTGGAAGCACTGAAAGGAGTAGGACAAAAGTCACCCAGATGTCACAATGCCTAGTAAACAGCACACAGTATCTCACTCACATCCGTGGAGACACCAAGCTGCAGCTAGACCAAACAGTTAAGTGTAGGAGCCCGGAGTTTACAAGGACTCTGAGATAGGACGAGAACAATGAGTCTCGCTACATCTGCTGACTAGTCTCCATATGGGGAACCTAGGCATGCAGTACTTTCTTAGTAACTTCTTAGGCTGGCAAATGTAACTTGGCCAGCAATATGCTACATAAGCAAACTTTCTGTGATAAGGGCCATGCGCGGTCTGTGCGCAAGTGATCTAGAACGCAAGTCAATAAATACAGACCACCTGACTTAATCGGGACTGGCTTTTCCACCACACTTCCATCTCCCATGCCTTCCTTGCGCCCAGTGGCCCCGATCCTCTGGGGGGCAGAAACCATTGCAACACATAGTGTTGCTATGCAGCTGGAGGAAGGGTAAATAAAGCTTCTCTTTTCAAATCCACTGGGTCATATTAACCATTCTATCTATAGTTTTGAGGAATGGGTTATTAGAGATTGTATCTGTAATTAATGCAACCCCTCCTGCCCTGACCAATATTTCTGTTGATAGCCAGCCCCTGCTGAAGCTTTCCCAGTGAGACCTAAATATGTAAGCCATTCAAATCTCTACTAAAAACTGTATATTTCTCAGCTGTAAGAGATAAGATTTGCCTTGATGCAAAAGTCCCCTGTGCTTTAGCACCATACCTTTAATGACTGAATGATTTCCATGATACTAAGGGATTGTTCCTGAAGTCATTTCAAGGTTTTTGTGTTCATTCTCACAGGATGCATTTCTTACTACATTGAAAATGCTGAAAGGGAAATAGTATGAGATAGGAAATAGCATACGGGAATATTGGAAATAATATAGGGCATCAAACGGAGCCGTACCCACAGATTCCTTTTGTGGGAAACAATGAAACACCCACTAATACAAAAATCTGAGACATCTTAATCTGTCAGAGTACATTACTCTCATGGGTCAATTTCAAACTGAAGTTATCTGTGAAAATCAGCAATATCTTGACAGGAGCAAAGAGGATTTGTGCCATTTGGCTTTGTGCTTCATGTGAAACACTGAAAGCAGGCACAGAACAACCTTAATCTTTTCAGCAGCTCCAGAAGGCACATTCTGAACCCAATAGATTCCAATTACAGTACAAGGAAAGAGTGTGACAAGCAGCATTGGTTTCCTCCTTTCATTGGTTTAGCCTGTCACAGCTGCAATGTATATCTCTGGTGTAAATCTGGCCTGGGTGAAATTGGGAGATGCTTTATCAAGGGATTCATGGGAGTGATTTTTCACAAAGGGCAGCAATTAGGGGTATGTGAATACTGTCCTACTGACTTGTAGCAAATAATTTACTTTACAAACAGGCACAAATTTTCTTCAAGCCGATTAGAAGCTGGGCTGATGAGATTTGTACTTGGGTTTGTGAACATATTTGTAGGTATTTTTATGATTTGAAAAAAGAGTGGGTGGGGAAAATAAAGAGCTATGACCATGATGGTGAGCCTTGGAACTCCAGATGTTCTTGGACTTCAGTTCTCAGAAGCCCCAGCCATTATGAATCCATACAAATGGGTTTACTGTGATTCATCCAGCCCATGACGCCCTCATTGCTTCCCGGAAGCGGAAGTAAAATGCGGCCATACAGGTGTCCAGAAAGGAATCCCAATCAAGAGAATGGTTGCAGGCTGCAGCACTGTGATCTGAGCCTCTTCATGATTGGAGTTTCCAAGGGAATTTGGGTTTTCATTAGACCCTTGAGCCATCAACCTCCTCCTGTTTTCTTTCTTCCTTGTTGTGCTATAGTAATATTTCCATTTTCTGAGACTCCCTGGCACCAATTTCTTTTCTACTTTTCAGTATTTTAATCGCACAAATGCTGAAACAAACTTCAGTAAATTATAGGAGTGTACTAACTGATTTGAGTGCAATTGGAAGCTTTTTGAACTATTCCATGTTTGCTTTGTCACTAAGCAATTTATTTTGCTGCATTTCCCCCCAAATTAGAGCACATCCCTAGCTGAGGGTGACACAAACAAAGCCTTCCTAAAGAATAGGAGAACTATGAACATATATGGCTATCTCTTGGACAGTGATAGCACCCTGTGGGCTTCCAAAGCACACAGGATTGCTTCTGATGTGAACAAAGAAGGTGCAGAAGGAGAATTGTCATTTCCTCCTTGGCAGATACTTTCCTCCAAAATGTCTTTCAACAGAGCATTTTTTTAACTTGTTGGCTAAGGGACTCATTTTTGTATATTGAGCAATTTTTATTTTTATCTTTTGAGAAGGCTCTCAGAGATGTTGGTATGCTCTGCTGCTGCAGCAAATACACTTCTGAAACTGGCTCCCCACCACAGTTAGGTTATTTTCTTTTTTAAAATTATCATTGCCATTAACAGAACATGTCTAATTATAGCATTGGGTTCAAAGATAGAGGAGATCCTCAGACCAGATATGGACAGCCCATAGTCTGTATGTGAAGCTTTTGCATTCCTTCTTTGAGTTATGAAAATCTAGCATGAAATCTGCTGGGTTAAAGGTAAAGGCCTCCCTTGTTCAAATGCCAGTCATGACCCTAGGGGTAATTGCTTATCTCTGTTTACAGCAGAGGTCCTCAACCTTTTTAAGCTGGGGGCTGGGTCACGCTCCCTCAGACTGTTGAGCAGCTGGACTGGTGACCACCCTGAGCCCACCATGTCCCCCAAAAGCCCACACACACACACCGCTCCCCTGTTTACCTGCCTGAAGGAGCTGCATCGCATGGGTGAAAGGAAACGCACCTGTAGCCATAGGAAACATCCCTGCAGCTGCCAGAAATGCCCTTACAACGTCCGCCCTACTACGGAGCACCGTTAGGGACACGTTAAGCCAAGTGGAGGAGACAAAGATTCAGGCGGTGGAAGTGGCAGTGGCGGAAGCAGCAGCTGGAGTTAGGTCACAGATCGGATGTTTTGGTGGCAAGGGCTGGATCTATTGTGCAGCACCCAGGTCGCGAACTGCCGACATTCTGGTCATCAAGCTCATTATCTGAACCACTAATCCACCACAGCCCCAGATCTGTTGGGTTAGGGTCCATCTAATCCAGTATAAGGATCAGCACCAGCCCACCAAAATGCCTATGGGAAGCTGACAAACATGCTATCTGTAGTGAAAGTGGTATTTATTGGTTTACTTTCTGTGACCTTGTCCATTTAATTACCATAGGTCGGGGTGCCGAAACTTTTCAGGTTGCAGGCCCGTCATGTGCTTGTGTGTGCCAGTCACGTGATTCCTTCCACCCAGAAGTGGAAATAAAACATGCATGCATTGATGCATAATGTGCCTGTGCATGTGCATAATGCGGCCATAAATGACCCACAGCTGTCATAAATGTGTTTACGACAGCTGCAAATCATTTATAGTAGTGTTATGCACATGTGTGGGTGTGTTATGCACCTGTGCATTTTACATCCGCTTCTGGGAGTGGTGCAGACCAGATTGATTGGTGATAGGGGCTGGATTCAGCCCACCGGCTGTAGATTCAGCACCCCTGCCATAGGTAATAGCCATTCATTGGTCAATTCCCTGCAGCATTTTTAATTTGCCATTATGTCTAACCTATTGACATATGATCATCCATATTCTTACAGGATAATTCTCAAAATTCAAGATGAAAAGAAGGGGAATTCTAGGAAGGCTAAAAGCACAGATAAGCACAGATTAGCTAGGGCAGTCTGAGATCAGGTGAAATCCAATTGTCACGTACAACAGTACATGTGCATGAGTGACTTCTAAATTGATTGGAACAACTTAATTTAGAAGTCCAGGCAAAACAGTGGATAGTTCAATTGAAACATCTCAGTGAGTCAGTGAGCCTTCTACATGTATGCTGAGCCCAAAGCAAATGGAATTTGACAGTGCAAAGCAGGAGGGATGGAATTGAAAACACAAGGATAAAGTAACACAAGTTTCATTCCAGTGGCCTTTGTATGCATAGGGAGGTCCAAGCCTGCCTTCCAAGGCCAAATGTTTTCAGTCAAATAAGAAAAGGGTCTACATTCTCTCTGAATATCTATTTACAAATGTAGGGACTGAGGAAGAATGGCTATGTAGAAAGGATGGGCAGTGTTCAGGTCTCAGAATTTATGGCTCAAAGCCAGTGGTAAATCACATCTAGAGTAAGCCCATAGAATCAGTGGGGATTTGTTGATTAAACTATTCTGTCTGTTCATTGATTCAATGATGCTCCTCTAGTTACAGCTTCAGTGGTGTAGCATCACAATTAAGAGCATGAGACATGAACTGGAATCTCCTAGTATAAATTTCAGCTTATTCTCTGGGCTTTGGTGCCTGACCATCTATCAGTCTTTTCCCCTCACAATTAAAGCGATCTGAGAAGCAGTATTGGCCTTATAATATAAAGCTGTGGCAAAAGATTAATTAAGCCTCTAGGAAACAATATTTTTAGCCCCTTATGTTTGTTGTTGGTTGTTTACATAAAACATCAGATGCAGATTAAATGAGAACTTCTCATGTACTATGAATTTCAGTTACAAAGGCATTATATCCTAATTTTGTTCTTTTTCTTTCCCACCTACAGTGGAACTTAGGTTAACAAATGGCTTGGTTAACATAAAAATCACATAACAAAAGGAAATCCATAGAAAATAGTGGCTCAGTTTATGGATACTGCATATTTTTTTGGAATGGATTAATTGGTTTTTAATTCACTATGGGAAACCATGTTTCAGTTAAAGTATTCTGATATTCAATGCATTCCTATGGGAAATTCGGTTAAAGTAATTTTCGCTGTAAGAAACATCCCAGAGAATGCATTAATTTTGTTAACTAAGGTTCCACTGAATTTTCTCCAGACCCTATGGTCTGATTGTTGTGTTATTATGAGGAAGAAATGGAGTTGAGGGACAATTGCCTCCCCTGCCTCGAACAGTGAAAGGCATTTGGACAAACACATGGGTGACATAGATGTAAATGGCTACCAGGTATGGTGATATTGTCCTCTAGTTTTGGAGTCTTCAGGGAAATGCTTCCAGATGAAGAAGAGAATGTTGGGCTGGGTGGACTGATGGTTAACATAAGAACATAAGAACAGCCTTGCTGGAACAGGCCAGAGCCCATCCAGTCCAGCATTCTGTCTCACACAGTGGCTCACCATTTTCTTCAGGGTATTCCCAAGGAGATGCCTTCACCTGCTTAGGATTCCCTGGAAATGGCAATGAGAGATATCCTGCCTATCTCTCCAACCCCGAGGTTGTCCTTAAGTATCCATAATTATAGCCATTGATACCCTTGTCCTCCATGAACTTGTCTAATCCTTTCTTAAAGCTGTCAAGACTGACAGCTGTCACCACTTCTTCTGGCAGGGAGTTCCATAGACCAGTAATCCTCAGGGTGAAAAAGTACTTTCTCTTATTTGTTTGAGAACTAGTACCCAAAAGTTTTATCGAGTGTCCCCTAGTTCTAGTGTTGTGCGATAGGGAAAACAGTTTTTCCTTATCTACTTTGTCCACACCATGCATGATTTTATAAACTTCAATCAGGTCACCTCTTAGACGCCATCGTTCAAGAGTGAAAAGGCCCAACCGTTGCAGCCTCAGATGGTAAGGAAGGTGTTCCAGTCCCCTAATCATTCTGGTTGCCCTCCTCTGCACTTTCTCCAACTCCATAATATCCTTCTGGAGGTATGGCGACCAGAACTGTACACAGTATTCCAGATGGGGCCTCACCATAGATTTATAAAGAGGCAAAATGACACTTGCTGACTTATTTTCTATACCCTTCCTAATGATCCCTAACATTGAGTTTGCTTTTTTCACTGCTGAGGCACACTGGGTTGACACCTTCATTGAGTTGTCCACCAGGACACAAAGGTCCCTTTCCTGGTTTGTCGCAGAGAGTTCAGACCCCATCAGTTTATAAATGTAATTGGTTTTTTTTGCCCCAACATGCATCACTCTGCACTTACTAATGTTGAAGCTCATTTGCCACTGTTTTGCCCACTCCCCCGGTGTCAAGAGATCCCTCTGGAGCTCCTCACAATCTCTCACAGTTTTCACTACCCTGTATAATTTAGTGTCATCAGCAAATTTGGCTACCTTGCTTTTTACTCCTACCTCTAGATCATTTATGAAGAGGTTGAAAAGCAGGGGTCCCAGTACTGAACCTTGGGGGACCCCACTCTTTACTTTCCTCCACTTGGAGAAGTGTCCATTTAGTGCTACCCTCTGTTTCCTGTCCCTTAGCCAGTTGCTGATCCAGGACAAGACCTGTCCCTTTATTCCATGACTGGTAAGTTTATTCAAGAGCCTTTGGTGTGGGACCTTGTCAAAAGCCTTCTGAAAGTCCAGATAAACAATGTCAACTGGATCCCCCTTATCCACATGCTTGTTGACACTCTCAAAAAATTCCAACAGATTAGTGAGGCATGATTTGCCCTTGCAAAAGCCATGTTGGCTCTCCTTTAGCAGCACCTTCTCTTCTATGTGTCTATTAATTCTATCTTTTAGGATGGTTTCCATCACTTTACCTGGGACACATGTCAAACTGACAGGTCGGTAATTTCCTGGATCACCCCAGATCATGGTTTTGAACAGATTTTTGCTTCACCTTGTTATGCACCAATGTGGAAATATAAAATAGAACCTCTCTTGCCTAGGTTACTACAGTTTTAATAAAGGACATATTATTTCACTGAAAATGGTGGTTCTCAAAGTTTTACAATATTGCTGAAGAAAGGACATAAGGCAGTTGAGGAAAGTGATAGCAATGAAAGTGAAGTGTGAAAATCAGGCCTTTTATGATGATAGGAGAGAACCTACTACAGTATAAAGAGTGATGGACTACAACTTTGGAGACCCAAGTTCAAATCCCATCCAGATGTGAAATGAAATCTCATGCAGGAGGGGTATAGCACTGGTAAGAACCACTACTTCAATATTTCCCTTACCTTGAAAGTCCTATTACAGTTGCTATAAGTCAGTTTTTACTTGACTGCACATAACTAACTAAAGAAAGAACCAGGTGACAGAACAAGTTCATGAGGAATTGTCTTCTTCTGAAGGTTGTTACGGTAACTGGAACAAGTGGCAGTTGTTGAGAGACAGTTGTAGCTTAATGAATACTGTCACCTTGATACTTTATAATCATAGCATCTCTAATTTTACATTCTGCAGCTTTATGTCCTTGAAATTGTACTAGGGCTTTTGCCCCCTTTGTTTCAGTACAAACCTGGCTTCCTCTGCATCCACCACCCTTCCAACCACCCCCACACCAGCTTTTCATTTATTCGTAGTACAATTTCTTCAGAAAATGCACAGTCCTGACACTGAGGTTGTAGGGATAATTGCACACATTAAATACCAAGTTTGATGCTATTAAAAATATCCTGCCCAGAATATTTTGTCTCCTTCATCTTGTCATTCAGTACAAACCTGGCTTCCTCTGCATCCACCACCCTTCCAATCACCCCCACACCAGCTTTTCATTTATTTGTTGTACAATTTCTTCAGAAAATGCACAGTCCTGACACTGAGGTTGTAGGGATAATTGCACACATTAAATACCAAGTTCGATGCTATTAAAAATATCCTGCCCAGAATATTTTGTCTCCTTCATTTTGTCATACACCATTTCTCACATCTGCATTTTGGCAGATTGAACAGTATAGTGTAATTGATATGTTCTATGTAGATGGCTATAACTCAGCTGTGCACTGGAGGAGTCCTCTGTACATCAGTGGTGCACTGTATAGACTCTGAAATTCATGGATAATATGAATCTACTAAAAATCTTTCCTGGTGTTTATCCTTTTCTCATCGATTCTCTTTAGCTTTCTGATATTTGCTGGTGAATTAAATTAGCCACTGAAGAGTGAGAGCATTGCATGTTGATCTGAAATATTGTTCAGGTGTAAAATTCAGAAGGATCCTCATTCCCAGAATCCTGACTTTCAAAATTCAAATCTAAAAATATGTGTCTTTGGATGTTTTACTTCCCTTAATTCTTTGACTGAACAAGCAAAAATGCATGAATAGGGTTTAGAGCAGTGGTTTCCAACATGGGGCACACCAGTTCCCAGAAGCCTCAGTCAGTACACTGACTGATCAGTGCTTTGGGGAATTGACTTATGCTTCTGGGAATTGGAGTCCAAAAACCAAAGGTTGGGAAACACAGGTTCAGACATATGACAGAATGGAGCTTTGTCTTCTTCAAACCTGGGTGGCTGTTCATTCAGTTCCTACTTCCCTATTTGGCTTTTGGCAAATAGTCATCATTCAGTGCTACCAGTGCAGTTTCGGTACCATGATGAGCTCTAAAGCCTGACTAAAATGGATCCAAGCAGTCAGTTTCATCCAAGAATGCCTGTAGCTGATCAGTCACAACCCTCTTAATGACCTTGCCCAGAAAAAAAGTATATTTGTTACAGGTCTATAATTATAGACATCTGTAGCTAAATTAGCTTTCTCTAAAACTCACCAGAAGATTGCCTCTAGATTTCAACATACTGTAATATTTCTGAGGAATGGATTCATGTGAGAGGGAGAGTTTGCCAAGGCAGAAATTGCAAGGGTGTGGATGGAAAGAAGGAAGGAAGAATCTAAAGAGTGGAATCTGTTCACTGGTTGTCAAGCGCTAGCTGATGGTACTGTTTCAACTCCGTGTTGCAGATCAGAAACCTTTATTTATCCCAATGTTCTATTTTTCACTATTTGAACTTTAAAATGTTTCTATTGTCATACGCTGCAACTCGTAACTGAGAATGCATTTTTTCCTGAAGTAGGAAAAATACCATTGGCGTGAATTTGTTTAAGGTGGATCCCAGCTTGCCATGAAGTGACTCACACACTATGATCATGGAGCCATTCCCTGCAGCATGTATGAAATGAGACATGCAGTATTTAACACCAGTACTGCAATGGACTGCTGCAGCCTGGAGGATATGGACAAGTTACGTCTTCACAGCCAGTCACTGGCTGTACAGTCTACTCCATTACTATAGCAGGATGTCAGGCCAGACAGCTTAAATGTTTCTATATAGATAGACTATAGACAGCTAAATGGAATCGATTGTGATAAGCACAGAGAGCAATAATGATGGTTTTGGTTTTTGGAGGGTAACTTTTTGCATAAGCTTCATGGCTGAGGCAAGCCTAATCACTAGATATACTTGTTGAACTGAAAACTAGGGAAAAATAATTCTCTACCCAGTTTGCTTTGAGGAATATGTTCCAAGAGAACTATTAATCATGTATGTGTCTGTGCTGAACTCAATATCTGACTCACTTCCAAACTCTTTTTGGCATACAAACTCCATTTTGAAGCATTTGTCAAGATATGACACTCAAGCCCTTCCAGGAAAATGAAGCTTTTTCCTAGTAACTGTTACTTTTCAGTCTGTTAACACCAATCCTGTTCCACTAAGTTTGGAGTTCAACCCTTTAGTGTGAGAAATGAAGGGAAAACAAGATTTTATTGGTGAGGTCTGGGTGATCATTAAAGTGGCATCAGACCTTTATCCTTTGTTGGAAAATATCTTCTTTGAAGGGATACATACTTAAAATCAAATGTATAGGTATATAACCTATTGAAGTTGACCATATGTAGTAAGCAACTCGACAATATACTGAGCAGAAACATAGCCACCTAGTAACAATGTTCTTCATTACTGTGAGGCATATCATAATTCTATTTGATGTTGCTAAGAGCCATCTAGTTACTTCTGACTTATGATGTGGGGTTTTGAGATGCATGAGGTATTCAAGAAGTGGTTTTATCAGTGTTGTCCCCAAGTGAAACTCCATTGCCAAGCAGCAGCTTTAACCCAGGTCTCCTGAGATCTAGGAAATCTTGGGCAAATCAATTTCCTCCTTTGTCCATTTTTTGTGATTCTTTCTCTTTTCCCTCTTTTGGGACAATGTATGAATGAATGAGTGCTTGAGAAATAAGCTATTAGCCAAAGTGATTTTCCGCAATTTTTTAAAAAGTTTTTTTTAAAAAAACAAATTTTTAGTGTTGAGAAATCTTAGGAGGAAAAGAATAAAATAAGCACTATTAATTCTGTAAACTAGGGGTTCCCAGCCTTTTATTTATTTATTTATTTATTTATTTTAAACATTTATATCCTGCCCTCCTGGTGGGTACACCACTCAGGGCGGCTAACAAGCCATGGGCCAGGTCATGCCCTCTCAGTCAGCTTTGAGGACCGGCCAGCCATTTTGCCCTGCCTGCATGATGGTGGCAGCCATTTTGTCCCAACAGCTTCAAAGAGGAAGCCATTTTGTTTCTAGAATGCCCTTGGCGGGGTGGGGGTCCACATGAAATGGCACTGGGGGCTGCATCCAACCTGTAGGCCTTGGGTTGGGAACCCCTGCTTTAAACTGTTGGGAAGTGGATTTTGAAGAGGCAGGTTCACTCACCCAAATGAACTATAGTTCTCTTAAGGAAGGATCCTGTCACCTCCTTTATTGATGTGGTTTAGGAAAAGAGATAGCAGACCACCTTTGCAGGCGCACCCCCCAAGAAAAGACTCAGACACTGGTAAAAGTGGATAACGGCATTGGGCCACATTTATTGATTCATGCCCTAGTCCGAATTATAAATTTCGATTGGTACTCAACCAATTATAATTCTTAAGGCAAGCAGGCCGAAGTAACACTGGTAAGGTACCTCCCAAAATTGCCAACGGCAATTGGTTACAATGTATCCATTTGTATCAATTTGTTTGTTGGCAACAAACAAATTGTTGACCGTAGTCAATAAACTAACTACTGACCCCACCCTCTGACGCGTATCCGTAAAATAACGGGGTGATGCATGCTGCCTAGCCCGTGCCATCACCCCATTGCCTGGTTCGTCGTTGACCGGACAACGTTAACCAACTTGTGCCTATCTAGTGTTGTCCAGTCAATTGCGAACCTGCCGGATACCTGTGGGTCATAAATATTTACCTTACCAGTGCTACCCGCCCATGTGACCAAAGTCAACAGTAATAAAACCCCTGTGTCAAACCATAGCAACAGTGTGGGATGGGCAAAAAATGCCAGAACCCAAGAGCCAATTGTAGGTTCCAGCCAAAAATTCCCACCCGGCCCGAAGCGACCAAAATATCACACTGTTAACTAGGGAGGGGGTGGAGGGAAAAACTTCTCCTCTCCGTCGCTTTCGCAAAATGGCAGCTCGGCTGCCTCGTGGCCACCCCTTTTAAAGGGTGCTGGACACGCCCCCCTAACTACCCGGATGTCCAAGTCCGGTGGGGGGGGGGCGCAAAGAGCGTGGCGGCCATTTTGGCACCGCGCTTGCATTGCAGGTGCACCCCCCAAGAAAAGACTCAGACACTGGTAAAAGTGGATAACGGCATTGGGCCACATTTATTGATTCATGCCCTAGTCCGAATTATAAATTTCGATTGGTACTCAACCAATTATAATTCTTAAGGCAAGCAGGCCGAAGTAACACTGGTAAGGTACCTCCCAAAATTGCCAACGGCAATTTGTTACAATGTATCCATTTGTATCAATTTGTTTGTTGGCAACAAACAAATTGTTGACCGTAGTCAATAAACTAACTACTGACCCTACCCTCTGACGCGTATCCGTAAAATAACGGGGTGATGCATGCTGCCTAGCTCGTGCCATCACCCCATTGCCTGGTTCGTCGTTGACCGGACAACGTTAACCAACTTGTGCCTATCTAGTGTTGGCCAGTCAATTGCGAACCTGCCGGATACCTGTGGGTCATAAATATTTACCTTACCAGTGCTACCCGCCACACGGGGAGGCTTCAATAAAGGCTCACCGCCCCCCCCCCAGACCGTCAGCTCGGTCAACAGGCCTGCTTGCAGATCTTCCAAAAAAAGGTTCATACCTCCTGGCGACAGATGGACCCCATCCCCTGCATAAAGGTCACAATTTTGAAGACTAATATCGGGGTGTCGTATGACGCACCCCCAACCCTTGTCTACCACGAACCGGGCTACTGCCCTGTTCACCGAGCGACGAGCACGGTCAAGGGCCTGGAGGTTAATGCCCCCCCCTGTAAGCGTGACGCGGTATGATGTCTGACCACACATAATGTAAATAAGCCAGGTCGCCGCAGATCGCATGTTTCAACGACAGTCCGGTGACCTGGCCTAAATCATTGCCCCCGAGGTGTATAACCAGGACATCAGGCGGGTCAGCATCCCTGATGGAGAAAAGGAATGGCAACAGTTCCCGCCATAACATCCCGCGCTTACCGTACCACCTCAGACATGCGGACGCATGTAGTCCCAGCTGGGGTCCCCACTCTGTCGCCGCAGCGTACTGCGCTGCCCTGTGCACATAGCTATGGCCCACCAGCCATACTGCCACCGGTGTAAATCGACACCCAGGGTCTGTCAAAGAAAAGGAAACAGGACAGTGACATAACTGGTACTCACAATTGAAGAGGGCGAACATATAACTGAAAACACTGTGATCCCCATCTTCCCATCTGGCGCATCCCAGCCCCAGAGTACCCGAATGCAGCTGCAGTAGAAGCAGCTCCTATTCTAAAAGAATGGGTGCCGTAACGACCCCTGGGAAGGCCAACACTGGACAGTGCCTTACCGGTCACCTTCCAAAATTGAAATTTAGTAAGGGGAGACCCATCTTGGTGGCAGAAAAACGGGCCAGGGTGCGTACCACGCAGTGCAAGGAACTCTTGTAGGGCACCAACCGGACAGATGTCTGCCATGGAACATCGTAGCAGTCTTACACCACTGCCTACACCGTGCTGATCAACTTTTGAGGAGCGTATCCTCAACTGAGCCCACTCATCAGAAACATAGACATCTTCGAGTTCCAGTGCCCTACGCGTCGCATCCGCCTTAGACAGTAGCACCAGCTCACTGATGCGGAGCGCTCCAAAAAAGGCCACCGTGGTAGCCGCATGAAACAGGGCTGCCTCATACCTGTCAAAACACAGGCCATGCCATCCCCGAGCAAGGTGAAATTGGGTGGTGGTTGTCCGGGCAGCATCCACGCTCCCATGCCCACCCTTCCAAAACATGTCGTATACGGAAGTCAGTTGTGCTGTCAGCATAATCCCCCACCTTGGCCATGAATGCCAGTGCTGACAGCCTGGATGCTATGGTGCGGGGAGCTAGGCCCTGGCTGTGAAGGTAAACCATGAATTGAAGAATCTGTGCCACTGGGATAGGCCAGATTTCGGGCAAGTGAAATCGGTAACAAAAAGCCTGGAATGTACTGAATGCGTGGAGATACGCCTTACGCATGCGGGGCGCCAGCGACATGCCGATCGCCCGGTTCACCTCTCCTTGCCAAACGTCCATATCTCGTCCGAGAGTGGCGAGGGAAATTCCTCTGCGTCCGGAGCCAAGGCACGGAACCGGGAGATCTGCAGGCGGGACAAAGCATCAGCAATGTCGTTATTAATACCTGGTACATGCCTAGCCCGAAATAGCACATTGAGGCGTAGGCTGCGCAAGACAAACTGGCGCACCAATTCCATAACCCTAGGTGATTAGGATGTCTGAGAGTCGACAATGTGCACCACCGCAGCATTGTCACACCAGAAATGGACGACCGAATTGGCCCACTCCGCACCCCATAGCATCAAAGCTCCCAGAATGGGAAAGAACTCAAGGAATGTAAGGTCGCGTAAACGGTCCGTGCCCCTCCAAGCTGATGGCCATTGACCATACGCCCACTTCCCCTCGAAGTAAATCCCATAACCCAGGGACCCAGATGCATCCGACTGAACCTGGAAGCGAGGGGACACCAGAAGGTCAGATCTCCAAAATGACACCCCATTGAACTCTTTAAGGAATTGAAGCCATATCAGCATATCAGCCCTCATGCCCCTGTTCAGTCGGACCCTATGATAGGGCCTGGACGAGCCAGCCATGGCATCGCACAAGCGTCGAGCAAAAGCTCTGCCAGGTGCGACCACCCTGCAAGCGAAGTTAAGGTGACCATGTAGTACCTGGAGCTCACGGAGTGACACCTTGCGTTTGGCCAGCAAGGCCAAGATCAATGCAGTGATCCGGGAAACCTTGTCACTGGGTAACCTGGATGCCTGCGCAACCGTGTCAATTTCCACCCCCAGGAACGTGAGCTTGGTGGATGGGCCCTCGGTCTTTTCGGGCGCTAAAGGGACACCAAGTTCCTGCATTAGCATCTGAAATTTGTTGAGGAGACGCGTGCACGTGTCCCAGCCCCGTTCACCCCCGAACAAGAAATCATCGAGGTAATGGGCTACAGACCGAGATCCCGACCTGCGAACAAAGGCCCACTGGAGGAAGGTGCTAAAGCGCTCAAATGCCGAGCATGATATGGAGCAGCCAAAAGGCATGGCTTTATCAAAATAAAATTTGCCCTGGGATTTGAAACCTAACAACTCAAAGTCGCCCGGGTGCACAGGCAGCAGACGGAACGCGGACTTAATGTCAAACGAAATTCCCCCTGTGACTTTTTAGGCACCAACCCCAAAGGGGAAACCTTCAGATTGGGAAAGGGCGGGGCGTGAAAAGGGCCAGCAACCCTACCTGCATTAACCTCCTTAGCAATACTGAGGGCGGCCACCTCCTCCCTGCCCTTAAGAGAAAATAAGTTGGGCGCATCTTGGGGGCACCTATCCCCTGTAAACGGAATGCGAAACCCCCGCTGGAAACCGTCAAGTAGGTAAGCTGCGTCTTCCCTCCTCGGGTACGTTGCGAGCCAACGCTCCAACATGACCACATTAACTGGGGAGGGGGCCTTTTGAGTTACCAGCTCCCTCCATGGCAGGTCTGCCCGCTCCCTGTCCACACCTACCCCTGCCCCGAAACCCGCCTGCTCGCGGGCACGCAGCGGCGGCATGGGGGCCAGCGCAAGAGGGACACTCATGCTTGTATCAGCAGAGTTTTCTATTGCAAGCACCATTGGCCGAGAAACTCCAACACAGCAGGCGGGCTGGAACCCCCTGCCCCGCCACCTGGCGGGTCCCTGGGTTGGAGCAGTTCGCTGGACCGCATGTCCACAATGATACCTCTCCCCAAGCGCAGGGCGCGTGGGGGTCATATACAGAAGCCACAGCTTCTGACAGGGCTCATCCCACCTCATCTCAGGGTGTAGGGGCACTCTTATTCGAAATTCCTCGTCGTAAGCCAACCACGACGGGCCAGGGAAATCCACCATTGCCCTGTAAATGTTGTCCAAATACTGGACCATCAGAATGGCCAGATCAGGCCAGGCCCTGAGGTACATCGCCATGTATATGAGATATGCGGGCAACCAGTTGGCCCACGTACGTGGTGGCTTACGACGACGGGACTGCTCCTTGTCCTTCTCGTCCTGCCCCTCCCTCTCCTCCTTGGTGGGTTCCCTGTTCAATAGGGAGAAAATGTCCACGTACTCTCCCCGCCAAATTTTTTCCTTAGTGGCTTGTGCCAAATGATCCCCAAGGGGCAATGAGTACCCGGCCGTCGGGAGTGCCGACACCGGCACGTTGGCAGTATGGGGCATCAAAAATGGAACCGTAACCTGCCCTGCAGCCCCTGCTGGATTCCCTGTGGTGTGAGGTCCCCCACCCCATGTGGGGCCCGCAAGCGGCAAAGCCGCACCTGGGAACGCCGGGGGTTGCTGTCCCCCGGTCACAACCTGACGTGGCCACGGCCACTGTAAACCCTCCCCCGTAGTGGAAGGTGGTGTTGGTGCATTAGTTTGAACCGGATACTCACAGGTTGC
Organism: Bradypodion ventrale; assembly: GCA_035047345.1. Classification (NCBI taxonomy): domain Eukaryota; kingdom Metazoa; phylum Chordata; class Lepidosauria; order Squamata; family Chamaeleonidae; genus Bradypodion; species Bradypodion ventrale. The sequence continues at coordinate 231,440,677 of JAWDJE010000002.1, read as the reverse complement.
ACCCCCATGGGCCGCCCCCACTGGGGGTTCCGGACCACAGCGGGCGTCGGAGCTCGCGACCGCAATCGAGCTCGGCGGACACCCCTGACCACTGCTAGCTGTTGGCATCTGCTGCGTGGGGAGCTGTGAGGCCACGGTAGGCGCTGGCCTGTGGGCCTCAAGCTGCTCAACCCGGCCAGCATCCTGCTGAATATTGGGCGCCGTCGCGGCGAACTGTAGGCCAAACGTTGACCTCGATGGGTTTGATATCCCCAGGGATGCCTCCAAGGCCACCACGCGGGCCAGCAGGGCATCCACGTTGACAGAGCCCCCTACACAAAGGGGGCCAAGTGGGACGTGCGGCCCACTGGCCGCAAGGCCTGGGCCCGGTACCGAAGCACTGGGGCCCGAATAAGGCCATGCTCGAAGGTCCGGCCCCTGAGGGGCCAGGGGCATACCTGGCCAAGGGAGCGACCCCAGCCCACCCTCCTGGGTAAAAACTACGGCCGGGGGATGCGGGTCAGGGGCCGGCGGCCCAGCGGCGCTATGCCCACCCACCTGGCCCGAGCCCATGGCCGGTAATTGCGGGCCGGGGGCCGGAGCCCCCGCAGGGCCAGCCTGGGGCCGCGCAGCCTCGGGCCACGGGGTAATCTGCCCCATACCACCGGTCCCGGTGGATGCCCCCACAAAGGGGGCTACCTGAGGCGGCGCAGTCGTGATCCTCCGACCCGGCTGCCGCCTCCTTGTTGGGCGACTCGAATTCGCCATAGCCTTCTTCCTTGAAGGCATTGTAGTCGCTGGGGAAGCCTAAGAAGAAGGCGAAGAGCGAAGCTGTTTGCCGCCGAAAGGGCTTCCCTGCAAAGGCTGAGAGCGACGGAGAAAAAACTTCTCCTCTCCGTCGCTTTCGCAAAATGGCAGCTCGGCTGCCTCGTGGCCACCCCTTTTAAAGGGTGCTGGACACGCCTCCTAACTACCCGGATGACCAAGTCCGGTGGGGGGGGGCCCACAAAGAGCGCGGCAGCCATTTTGGCGCCGCGCTTGCATTCTACAACTAACCTACCTCAAAGCTGAAACATTGCTATTTACTGTGCAGGGCTGAGTGTTACATAATCTGATCATTAACATCTTGGTCAGATGCTGAATCAAATTAAAGTAAAAGATAAAATGCTCTCCTGGCAGTTGTACACCCAGGCGTGCAGTGGCATACTTTTAAATCTTTGCATTATTGTAATCTAATGACATTTCTTGACATTATCCTGTCACTGAGAGGAAATCAGAGTGACCATATTCACATCATTAGGAGGAACCTCCTGTAGAATTCAGCAACTCATAATTTCCCTCTGGAATGTCAATGAGGTTGTTACATTGGCAAAGATGGGAAGTGGAAAATAAAAATCCAGTTCAAATACATATTTTAAAACGTCACTCATATTTCAGCTCTAGTCATTGGAGAAGGGGGGGATATCACATCAGTTGATTATTCAGAAATTGAGGTCCAAGAACCTTTGCTTTTGACCCCTATTTTGATTCTGTATTTACATAAAGTGTAGACCATTTAAAACATATCATGCTTGCTTAGTCACAACAAAACACAATATCATACCTGTCAACCTTCCTGGATTGGCCAGGATTTCATGGTTTTTGGTGCCATTTCCCGCCCCGCGCTGCTGAAACCCTGGAATTTGACAGCGAGGGAAAGGAGGTACTGCACAGCCCTTCTGCGCAACTCGCCTTCTACGCGTGCGTAGGCTTTTACGCTTGCGTAGAACCCTTTTACACTTACGTAGAAGGCTACACTGCTTGCGTAGAAGGCTACGCAAGCGTAAAATGGTTCTACGCAAGCATAAAAGCCTTCTACGCATGCGTAGAAGGCGACTTGCACAGAACTATTGTGCGCAGGTCCCGGATTGTCCGGAGCTGCGGTTAACAGTTATGCAATATAACTATTTGAAGTTTCCTACCTCAAATGAACTATTTGAAGTTTCCTACCTCAAATGATGAATCCTCAGAGCTTTTACCTAACCCATGGTTTGACCTAGTCCTGTGATGGTGAACCTTGGCACTCCAGGTGTTCTTGGACTTAAATTACCAGAAACCCAAGTCAGCACTCCTGCTGATCAGGGCTTCTGGGAATTGAAGTTCAAGAATACCTGGTGTGCCAAGGTTCACCATCAGTGACCTAGTCCATTCCTGCTAGGATAATGTTAGGACAGAGCACACTGAACTGATTTCATGGTTCAGGAAGTCCATAGACTGAGCTCATAAAAAAATACATGCAACGATGCAAGATTCAGAAGAAATCCATACAAGCTATGCAGGGGGAAAAACCTTGTGCACAACTGAGAGAACAAATTGGTGGGAGTTGGGGGGGGGGGAGAGAAGAGAACCTTCAGATGTATCTCCACATCAAATTAAAAACATTTCCATTTTGTTTGTCACTCAATGCAAAGGAAATGAAGTTGATATGCAGTGAGTTGTCCAGTGTAACTCAACAGGGCTTTAGGCTGCTATGTAATCTTGTACACAAATCTGGATTTCACTGCAAAAAGAGAGAAGGACTCCTAGGATCAGTGGTGGGATTCAGCAGATTTTTACCAGTTCACCAGAACCAATAGCAGAAATTCTGCCTGGCCCCACCCATCTAAGTTTTAGGAATATTAGCTCTTTTTCTTCCTTCCTTCCTTCTTCCTTCCTTCCTGTCTGTCTGTCTCAATCTCAAAGCTGTTTTACACTGAATAAAATGGATTAGTACAGACGGAGCCGCGGTTGACAGGTATGCAATATAACTATTTGAAATTTCCTACCCCAAATGATGAATCCTCAGAGCTTTTACCTAACCCATGGTTTGACCTAGTCCTGCGATGGCGAACCTTGGCACTCCAGGTGTTCTTGGACTTAAATTACCAGAAACCTAAGTCAGCACTCCTGCTGATCAGGGCTTCTGGAAATTGAAGTTCAAGAATACCTGAAGTGCCAAGGTTCACCATCAGTGACCTAGTCCATTCCTAGTCCAATTTTAATCATTTAAAATTTGTAATAAAAATAAATATTCTCCAGAACTTAATTATTTCCCTTTTATGGTTTTCTTAAGCTGTTATTAATACTGTTAGGTATTTGGAACCAGCCAATTTTGCTGTATGGAACTGTACCAATTCATTTTTTTCTTCCTATATAGTCCTAAATCTTCAAACATCTCTCAGTCCACAGTTCCACCTGAATTTACCACAGAGCAAAGCAGGATACTGTAATGTAAGGATGACAGTTTCAGCTTGTGGTTTGTTGGGATAGAAGTCCCATTTTAGATAACTATTCAGTAGCTTGAACATTTGGCAAAAGTACATTTCATTCCTTTTGGCCAAAGTAAATTAAATGGAGACTTTCAGAAACCTTTTAATTCAGGTGCTACTGCTATTTCCTTCTTGTTGAGAGAAGAAATAGAGTAAGAATCGAAGTATTTTTTTGCCTTTTGTGGAAGATAACTGCATCTTTGGAAAGCGAATCCCCAAATGATGGACTGAGACTTATTGTCAGGAAACTTAAACCAAATCTTTTTCTCTCCAAAATATTGCAGACCTAATGTCTTTCCCCCTTTCATATATTTACTTCATTAATGCCCACATTTTCCCACATTTTTCCCCAGAGAAAAGACTCAATGTGGCATGAAAATACATATTTAAAAGCAGAGTAAATTAAGATATTAATTGTAAAATACTGTTAAAGCATCATTTATTAAAACAAAATTAAACTAATTCTTCTTCTTCTGTGTCTAGGCCAGATGTGAAACTGCAAAAATGAAGGCACCTTTTTGGTGAATTCATTCTGCAGTTCCTTTCCCCTGACCCAGTGTGAGAAAGATTAGCAGGAAACACAAGGTTGCCGTTACCTGGGTACGCCCAATTGTGGCTCAAAAATACCACAATCTTCAAGGAGGTTCTGTGTACTCCAATTAAAGTAATTGAAAATACCTGATGGAAACATGTATAGCATGTTTTCATCAGGCATTTTCAATTACTTTAATAGGGGTACACATTCAGAGATCAAAGGCTAGCTTAAAAGGGAAAGTTTTCACTTCCCAGTAAAAGGAATGATAGGAGGGGGCCAATATAGGCTCATGGTGGGAAAGAATGCCTTAAATTGGGAGCAGCCTAACCCAAATGTACTCTTTCAAGTTGTTAGCAAATGAGGGTGATGGAACTGATAGATACCTCTACCCCAAAGATCTCACAGGGAATTGTAGGTACAGTCCTTCAAATAGCCTGGACCCAAACCTTATTGGTCATAACCAACACATTGTATTGGGTCTGGAAACAGCTAGTGAAATTGTTGTAACAGGCAGTAAAGTTGTTTTATCCCTGTGATGGAACCCAGGCAGTAGTCTGGCACTACATCTTGAACCAGCTGAAGTTCCTGAACCATCTTCAAAGGCAGCCCCATACTGAAAATGTTACAGTAATTCAAACAGGATTATTTGGCACATCTTGGCACAGCCAAGAAAGACATTTCAAAGAACAGTCACATCTGGCATATTAGTGTCAACAGTCCAAATGCGCTTATGGTAAACATTAAGATCTGTTCATCCAGTTCAAAGATGAATCTGGGAGTACTTCAAAGCTGTGAATCTGAGTTTCCAGGGGATTGACCCCTAACCTAAGATGAGAAGTTCTCCACCCCCTGAGCTGCCTTATGATTGACCAGGAACACCTCTTTCTTGCTAGGATTAAGCTTCGATTTTGTTTATTTTACTGTTTGTTTTATTTTATTTATTGCCCTCAATCTAGTCCCCTATTGATTTTAAGCACTGGTTTGCAGGCAAGATAGCTTCTTTGAAATTAAATGAAAAGGAAATAGCTAATGACGACACTGACCCTTATAACTGTCGACAACTACTTTCAACAGCTTCATGGAGCTAAATGATGCCACAGGTCAAGGTGCTGAGTATTGAACAGGAGACCTCCAAGACTACCTTCTGCATTCATTCTTCCAGGAAGTACCTAAACCACTGTAAGATAGAGGATTTAGGTCCCATCTCCATGAGGCAACCCAGAAGGATACCATGATTTTTTAATAATATTTTATTATAAATTAAAAAGGAAGATACATAACAAATACAAACAACAATGAAATAAAAAAATTACTAACAAAAATAAAATTAAGACCTTTTGTGTCTTCAAAACTACTGGAGAATTTTAACATATTGTTTTAAATATTCATCCTGCTTATGCAACAAACATTTACTTATATCCTCATCCAAATTATCAAAACTTAAATCAACAAAGAATTTATATATATTAGTTACTACGGTACTTACTAACTATAATAAGGTTTCAACTGTCCATTACTCATACTAGTGATACATAAAATTGAACCCTGGTGGTATTTACAGTTGTCGAAGAGGCTGGTATAGCTTATTTTATTAACTTTACTTCCAAAATACTAATTGATCGGTTACTGGCACATAGCCATCTCCTTTATCCAATGCGTACTCTATAAAAGACTTCCATATTTTAAAAAAATTGTTCTCCTTTATTATTCCCTTCTTCAGATTCATTTCACAAGTTAATTTGTCATTTAGGGCCATCGTCCACATTTCTTTATACCAATCTTCAATTTTTGGAACAATTATATTCTTCATTTCATTTTCAACTGCTAACCAAAAAGATTTCAATACACCACATTCCCACCACATGTGCACATATGAGCCTATCGCATTTTTACATCTCCAACAATTAGGTGATTTTAAATTATCTATTTGATGCCAATGAGAAGGTGTTAAGTACCACTTCCAGAGCAGTTTGAAATTATGCTCTTTAACTCTTATTGACAGTGTTTGCATGATTCTTTTACTCCATTTTTTCTTCCAATTTTCACTGCTTATTTTTATGTTGAGGTCTTGCTCCCATATTGTTTTTAAAATTTCTTGTGATTTTTCATCATGATTTAATATTTTGTACAATTTACTCACAAGACCCTTGTATTCTAGTGTTCCTAGTCTCAAATTACGTACCATATCTTCAAATTTTGTTGTACTTCTATTTAGATTATCATCTGCCATATATTTTTTGTTCCAGTTGTCCACTGATAAAATTTGAAGCCAATTTAACTTTAATTGTTTGTAAATGTCCAATTTTTTAGTACTATCTTTGCAGGTCCCTATCCAATCCTTCAAAAGCGACACATCATTTTTATTACTTCTATTCTTTTATTCATTACTATAATTTAATTCTATAATAGGTGATGTGTTAGGAGCCAATTTCCCCCCAAAATTTAACCATGTTTTCATTGTTGCTTTTAACAGATTACTTTCTGAACTGATGTTTACTTTGTTTTTACCTAGAAATGCTGTTTTCCCTATATTTTCTAATTCTTTCATCTCAATTCTACCCCATATTACTTCATCTCTCATTAGTAATTTACAAACGTTTCTTAATTGAAATGCCTTATAATAATTTTGGATATTAGGAAGCCTGAACCCTCCCTCCTTTTGAGATACATACCAAACCATTTTTGTGATTCTTGGTTTTTTAACCCCATTGCAGTATTTATTTATCATGTTTTGAAAAACTTTTAGGTCTTTCTCCTTAAGATGAATTGGTAGACTGTCGAACAAAAATTTAATTTTTTTTGTAACAACTTCAGTTTAGAGAGAGCAATTCTCCCAAACCAGGACAAATTCAATTTATTATATTTTTGTATCATTTCTTGAAGTTCTTTTATCAAATTGTCAACAACTAGTGGATTTGGAATTTCAACAAGAGGTAAGAACTCAGGAAAAGCAAGAGTATCAGGAGGAAATGGATAAAGACATTGAAGTACAAGGTGCAAAAAAAAGAAAAATCCAATAAAGACAGCTGAAGAGCAGGAAAAAATTGAAGGTCAAAGTGAGAGAGATGATACAGAAACAAACCAAGGAGAAAATGATGAAAAATGTAGCAAAAAATGAGCAAATGACAATCAAGAACTTCTAAAGTCACAGCAAGATAGTTTGGAAAAATTTCAGCAGAAAATGTTATTCATGATGGAAGGTATTGTAGAATCCACTAAAATACAAACTGAAAATATAATGAAAGAGATGGCAGAGTTAAAAGATATGATGAATATTAATGTAAAGGAGGTTGAAACATTGGGGGAAAGAGTGGAAGAAGTAAAAGAGAAGGTAAAAGAAAATGAAATAAAATTTGATGAACATGATAGGTGACTAGAATCTATTGAGAATCAATTTAAGAAACAAAATGTAATAATTACGAACATTTCAGAAATCGCCCCGGACCAATTAAAGACAAGAATTTTAGTGTGGTTAAATTATTTAAAAATGGGCAAAACTTTTACATCAGAAGATGTTGTCAGTGCACATAAACTAGGAGCCAAAAAGGAATCAAACACTAAGTAGCAACGTGTTACTAAGATTTGCAAATGAAGGATTAAAAGCTAGTGTGATGGAACATATAAAAAAACTGGTCAGAGTGCACTGAAATTAGAAGGAAATGATATATAACTCTACCATGACTTACCTGTAGAGGAAAGAATTTGGCGGGGGGGGGGAATTAAACCAATAACAAAGAAGCTGAGAGATAAGGGGATAAAATATAACTGGAAGCCTCCGTGCCAACTGAGATTCAAATACCTAGGGGAAAGTAACATTATCAAACAAAGAGTGTTTACACTAGATGTTCTGGTAGAAGCAAACATCATTGAGCTCGATTCACAGGAGTGGAAGGGTTTAAATGAAGCTTTAATTAGCTCAGGAATTCATGAAAAGTGTAGCACTGAAGTAGGTTAGATTATTTAACATGATGGTAGTAGTTAAGGTAACAAAGGGTTAAGAGCAGCAATTATAAATGTTCATCTCATGATTCTGACACATTCCCCCCCTTCCCTCCTTGTTCTTCGAGGGCCACTTTTTCAACAAAAGGTGGGGAGGGTGAAGAAGTTCATTAAACATTGTTTGTAATTTATAGTTTTTTTCTTTATGTGTGGGGCTAATAGTTTGTTTTATACATGTGACTGCACATGCTATTCAGAGGCTGAAATTACCTTATAAAAATTAAATAATTGTCAATGAAAGACTTAAAAATATTATTGTGGAATGTAAATGGTATTGGCAATCAGTTAAAGAGAAAAAGATTAGAATCTGCCATAAGGAAGAGTAAACCTGACATAATCTTCCTTCAAGAGACACATCAGAAATTAGAGTACGATAACAAGTTAAAATTACGATGGATGCAGAATTATGAAATATCATGCGGCACCTCAAACTCAAGAGAAGTAGTGACCATGTTCTTGAAAAAGATAGGCTTTATAAAGTCAAAAAGCATAGTTGATCCTGAGGGAAGATACTTAATAATAAAGGGACAAATTAGAAATGAAGAAATGATGTTTGTTAATATTTACGCCCCTAGTGAAAATCAGGAATTTTTCTTAGAAAAAATATACAAGTTGTTGAAAAAGGAAAATTCATCAAAAATAATAATTGCAGGAAATTTTAATCAAATAAGGGCAAATATAGACTCTACTAATATAATAAGATATAAAAGTATACTAAAAAATGCTGGATGATTGGATGAAAAGTTTGGGTATATGTGACACCTGGAGAGTAATAAGAGGACAGGAGAGACTATATACATTTTATTCAGGTGTACACAACATATTCAAGAATAGACTATAGATTTGTGACTGAAAATATGAGCAGTAGTCTGGAAAATATAGAGATTGACACAATCAAAGAATCAGATCATGCTAAAATAACATTAGGTATAAACTTGGAAGGTATAAAGAAAAAAGAATATGATGCAAAGTTGTTTAACGATCAAAAAGAAAAAGAGGAGATGATTAAAAAGTGGGAGCAACTATGGGAGTTAAATGATACTAATGATGTGTCAGATGCAGTTTTGTGGGGCACAATGAAATCTATATTCAGAGGAGAATGTATTCAATTATCTTCAGCTAAAAATAAATTAAGGAAAGAAAAATAAAAGATAGAAGAAGAAGAAATTAAACAATTACAAAAAGAGCATGCCAGGACAAAGGAAAAAATTACCTATGATAGACTACAGAAATTAAAATCAGAAGTGACCGGGAGAGAAACTGAAAAGGTTCAGAGAAATTTAATATATTTAAGAAGAGAGTATTTTGAATTTGGCAATAAAAGTTCAAAATTATTAGCAAAAGCTGCAGAAGAAAAAAAGGATAAATGAGAAATAGGTGTTCTGTTGGATAAAGCTGGTAATAGGTGTAATAAAATTGAACAAAAAGTCAAAATTGTGAAATAATTCTTTCAGAAACTATATTCTGAAAAGAAAATTAATTTTTTTTTAGAAAACTACATAGGAAAATGGTCAAAGAGAATAATAAGCCAAGAGCATTTGGAAATCATGGAAGAGAAAATTATCAAAAAAGAAATTAATGATGTTATAAACAAGTTAAGAATAGGTAAAGCCCCTGGAGAAGACGGGTTAACTGTTGAATTTTATAAACATTTTAGAAAAATTGTGACACACAAAATTGAGAGACTCTTCAATTATATAATGAATGGAGGATCAATACCAAATTCGTGGAATAGAACCTTGGAGCCGGATCGTCCTCTTCTTTGGCTCCGTCAGGGACTTGTGAGCCATGGGGCTATGTTTTGGGGGGACGTTAGTAGCCGAGGTATCGTGTAACTGTTTTGTTATGTTAGAACTTAAATGTTTATTGCATATTTTATTGTTTAATTTGCTGTATTGTAACATTGTACCATTTGTAATTTTTGTATACTGTATTTGATTTACTTGTTGTAAGCCGCCCTGAGTCGGCCCTGGTCAAGTAGGGCGGGGTATAAATTGAATAAATGAATGAAATGAATGAACAAACATAATCCTAATACCAAAACCAAGGAACAATTTAGAAAAAATTGATTCATATAGACCAATATCCCTAATTAATCAGGGCAGAAAAATCTTCACAGCTATATTAGCAAATAGGTTGAATAAATTTATGTGAGTTTATATTTATAATGATCAGGCAGGCTTTATGAAAGGGCAACACTTAGCTGATTTAACAAGGAGGATAATAGATATAATGAATAAAGTGGAACAAAGAATGGAAAAGGTAGGTGTATTATCATTGGATATATATAAAGCCTTCAATTCTTTGCAGTAGATGACTATAAAAAAATGATCAAGAGTTACGGGTTTGGAACAAAATTTAGAAGGATCATAGATTGTTTATACCAACAAAGTTTTGTAAGAATAAAAATTAATGAAGTGTTTATATCAGAGATCAAATTGCAAGCGGGAACAAGGCAAGGAGATCCTTTATTGTCAATTCTATTTGTAATGATAATGGAATTAATAGCGAATGCAATAAGAGAAGACCCAGAATTAAAAGGAATAGACAGAGTTAAAATTAGTCTTTATGCCGACGATACTCTAATAATAGTAAAGAATCCTCAAGCTGCAATGGTAAAGATACAAGCCCACTTGAAGGATTTTCAGGATGTGACAGGATTAGAGATTAACTTGGAAAAGTCAGATGTGATTTTGTTTAAAGTTGATAGCGAAGATCTAAATAAAATTAAAAATGATTATGAATTACAAATTAAAGATTGTGTAAAATACTTAGGAATAAATATTTCAAATAATTATGAACAATTGAGGATACCATGATTGATGATGTCAAAAGCCATCAAGAGGCCCAAGAGAAACAACTGAGATATACTCTGCCATCACATTCTCAATATAGGTCTTCCACCAAAGCTGCCTCAGTCCCATAATCGGTTCTGAAAGCCAGACTGAAATGGACCTACATATTATACTTCATTTCATTCTGAAAACTGAAGAGTCAACTGAATCATTCAGAAGTAAAGCATTCAAAAACAGCAGAAAGAAGAAAAATTGAAGGATTGGTCTAGGAATGCAACCAACCAACCTGACACTTTCAATTTTCAATTTTTAAAGTGCCATGAACCAAGGCAGCAGTGATATAAAAAGTTACATAATTTATTTTCACGAATGCAAGATTTCTCATCAAGAGCAGCAGAAAACAGTGAGGAAAAGAATATTGAAGTCTTTCTGTCTTGGCCATCTGATTGGGATGAACAACAACTAGAGAGCAGAACTAGCCAAAAGAAAGATAGCAGGATGGGCAGCATTTAACTCCATCAAAGAAATTTTGCTAAATGAGAAAATCGACAATAAACAATGTGCCAACCATTTTAATTTGACAGTACTACCTGCGGTCCTCTATGGGAGTGAAACATGGTCATTAATGAAGGCCAAGGAAGAAGAACTATCAAGAGCCATAAGAGCCATGGAAAGATCAATGCTAAAAGTATCCATTTGAGACCACATCCCCAATGGCCAGATAAGAGAACAAAACGGACTCAACGAAATTGTTGCTGAATATCACAAATGGAAATTGAGCTGGGCTGGACACGTCTCTCGAATGACAGATGGGCATTGGACAGTAGCAGTCACTGAGTGGTATCCCAGAGAAGTAAAAAAAAACAACCCTTGATACCCCCCCCCTCCTCAAATGGGAAGATCCAATCATGAAAAGTTTGGGTTGAACCTGGAGAAGAAGAGCACGGCATCAAAATGAATGGAAAATGAATTGCGACAAGCAGGAACATATCCCTTGATAGTATGGTCAATCAAGGAATCAAGGGAAAAAATTATCTGTGTGTGCATGCATGTGTGTTTGAGCCAGCTAAAGTTTCTGAACCAACTTCAAAGGCAGTCCCATGTGAAAAATATTACGGTACTGACATAGAGACTTTACACTGACTTAATATAGCAATTAACATAGAGATTGTGTTTTAGAGTGTGATAATATGCATGATAATATGTTGTTTAAACTGTTCTAAACTTTTAAAACTGTGATATGATGTGTGATGGGAGAAAAAAATGGCGTAGAAACCGGCAAACCATGCCACAAACCTTGCCAAGAGAACCCTATTGACCAAAACAAAAGGCAAAACAAAGGAGCAGTTTAGATGATACAGGTTGCTTAACACCACAGAGTGGAGGAAGGGGAGGGACAGGAAAGGGGGAGGAGAAATGCAATGTTGTAAGGAGCAATACTGCATAGGGACATGGAATGTGAGATCAATGAACCAAGGTAAACTGGAAGTGGTAAAAAATGAGATGGAAAGAATAAGCATTGACATCTTGGGCATCAGTGAGCTAAAATGGACAGGGATGGGTGAATTCAGCTCAGGAAACCATCATATCTACTACTGTGGACAAGAAAACCTTAGAAGACATGGAGTAGCTATAATTGTCAATAAAAGAGTGAGAAAAGCAGTAATGGGATACAACCTCAAAAATGACAGAATGATGTCAATAAGAATTCAGGGCAAACCTTTCAATGTTACTGTGATCCAAATATACGCACCTACTACGGGTGCAGATGAAGCCACAGTGGACCAGTTCTATGATGACTTACAACACCTCATAGAACAGATACCAAGAAATGATGTCCAAATTATTTTAGGAGACTGGAATGCCAAAGTAGGCAATCAAAAAGTGGAGGGAATAACAGGCAAGTTCGATCTTGGAACACAGAATGAAGCAGGGCAAAGATTGATAGAGTTCTGCCAAGAGAACGCACTGGTCATAGCAAACACTCTCTTCCAGCAACACAAGAGGCGACTTTACACATGGACATCACCAGATGGCCAACACCGAAACCAGATTGACTACATACTCTGCAGCCAAAGATGGAGAACCTCCATACAGTCAGCAAAAACAAGACCTGGAGCAGACTGTGGCTCAGATCACAACCTACTGATTGCAAAATTCAGGCTTAGACTAAAGAAAATAGGGAAAACAAAGAGACCAGACAGATATCACCTAGACAGCATCCCTAAAGAATACACGGTGGAGGTGATGAACAGATTCAATGGCTTAGACTCAATAGATAGAGTGCCAGAAGAATTATGGACAGAGATGAGGTACATCATGCAGGAAGCAGCAAAGAAAACCATACCAAAAGAAAAGAAGAGTAAGAAAGCAAAGTGGTTGTCTGATGAGGCTCTTAAAATAGCAGAGGAAAGAAGGAATGCAAAAGTCAAAGGAGAAAGGAAAAAATACAATCATTTGAACACAGAATTTCAAAGAAAAGCAAGGAGAGATAAGGAAAACTACCTAAAAGAACAGTGCAAAGAAATGGAGGAAAACAACAAAAGAGGCAGAACCAGAGACCTTTTCAAAAAAATCGTTCAAGGGAACATTTAAAGTAAAAATGACCATGATAAGGGACAAAGACGGAAAGGAGCTAGCTGATGCAGAAGAGATTAAGAAAAGATGGCAAGAGTACACAGAGGAACTCTACAAAAAGGATCTCAACACTCCTGATAGTCACAATGATGAAGAAATTGAACTTGAGCCAGACATCCTGGAGAGTGAAGTCAGAAAGGCCCTAAAGAGCACTGCAAACAACAAAGCTAGTGGAGATGATGGTATCCCAGTTGAATTTTTCAAAGCTCTAAAAGATGATGGCATCAAATTACTGCATTCAATATGCCAGCAGATTTGGAAAACAAAACTGTGGCCACAAGACTGGAAAAGATCAGTATATGTTCCAATCCCAAAAAAGGGCAATGCCAAATAATGTTCAAATTATCGAACAATTGCGCTCATCCCACACGCCAGCAAGTTGATGCTCAAGATAATACAGGATAGACTTCATTTCATTTCATTTCAAGTTTAATTTCTATACCGCTTACTCACCCAGCGGGCAACTCAAAGCGGTGTACATAATAACAATAGGATAGTACAATAATACAGGTAAACAACACAATAAATCAACAATACAATAATAAAGCAATAATGTCATCAAATTACAAGATTACAAGTCAGGAAAAACATAATATAAGTAAAGGGGGAAAAGCAAATAAGTTACACTAGAACTCTCCACAATATGGCAATTTCTACAATGTTAAAGATACAAAATTACAAAGACTAATACTGATCCTGACACAATACAATTTATCATTTAATCCCAACTAGTACCCTCGGCTACTACAAATCTAAGACGAAGCCCCTAAAAATGTCTCATCTGAAAAGAAAGGGGGTGTCCCTCCACCTGAGTTCACCAAATGGCAGCTGTACTCAGGGAACAGCTGTGCTCCCACCCACCCCTGACCAAGGCAAGTCAGGGTGGGGAGCCGGCAGTGTTGCGGAGTCTCGGCTGCGGTGGCGGCTCTTCTAGCCCCACGGCGGGAACTCAGGGCAGCTGTGGCATGCTCCCACCCACCCCTGACCAAGGCAAGTCAGGGTGGGGAGCCGACGGTGTTGCGGCGGCTCGGCAGCGGTGGCGGCTCTTCTAGCCCCGCGGCGGGAACTCGGGGCAGCTGTGGCATGCTCCCACCCACCCCTGACCAAGGCAAGTCAGGGTGGGGAGCCGGCGGTGTTGCGGCGGCTCAGCGGCAGCGGCGGCTCTTCTAGCCCCGCGGCGGGAACTCGGGCCAGCTGTGGCATGCTCCCACCCACCCCTGACCAAGGCAAGTCAGGGTGGGGAGCCGACGGTGTTGTGGCGGCTCGGCGGCGGTGGCGGCTCTTCTAGCCGCCACCGCTTCAGCAGCATGTGGAAAGAGAATTACCAGAGGTGCAGGCTGGTTTCAGAAGAGGCAGGGGGACTAGAGACCACATTGCCAACATACGTTGGATCATGGAGAAAACAAAGGAATACCAGAAACAAGTTTACTTTTGCTTTATTGACTACACTAAGGCATTTGATTGTGTGGATCACAACAAGATGTGGCAAGTGATTAAAGAGATGGGAATACAAGAGCACCTCATATGCCTCCTGAGAAATCTGTACATGAACCAAGAAGCAACAGTTAGGACAGAACACGGAATGACAGAGTGGTTTGGAATAGGAAAAGGAGTAAGACAAGGCTGCATTCTATCACCCTGCTTGTTCAACTTATACACAGAGCACATAATGCGCAGTGCAGGGATGGAGGAATCACAATATGGGATAACAATTGCTGGGAGAAACATCAACAATCTGAGATATGCAGACGATACCACCCCAATGGCAGAAAGTGAGGAAGACCTAAAGTATCTCTTGATTGGATTGAAGGAAGAGAGTGCAAAAGCTGGCTTGAGACTCAATATCAAGAAAACCAAGATAATGGCAACAGGCCCGATCAGTTCCTGGAAAATAGATGGGGAAGAAGTAGAAGCAGTGACAGATTTTACATTCTTAGGATCTAAGATCACTGCAGATGGGGATTGCAGCCATGAAATAAAAAGGTGACTGATTCTTGGGAGACAAGCTATGAGAAACCTGGGGAACATAGTGAAAAGCAGAGACATCACCTTGAAAACAAAAATTAGAATAGTCAAAGCAATGGTGTTCCCAGTGGTAATGTACAGATGTGAGAGCTGGACAATTAGGAAAGCTGAACGCAGAAGAATAGATGCCTTTGAAATGTGGTGTTGGAGGAGAGTTTTGAGGGTACCCTGGACCTCGAGGAGAACAAATAGGTCAATCTTAGAAGAAATCAACACTGACTGCTCATTGGAAGGTCAAATAGTAAAGATGAGGCTAAAGTACTTTGGGCATCAAATGAGAAGGGAGGATTCACTTGAGAAGGCCATGATGTTGGGAAAGGTGGAGGGCAAAAGAAGAAGGGGGAGGCCAAGGATGAGATGGATAGATGGTATTGTAGACACAATGGGCACAGAACTGGGAGGACTGAGGGGGATGTTGGAGGACAGAGGCGCCTGGAGAACAATGGTCCATGGGGTCGCAAAGGGTCGGAATCGACTGTGCGACTGAACAACAACAAACCATTTCATTCAAAAAACAGGACCTGTTGGTTCTTCTGGACCTCTTGATAGCTTTTGACATTATGTTATCATTCTGGGTTGCCTTATGGAGATGGGACAAGCAAAAGAAAGAAAAGGAACAAGAACAAAACATATGGGGTTGCCTGCTTTTCTCCAGTATCAACATAATTCTATATGTAGTTCCATAAACAAAGTCAGCCATGTGATCCATACATTTGTTTTGTGTATAATTCTAAATGTCAGTCTAGTTTAGAGATAAGAATGTTTCACTTTGTGTAATGACATCTGTACGACTTTGTGATATTAAAATTCTGACAGAAAGTTTTCCATATAACATATGCACAGCTGCAGAGTCAATAAATTAAACATTGTTTTATGCTAACCTATGTATTTAGCGTTATGGCTGATGCATTTGCCTACTTCTTTACAATACATTTTCATCTTAGTTTAATGATCCTGAAAGTGCGCTTGAACTCCATTGGTAATTTATTCACGATTTACTAGAAGGCATGTGTCTTCACAGCCTGTTGTGTACATGGATATTCCATATGCATTAAAATATGATGTGCAAGTAATTTGGAAGGATGGGAGAGATGGGAAGGGGAGCCACTTCAGAATACAGCAGCAGCAATAAACAAACCATGTTATTGAGTGAATATACTGAAGTAACCCTCAGGCAAAGTGAAAAGTCAATAAATTACTTTACTATTTCTCCCTCCATGAAGCAATAACTGTTAAGCAGTTACTCTTAGGTGGGGAAATAGGTCAAAAATGCCAAGCATGAGGAAATCCAATGTTACCTGCCTCTGGGATATGAAGCAGAAATTTACCTGTGAATTATGAAGTAGTCTCCTCATGCTTCAAAACATGCTTCTCCTCCTGTTTCTGCTTTAAAACGGAAATGCAGAAGACATGGCACCCACATTTTCTCATATTTAACTCTACACATTCACATTTTTGTCAAACTAATTTATTGCAGGGAGAGCAATATGGTGTTTCGTTCACCTTAAAGGATGAGTTTGGCATATGTTTTCATGGACTGCTTTCTGATAAAATGGGCTGTGATCCATAAAAGTTTATGTGTGCCATGAAATGCTCACCTACTTCAACCCTTTAGACACTTTTTCTTCATTTTGGGCAGGTTGATGCTTATGATGGTTGGTTAGAAATACTTCAGTACCTCTTCAAAGTTTATAGAAAGGCAATGGTCAAGGGTAACACTTGTGAGAAGAACTATTGACAAGCACTGGCCTGTGAAGTGTCTGTGAAGTCAAGGGAAATTAAGTTCCTCTTCTGCTTTATCACATGGTTTCTCCTACCGAGGCCTAAGAGGCTCTACTGATTGGTGTAGTGGCAAGTTGATCTTTGAAAAGCATGGATGAATCTGTCATTTTTCAGTTTCTCTCATATCAGTGGGTTGTTTTTTAAAAAAAAAAATAAATTTTAAAAGCTACTTGGGGTATGTTACTTACTGTTTCCTGGCAGCCAAGATGCTACTATTGCTGTTCTGATAGAAAAAGTAGTTCAGTAGAATTATAGAATTAATGCATTGTATTAGCCTTTCCAACAGAATGAAGAGGGGAAAAAACCATAGTCGTAGTCATCGTCACCATCACTGTTGTCGTTATCATCGTGGTCATCATCGAAATGAAGAGCTGGAAAGGATCATATAGGATCTTTGTCCATCTCCTGTCAAAGAGGTATAGTGGGGAATTAAACTCCCAGCTTCTGGCTTTTCAAGTGCACTCTACTTCTCTCTAATGGCTTCTGATATCACTCTTTGGAAAAATTGGTCACCCCCCCCCCCCCCAGCAATCTATGAGTTCCTCAAAATAAAAAGCAAGACAAACTATTATTTCTTCAAAGGTTCATTCCAAGCTTTCATTATGTAAGCACAAGTGTTGAATCTGTTATTAGAAATATGAAGAAAATTTTCTAATAAGAATATTGCTCAAATTTGATGTAACTGCCATTTGGGCACACACCAATTTTCTATTTCATACGTTCAGTTGCCATTCATTTAAGTAAAATCTATCCCTGTTATGTTTTCTCTCTTTTAAGTGGCAATATCTTTTAAATAAAAATATTCTATCCTAAAGAGCTGCTCACATGTGGGTGAGCTTTTTAACAACACACAGTGCTTTGACAGTTTGGAGCCTGGCAAAGTGAAAATACCACCAAGGGAATAATTCTTATTGAATAATTTATTGCATAAATTTGAATTTGTTTTCTCTTGGCATTTTCTTCTCGTGTATGTTTGAAGAATAAAGTTGTAAGAATTTAAAAAGCAATATATTAGTCACACTATTTAAAAATGTCTTCCCCACTTGTGACATACTTATTTTTTCAATACAGTGGAATTTCATACAACAATAAAGTCTTCATTGCAATATTCAGACTTCAAAATCAATTCCAAATTGTCAGAGTGGCTAAACAAAAGCTAGAAACTGAGTTGGCAATGGTGTTTGGCCACATTTCCCCACAGCATGGAGTTCCATGCTATTGCTCCAGAAATCTATCTCTCTATATATAAAACCAAGGTGTCGTGGTGTGGGTTACTTATGCAACTCCACACCATGGTACCGATCGTGCTGGGACTGCGCCCACACCTACCTTGACTGGTTGGCTGTGCCGGCGTGGGGTACCGGCAGCCTGCCACGGGTTCCTTCACCCAGAAAAGGGGCAGCAAGGGGGGCGCACCAACCCACCAGTGAGGCCAGCAAGGGTATGCGGGTATGCGCATGCGAGAGAGTCCTGGACCACCTGGATCGCGCATACATGAGATTCCCCCCCCGGAAGGACAGAAAAGACTGGGCATGTGTGCCAGGCCAGGCCAGCCTGGACTGTGCATGCCAGCCCACAAGGCTCTGTCCCAACCTGGATATCCGGGGTTGTGGCCAGAGCGCACAAGGCACGCCAGCCATTCAGCTGGTGTGCGAGGCAGCAATTCCACCACAGATGCACCCACTGACGCTGCCTTGGCCTGGCGCTCCAGCCTCTGTGAGCACTGGCTATGGGGAATGCGGCACCAAAATGCTGGGCTCCAGGCGCTGAGGCCGCACCAGTGACTTGGCCTGACTATGGGCAGTGGCGGCACCCTCCCCAGCGACTACAGCTGATGGGCAGCGATCTCCGCCCTGCTCCTCCACCATCTGGTGGGTCACCTCAGGTGGAAGGGAGCCTCCATCTGAGGGGGGACCAGGCCACCCTCCCACCCACCCCCCAAATGGAGCCTCTCTTCCACCTGAGATGACTCATTGGAGGGCGGAGGAGCTGGGTGGTGATTGCTGCCCACCAGCTGTAGTTGCTGGGGATGGTGGCACTGCTCCCCATAGTCAGGCTAGGTTGCTGGTGCAGCCTCACTCCCTGGAGCCCCAACATTTGTGTGTTGGGGGAGTGCCAGCTGAAGGCATCATCTTCAGACCCATCAGACCCCAAGTCGCTGCTGCGCACACCTGCTGAAGCACTGGCTTGCTTCATGCATGGCAGGGTTGGAAGAGCTGCCGCCTCTGTGTGCCGTGGCCTCCGCTGACTGGGGCGCTCTGGCCTGGAGCAGCACTGGAGATGGTGCAGCGGCGGCAAGACTGGGAAATCGGGGGGGGGGGGGGTGTTGTTGAGTGAGTGTGTTCTGTTGTGTGTGTGGGGGGGGTGTATTGTGTGGGTGGGTGTTGTGTGGGCATGTGGCTGTGATGTGTTGTGTGTGATGTGTCTGGGTGTGGTGGGTGGGTGTTGTGTGTCGGGGGTGTTGTGTGTCGGGTGGGTGTGCTGTGTGTCAGGGGTGTGTGTGCAAGTGTGTTGCGATGTGTATGGCTGTGGTGGTTGTGGGTTGTATGTCGAGGGTGTGTTGTCTGTGTGTGGGGGAATGTATTGTGTGGGGGTGTCATGTGTGTTGTGTGATGTGGTGTGTGTGTGTGTGTGTGTGTGTGTGTGTGTGTGTGTGTGTGTGTGTGTGTGTGTGTGTGTGTGTGTGTGTGTGTGTGTGTGTGTTGTGGGAGGGGGTATTGTGTGGGGGTGTCATGTGAGTGTTGTATGGCTGGGTGTTGTGTGGGTGTGCTGTGTTGTGTGTGATGTGTCTGGGTGAAACTTATGCCCTGAGTTGGGTCCCTCACCCGGGAAACGCCGGGTAACCCTGCTATCTGAAATAAAACATTACATCAAAAATAATTTACATAGGAACAATAAAAGGTGAAATATTATCCTCTTTTGTTATGACATGGGGGTGACGTAAGGTGCTGATTTCCTCTGTTTTAGTCATAATCTAGGTTCTTCTGTCAATCTTATGATTGTCTTCTTTCAACTACATTACATCCTCAGAAGTATTTTTAAAAACATTTATACCCCCTCCTTTTGATGGCAGCACCACTCAGTATGAAGCAAGGCATTCCTTTAAAAGCAGTAAATGCATTC
The DNA here is from genome assembly GCA_035047345.1 of Bradypodion ventrale. Lineage (NCBI taxonomy): Eukaryota > Metazoa > Chordata > Lepidosauria > Squamata > Chamaeleonidae > Bradypodion > Bradypodion ventrale. The sequence continues at coordinate 231,420,515 of JAWDJE010000002.1, read as the reverse complement.
AATATTTATTTTGTAGGAATCCTCTTAGGAACAAGAGACATAATTGGACACAAAAGTCTCTGATTTGTTTTCTTAATGTTAATATGTTTTACAAGTCTGCCAATGAAAAATATATCACACTTCTTTAACATCAAAAAGCCTAATTAAAAACGTTTTTCCCCTGTTCAGCATTTTGACTTTATCTCTTTCTATTAGACTAAATGACCTAAACTGATTATCTAAAGCCATGATGGCAAACCTTGGGACTCCAGGTGGTCTTGGACTTCAATTTCCAGAAGCCCAAGTCAGCACCAGGGCTTCTGGGAATTAAAGTTCAAGAACAGCTGGAGTGCCAAGGTTTGCCACCACTGATCTAAAGTCTAGTCTGGAATTATCTGAGGTTCTGGGAGTGTGTACTCTTTACAGACTCTATCCTCAGTAAGATGGAATAAACATTGCTATTGGACACCTGTCTGAGAGATAATATCCTGTCTAAAAGAGTTTTTTTTAAAAAAAATCTGCTGCTTTTGGAAAAGAAGTTGACCAGGGTAGCAACAGATAAAGTCAGAAACCAGAGTTCTTCTAACCAGTGCAAGGTAATAAGGGATGAGATTTATGACATCAGAACAATCAAACATCACTATAAGCATAGGGGCTGTGGTGGTGTGGTGGTTAAGAAGCTCACCTTGTTAGCTGGAAGGCTGGCAAGTTGGCAGTTCGACATCTGGGTAGTGCATGACGGATTGAGCACTCATCTCTGTCCCAGCTCTTGGGGACATGAAAGGAGCCTCATTTGGGCATTTCCTGAGTTGAATTTCATCCACAAAAATCCTTTCAACCCAGTATAATTTTTGACGCGAAATTATTATTATATGATAAGCGAATTCCATCTACATCAGCAATATTCACAGCATTTCAGACCAAAAGAATCTGAAAATGTATTAATGATTAGAATCCTTCTGCTCATTTATGTTTGCATAAATGAAATCTCTTTAGTCCTCCTGACAGCAAATAGCCATTAATTGATAAGGTGTTTGATGCCTTCTTGGGCATGCTGCTGAATGTGCAATTAGACATACACCCAGGAACACAACCTATGTTTTGTTAAACAGTGAAAGTTTGCAGCCAAGATTTAAGCAATTTCCCTACTGCAAGTGTAAATCAAGGACATTCCATACGATCTTGTTAGCCAGATCTCCCCCAGATTTTAAACAAATATCCCCACAAATTTGTAGTGCAGAAGCTTTAGAAGGACACTCCTATCCCATGACACAGAAAGAGCCTCCTTGAAGATTGTGGTATTTTTGAACCACAATCGGATTTTCTCTGGTAACAGGAACTTTGTGTTGCTGGCTAATCTTTCTCAGAAAAGGTTAGGTGAAAGGAACTGCAGAATGAACTCACCAAAGGGTGCCTTCATTTTGGCAGTTTCATGTCTAGCTTAGACATGGAAGAAGAAGAAGAATCCCATGACAAGAAGGATGCTTGCATTATTTTGGTGAGATTTCTCTTTTGTACTAGAAAATTTAGAAAAGCCAAATGAAGTCAAACTCTGTAAAGAGAGAAATAAATAGGATGCTCTAATCAAATTGAATACAATTTTGATATACAGCAGTTGAGTGAAAATGTACAGCCTAGAAGGTAGTTTCTATTTTAGACATGGGACCAAACCATGTCTAAAGTCAATTATTCACTAATTAATTAATTTTATTTATACCCTGCCTTTTTCCCTAAGAAGACCCAAGGCCCAAGGCAGCTTACATCTGTATCAGTTTAAAATCAGCACCAAAAATAAAACACATTAAAATAGTAAGATATAACATTTAAAGCTCCCTTGAAAGAAAGAAAAAGAAAGAAAAGCCAGCTTCCCTGCCAGGCTGCCTGCTTGAAGAGAAAGATCTTTGCCTGCTTGTTGAAGGACAGCTGATAGTCAGCCAGCCTGGCTTCCTGTGGCAGGGAGTTCCACAGTTTCAGGGAAGTAACACAGAAGACCCTTATTAAAAACACATGTAAGGTTGGGCAAGATCAAAAGAAAGGCTTCCCCCTGAAGAACTTGAAAGCAATTTTTATTTTGTTTTGCTTTGTCTGTTTCAGCATCTATTAAAAATATGAAGTATAGAAGAGGAGAAGAAGAAGAAGAAGAAGGATTTTCCAGAGACAGTTGTCAATCTCCTATAATATATGAAGCAGCTAGAGCTTGGAAAGTGTCACCTTTTTACACTATAGTTCCTAGATAGTGTGGTCACTGAAGAGAAATTCTGGGAAACTACAAAGTATTATGCAAGGGGAAATGCCAGTACAGTATCATGAAAAAATGGGGTAAAATGGATAAGTAGATAAAATACATTTTTCACTGGTGATGTCCATTTCTAGAAAGCCTTTTTCAGAGACGTCCACTTCACACCTATGTTTAGGCTTTTGAGAGTGACAAAGAAAATCATCTTTATTTTCCTAAACTTTTAAAGGCTGCAACAAAATCAGCAAATAGAACAGGATTTGTTGTGGAAGTAGAACAGATGAATGCAATTGATGTAGTGGCCAAAGAGAATTAGCCAGGCCCTTTTCTCTGCTCCTAATGGCTTCTAATTGTTTAAAGCCACAGCAATTTGAATAGTACTTTCCCCTACGTAATCAGTTATTTCATCCTCCAGAAGGGTGGCATGGGGTAGGGTGGGAGCCTGACTGTTGGTGGTATTATGATAATGTACTAACCTGGGTGGGAACACTCACCACCATGATGTTCTCCCTAGTAGCCCCAAAATAGGTTTTTTAAAAAAACATTACTGAGTTTAGTGTTAAATCAGCTTAGGCCCCAAGGAAGTGTATTGTCCCTAACACTGTATAATATATATACACATGAACAACCTGTTCCTGCCAATACAAAATTGTTCATCTATGCAGATGACACAGCAATGGCCATTCAATGAACAAACTTTGATGAGATAGTTGGAAAATGTACTGGAGCTAACATCAAGACTAACCCAAGCAAGACTCAAGTGTGTGCTTTCCACCTTCAAAACAGAAAGGCAAGGGTTGAGTTGGGTTTTATGTGGCATGGGAACTGATTATAGCATTGCCCAGCACCTAAATAACTTGGGGCGACACTTGACAAGACACTTGCTTTCAAACAGCACCACATGAATACCAAAGCAAATGAAAGCGCGGCGCCAAAATGGCCACCGCGCTCTTTGCGGGGGGGCCATCCCACCCGGACTCAGACATCCGGGTGAGTTTAGGGGTAAAAGGGGTGGCCACGAGGCAGCCGAGCTGCCATTTTAGAATAGCGACGGAGAGGAGAAGTTTTCTCCGTCACTGTTTTTTCTCTTAGTCCTCGGCTATTGAGCCCTTGTAGTTCGTTTCCCAGCTGGGAAAGGAGGATTAACGCACGCGGAGCCTTGGATTGCTTGGCTACCGCGGTGCTTAGGCGCTAGGAGTTCAATCCCTGGATAGGAATCCTGCTTTTCTTCTCCTAGGGAGACATGGCTCCCAAGCGGAAGGCCCCGGCGATGAAGCCGCGGCCGAGGGGAAGAACTTTTACCGGCCCTGCGCCAGACGGGGGCCAGCCATTGGGTCGGAGGACCAGGGGTGTGCCCTCGCGGCAGGGCAGTGTGCCAGCCTTGCCCACTGGTACCAGTGGGGCTACTCAGGTTGACACTTGGCAGCTGGGCTCCAGCTCGGTAGCTGGGCAGCTACAGGCCGGCCCCTCCGGGGCTTCGGCCCTCGGCCCGCCGTTACTGGCCATGGGACAGGGCGGCATGGGGTGGCCTGGTGCGGGTATCCAACCCGCTGCTCCTCCGGCCCCTCATGGGCCGGAGTTTTGGGCATGGCCCTATTCTGGCCCTGGCTCGCCTTTTGGGTTACCTTTTCCTCAACTGCCTGGTGGGCCATCCGGCCCACCCGGCCCGCCTTATGCTGGGGGCTCTGGGGCAGTGGATGCTCTGTTAGCATGGTTAGCAGTGCTGGAAGCATCATTGGGCATTGCACAGCCTCCTGCGAAGGGGGTCGCTACTCTTTCCACTGGGGCCCCTTCGTTGGCCCCGGCTACCTTGCCGGCCGCAACGCTTCAACGGGCGGCCAGCCGGGTCGAGCTGCTTGAGACGATCCAGCCGGCACCAGCTGGTGTCTCGCAGCTCCCCGTTCATCCCGATGTACAGACTGGGAGCAGTCAGGTGTGGTCCCAGAGCTCGATTCCGGTCGCAAGCTCCGATGCCCACCGTGGGCCGGAACCCCCGGTGGGGGCGGCTCACGGGGGTGCACCTAGTGAGTATCAGGTTCAATTTAGTGCACCTACATCACAGCCCACTTACAGTGGTGGGGTTCAGTGGCCCTGGCCTCATCAAGTTGAGGCGAGTTACCAGCCTATCCCAGTGCCCCATGGTTTCAAAATGGTCCCTCGTTAAGGGCGGGGGTGTCCACCCCTGGGGCAGTGCCGAGCATCGTAGGGGCTGTCCAAGTCCCGCTGCATATGCCCTCTATACAGAATGTGCCGATGACGGCTTTGCTGACGGCTGGTTATTCCTTGCCCCTGGGTGATCATTTGTCACAGGTCACGAGGAATAAGATTTGGCGAGGGGAGTACGTGGATATATTCTCCCTATTGAACCGTGAGCCCACTAAGGAAGAGAGAGAGGGACAGGACGACAGAGACAAGGATTTTAACGGGGTCTCTTTCTGGAGATCAGACCTTTTGGTTTCTCCTAGATTCCAAGTACAGTCGGATGCCTCCGGCTCCCTGGGATATGGGATTTATTTTTAGGGGAGGTGGGCTTATGGCCAATGGCCTCCTGCATGGCGGGGCACGGATTGCCTCCACGATCTTACCTTTATTTTATTTATTTATTTATTCAATTTATATCCCACCCACTCAACACAAGGCCGACTCTGGGCGGCTAACAACATAAAAAGTAACCCCAGGGCAACCCAAGGAGTTTACAGACAATATTAATAATCCTAAAAACAGTTAAAACAGTAAAAAAGTTAAGACTACCCACCCCCTAAAAAGCAGGGGCTGCAGGATCGAAAAGGCACCATGGGGAAGAGTTCCTCTACACCAACCACCCAATGGCGGTTACCCTTCCACCTGCACCCCACACTTGACCTGCCAGCCAGGTTTTAAGATCCCTTCTGAAAGGCAGCAACTCCGTCCGAAGACGTAATTCTGTTGGCAGGAGGTTCCAGAGGGCCGGTGCAGACACGGAGAAGGCTCTCCTCCTTGTGCCAGAGAGGCGAGCCCCTCTGGCTGATGGAACAATTAGAGAGCCCCTCCGGTCCGCTCTGGTTGGACGGACAGACGTCCTCAGGGCGATGCGGTCTCTTAGGTAACCTGGCCCACTACCATATAGGGCTTTAAAGGTCAAAACCAGCACCTTGAATTGCACCCGGAGACATACTGGCAACCAGTGCAGCTCCCGGAGCAGTGGCGAAGCATGAGCATAACGCCCACACCCCATCACCACCCGGGCAGCCGCATTTTGGACCAGCTGTAGCCTCCGAATGGTCGTCAAGGGCAGCCCCATGTAGAGCGCATTGCAATAGTCTAGTCTGGAGGTAACCAGAGCATGGGTGACCATGAGCAAGGAGTCCCGGTCCAGGAGTGGGCGCAACTGGCGAATCACCCGAAGTTGGGCGAAAGCCCTCCTGGTCACAGCCGCCACCTGTTCTTCTAGCAGTAGCCGTGAATCCAGGAGGACCCCCAAGTTGCGCACCGGGTCTGTCTGAGGCAAAATAGCCCCATCCAGAACCAACGATGGTAACTCCCGGATTAACGCAGGACCCCCTATCCATAGCCACTCAGTCTTGCTGGGATTCAGTTGTAGCCCGTTAGCCCCCATCCAGACCCCCACAGCTTCCAGGCATCTGGAAAGGACTTTGACGGCATCACTGGGGTCCCCATGGGCAGAGATGTACAACTTTCTTGAGTTCCTTCCAATCCTGGGAGCTTTGATGCTATGGGCGAGGAGTGGGCCAACTCAGTGGTCCATTTTTGGTGTGACAATGCGGCAGTGGTGCACATTGTCAACGCTCAGACATCTAAATCGCCTAGGGTGATGGTGTTGGTTCGCCAATTTGTGTTACTAAGCCTATGCCTAAATGTGCTGTTTAAGGCCAGACATGTCCCAGGCATTAATAACGATATTGTTGATGCTTTATCCCGCCTGCAGATCCCCCGGTTCCGTGCCTTGGCTCCGGAAGCAGAGGAATTCCCCTCGCCACTCCCGGCCAAGATTTGGACATTTGGCAAGGAGAGGTGAACCGGGCGATCGGCATGTCTTTGGCACCCCGCACGCGTAAGGCGTATCAACATGCTTTTATACAATTTAGAACCTTTTGTGTACAACTACAGTTGCCCGAAGTGTGGCCCATTCCAGTGGAACAGGTATTACAATTTATGGTTTATCTACACAGTCAGGGTTTGGCTCCTCGTACTATAGCATCCAGGCTGTTGGCACTGGCATTTATGGCCAAAGTGCGGGGTTTTGCTGACTGCGTGAATGATTTCCGCATACGTCATGTTTTGGAGGGGTGGACACGGGAACGTGGCTGCCGCCCGGACACTCGCCACTCAATTTCACCAGAGGTACTGACCCACCTTGCACGAGGCTGGCATAACTTGTGTTATGATAGGTATGAGGTGGCTCTTTTTCACGCGGCAACCACAGTGGCCTTCTTTGGAGCGCTCCGCATCAGTGAGTTGGTACTACTGTCTAAGGCGGATGCGACTCGTAGGGCACTGGAACTCGACGATGTCTATGTCACTAATGAGTGGGCTCAGTTGAGGATACGGTCCTCAAAAGTTGATCAGCACGGCGTAGGCAGTGCAGTTAGACTGCTATGATGTTTCATTGCAGACATCTGTCCGGTTGGTGCCCTACATGAGTTTTTGGCAGTGCGTGGCGCACACCCTGGCCCGTTTTTCTGCCACCAGGATGGGTCTCCCCCTACTAAATTCCAATTTTGGAAGGTGACCGGTATGGCACTATCCAGTGTTGGCCTCCCCGGGGCTCGTTACGGCACCCATTCATTTAAGATAGGTGCTGCATCCACTGTGGCTGCATTTGGATACTCTGAGGCTGATATACGCCAGATGGGGAGATGGGGATCCATGCGTTTTGCATTGTATGTTCGCCCACTTCAGGCATGAGTACCAGTTGTCATTATTCTCTTTTCTTCTTTTACAGACCCTGTGTGTCCCCGCACACCGGTGGCAGTATGGCTGGTGGGCCACAGTTACGTGCACTGGGCAGCGCAGTATGCTGCGGTGACAGAGTGGGGACCCCAGCTTGGACTACGTGCAACCGCACGTATACGTTGGTACGGTAAGCGTGGAATGAGATGGCGGGAACTGTTGCCATTCCTGTTTTCCATCAGGGATGCTGAATCGCCTGATGTCCTTGTACTGCACCTCGGGGGCAATGACCTTGCCCAGGTCACTGGCCTTTCCTTAAAATTCACGATCTGCAGTGACCTAGCTTATTTGCATTATGTGTGGCCGTCCACAAGGCTGCTATGGTCGGACATCATGCCGCGTCATACATACAGGGGAGGTATTGACCTCCGTGCCCTTGACCGCGCTCGCCGCTCGGTGAACAGGGCAGTTGCCCGGTTCTTGTCAGACAAGGGTTTGGGGATGGTCATCCGGCATCCCACGATTAGTTTGCAAAATTACGATCTCTACACAGGGGATGGGGTCCACCTGTCGGCTAGAGGTATGAACCTCTTTCTGGAAGATTTGCAAGCAGGCCTGGTGACCGAGCTGACGGTCTGGGGGGGGGGGGCGGTGAGTCTTCATAGATGCCTCCCCGTGTGGGGAGCACTGGTAAGGTAAAGATTGATGACCCATAGGTAGGCAGGTTCGCAATTGACTGGCCAACATTTAGACAGGTACAGGTGTAATAGCTTTGGCCGGTCAAGGACGAACCAGGCAAGGGGTGATGGCAGGAGCTTTACAGCATGCATCACCTCGTGATTTGATGGATACACGTCATAGGGTGGGGTCAATAGATAGTTTATTGACTACAGTCAACAATTTGTTTGTGTCAACAAACAAATTTATTCAAATGGTTACATTGTAGCCAATTATCATTGGCATTTTTGGGAGGAACCTTACCAGTGTTACTGCGGCCTGCTTGCCTTAAGAATTATAATTGGATGAATACACCAATTGAAAGTTATAATTCGGACTAGGGCATTATTCAATAAAAGTGGCCCAATGCCTTTATCCATATACCGGTGTCTGAGTCTTTCTTGGGGGGGGGGGGGTGCGCCTGCAAAGTTAGTACAAGGAACAACATCATCAAGAACCTCACAAACTACAAATGTGGAAACTCAACCATCCACACTGCGTACATTGGCTTTAGCTCTGAGTGTTTCCTCAGCAGAGTATGCTTCTCCAGTATGGAGCGCATCTGTACATGCAAAACAAGTTGACATTGCTGTAAATGAAGCCATGCATATAGTGACAGGATGCCTCAAACCAATACCAAATGAGAAAAATATGCTCTCTTTTTGGTATTGTTCCACCTAAGATCAGGAAAGAAGTAGCAGCAGACACTAAGAGAACTAAGCAAGAGAATGACCCTCGACATCCTCTGAACAGATATGAGCCTCAGATCCAGGAAGAACTTTATGGCAAGAACAAATATTATTGAGGGTACATTAGAGCAGAACCATATTAAATGATGGAGGAAGGAGCTCACAGGGCAAGGAACAACATTAAAGGAGGATATAACTGAGAACTCAAACCTCCGCTATGTCACTTGCAGGACCCTGAATAGGTTGAAGGTCAGAGTGGGGGGTGCTGGCGGACAACAACATGTGGAGTGACTGTTGAGAGATACAGAATCCAGTACATTTACTGGACTGCCAATTACTGCCAGAAACATTCACTGATGAGGACTTACGTTTGGCCAACAAAGGCAAAACAAAGGAGCAGTTTAGATACAGGATGCTTAGCACAACAGAGTGGAGGAAGGGGAGGGACAAGAAAGGGGGAGGAGAAATACAGTGTTGAAAGGAACAATACTGCATAGGGACATGGAATGTGAGATCAATGAACCAAGGTAAACTGGAAGTGGTTAAAAAATGAGATGGAAAGAATAAGCATTGACATCTTCGGAATCAGTCAGTGAGCTAAAATGGACAGGGATGGGCAAATGCAGCTCTGGAAACCATCATATCTACTATTGTGGACAAGAAAACCTTAGAAGGAATGGAGTAGCCATAATTGTCAAAAAAAAAAGTGAGAAAAGCAGTAATGGGATACAATCTCAAAAATGACAGAATGATGTCAGTCAGAGTTCAAGGCAAACCTTTCAATGTCACTGTGATCCAAATATATGCACCAACCACTGGTGCAGATGAAGCCAGTTCTATGAGGACTTACAACACCTCATAGAACAGACACCAAGAAATGATGTCCAAATTATTTTAGGAAATTGGAATGCCAAAGTAGGAAATCAACAAGTGAATGGAATAATAGGCAAATTTAGTCTTGGTACACAAAATGAAGCAGGGCAAAGGCTGATAGAGTTCTGCCAAGAGAACGCACTGGTCATAGCAAACTCTCTTCCAGCAACACAAGAGGCGACTTTACACATGGACATCACCAGATGGTCAACACCAAAAACCAAATTGAGTACATACTCTGTAGCCAAAGAGGGAGAACCGCAATACAGTCAGCAAAAACAAGATCTGGAGCAGACTGTGGCTCAGATCACAACCTACTGATTGCAAAATTCAGGCTTAGACTAAAGAAAATAGGGGAAATAAGTAGACCAGACAGATATCACCTAGACAACATCCCTAAAGAATACACAGTGGAGGTGATGAACAGATTTAATGGCTTAGATTCGATAGACAGAGTGCCAGAAGAATTATGGACACAGATGCGGGACATCATGCAGGAAGCAGCAAATAAAACCATACCAAAAGAAAAGAAGCATAAGAAAGCAAAGTGGTTGTCTGATGAGGCTCTTAAAATAGCAGAGGAAAGAAAGAACACAAAAGTCAAGGGAGAAAGGAAAAAATACAATCACATGAACACAGAATTTCAAAGAAAAGCAAGGAGAGATAAGGAAAACTACCTAAAAGAACAGTGCAAAGAAATGGAAGAAAACAACAAAAGAGGCAGGACAAGAGATCTTTTCAAAAAAATCAGGGAAATCAAGGGAACTTTTAAAGCAAAAATGACTATGATAAGGGATAAAGATGGAAAGGAGTTAGCTGATGCAGAAGAGATCAAAAAGAGATGGCAAGAGTACACAGAGGAACTCTACAAAAAGGACCTCAACACTCCTGATAATAATAATAATGAGAAATTTGAACTTGAACCAGACATTCTGGAGAGTGAAGTCAGAAAGGCCCTAAAAAGCACTGCAAACAATAAAGCTAGTGGAAATGATGGTATTCCAGTTGAATTTTTCAAAGCCCTAAAAGATGATGGAATCAAAATACTGCATTCAATATGTCAGCAAATTTGGAAAACAAAACAATGGCCACAAGATTGGAAAAGATCAGTGTACGTTCCAATTCCCCAAAAAGGCAATGCCAAAGAATGCTCAAATTACCGAACAATTGCGCTCATCCCACATGCCAGCAAGGTGATGTTCAAGATAATACAGGATAGACTTCAGCAACATGTGGAGAGAGAACTACCAGAGGTACAGGCCGTTTCAGAAGAGGCAGGGGGACTAGAGACCACATTGCCAACATACGTTGGATCATGGAGAAAACAAAGGAATACCAGAAACAAGTAAACTTTTGTTTTATTGACTACACCAAGACTTTTGATTGTGTGGACCACAACAAAATGTGGCAAGTAATTAAAGAGATGGGAATACCAGAACACCTCATATGCCTCATGAGAAATCTGTACACGAACCAAGAGGCAACAGTTAGGACAGAGCATGGAATGACAGAGTGGTTTGGAATAGGAAAAGGAGTAAGACAGGGCTGCATTTTGTCACCCTGCTTATTCAATCTATACACAGAGCACATAATGCACAATTCAGGGATGGAGGAATCACAGTATGGGATCAAAATTGCTGGGAGAAACATCAACAATTTGAGATATGCAGACCATACCACCATAATGGCAGAAAGTGAGGAAGACCTAAAGAACCTCTTGATTAGATTGAAGGGGGAGAGTGCAAAAGCTGGCTTGAGACTTAATATCAAGAAAACCAAGATAATGGCAACAGGTCCGATCAGTCCCTGGAAAATAGATGGGGAAGAAGTAGAAGCAGTGACAGATTTTACTTTCCTGGGATCTAAGATCACTGCAGATGGCGACTGTAGCCATGAAATAAAAAGACGACTGATTATGGGGAGACAAGCGATGAGAAACCTGGGGAATATAGTGAAAAGCAGAGACATCACCTTGAAAACAAAAATTCACATAGTCAAAGCAATGGTATTCCTAGTGGTAATGTATGGGTGTGAGAGCTGGACCATTAGAAAAGCTGAACGCAGAAGAATAGATGCCTTTGAAATGTGGTGTTGGAGGAGGGTTTTGAGAGTCCCCTGGACAGCGAGGAGAACAAATAGGTCAATACTGGAAGAAATCAACCCTGACTGTTCATTGGAGGGACAAATAGTGAAGATGAAGCTAAAGTACTTTGGACATCAAATGAGAAGGGAGGACTCACTTGAGAAGGCTTTGATGCTGGGAAAAGTAGAGGGCAAGAGAAGAAGGGGGTGTCCAAAGATGAGATGGCTGGATGGTATTGTAGACACAATGGGCACAGAGCTGGGCGGGCTGAGGAGGATGGTGGAGGACAGAGGTACCTGGAGGAAAATGGTCCATGGGGTCACAAAGGGTCGGAATCGACTGTGTGACTGAACAACAACAAACGACAAAGTCATTCACCCATAGCCATTGGCCCCTTTAGGGAGTCAGGTTATTTACCGCCAACCAACACTCAGTGTTGAGTCACTGGCTGTACAGTCTATTCCATTACCATAATGGGATATCAGGCCAGACAGATCATCACATGTACATACTATGGTAAGTATAGTGGAACCTCAGTTAACAAACAGCTTGGCTAACATAAAAATTTCATAACAAAAGGAAATTCATAGAAAATAGTGGCTTGGTTTACAGATTTTTTTCCCCGGAATGGATTAATTGGTTTTCAATGCATTCCTATGGGAAACCACATTTTGGTTAAAATATTTTGGTTTTCAATGCATTCCTAAGGGAAATTCGGTTAAAGTTATTTTCACTGTAAGAAACATCCTGGAGAATGCATTAATTACGTTAACTGAGATTCCACTGTGTTGCTGCTTTCTTCTTCAGAAGTGTTTCAATTAGATGCACCACATTTTGCCTTTATTGGGAAGGGGGCAAGCTTGGAATCCTATCTGTATCCTTTGGGTAACCTTTAAAATTATACTTTGCATGAAATCAGATTTTTAATCAAGTCAGAAACAGCAATGTTTTGATATTATATAATGTTTAGCATCCATATACATTCCTGACTTAAAATTCATAAACACAGTTTATGAGCCAAAATCATCTAGCATCTTCATGTATTTGCATTCAGACCAACTCTTCAAAAAGACAAGCCATGTTTAAAATATGACATATCAAAACTACCCATTTATATATCAGTGCCATATATGGTTCTTTTTATATTTTAAAAGAATTACAGCACATAAAATGTCATTTTATGCAAATGTGGTTGCTCGTTCTTCAGGTTGTCTTTAGATATTTTTTTTCACACACATAACTCACAAGAGATTGCACTGCTCTTTCCCTCCCTGTCTCTTTTTCGCACACATAAAATCTCAAATAGCCATTTCTTCCTGCTCCAGTCCTCAGAATACAGTGGAACCCCAACATACAAACAGTTCTACTTACAAAAAAATCAACATACAAATAGAAATCCTGGCTAAAAAAAATCCAGCATACAAATTTTAAATAGGAAAAAAAATCAACATACAAAAAATATACAGCAACATCTAGTGGCCTCTTCTGGTAACACAATGTGTTTTTTACAAATTTTTCTACATACAGTAAAACCTGACTAACATATGCCTCGAGTTACATAAAATTCAACTTACATAATGATTTTGTGCTAAAACCATGTCCCAATTTACATGATTTCCTATGGGTTTGCTTCGAGTTACATAAAGATTCTTTTTCCTATGGGTTTGCTTCGAGTTACGTAAAAAATCATTTCCCTATGGATTTGCTTCGAGTTACGTAGAAAATATTTTTTCCCTATGGGTTTGCTTCGAGTTACATAAAAAACGATTTAAGCAAAAGCCTATGGAATGGACTTTTTCCCCATAAGTAGGGTTTTTACTGTACTAATAGGCTTGTGGAATGGGGGGGGGGGATCATATATAGAGGTTTTACTGTATTTCATCTAGTTTCTCATGAAAAGCCTGCAGCAAAACTGTGGAAATCAGCTAAAATCTTCCATTAGTTCCCCCTTCCCAGACTTACACACCTGGAATGTAATCAGAAGAGACAATTCAAAATAGAATGGAAACATATTCTAATTTATAGATAATTTAAAGACACTGAAAAAATTCATGAGAATAACTTCAATTTGGGTTTGTGTTGTCTTTAGCTACTGGAATAATGCTAACTTCAGAATTCTACTAGGTGTCTAAACACTTCAGGTGTGTTAAATCCCTCATAATATATACAAGTACTGGCTGTCAGGGAAGAATCTTAGCATATTCCTGGTTTGGTGTGACCTGCTATGTAGTTTGAGGACCGATGTGTATGTGCATTCTTTTAAACGATCTCAAATTCTTTTCATTCTGAATATGGATTTTGGATATTTGGCAAACTTATTTTAAAAAGTGAAACAAAATTCTTAGCCATCCCCCATTCATAGACCATTTGGCTATAGATGCAGGCACACAGATACTAGCTGATATTTGGTGACACTTTTCATTATAGCCCCAAACTTCCCAAGCTACATCTTCTTTTAGTTTTAGAGTCACTCAATTTCTTCTGAGACTGTCATTTCCAGATAGAACACTTGGTAATTGTCTGATTGAAAATATCCCATTCCAGTCAACTGATACTAATCATTGTAATTTTTATACACTGCACCTTTTGCTTTATGGTTCCCACGTGTCTTGATTCATATTTCTCATGTTCCAACTGTATGTGTTATGCATCATCAGACTTTTCTTTTTCTTCTGTGCACATCAGTCACTAGATGTCCTTTTGGTTTTGTCATTAGTGACAGCACTATTTGTACTTGTGTTTTGCTCTTCCCTAGTAGCTGCTTAAGTGGGAATCTCTTCTTCCACCACTAACTCTTGATTCGTTTTGGAATGTCTTATCCTACAGTTTTCAAAATATGAAGAGTTTTGCAGTGGATTACACAGGGTGGTCCTACATATCACAAATATTTACATTGGTATTGTGTATAGTGGCAATAGGAAATTAAAAGGCAGATTTGGAAAAAAATACTTGGTGCCAAGTATTGCTATTGCCTTTATTGGGAAGGAGGCAAGCTTGGAATACTATCTGTATCCTTCGGGTAACAACAAAAGAAGGAACCATTAAAGCACAAGATTGACAGCTGAAACCCTGTGAAAGCCAAAGAGCTTCCAATTTTGGAGCCCGGGTGGTGGGGAGCAATTAGACATTGCCAGACTCTGTTTATTCCCACCCCACCCCACCAAATAGCAGTAATGGAAGGGCAGGGAAAACTTTCTCATTCATCTTGCCCATTTATTATCGATTCAGAATATCTGAATAGGGCTACTGTTCATTAAAAACATAGGAGTGTTCCAAATGCCTTCTTGAAAGCAATAGCCCTCATTTTATGTAATGCATCAATATATACAAGGAGAAAGCCTCTGGTGTCTCAAGATTTCTCTTTAAAGTAACTTGGCATAGTACACACATATATAGACCCACACAAGATTTCCAGGGATGAAATTTTTGATTAATGCTGTTCTTGAATCTTAAGTAGGTAAGGCTTTTAAAGTGTTGTAAAGACAAAGGATGAAGTAAAATCACTCAGTGGGGCTTTTCCCTTCTGGATTATACAAGAATTTAGAGGCCTTCTCTGTAATAAATTTGCTTTGGCAGCTGCTTAAAAATTTACCAATCCTGGAAACATCGCCTGAAAGTAAGATAGAAAGTATAGATAACTCAGCTGTTTATTTCCTCCCCTCATCCTACTTTGGAAAAGACCTATTTTTATCAAAAGAGCCATGTTTAACTGTACTATTTCTGAGAAGTGGAAATGACCAGTTTCTTTATTCTCATATCTTGTGCTGTGTAATGTCTATACAAAGGGACAGCCGAGCATAACAAATAATTCAAGAGCCAACTTGACTAGGTTGTCATCAGTTCTTGGCCAGCATAGTCTGTGTCCGGAAATGCTGGGAACTGTAGTCTAAGAGGGACAGAATTTGTCCACTCCTGATATAGTGGTTAGACCAAAGGAATGCAGTTTTAAACCTACAGCCATCGATGAGGTTCACTAAACCAGCCAGTTGTTCTCTAACAGACTCACAGAGTGGTTCTGAACACAAAAGAGTTTCCTCTAGGCAAAGGTATCAGACAAAGGTCTATTCATCTTCTTATCTGTTCAATCTGTATACAGAATATCTCATATAGAAAGCTAGATGAGATTCAGAGGGAGGCACAGAGAAAATTGGTGGAACAGCCATCTAAGATATGCAAATTATATCATATTACTGGCAGCAAAATAGCAATAAGTTGAAATGACTGCTGATTAAGATGAAAGAAGATATCCAAAAGTAGGGCTGCTATTGGACATTAAGAAAAAACAAATAATGACTACATAAGTTTAATGCTGGCAACAAAGAAACTGAAATTAATAAAGATTTTGTGTTCCTTGGTGCAGTCATCAATCTGAAAACTGCAGCCATGAAATCTTTAAAGAGTAGCAGTAGAAAAACAAGGAAATCATCAAGTGCAAGGATATTTCACTGGAGGCAAAGATCAGAATCATCTACATGTCTCTACAGTTGGTTACTAGGTATGGATATGAAAGTAGGCCTCTAAAGCAGGGGTTCACAATCCCTGGCCTGTAGGTCTAATCTGACCTGTGCATTTTATTACTCTGGCCCGCAGTAGCCACCTGGGCATCTCTAGGACTAGCTTTCACCACCGGAAGTCTGAAAACATCACTTACCGCAATGGCAGTGGTGATCACACCATTTTCATGGCTTTTTCCACAGCCTCCACTGCTTCCCAGGGCATCTGGAGCCTTTTTGGAGCATGTTTGCTCCATTTTGGTAGTTTTCTGCCACTTCTCCAGGGCGTTTCAGCACCTAAACCACAGCAATTTGTGACTTTCGGTGCCGGGCAGAGCTTATGTCAGTGCCTGGGTTCCCAGCACAGAACCAGGAAGTCTCCAAGTGCTGAGACTTAGCAGAGAAGTGGCAGAAAAATTCTCAAAACAGAGCGAACATGCTCCGAAAAGCCTCCAGATTCCCTGGGAAGCGGCGGAGGCTGTGAAAAAAACCAGCAAAATTGTGCGATTGGTTGGTGGTGCCAATGCCACAACCACTGAAAACATAAGTAGTGGGCATCAACACGTCTCCAGTCCACACAGCTGAGTGTGGTGGCAGGAACTGGTCCCTGGCAGGAAAACGTTGCAAACCCCTGCTCTAATGAAAACCATCAAGATCAGCTCTGTCAGAGTCCAGGGTGGGGACAGCTTGAAGATAATACAAATGTCAGGACTCAGGACAACCAGGTAACATGCCAAACAGTAACCATATCTCAGTCTAGAGTCCCAAACCAAATCAAGCTGGGGAAGCAGGATTAGTTCAGACAATGAAAGTGTAGTTGAAAGGAACCAGAAGTCAGATGACTGTGGGAACAGACCAGGCAGAGTATCTTCAGGGGCTGGAGAAGGTGAGAACAGACTTCCAGGAGCCAGGCAAGTCACAGCAACAGTCCACAGGAACCAGATACAAAGCAGTGTATCTTCAGGAACAAGGCAAGAGATCTTCCAGAAATCAGGAATAAGGCGTGGGAGCCAAGCAACTGCCAGTCTGCTGACCTTCATTGCTGGGAGGAAGGGGTGATTCTTATATGTTGTAGTTGAGCAATCCAGGGTCTCTAGGTGGAGCCTGTGAAGATCCAGAACCTTCCCCAAGGTTCTCAAGCCAGGCCTAGCAGCTTCCAGTCCTGCAGGTCTTAGAGAAGGTGCTTCTGGGCTAAAGGTTCCAGTCCTGTAGGATGTGGAACAGCATCTGCAAATACTCTCAGTTCCCACCCTCCAAAAAACAAAAGGAGTCCATTCCATTTTCAAGGCCAGGTTTTGTTGGGATGGGCCTTGTGAAGTATCAAGAGCTTGGCAGGAGCAAGGACATTCTCCATGGGCTCCCATAAGATTTCCAACCCACCAGGTACTATACATGACAACACCAGGAAGGCCATTAAGATGGAAGACATGGTGCAAGAATAGCTGGGCAGTCTGTTTGGTGTTGGACTGGAATAAAGTGGGCCAGCTTGGTCAACAAATCTACCACAACCATGATAACTGTCTGGCCCTAGGATAAGGGAAGGTCCACTATAAAGTCCATCAAGATCATTGACCAAGGGTAGCTGGGAGGCCAGACATGGGCAAGACCCTCTTTCTCTCTCCAAGATTGACAGTCCCATCATGACCCAAGATGACTTATGCTTTTACATTTGAGTGTCTTTGCATACTATTAATATGGAAGAAGTGTTGGTTTTTTGTTTTCTGTTGTGAAGATTAATTTGCAGCTCGTCTAGGGGGGAAAAACACAGACTGGATTTGGAATGCAAAATACACTTATTGTTGTCAGGAAGAGACCATTCCCTGGGCAGACTTAGATAAAGCAGAGGGGGGAAAGAGAAACACAAGGCTTTGATGATTTCTTATAATGAATCTGAAAAAAGTGGGGGGGGGGGGATTGAAGAGTGCACTTTGAAGAATTTCAAGTGTCTCTGAATTTCACTTCAGGCTACAAAGAAGATTAGGTTGCTTTTGTGCTGTGACAGTTTGGAATCCATCTTGTCTGCTTTTTCCTAATGCCACCAAAGACCTCACAGCAGCAAGAGGACATCCCATTACTGACATGATATAAAGAGAAAACAAATTGTGTCAATTGTTGGCCAACCTCTTGCTCACCGAGAATAAGCCACTCCCTGTCCTGGCTTCTGGAGGTCCTCTGCCATATTGATTTGTTTAAAAGGTTACATTACATTTGTATTGCTTATCTTTTTCTCAAACATCAGCTCCATCAAATTGTGTAAGAGATTACTCAGTTTATTACCAACAGAACATTTGCTCTCAAGGCAAGCTTAAAATGTCACAGATATATTGATCTTGCAGGTTCAGCTTTTAATGCAATTTCAAACCTTAGAAGGGAAGCCCTTGCTCAGCTTCACTGGCAAGACAGCTGGAAAGAAAAAGTACTGGCAAACAAGTGCTAAATGTTCCCCCTATAATCATAAATCCAAACCAGGAAGAAGCGGCTTGAAAAGCAAAGGACCAAATACTTCATTTGATGTTTGAGCCTTCGGTTGCAAAGATTCAAAAGGAAACATGCCAGATGAATTATATGTAGCACGACAATGTCTTATGCAATGTTTGCATAATACCTTCAAAGGCCAATTCAGCACAAGAAAGACCACACAGAAAAAATGCTTTTGAGAGGTCATTTCTTCTTCAATGGGGTTTCACAGAAAAGTCAAATATTTCATCTTAGCAAGGGATCATTCTTGGTTTTGTTCCTTAGAAGATCATGGAATTCATCTGCTTTAGGAAGATGATAACCATATTATGAGAAGTCAAGACTCACCATCAAAAGAGAATAATGCTGGACGTGTTGAAGGCAGCAGGAGACAAAATATGAGAGGGGTGGGTTCATAAAGGAAGCCACAACTTTGCATTTACAGGGAACGAGCAGGACAGTTGAGAACAGGACATTTTGGAGGTCTCTCATTCATTAAAGTCAGAAGTGACTTGACAGTATGTAACAGCAAAAAAGAGGATAACATCCAGAAGAAATCCATGGCAATCCAACTGCTCCAAATGGCTTGAGAATTTGTTTTGAATATCAAAATGTTAAATGGTATGTAGAAATGTGCGCTTTAAACATTTTGGAAGACCAGTCCAAAGGCAAGGAATTTTATTGTGCATATATTTTGGATGTGCACTGGCACCCATGGATCAGCCCATGTCCAAGAAATAGCATAGAGATCTGTGCCCAACCTGCCTCATTCCATTTTGGAGGCACTCCAATCCAATCTCTGTCCATGCTGGCACTTGGAATAAGGTGTTGTTCTATATAGGCAAATATCATAAATTAATATATTTAGTCTATGTGCATTTGTGATTTTCATTGGAATGGTTTGTGTTCAGCTGTAGCAGAATCATAGACTGCTCTTCTTTGGGTAGATTCTGCAGGCTATATGAAACATGGATGTGATAGAAGAAATAGGTACTTTAGGTACTTGGGAAATGCTGCAGGAGTTCAGCAGCATCTACTGAGAGGAATGGGAGAAGGAGAGGAAAAAGACAACCTACAACTGTTATGATGATCCCGCCCCACAAACAATATGTCCTCCCAGCTGCCTTGTTCAGCACTGACATAGCAAAGAGCAACAGGCACCAGTAAAGGGTGTGTGTTACTCTGCCAAGGAGGTAACAGAGAAGCCTCTGTTTCAAGGTGAGACAAATATGAGTGATCTTCAAACAAATTCTAGAGATGTCTTTATGCAATCCAGCCAGAACAGCCAGGCTGAGGGACCAAAAAAGATGGTGAAGAAGGCACTTTTCTCTCCAAGAGACAATGTGCCAGAGAAAGACATGGATGGCATCAGCACTCAGACTGTCACTGTTACCTTGGGCAGCAGCAGTGTTAATGCTTCTATGGGTTGAGAGAGAGATTTATGAAGATTATCAGGCATTGCCTTTCACCACCATATCATGCAGGCTCATCATAATCAAGGAAGGGTTTACTCCCATCCCCGTTCACAGCAAATCTCTCCTTTGCAAAGCAGCATTGTGTTTAATGGGAACTCTCCTTCAAGCACAGACACATCTGACGTGCAGCCATGTGATCCCCATGTTCCAATGCTAGGTTGGCATGATGGAGGGCATAATGAGGGGGCAGCCTTGGTGCATGTGTGATTCCATAGAGACAGAACATTTTTTCTGACCTAAGGCAGTAGCCCTGGCCAGCAAGCTAAAAGACTTGCTCTACTACAGATTTGCCTCCTTGTGAATGAAGGTGAAGTCTGTTCTAGCAACCTTTTTGGTCCCTCAAATGAAACAGTGAACAAAGGATATCAAGCAGCAAGGGGAAGGGGGAGCTGCAAGTCAACTTTCCATCACATGCAGCAGTAATTAATAAAAAGGCCCAGCTAGCAGAGCAGGAAGGCTATAGCAATGTACATGGCTTCCCAAACAGCTGTACCAGAAGTTGTATTCTATAGAGCAAATCACCCTCAACAACAGGGTAGGCTTTCCTGAGACACTGTCTTGATGAGCATTGCAGGGATCTATCCTCCAGAGACACCAGCTCAGAGAAAGGACATGACAGAGGCTGTTGCAGCCCACAATGCTCAAATCTGGAAATCTGGATATGTGGGGAAATTTATATTCCTTAAGAAGGTCAATCTCCTATTGTTGGCCTTCCCCGAAGTTCCATTTGAATTAAAAATGGCACAGAACTCTACTTTATACCCCTATGCTTCGGACTGCTTCCCCCTACTTCTTCCTTTTTCATTCTTCCAACTGCTACTCCAAGAACATTTTCACTCAACCATGCTGTGCCCCATGCTTTTGCCACAGTTCCCAACCACCTCAGGCTCTCTCTTTCTATAGCCTGTCTTCCAACACTGCTCAGGGGCTGCCCAGTGCAACTTCCCTTCTGCTTTCCCAATGCAACTGACACTCTTAGCGGGTATTTCCACTGTTCAGAGTCCAATCAGTATGCCTATTGCAGACATTTCCCAATACCTATGCTCTGCTGGCTGTTGGTGTGCACTCTTTTCGTTTGGCATAATCACTGGAAATGGGTCAGAGGATACAGAGAAATCCTTTTAAAATGTTTTGCCTATAGTGTTTGTCTTTAATGGCTATAAATAGTACAGTATTTACATTGACAGTAATGAGGTTTTGGATAGCTGGAAATTCCATTTTTTTTAACATTCCAAATCCTGCATCCGAAGGGCTGTAACTCCAAATTCTTAATCTGAAGTCTAAATCTGAATTTTGTTGTTAGTGCGCATTCCTGATCAAAATTGACAATGGATTGGGGGCAAGCCTAGAGTATAGTCCTAAACATATGTGGGCTTCACAAACATAGATATCTACCAATGAAGATATTAGTAGTTTTATCATTGTAATATATGTGCAATATGCAGCTGAATACCATCTTGATGGCTAATGGATTGAAGGGCTATAACTCTTCCAACATTTGAACATGAAGCATATAGATGTCAACTTTATATGGCTCTCTCTATCTGTGCATTTGGTTGACTCTTACTGAAATTTATACATATTCTGTTTTCATGGTTGTGTATTTTTATTGACTTTTTCCTCTACTGACTTTCTACTTGTCACTTCTCAGCTCCATGGTGAGAACTGCATGAAAGCAATATTAGTAAGGGCAAATAATGGAAGCTAACCTATCTAATAAGCTAAAATAAAGGTGAAGATGAAGAGGTCTGGCTCAGAGTGTGCATGTAGCATGCTTCTCTTATGGAAGTGCAAACTGAATTAGCAACCACAGACTTTAGCTGCCCAAGAACTTTAAATTTTCTTGCTGTTAGAAAAGTAAGGTTCCTGACTTTTGCAGCTGCAAAGATACTCTTGGAGGTATGTGACTAGAGATGTATGAACAACATATGCTAACATTCAAAGAGCTAGAGATAATGAAGATGATTTTCAGAGGCTGGGGATTGAAGCTGTACCACATGAGGTGAAGCTGAAAGGCTGAAAGATTCATAAGGTATTTTTAAAAAAACAGATCAGCGATCAGTGTGTTTCTTGTCTAAGCGGTAATTTGGACCCAGATGTCAAGCAGTTACCGTATATACTCGAGTATAAGCCAATCTGAATATAAGCCAAGTTACCTAATTTTATCTGAGAAACCAGGAAAACTGATTGGTTCAAGTATAAGCCTATGATGGGAAATGCAGCCATGGGTGTCATGGGCACCAGGGCAGGGGGAGGGTGTTTCACCAGCTGTAGAAGCACAGTTTTGATGCTGAAAAAAGTGGCTTATACTCGAGTATATATGGTACTTAATAATAATAATAATAATAATAATAATAATAATAATAATAATAATAATAATAATAATAATAATAATAATAATAATAATAATAATAATAATAATAATAATAATAATAAATTAAAATGTTTTCACTCAATGTTTTCTGTTTTAAACATCAATAGGAGTTAGTTATTTGAATTTCTAACATACAAATGTAATTCACTTTCATGTGCTCTGAATAGAATATGACATTGCACTCCTTCCTGTAGGGCTTACAGGGAGGGAGGTGTGTGGTTCAAATTTATTATTGTTTATTCCAAACATCTCCACCAACAACTCAAAAATGTCAACCTAGGAAATGCAGTTTTTGATTCAAAACCAGTGCTGACCCAAAAAAATTCAGAATACATTTTCCTGACAAGAAACACTTGATTTTCTCTAGATTTCTTCACCACCGCTACCACTTTTTTAAAAAAAATTCTCATTTTCTTATTTTTTTCTTTTTTGGTGGTAGTGAAAATAACAAACATATTCCACTTTATGTTTTAATTCATTTTGTCCTTCCCACCACTACCCCATTTTTGTAAATGATTTTCTTTCTGGAGGACTTGAATGGACAGATGATGACACAGATGCTTAACTCAGCAGGTCAGAATGTCTCTTGAACAACACAGGGCAGGGTTTTCCTGATCTCACTCATTCCTCTCAGACGGTGCAGCTCCAAGTGCCAAACCCGAGACTGGCAAGGAAGGCCGTGACTCAGAGAAGAGCCTTCTCAGTGGTGGCATAAACTTTCTGGAACTCTCTTCCAGTTGAACTGAGCAAGGTCCCATCCCTGCCTATGTTTAAAAAACAGTTGAAATAATTTATTTTTAAAGAGGCCTTTGAGAATGTTTTGCCAATGGCTGAGTGTTAGGTATTTTATTCTGTCTCCATCACCAATAGGGTTTTTGTATTTGTATTTTGTAAAATATGTTTTTAATATGTGAGTTTCATGTTGTTAGCTGCCCAGAATAGGAAAATGTCCTAGATGAGTGGGTATAAAATGTCCAACATTTGACTACATAGCAGCTCAAGGGCCCTTCCAGGCATGTTTATATTCAAGTAGGTTAGTGCCATAATAGGGTTATCACTACTTTTTGTTTCTAGAGACCCCTTTAATTTAACCTTACGTGATGGGCAAATACAACATGATCATCTCCATGCCAGGAATGGTTTTACCCAAGGAAATTGAGATGGATGGATGGATGGATTTATGATATTTCTATTCTTCCATATATCCTAAGATCTCATGGTTGCATACAACAATAAAAATGATATAAAACAATTCAATTATTTTAAAATATTTAAAAATATAGAAAAATGCATAATACATTGAAGGCAACTGCAATAAAGAAGCTTCCACAGCCTATTAAAGCCATGATCCTTAATTTACTGAAGGCTTGTCTGCATAACCTTATTTTAACTGAGTGTTGAAATGAAGTTCATGCTGGTTCCAGTTAAGCCTTTAAGAGGACAGTGTTCACTAAATGAGCAGCTATAGTGGGGAAAAGCCCCACCCCAGGTGTCTGTATAATTTCTCCATGTCAGGACATGGAGAAACTCACCTACCTCCATTTTTATGATCACACAGGTATTTATAGGTAAAGGCATTTTGTTTCAGTTTGTTTTTTTGTTTTTGTTTTTTTGAAAATTTAGCAGTAGCTAAAATTGCTTTCCTTGCAAAAAGCCACAATGGCTCTCACATAGCCTCAAAACAGTTTCTTTCCATCATGTTCAATGAGACTCACTCATGGGTATAGAAATGCATAGAATTGCTGTCTTTATAATAGCCACCATAATAGATTACATGACCAGAGATTCTGTAAGACATGGATTTCTGAATCCTGTTGATGCTCCTTGTCACGACAAAGCAGCAAGACATTACAAGAATGCAAAGCAAATTAAAATCATATGGTAAACCCTGAAAACTCATTACTAGCATCTGGGGAGTGCTATGGTGAGATCTAAATGAAAACTGAAGGCTCCTAGGTAGCCAGCAGTAATAAGTATTGTTTTATTTATATACAAAATGCTCTTAAATGTCAGGTGAACAGCAGAAAAACCTATGAAGGGTGCTTGCTTGGCCAAATGGTTGAAATCCCCTCCCCCCAAATTAAAAGCCCATGTATGTGAGAAACAGAGACTGGCCAGGATATCCTGCTATGGTAATAGAGTAGACCATACTGCCAGTGACTCAATGCCAAGTGTCAGGCAGCAGTTAACTAACCTGACAACCCTGAGGACTAACAGCTTGGGTGCCAAAGTCCACAGGGAAGGGTGATGGGCCCCAAGTGGATTAAATCCCACTTGAGTCCATCTTGATGGAGGGCAGCAGCTTCATCAATACTGGCCTGGGGCTGAGGAGGACTTTGTATGCCGGGATTACCATGGAATTTGACACCGATTGACGTCATTATCTGCCCCGCGCTGCCAAAACCCCGTAATTTGGCAGCGGGGGAAAACGCTTTCCATGCATGCGTGGAAGTGCTCCGCCGCTTGCGCAGCCCCTACGCAAGCGGATGAATGTTTCCATGCATGCGTGGAAAGCGACCTGCGCACAAGTGATCTGCGCAGGTCCCGTTTTTTCCGGAGCCGTAGGTTGACAGATATGCTGTGATGTGGAAGGCTGATGAAAGGCCACTACATTATATTCTCAGGACAGTCTTCATGGCTAATCGCCATGAGGATCGCCAATATTCGGATTTGGATATGGCAGAAGAAGAAGAAGAAGTATGTTAGAGAACAGTTCTGCTCATTTCAGTTAGGAATAGCTTCTCTGTCAGGCACTTGCTCTTCCACAGAGAGAGGGAGGGAGAGTTTTCATGAAAGTGACAGTGACATTATCACCATGAAACTTTGCAAAATAGCTGCTCAGCTTTGCCAGTGTTTTGTCTACAAACCTACATCTGAAAGGGATGTGTCAGGCTGGGTATTCAAACACTTGCTTTCACGTTAAATGCTAATGGCAGGGGATGTTTTAAGAATACAGCTTGTCTGAATAATTATTTCGCTTCTGACAGCCTCACATTTGTCTGTCAGTTATATGCAAATGTTAACAGTCTGCAAATACCAATTCACAAAATAGTTCCTCTCTGTTTAAAAATAAGCTTGATTGAATAATTTGGTTTGTGCCTGCTTCTGCCAAGGAAAATGTGTTCCATATAATAAGGCCAGGCTGTGAGACTCTGCTAATACAGAATAATTGATCTCATTTAGTTTTGTTGAAGGCAGTGAAGGGAATTTTTGCTGGCTCCACATTTATGGAACATCCACATTCCCTGCACTCCCTAAAATGGGGCTAGGGCAGGTCAGATGTGGCCAACACCAGACAGCATCTTCAGTTTAATGCTTTGTCTGGAACAGACATTTCAAAGTTGCAACATGAATTTGGCTCTAAATAGACAATATGTTTAGCAATTTTTTAGAAATAGTGAAAGATGTCTGTTGGCCATAGCATGCAATTTTCCCCACCTACTGATCTTGCCTTTAGGCCACTTTGATTTGTGACTGTTCACTGGAAGGTAAATAAAAACTTAATTGTCAAATCTGAATTGCCAGGAAGGTAACTCTAGGAAATTTCACTGTGGGAGAGAAAACTGCTTAATTACAGAAAATCCAGGTACCCCCTCAACATCTCGTTGGGTTCTTTTCTAAGTCATAACTCACTTGGCCCCAATTATGGGGCAGACCCATTGCCAGCAGCTACCTAGCTACTATCTCTCTTGTAAGTAACTGGCCCATATGGAATACAGCTGATTTTATTCCACAGTGTCTTTACTTTCTGAGCTTTTGGGGTGCATGTATGTGTATTACTATTTAGCAGATCAATTACTAGGCTGGGAAAATGCTGAACACTATAATGTAAAAGTCTATTGCAAACTGAATCACACATTAATAATTTGTTGTATGGTCAGATAACTGGAAAAAACAGACTCTGATAACATATATGATCATGTCTGAGCCAGGTTTGGATCAGACTCAGTGTGTATGTATGTATGTATGTATGTATGTATGTATGTATGTATGTATGTATGTATGTATGTATGTATGTATGTATGTATGTATGTATGTATGTATGTATGAATGCATGTATGCATGTATGCATGCATGCAGTGGTGGGCATCAGCAGGTTCGCACCAGTTCGCCAGAATTGGTAGCAGAAATTCTGGCTGGCACCGCCCATCCAAGTTTTGAAATAAGGTAGTCTCAATTCGGATGCAACACAGGGCTTTCCCCCTGGCCCACCATACCACACCCACAGTGTGATAATAATTTTTTTGGGAGCCCACCACTGTATGTTTGTATGTATGTATGTATCTATCTATCTATCTATCTATCTATCTATCTATCTATCTATCTATCTATCTATCTATCTATCTATCTATCTATCTATCTATTTATTTTCTGCCTTTCTCCCCATAAGGAACCCTACTGTTGTTGCAGCTCACAGCAATGAAAACTGTAAAATAATCAACAACTGTAAAAGGACAATATAAATATATCACATTTTACATATTATCACATTGCTTATTGCATTGTGCATCATGTAAATGAAAGTTTCCTCAAAATCAGAAGGGAAACAATTTACAGCGAGGAGCTGAATCAGTGTGCCTTGGTTTGCTAAGAGGGAGACTATTGTGCACAAAGGAAATTATTGCGAAAGCTGACTTTGCTTCAGATGTCAAGGGAAATAAAGTGGTAACGGAAAGGGTTTTTACAGCAGCTTTTAAAATTACACTAATTGTTTAGTAAGGTGCAAATCTGATTAGCCTAGGACAATGAGCATGTGAGTTACTAATTGTAACACAGTCACAAAGTCCAAATTAACATCATCTTTTGTTGTTTTTATACTACTATGCACTATGGTGTTGATGAAGGATGTCATTGATTTTAATAATCTGGAAGCTACAAATGGTTTCTGGAAGTAAGTCTGGCTACTTTTAAAACTGCTGTTAAGCCTATAATGTGCTTTGTGTTCTCAGCTGAATCTTGACTGAATCCATTCAAGGCCAAGGCAACACAGTCCTGCAGAACGGAAGGGGTGATCCTAAGCCAAAGGAGGAGGAAGCTCTGGAGAAATATTGTACCTAAGAAGACAGTACACAGTTAAGTTACTCACCTTGAGTGCAATATAAACATATTTTTAAACAAATGAAAATACAGATCTTAAAATTATAAGGTTGGTTGACTAACAAAGAAAAATCAAAGTCAAGGAAACTCACACATGCAAAACACACATTAAAACAATACTGTATTACAATAACAGCATAAACATAGCTGCAAATGATTTTTTTTAAAAAAAACACCTTTATCTCTTTTCATCCAAAATAGAAACCCAAAGTGGGATCAAGAGTACATAGTAAAGGTAAAAGATTTCCTTTAAACAGTTTTTGCATACATAAACACTTTGTATGCATACAGAGGACTCTTCCCCAAAAGCCAATGGAAGCTCCCCGGTGGTTCAGTGGGTAAAAGCACAGTGCTTGGGGACCGACTGGTTACATTTTAAATCTTGGCTGGGTTTTAACTTACACATAAGGGTAAGAGGCCTATTCCAAAGGCCACACACTCACCCCAGAGGGAGGAAGCATCCAGGGAAGAAAGGCCTGGCAGAAACCATTGAGGGTAAGAGGCCTATTCCAAAGGCCTCATCCCCACCCCAGAGGGAGGAAGCATTCAGGGAAGAAAGGCCTGGCAGAAGCCACTGAGGGTAAGAGGCCTATTCCATCACCCGCAGCAACAGAACCATCATTGCCCGCCGCCACCGCCACTCGCACCCTGGGCAGCGGAGGTGAGGGAGGTGGAGGAGGGAGGACCCGGCAGGCTGCCCACCACCAGCCATAATCAAAGAAGCATGCAAGTAACTTAACTAAAACAATATAGTCTGCAACTATAGCAATGTAGACACTTGATATAGTGGGCTTTTCCTTAATACTAAGTTTTTACTTTTACTTTCATAACAAATGAAGTAGAACTGTGTTTTTTTATTTTAAACTGATAATATGCATGATAATACTTTGTTTTGAACTGTAACAATATGTATGATGTGAGGATACTGGTGTAGGAACCGGCAAACCACACCAGAAATTTCTGCCAAGAGAACCCTATGGACCAGAACAAAAGGCAAAACAAAAGAGGCAAGTTAGATGAAACAGGATGCTTAACACAGATCAAAAGAAGGGGAGAGATGGGAGAAGGGGAGGAGAAATACAGTGTTGCAAAGAACAATACTGCATAGGAACATGGAATGTGAGGTCAATGAACCAAGGAAAACTCAAAGTGGTGAAAAATGAGATGGAAAGAATAAACATTGACATCTTGGGAATCAGCGAGCTAAAATGGACAGGGATGAGAGAATTCAACTCGGGAAACTATCACATCTACTACTGTGGTCAAGAAAACTTCAGAAAAAATGGAGTAGCCATAATTGCCAACAAAAGAGTGAGAAAAGCATTAATGGGATACAATCTCAAAAATGATAGAATGATGTCAGTCAGAATACAAGGCAAATCTTCTAATATCACTGTAATCCAAATATACGCACCAACCACAGGCGCAGATGAAGCCACAGTGGACCAGTTCTATGAGGACCTACAAGACCTCATAGAACAGACACCAAGAAATGATGTCCACATTATCTTGGGAGATTGGAATCCCAAAGTAGGAAATCAAAAAGTAGATGGAATAACAGGCAAGTTTGGTCTTGGAACACAGAATGAAGCAGGGCTAAGATTGATAGAGTTCTGTCAAGATAACACACTGGTGATAGCAAACACCCTCTTCCAGCAACACAAGAGGCGACTTTACACATGGACATCACCAGATGACCAAGATCGAAACCAGATTGATTACATACTCTGCAGCCAAAGATGGAGAACCTCCATACAGTCAGCAAAAACAAGACCTGGAGCAGACTGTGGCTCAGATCACAACCTACTAATAGCAAAATTCAGACTTAGACTAAAGAAAATAGGGAAAAGAATCAGGCCAGACAGATATGACCTAGACAGCATCCCTAAGGAATACACGGTGAAGGTGAGGAGCAGATTTAATGGTTTGGAATTGATAGACAGAGTGCCAGAAGAATTATGGACAGATGTGCGGGACATCATGCAGGAGACAGCAAGGAAAACCATACCAAAAGAAAAGAAGCATAAGAAAGCAAAGTGGTTGTCTGATGAGACTCTTAAAATAGCAGAGGAAAGAAGGAATGCAAAAGGCAAAGGAGAAAAGAAAAAATACAGTCACTTGAACACAGAATTTCAAAGAAAAGCAAGGAGAGACAAGGAAATCTATTTAAATGAACAGTGCAAAGAAATAGAGGAAAGCAACACAAGAGGCCGGACTAGAAATCTTTTCAAAAAAATTGGAGAAATCAAGGGAACATTCAAAGCAAAAATGACCATGATAAGGGACAAAAACGGCAAGGAGTTAGCTGATGCAGAAGAGATTAAGAAAAGATGGAAAGAATACACAAAGGAACTTTACAAAAAGGACCTCAACACCACTGATAATCACAATGATGAGAACATTGAACCTGAGCCAGACATCCTAGAGAGTAAAGTCAGAAAGGCCCTAAAAAGCACTGCAAACAACAAAGCTAGTGGAGATGACAGTATCCCAGTTGAATTTTTCAAAACTCTAAAAGATGACGGAATCAAATTACTGCATTCGATATGCCAGCAGATCTGGAAATCAAAACAGTGGCCACAGGATTGGAAAAGATCAGTATATGTTCCAATCCCAAAGAAGGTCTTGTCCTGGATCAGCAACTAGCTAAGGGACAGGAAACAGAGGGTAGCACTAAATGGACACTGCTCCAAGTGGAGGGAAGTAAAGAGTGGGGTCCCCCAAGTTTCAGTACTGGGACCCCTGCTTTTCAACCTCTTCATAAATGATCTAGAGGTAGGAGTAAAAAGCAAGGTAGCCAAATTTGCTGATGACACTAAATTATACAGGGTAGTGAAAACTGTGAGAGATTGTGAGGAGCTCCAGAGGGATCTCTTGACACTGGGGGAGTGGGCAAAACAGTGGCAAATGAGCTTCAACATTAGTAAGTGCAGAGTGATGCATGTTGGGGCAAAAAACCCCAATTACATTTATAAACTGATGGGGTCTGAACTCTCTGTGACAAAACAGGAAAGGGACCTTGGTGTCCTGGTGGGCAACTCAATGAAGGTGTCAACCCAGTGTGTCTCAGCAGTGAAAATGCAAGCGCGGCGCCAAAATGGCCGCCGCGCCCTTTGCGGGCCCCCCCATAGGACGAAGGCATCCGGGTAGTTAAGGGCGTGGCCGGCTCCCTTATAAAAGGGGTGGCCATGAGGCAGCCGAGCTGCCATTTTCCGAAGCGACGGAGCGGAGAAGTTTTTCCCCTCTTGTCTCCGTCGCTCTTACCTTGCCAGGGAAGCCTTTTTGGCGGCGAATTTTCTCTTTTGGCTTCCCTTAGATTTCCTTGCGATGCCTGCGAAGAAGAGGGCAGCCGCGAGCGCGGCTCGCGCTGTTAGGAGGTGCAATCCGGGTCGGAGGACCGCGGTTGCGCCTCCCCGGCAGCCGCCTTTGCTGGTACCCACCGGGACCGGTGGAATGGGGTCTATTCCCCCTTGTCTGGAGGCGGGGGACCCGAGCATGGGTCAAGTGAGGGCTGTGGCCCGCGGCCCGCAAGCGGTGGACGCCGCTCCTGGTGCTTCCCATCCTGTTGGGCCTCCAGCAGCGGGGGCGCAGCTCACCCCGGGGCCTTCTAGCCTTGGGGGGGGTGTGGCCCCTTGCCCTGGCAGGTACCTACATTGGCCCTACCGGGCCTCGGCGTGGGGCGATGGCCCTATTAGGGTCCCGGGGTACAGGGACCTGTACCTGTGCCTGTAGCAGGAGGGCCGGCCGGCCCTTGGCCCCATGTCAGCGTGGAGGTCTTACTGGCCCGTGTTGCGGCCCTTGAGGCGTCCTTGGCTCGGGCCAGCCATGCTGGGGCTCCCTTTGGGGTTCATTTCGACGCGTCGTCTGCTGGGCAGCGGCAGGCGACGGGACGGGTTGAGCTGCTTGAGGCGTGGCACAACCTCGGCCACTGCCTCGCAGCTCCCCAACCAACAGGCCGGTGTGGGTCAGCCCCCAGTGACGAGCTCTACGGCGGTCGTGAGCTCCGACGCCCCCAGTGGGCCGGAACCCCCGGTGGGGGCGGCCGCGGGGGTGCAGCACGTGAGTATGCGGTCCAAACTAGTGCACCTACACACGTGGCCACGTTTGGGGGGGGCTTTCCAATGGCCTTGGCCTCGCGTGGGTGGTGCGGCGGTGCACCCGCTGACGCCCCACCCGGCGATGACAACTACCACCCAGGGCCCCGTGGTGGGGGGTGTTCCCTACCCCGAGGGGAATGTTTTGGGTGGCCGGGTTGGTCCAAGCCCCTATTCCTTACCGCTGAGTGACCACTTGGCACAGGCCAACAGAGAGTAAATTTGGCGGGGGGAGTACGTGGATATCTTCTCACTCCTAAACAGAGGGCCCACCAAGGAGGAGAGGGAGGGGCAGAATGAGAAGGATAGTGGCAGGCACGTCGTCGCAAGCCACCAAGTATGTGGGCCAAATGGTTGCCGGCCTGCATCATATGCATGGCGGTGTACCTTAGGGCCCGGCCGGATTTGGCAATTCCGATGGTCCAGTATTTGGACAACGTCTACCGGGCGATGGTTTACTTTCCGGGCCCATCGTGGTTGGCTTGTGACGTAGAATGCCGTAGGCGGATTTCCCCGCACCCCGAGATTAGGGTCCAGCAGGCGGCCCCAGCACAGGTCACCGGCCAGGGGGCGGGGCGGGGGGTTCCAGCCCACCTGCGGTGCTGGACTTTCTTGTCCAATGGCTCCTGCAATGGGAAGAATGGCAAATACAGACAGGAGTGTCCCACCTGTGTTGGCCCCCATGCGGCCTCTGCCTGTCCCAGGCCTAGAGGGATGCGGGGCAGAGGGTGGGGCAGACAGGGGGCTGGCAAGACTGCCGCAGATGGATCTAGTCCACCGAAGGCCTCCCTCCCCAATTAAGGTGGGCATGTTGGAGCGTTGGCTCACATTGTACCCGAAGGGAGAGGATGCGGGTTATCTCCTTCAGGGTTCTAGGCAGGGGTTCCGGATCCCTTTCATGGGTAACAGGTCCCCTCAGGATGCCCCCGATCTTTTATCCCTTGGAGGGAGGGAGGAGGTGGCTGCTGCCAGCTTTGACAAGAGGGTCTATGCGGGCAGGGTCGTTGGCCCTGTCCCTGCACCCCCGTCCCGGGGAGCATATTATTTCAATGATGCCATGCCTTTTGGCTATTCCATTGGGGCTCGGTATTCGAGCGTTTCACCACTTTCCTAGAGTGGGCCTTTGTCCGCAGGTCAGGGTCCCGGTCTGTAGCCCATTCCCTGGATGGTTTTTATTCGGGGCTGAACGGGGCTGGGACACGTACACACGTCTCCTCAACACATTTCAGACGCTAATGGAGGAACTTGGTGTCCCTTTAGCGCCCGAAAAGACCGAGGGCCCATCTCCACAGCTAGTATTCCTGGGGTGGAGAGTGACACGGTAGCGCAGGATTCTAGGTTGCAGCGGGATAAGGTGTCAAGGCTAGTGGCCCTTATCTCGTACTTGCTGGCCGAGCGCATGGCATCACTGAGGGAACTTCTGGTGCTATATGGTCACCCCAATTCCGCTGGCAGGGTCGTCGCACCGGGTAGGGCATTTGCTCCGCGCTGGTGCAACGCCATGGCAGGATTATCCAGGCCCCACCATAGGCTTAGATTTACCCGGGGTATCAGGGCAGACGTGCTTGTCTGGCCATAGATCCAGAGGTAGTTCAACGGGGTGTCATTTTGGGGTCTGATCTCCTGGCTCCCCCTTGCTTTCAGATGCAGTCCGATGCCTCAGGATTCCTGGGTTATGGGATGTACTTCAATTGGAAGTGGGCCTATGGTGGGTGGCCACCATCCTGGGCAGGCAAGGGTCGCCTGCATGGTCTCACGTATCTGGAATGTTTCCCTATCCTGGGTGTTTTGATGCTATGGGGCAAGGAGTGGGCCAACTCGGTTGTGCAATTTTGGCGTGACAATGTGGCTCTTGCCCGCATCGTCAATGCACAGATTTCCAAATTGCCCGGGGTTATTGACCTAGTGCGCGAGTTTGTGTTATGCAGCCTGTGCCTCAACGTTCTCTTCAGGGCCAGGCATGTCCCAAGGGTTGATAATGATATTGCTGCTGCTTTGTCCCGCCTACAGATCTCCCGGTTCCGTGCCTCGGCCCCGGATGCGGAGGACTTTGCCTCGCCACTCCCGGACGAGAGATGGAACGTTGGCAAGGAGAAGTGACCCGGGCGATTGGCCTGTCACTAGCGCCATGCATGAGTAAGGCGTATCACCACGCATTTAGTTCCCTCAGAGCATTATGTACCCAATTTGACTGCCAGGAACCTGGCCGATCCCAGTAGCCCATGTTCTGCGGTTCATGGTTTACCTGTATGCCCAGGGCCTTGCACCACGCACCATAGCATCTCAGCTGTCAGGGTTGGCTTTTATGGCCAAAGTGGGAGGTCGTGTGGACAGCACCAATGACTTCCGTGTGAGACATGTTTGGGAAGGGTGGGTGTGCGTGCGCGGGCATTTCCCGGGCGACCGCCACCCGATTTACCCAGGGGGTTTTACCCAATTGGCCCGGGGCTGGCCTGGCCTCAGTTTTGATAAATGAGGCAGCCCACTTCATGCGGCTACAACGGTGGCCTTTTTGGAGCGCTCCGCATCGGCGAGCTTGAGATGCTGAGTAAGGCGGTTGCAAGATTTTCCCAGGGTTTTTACCCAATTGGCCCGGGGCTGGCCTGGCCTCTGTTTTGATAGATGAGGCAGCCCATTTCATGCGGCTACTACGGTGGCCTTTTTGGAGGCGCTCCGCGTCAGCGAGCTTGAGATGCTGAATAAGGCGGATGCAAGATTTTCCCAGGGTTTTTACCCAATTGGCCTGGGGCTGGCCTGGCCTCTGTTTGGATAAATGAGGCAGCCCACTTCATGCGGCTACAACGGTGGCCTTTTTGGAGCGCTCCGCATCAGCGAGCTTGAGATGCTGTATAAGGCGGATGCAAGTCGTAGGGCACTGGAACTCGAAGATGTCTGTGTGGATAATATTGGGCTCAGTTGGGGATACGCTCCTCTAAAACGAATCAGCACGGCGTAGGCAGTGGAATAGACTGCTACGATGTTCCTCGACAGACATCTGTCCGGTTGGTGCCCTACAGGATTTCCGTGCACTGTGGCACGCACCATGGCACGTTTTTTCTGTCACCGAGGTGGGTCTTCTATTCCTAAATCCCAATTTGGAGGGTGGTGGGAAGGCACTAGACAGTGTTGGCCTCTCAGGGGCTCGTTGCGGCGCCCGTTCGCTCTGCATAGGGGCGGCTTCTGCTGCAGTTGTTTTTTGGGTACTACAGGGCTGAAATACGCCGCATGGGAGGGTCGGGATCACAATGTTTTCAGTTTTGTCTTCGCCCTCCTCAACTGTGAGTACCAGTTTTAGTCACTGCACTGTTTCTCCCCCCCTTCCCTTTTTTACTTGACAGACCTTGGGTGTCGTTTTACACCGGTGACATTATGCCTGGTGGGCCGTAGCCAGGTGCACGGGGCAGCGCGTTACGCTGCATGGGGCAGCGCGTTACGCTGCGGCGACAGAGTGGGTACCCGACTGGGACAGGGTGCATCCGCACGTCGGACACGATACCGCGGTACGCTTACAGGGGGGCGTTCGGCCTCGGGGCTCTTGACTGAGCCGATGCTCCGTGAACGGGGCTATTGCCCGGTTCCCTTGACAAGGGCGGGGGATGCGTCATTAGCCTCCCCGCCATCAGTCTGCAAATTTACGAGCTTTACTCAGGGGATGGGGCCCATCTGTCGCAGGGAGGTATGGACCTCTGGATTACTGGACTGGCGAGCAGGCCTGTCGACCGAGCTGACGGTCTTGGGGGGGGCGGTGAGCCTTTGCAAGCCTCCCCGTGTGGCGGGTATCACTGGTAAGGTAAACATTATGACCCACAGGTATCCGGCAGGTTCGCAATTGACTGGACAACAATAGACAGGCATAAGTTGGTTAAACGTTGTCCGGTCAACGACGAACTAGGCGACGGGGTGATGGCGATAGCTAGCCAGCATGCATCACCCCGTGATTCCACGGATACGCGTCAGAGGGTGGGGTCATTAGTTAGATATTGACTACGGTCAACAATTTGTTTGTTGTAAACAAACAAATTGATACAAATCGATACATTGTAACCAATTGCCGTTGGCAATTTTGGGGTGGTACCTTACCAGTGTTACTTCGGCCTGCTTGCCTTAAGAATTATGATTGGTCGTTTTACCAATAGAAATTTATAATTCGGACTAGGGCATGAATCAATAAATGTGGCCCGATGCTGTTATCCACTTTTACCGGTGTCTGAGTCCTTTATTGGGGGGTGCGCCTGCCATGCAAGCGCGGCGCCAAAATGGCCGCCGCGCCCTTTGCGGGGCCCCCCATAGGACGAAGGCATCCGGGTAGTTAAGGGCGTGGCCAGCTCCCTTATAAAAGGGGTGGCCATGAGGCAGCCGAGCTGCCATTTTCCGAAGCGACGGAGCGGAGAAGTTTTTCCCCTCC
Organism: Bradypodion ventrale; assembly: GCA_035047345.1. Classification (NCBI taxonomy): domain Eukaryota; kingdom Metazoa; phylum Chordata; class Lepidosauria; order Squamata; family Chamaeleonidae; genus Bradypodion; species Bradypodion ventrale. The sequence continues at coordinate 231,384,653 of JAWDJE010000002.1, read as the reverse complement.
ACCCCCTCCCTAGTTAACAGTGTGATATTTTGGTCGCTTCGGGGCCGGGTGGGAATTTTTGGCTGGGACCCACAATTGGCTCTCGGGTCCTGGTTTTTTCGCCCATCCCACACTGTTGCTATGGTTTGATATAGGGGTTTTCTGTGATGCTGTTGACTTGGTCACATGGGCGGGTATCACTGGTAAGGTAAACATTATGACCCACAGGTATCCGGCAGGTTCGCAATTGACTGGACAACAATAGACAGGCATAAGTTGGTTAAACGTTGTCCGGTCAACGACGAACTAGGCGACGGGGTGATGGCGATAGCTAGCCAGCACGCATCACCCCGTGATTCCACGGATACGCGTCAGAGGGTGGGGTCATTAGTTAGATATTGACTACGGTCAACAATTTGTTTGTTGTAAACAAACAAATTGATACAAATCGATACATTGTAACCAATTGACGTTGGCAATTTTGGGGTGGTACCTTACCAGTGTTACTTCGGCCTGCTTGCCTTAAGAATTATGATTGGTCGTTTTACCAATAGAAATTTATAATTCGGACTAGGGCATGAATCAATAAATGTGGCCCGATGCTGTTATCCACTTTTACCGGTGTCTGAGTCCTTTATTGGGGGGTGCGCCTGCAAAAGCAAACTCAATGTTAGGGATCATTAGGAAGGGTATAGAAAATAAGTCAGCAAGTGTCATTTTGCCTCTTTATAAATCTATGGTGAGGCCCCATCTGGAATACTGTGTACAGTTCTGGTCACCATACTTCCAGAAGGATATTATGGAGTTGGAGAAAGTGCAGAGGAGGGCAACCAGAATGATTAGGGGACTGGAACACCTTCCTTACCATTTGAGGCTGCAACGGTTGGGCCTTTTCACTCTTGAACAACAGCGTCTAAGAGGTGACCTGATTGAAGTTTATAAAATCATGCACGGTGTGGACAAAGTAGATAAGGAAAAACTGTTTTCCCTATCGCACAACACTAGAACTAGGGGACAGTCCATGAAACTTTTGGGTACTAGTTCTCAAACAAATAAGAGAAAGTACTTTTTCACCCAGAGGATTACTGGTCTATGGAACTCCCTGCCAGAAGAAGTGGTGACAGCTGTCACTCTTGACATCTTTAAGAAAGGATTAGACAAGTTCATGGAGGACAAGGGTATCAATGGCTATAATTATGGATACTTAAGAACAACCTCTGGGTTGGAGAGATAGGCAGGATATCTCTCAATGCCATTTCCAGGGAATCCTAAGCAGGTGAAGGCATCTCCTTGGGAATACCTGAAGGAAATGGTGAGCTACTGTGTGAGACAGAATGCTGGACTGGATGGGCTGTGGCCTGTTCCAGCAAGGCTGTTCTTATGTTCTTACGTTCTTAAGGGTAGTGCCAAAGAGTATTCAAATTATCGAACAATTGCAAGTGCGGCGCCAAAATGGCCGCCGCGCTCTTTGCGGGGGCCCCCCCACCGGACTTGGACATCCGGGTAGTTAGGGGGGACATGGCCAGCACCCTTTAAAAGGGGTGGCCACGAGGCAGCCGCGCTGCCATTTTGCGAAGCGACGGAGAGGAGAAGTTTTTCCCCAATTGCTCCGTCGCTCTTCCCTTTAGCCGGGAAGCCTCTTTTGGGCAGCGGTTTCTTCTTCGCTCCTTTTCTTCGGCTTCCCAACGATTCGCGGCAATGCCTTCCAAAAAGAAGGCGATGGCGAACGCGGTTCGCCCTTCAAGGAGGCGCCAGCCGGGTCGGAGGACCGCGACTGCGCCCCCTCAGCAGGCCCCCTTTCCGGGGGCGCCCACCGGGACCTGTGGGATGGGGTCGATTGCTCCCTGGCCTGAGGCTGGGCAGCCTCAGACCGGCCCGGCAGGGGCTGCGGCCCCCGGCCCGCAATTAGCAGCCACCGGCCCGGGCCTGGCGCATAACCAGGCTGGGCCTTCGGACCTTGGCACGCAGCTTCCAGCGGTGGGCTTTAACCAAGGGGGTTGGCTGGGTTCCCTTCCCTGGCAGGGCATGCCCCCAGCCCCTCCGAGGCCGGTGGTTGGGGCTTGGCCATATTCGGGCCCCGGGGTCCAGAGACCTGGCCCGGCGCCAGCGACCAGTGGGCCGGCCGGCCCTTTGCCCCCCATCATCGTTGGGGGCTATGTAAACGTTGATGCCCTACTGGCCTGCGTAGCGGCCCTGGAGGCGTCTTTAGGGATACTTAATCCATCCGGGGCACCTTTTGGTTTACAGGTCAACTCAACGTCTGCCGGTCCTCGGCAGGTGGCCGAACGGGTTGAGCTGCCTGAGGCACTTAGGTCGGCGCCAGCCGCGGCCTCGCAACTCCCCAAGCAGCAGATGCAGCCAGCAGGTAGTGGTCAGGCCCCATCTACGAGCTCGGTTGCGGTCGCGAGCTCCGACGCCCGCAGTGGGCCGGAACCCACGGTGGGGGCGGCCCATGGGGGTGCAACTTGTGAGTATACGGTTCAAGCTAGTGCACCCACACCACAACCCACAACGGGGGGAGGCTTACAGTGGACGTGGCCTCGCCTGGCTGGGGCGGTGGGTCAGCCGCCGCCGGCCCATCCGGGAACGGCTCCGACACTCCAAGGCCCCACTTGGGGCGGGGCATCCTGTCCTGCAGGGAACTTACTGGGGGTGGCGGGGCTGGTCCAGGCTCCTTTCATGGTGCCCAGCACTGTCAATGTGCCGGTGTCGGCGTTGCCGACAGCAGGTTATTCGTTACCCCTCGGGGATCATCTGGCCCAGGCCACCAAGGAAAAGATCTGGCGGGGGGAGTATGTGGACATTTTCTCCCTCTTGAATAGAGAACCCACCAAAGAGGAGAGGGAGGGGCAGGACGAGAAGGACAAGGAGCAGTCACGTCGACGTAAGCCGCCACGCACGTGGGCCAACTGGTTACCCGCGTACCTTATATACATGGCGGTGTACCTCAGGGCCCGTCCTGACCTGGCTATTCCGATGGTCCAGTATTTGGACAACATATACCGGGCGATGGTTGATTTCCCTGGCCCGTCGTGGTTGGCTTACGATGAAGAATTCCGTATGAGAGTGCCCCTGCACCCAGAGATGAGGTGGGATGAGCCCTGCCAGAAGCTGTGGCTTCTGTACATGACCCCCACGCGCCCTGCGCCAGGGGAGAGGTACCATTGTGGACATGCGGTCCAGCGAGCTGCTCCAGCCCAGGCACCCCGCCAAGTGGCGGGGCAGGGGGTTCCAGCCCGCCTGCTGTGTTGGAGCTTCTCGGCCAATGGTGCGTGCAACGGGAAGCAGTGTCGATACAGGCACGAGTGTCCCTCTTGTGCTGGCCCCCATGCCGCCTCCGCGTGTCCTAGGGCAGGCGGACTGCGGGGCAGAGGTAGAGGTGGACAGGGAGCGGGCAGAACTGCTGCGGAGGGAGCTGGTCAAGCAAAAGGCCCCCTCCCCAATTAACGTGGACATGTTGGAGCGTTGGCTCACGATGTACCTGAGGAGGGTGGATGCAGCTTACCTGCTTGAGGGTTTCCAGCAGGGGTTTCACATTCCTTTCACAGGGGACAGGACCCCACAAGATGCCCCCAACCTGTTGTCACTCAGGGGAAGGGAGGAGGTGGCTGCCATGAGCATTGCTAAGGAGGTTAATGCTGGCAGGGTCGCTGGCCCTTTCCCTGTCCCATCATTTCCCAACCTCAAGGTTTCCCCGTTGGGGTTAGTGCCCAAGAAGTCACCGGGGGAGTTCCGTTTGATACACCACTTGTCTTACCCGGCTGGCCGTTCGGTCAACGATGCTATCCCTGACAACCTTTGTTCGGTCAGGTATACATCTTTTGACCAGGCCCTGCGCATGGTCCGCTCATGTGGCCCGGGTGCACTACTGGCTAAGTGCGACATTAAGTCCGCATTCCGTCTCCTGCCAGTGCACCCGGGTGACTTTGATTTGCTGGGTTTCAAGTTCCAGGGTGAATTTTATTTCGACAAGGCCATGCCTTTTGGCTGCTCCATTTCATGCTCGGCATTTGAGCGCTTCAGCACCTTCCTGCAATGGGCCTTTGTTCGCAGGTCAGGGTCTCGGTCTGTAGCCCACTACCTCGATGATTTCTTATTCGGGGGTGAACGGGGCTGGGACACGTGCACGCGTCTCCTAAATACATTTCAGACGCTAATGAAGGAACTCGGTGTCCCTTTAGCGCCCGAAAAGACCGAGGGCCCTTCAACCAAGCTCACATTCCTGGGGTGGAGATTGACACAGTTGTGCAAGCATCCAGGTTACCTGTTGATAAGGTTTCACGGATCGTTGCACTTATTTTGGACTTGCTGGCCAAACGCAAGGTGTCCCTTCGTGAGCTCCAGGTGTTACATGGTCACCTCAATTTCGCTTGCAGGGTCGTCGCACCTGGCAGAGCATTTGCTCGACACTTGTGCGACGCCATGACTGGCTTGGCCAGGCCCCACCACAGGGTCCGACTGAACAAGGGCATGAGGGCTGATATGCTCATCTGGCTTCAGTTCCTGAGGGAATTCAACGGGGTGTCATTTTGGAGGTCCAACCTTTTGGTTTCCCTTCGTTTTCAGGTTCAGTCGGATGCATCAGGGTCCCTGGGTTATGGGATTTACTTCGAGGGGAAGTGGGCCTACGGCAGATGGTCACCAGCCTGGTGGGGCACGGATCGTTTGCGCGATCTCACGTACCTGGAATTTTTCCCCATTCTGGGAGCTTTGATGCTATGGGGCGAGGAGTGGGCCAATTCGGTCGTTCATTTCTGGTGTGACAATGCGGCAGTTGTCCACATTGTCAACTCCCAGACGTCAAAATCTCCCAGGGTTATGGAACTGGTTCGCCAGTTTGTGTTGCGCAGCCTACGCCTCAATGTGCTTTTTAGGGCCAGACATGTTCCAGGTATTAATAATGATATTGCTGACGCTTTGTCCCGCCTGCAGATCCCCCGGTTCCGTGCCTTGGCCCCGGACGCAGAGGAATTTCCCTTGCCACTCCCGGACGAGACATGGACGCTTGGCAAGGAGAGGTGAACCGGGCGATCGGCATGTCGCTCGCCCCCCGCACGCGTAAGGCATATAACCATGCATTCAGTTCATTCAGGGCCTTTTGTGCCCAATCACGGCTGCCTGAAAGTTGGCCCATCCCAGTGGCTCATGTCCTCCAATTTATGGTTTACTTACATGCCCAGGGCTTAGCTCCCCGCACCATAGCATCTAGGCTGTCAGCGCTGGCATTCATGGCCAAGGTGGGTGGTTTTGCTGACAGCACAAATGATTTTCGCATACGACATGTTTTGGAAGGGTGGGTGCAGGAACGTGGGCGCAGCCCGGACGACCGCCACCCGATTTCTCCAGGGGTACTTACCCACCTTGCACGGGGTTGGCATGACCTGTGTTTCGACAGAGGCAACCCTGTTTCACGCGGCTACTACGGTGGCCTTTTTTGGGGCGCTCCGCATCAGTGAGCTGGTGCTACTGTCTAAGGCGGATGCAAGTCGTAGGGCACTGGAACTCGAAGATGTCTGTGTTTTCAATGATTGGGCTCAGCTGAGGATACGCTCCTCTAAGGTTGATCAGCACGGTGTAGGCAGTGGTGTAAGACTGCTACGATGTTCCATGGCAGACATCTGTCCGGTTGGTGCCCTACAGGAGTTCCTTGCACTACATGGTACGCACCCTGGCCCGTTTTTCTGTCACCAAGATGGGTCTCCCCTTACTAAATTTCAATTTTGGAAGGTGGCCGGTAAGGCACTAGCCAGTGTTGGCCTCCCTGGGGCTCGTTACGGCACCCATTCATTCAGGATAGGGGCGGCTTCCACCGCAGCTGCGTTTGGGTACTCTGGGGCTGAAATACGCAACATGGGAAGGTGGGGATCACGATGTTTTCAGTTGTATGTTCGCCCTTTTCAACAGTGAGTACCAGTTAAGTCACTGCCCTGTTTCCTTTTTTCCTTGACAGACTCTGGGTGTCGTCTTACACCGGTGATAGTATGGCTGGTGGGCCACAGCTATGTGCACAGGGCAGCGCAGTTTGCTGCGGCAACAGAGTGGGGACCCCGACTGGGACTGGGTGCATCCGCAAGTCTCATGTGGTACGGTAAGCGAGGAATGTTATGGCGGGAACTGTTGCCATTCCTTTTCTCCATCAAGGATGCTGACCCACCTGATGTCCTGATTATACACCTTGGCGGTAATGATTTTGGACAGGTCACGGGCCTATCGCTGAAGCATGCGATTTGCGGTGACCTGGCCTACTTGCATTATGTGTGGCCTGCCACAATCCTACTTTGGTCGGACATGATACCGCGGCACGCTTACAGGGGAGGGTTTAACCTCCAGGCCCTTGATCGGGCTCGGCGCTCGGTGAACAGGGCTATTGCCCGGTTCTTTCTGGACAAGGGTTGGGGGCGTGTCATACGACACCCCACCATCAGTCTCCAAAATTATGAGCTTTACACAGGGGATGGGGTCCATCTGTCGCCGGGAGGTATGGACCTCTTGTTGGGAGATTGGCGAGCAGGCCTGTTGACCGAGCTGACGGTCTGGGGGGGGGGGGGCGGTGAGCCTTTGTTGAAGCCTCCCCGTGTGGCGGGTAGCACTGGTAAGGTAAACATTTATGACCCACAGGTATCCGGCAGGTTCGCAATTGACTGGACAACAGTAGACAGGCACAAGTTGGTTAACGTTGTCCGGTCAACAATGAACCAGGCAATGGGGTGATGGCACGAGCTAGGCAGCATGCATCACCCCGTTATTTTACGGATACGCGTCAGAGGGTGGGGTCAGTAGTTAGATTATTGACTACGGTCAACAATTTGTTTGTTGTCAACAAACAAATTGATACAAATGGATACATTGTAACCAATTGCCGTTGGCAATTTTGGGTGGAACCTTACCAGTGTTACTTCGGCCTGCTTGCCTTAAGAATTATAATTGGTTGAATACCAATAGAAATTTATAATTCGGACTAGGGCATGAATCAATAAATGTGGCCCAATGCCGTTATCCACTTTTACCAGTGTCTGAGTCCTTTATTGGGGGTGCGCCTGCAATGCACTTATCTCACACGCTAGCAAGGTGATGCTCAAGATAATACAGGATAGACTTCAGCAGCACGTGGAGAGAGAATTGCCAGAGGTGCAGGCGGGTTTCAGAAGAGGCAGGGGGACTAGAGACCACATTGCTAATATACGGTGGATCATGGATAAAACAAAAGAATATCAGAAACAAGTATACCTCTGCTTTATTGACTACACCAAGGCCTTTGACTGCGTGGACCACAATAAAACGTGGCAAGTACTTAAAGAAATGGGAATACCAGAACACCTCATATGCCTCATGAGAAATCTGTACAAGAGTCAAGAAGCAACAGTTAGGACAGAACACAGAATGACAGAATGGTTTGGAATAGGAAAAGGAGTAAGACAAGGCTGCATTTTATCATCCTACCTTTTCAGCCTATACACAGAGCACATAATGCACAATGCAGGGATGGAGGAATCACAATATGGGATAAAAATTGCTCGGAGAAACATCAACAATTTGAGATATGCAGACGATACCACCCTAATGGGGGAAAGTGAGGAAGATTTAAAGAAGCTGCTGATTAGGTTGAAAGAAGAGAGTGCAAAAGCTGGCCTGAGACTTAACATCAAGAAAACCAAGATAATGGCAACAGGCCCTATCAGCACCTGGAAAGTAGACGGGGAAGAAGTAGAAGCAGTGACGGATTTTACTTTCTTGGGATCTAGGATCACTGCAGATGGTGACTGCAGCCATGAAATAAAGAGGCGACTGATTCTAGGGAGACAAGCCATGAGAAACCTGGGTAACATAGTGAAAAGTAGAGACATCATCTTGCAAACAAAAATCCGTATAGTCAAAGCAATGGTATTCCCGGTGGTAATGTATGGATGCGAGAGCTGGATCATTAGGAAGACTGAGTGCAGAAGAATAGATGCCTTTGAGATGTGGTGTTGGAGGAGAATTTTGAGAGTACCCTGGACAGCGAGGAGAACAAATAAGTCAATCTTGAAAGAAATCAGTCTTGGCTGTTCCTTAGAAGGTCAAATAGTAAAGATGAAGATGAAGTACTTTGGACACCAAATGAGAAGAGAGGATTCACTTGAGAAAGCCTTGATACTGGGAAAGGTGGTGGGCAAAAGAAAAAGGGGACGGCCAAGGATGAGATGGCAGGATGGCATTGTGGATGCAGTGGGCACCGAGCTGAGCAGGCTGAGGAGGATGGTGGAGGACAGGGGTACCTGGAGATCAATGGTCCATAGGGTCGCAAAGGGTCGGAATCGACTGTGCGACTGAACAACAGCAAGGATAATTATTCAGAAAGGTTCTGTCTCGGTGGATATTCTCAAAGATACTGTCTACTTGTATGAGTTATGCAATATTTTATATTTATTAGCTTCTTCTGTCTTTCCTCTAACCCTCTCACTGTCTCTCACACACATATACCCTATTGATATTTGCAAATATGTTTCTCCTTGGCTCACCTGAAAAGGAAGCAGTATCTGGAGAAGACATTCATGAACTGTCACCCAGTGTTACAGAGAAGAGTTGTTGTTGTTGCTGCTGCTGCTGGTTTGTTTGTTTGTTCACTTGCTTGTCTGTCTGTTAGTTTGTTTGTTGCATTTGTATTGCCGCCCACTCAGCAAGTGACTCTGGGCAGCTCACAGAAATTAGACATAACCCACATAAAAATTACTGACCTTAAAAACTTTTAAAAAATCATTAAGAACTATTAAAAATATCCTCCCAACCCTGCTAATTAAAATTATAACTAAAAGTGCAAACAGCCTTCAATGTATGAGCCAGCGATGGAGGTGTGTGTGTGTGTGTGTGGGGGGGGGGGGTTATCTCATCACCAATGCTCCACACCTGCTTTGCCAGCCAGATTTTCAAATCATTCCGGAAGGGCAATAGTTCTGTCTGGAGATGCAGCTAAATTGGTAGGAGGTTCTACAGGGCCGGAGCAGATACCCAAAAGGCCCTTTTACTAGTGCTAGAGAGGTGAGCCTCTCAAGCTGATGGCACCTTTAAGGAGTCCCTTCGGTCTGCTCTGGTGGGATGGACAGATGTCCCTGGGGAGATGCGGTCTCTTAGGTATCCTGGCCCACTTCCATGTAGGGCTTTAAAGGTCATCACCAGCACCTTGAATTGAACATGGAGGCACACCAGCAACCAATGCAGCTCCTGCAGCTGGGGTGAGGCATAGGCATAACATGCATACCCCATCACCATGTGGGCAGCTGCATTTTGGACCAGCTGCAGCCTCCAAATGGTCATCAAGGGTAGCCCCATGTAGAGCACATTGCAATAGTCCAGTCTAGAGGTGACCAGAGCATGTGTGACCATAAGTAAGAAGTCCCAGTCAAGGAGCGGGTGTAATTGGCAGACAACGCGAAGTTGTGCGAAAGCCCTCCTGGCCACGACTGCCACCTGCTCATCAAGCAAGAGTCATGAGTCCAGGAGGACCCCCAAATTATGCACTGGGTCTGTCCAAGGCAAAAAAGCCCCATCCAGCGCCAAAGGTGGTAACTCCCATTAGGATTGACGGATTAGATCTCCTTACAGTACAGGAGACTCTCAATAGTCTTCTCCAGCACCACAGTTTAAAGGAGGAGGAGATAGTGCTTCATTGTGCATAGACATTAATAAGGGGTTAATTTTCTTTTCTAATATTGGTATTATGGACACAGCTTGGCAAACTGCACTTTTTGTAAAAAGAATCTGTTTCCATTATTCGTGCTAATGACTGAAAAGTAATTAATGGTTTTCAGAATGGCTTATATTTCTCCTGCCTTTTTCATTGCTTTTCTTTCCTTTTTAAAAAATGTTGATAAAGGAATGACATAGCACTTGCAAAATACCTCCGGAGATGTCCTATAAAACAAACTGGACAATGCTACTTTGTCTACTATTAAGTAATTTAACTAAGGTATTTTTTGAAATGTAACCCTTTTACCCAATTGTTGGGGTATTATTATTACTAATAATTTTATTTATATACCGCTTTTCTCATCGTGAGACAACTCAAAGCGGTTTAACAACAGGATAGCATATACATAATAATCAATGACAATACATTAATACTAAATATGCAAAAATAAGAAGCAATACTAAAATATTAAAGTACAAAAGATAGAGGATTACACTAATAATTATCAGCACTCAAATACAGAGAACAAAGTCACTCAGCTAAACTGCCAGGTGGTGACGGGGGCAGGGGGAGGCAACAGCGAGGTACCACAGGCATTGGCTGTGTCATCTTCTTATCCCCACGGAGGCAGAGGTCGGAGGAGAGCAGCCCAGGTGCCTCGAATCCCTTGGCCGATGAAGGGGCCCAGGAAGAGGCAGCCGCGAGGTCCCGCAGGCACTGGGCGCGTTGTCTTCTTATCCCCATGGAGGTGGGGGGCAGAAGAGAGTAGCCCAGGTGCCTTGAATCCCTTGGCCGATGAAGGGGGGCAGGGAGAGGCAGCCACGAGGGGTACACAGAAAGAGCCTCCTGGAAGATTGAGGTATTTTTGAACTACAATCGGGTGTATCCAGGGGAGTGGTTGAATTGTCTGCATTTTGAAGATTTATTTATTTATTGCATTTTATACCACCCATCTGGGGTATTTCCCACTCTGGGTGGTGCACAAACAAATAAACAAAACAACATAATAGAATAAACAACAACATAAAATAAACCACAGAATACCTGAAAAAGAAAATATGTCATCTGAGGGCAAGCAGGGTCAACTGACCAGGTAAACCAGGGGTTCCCAACCTAATTTCCCCCCCCCCACCCCTCCAAGGGCATTCAAGAAACAAAATGGCTTCCCTTTGAAGCTGCTGGGATCTTTTCTAGATCATTTCCCTATTGGGACCTTTTCTAGATCCTTATCCTGGGGAGTGGTTGAATTTTCTGCATTTTGTACAAAATGCCCCTATGAAAAAAAACAGATGTCTTTTTCCTTTCTTAAGAATAAATGTACGTGCATATGTGCATAACATGCACATACACATGAACACACATGCATGCACAAACAGCAAATTTGTATATGCTTATCTGTCTTGATTAAAAAAAAACATTATCAAGATTTCTGGAGATCCCAGCATGATATCGGCAATTGGGCGAAATCAGGTAAAAACAACCTTGTGTTGCTGGCTAATCTTTCTCATACTAGATCAGGTGAAAGGAACTGCTGAATGAATTCACTTAAAGGTTTCTTCATTTTGGCAGTTTCATGTCTGGTCTAAACATGGAAGAAGAAAGAAAAAACCTCTTGTTACAAAAAGAGGTATCTCCCTGTATCTCATTGTTTCTAAGCCCAGCTCAGATTCAATAAGATCCCAGTATAAACTTATATACATTCTAAGTCAGTGATGGGCAGTCTTGGCCCTCCAGCTGTTCTTGAACTTCAATTCCCAGAAGCCCAAATCAGCACTCCTGCTGATCAGGGCCTCTGGGAATTGAAGTTCAAGAACAGCTGGAGGGCCAAGACTGCCCATCACTGTTCTAGGTAGTTGATAATAACTACAATAATTACCTACTGCAGGACTGAAGTTGCTCAAATGGTTAAGACAATGAACTCACTGACTGGAAAGTTGGAGTTCAATTCCCGGGTAATGCCAACCTAGCAGTTCGAAAGGAAGAAATTGCAAGTAGATAAATAGGGACCACTTCGGTGGGAAGATAAACAGTGTTCCATGCGCTCCGGTGTCTAGTCATGCCACATGTCCAGAGAAACATCTGCAGAAGCATACAGTGCTGGCTCTTTGGCTATTAAATAGAGATGAGCACTAAACTCTAGAGTTGGATATATTGGCTTTTGAGCAAGGGCAAACTAATACCTACACCACTTTAATTTGGAAAATGAAGAAATTGAAATAGTGAAAGATTTTGTATACCTTAGTTCAATTATCAATCTAAAGGGGGACTGCAACCAAGAAATCAGAAGTAGACCATCAGCAACAAGAGAATTAGAAAAATTCATCAAGTGTAAGGATGTCACTGGAGACCAAGACCATCCACACTATTAAATTCTCACTCACTATGTGTGGGTATGAAAGTGGTCGGGAAAGAAAGCTAACAAGGGGAAATTGTTTGAAATATGTTGCTGGAGGAGAGCTTTATTGAATGCCAGAAAGATGAACAAGTGAGTCCTTGAGCAAATCAATCCTGAACTATTTCTGGAGGCAGAAATGATGAAATTGAGGCTGCCCTACTTTGGTCACATCATGAGAAGGCAGAATTTTAGAAAGACAGTAGTGGAATAGTTGAAGACATCAGGAATTGAAGAAGACCAAATACAAGATGGATTGACTTCCTGAAGGGACCAGAGCCTTGAGCTTAGAAGAACTGAGCATGGCTGTTAAGGACAGTATAGTTTGGAGATTTATTTATTTATTGCATTTTTATACCACCCTTCTGGGGTATTTCCTACTCTAGACAAACAAATAAACAAAACAACATAATAGAACAAACAACAAAATAAAATAAACCACAGAATAAATACCTGAAAAAGAAAATACGGTGTCTGAGGGCAACAGGGTCAACTGACCAAGTAAATCAGGGGTTCCCAACCTAAGGCCTATGGGCTGGATCTGGCCTGAGGTGCCATTTCATGTGGGGTCCCCACCTCGCCAAGGGCATTCAAGAAATAAAATGGCTGCACTTTGAAGCTGTTGGGACAAAATGGCCACCCCCATCATGCAGGCAGGGCAAAATGGCCATCTGGCGCTTGGAGCTGACTGAGAGTGCATGACTGGGGCCCTAGCATAAAAAGGTTGGGAACCCCTTAGCTAAACCATTCACTCATAGGGTTGCCATGGGTCAAAGGCATGTAACAACAACAGTTCACAATGTATCTCTGAATGAGATGAGTCTTCTTCTACAGCAGGGATTCTCAACCTGTGGCCCACAGGCCAGATGCGGCCCACAGTGCCATTTCATGTGGGCCCCTACCACCTCCACCACACCCGGAAGTGCCATGTGGTGGAGGAAAGGCAACATGGCCATCTGCCCCCCGAAGGTGTCTGAGGGAGCATGACCCAGCCCCTGGCTTTAAAGGGTTGACAACTCCTGTTTTACAGGTATAGTAAATATCACAAATAAACCCGAACACATATTTTTAAATGCAAGCCTTTTTTTTTCCACACAGAAATACTGCAATGCCTGCAATTTGTATCTCTGTTTCTAATCTTACATTAGTATGAAGCCTACTACACAGCTTTGCTTGAAAAAATAACTGGTTGAGTAGTTCAAAATAATATGTATATTGGCTGTCAGGTGTGTGTCCTTCAGTGAATCCATGAATATATTGCCAATCTTTTGGGATTTGTTGAAATCGCAAGAAATGTAAAATGCAGGAGACTCAGCATTTGGCAATTAGATCTTTATATTGCCAAGCCATAAAAGGGGTGGGGTGGGGCCATGATTTCTACTCTCGTTCAAAAAGAAAGTCAATGTTGGTATTTTTTGAGTGGTGAAGGAGCAATTTTGTTGTTTCTGTTAGGAAGCTTATTGTTTTGTTTTTTTTCTTCTCCCATGTCTAGGCCAGATGTGAAACTGCCAAAATGAAAGCACCTTTTGGTGGGTTCATTCTGTAGTTCCTTTCACCCGACCTAGTGTGAGAAAGATTAGCCAGCAACACAAGGTTGCCATTAAAAGGGTATACCCAATTGCTGATATCATGCAGGGTTCTCCAGAAATTTTGATAATGCTCTTTTTTATCAAGACAAATAACCATATACAATTTGCTGTGTGTGTTTGTGTGCATGTGTGCTCATGTCATTGTGCACGTTGTGTGCATATGCACACACATTTATTCTTCACAAAGGATAAAGACATCTGTTTTTCATAGGGACATTTTGCACCAAAGCAGAAAATTCAACAACTCCCCTCATTTCTTCTTGTGCAAACAGGCTTCCAACCAGGAGTTTGGCGCGGATGTCAGAAGTTAGGTGGACTATTTCGAGCCTCCCAGTTTACTCCTCAGAGTAGAAATACTGCTAGTGTTTCCAGACCTTTACTTGTTCAGGGAATTGGAGGGGGTGGCAGGTAGATCTTCTTTGTTGTTTGAGCAGCACAGTGGCAGATCTCCCATCAAGAAAGACCAAATGGTTTGTGGTAGATCTTTAGTGTATGAGAACCAAGACACAGGAACAGCCGAAGGATTGGCTTAACACATCTTTATTGCATGGTGATCCGGGGGAACATGTGGTAATGGTGGACGAACAGCTCAATATATACAGAGGCTATACATTTGAATGTGGCTCCTCGATAGCCCATTGGCTACTGTCTGCATGACGTCATTCCTGGTCACGCCCTTCTTGTCCAGGTGAGGTGGTGGCGGGAAACTTCCCGCGCTGTAGGTATTTGGGGAATTGGAACCATGTGAGCTGGACGCTCGCTATTGCCATCTGGTGGACATTAGCTCGCGCCCTGATACAGGAGATTACAGAGTTACAGCTGGTAGTTATTCTGTCCACTCTTCAAGTGTTACATTGTTTAAAGGCATACTTTCTTAGACACAACATCCCTCCCCCCTAGGATGAGACGAAGTCTCTCATCCAATATGGTTTATTGCAAGCGCGTTTTGGGCGCAAGGCTGGCTGGCTTGTCCCGGGGGCGCTATCGCTTCTTTGTTCCCTGGTCTCTTGTCCTGCAATGGGAGAGGGATACTTGTTAGCGACTTGCCGCGATTCCGCGGCTTTTGGGGTAGGGGAGAACTCCATTGTGGGAAAACCGGGGGCACTGGGGGCTAATGAAAAACCCCGCTTCTCGCTTGGATGGGTGGGGGATCACTCCGAAAAAAACCCCCCGGTTTTGTAACTCAAACTCAAAATCATCTACTGGGGAATCTATGGGGGTATCTGTCAGGATATCTATGGGGACAAACTTATTCCCTTCCCCCCGTGGTGGGGACCACTGGCCCCCCTCTCCTCCCCCTTGGGCTGAACGGGTGGGGGAGAACCCTAACGTTGAATCCTTTTCTGTGCCGTCAGCGCCCTGGTTTTCGGAGATCCGGCGCCGGAGTTGGTCTGCGTGTCGCCTCCAGAGTAGACCTGTGCTGGTTTCTACGCAATACGACACAGGGCCTGTCTGCCCAATGACAACGCCCGGAACCCAGGCTGGCCCTGCGTTAGCGTAGTTTCTGCAATGAACCGGGCGCCTATTTCGAAACTCTTCGTGCCCACTACCCCGATGTTCCTCCCAGTGTCTTCCACCCTGGCGGGGTCTAGCCTGGTCAATATTGTAGTCAGCTTCCTGCGCATTAGGAGTTCTGCGGGCGAGTACCCTGACGCCAGGGGGGTTACCCTGTATCCCAGTAAAAACTGACACAACTGCAGGTTTAAATCCCCGGGGCCCATGCACCTCAGCGCGTCTTTGGTGGTACGCACGAGGCGTTCTACCTGGCCATTTGTCGCCGGGTGGAAAGGTGCGGCGGTGATGTGCCGGATGGCGTTGATCTCGGTGAATGCCCTGAACTCAGCGGACGTGAAACAACTAGCGTTATCACTAATAAGGGTGTCGGGTATGCCGAACGTGCTGAACACCCTCCGCAAATGTTTAACTGTTGTGGCTGAGGAGGTGTTCGCAACCGGAATTACCTCCAACCACTTGGAGTAAGCATCCACTATGAGGAGAAAGAGTGATCCTCTGAAAGGGCCCGCAAAGTCAATGTGCACGTGGGACCACGGCCCCTTTGCCGTGTCCCATTCCCTGTGCGGAAGACGAGCTTCCTCGGGCCGGGAGCTCTGGCAGCTCGCGCAAGTGCCCACCATGTGCTCGATATCGGCGTCCAACTGGGGCCACCAGAAGTAGCTCCTGGCCAGCGCCTTGGAGCGGACAATTCCAGGGTGGCTGACGTGCAGCAGTTTGAGCAGCCTTGCTCTCAGGGATTCAGGGACAATTACCCGCTGGCCCCACAGGAGGCACCCCCTCTCTAAGGACAATTCTAGCTTTTTCCGAAAAAATGGGGCAAACTCCGCCGCTGGGGAGGACGTTGGCCACCCTTTCTGCACCCAAGAACTAACCCGGGCCAACGTCTTGTCCTTGCCTGTCGCCTTGGCGATCTCTGCGGGCAACACGGGGGGTGAATCCAAGACCTCTATCATGAGCACTTGGTGGTCCTGCTCCACCTCGCACACGTGGCTGCTTGTGTGGGGGAGGGGTGATCTCAACAGGGCGTCTGCGTGGCTTATGTCCTTTCCAGGGCGATACACCAGCGCGTTCTGGTATGCGTTTAAGAAAATGGCCCACCTGAGCATTCTAGGGGACAGGATCTGTGGCGTGGGCTTGTCTGCAGTGAAAATGCCGAGCAGGGGCTTGTGGTCAGTCACGATGGTAAAAGGGCGGCCATAGAGGAAATCGTGGAACTTTTTGGTCCCAGCGATTATTGCTAATGCTTCCCTGTCTGTCTGTGCGTAATTGCGCTCTGCCTGAGACAGGGACCTGGAGTAGAACGCCACCGGGGCCTCCCGCCCGTTTTCCATCACATGGCACAGAACCGCCCCCACCCCCACTGGGGACGCATCACATATCAGGACTACTGGCCTCTTGGGGTCAAAATGGGTCAATATGGCGTCTGAGGCTAGGAGTTGTTTCAGGTCATTGAATGCTTTCTCTTGGCTCTCACCCCATTTCCATGCCTCGTCCTTTTTAAGAAGCCTGTGAAGCGGCTCCGCTACCGATGCCTTCCGAGGCAGGAAGGAATGGTAGAAATTTAGGAGCCCCAGGAACGACTGCAATTCGGGCTTGGAGGTGGGGCGAGGAGCATTTTGAATGGCGGCCACCTTTGATTTGGAGGGTTTGATTCCTGCAGGGGTTACCCGGAAACCCAAGAACTCAACCTCTTTTGCAAAGAAGACGCATTTGTCTTTTCGCAGCCTCAACCCCGCCTTTTCGAATATCGTCAGAACTTTGTCTAGTCTTTCAGCCAATTCAGATTCGCCCCCCCCCCATTATCAACACGTCATCAAAGTATGGTAAGACCCCCTCTAGACCCTTTAAGAGGCGTTCCACGAGCGATTGGAAGATACCTGGCGCCGAGTTCACGCCAAACTGTAGGTGCGTGACCTGGAACGCCCCCTTATGAGTGACTATCGTCTGTGCAGCAGCCGCAGCTGGGGTTACCGAGAGCTGCTGGTATGCTTGTGCCAGGTCAAGTTTTGCAAAACACCTCCCCCCATGTAACCTGGCCAACAGGTGGCTGACCACCGGTACCGGATACGCATTTGGGCATATCGCCTTATTAATGGTGCATTTGTAATCTGCGCATATGCGAACCTCCCCGTTGGCCTTCAGCGCTGTTACAATCGGAGTTTCCCACTCCACGGAATCAACAGGAACAAGAATCCCCTGGCCTACCAATTTGTCCAGTTCCGCCTCTATCTTGTCCTTGAGTGCAAAAGGCACTCTGCGCGGTTTGAGTCTTATTGGGCGGACCTCCGGGTCCAGGTCGAATGCAACTGGGGGTCCCTTGAATTTTCCGAGTCCCTTCTTGAACACTTCGGGGTGCGCGTCGCACACCACTTGTATAGGGTCAGTCCCAACGGCATGCACCCCCCCAATGAACAAACCCAGGGGCTTAAACCATTGAGTCCCGAGAAGGCTACAGCTTCCCCCCTTGAGAACAACCAGGGGAAGTTCCACGGCGTGCCGCTTGTATTGGACCTTGAATTTTCCAACCCCCAACACCGGAATGCTATTTCCCTGCACGTCCCGCAGCGTAGACCTCAGCGCTTTGAGCCTGGGCCGCACGTTGGGGGAAATTCCCAAAAACTCCCTCTGGGAAATGATTGAATATGAAGACCCCGAGTCTATCTCCATCCTAATGGGGGCCCCTTGCACCAGTACCTCAACAAAGTAACGGGGGTGTCCTAAGGACACACTGTGAACTGGGGCGTCGTCGTCGCTGCCGTCGGAGATATGGCCCACGCCGTCCTGCTTCCTCGAGGGCCGGGCGCCTTCCTGGAATCTCGGTGGGCGGTCTGTCAAGCCTCTCTGGTCTCCGCGCCGCCGTCTGCAAACCTTGGCTATGTGCCCTCGACGTCCACAGTTGTGGCACTCGGCCTTCCGGAATGGGCACTTGGCGCGGTCGTGGGCCGCCCCGCAGCCGTCGCAACGTCGGCCATCCTTCCGTACCTTCCGGTCGTCCTCCTCCTCGCTGCTCTCCATGGAAGATTGTGGCGCTCGCCTGGCTGCGTGCACCGAGCCCGCTGCCTTGTCGGGTTGTGGGGGCCTTTCCCTGAACCCCTTGACTCCGGCCCTCGTGGCTTCCGCGGCCTGCGCCGCCTTCACGACCTCGTGCAGCGTCTGGGGCGGCTCCTGGTTCATCAGCTTTCACTGAACTTCCTCGTCCCACAGGCCACAGAGCATGCGGTCCCTGAGGGCGATTTCCAGGTTCTCCCACTTGCAAGGGCCGGCGGCCAACCGGAGGGCCGCTTGAAAGGCTGCGATGGACTCCCCAGGCGCTTGGACTCTCTTCCAGAACGCGTCTCGAGCTGAAAACATCGAGACCGAGGGCTGGAAATGGTCGCGCATCGCTTTCAGGAGCTGCTTGACCGACACCTCGCTCACCTTCTTCGGCGAAACCAGGTCCACCAATACTCTCATGGCGGCACGTCCCAGCATCCGGGTGAGGATGGCCCTCTTCTTTCCTTCGTCCGTAATGTTGGACACCACCAGCGCGCTTTGGAAGTCCATTTCGAAGAGCTTCCAATCTTCCGGCTTGTTGATGTCGAAGCCGGCGTACGTCTTGATCTCGTGGGGATCCATTATCCCACCTTCGTCGCCAGTTTAGTGTATGAGAACCAAGACACAGGAACAGCCGAAGGATTGGCTTAACACATCTTTATTGCATGGTGATCCGGGGGAACATGTGGTAATGGTGGACGAACAGCTCAATATATACAGAGGCTATACATTTGAATGTGACTCCTCGATAGCCCATTGGCTACTGTCTGCGTGACGTCATTCCTGGTCACGCCCTTCTTGTCCAGGTGAGGTGGTGGCGGGAATCTTCCCGTGCTGTAGGTATTTGGGGAATTGGAACCATGTGAGCTGGACGCTCGCTATTGCCATCTGGTGGACATTAGCTCGCGTCCTGATACAGGAGATTACAGAGTTACAGCTGGTAGTTATTCTGTCCACTCTTCGAGTGTTACATTGTTTAAAGGCATACTTTCTTAGACACAACAAGATCACAACAGATTCTTCTGAAAATAGAAAGGTTGGCGTATCTGGTGAAGAGAAGGAAGCCAAAACATAGGGGGAACAGAACTTAATGGAATCTTTCACAGAGAAGCAGGACTACCAGGAATCATGCTAAAATTGAAAGCCTCAAATCTTCTGACCCTTATGCACTTCCACTCTTTGGCTATCATCCCATTTTTCCCAGATTAAAATCAAGGAAAACTGGGGTGTTTGGGAAGGGGAACATCTATGAATCCTAAATTTAAAAAGCATAGAATGCCAGGACTATAATGTGGAAAGAATTAGGTAAAAGGTAAAGATCATCCTTGCTTGAAAGCCAGTTGCATCCGACTCTAGGGTTCAGTGCTCATCTCTGTTTATAGCTGAAGAGCCAGTGCTGTCTGTGTTTGCAGATGTTTCTGTGGCCATGTGGTAGGCATGCCTAGACAGGAGTGAATGGAAAGCTGGTTACCTTCCCACTGAAGTGGTACCTATTTATCTACTTGCAATTTCTTGGTTTCGAACTGCTAGGTTGGCAGGAGCTGGGACAGAGATGGAAGCTCACTCATCGTGCAGTACTTGGGTCTCAAACTCTGAACTTCCAGTCTTCAAGTTCAGCATCTTAACCACTAAGCCACCACAGTCTCCATATGAATTACCCACCTCTTAAAAGGGGATGGAATTCCTAGAAAATCTAGCTGGCCAGAGAACTTAGACAACTTGGAATTCACTTAATTGGCTATGGACTGGAGTTGTCAGAATCAAGTGAACCTAGGAAAATAGGGCTTTTACACCAACACAGTCCTTTGTGAGTGTGGAGGAAAACAGGTACCCAAGTCAGTGTATGTTGATGTCCTTCAACATGCACCATAGATGCCTTGATGCTAGTTGCCCCCAATGCTTCTGGTGTTGAACATAATTTGGTGAAAACTATTTCCTAAATATACTGTGGGACTTCTGACATGAAGAAGTGAAAGTACTCTTAGGTAGGGCTAGCAATACCATCAATCAATCGCTTTCAACATCTGCAGAAGAGTTGCAAGTGAGATGACAGCTCAGTGGTAAAATGTGCTTTGCTTGCAAAACATTGCACATTTTGATTGTGTGAGAGTTTTTTTAAAAAAATATATTAAATTTTATTGATGGTAAATGGACCTGCCTGGAACTCAGGAAAGTGGTTACTAGATAACATAGATGGTTTTGTTCTAGATAGCAATTATCTCTAGCCCAAGGAATCTTTCTATGCTCACATACCTTCAGTGTTCTTTCCTCTCTTCCACAGTCCTTCCTCTGCCACATCACTCTCTCTTTGAAGGGTGGCAGGCAGCAGAATTTAAAAAACGACAGTAACAGCAACTCAGTAAAACCATCCCATCTTTTCACATCAACTGCATTTTCTGAACAAGAGAATAAACTTCATCCTGAGTCTAATTTATCAAGGATTTGCTGAGACACGAAGTTCCAAGAAGCCTTCGGGGTAAGCTAAGAGAAAGCGTGTGATTGATCAAGCTATTCACAAGTTTGAGGCACTACAATAATTGCTATAGATTTTTATAGAATGCAGAAGCACTCTCCTTTCATGAATTTACAGTAACAGCTAACTCCAAACTTTAATCTGCACTGTTGATTGCAGGCCTTATCCTTCAGTATCTTTAGTGTATGGGACCAAAGACAACAGAACAGCCGAAGGGTTGGCTTAACACAGGTTTATTGCATGATGATCCGGTGGAACATGAGGTAATGGCGGTGATACATCTCAATATATACAGTGGCATTATACATTTGAATCTTGTAGCACGGTAGCTCATTGGCTGCTACCGGCGTGGCCTCGCCCAGGCACGCCTCTCTTCAGTAGTTCTTTCTCCTCCTGATTAATGCGGGGAAGGTTTTCCCGCGGCTGTCCGTGATTGAGCAATGTGAACCATGTGAGACTGAACGCTCGCAGCTGCCCTCTATGGGCTGCTTGCTCGCGTTCCTTTACAGCTGAGATACATTGTATTTGGAGTGGTTACATTCTTATCTTTCCAGTACAGTAAACATGCATACATAACATCCCTCCCCCCTAGGATGGGACGAAGTCCCGCAACCATTGTGGCTTGCCGCACGTGCGCTTGGGGCGTGCATGCGCCTGACCTAGTACAGGGGAGCCTGTGATCCCTGGCTCCGTGGGTGCTTGTCCTGCAACGGAAGACGGGGATTTGTTAGTGGCTCCGTGGGGCGTCCATGCCTGCCTTGCGCTGGGGGATGGGAATGGAATGAACAGCTGGAAAGTGAACCCCTGCCTGTTGCCTGCGGACCCTGGGGACCCTCCCATTACGAATCTCGGGACCGACGAGGATGCCCTCGTGGTCCCGCTGCCTCCTGCTATCCGTTCGGTGGATCTTGAGACTGTGGTGGGCGGATTTGCCTTCGCCTCCTGTCTTGGGGGTGTTGGTCTCCGGGGAGCTGGCGCTATGTTACACTCTAACTCGCAGGGGTTGGGACTGGGCGTACCAGGGGCTGAACTGAAACCCCTCTTTTCGCTAGGACGGGTGGGGGACCACTCCACTAACTCCCCCTGGTACGGAAAATCAAAATCTAATTCACTTGGGGGATCTGGGTCTGGGGGAAGATTCCTCGAGATATGTATGAGTTCAGGGCCCTTTCCTTCCGCCGAGAACTCCCGCATGATATCTGCAAGGACAGATTCCCTTTCCTCCCCCCTTGGTGGGGACCCATGGCCCCTTTTCCCTCCCCCTTGGGCTAAACGGGTGGGTGAGTACCCTAACGTTGAATCGTGGTTTCCTCCGTTCGCGTCCTCCTCTCCGGGGACCCTGCGCCTGAGCTGGTCCGCGTGTCGCCTCCACAGGAGGCCTGTACTGGTCTCCACGCGGTATGAAATGGGGCCGGTTTGTTCTATTACAGTGCCCGGCACCCAGGCTGGCCCCGCGCTGGCGTAGTTCCTGCAATGCACGGGGGCACCTACGCTGAAACTCTTTGTGGGTTCCATCCCTACGTTCCGCCCATTGTCCTCTACCCTCGTGGGGTCTAGTCTGGAGATTACCGTGGCCAGCTTCCTGCGCATTAACAGTTCCGCAGGGGAGTACCCTGACGCCAATGGGGTGACCCTGTACCGTAGCAGGAATTGGCACACTTGTAGGTCGAGATCCCCGGGACCCATGCGCCGCAGCGCGTCCTTTGTGGTGCGCACGAGGCGCTCTACTTGGCCGTTGGTGGCTGGGTGGAACGGGGCGGAGGTGATGTGCCAAATGGCGTTGAGATCCATGAATGCCCTGAACTCGGTGGACGTGAAACAGCTAGCGTTATCGCTGACGAGGGTGTCGGGTAAACCGAACGTGGAAAAGACCCTCCGTAACTGTTTAATTGTTGTGGCCGAGGAGGTGCTCGAGACTGGAATGACCTCCAACCACTTGGAGAACGCATCCACCACAAGGAGGAAAAGTGCTCCCCTGAACGGGCCAGCAAAGTCTATGTGTACCCGGGACCAGGGCCCCCTTGCTGTGTCCCACTCCCTATGTGGTAAACGAGCCTCTTCCGGCCTGGAGCTTTGGCACGCTTCGCAAGTGCCGACCATGTGCTCGATGTCGGCGTCTAGCTGGGGCCACCAAAAGTAACTGCGGGCTAGTGCCTTTGAGCGGACGATCCCCGGGTGGCTGACGTGCAGTAGTTTAAGCACCCTCGGCCGGAGGGACGTGGGGATCACTACCCGCTGTCCCCACAAAAGGCAACCCCTCTCTAGGGACAACTCTAATTTTTTCTTGAAAAATGTGTCGAATTCCGCTGCTGGGGAAGACGCGGGCCACCCTTTCTGCACCCAGGAGCTAACTGTCGCTAACGTTTTGTCCTTGCCGGTCGCTTTGGCGATGTCGGCCGGTACTACCGGGGGGGAGTCTAGGACCTCTATCATTAAGACCTGGTGGTCCCTCTCTTCCTCGCCCACGTGGCAGCAATCCCGGGGAATGGGGGACCTCGATAGGGCATCCGCGTGGCTGATCTCCTTCCCGGGCCGGTACACCAGCGCGTGCTGATATGCGTTGAGAAAAATGGCCCACCTGAGCATTCTCGGGGACAGGATTTGTGGTGTGGGCTTATCTGCGGTGAAGATGCCTAGTAAGGGCTTATGGTCGGTCACTATGGTGAAGGGGCGGCCATACACAAAATCATGAAATTTCTTGGTGCCCGCAATTATCGCTAACGCTTCCCTGTCTGTCTGGGCGTAGTTTCTCTCCGCTTGGGACAAGGACCTGGAGTAGAACGCTATCGGGGCCTCCCTCCCGTTTTCCAGCACGTGGCATAACACCGCCCCCACCCCCACCGGGGATGCATCGCATATCAGGACCACCGGGCGTTTGGGATTGAAGTGGGTCAGTACGGCATCGGATGCCAGGAGTCGTTTCAGGTCAATGAAAGCCTTCTCATGCTCGTCGCCCCACTTCCATGCCTCGTCCTTTTTTAACAACTTGTGTAGCGGTTCTGCCACGGCTGCCTTCCGAGGAAGGAAGGAGTGGTAGAAGTTGAGCAGTCCGAGGAACGACTGCAGCTCGGGCTTGGAGGTGGGGCGAGGGGCCTTCTTGATGGCGGCCACCTTGGATTGGGACAGCCTTATTCCCTCGGGAGTAACACGGAACCCTAGGAACTCAACCTCAGTTGCGAAGAAAACGCATTTGTCTTTCCGCAACCGCAACCCCGCTTTTTCGAATATTGCCAGGACCTTTCCCAACCTTTTTGCCAATTCGGCCCGGCTCCCCCCTGTTATCAATACGTCATCAAAGTAGGGTAACACCCCCTCCAACCCCTTCAGGAGGCGTTCCACGAGTGACTGGAAGATCCCGGGCGCCGAATTCACGCCGAACTTGAGGCGCGTCACCTGGAACGCCCCTTTGTGGGTGACTATGGTCTGCACAGCAGCTGCGGCGGGGGTCACCGGGAGTTGCTGGTAGGCTTGGGCCAGGTCGAGTTTGGCGAAACACCTCCCCCCATGTAACCTGGCCAGTAAGTGGCTGACTACCGGCACCGGATACGCATTAGGGCGAATCGCCTTATTGATGGTGCACTTGTAATCAGCGCATATGCGGACCTCCCCGTTGGCCTTGAGCGCTGTTACAATTGGAGTTTCCCACTCCGCAGAATCAACAGGAACAAGAATCCCCTGGCCCACCAATTTGTCCAGCTCCGCCTCTATCTTGTCCTTTAGTGCGAAAGGCACTCTGCGCGGCTTTAGCCTGATCGGTCGTACTCCCGGGTCCAGGTCGAAAGTCACCGGGGGGCCCTTGAATTTCCCCAGTCCCTTTTTGAAAACCTCGGGGTGCGCGTCACACACGCTCTGTATTGGATCAGTCCCGGCGGCGTGTACTCCAACGGTGTGCACCCCCCCAATGAATAAACCCAGGGGCTGGAACCATTGAGTCCCGAGGAGGCTGCAATTACCTCCCTTGAGGACGACTAGGGGGAGCGTTGTGGCGTGCTTTTTGAATTGGACCTGGAACTTCCCAACCCCCAACACCGGAATGCGGTTCCCTTGCACGTCCTTCAGCGTGGACCTCAACGCTTTGAGTTTGGGCCGCACGTGGGGGGCAATTTTCAGGAACTCTCCCTGGGAGATGATAGAGTAAGAAGAACCCGAGTCCACCTCCATCCTAACAGGGGCCCCTTGAATTACTACCTCAACGAAGTATCGGGGGTGTCCCGCGGACACGCTGAACACCAGGGCGTCGTCCTCGCTGTCGTCGGAGATGCGCCCCACGCCGTCCTGCCTCCACGTGGTCCGGGTGCCGTCCTTGGGCCTCGTGGTGCGGCTCTCGTCCTTGGGCCTCGTGGTGCGGCTCTCGTCCTTGGGCCTCGTGGTGCGGCTCTGCCTCGCCGAGCGGTCTGGCGAACTCCTCCTGGTCTCGCGCCGTTTCCTGCAGACCTTGGCGATGTGCCCGCGCCGGCCGCAGTTGTGGCACTCGGCCTTGCGGAACGGGCATTTGGCGCGGGCGTGGGTGGCACCGCAGCCGTCGCAGCGCCGGCCTTCCTTCTGGACCTTCCGGACGTCCTCGTCGTCGCCGCTTTCCGTGGACGAGTTTGAAACTCGCCGGGCCACGCGCACCGAGCTCTCTGCCTTGGCAGCTTTCGGGCGCCAGTCCTGGAGCTCTTGCACCCCGGCCGTCGTGGCTTCCGCGGCCTGTGCCGCGTCTAGGACTTGTTGCAGCGTGGGGGCGGCTCCTGTTTCATCAGCGCGCGCTGAGTTTCAGTGTCCCTCAGGCCGCAGAGCAGGCAGTCCCGGAGGGTGACTTCTGGGGTCTCCCACTTGCATGGGCCGGCGGCCAGTCGCAGGGCCGCTGCGAACTCGGCGACCGATTCCCCGGGCGCTTGGACTCGCCTCCAGAACGCGCTCCGAGCGGGGAACATCGCTATCGCGGGCCGGAGGTGGGCGCGCAGCACCGCCAGGAGCTCCTTAGCTTTGAAGTCGCTCACCCTCCTCGGCGCAATCAGGTCCACCAAGGTCCTCTTGGTCTCGTGCCCGAGCATGCGGACGAAGATGGCCCTCTTCTTGTCCTCATCTGAAACTTCGAGCTCCACCAGCGCTCCATTGAAGTCTATCTCAAACAGCTCCAAGTCTCCCGGCTTCTTGATCTCGTAGCCGGCGCATGTCTTGGTCCCGTTGGCAGCCATGATCCCACCTTCGTCGCCAGTTTAGTGTATGGGACCAAAGACAACAGAACAGCCGAAGGGTTGGCTTAACACAGGTTTATTGCATGATGATCCGGTGGAACATGAGGTAATGGCAGTGATACATCTCAATATATACAGTGGCATTATACATTTGAATCTTGTAGCACGGTAGCTCATTGGCTGCTACCGGCGTGGCCTCGCCCAGGCACGCCTCTCTTCAGTAGTTCTTTCTCCTGCTGCTGAATGCGGGGAAGGTTTTCCCGCGGCTGTCCGTGATTGAGCAATGTGAACCATGTGAGACTGAACGCTCGCAGCTGCCCTCTATGGGCTGCTTGCTCACGTTCCTTTACAGCTGAGATACATTGTATTTGGAGTGGTTACATTCTTATCTTTCCAGTACAGTGAACATGCATACATAACATTATCCTTTCCCTGCAAAAAGGATCCGATGTTAATGTCCTATTTCTGAAAATTAAAGTCTAATGTAGCACTGCTCTGATGTCTATCGATTTTTTAGGATTTAATTTTTGTTGCTGGGATTTGTTTGCACAAAATCAAAGAGAGAATTCTCAGTCTGGCTTTGGATATGGAATAGTATGTTCCTCTAAAAAGCCAAAACTAGACACTACATTATTATAAATGGGAGCTCCATAAGTGCTTGAAAGCAGAGGTGGGCATCAGCAGGTTCAACCCAGTTCGCCAGAACCTGTAGCAGAAATTCTTGCTGGCCCTGCCCATCCAAATTTTGAAATAAAGTAGTCCTAATTCAGGTGCAACGCAGGGCTCTCCCCCTGGCCACGCCCACCATAACATGCCCACAGTGTGGTAGTAATTTTTTTGGAGCCGACCACTGCTTGAAAGATATCCATTTACTAGCAGAGGACCTGGCGTTGCCTGGGGGTACCCTACCAGGGCCAAGGAGAAACCCGGACCCACCCCCGCCCACCGACACCAGCTGCCTTACCTTTTTGTCTGCTGTCATCGCGGCTGCATTTTCAGACCCACCGTGAGGCGCCGGCTCACCTGACTCTGGCCGCCACCACTGGCCTCCCCAGCGACTACAGTCAGTGGGTAGCCATCACAGCCTGACTCCTCCATCCTCCTGTGGGTTGTGTCAGGTGAAGGGAGGCTCCATTTGGGCGGATGGGCAGAGGCAGGGCCAGATTTAAGCATAGACTACCTAGGCTGCAGCCTATGGGCCTGCACCACAGGGGCCCCCGCACCACGCCCCCCCCCCCAAAAAAAATGAAGACAGGCACCAGGCAAGAAAGAGGTGCTGGCAAAGGAGGGAGCAAAGGAGGGACAGGAGTGAGAATGACAGCCACCTGTCTGACTCAGGGGATTGGATGGCACGTTGCCCCAGCAACAGAGGGGAGGAGGCAGGAGCCGCACTCACCCACTCACTCCCCCCGCTCCCCGGGCCCTTTTGGAAGACTGAGGCTCTGAGACTCGTCCGCCAAAAGTCAAGCACATGCGCGCAGCGGCAACAGCTTTCTGATCGAGCAACAGGGAGCAGAGCAGCATTTGCCGGCTTCCTTTCTCCCTGCAGGGTACTGCAGTGGCTCAAGTCGCTAAGATGCTGACTGGGAAGCAGAAGGTCAGCAGTTCGATTCCCGAGTACTGCAGGACGGAAATGAGCTCCCGTCTTCATCCCAGCTCCTGCCAACCTAGCAGTTCGAAAGCAAGAAATTGCAAGTAGATAAATAGGGACCACTTCGGTGGGAAGGTAACAGCGTTCCGTGTGCTCCGGTGTCTAGTCATGCCTGCCACATGACCACGGAAACGTCTGCAGAAGCAGACAGCGCTGGCTCTTCGTCTTAGAAACAGAGATGAGCACTGCACCCTAGAGTCGGATATGACTGGCTTTCGAGCAAGGGAAACCTTTACCTTTACCTTTCTCCCTGCAGCGACCCAGGGAGGGGGGCGGGGATGAGGGGGAACTGGTGCGCGCCTTTCCCTGCTCCTATTGCCTGGGCATCATGCATGCATGAAAAACGCAGGCATTCCTTTACTGGCACGTGCGTGCGTGTGTGCATGCGTGCATGTGTGTGTGTGGAGTGAGCTGCCATCTGTGTTTCAGCTCCTGCCAGGCTACCACATCGAAAGCAATAAATTTCAAGTAGACAAATAGGAAACTCTTTGGTGGGAAGGTAAACAGTGTTCTGTGCACTCCAGTGCCTAGTCATGCCTGCCACATGACCATAGGAAACAGCACAGGCTCTTCGGCTTTTAAACAGAGATGAGTACTGAATCCTAGAGAGAGTTGAATATGAGTGGCTTTCACACAAGGACAAGCTTCACCTTTACTAAGATACTGACGGGGAGGCGGAAGGTCAGCAGTTCGATTCCCAAGTACTGCAGGGCAGAATCAGCTACCGTCTTTGACCTAGCTCCTGCCAGGCTAGCAGTTCAAAAGCGAGAAATTGCAAGTAGATAAATAGGGACCATATTGGTGGGAAGGTAACGGTGTTCCGTGTGCTCCAGTATCTTATACAATAAAATTAAGTGGACTTTTTAAAAAATCCTATGACCCAACACAATTAACTAGCTACATGCATCACATTTATTATGATTTATGGTTACCTATAATCTTGGGAATTAAAGATTAATTGAAATGAAATGAAAGATTAATTTAATTTCCTCCAATAGGTGAGGAAAGCAGTATAAAAATATACTAAATAAATAAATAAATAAAACAATGCGGAAATAACTAGAGATACATAGTCATTGTCGTTGGCTGCTGCTCATATCCGAGTATACATTTTTCCAGGAAATCATTTTCGCAGTAAGAAAAATGCCATTAACATGAATTTATTTAAGGTGGATCCCACCTTGTCATAAAATGACCCACACACTGTGATCATGGAGCCATCTCTTGTGGCACGTATGAAATAAGACATACAGGATTTAACATCAGGACTGTAATGGACTGCCGCAGCCTTGAGGATATTAACAAGGTGCACCTTCATAGCTAGGCCATTTGGCATGGCCTCTTTCACCTCCATGACCATTGGGAATCAGAATAGTGAAGTGGTTCCTCCTCCACTCATTTTGCCCTTGGGCCCAATATGATGATTTCCAGTGGCATTTCCTCCAGTGAGTGGGACCATCACCCCATCTAAAGTGGCTCATCCATCCATAGCCATTGGCCCCTTTAGGGCAGTGGTTCCCAACCATTTCATGCCATGGGCTGGTCACGTGGTTAATCAGGTTGGTCACGTGTTTCCTCCCACCCAGAAGCAGAAGTAAAACTTGCCTGCACATGTGCAAAATGCTTCTGTAAATTATTTATTATTTATTTATTATTATTTATTTAAAATATTTCTATCCCACTTCCCTCACTCAGGAGTGACCCGAAGCAGTTTAACAACATGATTAAAACAACAATAAAACAATTTAACTAACTCCCCCCCATCAATAGCCCAATTAATAACCCCATTTTAAAACCATCTAAAAATAGCCCTACCCTGTACAATGTGGCTGTTGTAAATGCACCTGTGGCTGTTTGTAAACACATTTATGACAACCGCAGGTCATTTACAGCAGCATTTTGCGCATGTGCAAGTGTGTTTTACTTCTGCTTCCAGGAATGGCAAGGGCAGCATGGGCTGAATGAATTGGCATCGGGCCTCTGATCTGGCCCATGGGCTGTCGGTTGGGAACCCCTGCTTTAGGGAGTCAAGTTATTTACCACTCCCCAACACTCAGTGTTGAGTTACTGGCTGTATGGTCTACTCCATTACCGTAGTGGGAAGTCTGGCAAGACAAAGATACATAGTCATTAAAACAAGTTTATTCAAAAGCTCTAAGAAGCTTTTAGATGTTCTGCATATGGAAAATAAAATACTGTAATCACAGTCACATGATCTTAACGGGTTAGGAAAACAGCAAAGGTGACTAACAGGGGCTTACTCTGGCGTCAACAGGAAAATAATGTGGCATTTCTAAGGAAAACATTGCATTATGAAACATCACCACTTCTTCTTCTGTGTCTAGGCCAGGCATTAATCTGCCAAAATGAAGATGTCTGATCTAGTGTGAGAAAGATTAGCTGGCAACACAAGGTTACCGTTACCAGGATATGCCTAATTGTGGTTCAAAAATACCACAAACTTCGAGGAGGCTCTTTCTGTGTACCCCAAAGACCACCACAGACAATGCCCTTTGCAGGCGCACCCCCCAAAGAAAGACTCAGACACCGGTATATGGATAAAGGCATCGGGCCACTTTTATTGAATAATGCCCTAGTCCGAATTATAACTTTCAATTGGTGTAATCATCCAATTGTAATTCTTTAAGGCAAGCAGGCCGCAGTAACACTGGTAAGGTTCCACCCAAAATGCCAATGGCAATTGGCTACATGTAACTATTTGTATCAATTTGTTTGTTGACACAAACAAATTATTGACCGGAGTCAATAAACTATCTACTGACCCCACCCTATGACGTGTATCCGTTAAATCTCAAGGTGATGCAGGCTGTTAAGCTCCTGCCATCACCCCTTGCCTGGTTCGTCGTTGACCGGCCAAAGCTATTACCCCTGTACCTGTCTAAGTGTTGGCCAGTCAATTGCGAACCTGCCGGATACCTCTGGGTCATAAATCTTTACCTTACCAATGCTACCCGCCACACGGGGAATATGCTTTGTATGAGGTGTTTCTTTGAGCTGGTCAGTATTACCTTATGTTAGGGATTCTCAACCTGTGGCCTGTGGGCCAGATGTGGCCCATTGCACCATTTCATGTGGATCTCCACCTCCTCCACCACACCAGGAAGTGCCATGTGGTGGAGAAAGGGCAAAATGGCCATCCAACCCCTGAAGCTGTCTGAGGGAGCGTGACCTGGCCCCTGGCTTTAAAAGGTTCAGAACTCATGCCTTATCTTGTAAGAAAATTTGTGGGACATTTGCTTCGCCTTACTGCACTGTATGTTAATCTTGTTGTCTAAGTGTTATTCCTATGTTCATATAGACATGAGTATGCATCTGGCTTCCCTGTTTACTTGGCACATTAGGCGCGGCTGCAATATCTCTATAGTGACTATACAGTAGTTAAAGTGGGGGATGCTTCTGTACCAGATAGTAAAATATTCTTTCTTCTGCACTTTAACTACAAATTCTCGGTCTCAGCTCATTTAAGTAAATACATTTTAAACCCAGGAAATTTCTATTTGAATGGCTCTGTTTGATATGATGGTTTTATGCATTCGTCTCTTGAGACCAATTTAAGGTTTACCTACATCTTTGCTTTCAAAAATAAGTTACATCTGACAGGCTTTCCAGGCTTATGAGCCAGTTATTTTAACAGTTAATATTCTCCTGATCTCCTCCCCTTCAAAAGCCATTTGAGAAAATGTTTTATATTTATTTTTTCACTTGCAAGTAGGTGTCTCATTTTCACTCTCCTATCAATAATATGAATTGAAGAAATATCTAGTTCTGAGGCTCCTTTAATGTCCCCAAATACTAGAAATATATATATATTTAAAATTGTCCTTTCACAAAATTGTTCTGTTCTCTTTTCACAAAAAGAACATATCCTTACTCTTTAAAAAAAATTTAAAACACAGAAAAAGAAAGATAACACAACAAAAACCCAATACATACATACATATATTACAATATAATATGCCACCCATGGGACTTGTAAACCTTCACCATTAAGTGTTACCCATATCATTACATTTTTCATATTTGTTCTTCATCCCAAAAATATAATACATCTTATTCTGCCTTTATTCCTTTCTCTTTCACCAATACATAATCTCTAAATCTGTTATATAAGATTTCTCTCAAAATCTTTTTGAATAATCCCTTTTTTACTTTTATCTCATGTGTTAATTTATTACCATATTTTCCGGCGTATAAGGTGACTGGGCATATAAGACGACCCCCAACTTTTCTAGTTAAAATGTAGAGTTTGCAATATACTCGCAGTATAAGACTTCCCCTCTTCCAACGGCAGCGTCTTCGGAGCCACCCAGGCTGGGGATGGTTCCCTTTATCTCCCCGATGGTGGAGGGGGCAGGGAGAGCGCGGCTGCAGTGGTGGTGGCGTCTTCAGGGCCTCCCGGGCCGGGGACGGCTCCCTTTATCTCTCTGCCGGTGGAGGGGGCGGGGAGAGCGCGGCTGCGGTGGATAGTTTTCCCCGCCGCTCAGCTGGTCCTCCTCCTCCTCCTCACCCCCCAGCTGGGGGTGGTGGTCTCCAGGCGGCCCGTGGCTCCAGAGTACCCGCGTGTAAGACAACCCCTGACTTTGGCACAGATTTTTCAGGGTTAAAAAATCATCTTATACGCCGGAAAATACAGTATTTATAACCATAATCCCTTTCACTTTATACTAATTATTGAATTCAAATTCACAATTCACTTTTCATTTTTAAACAATATTCAATCTCAATGCTGTTACAATTATAATAATCATCTTTCTTTCCCCATTTTAGCTGCATATTTCCCAAATCTATTAACAATGCTATTTTTGGGCAAATGTCCAATTTTATAGACAATATTTCATTCATTTCCAAAAAAAGCATTTTCCATATTTTCTTTACATTCTTATGTTCCCACCATATATTAAATTATGTTTCAACTTCTTTTTTACATCTCCAACAATCTTTTGGATATTTTGTGTCATACTTAAACGTACCATGGCCATATTACTTTGTAACAATTCGCTTTAATTCTAACTAACATATTTTCCACATTTCTTTGTTTCCCTAGTTTAACCTATCCCTCTTTTTTAAAATTGCCTCATAAATCCATTTCCCAATTTGTTCTTAAAGCTAGTTGTTCAACTTCATATTCCAGCAATAGTTTTTATATTCTACTTACTAAATCCTTCGTTGTTATTTCATTCAGTTCCATCTGTATTATTAATTCCTCAACTGTAAGAGAAAAGAAATGTGTGTGTCCCCCCCCCCCCCCACTCCCACAGAGACAGATGACACATGAGCTAATGAGTGGAGCTACATGAGATAACCAATTGTATAACTTCAGAGACCTCAGAGAATTCCTGTCTGAAGGTTCTGCAGTGGGAAAGGTGTGGTGACATTTTTTGCCTCAGCTAAAGTTATCTAGTCCCAAAGTTTTTGCCCTCCCAATCATACCACTTGGATAGTTTTCTTACTTGCTAATGTTTAAGAAGCACCGTCTGGTTTTTCATGATTCATTTTAGACATCTGAATCTCTAAATCGGTCTGAATGGCTTTGGGCCCTCAGGACTCAGGCAAAGTGGATGAAAACCCTAGATGCTGCATGATTAAATCTGAAATGTTATGCCACTAAGACATCCAAATTGTATTTTTATATGAAATTTTAAAAAGCTGAAGTAACACAATCACAAGGGGGAAAGAGATTATTCTGAATGATGAGTATCTGTTTGTCAGCATCTAAGAAAAAAGAAAAGATAACTTATTTTAGCAATATAGGAGGATAAATCTTTTTCATATCTATGGTCATGGGAGAGGTGAGCTTTGGTATTACGAAGACTCTTCTAATTATAGACTTCAAAAGCAGCCTAATAGGCTGACTAAGATGTTCCATGTTATTTGGCCTGAACAATGAACTATCTTTTATTCTTAAAGCATCTATGAGAGATGGTTTCTATTTTTTTTCTTTGTGAAAAACTCCAAGGAAAGAGATTCTAAGGCCTCTTTTCATACCTTAGATCTCCTGGTTCTCAAGAGTACAGCTTTCCAATCAGTCAACATGTTTTCTTGTCCCATCCTCTGTGGACAAGAACAACTGTTTTCACTTCTGAATTTCCTTCATACCTGTCAACCATCCTGTTTTACCTGGGAAAACCCCTTATTTTTACCCCTCTTCCCACATACCCTTCCCGGTTTATTAATTTCCCCATATTTCACTTATTTTTAAAACAAATATCCTGCAAAGCTGCAGTATTTTTTTCCGGCCACCAGAGGTTGCTGTGTGGCAGGCTCTTCGCTTTTGGAAGGGGAGAGAGAGAAGGTGGGGGGGGAGGGCCTTCTGTCTTTCTCTTTCATTTTTCTCCTGCCAGCCACATGTCCAAGATGGCGGCTGGTCAGAGACACCATGCTGGGACTAGGGATGGGAGTCTACTCTACTCTAGAGGTGAGCAATATTTCATTTATGCAGGGGCAAATCAGCTCTTGGTCTGGGGGCAGAGACTTCTCTCTCACTCTCATGCTTTATTGAGCTGTTTCTGCCCTGCTTTCCGTTTCTAGAGTTCTAGAGTTAACTTGGGAGGGGTGGGGGGGAAGTGTTTGAGATCACTATATGCTAAAGGTAAAGGTTTCCCTTGTTCGAAAGACAGTTGTTTCTAGAGTGCCAAGGTTCGCCATCACAGTCATAGATTCCTACATTATATGAGAGAGAGTGTGTGTGTTCCATTTATGTTTTAGAGTTAACTTGGGAGGGATGGGGGGAAATGCTTGAGATCACTATATGCTAAAGGTAAAGGTTTCCCTTGCTCGAAAGACAGTCGTTTCTAGAGTGCCAAGGTTCGCCATCACAGTCAGAGATTCCTACACTATATGAGAGAGAGAGGGTGTGTGTGTTCTGTTTCTATTCTAGAGTTAACTTGGGAGGGGGTGGGTGGGGGCTGGGGGGAAGTGCTTGATCACTATATGCTAAAGGTAAAGGTTTCCCTTGCTCGAAAGACATTCGTTTCTAGAGTGCCAAGGTTCGCCATCACAGTCAGAGATTCCTACACTATATGAGAGAGAGAGGGTGTGTGTGTTCCGTTTCTGTTTTAGAGTTAACTTGGGAGGGGTGTGGGTGTGGGTGTGCTTGCACGGTTGTGTAAGGGGATCTGAGTTAGGTAAAGGTAAAGGGTCACCCTTGCTCAAAAGCCAATCGTATCCGACTCTAGGGTTCAGTGCTCATCTCTGTTTCAAAGCCAAAGAGCCAGCGTTGTCTATGTCTGCAGACATTTCCATGGTCATGTGGCAGGCATGACTAGACACCAGAGCACACGGAATGCTGTTACCTTCCCACCAAAGTGGTCCCTATTTATCTACTTGCAATTTCATGATTTCGAACTGCTAGCATGGCAGGAGCTGGGACAAAGACGGGAGCTCATTCCATCCTGCAGAACTTGGGAATCGAACTGCTGACCGGGAATACCATTGCTTTGACTATGCAATTTTTTGTTTGCAAGGTGATGCCTCTACTTTTAACTGTGTTCCCCAGGTTTCTCATAGCTTGTTTCCCTAGCATCAGTTGCCTTTTTATTTCACGGCTGCAATCACCATCTGCAGAGATCTTTGATCCTAAGAAAGTAAAATCTGCCAGTCGTATCCAACTCTAGGGTGCAGTGCTCATCTCCATTTACAGCCAAAGAGCCAGTGCTGTCTGTGCTTGCAGACATTTTCATGTCCATGTGGCAGGCATGACTAGAGCCCAGCAAGTCACATGGCTATATTTGGCCACGCCCACAGATTTGGCCACACCCACAGAGGGGTGTTCTATATATATATATATATAATACAGAAAGTGTGACTATATTTAGATGAAGGAGGAATGAAAATTGATGAAAGAAACGCCAATAAGATATGCAGATGACTCTATCTTACTAGCAGAAAGCAGCAAAGACTTTTAACAACTTTTAGTGAAGGTGAAAGAAGAAAGTGCCAAGACTGCAGTTGAAAATCAAGAAGATAAAAATAATACTACAGAAGACCTACATAATTTTAATGCTGATACTGAAGAAATTGAGATAGAGAAAGATTTTTACATCTGGTTCAATTATTAAACTGCAACTAAGAAATCAGTCGACTGAGAAGAATTCAGCAATGAAGGCTTTAGAAAAGATTATCAAGTACAGTAGAACCTCGCATAAAGAGCACCTTGCTGAGAAACTAACTCACTTAAAGAGCAGATTTTTCTCTGAATGGTTGCCTCTCTTAACAAAAACCAACCAAAAATGTGCTTAACAACTAAATCGAGGTTCACAATCCCCTCCCACCCCCCCGCCAGAAGTCACAATTGGTCACTTACAATGGTGTTTCGCTTAAAGAGCAAACTCACTTAAAGAGCAATCCCGTGGAATGCATTATGCTCTTTAAGCAAGGTACCACTGTATAGGGATGTGTCTTTGGAGACCCCATCCACAACATTAAATTCTAGATCATTATTTATGGGTGTGAAAGCTGGTCAGTAAAGAAAACTTACAGGGAAAAATACTTTGTTTAAAATATGGTACTCAAAGAGAGCTTTGTTCAAACCCTGGATTGCCAGGGTCAGTACTGTACAGAAACAGTAATGCTGTTGAAAGTTGAAAGCATCAGGAAGAGAGAAAGACCAAGTATGAAATGGATTGACTCACTAAAGGAAGCCATAAGCTTGAGTTGAAAAATGTTGAGCAAAGCTGTTGAGATCAGGATATGTTGGAGATTCCTCATTCATAGGTCAGAACCATCTTGATGGCATAGAACAACAAGTATCTTCCAAGAAGATATATTTAAAACCCTTACTTAAATCTTTAGATAGCTTTTTAATTCAAAATTTTGGGGAAACAAAGTGAAATAAATTCATGAATAAGCATATTATAAAATCCCCCACCAATGCACAACCAAAACCATATCATTTATATCCACAGGACCATTTGGAGATCTCTAATTCATAGGCTCACCATAGATCAGAGATGACTTGATTGTAAGTAACAACAAAGCAAATAAGAGTACACACTTTTCACTAAAGTAATACTAAAACACAAGTGTTTGCCTAACTTCATTTGACATATTCCGGCCTCACCTGTTATGAAAAGGTAAATAGTGCCAAGATGAAATGGTGCAATTTGATGTAACTGATACCCATTTCAACAATATGTGTGCCACTGACAGAGGCCAAGAGACAGAAGGAACTTGTTCATAGAAGAGTCTTTGGATATCAATTTATGTTAACAGTATAGTCTGCAAATTTTAATATATACAGTATTATCTGATACCTGAAATCCTGGGTTCCAACATCAGGGGAGATGTCGTTGGTCCACGTACCCCAAAACTGGGGTTGGTGGACCCCGGTTCACCTGAAAAGGAAGGACCCCGGTATTTCCCACTTAACAGACTGAGGCAATTACTGTGAGAAAAATAAAAGGATGTTATTTCATTGTTCACTAAGATATCAATGAATTACATTCCACATCACAAGACCACTTTTCTAAAGTGAAAGATCAGGTCCTGAACAATTCAGGACCAGGTATATTTATACATGAAGAATATAGGGGTACAAAGAAGGGCTAGTTGCAGCTGTCACATAGGTAAGGGGCATCATACAAGCAGGAAATTACACCACACAGTCAAGCAATATCGCAAAAAAAAAAAAAAGGTTACAAAAGATTTCAGTGTTTGAACAATTATATAAGCACATATAAGTAGACTTCATAGATGGTAAGCGCACATAAGCATAATCCATAGGAGGTCAAAAGTCCACAAGAGTTAAAAAGATAATAAATCTACATTGACTTCCCAAAGGCTCCTTGGATCAGGGGGACCCTTTGCAAATATCCTGAAGGAGTTGAGCCTCCATTTAGCCATGCCTCTGGGCATGGTGAGGAATGTTGCACCATTGATAATATGCAACAGTCTTATTCTTTTGGTCGGAGTGACAATTGTCCTTTGACTGGAATTCATTTCAAGACAATTGGATTATTCCACAGTCCTAATTAGTGCATGGTAATCTTAATCTGGTCAGATGGCCAATGACATTCCTGACAAGTTTGTCAGACTGTTGTTATTGTCTCTTTGAGAGGGTAATGTATTCCCAGTGTTGCAGGTAAATCTGTTCATTTCCTGGACTAAAAAACACAATCTGGAAGTGTTAGGTTACATATTTCTATTCACATGCCCAACATTGGCACAGCAGTCATGTTGGAAAGCAAGTTCACTCTTTTTTCAGCCTATTAAAACTAACCCAGTCTTTCTACATTGCCCCTATGAAAAGTTATGTATTTTAAAACAATATTTCTATTCTGTTTCACCTCATCTGCTCCCATATGCTGACTGCCATTCCAATGTTGATTGGATTAACAAGGTTTCCCTTTCACTTATTGCCACATGATACTTTGTTAGCATTTGATCAGCAAGCAGTTACCCTGCTGATTATATGAATCACCGCTAGGGGATCTAATCCTCTTCCCCACCTTGGAGTACCAGAAAGGTGGCTTGCTTTTCACAGAGGTCCTGGCCATGCATTTCTATGGAGATTGGGTGTCCATGTTGCCGGGAGCCTACTGGGGGTGGGGGTGGTTGGTGACACCTATATGCTTATGTGAACATGTGTGTGTGTGTGTGTGTGTGTGTGTGTGTGTTGCTTGTGCAACCTTTTTATCATGGACTGGGGCAACCAACGGTTAGAGTGGGTAATCTTTATTACTGACAGCCAAAAACAGTGTTTTCTTATTTCATATTTCATATCTAAGGGCAGATTTTTTTAAAAAAATGGTACCACATGAGATGGAGAAGGAAATCAATCTGTAATTACCTTGAGAGTGGAAAACACTTGGTTGGGGTAAGCCTCTCCTTCCTGCATACTAGAAATTGCCTAGAAATGTATCATCCACAAAGGTTCTGCTGTCTCTGCAAGTCATGCTACTAATATAACCAACTAGCAGATTTTGCCCGGCGGTGCCGGGCATTTTAAAAATTTGTTGGGCAGTTAAGTTTTTTTTCCCCCTGAACAAATGGTGCTGGGCTATGTTCAATGGTTTTTAAAGGTTTTGTGATTTTGTGACTTTGAGGCGCTGCGTCCGTCTGTGGCGGACTTGCGCTCTCAGTTTGTGTTTATTTTTTATTTTTTGTGCGCCGGCTTCC
Source organism: Bradypodion ventrale (assembly GCA_035047345.1). Lineage (NCBI taxonomy): Eukaryota > Metazoa > Chordata > Lepidosauria > Squamata > Chamaeleonidae > Bradypodion > Bradypodion ventrale. The sequence goes on along the minus strand of JAWDJE010000002.1, from coordinate 231,346,041 downwards.
TCAGTGCCGGGCTCTTTAAATGTGGTTTTGGAGAGTGAAGGTTTCATTTGTGTTCTTGAACAAATGGTGCTGGGCTGTTTTTAATGGTTTTTAAAGGTTTTTTGATTTTGTGGCTTAGTGGCGCTGCGTCCGCCTGTGGCGGACTTGCGCTCCCAGTGCTGTTGTTTTTTATTTTATTTTTGTTCATGCAAATTTTATTTTGATTTATTTAATTTAAATATTTTTAATTGTAAATTTAATTTGGTGTTTTATTTTTTGGTTTGGTGTTTTGGTTTTTTTGAGTGAAAAGTGATTTATGGGTTTTTTTGTTTTGTTTTTTGAGAGTATTGTGTATATTTTTGAATGTTGTGCTAACTTATTTTTTGCATTTTTGAATTTTGAATTTATCTTTGCAGTGGCAATGTTTTTGGATGTCTTTTTTCTTTTGGCCTCTGGGTGGGGGTGGTGAGCTTTGCTTCCTCTCTACCATTCTCCTCTTCTGTCCTCTGGGTGTCGCTTCCAGTAAGTGTTACTTCCTTTTTGTTGGTCATCCGAGTTCCTGTCGCCATGAAGTGAAGACGTCTTCATGGTAAGCTCTCTGATTTATTTATTGGGGGGGGGTGAGTTTTTGTTGGGGGGGGCTGTTGTTTTTTGTTTTGTGTTTTTTGTGTATGTGTTTGTGTTTATTTTTTAAAGGTTAGATTTTAGTTTTTGACTGTTTTTGATTGTTTTTGGTTTGTTTTTTGGTGCGTCCTTTTTTTAGGGTGTGTGTGTGTGTACCTTTTGTTCTCATGGGCCATGCTTGGTGGCCCGTGGGAAGGAAGGGCACTTGCGGCGGGGGTGCCTTTTCTTCCCATGGGCCATGCTGGGTGGCCCATGGGTAGGAAGGGCACTTGCGGCGGGGGTGCCTTTTCTTCCCATGGGCCATGCTGGGTGGCCCGTTGGGAAGAAGGGCAGTTGCGGTGTGGGGGTGTGGGTTGCTTTTATTTTTGGCGTGCCGGCTGGCCCTTTGAACGGAAGGACAGCGGTGGCTGGGGTTTTTGTTTGTACTTGTGTTTTTCACGCGCCGCTGGCCCTTTGAACAGAAGGGCAGCGGCGGCAGGGGGGTTTATTTTTTTCCCCCATGGGCAATGCTGGCTCGCCCGTGGGGATGAATGGCAGCGGCGGCGGCTTTTTTTTAGCTTTTATTTTTCACGCGCCGGCCGTCTCAGCGTTCTGCCCGCTAATGGCGCGTAGGACGCTGGGGCTTATAGTTTTGGCTGCGCGTGTTTGGTTTCTGCTGCGGTTTTTCTTTTGCGGCTTTTTTTGATTGGCTGCAGCACGTTTTCGAACATTCCTTTTGCCACACCGCTCAGCCTGATTGGCTCTGGCACGGCGCGGTGAAAGGAACTTTGGGAATTGAAGTTCCCTTTTTTTGTTTGCGACTGGGGGGCTCCTGCCCCCAGGTCGAAAATTTCAACCCGACAGTTACCTGCGAACCCTGTTCGGGCGAGTGAATGGAGGCTCGGACGGGGCTAGTGGGGCCTGGTGCAACATCCTTTGTCACATTCCAACGGTTAACGCACCATTTTATAGGTATAGATTGTTACACTCTTTGCTGTGAACCTTTTGTAGGAATGTCAAGACCTTTAGTGATGTTGACACACAGTTTTAAAATGTTCACAGAAAAGAGTATAGAAATTGACAAAGATATAAATTGTGGCATTGTGGCCCTAAGCATGAGGACATTTGCACATTAATGCGACACTTGGAACAGAGAATTGAAAACAATTATTTCAAAAAGGAAACAAGAGAACGGCATATGGTGAAAATAACTCTAGCAGAAATCAAAAGGAAAGTCAAGAGGGGACAGTTTGCTGTAGGAAAAAAATTAAGCAAGAGGACAATATTAAGCCAAAATATCATGCAGTGCTACAAAACACAGCAGGACGTAAGCGGATCGTACTTTTCAGAGGATGGAAATGGAATGAATAGATAAGATATCATGCTAAATGCATGGCATAACCTGAAAGTCAAAACAATTCAAAGCAACTATAAGCAAACCACAGTGAAAATTTAATCAGCAATACACCGAACAAATCTTTGATTGGATTTCCTTGGCCTTCTCTCTTTTCCTTCTTCTCAAAACCCTTCTCTGAGGGATATTTGACACACATTGACTGGTTCTAAGACAATCTGGAAAAGGCAGCAGTACAGAAATTATTGCACTGACTCATAAGTCCTTGAATTGTGGTACAGGAGTTTGTAAGATTTGCCGACTCTTATCATCATGTGTTACATGTGCAAATTACACTAGGCCTTTGAGGTACTTTCAGAAGTGTCTTCTGCCTAATTGCTGTTTGATAACATGCCCTTGAGGTTGCAACTTAATGTGGCAGCAGTTACATCTATTCAGTAGAGCCTGACATTGTGACTCATGAAACTGTCAGAGAACTGGAAAAGAGCCGGGCAGCAATCGTCTTCACCTGTCAGCACCTACCTGCCTATCCACATAGGAAAACTCTTACAAGGATAATCCAAGGTGTAATTCTCTGCTATAATCTAAGTCTACAGAGATTGGATGAAACTGAAAGCAGCCCAGTTCACTGCCTAACTGTCAGGCCTCGACTAAGAATAGCAATTTGGAGTGAACTAGGAACTGCCAACTGGGAATCCTGACCAAAATGCAATCAGGGATTGATGGAAAACCAACGGGAAGGAAGGTTCTGAGAAGAAATCCAGAATCTGTACCAAAAAACTGAATCACAAGCAGTAGACATATCACTTTGTGTTAGTAACCAATGCTTTGATGCTTCAGAATTCTGGTCCAAAGCTATTCTACACTCTTCTTAGTTGACTTTTTTGAATAGTAGCCATGTTAGTCTGTGTTCGTCTCTCTCTGGATCTTTGTCTTCTAATTTCTCTGTTCCAGAATGGCTTCAATCTACGTGCACACACTATCTAAGACTTGAAAATTGTCATTCTGGTACGGAGAAATTACAAGACAAGGATCCAAAGAGACACAGCAGAAATAAAGTATGTCCATATGTTGGACACCCATATCAAAGGTTTGAATATTATTCAAGGATTTCTGGGACATTATCAAATTTGATAGACAGGTTGTTATGTGCTGCTATATATGTTGTATGTGATATGTTGCTATATCATACCACCTTCACAGAAACATTTCAGTAGAATTCTCATTCACACCATAGGCTGTCTCACAGAACAAAGGATGAGCTCACACAATTGTCAATAGATGCTGAAGGTTAAACTCATTAGCAAATGTCAATACTAGGTGTTTGTCTTGTATCTTCCTGCTATTTGCAATTCAACAAGGTGAAAATTCACAACTAATCCAAATAGCAACCAGAGATCATCTGCTATTAACAGCTGTAAAAGGCTATATTGATTAGTATATTTATCTGTTATGCTAACCAATCACTCTGTACCTCTGTACCTGATGTGTATAAATTGATGCCATTAAGTCTGATTCCTATGTCTTCTTCTCAGTTCTCTCTCTCAAGGTGGTTACCTAGCCACAGTGATGTGCAATATAGTGAACAGTGGTGTATTTCCACTTAAATTAAACTAATAATTTCCAACTGCGATATGTACACATATTAGTTTAAATTAACATATGCAAATTTAATGCAAGCAAGTCTCTTTTTAAAATAAAAAATGTCCTCTTTTCTGATTATATCTGTCTGTTTTGATGATGGAGCAAAAGTCCCTCTACACCTGTGGTTCCCAGTGTGGGACACACACCCCACATGGGGGCATTTTGATTTTTAAGGGGGCAATTCTAGAATGTTATTAACAGTTAATAGGCTTTTAGGCTTCCTCCATGTGAATTGGAGTTCACTTTTTGAATAATAAGAATTATATGTCACTGGGGAGGGGATCAGGATTTTAAAGCTGTTTAGGTGGGGCATGGCCAAAAAAAAAAAAAAGTTGGGAACCACTGCTCTACACATGAACCAGCATATATCATCAGCCACCCTTCCATCATCTACAGGGCAATAAAATACACCAATAACAGAATATATAACTAATTATTTTCTGCCCTTTCATAACATCCAAAATCTGTTGCCTACTTAAGGGGGGGTGGGGGAGAGCAACCCTAAGTTTGAAGTCTCATCTTCTTATATCATGTTCAGAACCAACAATGAATGAACAGGGCTACTAAAAGTTAATAGTGTAAGAAAAGCATGGAGGCACCTGTAACTCAGAAGATGGGATTAAAAATGGAAGAAATGTTTGAAGTGGTAGCTGTGTTAGTCTGTGCAAGCATATCAGAGAGTAAACAAAACAAAACAGCAAAGAAAGGCAAAAAATATTGTGGCACCTTAAAGACCAACTCCTGTATTTAAATGTGAGCTTTCACAGACCAAATCTGATGAAGTGGACTTGGTCCACGAAAACTCACATTTAAATACAGGAGTTAGTTTTTAAAATGCCACAATATTTTTTTGCTGTTTTGTTTACTCTCTGATATACAAATGGAAGGAGTTACTCAGGAATTTCTACAATACCCATCCTGTGCTCGAAAGCCAGTTGTATCTGACTTTAGGGTTCGGTGCTCATCTCCATTTACAGCCGAAGAGTGAGCACTGACTGTGTCTGCAGATGTTTCCATGGTAATGTGGCAGGTATGACTAGATGCCAGAGCAAACAGAATGCTATTACCTTCCCCCTGAAGTATTACCTATTTATCTACTTGCAATTTCCTGTTTTTGAGCTGCCAGGTTGGCAGGAGCTGGGACAGATGATGGGAGCTCACTCTGTCATGCAGCACTCAGGTCGTGAACTGCTGACCTTCAGTTTAGCATCTTAACCACTAAGACATCACAGTTCTGTGCTTACCACCCAAATAACTTCAGAAACCCTGCTACTTTTCACAGATTTTCTGCATGACTGTTCTCTTAGGTCTGAATTAAAGCAATTTGAAGAACTCCCAGTAGAACAAATGGCAAACAAGTTGTACCAAAAGGAAAAGGTCAGGCGATGAAATATTGTCCATCCCTGATGCATTAAAGGTTAATATATGAAAACACCAATAAATATGGTCATATTTTGCTTAAACAAGATAAGTATAGATAGAGGAATTCAAGAAATCAGTCACAAAATAAGACCTTTGGGAGAAACAGGGGTGAATTTTTCCCCCATTCACATTTTTAAGAAGAATTGATCAGATTCAGATTTGCAGGTCCAAAAATGCAAATATTGAGGGTGGGAATAAAACATGATAATATGAGAGATCTACTTTAAAATATGTATGTATTAGGCACACACTTGCACAGAAAGAAAACAGGTAAATAAAGCACAAACAGATATAGAAACAGGATAGCATGCATGAGTTCAGCCACTGTTGTAAATCTGTAAAGATTACGCTCACTGAGGTTCTGAACTAGCAAGGAGCATTCCTGCTATTGTTTGTTTGGTTGGTTGGTGAAAATAACTTTACCCATCCCTTTCCCCCCCAAAAGCACTCAAAATCATGAAAAATACAATAAATACTACTACTACTACTACTACTACTACTACTACTACTACTACTACTACTACTACTACTACTACTAATAATAATAATAATAATAATAATAATAATAATAATAATAATAATAATTTCATGTCAGAAATTATTATGGGTTGAAAGGATTTTTGCAGAAGAAACTCCACTCAGGGAATGCCCAAATGAGGCTCCTTTCATGTCCCCAAAAGCTGGGAGAAAGATGGGCACTCAATCTGTCATGCAGTTCCCAGGTCTTAAACTGTGAACTTGCCAGCCTTCTTCTAAAACATGTGAATTTGTAATTATTTTTGCTGCCCACAGGATGTAAAGGCAGAATTGAATCTACACATGCCTTTTTCCTGTACAACTGGACAACTTATCCTTTCTTCATTTTGGAACAATTTGAAAAGGGGGGTTGATATGGATGTGTTTAGAGATGGGGGTATCTGTAAATTGTGTTTCAGTTATGTAAGCTGTTGGATGTGCTGTTCAGGACCATGGTAACATGCTCCCATGTTGCTTCCTGTGTCCTGATCATCCTCTTTTTTTTAAAAAAATGAATTAAATATATGATAATAGCTCTAGATTACCATATCATCTTATCACTAGGTCTTTGTTCTTATAGAATGAGAAACATCCCGTGTGTTTGGAATGCTGCCACCTTTCCCAAAACACTGTGTAACCCTTTCAAAATGAAGGGCCAACACATTTCATTTCATCTAAATTGTATATTCTACAATGTTGTCTGGGAAACTATGGAGAGATAAATATGGGAAATAATCATAAGAACAAAAACCAAGAACAAAAACCAAGAACAAAGTGATATGGTGACATGGGGCTATTATCATCTATTTAAAATACTTAAAAGCTGGGAGGTGGGAAAGACAGGTGGAGGTGGGATCACAGGATAGAAGAAAAGATCAGAGATTGCAGTTTGGAGTGGAATGCCAATTGCACTGTCAGTGTGGACACTAAAGTTCTGATTTGCTCAAGAAGTCCAATGTGAGCACTTGTTATGATTTTAATCATAGTCGAGGCTATGAATCAAATTGCAGTAGAGCCAAATTTCAACATCGCACTACCCTGAAAGATAGTGAGTGATAGCTGAACTGATCTATAAAGATCTTCTTCTCCCCTAAACACTCCAACCACTGAGGTAGTTGGAAGGACTCAAACTGAGGTGACTATGTGTGATACCTCCCCATGCAGCCACTCTGCCAGATATTTCACGTAAGTGTAAAGAAAAGTGAAAAGCTGGGGTTGTTGTTGCTCTTTCACATTTGCACTGTAGAATCCTCCCCCTTTCTTTCTTGCACAACTCAGTTTGTTTATTGAACAATGTATTATTAGGATTGAACACTTGCATAAATGGGAGTATGCCTGTATTGCTTTTTTTTAAAAATAATTTTTATTAAGTTTTTAATAAACATACAAAAAAGAAAAGAAAACATTAACAATACGTTAACAATACAATACACTAACAAATCCATAGTATCTTACTAACAAACATTACTGTATGCTAGCACATAACAATATCTATACTCATTAATTACTATTTAACTACCAAATATTAAGAGCCATTGTTTCAAAGTCCAAAATGATAGGAAAAAAAATTTTTTTCTGTACTACCACAAATCTTTTTAACAAATAATAATCACCCTGTGAATATGTACAATGCCCGGAGAGTTTATTTTCTACTCAACTCCAAAAACTTCTTTGAAATGGTACTGGTCCTGAACTATCACTTGCCATAATAGAGTGATCCACGAACGGTTTCCATATATTCCAAAATCTATTCTCTTTTAAATTATCTCTTTTAACTTTAATCTCCCATGTCAATTTATCGTTCAATGCTAAACTCCACATTTCTTTATACCATTCTCCAATCTGTATATCTACATCGTTTTTTCAATTTCTAGCTATACATTGTCTACCCGTTGTCAGTGCGATTTCCAATAATTCTTTTTCCTCCTTGTTTAAACCCAAGCTTTCCACATTCGTTAAAAGAATAGTACCCGACACCAACTTAACACTTTTACCCAATATTTCACCAAACTCATTTTCTATTCTTCCCCAAAAATCCCTTATTTTTTTACAGCTCCACCACATATGTTCGTATGTTCCATCAATTTCTTTACATCTCCAACATAACTTATCTCTTTTATTATCCATCTGGTAAAGTCTTAATGGTGTCAGGTACCATTGCCACAACATTTTAAAATTATGTTCTTTAATTCTTACAGACATTGTTCTCATAATCCTCTTTTTCCATTTATTTTTCCATTCAATCTCCCCGATCTTTATATTCAAATTTTGTTCCCACTTCCGTTTCAAGTCCTCCTGTGGATCTGCACCTCTATTCAGTATATTATAAAGCTTGCTTACAAGACCTTTAATACTGCTTTCCCCTTTTCTAATCTTCCTTACCAATTCCTCAAATTCCGTATGTATTCTATCTATCCCTATTTCTCTTTTATATTTTTTATTCCAATTGTCCACCTTTAACTTCTGAAACCAATTCAGATTTAATATCTCAAACATTTTTTCCCGCTCGGCATCAACATCACACGCTTTTAACCAATCCTTCAATAACAGCGTCCCATTTTTATCCAATATTTCCATTTTTTCTTTGTCTAATTTTATTGGGAAACACATCATATCAGTCAATTCCAAAATTGGAGAGAGATTCGGAACCATATCTTTTTTTACCTTCTTCCACACCTCCATGAGACCTTTCATCATAAAATTATTTGACCTTTTCACCTTATCCTTCATTCCCAAAAAAATCAAGTTTCCAATATTTCTATACTCTTTCATTTCCAATTGTTCCCAAATTACCTTTTCTCTTGCCAAGATCTTCACAACATTCTTAACTTGAAATGCTCGATAATATAATAACAAATTTGGCATACCCAAACCCCCTTTTTTCTGAGACCAATACCATAATTTCTTTGGAAGCCTAGATTTTTTACCTCCATTACAAAAACCATTAAACATTTTTTGAAACTCATTAATTTCTTTCTCTTTTAAGTGGATCGCTAGTGTATCGAATAAAAAGTTAATCTTTGGTAACAATATCATTTTACACATGGCAATCCTTCCGAACCATGACAGTTTTAACTTCTGAAGTTCTTGTATTTTATTCTTAAATTCAATTCTCAAGCTGTCATAATTCAATCGTTTGAGTTCTTCTAATTTATTTGAAATGATTATCCCCAAATACTTCAGCTTATCTTTGATTTGTATATTAAGTGTCGACACCGTGCTACCCATCTCGCTCGGTTTCAAATTGCACAACATCAATTCAGATTTGTCCCAATTTATCTTTAATCCAGTTATAGCTTGAAATACTTGTAGATGATCTTTAATCCTATCCATCACCTGCTCCGGGTGCTTCACCATATGCAATGTATCATCTGCATACATACTCACTTTATTACCCATAATCCCTTCTATATTTGAATCCTCCCTTATACTTTTAGCTAAAATCTCCATTGCCATTATAAACAAGATAGGAGATAATGGGCAACCCTGCCTAGTACCAGCCTCTAGCTTTACCACATCCGTAAGCTCCTCGTTTACTCTAACCTTGGCATTTCCTTTTTGATATAGTAAATCTATAACCCTGTTAAATTTATCCCCGAACCCATATTTTCTAACTATTTCCTTAATTGAAGACCACTGCAATGAATCAAATGCCTTAAAAATATCCAATGATAGTAATCCCACTTTTTCCTTTGTTTGATTAACATTGTCTATTAAATCTAATACCCTTCTAGTCAAATCCGCCATGTGTCGTCCTTTTAGAAACCCAACTTGATCAACATTTATATATTCCCCCATAAAACTATTTAAACAGTTAGCCAATATTGCCGTGAAGATCTTCGCATCTTGATTTATAAGCGAAATTGGTCTGTACGAATCCACTCTTTCCAAATTCTTACCAGGTTTTGGCAAAAGAACAATTGTAGTGTTATACCATGAAGTCGGGATTGATCCTCCATCTAGTATATAATTATATAACTTCACCAATTTCGGGACCACCACCTCTTTAAATTCTTTGTAGAACTCTGTTGATAATCCATCATCCCCCTGGGCTTTCCCTATCTTCAATCTGCTTATTACCCCCTTAACCTCTTTATCAGTTATCTTTTCCTCCATTTTCTCCCTATGCTCTTGTTTTATCCCATTCCCTAACTGCCTCTCCAATATCCTTTTAAGCTTTTCCATATCTATTTCTTTCTTTGCATATAACACCTGATAAAATTCCCTAACTATTTTACATTTATCGCTATTCTTATTGCACCTTGAACCTTGCCTGTCAACTAACACCCCAATTTCTCTTTTTTCCCTTTTAACCTTAGCTGCTCTTGCTAATAGTTTTGAGTTCTTATTACTAAATTCAAAATATTCTCTGTTTAAATAAATCAAATCTCGTTTAACTTTATCAATATCTTTACCCATTACTTCTGCCTTGAGTCCGTGTAATTTCAAGAGAATTTTTTTATCTTTACTTTTTGCGTGTTCTTCCTGTAATTGTTTTATTTCCCTTTCTTTTTCTAGGTGTTCTGCTTTATACTTTTTATATTTGTGGCTTGCCAATTTTATGCTTTCCCCCCTAAAAACTGACTTCATGGTATCCCATACAATGTTAAAATTAACCTCATTATTATCGTTCCATTGCCAACTTTCTTTCCAGCTTTCCATAATTGCCTCTTTGCTTTTCTGATCTTTAAACAAATTAGGATCGTACCTCCAATTTCTAACTCTTTGAATATTTTTTTGTGCTTTCAATTCCAAATATACTTTAGCATGATCTGATTCCTTAATAATCCCAATTTCCGTACCTTCTATGTCCCCAATTAAGTTTTCCGACAGAAAAACGTAATCTATTCTCGAGTAGGTCCCATGTACATGCGAAAAAAAGGAATATGCCCTTTCCAAACCTTTAAACTCTCTCCACGAATCCTTCAAACCCATAACTTTCATCCATTTGTCCATTGCCTTCCCTTTCACACCCATTCCACTTCTAGCTATGTTTGTGCAATCTAATCCTGACCTAATCAAATTAAAATCACCAGCCACAATAGTTTTTGCAACGTTTTCCAACTCCACTATTTTCCGAATTTTTTCAAGAAACACTACTTGGTGGTCATTCGGAGCATAAATATTTACCAACAATATTTCCTCATCCTCCACTTTTCCTCTTAACAACAAATACCTACCCTCTTGATCAACAATCTTTTTTGTGATTTCAAATCCTAACTTTCTAGAAATCATAGTTGCCACCCCTCTTGCTTTGGATGTTCCAAACGCCATCTCATAATGTTGCATCCAACCCAGATAAAGTTTATTCGTATCTTTTGATTTCTGATGTGTTTCCTGTAAAAATAAAATATCTGGTCTATCTTTTTTCAATGCCGATTCCAACCTCCGTCTCTTAAGAACAGAACCTGTACCTTTCACATTCCATGATATTATTTTAATACTACCCATAACCAAATTCTTCTCCCAACTTTAAACTCTCCATCGGGCGTGCCACCAACAACCCTTCACCATACCAACTACATAAAACACACACTTTCACTCTCCCCACCTTCCAACGAAAAGTCGCCTCTGTCAACCAAAGAGGGGAGAGGGGGGACCTGCAAGATGCGCCCTACTGCCGGCGCTATGCGCTATTTACCCATTCTACCTCTATTAGGTACTTAAGATTACTACTATCTAATGCTCATTGTTCCTTACCTATCTCCTCCTCCACCATGATCAAGGACGGCTCCTCCTCCTCCTCCCCTCGCTGTGGTGTTCCACCTGTTGCCCCACCGGACTCCTCCCTCCCATATTCCCTCCCCAAAGCTCCAGAATCCATCATTTCCTTCTTAAGATTTTTCCATTCTTCCGAGTTTACTTGTACCAATCCCAACAAACTCAAATATTCCAATGGATTAGTGCCTTCATCAATAACTTGCATTCTTTTATCATAGAAAAAGCGCAATTGTTGTGGAAATCTCCAGTTATACCTTATGTTTTTACTCATCAATAATTTAGTAACAGGCCTCATCTTATACCTCCATGTTCTTTATTTTAATGAAATATCATTGTAAACTTCAACATCTGAACCATCAAATTTCAACGCGTCAGGACCAACTCGTTTCAGATGAGCCATTACTTTTAATTTATCTGCCCAATTTGTGAATTTAACCAGCACATTTCTTTGAACCACTCTCCCTCTTCTTGGACCCACCCGGAATACACTTACAAAATCCTCCTGAACAAATTCCTTCCCCATTTTTAAACCATTTAACCACTGAACCACCCTCTCTCTTAACAAATCCGGAGTGCGTTCTGGCACCTGACGGATCAGAATGTTCTGCTTTCTCATCATATCTTCCACAGCATCTATCTTCCTTTCCTGTTCCTCCAATTTTAGCTTGTTCTCCCGCACCACCTCCTGAGTCCCTTTTACTTCCTTCTTTACAGCATCCACTTCGGTTTGAACCAATTTCAGCATTCCCTCAAATTTATTCAAACTTAGATCCACCTTTTTTGTATAATCTGCCAATGATGACATCGTCTTGTCTTGCCTTTTAAATATTTCATTTCTGTCTTTCACCCTTGAAGCCTCATTTTTCTCCAATTTTTGCATCAACTTGCCAATTTCCACCATAATTTGAGTCTGATCCAATGGCACTGTGGGCTGGGATGATGACTGAGCAGATTCATCCATTGGTGCTTTTTCATTCTTCTTAGGCTTTACAACTTGTTCTTCTTCCTTTGCTTTCCCTCTTGTACCTTTATCCATAATAATGCAATATATTTCAAAACCACTGCTGCAGATCGCTGTAACAGTTTGTCAATGCAATAGAGCTTACAACACTGCAGCCATTGGTTCCACAGATACAGCAGGAAAGTTCTTATGTCAGCAGAAGATCCAAAAATTACTGCAATCCACAACGATAAAACAGAAGGAAACAATTCTCCCAGCAGGCAGTTTGAGAAAGAGGAAAGAAAAAAAAGGGGGGGAAGAGCAATAAAAAATATTAATCCACAGTGAGTCCGTTTCCCCAAAGCAAATAATCCAATCAGGCATCTTCCAATCACAGTGAAGGAGCTTCAGGGGAACAGTCAGCCCAAGTTTCTTCTTTAAAAAAAAAACCCCCGAGCCAACCGAGAGAGAAAAGAAAAAAAAAAGGGGGGGGAGACCAGGAGGAAGGAAAACCCGAATCCAACCAGCTTGGGGACGAGGTGAGGGGCAGTATATTCCACAATAAGCAAACAAATATTTGCAATCCACACGGTGAAGGGAGCAAACAATCAAAACCACCTAATCCTTCCTTTGAAGTGGACAGTCAAAGCGCCATTTTCCAGCAAGTGCTTGAACTTGTGGGGAAAAGAAAAAACCCCTTTCTCCTTCTGAGGAGCGAGGCCGGGAAACTCACAATCTTTCTCCAATAGTCTAGCCCAGACAAAAGTAATTAATCCACTTTGTTGTCAAAACGTGGCACGGTCTTCTGGCGTGTAGAAAAAGAAAAAAACCACCCAAACACAGTCCCTTTCATTTTTCCAGGACCGTCGCCATTACAAAGCAAGTTCTTACTTTCAATCGTTTCTCCCCTCTTCCATTTCAGTGACCAAGCTCCTTTTTAAAAAAAAAAAATCCCAGCCGGCTTTAAGATTTATAGCTCCAGTCAAGCTCCAGTCAAGCACTTACATATAAATTACTTTCACGTCCAGCAGCTCCTTGCCGATTCCAAAGCCAATTCCAAAGCATTTCTCAGCAGTTTCACTGGTCCCGTCCTCGGCTCCTGGCAGAAAAGCCGTGACTACAGTCGCAGCTTCAACCACCAGAAAACCTCCCGAACTTCAACCATCCAGCCTCAAAAGATCAACAAACTTTTCAGGAAGACAGGCAAGGATCTTATCTTTAGAATTTACCACTTTAAAATTTCTCCAATCCACTCCGTCACATTATTTACCACTTTGTTTAGCGCGAGCGTCCGAAACTAGATGTTACTCAGCGGCCATCTTGGCCAGCCCCCCGCCTGTATTGCTTTTGTGCGGACTTTGACTCATTAGATTTTATTGTTCTACAGCAGGAGTTCTAAACCTTTTCTAAGCCAGGGGCCAGGTCATCTTCATCAGACAACTTTGGAGGCCAGATGGCCATTTTGCCCTTCCTTCACCACATGGCACTTCCAGGTGTGGTGGAGGGGGCAGAGGGGCACGTGAATGGTGCCATGGGCTGCATCCAGCCCACAGGTCACAGGTTGAGAATCCCTGTTCTAGGGGGAATTTTTTTTCTTCCCCTCTTTTTTTGTCTGTGTGGTGGTGCAAATCCCACTGCCTGCTGAACTCCCGGCAATTGTTAACAGGTTGCCTATGGGCAGAAGTATAATGCTCCCATCTACCATATCCTCCAGATAGATTTGTACTGTGCAGCCACTGATCATCCTCCTCCATGATAGCTTTACATATTTTCCCCATTTGTGGCAACAGGGTTTTCACAGAGATCCATAAATCCACACATACTTTGGTTGGAGTGCCATCAAAAGAGCTCAAAGCAACTTGGGCATGTATCAATCTGCATTAAGGCATCAACTGGATCAGGATGGGCCACTGTATATCTCTCATATCATGTCATTTATATCATATACTGTATATCCAGCTCATCCTGCTGAACAAAGAAACTGCACAGTGCAATCTGCTTTCCCCCCCTGACAGAAATGGGGAGGACAGAAGTACCATGTTGATGGGCATATTATCACAACAGAGGGTTGCTATGGTATAACTTGGAGAAAATGTGCTGAAATTGAGTTTCATTACTGTATCAGCAGTAAAATTAAAGTACATCTATCATCAGAGCATCTGCCACTAAAAACGTGTCAAACAGGATGATGTTTAAAGTAAAGGGAGGTTTTACACCACCAGTAAATATGTATTATTACTGTATCAGGGAGTGAACTTGACAACAGCTGGATTTAATCTGCTCCCCTTTGTTCCATTTCAAATTAGATTTCTTCTTGTACACATCCATCCGATGTAGTCCTGCAACATTTTAAAAGAGTGCCAATATATGCAATTCCATCTTTCTTTCTTTCTTTTACTTTGCAGTGGTTTGCTAGATGTTTTTGATCCTAATTGCGCCATGAAAATTTTTCAAGTTTGTCATTCTGTGTACCCCATCTGCTGAATGATAGACTGGCACAGTTTGATTTACATCTTAAGAATGTACTAATAATTTGCAAATGCCCTAATATTCAAAATGGAAAGAATTTGAAACTTAAGATATTGGCTGGAATCAACCTAAGGACTACACAATGTAGAATGGACTTTTTGTGTGTATGTTTAGCCAAGTGGAAAACTTTATGGCATTAAATAGATCAGGAGACTGACAGGTTTTTCCTGCTCTGATTAGCTTTTTCAAAATATAATTTCATGCACAGTTTTAGCTTTATTATATTAATTTATGTACAATAGCACAGACATAAAATTGCAGCATTATAATAAGCCATTAAAAGATCTGCAGTACGTAGACACCTCAAAGTCCAAATGCATAATCATCTTAATTAACTGTGCAAATGTAAAAAACTTTCATTTCTCCAAACAAGTGAAACAAAAAATACCAGCCATCACTGGATCCTCTGTGAATCTCTGCTGAGGAGATCATTCTTCACTTGCCTCACTTGGAAGGGAAGAAGGATTTTAAAGAAGAAACTCTGTATCTGATGAGCAATAGATCTCTCTGTAAATTTGTGTGATTTTATTTTGTTTATGGTCAGCTCTTGTTAAGCATTAGCACAGTAAGGCATCCATAAGGAAAATAAAATAAAAGAGCAAACAAGGTTTTCTCCAGCTCCAATTCCAGTTGTCATGCTGGGACATTCATCAGACCTCCCATCTTCTGGCCTCGGTGCTAAGGGGGAACTTTCTCAAAGTAGCTCATGTTGTGTTACTTCTCTTATTCCATAGAACAGAAGAGACTGTATGTAGTTCTAAACTGAGAACAAACTCGAATTAAAATGTAGTATGGCCCTGCTGGCACCATGGGATGACAATCCCATTGGGAATTTAACAGTTACATAAAATTCAACTTACATAATGATTTTGTGCTGAAACCATGTCCCGATTTACACGACTTCCTATGGGTTTGCTTCAAGTTACAAAAAGATTCTTTTCCCTATGGGCTTGCTTTGAGTTACATAAAAATTCATTTCCCTATGGGTTTGCTTCGATTTACATAAAATTTCATTTTTCCTATGGGTTTGCTTCAAGTTATATAAAAAACAAATTTAAGCAAAAACCTATGGAACGGACTTTTTTTTTCGTAAGTAGGAGTTTTACTGTATATATAAGCAGTTACAAATGGACATGCCAGAGAAGAAACTCACAGTCATAAAGAAGGTGTACATAAATCACCTTATATAGCAGGTGCTGAAACATAGGAATTCTGATAGCAAGAATCCACACACACACACACACACACACACACACACACACACACACACACACACACACACACACACACACACACACACACACACACACACACACACACACACACACACACACACACACACACACTGAAACTATTTAACACCCATGAACTAATCCAGTCTCTCATCCACAACTCTGGGGTCTACACAGTTGCCCAGAAGAATCCTCTCCAAGGAGGTGGGAAGAGGGACTGAAAGACTACTTCAATAGCACTCAGCTGCCACCTGTTGGAAGCCAGTAACAACGCAACAGTAATTTTCATGGGTTTAGTAAAACAATTGATGATTGGGGTTTTCCTTGCGTGAATTAGACATTTTTAGATCAATGTTAGCAAAGTATTTCATTGCTTGTAAGGTGCTACATCAATCATTTATCTCATGACACTGGATTAACAATCTTCTAATATGCTGTATTTTACATTGAGTTTCTCTGCTTTGTATCATAATTTATCCTCAGTTTAGAAAAATAATATTCAACTAGACAAGCACAAGGTGTAAATTTGAGCTACCTTGTGTGGAATCAGGTTTATCTGACAACCGCTCTGTGTATGTTGGGGACCACGACTTAAACATAGTACACACTCCCCTACTCAATATAGGATGCCTTCAACTAGAGCAACGTGTCTTCTAAAAGTAGGATACACAAGATTGCTACACCCTTGGCAACCCTGCAACCAGGCACCTTTGTCAGTGAGGATGATGGGGGTTGAACCTCAGAACTTCTGGATACACTACTACCATCTGTCACTGTGCTGTGCCCCTCTTCCGCAGTTATTGTGTCACAATCTGGGGTTTTAAATGGCTGTTTCAGGCACAGCAGAGAGGATTCAAGGTTGCATAAATCTGTGAGCTGTATGGGCAAAGAAACAGGCTGGCTCCTACCTTTTCCCCCCTTAACTTTAAACCTTTCTTTTTTAAATGCCAGATTCAGTTCCAAATATAGTGGGACCTCATACAACAATTTTAATCTGTTCCATGGGGCTCGTTGTTCTACAAAACAATTCCTATACGATGCATGTATCGTATAGCGATTTTCCCTATGGGATGCATCGTGCAATAATTTTTTTGCTAAGTGGTTTTTCCCGTTGAAAAATTGTTGCAATTTTTTTTCCCATATGGAAAATTGTTATGTGGGAGGCCATTTCCCCCCAAAACCTAATTGTTATATGATTTTGTTGCTATACGGGGCAATTGTTGTATGAGGTTCCACTGTGTTGGCTATCCTCATGGTGACTGGCCATGAAGATTGTCCTGGAACCAATATAATTCTGTGGCTTTTCATTTGCCATCCATGTTGCAGCATGACACCTGTACCACTGATCTAGTTCTTGAGTCACTTTCTGGTCCTGAGCCCTTTTGGCACACAAAGGCCTCCTCAGGCCCAGGACAGTATGTATGAAACTACTGCCCTCCATCAAGATGGATTCAAGTGGGATTTAATGCACTTGGGGACCATCACCCTTCCCTGTGGACTTCGGCACCAAAAGTCCTCAGGGTTGTCAGCTTAGTTAACTGCCGCTTGAAGATCAGCATTGAGTCACCGATAGTATGGTCTACTGTATTACCATTGTAGGATAATCAAGTTAGACATTTTAAAACCCTACACTGTTCTGAATATGAAGATACTTTCAAGTTTTGGTAGTTTCTTATCAACAATGAACTGAAATATAATCCTAATGCATTCTTACTGGTTGTTGCAGCATTTTCCTTATAATTCTTCTGCTATCACACACACACACACACACACACACACACACACACACACACACACACACACACACACACACACACACACACACACACACACACACACACACACAGAGCTCCTTAAATCTCTTTATTCTTTGTCTATTCATAGCCTCAGCACCAACTCTTCATCCTTATCTCCAAATTCCTTCAGGACTGTTCTAGCCCCTACTATGTCTTTGAACTCATTTCTAAATTGGCCCCTTATTATGTTCTTCCTTTCTTCAGTTCCATAGATCTCCTGCACAAATAAACTATTCTGCCTTTTTCACCTTACTGTCCTTTTGCCAAGTTTGAAAAATTACTGTTTTATATCACAACTGCCAGAAATTAACAGTTCACATGGACCATATAATTCCTTTCCTATTTTATTCTTTTTACAAGGCTGTGAGGTAAGCTGATTTGAGAGACATAATTGACAAACCCTAAGTTCATGATGGCTAACCTTGACACTCCCGCTGTTCTTGGACTTCAATTTCCAGAAGCTCTGTGTACGTGCATTAAACCCATTTGTGTGGATTCACAGGGATCTGGGATTCTGGGAATTGAAGTCCAAGAAAAGCTGGAGAACCAAGGTTTGCCATCACTGCCCTAAGTCATCCAAAAAGTTTCATGAATAAGAAGGTGCTTATACTCATATTTGCCTGTCCCTGTTGCAATTTTATCTACAACCTTGCATGCTGCCAGTAGTTGGAATGATTGAGAGAGGCCTTTTACTAGGCTGAGGTAATTATCTATCCAGCATTAACATTTTGAATTTAAAGAGAGCCTTGCCTCTCTCTGCTTCTTTCCCACTCTTGGTTACTTGGTGTCAGTTAATTTGTTGCTGTTCATCTATTTGGTTGGTTGCTAGGCTGTGTGCAGTAAATAAAGCAGCAAGCACATGTCTGTAATATTAAGTACTAGCAAGGGTTGCCCGGCGTTGCCGGGCTTTCCCCCCCATGTTTTTTAATTAAAAATGAGCCAATTTTATTTTTGCAATAGTTTTACATTGTTTTGGAAGGTTAAATTGTGTTGTTTTTTTTTTTAAATTGCTTAGTCTGTAATTTTAATTTTTTAAATGTTTATTTATGTTAAATTTGTTTGGCTTGGCTGTTATTAACTGTGATCTGGTTTTTTGGGTTTTTTTGAGGATTAATAAAAGAAGAAAGTTTGATATAATAACTCAGCACAGGATTTTTTAAAGTTTCTATTGTATTTGATTGACATATATTTGTGATTTGTGTGAAAGTGTGTTTAGTATAATTTTTTTTACTTGTTTTTGTTGGTGTGATCTTTTGTGTATAATTGTGAATTTGTGTTTTGTTTGGGGCTGTTGTGTGTTTTTGAATTGTTTGTGCTATTGTGGCCAGCAGGTGGTGCTGGTAGGGGTTTATGTATTTTGATTTTTGTTTCTCTCCTGGCCTCTGGGTGGAGCTTCTTCTTGTAAGTAGGGTCTTTCTGTATTCATTTCTTTTCCAGTCCTGGTGGAGGTAGCACCTATTTTGGTACATTTGTTTGTTTTCTTTCTTTTGTGTGTGTGTGTGGGCGGGGGGGGGAGTTGGAATTTGTATTTTTTGTCTGTTTGTTTTATTTTTGATTCTGTCTTTGTTTACTTCTTATTGTTTTTGGTGTTTTTGTTTTTGTGTATTTTTGGCTGTGTTTGAGTGTTGTTAGTAATTTTTAAAAAATTATTTATTTGGTGGTGGGGAAGGTACGTGGTCGTTGGGGGTTAGGAAGGATGGGCTAGGTGGTAGGGAGGGGGGCTTTATTGTTTTATGGTGCTTTGTTTGTGTGGAGTTGTGAAAGTAGTTCGGGGTTTCCCCTTTAATATCAGTGGGTGGGGCTTGCGACCCCCCTCTCCGCTGGCTTTTCTAGGGTTGGGAGGTTTGTGGGGAGAAAAGGGTAATGTTTCAAAAACCCTTCTGGACTCAGGACACCAAGCACAGTGGATCGATTCCCTCCCCCCCTCCTTAAAACAACTCCGTTTTTAAAGAGTAGAAAAGACGGAGTTTTTTTTAAGGAGGGGGGTGGGAATCGATCCTCTCTCCCTGGTGTCCAGAGTCCAGAAGGGTTTTGGAAACATTCCCCTTTTCTCCCCACAAACCTCCCAACCCTAGAAAAGCCAGAGGAGAGGGGGGTCGCAGCCCCCACCCACTGATATTAAAGGGGAAACTCCAGGCGCCGTGGGTGAGGGAAAGAAAGCTGGCTGGTGTGTGTTTGGCTGTGACGTGGTGAGTTGTTTTTCTTTTTAATTTTTTGGGCACCGTTTTCCTCAGCGTTCTGCGTGCTCATGGCGCGCAGGACGCTGGGGCTTGTAGTAATGGGTTGGTGCTTTCTGTGTGTGCTGCGTTTTTTTAAAATGGTTTTGTTTTGATTGGCTGCGGCGCGATTCCGAACGCTGCGCCGTGCAAGAGCCTCTCAGCCTGATTGGTTCTGGCTCGGCGCGGCGCAAGGAATGTTGGGAAGTGAAGTTCTTTCCCTTTCTTGCTGTTTGTGGGGCTGAGGCCCCCGTGCCGGATTTTTAAATCCTTCGTTGACCTGCGTAGGCAATTCGCCCGTGCGCACGAAGGGTGGGTGCGGGTCAGTAGGGCGATGCATAGCAACCTATAGCCAGTTCCAACGGTGAACACTTGGATTTATAGGTTAAGATGTGTAAGTAAAAAAAGTTTTATTTTTTCTCCTGCAAAGGTCTCAGAGTAAATTATTTAGATTTTGCCTGCCAGAAAAAATGAGGACTCTGGGAGACCCGTAGTTATACTCTTTTGTGGGTATCTGCACGGATACTATGCAGCTAAAGCAGGGGTTCCCAACCTTCAGGCCGTGGCACCATTTCATGTGGCCTGCCGCCGCTGCTGCCGCACCCAGAAATGGAAGCAGATTGTTTACGTCAGTTGTAAAATGCACCTGTGCATGTGTAAACATGCCCACGGCTGTTGTAAACATGGAAGTTGGCACAGTTATGACAATCGTAAATGCACCCACTTCTGCTTTGGGGAGGGGGGGCATGGTCTGGCCTGCTCAGCTGTTTGAGGTGTGTTGTTCTGCCCATGGCATAAAAAGGTTGGGAACCCCTGAGCTGAAGTGCATTTTATCAGAAACTAGCTGATTACCCGGCCTTGCTCGGGGTTTTTTCTTTTCTTTAAAGGAAGTATAGTTCTGCTGGCATGTCCTGCCTTGTAGTTCTGCTTTCTTAATCACTGCCTCTGCCATCATTGCCTGCACTATTGTCACTGGCTGCATTATCATTCTGCTGCCTCTGTTAACACCTCTGTTATCACCTCCTGTGTTGTTGCTGTGTGTCTTGTGATTTTGCTGCCTGTATTGTTTTGTGTGTTGTTTCCTCCTTTATTGTTGCTGGCAGGCTTCTTGTTCAGCTGAACTGTGGGTGTAGATGCATTATTTGTAATTTAATGTAAGACTTGCTGATAAACAATATTTTTAATTTGACTGTCAAGAGCAGGAATAAATAAATTCATGGATGATACCACTCTTGAGCATGAGTCGCATTGTGGTGATTGTATTTTTACTCTCAGGCCAAACCCATTGCAAGGAACATCTCTATTGTGTTGCTGACATTCTTGTATTGTATGCCTGGTTTTGAGGATTTCTTTCTCGAGCATGAGGTAATTCAATCCTTTTAAGCAACTGAGATATGTGCCCAGCAAATCTCATTGAGTTGAATTGAGCTTTATTCCAAGGCCAAACACATTGCAAAGGAGCTTACACTTCCACCATGAGAGGAACAATATCCTAAAAGGGTGAGAGGATGAAGGGGGCAATCATAAGGTGACCAGCCTCGCTCTTAAACTGTTGCCCTCTTCCCTCCCTCTTCTGAGGGGTCAAACAAAAGGCTGCAGTGGATTTTTTTTCCTCCCCAACCACCAGAGGAGAGCGGACCATTCCATTGTACCACCCCACAGGGTGCCACTATTCCATTTTGTCCCCCATTTCCCTCCCTTCTATGTTTCACAATATCCCAACACCATCCTGATACTTTAACAATAATAACCCATCGAAGGAAAGAATAAAAACAGGTTTCTTTTCTTTTTAAATACTTTTTTTATTCTTCAGCTCCGGGAAAGGATCCCCCCTTGCCCTCTTTCCTCCTATTCTGAGGACTCTAAAAAATTGGCTCCAGTGGTTTGTTTTTTCCTCCCCAGCCACTGGAGGAGAGTGGTTTGTTCCATTGTACCACCCCATGGGGGTGCCACTATCCCATTTTCTCCCCCATTCCCCTCCTTTCTCTGTTCCACAATATCCCAACACCATCCCGATACTTTAACAATAATAACCCGTCGAAGGAAAGAATAAAAACAGGTTTATTTTTGTTTTAAATATTTTTTTATTCTTCAGCTCTGGAAAGGATCCCCCCCTTCTAGTGGTGGTACATGCTTTCTCTCCCATCAGTGGGGGTGTCCCCTTTGCATCCCATTTTGTGGGGCATAAACCCTCAAATGGGTTTTAAGACCTCCACAGTGCTGATCTTGCAAACCCAAGGTAGGTGTGTGCCAATTTTCAGCAAGATTGGTCCAGAGGTGTGGGTTCCTTTAGAGCACATACAAGACCACACCTCTGTTTTATAGATATAGATTCAAAATTTTGCAATAGATTTTATTCAAGAGGAAGCCATCTTGCACTGTTTGATGGACAGCAACCATGTCAGCTAAGGTCATGCACCCTGTTGTGGCTCCAACATCATTATATGGCAAGGGGGGTGAAAAGCAGTAAAAAAAAGACAATTCGCTTTCATTTCAAATTAGCATGCATGAGGCAAAAGCGTCTTATTTTGAAACTAAAAAGGTTTATTATACAAGTAACAAAACAGTGGAGTGTGCCTTTGTTCTCTGCCTCCTAAGTAGCTCAGTATTTTATTTAGTAGATATTAGATGCATATTGGCAAATGCAACATCCCATGGGTTGTCACTCAGGGCCTCAAAAGGAAAGCAGTTACCTAGCATTGCCCAATAATAAGATTGTGGCACAATTTGTGCCTGAGATTTGCAATCTTTCCTACACTCCTTACACTATATTTTAGAGTCCCTTTTGGACATTATTGAAGGAAGTGAAATAAACAAAGATGGAACCTTATTATATCACCCTCTCCATTTCTCCCTTGGGTCACCTGAAACAATCAACAAGTCTGAAGAGTTTTTGCTCCGCGTGACAAGATCAGACCTGTCAATTATCCCGCAATGGTCGGGGAAACCACGTATTTTAATCAAACTGCCCGCTGGCCTCCCGATTTTTATTTACCCCCGTATTCTCCCGTATTTTTTATTTTTGCCTGCACGGAGCTCTGGAGTGAAGACTGGCACTGGCAAAAGTCTCCTCCCCCAGAGCTCCCTGCCTGCAGGCAAGCCTCCAGACTGGGAGCGAAGTATCGCGGGATTTGGGATTGGGTTTGGGGGAGAGACTTTCACCTCTTGGCTGCTGCTGCGCAAGGAGGCAGCAAAGGGTAAGTAGCAGTAGCCTGTAGCAGCTTAGCTTTTCAAATCTCTTTCTTTCCTGCAGCCCCGGAACTTCTTGGCGTTTTGCATGGGTACGTTTTAATCCTTATTCCCCTTTTTATCCTTATTTCAATGGGGGTGGGAGAGGAGGAGCCATCAAAAGAACCCCCACCCCCACTGAAATAAGGATAAAAAGGGAAATAAGGATTAAAACGTACCCATGCAAAACGCCAAGAAGTTCCGGGGCTGCAGGAAAGAAAGCAATGTGGAAAAGCTCTGCTTACCTTTGTTTCCTTGCTTGGCTTGCCGAGGTGAAAGTCTCTCCCAATCCCCAATCCCACGATGCTTTGCTCCCTGTCCAGAGGCTTGCCTGCCCTGCAGAGAGCTCTTTGGACTCTGGAGCTGCCTGGGGGAGGCTTCCTTTGACTGCCCCTCCCTCTTTCCCGGCACCATTTGGGGGTGATGGGGGAGAGCAGCAGGTTCTCATGACTGGTTTGGGACCCCCAGATGATGATGATGATGATGACGAGGACTCATTGGGAGTATAGACTTCCCCTGACTCTCCAGCAAGGGGGGGGGCAGGGACGTTGGGAAGGGAGAGGGAAAGGAGGGGTCTTCTTCCTCTCCTGAAGGATTCATGAGGGACCCCCTTTTTAAATTAAATTTTAAATCTCTCTTTCCCAGGCAGAAAGAGAGGCTGCCTCATTCCCCCCCCCCCCCCGCCCCTTCTCCATGTATGAAAATGAATTTCTGTATTTTAAATAAATGTCTGTTAATTTATTTTTCCCTATTGTGTGTGTTGTGTGTGTTAGTGTAGTTGGTCCTAATAAGGAAAGGGATTCAAAATGAGGCATGGAAGGAGGAGGAAGAGTGGGTGGGAAGAAATATTCTGTGTATTTCTCCACCAAATAGAAAAACCCTGGAAAGAGTCACAAAATCAGATTGGCTTGACTTGATGTTTTCTTTCTTTCATTTCCTTTTTCCTTTTTCTCATTCCTTCCTTTCCTTCTATTGCTTCCTTCCTTTTTCTTTCTTTTTTCCTTCCCTTCTATTCCTTTCTCCCTTTCTTTTATTCCTTCCTTCCTTTTTCTTTTCCCTTCCTGCCTTTCCTTTTATTTTTCCTTCATTTTCCTTCCTTCCTTTCCCACATTTCCCTCTTTTCTTTCCTTCTTTCTTCCTTTTCCTCACTCTTTCCTTTCTTTCTATTCTTTTCTTTCCTTCTTCCTTCTTCCTTTCCTGCTTCTTCTTTCCCTCCTTCCTTTCCTTCTTTCTTTCTTCCTTCCTTTCCTTCCTTTCACTCCCTTTATTTCCTTCTTTATTCCTTTTTCACTCTTTCCCTTCCTTCCCTTCTATTCCTTCCTCCCTTTCTTTTCCTTCCTTCCCCTCTTTCTTTCATTCCCTTTTTTCATTTGTTCTTTCCTTCTTCCTTTCCTTTCTTCCCCATTCCTTTCTTCATTTTCCTTTCTTTTTGTTCCCTCCCTCCTTTCTTTATTCCTTCCTTTCTATTCCATCTTTCCTTTCTCTCTTTCCTTCCTTTTGCTCCTTCGCAGGAAAAAATACAATCACTTAAATAAAGAATTTCAAAGAAAAGCAAGGAGAGATAAGGAAAGCTACCTAAATGAACAGTGCAAAGAAATAGAGGAAAACAACACAAGAGGCAGGACTAGAGATCTCTTTAAAAAAATTGGGGAAGTCAAGGGAACGTTCAAAGCAAAAATGATCACGATAAAAGACAAAGATGGCAAAGAGTTAGCGGATGCAGAAGAGATAAAGAAAAGATGGAAAGAGTACACAGAGGAACTTTACAAAAAAGACCTAAACACCGCGGATAATAACAATGAGGGGGAAATTGAACTTGAACCAGACATCCTAGAGAGTGAAGTCAGAAAGGCCCTAAAAAGCACGGCAAATAACAAAGCCAGTGGATATGATGCTATCCCAGTTGAATTCTTCAAAGCCCTAAAAGATGATGGAATCAAGCTACTACATGCTTTATGCCAGCAGATTTGGAAAACGAAACAGTGGCCACAGGATTGGAAAAGATCAGTATATGTCCCAATCACAAAAAAGGGCAATGCCAAAGAATGTTCAAATTATCGAACAATTGCGCTCATCCCACAAGCCAGCAAAGTGATGCTCAAGATAATGCAGGATAGACTACAGCAGCATGTAGAAAGAGAACTACCAGAGGTGCAGGCTGGATTCAGAAGAGGCAGGGGGACCAGAGATCACATTGCCAACATACGTTGGATCATGGAGAAAACAAAGGAATACCAGAAACAAGCTTACTTCTGTTTCATTGACTACACCAAGGCCTTTGATTGTGTGGACCACAACAAAATGTGGCAAGTAATTAAAGAGATGGGAATACCAGAACACCTCATATGTCTCATGAGAAATCTGTACATGAGTCAAGAAGCAACAGTTAGGACAGAGTATGGAATGACGGAGTGGTTTGGAATAGGAAAAGGAGTAAGACAAGGCTGCATTCTGTCACCCTGTTTATTCAACTTATACACAGAGCACATAATGCGCAATGCAGGGATGGAGGAATCACCATATGGGATCAAAATTGCTGGGAGAAACATCAACAATTTGAGATATGCAGATGATACCACCCTAATGGCAGAAAGTGAAGAAGACCTAAAGAAGCTCCTGATTAGGTTGAAAGAAGAGAGTGCAAAAGCTGGCCTGAGACTCAATATCAAGAAAACCAAGATAATGGCAACAGGCGCTATAAGTCCCTGGAAAATAGATGGGGAAGAAGTAGAAGCAGTAACAGATTTTACTTTCTTAGGATCCAAGATCTCTGCAGATGGGGATTGCAGCCATGAAATAAAAAGGCGACTGATTCTTGGGAGACAAGCTATGAAAAACCTGGGGAACATAGTGAAAAGTAGAGATATCTCACTGCAAACAAAGGTCCGCATAGTCAAAGCAATGGTATTTCCGGTGGTAATGTATGGCTGTGAGAGCTGGACCATTAGAAAGGCTGAGCGAAGAAAAATAGATGCCTTTGAGATGTGGTGCTGGAGGAGAGTTTTGAGAGTCCCCTGGACAGCGAGGAGAACAAATAGGTCAATATTAGAAGAGATTAGCCCTGAGTGCTCCTTAGAAGGACAAATAACAAAGATGAAGTTGAAGTATTTTGGACATCAAATGAGAAGAGAGGATTCACTTGAGAAGGCCTTGATGCTGGGGAAGGTGGAGGGCAAAAGAGGAAGGGGATGGCCAAAGATGAGATGGCTAGATGGTATTGTAGACACAATGGGCACGGGGCTGTGTGGACTAAGGAGGATGGTGGAGGACAGGGGTGCCTGGAGAGCGATGGTCCATAGGGTCGCAAAGAGTCGGAATCGACTGTGTGACTGAACAACAATACCTTCTTTCCTTTCCCATTCTCTCTTTCTTTCCTTCCTTCTCTTCTGTTCTTTTCTTTCATTCTTCCTTTCCCCCTTTCTCTTTCTCCTTTCTTTCTCTCCTTTCTTGCATTCCTTCATTTCCTTCCTTCCTTTGTTCTTTCCACCTTTCCTTTCACTCCATTTCTTTCTTTCTGTTTCTACCTCCCTTTCCTTTCCTTCTTTTCCCGCTTTTCTTTCTTTTCCTTCTTTCATTCATTCCCTTCTTCCTTTTGTTCTCATCACACACACACACACACACACACACACACACACACACACTATAAATAGCTCTCCAGCCCTCCTTTTAAAAACATCCCTGAAAGGTAGACCCGCCTCCCCAGTAACCTAAAATGCTTAAAAGAAACTGCAAACACATGTAACATTACGCCTAAGCCCACAGCAGCAGACTTTCATGCCAGCAGCAGCACGGCAACAAAAAAGAACTGTAATGTGGTGTTTGCATTGTTAGTTAAATGTTGTTTTTGCTGTGGTTCGAAAGAAAAAGGAGAGCAGTGGCCGAATGGAACTCTTTCCAGAAACAAGCAAAAATTCATTAGAGGCTTGGGAACTTTTGGGAGCTTTTGTGGATCAGGTCCACTGGCTGTTTGGCTGTAAACAGATGAGCACTGAACCCTAGAGTTGGATACGACTGGCTTTCGAGCAAGGGCAACCCTTACCTTTACCTAATAACAGAAGATCCCTGATTGGTATTCAAAATTGCTGTGAGGTTTTGTCTCTGTTTAGTTGCAAGTGGTTAGCAAAGGTCCCCCTCGGCCCTTGCTCAAAAGCCACTCGTATCCGACTCTAGGGTACAGTGCTCATCTCCATTTATAGCCAAAGAGCCAGTGCTATTTGGCTGCGCCCACTGATTTTGCCACACCCACCGATTTGGCCACACCCACCAACTTGCCCTCACCCACCGATTTGGCCACACCGACAAAATTCCCCTTATTTTCAAAACCAAAACTTGACAGGTATGCAAGATCCCAGATTTCCCAGCATTCTGTACCATGTGGAGTGTATATCACATAAACAACCCCCCTCTTCATATTTAGAGTTCACCACATGATCTAGAGAATGATGCTGTAGGCAGAGTAAGAGCATTTCTTCTTAGTACATTTTGTTCTCGTGTGTTGATAAAGCCCGAGTAGGGCTTAGATTTATGAGAGGCAGGCACTTGTGAAAGACAAATAGCTTGAAACCATTTTTTTTTAACCAGACAAGGTTTTCCATGGTGGCTTAGTGGTGTAGACACTAGTTTGATGACCAGAAGGTCAGCAGCTCAGCAGTTCAAGACCCAAGTACTGCACAATGGAGAAAGCTCCGGTCACCAGTCCCAGTTCCTTCCAACCTAGCAGTTTGAAAGTAAGAAATTGCAAGTAGATAAATAGGTACTGCTTCAGCAGAAAAAGTAACAGTGTTCTGTGCAATTTGGCATCTAGTCATGCCTGCCACATGACCATGTAAACATCTACAGACACAGACATCACTAGCTATTTAGCTGTGAACAGAAATAAGCACTTCCCCCTAGAGTCAGACACGGCTGTTTTTTGAGCAAGGGAGACCTACATTTTTCCAACCTACCACTTTTAGTTTTTCAGTAGAGATATGTAGATTGTATTCTTGGGAATTCTGGGAGCTGCAGTCCGGAAACACAAATTTGTATACCTCTAGTTTTGAAGAAAACATGGATTTCAGCAGGGATGAGGAGGACTTGCTATTTGGAAGGCAGCTCTGTTACAGCTATTTGTTATCATATGAGACATTCAAATCACAATTCCATAAAAGTAAAATAAAACCACAAGAGATAAAATACTGGATATAAAATATGAAGTATAAAATTAGATATAGGTATAGATTGTGAATATATTTTGCTTCATTATAGGCTCTGTTCTGGCACTCTGGCACTATGTGTTGGCAGGTCTATTTTTCAGCCCTGTAGTCACAATTGGGTGATGTTATTTTGCCCCACTTATAACGAGCATCTGTATATCTACCACAGCCCGTGTGGATTCTGTCTCATGGGGTTGGTCAAATCCAGATGGTTTCTCTAAGATGGAAGGCAAGCTTTGGCATTGTGGAGGGCAATTTTCTAGCCAATGATAATTCCACATTTTATGGGTATTAACATCATCTTCTATAAGAGTTTTGAGATGTAAGTATGTCTAGATCTCTGCCAGATTTAATTTTTCCAGTTACCATTGCAAGTCTCAGAGAACCTCACAAATCCCAGAACTCAGTGGGATGCTTTTCTCCCCTCTCACTAGGAGAACAGCTGGGGAAGGGGGGGGGTAGAGATAAAAGGGCTATTTGCACCTGATGTTCTGGATGTTGCATCCCCATAATTCAGATAACAACAACAACAACAAATTTATACCCCACCCTACTCAGCACAAGGCCGACTCAGGGCGGCATCACAACATATCACAAAATTACAGAATACAGTTCAAAAATACAATATACAATTATGCAAAATTCATAACAAAATCAAAATAAAACACAAAACCGCAACTAACTGGCCAGTTATATTTTTGCTACCAATTTTGATCTGTATTTTTGCCCATCATACTTGGACCAAAGAGAAATGCAGGAGAAATCATTTATTATTTTTATGTAAAACCTGCCATTTTATCTTGATCTGCCTGTAAGTAAGCCCCCTTAATAGACTTCCATAGTATCACAATTGTTTGAGTTCATGCAACAAATATAAAATGAATATTTATGCTAGAATTATTTCTCTGCAATATATGAGATATAGGCTTAAAACAGCAAGGCAAAGAGTATATTTTGCAGTATAGCAGTCATTGGGTTAGGATGCAGTTTCAAGCATAATTACCGTATTTGCTGGTGTAGAAGACACATCGGAGTATAAGATGCACCCTGTTATTACCAAAATAGCCCACTATATACAGTACAAGACACATTCCATTTTTCCAGTGCATTTTAAGAGGGGGGGAGTGGGTCTTGTATGCCAGCAAATAGGGTAAATGGAGATGCTGAGAAGCAGACTGTCAGCAGGCTACAGATGTGGTACTGGTTATTATTTATTTAAATGATATATTCAGTCATTTCACAATTATATATCAATTGGGAATGGGAGTATAAAAATAAAAATAAAATATGGTTTCCTGGGTTTGTGACTTCCAGGCTTGCTTATCGGCTATTTTGCTGCTTAATCCTCACCTCATGAAGACATGGAGCTGTAATTTAATAGCCTGCAATAATTATCTTTTGGAAGGGAAGTGAAATATTACACTGGAGAACACCTAATATGAACAAAATGGCAGAATTGATTATTATGACGAGCCCGCCAAGAGCTTGACTCTAAACTCAGTAGTTGTACATTAATTGTAAGACACTTCTTGCCAAGAGAAGGAAAAAGATGGCTCCCTTCGGAGTGGCTTTGGGCACAGAAGCCATTTTGTTAGTTCTAGAAGGCAACCTGTTTTGGAAGAGAGACAGAAGAGCATAAGTCTTCTGATCTTCCTACACCTTCTCAATATCTTTCAGAAGCACCAACAAATCCACAGCCAAAAATGTCTGATGTAGGGTGTCTGGGGTATAATGAGGTAGGCTGCCTAATTAGATGAAAAATAGTGGATACCACCCAGTCCGTTTCTGAGTAAGCTCCACATCCTCCATGAAGAAATAAATCTGTGTGCAGGCAGGACAAGCCCACTTTGATGAGATGTTGCATCTATTTCTACTCTGGGAGTTGGAAGTTAAGGGCATGTTTACACTGGCAGGGCTTCTATAACTGCTGATCTGGACATCAGCCACCACTGTATTATTCTGATTAAAACAGGACAAGCAGGTGAGAGAGTCTGGGGACTAGCTTTCTCTAGGCTAAAGTTGACAAATCAGAGCCCTCTCCTTCCAAATTATAAAAGTTCTGGATGAATCATTAGTAAGAGTCCAAATGAGGTAGGGTATCTTTCCTAAAAGGAACTCAAAAGCTTCACAAAAGTAGCTTGGCTCAACAATTACCCTTGTTGAGCCAAGGGTAATTGATTGTACCTAAAGGTCCTCTCCTCTCTCACACACACGTTAACTGACCAATGGTGAAGGACAGTTTTGTTGTTGTTCAGTCGCACAGTCCAGTCTGACCCTTTGTGACCCCCCATGGACCACTTCACACCAGGCTCCTCCGTCACCTGCCTTCCTTCATAGTCCACCCAAATCTATGCCCACTGTGTAAATTATGCTATCTAGCCATCTCATCCTCTGCCACCCATTTCTCCTTTTGCCTTTGACCTTTCCCAGCATTAGGCTCTTCTCCAGTGAGTCCTCTCTTCTTGTTTGGTGGCCAAAGTACTGTACTTGAGTTTCAGCTTCAGTATTTGTCCTTCCAAGGAGCAGTCAGGGTTCATTTCCTTTAGGATTGGCTGATTTGATCTCTTTGCATTCTAGGGGACTCTCAGATTCTTCTCCAGCACCACAGTTCAAAAGCATCTGTTCTTCTGCTCTCAGCCTTCCTTATGGTCCAGCTCTCACAATCATATATTCATTCATTCATTCATAGTTTATATCCCACTTCCCTTAGCCCGAAGGTGACTCGAAGCGGCAAGTAGCAAAAGCAATACAAAATAAGGCAATAAATACAGAGTATCAATAACACAATAAAATTTATTTATTTGTTAAATTTCTATCCCACCTCACTCAACACAATATGTGACTCAAGGCAGCGAACAACATAAATAAGTCATACAACACAGGTTCAGTATAAATCATAACATATTACAATTAAACAAAGAAAAAAATGTCAGAAAAGTACCAAAATTATACAATTATCACATTATAAAAAATACAATGCATATATGGCTGGGAAGGAGCTCGCAGCAGCGTTGCTTACGGCAGCGGCGGTAGCAGGAGAGATGGGGCGGGCAGTCTTTTATGGCCCCTACCACAGTCTCCCCAGGTGCTCCACTTCCCTGGCCGGGGAAGACTAATGGAAAGACCATTGCTTTAACTATGTGGACTTTTGTTGGCAGGGTGATGTCTCTACTTTTTATTATGCTGCCTAGGTTTGAAATAGCTTGCCTCCCAAGGAGTAAGCATATTTTTATTTCATAGCTCCTGTCATCATCTACAGTGATCTTCGATCCCAAGAAAGTATAGTCTGTCATTCTATCTCTTCTGGCATGAAAGATGGAAAAGCTCAAAAAAACATATTTCCTCTTCCAAGGCAGAAAGAAAGAGAGAGAAGGCCAGATCAAACAAGACATGCAATTAGGGCCAGGTGATCCTTGGGGCAGGAAAGAACCTTTTTAAATTGTTATTACAGTGATACCTCATGCAACGTCTGCTTTGTGCAATGCTGAATTCATACAACGTCACCTAGTTGCGTCATACAACGTCGCTGCAACTTTGTATGAGGCATTGGGATTTTTCACAGGTTGCATTGCGCCTAGGCAGTATAAAAGACAAAACGTGCACGTGCATTGCTCATATGGGTTTGGCACGAGGGGAAGAGTGTTTAAGAGTGGTTTTGAACACGATTTTGGATTTTTTGTCAGAATTTTTGGAAGCATTCCTGCCATTTTTGCAGCATTCTTCAGGTTCTTGGACCTTTCTTTGGCACAGTGGAAAGGTAGGTAACTGAGGTTTTCTGTTTCCGATTGGCTTGGGGTGGGGAGGGTGGATAGGGGGCAATTGTTTGGTAAGGTGGGCAATTGTTTGGTGTTTGCTGCTGTGGTTTTTAAAAACAGATTGCATGCTCCATGTTTTCCCCTCTGTGGGTCTGTTGGGGGGGGGGACGACTGTTTGGTGGGGTGGGAAATTGTTTGCTGCTGTGGTTTTAAAAAAGAGATTGCATGCTCGATGTTTTCCCCTCTGTGGATCTGTTTTTTTGGGGGGGCAATTGCATACCTGTCAAATATACCGGATTGGCCAGGATTTCCTGTATTTATGCACCGCTTCAGCCACTCGTCTGCCACTGGCCGCCGGCATCCCGTAATTTGACTGGTGGGGAAAAGTAGTTACTGTGCATGGCATTCTGTGCAGAACCCTTCTATGCATGCGTAGAACCCTTTTGCGCATGTACAGAAGCCTTCAGCGCAGAAGGCTTCTGCACAGGCCCCATATTTTCTGGAGCCACGCTTGACAGGTATGCAATTGTTTGGTGGGATGGGCAATTGTTTAGTGTTTACTGCTGTGGTTTTTAAAAACAGATTGCATGCTCCATGTTTTTCCCTCTGTGGGTCTCTTTGTGGGGGGGCAATTGTTTGGTGGGGTGGGCAATTGTTTGGTGTTTGCTGCTGTGGTTTTTAAAAACAGATTGCATGCTCCACGTTTTTCCCTCTGTGGGTCTTTTTTTTTGGGGGGGGGCAATTATTTGGTGGGGTGGGCAATTGTTTGGTGTTTGCTGCTGTTTACTGTTCATGCTAGAGTTTTGCAATTGTTTATTGCAATTGTTTACTGTTTATTCTGTGGTTTAGAATGTTCTTGCACTTCATTTATCCTTTAAGTTGCACTTCAAAGTTTTCCAAAGTTTAGAAATGTTCCATGTTCTGTTGCCCTGAATTCACAGTAGTTTGTAATGGTTGTGCACTGTAGAGTTGTTTTTTTTTAACTTTTAAACCTCTACTTCATAAAGTTTTCAAAAGCTAAAAAATGTTGTATGGTTCCCCCCCAAATAATAATAATAATAATAATAATAATAATAATAATAATAATAATAATAATAATAATAATAATAATAATAATAATAATAATAATAAGGGTTGTTTGACATGTTTTTGTAATGTATTTAGCCTTTAGACAATGATTTCTTAAAGTTCTGTCAGTTTCCTGTCTGTTTCCTTGACTTTGTTTGCCCTGAAGTCTGTGCTAGAGTAATGTATCTCTATGGAAATGACATTGTATGAGGCATCGCAGCAAGGATTTGGACATTGTATGAGGCCTCATGGCTAGGATTTTGCATGCCTCATACAACATACAAATCTGTGTAACGTCCAAACTTGTGGAACCAAGTTTGGACATTGTATGTAAAACAACTTCCTCTAGGTCAGGTTCGTCTTTCCTGTCTCTCTGGTCACTGCATGCTGTGGTTGCATGAGAATACTCAACAGAACAAAACTCTTTCCAGATAGCAATCAAATAAGCTTATTTAATGTGAGTTTTAATATTATTTGCAAAATGACCAGAGGGTTAGCAGAAATGAAGAGGGTTTGTGACTATCCACTCTTTCAATTGGGGCTGAATTGTTTGATTTTAAAATCACAACCAGTTTGCTTTGAGATGATCTATAGGCCATCCAGTTTGATTTGTATCAAAAGAATTCAAGTATAGTGCCTGTATTTGTCTGAATAATGGAAAAAATGAACCTAGGGATCCCACTTACCAGGGTCTCTATGATTGGTGTTTCCTGGAAAGCTTGAGCTTTTGAATGACACTTCAGGTTTGTTTGTTTTTTTGTTTTCACCTGCCTTATACCTTGTCTAAGGGGATCAGCTGGAAAAGAGGACAGGGATCCTATATCTTTCATGGCTGTAGGGAGAAGGAAATTTCAGCAGCAACAACTTTCATTAGAAACTTCAGCTGCTGAAATTGCTTCTGCTCAATACCTATTAAAGATAAAGGAACCCTGATCCTTTCCCCGCTCTCCCTAATCACCTTAACTCTACCTATTCCTTTCCTTCAAAAAATCAGTGAAAGTGCAATACACTAGACCTGTTTGTTCAAAAATAAATCTTTAAAAAGGAGAGATTCATCAGGAATGTTAAGATACATCTAAGCATTGTGGGGTCTTAATCTAGATAGGTACATTACTTTTTGTAGTTAGAAAGAGAGAATTAAACCCTCCTTGCACCAAATCAATCAATCAATCAATCAAATTTTCTTTCTTTCCTTCTTTCCTCCTTCTTTCCTTTCTTTCACACAGGCACATTTAGAGAAGTATGGATGATAATATTGTTGGAAAATTTATCATAGATATGAAATTAAGCAGGAGAATAACTCGTGAACTTCTCCTAAGCCAACAATTCATTTACTGCTGATGCATACTTCAAACAACCAAACAGAGAGTTAGAACCATAAATGTAGCTTTTCAGTGAGTGTCGCACAGAGAAGAGGCACTTAAGATCATATTGCAAATATCCACTGCCTACTGGAGTACACAAAAGAATTTCAGAAGAAATAAAGTTCAGCCTGTACTTTATAGGCTACCACAAAAACTTTGAATGAGTGGATCATGAGAAACTATGAGCTATTCTTAAAGAAATGAGTGTGCCTCAACAATTGATTGTTCTGACGCATAACTTGTTTTATGGATGAGAAGTGTCATATGGTGGAGGAAGGGCAAAATGGCCATCTGGCCCCCGAAGCTGTCTGAGGGAGCGTGACACGGCCCCTGGATTAAAAGGTTGAGAACTCCTGATTTAGGGGTTGTAGACCAAAACATTAACTTGTGAAGATCTTCTCTCTTCCCTCTTGCTTCACCCCATCCCCACCCCTTCTGCTGGCAACACCTTTGCCTAAAAATTTCCTTCATAAAAAACCTTTCCTTGCAGCTAGCTTATTGTATTTTTCAATCCCAGGTTAAAACATTCAGAATTTTATAGGAAATTCACCTCTTTGATTACTGATCTTATTGTCTACTTTTCTATGGCTTTTTATGGGGGCTCATGCCCTTTCCATGAGTCACTCTGGAAGCCATTAGACTGAAGAATAGATATACAGATTTAATAAATAACATATTAAATTTGCATGTGGAATGCTGCTTCCCTCTTTTCCAATTTCACCTGAAGATGAGATACAGGTGATACATTTCAACATAACAAAGGTGGGATCTCTCTCTTCCCACTGCCACAATGTGTTTTTGAAGGTTCAGAAATGTGAATGCTGCATCAGCCACAATGAATACGAACATCAGGAAAAGATTAGTTCTGACACATAGAAACCATTCCCCCACCTCTGTTGGTGACCAGTGCTAAAATCCTCCCTGCATTTACTTAGACATTGAGATTAACCTTTCCACACCAAGGACATGAGAACTGCTGAAGGTCACTGTCATTTAACAGGTGTGGGAGAGTGTGTGAAAGCCCAGAAGATTGGAAGAAAATTAATTAGCCTTGCTAGGATTTCTGTGGAGACCCTGATGGGTTATGGGACAACTACTAAAAGGATTCTATCACTGACCAGAGGCTTCTATGGTTCAGCTTTCTCCCTCCCCGTACACACACACAGAGAAGCACTTTGCTGATAAGCTGAAATAAAACATTTAATGATAGAGAACATGAAAGGAAAATAGATATGAATCCAGGTGGCTGGAGGCTGCAGTCCTATAGCCGCTTAACTGGAAGTAAGCCCAATAGAATTCAACTTCGTACAATTTCATTCTTAGTCATCCATTCATCCTCACTCTCCATGAGTGGGGGAAAAGGCCTTGGAATATTGATTTTCAAAAGAAATGTGTTAGCCATTATCTTTAGAAATATAACATTACAAATTACACATTTTTTGACTGTACAACAAAGACCACTTTTGTTAACTCGGTCGCTATTACAATGATGATTATTTTAGGAAAGGGGTAAAAACACATTTTAGTGTTGTATGATATGTAACCTACCTTTCAAAGTGACACATTATAAATAAACCTGCCATTTCTAAGGCATTACTTCCAGGTTTTGTGGTATGCAGGGCAGGAGGACTTATATATTTTACCCAAGTAAATCAGACATCTTTCAAATCACTGCTTCCTCTAAATGTGTATGTCAACCATTACGAAGTCTGATTTCCCATAACAAAATATAATTTATTTCTTCTTCTTCTGCCATATCTGATCCAAATATTGCCGCTCATCATGGCGATCAGCCATGAAGACTGTCCTGAGAATATAATGCAGTGGCCTTTCATTTGCCTTTCACATCACAGCATGACACCCGTGCCAGTGATCCAGTTCCTCCAGTCATTGTCTGGTCCTGTGCTCCTTTGGCTCACAAAGTTCTCCTCAACCCCAGGCCATTATGGATGAAGCTGCTGCCCTCCATCAAGATGGATTCAAGTGGGATTTAATTCACTTGGGGACCATCACCCTTCCCTGTGGACTTTGGCACCCAAGGTCGTTAGTCCTAAGGGTTGTCAGGTTAGTTAACCACCACCATACTCGGCATTGCGTCGCTAGCAGTATATGGTCTACTCTATTACGATAGCAAGACAACCTGGCCAGACTTTTAATTCTAATTCTGATTGTAATAATTCTTTAGGAAAAAAATCAGTGCGTATTATGATCAAGACAGACTTTACTAATTTAATGAAAAAGCCATTAAAAGATAGTCCTTTTAAAACTGAAGTATGTACATACATGTGTGTTTTTTGTTGTTGTTGTCATGAGCATGGCCTCATGTAGCCTGGTGCCTTTTTGGATGACCTGCCTTCATGCAGCTTGGGCAGCAACAGTGGATCCTTTCTATATTTTCCTTGCACTCTGTTTGAGCTATGCAATCAATCACATTACATCCATTAAATAAAGTAGCTACCCAAAAGCTGTGAAAGTAGCTGGGACCAATCTCACTGCTGATTTTCTAAACTATTGTGGGAAGGGCTCTTGGGATAACCAGTGTGGTACAGTGGATAGAATTATGGACCAGGATATTCAGGAGATCTAGGTTGGAAGCCATGGGAACACAATTAGGGTTAAACTTCCAGAATGAAGCAACCATTTGTATAATAATAATAATTTCATGTCAGAAATTATTCTGAGTTGAAAGGATTTTTGTGGAAGAAACTCTGCTCAGGGAATGCCCAAATAAGACTCCATTCATGTCCACAAGAGCTGGGACAGAGACGGGCACTCAAATCTGCCATGCAGTACTTGGATCTTGAACTGCTGATTTGCCAGCCTTCCAGCTAACAAGGTGAGCTCCTTAACCATCGAGCCATCGCAGCCACCTTTGGTGAATTCATTCCATAATTCAGTCTTTCTCAAGGTTTTTAGGTCATGGGCCTGACCATGCCTCCTGGGCTGCTGATCGGGCCGGTCACATGGTTCCTCCCACTTGGAAGCAGAAGTAAAATGTGTGCCACACATTTCTGTTCTGTGCAGGCGCAGAATGCATTTTAATTCTGCTTCTGGGGTTGGTGAGGGCGTCAGGGGCCAGATGAATTGATTTCGGGGGCTGGGTTTGGCCCACAGGCTGTAGGTTGAGAATGCCTGGTCTAATTCCTTTCTCCTGACATATTGTGAGAAAGATTAGCCAGCATGAAATTACCATTGCCCGAGGTATGTCCGATTGTGGCTCAAAAATACCCTAAACTTTTTATTTGTACCCCAGGGTTGGCACTGATGAAACCAGTCATTAAATGTCTTGCTAACCATGAAGTCAACCATCAAGTCAAAATCAATTCCACAGCTTATAACTAAAGAATTGGTGGCCGGAAAATGGTTTGGGGAGAGGGCTGCATCGGCCTGAACAGTGTTCACAAAACAGAAAGTTTAGCGAGAGAGACTGAAAGTTGAGGTTTCAATTTGTTCTGGAATTTTCTATAGGTAGACAGTAAAGCTACCTAACAGACAAAAGTGTATGGGAGGAGGGGGAGCCTAAATGAGTCCAATGTTAACATCATGCAAAATTTCTCTGAATTCTTTGAGATCAAATAAAGCATCCATGCTGCAGTAACTCTTTACTGAGTTCTTCTTTTTATTCATTGTCCAGCTTTTCACTCTGGCTCCTTTGATATTGATGCAGGCCCATCACAGAAGCCTCACACAGTCACCAACACAACAATCGCTGTCAGCGGGCTTTCCCTGTTTCTTTTGTGGCCTTCAGTTTGAGCCAGAATTGGCTCTTTAGGTCTTTGTTCTGCAAAGCACACCCTTTGCTATGATCTTCCTTTCATATGCAAAATCCCAGGGAAGGCAGAAAGTATTGTTTGCTGCAAACAGGGTGCCTTGAGGGAGCCTTATTCAAATTCCTGAACATATAGATGCTTATCTACATGCACATTAAAGGGAGCCACACACAGCTTGTGTGGGTTTCTATACAGCTTTAGTGACTATCCTGGTAGATACATTTCCTAACAATGGCAAAATGAACTCTCTGGTGTGTTGTTGTTGTTGTTTTGGGGGGAAGCAAAATTACAGATGATTCTCAGAGAATGCAATATGGGATGACAAGAGGAAGCCAGGTTCTCATTAAATAAGTATCTACTGTAAGTGTTCTATAAACTTTATATTTTCATCGTGGTTAATCATGGTGAAAGGGTGTTGCCTTGCAATCCTAATTATTAGGTGAGTAGGAGATAGAGAGGGTAACTCTCAGTGGCCATTTCCCAAATTTGGGGACCTTCTGGTTTCAGAAACCTGACAAAGACTGGCTTAGATTATTTCTAAAATGTAATGCAAATGCTGGTTCATTGAGTGGACATTTGGAAGATATGCTGAATGGAGGCTTCTTTTAATGACTGTGTGACAGTTGTGTTTTTTTTAAAAAAGAATAGGTAAAACAATAGCCTTTGTGTGTTTGTTTGTGTGTAACATTTGTTGGTGGAAGGTGTTTTTGGATGTTGCAATAGGGCCACCATAAAATAGAGTGGGTGTAAGTCTGTGTTAACCACATATTGGACTTGATCTACGAGAGCTAACATTAAATTTTTTTATTGTTTTGTTTACTCTCTGATATGCTTGCACATTCCTGCTAAGTGACAGCCTTGTTGGGGTGTGGGGACTTGAGCGGTCTAACTAGGCCATGTTCCCCATCTCTCATCAATGATGTTAGGCCGGAACTAAAACTCACAAAAGTGCCCTCTGTTGGATCCCTTGGGCCAGGTGAAAGCAGAGGGCACATGTCATGGTCTGCCTAGCCAGTGAGTGACATGATATCCAAATGGCTAAAAAACTGTAAATTGTATGGAATGTCATCACGGAAATGTTTGCTCATGCAGGGACTCCTTGCTGAATAATGACTCCAAGGTATGCAAGGTATGCTTGCACCAGGTGCATGATGGTATATCAGGCAATCAGGCTTTGTCCCACCCCGCCCTTGCCTCTGGTGTCCTGGGGCACCAATAACAATGTATGGGATTCCCCCCAACCCCCAAAATAGGCACCCCCACCACTCCCTGTCCAGTGCCTTTCCATGGTGCCCTGCACACCCCTGGCTTGCACAATCTAACATGGATACCATTTCAAAAACATTTACATATTAGCAGTTGCCTCTGGAGGTGGCAGAGACTGCAGGAAAGAAAGGACTTTGTGCTTCCTGGTTCAAGACTCTGCACCAGTGATCTATGTCAAGTCAAGCACACAAGGCACAACTGATATGTAGAACAATAAGGACAACAAAGGGACAGCATGTTTGTCTTAAAGTCTCCTCCTGCTCACAGAGCAGGGCAGGGGCATCAGAAGAACATCCAGTGTTCCTAAGGCAAGGAACAAGCTAGCCAAGGGTTGCTAAAACAGAAGATGTCCCATCAGGAGCTAACTCCAGAAAGACCTTCACCATCCTGTTTGGTCTGAGTTTCTTCTTTATGGATCCAAGTAACTGAAGCCACTGTTCCCAACACCTTATAAAATGTCACAGATTGAAAAATTATGCAAGGCCCTCTGGGACTGGGAGCGGCTTCATCCATTAGATCTTATTCACCCTTATCACGGTTTTCTTATGGGAATTTGGTCTTCAATGTAATGGCTAGTTGAGGGGGAGGCAAGCTCTGTCCTGGGAAGGTGAAACTCCCGAAATCTCTCCCTCTCTAGCTCCCTTGATTATCGGGCCCAGCTGCACTGGCCGAAATAACAAAGAGTCCATGTTGCAAAGTAACAAGGCCTTATCTGAAAAATTCCCTTTCAACTCTCTTCTGGCTGAGAAGAGTTATAAAAACCATTTTTGACAAAATAAGTCAGTTTAAAGGTTTAATTGGAATAAAAAGAGAATTCCAAATTGCAGAATAAACTCCTAACTAAACTATTCTAAGAAAAATACATATTTCTAAGAAATAAAATAGCATTTCAAAAAGCAATACATATCTGAAAGAAGTGTGGCTGAAAGCCACCCATACGGGTTCAGGGTGTGGATCCAGTCTGGAGACTAACGGAAAGCATATCGAGATGAAATCAAGATAGTTGATTTTCCCTATCCACAACTATGGTGCTCTGTGCTCCGATATTTATACTAACTTTGGGGAGAACGCGTGTGGAGTTATCTTTGACTGACAGACAACTCTTTTGATGTCCAGTGTGGGACCAGGTACACAGAAGTGGCCAAACGGAGTGGCAATGTTCAAAGATAGGAAATCCGTTTGAGGCTTGAATATGTAGTAATAAGTAATATAATATAATGTAATGATCTTGTTTTATTCTTAAGTAGTATATTGTATTAATCTTGTAGTTAATATAGTCAGAATCTTCCAGTAGAGCAATACAACAAGTTCAATACATTGTGAAAGTCAACCGGTATGCAGACTCTTTCGGGAGAATTTCCCTTCATCAGACAACTTGACTTGCTAACTTTCCAATATTTGAAAATACATACAATATATATAAAAATTAAATTCTGAACTGGAATATTGCTACTGAGCTAAGTATAAAAGTGAAACCCACCTGGATATATAACATTTAGTTTTCAAAGAGTATCTTGTTTTCATGTTGCGTCCTAACCTCTTTTCGTTTATTCATTTTGGGCTGTGGACGTTACTGACTCAAAATATTACTCCCCTTATAAATCCTGCTGATAGGAAACCAGGTGTGCATAATCTAGCATTCCCCTCCCATGCCTCCCAATTGACTAGATATATTTATACATTCTTGGCATTTTTATACATTATATAGTGCAGGGCTGCAAATTGATATATTTGTGTAAAGGGGGATAAAAATATATATCTACAGAAGTACATTACACCACAATGCTTAACAATCTCAAAATTGTATTAGCCAGGATAACGCTGGCTATGTAAGTAATTAGTAACAGCTGTGGGAAGAGGTCTCGTGTTTGTTGAATCCCCACTGTTTATAGTCTTTGTAAAAGCCCTGAGTAGACAGCTTCGCTGTCTGTGAACGGAGGTCAGCCTGACCTGCCGCATTTAATTGGGCAGAAGTCTGCTTCTACGTACTGTAGCCTTCCAAAATGGATCTGTTTAGGCTAAGCAAATTTAAACAAACTAGCAAAATGAAAGCAGAATACTAACATAGGCATTTCAAACGTTAAATGAACACGGGAAATAATGAAATAATTTCATCTCAGCTATGAAATCCACAAAAATGGGTATAGAAGCAAGAATGTGAAAAAACTGGATGAAGTTTAGCTAGGATTGCCTCTTTAAGACTTCTCCTACTAAATATGGTCAAAACAGTATCACAACCTCTTCAACAGATCATTTCGGTTAGTTTTTCTCTTGAAGCTACAGCATAAGAAACCTGAATGGTTGTTTAGCTTGGCCTTACATTTTCCCTTATCACCCAGGTTTGAGAGCAACCTCAGGCAGAGAATTGCCTTAAGGTGACAGGAGCACTCCAGCATTCATACAGAAGCCTACCAGTTGCCTATGGGAATCTGCAGTCAGGATATAAATAACGCAGCAGCAACACCTTTGTACAAGACTTTCTTACTTGCATACAGTAGAGTTTCTTTTTAAAAAGACACTTATTTGGTTTTTTTTAAACAACAAAAACATGAATTCCACCTATATACTGGACCAAACTCAGTTTTACTACCTTCAAGACTTTACTAGCATCTCTTTCACAGTTCAGTTTTCTCCACGTAGAGTCCAAGATTATTTACAGCAAAGTCAAGTAGAAGTGATACTGAGATCCACTGTCCAATTGTTGCTTTGCCTTTAGGGACTTGTTGCTGGGAAATTTCACATAAATTAGTGTAATAGTTGTCTGTTTGGTGTAATGGCTGGGAGCACAAGACTAGGATTTGGGAGATCCAGGTTGTAGTCCGCAACTAAAGCACAACTTTTCCTGAGTGGCTTCTCCCTTACTCTTAGCCTGATCTAGTAGTGTCTTCATTGTTTTGTGATGCTTTAGGTGTGTGTACACAAAATATGCTGATAAACCACAGAGATTGTAGAGGCATGTTGGGTCTATTGTTAAAAAAAGCAACAACACTAGAGTACATTGACTCATCAGCTTGCAGCTGCTCAAAATGATAATCTTTTTACTCAAAGGGAATCTTTCTGTTGACCTGTAGCAAGAATCCAATTGGCTGTTGGATGCATCTGTCAATACACAGATGCAACTACAGGTCCAAAGCAGCCGATGCAATTCATCCCAGGTAGAGTTTACTCAACAGAATGTAAAATCAACACCACTGCTGTCAACAAGAATTCAATGGGACGACTCCTCTTTTTCAGCAGCCTGGCATCCAAGATGGGTGACAATGTCATAAATAAGCTTACAGTTGCAGCTTTCCTTGTTACTGTCAGTTCAGTTTCCCTGAAGATGCGCAGCCAGTGGGCTCAATATCTGTGCATTGCTTACCTCACCATCTCCATCAGGTCTGTTGTCGAGGCTGCAGAGGAAAAGAGGAAGGAGTCTCTTTCCATCTAATTTCTCCCATAAACACACATATGCACTCATGCATGCACACCCATATACATATATATATTCATTTTTACATCAGTGATATCCTCACTTTTGAGCGGATAGAATGTGAGCAGAAGAAAGTGGAGCAACACAGCAGGGATTTGCATCTCCAGAGAGTATACATTGCAGTGCCTGATTATTTAGAAGGTCCCAAAAGCTTGTGAGAGCCATCTGGTTGTAGCTTGTCAAATTTCAAGTCATGAGCCAGCCTGCTGCTTTGAGAAGACGAGTATTGCTGCACAGGATAAGTTATCAATGACTTGGCTATAAAGTCATGCCCAGAGCAACAATATGTCTGGCTGAGTGTATGCAAATGTTCCTATCCTGCCAGACAACAGGTTTGTCTTCTGTATCTCTGTTTTGACTCTTTCTGTACACAGCAGCTGCTGACAAATTTTGTTGCAGCAGATATGGGTTCTCTTCTTCAATGCCTCCATGTTCATGTAAACAGACAAGGCAGCCCGGCCTGAGATTTCCAGAATGTACATGAGAAATGGATATGCTGAAACTTACCAGGCAGCAGAGACAGGCGCTCAAAAATACCCTTTCCACCATGACTGGTGACTATTCCAGCTGAGAGTTTTTGAATGGTGTATTCAAAGAAATAAAATTTCAAGCTTTGTGATCACGAATCTCATTTTGTACCACATGCATCCCTTATAGCAAAGAAACAAAACAGCAAATAGGGTTTAGGGAGGGTTTAGGGAGGGCACCACATATTAGGATTCTTCCTTGCTTTTGTATATACTGTATGACAGCTGAACTTTCTATGACAGAGAAAGTCCAGCTGTCACATTTCCTAGATACAAGAAAATATTCTGTCTGTATCTTTGTAGGATATGAAAAAAAAATGAAAAAATTATGGCACCTTGATTTCTGCAATTTGACCTTCCTTTCGCATTTTTTGTTTTTGTTTTGGTGCAAATAAGATAGGGCTGTATCATTCACAAATTATCCTTAAGTTATTGCACATGGATCTGTAGGGTTTTTCTTGCCATCAGTTCCAAATGATGCTTTAAAAAAAAAAACACCTTCTCTTTCTCTGAAGCCTGGATGTAGCAAAAGGCCAATACATTACTATTTGCATGTCACAATGTGGGAGTTCATTATACTTTTAGCTTAAAACTTTTAGCTTAAAACATTGACTGTGTGGCATATAGCTGGCAATTGTGGTTACCACAACAAGAACTGCGGTTAGCTACTTC
The DNA here is from genome assembly GCA_035047345.1 of Bradypodion ventrale. Classification (NCBI taxonomy): domain Eukaryota; kingdom Metazoa; phylum Chordata; class Lepidosauria; order Squamata; family Chamaeleonidae; genus Bradypodion; species Bradypodion ventrale. The sequence continues at coordinate 231,301,772 of JAWDJE010000002.1, read as the reverse complement.
CTGCATCAATAAGCGCTTCCTGCCTCTGCAGAGATTCTGCCTTGTGCAGGAATTCTGGTTTGATGCAGAAAAGCGCCTCTATGTAACCTTCATATAAATGCTTTTGGTATTAGCCTTTTTACAGCTGAAGTTAGATCGTAACTACTGCTGAATATACAGGTAACAGCTTTTGCAAGAGAATAGGCTTTGGCCTAGTCTGGCAGGATATAAGCTACTGCGCATGTACTAGTAAGAGATATAGGTCATGCCATATATGGTTATGCTATAGAGAATGTCATATTATTGGCTGAAGACCACTGCACCTATGCTTGCGTATACATCCTGTGTATGCTGTCGTAATACATCCTGTGGAACCTGTGTATTTTTCAATAAAAACTTGCTCCCCGGTGCCGGAGCACTTCTTTTTCTTGCGCACCTTTAACTCTGACTGCTGTTTCAGTTTCTTTTGACTTTATGCTTACACCCTTGTTGAGCTGGATTCTCAACAAGTGCTTGGTCAATCTTTGACCTGATCTCCTTTTCTGTAGCCACCCTCTGGCTAGAATTTCTCCACATCTGGTGCCCCCCGTGTGAGGCAAATCAGATTGTAATCTACCGGATCCAGATTACAATCTCCCTTCACTTCGACCACGCTCACGACTTCAGCGCTGCGGCCCCACAGTCCTCACCCACGACCGGCTAGGTCCAGGACGTCCCTCGTCATCCGTGTAAGGATCCCGGGTGAGTGACACAGTCAAGTTAGAGTACTTAGACAAGACAAGACAAGACAACATGGGCAGTGGTCTCTCTTCTCTGCAACAAAAGTATTGTCAGGATCTTAAACACCTCCTGCAGAAAAATGGACATGCAGTATCAATCAATGAAATAGAGCAACTCGTTAAGGCAATTTACGATTTTTGTCCATGGGTCCCAGAAAACGGGACTTTAAAGTTACAAGTGTGGGACAAAATTGGGACTCAATTTCAAACCCCTCCCAGAGTCAGTGTAACTGTACAACTCCTGTGGTGCAAAGTACGAATCTGCTTGCAAAGTCTCACCCCGAAAAATATTTTGTTGGATCAAGTAGTGACAGTGCCTCTGCCGCAGATTCTGCTGCCATGTCCGTTACAAAGACCGGACTTAAAACGGGACTCTGATCCTACGGCACCACCACCATATGCCACCCCACCAGATCCTCCTGATCTGAATAATAAACAACCGAAGAACATTTTTTTGGCTCAAAGCCTGACCACCTCCATGCCACAAATACTGCCACCTGCTACTGGAGATCCTCTATCCCCAACAGCACCCCCGCCATATGGGCCACAATTGCCTCCGAAACCCCCTGATGAAGGTGGAATGTTTTATCCTGCTTTGCAGCAATCAAGTACTGTTACCCCGTTCTCTGCTGCTTTAACTGCGGCTGTTCTGGACTTGGAGGCTGCTACTACATTTCCAATCATCAGCCGTGCCTCAATAGTTGCAAATGCTCTAGCCCTCCCTGCCACCTCATCGCAGATAGAAGCTATTACTGCATGCAGAATGGCAGGCAGAGAGGGTTCTGAGGGCAGCACAGAGGACCTTGGCTCATCCCTGAAGTGCCCCCCATCACAAAAGGTGGAGAAGAGGACCAAGCAGGAGAAGCCGAGTGATAAGCTTGATTCCTCACTTGGGGGCAGGAATTGGAAGGATGAGCCAGAGGGGGAGAGCAGAAAACCCAAAATCAGAAAGGGGTCTTCTCGCAAATCCAACATGACAGTTTTTCACTTGGTTAAGATTCAAATACTGCAACTGAAAGAAGCCCAGAGAAAACGTGGCATGGATCCTTCCTCTATGGATGGCAGGTTTCTTCCAAAATACAAGGTGGGAGAGGATATACTCCAGTTTTTGGCTAAGTTACTTGCAAATTCTGGAGAAGCTGTTCTTTTGGGTTCTTGCATTTTCTACCTGCTGAAATTCAGATGGATGTGCCTGGAGAGTGAAGGACTGAGTGAGTAGCTGAAAAGCTGAAAGATGTGCTTGTTTGGAGGGCGGAGGGTTGCCTGGTTGTTTTGTGACCAAGAACTGTGCTGGAGAGAAGATGGTGTTTAAATTCTAGTCTGAAGAGATCTTCAATCAACATTTGGACTCTTAATTTGGACATTTTAATTTGGACTAAAAAGTTTGTGTCGATTCCAAAGATGAATTGGCCTTATTTGCATTATAAAACCTGAAAACCTCTTTAAAATTGTCTAAATGCTCTGCTGGTGGGAAATGTTGTTAAAATGATATGTGTAGTTTGTTTGCTAGAATTGTTAGAGAAACTTTCTTGTAAGGAAGAAAAGAAATGTGCTTGCCTGTTTTAAAAATGCATACAGTGAACTATGACAAAAAGCATGATTTTACAAGAAGATCATGGTTTTTGTCACCCTGACGAGGGGGGTGTCGTGGAATGAAGGTCCTGCTCATTCCATGTTTCCTGCCTCCTGAAAAAGAGGGGGGGAGATGCCTCTGCAAGATGGCAACACCTGGGAGTCATGGCCACATGGCAGACTTGGGGAAGAGGGGATGGAACCTGGTGTGTGATTGACATGTCTTCTTGTTGGAAGGTCCATGGGGGTAAACCCTAAGGAGGAGGGTCAAAGGGAGGATCCTGATGGGACGGGTCTTATCCGAGAGGAGGAGACCCTCACACATTCAAGGAGTCGCTCTTGAAAAGCTGGCTGGCAAACAGCCAAAATGTAGTCTCTTGGAAAGGGGGGGCGACCAGCCTTCTTCCTCCCCCCCCCCAACAGATTGCTTTAACTACCGGTATGTGTTTTTGATTTTTTTACTGGAATGTATTTTGGGACTTTGCTGTACTTGTAATACAATTATGAAAATGCCTGGAAGAGTTTTTCACTGTAATCCTACATATGTAACTGAGTTTGTTATATTGCAATGGTGTTATTCGATATGTCAGGCATGTTTCATGTCTAGTTCCATGGTGCAATCTCTTGTGGAGAGGGTTGTAATAACATGGCACTGGTCATCAAACATGGCATATTCATGTTTCTTAGAGGAGCTGGTTGCCCTGTAGGTGGGCCTCTTGACTCCCTCTTGCAACTTTATGGTGTTAAAAAATGTTTTCTACTATGGATGAAGATGCTCATCTTTCATCACCTGACATAGATAGTCAATTGATTTGAAAGCCAGATATTGTTTAGATAAATTTTGACCCTGATTGGTTTTAGGCCAGATTGAGAAAGAACTTCAGGATCTGTAGGAGATTGTGACTAATAATGTGCATTATGATGTATCTACTGAATAGAAAGGAAGCCTCAGGTTGTGAGCAGTTCAGAATATGTGCTGTTTTACAGAATGCCTTGCCAGCATGGTAAGATGCATTATGGTCCTGCTTGCCGGGAGCAAGGTGGTTAAGACAAATACTAATTGCCATAGGTGTTTTTATAGTAAGCTGCATTATGTTATGTTGTTGTATTCAATGTGTACCAAATCTTATGGCTGTGAGTAAGAACTGTTTTCATGCATCAGGAAGATCCACTAGGTTGACTCAAAAACATATCTATCAAGCTCGCTATCAGAATGAGATCTGTCAGGGTAATTATCGAGCCGTTCCCCGTGTGGCAGAGGAGACCTATGATGATGGGGAATATGTATATTGTTTGCCAACAAATAACGTGGAATATGAAGATGTTAACTCAGAATCTGATAGCGAGATTGAATTCCAGCGTGTGTATAATTGGCAAACGATGTCCCACAGAAAATAATAAATTTAAGAAGTGGAAATGTGGGAGTTCATTATACTTTTAGCTTAAAACTTTTAGCTTAAAACATTGACTGTGTGGCATATAGCTGGCAATTGTGGTTACCACAACAAGAACTGCGGTTAGCTACTTCCTGCATCAATAAGCGCTTCCTGCCTCTGCAGAGATTCTGCCTTGTGCAGGAATTCTGGTTTGATGCAGAAAAGCGCCTCTATGTAACCTTCATATAAATGCTTTTGGTATTAGCCTTTTTACAGCTGAAGTTAGATCGTAACTACTGCTGAATATACAGGTAACAGCTTTTGCAAGGGTACCGCCACAGAGAATAGGCTTTGGCCTAGTCTGGCAGGATATAAGCTACTGCGCATGTACTAGTAAGAGATATAGGTCATGCCATATATGGTTATGCTATAGAGAATGTCATATTATTGGCTGAAGACCACTGCACCTATGCTTGCGTATACATCCTGTGTATGCTGTCGTAATACATCCTGTGGAACCTGTGTATTTTTCAATAAAAACTTGCTCCCCGGTGCCGGAGCACTTCTTTTTCTTGCGCACCTTTAACTCTGACTGCTGTTTCAGTTTCTTTTGACTTTATGCTTACACCCTTGTTGAGCTGGATTCTCAACAAGTGCTTGGTCAATCTTTGACCTGATCTCCTTTTCTGTAGCCACCCTCTGGCTAGAATTTCTCCGCATCACAAATTTATTTTTATTTATATTTTTATTTATAGTAGCATTTCTATACCACTTTTTTTACTCGAGAGCGACTCAAAGCGGTTTACAGAGTCAACATAAATAACAAAAGCATATCAATAAATAGCAGAACATCATACAGAAACACAATACAAAATTCAATACAGTTCAGCATATCACAAAAATTCCAACACAGTTCAACATCATAATATCAATTACAGCACAGCCCAGGTGCTCCGACTTCCCCACAGCCAATGCCGGACCAGGGAAGGAACTCAAAAAGAGATGGCAGTAGTGGGAGTTCATATACCTGCAGCATCGCAATCCCAGGTATTTCGACTTCCCCAAGGCCAAGGCCGGCCTGGGGAAGCAGCACCGATCGCCCCACAGCTAGAGACAGTCTCTCCGGGATGAGCCGAATCTGGGCTCCCAACTCCCATGGCATACGTACATATGCTTCCCCTCCCCATTTTGTTAAAGCAGGGCTTCCTAACCTTTTCAAGCTGGGGACTGGGTCACAGTCTCTCAGGCAGCTTCAAGGGTCAGATGGTCATTTTGCCCTGCCTGCACGATGGGGTGGCCATTTTGTCCCAACAGCATCAAAGGAGCTACCATTTTGTTTCTCGAATGCCCTTGTAGGGGTGGGCGGCCAAATGAAATAGTTCCATGGGCCGGTTGGGAACCCTTGTGTTTCAGAAACAAACCCTGTAAGACAGGTTTCACTCAGATGTACTCATTGTCCGAGAATGTCAAGGGAGCTTGGTGACTAAGCAAGGATTTGGACACGATTCCTCTTTTTCTAAGACCAGCACTCTAAGCCTATGCTGTACAGCCTTGCTCAGATCAATGGTTCCTTTATTGATGATGCCAAGGTTTGGTGTAGGAAAAGCAATGCCAGAATTAATGTATTTAAATGTCTAATATGAACAATCCATGCAATTTGCTTAACGTGCAGGTAGGCACATCGTATGCCAGCCTAATTTGATTATTATGCAAATTGGGGTGTCTAGGTTTTGAGAACTGGAATATGGCAGCCCTACCATTGAGGGGGTTGTGTTTCTATTTCAACTTATATGGACCTTGTCTTGGAGACCTGAAAAATGCATTTGGCAAAATTTCGCATGCAAAATCTCCCAGGTACAGGCTTTACCTCACCTGACGAGTCTATCTCTTCCAGAACTGCAACACCTGCCAGGTTTCTTGACTTCAGAAATTCAGTCAGAGAGAGATGCTTTTCACTAGGGAGGAACTCTGAAAAACCAAAGAAGGCCTACGTTAAAATATACTGATGTTACGTCTGGAAGACTGTGCACCTCCCAAAGAGTAAACTGCTTAATTCCACTTTATTTTATATTAGTTATTTTATTTCATTGTTGGCATGGGCCCTTCTCTCCCTTTGGAATTATTTTTTTAATCCTGATAAACAATGGATTTTTGTTTCCAAAGATTCCCTTTCCCCCACCTCTCTTGCAAACTGATTGTGCTTTGCTTAAGAATGGGAGCACAAATACACATGTTACCTGTCATGTAACTTTAGACGAAACAGAATTGTCTCAGTTGCTGAAGAAAAGAAGAAGGCCTGTACATTGCAAAGGCTCCATCTGCAGCTTACAGGGGAGCAAATGAAGGTGTACCAGTGATGTCACGTGGGAGCGTCCGCATGCTCTGACAATGTCACACAGGTGCATGCACATGTGTGTGCCACTTGAGGCATACCAGTGACATCACATGAGTGCATGTGGCAGCAATGTCGCATGGGTGCATGCACACTTGTGGTGCCTGTGTGTGCACTGTCACTACCTCTTTGGGTACTCACACATGAACACAATTGTAAGTATAGGAGGGGTGTGGGGTGTCTGGTCACCTCACCTTGCTAGGCCAATGGCACACATGCCCACAGAGAGGGCTGTGTGTGCCCCCTCTGGTACATGTGCCATAGGTTCGCCACCACTGGTGTAGCATTTTGTGCTTCTGGAGATCTAACTTTATAAACCCAGCTTGATAGACATGATCATTTCAAAACAGTAATTCTGTCATTTCCACTTTCCAAGTCAACAGACACATTAGTACAGGAAATTAGGTTCTTGCACTCCTAAAGTTACAAGCCCACATTGTACTCATAAGGTCATGCCTCTTCATAGAATAAAGGGAAATAAATTTATTCTCAGGTGAGTGCTAAGATTTGCCATAGTATCTTCAAACAATGGTTATGTCCTATTTCTATGATATGCTAATTTCCTCGGGGCACAAGAATCCCATATGTTTGGATTCTGAGAATTGTAGTTTTTAAAAAGCCTCTGCTAAGGACTCTCATTTTAGCCATGACTTTTAGGAAAACTCAGGGTATCTTTTTGATGCTTCCACCAAGGCCTCAGATATAGAGCATAATTTTAAGGCCACCAGACGTTGTCACTTGGCTGAAGCTAAACAGTTATATTTAAAGTCACTGTCAGGATGGGAGCATAACTGTAAGTCTCCATATAATATTCCCCCTTTCCCATGACTGAGCTACAATTATAGAAATCTTTTCTCGAGGGGGCTAATCAGACACCAGGTCTAAACAGTGTCAAGAACCTATATTAGGTTTCCCTTTTTGGAGCAGGGGAAGGGTTTAATAACATTTAACTCAGCGTGAGAGATTTGGCAGGTTTCCATTTTCTAGATTGCTTGTTTTGTCATTTTGTCTCAGAGTTTGACAGTTGCAGCTAGCAATCTAACTAATGCACTTTTTTGCAAGTATGGCGAAATTAGTATTATCCAAAGCTATTCCAGGATGAAAACACTTTTGAAGGTTATGGAAGTGTCCCTGTGAGTACTGTAGGAGGTAGGTGGTTGGGGCTGGAATACTTTCTAGGATGATATCTTTGCATTTGGTGTTTCAATGAGACAGGAGAAACATTACATACATGATATTTTAGGAGTATGAGATACCATATGTCATTTGGCAAGGTTCAGCTGTGTGGTTTTAAGAAGGCCGGAAGAACAGCTTAAACAGTGTGGTCATCTGGAAAGACTGCAGTTTTGATGCTGAAAAGATTGTCAGGCTGGCAAAAGGTAAGTTTGAGAAACTTTAACTATCTTAGTGAGGCAAACTTAAAGTGAGCAATCTCCCTCAGGATTCTTGGCTTTTCTCTTTTCTTCTTTTATTTAACAATTGGGATTTTTTTAAAAAAAACCGATTTATTTATTTATTTATTTATTTATTTATTTATTTATTTATTTATTTATTTATTTATTTATTTATTTATTTATTTATTTATTTATTTATTTATTTATTTATTTATTTATTTATTTATTTATTTAGTCAGTCGTATTTATATATGCCGCCCACTCAGGCAGAACCCGACTCAGGGCGGCATTACAACAAATTCTAAAAACACATAAGAACACTTTTAAAACCCCATATCCCACCCACTTAAAAAAACCCTTATCCCACCCATCCATCCCACCCACTCTAAAAAAAGGAAGAGAGAGTTCTTAATTCTTTACGTAAGCCAGCAGGCGGGGACCGTGATCCCATTCGGGCCCCACACCTGCCCTGCCAGCCAGGTCTTCAATCCTTTCCTGAAGGGCAGCAATTCTCTTTGAAGTCTTAGATCTGTTGGCAGGAGGTTCCAGAGAGTTGGTGCGGACACGGAGAAGGCCCTCCTTCGGGTGCTAGACAGATGTGCACCCCTAACTGATGGCACCATTAGAGAGCCCCTCCGGTCCACTCTGGTTGGACGGGCAGACACTCTTGGGATGATGCGGTCTCTAAGGTATCCTGGCCCACTGCCATATAGGGCTTTAAAGGTCAAAACCAGCACCTTGAATTGCACCCGGAGACAAACTGGTAACCAGTGCAGCTCCCGAAGTAGCGGTGAGGCATGGGCATATCGCCCACATCCCATCACCACCCGGGCTGCCGCATTCTGGACCAGCTGCAGCCTCCGAATGGTCGTCAAGGGCAGCCCCATGTAGAGCGCATTACAATAATCTAGTCGGGAAGTAACCAGAGCATGGGTGACCATAAGCAAGGAGCCCCGGTCCAGGAGCGTGCACAATTGGCGAATCACCCGAAGTTGGGCAAAAGCCCTCCTGGCCACAGCCGCCACTTGTTCTTCCAGCAGCAGCCGTGAATCCAGAAGGACCCCCAAGTTGCGCACTGGGTCTGTCTGGGGCAAAACCGCCCCATCCAGTACCAAAGGTGGTAACTCCCTGGATAACACGGGGCCCCTTATCCACAGCCACTCTGTCTTGCTGGGATTCAGCCGAAGCCCATTGGCCCCCATCCAGACCCCAATGGCCTCCAGGCATCCGGATAGGATTTCAACAGCATCACTGGGGTCCCCACGGGCCGAGATATACAACTGGGTGTCATCCGCGTACTGATGGTACCGCACCCCGTGGGAACGAATGATCTCACCCAGTGGCTTCATGTAGATGTTAAATAAGAGGGGAGAGAGCACCGTGCCCTGAGGAACCCCATACTTGAGGGGCCTAGGGCTGGACCTCTCATTCTCTAACCACACCGACTGGGTACGGCCCTCCAGAAAAGAGGAAAACCAGGACAACACAGTGCCCTGGATTCCCAATCCTTTGAGCCGTTCCAGAAGGATACCGTGGTCGACGGTATCGAAGGCCGCTGAGAGGTCAAGAAGAGCAAGGACGGATGGATAACCCCCGTCCTGCTCCTGCCAGAGATCATCAATTAGTGCGACCAATGCCGTCTCCGTACCATACCCGGACCTGAATCCTGATTGAAAGGGGTCTAGATAATCCGCTTCCTCCAGGACACTCTGCAGCTGGCGCGCCACCGCCTTCTCCAAAACCTTACCCAAAAAGGGCAGGTTGGAAACCGGCCTGTAATTGTTAAGGACAGCTGGGTCAAGGGATATTTTCTTCAGGAGGGGGCGCACCAAAGCATGTTTTAATGGTGCAGGAAATACCCCCTCCCGTAAGGATGCATTTATTATCGCCCCAACCCAGCCACCTGTCACCACCTTGGAGGCTTTCACCAACCAGGTGGGACAGGGGTCCAAATGACATGTAGTGGCACGTACAGCTGCAAGGAGCCTGTCCACTTCATCAGGGACAACAGGATCAAACTGATCCCAGATCGTACAGCAAGACTGTGCTCCGGCACCCCCCGACCCTCCCCATCCACGCCGGGATTCAGTCCTGAACGAATCCGATCGATTTTCTCCACCAGATGGTCAGCAAAGTCCTCAGCCGAACCCTGCCAACCGGGCACCGATCTCCCCCTACCGAGGAGGGACCTGGTTACCCGGAACAGAGCGGCTGGGCGATTATCAGCGGAGGCAATAAGGGTGGTGAAGTATTGACGCCTCACCACCCCCATCGCCACTAGGTAGGCCCTAATAGCAGCTCTAGCCAGTGTCCAATCGGAGTCATCCCGGGTCTTCACCCAGCGGCGCTCTAGGCGTCTCTTTGCCCGTTTGAGATCCCGCAGTTCATCTGTGAACCACGGGGATGACCTAACCCCACGGGCGCGGAGAGGCCGCAGTGGCGCGATTTCATCCAAGGCTGCTGTTGCCGTCCTGTTCCACAGGTCGACAAGTGCCTTGGGTGAATCGTGGAGCCGATCCAGAGGAACATCCCCTAGCTCCCTCTGGAATCCATCTGGATCCATTAGTCGCCGAGGGCGGGCCATTTTAATAGGCCCTGCCTCCCTATGATGAAGCGTCGCCCCCAGGAAGTCAAGAGTCACCAGATAGTGATCTGACCATGGCACAGGTGAGATGGCTAAGTCCTGTAATCTCAGGTCACTCTGCCACTGCTCCGACAAGAAAACTAAGTCTGGCATGTGACCACTGCCCCTGGTCGGACCCCGCACTACCTGAGTCAGGCCCATGGCTGCCATGGAAGCCATGAACTCCCTTGCCACCTCAGAAGCCATCCCCAACGATGGCAAATTGAAGTCCCCCAGAACCATAAGCCTCGGGAACTCCAACGCCAGCATCGAGGCGGCTTCAAGGAGCTCAGGCAGGGCATCCCTTACCCTGCAAGGGGGCAGGTACAGGAGTAAGATCCCCAACTGACCCTTGGGGCCCAACCGTAGAAGCAGGGCCTCACAACCAGACACTTGTGGAGCAGTGACCCTAGCAATTCCCAAGGACTCCCTGGCAACAATGGCGACACCACCGCCCTTCACCTCACCTCTAGGCTGGTGCCAAATACCGAACCCAGCTGGACACATATCCGAAAGAGGTACTCCATCTTCAGGTGTCAGCCAGGTTTCGGTGATGCATGCCAGGTCGGCCAGCCCCTCCTGCATAGCATCTTGGATCAGGGGGGCCTTATTACATACCGATCTGGCATTCACCAGCAGCAGCCTAAGGGCGGGGTCACTGTGGATCTGCTGCTCAGGGCCCAGAGATGTACCTGCAGGGCTGGAATGAGGGACCGCACTTAAACATCGGGCCCGCATTCCCCGAGTGCTGCCCGCCCCACGGTACCCGCCATACCGCCCCATGCCCGTCACAACACCTATATGGATCCCTGGAACCTCCCTAGATGGAATGCTGCCCCTCCTTCCTGGCTGGCAGGACCAACTCTCTCTCTTCCCACCCCATCCACAATCCCCCCCTGGTTCCAGCAACAAGCATGGGCTCCCGGAACGAGCAGGGAGCGCTGGCAAGTCCCGGCGTCGACATCTCCTTCTTCTTCCCCCCAGGTGGGAAGAGCGGAGGCAGGGGTCGAGGGGGGATGTCCGTGCGCGGCGGTGGCGTCTTCGGCGGCGTCTTCGGCTCCCCAAAGCCACGGGGAGCCCTTTTAAACTCCCCGCCCGATGGCAGGGGGCGGGGAGGGATGTCCATGCGCGGCGTCAGCGTCTTCGCCTCTTCAGAGCCACGGGGAGCCCTTTCAAACTCCCCGCCCGATGGCAGGAGGCGGGGAGGGACGTCCGTGCGCGGCGGCGGCTTCTTCGGCTCTTCAGAGCCATGGGGAGCCCTTTTAAACTCCCCGCCCGATGGCAGGGGGCGGGGAGGGACGTCCATGCACGGCGGTGGCGTCTTCGCCTCTTCAGAGCCACGGGGAGCCCTTTTAAACTCCCCACCCGATGGCAGGGGGCGGGGAGGGACGTCCGTGCGTGGCGTCGTCGTCTTCGGCTCTTCAGAGCCATGGGGAGCCCTTTTAAACTCCCCGCCCGATGGCAGGGGGCGGGGAGGGACGTCCGTGCACGGCGGCGGTGTCTTTGGCTCTTCAGAGCAACGGGGAGCCCTTTTAAACTCCCCGCCCGATGGCAGGGGGCGGGGAGGGACGTCCGTGCGCGGCGGCGGCGTCTTTGTTACTGGGATGGCCTTTTGTCAACTCTTCTGGGCACAGATGATTTGATACCCCCAGAAGCTCACATGGGTGGCAATGACACCAGCATACTGAAGTTGAAGCCTCTGGTCGTACATGTAATCAAAGACCTCCAGGAGCTGAGAGGTTAATGGCCAGGTTTGGTCATTGTGTGATCAGCCATTTTGGCCCATCAACTTTGGAGGGGTGACTGTGATCCCTGTTGCCTATATGAGCTAGGAGAGGAGTCGACTATGAGCTTAAGACATGGGTCTTTGATAATGGTGGGTATTATTTGGAACACACAGGCATCCAATTTGGCTGACATGAGTTATTCTGTGGGGATGAGGTTAATTTGGCTGACATCTTTTTGGAAGCCCTGCAGAGGGGGCACAGCAACTGTCCTTGAAGGCAGTTGGGGTGAAAGGAGCCAAGCACGAGCTGCCCCTCTCAAGTGGTCAATAGTGCTGGGATAGGGTGGCAGTGGTGAGTCCCTCTAGGCATTGTTGCACATGGTGGCTACAGAGTGCATGGTGTGATTCTCATGAATCAGATGTGCACATAGGGGCCATCATAAGTTAGTTTTGCAAAATGTCCAACATCCGCTCGCATGAACAGAGTTGGAAACTTCTGCAAAGAGGAGCCCCAAATGATCTGGCCTGGGTGGTAGCTGTCAAGGAACAGCACTGCGCAGCAGCTAGGGAGTCACCTGTCCAGGATAGAGAAGGGCTGTAGAGGACCTCCTGCTTTAGCAACAGGTTGTACTATCAGGCCCTTCTGCAGTTCAGGGGATCAAGAAATTAAATTGTGGCCTGAGTTTGGCTCTTCATTTGACGGATCAAGGGGTAATAAATGGATCTTCATTAAAACAGGTATACCAGTTCAACAAAATGAAGAAGTGGCAGTGCATACATGGTACACCTTGAAGGGTCAGACAAAGTAGAGACCACCCCTTTATGCAAGATTCCAAATATGAAGCCTAAGCTAGTGGAGTAGAGGCTGTAGTTTTGCCTGGCAATAGATATGCAGGAGGAATGGGGGAGAGGGTGCTTTCAAATATGTGTTACAGTATCTCCCTCCCTCTCTTTCTGCCTGTATATGAGGTAATTATTTCAAAGATATTGACTCTAATACAAGTGTTTATTTCAATACATTAATTTTCCTTTTACAAATGAAGAACATGTACAGGTACTATATATGAAAGACTACAGAGAGTTTCTGCAGTTGGGTTCATTAACATTATGAGTGAAACAACAAATATATGAATGCCAATGAGCATTAGGGTTGGTTAGTTAAAGTGTGGATGCAAATTGACAGCTGCATCACTTTTGTAAAAGATTGAGAGCAATCTTAGAAGAAGCTCCATACACAATGAAGGAAATGTTTAAGAAAAGGTAACTTTCCCTTCAACTTCTGTTTTATCTTATCATGGTGAATATGATGCAGTATTTTAATTTATGTGATTCATATGATCCCTTCTCTTATATGCAGGCAGAAAAATTATTTGATGGAAAAAACAACTGTTAGAATTAAGGATATGAATACCTCTTGGTCTCTATTTCATTGCATGTTTCTGAAACCCACATGCATGTTCTTCCTGTCCTTATTTCATATTGGGTTGTTGGCTCTTCTCTGAAAATAGCCACCTGCAGCTGGCCTACTGTGGAGACAGGACTTACACTGTGGTCAGCATCAAAAGGGGTCATTGCATTGGGTGATCACCACCCAATCACCAAGAGTCTGTTTTTGAAGAAAATACCTGTGATGGTATCTCAGTCTCAGTGGTTTCTGGATGAGACAGGTTAAGGACAGCAATTTCAACCTGATTTTGGTCATGTTAGTCCATGACTAGGAACAGACCAGTCTGTGTTTATTGGTTCTGCTCAACCTCTTTATAGCTTTCAACCATAATATGGGACATAGAGGCACTGTTTTGCACTGATGCTGTTCAGAACAAGATAGGTAAAGGTCACCCTTTCTCGAAATCCAGTCAAATCCAGTTCAGGGCTCATATCTATTTATAGCCAAAGAGCCAGCGCTGGCTGCGTTTGAAGACGTTTCCATGGACATGTGGCAGGCATGACTAGACACTGGATTGCACGGAATTGTGTTTACCTTCTTACTGATGTGGTCCCTATTTATCTACTTGCCATTTCTTGCTTTCAAACTGCTAGGTTGGCAGGAGCTGGGACAAAGATGGGAGCTCACTCCATTATGCAGTACTTGGGTATCAAACTCCGACCCTCCAGTCTTCAAGTTCAGTGTCTTAACCACTTGAGCCACTGCAGTCTCTTCCTAACAAGATACTCTGTTCCTAAACAGATAAACTCAGAAGATGGTGCATTGGAATGTCTAAACTCAAAAGATGGTGTTGGGGAGTCCTGTTTGATACTGTAGCCTCAGCCCTGAGGTGTTTAAAATGTACACAAAACAAGTCAAACAGGTTATCTGGAGCTTTCAGGTTTAGTGCCACACTAAGCTAATGAAGCCCAGCTCTCCTCTCCTTCCCACCTAATTCCAACAAAATTGTCTTGATTGTAAACCAGTGCCTCATGTCACTGGAAGATACAAGTAATAGAGGCAACTCCAAATACTGGGTGGTTATCTCTGAAAATTAAATCACCAAAACCAGCAGCACAAGCATATAGATTGCTGTATGTCTGATGGTTGTGTAGCATGTGGGTGATGAACGGACAGTGTGAACTGGCAGATTCTCCACCATTCCTTCCCAGCTTTGATTGTGAACAGTGTTCAGAGGGATTCCTCTTACAACAACAACAACAACAACAACAACATTCCATTTATATCCCGCCCATCTGGGGTTACCCCCACTCTGGGCGGCTAACAACAGCACATTAAAAACACATAATAAAATCACACAATAAAATACAAATATACAAATATCAAACCTTATTCATGGCGGGGCACTGAATAAGAAGCCGTGTCATCTCATTCTTAGGGGGTAGGTGTGCAATGCAGGTGGGCTGGAGGCAACTGCCTCTGGTGCACGCTTTGCAGGCCTCCCTCCGGGGAGATGCACCAGGAGTGCATTCTTGTGGTGCTGGGCGGAGCTGACCCTATTTAAGGGGCCAGCTCAGTGTACCCAGCACCATTTTGTTTTTTCACAGGTCGACAGCCATTTGCCCCCCCTCCTTCCCTCTGCTCCAGTGTGATTTAGTTGGTTGTGTCATTACGGACCGGACCGGAATTTTTTTGCTTGGACTTCTGTTTGACCTTGCAGTCTTTGTTTTTTGCCCTTCCCACAATGGTGTCACAGGTATGAGTTTTGGTAGTAGTTGTTCTTGTTATTTGGTCACTTTGGGCATGTAGCATGGGAAGGGGTAACAATCTGGTAAATTATGTAGACAAATTGACTAAATTTTCGGTACAGGTCATATATAAGTCTTAGAAGATGCATATGGCTTGTTAGAATCTTATAGGATATTAACCTACCACTACCGAAGTTCTTGACAGCTTCGTAGTGGAATTGGCTAGCAAGAAAACATAGTTAATGCATTTAAGAAATATTTGATTATTGGAATTGGCTTGCTGAGTAAAGAGTGACCTCCCATGCTACTACCACAGTGTAGAATGTTATGTTCTGCCACAGTTTGAATGTTGGAAATAAAATGGCCAGTTATTACCAAGCTAAAGGTGTCGTCTCTTTCTTAAGGGGTAGATATGCAATGGCCCATTGTTTTAAACCCAAAATTAAAGTTGTCTGTCTCATTACTTGGGGGGGGGGGGCAAGCAGTGATAGTCAAGATGGTGGTTCAAAAACAAAGCAGAAGATTATTTTCTTCTTACCAGTCCATAATAGCCATGGAGAATAACAGTCCAATTTCAAATAGTCCAAAGCAAATAAACAAATGTAATGGGCTCAGCAGTAAGAAACAAGCTGTAGCTGAGTCCTAGGCAGTAGTTAAACTCCATGCAGTAGAGCACCAAACAGTAGTAGAGCTCCAAGCAGTCCGTGGACATCAAGCAGCCGTTGAGCACAAGGCCAAAGGTGAGCACAAGGCTAAGGAACTGTGTTTGTAACCCTTCTTTTATCTACAGCACTTGCAGGCTAATGAGGCAATGCAGTTAACCTTCTCTGTAATATACTCATTGCTATTAAAGCAACACAGCAGATATGCAAGTACTATACTGTATACTCATTATCTTAACCAACCAGTTAGGCAAAGACTTATGCCCTAACAATTACTGCAAGTTTATAGTAGCCAGTTTATCTATTCCTATAAAAGAGAAATGTATCCCTGTGGGTCCTGGAAAGGCTACCACACCCCTTACCTGTCCCCGTCCAAACTGTGCACACACTTACCTGGCATAGGAGAGATGGTCAAGATGTGGGTCCTGAGGCCCGAGGTAGGCCCTGCGCCCCACAAAATGGGAAAAGGAACAGGAACTACAACTCCCAAGGTGCCTTGGGGGAAAATGGCAGTTTAACAAGGCCTGGAAATAGAATGTTGGAAAGAACTGATTTGCATGTTGGACTGTGATTGGTTGAGCATGAATGACTGATAGGGAATTCCCGAGAAAACCTTCATCTATAAAACAGATGTGGATGGAACAACCCATTCCATGTAAGCCTCTATAGCCCAGGAATGAGAAACTTACAATGTACATCACTGCTTTGTGAGTGAGAGACACAGAGAGAGGGGGAGTGTGTGTCTGTGTGTGTGTGCAAGAAAATGCATGAGACAGTGGGTTTCGGGTCAGTCACTGGTGGGTGTGTGGATGTGTGTGCCTGAATGAGAGAGAGAGAGAGAGAGAGTCTGTGTGTTGGGGTGAATCAGGGGCTGGAAAACCTACACATACAAGGCCAGGCAATCAGCTAGTACTACATATTCCTTCTCACTACAAAATTCTGTATCAGCAGCAGAAGTGATATATGCCAAGTTTACTATGTAGATGATAGATATGCCAAATATATATAAAGAAACGTTGCATCATACATGGATTTGTTTTCCTGCTTTAGTTCTTACATGCCAGAATAAATCCACATAATCTATTCAAACACCCCTTAGGCCTGCTGTTCAAATGCAATTATTGACATTTCAGCTGGCCTAGGAACAAAAAAAAGAGGGACGGGAATATTTTTCAACATATTACTGCTGGGAAAAATATTCACAGAACCTTGTGGTAGAATCTTGAATTTGAATACTGTAATTGCATTTTTCTGCCACACAATTGAAATACACTATTGTCCTTAAATCCATCCTCTATTTAAGTTTAGATTGACATAATTCTCTACTAGAACATTACATATTTGCACATTTACAAATATTTGGTTTCTATGCCATTTCGTACTGGTAAAGCATGTTACAACAAAAGCAAGGATCCAGGATCTTTAAGCTTCTTCTTCTTAAGGGTTCACCATGACTACATAAAGGTGTCTTACACAGAGACAGACCATTATTGTCAGTCAAGAGGGGGATGTCAGGAGCTGTCAATATCCTGACAGGTTCATATGGAATTGTGTTGTCTACATTGTTGACAGGTCTCCAGGGAAGGAGACATCTGAAGCCATGTTTCAGGGAGCTGAATCTTGGACTTTCACACAAAGCTTATGCTCTCCCATGGAGCTGTGTCCTTCTGCTAACATGTCTGTGTCCTTCTGCCAACATCTGTAGGAAGTGCAACTAGCATAATCAAATGACCATTTTTTATTTTTCTCGCAAGATGGGGCTAGTAGAACTTCCAAACACATCTTTTTGTGTGACCACATGCTTCCAAACTATGAGATTATTCATAATATATTTTTAATAATTCCTATTAAAATTCCTTTAATGTTTCATTTAGTTGAGAACCCTATGAGCCGTATCCCTCCTAGAGGGTTTTTCAAGACATATTCCATGTAGGACAGACTATCTAGTCAGCACCTCCCATTGATGATACAGCTTGTATTGCTCAAATATAGGAGGTTAGTTCCCACTGCCCTGCTGCAGACTTTGCCACCGCCGCCACCACCTAGCATGTGTTCTGTAATGTCAGGGCACAGTTTACAGAGCTGATGGAGCTGCAAGGAGAAAAGAAATTCTCATTGCACAAACAGTAGCCCAGTTTCTGCAGCACTGACTAAGAATCTCCTTATTACAAGTCTGCAATAGGCGTGTTTTATTACTACAAACATGGGAGATAGTGAGATACTATGGACTTTGTGATAGTCCCAAAACTCAAAGTCAAGGGGAAATGTGCCACTGGTTTTAATGAGACAGGACTGTACATTCCACACACACACACCCAGCTCACAGCCAAGCAGTAATCTTGCGGGGGGGGGGGTTCTGTTTTTTCCCCACCAGCAAATGGCAACTCCCCATTTTGAGATCAAACCCTTTGTGCCAAGCTAAGCGCTTGTAGGATTATGGCCTTTAAGCACCTATGGAATAAGACAACGAGGAGCTTAGTGCAACATTAGAAAATTGGTTGAAAACGGGAGTTTCATTTTAAGCCTTTGTCAAGGTCAGCAGAAGACAGTGCTTATTTCATCCTCCCCTAGAGAGTACCTTACACGGATGCTCACAAACCATGATGATTAAGTGTGATGTAAAAGAGATTAAATAGATTGTACAAAATAAAATGACAGGCACGTCTCTCTCTAGGAGAGACCCAGATTAAGAACTGCCGCTGCCATGGCTATTGATGAATAGAGAAGGAGATTTAATAGCCAAGGTAATCAAGTAAAATAGAAGGATTTTAGTGCACAGAAGGGAAGGGTATGACATGATGGTTAAGTTTTAGGAGATTGTTCAGAATTCTAGAGTTTTAATCTTAAGAATGTACATTCTCCAAACTTGCAGGCTGTGATGTGTATATGAGAGAAACAGCTAGAGGAATTCAGGTTGCTTCTACACACTAACACTATTCTACAAGTGTCCTCTAGATCATGAGCCACTGTTTTCTTCACCATTTCTGAAAAACTGAAGCAAAACCCCTGATTTAAAAACCTGCCAATTTCCCCACACACATGTGGGCCTCCCCAATTGCTACATTAGTTTTATGGGAAAACACCTGGCTTTACCACTTCCTCAGGAACACTAGAATGGGATTAGTAATGGTGCAGTGGGCATGCCTGCGTGAGCTCTATTGAGCTCAATAGGCCAATGGAAAATGGACACTCTCAAGCTTCATTTGTATTGCCAGAGTTTGTACTAATCCTGATCAGCTGAAAATAGAAGAACCCCTGTCTAGGTCAGGGGTTCCCAACCTTTTCAAGCCGGGGGACGGGTCATGCTCTCTTAGTCAGCTTTGAGGGCTGGACGGCCATTTAGCCCAGTCTGCACGATGGGGGTGGCCATTTTGTCCCAACATCATCAAAGGGATGGCCATTTTGTTTTTCAAATGTCCTTTGAGGGGGGCCACATGAAATGGCACTGAGCGCCGGATCTGTCCCACAGGCCTTAGGTTGGGTTCTAGGTGGCTGAAGGACTGACTGCAGAAAAGTGATAGAACATAGAAGCTACAGATGGGATTCACAATTTTTAGGTTAGGCCTTGAGAGAATTGAAATCCATCAGACAGACAGATGCTACGGTTTACAAACTATGTCCTTAACAATCTCCTTGTCTGTATATGCATCACTGCAGGTCAATAACTTCAAGTGCCAGGTGTGCTGGGATTCTGAGGATTAATTTGTCCCTACACCCCTGTTGGTGGAGCCTGGCTGCAATGGCCAAGTAACAAGATGCTGAAGAACAACATCATCAATCCAGAGTGCTGATGGCTGGCAAGTGAGGCTAACTCCTCAGAATTAAGTGGATGGGGACATAGGCAGAGCGTAGAAAGAGAATATCAAAAAGGACTGACTGATATGGAGCAAAGGAGAACCTCTTATGACACAAATCCAAAAGAAAGGACAGAATAAAGAGATCAGATAATTAAGGAATTCCAAAGTAGAGAAGAGAAGAAATGGAGTTGAGTCTTATCTAGCCTGTTGTAGCAACGACGGTAAAAAGCCCCTGCTTTTCATAAGACGGGGTAACTATTCACTTGTGTCTTTTCCCACAATGGAAAAGATACAAGTCCTATGATTAATTTAATTTAATTTAATAGATTTATATACTGCCCTATCCAAAGGACTCTGGGCGGTGTACACTAAGACCAATATACAGGTAAAACAATTTTTTAAAACCCATAAAAACATAACAATATTACCCACCCACCCCCACCGTGACATCTATTACCTAAAAACAAAAATAAAATCTTAAAAACCTTTTTAAAAAATAATTACAGGAGGGGGGAAACCTCAGATGAGTCAAAAAGGGGAGCTTGTTGACAATCCCAGCCCCCAGACCATTTTGCCAACCACGTCATGGTTGTTTCAGCATGTGTGGGGCATGAATGCCCCCACCTCTCAGGCCCGCAGGCTTGTCTAGTTGGGGATACGGACCTGTCCTGTCTTGGATCTCAGTTTTAATGTGAGTGGTGGGTGGAGAGGGTTGTTTTCTGAATGTTTATACAGGTTTTATGTGTTTTAATATGGTTTTTAGCTGGTTTTTTTAGCTGTGGATGTTTTTAATTGTTTTATATTGTATTCTATTTTTATTTTCATTTCCCCCTCTTCCTTTTTCCTCTTTTGTTGTTAGCTGTCCTGAGTGGTGTGCCCACCAGAAGAGCAGGATATAATTTTTTTAAAAAATCTTTCCTAAATGGGTCTGGAGGCGTAGTTCTACTGGTAGGAGGTTCCATAGTGTGGGAGCTATGACCGAGAAGGCCCTTTTCCTTGTGCTGGAGAGGTGAGCCTCCCCAACAGAGGGCACCTGAAAGGGTGCCCTCTCGGTTTGCTCTTGTGGGACAGGTCGATGTCCTAGGGATGATACGGTCCCTGAGGTATCCTGGTCCATTGCCATGAAGGGCTTTAAAGGTGACAACCAGCACCTTGAATTGCACCCGGAGACATATAGGCAGCCAGTGCAGCTCCTACAGCAGTGGCGAGGTGCATGCCAAACAACTACACCCCACCACTGTGTAGGCTGCCACATTCTGGACTACCTGCAGTCTCCAGATGATCATCAAGGGCAGCCCCATGTAGACTGCATTACAATAGTCCAAATGGGAGGTGACCAGTGCATGGGTGACCATGAGCAGGGCCTCCCAGTCCAGGAGTGGGCACAATTGATTAATAACACACACTTGCCCAAAGGCCCTCCTGGCCACGGCTGTAACCTGCTCCTGGAGCAGAAGCCGCGAGTCCTTGAGGACCCCCAGGTTGCGCATCGAGTCGGATTGGGGCAATGGTGCCCCATCCCAAACCAGCAGTGATAACTCCTTATGAAGACTGGGTCCTCTCATGCACAGCCACTCAGTCTTGCTGGGAATCAGCTGTAGTCCATTGTCCCACATCCAGAACCTAACCGCCTCTAGGCAACTGGTCAGGACTTTCACTGCATCACTAGGATCACCACGGGCAGAGATATACAACTGAGTATCATCAGCATATTGATGATATCTCACCCCGTGGGATCAGATGATCTTACCCAGCGGTTTCATGTAGATGTTAAAGAGTAGGGGCGAGATGACCGAGCCCTGAGGCACCCCACATGTGAGCTGCCTCGGATTTGACACCACGTCCCCCACCCACACCAACTGGGTCCAGCCACTCAGGAAGGAGGAGAACCAGGACAACACAGTGCCCTGGCTCCCCAACCCCCTGTAGCCGGTCCAGAAGGATACAGTGGTTGACAGTATCGAAAGCTGCTGAGAGGTCAAGAAGAGCGAGAATGGAGGGATATCCTCCATCTCGCTCTCACCAGAGATCATCAAACAGCGCTACCAATGCAGTTTCTGTACCATGACCCAGCCTGAAGCCTGACTGGAAAGGGTCCAGATAATCCGCTTCCTCCAGGACCCCCTGGAGCTGCCGTGCCATCACTTTTTCGACAACCTTCCCCAAAAAGGGGAGGTTCGAGACAGGGCGGAAATTAGATGGTGTATTTGGATCAAGCAATGGGGTTTTTTTAGGAGGGGGTGCACCAGTGCATGTTTAAGTTGTGGTGGGAATACCTCCTCCCTCAGCGAAGCATTGACCACCACTTGAATCCAATAACAATAATAATAATAACAATAACAACAACAACTGGGCCAGGGGAGAGAGCCGAGGTGGTGAGGCGTGATCACCGATCACGGTTCTGCCTGCTTTCAAGAGCCAGGCCGGGCAGTGGCGCATAAACTTGCAGGCAGTGGCGCATAAACTCCCAAGGAGCCTGTCCACTTCATCAGGGTCAATTGGACCAAACTGATCCCAGACAACCTGGCAAGACTGGCTCCTGACCAACTTCCATGACATGATTTTAAACCTAGAGTTAAACCCTGAGTGAATCTGAGTGATTTTATCCTCCATATAATCAGCAACTCATCGGCGGACCCCTGCCACCCAGGGCCAGATCCCCCCTACCAAGGAGGGACCTAGTCACCCGGAACACAGCCGCTGGGTGATTATCTGCCGACGTGATACGAGCGGCGAAGTACTGCCATTTCGCCGCCCGTATCGCCTCTAATAGAGGCTCTAACTCGTGTTCGGTCCGAGATGCTCTGGGATCTCCTCCAGCAGCGCTCTAGGCATCTCTTTACATGTTTAAACTTCCTTAGCTCCTCAGAGAACCAAGGGATGGCCCGAGGCCCACGTGTGCAGAGAGTCCGTAGTGGCGCCATAACGTCCAAGGCTGTAGCAGCCCTCTCGTTCCAGAGGGTGACCAAGGTCTCGGTAGTATTGTGTAGCCGATCCATAGAAAACTCCCCCAGCTCCCTCTGGAATCCTTCTGGTCTAGTATAGACGACAGTTTGAAAACCAGAGAGACACAAAGTAGAGATTTATGAGAAAGTGGTAGGTCAAGCCTGCTCCTTTATAAGGGAAATCTAAATAAGATGTCCTAAAGTGCTGTTTCACGATTCTCCATGTGTCATTTGTGGTAATGGAGAAAGACCATTCAAAACCATTCCTTCCTAGAAAGGTATAGATCACAGTCCACAATGCCCAACAACAACAGAAAAAGAAGATCATAATAGATTTAGTAGATTTAGTGCTATTTAGATGCTATTCTGGAGGTTTTATGTATAAACTCTTGCCATTCTTAGACCAAAATACAGAAGGATTTATTTTACTGGTATTTTATACACCACTTTTGTTGAGTATTTTAGTGCAACTGCAGCATGTAATGGGCTATTAATGTTAATTCTGGGGTACGCAGAAAGAGCCTCCTAGAAGATTGTGGTATTTTTGAACCACAATTGGGCCTACCCTGGTAATGTCACCCTTGTGTTGCCAGCTAATCTTTCTCACACTAGGTCAGGTGAAAGGAACTGCAGAATGAACTCACCAAAGGTGGCTTCATTTTGGCAGTTTCAGTTCTGGCCTAGATGCTGAAGAAGAAGAATGTTATTTCTATCCCTGACTAACAAATAGAAAAGTCTTTTTTCTCCCCACTTCTAGGGTCACCTGACATGGTTTTTATGTATTAAGCCCTTGTTGTTTGGGTCTCTTCAGTCTCTGCTTTCTACTCTCTTAATCTTCTTGCAATTTTTGCCTTACAAGCAAAAACATGTATGTTTAAGATCACCATTTTGTTTAAGTGCATGGCAACCCTTTTGAAATGAACTTTTAGAAAGCAGATTACATGTTTATCTCTCTGAAACAACTGTAAGTAAAGAATATGTTTGTCATGTTTCTAAACATTGTGTGGAGTGTTTAATTGCTGGGCTAGAGTGGGGAACAAAAGGCTTGGAGAATTTTCCACTCAAACTGAAGCTACTTGTAATTCTGCCCAGCTTTACTGCTGCATAAAAACTTAACAAATTCATATGAATGAATTGTCACCAAAAAGTAAATAAAGATATGGGTGTGTGTTTTTCCAGAGAATGTAAGATCCCTGTGTGCCACTTAGTTGTGAGCTCAGCACCACTTCCTTTCCAAACTTTGGCTTTGTTGAACACATTAATGTCTCTGGCTGTTATATATTATTAAATAAGATGTAGAAAAGCTGAAGCACCTGAGCTTAATGAAGCCACATGCTGGCATAACTGCAGGTGATTCATAGCAAATAAATCTTTGTTTTTTAGGGGGAGTCCAGATTCATTTTGATATTCCACCATGCATCAGTGACTTTAATGAAGAAACCAGCTAGCCTTTTGGTTGCTTCCTTCCCACGGATACCTGGTATTATTTACTTGTCCTCTCTCTTAGTAATTATTCATGTACACAGGACCCTGTAAAATACTAGTCTACTTGCTTGCTGTGGTTACCAGGGAGAGAAGACGGCAGGTGTCTGAATTTGCACGATGTGTTGCTGGCATACTATGAGTTCAAAAATGAGAGGTTGTTTCTTCTTCTGGGTAAGAGAGTGCTTCTTTACCGAGAATTAAAAGAGAATTCACAGTAATACATAATGTATTTGCAAAAGAGACTCCATAGGGATGTGAATGGTGAAATTTTTCATACTTCTATTAGTTATTTGAGACACCTCTTTGTTTTCCTTTTTAAAAAAAAATTATTTTTTTTTACATACTGTTCCTTTTGTTCTTATTTTAAAAAGAAAGGAAAGATGTTAGGTCTGATATATATATATATATATATTCACATTATGCAAAATACCCCAAGACAGATAATAAGATAGTTGCACTTGCACTCCTTGGCGATGTAACTTTCTCATGACCTCCTTCTGCTCTGAAAGCTTTGCTTTATGCCATACTATCCCTAGAGAAGAATCATCAACTATACCATCCCTTAGGGACTGTGGTGGCTTAGTGGTTAAGACGCTGAACTTGATGACTGGCAGGTCGGCAGGTCAGCAGTTTGAGACCTGAGTGCTGCATGATGGAGTGAGCTCCCTTCTCTGAATCAAGTCTTGCCAACCTAGCAGTTCGAAAGCAAGAAATTGCAAGTAGATAAATAGGTGCCACTTTGGTGGAAAGATAAACAGCGTTCTATGCACTCTGATTTTTAGTCATGCCTGCCATATGTCCATGGAAACCTCTGCAGACACAGACAGCACTGGCTCTTTGGCTATAAACAGAGATGAGCACTGAACCCTAGAGTCAAATACAACTGGCTTTCGAGCAAGGACAACCTTTACCATTAAAACCCCTAATGTTTGGGCAGATCTGTCCCTTCATTCTCATGATGGACTATCTGGTTATTTTTTTAAAAAAAAAATTATTAAACAAATAAGTACAATAGATAAAATACATATATAAAAGAAAACAGATAACAAAAATAGATTATTAATAGAAATCAATCATGTGTCCCCTTTACCAGTTTGGGGAACCATGTTACCTCCCCCCCCTGCCCTCAAATATAATATAATTATCATCCTTCATTCTCCCCTTTTAAATTTTAAAATTTTGAAAATTTTAAATTTTCTTGGACAGGTTTATATCCAAAATTCTTTTTCATTGCGTATTCGATAAAGTATTTCCATATTTTCCAAAACTGGTTAACTTTAATGAACCCTTTTTTAAAAGTTTAATCTCCCATGTTAATTTATCATTTAAGGCCATATTCCACACCTCTTTATACCATTCTTCAACCTTAAGGCTAGGAATAATTTTCCATTGTTTAGCTATAATTTTCCATTGTTTAGCTAACCGATGTTTTAACTGATGTTTGTATACCACTTTGGGTCGCTCAATGTGAGGAAGATGATCATATGATACAGTAAGTAAGTAAGTAAGTAAGTAAGTAAGTAAGTAAGTAAGTAAGTAAGTAAGTAAGTAAGTAAGTAAGTAAGTAAGTAATCATTAACCTTGCAAGAGTTAAAAAGGTCATCAATAAATCCTTTTTTAAAATCTGCTCTTTTATTTTAAGTGAACAGGGATCAGGTTTTACATTTTCCCTGTTTTAATTTTAATTTTTTAAAACAAAAAAACGGTTATTGCACACACTAATGAATAATGCCCTCATTGACTATGGTATGGCTGTATGTATTATGCTTATGGAAAGGGACTTTTCTCTCTCTTTTGCATACCAAGTCCAGAAAGGCAAGGGGAGGAGAAAAACACAGTGGAGGAAATTTCTCATGCAGTTCTTTCCATCACCAGAGAATAGGTTCTATCTCTTGTGGACAAGTATTGATCACATGGCTAGTTCCCTAATGCAGGAAGTTGATAGGAATATTCATCTAAGTCCTTCAAATTAGCTTCATATGACTGCAAAAGCTAAATTAGGAAGTGTCAGGACTGGAACCATCAGCCTAGAAGCAGGTGCTCTAAGTCCCTCACTCTGCTGCAACTGCTAAGCCTCACCTGAGAGCCCTGGGGAAGGTTTCAGACCAACATAGGCTCCTTCTGGAGACCCTGGGTGGCTTAGCTATATAAAAACCAGCCCTTCCTCCCAAAATCAGCCTTCAGCAATAGTCAGCAGACTTGCAGTTGCTTGGCTTCTGGATCTCTTGCCTTGTTCCTGATTCCAAAGACCTCTTGCCTTTTGAGTTACCATAATTCCCTCTCACAAAAATGGGACAGAAGGAAAGGTTGCCCTTGCTTGAAAGCCAGTCGTATCCGACTCTAGGGTTCAGTGCTCATCTCTGTTTCAAAGCCGAACAGCCAGTGCTGTCTGCTTCTGCAGACATTTCCGTGGTCATGCAGCAGGCATGACTAGATACCGGAGTGCATGGAATGCTGTTTACCTTCCCACCAAAATAGCCCCTATTTATCTATTTGCCATTTCTTGCTTTCAAACTGCTAGGTTTGCAGGAGCTGGGACAGAGACGAGAGCAGACATTTCCGTGGTCATGCAGCAGGCATGACTAGACACCGGAGCACAGGGAATGCTGGTCCCCCCCCCCCCAGTGGCCCCTTTTATCTACTTGCCATTTCTTGCTTTCAAACTGCTAGGTTTGCAGGACTGGGACAAAGACGGGAGCTCATTCTATCCTGCAGTATTCGGGTATCGAACTGCTGCCTGCTACAGAGGCCAAGGCACATTTCTTTCTCCCCACCCCCTTGTTTACCAAGCTGCTTCTGCCACCTGCTGGTCATTCCAATAGAAGTGTAAGAAATTTTTTCTTCTAAATCAAGTGGTTTGAAAACCGTGAATTTTCCATGGTTTTTATGGAACTGTGCGGACAGTTACAAAACGTAAAATTCACGGTTTTCCATTACATATGGCAACTCTACTTGCCTTGTTCCTGGTTTCTTGAAGATCCTGGTTCTTGCTCCTGAAGACTTCTGCCCAGTTCTTGGTTCCTGTGGACTGTCGTTGTGCCTTGCCTGGAACCTTGCTCCTAGAATTCTGTCCTCACCTTGCTCCTGTCTCTGAGGGTACTCTGCCATGTCTGTTCTCCAAGTCACCTGACCTGGCTCATTTGGACTACCTTTTCACTGTCTGGACCAATCCTGCATCTCTAGTTTCACCTGGACTTGGATTCTGGATACAGTTACTGTATCTAGTTGTCCTGGGTCCTGCCCATTCATGTCACCTTCCACCTGCCTAAGCCCCAAACCATGTCATGAAGAAATCTCTACTTTGATTTCCTCCATGACAGTTACCTTAATGGACATATATTCAAAACACAACTTACAAACCCTTTCTACTGGACCACAATCTGGAATTCTTTTTTTGACCACTGTCTTCATTCTCAGGAGACTCTTGTCACAAATCTACCTCTTTATACCTCTAGGATTATGCAGGTCTAGCATCTTCCTTCTCTCACTTGTGAATAAAAGATAAAAGACCGCCACACACACTCACAACCCTAAAAAATCTGCCAGGTATGCAGAGCAGTATTTTATTTATTTCTTACATGTTTTCTGCAGGAAATTCATGAGTTAGAGTCCAGCTCTTTTCTCCTTCCAAAAGCTATGTCAGCGCTGTGCTCCAACCTGAAAACTGCTTTCCACCCCCATGGGTGTTGAAGACAAAGTGAATGACAACACAACTTCCATTTGCCAAGGCACATGAAAACCAAGCTCATAAAAAGAAAATGGTTGTCAAAGTAAAGATGTATGGAAACGGGCAAAGGTTACAAATCAATCTAGACTGCACTGTCTTAAAAAAAAAGAGAGAGAGAGAAATTTGGAGTAATATGAAAGAGACGACAAGTCATTAATCTTGCACGTGCCCTGTGAGCAAGCTACGTAGGTTTCTGAATTCCATTCGTGGGATGATGGAGTTGACATGAGGAGGGAGGGCTCATCATCTCAATCACACTCATATATAAGTGTTAAAGACTGGCATGGGAAAAGAAGAACAAACTCTTTTCTGCCTTTAACAGAACACAATTCTCTAAAATCAGAAAGTTTCTGAGAAGAAACTACTGAGAGTTGTATCAAACATGTGGGGGAAGTAAATCAAATTTGGTGGTGAACTCCTTTAATATATATTGCCAGGTCAGCAGTTTGAGACTCGAGTACTGCATGATGGAGTGAGCTTGTGTCTCTGTCCCAGTTCCTGCCAACGTAGCAGTTTGAAAGCAAGAAATTACAAGTAGATAAATAGATACCACATCAGTGGGAAGGTAAACAGCATTCCATGGGGTGTCCCTTAAAAGTCAACATTTTAATTTTTGACTGCAACTTTTAAAAAAAGTTTCCTTTAGGCATTGATACCACAATCTAAAAATCTGAGCATGATCAGTAACATGAAATGGTTTGACACATTATTTATTTATTTATTTATTTATTGGACTTGTATGCCACCCCACTTGCATATTAGTGTTGCAAAATGCCACCAAATAAATCATTATGAAAGCACCTATATCTTATAGGCCATAGCTGTATTAAGTTTACAGATGCCCGGCTTCCATCTCGCCTGCAAGTCTTACATTACCTATTGTAATGAATGCACCAGCCTGGACATGGTAACGTATCATTAGCACCTGCAAGTGCCCATGTTTTGATGCAGTTTTGGGATGTTTTTGATGCAGTATTTATTATATTTAGCTTGTCACCATCACATGGCTGAAGTGGTGCTCAAGATTGTCTTTTAGACTGCTGTTGCCATCTTTTCTGGGCCGGACATCACAATTTTTAAACCTTTCCAAGACAAATGGATGGAAATTCATCATGGCAAGTTCACCACTGGTCTCCAGGATGAGAAAGCAGAAACTTTCCTGACACACAAGGCAACGTCACTGCTTCATTTCTTAGACACAAGGCTCAGAGTAAGTATTAAATTAAGCCATGGCAAACTTTTCACGCATTTTGCTTTCAGTTCAGAACTCACCTGTAACTTTTTTCTTATTAGGAGGGTCACAGCCATGGAGACTACCAAAAACATCTGGAGCTTAGCTGTATATACCTCAGAGACCGCCCTGCTATGCAAGGTTTCAATTTTTCTAAACCAAGGGCCATCCATGACTCTCGATTTATGTCCAGAGCTATTTACTCCTTGAAAATCTCTCTCTTCAAGGAACAGTCCAAATTGACATCAAGAGAGGAAACTGGTATCAGAGACCTATGTTTGTTTGTTATTCTCTGCTATATTAAATATTGGTTCACTGCTACTTGTGCTATCAGTGCACCTCAGAATGACCTTTTGTTTATGAAATACTTGATGGATTATGCGAACGTGAACAAGAAAGTTTCTGAGATTGCCACCAAAAAATCTTCTGGACACTTGTTGTACTTGTCAGAGCAACTTGCTGGCTTAGGTTTGTTAGATTCTAATGGCCCATTTGATTGCAAGAGGAGGAGGATTGAAAAAATTAGGTCAAAGCCAGCAGCTATGGCGAATATTCGGGACCAACGCCCTAAAGTGCAAAATCCACAATCTTTGAAATTAAAAGATTTGTCCCATTTCGTGGGACCCCATACTCTGAACTTGTTTCAATGGTTTGATCTGGAATGTACTTTTGTTGATCATCCTCCAGAGACCTGGGATGCCTGGGATGATTTCCAGAGAGCCCTCCAACATTTTTCAGACATAAATGTCATAAATGATGTAGCAGAGCACATGGAGTAGCTCTTACACAGAATACCTGAAAAATGTGAAAGCTGAAGAAAATATGCAAAATATACTAATTGTAGCCCATAATACCAGGGGAAAAAACAAAATGTGCACCAAAAAATCAATGTTTATGAACCTGTACTCCAATTTAAATTACAAAATGTATGTGCCCATCTGCTAGATTTGTTAAATAAACGAAAAATGAGAGGCTAGCAATTTCTTTTGAATTTTCCTTAGTTTTCTCCGGTGAACGAACATTCAACATGTTTGTGGCAGA
This sequence comes from Bradypodion ventrale, assembly GCA_035047345.1. Taxonomy (NCBI): domain Eukaryota; kingdom Metazoa; phylum Chordata; class Lepidosauria; order Squamata; family Chamaeleonidae; genus Bradypodion; species Bradypodion ventrale. The sequence goes on along the minus strand of JAWDJE010000002.1, from coordinate 231,271,908 downwards.
GGTAAATATTGCCCGATTACGTCCAAACCTCTGTTTCTGATTGCTAATGGTAAAAGGAAATGTTTTTTAAAGGTTGCAGTCAGATATTCCAATTTTTTTATTTTTAGCCAAAATAAGGGACACTCCAACTCCGGTGTCTAGTCATGTCTGCCATATGTCCACAGAAATGTCTGCAGATGCAAACAGGTCTGGCTCTTTGGCTATAAATGGAGATGCGCACCAAACCCTAGAGTCGGATATGACTCGTTTTCTAGCAAGGGTGACCTTTACCTTTATGTAATATACACAAACAAAATCCAGGTAGGCAATTTGATATCTCTATCTGCCAGCTTTTCCAACTTCTCTGCACCAGCAATATATTACAAATTAACTTCCTTTTAGAACTTCTCTTTCCATGTTAGCATTACTGCTGGATAAGAAGTTAATGAGAATTGGTCCTGATATTTTGTTGCTTAATCACGTGTCCTCAAATTGATTCTGACTTATGGCAACCCCTTCCAAGCTTTTGTAGGTAGGGATTAACCATCATTCCCTTTTTCCAGGAGGCTACCTGAAACTATGTAGCTTGCCAATGGCTACACAAAGTGGCTTTTCCCCTGAGAGGCACAATGGGGAATTGAACTCCCAATGTATGGCTCCACAGCCAGATACTGTACCTAATTCACTGAGCTATCCAGCCTCTTATTGTGATGTTTACTCCATTTTAATGCCATTGCTACTTGCCCTTTCCTAGTGTTTTGACAGAACTATGATACTTAAAAAACATCCAGTATACAATGTTCTGGGAACCAGCAGGAGGTAGATTTCTCCAAAAAGTCATGGAGAACCGAATGTCTTTCTGCACTGCTTGATAAAGAGACAGAATGGTGAGATACCGGTGCAATACAATGAAATGTCTGCTCAGTCCCCCTGGATTTAATCGTCAATGCTAGAATATCTATATAGGAATCAACTGTTTTATCTCAAATTGTACTGTTTCCCAAGTGTCCCTATTCAATCATGTTGAAAGCACAGGCAATAAGGGGAGTGTGCTAAATCCACCCCTCCACAGTCACTTTAATCGTGCAATAGCCACAATCCAAAGAGGGAGAGATTGCTCTGTCTGTATAAGATCTCTACATTAATCAGTGTGTGGAATATGTGTAAAATAAACAAATAAAGGCATCAGTTAGCTAGATTGCACAAATACATCCAGGTGTCAAGAAAACGTATTTTTAAAGCTCATGATTGTCAATGTAAGAAAGGACGAGAGGAAAGTCTCACAATGATATGAACTTTGAAGTAGAAACAGGAAGAGGAATTAGGAGGCAAGTGGTAAAACTGAGCCTCAAAATTCCCTCTTCCTTAACAATTTAACCCTTTATGTACTGAGTTAATGTCCAACATAATATGATTTTATGATTTTTTTTAATCATGTCAGAAGCATAGAAAGGTGCTTTCTGGGTTGAAAGAATTTTTGCTGGAGGAACTCTGCTCATAGGACACCCAAATGAGGTGTCCTTTCATGTACCCAAGATCTTTTCCCACTGAAATGATGCCTATTTATTTACTTGCAATTTCTTGCTTTCGAACTGCTAGGTTGCCAGGAGCTCATTCCGTCATGCAGTACTTGGGTTGCTGACATTCCAGCTAACAAGGCGAGCCTAACCACTCAGCCATGGCAGTCCCATTATGATGGTATATATGTGTGAACAACATCAAACATAGAAGTTTCTTTTTAAAAAAATATTTTTATTAAATTTTCAAACAAAATTACAACATATTATTATTATTATTATTATTATTATTATTATTATTATTATTATTATTATTATTATTATTATTATTATTATTATTATTATTATTAATTAAATTTATATACCGCAGTTCTCTGGCCAATGGGAGACTTAATGCGGTTTACAAAGTACAATTTACAAGTTACAGTATAAAATATCACAAAAATATCACAAAAAATACAACATATCAATATCATCATAACAACATCGCAATAATGTATCAAAAATCAATATCACAGTAAACAAAGCATTACAAAAGCAAAATCACAGAGCATGAAATACAATGTTAGAAATACAGATACAATACAGTAATTTAAACAGTAAAATATGCAATAAACATTCAAGCTAAAATGAGATAACATACATACATTAAAAAAATACATTATACAATTACATACGCATTATATCTTTTTGCATTCTGACACCAAAATTACTACACTAATATCATATTAACCTAACCTTGTAAATGGTGATTACAACTTTTTAATTTAAGTTTTTAGAGTAATATAACATTTAATTAATGGATTCATTAATCATAATAAAACAATACTAAAAAATAATATCAAAATAAAAAATTACCCCCTGTGATATTTACAGTGCCCTGATGGGATCAGATTGACTTGATATTTTCCTTCCAAAAACTTCTTTGATCTGGTACAGGTTTATTTGTCTCTTCCCCTCTAAGTGAGTAATCCACAAAAGTCCATCAAATATTCCAAAATCTATTGCAGTCGCATCCCCCAAAGAAAGACTCAGACACCGGTATTGGATTAAAGGCATCGGGCCACTTTTATTGAATAATGCCCTAGTCCGAATTATCACTTTCAATTGGTGTATCATCCATTTGTAATTCTTTAAGGCAAGCAGGCCGCAGTAACACTGGTAAGGTTCCTCCCAAAATGCCAATGGAAATTGGCTACATGTATCTATTTGTATCAATTTGTCTGTTGACACAAACAAATTGTTGACCGGAGTCAATATACTATCTACTGACCCCACCCTATGACGTGTATCCGTTCAATATCAGGGTGATGCAGGCTGTGCAGCTCCTGCCATCAGCCCTTGCATGGTTCGCCCTTGACCGGCCAATCTTATTCCCCTGTACCTATCTACGTGTTGGCCAGTCAATTGTGAACCTGCCAGATACCTATGGGTCATAAATCTGTTACCTTACCAGTGCTACCCGCCACACGGGGAGGTGTCTGTGATGACTCACCGCCCCCTCCCCCAGACCGTCAGCTCGGTCACCAGGCCTGCTTGCACGTCCTCCAGAAAGAGGTCCAAACCTCTGGCCGACAGATGGACCCCATCTCTTGCATATAGACCATAATCCTGCAAGCCTATCCTACGATGTTGAATGGCTGTTCCAAAGCCATTGTCAAAAAGGAACCGGGCGACAGCCCTGTTCAGTGACCGTCGAGCACGATCCAAGCCACGGAGGTCAATGCCTCCCCTGTAACGGTGTCAGACCATAGCAGCCACGTGTACCATAAGTGATGTAAAAAGGCCAGGTCACTGCACACCGACATTTTTAAAGAGAGGCCAGTGATCTGTCCGAGATCATTTCCGCCGAGGTGCAGAATCAAGACATCAGGCGGTCCAGCATCCCTGATGGACATCAGGAATGGCAACAGTTCCCGCCATCTCATGCCGCGCTTACCGTACCAATGCATATGTGCGGCTGCATGTAGCCCGAGATGGGGTCTCCAGTCTGTCGCCGCAGCATACTCCGCTGCCATGTGCACAAAACTGTGGCCCACCAGCCATACTGCCACCGGCGAACTAATGCCATAACTCTGGGGGATTTGGATGTCTGGGCGTTGACAATGTGCACCACTGCAGCATTGTCAATCCAAAAGTGAACTACTGAATTAGCCCACCTGTCCCCCCAGAGCATCAGGGCACCCAAGATAGGAAAAAACTCCAGGAAAGTAAGATAGCGTAAACGATCCGTGCCTTGCCATGTCTGAGGCCATTGGCCATAGGACCACCTTCCTTCAAAGTAAATCCCATAACCCAGGGAGCCGGAGGCATCCGACTGTACTTGGAAATGCGGGCTGAGCATAAGCTCCGATCTCCAGAAGGAGATGCCATTAAAATGCTGCTGGAATGTGAGCCAGACCGTAAGGTCCGCCCGTAAACCACTGGTCAGCCGAACCCTGTGGTGGCGTTTTAAAAGGCCTGCCATGGCATCACACAGACGCCTGGCAAAGGCCCTGCCAGTTGTTACTACCCTACAGGCAAAGTTGAGGTGGCCGTGAAGCACCTGCAACTCTCGGAGAGACACCTTACGCCTGGCAAGCATTGCCAGAATCACATCAGAGATCCGCATCACCTTTTCTATGGGTAATCTGGATGACTGGGCAACAGTGTCAATCTCGATACCTAAAAAGGTGAGAGTGGTGGTTGGTCCCTCAGTCTTTTCAGGCGCTAGGGGAACACCCAGTTCCCACATAAGCACCTGAAAAGTGCCGAGGAGACGAGCGCACATGTCCGTGCCTTGTTCCCCTCCGAACAAAAAGTCATCGAGGTAATGGGCTACAGACCGGGACCCTGATCTACGAACAAAAGCCCAGTGAAGGAAGGTGCTAAAACGTTTGAAAGCAGAACATGAGATAGAACAGCCAAAAGGCATGGCCTTATCTACATAAAAACTGCCCCAAACACGGAAACCTAACAGCTCAAAGTCGTCCGGGTGCACTGGCAACAATCGGAATGCCGATTTGATATCACACTTTGCCAGTAGCGCCCCTGGGCCACACGAGCGTACCATCTGCAAGGCCTGGTCAAAGGAAGTATACCTGACCGAGCAAAGGTCATCAGGTATTGCATCATTGACCGAAGAACCCGCAGGGTAAGAAAGGTGGTAAATTAACCGAAATTCACCCGGGGACTTCTTAGGAACTAAACCCAAAGGTGACACCTTCAAGTTCGGGAATGGTGGGTCAGCAAATGGCCCAGCAACCCTCAGTGCGGTGACCTCCTTAGCTATAGATTGGGCGGCGATATCCTCATTACCCCTGAGGGAAATTAAGTTTGGGGCATCTTGAGGCCCGCGTACCCCCTGAAATGGTATGCGGAAGCCAAATTGAAAACCCTCAAGTATGTACTTCGCATCATCCCATCTAGGATAAGCGGTAAGCCAATGTTCCAGCACCTGGACATCAATTGGGGAGGGGGCCTTTCTGATTGGTCGCACTGTCAGAGGGAGTTCTGACCGCCCCCTGCCCACCCCTTCCTCTGTCTCGTGACCCACCAGCCCGCGGACATGCGGAGGCGGCGTGAGGGCCAGAGCAAGAGGGGCACTCATGCCGGAACTGACACTGACGCTTGTTGCACACTCCACTGGCGGAGAAGCTCCAACACAGCAGGCGGGCTGGAAGCCCCTGCCCAGCCGTCTGGCGGGGAACCTGTGTAGCAGCCGCCCGCTGCACGGCATGGCCACAATGGTACCAGTCACCAGGCGCCGACCGCGTGGGGGTCATGTACAAGAGCCACAATTGCTGGCAGGGCTCATCCCACCTCATCTCAGGATGGAGGGCCACTCTCATCCTAAACTCCTCGTCATAGGCCAACCATGACGGTCCAGGGAAATCGACCACTGCCCGATAAATATTATCCAGGAATTGCACCATTGGAATGGCCAAGTCAGGGCGCGCCCTCAGGTATACCGCCATATAAGAACATAACATAAGAACATAAGAACACCCTTGCTGGAACAGGCTACAGCCCATCCAGTCTAGCATTCTGTCTCACACAGTGGCTCATCATTTCCTTCAGGGTATTCCCAAGGAGATGCCTTCACCTGCTTAGGATTCCCTGGAAATGGCATTGAGAGATATCCTGCCTATCTCTCCAACCCCGAGGTTGTCCTTAAGTAGCCATAATTATAGCCATTGATACCCTTGTCCTCCATGAACTTGTCTAATCCTTTCTTAAAGCTGTCAAGACTGACAGCTGTCACCACTTCTTCTGGCAGGGAGTTCCATAGACCAGTAATCCTCTCGGTGAAAAAGTACTTTCTCTTATTTGTTTGAGAACTAGTACCCAAAAGTTTCATCGAGTGTCCCCTAGTTCTAGTGTTGTGCGATAGGGAAAACAGTTTTTCCTTATCTACTTTGTCCACACCGTGCATGATTTTATAAACTTCAATCAGGTCACCTCTTAGACGCCGTCGTTCAATAGTGAAAAGGCCCAACCGTTGCAGCCTCAGATGGTAAGGAAGGTGTTCCAGTCCCCTAATCATTCTGGTTGCCCTCCTCTGTACTTTCTCCAACTCCATAATATCCTTCTGGAGGTATGGCGACCAGAACTGTACACAGTATTCCAGATGGGGCCTCACCATAGATTTATAAAGAGGCAAAATGACACTTGCTGACTTATTTTCTATACCCTTCCTAATGATCCCTAACACTGAGTTTGCTTTTTTCACTGCTGAGGCACCCTGGGTTGACATCTTCATTGAGCTGTCCACCAGGACACCAAGGTCCTTTTCCTGGTTTGTCGCAGAGACTTCAGACCCCATCAGTTTATAAATGTAATTGGGGGTTTTTTGCCCCAACATGCATCACTCTGCACTTACTAATGTTGAAGCTCATTTGCCACTGTTTTGCCCACTCCCCCAGTGTCAAGAGATCCCTCTGGAGCTCCTCACAATCTCTCACAGTTTTCACTACCCTGTATAATTTAGTGTGGTCAGCAAATTTGGCTACCTTGCTTTTTACTCCTACCTCTAGATCATTTATGAAGAGGTTGAAAAGCAGGGGTCCCAGTACTGAACCTTGGGGGACCCCACTCTTTACTTCCCTCCACTTGGAGAAGTGTCCATTTAGTGCTACCCTCTGTTTCCTGTCCCTTAGCCAGTTGCTGATCCAGGACAAGACCTGTCCCTTTATTCCATGACTGGTAAGTTTATTCAAGAGCCTTTGGTGTGGGACCCTGTATAAATGAGGTAGGCCAGTAACCAATTGGCCCAGGTGCACGGTGGCTTACGACGACGGGACAACTCCTTGTCCCTATTGTCCTGCCCTTCCCTCTCCTCCTTGGTGGGCTCACGGTTTAGTAGGGAGAAAATGTCCACATATTCCCCCCTCCAAATCTTCTCCCTTGTGGCCTGGGAAAGGTGGTCACCCAGGGGCAAGGAATAACTGGCAGTCGGTAGGGCCACAGTTGGCACAGATTGAATCGAGGGTGTACACAGTGGGCCCTGAACAACCCCTGAGACATTAGGCATACCCATAGGGGCGGTCACCCCTGTCATAACTGGGGGGTAATTGGGGAACCAGGAGCTAACGGGACAGTGTGGATACAACTGTCCACCCGTGGTAACCTGTCGTCGCCATGGCCACTGCACCCCACCAGTGTTGCTAGGTAGTGTCACTGGTGTACTCAATTGATCAGGATACTCACCCTGTGCACCCCCGTGGGCCGCCCCCACTGGGGGTTCCGGCCCACGGCGGGCATCGGAGCTCGCGATGGGGATCGAGCTCTGTGTGCCACTACACCCTTGCCACGCAGGACCAGACCCCTGCGGCAAGCCCTGTTGTGATGATCTGGCGGGGAGCTGCGAGGCACCAGCTTGGGCTGGCCTGATGGCCTCAAGCAGCTCGACCCTGGCGGCAGCCCGCTGGACAGCGGTGGTCGACGTGTGGGCCAGAAACGCAGGATGCACAAACCCACCCTCGGATGGTGGCGGGGCAATGCCCATTGATGCCTCCAGCACCGAAATGCGTGCAAGGAGGGCATCAACAACCCACCGGGCAATTGCGGAGGTACAAACCCAAGTGTGGATCCTGGGCCCAAATAGGGCCAAGACCAATAATCCGGCCCATGTGGGGCCGGGGGAATGGTGGGGTGGAAACCCGCACAGGCCCAAGTGGGTCACCCTGCCCAGAACCGGGCAAAGACCCCATAAAGATAGTGAATCCAGAGGGGCCGGCCCGTGCCGCCCCTGCTTGAATCCCGGCATCGGGCAGGTAGGCAGCAGCCTGCCCGCCAACATTAGTGGTAGTGGCTAAACTGGCCCTAATACCCAGTTGCAGGGGCGCTGCCCGAGCCCTCCGGCCCAGGGGTGACCCCCGAGATATGGGGGGCAGAGCCCTCCCCCTCGGCCGCGGCTTAGTAGCCGTCGCTTTTCGCTTGGGAGCCATGTCTCCCAAGCCGAAGAATAAAGAAGAAAGAGGAAATACCCTTTTGAAAAGAGCAAGGTGAAAGCCGGGGAGAAAAGCGATGGAGAAAACTTCTCCGCTTCGTCGCTTTCCAAGAAAATGGCAGCTGAGCTGCCTCGTGGCCACCCCTTTTAAAGAGGGTGGCCACGCCCCCTAACTCACCCGGATGTCTGAGTCCGGGTGGGGGGAGGCCCGCAAAGAGCGCGGCGGCCATTTTGCCGCCGCGCTTGCATTCTCTTTAATGCTACCCCTCTTCTTATTTATTTATTATAGTTATTTATTATAGTTATGTTCCTTAATTCTTACTGACATTGTTCTCATTATCCTCTTTTTCCACTTATTTCTCCATTCATCATTTCCTAATTTTTTATTCAAATCCTGTTCCCACTTCAATTTCAAATCTTCCTGTGGATCACTACCCTTTATATTAAAATATAAAGTTTACTTACTAGACCCTTGATACTTTTCTCACCTTTTCTAATCTTTAAAACCAATTCTTCAAATTCGGTCTTTTCTCTGTCTATACCTAGTTCTCTTCTATATTTTTTATTCCAATTATCAACCTTCAATTTCTGAAACCAGTCTAATTTTAACTGTTCAAATAGTTTTTTCTTCTTAGTTTCATCTTCGCAAACCCATTCCTTCACCAGGAAAACTTCGTTTTTATCCAATATTTCCTTTTTTTTGTCTATTTTTATCGGAAAACACACCATATCAGCCAATTCCAAAATTGGAGAGAGATCTGGGATCAAGTCTTTCTTTAATCTTTTCCACACCCTCATGAGTCCCCTCATCATAGTGTTGCTTGTATTTATCATTTTAATCTTAGTTCCCAAAAAAATCATTTTACCAATATTCTTATAATCTTTCATCTCCATTTCCTCCCAAATTACTTTTTCTCTTGCCAAGATCTTCACAACGTTCTTAATTTGAAATGCTCAATAGTACGCTAACAAATTTGGCATTCCCAAACCTCCTTCTTTCTGAGGCAGATACCAGAGTTTCTTTGAAAGTCTGGATTTCTTGCCACCGTTACAAAAATTATTAAACATCTTTTGGAACTCATTAATCTCCTTTTCCTTCAATTGGATTGCAAGTGCATCAAATAGAAAATTAATCCTCGGCAACAACATCATTTTGCAAATTGCAATTCTCCCGAACCATGACAACTTCAACTTCTGAAAACTTTGTATTTTGTTCTTGAATTCTGCTTTCAAGTTGTCATAGTTCAGTCTTTTAAGTTCTTCCAATCTGTTTGAAATAGTTATCCCCAAATATTTCAACTTTTCTTTAATTTGTATATTAGATAACCCCGCCATCTTTTCCCTCTCCTCATCCCCCATATTACACAACATCATTTCTGATTTATCCCAATTTATCCTCAATCCAGTTATAGCCTCAAATTCTTCTATTTGCTCTTTAGTCCTATCCATTACCACCTCTGGGTGTTTCACCATTAACAATGTATCATCTGCATACATGCTCACTTTATTACCCAATATCTCTTCTATAGTTGAGTCTTCCCTTATATTTTTAGCTAAAATTTCCATTGCCATAATAAACAAAATAGGGGATAGTGGACAACCCTGCCTAGTGCCTGCCTCAAGCTTTACCTCATCCGTAACCTCTTCATTTACTCTAATCCTAGCGCTTCCTTTTTGATATAATAAGTCAATTACCCTTCTAAATCTATCCCCAAATCCATAATTTCTAACTATTTCCTTAATCGAAGACCATTGTAGCGAATCAAATGCCTTAAAAATATCTAAAGATAATAAACCCAGCTTTTCCTTCATCTCATTAACATTGTCAATTAAGTCTAACACCCTCCTAGTCAAATCAGCCATATGCCTTCCTTTTAAAAAACCAACTTGATCAACATTTATATATTCCCCCATAAATCTATTTAACCGATTAGCCAGTATTGCTGTGAAAATCTTGGCATCCTGATTTATAAGAGAAATTGGTCTGTATGATTCCACCTTTTCCAAATTCTTTCCCAATTTTGGCAGCAGAACGATTATAGTCCTATACCATGAAGTTGGAATTTGTCCACCGTCTAAAATATAGTTATATAGCTTCACTAGCTTTGGAACCACAACGTCTTTAAATTCCTTATAAAACTCTGTCGATAATCCATCATCTCCAGGGGCTTTTCCCAACTTCAAACCACTAATTACATCTTTTACCTCTTTATCAGTAACCCGTTCCTCCATTTTTTCCCAGTGTTCCTGTTTTATTCCATTCCCTAACTGCCTCTCCAATATCCCTTTAAGCTTACCAACGTCTATCTCTTTTTTTGCATATAATGCTTGATAAAATTATCTCACAATTTTACATTTGTCGCTAATCTTATTACACCTTATCCCTTGTTTATTAACCAACACCCCAATTTCCCTTTTTTCCTTTTTAGCTTTAGCTGCTCTTGCTAATAATCTTGAATTTTTATTGCTAAATTCAAAATACTCTCTATTTAGATATATCAAATCTCTTTTAACTTTATCTATATCCTTGCCCATTAATTCTGCCTTAAGTCTTTGTAGTTTAACGAAGATTTTTTATCCTTTTTTGAGTGATCTCCCTGTAATTGCTTTATTTCTTTTTCTTTTTCCACCTGATCTGCCTTATATCTTCTATACTTTATACTCGCCAACTTTATACTTTCCCCTCTAAAAACCGACTTCATGGCATCCCAAACCACATTAAAACTTACCTCTTCGTTATCGTTCCACTGCCAGCTTTCCATCCAACTTTCCATAATTTGTTCTTTACATTTTTGGTCTTTGAATAAATTGGGATCATACCTCCAGCTTCTTCCTCTCCGATTATCCTTTTGTAATCTCATCTCCAAAAGTACTTTAGCATGGTCTGATTCCTTGAAAATCCCTATTTCCATTCCCTCAATATTTTTAATCATATTTTCCGTTAACAAAACATAGTCTATTCTAGAATAGGACCCATGAACGTGTGAAAAATAAGAGTATGCCCTTTCCGAACCCTTGATCTCTCTCCAAGAATCTTTCAGTCCCATCACACCCATCCATTTATCTAAAACCTTCCCTTTCAATCCGGTTCCACACCTTGCTAAATTCGTACAGTCTAAATTTGACCTTATCAGATTAAAGTCTCCGGCCACAATCATTTTTGCCACTTTTTCTAGCTCCACAACTTTTCGGACTTTTTCTAAAAATTCAGCTTGGTGTTCGTTTGGAGCATAAATATTCACCAACATTATCTCCTCATCATCTATTTTTCCTCTTACGAGCAAGTATCTACCTTCCTGGTCGGCAACACTTTTTATTGTCTCAAATCCTAATCTTTTAGAAATCATAATTGCCACTCCTCCTGCTTTTGAGGTACCAAATGCCATCTCATAATGTTGTATCCATCCCAAGAAAATTTTGTTTGTATCTTTTGACTTTTGGTGCGTTTCCTGTAAAAACACTATATCAGGTCTATCTTTCTTCAAAGCCAATTCCAACCTCCTCCTCTTAAGAACAGAACCTGTACCCTTTACATTCCAGGTTAATACTTTAATATTTCCCATAGTCTATTACAATTTCTTCCCTTCTAACTTCTAAACTCTCCATTGGGCGTGCCACCACCAACCCCTTACCACTAAAACACAAAATTATACACAAAACACACAATATCTCTCTCCCCACCTTCTCCAGAAAAAAAGACGCCTTCGATGACCAAAGGGGGGAGAGGGGGGACATAGAAGATGTACATGCAGATTAGTGCTTCGCGCCACCCACCTTTATATAGTACTGAAGTGTTATTATTTTAAAAAAATCCTAATCTATTGCTCAATACTCCTTACTTGCCTCCTCCTCCACCATAATCAATGACAACTCCTCTTCTTCTCTTCCCTGCAGGGTTCCACCTGTAGCACCACCAGCATCCGCCCCCTCATACCCCGATTCCAACAAATCTTTCCTGAGAGTTAACCACTCTTCCGAGCCCACTTTAACAAGTTCCAGCAGACTCAAATATTCCAATGGGTCAATCCCCTCATCAATAACCTGCATTCTTTTCTCATAGAAGAAACGCAATTGCTGTGGGAATCTCCAATTGTACCTTACACCTTTACTCATCAACAGTTTAGTTACCGGTCTCATCTTATATCTCCAAATTCTTTCCTTCATTGAAATATCATTATATACTTCCACATCAGAACCATCGATTTTTAGGGCGCCAGAACCAGCTTGTTTCAAAAAAGCCATTACTCTGAGTTTATCTCCCAAATTTGCAAATTTTACCAAAACATTTCTTTGAGACGCCTTCCCTCTTCTTGGACCCACCCTATATGCACTTACAATGTCCTCCTGTACAAATTCCTTTCCTTAGCCACTGAACCACTCTTTCTCTTAGCTGGTCTGGCGTCCTTTCAACCACCTGACGGATCACAATATTCTGCTTTCTCATCATATCTTCCACAGTATCAATCCTTTTCTCATGCTCATCCATTTTCAGCTTATTCTCCCTCACCATCTCCTGAGTCCCTTTTATTTCCTTTTTCATAGTATTCACCTCATTTTGAACCAATTTCACATTTCCTTCTATTTTTTGCAGACTTAATTCCACTTTTTTTGGAAAATCCATAAAAGATGTTACCACCCTATCCTGCTTTTTCATCATTTCATTTCTATCTTTCACCCTTGAATCCGCATTTTTCTCCATCTTCTGAAACAATTTGCCAATTTCCACCATAATTTGAGTATGATCATAGGGTTCAGGTGGTGGTGATGATGACGGAGGGACCTCTTCCGTTGGTGCTTTTTCCTTCCTCTTAGATTTCACCACTGGCTCCTCCTCCTTTGCTTTTCCTCTTGTACCTTTATCCATGGTGACAACCCCTAAAAAGTTTTAATGCTGCAACGTATTGTAAGTTTGTTACACTCTCCGCTTAAACCTAATCCGATGGAGCCAAAACTGACAACAGTCCCATTATTTCCATTAAAGCTTGAAAAGAAAAAGAGGTCCAGCAAAAAATTTAATTATTATAATCCACAAAGGAGCAGGAACCAAAAACAACCCAAACAAAAAATATTGTAATCCACAGGAAGCCTGTCCAACTCTCTATTACCTCTCTATTACCTTGCTTCAAAAATCTGGGAGATCAAAATGGTTATTTGTAATCCACAGGCAGTTATAATCCAAATGCAAAGACTTGATTGAAGTAAATCCAAATCAGGGAAGAAGGAAAAAAATCAATATGAGTATCCAACTGAAGTTGAAACACTCCGACAGAGCTCCCAGATAATATCCAAAGACCGAGCTGCCTCCATAACTTTATAGCAAGGCAGCCTCCTGTTGCAAGGCAGAGGAGGGGAAACACTCAGTGAGGGAAGAGGGAAAATGAAAAAAGAAACAGAAATACTTTGTAGCAAGCCCGGAGGCTTATCCGAAGGAGTAGCTTAAAGTGAAAATCTGTCTAAACACCGTTCCCAGACTTCTCTCTTAAAACTCAGTCTCCATTTAAAATCCATCCGCAAACGGCAACCTCAGGCACGGAACGGGACTCTTCTCTATTCCTCTGCTCCTCCAACCCGGGGCTTCACCCAAGGATGTTCTCAAACAAATTTATATCCTTGTCTCAAACTTTCAAATTTACTTTCCATCCACAAACTCCTTTCATCCTCCTCCAAGCCTTCCGCAGCTCCTCTCTTTCCCTTCCCCTCAGTGTTGTGCTTTTAGTTACTAAGTTTCATTTTCATGCCTCCGCCGCCATTACTCAGCCAGCCCCCCCCTCCTCCTCCTTCTTCACTTTCCCACGCTCTCACCACTTACTGTAACTTCAAAATCTGCTCCGTTCCGACTCTTGCCTCGGCAACCTCCTCAGCCACAATCTTCAAATTACAGCAACAAGGAAAAAAGTAAAGTCTCTGCCAAAAACAAGTCTTGGAGATCCCGTCTGAACCACAATGCGGATCAAGTGGTACAGCTTGCGCCGCACCTCTCCCCCCGCCTGATCCTCGGACTCCGACCTTCGGTCTCCTGAAGATGCCAGAAAATAATCTTCAATTTCGGAGCCTCATGCACTTCATTTTTCTGATAATTTTACCTTGCCACTTTGTAAATAACCACTTTAATTCACATTACTGGCGCGAGCCGATCAAAAGTCCATGCTACTCACCCAGCATCTTAGCCACACCCCCGTAATTCTTTTTCATCCTTATTTAAGTTAAAACATTCCACATCTGTTAACATAGTGATACCCGACCCAGTTTGATTGCCTTACCCATTATTTCACCAATCTATTTTTTTACTTTTCCCCAGAATTCTTTAACCACAGTACAGCTCCACCACATGTGCTCATATGTTCCAATTTCCCTTTTACATCTCAAACACATTTTATCTTTCTTATTATCAATCTGGTGCAACCTCACTGGGGTCAAGTACCACCTCCACAGCATTTTATAATTGTGTTCCTTTATTCTGACTGACAAAGTTCTCATTATCCTCTTTTTCCATTTATGTCTCCATATATCATTCCCAATCTTTATATTCAACTCCTGCTCCCAACTTTTCTTTAAATCCTCCTGTGGATCACCCTCCTTATTCAACATTTTATACAATTTACTAACTACACCCTTAATGCTTCCATCTCCCTTTCTTATTTTTAACATCAACACCTCAAATTCAGTCCTCTATCCAACTCTGGTTCTCTCAAATATCTACCATTCCATTTATTTACCTGCACAGTCTGAAACCAATTCAATTTCAATTGCCCAAACAATTTTTTCCTTTTATCCATATCTATACAGGTCCGTATCCAGTCCTTAAGCAGGAAAACTTCATTTTTATTCAATACCTCTTTTACCCTTTTGTCTATTTTTATTGGGAAATCTGCCATGTCCTCTAATTCCATAATTGGTGAAATATTCGGGGCCAGAACCTTCTTTACCTTTTCCCATGTGCTTAACAATCCCTTCATCATAGTGTTTTTAGTTACAACTTTTCCCACTTTGACTCCTAAAAAAACATTTTACCTATATGATTATAATCTTTCATCTCAATTTCTTCCCATATAGCTTTTCCCCCAGCCAAGATCTTCACAACGTTCTTAATTTGAAAAGCTCAGTAATATAACAACAAATTTGGTATCCCTAATCTGCCATCTTTCTGGGATAAATACCAGAATTTTTTGGTAATCTCGATCTCTTTCCTCCATTGAAAAATTCATTAATCAATTTTTGAAATTCCTTAATTTCCTTCTCTTTCATTTGAATTGCCAAAGTATCAAATAAAAAAATTTAATCTAGGTAAATGCATCATTTTACTAAGTGCAATTCTTCCAAACCATGACAATTTCACCTTTTGAAAGTTTTTAATTCTAGCTTTAATCTCTAATTTCAAACTATCATAATTCAATCTCTTAAACTCTTCAAAACTACTTGAAATATTTATTCCCAAATATTTCAATTTATCCTTAATTTGAATATTACCCATCCCTTTAAGCTTCTTCTGATCTTCCTTTCTTATATTACACAACATCATTTCCGATTTATCCCAATTTATCCTCAGGCCTGTAATATCCTCAAAAATCTTTAACTGCACTTGAATCCTATCTAACGCCTTCTCAGGATGCTTAGCAGTTATCGAAGTGTCATCAGTGTATAGACTTATCCTAGTTCCCATAACCCCTTCTATACCTCTATCTTCTCTTATAGCTTTCGCTAACATCTCCATGGCCATAATAAACAAAATTGGAGATAGTGGGCAACCCTGCCTCGTTCCAGCTTCTAAATTTATCTCATCTGTAACCTCATCATTTACTCTTACAATAGCTGTACCGTGTTGATATAATTGATCAATTATCCTTCTAAATTTATCACCAAATCCATAGCATTTGATTATTTCCTTAATTGACACCCATTGTAAAGAATCGAATGCTTTGAATATATCCAAAGAAATTAAACCCACTTTTTCCTTCGTTTGTCCCACTGTGTCTATTAAATCTATC
Organism: Bradypodion ventrale; assembly: GCA_035047345.1. Classification (NCBI taxonomy): domain Eukaryota; kingdom Metazoa; phylum Chordata; class Lepidosauria; order Squamata; family Chamaeleonidae; genus Bradypodion; species Bradypodion ventrale. The sequence goes on along the minus strand of JAWDJE010000002.1, from coordinate 231,255,997 downwards.
ACTCTTCTTGTCAAGTCCGCCATGTGTCTCCCTTTCAAAAACCCCACTTGATCTGCTTTTATATAATTTCCCATAAAATTGTTTAGCCTATTTGCTAATATGGCTGTGAAGATCTTGGCATCTTGATTAATCAATGAGATAGGTCTATAAGATTCCACTTTTTCTAAATCCTTTCCAGGTTTTGGTAACAATACAATCGTGGTCCTATACCATGAAGTCGGGATTTGTCCTCCATCTAAAATATAATTATACAATTTTGCCAACTTTGGTATCACTATGTCTCTAAATTCCTTATAGAACTCAGCATGTAACCCATCTTCCCCAGATGCTTTACCCGTTTTCAAACCCGCTATTACCTCTTTAATCTTGTTCTCTGTTATTCGTTCTTCCATTTTCCCCTTGTGTTCCTGTTTTATCCCACCATCCTTTTGCCTCTCTAATTGTTTTTTGAGCTTATCCACGTCTATCTCTTTTTTTGCATATAAAGCTTGATAAAATTATTTCACAATTTTACATTTTTCTCTAATCTTATTACATCTCAACCCTTGTTCATTTATCAAAACTCCAATTTCTCTTTTTACTCTCTTTTCCTTGGCTGCTTTTGCTAGTAATCTTGAATTTTTATTGCTATATTCAAAATATTCTCTTTTTAAATAAACAAGATCCCTTTTCACCTTTTCAATGTCTTTTCCTGTCAATTCAGTCTTTAACCTTTGCAAATTATCAAAAACTTTCCTGTCCTTTGTCCTTGCATGTTATTCCTGTAACGGCTTTATCTCACTTTCAATTTTATCCTGTGACATCTTAGATTTTTTATATCTAATACTTGCTAGCCTGATACTTTCCCCTCTAAAACTGACTTCATGGCATCCCAAACCACATTAAATTTTACCTCATCATTATCATTCCATTGCCAACTTGCTCTTTACATATCTCCAACTCCTTCTTAACTTCTTTTTACCCTCAATCCTCATTTCCATCACCACTTTGGAATGATCTGACTCTTTAAAAATTCCAACTTCTATTTCTTCTAAATTTCTGACCATATTCTCTGTTTCAAATATATAATCAATTCTGGAATATGAATTATGAACCTGTGAAAAATAAGTATAGACCCTTTCTGACCCCTTACACTCCCTCCAAGTATCTTTCAATCACAAAGATGTCATCCAATTGTCTAATATTTGTCCTTTAATTCCTTTTCCATATCTTAATATATTTGTGCAATCTAAATTTGACCTAATTAGATTGAAATCACCAGCCACAATCATCTTTGTTATTTTCTCTCTTACCAATATTTTACGAATTTTTTCCAAGAACTCTGCCTGGTGGTCATTTGGAGCATATATGTTCACCAGAGTTACCTCCTCATCATCTATTTTCCCTTTCACTATCAGATATCTACCCTCCGGGTCCACTATGCTGGTAACTGTTTCAAACCCCAACCTAGTCGATATCAAAATTGCCACTCCTCTTGCTTTTGAAGTGCCATATGACCTCTCATAATGCTGTATCCATCTGAGAAAGATTTTATTCATGTCCTGAGATTTTTGATGAGTTTCCTGCAAAAAGACTACATCTGGCCTGTCAGCGCTGATTCGATTCTCCTTCGCTTAACCGGAGACCCTGTACCTTTCACATTCCACGTTAACAATTTAATACTCCTCATGTTATAATTCTCAACAATCTTCTTCCACCTCTGATTCCTCCATTAGACATGATACCATCTAAGCCCCAATAATTAAAATAATACTTACAACCAAAAATACAAAAAACACTCAATACTACCCCCACACACACACACACACTTCCTTGTCCAAAAAAGTCACCTCTGACTTTCGAAGAGGGGAGGGGGGAACATGAAAGATGAACTTAACAGCAAAAGCTCTAGCGCTATTCTTCTTATTACTAAAATCTAACATTTTAGAACTTCCCTTTAAAACACCTCAACTTCGGCCCTTCCGCCTATTTCCCCTCCTTCTGACCCTTGTCTCCCCCCACCTCAACCACAACCAGTGATTGTATCTCAGTATCTCCTGTTTCCTCTCCTCCTGCAGCTCCCTCCTCCCTTGCTCCTCTATAATCTCTTTTTATCCCTCCAGATTCCAGCAAAGCCCTCCTCAGTGCCAACCATTCTCTTGATGATGCCTTAACCAAGTCATTCAAACACAAGTATTCCAATGCATCCATCTCCACATCAATCACATGCATTCTCCTCTCATGAAAAAATCTTAACTGTTGCGGAAAACGCCAGTTATATTTTATCCCTTTTTCCATCAAGAATTTTGTAACTGGCTTCATCTTATGTAAGTTTCTACATTGAACTGGTTACTTGTGACTAAACATTTTTTGGAAGTAACTAGGTATAATTATGTTATAATTACAAAATAAGTTACTTCAAAAATGGATAAGCGTACTTTTTTGGGGGTGGAAGTGCTGGTTGATACTGGCATATCATGTCTATTGTGATTATAGCAGCAAAAATGAAGTGGATGATTGAAAACTGTTTTCTACAACCTTGGATTCCTAATTGTAGAAAACAATCATTTTGTTACTTTTTAATAATGAGAGAGGAATATTTTTGATAAGTTATAATTATAGTAGTAATTAACTATTTTGAACAGGGGCTCCCAACCTAAGGTCCATAGGCCAGATCTGGCCCATGGCACCATCTCATGTGGCCCCCACCTCTTCAAGGGCATTCGAGAAATAAAATGGCTGTCCCTTTGAAGCTGTTGGGACAAAATGGCTACCCCCATCATACAGGCAGGGTAAAATGGCCATCTGGCCCTAGAAGCTGACTGAGAGAGCATGACCAAGCCCCCAGCTTGAAAAGGTTGGGAACTCCTGACTTTGAGGCTTGTAAATGTAACTGAAACTAATTAATATTGCAAAAAAATTTCTACATTCCATAACAATCTGGGTTATGCATGTAATTGGTATAGAACTATCTCATAATCAAATACAGCCATTCACTCATCTAGTCATACATCACAAGATTTGTGTTGAGTTGTTTGCATGAAACATATTCACTTGTATTCAAATACAAGGTTTTGTCTACTAGTTATATTATACATCTACATTTGTCTTTTCTTTGAATAGGTAGATTTATATTAAAAACAAAACCCTTCCAATAAGTTTGCTTCTGTGTGGCTGAGAATCACATTGGCTGAACCATTTTTGGAAAATGTTTAGATGGTTTTGCTGATGTTTGCCACACATGATGAATGGAGGAAACAGTGATGCTTTTATCAGTATTTGGTGTTAATGATGGACATTGTAATACAGCAACTGTTGAAAGAGAGTATTATCAACTATCACATCATCTTAGAAGGCAGTGACACAATGGAAGGACATTATTGTATTGGATTCCTAATACTTGCTAGTTGCAGAAGAAAGCCAGATGTCAATGTTTAATAAATGTTTTAGCAACATTCTATAAATTATGAATGGGTGAATATAGACACCACATAAAATATGCATGACAGTTTCTGATGTTTGCTAATCTTACATTGTTACTGTTTGAAAAGCTGGCAAGAGCAACAAGACACCAGACATAAGTTTCTGGGTATGTTCAGGAAGCTATTTCCAATTAAAGGAGGCTAGTTTACAAATAAAAGTAAATGCAATTATATTAGCTGTTGATGTATTACAATTGCTTAATAGGCCATTCATTATAAACTGCCTGCTGATATGGATAACCACACACTATAAACTGTACGTTTTAACTGAGTGGAGGAAGAGATGTTCCAACTGTTATGTCTTCCTCAAGTGTTCCCTTTATTGAAATCTCTATTTTCAAAGGAATTAAATATTATTTTATTTTCCCCAAGAGTTTCTACTAACTAACATGCAAAAATTTTAAACGGTTGGGTATGGACCTGACAGTTCTGTTGGAAGAATATGTGTAAATGCCGGGTTTTGTTGATTTATTTACTATTGACTTTTCTATAGAGCATTGGAGATGTATCTACTCCAGTTTTATGACCTCTATGGCTCTACTACTTATCACATGGTGCAAAAGCTTTAACTAGAAAATGGCAGCCCCATGTCATTTCCTCCATCAGTGGCCCTGTGTTTGACAGACAATCCAAAACACACTTTCCTGACACTACTTCCAGTCATGAAACTGAAGTGTGCTAAACAGAAGGTTTTCCCACTTTTCTCTCGGGAATCTAAATTAGTGACCAATTAGTAAGAGATTCCTTGAATTTGCAATTTAATATGAAAACACCGAATTCATACCTCCTGAGATTAAACACAGAATAGAATGTGTCTAGTGAAATATATGCCTTTCCAAGGTCAGGATACATTGTGAGAAGGAGGCATTCAAAGATGAGATGAGATGGCTAGTTGGTATTGTAGACACAATGGGCACGGAGCTGTGAGGACTAAGGAGGATGGTGGAGGACAGGGGTGCCTGGAGAGCAATGGTCCATGGGGTCGCAAAGAGTCGGAGTCGACTAGGTGACTGAACAACAACAACAACAACAAAAAGATGGTACACATCTGAAAATTACAACCAAAGCTCACTTCTTTCCATGGAAAAATATCTGTTGCAATCCATAGATTATGAAATGCACAGGAATGATTCATACATTTGGGGGAATGTACATAGATTGGAAACATGCACAGGCAGATCTCTCTGAAGGAGCAAGGAGAGTCATGTCTGGAGTGAGCAAAACTGGATTGAGCTTGGTGATGGGAAAACAAGAACTTTAACAAGCTCATACTTGTCAGGTTCACTCACCCTCGTTCCAAAATTAATTTGTAATGCACTTTGTGAATGCCTCAAGATTGTTACCCACTTACAGGAAGACCCATAACTCAGGGAGTACCATCAGCATCAGACTGTAGTAATAAACAGACAGGGTTTGGTGCCTTTCAGAGGAAAGTCAGCCTAATCTTTGCAAATTCTCATATTAAGGAGGTTAGAGTTCATCTGAATGTAACCATTCTCCAGACTTCTCTAAATATTACATCACAGTTATTGGCAATTTAAAACCTATTAAAACACACTTTTAGAGTTGCATCTTGAGAGGCAAATACCTATTCAAATATATGCTCAAAATGCAATAGGCTGCTGTTGCTTTTAATCACATATTGAAAAAGATAAACCCCATTCAAGTAATGGGCTAAAAACATTGGAAAATAACATGGTACACAGACAAGCAGCAGATATCAATCCCAATAAAGTAAAACCATTTTCAATCATTCCTTCAGATATCAATCCCAATAAAGTAAAACCATTTTCAATCATTCCTTCAAAAACACCTAAAGCTTCTAACTCAAGGAAAGTTTACATGATATCTCCTCCCCATGCTGAGCTCTTCATCATGGAATAAGAAACTAGACCCTTCAAGCAAAGGGACTCGAGACAGAAACCTTTATCAAGGGGCCCTTTCCCATGCCACTTGGGCTCATGGAAAGGAGATAAATGTTTTTGCTTTTGGCCTCAGTCAAGTGGACAGGGCCATAGCCAGGATTCTAGATGTGGGTGGGCAAATATTTTTTCAGGATGGGCAATAATGTCATATATATGCCAGATATATAAGCAGCTGGGAGTTTGAGGGTGAGCAAACTGCTAACTCAGGGTGGGTGATGTCCACCATAGCACCCCCTGGCTACGGCCCTGCATGTGGACTCTAGTGGGCTTTTGCTGTGCAGAGTATGACTAGCCCACACAGCCCCAATAGCCTCTCACTTGTCTCATTTCAAAGTCGGGGAGAGGGGGGTAGAGATCTTCTGAGATTTGAAAGTTGGAGGCAGCAAAACGCAAAAGTTACCCCTTATGTTTTGTTTGATCCACATTTTCATGGGAAATAGTTCATATCCTTAGTTGGAGGAAGAAAGAAGCTGTAAGCCTCTTTTTTGTTTCTCCTCTAAGTGTAACCATAGAATAGGGTTCAAGGTGGCATCCCAAAGGAGCAGAAATCCAAATGCAACCACCATGTGAACTCTGTACCCCAAGTTGTTGGGCTTTAGCTTCCACAAGTCCTAGCCATTGAAAATGTTGGATGGAACTCATAAAGCAACTTTTGGAGGGCCAGGGGTTCCTACCTCTGTCTTAGATAAAGTTCTGAAAAACATCTGTAACACAACCCATAGAAGCCATGATCCTAGAAGGTAAGAGTATTTGGTCTGGCTAGGAAAACTTCTCCATACAAGAAAACCTGTCACCTAAGAGAGAAGAAATGTCTTCCTGATTTATACCCAACATCTCATGCAATACCTCCTGCAGCTCAAGGTTTCACTGGATCAGCAGCTTAACAATGTCTTATTTTTTCCCTTTTATATGTTTCCACCATCCTATATCTTTTGTTCTTTAAAAGAACTGTTGTTGTTGTTCAGTCGCACAGTCGACTCCGACCCTTTGCGACCCCATGGACCATTTTCCTCCAGGCACCTCTGTCCTCTACCATCCCCCTCAGCCCTCCCAGCTCTGTGCCCATTGTGTCTATAATACCATCTAGCCATCTAATCCTTGGCCTCCCTCTTCTTCTTTTGCCCTCCACCTTTCCCAACATCAATGCCTTCTCAAGTGAATCCTCCCTTCTCATTTGATGTCCAAAGTATTTTAGCTTCATCTTTACTATTTGACCTTCCAATGAGCAGTCAGGGTTAATTTCTTCTAAGATTGACCTATTTGTTCTCCTCGCTGTCCAGGGGACTCTCAAAACCCTCCTCCAACACCACATTTCAAAGGCATCTATTCTTCTGCGTTCAGCCTTCCTAATTGTCCAGCTCTCACATCCATACATTACTACTGGGAAAACCATTGCTTTGACTATTCTAATTTTTGTTTGCAATGTAATGTCTCTGCTTTTCGCTATGTTCCACAGGTTTCTCATCGCTTGTCTCCCAAGAATCAGTCGCCTTTTTATTTCATGGCTGCAATCCCCATCTGCAGTGATCTTTGATCCTAAGAAAGTAAAATCTGTCACTGCTTCTACTTCTTCCCCGTCTATTTTCCAGGAACTGATGGGGTCTGTTGCCATTATCTTGGTTTTCTTGATATTGAGTCTCAAGCCAGCTTTTGCACTCTCCTCCTTCAGCCCAATCAAGAGATTCTTTAGGTCTTCCTCACTTTCTGCCATTAGGGTGGTATCATCTGCATATCGCAGATTATTGATGTTTCTCCCAGCGATTTTAATCCCATATTGTGATTCCTCCATCCCTGCACTGCGCATTATGTGCTCTGTGTATAGGTTGAATAAGCATGGTGACAAAATGCAGCCTTGTCTTACTCCTTTTCCTATTCCAAACCACTCTTTTATTCCATGTTCTGTCCTAACTGTTGCTTCTTGGTTCATGTACAGATTTCTCAGGAGGCATATGAGGTGCTCTGGTATTCCCATCTCTTTAATTACTTGCCACATCTTGTTGTGGTCCACACAGTCAAATGCCTTAGTGTAGTCAATAAAACAAAAGTAAACTTGTTTCTGGTATTCCTTTGTTTTCTCCATGATCCAGCGTATGTTGGCGATGTGGTCTCTAGTTCCCCTGCCTCTTCTGAAACCAGCCTGCACCTCTGGTAATTCTCTCTCCACATGCTGCTGAAGTCTGTCCTGTATTATCCTGAGCATCACCTTGCTGGCATGTGGGATGAGCGCGATTGTTCGATAATTTGAACCTTCTTTGGCTTTGCCCTTTTTTGGGATTGGGACGTATACTGATCTTTTCCAATCCTGTGGCCACTGTTTTGTTTTCCAAATCTGCTGGCATATTGAATGCAGTAATTTGACGCCATCATCTTTTAGCGCTTTGAAAAATTCAACTGGGATACCATCATCTCCACTAGCTTTGTTGTTTGCAGTGCTCTTTAGGGCCTTTATGACTTCACTCTCCAGGATGTCTGGCTCAAGTTCAATTTCTTCATCATTGTGATTATCAGGAGTGTTGAGGTCCTTTTTGTAAAGTTCCTCTGTGTACTCTTTCCATCTTTTCTTAATTTCTTCTGCATCAGCTAGCTCCTTTCCGTCTTTGTCCCTTATCATGGTCATTTTTGCTTTAAATGTTCCCTTGATTTCCCCAATTTTTTTGAAAAGATCTATGGTTCTGCCTCTTTTGTTGTTTTCCTCCATTTCTCTGCACTGTTCTTTTAGGTAGTTTTCCTTATCTCTCCTTGCTTTTCTTTGAAATTCTGTGTTCAAATGGTTGTGGTTTTTCCTTTTTCCTTTGACTTTTGTGTTCCTTCTTTCCTCTGCTATTTTAAGAGCCTCATCAGACAACCACTTTGCTTTCTTACTCTTCTTTTCTTTTGGTATGGTTTTCTTTGCTGCTTCCTGCATGATGTCCCTCATTTCCGTCCATAATTCTTCCGGTACTCTGTCTACCGAGTCTAAGCCATTAAATCTGTTCATCACCTCCACCATGTATTCTTTAGGGATGCTGTCTAGGTGATATCTTTCTGGTCTCCGTGTTTTCCCTATTTTCTTTAGTCTAAGCCTGAATTTTGCGATCAGTAGGTTGTGATCTGAGCCACAGTCTGCTCCAGGTCTTGTTTTTGCTGACTGTATGGAGGTTCTCCATCTTTGGCTGCAGAGCATGTAGTCAATCTGGTTTCGGTGTTGGCCATCTGGTGATGTCCATGTGTAAAGTCACCTATTGTGTTGCTGGAAGAGAGTGTTTGCTATGACCAGTGCGTTCTCTTGGCAGAACTCTATCAATCTTTGCCCTGCTTCATTCTGTGTTCCAAGACCAAATTTGCCTGTTATTCCCTCCACTTTTTGATTTCCTACTTTGGCATTCCAGTCTCCTAATATAATTTGGACATCATTTCTTGGTGTCTGTTCTATGAGGTGTTGTAAGTCCTCATAGAACTGGTCCATTGTGGCTTCATCTGCACCAGTGGTTGGTGCGTATATTTGGATCACAGTGACATTGAAAGGTTTGCCTTGAAATCTGACTGACATCATTCTGTCATTTTTGAGATTGTATCCCATTACTGCTTTTCTCACTCTTTTATTGACAATTATGGCTACTCCATTTCTTCTAAGGTTTTCTTGCCCGCAGTAGTAGATATGATGGTTTCCAGAGCTGAATTCGCCCATCCCTGTCCATTTGAGCTCACTGATGCCCAAGATGTCAATGCTTATTCTTTCCATCTCGTTTTTTACCACTTCCAGTTTTCCTTGATTCATAGACCTCACATTCCATGTCCCTATGCAGTATTGTTCCCTGCAACACTGTATTTCTCCTCCTCCTTTCATATCCCTCCCCCTTTTCAGATCTGCTGTGCTGAGCATCCCCTTGTTTTGCCTTTTGTTTTGGTCCATAGGGTTCTCTTGGCAAACTTTGTGGCGTGCCTTGCCGGTCTCTACGCCAGTCTTTTCCCATCACACATGTTATCACAGTTTAAACAGTTTTAAAACAAAGTATTATCATGCACAATATCACAGTTTATCACATAGTATCAAAGTAAAAGTTGAACTAATTAATGAAAGGGAAAGAAAGAAAGAAAGAAAAAGTCCACTATATCAAGTCTCTATGTAAGTCAGTTTCTTGTACAGTCACTATGTCAGTTGCCATAAGCCATCTATGTTTAGTCTACTATATTATTTCAGTTCGATTACTTATCCTTTGCATGCACACAGCAGCTCTTGCCTCTCTTCAGCCGCATGGAGTTGGTCAAAGGTGCCGGCTCGGACCTCGCTGTGATGGTGGTTGTGGATGGTATCTCCTGGGGGTGGTCGGGGGTCTCCGGAAGTGTCCTTCTCTCTGGCCCCAGGTCTTTGGATGGGGAGGGAGGGGCAAGATCCTTTACTCACCTCCCCCTTGGGCCTCTCTGGATGGCAAATGGGCAGTAGAGCTGGGCCTTCCTGAAGCCTTTTCTTCCTCTCCAGGCTCAGGTCTTTGGATGGGGAGGGAGGGGCAGGATCCTTTACTCACCTCCCCTGTGGGCCTCTCTGCATGGAATGAGCAGTAGAGCTGGGCCTTGCTGATTCCTTTTTCTTCCTCTCTAGGCCCAGGTCTTTGGATAGGGAGGGAGGGGCAGGATCCTTTACTCACCTCCCCTGTGGGCCTCTCTGCATGGAATGAGCAGTAGAGCTGGGCCTTTATGATTCCTTTTCTTCTTAAAAGAACTGCAGGGTGCTTTTTCAAGGGGGTGGGGGTGGGAATCAATCCAGTATGTTTCTGGGGATCACCTTCTATGGGAAGAAAATGAGGGGAGGAGACCTAGAGTGAGTGATGATAAGTTACAGAAATATATTGAAGAGGTACAGTAATCTGATGTTGAGGGTCAAGCTAGTTTTCAGTAAATTCATCTTTTAGTGTCACAGTTGGAACCTCATCTGGCATACATGAGTGAGTCTTCCTGTTGATTACACAAAGAGTAGAAGCCACAAGTCAACAAATCATATTTCTGGGATAGCCTCAAAACAAAAACAAAACTGTCTCTGTGTTAGGCTTGTGCTTCAGGGCAGAAGTGCAGGATAGCTAGGAAAAGAGAAAATATGCAAATTCATTTTCTCCTCTTTCCTTCCTGATGGCTAGAAAACTTCCTATTCCAAGGGAACCATTTCTCCACTAGCTGAGCTGCTGCTGAGAAGCCATTGGAAATCCAGTGCAGAGGAGCAAAGCAAAACATTCATATTTATACCCATAGCACTTAGTGCACTTTCTGGGCGGTTCACAAGTTATTTAGCATTTTGTCCCCACACATGCTGGGTACTCATTTTACCAACCTCAGAAGAATGGAAGGCTGAGTCAACCTTGATACCTTGTCAGGATCGAACTTGCATCCTTTTGGTTGCAGGACAGCAGCTTAATCACTGTGCCACCAAGGCAGGATCTTCTCAATAGTTCAGAATAATAGCCAACTGCAGGAGACCTCTCTGTCATTTTACATGATTTGGATGTACTGGGACATGAATAACATTCCCCCAAAGTTGCAGACTACAAGGATGAGCAATAGACAAGCTATCTTGACCAATCTGCTACACTTGAGTGGAGAATATGCTACTTATTCTATGTTGTTTGACCCTAGCTCTTGTCATCTCTGCCCAATGGGTTTGATGGAAATGCAGGTAGGGCGACATTTGAAAGATGACAGATTCCCCCCACTGTTTCAGATGCATTTTAGTTCGACATCTAGGAAACCAATTTTAAAATCTAATACTGTTCGGAGATGTTTAGGTACAAATTCATATGGCCACTAGTAGCCCAGAATCTTGTATTGGTGGAATGGAGAAACTGCATCCTTCCAGATGTTGATAAGATACTACTGCCATCATATTCCACCACCACTGGCCAGGAAGGCTAGGGCTGATAGGAGTCAGTGTTAAACAATATTTAAAGAATCAATATGGCAGCAAATGGGCTCAAGTAGGAAAGAAAAATACATAGGAACCTGATGAAGAGACTACATAAAGGTACACCAACCAGTCTAGCTTAGCTTCAACAAGGGGGGGGGGGGGTGATTCTGCATCATTATCACAAAGGTTGGCCAACAAGTCTGAATTAAATGAGAAGTAGGTCCCTGTGTCCTCTGGAGGAAATTGGGAGCCAGGGCAACTGATACTGAAGCAGACATATAGCATGATTGCCTCCGCTCTCTCCCTGTATAAATTGCACAGGCAGAGCTTTTGGCCACATTTGTTTTCTGTAGTGGTGGAATAATTTCAAATTTTGAACTTATCTGTTAAGTTCTGAGAAACAAAATTAATTAGGCTGTCCCAGTCTGAGGCACAACAACATTCAGCCAGCATGCTGCATGCTTTCCCCACCATGCTCTTCAGCAGCTGTTCCCTAACTGTTAAAATCCAAATGCAATTAATATCGGGGACCATAGATGATTGGTTTGCTATGGCTGCAGTGCCTCGATTCCTGTTGGCAGGGTGGAGGGAGGGAGAGACTCTTCCACAGAGCTCTCCAATATGTAATTCTCAGGTAGTCTTATAGCCAAGATTAGGCACACAGACTCAAGAGCTGTATTTCTACATTCAGGAGGGGCTCAGTTGCCCCTACTCAATAGTTCCGTAGGGGGTCCAGTTTTCTGACATAAGCTGGGACTGTGTAGTCACTGTTTTCTCATGGGACTAGGACTGCTGCCATCTCAAATATCAACATGTACTATGTAAACCAGAGAGTGCCACAATCTGAGAATGTCTTTTTCTAAGAACTGGAGGAGGCAACATGCAGAGGAGATAGCTAACCTACAACAAAATTGGTTGTCCCTATGTTGTCAGAAGGTAAAGGTGTCCCTTGCTAGAAAGCCAGTTGTGTCTGACTCTAGGGGGCAGTGCTCATCTCTGTTTACATCCAAAGATTCTGCATTGCCTGCATCTGCAGACATTTCCATTATCATGTGGCAGGCACAACTAAACTCCAGAGTGCATGGAACACTGTAACCTTTCTTACCAAAGCAGTACCTATTTATCTACTTGCAATGTCTTGCTTTTGAACTGTTAGGTTGGCAGGAGCTGGGATTCATGCAGCACTCAGGTCTCAAACTGCTGAATTGCTGACCTTCCAGTTCTCGAGCTCAGCATCTTAACCACTAAGCATGTGATGGTGAACCTTGGCACTCCAGGTGTTCTTGGACTTCAATCACCAGAAACCCAAGTCAGCACTCCTGCTGATCAGGGCTTCTGGGAATTGAAGTTCAAGAACAGCTGGAGTGCCAAGGTTTACCATCACTGCACTAAGCCACCATGGCCATGTTGTCAGAACACATTTCTTAAAATTCTGAATTAAGATTCTCTGTAAACTTCATATTGCTATTAAGGATTTACTTTCTTTTCTCATAGGATATATGTACACTATATCTATATCTATATCTATATATCTATATCTAGATAGATAGATAGATAGATAGATAGATAGATAGATAGATAGATAGAGATATATAGATAGAGATATAAATATAGATATAGATAGATAGATAAATCTTTATTGTCATTGTCCTGCACAGAACAACGAGATTGAAAATCCACTTATCAACCCAACAAAACCTAAACAAAATACAACTGTACAAAATTGTCAACATACTCCCATCCCACATGTACACATTTAACCCCTAAAAAGCCCTAAAACTCTAAAACTCTAAAAACACTAAAAACTAAAATACAGAGGCTCCCTCATAAACTGCATTTCACTGCATTCAAAGCCAGAACCACGTTTGGATAGAAACTATTTCTCAAGTGGCTGGTCCTGGTCTTTATGACCCTATACCTTCTTCCAGAAGGCAGAGGTTGAAAGAGATTATTTCCGGGGTGCATACTATCCTGCGCAATCTCTACAGCTTTCTTATAACACCTGGAGGCATAGATTTGATCTAGAGTGGGAAGAGTACATCCGATTATTGCAGGTGCACCCCCCAAAGAAAGACTTAGACACCGGTATATGGATAAAGGCATCGGGCCACTTTTATTGAATAATGCCCTAGTCCGAATTATAACTTTCAATTGGTGTATTCATCCAATTGTAATTCTTTAAGGCAAGCAGGCCACAGTAACACTGGTAAGATTCCTCCCAAAATGCCAATGGCAATTGGCTACATGTAACTATTTGTATCAATTTGTTTGTTGACACAAACAAATTGTTGACCGGAGTCAATAACTATCTACTGACCCCACCCTATGACGTGTATCCGCTAAATATCAAGGTGATGCAGGCTGTGAAGCTCCTGCCATCACCCCTTGCCTGGTTCGTCGTTGACCGGCCAAACCTATTTTCCCTGTACCTGTCTAAGTGTTGGCCAGTCAATTACGAACCTGCTGGATACCTATGGGTCATAAATATTTACCTTACCAGTGCTACCCGCCACACGGGGAGGCGTCCATGATAACTCACCGCCCCCCCCCCCAGACCATCAGCTCGGTCACCAGGCCTGCTTGCATATCCTCAAGAAAGAGGTTCATACCTCTGGCCGACAAGTGGACCCCTTCTCCTGCATAGAGATCATAATCCTGCAAGCCTATCCTAGGGTGCCGGATGGCCGTCCCCAAGCCCTTGTCTGCCAGGAACCGGGCAACAGCCCTGTTCACCGAGTGGCGGGCGCGGTCAAGGGCACGGAGGTCAACGCCTCCCATGTAAGTATGTCACGGCACCATGTCCGAACATAGCAGCCGCGTGGACGGCCATACGTAATGCAAATAGGCTAGGTCCCTGCAAATTGTGAATTTTAAAGAGAGGCCAGTGACCTGGGCAAGGTCATTGCCACCGAGATGCAGGATAAGGACATCAGGCAGTCCAGCATCCCTGATGGAAAACAGGAATGGCAACAGTTCCCGCCATTTCATACCGCGCTTACCATACCATCGCATACGTGCGGCTGCATGTAGCCCGAGATGGGGTCCCCACTCTGTCGCTGCAGCATACTGCGCTGCCCAGTGCACGTAACTGTGGCCCACCAGCCATACTGCCACCGGTGTGCGGGGACACACAGGGTCTGTAAAAGAAGGAAAAAAGGAATAATGACATAACTGGTACTCATGCATGGAGGGGGCGTACGTACAATGCAAAGCGCATGGATCCCCACCTACACATCCTGCGTATATCAGCCTCGGAGTACCCAAACGCAGCCGCAGTAGACGTGGCGCCTATCCTAAATGAATAGGTGCCGTAACGAGCCCCATGGAGGCCCACACTGGTAAGTGCCAAGCCGGTCACCTTCCAAAACTGGAATTTAGTAAGGGGAGACCCATCCTGGTGGCAGAAAAACGGGCCAGGGTGCATACCACGCACTGCCAAAAACTCATGTAGGGCACCAACTGGACAGATGTCTTCAATGGAACATCGTAGCAGTCTGACTCCACTGCCTACGCCGTCCTGATCAACCTTTGAGGACCGTATCCTCAACTGAGCCCACTCTTGTGTAACATAGACATCGTCGAGTTCCAGTGCCCTACAAGACGCATCCGCCTTAGACAGTGGTACCAACTCACTGATGCGGAGCGCTCCAAAGAAGGCTACAGTGGTGGCTGCGTGAAAAAGAGCCACCTCATACCTATCATAGCATAAGCTATGCCAGCCTCGTGCAAGGTGTGTAAGAACCTCTAGTGAAATCAGGTGACGTGTGTCCGGGCAGCGGCCACGTTCACGTGTCCACCCTTCCAAAACATGACGTATGCGGAAATCATTCATGCAGTCGGCGAAGCCCCGCACCTTGGCCATAAATGCCAGTGCCGAAAGCCTAGAGGCTATAGTACGGGGGCCCACCCCCTGACTGTGAAGATAAACCATGTATTGTAAAATCTGGTCCACTCGTATTGGCCACACTTCGGGTAACCGTAGTTGCCCACAAAAGGTTCTAAATTGTATGAAAGCATGTTGATACGCCTTACGCGTGCGAGGTGCCAGAGACATGCCGATCGCCCAGTTCACCTCTCCTCGCCAAATGTCCAAATCTCGGCCGGGAGTGGCAAGGGGAATTCCTCTGCTTCCGGAGCCAAGGCACGGAACCGGGAGATCTGCAGGCGGGATAAAGCATCAGCAATATCATTATTAATGCCTGGTACATGTCTGGCCTTGAGCAGCACATTAAGGTGTAGGCTTCTCAAGACAAATTGACGGACCAATGCCATGCCCCTAGGGGATTTGGACGTCTGAGCGTTAACAATGTGCACCACTGCAGCATTGTCACACCAAAAATGGACCACTGAGTTAATCCACTTATCGCCCCATAGCATTAGTGCCCCCAAAATGGGAAAAAATTTCAGGAAAGTAAGATCGTGGAGACGATCCATGCCCTGCCATGCGTGAAGCCATCGGCCATATGCCCACCACCCCTCGAAATAAATCCCGTAACCCAGAGAGCCAGAGGCATCTGACTGTACTTGAAATTTAGGGCAGACCATAAGGTCCGATCTCCAAAAAGAGACCCCGTTAAATTCCTGGAGGAATGTGAGCCAAACCGAAAGGTCTGCCAGACCCTGTGATGGTGTTTTAATAGGCAAGCCATGGCATCACACAGACGCCTGGCGAAAGCTCTGCCCGGTGTCACCACCCTGCAGGCAAAGTTGAGGTGGCCGTGAAGTACCTGTAGCTCACGAAGGGACACCTTACGCTTGGAAATCAGTGCCCTAATCGCCGCAGAGATCCGAGTCACCTTGTCCATGGGTAACCTGGATGCCTGTGCGACAGTGTCAATTTCGATGCCTAAAAAGGTGAGCGTGGTGGCTGGGCCCTCGGTCTTTTCAGGCGCTAAGGGGACACCCAGTTCCCGCATAAGGGCCTGAAATGTAGTAAGGAGACCCGTACACGTGTCCGAGCCTCGTTCACCCCCGAACAGAAAGTCATCGAGGTAATGGGCTACAGACCGGGACCCTGACCTGTGAACAAAGGCCCATTGGAGGAAAGTGCTAAATCGTTCAAATGCCGAACATGAAATCGAACAGCCAAAAGGCATGGCCTTATCTACATAGAATTTTCCCCGAAAATGAAAACCCAACAGCTCAAAGTCCTTGGGGTGCACTGGCAGTAATCGGAATGCCGATTTGATATCGCACTTTGCCAGGAGGGCCCTGGGACCACAGGCGCGTACCATCTGTAGGGCCTGATCAAACGACATATACCTGACTGAGCATAGGTCATCAGGAATCGCATCATTGACCGAGGAACCCGCAGGGTAAGAAAGATGGTGGATTAAGCGAAATTCACCTGGGACCTTTTTCGGGACTAGCTCCAGAGGAGAGACCTTTAAGTTAGGGAATGGTGGTTCAGTAAAGGGCCCCGCAACTCTCATAGCCGGCAACTCCTTAGCTATGCTTTGTGCAGCGACCTCCTCATTGCCCTTTAGAGAAAGTAAGTTCGGGGCATCCTGCAGTCCCCGAACACACCTAAATGGTATACGAAAGCCAAACTGGAAGCCTTCTAGCAAGTACCTCGCATCATCCCGTCTAGGATAAGCGGAAAGCCATCGTCCTAGCATGGGGATATTAATTGGGGAGGGGGCCTTTTGCGTGGCCAGCACCATCAGAGGGAGCTTTGACCGCCCACTGCCCACCCCTACCGCTGCCTCGTGACCCACCAGCCCACGGGCACGCGGAGGTGGCGTGAGGGCCAGAGCAAGAGGGACACTCGTGCCGGAAATGACACTGACGCTTGTTGCACACACCACTAGCTGAGAAGCTCCAACACAGCAGGCGGGCTGGAACCCCCTGCCCCGCTGGCTGGTGGGGAACCTGCATCGCAGCCGCCCGCTGCACGGCAGGGCCACAATGGTACCTATCACCAGGCGCCAGGCGCGTGGGAGTCATATACAAGAGCCACAACTGCTGGCAGGGCTCATCCCATCTCATCTCAGGATGTAGGGCCACCCTCATCCTAAATTTCTCATCGTAAGCCAACCACGACGGGCCAGGAAAATCAACCATCGCCCTATAAATATTGTCGAGGTATTGAACCATCGGAATGGCCAAATCAGGCCAAGCCCTCAGGTATACCGCCATATATATAAGATATGCCGGCAACCAATTGGCCCAGGTACGCGGTGGCTTACGACGACGGGACAATTCCTTGTCCCGGTCATCCTGTCCCTCCCTCTCCTCCTTGGTGGGCTCACGATTCAGGAGGGAGAAAATATCAACGTACTCCCCTCGCCAAATCTTATCCCTCGTGGCCTGTGAAAGATGATCACCCAAGGGCAAGGAATAACCAGCCGTTGGCAGAGCTGCCGTTGGCACATGTTGGATGAAGGGAATGCGCAGTGGGCCCTGAATAGCCCCTGTGACGCTTGGCATACCCCCGGGGGCGGACACCCCTGCCCTAACCGAGGGGCCATTTGGCAACCAGGAGTTAACAGGGCAGTGTGGAAGCAACTGCCCACCCACAGTAACCTGGCGTGGCCATGGCCACTGTACCCCCCCCCCCCCAGTGTGACTGGACAGTGTCGGTGCACTAAATTGAACCGGATACTCACTAGTCGCACCCCTGTGAGCCGCCCCCACTGGGGATTCCGGCCCACGGCGGGCGTCAGAGCTCGCGACAGGCATCGAGCTCTGGGGCCACACCTGACTGCTCCCCACCGGGAAATCCGAATGTGGGGGGAGCTGCGAGGCGCCAGCCTGGGCTGGCCTGATGGCCTCAAGCAGCTCAACCCTGTTGGCGGCCCTCTGGAGAGTCATGGCCGACGTGTCTGCCGGGACCGACGAAGGGGCCGTAATGGAAGCGGCAGCTAAACCCCCATCATGAGGTGGTTGGGCAATGCCCAGTGATGCCTCTAGCAACGAAATACGTGCAAGAAGCGCATCGACAGTCTCTGAGCCCCCAGTATAAGATGGGCCAGATGGGCCGGACAGCCCTGTGGCCAATTGCTGGACGGGAAACCCGAATGGGGATCCAGGGCCCGAGTAGGGCCATGCCCAAAACTCCAGCCCGTGGGGGGCCGGAGGAATGGTGGGGCGGAAATTGCCACCATGTCCAAGTGGGCCACCCTGTCCCGAGCCAAGAAAATGCCCTCCAGGGACAGGGATCCCCGAGGAGCCAGCCTGTGTCAGCCCAGCCTGGAGGCCTGTGCCGGGCTGACCAGTAGAAGCCTGATCAGCCCCACTGGCAGCGGTGGGCAAGGCCACCCCGCTGCCCAGCTGAGGGGGTGCAGCCCGAGTCCTCTGACCCAATGGCTGCCCCCCAGTAGAGGAAGGGGTAGGGAAAGCCCTTCCCCTCGGCCGCGGCTTGACCGTCGGGGCCTTGCGCTTGGGAGCCATGTCTCCCGAAAAAGCTACCGACGGATCCCTGGCCAGGGATCCCTGGCCAGGCATCAGCCCGTGGGGGGCCGGAGGAATGGTGGGGCGGAAATTGCCACCATGTCCAAGTGGGCCACCCTGTCCCGAGCCAAGAAAATGCCCTCCAGGGACAGGGATCCCCGAGGAGCCAGCCTGTGTCAGCCCAGCCTGGAGGCCTGTGCCGGGCTGACCAGTAGAAGCCTGATCAGCCCCACTGGCAGCGGTGGGCAAGGCCACCCCGCTGCCCAGCTGAGGGGGTGCAGCCCGAGTCCTCTGACCCAATGGCTGCCCCCCAGTAGAGGAAGGGGTAGGGAAAGCCCTTCCCCTCGGCCGCGGCTTGACCGTCGGGGCCTTGCGCTTGGGAGCCATGTCTCCCGAAAAAGCTACCGACGGATCCCTGGCCAGGGATCAGTTCCTGGGCCCTGAGTACCGCGGTAGTGAAGAGGAGTGAACTCTGTTCAAAGGCAAAGGTACGAAGGGCAAAGAGAGCAAGAAACGCGGCAGAGAAAACTTCTCCACTCCGTCGCGTTTCTAAAATGGCAGCTCGGCTGCCTCGTGGCCACCCCTTTTATAGAGGTGTGGCCATGCCCCCTAACTTACCCAGATGTCTGGGTCCGGGTGGGGGGGCTGCAAAGAGTGTGGCGGCCATTTTAGTGCCGCACTTTCATTCCCTCCGCAATGGACAACATTGTTCTTTCCCTAGCTGTACAACTCCCAAACCATACACACAGACCATAGGTTAACACACTCTCTATGGTACAGTGGTAGAATGCCAACAGCAGGTCCTTTGAATGATTGTTCTTCCTGAGGATTCTCAAGAAGTATAACCTCTGCTGTGCTCTCTTCATCAGATCTTTGGTGTTTGCTCCCCATGTTAAATCATCCCTCAGCTCCATTCCCAGAAATCGAAACACCGAGACCTGTTCCACACAATTCCCTTCAATAATAAGTGGCTGAATGTTCAATTTGCATTTTCTGAAGTCCACAATGATCTCTTTTGTCTTTTTTACATTGAGGAATAAATTGTTTTCCCTACACCACTCCGTCAGCATCTCAAAATTGATATACATATCAATTATGAATCTCTATGTAATTGATATGATAATATCAAACAACTCAAATGAAAAAGAAATAATGGGATTAAAATATCTAGAATTGATAAGAAAACATCAAGAATATCAAGGTAAACCCTGATTGTATGTGTGTGCTTTTTGTATTTATATTTGTTATTTTTTATTGGATTATTTTTGCTGTGGCCTGCCTGCTGCTGCCTGCTAGATTCAAAAGAAGAAGAAGAGACATCAAGTGGTTCAGGAGTCAGAAATTTCCTCATATTCTAGCAGTTTTGTTCGGTGGTGAAAGCTTTGATTGTATTTTGTGCTTTTACTTGTTTGCTTGCTTTTCTTGGTTTTTTGAAGAAGTGGCTTTGCGGTTGTTGTTTTTGTTTGCTATTTTTTCCTGGGAGGGGTTATTTCTGTTTGACTGATTTTTAAAAATTGTCATTTGGATAATTCACTGTGAAATTATTCTATTAATGACATATATGGGGGTGGGTGGGTTGTTGGATTGTATTGTTTGCTTCTTGGGATATGTATTTGGATAGGGGAGTGAACTTTGACTGTACCAGAATGCTGCTGAACTACATGAATTGGTGTTGGTAATATTGGTTGGGCACTCTTTGAGGCATTTTTCTCTCTTTCTCTCTTCTCTTGAACTGTTGTCTGCTTTTGCAGTAGATTGATTCTCTGTTGCCTTTCCTTGAGTTTTATTGTTGTTTAGGGTCTTTGAAGTTACAGAAAACAAGAATGGAGAAAAGGGTTTCCCTTTTTAGTAAAACAAACGAACTGGGGTTCACAAAATTGTGGAACTGAAAGAGCTACTCCAAAATGAAGGAAATACAAATGTTCTCAGCATTCAAATCCCTAAATGTTTCCCTTTCTTCATCTGCTGTTTCTCCATGCCATCTTTTCTCCTTGGGTCAAGTTTGTCATTCATACTCGATGGAAGCA
Organism: Bradypodion ventrale; assembly: GCA_035047345.1. Lineage (NCBI taxonomy): Eukaryota > Metazoa > Chordata > Lepidosauria > Squamata > Chamaeleonidae > Bradypodion > Bradypodion ventrale. The sequence goes on along the minus strand of JAWDJE010000002.1, from coordinate 231,235,320 downwards.
TTTTAATTCCATACTGGATAAAAAATTTCCAACCTAACTCATTGACAGCAAAATTTTGGAAAGGGAACATTTTGTTGACCTATTTTTCAGGATGAAGTCTTTGGTCAACTTATTGCATCTGTGTTGTGTATTGAGGCACTATTGCAAGTAGCCCAGGGAGCGCTCTTGCAATAAGAAAATGGTGGTTTCCTGCCAACCTAATTAGAGGCCTTAAGTGGCACAAAATCCCCTGTAAAAGGGTGCATTAGTTATGCTAATCCAAGCCCCATCATTGGTCACAGTTTTGGATCCTGCTCTCCATTGGTTACTTTCATATATTCCCTGTACTGATTGGTTAGTTACGTTTGTCCGGCGGGTCACTACCTTGTATCCAATAGCCTCCACCGGGAAGACACTATATAAGCCCCACGGACAAGCAAGGGTGGGGCCGGACCGGATCTATACTTCCTACACCATACAGGTAGCCTGGGTAGCGCTAAGCCTGGGTCCCTCCATTATGCTACAATTATTGGTAGCTAGTTATTGCCCATTGCCGGATACAGGTTCGGAGGGACTGACTCCGTAGGATTATATAGCCATCTCAGGATCCGGAAGACCTTGTAAACTAATCCCTACTGACTGTTATAATAAATCCTGTTGCTGTTTGTTCATTGTTGTCTCAGACTCGTGCTTATAAGGGCTGGATCTAACAGTCTGGCAGTAGCATTTCCTGAAAAATTCAATAACTAGTAGGCACTATTTCTTCCCTTTCCATTATTCCCATGGGACCTCTGCCACACGTTCTTAGATCCCAGCTCTTTGAATACGTGCCCACTGTCCATGTTAAAAGCATCTTGAGGGTGATAGAATAATTCTCCAATATGTGGTGGAGTTGTAATGTGATAAAGGAGTTTTGGGAAAAGATAGAGAAGGAGATATCGCGAATAATGGATTGTGACTTTAAGATGGAGTCGTGCACCACCTTATTGACAGAGGTAGAGCATATTAATATAGATATAAACAAAAAAGAATTGTTATCTTTTTTTGACAATTGCAAGACAATGTATTGCAAAAAATTGGAAGAATAATTCAATTTTGAAAGTGGAGGAATGGTATAAAGAAATGTGGAATATTGCGTTGAATGATAAACTTACATGGGAGTTGAATCAAAAAAGGGTATAATTAAAGAAATCAAATTTTGGGATATATGGAAACCATTTGTGGAATATACGCTGTACAAGGGTAAAGGTGGTAAACCAGTAACAGATCAACTGAGTTTTTGGAAGTATTAATATTGTGTTAAGACAAATGCAATCTCCAGGGCTTTGTATATATCATTGGTGGTTTTTCTTTTTTCTTATTTTTTATGTTTTTGAAATGTTGGGAATAGTCTGTATTATTGTGTTGGATAAAAACAGAGTAGGCATTTACATATATATAATGTTATGTTAACATATTACAAGTGTGTGTGTGTGTGTGTGTATATATATATATATATATATAATATATAAAGTAACATATAATATAATAAGTTTGTGTTATACATCAAGAATTTTTTTCTTTTTCTTACTTTTTATTTTATCTGTGTGTGTGTGTGTGTTTTACTTTATAATGCAATGTAATGTTGTTTTATTTTGTATGTTTATATTTTTAAAAGTTTTATATATATATATATATATATATATATATATATATATATATATATATATATATATATATATATATATATATATATATATATATATATATATATATATATATATATAAAAGAATAATTCTTTAATTGCTGGATTACTCTAATAGAGCAGGGGTGCCCAAACTACGGCCCATGGGCCTGATTGCCTCCATCACCGGAAGTGCCCTGCTACCACCAGAAGTGTGAAAATTGTGGTAAAAATTCACCAAAAAAATCAAAAAATGGCATGAAAATGTTCCGCCCTCACTCCCTGCTCCATGGGAAGTGGCAAGAGCAGCAAAAAAAGCCCGAACACATGCATTGAATTCACCTGCCATCACTGCCAGGAGGAACCACATGACCAGGCCGCTCAGCTGTCTGAGGGGGCATGGTCAGGCCCCGGCGGGAAAAATTTGGGCACAATCAAGTGTGCCAATACATTATCAGAGAAACATCAGGCACTGACACAGGATTGGTTCTTTAGATCTCTAGGCAATAGTTTATCTTTGTCTTTTCCCTGCATTTATCCTTCTCAGCAATTATCCCCAGGGGAAGGGATATATATGTGACATTAATAAAAGATATACACACCATTTAGTCCACTTTGCTTTTAATTTGGTAGCATCAGTTTGTTTTGTGGCCCTGATGTTTTTAAAAAGGCAGAATAAATAATCCAAGCATATGGAGACATTGCCCGATATCTTATTGCTAGTCCCAATGAGCGTACACTCATTGAATGAATGGGCTTCATAGAAGCATTAAATTGTCATTCAGCAGTTGTACCCATCAGCCTACTCTCAGGTTAAGACTAGCAAGAGGATACTAACCAATGGTTCCAGGAGAATCTAACATCCTTTTTTTTTGAGGACACTAGTCATTGGTATCCCCCTCCTAATGATACAAGCATTTGTCTTTCTGCAGTTCTTTTGATGAAAGAGTAAGCCTAAGTAAACAAACAAAGAATGGGACTATGGAGGCATTAAATACCACAATATCCACTTCTCAAGCTTCACTGCTATTTAGATTAGTGGTTCCCTGTTGATGTTAAGGGCTCTGTCTCTCCCACCTAGGATTGCAATGAAATTCTTTCTCCTGTTGCCCATTTCCCTAAGCATTCAATCAGTAACTCCTGTTTTCTTCCATATTTCATAGGGCAAACATCAGTGAGTAGGATTTTATGCTCCTCATAATGTAGTTCTTGACCCTTACAAATCCTACTTCCACCAATATTGGTCAATACTATTATAAAAGATGTGATTGCCTGCAGGATATGTTTATATCTGCTGCTGACCTCTCTGATATTCTATTACCCTTTTACAATCAATACAATCCCGCTAACTTAATTATTAAAAAGATCCTGAGGGGTTATGGTTATAAATGTGCCAGTGAAAAGTCTAGTAATGGGAAGGAGTTCTACAAGTACAATTGATATTTTGCAGCTGTCTTCAGTTCTATTCCAGCACACCATTTGCTTATGAATTACAGGTTTCGTATATTTCCTCTTGTGTACTTCCTTTAGTTGAAGAATCATTTTTAAAAAGCCAGTCCTGTTTCAAAATATGACTTTCAGCATATCTTCTGAGGGTTTTTGAATAGGTTCATTAACTGTACAATGAACAGTTCCAAAGTCTGCAGTCAATTTGGACGTAAGTTCAGTAAGGGAATTAGAGATGGGAAAAATCTGTCAAGTTCACTTTCTTCTGCATTTCATTAAACACACACACCTTCAGTTCTTTCCGTCCTGGATGTACAATTTGTAAATTTTAACAAATTCTTCAAAGATCAGCTCTCAATTGCACTAGCAAAATGAATACTAACCCCTGTCTGCAGCATTAAGAAGTGGTGTTTTTCCTCAATCTTTGAGAGAAGAAATAATAAAAAATGGTAGGAGAAAGGTCATTAAACTGTGTTGTAAGCTACTCCTCAGAGACAACATAGAGAGGCAAAACATCAGTAGAATTTGCTGTGTTGATATGTAGGTCAATATGCTTAATATACTGTACATCTCATGCATTAAATTATATCTATGCATTTTTCAGTATGGCCAATTTATACTGAGAATGAGGTATAAATAAAGACAAGGTTTACATCCCACTTTTTGACCCAAATAAGATATTCCAGGTTTTTTTTTTTTAAAAAAAGAAGGGGCATTTAGTTACACCTATGCAAAATATTTTCCTTTCTTTCCAGTTGCCTCTAACTGAGATAAAGCATAGTTTGCTGTTGACATTGAGAATCCTGGATAAAACCAATATGGTTTCAGAGCTTATTTGGAAACAATGTTAACCAAAGCTATTTGTCAGTTTTAAAGCAAATCTAGGGAGCATTGAATTTGGGGCTCTCTAAACTGCTTTTAAGGGTTAAAAAGGTTGAGAGAACACCATTGGACACCAATGAAGTCCACTCAGAAATGAAAATTACACTTCAACAGATTAAGGAAATCCAAACCAAAAGGAGATTGACTGCTTAAGCACCAATGAAAAGATCAAGGAAAGCCCAATCGCCTAGCCCCCGCGAAGGCTCACATTGACACATTAATTGTCCCGCTTCCCTGAGTTACAGCCATTTTGTTTCTTGGCAGGACAATGGAAGCAACTGTCTGGGGTTATTTTGTACTGCTTGAACAAATGTTTTTATTCAGTAAATTGGATGCATTTGAGTAAATTACACAATGAAGGAAGGAAGGAAACTGCTGTTAGCTAAGCCTGTATATTGGGGATTGAGCACTGCCAGGTAGTATTGAGTTTCACCCTCTCAGAATCCTTTATTTTTCCAATTTTTATGCTTTTCACCTTTTGCACAAATACAAATAAAATACATACTGACACTACAATTTTGGGGGTATAAATACAATTGGATGGATTCCAAAATTTTCAGATAAAATTTGTTAGGATTTCAGACCCAGTTGAACCAGATGATATTTGCACACCCTTATCAGTAATAGTTGGGGACCATGTTGGCTTAATGGTTAAGATGCTGACCTTATTCAGCAGTTCAAGACCAGAGTGTTGCATGACAGAACGAGCTCACGTCATTTGTCCCAGCTCCTGCAAATCTAGCAGTTCAAAAGCAAGACATTGTAAGTAGATAAATAGGGACCACTTTGGCAGGAAAGGAAACAGTGTTCCATACACTTCAGCATCTAGTCATGACTGCCACATGACCACTGAAATGTCTGCAGACAGCACTAGCTCTTTGGTTTAAAATGGAGATGAGCATCAACCCCCAAGAGTTGGACATGACTGGCTTTCGAGCAAAGGAGACATTTACCTCTTATCAGTAATAGTTATTGCATCTAAAAAAATGGGAAAACTGGAGGATAGATGTAGGGAAAGTATTGGTTGTAACTTGGGCAGGATTGCACCCTTTTGACCTCTAAGCATGGGTGTTGCTGGTGTTATAAGAGGGATGGAATCTAGCAAAATGCATCATCCCATTCTACTTCCTGGTAGCTTCCAGGCTTCTGCTAGCCAGCTTCTGCTGGCCAACTACATTATGAGACTTTCTTCTGGTGCTCTCTGATTATTTCTCTCTCTCTCTCTTTTTTTTTTTTTGGCAAGTCCACTGTGTAACTTTTCATTTATAGCTTATTTTCTCTCACACCGTTAATCATTTTGCCAAGCAAAAAGGATGCAGAGGAGTGGTACATTTTTATTTCTTCACTTTCCCCCGGTTTCCTTCCCCAATTAAATGTCATATTCTTGGGCTTCTGCCAACTTACAAGAACCTCTCATATGAGAAGCACCCATTTTACAATCTTAAGCCAAAGTACGAAATGGCTGGAAGTATCATTTCCATACACAAACACATATTTCTTTTATTTAAAATATTTGAACAAAATTGCTCTGCTTGCCTGGCTAAATATTGATCAGAAATTAATTCAAGTGCTTCTGAAATCTATTCAAAGATACGTGTTTATTTTTGTATACAGAAAAACTGAAGGAAAGAGTGTTTTAAACTGAAGGCCTTAAATTTACCTGGGCTTCATTTCTGGATCATGATGAGATTGAACATAAAAGGCGACTTTACATCTCAGATGTGAAAATCTCTCATCTCTGATTTAGTGGTGTTTCTCTAAATCCCACTTGCATTTGCACCCCACTGTTTACTGACACTCAGTTGTGAGTCCCATTTCTTTTTTGGCCTTCTAGCATTGTCATTTTTATATATTTCATTTCCCCTAATGTGTGCATGTTTATGCATTTTGCCAAATACTGTACATGAATGGCTCCCCATTGACAACAGCCTGTATGTGCCTTTTTCTATTCCCATTGTATGTGTTCTAAACTTTTGAAAAAGTGTTCAGTGCCTTGTGCTCATTTTGTTTATCCAAAGTACTCTGCAACCTTGTGAATGTGTGAATTGCTCAAGCAAGGCACATTATGTCTTGCAGTGTTTTTTTTTTTGGAGGAGTGAAAAGTCTAGACTTGTTGAGGATGTCAGAAATATTGATATATTTTTCCATCTCTGCTTCTTACTACACCATACACACAGTGATGCACTCTAAAAATAAATTACTACCACCCAAATACACACACACACACACACACCTCCCCATCCATCCCCCCCAGAGAGAGAGAGAGGAGACTCATTTACTGGGAAGGTGCAGGACGTGGGCCACGATGAGGAGCTGAAGTCACCACTGGCCTCCCCCTCCTCCCATGATGACACATGGATGGTGGAGAAGGGCAGGTGGGCAGGTGGCGGTGTCGGCAGCAGCAGCAGCAGCAGCAGGGGCACTTTGAAGGCAGCCATGCCTCCCCTGCCTCCTGCTGTTTCTCCTGCTCTGAGTGCAAGACTCGGAGCAGGAGGCAGCGGCGATGGCGGTGACCCCGGCTCTCATTGCGGGGAAGGTGCAGCCACTGCACTGCTCTGGCGGCCGCCCCCACCCCGCTGTTGCCTCCCTGCTCTGCCTGATCTTCTTTTCCCATGGCGGCATTTTAAATTTAAATGTCTAGGCAGCACAACATGAGCAGCACAACTATTGCGATGGCCAAACATCCTGCACAATGGGGTAGGGAGGTGGGCATGGCCGGCCAGTTGGGCATGGCTTGGGGGAATTTCCACTACCGGTTCGCATGAACCATTGAGAACCGGCCTCATTGCATGGTAGCTTAGTGATTAAAATACTGAACATGACAACCGGAAGATTGGCAGTTCAACAGTTCAAGCTTGAGTGTTGCGCTATGGAGTGAAATGTCAAGTAGACAAATAGGGTTCACTTCAGTGGGAAAGGTAACAGCATTCCATGTGCTCCAGCATCTAGTCATGCGTGCCACATGACCATGGAAATGTCTGCAGACAGTGCTGGCTCTTTGATTGAAAATGGAGATGAGCATTACTCCCTGGAATTGGACATGACTGGCTTTCGAGCAAGGGCAACCCTTACCTTTACCTTTCCTTGAGTTACCAAAGTTCAATTGATTAATCTCGAGTTGAGACAGACAAATATATGTGATATTTATTGTGTTTTGTTGTGACATAAGACACCTGTGCAAAGCAGCTCTTGAATTTTGTAATCCTATGCTTGTCTACTAGCAGAATGCATACCTGTCAAATTTCAGAAATGAAAATAAGGGAAATTTTGGGCCACGCCCCTCTCTCCACCAAGCCCCACCCCACCCCCTCTCCACCAGGCCAAACCCCCTCCTCCCCAAAAACCAGGCACCTCTAAGAGCCTAAAAGAGAAGGAGCTACCAGAACCAGGGAGGAGTGGTGGGCTCCCTCAGGTGGAGGAAGAACCACCCCCTAGGCACTCCCCTTAGCACTACTGCTGCCACTCACGGGGAAGAGAGAGGGCTTCAAGAGGGTGTTAAACTTTAACACCCTCTGTCCCAGGAGAGAGAGGGCTTCAAATATATTTGCATACAACATAAAGAGGATATTTCCGTGGTTTTGTCTTAAACACAGAGTTTTAAAAAATGAAATTGGAGCATACAAGGCTAAGACAGTAGACAATTAAGTGATATAAGTGTAAAAAACAGTTCCATGAAAAATCACCATAATATAAAATGCTGCGGCAGCAGAGAGAATGGGAAAGAAATTCAAAACTGAATTATCACAGTAAAGCTGGCCTGCTGTCTTCTTCCCCGTGAGGGGAAGCAGTAGTGCTAAGGGGTGTGCCTAGGGGGTGCTTCCTCCTCCACCAGGGGGAGCCCATCACTCCTCTTTGGTTCTGGTATGAGGAACATACCTCATAAATAAGGATATAATAATACAATAATATACGGGAGATCTATATGCCCTCTGGATTTTTTTTAAAAAAATATGGGAGATTATTAAAAATTACGTGATTGTGGGAAAGAAGGCTAAATTACGGGGTTTCCCTGAGCAAAATGGGATACTTGGCACCTATGAGAATGTTATCTGGCCCAATTTGTCTCTGAATATTTGCTACACCCATCAGGGCTGACCTGCCCCAAGCAGATTTGGAGGGGGCCATAACTCAACTGATTTATTTACAGGTGTTTGGAAGTATTTCTTTGTTTCTGAGTTGAGGAAAACTGTAGCTCAGGAGAATAAAGGGCCATGACCTACTAGAGTGTAACACAGCACCATCAGTTTTGGAAATACAATGACTTTTCAGTGTGTAGCTAAAGCTCCTAAAAGCTTCTTTCATTTTGTCTATCTCTGGCACCATAGGTTTTTTCCTTAGGTTTTTGTTGTTGTTGTATATATATGTAAATTTTTAAAAATGTGTGACTATTTTTAATTCTGTGAGTTTTGTGTTGTTAGGCGTCCAGAGTAAGAACATTTCCTAGATGGTTGGGGATGATGATGATGATGATGATGATGATGATAATAATAATAATAATAATAATAACAGTCGCTGTTAGTCAGAACTGAATTGACAGTATACTGCTGCTGCTGCTACTACTACCATTACAAAACAGTAATTACGTCTTCTTTGTGTCCTTGCTTGAGAGGTAGATTCCATCCTGATGTCCTATCCCCTCAATAATAATAATAATAATAATAATAATAATAATAATAATAATAATAATAATAATAATAATAATAATAATAATAATAATAATAATAATAAGTTATTTATTTATTTATTCTTTCCCATACACTTCTTGCACTGCTTCTGATCTTCTATGAATCCACCTTGCATCAGCTAGACCTAGGCATTTTAAAAAAAAAAGATAAAGCACAAAATAGGTGGGTGGGTGGGTAGGTACTTTAATTTATCCAGTCAAAGCCCACACATAAGAGTCAGTAATCCTTCCAAGTCTCACACACATATTCAGGTATAAGGATAATAAAGACTTAAGGCAGCTATAATAAAAATGATGTGCTGAGTTCCAACTTATGGCAACCTTCGCCTGTGCTTCCTACATATAAAGTGTTCAGAAGTGATTGGCCATTCCCTTCTTCTAGAGTCTCTCTGTGGCTGCATAACTTGCACAGCACCACTGTGGTCTGGTTTGACAAAAAAGGGCCACCCCAGAAGCAGGTCCTCCTGTTCTAGGTGCCTTTGGCCTGTTGTTCTGCATTCTTCCACCACATGCTCCCCTTTTATCTCCTCCTCTTCTTCCCACTCTCTCTCTTCCACCAGTCCCAGCTGCTCTATCTCTTCCCTGGTCCAATTTAACCCTTTACTTTCCTCCTCCATGACTACAACTCTAATTTGTCATCTTTTTTCCTTTTCCTCTTCCCCCACCACAACAACTCTGAGTAATTGGAGTTCTTGAAGCCCAGACCCTCATCTGTAGGGAACAATGGGCCTCCTCCTCCAGGGTCTCTTCCACAAGCAAACAGCTTGGATCATCTCCTGGGAGGCACAGTGGGGCATTGAACACCCAATCCCTTCTTCTACATCCAAGTAATCTAGGCAGAAAGGAAGCAAATTCTAAAACATGTCTAGTCTGATGAGCAATATAGCCCCTATGCTTTGCCATGTCTGGATATGAGATGGCTGCTTATTTTGGTGGATGGGAATAATTGAATCTCTTTCTAAGAGAGTTTGCACCTTTCATTGGGGCCTCCTCTCATTCTGCTTCAACTTTAGTGCTCTCTTTTTTCTGTTAAAGCAAGCTGCTCCAAAGTTTTGTTTGTTTGTTCAGTTGGTTAGTTGATTCATATTTTTGCCAGAAATGTTAGCATTCCTAACTCCAAATCATCAGAACAATCTTTGATGTTTTGTTGTTGTTCACTCACACAGTGGAGTCAGATCCTTTGCGACTCCATGGACCACTGCACGACAGGCTCCTCTGCCATTCGCCACCCTCCATAGTCCACCCAAATCTATGCCCACTGCATCAGTGATGCCATCTAGCCATTTCATTCTCTGCTGCACCCTTCTCCTTCTGCCTTCGATCTTTCCAAGCATTAGGGCCTTCTCCACTGACTCCTCTCTTCTCATTTTGTAGCCAAAGTACTTGACCTTCAGGTTCAATATTTGTCCTTCCAAGGAGCAGTCAAGATTCATTTCCTTTAGGATTGACTGATTTGATCTCTTTGCAGTCCTGGTGACTCTCAAGAGTCTCCTCCAACACCACAGTTCAAAGGCATCTATTCTTCTGCACTCAGCCTTCAGGGGGTTATGTTTTGTAAGGAGATGTAAATGAACTCAAGGACAAAAATGGACTTTTTGAACCACCCAGTACCTAATTTGGAAATTCAGCAAATCATTGCTCTACTCATTTTGGACACTTCCTTTGAAACTGGTACATATGAATCCCTTATTCATTCATTCATTCATTCACTTAATTTCTATACTGCCCTTCTATGTACTGTACTCATTCTGGGCAGTTTACAAAATAAAACATATGTATACAATATGTATACTGTACCAGATTATCCTGCTATAGTAATAAAGTAGACCATACAGCCAGCGACTCAACAATGAATGTCAGGTGGTGGTTAACTAACTTGACAACCATGCAGACTAACGTTCTTGAATGCCAAAGTCCACAGAGAAGGGTGATGGTCCCCAAGTGGATTAAATCCTACTCGTATTCATCTTGATGGAGGGCAGCAGCTTCATCAATATTGGCCTGAGGCCGATGAAGACTGTGTGCCAAAAGGCCTCAGGACCAGAAAGTGACTCGCGGAACTTGATCAGTGGGTAGGGGTGTCATGCTGCAATGTGGAAATCAGATGAAAGGCCACTGTATTATATTCTCAGGACAGTCTTCATGGCTGATTGCCATGAGGATCACCAATATTCAGATTCGGATATGGCAGAAGAAGAATACAGTAGAGCAACACAAACCTAAACAAAGCAGAGCAAATATGGGAAAATTAAAAGATTTATTTAATACTAAACTGCAAATTAAGCTAAGCTAAACAAAACTTACTTGCTGCCAGGAGTAGATCTTTAAAAGCTTTGGTAAGGACCTATGTAGTTTATTCTGTAACTATCCAATTTCCAATTTTATCATACTGTTATCCTTTTAATTCCTAATTAATTTCTATCCCTTGTCAGAAGTTTCTTTTGGGCACTCCCACTTATGATCTGAACTCGGGTGAACTGGGTCTGAGCCTGCAAGCCACCGAGCTTGGCAGGCCCTAGTTCCTGGTCTGCATTTGCTTGGCCTATATGCTCTCCCCCTTGTGTGTATATTCTGTTGACCAAACAAATGCGTACCTCCAGGTTCCTGGGATTAATTGGGTTTCCTTACCAGTGCTAACGCCCAAGTGACCAAAACTCCTTTCATCCTCAACCATTCACCACAGTGTGGCATGGGCGAAAACCACAAGAATCCAAGTTGCCAATCTAGATTCAAGCAAAAATTCCCATCCAGCCCCTAAGCAACCAGAAAGGAATCACACTACGGTTGCAGGGAGGGAGGGTGAGCAAAATTGCCCTGAGCCCAGCTGAAATCGAAAGGAGAAGGCGAGCGCTGGGCAGGCCACCCCCCTTTTAAAGGAGTATGCTGGGATGCCCCCAGTGCTCGCCCCCGTTCTTCTGCCTCTCTCCCAGGGTGGGGCGGCAAAGTGCCCCCCCCCGTATTTGCAGGGGCCACACATCCATTTTTGTTTGCCAGAAGCAGTTGAATTGGTATTGTGAATGCCCCCTAAGAAGGTAGATCTTTTACTACAAAATGAAGGTGAGAATGTATTGATATTAGCATGTTAAAATGAATTATGAATATAACAAACATAAAATATTACATAGAAACAAATATCCAAAGAATACATGGTGCTGGTTCATTTCAGTTCCATTTATAAGCAGATATGTCAGAATTGTGGAAATCTTTTTGAATGTCTGTCAAGATCCTTCAATTAGGATTCAGAAAGCACCAGACCCACAATTCGTGACCTGGATCTCTTTATGTTTGAATTTGAGCTGCCACTCCAGCATACAATTCTGCAGCCACCCTGTTTCTACCCCCTTCCAATTTGTTATTATTGTAAAGAAAGGAGGAAAGCAACTCAAATATCCCCATGAAACTTGCAAACATGGCAGAATAACCTTTAATGAGTAGCTCAGTGAATTCCACCCCTGCTGATTTGGAACAATTGCCCAGTGAAAGCATCAGCACAATACAGGGCTCCTAATTAATGGACAAACAGCATGAATGCTGTGTAGCCTATTTAAGTGGTAACTCTGTTTACAAGAGAGAATTGGTGTTTTCTCAGCAGCAGGAATCCCCGACTGCAGATAGTTCATGTTTGGCTTCTTCCCCTGTTGTCAATTTGCTTTCTAAATATGCCTTTAAAAAACCCTTTCCGTGGCATCTGTACAGAATCTGAGCTTGAGAAAAAACAGACTATTTTTCAATTGGATGTTCCATAGGCATAAACTTGAATGCATCAACAAGAAACTAAAATCCAGTAACACATACATACACTCCATTCCTATTTGTGGCCTCAACAGGGAAATCAACACCTCGCTTTTCATAAGGACTTACAGCACAATGTGAAGAACTAACATGCTATGGAATCTAACTTGCTAACTAAAAGACCTGAATAAATGATGAATATTAATTTGCTCATTTATTCAATCTGTCATTACATTTGCATCTCACAACAGGCATTCAAATGGGAGGCAGTAAGAGAAAATCAAAACACTATAAATGGAGCATGACATAATCACAGTAAAAATGATTAAAAGTTAGAGGCCAACTGTTGCATAATGTATGCAAGCAGCAAATGAGTGTTATTAAAACACAGTAAGGAACAGTTACAAAATGAACCTTACCCAGAACATGAAGAGGTATTTGAAATTATCTCCTTTATATAACTTCTGAGGTGTATTTATTTATCTACTTGCAATTTCTTTCTTTTGAACTGCTATGTTGGCAGGAGCTGGGACAGAAGATGGAGCTCACTCCGCCATGCAGCACTCAGGTCTTGCTGACCTGCCAACCCTCCAATCATCAAGTTCAGCATCTTAACCACTAAGACACCACAGTCCTACTGTTTGGCATAGCTTGGTCTTAAATAGATAAGAACCAGTCATTTTTTTAAAAAGGGCTATAAAATATATCTTTCTGTCAAAGAAAAAGGGAGAAAGATGGACCCTTGTAGTTGCTTGTATTTTAAAAATCTCTTTGGAAGGGTTGAGGTAGCAACTGTTCTGATAAATGTCTGCATTTCTCAATCTCTACAGCAGTCGATCTATTTTAGAGAATATAGGAAAAGGAAAGGCTTCCTTTGAAATAAAGCAGCGATTTTTTTTTAGTTCTATTGCTCATTACAATATGTTTGTTCTGTTTAATATTTGTTTTGAGGGTGTAGGGGTGGTTAGCAAAGCAACGTCAAAGACTTTTTAATCAAATAAATAATAAAGCAAATTCATGTTGCCATAAATTTACACTTTTTGGGCAAACTATGTTATCATTAAAAATGTAAGTGTTTTTTTAAAATACTGTACTTACAGGGGGTTAATTAAGTCTCTGGCAGCCATGCTCATCCAGTGGAGAAATAAGTGGGCAAGGCTAAAATCCTACGGAGCTGCAAGGATTCCAGGATTTAAAGTCTCTCTGCTCATTATGTCTCTACAGAGAGTGTTTCAAAAACTACAAGACCTTTAATTGCTTGCAGCTCCCATGGATCTTACCACAGCCCACTCATTTCCCCTGTCTTCTCTGTGGCTTTTTCATCTCAGAATCCACTGCCAAATGTAAAAATCATATCTTCACATCTACTGGTGATCAGAAATATTAAACTTCATGTCACACAGGCAAGAATAAAGAACTGCAGAATTATTATTCTGATCCCCCATGAGAAGCAAAATATTTTGTACAACAGGAGAAAAGAATAAGAACATGAAAGTATTTTGTACAAAGACCACAAATATTGTACAAAATATTGCTTCATTGCAATGAACACTTTTAGCAAAATGAATACAACTTGACCTAATGGCAGTGTTTGGTATTTTAACACATGAGTGTAAGGACTAGAGCACTGGATGGGTGCTGTATGTCTATTAACAATTTGCTGTTCTGGGGTCTTTCTCTGTCTGCTGTGTTCCTAGAGGGAAAGGACAATAATTGTGTACCAACAGTTTGTGCTACTTTAGCCTGAAAAATTGCATGCCTTGACTCGCTCTTGCCTGAAAGGAAGGAGTTTTATAGAGCTTCAAAATTCCTCTACAAGGCATTTGTCCAGTCAAGATAGTCTTAACTGATGAGAATGAAAAAAATTAGTGGCCTTTCTTTATACTCAGTGATTCACTCAATCTATGAACTTCATTTTAGGAAGGTCACAGATTCTGGCCTATATTTTTGACATACCTGTTTCTTCCTCCATTCCTACAATTTTGAATCTTCTAATCTGATAATAATGATAATACAGTAATTTCATGTCAGAAATTGTTCTGGTTGAAAGGATTTTTGTGGGAGGAACTCCACTCAGGGAATTCCAAATGAGGCTCCTTTCATGTCCCCAAGAGCTGGGACAGAGATGGGCACTCAATCCTTCATGCAGTACCCGGGTTTCAAACTGCATGACTTGCCAGCCTTCCAGCTAACAAGGTGAGTTTCTTAACCACTGAGCCACTGCTAAAGGACAGGCAGTGTGCTGCAGTGGATAGATTGATAGACTACGACTCAGAAGATCTGAGCTGAAATCCCTGCTCAACTATGGAAACCCATGAGTAGGAGTGACATTGGTAAACCTATTCATAAATAACTTGCATACCTTGAAAACCCTGTTAGGACATTGTGAGATAGGAGCAAATTGACAGCAAATGATGCATATAGCTGGATGGAGAGACCTGAAGATCTCAAAAGGCTGTACATGTTCATGACATTTGGTGCATCTTGACCAGATGTGGATTTTGATTCTCCCCCCCCCCCTTGACTAATTGTATGTGTTTAACTTCCGGGTTGTGAATTTCAACTTGTTTTCTAGTTGACCTCTTGTCTCTTGACCATTGGCTTGTTATTATGGCAAACACTTTTCAATTCCTGACTTCCAGGGGATTTTGCAGGGCAACCAGGAATGTATGTGGCACACAACTTATTCACATGGGATCCACCATCGTGAAGATAATTTGTTCAGCTAATTATCTCCTAAGATTTGAAAGGAAGCAATGCTCCTCCTACTCAGTTATGAACAAAACAATGCAAAGACGTTGATAAAGTGACAAAGTAAATATGGTAGGTTAAGGAACAGGTAGGTGGCTAGATGCCATTGAAATCCTATCCGGATGCCTGGAGGCCATTGGGGTCTGGATGGGGGCCAATGGGCTTCGGCTGAATAACAGCAAGACAGAGTGGCTGTGGATAAGGGGCCCCGTGTTATCCAGGGAGCCATCTTTGGTACTGGATGGGGCTGTTTTGTCCCAGACAGACCCAGTGCGCAACTTGGGGGTCCTTCTGGACTCGCGGCTGCTGCTAGAAGAACAGGTAGCGGCTGTGGCCAGGAGGGCTTTTGCCCAACCTCGGGTGATTCGCCAGTTGCGCACGCTCCTGGACCGGGGCTCCTTGCTTATGGTCACCCATGCTCTGGTCACTTCCCGACTAGATTATTGTAATGTGCTCTACATGGGGCTGCCCTTGACGACCATTCAGAGGCTGCAGCTGGTCCAGAATGCGGCAGCCTGGGTGGTGATGGGATGTGGACGATATGCCCATGCCTCACCGCTACTTCGGGAGCTGCACTGGTTACCAGTTTGTCTCCGGGTGCAATTCAAGGTGCTGGTTTTGACCTTTAAAGCCCTATATGGCAGTGGGCCAGGATACCTTAGAGACCGCATCGTCCCAAGAGTGTCTGCCCGTCCAACCAGAGCGGACCGGAGGGGCTCTCTAATAGTGCCATCAGCTAGGGGTGCACATCTATCCAGCACCCGAAGGAGGGCCTTCTCCGTGTCCGCATCAACCCTCTGGAACCTCCTGCCAACAGATCTAAGATTTCAAAGAGAATTGCTGCCCTTCAGGAAAGGATTGAAGACCTGGCTGGCAGGGCAGGTGTGGGGCCCAAATGGGAACACGGTCCCCGCCTGCTGGCTTATGTAAACCATTAAGAACTCTCTCTTCTTCTTCTTTTTATAATCGGTGGGATGGGTGGGTGGGATATGGGTCTTTCAAAGTGGGTGGGATGTGGGTCTTTTAAAGTGTTTTTATGTGTTTTTAGAACTTGTTGTAATGCCGCCCTGAGTCGGGTTCTGCCTGAGTGGGCGGCATATATAAATATGACTATTAAATTAAATTAAAATTAAATTATTAAATTAAATTAAATTAAATTAAATTAAATTAGATAGCTTAGTGCAGGAGTTCTCAACCTTTTAAAGCCGGGGGCCGGGTCACACTCCCTCAGACAGCTTCGGGAGCCAGATGGCCATTTTGCCCTTCCTCCACCACATGGCACTTCCTGGTGTGGTATCTGGCTACAGAGCCAGAGGTTGGGTGCTTGGTTTCCCAATGTGCCTCCAGGGAGAAAAGCCAGCCTGTGAAGTCATGGGCCTGTTGCACAGTCCCAGAAGAAGGGGACTGTACATTCTGTACATTCTCTACTTGAAAACCTTGGAAAGAGTCATCTTAAGACAGAATTGACTTAATGGCATACAAACAAATTTTTAAAAAATATAGTGGGATGGAATGATGCTCTAGAACTCTGAAGATGAGGGTTCAAAACCCTTGTTAGCCAATGAAGCTTACTGAGAAGGAGGTGGGCCTAGTAAAACAACTCCTTAAATATCTCACTTATCTAGGGTGACAGCACATAACTGAGGAACAACAAGCCAAAAGATGCATCCACCTTTTGCATGCTGGGAGTATGTGATGAAGGAGCCTTCTGCTTTAAAAAAATAATAATCAATAGTATGTCTAACCTTTGTGAGTGACAGCTACAATGTCCTCGCATACTAATACAGGTGGGTCTGTGAGGAAAATGTCAAGAGGAAGCCCTAAAGGAAGATCAGAGGTAATAAAGAATATCAGATAAACCTAAGATCCTTCAGTTAGTTACCTCAAAGACTATATGGGTAATCAATTTCCCAAGTGTTTAATTTGTGAGTGATGGCGCCAGGTCAAATAAGAGAGATTAAGCACAGTTTGCTAATAATTAATTTCACTCTCAAGCATTAGAGATGCCCTGGCCTGTCCACAAAGAAAACAAATGTATAAATCATATATATATCCAGACTAATGGAGTTACAACAAATCATGAATGGTTCTATTACAGGGTGGCACTGTTTTCCTCCCTCTTTTCAAATAAATAAAAAGTGCCTTCCATTATCCAGTTAGCCAAGAGAGAAACACTATGAAGGATGATGTGGCTCAAGGTTGATTCAGCCTTCTATCTTTGTGAGGTTGGTAAAATGAGTACCCAGCATGTTGGGGGCAAAATGCTAATTAACTTGAGAACTACCCAGAATGTGCACTAACTTCTTTGGGGCGGTATATAAGTGTAATTGGTATTTCTATTTCTATTAATATTTATTTACTGGTCTGCTTTTTGAGCCAAGACATTTTTAACATTCTGCAATTAATCCACATTTCAATTGCTTTAGTAAAAATAAAGGTTGCCCTTGTTTGAAAGTCAGTCATATCCAACTCTAGGGGGTGGTGCTCATCTCTGTTTACAGCTAAAGAGCCTACTCACCTGCAGACATTTCCATGGTCATGTGGCAGGCATGATTAGATGCTGGATCACATGCAATGCTGTTACCTTTTCCACCAAAGTGTAACCTATTTGTCTACTTGCAATTTCTTGCTTTCAAACTGCTAGGTTGGTGGGAGTGGGACTGAGATAAGAACTCACTTCATTGTGTAGCACTCGGATCTCTTGCCAACCTTCCAGTCATCAGGTTCAGTGTCCTAATCATGAAGCCATCACAGTCCTTTTATCCTAGACTAATTATAGAAAACAGGACAACCACTAGTGCAAGGAGAATAGTTATCACTGTCTGTTTAAACCAGGGGTGCCCAAACTATGGCTCGTGGGCCAGATCTGGCCCTTGACACCAATTCATCTGGCCCACGAAGCCCACATTGCTCCTGGAAGCAGAAGTAAAACACATTTTACTTCCGCTTCTGGGAGCAACGAGGGCTTTGCAGGCTGGATGAATTGGCATTGGGGGTCAGATCTGGCCCATGGGCCAAAGTGTACCACGTGACCAGCCCACGTCCGGAAAAGTTTGGGCACCCCTGGTTTAAACACATACTCCGTGTTTCTCCTCTCCTGGGATAGAGAATTTGCCTTGTATTCACTATGTTAACATGGAGGTCATTGATCAGATGCAGGGGACAGGTCACATATTTTCAAGTGGCTTTGAATTATCTAAAACAGGGGTGCCCAAACATTTTGGGCTACAGGCCAGTCATGTGGTTCAGGGGGCTGGTCACTATGGACCGGGGGCCAGATCTGGCCCCAACAATTCTTCTGGCCCACGAAGCCGTAGTCGCTCTGTGTGGATGGATTTTACTTCCAGTTCTGGGAACAATGAGGGCTTTGTGGGCAGGATGAATTGGCATCAGGGGGCAGATCTTGCCCCTGGACCATAGTTTGGGCACCCCTAATCTAAAAAAAATTACCCTCTTTTTAAATTCTACGGAGGCACTTGTTTACAGAAGACTAGAGTAGACCTGTAAAGAACTCTGATACTCCAACTAGTCTCCTGTGTCATTTAATTCTGAAGGTATTCTGAAATTCAGATCTTGCTAACACCTGTGGTAAATGCTCATGTAAAAAGCTTGTCCCTGATGATCTCTTATCTATAAATTAAACCCAAAGAGAGAGATTTGGTACTCATTTGGTCCAAGCAAAATACATATTACTCTCTTTCGAACAGGGTCCCCATTAGCAATAACCTTGGAATCAACGTAGAAAGATCAACTTGCAAAATTCCAATATTTCTGCATGACACTTCATTATAATGATATAAGGGTAGTTGGTAGAAATGTATATATAGTCTTCCCTCTCTATTGTGAATACCAAAGAGGGGCTTGCTGTGGATGCTCCAAGAATGCTTAAAATCACTGTATATAGACACTATTTACTGCAGTCCTCATTATATCATTACTTTCCAACTGAAAAGTATAAAATTCCCCTTGCCAAGGTTAGTGGTGGTGGGGAGCGGTAGGCTGTGAATCTCATTAAACTGGGCTCATCAATGATTTACTGCCAAATAAATGAAATCAACATTTTACAAGATGCTGCCGAGCTTGTAAAAGAAGAATGCCATGTTTCCACTTCGTCATATTCCCCCTGCATTCCATTGCCAAGCATGGGTATACGCACAAGCCATAGCAGACTTCAAAGAGAAGGGAGAAATATTCAGTAATTTCTAGAAGTCCCTGATTGGATGTCTACTGCTTCAGTTTCCACAAGAAACAAGGACACACAAAAGGAAGTGTTTGAAATGCAAAAATGAAGAGAGAAGCTTTTCATTAGAGGACGCCATACTTGCCTTTTAAAATAATAATATGGTGCCTCTGAGATGGAAGAGGTTTGTGTGTCTGTGTGTGTATGTGAAAATGTAAACCTCCATGGGTAAGTTTTTAATCTTCCATTTCTGGGGTGCGAAAGGAGGCAGAGCCTTTCTAACTTTGGCCTCGCTCATGGCAAATTTGGAATTGGTGGCTCCTCAAGTCTATTTCACCTTTCCTAACTGAATGCCTACAGCCTGATGAGTTGCTGGAAGTACTCTTCAACAATTGCCTTAGAAATCCAGGCTTTCCACAAGACATTAGCTTTCCTTCCATGTTTTATTGCTCCCAAAATGTCTAGCTCCCTATTCCTGCTTAATGCCAGGATTCTTGCCCACCTGACCTCCCTGGCTCATTTGCTCATCTTAAAGATTTAAATCCATTCTCAATTACCCAAATTGTTCCTAAAGGTTGAAGTGCAGATGGGGGATTCAACAATTATGTGATCCATTTTTGGGGGAGGGAATTGACCCCCTCCCCCCTATGTAACCTGACCGTAATTGTAGCTTTGACCCCCCTCCCCTCTTTAAAATTACATAATCCAGAGCTTTTGTATAAAAATTCTAATTTTAGAGCTTTTCACTATTGGTGCCTAATGCACAACAGCTCCAAATGGATTATGCAATCTTTGACCTGACCCCCCTGACCCCACATAATTTTTCCATAATTCAGATGGCAGACCCCATTGTTGAATGCCCCCTGGGTAGTCCACCTGGGTAGTCCCAAAATCCGTACTTCCAAAAATACAGGCAGCTAAATTGATTCATCTCTACAAGTCAGGAGCTGGATTTCTGTAAAGCTCATGAGTTTTAATTCTTCATCAAGATTAAGCCAACAGCAAAATGAAGTTCTGGTTCCACTAGGACTTGCTTCAGACATTCCACCTGAGCAAAGAAATAGTTGAGGCAGCAGGGCTAATGTACTCTGTTCCTTGAATCCTCTCATTGATTTAACTCCCTTTTGAGTTTCTGAGTAGGCTACTGTAATGGACAAATATTCCAGAGAATCTGGGATGACAAGGACCATGGAAGCCATTTGTACATATTATAGCCAAAAAGCAATCAGCGCTCAAACTGTAATGGGGATGTTCATCACAAAAGTTATGAAGAAGTGCTTGCCAGTGCCTTCTGTTGAACACACGTACAGAGCTTCCACAATCAACATCTCTGTAGGCATTCATGCTGAACTTCTGCAGGTCATCTGAAGAGCAGAACCTCACAGTGGTTACAGCCCTATGTACAGTGGTGGGCATCAGCAGGTTTGCACCAGTTTGCCAGAACCAGTAGCAGAAATTCTGGCTGGCCCCACCCATCCAAGTTTTGAACCAAAGTAGTCCTAATTCAGGTGCAATGCAAGGCTTTCCCCCAGGCCACACCCACCATACCACGCCCACAGTGTGGTAGCAAATTTTTTTTGGGACCCACCACTGCCTATGCTGTGTTGTGATTATAACACTTGATGTGCCCCAGCTTGGTGCATCCAAGCCTGCTGCAGCAGCAAGATCAGGCAAATGCAAGCTCAAATGATATGGAATAATTTAATGCTACTACTTACTGTTGACCTTAAAGCACTGAAGCTTCAAGAGCTGACTGCTTATGTGCTACCTTGCTGAGACTCTGTCCTAGGTTCGGGTGAGAATCATTTGGTTCTAGGAAACCCTGTGAGCAGGAACTGCTTCTCTGGGAGACTTCTTGCTCATGAGGAAGCTTCTACTCACAATAGGACCCTTTTAGATATGGGGGTTTCTTCTCAGTGCTTATAGCTAGACCTTTCCCTCTTCATAGCATCTCTCTTGAAGACTGGAGGACATTCACCTTCCTTGTCTGAGTCTGGAGTTAAACCTCCTTCATCTCTTACTCTCATGACAAGAGCAGCTGGCTTTTCTACATTCCCAGGGTCATGGCAATCAGGCTCCTCCTTAGTGGATGAGTCTTCTGACTGGGGCATGACAATCCTATGCATCTTCCACAGTGTGTAAAGCAACACATTGAAGATTCTCTCCCTTTGTATGAATGTCTTGTGCCACCAAGAAGGGTAGCAACTCAGAAACATTGTGGTTTCCATCAGAGAAAGTTAAAAAAAAACCAAATGGCTAGAAGATGTATGACACACCAACAATTACATGTGTGTTCCTCATACTTGGACTCAATTGCATAATAGAGGCTTCACCATTGAATAGCAATTAAGCTGCTAAGCTGAACATAGGTTGATATACTTTTCCCCTTGAATCTTATCATCTGAGTTGCATGAATTGCCAAAAATTGCAGCATTAATCTGCTTGGGAAGCTTATAAAATGCCTCTGACTAATTTTCAGTCCTCAGTTTTTCTTCCCCCACCCTTTCCTTCAAAAAGCACCACTCTCTGGAAACAGTGTGTTGATGATGAATCCCCAGAAACTAATAGCTTATCCATGGATGGAGGGTAAGGCTAGCGTTGTCTATGCATCATGAGGACTATACATGGCTGCCATTAACAGGCAATGGGCTTCTTAATATCAGTTTCTGGGAAATGTGCATCAAAGGGGATGTTACTTGGGGGACCTACTTGGCCCCTGTGAGAACAGAAAGCAGAGAGCCCATCACTCTACTCCAGCATAGATCTGACATGCTTACTGTCAGTACTAATTTTTTGCTATGTGGCAGCTGCCTTATTTTTGATACCATTCATTCCTGATTTTATTTCAGGGGAAAAAGTTACCCAGGCCTTTGAACATCTGATGATATACATCTGTAACCCTGCAGTTGTGAGTCCCATTGTGGTTACTCTTTCTTCAGGCCCTTTCACCCATGCGGAGGATGAATCATGATATTACCCCATTATACCATAATGCTGCAACCCAATGGCTGCTTCTTTCAGACTCAGGCACAGTGAATGCTATTCTTTTTTCTAAAAAATACCCTCAGTCTTATTTTGAGGTTCTTTTTTAGTACAGTATTGCTGCTGCAATTTCTCTTGCTGGTCTCTTAACTGTCGAGTGTTATTTGCCTGCCAGAAAGTTTCAGAGTAAGGCTACCCTTGGGGCATGTTGAGAGGTCAGGCACTGCCAGGAGGAATTCCACTGCTGACCTATGCAGCAGAGGTACAAAATCAGTGTAAAATCAGAATGACCCACCTCTGCCACTGGCGGTTAACCCCCACCTCATCCCGCATCGCTACTGTCAGTGAAAAGGGAGTCCCCAGATGAGTCGGAGCAAGAGTCTGGTGGCTCTCTCTCTCTCTCTCTCTCTCTCTCTCTCTCTCTCTCTCTCTGTGTGTGTATGTGTGACTTGAGTAGCCACCAATTCATCTCATTTCCTTACTCTTGAACATTTATCCAGTTTCAAACCCACACATAGAATGGTCTGCAGACATATTATAAGCACAGCCTTGGCAAAACACCCACTTTGACTGAAAAGAGCAGTTTAATGAACTAATGCTAAACCATCATTCTTACGCCAGAACACTGAAGGACAGCTTTTAGGGAGAGATTGATTGTCTGAAGCTGTCAAATTTTATCCACAGAGGTTCTTAAGAATTTATACTGATGCTGTTTATAAGTTCTTACACATGCTATTATTAAAGAATTCGACCACATTGCCTGCCAGAAAAAGATATTCCATTCTTGGGGTATTTGGTGTATGGAAACCAAGACACAGGACACAGCCTCGGGCTGGGTTAACTCAGGTTTATTGCATCGTGGACAGAGGGAACATGAGGTAATGGCGGATCGATAGCTCTTTATATACAGTGGTAATACATTTGAACGTGGTGCCATCGTAGCCCATTGGCTACTGCCTGCGTGACGTCATTGCGAGTCACGCCCTTCTTGTCCAGGTGTAGGTAGTGGCGGGAAAGCTTCCCGCGCTGCTGCCTTTGATGAGATCGGACCAATAGAGCTTGGACGCTCGCTGCTGCCAGCTGGTGGACATTAGCTCGCGTCCTCATTCAGGGTTCATATGATACAGCTGAAGGTTACATTGTTGCTATAGGCAAAGTTCAGATACATTGTAATCCATGTGGAAGGTAAAACCCTTAGAACACAACATCCCTCCCCCCTAGGACGAGACAACGTCTCGAGCCCATGCTTCCCGACACTCCCCCTCCTAGGAGACAAAATCTCTCAGCCAAGATGGCTTGTTTCGAACACGCTGGGGTCTCGATGCGGGCTGCCTCTCCCCGGGTTTGCTACCTTCTCTTTGTCCCCTGGTTTCCTGTCCTGTAATTTGAGAGGGAGACTCGTTAGTGACTTGCCGCGGCTCTGCGGCGTTGTTGGGAGGTGTGCTCTTATTTGGGGATGAACCGGGGGCACTGGGGGCTAACGAAAACCCCCTCTTCTCGCTTGGAAGGGTGGGGGAACACTCCTGAAAACCCCCCCGGCTCGCTAAATCAAAATCTAAAGTCCATTCGGGGGCAGCGGTCGCGAACTCCTCTCCCCCTTCCCCGGCCTCTGACGGAACTGGTTTATCAAAAGGATATGAGTCGGGGCCGCTGCTTCTTCCTTCCCCCCTTGCTTGGGACTGTTGTCCGCCGCTGTCTCCCCCTTGGGTTACGCGGGTGGGGGAGAACCCTAACGCTGAATCTTGTTGGGGATCCTCACTGACTGGCCCACTGACTCGGTGCCTCAGCTGGTCTGCGTGTCTCCTCCAGAGGAGACCGGTGTGGGTTTCGACTCGGTACGACACTGGCCCCGTCTGTTCTACAACCGTCCCCGGCACCCAGGCTGGCCCCGCGCTGGCATAGTTCCTGCAATGGACAGGGTCGCCGGCGGCGAACCCTTTCGAGACTGCCAGCCCCACGTTTTTTCCCTTATCCTCAATTCTTGTGGGGTCCAGCCTGGACAGGAGTGTAGTCAGTTTCCGCCGCATCAATAGCTCTGCCGGCGAGTAACCTGACGCTAAGGGGGTCACCCTATACGCTAGTAAGAACTGACATACTTGGTGGTTCAGGTCCCCGGGGCCCATGCGCCGAAGCGCCTCCTTCGTTGTGCGCACCAACCGTTCCACTTGGCCATTCGTGGCCGGGTGAAACGGCGCGGACGTGACATGCCGAATGGCATTCGCCTCCATGAATGCCCCGAACTCTGAGGAGGTGAAGCAACTCGCGTTATCGCTGACTAAAGTGTCGGGTAACCCGAACGTTGAAAAGACCCTCCGTAGTTGGTTAATTGTAGTGGTGGAGGATGTGCTCTTTACCGGAATGACCTCCAGCCACTTTGAGAATGCATCCACTACCAGGAGAAACATGGTTCCTCGGAAAGGGCCAGCGAAGTCTACGTGCACTCTGGACCATGGCCCCCTTGCTGTGTCCCATTCCCTATGCGGAAGCCGGGCCGCCTCTGGTCGGGACCCCTGGCACGCCTCACAAGTGCCGACCATGTGCTCAATGTCCTCGTCCAGCTGTGGCCACCAAAAGTAACTGCGGGCCAGCGCTTTTGAGCGAACGATGCCCGGGTGGCTGACGTGCAGCAGTTTGAGAACCCTCGGCCGCATGGGTGTTGGGACCACCACCCGTTGGCCCCACAATAGGCACCCCCTTTCTATGGACAGCTCTAGCTTCTTCCGAAAGAATGGGTCGAATTCCTTGCTTGGGGACGATGCTGGCCACCCTTTCTGCACCCATGAGCTGACTTTCGCCAGCGTTCTGTCCTTGCCTGTCGCCCTGGCTATATCGGCTGGTACTATTGGGGGTTCGTCTAAAACCTCGATTAGCAACACCTGGCGGTCTCTTCCTATTCTGGCTTTTTGGTCGTCCGTCAAGGGCAAAGGGGATCTCGACAGCGCATCAGCATGGCTGATCTCCTTTCCAGGCCGGTACTCCAACTCGTGTTGGTACGCGTTAAGAAAAATGGCCCATCGCAACATTCTCGGGGACAGTATCTGTGGCGTGGGCTTGCCTGCCGTGAAAATTCCTAACAGGGGCTTGTGATCCGTCACGATTTTGAATGGGCGGCCATACAGAAAATCGTGAAACTTTTTGGTCCCCGCTACTATTGCCAATGCCTCCCTGTCGGTTTGCGCGTAATTTCGCTCTGCTTGGGACAGGGACCTTGAGTAAAACGCCACTGGGGCCTCCCGACCGTCGTCCAACACGTGGCAAAGCACCGCCCCCACCCCCACCGGTGATGCATCACAGACTAAGACCACCGGCCGTTTGGGGTCGAAGTGTGTAAGGATTGCGTCCGATGTTAAAAGTTGCTTAAGTTCGTTGAACGCCTTCTCGTGCTCGTCACCCCACATCCATGCCTCCTCCTTCTTAAGTAACCGATGAAGCGGTTCAGCCACGGAGGCTTTCCGCGGAAGGAATGTATGGTAGAAATTGAGGAGCCCCAGGAATGACTGAAGTTCGGTTTTGGATGTGGGGCGAGGGGCCTTCTTAATGGCTGCTACCTTGGATTTGGACGGCTTAATACCCTCAGGTGTGATCCGAAACCCTAAAAATTCGACCTCGGTTTCGAAAAACACACATTTGTCCTTCCTCAGTCTCAGCCCCGCTTTCTCGAACACAGTTAGCACTTTATCCAATCTCTTTGCCAGTTCGGCCTCACTCCCCCCTGTTATCAATACGTCATCAAAATAAGGCAACACCCCCTCCAGCCCCTTCAGGAGGCGTTCCACAAGCGACTGAAAAAGGCCGGGTGCCGAGTTCACGCCGAACTGTAACCGCGACACCTGGAACGCTCCTTTATGTGTGACTATCGTTTGTGCCGCGGCCGTGGCGGGAGTTACGGGGAGTTGCTGATAGGCTTGTGCCAGATCGAGCTTAGCGAAACACTTTCCCCCATTTAGCCTGGCCAAAAGGTGGCTGACCACTGGCACCGGATATGCATTAGGGCGAATCGCCTTGTTAATTGTACACTTATAATCAGCGCAAATGCGCACCTCCCCGTTAGCCTTCAGTGCTGTTACGATTGGAGTTTCCCACTCCGCGGAATCAACAGGAATAAGAATCCCCTGGCCCACCAATTTGTCCAGTTCCGCCTCTATTTTGTCCTTTAGTGCGAAAGGCACCCTGCGCGGTTTGAGTCTTATCGGGCGGACCTCCGGGTCTAGGTCGAAGGCTACAGGGGGTCCCTTGAACTTTCCAAGTCCTTTTTCAAACACGGTGGGGTGCGCGTCACACACCGCTTGTATCGGATCCGCGCCCACGGCATGCACCCCCCCTATGAACAAACCCAAGGGCTGAAACCACTGCGTCCCTAGGAGGCTACAATTCCCCCCTTTGAGAACGACTAACGGGAGTTCTGCGGAATGTCTTTTATAGTGAACCCGAAATTTCCCGACCCCCAGCACTGGAATGCAGTTCCCTTGTACGTCTCGTAGCGTGGACCTCAGAGTCTTAAGTTTGGGCCGCGCTTGGGGGTCGATCTTCAAGAACTCTTTCTGGGGGATTATGGAATAATAGGACCCCGAGTCAATCTCCATCCTAACGGGGGCCCCTTGTACTATTACCTCAATGAAGTAATGGTTTTGTCCCGCGGACACGCTGAACACAGTGTCGTCCTCACTGCCGTCCGAGACGCGGCCCACGCCGTCCTGCTTCCTCGTGGGTCGGGCGCCATCTTGGGGTCTCGCTGGACGGTCCGGTCTGGCCGAACGGTCTTTCGACTGCCTCCGGCCCTCTTTCCGATTTCTGCATGCCCTGGCGATGTGCCCGCGCCGGCCACAGCTGTAACATTCGGCTTTCCTGAAAGGGCACTTCGCACGCTCGTGGGCCGCCCCGCAACCATCGCAGCGGCGCCCCCCTTTCCGGACTTTCTGTACCTCTTCGCCGTCGCTGCCATCTGTAGAGGACCTCGAGGTTCGTCGGGTCGCGTGCACCGGCTGTCCTGACTTGCCACGCACCGAGCTTTCCGCTTTGCTGGCCCTAGGACGCCACTCACGCCATTCGTGTATTTCGTCCACTCCCGCATTCGTGGACTCCGCGGATTCCGCGGTCTCTACGACCTCGGCCAACGTGGGTGGCGGCTCCCTGTTCATCAGGCGGCGCTGCACTTCCTTGTCCTTCAGGCCACACAGCACGACGTCCCTCATGATCATCTCCAGGTTGTCCCACTTGCAGGGAACGGCGGCTACCCTCAGGGCCTCCACGAACGCCTCTACCGACTCATCCGGCGCTTGGACTCGCCTCCAAAACGCACTCCTAGCAGGAAACATTGCCTTCGAGGGTTGGAAACGCTCACGCAGCAACTTCAGTATGTCGTCGGTTTTGAAGTCGTCCAACGTCTTCGGTTCGATCATGCCCACCAGCGTCCGCTTGGTCTCTACACCCAGCATTCGGGTGAGGATGGCCCTCTTCCTTTCCTCGTCGTCTTTGACTTTGAGTTCCACCAATGCCGCCTTGAAATCCATGTTAAAGATGGTCCAGTCTTGCGGCTTGGTAATGTTGAACCCGCTCTGTGTCCTGGCACTTTGGGAATCCATCATCCCACCTTCGTCGCCAATTTGGTGTATGGAAACCAAGACACAGGACACAGCCTCGGGCTGGGTTAACTCAGGTTTATTGCATCGTGGACAGAGGGAACATGAGGTAATGGCGGATCGATAGCTCTTTATATACAGTGGTAATACATTTGAACGTGGTGCCATCGTAGCCCATTGGCTACTGCCTGCGTGACGTCATTGCGAGTCACGCCCTTCTTGTCCAGGTGTAGGTAGTGGCGGGAAAGCTTCCCGCGCTGCTGCCTTTGATGAGATCGGACCAATAGAGCTTGGACGCTCGCTGCTGCCAGCTGGTGGACATTAGCTCGCGTCCTCATTCAGGGTTCATATGATACAGCTGAAGGTTACATTGTTGCTATAGGCAAAGTTCAGATACATTGTAATCCATGTGGAAGGTAAAACCCTTAGAACACAACAGGGTATTTTCCCTTTCCCCCTCCTACCATTTAATACTCAAAGCTGAGCAGCTCCTTCTCATAAAGGGATGGCATTTTCAAATGTTTGGTCAATCTGTTTCCTAGTGAATCTACACTTTAAAAACATTGACATTTCCAAAGAAAGCAATGAAGCTTCCTCTACGAGAGCCCAGAAACTTAAAAAATACCTGATAAATACTTTATTCTTGTTGGTCAATCTGTCTCAAGGAGAGACCTAAATAAGGATGTTGCAAGCTCAATGAGATTGAGCAAGAGGGAAACAAGGAAATCTTCTTTTTTTTTGTTGTTGTCTTCATCACTTGTTCAAATTGCTTCTCCATAAATCTAGTGCTGTTCCATCTGCACTTACGTATAAATTGAGCAAACACAGAAGGACTGGCTGATTATCAAAAAAGATGCAGGCAACTCATCCAAAGCTATTGTCATCAAAAGACATTGCCATTTTTGTGTTACTTGCATTAAAGGGGGGTTTTTTGCACATTTTTTTGCTTACAGAATAAATGTTTTCATTCGTATAACAAATCCCTTCCCCTCTCATAGGAGGCTGAGCATAATTTTGCAATGCTTCTTCCTTGGATATCAGGACAAGACAAGCAAGGATTATATAAGCAGTGCTGCCATTCATTATCAGCTACATTTTGCACTGTTACATTTGGAAGGCCATAGGTTTCCCCATATTTATTGCAATGTATGTATGTTGTTGTTTTTGTTCAGTTGCACTGTCGAGCCTGAGCATTTTTGTGCATGGCAGCTATACTTCCAAAGGCTTCTTCCCAGCAGGTTAAGATGCTGAACTGGAAGGACAGAGTTTGATTCCTGGGTACTGCAAGACAGAGTGAGCTTCTGTCTCTGTCTCAGCTCCTGCCAACCTAGCAGTTCAAAAACAAGAATTTGCAAGTAAATAAACAGGGACCACCCCGGTGGGAAGGTAAACAGCATTCCATGCATTCCTATGTTGAGGAATGCCTGCCACATGTCCATGGTAACATCTGCAGATGCAGATAACACTGGCTTGTTGGCTATAAATAGAGAAGAGCACTGAACTCTAGAGTCGGATACAACTGGCTTTCAAGCAAGGGTGACCTTTATCTTTACCTTATAGGATGCACAGTGGTGGGCATCAACAGGTTCACACCAGTTCACCAGAACGGGTAGCAGAAATTCTGGCTGCCGCCACCCATCCATGTTTTGAAATAAAGTACAGTACTGTACAGTAGTCCTAAATCAGGTGCAACACAGGGCTTTCCCTCTTGCTATGCCCACCATACCATGCCCATAGTGTGGTAGTAAATTTTTTTGGAGTCCACCACTGAGGATGCAGATACATGCACTGCATGCCATCAAGTCAATTATGACTTATAGTGCTCCTTTTTAGGGTTTTCTAAGTAGAGACAGAAGTGGCTTCCCATTCCCTTCTTCTGGGGGTGCTCTGGGATGGAGCAGCTTGCCCATGACTGAACAGCCTGGCTTTTTTCCAAGGAGGCACAAACTCCCAACATTTGGATCTGTAACCAGATAACTAAACCACTGTGTAATCAAGCCAGTTATGTCAGGTATAGGTACAGGAAAATTTTACCAAATTCATTTCCCTCACATTCGTTCCTGGCATGCAGAACTTTTAAGCATTAAGTTCTTTTCTCTCCATCTGGGGATTTACAAATGGTTAAAAAGATAAAAAGCAAAATTAAACTTAATCATGCCCGCCTGCAAATTCATTAGGTACAACCATTCCCAGGTGGAAGAAGATGGGGTTGCATTTCCATACAGATGTTAATGGCAAGGGGCCTATCAGGGGAAAAGACATGGGAACCCCTTTAGCTGAGGGCAATGTCAACACCCCACCTCCACAGTTTGCAGCACATTTCTGACTGTACCAATGGGGAGATCATTGCCGCTGGACATAGCGGTGCCAAGAAGGCATTGCAGCTGGACATAGCAGTGTGAAGAACTCATTAAATCACCAGCAATAAGCATCCTGTTTTTCATGCCACAAGCCCTTGGGGAAGGAGAGAATGTTTGGCAGAACAACACAAGATGTCTAACATTTTGGCTATGATGTCTGAGAAGCAGCTGTGTGGCCTTGACTAAAGCAGAATGGACAGACAACAGCTGCCAAGTTTTAAATTAAAAACCTGGGATGTCTGATGAGTTCGAAGTCCCAGACAAGGGAAAAGACAGGTCATGGTGACCTTTTGCTTATGTTCCCAAAACAGTAACCAGATAATGAAGCAATGGGTCCAAATGCAGAGGATATGGCATCAAACTAATTACTCCAGGTTGGTGTTGATGAGTTTTGGATATCTTTTGAGTGGAGAGGCATTGGGCCAAGGCTGATGACATCAGTGTTTTTACTGTGTAAAAAGCCACAGCCTTAAGCCCAGATTTGTGGAGCTGTCTTATTGTCAAGAAAGCTGTCCCTTGCTACCTAACCTGAGCTCACAGGTAGCATAAGAAGAAGGGACAGAGAGAATGCATGCTGATTAGGTAAATATGAATTATCTTGTTTTGTTTGCAGTCTTGTCTTTTGTCTTTTGATATGTTCTTTGCTCTCTGTCTCTAAAATATGCTTAGTTAGATCATTGGCTGAATAAAATTTTGCTGCTACCCATTCAATGCTTATTTTGTCTTTGAGATCTTTAAAAGTGCCTAAAGCACATCAGATCTGGCCATTTCTGAGTTGGCAACACAGAGAGGAGGTCGCACAAAGGACATCTTTATCAAATATGCCATCAGACATTTAAACATTGAAGTTCTATCCTCTTCCCCACTTCTGCACATGCAGGTAAATTAGACATTGTAGGGTTAGCTGGTTCCTTCTAGTAAAAGGATAGCACATTCAAATGTATAAGTATTTAATGTCTAATCAAGAAAAGGATCCAGGTTCTTTTGTAGAAGCATAGTTCTAATGCTAGTTATTTTAATATTCTGTTAAAAATAGCCATATTATCTATGCGCACAATTATGTAAACACCTTTAATATGGAAAATAGAAGCATATGTAATAAATATAGGCTCCTTGGTTGTTACAATTCCTCCAATAGAAAGAATAAAAATGTTGTCTGAGTGTTGCATTGCCATGCTATAAAAATTAATAATGTATAGTTAACATGTTCTTTAAAACTAATGTATGTGTTACAATAGCTCATTCAAATGTGAGGCTTCCTTCTGCAGCAATAATGATTTCTGGGCATAGTGAGAATTTTCACAAAACAGACACTATCCACTCTGGCATTCATTTAGGTTGCAATCCTTATGTACACTTGCTTTGACAGTAAATCAATAGTCAGATTGACTTTTGAAGAAGTTTGCATAGGATTGAGCAGTTGAGAAAATATGTCTTAGTCATTCCCAAAGAAGCAGATGTGTTAGTCTGTTTAAGTATGCTGGCAGAATGAAGGAGGGAGGGGGAGGGGGAGGGGGAGAAAATAAAAGTGTATTTTGATCTATGAAATGCCATAATAAAATAAATCAATTACACATTTCTAGTCCAGTGGGGTAGTTGCTACAAGAAAAAATGAATCAAGTGAGGGAGCAAAAATTATTCACATATGTATTTTTTATGTGGCAACTACCTCATATAGATTTCAGATATGTTATAGTATATGTAGATTCCACTAGTATAAATGTTTCGGGCATTATATCCACTTCTTAAATTCTGAAGAACCATTCTGATGGCTGTTAAGGTGGAAACATCTTTTCCCAATAGAGTAGCAGTTGTATTTACAGATCCATGCCATCTAGCAATCTATCCAAAATTTTCCCATGTCAAGCACATCTTGACATGGGATGCTATTTTTCTCCAGGAGCTTATGTTCATTTTCTACAACCTTTGCTTCTTTGTTCACTTCATGAGCAGGTCCATAGCCAGAACTCATGGGCAAAAGACTTCTAGATGGGAACCTGATGTTTCAGCACTTTGGAGAGCTCCAAGTGAGGAATGAAATCCAACAAGATCTATCTTTTGACCAATGTGTAAATACAAAGTGAATTCCATCATTTGCACAGTCCTGAGAAAAGCATGAGGCAAAACAAAATAGTCCTGGTGACCCACTAGATGTACTGATGCATACCCTCACACAAATCCCTCATGTTACTTCTCGTACTCATTGATTTTTTTTTTAAAATGATGTAACACACTTTCAAATGAGGATGGGGAAATCAAATGTAATACACAATATCCAAGAAAATTAACATGACAACAGAGTACTGCCTGACCCCTCTTTAAAGTCTGATACCTCTCTTGGGCATTCTAACTTCAGAGGGACTCAGGAAGATTCAGACTGTAGGCTCCTATGCAGCTGCATGGTAAAGTGAATATTGTCACTGCAAAGTAGGGTTTAGATTCTAAAATAGTGCTGTTCTCCTCCCCAATTCTTACTTGTACTTATTTACTAAACTAGGATCGAGTGTGTAAATGGCTGTGAATAAATGCCTGCATCCTTGTACTGGTTTTAAGTTAGGTCAGAATGAAGAAATTAGGGTCAATCTCCCACCCACCCCCTTCCATCTCCATCTGTATTATTTTCTTTTTACTTGTGCAGTGGAGCAAATCCCACTGCCTGCTTGCCTTTGCACCTTAGACAGGAAGGCTACTTGTAGGCAGAAGTAAAAATCATGCCCAACCCAGCACATAGGCATTTGCCTCTCTCCACACCTGAAGATATGGAAATGCACAAACACCATAATAGACCTGTGAAAGATTGGGCTGGACAGGATAAATCAGGTCCCAGTCTGTGTTTTCAGGCATGGACTGGTGTAGAAGGGCAGGGGACATCCATACAGGGCTGCCAACAGAAATTTCTGGGCCCCATACTGAGCAATCTTATTGCCCCCCCCCCACACACACACAGTTATCGCCAGCGGTGGCAGGGCCCCTGTCAGCTCCGGGCCCTAAATGGCAGTACTGGCAGTACTGCCCTGATGGTGGCTCTGATGATGGTCCTGCATCCATAATCTGATATTAATTTAGGGCAGGGTTTCCCATAAGGCCCATGGGCTGGATCCAGCCCACAGTGCCATTTCATGTGACTTCCCACTCCTCCAAGGGCATTCGGGAAACAAAATGGCCACCCTTTTGAAGCTGTTGGGACAAAATGTACACCCCATCATGCAGGCAGTGCAAAATGCCTGTCCAGCTCTCAAAGCTGACTGAAAGAGCATGACCCGGCCCCCGGCTTGAAAAGGTTGGGAACCCCTGATCTAGGTTGATTCCTCTTCAGTTGTAAATTTTAAAGGGACAAGCTTCCGGCATGGGGCTCAATTTTCCTCTGTCTCTTCACAGGTGTGTGTCAGATGGTTCTGACACATTCCCTCATGATGGCCAAGCTCTTGGAGAACTATGCATTATTCTGATGCTCAAGCAATGTGCAATGTTGGCCAGGGAGGAGAGATCTTGGTTTCAAGGATGTCAGGTGTTTCAGGCTTAGGGTCTCTACTTTTTCTGGTTTGAGACTCCTTGCTCATTTAAGTTTATTCTTCTTCTTCCATGTCTAGGCCAGCTGTGAAACTGCCAAAATGAAGGTACCTTTTGGTGAGTTCATTCTGCAGTTCCTTTTGCCTGACCTAGTGTGAGAAAAATTAGCTGGCAATGCAAGGTTGCCGTTTACAGGGTATGCCCAATTGTGGTTCAAAAATACCACAATCTTTGAGGAGGCACTTTTTGTGTTAAGGTGTCATGATCCTGCTGGAGGAATCCTCTAAAAGGGGAGAGATTGTGGCTGTTAAAAAGGTTAGCCAGTTGTCTACACAGTGGGGTCTCCTTGAAAAAGGAATGGGTAACTATGGGATTTAATTTCATTTGAAAATATGTACTGTATGAGTGCACAACTGAATTTCTTCTCATGGTATTGATTGTGGTTATGCCTATTTATTGCATTTTTATCCTGCCTTTCCACAGGAAAATAAGCACTCAAAGTGGCTGGTGATTTAATTAAGAACGATGTATAACAGCAAAACATTAAAATCTTTATAATGAGTACAATAGTTTAAAAGGCCAAATTGAAGAGATAGGTCCTCACACTCTTTCTGAAAGAAACAAAATCTAGTTTTACTGTGCTGACTGTATGTGCATTTTAATGGCTCATGTCAGAGCTGTCTTAATTTCACAATATTTTTTGTTAACTTCTGGTTATAATCTCAAAACATCATGGGAGTATTTTGAGAGTTGAAAGGCAGGTTCTAAATGGATTTTACATAAACAAGCTATAACATTTAGCCATAAAATAGATTTTTCTTATTAAACCTTTACTAATGGGTTAATAAAGTAAGACATAATATTAAGATTGCCCTTTTATGTCTACACTTTCCTATCAGTGCCATGATAGCACCGCTGACTCTAAAATACTGTACTGATATACATACAGTATGTATATGTGTCATGTCACTAATTAAGTCAGAATATACTGCTGTTTTTAATTGTGTTTCTTTACAATGTTTTTCTTCTTCTGCTTTCTTACATAATGCAAGCGTGGCGCAAAAATGGCCGCCGCGCTCTTTGTGGGGCCCCACCCCCCCACCCGGACGCAGACATCCGGGCTAGTTAGGGGGCGTGGCCACCCCTCCATAAAAGGGGTGGCCATGAGGCAGCCTGGCTGCCATTTTGCAAAGCGACGGAGCGGAGAAGTTCGCTCCGTCGCTTCCTTCCTTGCTCGCCTCTTTCAAGAGGCTCGCTTTGCTTCTTTCATCGGAGGTTTTCCCTTCCTCCGACCACCGTACTGCAGTGGCTCAGGTGGCTAAGAGGCTGACTGGGAGGCGGAAGGTCAGCGGTTCTATTCCTGCAGGGTGGAATACTCTTGCCCCTAGGCTCAGCCGGCCCCCTTGGCCGCGCCTGGGGGGGGCTCAGCCCACCCCCTCTACTTTTTAGGGAGTGCCACCGGAGGGCTCGGACAGCACCCCCCCCCAGGCTGAGGGCTCGGGTGGGGGGCGGCACAGGCCTGCTCCACTGGGGTTCTTGCTCCGCTGCTTCTTTGCCTGGTGGGGCATAGCGGCCCACTCGGGCACGGTGCGTGTTTCCACCCCACCGTCATTCCAGCCCCTCATGGGCCGGATTAATGGGCATGGTCCTATTCTGGCCAGGGATTACCACATCGGTTTATCCCTCATCAATTACCTTGTGGGCCATCCGGCCTATCCGGCCCACCTTATCCTGGTGGGTCAGATGCTGTGGATGCTCTCTTGCCCGCAATTTGGCACTGGAGGCATCAATGGACATTGCTCCACCACCTTCGGATGGTGGCCGTGCCAACTCGGCGGTTCCGGCCCACATGCTGGCCATGGCTGCGCAGCGGGCCGCCAACAGGGTTGAGCTGCTGGAGGCCAGCCAGCCAGCACAGGCTGGTGCCTCGTAGCTCCCCATCCGGCCTGGACACATGGAAACACGGAGCTCAATGGCCATCGCGAACTCTGACGCTCACCACGGGCCGGAACCCCCAGTGGGGGCGGCTTGTGGGGATGCACCGAGTGAGTATCCTGGTCAAATCAGCACACCTGTGACACTAGCTTTAGCATGGGGGGGGGGTAGAGTAGCCATGGCCGCAACAGGCCAATCACACCCTGGTTCTTACAGGGGTGACCACCCCTATGCTTTCCCTTATTTTCTCGGGGGTCCGATGGGGCCTATTATGTGTATCCCCACTCCAATCCGTGCCAACGGTGGTTCTGCCGACGGCCGGTTACTCCATGCCCCTGGGTGACCATTTGTCCCGGGCTATTAGCAAGACAATGTGGTGTGGGGAATATATTCCCATTTTCCCCCTCCTGCAACGTGAACACACTGATTAGGACATGGAGGGGCAGGACGACAGGGACAAGGAGTTGCCCCGTCCCTGCAAGCTGCCTCGCAATGGGGCCAGTTGGTTGCCAGCCTATTGGGTATCCATGGCAGGATATATAAGGGCCAGTCCTGATTTGGCCATCCCAATGGTCCAGTGCTTGGACAATATTTGCTGGGCCGTGGTTGCTTTCCCTGGCCGGTCATGGTTAGTCTATGGCCAAGACCTTAGGATGAGAGTGGCCCTTCACCCTGAGATGAGAGCGATGAGCCCTGCTAGCACTTGTGGCTAACATATATATGACTCCTACGTGGCCAGCGCCTATGCTCCGTACGGAGAGTCTACTTTTGGGCAACTACCTCTGTGCCTTGATGTGGAGCTCTCAGATTAAGTTAGCTGCTACCATTATCAACAGGGGACATGTTCTGCAGGGCACTGGAACTAGGAGATGTGTTGCTCGATCAGGAGTGGGCTCTGGGGAGGTTTTGCTCCTCAAGGGCTGGTCAGCCGGAAAAGGGTACTAGCCTGGCGCTGCCATATGTCCGGTTGCTTCCCCACATGTGCTTGTGGCAGCACGTGGTTCACGCTCTGGCCTGTCGTCTGCTACCAGACGGGTCTACCCCTTACTGAATTAAAATTGGTACCCATTCCTTCCGGTTGGGTGCCGCATCAACTGCGGCTGCATTTGGGTACCCGGAGACTGGCATATGTTGCATGGGCAGGTGGGGATTTGTGCATTTTTCTCTGTCTGTTCGTCCCCTCACTGCATGAGTGCCTTGTTCTGCCCTCTATTCTCCCTTCTTATTTTACAGACCCTGTGTGTCCCCGCACACTGGTAGTAGTGTGGCTTGTGGGCCACAATTATGTGCACTGGGGTGGCACAGTATGCTGCTTCGTCAGAATGGGGACCACATCTCAGGCTACGCATAACCGCGTGTATGCAGTGGTATGGTGTGCACGGCATTTAGGTGGCGGGAACTGTTGACATTCCTGATGTCCATTGGGGATGCTGGGCCACCACATGTTTTAATTCTGCACCTTGGAGGTGGTGATCTTCCACGGATTGCTAGCCCAGACTTAAAGACTTCTGAGTGCAGTGACCTGGCATTTCTTTGCCATTTATGGCCGTTTACACGGTTGCTATGGTCATACATCGTGCCAAAGCACTATTATAAGGGAGGATTTGACTCCGCGGTTGGACTGTGCCCAGCGGTCAGTGAACAGGGCTGTTGCCTGGTTCCTTATCCAGAATGGCTTGGGGACAGCCATTTGTCATCTGGGGGTAGGGTTACAGGAATTTGGCCTGTATTCTGGAGATGGGGTTCACCTGTCAACAAGTGGATGCACCTCTCTTTTGAATAACGTGCAGGAGGGCCAGGTGACCGAATTGTCAGTCAAGGGGGGCGGCT
This sequence comes from Bradypodion ventrale, assembly GCA_035047345.1. Lineage (NCBI taxonomy): Eukaryota > Metazoa > Chordata > Lepidosauria > Squamata > Chamaeleonidae > Bradypodion > Bradypodion ventrale. Next base: position 231,197,806 of record JAWDJE010000002.1, on the reverse strand, counting down.
CCTGCTGCAATTTTGGCAATGTTGCCAAGTGTAAGGTGCCTCTCCGAGAGTTGCAGGTGATGCATGGCCGCATCGACTTCGCCTGCAGAGTGGTAACACCAGGCAGTGCCTTCACCTGGTGTCTGGGTCACACTATGGCGGGTCTTCATACACGACGCCATGGGGTACGGCTGACTAGGGGTTTACGTGCAGACCTGTTGGTTTGGCTCACATTCCAGCAGGACTGTCATGCTGTCTCCTTTTGAAGGTCTGAGCTTATGGTCAACCCCAGTTCCAAGTACGGTCGGATGCCTCCGGCTCCCCAGGGTGTGGGTTTTAATTTAGGGACAGTGTGCCTATGGTCATTGGCCCCAGGGATGGCAGGGCACGGATCGCTTACCCGATCTTACGTTTCTGGAGTTTTTCAATGTCGGGTCCCCTTTATGCACTGGGGGGACGGGTGGGCTGATTCTGTGCTTCAATTTTGGTGTGACAATGCTGCAGTGGTGCACATTGTTAATGCCCAAACGTCTAAACCCCCTGGAGTCATGGCCTCAGCTCGCCTATTGTTCTTGGGCCGTGCGCTTGAATGTGCTCCTTTTGGGCTAGACATGTGCAAGGCATTAATAACGATATTGCTGATGCTTTATCCCGCCTGCAGATCTCCCGGTTCCGTGACTTGGCTCCAGACCCAGGGGAACTCACCTCTCCACTCCTGGCTGAGATATGGTCATTTGGCGAGGAGACGTGAACCGGGCGAGTGGCTTGTCTTGGCACCTCGCACGCGTATGGCATGTCAGCATCCACTCCTTCGCTTTAGAGCCTTTTGTGGGCAAAGGCAGTTGCCTGAAATGTGCCCGATACCGGTCGCCTAGGTTTTACATGATCTGGGGTTGGCCCCACGCACATTAGCCACCAGGCTTTACGCCTTGACATTCATGGCCAAGGCACGGAGCTTTACTGACTGTGCGAGTGTTTTCCGCATATGCCATGAATTGGAAGGGTGGACACGTGTACGTGGCCGCCGCCCGGACACACGTCGCCCTCAGGTATTCTGACCCTGACCCACCTTGCACGAGGTTGGCATAGACTATGTTACAGTAGGTGAGAGGAGACTCTTTTCATGCAGCTACCACCGTAGCTTTCTCTGGAGCTCTGCGAATCAGCAAGCTGGTCCCATGATCAACGGGGGACGTTTTTTGTAGGGCACTGGAACGCGAAGATGTCTCTATCAACCAGGAGTGGGCTCAGTTGAGGATTCGTTCCTCAAAGGCCAATCAGCATGGAGTAGGCAGTGGTGTAGACTGCTATGATGTACATTTGCTGACATCTGTCCGGTTGGTGCCCTACATGCAATTTTGGCAGTGCCCTGGCCTGTTTTCTGCCATCAGGATGGGTCTCCCCTTACCAAATTTAAGTTCTGGAGGGTGACCGGTACCGCGCTTCACAGTGTGGGGCTCGTTATGGCACCCATTCATTCAGTATAGGCATCGCATTGACTGTGGCTGCATTTGGGTACTCGGAGGCGGATATATGTGGGCACGTGGGGGTTTGCACGTATTTTCCTTATATGTACGTCCCCTCACTGTATGAGTACCTAGTTATGTCCTTAATTCCTTTTCCTTTTTTACACATCCTGTGTGTCTCCGCACACCGGTGGCAGTGGGGCTGGTGGGCCGCAGCTATGTACACTGGGCGGCAGAATATGCTGCGGCGACAGAGTGTGGACCCGAGCTCGGGCTACGTGCATCCGCACGTATGCGGTGATATGGTATGCGCGGCATAAGAGGGCGGGAACTGTTGCCATTCCTGATGTCCATCAGGGATGCTAGACCGCCTGATGTTCTTATTCTGCACCTCAGCGGCGATGATCTCACACGGATCACTGACCTTTCCTTAAAATGTCGAGGTTCAGTGACCTGGCATTTTTACATCATTTATGGCCGTAGACACGGTTGCTATGGTCTAACATCGTGCCGAGACACCGTTTTAGAGGAGACATGGATCTCCGTGGTTTGGACCGTCCTTGGCGGTCAGTGGACAGGGCTGTTGCCTGGTTCCTTGCTGAGAATGGCTTGGGGACAGCCAGTAGACATCCGAGGATAGGCTTGCAAAAATTTTGACCTATAGGCAGGATATGGGGTCCACCTGTCGGCCAGAGGTATGTACCTCTTTCTGGAGGATGTGCAAGCAGGCCTGGTGACCGAGCTGACGGTCTGGGGGGGGGGGCGGTGAGTCATCATGGACGCCTCCCCGTGTGGCGGGTAGCACTGGGTAAGGTAAAGATTTATGACACATAGGTATCCGGCAGGTTCGCAATTGACTGGCCAACACGTAGATAGGTACAGGGGAAACAGGTTTGGCCGGTCAAGGGCAAACTATGAAAGGGGTGATGTCAGGAGCTTCACAGCCTGCATCACCTTGATATTTGAATGGATACACATCATAGGGTGGGGTCAGTAGATAGTATATTGACTCCGGTCAACAATTTGTTTGTGTCAACAAACAAATTGATACATGTAGCCAATTTCCATTGGCAATTTGGGTGGAACCTTACCAGTGCTACTGCGGCCTGCTTGCCTTAAAGAATTACAATTGGATGATACACCAATTGAAAGTGATAATTCGGACTAGGGCATTATTCAATAAAAGTGGCCCGATGCCTTTAATCCAATACCGGTGTCTGAGTCTTTATTTGGGTGGGTGCACCTGCAAAGCTATCTCCCAATTATTACCCTTCCATCAGTGTATCTTTATAACAAAAAGTTATATGATGGGAAAAGACCTAGATTTCTATTCTCACTAATAGGTTATCTAAAATTTTCCAATGATGATGATGATGATGACAATGAATGCATTTTGCTGTTGGTGTAGATAATATACAGTATTATGGATATCAGGTCTTAATCTTACAAAACAAAGTTAACTTCTGATGTATAAGCCCCACCCACCTCCAAAATAGACATCACCCAGAGGGAGCGATATCTATTAATGGAGAATGAAACCTATTCCCTAACCTTTCTTCTTGCTGGCAAAGAGAAAATTCAAATGTTAGTGTGCACTGTTAGCACTGTTAGTGTGAACATGGCAAGGCTTGATGGTTGGGATATCTAATTGAATATCCACATTCAGAGTAAAGGTTTTGGGGAGAAACAACAAGAGAGGTCTATTCACCTTACAGCTTGCTAGTATGACAAACTATATCTGAGGAACTCAACCATCCACTCTGTTTACATCAGCTTTGGCCCTGAGTGTCTCTGTGGCAGAGTATGCTGTTCCAGTATGTAGTGTGTCCACACACATGAAACAATTTGACATTGCTGTTAATGAAACAAGGCACATAGTGACAGGAATTCTCAAGCCTATACCACTTGAGAAAATTATCCTCTTGTTGGTATCACTCTACCTAAGATCAGGAGGGAAGTAGCAGTGGACCTAAAGAGAACTAAGCAAGAGAATTACAATTGACATCCTCTGAATGGACATGTGTCCCAAGTTTGTCAGTTCAGATCCAGGAAGAGCATTATAGCAAGAACAAACATTCTCGAGGGTATGCAAGAGCAAAATCAAATTAGATGATAGAGGAAGGAGCTCACTGAACATGGAATAATATTAAAAGAGGATGTAGCTGTGGAACTTGACCATCCGTATGTCACTTGGAGGAACTTGAATAGGTTGAGTGTCAGAGTCCCTAAATGTAAGACCCACATGCTCAAGTGTGGGCTGCTGGTAGACAAGAACAGGGTGTGTGAAAGAGGAAAGATACAGAATTTGGCTTATTTGCTGGCCTACCAATTACTACCAGAAACATGCACCAATGAGGACTTAATTTCAGATAATGACAAAGCAATGATAGTAGCTTCATTTTGCCAGTTTAAGATTTGATCTGAACACGGAAGAAGAAGCTTGCTAGTAGATGTTCCAGAGGTATCTGGTTGGTCATTATGGGAAACAGCATGCTAGACCAAATACTTCAACATATACAGTATCAAGAACAGATCATCATCACTGCCGCCGCCGCCACCTTCACCTTCACCTTCTTCTAATACTAATATTCACATTTCAAATGTTTGCCCCTCTTTTTCATGTTTTTTTATTTGATCACACAAGCTTGATTTTCAGCATGTCTTCCATAAAAAATACTGACAAGCAGAGAAGAAAAATATTGCCCACAAGTATGTTATGTGAAGATACATGAGATCCTTGCCTGTTCAAAAAAAAAAAAAAAACTACAACCCACAACCCAAAACTATTAACATGTACTTTTGGTTTTAGAGAATGACACAGAACCAAACCTATGCAATGACATGGATAAGAATAAGAAGAAAGGCCATTTCCATGCAAGCTTTTCTCCAAGTACAAATGGCTGGAAAATAAACTTTAAGGGTATCTAAATAGCAAGAAGTCATTAAAGATAGTTCAAGTACTGAGTAAGATGTAGAAGCTCATTATAGCTTCTGGTGCAATTCATCTAAAGCTCCTTAAGACCTTAAATTCTTACTTATTAAGAAGAATAAGTGTGCCATAAATTATATATGTTTAGGGAAATTTTAATTACATTTGCCGGTGGCTGTTCACACATAAGGCTATTTAACATTTCAGTAAACATCCAGAAATTTCTAAGAACAATCAAAATCATCCAGTTTATCACCACTAATACTGTTTCACTTGTAAAGAGTGTGAATTTGCAGGGGTTTCTAGCATTTTTTGGCAAAAAAACATTAGTCTGCGCTTTGTGCCCTGTAACACTTACTTATTCCAGTGTGCATTATTTATTCTGTTGTTAAGTATTTATTGACTAGTGTTCCTTGTTGCTATTGAGGATTTACAGCATCAGGACAAATGAGTTCAACCTCCTCAAAGGAACAGGATAGAAAAAAGATAATGCACCAGAGACAGAGAATACCAGATGTTATGCGGATTCATTCCATTGTGGTTTTGATTGATTCATTGCATACAAAACCTATATCTTCCACATATTTGTAATTGAGATCACTGTCCTTGCACTTCAGAAAAGGAAGGAAGAAAGAAAATGTATGTCTACTTTCCAATTTAATATCTTGAGAATACAATTACAGTACAGGCTTTCTAGGACATGCAAAAAGCAAAATTGGCAATCTACACAACTTTTTCAAAGAAAAACAACAACTGAATGTTGCAGAAAAATATATAGGAACTTCCTAAAAGAGGAGAAAACAAACTATATTTACACAGGGAAAAGGATGAAATAGTAAAATGCTCATGTATAATATTTTTTGTATGGTGTTGGAGGCAAAATCTCATTTTTGTAGGCTTACTTCCTTTTGGTTTTCAAGTATCCTTGTAAAACATTATTAGAAAAAGTAAACATGGCACTGTTTCAGTCACTCTGAATCTTGTCAAGATAGCCCAAATAAATTCATTTTCTCTTTCCAGCAACATGTCCAGAAACCTTCATGTTGTTTTTGTGTAGTTTACTGTTGAGTGTGAGTTGAGATTAACACTCAGGACTGTGTCTCAGCAATCAGTAATCTAGTTCAAATTTATTTTATTGTTTACCTCAGATGACACCAGTGGAAATTGGTTTGTTTGGTTGTTGTGTTTATATTTGTAAAACTTTTAACTCTTGTTCACTGCCAGAGTGGAGAACTACGCAGACAGGTGGTATGTAAATGTAATACAAATAATTAATAAATATAAATAAATCATAATGCAAATTTTGATGTTCAGGAATTGATACGCAGCAGCCAGCATAACAGGGCCAAACACAACTGAACATGGAGAGGAATGGCTCAGCAGCGCCTATGTATAAAATACAGGAAAGATACATTCGGGCGGGAAGCAACTGGATTGGTTGGGAGAACAGTGGGGTGATCAGGTGACCCTAGACTATGGAGCCTTCGTGCATCTCGTTAGAAAGGGTAGGAGCCCAAGTCCCGTGGGAGCTTAGTTCTAAGAAGAACACAAAATGGAGGATCACCCGATCCCAACAATTTAATACAAACTGTTTAAGCATTACATTCAGTTACATACACAACATCAACTAAGCCAGATTTTTATCTCCTCCTGATTACTACTGATCACAAAACAAAGCTAGCTAATTTGCAAGCCACAGAGCACCAGAAAACCTCATGGGATCACAGCCACATGGGTTTAACTGTTAAGGAACTTCCATTGTATGCAACATGTTCTTTGTAGCCTCAGGTTCAAACTTGAAGTTACATTCTATAATTAGGAAAACAAAGCCCAGGTGTAATTTCCAGAGCCTATCATTCCCTGCTAGCAATCAATATATCATAAAATACTTTTGTGGCTGGTTACAAATCAATATGGGTAGCAAAACAACATGTTGTCCTAGCATCATGACCCACTATTTTGAATTACAAGAAGCATGTGAAACTGTGCTAGTTAGTCTCAATTCATACTCAGCAGTAAACTACACAAAAACAACATGAAGGTTTCTAGGCATGTTGCTGGAAAGAGGAAATGAATTTATTTGGGCTATCTTGACAAGATACCTCTGTAAGGGTTGTGGCAGCCCTGAAAGATTCTTTACCCCCAGGCAGGAGCAAGTTAGGAAGAGCTGTTTTGGTTTGCTTGTTTCGTGCCAACTTGCCAAGGCCTTTGTAATTTACATAGACTGTCTACAACCTATGGCCTATGGGCCAGACCCATCCTGCAGAACCATTTCATGCGGCCCACCACCCTCGCTCCCACCACTGCTGGAAGCGGCAGAAGTAGCAAAAACAGTTGAAAATACTCTGCCCTCGCTCCTGCCCCCAGAAGTGGCAGAAGTGGCAAAAAACAGCTGGAAACATGTCCTAAATGCACCTGAGGCTCTTGTAAACATGTTTACAACAGCTGCAGATGTGTTTTACAGCAGCATTTATGGCAGGGGGGACCACATGTCCAGCCCGCACAGCTGTCTGAAAGGGCATGGTCCAGCGCGCAGCATGATAATGTTGAGAACCTTTTGTGTTCAGGGAATGAAGAAGCAGAAGAGTTAAGTAGTGAAATTCAGCTCTTTATTAGTGGGGTTTGAACACAGTTTGGATGGGGCAAAACTCGGACTTACATACACTATAAACAGTAACAGTAACAATAATACGACAAGCCCATTGGCTAACAGAGTGTGCACATTTTCGATCCACTTATTTGCATAAGAATAGATACATGAGAAAAGATACATTCCGCTCCTATAAACAGTAACAATAATACGACAAGCCCATTGGCTAACAGAGTGTGCACATTTTCGATCCACTTATTTGCATAAGAATAGATACATGAGAAAAGATACATTCTGCTCCTCTCAGAAAACACAGTTAACATACATAACAGAACCCCTGATCTATGTCCAAAATGAGTGTTCCTTTCTAATGCTCGGGTGGTGATGGGGTGTGGGCATTATGCTCGCACCTCACCATTGCTTCGGGAGCTGCACTGGCTTCCAATTTGCCTCCAGGTGCAATTCAAGGTGCTGGTCATTACCTTTAAAGCCCTATATGGTAGTGGGCCAGGTTACCTAAGAGACCGCATTGCCCCAAGTACGTCTGTCCGTCCAACCAGAGCAGACCGGAGGGGCTCTCTGCTTGTACTATCTGCTAGAGGGGCCCGTCTCTCTAGCACAAGAAGGAGGGCCTTCTCTGTGTCCGCTCTGGCCCTATGGAACCTCCTGCCAGTGGAACTAAGGTGGGGCAGGTGTGGGGTCCTGAAGATGTCTTGACCCCCACCTGCTGGTTGGTTTAATATCAAAGAAATCTTCCACTTTTTAATGTGTGGGTGTTTTAGCGGGGCAATTTTTTTTAATGGGGTTGTTCTTGTTTTAAGGGTTTTAAGATTGTATGTCGCCCAGAGTCTTTGTGAGTTGGGCAGCTATATAAATATGAATATAAATAAATAAATATTTAGAAGTGAAACACTTGCCAAGCAAGCACAGCAACGCTGGTATAGATCGATAATAGTGTTGATACCTCAACCTGGGAAGGATATGGAAAAAGTGGATTCTTATAAACCCATCTCCTCCTTAAAGAATCAGGACACTAAGATATTCACAGCAATTTTGGCAAATAGATTAAATAAATTTATGACCAGCTATATAAACAAAGACCAAGCAGGCTACTTGAAAGGGAGATATATGGCAGATCGAACAAGGAGAGTTGTGGACCTAATGGATTTGGCAGGACAAAATAAAGATAAAGTTGGAATATTGTTACTAGATATTTTTAAGGCATTTGACTCGCTTCAATGGGTAACGATTAATGAGATAGTTTTGAGCTATGGATTTGGGACAAAGTTTAGGAAGACGATTGAACAATTATACCAACAGTGTATTGCTAGAGTGAGGGTGAAGAAGGCCCTCACAGAAGATATCAAACTTGAAGCGGGAACAAGACAAGGTGACCCTCTGTCACCGATACTGTTCATTATGGCGATGGAGTTGTTAGCAAATGTTATAGGGGTGACAGGGATATTGAGGGTATTGAAGATAATAAAATAAATTTGTATGCAGATGATACGTTGGTAATATTGAAAAATCCAGAGAAATGTTTAGAAGGGGTACAGATGCATCTTAAACAGTTCAAAGAGATGACAGGCTTAAAGATAAATTGGGACAAATCAGAAATAATACTTTTCAATATGGAGAAAGATGAGCAGAAAAAGATAAGTGGCAAAACAAAATTCAAATTAAAGATAGTGTAAGATATTTGGGGATAAATATTTCAAACAAATTTGATGAATTTAAGAAATTGAAATATGTCAAGTTAGGAAAGGAATTTAAAGAAAAGGTACAGCAATATAAAAAGTTGAATGTAACATGGTTTGGTAGGATTGCATTATGTAAAATGAAGTTATTGCCAAAAATTATATTTTTGTTTGATGCCCTGTCAATCCAGATTAAGGATAAAGAAATTAAAATTTTCCAGAATTTGTTGAATAATTATTGTAATGGGGGGGGGTGAGAATACCAAAAGGTCTGTGGTATTTATCCAAAAAAAGAAGGTGGAATAGGATTTCCAAATCTTAAGAATTATTATAAGGCATTTCAAATAAAAAACGTGGTAAAGATTTTAATGAAAGAAGAGTTACAGTAATACCTCATATAAAGTCTGCTTTGTACAACATCGAATGTGGTCGACCGGGACAAGGTCTTCATTCACCTACGACCAGGCAAAAGGTCAGACCGGAGGAAAGGTCAATCAAGCACTTGAGAATCACAACAGGGTGAGTGAAATACAATTTAATTATGGGATGTGTGCTTACGTCGCAAATGCAGGAACTTTGTAAAGATATCTCAGATCTTTTGATTCACAATGGGCGAAAGGCTGATGAGAGGGAGATACAAAAGCTAGTTAAAGCTATAGAAAAAATCAGTCCTTGGGTTAAATTTGATGAATGTCTGGACCTAAAACAGTGGAAACAGATCGGGAGAGAAATGCAGAAGCATAATGGAATTTCTGTGTCAGTATTATTTACATGGGAGGAAGTCAGAGACTGCCTTCAGAGACTCACTCCAAAGAATATGTTATTCTCTCAGAGGCTTGATGGCCCCCTCCCACAGCTTTTGCCTCCAGATAAAGGGGGGGCTATGGCAACTGCCCCTCCATCATATGAGAAACAACAGCCCCCTGATGGGGGTGGAGGTGGAAAAGAAGATGGGACATTATATCCTGCCTTGCAGCAATCAAGCACTTTTAGCCCTACAAAGACACATTTTTCTGCTGCTTTAACTGCAGCTATGCTGGATATGGAACCTGTTGATGTATATCCAGTGAACAGAGAGCCGCTTGCAAATGGGAATGCTGCAATACTGCCTGCCGAGTCTAAAAAACAGCTAGTGCCGGCTGATGGGGAACAAATGGTGGGGACCTCATCACAGATTGAAGCTGTTAATGCATGCAGAGTGGCAGGAAGCAAGGACTGTGTTTCAAAGAGCAGCTTAGGGGATCTCAGCCCCCCCGTGAATCAACCCTCATCACAAAAGCAGGAGAAGCTGAGTAGTAAACTTGATACCTCACGTTTGGGCAGGAAGATCCTGCAGAAATGGAAGGATGGCCCAAAACCCAAGACCAAAAAGGGGTGCAAGTACAAACTAACAGATGCAGTTTGTCATAAGGTTGAGAATCAGATGCTGGAAATGAAAGAAATACAGAGGAAGAGGGGGGTGAATATTTCCTCGATGGACAGCAGGCTGTTGCAAAAATACAAGGAGGGAGAAGACATACAGTTTTTGGCTGATTTTGAACTGCCCAACCCTCAAACAAAGAGATCCAGAGTGAGCTGTCCCAAGTTTCAAGCATCAGGATTGCAGGGAAAGCAACTTGGACTTCCCTGTGATTTTCTTCTGTGTGAAAATTACTTGCAACTTCTGGAGAAGTTCTTTGTGCCTTCACACCTCTTCGGCCTGCCTTAATGCAGATGGGTGTGGCTGGAGCATGAAGGAATGTGTGTTTGCCTGAAAAGCTGAAAAGGGGGGTTGTGTGGGATTGTCTTGTGAAGTCAGTGAGACTTAATTTATGGCTTAATTTCAACCTTTGCCATGCCAAGAACTGTGCTGGAGAGAAGATAGTGTTTCAGAGAGCTTCAATCAAGATTTGGACTTTTAATTTGGACATTTTAATTGGACTAAAAAGAGGAAAAAAAGTTTGTGTGGATTGTAAACAAGAATTGGCTTTGTTTGCATTATAAAACCTGACAGCCTTTTTAAGAAATTGTCTACCTGCTCATGCTAATGAGATTTGTACTGTATTTGAGTTACCATGCTATGCTGATTATAAGTTATTGAATGCTTCTTTCACTCACACCAGTGGGAGAAGAAGAAATTTAATGCCTTACTCATGTAATTGGGGAAGTGAGAAATGCCTTCTAAAATGCAACCAGACCTCCTTCATGTAAGGAAGAAAAGAAATGTTCATGTCTTGTTTATGCTTAAATGTTTGCTTATTCTCTTGCAGGAGAAAGACCTGTCTTTGCTTATGTTATGTATTGTCTTATGAAACTGCATATCTCAAGGTACCTTCAGAAGTACATGGAAGAGTACCCTACACATGTAAATGGGTTTGTGATATTGCATTTGTGTTATATGTCACTCATGTTTCACGTTTAGTTACATGGTACTAGTAATAACAGGGCATGCTCCTGTTTCTTAGGGGAGTGTCTTCTTAAGCCATTGGTTGTTTATTGGCAACAAGGGGATCCTGAGTGGAAGGATTCCTGCTGGAGCAATCCGCCCATGGAGAGAGAAGAAGGTTACTCAGCTCCAGGATGGTGGTTCACCAGTAAACTAAATTTGCTGACATTTGTTCTTTTCTTTCTTACTGTGCTTCCAGCTGTAAGAACAATGCCTCATGGGGGCAACCCCAACTTTTGGATTCGTCATGCTAACTATATGTTTGAAGTTCATGGTAAGAATGCAACGTTATACTATGAGCATCCACTGGCCGTGTCTCAAATGGCCTTTCTTCCAGCATTGTTCAACACGCCAGAGTTGGTTATTGGACATTTGCAACATCTTGATAGGTCTACACTCTTCTCTAATCCTCCAGAACAATTTAACAACACCCGCTGGCGAAGCATGACATTCAAGAAATACACTAAAGGACTTTGTTTCTGCTGTCATCGTTCTGGAGTCTGGAATAGTAAATGGAAGTACTGGACTCAAGCAAAAAGGGTTTTGCAGAATGTAGGCAATTATACGGGTTGTGATGATTATTTTTGGTTATGGGGTAGTTATAACAGTTCTTATAAGCTTAATTATACCTTGTTTAACACTACTATTGAAGATATATATGATGTGTTTCCTATGTTTACTCCTGATTATTCTGCTATAGATAGTGGTTCAATTTGCAATGGATGGCAAATCAAGGATCCTAACATGTGGTTCTTTTTTAATGGAGTTGCCACGAATTTCCATCCAGGACAATATCAATGTGCAGCATTGGGTTATTTTACCTTACAGACTGGCCATAGATTACCTGTTAGCAAAATCCGGAGGATTTTGTAAACTGGTCGGGAACCAGGGATGTCGGGTAAAATTCCAGGATCTGAATAATACTATTGAGAAAGAACTTCAGAATTTACAGGAGAGCATTACTAACAATGTACGCACTGATGTTAATCTCTTTGATTGGGTGACTTCTTGGTTGCCTGATTTATCTGTCCTTAGACAAGTTTTCTTTTATGGGTTTATTATTATTATCTGCCTTATACCTTTGTGTTTTTGCATTACTTGTATTCCTAATCTTATTTCTATGTGTAACACATGTCCACTGCGTAGAAGGGAGACATCGAGTTTTGCACGACGGCAATTGTACTCAATGAGGTATCATCCTCCGGAACAAGGTACCAGGAGTCAGGAGGGGTACGATGTCCAGGAGGACAGTGATGATGTATATGATGACATGCAGGGGTATGATTAGCCGTCCCTCTCTCAAATTTAAATGAAAAAGGAGGACATGTGGGAATGCATCTGGATTCTGTCAGGCTGCCTCTGACACATTTTGTAAACAAAAGCCTCTTTGCTTGCTATTCTCCTTATCTCTCCTTATTTGGGTTCTGACTTTCTGATTGATTATGTAGCTTACGTTTCGTTTCTGGTATACTCTGCTTGGTTAAGTTTCGTTTCTGAGACTCTCTGCATGAATAAAGAGAAGGCATTAGTATCGTTTGTTCAGCCAAAGCCGGGAGTCCTGTTCTCTGACTCTCTCTGTTCCTTTCCTTACTCCGAGCCTAATGAAGCTGGACTTCGTGGACTCTTAAGTTTCTATCTTAAAAGATCTGAGGATATAAACTGCTGCTAATGAGGCTGGCTGATTGATTATCTTTACATGAATCAGATTCCAACAATCGAATTCATACAACATCGCCTAATTCCTTGAAAAAGTTGCCTCATACAAAGTTGCTGTGGCTTTGTATGAGGCATTGGGGTTTTTCCCAGGTTGCATTGTGCCTGGGCAGTATAAAAGGGAAGACGCATGCATCCATTGCTCTTGTGGGTTTTGCACGAGGCTTAAAGTTTAAGAGTGGTTTTGAGAGCGACTTTGGATTTTTTTGAATTTTTTTCGTCAGAATTTTTAGAAGCATTCCTGGGATTTTTGCAGCATTCTTCAGGTTCTTGAACAATCAGGGTTGTTTGACATGTTTTTGTAATGTATTTAGCCTTTAGACAATGATTTCTTAAAGTTCTGTCAGTTTCCTGTCTGTTTCCTTGGCTTTGCCCTGAAGCCTGTGCTGTTACTGTACAATGTATCTCTATGGAAACGACGTTGTACGAGGCATCGCAGCAAGGATTTGGACGTTCTATGAGGCATCTCGGCTAGGATTTTGCATGCTTCATACAAAGTCCAAATCCATATAAAGTCCAAACTTGTGGAACCAAGTTTGGACGTTGTATGAGGTATCGCTGTAATTTGGGAAGAAATAGAGATGAAGGAGTTATGCAGAGTGGGAAAAGCTATTTTCTTGGACAAAAATAAGGTCAAGATTGGTCCTAGGAATAAGATATTAAAGGCAACAGTGCAGATATGGATCAATGAGAAGAAAAACTGGCCCCGGATATATCGCCAATGATAGAGTTGAAAGATTTTTAAAAATTTCCTTTGAAGATAGATAGTAAGGTGGAGGAGATTTTCATTAGGAATGGTGTGTTCCTGTTGAAAGATTGGTTAAGGATATGAAAAGACAGTGAAAAGAAATTAGAGATATATGCTCAATTGAACTTGAATTGTTTATAAAAAGCATCTGTAAATATGTGGAACAAGAGATACTTAGAAGAACCTTCCCTAGATATGGGCAGTACAGAATTTGAGGAAATGGTATATAATATAAGATTGGGACGATTAGGGATTAACGGCTTGGTAAGTAAATTATATAAAATGTTGAGCCAGGAGGAAAAACCATAGGAAACCTTAAGATTAACTTGGGAACAAGATTTAGATATAAAAATTACTGAGGCAAACTGGAAAAATAAATGGAAGAGAAGCATTATGGATTCCCCGTGCCCCAATGGGCACGGAACGGTCCGGCAGAGGCCACTTCGGTGAGAAAGGCTCCTGGCCCGTGGGCTCTGCGGGCACCGAAATTAAGGGGGGTGGATAAAATGATAGGGTTTGATTCACCCAATTCCTTGACCTGACCAGCGGACCTGCTGAGAGAGTGAATATGTCACCCATTAGAGTAATCCCTCATCTCCGAGTCTCAGTCTTATCCCAGAGGCAAACAGGAGTCATGATTGCCTTATCCTAAGCCCTAACACAATGGTGTTTTCCCAGTCAATGTTTGCCCGCACTAATTAACTTCCCCAAGAGAGATTCCCAATTAACCTGAGTAAATAGGTGATGTGATTTTCTGTCAGATGACCATTCTACCATGGCAGCCTTGAACATAATATATACTGATGATTTTCCCTCAATAAATCACTGGTCTTCGCTCCATCTTGCCTCGTGTCGTTCCTTTGACCAGTCTCCTCCGGGACCTCAAGGGCCGCTTTACGGCCCCGATTCCTACATCTGGTGACCCCGAGACGTGATCTACTCGTGAGTAAGCGACCCCCGAGCGGTCTACTCGTGAGTAAGCGATCAGCACAGCCAGGTTCTGAGCCAGAACCTTGTCCCATCATCCCGGAGGACAGCGCGGCAGCCCGGTCGGTAAGCCAGCCGATCGGGAAGACGGCCCAAGCGGCGAGGCATTACAGAAGAGGCATCCTACAACTTGCTCCCGACTTTTGAGGCGGCTTGCGCCAAAGGGAAAAACGCGTTCCGCTCAGGGCAGCTGTGAGCCCCTGACAGCGCAGTGGCCAACGAGGGCCCGTGGCCGCAGTCCACGCTCCGAGCTCTACCCAGAAGTATCGTCGCCAGAACCTATTGCCTGCCACAGACGCGTCGACTCGTCCCGAGGAGGAAACTTCCGAGGACCCAATCGCAGGTAATATGGGGACCTGTCCTCAGTGACAGCGTCCATCCGCTAGCCAAAGAACTCGTGAGGGAGAGTTCAGAATCCTGGCCAGGGTAAATAAGTTGCGTTTTCACAGCGGAGAGCTAGCGAGACTTTTGGTGTACCTAGGGGAACAACTGCCTGCTTTACCCAGAAGTAGGTACGTTAACCCTTGAGCTCTGGGATCAGATAGGAGACTGCATTCAGCAACCCCCGAAAGCTCCAGAGGGCATAATTCGCACATGGAGCAAATGTAGGAAGCTCTCAGTAGAGGATGACCCAGTCCGGATAGAGACCCAGGAACCCCCAGCGCAGTCAGGACCATCAGCCCCAAGGAGTCTCTATCCGTCATTTCAGCTTAAGCAGGGCAGTGTAGGGAGCATTCCCTCAGTGGCAGCTGCAGACGTCACTGAAGGAATTCATGGCATGAGAGGCCCTGGCGCTTCTCTGACAGTTAAAAGTCCCCTGCCAATTAAGAAAATTCAGCGCATGGGTGAGGAAGATCCATTCACAGGGAAATTGCCAGTGGCACAATTAGCTAGCGCCCAACTGCTGTGCTCAGCCTATCTGAAGGCAGACACACGTTCAGGCAGGGCTGCTCAGCGCCCACTGGTCACGGAAATCTGCACGGCCCCTGGCCACGCAGGGCTCCAGAGCAGACCCATTACCACACTCAGGCGCAGAGCAGTGCCAAAACCCCAAGGCGCCTGCTTCCAGTGTGGTAAAATGAGACACCTTAGAAGAGAAAGCCAATCTAGACCAGGCAGATCTTCAAAAGGTTGTCTTAATGCCAAATGGCCACGCTGGCATGCATCTGGCCCAGGCTAGAAAGGAGGCAGCCATCGCCCTGGCTATGCCAGAAGAACCATCCCAGCAATAGTACCCCGAGTTCCCCCAGGGCACAGGCAGAACCTACTTGTCTCACCTTGGGAGTAGCCCAGAGAAACTCACCCCTAAGTAGAAGCACCCAGATGGATGTAAATAGCCATCTGTGCATAAAGACATCTCCTCATGTGTAGGATAGAACGCTGCAGATCAGGGGAGGAATGTGCGAATGCGTAAATAAATGTGTGTATGCGTGGTGCACCACTGAATGTATGACTGCAAGAACTGTGTATGATTGCAAAAGCCTTGTCTCTATGACCACAGTATGACTGAAAAAGTGTTCCTTGTGTGTAACTGCGTGGTAATGTCACTGTGAAATATGTGTTAAACAGTTTGCACTCTGCTCATGGGCAGGAACTATTTAAGGTTTGAGAAAGCAGGATGTGCAAAACCCTTACAAAACCCTTTGCCTTGCCTACTTAGCAGCTTAGGCAGGAGAGGGGGGGGGAATCCTAACCTGCAATAGGGCAGGGTGATTCCCCCTTCTTCCCTTGAGACTTTTCTCTTTGTCAAAGGATTAAGCAACTCTTGGAAACCGGTTTTGCAATCCTTGCCACTCAGGAAAACAGATTTTTCTTTTCAGAAGCGCGATCTGAAAACAAAAATCACTTCTATGAGTTTTCCTCACTAGATCATAAGCTATGGGGCCCCTCCCTACGTCTGTGTTCCTCAAACCCCCATCTCTGTGTTTTAAGGTTTTTTGAATGTCTCTTAACGTCTTTAAGCCACGTATCCCACTAGGAGTGAGAGAATTGCATTGTCTTCATGTGTGTATTGTGTTATCATCTTGTAACCTCGGTTCTCAACCTTTTAAAGTCAGGGGCCAAGTTCCGGAGCCTCAGGCAGCTCTGGGGGTCCGGACAGTCATCCTGCCCTTCCCTCACCACACAGCCCTTCTCGGCTTGGTGGGAGTAGTGGCAGGGCAACGTGGGCTCTGGCCCACTTGCCCACATCTGGCCGCAGGTTGAGAATCGTTCTAACTCTCCTTCATTCTCTTAGGAAAGATACTGTTCTGGTATTTTGACTTGAATCTGTGCAAAGTAACTCACTCATTGTACCCCTTTCACAGGGAAAAGCACGCAAACATTCCTGCGCTCTGCATATTCAGAAAATGCTTACCTTTTTACAGGAACAAAATTCCTCTCCAGGCCTTAATTGTAACCAATTTATTTATTTCTACAGCCTTCCTTTCACAGGCTCCAGAGTTAATTATTTCTTAGCAGGAGGACCCGGTTGTCTTAGTTACCTGACCTAATCTGATTTCGTCATGATAAGAGTTGCTGCATTCTCATTGTGCTAACTTCTGACTTGTCTTTCCTCCTTTCGCCAGTGGAACTCCCTGCTGGAAATGTTTAACTTGTGTGTCTTTTCATTTTTTGTGAATTATTCCCTTACAGCTGGCACGTCATAGTTGGCTTGTTTTTAATAAGTCTTAGTAGGTCATTTTAAGTATGGCACCTGGCCTAAAGCACCCTCTCTAGTGAGCAGACACATTTTGCAAACTCCAGAGCACAGAGGAAGGATTAGTCCCTGAACTCCTGAGAATGTGCAGAGTGCCACCCATTAGCCAGGACTGCCTAGGACCATCTTAAGAGTGCAGTCAGGTCACACCTTAAATCAGATACAGGCATTTTTAGGCCACCCCTTCCCTTTTTGCTGCTAGTCTAAGCACAGGCAAAAGGCTAAGCCACCATCTGGCACCCTTCTAAAAGTGTGCACGCACACCATGAATGGATGTGCGCAGGGGGGCCTTCTTGAGAAACTTACCCAAGGGAAGCCTGGCGCTTCATGCGCCAAGGTTTGCCATAAGACCCCAGACTCGTCTCGCTTCAAACGCAGACAGTCACCTTGTGTGGATTAATGTCACTGGTTCCTCTTCGGGGGGGGGGGCTAGGACAGTTTTCACTTATGGGGGTCGCACATATTAGGTTCTTACTTGGCAAGAGGACCAAGCTTGGCGCACGCTCCTGACTCTTCCGCAAGCGGGCAGAGTGGGCAGCCGTGAACCTCGCTTTGCGCACCTTTGCCAAAGAACGCTTCAACATAATTGCTGACAGCCAGTTTCCTAGGAATTTGCTTCACAGTCTACCGGGAGCATACATCACTCCCGCGTTAGACAAAAATTTGCTAAGTTTGTTCCTCACAACTCCAATTCAGAGTCATGCATTCCCAATTCAGAATGCCAAAGCGCTCGCAAGGCAGTTCAACCTGCCACTTTCCCAAGCCCAAGGCATAGTTCGCTCCTGCCAGCATCGTGCAGGGGCACCGGGGGGGGCCCTCGTGGGGGGTCAACCCACGAGGGACAGAGGCCATCTAGGTGTGGCAAATGGACGTCACACATGCCCCACATTTGGGCAAATGGCAGTACATGCACGTTTGCATTAATACCTTCCCCCAGTTTGTTTGGGTAACAGCACAGAAGGGAGAAACGGCTCCCCATGTGGAGCAGCATCTCCTTTCCCACGGCCAAGGGCAAACCTCGGCACACGAAGTCCGATGACGCCCCAGCTTATAGCTCCAGGCAGCTGGCCACCTTCAGGGCCACCTGGGATATTAAGCTCACTTTTGGCGTTCCTTACAATCCGCAGGGGCAAGCGATTGTGGAACGGGTCTATCGGACACTTAAGTCCTACATTGACAAACAAACAGAAAAGGGGGGGGGAACAACGTCCCATAGTTGCACAGCAATTGCTATCCTATAAGTGCAAAAACTAACTAACTCTTTCAGAATTTTTATCTCCCAAACAAGTCTCTTCCCCATGCAGGTCCCAGAGGCCAGAATCAGACCCGGACGATTGCAAAGAGCGGCACCAGTCACTGTCCTGGATGTCATCAGCTGTCCGTCTTCCTTTATGACTTACATCTCCAAAGACATTTCTATGAACATTTTGCACACTCAGTGCCACTTCTAAGGACTTTTCCAAACTCAAGTTGCACATGAAGCCCCACCAAGAAGGGAAGTCTCATCTCCGGAAAAGCTGCTGAAAGTCTTTTATTGCTATTATTATCTGTAGTTGCTCTTTATTCATTCATGCCTTGTACAATGCTCCAGTTGGGATTTGCAAGGGACACTTGAATTTCTGTATATTGTTAATAACGGCCAGCTTCCACCAAAGGAAGCCAGACCGGCCCATGCTTGCACCGGCCCATTGCTTGGAAAGATTGAGCACCCGGTAGCCAGTAATCCCCAGTTTATCTTCACACCTCCCCATAGGTGCTAGAAAGACATTTGCACAACACCAGAGGTTGCAGAGATAGCTTAGAGTCACCCCAGGTCACAGTATCAATGACACATCTCATTATCTTACATTGCTACAGTAAGCAGTCTGGATTCAGACCCACAGCTCTGAAAAACCAGGCTGCAGTCAGCGTGCCCGGCTTAGCCATAGGCAACACTCGGAGAATTGGTCAATTGGCTTGCGGATTTGCAAAAGCCATTAACCATACCTCCTCAGCAATAGCGCTGCTCAGCCAGGAGCAGACAGAGCTTCGCCATGCCATACTGGATAATCAAGGGTAAGAGTACCAGGCCACAAGGATGGTCTAACAGTAGGCATATACTATCGGCCTCCGACCCAAACTCTTGAGGGAGACTGGCAGTTGGAGAATGTTGTAAAGGAGGCATCCAGGAAGGGAAGCCTGGTTATAATGGGGGACTTCAATTACCCTCACGTAGACTGGGTGAACTGTTGTTCAGCACATGATAAAGAGATAAAGTTCATAGATATGCTCAATGATTGTTCCCTGGGACAGATGGTTGAAGACCCAACTAGAGGTTCAAGAATCCTTGACTTGATTCTGAGTAATACTCAGGATCTGGTGCAAGATGTTAATGTGACTGATCCAATAGGGAACAGTGACCACAACTCAATTATGTTTAACTTGATCATAGACCGCAAGTCACTGATAAAATCTAACACAGAGACCTTAAATTTTCAAAAAGGAAATTTCCCAAAGATGAGGAAACTAGTAAAAAAGAAACTGAAAGGGAAAATTGAGAGAGTCCAAACACTCCAAGAGGCATGGAGGCTGTTTACAAAAACAATAACAGAGGCTCAATTGGAATGCATACCCAAAAGGAAAAAGGGCACTGCCAGGTCCAAGAGGACTCCGATGTGGCTTACAGGAGCTGTTCGGGAAGTGATCAAGAGCAAGAAAAGCTCATTTAGAAGATGGAAGGCTTGTCCAAATGAGGACAGCAGGCAGAAACATAAATTCTGGCAGAACAAATGCAAGGCAACAATCAGGAAAGCAAAGCAAGACTTTGAGGAGCGTATAGCTAAAAATACTCAGAGAAATAACAAAGACTTCTTTAAGTACATTAGAAGTAAGAACCCAACTAGGAAGGCCATTGGACCATTAGATGACAATGGAAGGCAAGGGGTTATTAAAGAGGAAACAGAGATTGCAGAGAGACTCAATGAATTCTTTGCTTCAGTATTCACTGAAGAAGACAGAGACCACATGCCCAAAACAGAGCCTATCTTCGTAGGGAGGGAAACCGAAGAATTAAGCAAGATAGAAATAACCAGGGAGGAGGTCCTTGCATGTCTTGTTAAGCTAAACACTAACAAATCCCCAGGACCAGATGGCATCCATCCACGAGTTCTCAGGGAACTTAAAGATGAAATTGCTGATATCCTAGCCAAAATATATAATCTTTCCCTCAAATCAGGCTTTGTGCCTGATGACTGGAAGGTAGCGAATGTAACACCAATTTTCAAAAAAGGATCCAGGGGTGATCCAGGAAATTACCGGCCTGTCAGTTTGACATGTGTCCCAGGTAAAGTGATGGAAACCATCCTAAAAGATAGAATTAATAGACACATAGAAGAGAAGGCGCTGCTAAAGGAGAGCCAACATGGCTTTTGCAAGGGCAAATCATGCCTCACTAATCTGTTGGAATTTTTTGAGAGTGTCAACAAGCATGTGGATAAGGGGGATCCAGTTGACATTGTTTATCTGGACTTTCAGAAGGCTTTTGACAAGGTCCCACACCAAAGGCTCTTGAATAAACTTACCAGTCATGGAATAAAGGGACAGGTCTTGTCCTGGATCAGCAACTGGCTAAGGGACAGGAAACAGAGGGTAGCACTAAATGGACACTTCTCCAAGTGGAGGGAAGTAAAGAGTGGGGTCCCCCAAGGTTCAGTACTGGGACCCCTGCTTTTCAACCTCTTCATAAATGATCTAGAGGTAGGAGTAAAAAGCAAGGTAGCCAAATTTGCTGACGACACTAAATTATACAGGGTAGTGAAAACTGTGAGAGATTGTGAAGAGCTCCAGAGGGATCTCTTGACACTGGGGGAGTGGGCAAAACAGTGGCAAATGAGCTTCAACATCAGTAAGTGCAGAGTGATGCATGTTGGGGCAAAAAACCCCAATTACATTTATAAACTGATGGGGTCTGAACTCTCTGCGACAAACCAGGAAAGGGACCTTGGTGTCCTGGTGGACAGCTCAATGAAGGTGTCAACCCAGTGTGCCTCAGCAGTGAAAAAAGCAAACTCAATGTTAGGGATCATTAGGAAGGGTATAGAAAATAAGTCAGCAAGTGTCATTTTGCCTCTTTATAAATCTATGGTGAGGCCCCATCTGGAATATTGTGTACAGTTCTGGTCGCCATACCTCCAGAAGGATATTATGGAGTTGGAGAAAGTACAGAGGAGGGCAACCAGAATGATTAGGGGACTGGGACACCTTCCTTACCATCTGAGGCTGCAACGGTTGGGCCTTTTCACTCTTGAACGACGGCGTCTAAGAGGTGACCTGATTGAAGTTTATAAAATCATGCACGGTGTGGACAAGGTAGATAAGGAAAAACTGTTTTCCCTATCGCACAACACTAGAACTAGGGGACACTCCATGAAACTTTTGGGTACTAGTTCTCAAACAAATAAGAGAAAGTACTTTTTCACCCAGAGGATTACTGGTCTATGGAACTCCCTGCCAGAAGAAGTGGTGACAGCTGTCAGTCTTGACAGCTTTAAGAAGGGATTAGACAGGTTCATGGAGGACAAGGCTATCAATGGCTATAATTATGGCTACCTAAGGACAACCTCCGGGTTGGAGAGATAGGCAGGATATCTCTCAATGCCATTTCCAGGGAATCCTAAGCAGGTGAAGGCATCTCCTTGGGAATACCCTGAAGGAAATGGTGAGCCACTGTGTGAGACAGAATGCTGGACTGGATGGGCTGTGGCCTGTTCCAGCAAGGCTGTTCTTATGTTATGTTCTTATGTTCTTAAGCAGCCATCGATTACCCCCTGTGGTTACATCATTTGGGTTGCGAGTCTGTCCATGGCATGTGTTGCCTTAATCTCACAGACTATACCCACAAAATACAAAGCCAGCTCACGGACCTCCACACCCTAGTTAAGAACATCAAGGAGGATTCTTCATGGGGGTGGTAGGACTCCCTGTGGTTGTGGTTCCCATGGGATTGGCTTCAGACGACACCCAAAGTGATTGTGGGGGTGGTAATACTGGGCAAAACAGTGTGTTGTTTCGTGCAATGTATTCCCTCACTGCTATCGAGATGTCCCCCATGGAGGGAACCCCGAAGCACCATTCCCGCTCATCAGCTGATGCCCCTCTTACGCAGAGTTGCCGGTCAGGCTCTTAAATAAAACAGAAAGGGGAAATATGGATTCCCCGTGCCCCAATGGGCACGGAACGGCCCGGCAGAGGCCACTTCGGTGAGAAAGGCTCCCTGGCCCGTGGGCTCTGCGGGCACCGAAATTAAGGGGGGTGGATAAAATGATAGGGTTTGATTCACCCAACTCCTTGACCTGACCAGCGGACCTGCTGAGAGAGCGAATATGTCACCCATTAGAGTAATCCCTCATCTCTGAGTCTCAGTCTTATCCCAGAGGCAAACAGGAGTCATGATTGCCTTATCCTAAGCCCTAACACAATGGTGTTTTCCCAGTCAATGTTTGCCCGCACTAATTAACTTCCCCAAGAGAGATTCCCAATTAACCTGAGTAAATAGGTGATGTGATTTTCTGTCAAATGACCATTCTACCATGGCAGCCTTGAACATAATATATACTGATGATTTTCCCTCAATAAATCACTGGTCTTCGCTCCATCTTGCCTCGTGTCGTTCCTTTGACCAGTCTCCTCCGGGACCTCAAGGGCCGCTTTACGGCCCCGATTCCTACAAAGCATTATGAGAACCTTGCCTGTAAGGGTTAAAGAACATAATTATAAATTATTATGGAGGTGGTACATAACCCCAGTGCAGTTGCACCAGATGAACAATACAAAAACAAAAATGTGTTGGAGATGTAAAAATAATTTTGGGGCATATGTGCATATATGATGGGGATGTAGCATGTTGAAAGCTTTTTGGGCAAATATTGAAAAAGAGATAGTGGAAATATTGGGGGTGGACCTTAAATTTGGGCTGGTACTGCCTTACTGACTGAGGTAGATAACCTGAATATAGATATAAATGGAAAAGATTTGTTGTCTATTAGGTTGAACACAGCAAGGTTATGTATAGCATGGAACTGGAAGAGCGATGTCTCACTAAAAATGGAAGATTGGTACAAAAGGATGTGGGACATTGTGTTGAATGACAAGCTCACAAGGAAGTTGAATCAGAAGAAGGGGATAGTAAAGGAAAATAAATTTCAGGATATTTGGAAGTTCTTTTTGGAGCACACATTAATTAAAGGAAAAGGTGGTGGACCAGTACCTGATAAAATGAGTTTTTGGAAATGAACTTGCATTAATGAGAAAACACAATCTCCTGGGCATCGTAAATAGCAATGGTGGGGGGAAAAATCTTTTCTTCTTCCTTAAACTTATCTTATATATTAACTAGCTGATTTCCCAGCGTTGCCGGGGGTATTGATTTAGATTACAGTCAGATGGCTGGCGTTGGGGTTTTTTTTTTTTGGGGGGTGGCCCATCTCCCCCCTCTATCTTTTTTTCTGGCTCTCTCTCTTTTTTCTTTTTTTTCTTTTTCTTTTCTCTTTTATAATTGGTTACAGAGAAATAAATGCAATACATATGATTTCTTGTGCTCCAGCTTGGAAAGATTTGTATCCATGAATGGAAAAAATTCAGAAGAGATGGAAATATATGTGGCCATTTCTATTCATGTGTGACCTGACCCACAGACTGATGGGCATCATGGTATGTCAACACACACACACACACACAGGGGGGGGGGGAGGCGGCAGGTGAGTAGGGAGGTGAGTAGGGGAGGCGGTGCCTGGGTGAGTAGGGAGGGAAGGGGGGAGGTGGACACTATCTGTTCTCCCTTTCCTTCCTGTGTCGGGGGGGGAGGCAGGGAAGGGGGATGCGGATGCGATCCATTCCACCTTCCCTGCTAGTGCCTGGGGGAGGGGGAGGCGCCTTTGCATTTCCCCCTCAGCTGTTTCAAGGGCTGGCTCGAAACAGCAGAAGGGGAATGGCAGGGTGAGAGGCAGGTATCCATCAGGGAAGGTGATCTCCTGGCAGATCCCTGCCTGGTGCCTTTGCCTTTTCCCCTCCGCTGTTTCGAGGGGTGGCTCGAAACAGCGGAGGGGGAATGACAAGGGCGAGAGGCAGGTATTTGTCATGGAAGGTGCTCTCCCTGGCGGATCCCTGCCTGGTGCCTTTGCATTTCCTCCTCAACTGTTTCGAGGGCTGCTCTTGAAACAGTGGAGGGGAAAATTGCAGGGTGAGAGGCAGGTATCCACCAGGGGATAGGCACCTCCCCTGATGGATACCTGCCTCTCACCCTTGCCATTCTCCCTCCGCTGTTTCAGGTGGTGTGGCTGAGGGCGGAAGGGGTGGCAGGGCAGAGGCAGGGCAGAGGCAGGGCAGAGGCAGGGCAGAGGCAGCGCCTACGGCGGCTCCTCACCCATCCACATCAGGTCCTTAGCTGTAGTGCGCGTGCACACAAAGCAGCCATTAGCTGTTGGCTTCAGCATTCATGCACTGACTGTCCCGCCACCTCCACACTTGGGCCATCCTGCCTGTGGTGTGCCACAGAGGACTCTGGAATTTGGAGGATTTTTTTGTTAGCATTTGTGGGGCGCTGGACCCACACTCATTCTCCGGACCCTTGCGGCAATGTTGTCAGGGAAGTAAGGTAAGTATGAATGGCACATTACGGGATAGGCTGGACGATGTGGAAATGCATTCCACACATGCACAGCCCAACCTCTTTCTTATAGGTTAAGATAGAATGTTGTGGTTAAAAGAAATAAAGTTACTGATATATATAAGTAATTAATATAGTTATAATATGTACACATATAAGTAAAAGAAGTATTTTAATGATGATTGATGAAGGTTATCAGAGCGGTATTTATACTATTTGATTTTGCTTAATCTGTGTAACAGTTCTTCTCATCCTCTTCTTGCAGTATAGAAGAGATGACCAGCTTTGGGACAAGAGGAATAATTTTGATGGTCCTTATGTTCACATGCAAGCATGAGGCATGAGAATATTTACACCCCAAAGTAAGCTTTTGTTTAATGCAGTAGTTCCCAACCTTGAGGACCCAGATATTCTTGGATTCCAGGTCCCAGGAATTTTGGCCATTTCAGCCAATGGTGAAACTTTTTGGGGGGTTTAGTCCAAGAAACCCCTTGGTCTTGGAATTCCATACCATACAAAGCATATGTGAATAGAGAAGAAGGACAAAGACCATGAGGCAGATCCAGAGGAAAGAAGGGAGATAACATCAAAGAAATATTAAAAGTACACCAAATAATGTCAGTGGAGGCTGCTAGAAGTGTCAGAGATAGAAACATGTATCTCCCTTGACACCATGTCAGGGTATTGATTGTACTCTGAGCTTAGCCTAGTTTCAAAATGGAGATTTCCAAGCATGTGGGGAGCTGAGCTATGACACATTCCATAGAAGGATTGTTAGTCAAAACATGCTAGCCTTGTAGTTCAGAAGAAATGAAAGTTAAGGTTTGATGGACATGTGATACTGTGTGGTCATTGTCTGGATTCCTTTAGGAGAATGGCAAGAGAGTGGAACACGCGTAAAGAGATAAAATCAAGAGGGAAGGAGCAGATCACTCTCTTGGTCCAGTGTTAGATGCTGAACAAACATGTAGGCTGGTAAGAGAGTGGGGGGGGGGGACCCTCAAGGCTTCCACAATTAGACAGGCATTCATTGTTTTAATGTGCTTTCTGAAATTTTGAAATTAAGAAATATTTGCTTCCTAAAACTTTGTTCTGTAACTTACTTTGACTACAATATACTTTTAAAATACCAGAGGGTGATTGAAGTGGTTACTTCGCTATGTGCTACCTTACTTACAGCAAGCTAAAATCCTGGGTTGCTTAGCTAGGAGGGTGGCAATTCAGGTGAACTCCCAACTACATGTAGGCCAAAGTCCTACTCATGAGTACAGAGATTCTTTACACACCAAAAGAGGAGGTAAAAAAGAAGAATGCCTGTTCTAAAAGGTTAGGCATCACCTCTGGAAGACCACTGGTGAGAATCCTGCTACAAATACAAGTGCAACAATGCAGTGGAACAAGAGGGAGGAGGCAAAATGCTCCTAGATATTATTATATTATAGTGGACTAGCATATTTTGCCCGGCAAGCCGGGCATGTTTAATTTGTGTGTTGGTGGTTAGGGGTGGTTTTGGTGTGTGCACACACACGTTTACACACACACACACACACACACACACACACACACACACACACACACACACACACACACACACACAGAGCTAGTTTGAAATGTGCAGCCCAGTAGGGGTGTGTATGTGTATGTGTGTGTGAGAGAGAGAGAGAGAAAGAAAGAATGAGAGAGAGAAAAAAGCAGTCCACTAGGTGTGGGTGTGTGTGTGAGAGAGAGAGAGAGAGTGAGTGAGAGAGAGAGAGAGAGAGAGAGAGGAGGCTGCAGTTGTGGAGGTTGTAGAGAGTAGGGAGGGAAGTGGGAAGGGGAGGTGAACCTTCCCCCCTTTCCCTAACTGGGGTGGGCTGTGGGGTGGGGAAGCAGGGAACGGTGGGATTCAGAAAATTTCCATTTCCCCCTTTCCCTGACTGGGGTGTGGGGCAGGGAAGAGGGGGAATACATTGTTGCACTTGTATTTGTAGCAGGATTCTCACCAGTGGTCTTCCAGAGGTGATGCCTAACCTTTTAGAACAGGCATTCTTCTTTTTTACCTCCTCTTTTGGTGTGTAAAGAATCTCTGTACTCATGAGTAGGATTTTTTTCCTCATTCTCTGCAAGGGGGGAGCAGGGAAGGTTTGCTTTCTCAGTCTCTCTCTCTTCCCCCCCTCTCTGTCTTCAACCCTCCTCTCTCTCTCTCTCTTCCCCCCCTCTCCTCCTCTTTCTTTCTGGTGTGTGCTTACTCCATCTCTCTCTTTTACTTCCCTTTTTTCTCTCTCTCTCTTCCCCCTCCTTTTTCTCTCTTTCCCCCTCTCTTTCTTTTGCACACTTTCCCCCCTCTCTCTTCCCCCTCTCTCCCCTCTCTATCTTTCTCTCTATTCCACCCCTCCTATCTCTTTCTCTTTTCGCCCACTCTCTCTTTTTTCCCTTCTCTCTTTCTTTTCTCTCTCTTTCCCCCTCTCTTTCTCCCCCCTTTTCTCTCCCCCCCAGCGGGGTAGGTGGCCTCACTCGCCGGGGCCGGGAGAAGATGAGGGGATACCCCTCCTTCCCACAATCCCTCCAAAGCTGGTGTGAGGCCGGCGCTGGCCTCGCTCGGCGGAGACGTGGGAAGATGAGGAGCTCCCCCTGCTTCCCGCAACCTCGCTGAAGCCATTGTGAGGCTGGTGCCGGTCTCGCTCGCTGGGGCTGCAGGAAGATGAGGGGCTTCCTCTGCTTCCTGCAACCCCACCAAAGCCGGGGCGAGACTGGCGCTGGCCTCACTTGCCGGGATGGTGGAGATGGTTTCCCTTCAGGAGACTAAGTGTCTCCCTGAGGGAAGTGTTTTGTGGTGCTTTGGAGCTGCAGCACTTTTTTTGGCATGCACGCTGGCTTTCCCGGCCTCCTCCATGCTCGCACCCTTCAGCCTCATTGGCTGAGAGGTGGTGCAGCACGGAGGATGCTGGGCCTTGTAGGTTTTTTTTTTGGGTTGCGTTCATAGGGCAGTTGCCCCACTTGCAGCTGGTGGACCCTTGAGGCGATGCTCCAAGGGTGGTCAGGTAAGTGTAGGCGGCTTGGTAGGGGATAGTATGGATGGGTGTGGGCGTGCATGCCGGACATGAATGGGCCTTCTTATAGGTAATGATGAGATGAGTGGGTCTTTTTGGCTTTAAATCCCTCTTCTAGGTGGCAGCAGCTTGCTGGATAAAAGTAATGGCAGGTGGTTAGAAAATCTTATGAGGTCTTCTCTGTATTCTGCCATCAACAGATATAAAGTACAAGATTTCAGTCTTACTGTGGCTGCACATAGCAGGACTGACATCAACTCTTTGTATGGGAAGTCATTATAAATCTGGGTACACTATCATTTAATTTTATTTCACAAAAAACATGGGCGGACAGGTTGAATTCTGCAAGTGATTGACAGTTCCTTTGGAAAATGCATGTATTAATTCATAGATAAGCTAATATGCTTGTCAAGAATATAAATATGGAATACATTCCATAATTGTAGCTTACAAATGAACTAAAATAGCTGAGCATTGCTTAGAGTCTAAACAGTGTTATGTTGTTATATTCCATCAATTCAGAACCAACTGATAGCAACTCTAATAGAACTTTCAAGGTAAGATACCTGTATTTTTTTATATAGATTTTTTATTTATTTTCAAAAGAAAAAACAAACATACAAAAAACAATACATCATAACAATAATACATAAAACTCATAAAAAATAAGCACATACATGATAGTTGAACTGATTATTTGTCATGGTACACACACAATTAGATATCCACATTGTAGGTTAGTACTATAACCATAACCTTCATAAAAGCTATCAATATTACAATTGTTTGTTAACAACCATCAAACTCCTTCTTTTCAAATTACAAGTCACCCAGTGAGTATTTACATTGCCCCGGAGAGTTTAGTCTCTGTATTATCTCCAAAAACTACTTTGAGATGGTACAGGTCTAAAACTATCCCTACCCATAAGAGAGTGATCGACAAAAGGCTTCCAAATACTCCAAAATCTATTTTCCTTCAAATTATCCCTTTTTACTTTTATCTCCCATGTCAATTTGTCATTCAATGCTAAATTCCACATTTCCTTATACCACTCTCCCGTCTGTATAGTTACATCATTTTTCCAATTTCTAGCGATACATTGTCTACCAGTAGTTAACATTATTTCTAATAGCTCTTTTTCCGCCTTATTCAAACACATACCTTCCACATCTGTTAGCAAAATGGTACCTGATGCCAGCTTAATTTTCTTACCCATTATTTCCCCTATCTCTCCTTCTATTCTTCTCCAAAATTCATTTATCATTTTACAACTCCACCACATATGCTCATAAGTTCCAACAGTTTCTTTACATCTCCAACATAAATTATCCCTTTTATTATCAATCTGGTGCAACCTCAGTGGTGTCAAGTACCATTGCCACAACATTTTATAGTTATGTTCCTTAATTCTTACTGACATTGTTCTCATTATCCTCTTTTCCCACTTATTTCTCCATTCATCATTTCCTAGCTTTATATTCAAGTCCTGTTCCCACTTCAATTTCAAATCTTCCTGTGGATCACTACCCTTGTTTATTAAAATATAAAGTTTACTTACTAGACCCTTGATACTTTTCTCACCTTTTCTAATCTTTAAAACCAATTCTTCAAATTCGGTCTTTTCTCTGTCTATACCTAGTTCTCTTCTATATATTTTATTCCAATTATCAACCTTCAATATCTGAAACCAATCCAATTTAAGATACCTGTATTTAAGGAATAGTTTTATCAATTCTAATCCCCCAGTGAGTTTCATTTGGCTGAATGGGGATTTGACCCCAGGCCTCCTGAGTCCTAGTTAGTCATTGGATCCACATCACACTGGAAATCAGGGTTATACTCCCAAGTTAACAGAATGTCTCCAATACAATATTGCACTGGTATGCCTCCGGGTGAAATTCAAGGTGCTGGTAATAACCTTTAAAGCCCTACATGGTAGTGGGCCAGGATATCTAAGAGACCGCGTCACCCCAAGAACATCTGTCCGTCCAACCAGAACAGACTGGAGGGGCTCTCTAATTGTACCATCTGCTAGAGGGACTCGTCTCTCTAGCACAAGAAGAAGGGCCTTCTCTGTGTTTGCCCCGGACCTATGGAACACCCTGCCAACAGAGTTACGGCTGCCAATGGAATTGCTGCCCTTTAGGAAAGAACTGAAAACCTGGCTGGCAGGGCAGGTGTGGGGCACCGATGGAGGGGTGACCCCCACCTGCTGGCTCATATAAAGATTTTTCTCTCTCTTCTAATGGATGGGGTGAGTGGGTAAATTATTTAGAATTTTAATGGGGTTTTTAAGGGCTTTTTAATTTGTTTGTTGTTGCTTTTAATTGTTGTTAGCTGCCTAGAGTCATTGCCGAGTTAGGCGGCAATAGAAATTTGAAGAATAAATAAATAAATAAATGCCATTGATATATATAATTGGGAGGTGAGTGAGGCAATCCAGTCTGTAATTTAAGGGCCACTTGAACCGATTCAATTCATATTCCCAGTGTGGTATAATGGATAGAGTTACAGATTAGTATCCAGGAGACCTGGGTTCAAATCTCTGCTTGACCATGTTAACTTACAGGGGTCTTAGTGTCTGGAACAGCAAAAACTATTCCTTAAATGTCTCACTTACCTTAAAGGTCCTATCAGAGCTGCTATAACTCAGTTCCAACTTGAATCCATAATAAGATTCAAATCATGGGTAATTCAGAAAAAATACATTTTATGCTTTCTACTCACCATCACAGGAAATAAATTAATTGCAATCATTTTTTAAAAAGGCAAATTTTTTATTATTTAAAGTAGTCCTTTAGAAAAAAATTACATCTGGCAAATTTTCACACAAATAGATCATTTGTGTTGTAATGGAGCAATTTATACTTTTTTCATTTTATTTTTTGGCTGCCATGGATGGCTTTTATGTTTTGAAGAACCAGATGCATCAGATTTCACAAATGTGTGCTACTGCTGTTTCTGTTTTAAATGCCCTAATAGTTTGCTATGCTGAACCGTAGAAAAGGGTCAGAATTTATTGTTGGGTTGCCCCCTTCTGACATTGACACCTGCTTTGAAAACTAGGTGTTTCTTATTTTTATTCATGGGAAATGAAACTCTAACACCCACCTTTTGCAGCAGTCAGCTCAAAAAAGGGATATGGTTTTGTGGAACATCAACCGTGTATGTTTTCATGAAGACTACATGTCTCAAAGGACTGCACAACAAATACTCAGACCCACCATACTGATAGCAATATATCCTAGAGCTCATTGATGTTCTGTGCTTAGTGGATGGAGAACTCCATACAGAATTTAACACAGATTTCCAAATATGTGCAGATAGCAAACTGTAAGACCTCATAGGCACAGGGCATATTCTTGGCTTCAGGGAAAGAAAAGAAACCATAGAGGATTATGCACCATACAGCCAGGCTTTGAACGTCAAGATGTACCTCTTCAAACCAAGCTGTTGCTTTACAGCAAAGTGTGGGTATTGTGCTGCAGGGCATAATTCTGAAATAAGAAGACACTGAGAAACAAAGAGCATAAAAGGTCATCCTGGAAAGAAAGAGAGAAAAGACTCTGAATTTAGAAGACCGCTCCTTACCAGAAGAGTAGCACAATACATTTTAAAAAGTCTAAAGCAGGATTTGGGAACTAAACATATATTTAGGTGTTCACCAGCCACCTAAGTGGTAGATTGAAAACCAGGACAAAGCTGCTGGTCCTGAAGAGTGGTTGAGAGGAAAGAGACCATCATGCCTTTATTGGTAGACTGGTGGTCCCAACCCTGCTAGCTGAGTGCCAGTGTTGCCCAGGAAACCCACTAGCAAGGGGTGGGCCTGTGATGTGAGCTCGGTGATGACATCACAATCCTCCCTGGTTGGCCTAGCACTGGGGCAGACACAAACCTCCTGTCAAATATACCCCCCTTTGTAGATCAATTTAGGGGGCAATGCCCCCGGGCTTTGGGACCCTGACAGTGACCTGCTCACATGCACAAGGTACGTGTGTTCCAAATTTCACAGGGTTTGGTCAGGGGTGTTGGCAGCCCATTCCGGATACGCTACCCACACCTCTGCTTTTTTGGTATAACTAGCATATTTTGCCCAGCGGTGCCGGGCATTGTAAAATTGTGTTGGATAGTAAAGGGTTTTTTTCTCTTGAACCAATGGTGCTGGGCTGTTTTAAATGGTGTTGAAAGGTTTTGTGTTTTTGTGGCTTTGAGGCGCTGCGTCCGCCTGCGGCGGACTTGCGCTCCCAGTGTGTGTTTTATTTTTATTTTTTGCACGCCGGCTTCCTCAGTGCCGGGCTCTTTAAATTGTTTTTGGAAGGTTTTTGTTTTATGTTTACGCAAATTTTATTTTAATTTAATTTATTTAATGTAAATTAATTTTTTTAAATTTTAAATGTAATTTTGTTTTTTTAAATCTTTATTTGTATGCATTTTTTTGGGTTTTTTTTGAATGAAAAGTGATTTCTGGTTTTTTGGTTTTTTGGGTATTTTTTGAGATTAGTGTGAATATTTTTGAATGTTTTGATAACTTTTTGGATTAATTTGGGAATTAATCTTAATAGTTTCAATATTTTTGAATGTTCTTTCTCTTGTGGTCTCTGGGTGGGGGTGGTGAGCTTTTCTTCCTCTCTACAATTTTTCTCTTCTGTCCTCTGGGTTTCGTTTCCAGTAAGTATTCTCTTCATTTTCTCAGTTGAGTTCTGGTCATCATGGAGTGAAGACGTGTCTTGGTAAGCTCCCTTTTGGGGGGGGGTGTTGGTTTTTTTTTGGGGGGGGGGTCTTTGTGATGTTTTTGTGGTAATTTTTTTGGATGTTTTTGTGTTTTGTTTTGACTGTTTTTGTGACTGTTTTTGACTATTTTGGTGTGTACTTTTCTGGGGGTGTGGGTCTTTTTTTCATGGGCCAGGCTCGATCCCTGGCCCATGGAAAGAAAAGGGTGGGGGGAGGGGTGTTCTTTCTTTTCACGGGCCAGGCTCGAAGCCTGGCTCATGCAAAGGAAAGGGCATGGGGGGGTGTCTATTTTTCTTCATGGGCCAGGCTTGATCCCTGGCCCATTGAAAGTAAGGGCATGGGGGGGGGTCTCTTTTTCTTCACAGGCCAGGCTTGATCCCTGGCCCGTTGAAAGTAAGGGCAGTGGCAGCGGGAGGTTTTTTTTTTTTTTGTGCGCCAGCTGCCTCAGCGTTCTGCGCGCTAATGGTTACTGTATGTGTTTGGTTACTGCAGCAGTTTTTTTCTTGCAGCTTTTTTTGATTGGCCGCGGCGCATTTCCGAACGTTCCTTTTGCCACGCCGCTCAGCCTGATTGGCTCTGGTGCGGCGTGGCGCAAGGAACATTGGGAATTGAAGTTCCCTTTTTTTGTTTGCGTCCAGGGGGCTCCTGCCCCCAGGCCAAAAATTTCAACCCGACAGTTACCTGCGAACCGGATTCGGCGAGTGAACGGAGGCCCATTATGGGCTAGTGGGGCCTGGTGCAACATCCTTTGTCACATTCCAATGGTTAACACACCATTTTATAGGTATAGATAGATAACTGTTGCCTTGGATCAGAAAAGGTGCTTATTTTGCAGGGCAGTGGTGGAATTACTAGAATTGTCTTTCTTGTTCAGGATTATGTTTATTTTCTAGTTGTTCTTGTTTTAAGGTAGCTTTTTGCATCTCTGAGACTGGGGAGATTAAACACCATCAAAATTGTAGATTGATAAGTGACAGAAAACTTTATCATTCAACATCTCTCAGTTCAAGCTACTTTGCCAGGTTTGTTGTGAGGAGGAAGTGAGAAGAGGAGACCATGATACTGTGCATTGAGTCAACTGATGGACAGGTGGGATAGATATTAATTCAATAAATAAATAAGGTAAATAAATAAGACAGATACTAATAGATTTGAAGTCAGCATCCCAGTTTGCAGGTAACAGCCAACAAAGCCTAAAGCACTGTAAGCTTGGTTTAGTGTAGTTCATACATAAATTCTAAAGTGCCTAGAAATGCAGGCATGCAAGTCCACACTTGCTAGTATCCTATCCATTCAGAACGCTACTCATTTTGCTGCAAGTTTTTTTAATAACTCAGTGTATCCCTCTGCTGCTTAGTTGCTATTGTTCATCTGATGTAAGTGAAAGCAATTACAGATTTCTCTCTTCAGCTCTCCTTCAAAAAAAAAAAAGGAAGGAAGAAGAGAAGGGGGAAAATTCTTCACAGCTTTACTAGCTAATATGAATTGTACAACTAACACTAATTGAAAATCGATTTTTGATTCAGTTAAATGGCTAGCCCAGGAAACAAAAAGTATACCTCACCAAGACATCTCAACAGCAGATTTAACCTTTCCCAGAACATCCCTGGCTCTTCTGAAATGAGCATTTGCAAATCATAAATATACATGGACAAAATAGCAAAGATGAAAAGAACAGAGGTCTATGTGACAATATGTTGTTAAACACAGTTACTCACCTTGGCTAGAACCAGCCTAAAGGCCTATGTGCAATTTTCATTCCAAGGAGAACAGACCAGTTGAACCAAGCAAATGGTGAGTCAGCACTTTTGGATATCTCACTGATACTTTAATTTGCAGTTGGCCTTAGGCTCAAATTATTTGTGATCCCCACCAAGCTGAAAACAGAATACTAGTCAGGGATGACAGATAAATCTCCTTGTATTAAATCATCTTTGGGATTGTAAAATCTTTGAGGCTGTGAGGCGCTTGAAGGACCACAGTCCCTGGCTTCTTGGCATTTTGATGATCAAAATGTGCTTTATAATAGTATGACAGACCAAGGAGATTGTTAGTTTGAGTGAGTGTTGTAGCAGTCTGAGTTGCAATAGGTCCAAGAAAGAAGACTATACACCAGATTTAGTTTAAATCAAACTGGTATATCAACAACATTTACAGACAAAGTAAATTAGCATTACATCCTGCACTGTTCAGCTCTGCTCTGCTCTGTTCTGCTCTGCAAAACAAGCTCTGCAAGCAACTTCTATTTCTACAGCCAGCAAAGGACTTAAGGTTACAATTTATCTTATTAACTGTCAATAACTGCAGAGCTGAGCTATGATGATTGCTTGCACCTGTTCCTTGTTAACTGACCGCACCCTGTCCTTGACATTATCTCTGCACTTTGCCTCATTAAGGTAAAGGTAAAGTTTTCCCTTGCTCGAAAGCCAGTCATATCCGACCCTAGGGTGCAGTGCTCATCTCTGTTTCTAAGCCGAAGAGCCAGCGCTGTCTGCTTCTGCAGATGTTTCCATGGTCATGTGGCAGGCAAGACTAGATTGCATGCATGCCTAATTATATGCATATTATTGACAGAGATATGGTATGAAACTGAACAGCATTGAGGCAAGTCACTTTATTTTATTTTAATCTATCTTGCAACCTTTGTGTGAGGATGAGTTGGGAAAATACTTGAGAACATAAGAAAAGTTGCACCTTATATGACTAGAGTCAACTTTAGTTTAAAGAGTAATTAAGTATAGCTATATGTTAAAAGCCCTCCAAACTGTGGTATTTTTGAACCACAATTGGGCATACCCTGGTAACAGCAACCTTGTGTTGCTGGCTAACCACACTAGGTCAGATGAAAGGAACTGCTGAATGAACTCAGTTAAAGGTGCCTTCATTTTGGCAGTTTCACGTCTAGCCTAGACATGGAAGGAGGAGGAGGAGAATTACAATTTTCAGAAGTAATGACACACATATTTCTTAAAAGGTCCTAGAGTAATTAACATGAAACATGTTCTATTTTTTATCTAATATTCAGTAGGACCATAACCCTGGTGCTCAAGTGAAGGTGTACAGAACCACTGTAACCCATTCTGCAATTGGATACAGGACATAAAGATTTGGGTTGACCCATCCTGTTTCCCTTCAGGAGATATTCAGACAGTGCCAGGTTGTTTTAAATTGTGTTGGAAGGTTATTTTTTGTTAATGTTTGTAAAAAATTGCTTTGTCTGTAATTGTCAATTTTAAAATGTTTATTTATACAATTTTTTTGGCTGGGCTGTTATAAACTGTGATCAGCTTTTTTTGTGTGTTTTTTGTGTATTAAAAAAAGAACAAAATATGATATAATTTTTTCAAATTGTTTTATTTAACCGAATAATGTTTTAGTTTGTGGTTTTTTTAAATAGTTGTATCATAGGTAATAATTTTAAAAATGTAAAAGTACATGTTTTGTACATTCAATGTTTTTAAACTGTGTTTAGATATTTCAGGTTTTTATTTGAGTTAAAGCTCAACACAGGATTTTAGAAATGTTTTTATTTTATTTTATTGACATGTGTTTGTGATTTGTGTAAAATTGTGATTTTGTGTTATGTTTTTGACTTGTTTTTACTCTTGTGGCCTTTTGTGTAAAATTGTGATTTTGTGTTATGTTTTTGACTTGTTTTTACTCTTGTGGCCTGCAGGTGGGGCTGCTAGTGTATCTCGTTTACTTTGAGTGTTTTTTCTCTCCTGGCCTCTGGGTGGTGCTTCTTCCGGTAGGTCATCTCTTTGTGTCTTCATTTGTGTTCTCGTCATTGTAGAGGGAGGACATGCTGGTGAGTTGGCTGGGTTCCTTTATTTTGAGGGTTTGGTTTATTTTGCTTTTGTGGTTGTTGTCTGGGAGGTTTTTCTGTTTGGTTGTTGTAATGTTTTATTTTTAGGTTTAATTGGTTTGTTTTTTGTTTTTTGTTTACTTTTTCTTGTTTGTGTAATTTGTGCTTTTTTCATTTTGTACTTAGTTGTTTTGTAAGTTGTTTTGTGTGTTTTTTATGATTTTTGTTTTAACAACAAATCCTATGAATATGTAGAAACACAAATCCTATGAATATGTAGAAACACACCTTGGGGTGACTAAACTGTGCCCTAAAGCCTCTTTTCTTTCTTCATATCAGAGCATACCTGTCAACCTTCCCGATTTTCGGCGCAGATTTGCGCCATTTCCCACCCGCAGCTGCCAAAACCCCGGAATTGGAAGCGGGGGGGGGAGAGGTACTGCACATCCCTTCTGCACAGATCACCTTCTATGCATGTGTAGAAGCCTTCCACGCATGCGTAGAAGGGTTCTACGCAAGCGTAAAAGCCTTCTGCGCATGCGTAAAAGGCGATCTGCGCAGAACCGTTCTGCGCGGATTGCGTAGAAGGTGATCTGTGCAGAACCGTTCTGTTCAGGTCCCGTATTTTCCGGAGCCACGGTTGACAGGTATGTATCAGAGCATTGCACAATTTAAAACTATGGATGTAAATGAAATAAAGGTAAGATTAAAAACCTATTAAATGTCCAAATGATCAGCCAGTTTTTGACCAGAAGTGAGCTACTTCAATAGCATTATCTTACCAATTTACTTCTTTTGTACATGTAATACAAAATTCTGTGCATCTAAAAGTGGTGGCTTAGTGGTTAAGATACTGAACTTGATGACTGGAAGATTGACAAGTCAGCAGTTCAAGACCCAAGTACTGCATGACAGAGCAAGCTCCCATCTCTTTCCCAGTTCCTGACAACCTAGCAGTTTGAAAGCAAGAAATTGCAAGTAGATAAATAGGTACCACTTCAGTGGGAAGGTAAACAGCATTCCGTGCACTCTGGTGTCTAGTTATGCCTGTAACATGTCCAAACTCTTTGGCTATAGACGGAGATGAGCACTGAAGCCTAGAGTCAGATATGACTGGCTTTTGAGCAAGGGCAACCTTTACCTTTACCTAAAAGCTTCTTTGATTGATTGAATTTCTCCACATTCATAGAAGGTTTGCCTGGTGTTTAAGTACCATTTTACAATTATTATTTTTGGATCTTTCTATTTTGCGTTGAATTCTATTAAGTAACTTCCAGATGATCCAGCCATAATCTTGTCCTGGTGGATGGGAGACATTCTTCAGCACTCATCCAGTTGACAAGATGTATGGTTTTGCTTTCCTTAGTTTTAGCTTACCTTTTTCTTGTTTAATATTTAGAGTTTGAGGGATCCAAAGAAAACTTCCCCTTGATTTTAGATTTTGTCTACGGCAAGGTTCAACAAACCTGGTTCTCCAGGTGTTCCTGGACTTCAATTACCAGAAGTCCAAGTCAGCATTCCTGCTGATCAGGGCTTCTGGGAATTGAAACACAGGAACATATGGAGGGCCAAGTTTGATGACCCCTGGTCTAGGGGGTTGGTATCCATTAAGTGGGTGGACTTGGTTCTCCATTATTTGCTAGCACCTCTTGACATACTTCTAGAGTATGCCAGCCAAATAATAGACCTTTTCAATATGATAGGTTTCAGGCAGCCAGTAATAATCCTGCAAGATTCATTAGGAGCTACAGCCATTTGTTTGGCATGTGTAAATTTATGCAATATGGCACTAGCATATTCTTTGGTGGAGTACCACAGGGACAAAACTGTTGTTCTTACTGTTTGTGGATGTGTACTTCAGTCTGAACTAACCAGTTTCTTAAGTATGGTATTTCTGGCAACAACTTTCTGTTTCGTATTTAGACCAAACACCAAATGTTTTTTGTAGGCCATGGTTTAAATCCAAAGTGATGCTGAGCTACATTGGAGGAGGGCAAGGTTCCAAAATCTTGTGTTCTCATCTAACATGGAGTGTCCTCTCTGCTTCTTTGTTCTTTAAGTGGAAAGCATAGAGCTGTATTTTAAAAGGGGTTTGGATTATCAGGAAATCTCCGTAAATTAAGCTGAGTGCGAGTACAAAAAGAACGTATATTCTAGAACACAACACTCTAAACAGATTTACAACTCTTTCTTCTTCTCTTTTGGCTCAAAATGGCTTTGAAAGAAGCTGCAATGGGATGTATGTATGTACCACATGGTGACCTGCATTTGAGCACCAACAGATTATGAACAATGAGTCCAGTGTTGTTCCATCTCAGAGATGAACAGAGCTTCTAGGTTTACCATATGTTCACCCACAGAACAGCACAAATAGATCTGACTTGATCTGTTTGTACATATTTGTACACATATGTGTACATATATTTTTTGCCAGACAGGCTTTTCGTCAATAAGGAGCTAGTGGTGTTAGGAATGCTATGTTTATTAAATTTAGATTTTTTTTTAAAAAAATGAAAACATGTTTTTGTAAACATTTTAATTGTGGTTTCAATAAATGTTTTTCTAGTACCATTTTTATGGTGCTTGTAAATGTGTTTATAGTAGTTTTAATTGTTGTGAGCCACCTTGGGAAGGAAGGAAGCATATAAATATATTAATACCTCGGATAACGTTTGCACCAGATAATGCTAAAACCGCATAACGTTAAGCAATCTGGAAAAAAAATTGCATCACATAACATTGAAATCCTATGGGATGTATCGCATAATGTTCACTGAAGCCTGTGCCGGTTACAATGTATCTCTATGGAGTTTTAATGTTATGTGATTCATCCCATAGGATTTTAACATTATGTAATGCATATATTGCATAACGTTAAAAATTGGATAACACTAAGACTCGTGGAACCAAGTTTTAGTGTTACTGTACCATAAATACATACACAAAATAACTTCAGTGTCATAGTTCTACTACAAAAAGAGTGTCATTATTCATAACTGAGTTATATACAATAGTATGTTAGAAGCACCTTCATCATGGGGAAAAGGAATGAATTATAAGTTCTTTGTGTTAGGTTATGGCAAGCTTTGATTTAGCCGGATATTTTGTTGAACCAGATGCCTCTCAAAAGCCTACAGGTATGATTTGGATGTATATAGCAGCCATTGGTTACTTCATTCTCCACAAACTCGTCTAATCTTCGTTCAAATTAATCAAATTGGCAAGCGTCACTTCATCTTGCAATAGCAAATTTCACTTAATTGGATTGTGTGAAGATATGATTCCTTAATTCAATGTTAGTGGATATGATCAGGCATGGCAGGGAGAGAGGAAAATGACTCATATCGACTTTCCTCAACACAAGGGATGCGCAGTGGCAAAATGGCCGCCTCATGCTTTGCTGGCCCCGCCCCTGAGGTGCAGGCACAAAAAAATGGAGAGGGGGCATGGCCAGCTTCCCAATGGCCCCACTCTCCTCAATTCGGCTGGGCCCCGGGTGCATTTGGACCCAGCCGATTTTGCTCCTCTGTCTCAGGCTGCCTGTCCGGGGAACGGGCTCGCAGCTGCGTCTCCTGTGCAGCTCGCTTGCTGCCCGGGGCTCAGATCGCCCTGAGCAGACCATCGCGGCTGGCTCGGGACAAGCCACGCTCCCTCTTCCACTGGGCTCGCCACCGGCCCTTTTGCCCGCAACGGGCTGGGCTGTGTGGTGCTCCTTGTCACGCTTGGTTGGTGCTTGGGGCACTGAGGATGAAGGCCACGCCTAGCAGTGCCGCGTCTGCGTGATGCCCGCGCACGCCAGCGCGGACCCAGTCTGTCCCCGCATGTAGGCCGCACCGGCGTCTAAACAGGCCCACCCACCGAGCCAGAGGACTCGCAGGGCGGCGCGTCTTCTCCCCACAGCCCCAGCTACTGGGGAGCTACATTGGGGCTGCGTGCGAGCCCCTGCCCTGTGTTGTCTGCCCGGAATGGGCTTCAGGCAGCACGGCTCTGCTTGGGTGCTTCGCCTCAAGCTTGCTCCCTGGGGTGGGCCTGGGCCATGACCCACCTGCCTGGGACTGGGCTCGCGGTTGCATGGCCCTTATCGGGCACCTCAGCTGTTTTCGCTCACTGGAAGCGAGCTCAGGCTGTGGGTCACCTGCTCGGGAACGTGCTGCCAGCCGCGCGCCTGTTTTCTCAATGGTTCAGCACAGGGGCAGCCTCCAAAGCACTTCTGACCTTGCTTAAGTTTCCTTTTCTTTTTGCACTGAGCAACCACGGCCTGCCACTACTCGTTTGGTATTGGGGAATTGAAGTTCACGGTCAGAAGGCATGGCAGTTCACAGAGCTTGGACGACTTTGTACTCCTCCGAAAGGTATGTATGTTACATGCACTCCAGTGTCCAGTCATGCCGGCCCTGTGGCCACGTGAACTTTTTGCAGAGGCAGATAAGTGCTGGCGCCTTGGCTGTCAACAGAGATGGGCACTGCCCCTGGAATCATACATGCCTGGTCTTCAAGATAGGGAGACCTTAAGCTTTCCCTGGGATTTCTGAGTGTGTAGCACCCAGAACTGGCCTACCATGTCCATCTGTGGGGATGCCCTCATGATGTGCAGCTTGCCTAAGACTACCCCAGGTTGATTCCTTTCCAGGGGAAGCATAGTACAGACAGGAATTCCCGATTACTGTTCATCAGTCAGATACTGTTATGTCCAGTGCTTACAGCCAATGGTCCAGGCAACGATGACCCAAACAGCAACAAATCTTTAATTAACGGTTTATTCACAATGGGTTTACAAGGCGTTACAGACACGGGGATGGCGGTGCAGTCCAGTTGGGTCTGTCCCTCCTGGCTCTTGCAGCAGCGTGGCAATAGGCTAGCTAGCATTGGAGCGTAGCATAATGGGGGAGACCCGGGCATACCACGTTCCTGGCTACCTGTACAGAGTAGGTCTCGCCCCTCCCTGGTTGACCTGTGGGGGCTTATATAGTGTCTCCCCGGCGGTGGCTCCTTGTCATGGATGGCGACCCGCTGGATAACCTTCACTAACTATTATAATGGAATGTATGTATTTAATCAATGTAGAACAGGATACGACAGTGTGGCCATTCACCGGACTTTGATTAGCAAAATAAGCATGCCCTGTGCAGGGGTTTTTTCGCAACATTTTGTGTTCTTAGTTTGGATGGCGGGAAACCACAATTTTCCTCTTGCAATGGCGCTGCCCGAGCACCTTGCATATGTGCTGGAATATATGACAGATACCTAACTCACGGAACTATGGTGCCATATTCATGTTTAGCTTCTGTTTTACTCAGACCGTAGGATCACCCTGATCCACATGCAAGACCGCAGTCTGTATCGTGGTGTCGGGGTGCATTTCTCAGCCAGAGTTATGAACCACTTCTCAACATTCTTGCACGCAACCGGGCCCGCAGGTCCGTGGACAGGGCAGTGGCCCGTTACCTTTATGCCAACGCTTTGGGGACGGTGGTCCTACATCCCCTGATCCGCATATGAGACCGCTGTCTGTATCGCGGTGATGGAGTGCACTTGTCAGCCGGGGGTATGGATCAATTCTTAACACTCCATGCAAACGTGCCTGTTGACCGTGTGTGCGGTCATGGTGGGGCGGTGAGAAAAACAGTGTCCGCCGGATGTCCTGGTCATACACCTGGGTGGCAATGACTTGGCCCAGGTCACAGGTTTGGACTTGGCATGTGCCATCCGCAGAGATCTCGCCTTGTTGGGTCAGTCCTGGCCACAAGCGCGGATCGTGTGGTCCCAGATGATACCACGTGTGTCTTACCGGGGTGCCCTGGATCCCCGCGGTGTTTACCGGGCCCACAGGTCAGTCAACAGGCAGTGGCCCACTATCTTTATGCCAACACTTTGGGGACAGTGGTCCCACATTCCCTCATATGCATACAAGAATGCAGTCTGTATCGTGATGACGGGGTACATT
This sequence comes from Bradypodion ventrale, assembly GCA_035047345.1. NCBI lineage: Eukaryota > Metazoa > Chordata > Lepidosauria > Squamata > Chamaeleonidae > Bradypodion > Bradypodion ventrale. The sequence goes on along the minus strand of JAWDJE010000002.1, from coordinate 231,155,422 downwards.
TGTCAGGTAGAAGTATGGACCTCTTCTTGTCATCTTTACAAACAGGCCTGTTGACCGCTTGCGGTCATGGTGGGGCGGTGAGTTGGTGAACTCCTCCCCATGTGGAGGATAGCACTGGTGAGGGGCAACTGCATTACTACTTAACAGGGCAAATCCATTTGGTTGGCCATAGTGAGGACAAGGTTAGCCAAACTTGTATGGCCAGCCAAATTACTTATATAGGTTAACACCCAGATTGGGTCAACAACACGTTTCCGCAGAAGCAGGTTGTTGGTGGAGCCTCTCAACTGTTATCGCAGTAACAAGTGGTGAGAGGCAGTTAATTAGGATTCTAATTGGATTTGCCCCTTACCAGTGCTATTTCGGCCCGTTTGATCCTTAACCGTTGTTAAGGTAGGACCATTTTGAATCTAAATAAATGTGGCCCAATTTTCAATCCAATATTTGTGTCTGTGTCATTATTGGGGTGTGGGTACAGCAAAGAAGGTAGTGCAGCTCCAATAACCCCACCCTGCTTTATGCCTGAATTAAAGGCACACAGATTGGGACCAATCAATTTTTGTACCTTCTTTCTGACTCTCCAGGTGAAGCTTTGCCTGGGCCTATGGCATTTCCACTTCACCATGAAGACCCCATTCCCAACAATGGGAAAAGACAAAAGCCAGGCCCATGAGCTGAATTATGCAGGCAAGAAAGTAGGGCACCTGTGTGGCATTCTGCAGGATTGGAGCACTATGTTTTCACTTTTATTTTATTTTCCTATAGTTCCTGCCACCAGGAGAAAACTCCAGTCAACCTAAATCCTAAAACATCTACCAGGAAGGTGAGAGACTTTAAAAGGGCAATGGGCACAGTTCTTTTTTGTTTCTTTATTGAAAGGGCCATCCAGAGGTCCTGTAATTCCACATCTTCTGTCGCTTCTCTATTCCCCTGTCCTTTTCTGTTCCCTTTCAAATCCTTTGATGATTTGATCATTAACATTTTGACATGAAATGGAAGGAATGTTCCTTTCAGACATACACACCTTGTGTCTGAGGGATTTCCGCTTTTCACTTCTGATTTCATATTAAAGTAAAGGTAAAGGTTTCCACTTCTATATTAAATTGAAGGATCTGTTTGAGCTGTTGCTTTCCCCCTTGGTCAATCTAGAAATACAGAAATACCCCTGAATTGATTTGTATTTATGCATTTGTCTGAAGACAATGTACACATCTATTCTACCCCGTCTTATTTAATCCACTTTACAGATTTCCCCAAATCAATCTCATTTTTTAAAAAAAGATAGAAGTTTTCAGATGTTATTTCAAAATAAGAGAAATGCTTGCTCTCCTTGATCAGTTTTCTGAGAGTGTGTTTTACATTACACCTGGAGTTCTCAACCTTTTCTATGCAGGGGCCGGGTCATATTCCCTCAGACAGATTCCGGGTGGGTGGGGGGTGGACAGCCATTTTGCCCATTCCTCCACTACATGGCACTTCCTGGTATGGTGGAGGTGGTGATGGGCCACATGAAATGGTGTCATGGGCCACATCCAGCCCATGGGTTGCAAGTTCAGAATGGAGTGTCCCTTTTATGAAGACCTTAGAAAAGAGCTCTTTTTAGCAGTTCCATACTTGGCCTTTAGAAATAATAGAAATTTGAGCGTATTACTATCTGACAGCTCCAAGGAAATGACAGCCGCTGTCGCCAGGTTTGCATGGAAAACAACTTGTATTCGCCGAAATTGTTGTGCTATCTGGTGCACTTTGTCTGGCCTTTGGCTGTAACAATAAAGATTTGATTTGATTTGATTTGAGAATACCTGCATTACACTAACACATCCCATAAATTCTGCCCTGCAAGTAGGTAGTGGAACAGGCATAATACACACCATGGAAGTATGAATCATGCATCTTGTTGCTCTTGGAAAAGAAACATGGGAAATCTTACTGGATTTCTTAGAATTTCCAAGGTCATTGTTTTCCTGGAAAGAATGCCAAGTTGTGTGGGATTCTTATAATTCCTGTGTAAAATGTCATCATTTCTGTACCAGGTTTACTCAGAAAGAGCGAAGAAAATGCCAAAATATGGAGTGTTATTTAAATCCCTGTGCTGGACAGCATCCTTCCTGCACAGGACTCACCAGAAATGCTATTAGGTCACACAGGATTTGGCAGCTTTCTATACAGGGCATGTGTGGGAAACCAGAGGGGGAGGGAGAGAAATGGATTGTGATTTCATTTGGTGATGGAAATTTTGGGAACAAGGGAGAAATCTCATTGGGGAGTCTTGACATGACAGAAAATCACAAGGAATGAGATTTTATTTAATTTTTGAGTTCTCATCACTCTGGTCGAAACAGCCCTTCTAAGGAAAATGATTTTGTATTGAAAGATGTTAAAGAAAGACTGTTCTGGCCTCCTTGTTTCATTGTTAAGCTGGTCCTGGCTAGCCAGATGATTTCTAACTTCCACCTGTGGCAGGGTGAGGGCTTCAAAGGGCGAGAGCCCTGGCCAGAATTCTCCAGACCCGCGCTCGCCAACCTGAAGGGGAGAAGTGCTGCCTACTCGTCCCCGCTGCCAAAGACTTCCACCTGCAGCGAGACGAGGGCTTCAAAGACTGGCTTCGCCTCCCTGCCTCGGGACAAGTTTGGCAGCAACAGCTGCAGCAAGGCACACCCGGAGGACTCTTAGGAGCGCCCCCACTGCCACCGCCAGACCGGCTTTGCCTCTCCACCCTGGGACAGGTTTGGAGGCAGCAACAGTTGTGGCGGGGGGCGCCCTGATGACCTTGCTGTAGTCTCCCCCTTCACCTGTGGTTGGGTGGGAGATTGAGGTTAGTTGAGGATGTTGAGCTTTGCTCCATCAGGACTCATTGAATGATTATAGTATGTTTTCTTGTGGTTATTGTTAATCTACTTAGTATATTGTATATTGTATTGTATTTTGGTTCTTGTATTTTCTAACATTGTTATTTTTGAAATGTGATTTGTAAATGTTTTATGTCATTTATATCGCTTTTTATTATTTACACTGTATCATTATATTGCTTTGTATTATTGTAAACCGCTTTGAGTTCCCTCTATGGGAAGGAAAGCGGTATAGAAATCTAAGCAATAAATAAATAAAATAAATTAGTGCAGCTAGTTATCCTACCTCCTCAATTCCCCTTTTGTGATTGCGGAGAAGAAGACCAAACTATGGACCACATTGTAGTTAAGTGTCCCTTATGCATGTTTAGAAGCACATTGGAGGACTTGCATAATGCCACAGATGAAGCCCTTCAATGGCTTTCAAACCTAGATGTGGAACTCTAGTTAGGAACTTGAGATGGTCAATTTATGCTTACTGTATATATCAGCATTACAGGTAGCGTAGAAAACTGAAATTCATCATATGATAAAAAATAAGCTCCCTTCTTAAGTCTTTGACTCAATTTCCATGTTGCTCCGCTTGTTGCTCGTGCTGGCTCACAAACTACCTGGAATTGGCAGACTACTTACAAAATTATTTAGCTGTTGGCCCAGCTTTCAGCAATAGATTACCACTAATCATTACTCATGAAACATTCACGTTAAACTCCCTATTCACTACTTTTATATTTTCATTCTAGATTGCACGTAACGTGCAAATATCAGATGACTTACTGGATTGATTAGTTTCTGGGATGGAGTGGAACTGCTAGCCCCACCTCCAGAAGCCCACTGCTACTATCCATTAGCTGCTGAATGGTGCTTTTAAGGTGGATTAGATACATTTTGTTCTGGTATTAACCAATGGCAAAAACAGCAGCTGTGAAAGTAAAGCAGAGATACAAATCAGAAAACAATTCAAGTTGAAAGTGCATTGTGTCCTGTCATCTCATGTAAGTATAGGGACCTCAAACAGTGAAGGATGGATTCTAAAGTGTATACAGTACTAATAAAGCCACAGTGATTTAAAATACAAGAATATTAAGAAGATTTCTTCTTCAGCTGTTGTATCCATTCTGGATATTGACTGTCATCATGGCGATAGTCTTCCTGTTCTTAACTCCTTGGAACAGTTTTTCTGAGGACATGCCACACCAGTCTCTCAGGTTCTTCTGCCATATAGTCCGTCTATGTCCAGGGCCTCTCTTCCCAGGGATCTTTCCTTGCAGAGCGAGTTGGAGTATTCTATTCTTTATGTCAGGGGTGACCAAACCTTTTGGGCTGGGGGCCTGATCATGCCCCTGGAACAGCTGGACGGGCCAGACCATGCCTCCAGAACAGGGCGTGTTCGCGCATGCATTGCCATATTTACTTCCTGGCTCATTGTGGATGCTTCTGTGCACATCTACACATGCGTGAGCACAACCACACCAAACCAGGAAGTAAATACAGATGCTTCTGCATATGCGCAAGGACATCCATGCCAAACCAGGAAGTAAATATGGCTATGCATGTGCAAACACGCACATGCGCAGAAGTATCTGTATTTACTTCCTGGTTTGGCAAGGGCATTGCAGGCCTGATGGAATGGCTTCAGGGGCCATATCCAGCCCATAGGCTGTAGTTTTGGTACTCCTGCTTTATGTTGTTCCTCATGATATGGCCAAGGTATTGGAGCTTTCTTTGTTTGATGGTCTTAAGTAGTTCTTGTTGTTTATCCATCCGGAGCAACACTTCTAGATCAGTCTCATGGTCAACCCATGATACCCTTAGCAGACGTCTGTAGACATTTCAAAAGCTTCAATTCTCTTTTCAGATGCTATAGTCAATGACCAAGCTTTTTAAAAGTCAATTTAAATGCATTTTCAAAAGTAACCAGAAAAAATACTAATGTTGGACACGTTGATCCACTGCAGCATAGAACTCCTATGTATGCCATTGCTTCTACGTGAAAAAAATTAACTGAACAAGAAATCCCAACACTTCCCTCTTATGTTAAGTGCACCTTGGCCCTTACAAAGATGATCAACAGATTTTCCCAAATGTATGTGCTCTGCCATACCCCAACTGAGCATCAGTTGATTAATCAGCTAGTCTCGCTGTGTTATTTGTCTGAGGGAAAATTCAATTAATCTTCAGTTAAATTACACAATGCCATTCTGTATCCTTTTTTGGTAAAACAACCTGTAGCTCTATAAGTCTTCATTATGCATTATTTCATCAGCTGCACTGTGTAGCTCTATTGTGAAAAAAAAATGAATTTGGCTTAGAGCCGCAGGCAAGTAATTGAAAATGCTATAATATTTTTTTATTCTTTAAGACGCTGAACAAAGCTAATGTAAGGATCTCTGGAGGCACATCTAGAAGGTTACTATACTCCTGAATTGACATGGAAATAAATTATTCTCGTGAAGAGTGGCAGAACTTTAAAAAAAGGCATCTATGACCACATTTCTTAAGCAAGCTTTTATTGTTATGTGTTTTCATTCCTGGTTTATAGTGAAAGAAATATTCTCTCCCCACACATTGTGATAGTGTTTATCTTCCACGCCTAATTCTTCTGAAGATATTTCTCACAGACAAACATACATTGAGAGCACACATAATCCTTCCTCAGTTATCTGTTCTAAACATATTTGCCACAGTTTAACAGGGCTGGTCTTACCATTGGACAAAGTAGGGTGGTCACCTCAAGCAGCAAAGGTGCAATGGGGTGTGGGTATTTACCTTTAGTAAAGGTAAAGTCTCCCTTGCTCAAAATCCAGTCGTATCTTACTTTAGGAGTTGGTGTTCATCTCCATTTACAGCCAGAGAGCCAACGCTGTCTGCATCTGCAGACATTTCTGTGGTCATGTGGCAGGCATAACCAGATGCTAGAGCTCACAGAGTGCTGTTACCTTTCCCACCAAAGAGGTACCTGTTTATCTACTTGCAATTTCTTGCTTTCAAACTGTTAGATTGGCAGGAGCTGAGATGGAGATGGGAGCTCACTCCATCGCACAGCACTCGGGTCTTGAGCTGCTGACCTGCCAACCTTCCAGTTGTCAAGCTCAGAGTTTTAACCACTAAGCCACCGTGGAACTCGTGGGTCTATTTAGCAGCAATTAAATTGAGCTAATATGTACTTTAGCCAAAGATGAGAAGCTCTGAATACTGTACTCCCTATGAGCTGTTCAAATAGAGAGGGGAAATTTTGCTAAGTGCTGCAAAGCCACCTACTCCCTTCCTATTTGCTACCCTCTGCACCAACCACGTATTCGAGTGGCACCAATCAGCAACTTAGAGCAGGGATTGCGGAGGCTCGGCTCACACACCTTGACCTTACAATTTCACTCTCTTGGTAGACAAGTGAATGAAGGTTTTCACTGAACCATTGATAAATGCTATCTACAATACTGAATTGATCATGCTGCATTTTCCACATCTAGATGCACATTTGTGTCAGGACCAAAACATTGGATTAAACTAGATCATTTTGATCTATCCATCATAGCAGTCTTTTGTACTGACAAGTTATCATTTAGCCTAAAGCAGAGGCCTTTTTTATTGTACAAAGCAGGCAAAATGATGCCTTTGTATCATAACCTCAGTCTAGCATGCAAAACCAGAGACTTATCACAGTTTCCGCTAGCACCACTTCCTAAGCATAGAGACTTGAAATGGAACTGTGGTAGCATAATGTTTATGACACTGAGCTCAATTACCGGAAGTTCAGCAGTTCAAGACCTGAATGCTGCCTATTGGAGTGAGCTCTTATTGTCTGTCCCATCTCCAGTTCAAAAACAAAAATAAATTGCAAGTAGATAAATAGGTACTGCTTCAGTGGTAAAAGTAACAGCATTCTGTGTCCTTTAGCTTCTAGTCATGCCTGACACATGACCATGGAAGCATCTGCAGACTGTGCTGTCTCTTTGGCTGAAAACGGGGATGAGCACTGCCCTTGAGAAACACACATGACTGGCTTTTGAGGAATGGAAACCTTTACTCAAGTGGCTAAGATGCTGACTGGGAGGCAGAAGGCCAGCAGTTCGATTCCCGAGTACTGCAGGACGGAATGAGCTCCCGTCTTTGTCCAAGCTCCTGCCAACCTAGTAGTTCAAAAGCAAGAAATTGCATGTAGATAAATAGGGACCACTTTGTTGGGAAGGTAACAGCATCCCGTGTACTCTGGTGTCTAGTCATGCCTGCCACATGACCACGGAAATGTCTGCAGAAGCAGACAGCGCTGGCTCTTCGGCTTTGAAACAGAGAGGAGCACTGAACCCTAGAGTCAGATACAGCTAGCTTTCGAGCAAGGGAAACCTTTACCTTTACTTGATACTTGGAAATGGATTCAGAAGGGGAGGCAGCCTAATGTCCTGGAATCTAATGAAACAAGGTACAAATAAAATGTTTTTCAAGCCAACAATTCTGATGGAAGAATTGCCTGTTTTCCAAAACTCAGTTTTTCTTCCCTTTTCTTTGTTCTGTTTTTCCTATCTTGTCCTATTATTGGGGGTTCACTCAATGCAAGCAGCATAATCCTGAAGTACATATTTCCCTATTATATATATGTAATCGATCCATAGCCACGTCTGTGTAAGCTCCTTAGTCAACTTGATTTTCGATCATTGACAAAAATCAATCAGCATAACAGGGATAAATTATGGGCTTTCCCCATTCTATCAATGTTTTTGTGTACTGTATGTTTTCCCTGAAAAGCTTGCTGAACAAACTCCCTTTTTTACCCAACATCCTTTCAATGGCACCTTCTCAAGGAAAGCAATGTGAGAGAAATCAATGGCTGTTCTCTAATGGGGTAAATGAGAGCAGAACACATCTGTAAACAGCAGGTGAGGCATTCAATTGGAAAAGCCATCCGATTGCCTCCAGTTTGACTTCAAGGAGATAGCCCATAACTCCATCAACAATACAGTTTGAAAGATTGTTAACAAAGAACTCCTGCAGTTGGAAGATACGGTCATAATGGAATAGCTTTCACCTTCTTATGGCCTTTGATTAGGACTTTATTCTGTCCAGCCTTCCAAAGCTTTGGCTTGCCTGGATTCTTTTGAATTTAACAGGGTGGGTACAAAACTGGCCTTTATCACCCTGCATTGTACAGACTCTGGAGGCTTGTTCCACCTACTTGCTTGTGAATAGTAGCAGCATTGTATCTCTTCTATGCTCCATGTTCAGAAATGCATCATTGACCTTTTCTTCTTCTGAACTGCCTTGCTGATGTTTGGGGAAACTAGGAAGTATTTGATAGAGATATAAATGACACCAAAATAAGAAAAAGCACAGATTTCCTCTCATCACTGTCCTACGAGATGGTGAGATATTTCCCAGCACACTTGATAAACATTCAAGAACATTCAAGAACAGCATTCCTGCAAGTTATGTTATTTGCAAGACTACCATTACTGTGGGTTTATTGCATGGACTTTTAAAAAGAAGTTGGATTGAGCGAGTTGTACCTGACTTTTTGATAAATCAATCGGGAAGTCCTTTTGTGATTTCTCTGTGTGTGTGAACTTTCATTCACAAAAAGAAAAGGCAATAGTTTTCTACCCAATTCTTTGCACAGATCGAGAAAACTTCAACAGGGAGAAAGCTCAAAAAAGTTCACAAACTCTTGGCAGGTTATCTGTCTATGCTCAGATGGCCTATGCTGATGAAGAATTTAATAAGAATCCATCTCATAATCCCGAATGTTTCCCTAATAATTAGAACCCACTGTAGAGGTGTAGCCAGGCATTTGATTAGTTAACAATTAAATCCCCATTAATCTAGTGCTGCCGTCCTGATACCAAGATCCACCTCAGCTCAGACATGTTGCATGGAGCATGATGATGCAGCTAAAATGTCACCTCTGCTTCAAATTCTTCATGTAATTTTTAGGATCACCTGAATTATCTGACCTTCTTCTTTCGAGTCCAGGTCAAACTTTTGCCAAAATGAAGCCACATTTGGCTTTGTCGTTGTCCAAAATTAAATCTTCATTGGTACATGTTTCTGGTAGTGATCGGCAGACCAGTAAATGAGACAGATTCTATATATCTCTACATTCACACCTCATGTTGTTGTCTGCCAGCAGCCCCCCACTTGAGCAAGTTGGTCTTACATTTAGACGCTCTGACCCTCAGCCTATTCGGGGTCCTCCAAGTGACACAGGGTAGGTTGAGTTCCTCAGCCATATCCTCTTTTAATGTTATTCTTTGTCCAGTGAGCTCCTTCCTCCATCTGATAATTTGGTTTTTGCTCTTGTGTACTCTCAAGAATGTTTGTTCTTGCCATAAACCTCTTCCTGGATCTGAGCTGGCGGACTTGTGATGATATTACTGCATTGAGAATATCACAACTTCAGCTCTCCTACATTGATTGCCTATAGCTGGATGGGGGAAATGTATACCAACATAACAAAATGACACAGCCTCAGTGAATCTGGTGGGGATGGCGAAATCTATTATCATATATGGTTCAGAGATCTTGGAATCTAATGAGGAAGTGATCCTACCTAGGGATGAAAAAACCCACAATATCATACCATAATGATGTAGTCATACATATTTGATTGGCTTTGGGGAGATATGCTTACTAAGTCTTATAATTAATCACTTTATTCCTAACAAATGCCACTAGACTTCTGTTAGCAGGGACTGTGGTAGCTCAGTGGTTAAGAAGCTCACCTTGTTGACTGGAAGGTTGGCAAGTTGACAGTTCAAGACCTGAGTGCTGCATGATGGAATGGGCACCTGTCTCTGTCCCAGCCAACCTAGCAGTTCAAAAGCAAGAAATTGCAAGTAGATAAATACTTTGGTGGGGAACATGTCTTGGGGACATGAAAGAAGCCTCATCCAGGGGTCCCCTGAATGGAGTTCCTCCAGCAAAAATCCTTTCAAGCCAGAAAGCTTGCTTGTGTGCTTCTGACATGAGTTTTTAAAAAAACACTTGTTATTTCTGCTGGATCTTAGGTGCACTTGTGAAATCTAGCAGAAAGATAAGAAGGTGATCTCCCCTCTCAACACCACAAAAAACTACTACATATTTTTATCTTCATCTGATCTGTTTTTCTTGCAGCTAGGATGAGGGTTAGGACATTCTATTGTGCCAGCACAACCCTGCCTTTTGTAATAATATTATGGTCTCAATGAGACATGGTTGTGAATTTGAATTGTTGCTAGTCAGCCTGACTGTTTTTGAACGATTTAGCAGGATATAATTTGAATAAATGAAACATTGGGGTTGGCATAACAATTCTTTAGTGCTCCTCCATGGTTAATGGAGCTTAATGGACTCCAAATGAAGGTTATTTCATACCAGTTTGACAGTATTATTTACTGAAAACATTCAGAACCTATTATTTTGTTTTAAAAACACACATACATAAAGTGACTTGCAACCATTAAAATATTAAAGGGATGAACAATCTGTCCAGCTTGATTATGGCAAGGTTATACCTTTTCTGCCCCTCTGTTTACCAGCTGAAATCCTCTTACTCAAATCATCAGTCCATATATTATGATGGTTTCATTGGCTGCTGAAATTAATCTTTAACTGAAAGTTTCTCATCCCCTCCCTTCCAGTTCTGAGTCTCCACAGAGATCCCTTTCAACATGAGAAGCCTCAGGACAAGAGGTGGAAGACTTTAACATCCCAAACTCCCCACTACCACCACCTCTCCCACTCGATTCTACACTGAATGTGGACAGCAAACACACTAAGAATGTAAATCTCACTGCTTTGCACTCTTGGGAAGAAACAGATTGGTGGCAGAGCAATGGGGTTTCCTCTTTTCTCCTTGCAGCAAGCTTTCATTGTGTGAGATACATTTTTCTTGTAGGAAATCTCACCAGATTTCTCAAGAGGCATTCATCCAAAGTCACTCACACATACAATCTTAGCAGTAAATAAAAAAGAAAATTATTGATCCTTGGTGGGACCCACAGCACATGTGTATTATTTCTACTTACACAAAAGGCAGAGTGGTTGCAAGGGATAGATAGCATGTATGGACCTCAGTCTCAGGCTTCCTAGAGCCTAAGTGGTTGGAATGCCCAGAGGAGAGGTTGTCCTCTCTTGTAAACTTAGAGATCACTCACCTTCTCCATTGATGCCATTTAGTGTATGAGAACCAAGACAAAGGAACAGCCGAAGGTCTGGCTTAACACATCTTTATTGCATGGTGGTCAGGGGGAACATGAGGTAATGGCGGCCGAGCAGCTCAATATATACGGTGGTTATACATTTGAATGTGGCTCCACGATAGCCCATTGGCTACCGTTGGCGTGACGTCATTTCTGGTCACGCCCTTCTTGTCCAGGTGAGGTAGTGGCGGGAATCTTCCCGCGCTGTGGTTCTTTGGAGAATTGGGACCTGTGAGCTGGGCGCTCGCTATTGCCACCAGGTGGTCATTAGCTCGCGTCCTAATTGCAATGGGTTACATTGATATATATGTTAAAGGCATAGTATTGAGAACACAAAGCATAGTATCGAGAACACATGATATATATGTTAAAAGGCATAGTATTGAGAACACAACATGCCAGCAGCTCAGTCTTTTTAATTTCCTTTTCCTAAGTACAACTCTTTGGGTGCCTTTTATTAAACTTTTTAATCCCCCACAAAGCCCAGGTGAAACATATAGGATCCATGATGATATTAGTCTGCTCTATGGGCAACACTTGGATCTTTGCTCAAAGTACAATATTAGCATACCATACTCACCACAGATTCACACAGCCAACCTCTCATTTAGTCCTTTTCCCGCACCTTTGTACAAAAACAGTGATCATCTCTACCTTGCTTGAAAGTTAGGCATATCTGAGTCTAGAGTATGATGCTTATCTCCATTTACAGCCAAAGAGCCAACCCTATCTGCATCTGCAGACTTCCATGGTCATGTGGCAGGCATGACTAGATACTGGAACACACAGAACACTGTTACTATCCCACTGAAGTGGTGCCTATTTATCTACTTGCAATTTCTTGCTTTTGAACTGCTAGGTTGGCAGGAGCTGGGACAGAGATGAGATCTCACTCCACCACACAGCACTCAGGTCTCGAACTGCTGACCTGCCGAACTTCCAGTCATCAAGTTCAGTGCCTTAACCACTAAGCCACTGCAGTCCCATGTCCTTAGTACATGGCTCTACTTAGTACTTAGCTCTACTTAGTAGGCATCACAAATATCCAAGTTCTCAAGGGAAAGTACAAGACAATCTAATGAGTCTCAGGAGTTAAAAGAAAAAAAAAGTATTTTGTTAGAATGATCTAATCCAACTAAACTCTTTGCTATCCCCAGAGTAGGCATTGAGGCATAAAAGGAATCATATAAAAATAATTATGACACATCATTGGAGGTAACCGAGCCATGTTGCAGCTACCATTCCCCACCAGCACAAATTAGCTGTGACATTCTCATTTGACTGATAGGAAAATGAGATGAAGAAGCATTTTGATTTGCCCAGAAGTCATCATAGCAGTCCGTCATTGATACCCTGAGCAGAAGGAGTGGAACGTCCTCCTCACATTCAGGTAGTGACTCTCTTTAAGTAGGTTTCCCTTGCTCGAAAGCGAGTCGTATCCAACTCTAGGGTTCAGTGCTCATCTCTGTTTCAAAGCCGAAGAGCCAGCATTGTCTGCTTCTGCAGACGTTTCCATGGTCATGTGACAGGCATGACTAGACACCAGTGTGCATGGAACGCTGTTACCTTCCCACTGAAGTGGTGCCTATTTATCTACTTGCAATTTCTCGCTTTCGAACTGCTAGGTTGGCAGGAGCTTGGACAAAGACGGGAGCTCATTCCAACCTGCAGTACGCGGGAATCGAACTGCTGGCCTTCCGCCTCCTAGTCAGCATCTTAGCCACTTGAGCCACTGCAGTCCCAATATACAAAAACAAAAATCAGCTCTCCCCACCCCCTCCACAACATCAATGCAAACTTGAAAAGTGGACGATCATGTTCCATTCAGTGAATATAACCCTTTAAGGATTCCTGACACACTCTTATCCTCAGAAGAATGAAGAATGAGTATTCCCAGGATCCCAGGGTATTGAAAGGTGGAAGAGCATTCGGATTAGCTCACAGAAGATGAAAGAACAGACAAGACGTATCAGAATGTTGAACAATAATTGTAGGTGGCGGGAAGTGTTTGTTTACTCAGCAATGTTTGGAAAGAATCCCAAGGGTGGTGTCACTATCTGCAGCTCCTTTGCCAAGGATGCTAGGCACAAGTCTGCTTTTTTGTTGTAACTCCTCACATGAATCAAAGGAAAATTACAGAATTAAGACATGCATATGCTGTAAATTAAATCATTTCCCTCTGCAGCTTGTATTATTTATTAGGACACAAGCAAATTCCCTCTGTTCCACTAAGCCTTAAAGCAAAGGTGGATCAAGATTTTTCTGGGTCATTTTCAGAGCATTTCTTAAGGGACGGCTTTCTAGTTGTGGGTAGGACTGAAAATAAAAAGGAAGGGACCATAAATATAAGGATATTTTGCTCAAATTATTTACAGCCAGTAACCAAGACAGGACACCACAACATTTTGGAATGGGGCATTGGTGGTGAACCTATGGCACGCATGCCAGAGGGGGAACTCAGAGCCCTCTCTGTGGGCACATGCACCATCACCCCAGCACAGAGTTTTCCCTACCCCTCTGTCCAGTAGCCCAATGGAAATGCTTCCTCCCTCCCCCCAGCACAAAGTTCACTTCGCCCTTCCGTGACACAGATGGCAGCTGGTTGAGTTTGGGTACTCAGTCTCTAAAAGGTTCACTATCTCTCCAATAAGGAATGGGAAAGCCCATACAAAATCTGGCAAGCCACTAAATGATGGTGTGGTAGGAAGAGAGTGTGGTGATGGGTGTATCTTCAAGGAGTATGTTCTGGACCTCAGGAAAGCCAGACTTAGCTTTACGGCTAGATGTTTGACACCCTTGCCTAAGAGGAAACTAAATATTCTGCTTTTAGTAAGAAATCTATTTGCAGCATATTAACTGGGCTGCAGTGGCTCAGTGGTTAAGATGCTCACTTTGTTAGCTGGAAGGTCGGCAAGTTAGCAGTTCAAGACCCGAGTACTGTATGACAGAATGAGCACTGATATCTGTATCCGGTCCTGCCAACCTAGCAGTTCTAAAACAAGAAATTACAAGTATAAAAATAGGGACCACTTTGGTGGGAGAAGATCTTGGAGACATGAAAGGAGCCTCGTTTGGGCATCCCCTAAGCAGAGTTTCTCCAGCAAAAATCCTTTCAACCCAGAATAATTTCTGACACAAAATTATTATAACTGGAACATATGGATAATAGCACAAGTCACTCAGAGCTGTGATGCAGCCACAAGGAATATAACTTTTTCTGAATCCAACATGCAGCCAGTGTTCTGTAGGCAGGTCCTATTAGGTTCAGCCCCCAGCAGCATCTTCTTTTGAAAGTCAAAGGTTGAGGGTCTACCAAAGATGCCAGCTTGAAGATTTGGAGAACCTCTGGTAGCTGAAGTGGGCAATATTGGACTATAGAGCATACTGATACACTTGATATAAGGTAAATTCTTAAGGCAATATTTCAAAACCTGCCATGAGTTGCAAGTCTAGTAAAAGGTAAAGGTTTCCCTTGCTCGAAAGCCAGTCGTATCCGACTCTAGGGTTCAGTGCTCATCTCTGTTTCCAAGCCGAAGAGCCAGCACTGTCTGCTTCTGCAGACGTTTCCGTGGTCATGTGGAGGGCATGACTAGACACCGGAATGCACAGAATGCTGTTTATCTTCCCACCGACATGGTCCCTATTTATCTACTTACAATGTCTTGCTTTCGAACTGCTAGGTTGGCAGGAGCTGGGACAAAGACAGGAACTCATTCTGTCCTGCAGTACTCAGGAACCGAACTGCTGACCTTCCACCTTCCAGTCAGCGTCTTAGCCACTTGAGCCACTGCAGTCCCTGAGGTTCAAGTCTAGGATTTTTATTTTTATTTTGCTTGAAATCGGGAATGTTCTAGATATTTGCTTTCTCTAAATCATTGTGTCAAAACTTCTGAGTTCTCTCTTTTCCCATTCTACTGAAACTCAGATTTGACCTCTGATGACCCGTGTTTGCACTTCTCCAGCTACCATACCACTACAGTATTTCCTTTCATTTAGACAAAATCCAGGATTCTTGTGAATGGACTGGAATTTTGAAAAAGGGCATATAGACAGAGTGCAGGCTTCCCAGTAACACTGTGTTATCTCCTACTAAAGGACAGATCTGTGTCCTACTCAGTCTTGCTCCCATATTGCCATGGCTGAAGTATAAGTCAGCAGTCAAACAAAACAAAACAAAAGTAGATTTGTACAACCCTATTTAAAAGGTTAGGGGCACAATTGTTAAGATGTTGGTGGTTAAGATTTTGAGCTTGAAGACCGGAAGGTCAGCAGTTTGAGATTGCTGCGTGACAGAGTGAGCTCCTGTCATCTGGTCCCAGCCCCTGCTAACCTAGCGATTTGAAAGCAACAAATTGCAAGTAGATAAATAGGGACCTCTTCAG
Organism: Bradypodion ventrale; assembly: GCA_035047345.1. Lineage (NCBI taxonomy): Eukaryota > Metazoa > Chordata > Lepidosauria > Squamata > Chamaeleonidae > Bradypodion > Bradypodion ventrale. Next base: position 231,140,020 of record JAWDJE010000002.1, on the reverse strand, counting down.
TGGGAAAGGTAGCAGAGTTCTGTTCTGGCATCTAGTTATTCCTGCCACATGGCCCAGGAAATGCCGCTGCGGATGACATCTCTTCCCTCCCAACCTTGTTAGGGGTGGGTGGGGGGCTCAAAAGGACGCCCGCAACCATGGGCTGAAGGACTTCTTCCATGTTTTTGGACTCAGTGAGTGGGTTTAGGTTGTGTTGCTTTATAATGATATGATTTTTGTATTTGTAAGTCGAACAATTAATTGTATTATTGACTTGACTTGATTTTTTGTAAAGTTTATTGTGACTTGTATTATTTATGGTATTTTGCACTGTTATTTCTGTATGTTGTTGTATTTCCCCTCCCCCTCCCCTGCCCCCATACTTATGATTTGCTTTGTATTTATTTGATTGTTTTGTAAACCACTTTGAGTGGTCAGTAGACTAGTAAAGCGGTATATAAGCATACTAAATAATAAATAACTAAAATGTCTGCAAATGCAGACAGCACTGGCTCTTTGCCTGCAAACGGAGATGAGTACCATCTCCTAGAGTCAGGAATGACTGGCTTTCAAGCAAGGGAGAGCTTATCTGAAAGATTGAAAAGGCATCAGAGACTATGGAATATCATGTCTAGAGGGTAGTCCCCTCCAGGACAACACAATGAATAAACAAGAATCATCCCCCTCCCCCAAAATGAAAAAAAAAACACGACCCATTTATGCCCCAAAAAAACATATTGGTGGCATAATTTCCAAAATGAGGATGGGAAATAAAAGATGGTGACTTTCATTCCAAGTCTTTTATTAGAGTACATGGGGTGGTAGCTGAATGAGGAATAAGCATCCTGTAGCCAAAAATATTCATGCTTCCTGGTACAGATGTGCAGCCTACTTATGATATGAGCACACAAGTTAGCAAAGTTCAGATGCCCTTGCCCTGCCCACTTGGTAAGACATGGAAATGTAACCCAAGTGTCAATCATATAGCTGGACAAGCTCCCTTCTAAGCAAAATTAACTTGTTTGCTAATTTGTCTCTAGTTTTTGGCTTTCCACTGGGTTTCTTGATCCCAGTTATGAGCTTCGTTTGTTCTGGTCAGTTGCTTGCTTGCCTTCATCAAGGACAGACACATGCATGAGCATCTGGAGTCTTTCAACCACATGGGTGAGGGAAATAGAACCATTTTACCTTTTTATCCAGCTCACCTGAATTCCCTATGCTAACAAGCCAATGGCATCCAGTCAAGATTTCAACAGCACATGTAGTGAGCAAACATTATTTTTCTTCTTCACTTTTAGACTTTGTCTGAGGGGTTATTAGCTTGGCTGTGATTCCTATCTATAAGTACAAACATGGGAAAAAGCTGAGATGAAGGAGAAGAGATGCTAATATACCATATCTGAAGATTCTTCTTCTTCCAGTACTGTATCCAATACCAAATATTGGCTACCCTCATGGTGATCAGCTGTGAAGATTAGCCAGGGAACAATATAATGCAGTGACCTTTCATCTGCCTTCCGCATTGCAGCATGACACCTGTACCCCTGATCCAGTTCCTCAAGTCACTGTCTGGTCCTGCACTCTTTTGGCACACAGGCCATTGTGGATGAAGCTGCTTCCCTCCATCAAGATGTATTTTGTGGTATTTAATTCACTTGGGAACCATCACCCTTCCCTGTGGACTTTGGCACCCAAGGCCATTAGTCCTCAGGGTTGTCAGGCTAGTTAATTATCCCCTGATGATTGGTGTTGAGTCGCTGGCAATATGGTCTACTCTACTACCATAGCAGGATAACCTGGCCAGACTTGATATCTGAAGATTAGAGAACCTAAATATTTTATACTGAAAATATGAATATTCTTTCCCATAGAGAGTGTATGAAATTATACCTCTGCTTTAGGGAGTACATGGTCATCAGTTTCTCTATCAAGAAACATTATCAGATCCTCATTGTCATCTAAGCCTTGTTTGCTTGTCAAACATGCAAAACATATCCCTCTAGGAACAGAGCACAGACTGTCACATTTTGATGGACATTTCACCAATAAATAATTACATCCTTATCACAGCTTTTCTGCTGCTTCGTATAGTTTAACTTCTAAATTCTTATATATCTACCAGGCTTTTCCTGGGGAATGTTGTTTCAATGCTGTACAGCTAAGCATTAGCTGGTGACTGAGTTGGTATCTACAGTTTCAGCCAATGATTCAGATGACGCTGTTTTACTTCTTGCTTATCTATTTGCTAGGACAGTGATGGTGAATCTTGGCACTCCAGGTGGTCTTGAACTTTAATTCCTAGAAGCCCTGATCAGCAGAAGTGCTGACTTGGGCTTCTGGTTATTGAAGTCCAAGAACTCCACGTCTGCCATCACTGTGCTAAAAATTCTCTGAAACTTCACATAATTTTGTATATACACATCATGCTCAGCACCTGGGATTTCTTGCTTGGAATTAGCAGTGTCTGACTAACTCTGTACCATTTAAATCTCTGGAAAAAAGCTCCATACACAGGCTCTTTAAGGGTAGTAATTTGTGGCTGGCTGTATTTTAAGGCACATCAGCACCATATCGCAGGTTTAATTAAATACGTAGGTGCTTAGAATATACAAGTACCTGCAATGACTCACACCTATTAGAAGCCGCATTCCGCCAGCAAAACAGCTTAAGCCAAAACCCTTGATGCATGCCTCTGTCAAAAGAACAGGATAGTGGAATATAGTAGATAACAAGTATATCTGTTTCTTATCTGGAGTGGAAACCATGTCACGTAACCCACACAATGATCTAAATTAAAGACACACAAATTTATCCTCAGAAAGATGTGTAAATTTCACTACCTAGTAGGGTAGTCATGGAAGCCAACAGTGACAAGTGATGAAAAAATAAAACAAGCCATCTCTTTCTCACACACACACACACACCAAATTAGGATGTGCAACCACACATTTCACAACCTGGAGATAATCAATCCCAATCTGAATGGCCATATCTGCTTTATGTCTGCTGCTTGATTTTATCCTATGGTCAGCTTCTTGCTTTCCCTAAGTAAGTCCTAGAGGGGGAAAGAACATATAGTAGTTGCTAGGCAACCTCAGGAAATTCTCAACTACCTTCACCTAATCTCATTTCAGGAAAAATAATAATTTCCTTGTTAAGGAGATACAGCTAACTTGAAAGGAAGTCAAAATAAGAAAACCAAAACCATCTCACAACTGTCTACAAAAATATGAGGGAAAGCAAAAACTTTATCAAATTGAAAAAATATTTGGGCCTATGTGTTCATACAGTGTCAAGAATTATTGTTAAAATAAAGTTAGCATTAATTTAGACAGTCAAATGCAATCAAGGGCTGTTCTGAATTGAGGCACTATTGCAAGTAGCTCAGGGAGCACTCTTGCAATAGGAAAATGGTGCTTTCGCACCAACCTAATTAGAGGCCTTAAGTGGCACGAAATCCCCTGTAAAAGGGTGTGCTAGTTATGCTAATCCAAGGCCCATCATTGGTAACAGTTTTGGATCCTGCTCTCCATTGGTTACTTTCATATATTCCCTGTACTGATTGGTTAGTTACATTTGTCCAGTGGGTTGCTACCTTGTATCCAATAGTCTCCGCTGGGAAGACACTATATAAGCCCCACGGACAAGCAAGGGTGGGGCCAGACCAGATCTATACTTCCTACACCATACAGGTAGCCTGGGTAGCGCTAAGCCAGGGTCCCTCCATTATGCTACAATTCTCGTAGCTAGTTATTGCCCATTGCCGGGTACAGGTTTGGAGGGAATGACTCCATAGGATTGTATAGCATCTCGGGATGAGGAACACCTTGTAAACTAATCCCTACTGACTGTTATAATAAAGCCTGTTGCTGTTTGTTCATCGTTGTCTTGGACTCGTGCTTATAAGGGCCGGATCTAACAAGGGCAGACCTCTGGATGAGAAAATTCCTGCTGATGTCATTTGACATGTAAGCAACAGCTTGTGAAAGTTCCTTTTCTATAGAACAATTAGATAGTATAGAAACCCTCTCCTCTTTCAATTTGGGACATCCTACTGTTCATTCCGGGATTGCAGTGGTTTAGTGGTTAAGATGCTGAATTTGATGATTGGAAGGTTAGCAGGTCAGCAGTTTGAGACCCAAGTACTGCACAATAGAGTGAACGCCCATCTCTGTCCCAGCTCCTGCCAACCAAGCAATTTGAAAGCAAGAAATTGCAAGTTGATAAATAGGTAATAATTTGGTGGCAAGGTAAACAGTGTTCTGTGCAATCTGGTGTCTAGTCATGCCTGCCACATGTTCATGGAAACATCTGCAGATGCAGACAGCACTGGCTCTTTGGTTATAAACAGAGATGAGCACAATACCCTAGATTTGGATACAACTGGCTTTTGAGCAAGGGAGATCTTTACTGTTAATTTACATTATTACATAAAATTGCTATTATTGCCAAAGTTTCAAGAACTGTTAATCAAGTTATTGAAAGATTGATTGATTGTCACTTTGAGCCTCATGCATGAGACAGTGAATGAGCTATCCTGATTCATGTTGAGAAATGAAAAAGAAAATAATTATTATTGTAGCATGGAGTCAGTTCTGTTTTAAGATGATCCCTTTTGGGATTTTCTAAGTAGAAAGTGCTCAGAGAAGTGGTTTACCTTCTCCTGAGCAACTTGTCAAAAGCCACCATAGGCTGGTTCTTCTTCCAGGAGGTACAGGGGGGTATTGAACTCCCAACCCCTGTCTCTGCCTAATCCACTGAGCTATCCAGCTTGTCTGTGGGGCTTATATAGTGTCTTCCTAGTGAAGGTGTTGTCCTGGAGGCTAAAATACAGAAGCAAATTAAATCACAAAACTGTTAAGTAAATCAGGATACAGCTTTCACAGCTAGATAAAGGTAAAGGTCACCCTTGCTCGAAAGCCAGTTGTATCCAACTCTAGGGTCCAGTGCTAATCTCTGTTTATAGCCAAAGAGCCAGCGCTGTCTACATTTGCAGGCGTTTTTGTGGACATGTGGCAGGCATGACTAGACACCGGAGTGCACGGAACACTGTTTACCTTCCCACCAAAAATAATGTAGTACCAATTTGTCTACTTGCAATTTCTTGCTTTCGAACTGCTAGATTGGCAGGAGCTGGGACAGAGACGGGAGCTCACTCCATCATATAGTAATTGGGAATCAAACTCCAACCTTCCATTCAGCGAGTTCAGCATCTTAACCACTTGAGCCACTGCAGTCCCTTCTCACACATGAACCTATGGCACATGTGCCAGAGGGGGCACTCAGAGCCTCCCCTATGGGTATGCGTGCCATCACCTCAGCAGAGAGTACACCCCAACCCCCTGCCCAGCAGCCCAATGAGAGCACTTCTTCCCTCTCCCCAGTACAAAGTTCACCCTGTCCTTCTGACCAGCATCCAAATGGGAGTGCTACTTCCCTCCCATGTTGCCATGTTGGCACTTTACAATAAATAAGTGAATTTTGCATTGCAGTTTGGGCACTTGGTTTCTAAAAGTAGATCACTGATCTACTCTATTACCATAGCAGGATAAACTGGCTAGACCTGGAGGGGACAAATATTTGCTGCTCTGCCTCAGGCAGAAAAATATCCTGGAGTAATCCAAGATTTAATTTAGACCTTTCACACAGTTGCCTTACATTTGTAGTGGAATCAATGCTTGGAACAGCCCCAAATCAAGGGAGCTCAGGATCAATCAAAATGGTTGAGCTCACCTTTTCTTTGAATGCATACAGTTAACACTCTCAGCCTGGAGGCATACTGTATAAATCACATCAATAACAAACTCATTAAGTTTATGAAAAGGCTCTCTGTTTTCTTTAATCTGGCTTTTAAAACTGGCTTTGCCTTCAATATAATTAATTTTTATTGGCAGTTTTAAAAACATCATTAATATCTTCAAATAAACTTTTTATAGTTTACCTCCATTTTTTATTCCAAATACTGCATTGTATTGTATCTGAGGAGAAAGCAGGCACACAAGGAAAATTATCTATATCATTCCATTTATCATTGTGGAAATTTTACATCTCATTACATTACTTTAGAAGAATGTGCATGTTGCTCTGCCATTGATATTCTGTGTGCATGTTTCTCTTTCATAAACCACCTGGACATCAATGTGTTTAATTTGTGCCCAGCTGACATTTGAGTATCCCTATTTCAGTGCAAACCCCTCATGAAATGAACACTGCATAAGTTCTAAGCCCTCTGTGTTTCATAGAGCAAGTAAGCAGAGCAGGTTCCGTTTTGATTCAGAACCACAATCCCTCAGTCATCTCTGTCACAAGATATATAAGAATATTAGGAAATATGGACTACATCTTTAGAAGAGGTTTCTGATTCCATTGGCTCCTATTTTTGCCTTGGTCACCTTGAACTCTGATCTCCCGGTTCCAATGTACTTAGAGAGCTTCCCATGATAAACAGATGTTCCTCTCATCAGGCTCATCACCCTCCATGCATCTAAGGGAGAGAAATAACAAAAGAGGCAAGATGGACATGGACACTGAAATGTGCTGAGTTATTTCCTCTAGTGTTATGGAATACTGAACTAGACAAAATCACATTCCACACGCTAAGACAGATTTAGGAGTTTTTATTATTAATATTGTTTAGCCAAACAGATTCAGGAACGCTTTACCAAGCTAATAGTCCCTGAATGAATATACATTTTCAGAGCCATCTTTTTATAGCATAGAATTTGGAAATTTCTACACATTACCTCACTATGGGATAAGCCAAGATTATTAATTAACCTTCTGACATTTCATTAAGTTCAGGTTAGAACATTCAGTAACTGTTATTTAGATCATGTCATATAAGGAACATGTCTCATGTCACATCATGTCATGTCACACAAATATTATTTACGGTTCCCTGTCAGCTGTACAAACTGTGCTGAGCTTGTGGACACAAAGCCTTCTGTTTACTTTAGCCTCATCATCAGTTCTATATGATAGGTCAATCTGATCTGTTTAACTTTACAGAGTACTGAGAAATTTTTTTTCTTTTAAACCAGAATTAATATCTTAATTCTTTCACCCCTACTTCCCTGTCCTCTCCAGCAGTCAACCAGCATTTTGTGGTCCCTGAGCATCCTCAATAATCATTGATATTTTCACAAAGATTTCCTCATGGGGGGGGGGAATCATTTGTGCAACCTTTTTGAAACTATAGGGGTTCCTCCGCACCTGTTCCTCCCTTTTTGTGTGGATGGATGTGGTTTGGTTGCATAAGGATTCAAAGTTTTGAAATGAGCTCACTTATGGTGCATCGGATAAACTATCTGCAGAATCTTTACAGAAATACAGTATAGAAACATAGCTAATAAGCACCTTGAAATGCATTACGGTTCATATTATAAGTTTGCTTTCCTACCCACCACTTCATTGGGTGTCCCTTGGGCGTGTTATCAAAGCAATGCTATTCATTGAAGGGGGAGTCTTTCATGCAGGAACAAATGTTTTCTTATTCCATTAGGCTCACAATGGTGGGTGTATAAGGAGAAGGGGGGGCAATGGGCACAGTGGAAGAGAAAACAATTAGGCATCTCTGAGGCCAATCTAGTTTTCAGAGGACAGAGCAACAGAACATCTTTGCTAGGAACTGATGGTCAGAACAGAGGAGAACTGATAGTTCCAGTGGTGGAGGGCAGGGAGAGAAACCACTGAAAACCAGCTAGTGGCAGCAATTATATTGGAAGTTGACACTGGTGGAGTAGTTACCACATATAACTGTAGTGACTCTCACTAACTCACATTAGTATGGCACAGAAGAAAACAATAGAAAACTACTTCTGAATGGTTTTTTTATCTATGATGATGTCACCCAAAGCAAAAGAGGAGACAGTGCTGGAAAATGAGGCCCACATGAGGCATGCACATGTGTGCTTATTGAATGATTTGTAGGAGAAGTTAAGGAACAGAAAAAGTTGTGTGTCATGATTGAGAACCTTGGTAATTCTAGATAAGCATTGTCTGACTGGCACCAGCGGCTCTCCAGAGCTTTTAGAGAAGATACTTTCCTGGCTCCAGCTGGAGACCCTGATATTTTGTGGCTGTCTCCCATCCAAGAACTAACCAGTTCTGCTCAGTAAAGCCTAGTGACTCTGATTATGCACAAATGGCAGATCTGTTCTGAGTTATAGTCTGAATTTTTTGAAGCAACTGTCCAGGGTACTAAACCATATTCCCAAAAACGATTTCAGTACTTTGGATAGCAACTTTAAAGTTCAGACTAAAACTCAGATCATTACTTGATTCACCAACTTCCAGTGGGCTTCACCCTGCTTAGCTGAAAAAAAATTAGACATGTTTTGTTAAAGGATGGTATGGCTGTACAGTCAGTTTCACAGAGAATATAGAGAAGTGCCATATAATTTCACCTGCCTTGTTTTCATATTCTGAAGGCTTATGGGATAGCATTTTCCCCTTGAACAGCTTTGAATATGCTGTTGCCAACACTAGAATTCATTTGTCATCAAAGTCAGCATTCAGAATGCAGGTAAAATGAGCAATGCAAACAGAAAGACCTTCAGGCTTTGATGGAAGGACACAGTTCCTGCGACAAGTATAGGTCTGACCCAAAGCAGCTACCAGTTTTGCCTACACAGTCATTAGCTCCAAAATTTGCATAACATTGTCGTCTGAAAGGCAAAAAGTGTCTTCTTGTCATTATTACATTTTTAATCATGAGGATTTTATAGGTATTGTGTATTTATCTCTTTTAATATTTCAGCTTCCCTAATAGCAGTTTGTCTTTATGATTTAATTAATCAGGCTAGTAAACAGAAGTTCCTCATACTTTGTAAGCAGATTAGATAGCTGGCAAATGTGCATAAACACATCCCCACCAATTCAAACATGTAGAGGTACACCCACTGCTTCTATGATGATGGCTAAATCATATTCTGATATTAAAGTGCTTTAAGGGATTAATAAACGGAGATGGGCTAGGGATTGCAGGCAGAGCAAAAAGAAAAAAGAAAAGGCATACTTCTGCCTCCAGATCTGATTTGCCAAAGTAGCTTCTTGGGAAATTTGAAACTGTAGAATCGCTGCAGGCAAGAAAGACAGATTTTCCAGTATCCATTCCATATGTATATTTTAAAAGGTTCTGATACTAATAATGCATTACAACTTAGCAGCAGCAAACGTGAAGTTTCATGCTTATGTTTTATTAACAGCTGAGGCATTGGTACCTAGTGTTCTTATTGATGCACTTCTTTGGCCTGCCATATAGGTAGTCTCTCAGAGCGCTCTCTCTCTCTCTCTCACACACACACACACACACACCATTTTCAATATATCTTTTGCAATACCACACAGAAAAAAATATTCCAAGTATGTGGTAGTTGTACCCTGATCCAAAACATGTACCGAAACAGTGAGCAGTTTGTTAAATCATGCATTATCATAATCAGCCAAAACAATATTTCAGCTTGTTCTTATTTCTTTAAATTTCTTTCTGAAAAGGAAATAAAAGGCAAGATAAATGGTCAAAGATAATAAGAAGATGGTGTCTCCTAATTCTTCACCTTACAGCAGGGGTTCGCAACCTTTTTAAGCCAGTGGACGGATCATGCCCCCTCAGACTGTTTACAAGGTGGATTGGTGTCCCCCCCAGCTGCTGCTGCCTGGCCCACCCCAAGTCCACCCCACCCAAAAAAGCCCCCCATTCCCACCACCGCTCCCCTGTTTACCAACCTGGAGGAGCTGCATAGTGTGGATGAAAGAAACACACACAGCTGCTGGGAGCAAGAGCATGGGCCAGATGGTTCGGTGCTGTGGGCCGGCTCTGGCCCACAGGCCTTAGATTGAGAATCCCTGCCTTGCAGGATCACACACCATTGGAAATGAGCAGACACATCCTAATTAACTGTTTGTTCATTTGTTTTAAAAAGCAGTTCCTTTTGTGCCACTAAGAGGGCATGGGTCTGTGTGTGTGTCAATTTTGCCTTGCTTTCAGAAACCTCCAGCTCCCCCTGCTTACAAAATTATTAATTTTGTTTTATGTTTTGCACAATAGAGATTCCCCCATCATGTTTCTTTTTTTTGGGGGGGGGGATAGGATGGATGCAACCCAGGTTGAGTCACATGTTTCCTCATGCTTCAGCAAAGAAGCATATCTCTACATATAAAGGTACCATATCAAAAAGCCCTGCCAAGCAACTCTAAAATTCCCCATCCTCCTGCACATGAGAGAAAAGGGCAAGGCCGTTACATCAGTGGCAGCACTAGTAAAAACAAAACAAACATCCTTGTATTTTGCACAAGCTCCCTTTTGTTCTGTCAAAATGAAAGTGTTTCCTTTTCCAAAATGTAAAAATTTTACCACAAAAAAGACTTATATAAAATTCTGGCAGAATGTCTCCAAATGTGGAAAAAAATCGGCAAAACCCTCTCACAATGTACATCTCTGTCCCACAGTGTTATGTTGCAATGGCCCTCTGGGATGTCGGAGTGGCTGGCCGCAAGGAAGACAAATGAAACAATCGTATGGTGCAGTCCAGCCCCGATCTGTCTCGGGTGGACGCATTTATTACCCTGCCTCGAGAGTTATGTGCCTAAGGTGCTCATGACCTCGTCACAGAAGGCTTTTGCATACATGGCATTTCTGATGGTCAGGACAATGCCTGTGCTCAGACATCGCCCTGTAGTTAATAGACAACCCGTAGTTAATTAAGGTCTGGGCTGGCGAAACCCATTGTTTTCGCCCTATCTCGGAGCTCACTTACTTAGCTGTTGACTCGGCATGTTTGCCCAACCTAATCTTCAGCCAGAAGAGGAAGAGCGAGTTTTACCCTGGAGTCATCAACATACTCTGCCTTGCTAAGCACTGTGATATCGCTGTCACATGTCTCATCTAGCTGAGCCACTCTTATGGGCCATGCAGGTCTTGGGGTAACTGGGTTTGGGGTGACCATATCCCTCTCGGGGAGTACCAGTGTTAAGCAACTCACACAGCAGTATGAGTCAGACATGTTAGTGGGAATGTAGTTCCAAGTCCATTGGTTACAAGTAAAAAACCATCCTGTGGGCAGAATAATGTTAGCATACACATAACTGATAGTCTCTGGTTGAGTACAATTCCAAGTCTCTTTCCCAGGGCTCAGGCAATGGTGGTGTGGCCCTTTGGACATGGCGCAGTCAGTCATCCTGGCACAGGGCGTACTCAGGTTTAGGGCCACCCAAGGTGTGTAAAGGGTAACTGCATCAGTGGGCAAAGTCCTTGTTACCTGAGTCCCCCAGTTCGCGTAAGACGTGTATGTGATCTGGTGATGGTGCCCAAACGAGCGCACCCATTCAGTGTCCTCAGCCTGCTCTCCCGGTGTGCAGCAGACTGGGATAAGGCATGTACTCAACAAAGAAGCAGTGTCTCTGGTCTGCTTTAAGCAAAAGACTGACTGGTTGACAAGTCCAGCCAATCTCTCCCAGACGTTGTACTGAAGCTTGGCGGTTAGGTCTCCGCCAGGAGTCAAGTCCCCATAAGAAGCTTGAACACCTCCCCCCATAAGCAAGGAAAGGATCAAGATGACCATCAGTGAATTGTAGGTGATTTGAGCTAACTCTGTGGCCACCATGTTTTGCGGAGTGGGCTCAGTGTTTTGCTCTCTCAGGATGGACATGCCGTCATCACACAGGGTTTTGACCTTTCCCCAGGTTACTCTCAGCTCATCCATCCTGGGCTGCCTCGGCCGGGGCCAACTGCCCCGCCTCCGTCCCATGATCAGGTCTATCTCCTCCATCTGTGAGAGATTGTGAGGAGCTCCAGAGGGATCTCTTGACACTGGGGGAATGGGCAAAACAGTGGCAAATGAGCTTCAACATCAGTAAGTGCAGAGTGATGCATGTTGGGGCAAAAAACCCCAATTACATTTATAAACTGATGGGGTCTGAACTCTTTGCGACAAACCAGGAAAGGGACCTTGGTGTCCTGGTGGACAGCTCAATGAAGATGTCAACCCAGTGTGCCTCAGCAGTGAAAAAAGCAAACTCAATGTTAGGGATCATTAGGAAGGGTATAGAAAATAAGTCAGCAAGTGTCATTTTGCCTCTTTATAAATCTATGGTGAGGCCCCATCTGGAATATTGTGTACAGTTCTGGTCGCCATACCTCCAGAAGGATATTATGGAGTTGGAGAAAGTACAGAGGAGGGCAACCAGAATGATTAGGGGACTGGAACACCTTCCTTACCATCTGAGGCTGCAACGGTTGGGCCTTTTCACTCTTGAACGACGGCGTCTAAGAGGTGACCTGATTGAAGTTTATAAAATCATGCACGGTGTCGACAAAGTAGATAAGGAAAAACTGTTTTCCCTATCGCACAACACTAGAACTAGGGGACACTCCATGAAACTTTTGGGTACTAGTTCTCAAACAAATAAGAGAAAGTACTTTTTGACCCAGAGGATTACTGGTCTATGGAACTCCCTGCCAGAAGAAGTGGTGACAGCTGTCAGACTTGACAGCTTTAAGAAAGGATTAGACAAGTTCATGGAGGACAAGTGTATCAATGGCTATAATTATGGCTACCTAAGGACAACCTCCGGGTTGGAGAGATAGGCAGGATATCTCTCAATGCCATTTCCAGGGAATCCTAAGCAGGTGAAGGCATCTCCTTGGGAATACCCTGAAGGAAATGATGAGCCACTGTGTGAGACAGAATGCTGGACTGGATGGGCTGTGGCCTGTTCCAGCAAGGCTGTTCTTATGTTCTTATGTTCTTATCTCTGGCATCGGGTTCGGGACGGCTCGGTTCCACACCATGCGGTTCGAAATACGGCTTCACAAAGTGGGCCAGAATCCAAATGGTACCTGTAGGAGACATAATTGCTACATACCCTCTCCCCCAGGTTATCAGGGGCGCCGGACCCTTCCAAGAGAGGTCTGGCGGCACTCTGAATCTAACCATGGGGCGTGGGAGAGTTTCCCAGTGACGGAAATGCTTCTCCTACAGAGTGCATTCAGCAAAAATATTTAAGTGATTGTATGTGAATGGAACCTTGTGCAGGCGTTGTTGTGCCTGATCCTGGCTCTTTGGGGGGGACTATCTCCTCCCTTTCTGTTTGTTTTTCAATGTAGGACTTTAGTGTCCAGTTCACCCATTCGACAATGGCTTGTCCTTGGGGATTGTATGGAATGTCAAATGTGTGCTTTATGTCCCAAGTGGCTAGGAATGTGGCTAGCTGTCTGGAACTATAAGCTGGTGCATTGTCAGTCTTCAAGTGGCCTGGTTTATCCATGGCCTTAAAGCATGACAAGAGATGTTGCTCTATATGGGTCACAGTTTCTCCCTTCTGAGCTGTGGCCCAGATGAACTGCGAGAACGTGTCAATGGAGACGTGCATGTACTGCCATCTCCCAAATTGCGGAACGTGTGTAACATCCATTTGCCAAATTTGGTTAGCCTCTGTCCCTCGTAGGTTTACCACCCCCCCCCGAGCCCCCTCCCCCCGGTGTTCCTGCACATTGTGGGCAAGAATGCACGATGCCTTGTGCTTGTGACAATGGCAGGTTAAACTGCCTTGCTAGTGCTTTGGCATTCTCACGGAAGAATGCATGATTCTGGATCAGGGTCATAAAGACGCCCAAGACTAATTTTTGGTGTGCTTCCTTTGCGGCTGCATTGGCCCTGCTATTGCCCTCTGAAATAGGACCAGGCAATTCCTGGTGGCTCCTAATGTGGGTGACATACAAGGCTTCCCTGCAATGCCGCAAATGAAACTGCATGGTTAGGAATAAGCTCAATAAATTCCTGGGCAAATGTTCTTAGGGGAAGTTTCGCTGCTGCTAGCTCTGCTCTTTGCGCTGATTTCTGCAGAAGTGTCAGTAACGTTCTCCAAACCTTCTCCTCAGACCAAGTGAGAACCCCGTATATCTTTCCCCCACCTGTGAATACTGTCTTGGCTCCTTGAAGCGGTGTCAGGAACAACATGCTTTGTAATTTGACCGACTCAGTCTGAAGCGAGACTAGCCTGGGATCCTTTGGCAAGTGATATGCCAAGCACCCTGTAAAACCTTCTAATGCAATCAGGAGGGTGTCCCCGAGTTGCATTAGCTGGCATGTCTGTTCCTTGTTGAAGGGCATGACTATTTTGGCCAAGTCATGGCCCGAGATATCCCTAGCTCTTAACTTCCCTTTATGAATGACTGTGGGTACCAGTTCTTGCAGAGGAGTGATATTCTGGGAGGAGGTATGTGGTAGATATACCCACTCCATGATTTTCGCCCCCCCCCCCAACTGGAGTCTGTGCCTAGAGCTCCGGAGAACATGGTCCCTGTTCTAAGGATATACAGATTTAGCATGGGGGTGAGTGGCCCCTCGCTAAGCCTATCTACCCAGCAGTGGCTGAGAATGTTGTTGACTTCCTAGAGAGTTTGCTTAGCCTCTCTCGGAATTTGAATTCGATCTGCCGGCTGCCTCCCTAAAGTTAGCAGTGAAAAAGTGGCTTTAAGAGATCGGTATCTATCTTAAAATATGGCCTTGCCCAATTTATGTTTCCCAGAATTTGTTGGAGTTCCACTAGCATTACGGAATCCTTAATATGGATCTTAGGCAGCACGGGGCCCACAAAAGATCGGAGTAACCGGTGCCCCAGATAAGAATAGGGTTCGGTTCTCTGCACTTTCTCAGAAGCAATTTCCAAGGTCTTTTCCCCCAATGTACTTTGGAGGTCACAAAATATGTCGCTGCCCAATTTGGGTGCTGCGATCAATATGTCATCCATGAAATGGCAGACTAAGACTTTGGGGTGAAGGTTCCGGAACCTCTCCAATACCCCTTGGATGTAAATTTGGCACAAGGTTGGTGAGTTAAGCATTCCCTGTGGCAAAAATTTCCACACAAAATGTTGGGTTGGTTCCCTATGATTGGTGACTGGCACTGTAAAAGTGAACCTTTCCCTGTCCCTAGGATCTAAAGGGATGGTGTAAAAGCAGTCTTTTAAGTCTATGATCAGGATCTCCCACCCTTCGGGGATCATGTTGGGATTGGGTGTGCCACATTGAAGTGGTCCCATGGGTTGGATGCACTTATTGATCTTCCTTAAATCATGAAGAAGTCGCCATTTTCCGGACTTCTTTTTTTATGACAAAAAACCGTGAATTCCAGGGACTTGTAGATGGTTCTATGTGTCCCGCATCTAGCTGCTGTTTAACGAGCTGCTTTAAAGCCTCTAACTTTTCCCCAACTATTGGCCACTGTTCCACCCATACCGGCTCATCTGTTAACCATTTGAGCGGCAGGGCCATTACCCAAAAGTTAGGGTGGTGCGATACTGCTGCAGAATGTCCCTTCCCCAGAGGTTGACGGGCATGTTCAAAATGTGCGGCCGGATAACCGCTACTCCGTGTGCCCCCGGGATGGTGACTTCTACCCAGTCTCGGCTCCTGTAAGCTTCCTGAACTCCTCCTACCCCCCACACATCTGCAACTGTCTCAATTGCCCACTTGTTGGGCCATAATTTCTTGCTAATTACGGTAACATCTGCTCTGGTGTCGAGCAGACCATCAAAAGGTCTTTTGTTTAAAAATACTTTAATGACTGGTTGCTGTTTCCACTCTATGTTCTGCTCCACTGTCACTATGATGTGGTATCCTCCCACTGCCCTGTCCTCTCTCAGGTGGTTTGCTGACCCGAATCCTGAACTTCCTCTGCTCACTTCCTTGTCCCCACCTGGCAGATGACATGGAACCATGATCAATTGTGCTACTGAATCCCCTTTGCTGACTGTCTGGGATAGGTGTGTCCACAGCTGGACTTGGATGATGCCTGTGTAATCGGAGTCTATGACTCCCGGGACCACGAAGATCCCTTTCTTCCCCGCACTACTTCGAGGCAAGACTAACCCTATGGTGCCTTGGGGCAGTGGGCAGATTGCAAATAACGTCCTCCTGGCATTCTACATCTAACCCTGCACTGCCCTGGGTTTCTGCCTGCGCCTCGGAAATGCTGGGTGTGATGCTGGGTGTGATTACTGGGATATCCGCTCTGGAGCTACCAGCGCGACTGCCGTCTCTATTTGGACCAGGGTGAGAGACACGCCCATGGCCCGTTTCCCAAATTCGGGCAGAGACGAGCCCAATGAAAGCCGTTATGGCATCTTGGGCACTGGGTAGTTGGCATGGTTGGGTGGCTCATGGAAGGGCTGCCTCCCCCCCTTGCGGGGCTGTTTTGACCTGCATTCTTTGCCGAAGTGTCCAGTTTTGCCACAATGGTAGCAAGCTCCCTTAGATCCCTTGGGCTGGTTCCCCCTTGCACTGCCGCTGCCAACAGCCCCATTTTATAGGAGTCTGTCCCAACATCAGCGCAAGCCCTGATCATGTCGGTAAGCATCAGATCTGCCTGCTAATTGCTTCCTCTAATCGGTTGATGAAATCCATGTAGGATTCCTATGCTCCCTGTTTGATGGTAGTGTAATTCTTGGCGCCCTTGCCAGTGGCTGGCATCTTGAGGTATGTCTTGAAGGCAACTTCAGAAGCCAGCTGGAGTGTGGCTGCTGGCAGGATGGACTGCGCCTGGATGGTGTCGAACTGTCCCGAGCCATATAGTTGCTCGGGGATTACTGCACCTCCCATCCGGGCAGCTCTAGCCTGCGCTTCCAGCTGATGCTCACTGTCCCATAAGAGGTACTGGCTGGGGTTCAGCATCATCTGCATCGTGACTTTCCAGTCATGCTTGATGAGCGTGGTGGATTCCCATAGCTGCTGGAGCATGCCCCTGGTGAATCTGCTTTGGAGCCCTGTATCTGTGATGGCTTTGCAGATTTCCGCAAGCAATTTGTATGGGATAGGCGTGTATACCGCCACCTGATCGCCCGTGAGGGCATCTGTCTCTAAGCAGATGAAACATAACCTTGTGAGCTCAGCCAGTTCTTAGGCTGGCAGCTCCCCTCTGCATGCTTCCTCCTCTGCCATAAGCTGGAAGGGACTTTTAAGGACCTGGGAAGCACCTGCGCTTCCTAGGCTTTTGCCCCCTCCCGCGGCTTCTGCAGCCACCACGGAAGGGGAGTCCCCAATGCCCTCATGCCTAAACTGGATGGTCGGGTAGAGACGCACTGGGGCTGATGGTTCTATGTACGCTGGGGGTTTCTCGGTCTGGTCTGGACTAACTGCTGCAACTATCTGCCTATACTTGCTCCAAGCCCCTATGATTTCAGCGGGTGCTCAGGGTTCCTCCTTGAGGCATTTCCCTATCCTGTCCTAAACCTCTGGATCCATCGTTCCTGCTTCTGGGTAGAACAGACAATGCTCCCCCAGATGTACCACCAGGTCTGTCAGAAGGTTCCTCCAGGGCTTCGAGTTCCTCCACCTGAGCCTCTTGCCTGACGGTCAAGTCCCCCCCCCCAAGCGAGCCCCCATTACTACCTGGTTGGGGGATTCCCTCAGATGCGGTTCCTCAGGATGGGTCAAGGTAGTACGGCGGGGTGGGTGATGCACAGGACGACGTCCCTTGGGTTTGGTCAGTGTGTCTGGATTGCGGCTCTGGTCGTGGCCGCAGGCTTCTGCTGCTTGCTCTGCCTCAGTTGTTTCGGGATCACCGTTCTCCCCTGGCTTTGGAGCGCGGTTGCTTCCGAGACGTGGGGTTTGCCGGGTTTGTGGTTTTAAATATTCATGAAAAAAACATGGATATTTTTATCTCAAGCCTGGTATGAATTGATACAATAAGTCAGAGGCTGACAATTAGAGCCAACTTACAATTTGAATTTTTTGATGAAAAAATATTCTATCACTAATGGAGAAGGAAGGTTTCCCATGCATAAGCTTGATATTGATCAAGAAGTCAATATCATTCACTGAATCATAAAACAACAATACTATAAAATTGCTATATAAATAAATGGACACTATGACTCACTGTGATACTTTCTTATTAATGTTATTTTTACCTTTGAGATTCTTTTGCATTAATTTGGACCACTGTGATGATTCTTTTTGTAAAAACCCTTTGCCTTTTGCACTCATTTTCCAGGCAATACGGGGAAATCCCATCAAATTTACTTTTTGGGTAATGCCAAAAGTTTGGTGATCAGCTGCAACCTCTGCATTATTGCAACCCAGAAAACTCAAAAGCCTTTATTTTACCCATGCCTCTGCAGAGTTTTATAAGCGAGCTGAAAATTAGAACCAAAAATTCTGCAAGCCTCAATGTCCCAGTGATTTATTTGATTTGATTTGATTTGTGTTTGCAAAAGAAAATGGTAGAATCTTGATCCCAACAGATCAGACCACATCCATTTTCTTGATTGATGGCAAATAACTGGAAAGTCAAGTTGGAAAAGGCACATATATTAAATCAGACCTGAAGAACTTTATAGGACATGGGTATCACCATAAATAAGAAAACCTGTTCCTTCAGCTTAGATTTGTATATACATTTAAGGCAAGCTTTAAAAAGGAACTGACCTTGTTTTCCTAGCAGAAAATGGGATGTGTGCCCTCTATCAATAGGTCCTCTGTTCAATAGCACAGATTGGCCTATCATTTTTTTTAAAAAAAATGCCAGGAAGGAAGTATATAGAAAATCGAAACTTGCAGCATTCCTGGACAATAGTGAGCCAATTCTGTTTACATTGGTTTAGAATTGGTTCCAAGTGCAACCACACTTGCCCCTTTGAAATGGACTGATGCACATAAGGTTGTGTGAGGTTAGAAGGAGGAGCCATCTGCCATTGGGTGCAATCATCACATCCAAAAGTTATCTCATCTTCAAATTACCTTATTTTCAGTATCACAAAATGTTTCAAGATAGCGACTGGAAGGTCCGGGTTCGATATGCAAGAGCTGCACAATGGGAGACATGAAATTAGGAGCCTCATTCAGGTATCCCCTGCAAAAATCATTTCAACCCAGAGTAATCTCTGACATGAAAATACATACAGCGACAAATTGAAGGTCACCCTTGCTCGAAAGCCAGTCGAATCCAACTCTAGGGTTCAGTGCTAATCTCTGTTTCATAGCCAAAGAGCCAGCGGTGTTTGCATTTGCAGACATTTCCGGGTCACGTGGCAGGCATGACTAGACACTGGAGTGCACGGAAAGCTGTTTCCCTTCCCACCAAAGTGGTCCCTATTTATCTACTTGCAATTTTTTGCTTTCAAACTGTTAGGTTGGCAGAAGTTGAGACAGGTGCTCACTCCATCCTGCAGTATTTGGGTATCAAACTGCTGACCTGCCGCCTTTCTGTCAGTGTGTTAGCCACTTGAGTGGTCAGCAAAAGCCCCAATGATTTTTTTTATCTCTGGAAGAGTAAGAAGGTGCTGTTCATGTTCCCCAAATAGATGCCTGCAAATATTGCCAGCTGTATAATTTATAACCGTTAATCAGAGTTTCATCAAGAGGTAATGATTCATGTGAAGTAGCTTTTGTGTGGGTGTGTGCATCCAGAGCAATTCTGGTCAGACTCTACTTTGATCATGCACACGCTGAAGGGAAATTTTCCATTCTGAGACAGAAAATAACTTCTACAACTTCTGCATAGAAAAAGAAAGTTCCTGCTTAAAGCAAAGGCACCCTCCCACTCCCATGTATTGCAATGTGTTGTTTTCAAGTTCCTTCTAAGAAAAATAACAAATTTTACCACACGTCCCTTTTCATGCAATTCTGT
The DNA here is from genome assembly GCA_035047345.1 of Bradypodion ventrale. Taxonomy (NCBI): domain Eukaryota; kingdom Metazoa; phylum Chordata; class Lepidosauria; order Squamata; family Chamaeleonidae; genus Bradypodion; species Bradypodion ventrale. The sequence continues at coordinate 231,120,413 of JAWDJE010000002.1, read as the reverse complement.
TAGGTCTTCTTTTCTAAATTATGCTTCAAATTACAGGACTCAAATGGAAACAATTAAGAGGGGTTTTCTTAAACAAGGAGAAGGACTGTCATTTAAGGTACTGTGTTTTTTCCCCACAGCAGTTTTTTATACTTAATGCCATGAAGTCTCATTCTTATGTTTGAAGTGGACTTGATCCAGAAAAGTTAATATTAAATAAAGTACTTAGTCTTTAAGGTGCCACAGCATTTTTGTTCTTTTTTGTTTTATTTACTCTCTGATAAGATTTTACACTCTTGTTTACTCTCAAGCTGCTATTGTGGTAAGATCTGTTCAACCAGTTATGTTTATAGTTTGCATTGGGTGCAGTTATACACCTACACCAGGTGACTGCAGAAGAGTCAAGGAGCATGGAAATTATTTTAATAAGGTATCAAAGCATCACAAGTTTCTTTCTTTTTTATTTCCCAGTTGAGAAAAACTAGCTTCTCAGTCTCGTGGTTAGAAAACTAGGTAGTACAGCATTGTAGAGGACAAGCTGAATGAAATCTGAGCAGCTGGGCAAGTGCCATGATGAAGTAGACAGACTTCAAATTGCAAATGGTATTGACTTTCCCATTCGATCCCTTCTAGTCGGCAGACACTGGGCAAACTTGCTTTTAAAAACATTTGACAGAACGAACACTTATCCCGGGGGTTAACCAGAATTTGTAGGCAAAACAGGCAGTTCAGACTATCTGCTCAAAAAATCTCATTGGTGTATTGCAGCATGTTAAAAGGTTAGCATATACATTAGCTGGTATATGGAAATGACCTGAGGTTCTCTTGCAAGATATAATTGGGAGTCCATGAACAAATAGTTTCATCCTTTTTCTCTTTAGAAAAAAGAGAGCTGTATATTCATTCCTTTAAAGTGAAGGACTATGGTGGTTTAGTGGTTAAGATGGTGAACTTGAAAACTAGAAGGTTGGCAGGTCAGCAGTTTGAGACCTGAGTACTGCACAACAGAGTGAGCTGAGCTCCCATCTCTGACCCAGCTCCTACCAACCTAGCATATTTAAAGCAAGAAATTGCAAGCAGACAAATAGATATTATTTTGGTGGGAAGGTAAACAGTATTCTGTGCACTCTGGTGCACATGTCCACAGAAACATCTGCAGACAGACAGCACTGGCTCTTTGGCTATAAATAGAGATGAGCACTGAACCCTAAAGTCAGATACGACTGGCTTTTGAGTAAGGGCAACCTTTACCTTTACCTATTTAATATTCACATTTTAATATTAGAGGTTCCCTTTTTGCAGTAAAATATGAATAACCATGCAATCCTATGCCCATTTTTCTGCATTTCTTGCAAGTGGAGCTGAAGGCAAAGTGGACAGTCACATTCATATTCCAAGGTGACTTAATTTAATTCCCTTGCATATCCATATTAGATTATTTAAAAACACTCACTGGTTTATAAAATGATTACACATAATCTGAGAGGCTCCCTGCCTTCCCCTCCTATCTCTCTTAAATTTAGCTCTATTTCAAAGTCATTCAGGTGCTATTATCTTTTTTCTCCCTCATGACTGTCTGTCTGAAACACTCAAAAGACTGAAAGACAAATGTTACCCAGTCTTTGCTCCACCAGCCCTTGACAGCGCTTTCATAACAATTTCCCCTCAGATTATCGTGACTGGCAAAAGGTGGATGTGTTCTGACATCCGCTGCTCTCTTTTGCTCTACTGGCACTGGCTGCCAAGCCTGGCCTGCGAGTCATATGTCGACCATTTGTCAGCATAAGGAAGCATACTTGTTATTCAGCACAATGCACTGGCTTTCATAGCATTGGTTTTCAAGCTTTCTACCTCCAGGGAAAACTTTCTACCCCAAGTCACCCTTGGTCGCTGAGAAAATGAAATGCATGGGATTCTGGGAGGTTTTCTAAGGTTAGCTCTCCATTTGTGTGGGACACTGGCCAAGCCTGTAGGGCAGTGATGATGAACCTTTTAGAGACCAAGTGCCCAAACTGCAACCCGAAGCCCACTTATTTATTGCAAAGTGCCAACACAGCAGCAGCGGAGGAAGGAAATGCTCCCATTGAGCTGCTGAACAGAGGGGTGGGGTGATCTCTGTCCTGGGGGAGGGAGGAAGCACTCCCATTGGGGCAAACTCTGTGCTGGGGTGACTGCACAGGTGCCCACAGAGAGGGCTTCGAGTGCCACTTCTGGCATGCATGCCATAGGTTCACCACCGCTGCTGTATGGTCTTGTTATTGCTTGACTTCACCATAAACTGGAAAGTGCATGCTGGCAAAAGCGGACACCCATCATTTCCCTGTGGCTGGAAGTTGTGCAGAAGTATCAGGATGGAACCTGCCTTTCAGGAGAGATTGCAAGGAAAGCATGGTGCTTCATGAGGAAATCTAATCTGTCAAGAAGTTGTAAACTACTAAGTTTAGAATGTCGCTACCTAGAAAGCATGATATAAGGACATTCATGCTGCTGCACAAGCAGTGTATTTCCATCATTTATTTATTTTATTTTATTTTTCATGCTTATATACTGCCCACTCAGGTACAACCCAAGTCAGGGCGGTTTACATAGCAGACAGTAAATACATAAAAGACACATGATAAAACAAAGTTAAAAGTTAAAAAACCCACCCCTAAAAGGTGCGCACGAACCAAAGGGACTTTGGGGGAAGGCACACTTCTCTATACCAACCACCCAACGGTATCCCCATCCCCACCCGCACCCCAAACTTGGCCCACCAGCCAGGTCTTTAGTTCCTTCCTAAAGGGCAACAACTCCGTCTGGAGACGCAGTTCCACAGGCAGGAGGTTCCAAAGGGCCAGTGCAGACACGGAGAAGGCCCTCCTCCTTGTGCCAGAGAGGCGAGCCCCCCTGGCTGATGGCACAATTAGAGAGCCCCTCCGGTCCGCTCTGGTTGGACGGACAGACGTCCTTAGGGCGATGCAGTCTCTAAGACCGCATCATCCAGTTTTGTTTGGGATTTTTAAAGGTTCTGTTACCATCATGCTTTGAGCTGTAGTGCTTTAGACTAGAGCAATGGTAGCAGCCTTCAGATATTGTCAGACTATGCATCCCGCCAGCGCAGCCAGTTTTGAGGGAAGTGAATGTATGTTCCTAAGCCCTAATTTAAGGTCCGCAAAGCATGATTTTACTTTTTCTTTGTAATTTTTTTGCAACCATCCTGTTTGGGTGGTTGGAAGTAATAGCCACATGTAACAAACTAGGGTCATGATGGCAAACCTTGGCACTCCAGGTGTTCTTGGACTTCAATTATCAGAAGCCCAAGTCAGCACTCCTGCTGATCAGCGTTTCAAGGAATTAAAGTTCAAAAACAGCTGGAGTGAAAAGGTTTGTCATCACTGGACTAGGGAATGGAACTGGATGAGATGGTCATCATCAGCTGCAACTTGTATCTGATAATTTATTTATTTTATTTATTGTTAAATTTTTATACCGCCCACTCAGCCAAAGCCGACTCCGGGCGGTTCACAACAGTGGGTAAAAACAGATAAAAACAAATAAAACAGATAAAAACCAGCAATAAAAACCCACCCCTTAAAAGAGAGGGGTGCAGGAACTGAAGAAACCATGGGGCAGGCATCCTCCCCTATATTAACCACCCAACGGAAGCCACCCCTCCACCTGCACCCCAGAAGCAGGAAAAATGCCACTGACATGAAGTTGCTTAAGGTGGACCTCAGCTTGCCATGAAGTTACCCACACATTATGATTACAGAGACATATCCTGCAGCACCTATGAAATGAGACATGCAGGATTTAACACTAGGACTGCAATGGACTGCTACAGCCTTGAGAATATGGGCAAGTGCACCTTCACAGCCAGACCATCTGGCAAGGCTTCTTCCACCTCCATGACCGTAGGGAATCAGAGTTCCTCCTCTGCTTATTTTTCCATTGGGTGCATTATGATGGTTTCCAATGGCATTTCCTCCACTAAGGGGACCATCACTCCACCTAAAGTGGCTCATCCGCCTGTAGCCGTTGGCCCCTTTAGGGAGTCAGGTTATTTACCATGGCCCAACACTTGATGTTGAGTCACTGGCTGTACGGTCTACTCCATTATCATAGTGGGATGGCTGGCCAGACACTTTGGATGAGATGGTAGCTTACCTTCATCTACCTAGTAAGTTTGTGGTTCCCAGAATATATGAGAGAGGGAACCTCTTATCTCACAGGGCAACTATATGTAGTGCAAAAATGTCAATCACAAAAGAGTATTGTATTTTGAGGACATATAGTGGCATCACCTATTCTTCCAATAGGCTCTTGAAACAGTTAATTTTTTATCATAATAAGCTAATCTTGCTGGCTGGACAGGGAAGGAAACACTCCCTGAGTTAGCATTTAAGGTCATTTACTCCCCAAAATCTTTGGCCAATGCAGGGCTGCAGAAATATGTGAGGAGAGTCCTTGACAAGTTAATATAAACACAGCGTGAATTATTGTACCATCTTCACCTGCCGAGATGTTTATGCCAACCTATCAACATCAGGTGGCATTAATTAAAATTAGGTGCACGTATGCACCTGACAGTGTGTGGCTTAGAGCCAAGGATGCTGATACAGCACCCTTATTCAGGGGATAAAAGAGGGCAAGCTTGACCACCAGATTGGGAGCAATTTACAGGCCTGGTACCGTTGTTGTATTCCAATCAGCCTGGGGCTCTTCTGCCACTTATTCTGGGCTTCCTGATAACTGAAGGAAGGAAAATCTTGCTTTGTATGCATTGCTTGGTATGCTTTTATTTTTCTCTATGCCATTATTTCTTGTTCTTTATTGATTGCTAATTTGTAGGATAAAACCTCCGCATTAGTAATGTGGTTAGTTAAAGGTAAAGGTTTCCCTTGCTCGAAAGCCAGTCATATCTGACACTATTGTTCAGTGCTCATCCCTGTTTCAAAGCCGAAGAGCCAGCATGGTCTGCTTCTGCAGATGTTTCCGTGGTCATATGGCAGGCATGACTAGACACCAGAGCACACAGAATGCTGTTACCTTCCCACCGAATTGGTCCCTATTTATCTACTTGCAATTTCTTGCTTTCAAACTGCTAGGTTGGCAGGAGCTGGGTCAGAGATGGGAGCTCATTCCGTACTGCAGTACTTGGGAATCGAACTGCTGACCTTCCGCCTCCCAGCCAGCATCTTAGCCACTTGAGCCACTGTAGTCCCTCCAGTAATGTGGTTAAAGTAGTGGATATTTAAAATTTGATGGAGGCTCCTCTGCTGGAAGACATCAAGTCTTCTGTTGATACTTGCTGATGCCTTACATGTCCTGCAGGCATAGATGGCTGATGGGAGCACTATGGAGGCAAACAAAGCTAAAACTAGGCTCAATAACTATGCTGAATCCCCCTACCCATCCAGTCTAAGATGTTTGAAATTTCTTAGAGTTACCCTTTCTTTGGCTTAATTTTGTGCATGCATAATGGTTGGGCCCCTGGTCTCACTCAGCTCCTTCTTTGCCCAACACCTTCCCCAGCCTGTTATGTTTTGGATTTTCTTTTTGTTTACTGTTCTTTTTCTAGCTGATTTTAACCAGTTTTGCAGGCAGATTATTCAGCCAGTATAAGAGGCTTCTGCCCACTCTAACCCTCCAGTCAATGTGTGTTTCACTTATACTGTACCTACCTTGGCAATGATCACTCAATCATAACCCATTCAACTTCCTACCTTCTCTGTAGGTCTAGGTACAAGAGTCCTGCACTACACACTATGCCAGAATAGCAATCTCTAAATGTGTTTTCATCCTATACCTCCAGCTTTGTCAGTACAGTAAAAAGATTTCCAACCCTTTGGTAAATGGAAGCTTGTAGGGAAGGGAGAAAACTTATGACAAAATGGGAATTAAGCTGTCTTAGATAACTAGACACCTGCACCTTTTATTCTCACTGTTTACACGTGAACGCTGCACTCCACTGTCTGATGGTTATATTTAGCTGTGCCTCCCACTCTACGCCCACACACACACCACATCCCTTCACTCTCGGGTCCCAGAGCATTGAACTAAAAGAAGTGGCAATAAGGACTTCCTAATTCTTAGAATAAAAGTGTAACTGCACTTCATGTTCTATTTAATGGCTTGTGTGAACATAAGCTGCAGCATATTTTGATTCACTCTGTTTGTCACTATCTCAGTTCCTGCCAGATGCATTTAAACAGTTGTGGTAAGATCTTGATTCCGCTTAAATATTTGCATTTTCCATACATTTTGTATCATCTTATCATCATAACAATCTGGATATGTTTGAAACTGTTCCACTGCAAGCATAATCAGGAGGAAGGCACTGCATTTCCCCTGAGTCCCATTGTTGCTAGGAAGTAAGTCATTTTGACTCAGAAAGCTAGAAATCTGATTCTTAGTGGTTATTATGGGAAGGAAGCACATAAATTTATTAATGGATTATAAAAAACCAGAAAGGCAAATCAACTGTGCTAAAAAGAAGCTTCTTGAATAATGCCAGCCAAAGGTTCCTTCTGATCATAGAATATGGCAGCTACTGAGATTGGTGCTTCTGGTGGCACAGTGGTTAAACTGCTGTGCTGCAACCAAAAGGTTGTGAGTTCGATCCTGACCAGGGTTCAAAGCTGACTCAGCCTTCCATCCATCCAAGGTCAGTAAAATGTGTAAACAGCATGTTAGAGGCAAAATACTATTGTAATTAACCTGTGAACCACCCAGACAGTGCACTAACCACTATTGGGAGGTGTATGTAAGTGTAATTGCTATTGCTATTTTCCAATCTCATGTAAATGACACTGAAATGTATGACAACCACTGAACCCAAGGTGGGTGGTGGGTGGGGTAGGCAGTGTCTTCATGCCAATATTTTTCTTGTGTCCAGGTGATAGAATACTAGCATGAGAAATAGCCACATATTGATCTTGGTGGAGTTGTATTCCCAGTCTATGGAGAGCACCCCAGGAAGCTAAGAAAACAACTAAATGGAAACAATCCTGTGATTCACTTCTACAATACCATTTTATATGATACATTGAGGGACAGTGTGAAGCAGCATCCAAAGTTGTCAGATGTACCTTTTATGTTTCAGCGACTCTTGCTGCCTTAGCCAAATAGCTTTTAATCACACATGGATGCTGATTGATGGTCACCAATTGACACTGCAAGATCCTAGTGCAGGTTAAGCAAACAGGAAAGGAGGAAACAAAAATGTGCACCCATGGCAAAGTCTGGGAACCTGGAGACAGAGGAGCTAAAGTCTTTCAAATGGGGAAGCAAGCAAAATGCCCACAGTGGCCAAAAATCCCACTCCTGATGGAACCTGGACCTGAAACCACTGGGGAGCAAACAAAGCAGACTGTGTATTTCAAAGTGAACTTACACCTTGATAAGTAACAAAGCACATGGGAAGTTAATTCCATATTAGCTGGGGAGAAAAGAGCTTGTTCACATGCCTGATAGTACTACTGAGATGCATTCTGGCACCTTGTCAATTCCTCACAATCATATGTAGCAAGTTATGCTAACACCAGTTGGATTCTGTCTGCTGGACAATAACTCATCATAGAGCTTTCAAGAGCCTTGTTGCACCCCCTTTCTCAAGAGGTTATTTTCTCTTCTGGGTTCAGCTTCATAACACCCTCCTCTTCTTTGCCAAAGAGTGGCTTTGCCTTCTCAACCATCCTGAACTTCACTAACAAGAAAACCACTGTCACACTTCCCATTTTCAGCATGTCCTGTGCCCTGAGGTCTCCTGCCCATGATTGGGCCTGATCCTGATGACACTTTTCTGTATGGGTCAACACATATCTGTTGACATGACCTGGTCCCTGTCACTATCACCTTCTGATAGCTGGCACTTACCCTGCAAGGAAGTCTCAAACTACCCAACTATGAACTGCAACCTTACACTCTAGGGCAAGGGTTCTCAACCTACAGCCCCAGGCTGGATCCAGCCCACATGGTGCCAAATAATCTAGCCCCCTCTCTCACTCCAACCACTGTTGCCGTAATTGGCCATGAACTCATTTACGGAAGCCATAAATGGCAGGGGGACAACCAGTCCAGCCCCCTCAACTATTTGAGGAAGCATGACCCAGCCCCTGACTTGAAAAGGTTGAGAACCCATGCTCTAGGGCCACTGAATAATAGGCTAAGTGTTCCCTTATACCACCACCCATCATTGCTGTCACCCTCATCCAATATTTGCCTGTAGCAATGGGCTCTGGGTCTTGCTAACTCTTTGTGCAGCACTGCACTATAGACCATGTAACTTGAGAAATTACTGCTGAGCTTCTGCTGGCTGATTCTCCAACTGTCATGCTGCAGTCTGAGAGAGATAGGATTCCTTACTGCAAATACTCTGTATAGAGCCCTGTGAATAAATGAAGGCTAGTGTGTTAATGCCTCAGTTTTTCTTATTCAAGTGCTGCATCCAATTCTGAATATTGGCTACCATCATGGCAATCAGCCATAAAGATTGTTCTGGGAACAAAATGATTCAGTGGTCTTCCATCTGTCTTCTGCATCACCGTGTGACACCCGCACCACTGATTCAGTTCTGTGAGTCACTTTCTGGTCCTAAGCCCATTTGGTACACTAAGTACTCCTCAGCTCCAGGCCAGTATGAATGAAGCTGCTTCCCTCTATCAGGATGGATTTACGTGGGATTTAATCCACTTAGGGTCCATCACCCTTCTCTGTGGACATCGTCACCCAAGACCCATTAGTCTTTGGGATTGTCAGTTTAGTTAACTGCTGCCTGACAATCAGCATTGAGTCACTGGCAGTATGGTCTACTCCAATGGTTCACAACCTTTTTTTGGTCAGGCCCCACCTAAGCATCTCTAAAATAATGATGCCCCATGACATATAATTCTTGTTATTCAAAAAGTGAACTCCTATTCAAGTGGAGGAAGCCTAAAAGTCATTAACTATTAATAACTCATTCTCGAATTGCCCTTTAAAAATCAAATTGTCCCCCTGTGGGGCATGCTGGGAACCACAGGTCTACTCTATTACACTAGCATGATAACCTGACCAGACATCCAATGCTTCTGTTAATGCTATTCAGAAAAAGAATCACCAGCATTTCCCAAGTCGTGTGATGCATCTGATGCCATAAATGTTTACAATACACCTCCCTCTGTGGGAGGGGAAAGGTCATTCCCACCTGCAGAACTATTTTTTAAAAAGAACAGAAGTTCATGGAGACCAGATGTAAGAAGTTGTAATAGTGTTGATAAGGAAAGAGAACCTTATGTTCAGAGGCAGGGTATTTGTGATGGGACTAAACAATGGTAGGAGAAGACAACAGGGCAGGATTGTACTCACATCCTGTGTATGAACTTCCAGGAGAAATCTGAAAGGAGGCACAAAACAATACCTTTATTGGAAAACACACAAATATATCAAACACAATACTAGCTTTTGTGAATCAAGTTCACTTTTTTCAGGCATGTACTGTTTTCCTTTAGACAGTGCACAAAATTTAAAAACAAGAGTTCTCAAAGTTCAAAGCCGATGCCTTTGCCAGACCTTGTTTCTTAGAATTGAGTTTGAAGAAACAGAAAATTGATCAAATGGCTGTTGGTTAGCTATCATCCCTTACTATTCCCACTTGAAACACTGTTTCCAAAATGGCCTATCTGGAAGTTAGGTAAAGGTTTCCCTTGCTCAAAAGCCAGTCATATCCTACTCTCAGGTTCAGTGCTCATTTCTGTTTATAGCCAAAGAGCCAGTGCTGTCTGCATTTGCAGACATTTCCATGGACATGTTACAGGCATGATTAGACACCGGAGTGCATGGAATGCTGTTTACCTTCCCTCCGACGTGGTCCCTGTTTATCTACTTACAATTTCTTGCTTTCAAACTGCTAGGTTGTCAGAAGCTGAGACGGAGATGGAAGATCATTCCATCATGCAGCACTCGGGTCTTGAACTGCTGACCTCATGACTTTCCAGTCGTCAAGTTCAGTGTCTTAACCATTAAGCCACTGCAGTCCTATCTGGGAGTGGGGCATAAGAATGTTCTTGGTTCTCTTTGTTTGAAGAGTAGGGAATGCTACTGAGCTTCCCAAGACTGAGTGGGTGCCATTGTCTTTCGTTGTACCTCCTCTTCTATTAATGCAGCCTGACGTCACCACAGATTTCCATAATATTTACTCACCATAGTAAGAGCTTTGTGTTGTTCATTTTTCTTGGAAAGAGGAAATAAATACTTTGGGGAGAAAATGACCAGGAAAAATATATGCTGGTTTGACAATAGAATATATTCAGATTTTTTTTATTGTGACATTTTATTTCCTTACCTTTCATAGGAAAGATTGAAACCATCTGATGTGTTAGCTGATATTTAAAGATCTTATACAATTAAGCATAAATCTAATATTATCTATTTTACGTGTTATTAATTCTTTAGTACCAGTCAAAAATTACACTAGTGCACCATCCCATAGTTCTTAGAGCTATGTCTCTAGGTACTTCTCAAGGTAATTATACAAGTTTGGACTAATTAACTCCATTTCTGTTTAGAAAAAAAATAAATACTGGTTGTTAGCCTGAAATTTCTTTAGTTCTGCTCACACTACTGCTTAGCAGGTATCAACCCCATCCATCAGTTTCTGAATATTTTTAGGTGTCTGGGGGCTCTGCAAAAAGCTTCTTTTAGCGGTTAGGGAAGTCTGGAGGGGAAAAATAGACAGAAAGGTATGGAATACAAACAACAAAGCCAGGAGAAAAATTACAGATTGGATTTCTCAGACACTGAGAATACAAACTCCTTTTCAGTCTGTGTTAATGAGAGAATTGCAGTTTGTTTTTCTTTTTAGTTTTGAAATGTGTTGGTAGCATTCCCCTCTCTTCTGCCATCTTGTGACTGAAGATAGTACTCCAAACTACAGGCAAAACATAATTACTCAACATTGGTTAACCAGTTTAAATGCAAAAAAAAAACCTGTGGTGTACATCCTAATGCCTTTTAGGTTTTGTTTCTGTGAAAAATGTTCAGGGTGAGAAAATAGTAGAGGAGAACAACAGTAACTCCATCCTCATTACCAACAACAGCAACAGCAGCAACAGCAGCAACTATATTGAATGAAGAAGAAACATAAGGAGAAAGGAATCATACTTTCCCAAAGACAACAAAGAAACAAAAAGGTGTATTGGGTTAAACTACAAAGCTCACATCAAATGCCACAAAAGAAAAATAATACAATCCTGACAGAGAGGGCTGCGATACTAGTGTAATGTAATGATATGCACACAGACAAGCAAACAGTGAACTTAAGGGTGGGTGGGAAAGAAACTGAAGTGAAATAAATGATTTATTTTTCCTAACAAGGGGACTAGATGATGGGTTGACTACTTGAATCCTGCACAATGAAAATGTGTACACAACACACACGTAGAAAGCAAAAGCAATAGCAAAGATAAGGGAACATCATGAATAATATAAATGCCTTTCAGTTCTCAGTCTGAGTGAAAGACTGATTTAATATTTCAGAGGGAGAAAGAAAGGATTTTCAAATCATTAACCATGAAAACCTGAAGATGCCCTCCAACCTGGCACAGAAGCATACAGTAGCTTCAGGATTCTGACTAGCTGGTTAATGTCACTTGTTACTTGCTCTGCTTCCTATGCTGGAGTGTGCTTGGTGCTCCCGCCACGACAGCCAGCTGCTACTCGTATCGAAGCATACATTTTTCCTGGAAGTCATTTCCTCAGTTAATGGATGTGTTTCTTGTGACTCAATAAACCGATCCAGGCATGAAACATGCAACCACACACATTACACTGAATAGATGGTGGAGGGTTTGACAAAGCTTTCATGTTTGTCGCTTAGCCTCTTCATGTCTGCGGTGTTCCCCTTTGAAGTGATCTGTAGCAGCAGAGATGGTTTGGCACCAAATTGGGCGATCTACAGCCACTGCTTCCTAAGTTTGTGGGTTTATACCTGACACCTTCATGGTTTGTTTCAGCTGATCCATGTAATGCTTCAAAGGAGCTGCATGAGGTCTTGTACCATAGCTCAGGTCCAGTTTGGTGCCGTACCATGGGAGAAATATCATAATGCATATTTGTGTCATAATGGATGTGATGTGAAGGCTAACCTTTCTATCTTGTTCTTCTGGCTTTATTGGTTAAGGAAGACTTTGGGTATTGATTGCAATGAGGCTGGATAGAAATACGTGTTTGTCCCATTTGATCACCACACGTGGTTTTTGTTCACTTATCATATACTGATCGATTTGGAGGAACATGGGATAAATGACCTACTTGGCACATCATTTAAGATGGGGTGGGGGGTCTCAGCAGCAACCACATCTGGCAGGAAGGGCAGTGGACATCATTACTTGAAGAAATGGAGGTTCCTTTATTTTACAAGCTGGCACACTGAAAGTCCTGAGGCCTGGGGAAATTGCCACAGAGTCTTCATACTGGCTGGCAAGCATCAAGTTGAAGGCTATTAGCATGGATGGCATTTTGTAGCACTGTAAGAGGAAATGTGCAGCCTAGCCTCATGCCAAGAAAGCCTTGGTACAGATCTTTTGTAAACAGGTATAAAAGTTTTGTAGTTCTGGTTCATCCCAACACATGTTTCTTGACTATTTTCCTCCAGTGAGTGCACAGCAAAGCAATGGAAACAAGGAAAACAGCTATCTCTTTCACAACCTCTTTTTAAAAGTGATTGGAATCCCTGGCAATGCATGCCTGATTATTAGAAGACAGACCTGTAATGTATTCAATCTTAAAGCCCTCTTCTATGTTGGATTGGGGCCGTGAAGCGGCCCCTTGGGTCCCGGAGGAGACTGGTCGAGGAACGACACGAGACAAGATGGAGCGAAGACCAGTGGTTTATTGAGGGAAAAGCATCATCATATATAGGAATTCAAGGCAGCGTGTGATAGAATCGTCATCTGACAGAAAATCACATCACCCATTTACCCGGGTTAATTGGGAACTTCTCTTGGGGAAGTTGATTAACTAAGGCAAATACTGACAGGGGGAAACCATTGTTCCTGGCTTGCTCAAGAGTAAACATGGCCACTATTTGCACTAAAGCTTGGGCTCATCTGCAAGTGAGTAATTGCCTAATGCCTAACGGGAGTTAGTGATTTAGCTTCCCTCAGCAGAACTGCCGGTCAGGTCAGATGCGGGTGAATCAATCCTATGACTATTAATCTGCCCCCCAATTTCTGTGCCCGCAGAGCCCAGTGAGCAGGAGCTTTCTCGACCGGTGTGGCCTCTGCCAGGGGCCGTTTATGCCAATTGGGCTCGCGGAGACCGCACTTCTACACTGAGCATTTTCAGAGAAATGAAACCAAAAAAAATTCTGCCTTCCAAACAGACCCTTTGCAATCCCTAAAGCTCTAACAGGGCTTCAAGGTCTACTCTGGTTGCTTCAAAGGGAAGCCTTAAGAACATAAGAACAGCCTTGCTGGAACAGGCCACAGCCCATCCAGTCCAGCATTCTGTCTCACACAGTGGCTCACCATTTGCTTCAGGGTATTATTCCCAAGCAGATGCCTTCACCTGCTTAGGATTCCCTGGAAATGGCATTGAGAGATATTCTGCATAACTCTCCAACCCGGAGGTTGTCCTTAGGTATCCATAATTATAGCCATTGATACCCTTGTCCTCCATGAACTTGTCTAATCCTTTCTTAAAGCTGTCGAGACTGACAGCTATCACCACTTCTTCTGGCAGGGAGTTCCATAGACCAGTGATCCTCTGGGTGAAAAAGTACTTTCTCTTATTTGTTTGAGAACTAGTACCCAAAGGTTTCATGGAGTGCCCCCTAGTTCTAGTGTTATACAATAGGGAAAACAGTTTTTCCTTATCTACTTTGTCCACACCGTGCATGATTTTATAAACTTCTATCAGGTCACCTCTTAGACGCCGTCGTTCAAGAGTGAAGAGGCCCAACCATTGCAGCCTCAGATGGTAAGGAAGGTGTTCCAGTCCCCTAATCATCCTGGTTCCCCTCCTCTGCACTTTTTCCAATTCCATAATATCCTTCTGGAGGTATGGCGACCAGCACAGTACACAGTATTCCAGATGGGGCCTCACCATAGCTTTATAAAGAGGCAAAATGACACTTGCTGACTTATTTTCTATACCCTTCCTAATGATCCCTAGCATTGAGTTAGTTTTTTTTTCTGCTGAGGCACACTGGGTTGACACCTTCATTGAGTTGTCCACCAGGACAGCAAGGTCCCTTTCCTGGTTTGTCGCAGAGAATTCAGACCCCATCAGTTTATAAATGTAATTGGGTTTTTTTGCCCCAGCCTGCATCACTCTGCACTTACTAATGTTGAAGCTCATTTGCAATTGTTTTGCCAACTCCACCAGTGTCAAGAGATCCCTCTGGAGCTCCTCACATTCTCCTCACATTCAGTTTTCACTACCCTGTATAATTTAGTGTCGTCAGCAAATTTGGCTACCTTGCTTTTTACTCCTACCTCTAGATCATTTATAAAGAGGTTGAAAAGCAGTTGTCCCAGTACTGAACCTTGGGGGACCCCACTCTTTACTTTCCTCCACTTGGAGAAGTGTCCATTTAGTGCTACCCTCTGTTTCCTGTTCCTTAGCCAGTTGCTGATCCAGGACAAAACCTGTCCCTTTATTCCATGACTGGTAAGTTTATTCACGAGCCTTTAGTGTGGGACCTTGTCAAAAGCCTTCTGATAGTCCAGATAAACAATATCAACTGGATCCCCCTTATCCACATGCTTGTTGACACTCTCAAAAAAATCCAACGGATTAGTGAGGCATGATTTGCCCTTGCAAAATCCATCTTGGCTCTCCTTTAGCAGCACCTTCTCTTATATGTGCCTATTAATTCTATCTTTTAGGATAACTTTACCTGAGACACATGTCAAACTGACCGGTCGGTAATTTCCTGGATCACCCCTGGATCCTTTTTTGATCACCATCTGGTCCTGGTGATTTGTTAGCATTTAGTTTAACAAGACATGCAAGGACCTCCTCCCTGGTTATTTCTATCTGGCTTAATTCTTCAGTTTCCCTCCCTACGAAGATAGGCTCTGTTTTGGGCATGTGGTCTCTGTCTTCGTCAGTGAATACTGAAGCAAAGATTTCATTGAGTCTCTCTGCAATCTCTGTTTCCTCTTTAATAACCCCTTGCCTTCCATTGTCATCTAACGGTCCAATGGCCTTCCTAGTTGGGTTCTTACTTCTAATGTACTTAAATAAGTCTTTGTTGTTTTTCTGAGTGTTTTTAGCTACATGCTCCTCAAAGTCTTGCTTTCCTTTCCTGATTGTTGCCTTGCATTTGTTCTGCCTTCTTCACCAGTAGTAGCAGTCAAATGGAGCCAGATTAGGTTCAGCCTTGATTCAGATGCATAGCTTCTTACAAAATACTAGCTGTTACAGTCACACCTTATATTATCTATATAACTAAAATCAAGGTCCAGCGCTGTATGTTCCTTATACAAATCCACACTCCTGCACCGATCGCACTGATACTCGGCAAACACGTACCTTGGGTGGAAGAGACAGTCAGTGCAGGGGTGAAAAGCCCCATGGGGAGGGGTTCACCCCCTAAATCAATCTGCAAAGGGGATGCCCCCACCAACAGGAGAAAAAGCAAGGGGAAAAAGCCAACCAGGGGGATTGTGATGTCATCGCTATAGCTCAACCAATTCCCAGCTGACCAGATCTGGGGCTCCGTGACAACACAGGGCTCCCTAATACAAACCAACACCCCTGCACCAATTATGCTGAAAACTGTATGCACGCCTACCTTCAATGACTGGTGTGGCCAGCATGGGTAACCGGCAGCCCGCCTTGGGGTCCTTGCCCCCCAAAAGGGGCTGCAACACCCACTCCCCGGCTGACAGAAATGGCCACAAGAATCCATGCATGCACCTAACCCTGCCTGGCATTCCAGTCTGTGGCACATGCGTGAAATTCCACACATGTGCCAAAGTCTGCCCGGCATTCTAGGTGGTGCACGACCTAGCCGCCAGTACGGATGGTGGCAATTACAGCCATTATGACTACCCCAGCGATTACTGTTGGTGGGCGGCCACCGCGGCATGGCTCCTCTGCACTCCTGAGGCATGCTGTGGGGGGAGGGAGAACCCACAGCTGGGGTGTGGGCAGAGGATGGGACCAGGCCACCACCTTCCGCAGGCCTCCGCCCCCCCATGGGTCCTCTGATCACCCACCCAAATGGAGTCTCACTTCCGCCTGACACAACCCACTGGAGGATGGAGGGGCCAGGCTATAATGGATACCCACTGACTAGTGCTGGGGAGGCCAGCGGTGGCAGCCAGAGTCAGGCTGAGATGGCACCTAATGGCAGAGCTGAGAGAGCGGCTGTGACGACAGCTGACAAAAAGGTAAGGCACCTGGGGTGGGGAGAGGGGGGCAAGCCTGGGTCTCTCCTTGGCCCGGGTAGGGTACCCGAAGGCAACACTGGGTCCTCTGCTAGTAAGGTCTATAGTTCCCAGCTTCCTCATATGCTGAGAACATACTAAAAGAGAGTGCTCTGAACAAGTAGAACTCCTAGATGTTGTCTAAAAAGGCACATACATTGGCGGAGAGTTGAACTTCCCCAGTGCCTAATACGTTTGGATGTGGATGCCATAAAAAAGGGGCAGAACTACCACCTCTCAACAAAAGTCCAAAAGCTGTGGTCCTAATC
Source organism: Bradypodion ventrale (assembly GCA_035047345.1). Taxonomy (NCBI): domain Eukaryota; kingdom Metazoa; phylum Chordata; class Lepidosauria; order Squamata; family Chamaeleonidae; genus Bradypodion; species Bradypodion ventrale. The sequence goes on along the minus strand of JAWDJE010000002.1, from coordinate 231,103,765 downwards.
CCTGATGTAAGTATTGAGGCCTAAGTGGCAGAAAGTACTTAGTTCTCTCATAGTTATATATGGTATTATTAAAGGAATGTTATTTGAAGAACTAAATTTCTGAATATCTTCTGAATATCTTCTGGAGGAATATTTTCTACCAGACCAAAACCAGGAATTAATTTCCAATAACACTACTAATCATTTCATTTGCTGAAGCTGAGAGTAGGGTCAGCTACAGTAGGGGATATCCACCATGTACTGTAACTTACACCATGTCTACTGATGGCTAAGATGGATAGGAATTCCAGTCCAGCAACATCTAAAGGACCACACATCCCCCACCCCTTTTTTCAAAGCACAGCTTACCTCTCAAGAAACACATAGCATCCATATACATCGGTCACTTGCCCTGTAAAACGTCTTTCTTCAAAGCTGTTCAAGCTCGGTGAGTCAGCATGCCCTATCTGTAAAGGCATCATAATTATGAAACACAAATACTGACTGCTCAGGCATGGGAGAAGAGTCTGTACTACAGATGGTGTAAAATCTGTCAGCTTGAGCACATTTCTCTTTGTATTTTAACACTTTTCCACATTTTTTTTATTTCTCCATAGCTAAAAAAAGTGCATGTGTTTAGGAAAGCTGCACAGTGAAAAGTATAGACTGGAGGCAAGAAAAATGAATATTAGAGGAAATTAAATACTCAGAGAATATTAGAGGTAATTGAAGACAAAAATGCATATGAATTTCTGCGCATAGAAATACCCTTATGACTTGATGCTAATTTTTAAAGAAAAATGTCAAAATGATGTGGAACTGGGAAAGAATGAACATATGCTTAAAATACATGAGCATTACCAAAGCAAAACAGGCATTATTGTCCATCAGCTAACATATGCCAAAAGATATACTTTTAAAGCAGTTTGAAGACGTTTATTTCCTTATGAGTTAAAAATTTTCAGCCGAAAATGTTTTCATTGTGGTAGTACAAGAAAATAGCCTTGCGGAACAGTCTAATGCAGTTGTGAGCAGACCTGATGTACTGGAGTGTCATGTGACCAAGTCAGGTGTCAGCTGATCTACCAAGACCCACACACACATCATCTGAAAATGTGGCCCACAGATGCATCATGAGTACCTATGGTTTAAGACTCAGTGAGGCATATGCAAAGAGGAAAACATGACTGCAACAATCATTGGATCAGGAAGTGCTGGCCTTTCAGCCAAACGAATCAAGTCATGAAAGAAGGGAAATTCCAGGTGTTCTTGGTCTTCAGTTACCAAAAGTCCAAATCATCCACTGCATTACCATCAGTTTAGGAAAGTGGTAAACTTTAGGTAAAGCTCCTATTAGCTAGGTTACTTACTTGCTTCCTCCCAAAAACACACACCTGCTGAGCAAAGCAAACTGTTCTTTGCCAAGCTCTTGCCTTTCCATAGAGCCATCTTTCATCAACCAGGAAGAGCCATTAAAACATCAAATAAAGTGGGTGGGGGACTGTGGAGCAAGGGGAGGACCTAGCTAATCAAAGCCCACACAAGAGTTGGTCAATAACCCTATATTTGCAGACACCCAACTCTAAGTATAATGAAGACTCAGTGGGATTACCAAAAGGGGGGAAATATGGCTGGTCTAGTTAGAAGCATAATCCTCTCCCTTTGCCATGCTAGTCTCTATGGAGTTCCAAGATGAGATGTTTGCTTTGCTTGGTGTTTCAGAAATCAGTCTTTTTCTACTTCAGTACAGTGGTACCTCATACAACAATTTTAATCCATTCCATGGGGCTCGTTGTTGTACGAAACAATTGCTATATGATGCATGCATCGTATAGTGATTTTCCCTATGAGATGCATCGTACTACATTTTTTTTTGCTAAGTGGTTTTTCCCATTGAAAAATTGTTGTAAGATTTTTTTCCATACTGAAAATTGTTATGCGGGATAACATTTTTTCAAAACCTTATTATTATTATTATTATTATTATTATTATTATTATTATTATTATTATTATTATTATTATTATTATTATTATTATTATTATTATTATTATTATTATTATTATTATTATTATTAATTTGGACTTGTATGCCACCCACTCGTAGATGTTATGCAATTTTGTTGCTATACGGGGCAATTGTTGTTTGAGGTTCCACTGTACTTCCTTATTTTGTTTCATTTTTTTCCCCTGATTCATTCCTGGCCACAAGGTCCCGCCCCCCCCCGCCCCCTAGATTTCATCATCTTAAACCTCATAATGCCAGAGCAAACCTGAATGATTTTTAGGGTTACATTAACCAACGTGAAAGTGACTGTTGGCTTCTTGAACCACCCTGAAGTTGATTCAGAAATGCACAAATATCTACCCCATTTAAATATTTTTGTCTACAGCTGGTTCACATTTACACTTCAAACTGATCTGTGTAGTGCAGACAAGCCTATTATGACAATTCAGTGGACACTGATTCTGATTGATTACTGCACAACAAAAGAGGCAGAACCAGAGATCTTTTCAAAAAAATCGGGGAAATCAAGGGAACATTTAAAGCAAAAATGACCATGATAAGGGACAAAGACGGAAAGGAGCTAGCTGATGCAGAAGAAATTAAGAAAAGATGGAAAGAGTACACAGAAGAACTCTACAAAAAGGACCTCAACACCCCTGATAATCACAATGATGAAGAAATTGAACTTGAGCCAGACATCCTGGAGAGCGAAGTCATAAAGGCCCTAAAGAGCACTGCAAACAACAAAGCTAGTGGAGATGATGGTATCCCAGTTGAATTTTTCAAAGCTCTAAAAGATGATGGCGTCAAATTACTGCATTCAATATGCCAGCAGATTTGGAAAACAAAAGAGTGGCCACAGGATTGGAAAAGATCAGTATATGTTCCAATCCCAAAAAAGGGCAATGCCAAAGAGTGTTCAAATTATCGAACAATTTAATTTAATTTAATTTAATTTAATTTAATTTAATTTAATTTAATATATGCCGCCCACTCAGGCAGAACCCGACTCAGGGCGGCATTAAAAGTTCTAAAAACACATAAAAACACTTTAAAAGACCCATATCCCACCCACCCACTATCAAAAGAAGAAGAGAGAGTTCTTAATTGTTTACATAAGCCAGCAGGTGGGGACCGTGTTCCCATTCGGGCCCCACACCTGCTCTGCCAGCCAGGTCTTCAATCCTTTCCTGAAGAGCAGCAATTCTCTTTGAAGTCTTAGATCTGTTGGCAGGAGGTTCCAGAGAGTTGGTGCGGACACGGAGAAGGCCTTCCTTCGGGTGCTGGACAGATGTGCACCCCTAGTTGATGGCACTATTAGAGAGCCCCTCCGGTCCGCTCTGGTTGGACGGCCAGACACTCTTGGGACGATGCGGTCTCTAAGGTATCCTGGCCTACTGCCATATAGGGCTTTAAAGGTCAAAACCAGCACCTTGAATTGCACCCGGAGACAAACTGGTAACCAGTGCAGCTCCCGAAGTAGCGGTGAGGCATGGGCATATCGCCCACATCCCATCACCACCCGGGCTGCGCATTCTGGACCAGCTGCAGCCTCCGAATGGTCGTCAAGGGCAGCCCCATGTAGAGCGCATTACAATAATCTAGTTGGGAAGTGACCAGAGCGTGGGTGACCATAAGCAAGGAGCCCCGGTCCAATTGCACTCATCCCACACACCAGCAAGGTGATGCTCAAGATAATACAGGATAGACTTCAGCAGCATGTGGAGAGAGAACTACCAGAGGTGCAGGCTGGTTTCAGAAAAGGCAGGGGGACCAGAGACCACATTGCCAACATACGTTGGATCATGGAGAAAACAAAGGAATACCAGAAACAAGTTTATTTTTGTTTTATTGACTACACTAAGGCATTTGACTGTGTGGACCACAACAAAATGTGGCAAGTAATTAAAGAGATGGGAATACCAGAGCACCTCATATGCCTGAGAAATCTGTACATGAAACAATAAGCAACAGTTAGGACAGAACACAGAATGACAGAGTGGTTTGGAATAGGAAAAGGAGTAAGACAAGGCTGCATTTTGTCACCCTGCTTATTCAACTTATACACAGAGCACATAATGCGCAATGCAGGGATGGAGGAATCAAAATATGGGATTAAAATTGCTGGGAGAAACAACAACAATCTGAGATATGCAGACAATACCACATTAATGGCAGAAAGTGAGGAAGACCTAAAGAATTGATTGGGCTGAAAGAGGAGAGTGCAAAAGCTGGCCTGAGGCTCAATATCAAGAAAACCAAGATAATGGCAACAGGTCCGATCAGTTCCTGGAAAATAGATGGGGAAGAAGTAGAAGCAGTGACAGATTTTACATTCTTAGGATCAAAGATCACTGCAGATGGCGACTGTAGCCATGAAATAAAAAGGTGGCTGATCCTTGGGAGACAAGCTATGAAAAACCTGGGTAACATAGTGATAAGCAGAGACATCACATTGCAAACAAAAATTAGAATAGTCAAAGCAATGGTATTCCCAGTGGTAATGTATGGATGCGAGAGCTGGACAATTAGGAAGGCTGAACGCAGAAGAATAGATGCCTTTGAAATGTGGTGTTGGAGGAGAGTTTTGAGAGTCCCCTGGACAGCAAGGAGAACAAATAGGTCAATCTTAGAAGAAATCAACCCTGACTGCTCATTGGAAGGTCAAATAGTAAAGACGAAGCTAAAGTACTTTGGACATCAAATGAGAAGGGAGGATTCACTTGAGAAGGCCTTGATGTTGGGAAGGGTGGAGGGCAAAAGAAGAAGGGGGAGGCCAAAGATGAGATGGCTAGATGGTATTGTAGACACGGTGGGCACAGGGCTGGAAGGGCTAAGGAGAATGGTGGAGGACAGAGGCGCCTGGAGGAAAATGGTCCATAGGGTCGCAAAGGGTCGGAGTCGACTGTGCGACTGAACAACAACAAACTGCACAACAATGGTGGAAGACGATGAGGTTCATTAACAAGCAACTATCATATAAACTGCTGTGTTCTGCTAGGCACATATTATTTCTTAATGTAGCCCCCATCTTGTCTACTTTATGGTACTGAAACATAAAAATGGCCAGGGATTGAACCTGGGGGTTTCTGTATAGAAACTACATGCTCTCCCATTCAGCTATGCCTCCATCTTGTGAACCCTGATTTATACAACACTACCCTAAGATGATCTCAGAAAACAATATAATTAAATACTTGTGAATTTCCTCTATAGTGGTACTCTTGTTCCAAGCTGAAAAATTAATCAATGCTTCTCAAGAAATCTACGGCTAAGTATAGTGTCATATATCTATTCTGCATGTATGTAGGTATTGCTAGCACTTGCTTTGACTTAATATGATCTTATTTCTGTTTTACTTTCCCTGGCTCTGATGCAAAATAGTCTTGGTGAAAAGAAATGCTGGATGCTATCAACCAAAGCTTGGATGTGTGCAATGTCATTTATTATATTGCTTAGCCCCTTCCACCTGAGATGGCAGACTGCACAGCAGATGTAAGAAAGCTAGGAGATATCACAAGTACAAGCACATATGTCAATTTGCTGACAGTATCAACCCCTTACTTTTCCGCTAAGCATACTAGAGAAATACAAGGAAGATGTAAAACTTTGGCAGGCATCCGACTGCAAAAGAGAAACGGTGAGCTCCTCTAACCTACTGTTTATTGTCAAAGAAGCCGAGATGTAAGATTTTATTTTTCTTGATTCAGTTTTGCTAATGATGGTAAATATATTGGGGTTCAAAATGCCAGTTACAACTGCATTACGCTTCAGTGATAAAAAGTTCTGTTGTTCATAAAGTTGCAAGGTGGAAAAAGATATCCATAGGACCATGAAATCAACCCCCACCCGCACCCCAGTGATGGCAAATCTTTTAGAGACTGAGTGCCCAAACAGAGGGACACTGTGAATCACATTGACATAAAAATACTCCAACACACAATAAAAAATAAACCTCCTGAAATACATATGTATTCCTATGATATATTACCAGAGCTGGCCACGAGAGAGAGGAAGGAAACACTCCCAATGGGCTGCTGGGCAGAGGTAAACTCTATGGTAGGAGAAGGGAGGAAGTGCTCCCATTGGGCTGCTGGACAGAGGGGCATGGCAAAATCTGTGCTGGGGATGGGAGGAAGTGCTCCTATTGGCTGCTGGGCAGAGGCAAACTCTGTGCTGGGGCAATGGCACACATTCCCACAGAGAGGGCTGTGAGTGCCACCACTGCCCTACCCCATGCCATGATCCACAGCAGAGAAATGTTGTTGTTGTTGTTGTTTTTGGACTACAACTTCCAGAATTCCCATGCTAACAGGAGGTGTTGAAAAATAAGCACCTACCATGCAACAGAATGTCTAAGACAAATACAGTAAAGAAATATCTGAGATCAGATCCAATAGCCTTGCTGTAGATGACTAAAGGGACATCTAAACTGGGATAAATTATGGATTAGGCACAGAAATCATGGACTGATTTACATTGATTTACAAAAGTACTCAGTGAAAAATAATGCAAATCAGAACATCTTAAGACCAGAGCATTTTCCCTCTCATTATTTGATAATGTCATCACACTCTAAATTCCACTTCTGCTCCTGGCAGAAGGAAGTAAGGAAGATAATTGTTGGGAGTTTTGCTGTATTCTGGAGTTTGAGAATACGTGAACCATTTGAGGCAAAAGTTGTAGTCCAGCTTGCTTATACACAAGCTTATTTAATATTTCTCTTCAACTTTAAAAATGAAGTACACTATTCAACAGTCATAGTGATGTTGATTCATACATCATGACACTGTATCATAAAGCCTAATAGATTCACAATATAAAATCCAATAATTCCTCTTGCTATGATGAGGTGACTGATCTACCAAGATCCTGAATCACGTTTTCTTAAAGAGCTCAGTAGATCCCCAATAGAAAGTTTCAATACCAACTCTCAAAGCCTGCCTGGTGACAAGGCTTTTCACTGGATTTCCTCAGGAGATATATGGTAATGTCTCTGTGGGATTAAAAATGAGAAAATAAACAGACTCCATTCATAAAATTGTTCATCTCTAAATAACACACAGCTATATCAGTCACTAGCTCACTCGCACAGCCGTAATCTATTAACATCAAATCAAAGGGAACAAACCCCACACCTGAGAGGATACAACACATACAATCAATCAAGCGTAAAGCCATTCATAAACCTGGGACCCATAACTACTACATTTAAAGGTAACAAGTCAAATCCATCTCTTGATTAAGTCCCCATGGCCATAGAGTTCTTAATTTATGAATGAAAAATGCTTCTCTTTGGAGTAATCATTTTTCAATGTCCATCGTAACGGAGCTCATAGGTTTCACTACTTCTAAAACCACAAATTTAAAGTGAAAGTCAGCTTGCTGTTTTTCAATATAATGAGAAGTGAGAGGTGCTTGAATGACTTGACCCCTGATTCTGGACCTATGTTCAGCCTATTGAATCTCCAGCAGCCTCAAAGTCTTACCTATGTACTGGATTTGATGATTGTATGTGTCATATCCTCTCAGGTGTGGGGTTTGTTCCCTTTGATTTGATGTTAATAGATTATGGCTGTGCGAGTGAGCTAGCACCCTTTATATTAAGCTATTCATGAGAGTATGGTTAACGTCCGAGAGCACCATTGACATAGCAAAGGAGGCTCGTGAGGACACAATTAAATACAGGTAAAATACTGACTGTTTAATGCTCATGGTCCCAGCCAAGCAAGTGAAAGGCAATGAGATAGTTGTGTGTTATTTAGAGATGAACAGTTTTATTTTCTCATTTTTGATCCCACAGAGACATTACCATATATCTCCTGAGGAAATTCAGTGAAAAGCCTTGTCACCGGGCTGGCTTCGAGAGTTGGTATTGAAACTTTCTATTGGGGATCTACTGAGCTCTTTAAGAAAACGTGATTCAGGATCTTGGTAGATCAGTCACTTCAGCATAGCAAGAGGAATTTATTGGATTTTATGTGGTGAATCTATTAGGCTTTATGATACAGTGTCATGACATATGAGTCTATATCACTATGACTGTTGAATAGTGTACTTCATTTTTGAAGTTGTATATAAACAAGCTGGACTACAACTTTTTGCCTCAAATGGTTCACGTATTCTCTTCTGGTTTTCACCATGTGGCCTCCTCGTATTTTGTGTATTCTTGAGTTTGAGCAGTAGTTGATGGCACCAAGTGTTACTCCACACCCCAGACCAGAGTCCTTTATTTTCTCCATTTTCATGTGTGTCATGAGGTGTGGTATTTTTTTAACATTTGGACAAATACAGGGTGTTCCAAAAGCCACCATACATAGGGGAAATGGAAATTTATTTAACTAACTATAACTTTATTGACAAAATATTCATTACAACATCTTATTATTATTATTTACAAAATCTTCTGTGTGTGTTTGCCCACCTCTTTCTATAAATACACAGAGTTTTCTCACCCATTCATGGCAAACATACATTACAAGATACTATATCTGTTATTTATGGTCAATTTTGGGACATGCCATACTTACAGGTCACACCCCTGTATCCTCAGGCATGTGTTCTAATATCTACTGTGGAGAACTGAAATAATGGAAAACAGTAAACCCTATATTTTACATTGTATACAGTGGCCTCTCATGGCCAGCTCTGGTAATATGTCATAGAAATACATATTATGTATTTCAGGAGGTTTATTTTATTAGACCTACAGATAACTGAAACCATGGACACTGAAACAGTGGATATGAGGTGTGTGGTGAGCTGTGCAACTATTTTACAAAATAGTTGGATACAAATTAGTTTGAAGCAAATAATTTCAGATTTGTAAAACGGATAATTTTTAAAAATGAAAGTTGATAGTATACACACACACACACCTCTAATTATGAAAAGCAAGGAATTTGATTTCCTCTTGTGTCCTTTTAAATCTCAAAGTCCTTTCCCTAAAGAAACCATACAATCAAGTTAATTCTTAACATCATCTTTGAAAAACACTCTCAAAAACTGAATTATTTTGTCACTGGAACGGTGTCACTATCTGTACGGCAGGCAGCGCAAAGTTAACAATGACTCATGGGTGATCTGGTGCTATTCATGGGCCTTTCAGATAAAAGTTTTAATTCCTATATAGAACATCAAGAGAGTCTCCAAAGTATTGTAGTATCCACAGTCATTGCTAGAAGGAGGTCCAAAATAGTTCTTTATCTTTGACTAATAATTATAAAGACTCAGTAGCATGAACAAAATGACAAAAGATTGATTATTTTATTGCAGATTCAACCCTTTATTCTGATGGACATTTGCATGCTAAGCTTTGCCAATGTATTAAATTAAGCAGGACAAAATCAGACTGTTAATTACCTCTCTTTGACTGCTGTATGTTTTTGCCCTTCATATTCTCAAAGTTCACATGAGCATGAGAATGCAAATGGTGTTTTTTGAAACATCAGGCAGGACTTGGAAAGTTTATAACAAGCCTTCTGGAATAAATATGCAAAGACTTACACATTTTTATGGCATGGGGTTCAGAGATAATCTTCTTGCCCTTTCCCTTTCATGTATGATGGCAAAAATTATTGCTTCATCCATTTGCCATGCGATACGATGGCTGGAATCCTGTTGCTTACCATAGTAAGTTGCACTAGAGTAGACCCACCGAATTAGTTGGATTCTGGAAGTATAACTAAATATGCCTCCACTTAAATATGTAACTAACTAAATTTATAACTAGTTAGTTAGTCCTGTATTTGTCCCAGCTCCTGTCAAACTAGGAGTTCGAAAGCAAGAAATTGCAAGTAGATAAATAGGGACCACTTTGGTGGGAAGGTAACAGCATTCCATGCACTCCGGTGTCTAGTCATGCCTGCCACATGACCACGGAAACATCTGCAGAAGCAGACAGCGCTGGCTCTTCAGCTTTGAAACAGAGATGAGCACTGAACAATAGAGTCGGATACGACTGGCTTTCAAGCAAGGGAAACCTTTACCTTTGCAGGCGCACCCACCAAATCAAGACTCAGACACCGGTATTGGATTAAAGGCATTGGGCCACTTTTATTGAATAACGCCCTTGTCCGAATTATAACTTTCAATTTGTGAATCGTCCAATTGTAATTCTTTAAGGCAAGCAGGCCGCAGTAGCACTGGTAAGGTTCCACCCAAAATGCCAATGGCAATTGGCTATTATGTATCAATTTGTATCAATTTGTTTGTTGTCACAAACAAATTGTTGACTGAAGTCAATATACTATCTATTGACCCCACCCTCTGACGTGTATCCTTCAAGGTGATGCAGGCTGTGAAGCTCCTAGCATCACCCCGTTCATAGTTCGCCCTTGGCCGGCCAATCCTGTTATCCCTGTACCTATCTACGTGTTGGCCAGTCAATTACGAACCTGCCGGATACCTATGGGTCATAAATTTTTACCTTACCAGTGCTACCCGCCACACGGGGAGGCGTCCATGATGACTCACCGCCCCGCCCCCCAGACCTCCACCTGCTGCGGAGAAATGACCTCCCTATCCCTGAATAACTGTAAATTGGGGGCATCCTGGGATGCAGTAACACCCCCAAAGGGTTGCAGAAACCAAACGTAAAAAACCCTCCAAGGTAAACCGCATCATCCTCCCCAGGATAAACGTGGAGGCACCCTCCGAGCACAGCTGGATCAATTGGGGAATGGGCCTTTGAACTTGTAGTGGCCTCAGAGGGAACTCTGGCCAATCCCTGGTAACCCTTGCCCCCGCCTCGGGATGTGCCTGCCCGCGGGCTCACAGAGGCAGCGTGTCGCCCAGCACAGAAAGAGAACCCCTGCTCAAACTAACATCACCACTCTTGCATACTCCGGTAGCGGAATAATCCCAACACATCGGTAGGATGGGACCCCCTGCCCTTCCCGCCGGCAGTGAACTTGCGTAGTGGCGTACCTTTGCACTGCGGAACCGCAGTGGTACCATTCACCCGGTACCGGGCGCTTAGGGGTCATGTACAGCAGCAACAATTGCTGACGGGTCATATCCCATCTCGCCTCAGGGTGAAGGGCAAGTCTCATAGTAAATTCCCCACCATAGGCTGGGCCTGATGGACCCGGTAAATTAGCGACTGCCCGTTGGATGATGTCCAAACACTGAACCATTGGAATATCCAAATCAGGATGAGCCCTGAGTTGCACAGCCATATATGTATGAATAAGCTGGCGGCCAATTAGCCCACATGTGGGGAGAGTTTATGACAACTGGACAATTGTCTATCCGTGTCATCCTGTCCCCCCTACTCCCCCTTAGTCAGATCACGATTCGGGAGACCGAAACGTCTGCTCACACCCCACGCCATATCTTAAAACCGGTGGCCAGTGACGAGTGGCCATCTGAAGGAAGGTAATAGTCGGCCACTGGGTGAAAGCCAGGCGGCTGAAGGGTACTGGGCAGAATATCGGCCAGTTAATGCAGCCTGGTGAAGCCCAGGCCACCACACCTGTTAACAACCAGTGACAATGTGGATAATGTGCTAACTTGACCACTATACTCACTAGGAGCACTCCCTCGGGCCGCCCCCACCGGGGGTTCCGGCCTTGAAGGAGCGTTGGGGCCAGCGACGAAAATCAAGCTCAAGGTCGACAGGACTCCAAGCCAGGTCACTCCGGGAACCGGCGGGATGACCTGCTATGTGGGCAGTGCAGGGAGCTGTGGCACACCACCCTATGAATGCGCAGGTGCCTGAGGCAGCTCAACCTGGCCCAAGGCCCACCGAAATGCCTGCAAAGGTAAATGATTAGGGTCCCAAAGGTAGCCCAGCCCCAAGTGTCCTGAAGGTCAGGAAATCCCTAACGATGCTTTGAGGGCCGGAATGCGGGCCAGAAGCATATCCACCACTCCCGGCCCACCAACAAGGTGAGCGGTATGGAGACGGGAAATTCACATTGGCGCTTCAAGGGCCGCAACACAGGCCAGAAGCATGTCCACCACTTCTGGCCCACCGGAATAAGGTGGGCCGTATACATTAGGTGGGCCAGTGGGGGGACCGTGGTCAGCAGGCACAAATCCGCAACCACGGAATAGGTGCCACGATGGGGTGCGGTCCCGCACCCTGTCCGCCCAAGCCACCCTGCCCCGCATTAGGCCAGCAGAACTGGAGTCGCTGCCAACCCACTTTCCGCAGCTGCCCGAGCCCTCCGGCCCAAGGGGTCACTAGAAGTGGCAGGGGGAGGGGGGACAACGCTGCCGTGGGCCCACAGCAGCCTTCTTCTTGGGGGCCATGGCCGCCCCCATGTAGGTCCCATAGGGACAACAAAAGATCGCCGGAGCAGTTTCCCCTGCTCCGGAGAAGCCTTTCGCTTGGGTGCCATAGCAACCCAAGCACTAGGTTAGTGATCGGAGGAAAGATATCCTCCGATCCGGAAAAGACCAAAAGCGTCGGAGTGAACTTCTCCGCTCCGTTGCTGTTCTAAAATGGCAGCGAAGCTGCCTCGTGGCCACCCCTTTTATAGAGGGGTGGCCACGCCCCCTAACTATCCCAGATGTCTTCGTCCGGGATAGGTGGGGCCCCGCAAAGAGCGCGGCGGCCATTTTGGCGCCGCACTTTCATTAGTTATGCATATCACTTAATTTTATAAATCAATCACACTTATATACTGCCCCATAGCACTCTGTGCACTCTCTGGGCAGTTCACAAGTTAGTTAAATAATTTCTTTGCCCAACAATCTCTGTATTAAAAAGCCAGAAGGGAATACTTTATCCTTTGGATATCAGCCTGGCTGGTCTCTAGCACTTGTTTATAGGAATGGTGCAAACCTATGCATGTTTCCATACGTGTAAATATCACTGTATTTAATGGTGTTGACTCCTTCCAATAAAAGCGTTCTTGTTATACACAAAGATATGAAAAGGTTTGGTCCAACTCTAGCTGGGGTGGGGGCGGAGAAAGAAAAGGAATTGCATGTGCTAAATTGTGCATGGGATTGGCTGAATGACCATTGAACAACAGATTTGGCAACCAGTGAAAACTCCAGCAACCTGTGGATTGGAAAACTTAATTTCTCCAATACTAGTGGTATTTCACTGCCACCCATTTAGAAAAATGAAAATGACATGTATGATTTAAACAATCACTTAGTTACTGAAGATGGTAGTAGGATGGTAGTAGAGACTACTTACGGCCCATGAGCCAGATCTGGCCCCTGGGCTGAATTCATTAGGGCCCCAGGCCGAATTGCCACCCTGATGTCACTGGAAGTGCCAAAATCACCATGTTTTCGCATGGAAACACCGAACGAACATGGGGTGGTGGGGGGTGGGGGTGGTTCAAAATTTGCATGAACATAAGCACATAAAATGTTCCTCACTCACTCCCTTCCAAGGGAAGCGGTGGAGGTGGGGAAAACACCCAGAAGCACAGCACAAATCCACAAGCCACTGCCACCACTGGGAAGAACCACATGACTGACCCCTCAGCTGACTGAGGGGACATGGTCAGGCCCGTGTTAGGAAAAGGTTGAGAACCCCTGTTTTAAAGCAAGCAAACAGAAAAAATATCTTGAAATGTGCATCCTTAGACTTCCTTTAGTCTGTATGCTAAGATTATGCCTTTACTTTTACATTTCTGCAAAGAAATTTATAACTGTCAGATTACCATTTTGAAAACATATGTATGCCAGAAGCCTGTAGAATGAACACATTCTTTTCTCATCCATTTTGTTGGCACCTCAACTTTAGGAACAAAGTATGAGGCACCAATGCAAAATACAGCATGAATCAGCACTTGATCCATGTGATATGCTTCCATTAAGATTTATGAAAGGAACTAAACATTTGTTATATTGAAAAAGGAATGATATTAGCTGTCCTTTAGTTACAGCTGTAAAGAAATATAAATAAAGTTATTAAGATAATAAATTATAGTTAAATCCCTACTTACGGGGAAAAAGTCTGTTCCATAAGCTTTTGCTTAAATCTGTTTTTATGTAACTCGAAGCAATCCCATAGGAAAAATTATTTTTACGTAACTTGAAGCAAACCCATAGGAAAAATGAAATTTTATGTAAATGGAAGCAAACCCATAGGGAAATGAATTTTTACATAACTCGAAGCAAACCCATTGGAAATCGTGTAAATCGGGACATTGTTTTAGCACAAAATCATTATGTAAGTCAAATTTTATGTAACTTGAGGCATTTGTAAGTTGGGGTTTTACTGTAATTACAAGTTATAAGTTAAGGCTGGCAATGAACCAATAGAAATAGGGAAAGATTTTTCATACCTAGGCTCAATTATCAATATAAATGGGGAGTGCAGCCATGAAATCAGAAGACAAATGAAACTCTAAAGGACAGCAATGAAGGAACTAGGAAAGATCCTCAAATGTATGGATAGATCACTGAAGATCAAGAACAAAATTATCCACAGTATTGTATTTCCAATAACCATGTATGGGTGTGAAAGCTGGGCAGTAAATAAAGCTTCTAAGCAAAAAAACAAAACAAAAAACCATTTGAAATGAACTGGAGAAGATATTTTTGGATACCATGGACTGCCAAAAAGACAAACAAGTGGGTCCTTGTTATGTATGTTAACTGTGTTTAAACTGTCATGGCGATTCAAACCGCCATGTTCCCATGCTTTCCTAAGCTGTCAAACAGTGTCCCTGTTTGACAGCTACGAAATCCCACCAGACAGTGTAATCTTGCGACATTTCGATATGGCGCACAAATTAGAATCTGACAGGTGCAGAATGTATCTTTTATCATGTATCTTTTATTATGCAAATAAGTGGATTGAAAAATGTGCACACTCAGTTAGCCAATGGGCTTTTGTTATTGTTGTCACTGTTTATAGTGTATATAAGTCCGAGTTTTGCCCCATCCAAACCGTGTTCAAACCCCACTAATAAAGAGCTGAACTTCACTACTTCATTCAACTTGTCTTCATTCCTTGAACACTAAACTGGCGATGAAAGTGGGATTGGTGTCCCCACATGGCAGCAACATCGGCCCATTCAACCCAGCTCGTCCAGAGAAATGGGCAACATATGAACGCTGATTCCGCCAGGCAATGGCCTTGCAGAAGATCACCGCCGAAGACCAGAAGCGCTCCTGTTTCCTTGCACAGTGCGGATCTGAGACGCTTGAGCTGGCAACCCACCTCATTCTTCCAAGAGATGTGGATGTGGTGCCACTCGCAGAGATTATGTCCGCATTCACCAGAAAGCCAGATTTCCAGGAGCCTGAACCATTGAGTCCCAATAAGACTGTTAGGGCACTAACAGTCTTATTAGGACTCAATGGTTCAGGCCCCTGGGAATCCGGCTTTCTGGCATTCACGCAATAGACTCTGACCCAATCCGGGACATTTGTGCTGCACATCCTGAGGTATTCAAAAAGGGTTTAGGCTTATACAAAGGACCCCCAGTTGACTTTGAACTTGACCCCACCATCCGGCCCATCCGGATGAAGCCACGCCGGGTACCCTTTGCCCTAAAGGAGAAGATAGAAGCCGAGCTGGACAAACTGGTGGGGCAGGGCATCCTAGTGCCAATGGACTCCACAGAGTGGGAGACACCAATTGTGACTGCTTTGAAAAGTAACAGGAAGGTCAGGATATGCGCAGACTATAAGTGTACCATCAATAAAGCTATTCACCCGAACGCATATCCTGTGCCCGTGATAAGCCACCTTCTTGCCTCCTTGCATGAAGGAAATTGCTTTGCTAAACTTGACCTGGCCCAGGCTTACCAACAATTAACTGTGTCTCCTGCTGCTGCCATAGCCCAGACCATAGTAACGCATAAGAGGGCATTTAAGGTAACCAGACTACAATTTGGGGTGAATGAGGCCTCCGGAATATTCCAATCTCTTGTAGAATGTATTTTTAAAGGTTTGACCGCTGTCCTGCCATATTTTGACGATGTCCTGATCACCGCTAAGGACACTGTCAAATTAGCGGCCAGGCATGATCGAGTCCTGTCACATTTCAAGCGGGCTGGTCTATGTCTCAGAAGAGACAAATGTGTGTTTTTGGCATGGGAAGTGGAGTTCCTGCGGTACCGGAAAACACCCCAAGGTATCATGCTGTCTGACTCCAAGGTGACGGCCGTGCGGAATGCACCCAGGCCGAAATGTAAAGCTGAATTGCAATCATTTCTAGGATTGTTAAACTTCTATCATGCTTTTCTCCATCGCAAAGCTTCAGTTGTCGAACCACTACATCAGCTTCTTAAGAAAGATACTGTTTGGCACTGGGGCCATTGCCAGGAGAAAGCATTCCAAGAACTTAAAAGGCTACTATCTTTGATTGCTGTGTTAACTCATTTTGATCCTAACAAGAAAGTTGAACTTGTGTGTGATGCATCCACTGTGGGGTGGGAGCGGTGTTATGCCATGTACTAAATGACGGGAGATAAGCCCCCGTAGCATTCTATTCCAATTCACTCTCAAAGCCTGAGAAAAATTGTGCTCAGACAGACAGGGAGGTATTGGCAATTGTGGCAGGCACTAAGAAATTCCACGATTACCTTTATGGAAGGCCCTTTACCATCGTAACTGACCATAAGCCCCTCCTTGGAATCTTTGTGAACGGGAAACCCACGCCTCAAGTTTTGTCCCCAAGGATGTTGCGTTGGGCTATTTTCCTAAATGCATACGATTTTACTTTGGCATACAGGCCCGGCAAAGACATCAGCCACGCTGATGACCTGTCACATTCTCCACTGCCAGAGGTCGGGGAAGCAGATTGCGAGATCGAAAGCGACCACCAGTTCCTCATGAGTGAGGCATTCGACTCGCCCCCGGTCGTCCCCTCAGATATAGTCAAAGCTACGGCCAAGGATGTAACATTAATTAAAGTAATGTCTTGGGTACAAAAAGGCTGGCCTGTGTCTCCTCGAGCCGAGGAATTCAGAACATTCCACCGTAAGCATTTGGAATTGTCAGTGGAATGAGGTTGCCTTCTATAGGGCCAGCATATAGGCTCATCCCCCTTGCCTCAGGGCTGTCCCCTGCTGAATTGCTCCAGCGAAGGAAACCGTCTTCCTTGCTGGACAGATTGAATCCCTCTAGGGTGGAGGACAAAGGTACAAATATAGCGATCCAACACCAGAAGGGTTTCTCATCTGGAGACCCTGTACGTTGCCGCAATTATGCAGCTAGTGGTCCTACATGGGTGCCTGGGTTTGTGATCGATCAAACTGGTCCTGTTTCTTACAGAATCGAAACAGCCACTGGTCTGATCTGGAGGAGGCACGCAGATCAATTGAGACCCAGAATACTTGACCCACAGGATGAATACAGACACTCAATGTTAGGGTTGGCCCCCCACCCATTTAAACCCAGGGGGCAGAGGTAACAGTCAGCAGCCAGCCAACATTGACCCAGAGGTGTGTTTTAGGGACTGACTTCAAGGGGAAATTGTGGAATGCTCCCCTACTGCAGCCAGGTGTACCCCTACACTGTCCCAGCCTAGCAGTCTGGATTTCTTTATTGATGATGACCAATTTTGTTTAGAGTCACCCTCCACTCTTAGTACACACAGGAGGGACCCTGAGTTGTCTTTATCATCCCCAGACTTAGATTTTGGTTTTGAGCAATTCCCTGCTCCTCCATCTGACAAACAGGGTTTTAATTTGGGTTTACAATCCTCTCCCTCTAGTCAATCCCTCACTCCAGTTGGATCGCTCGTCCTATGAGCCCCTGAGCTGGCTCAGCCAAGCATCCGACCCAGAAGGAAAACTAGACCACCATCCTGGTTAAAGGATTTTGTTTTTACCTAGGGGGAAGGAATGTTATGTATGTTAACTGTGCTTAAACTGTCAAGGCGATTCAAACCGCCATGTTCCCGCGCTTTCCTAAACTGTCAAACAACATCCCTGTTTGACAGCTACAAAATCTCACCAGACAGCATAATCTCATGAGATTTTGATATGGCACACAAATTAGAATCTGACAGGTGCGGAATGTATCTTTTCTCATGTATCTTTTATTATGCAAATAAGTGGATTGTAAAATGTGCACACTCTGTTAGCCAATGGGCTTTTGTTATTGTTGTTACTGTTTATAGTGTATATAAGTCCGAGTTTTGCCCCATCCAAACAGTGTTCAAACCCCACTAATAAAGAGCTGAACTTCACTACTTCATTCGTCTTGTCTTCATTTCTTGAATACTAAAGTCCTAGAGCAAGTCAAACTAAATTGCCTCTGGAGGCAAAAATGAAGAAGTTGAAAATGTCCTACTTTGGGCACATCATGAGAAGCCAAGACTCTCTGAAAAAGACAACAATGCTGGGAAAGGCAGAAGACAGTAGAAAAAGAAGAAGAACACATTTGAGATGGGTTGACTCCCAAGAGAAACCACAAACTATAACTTGTAGGAGTTGAGTAGGGCTGTTGAGGACAGGACGTTTGGGCGATCTCTAACTCATCGAGTCTCTGTAAGTATGAGATGACTTGACAGCATGTAACAACAACAGCTAATTATTTGTGACAAGTTACCTCAGCGCTCTGTAACCCACTTCCTGAGTGAGACCTGTCTCCCACTGTAAAGGAAAAAATTGTGCATGCAATATTTTAATGGAATATTATGATTTTACTTCACCTGCCCAGCCCTAAATTACCATGACATATTACAAAACTAACTTCAACAGTAATTATAACTGTCCCTATCATCTAGAGACAGGGATGAATTTCTCTGAAGTTTTGGAAATTAGTTGCTCAGTTGAAATTATTGAAAAATGAAGAGAAATGCCTATCAGAAGAAGAATTATGTCATCCTAATTAATTTATTTTTCAAATGAAAAAAAAACATTCAACATCTAGCTTTGGGCACAATATTCGCTTGCATCATTACAGTGATACTTTGGTGAATTAGAACCCTACCAAGCACTGGAGGGAAAGGAAATTTCTTCCCACTTTTTCTTCTTCAATTATATAACTATCTTTTCAGCATGAAAATTCCTCCATAACAGTGTAATTACATGGCTTGCAGTCTCCTGCTGCCAAAGCATGGTGTTGTGTGTTTTTATATATTTTTTTCTGTATAGGTAAAAGTAAAGGCCGCTCTTGCTTGAAAGGCAGTCATACCTGCCTCTAGGATGCAGTGCTCATCTCTGTTTATATCCAAAAACCCAGCATTGTCTGTGTCTGCAGACATTGGAGTGGATGGAATGCTGTTACCTTTCCCATCAAAGAGGTACCTATTTATCTACTTGCAATTTCTTGCTTTTGAACTGCTAGGTTGGTAGGAGCTGGGACAGAAGATGGGAGCTGACTCTGTCATGCAGCACTCAGGTCTCAAACAGTTGACCATACCTGTCAAGAATCCCATTTTGGCCACGATTTCCCGTAATTCACCGATCTTTCCCCCTCTTTCCCGCCGACATCCCGTAATTGGAATGGCCAGGAAAGGGGTTACTGTGCATGCGTGCATGTGTGTGTGTGTTTGTGTGCATGCATGAAGGGATTACTGCACATGCACAAAGGGTTTCTGCGCATGTGCGCATGCACAAACAGGTTACTGCACATGCAGAAACAGGTTACTGCGCATGCGTGTGCCAGCACCTGGAAACCTTCCCTTATTTTCATTGCCACAACATGACAGGTATGCTGCTGACCTGCCAACCTATAAGTCATCAAGTTCAGCATCTTAACTACTAAGCCACCATTTATTTGTGTACAGCAGTACCCTAGTCTTTCCTTCATTTCTTCAAAACATAATAGCATCTCATTTTTCTAAATGAAAGTCACATAAGAGCTGCATCCAGTAATGCTAAACTGTCCCAAATAACCTCTCCTATAGGATCTCTGGGTTACCAATACTATTTTCTAAATTGCCAGTGATACCACCAAGAGATCCCATTGTTTTTACAAACAGTTCTCAGCAAAGCTTAGCATCCCAGCTAAAGAGTTCATATGATCTAATTTTTGTAGAGGACCCTCTATCTGAAGAGCCCTCGAGGGACAGTCTATTGCAGCCAGGGGTGGCAAGTGCCTATAAACACAAGTGTAGCACTGAGCACAGAGGTCAATGCAAGTCTGGGTCAAAGAACAGAGCAGTCCCAAACAGCTTTCAGGAGAAGGGCAGAGAAGAGTCAGAATCCAAAGCCTGGCAGCCATTATGTAAATCACATTCATTCTGAAGCATCATGTTACCGGGGACAGACAAAAACATAGTTGTGAAGTAACTGTTTTGGTCAGCAAAACATCTGTCAGACAGGCAACAAAAATAATAATGAAATGGAGTACTGAACAAGGAAGCAAGCCAGACACATTCATTGACTTTAGCATTTTGATTTGACTAGAATATAGTACAGTAATACCTCATACAAAGTCTGCTTTGTACAACATCGAATTCATACAACATCGCCTAATTCCTTGAAAAAAGATGCCTCATACAAAGTCGCTGTGACGTTGTATGAGGCATTGGGATTTCCCCAGATTGCATTGTGCTTGGGCAGTATAAAAGGCAGGACACGTGTGCATTGCTCTTGTGGGTTTTGCATGAGGCGAAGAGTGGTTAGGAGTGGTTTTGAGCACAATTTTGGATTATTTTGAATTTTTTCGTCAGAATTTCTAGAAGCATTTCTGGGTTTTTTGCAGCATTCTTCGGGTTCTTGGACAATTAGGGTTGTTTGACATGTTTTTTTAAATGTATTTAGCCTTTACACAATGATTTTTTAAAGTTCTGTCAGTTTCCTTTACTTTGCCCTGAAGTCTGTGCTGTTACAGTAAAATGTATCCCTATGGAAATGATGTTGTATGAGGCATCACAGCAAGGATTTGGACGTTGTATGAGGCATCGTGGCTAGGATTTTGCATGCCTCATACAAAGTCCAAATCCATATAAAGTCCAAACTTGTAGAACCAAGTTTGGACATTGTATGAGGTATCACTGTATCTCTGTTTACTGCCCTTGGCATGGTCACTTCCCTTCTCTTGCTGACTCACACTCATTATCTGTTGCAGGCTATTGACTTTGGAAATGTAGGCTTTACCTCCCTTGTGTCTTCTGCTCCTATACCATGATGTATCATTTCCCTCTAAAATGTGTGGTGTTTATCTGCTGAACTGATGCTGTCTCCCGGAGGGAACAATGTTTTCAGTTCCATGCCTCTTAGAGAGAGCTGCTAGGGGGGGGGGGTGTCTATGCCTTCTTATGTCCTAATTTGTCTTCTGCTACTGCAGGTGATCTTGGCCTTCATCCTCGAAAGAAGACCTGGTCAGGTTTGGCATGACAGGGAAGGCCCCACCAGATACTGAAATATAGGAAACCCCTTCAACCCTGCATACCTGGTTCCTAGGGGGAGAGGAGTCCCATCCAGCCTAGGAGCCAGATCACCTAATTGGGCTGACCGACCCTCCAACACCAGAACCACTGTATTGTCAGGGTTCAGTCTCAGCTTGTTAGCTTTGGTCCATTCCAGACAATTGCCAAGGCACTGGACCGTATCCACTGCAGAAGATGAAAAGGAGAGATAGAGTTGGGTGTCATCCACATATTGGTGACACTACACTCCAAATCTCTGGATGACCACTCCCAGCGGCTTAATGTAGATATTAAATAACAATGGGGAGATAATCAGCCCCTGAGGAACACCCCATTGAAAGGTCCATGGAGCCAACATAAACTCCCTAAGCTGGACTCTCTGGTTGTGACCACCAAGGAGGAGAAACTACTGTAAAACAGTGCCTTGAACCTCAATCCCCAACAGTTGTCTCAGTAAGATACTGTGGTCAATGGTATCAAAAGCTGCCTAGAAATCCAGGAGCACCACGACAAAGCCCCCCACCCCCACCCCCGTTGGCTTCCTGGAGAAGGCCAACATGCAGCGCGAGCAAAGTGGTTTTGGTGCCTTGGCGAGGTCTAATGCCTGACCGAAATGGAACCAAGCAGATGGTTTCATCTAAGAATACCTACAGCTTGTCAGCCATGACCCTCTCAATGACCTTCCCCAAGAAAGGTATACTGTATTAGCTACAGGCCTATAGTTATCAAAAACATCTGTAGCTAAATTTGACTTTTTCCCTAGGAGAGGGGATATAACAGTCTCTTTTAGACCAGAGGGCATAACACCATCAGTCAGAAAGCATTTATGATATTCCTTAGCCAATCCCAACCCGGCATTCAAGAGCAGGTAAAACAGTTTTGAGGGTTGAGTGAGCTGGTCACCTTCCACATGGTGGGTCGGAGGGAAGTTAGAACTTGGGATAGATTTCAGGCATCTACAACGAGGTCTCCTGTAACAGCCAGCTGCCCTGCAAGCATCATATCGCCCTTTGCCCAATATCACAACTTTTCCCCTGGCTCAGTCAGTGAGATCTTGATTGAATTTATTTTATTGTCAAAATAATTGAGTAAACTTTCTCAGCAGCGACTGGTGCCATTCATTCACTAAAGCCAACAAGGTTCAAGAGAAAATGAACATTTACAAACTAAACATTCTGGGAGGAAGAAATGTCATTTGCATCCAAAATGATGTTCTCAAGCTTGCAAATTGTTCTCCCAAAATTTATTTCCATCTATTAAGCTGCCTTCACTTGACAAGACAGTGAGGAATTTTCAAACCCTATAAGGCTATGATTATTTTATTTATTCATTCATTCATTTATTTATTTGCATTTCTATTGCTGCCCACTTGGCAAGCAACTCTGGGTGGCTACGGGAAATCAGACATCACCCACATAAAAATTACTGACCTTACAAACATTAAAAATCATTAAGAACTATTAAAAATATGCTCCCAACCTCGCTGATTAAAATTATAACTAAAAGTGTGAATGGCCTTCAATGTATGAGCCAGTGAGGGGGGGGGGGACTATCACATCACCAATGCCCCACACCTGCTTTACAAGCCAGGTTTTCAATTATTTCCGGAAGGGCAATAGCAATGTCCTAACAATGACCTAAGATAGGATACAGACACACAAGAATGATTGGGAATTTTGTTTCCCATAGTGACACCCTGATCTGTAATCCAGATACAGAACTTTTAGTTGGTCACTATAAATGTCAGGATTGTGATTTCTGCAGATACTTGTGGGAAAAGAAGGAAATTAATTTCCCTCATTTAAGATTTACACGTAAACTATGCAGTTCCAGCAATTGCAAAACATCATCATGCATATATTTATGGATATGCAAATGTGAATTAATTTATGTCGGAAAAACCAGACGTCCATTGTAACATCGTTTGGCAGAACACATGTCCCGCATAAGACACCAGAACACCATTGCTCCTCTTGTACAACACTATCTAGACAAAAAACATATGGACAGGGACTATTGATTTGTGGTCATTGAAGTAGTGAAACTGACAGAGTTTAATTTTGCAGATTTGGATAAAACACTTTTGAAACGAGAAGTCTATTATATACATGCACTGAAATCCATGGCACCTTGGGGACTTAATCATAAATTTGATCTAAGTTGTTTTCTATTAATTTGAAGTTTTTTAATATGAGTTGGGGAAGCAAGGTTCTTATTACCACCAGCTCATATTGTTACTTGCAGAATCGGAACACCTTTTTAGAAACTAACTCAGCTGTATTGCAATCCAGTAGTCAGGGAAGCTATTAGAGCTGGCTTTTTTCATAAGTTTGTAAGTCCAAAGGCACTCTAAGAGTCTGCAAGAGACACCGAGAAAGGGTAAGGTTCAAACTATGAATGCTGTCTCATGAAATGTATATAATTAATGAATGGTTACAGTAATTAGAAAGACAGAAAATATGATGTTATTTTAGAACTCATTATTTTTATTTAATTTCTGTTATAGATTTATGAGAAAGGATTTATTAAGACTGCTCCTGATGAAGATATTATTCGAAACAGGGTCTACCGGAACATTTTTGAGTCATTTATGAGTCATTTATTTGCAATTTATGAGACAATCTTACTTTGTGAATCTCTCTGTGTATTCAACAAGAGAAATAAGAGACTTTACTCGAGCCATTTATTTAACAATTTATGAGACAATCTTACTTTATGAATCTCTTTTTGAATACAACAAGAGTAACAAGAGACTTTACTTACTTACTACTGAGAATTTTATTTTGATGGAGCATATATTGTAAATACAAGATATAGTAACCTATGGTTCTAACATTAAAAAACTTACACCCATTTTTGCCTCTCACGGTTTGCTTGGATCTTGAACTCATTACCGTTTGGCCGTCATCTTCACAATGTTATATATTTGAGCGTGACTTTGTTGTCCCTCTCGAATTTTTTTTGCCCCTCCTGAAAATCCCCCCCCCCCCCCAAAAAAAAAATCTGGAATCCTGGCTATGGCTATGTCCCCCATCCAATCCCCAACAGCCTCCAAACACCTGGACAGGACTTCAACTACATCGCTTGGATCACCACGGGCTGAAATGTACAGTTGAGTATCATCTGCATATTGATGGTACTTCACCCCTTGGGAATGGATGATCTCCCCCAGAGGCTTCATGTACATGTTAAATAGGAGAGGCAAGAGCACAGAGCCCTGTGGCACCCCATATTGGAGAGGCCTAGGACTGGACCTCTCATTCTCCAACCACACTGGGTCCAGCCCCTCAGAAATGAGGAAAACAGGACCACACAGTGCCCTGTATCCCCAATCCTGGGAGCCGTTCCAAAAAGATACCGTGGTCGATGGTATCAAAGGCCGATGAGAGGTCAAGAAGAGCAAGGAAGAATGGCTTGCCTCTGTCCTGCTCATGCCGGAGATCATCCAACAGTGTGATCAATATAGTCTCGGGCCTGAATCCTGACTGAAAAGGATCCAGATATTCCACTTCATCCAGAACCCCCTGTAGCTGCAATAACATTGCCTTCACCAAAACCTTCCCTAAAAAGGTAGCCATGAACTCCCGATGCTATTCAAGCCACCTGGCCTCTTCCGCCCCTCCTTCCCTCTGGTCACTGGGATGAGGCCAGGTACTATGAAGGGGTGGCGGTAGCAGTGGTGGTGGTGGTGGCAGCAGAGGCGGCAGTCACCAGGTTCCTACACCTCCCGGCTAACCTTGACACTCCAGCTGTTCTTGGACTTCAATTCCCAGAAGCCGAAGTACCTGTGAATCCACACAAATGGGTTTACTGCATGTACATGGGCTTCTGGAAATTGAAGTCCAAGAACAGATGGAGTGCCAAGGTTTGCCATCACAACTACAAGGCTTCTCATCAGAGCAATACTATTTTTTCTTACAAAATTGTTCATAATTTGTGCAAGCTATCTCTGTGTAAAATTAATGCTCTTTCCCTTTGAGATGCACACTACATGCACTTACAGTAAGCAGGTACCTATCAGCTTTAAAAAGATGGAAATGACACATTTCATGCTCTGAATCCTAGTCCATGCAACAAAGCTACCAATGATGTTCTTTTGTGCAATTTGCATTAGTTGCATCATTTTCAGCAATGTTACATTGCTTGCACTTGTGCTTTTTCATCCAAAAGCCTCTAAATGTGATGAACAAAAGGAGAAAACACATAACAGCCTTCTTTAGACTTCTTTGGAAAAAGCAACTTGCCGGAGTCTATTCTTCTGGAAAGCACTTACTACACTGAAGGGAAACTATATGAATAATGTGCTTTAATCTTTGAATTTTAAATGAAGGAAAATCCAAAGACTCTTTTAAATACAAATTTAAAACCCCACTGCATGTAGCTGAATAGTGATCCCCATAGCAAAGACACGAGATCCCACATTTTACACACACAAAAGATAAAGAGTTCCCATGTACAATAGAAAAGAAAACAGACAGGAACAAGAGGGTTACACATGCATTAGTGCTTTAAGCATGAACTGGTGTGGATGGAACTTGCCTGTGCACACACAGTTGAAATGAATTGGGCTAACACATAACTGAGCTTGTAAAAGCTGCTATTTCCCCTCTAGAAGACTTCACTCACGGAGCGCCATCTCTGTTTTTAGAGGCGTTTCTGAAATATTTTGGAACTTCTGAATAAGCAAACAAAAATGATAGAACTGAACCTAAACAGGTAAGATGAGAAGCATCACAATTAGAAGTGGAAGTGACTTAAACAGGAAAGGACATGTGTTTATTCTCTATTATCATTTTCAGCTTCACAAGGTGCAAGTTGGCTAACTTTCATCCAGAGATTGGTCATCAAAAGGAGACAACTGGATGGGTTTGTGTGTTGATTGTCCCAACCTGGCAGTGTGAAAAAAGCATGTTGGCAGCAATAACAAGTTAAGAGTTCCTAATTCTTTCTAAATGCAAACCTGTACACCCATGTCTGTTGGTGTTCATGCCATTTATTTTTCACAGCAAACTTTACCTGTTATACCTTAAGGGTGCTCAGTGCATAAGAGAAGTGCAAAAAAAAAAGCCTACATAAATTTTACTCATTTCTCAAAATAACTTTGGAGAATGAAATGGCAGGACCACAAATTGCTACTTACATAATAAAATGGACCAGAGTTGTCTATGTCACCAACATACAACATTTCAGTTTGTCTCAGATCACTACCCAAGCCCAGAGAGACAGCCCAGTTCTATAGGCAAACAGACCACACAAGACAAATCGCAATACTGTATATATAATTCAATGCTTTGCATTAATTAGAGATGTGTGACATGCAGGAAACCATATTGGAGGAGATGTATACAATTCTAAAAAAAGGGGGGGGTGCAAAATGTTATATTAATTTTAAAAAATGGATACAACAGGAAAAGTTGTATAAAAATTGATACTATTTTTGAATCCAACTACAAATATTGAAAAGAAAGATGGTGAAGAATCCACCCCTTTCTTTGAAAGCAAATGATCAGATGTTAAACCTGAAAGTGAATCGAAATTACTTTGTTCTACTTGATAAGCCCTACCATCCCTGGACATTGTAGATCATCATAGTAGTCTACCAATAATAATAATTGTGCACCATCAAGTCAATTCTGACTTATGGTGGCCCTTTCTAGGATTTTCTAAGTAAAAGATAGACAGAAGTAGTTTCCAATTTCTCTTCCTCTGGGAATGTACTCGGAGACTTTGCTGCTAGTTCAAGGCCAAACAGTTTGGCTGTTCCCCTAGGAAGCACAGCAGAGAACTGAACTCTCAACTTCTGCCTCCTCAGCCAGATACCTAAACCACTGAGCTATCCAGACAGCTAGCCATACTACAAATAGACACCCATAAAATGGCTCAGAGAAATGAATTGATGAAACCTATAATTATGGACACTAGTGATGTCCCTATCACAATGATATCTAACCGCTTTCTAGTAATAGACACAGAAGAAGTCTCAATCTACCAAAACCCTTTAACTTCATTTGATAATATATCTACATTCCACACAGACAGATAGGCAGGTAAATAGGCAGATAGACTCGCATATTTTTTGACCCAGGTTTCCCCTTTTTCCACACACAAGGGAGGGAGCATTTACTTCAGTCTTGAACCCTCCATTTTAGATTCTAAGGAATAGATCCTCAAAATTGAGCTCATTGATAGGTTGCTGGTGGAGGAGTGGGTCACAGTGTTCTTGCCCATTCATCTCCATCCAATCAAAGATGAATGCCTGAAGCGGATTTTAGTCCCTGTCTGCCTGTCTCAACCTCTCATACAAATGCACAAAACAATTCCTTTATTTTTGAAACAACAACTAATACAAAACAATTTCACAC
The DNA here is from genome assembly GCA_035047345.1 of Bradypodion ventrale. NCBI lineage: Eukaryota > Metazoa > Chordata > Lepidosauria > Squamata > Chamaeleonidae > Bradypodion > Bradypodion ventrale. The sequence goes on along the minus strand of JAWDJE010000002.1, from coordinate 231,076,169 downwards.
CTCTCAAGGTGGTTTCTCAAGCAACAAATCACAGGATGAAATATGTTGGGTTTCTTTGACCTTTTCTCCAATATAGAAAAAAAGTATAATGCTTTTTGTTTGTTTTTGTTCTCTTAAATAGCCTGTGGATTACACTGGTTTTTAGATAACAGTGATTCCATTGTGCAGAAGCACATTTCTTCAGGGCTTCTGTAAGTGTACAAAACAACCTCACTAACTGAGATCCCCTTTATTGAACCAGCTCTATATTTCCCACCTAAAGGGGCTCATCTACCCATAGACATTGATGATCCCCTCAGTAGAGGAAATGCCACTGGAAACCATCGTAGTGGGCTCAACAGCGAAATGAGCAGAGGAGGAACCACTTTCTGATCCCCAATGGTCATGTAGGCAGAAGAGGCCATGCTAATGGACTGGCTGTGAAGGCGCACCTTGATAATATCCTCAAGGCTATGACAGTCCATTGCAGTCCCCCATCATTTAGCCCTCAGAAATCAAACCCATATTTCCAGTCTCCAAGCCTAGTGCTTTAACCACTAAGCCACCCGGGGGAGGGTGTCACTTCATGGCAAGCTGGGATCCACTTTAAACAAATTCACACCAATGGCATTTTTCCTACTGCAGGGAAAAATACATTCTCTGATACAAGTTACAGCTGATGATGAGGATGATATTTCCCATTCCTCTAATGGAGTTTTTACAGGTAGTATAATTTTCTATTACTTTCCCCTGCAACTCTGGACATGGAATTGCCTGATGGAGCCAGAGATGTTTGATGAGAGTGAAAATTACCTTCAGATATACTAATTCAAGGCTCTGCAGCTGGATAATCATTGAAAGAGAAAGAGATAGTCAGGGAAAGGGAGAGAAAGAGAAAGACATGAAAAATGGGGAAATAAAAAAAAAAATCACATCTTGTACAGGTTGCTGTTACTCCTGCCCAGTGCCCTTTCTGCCACAGGAACTCAACAATTTTTATTTTAATAGGCAGTTAGGAAAAAAGAGAAAGGTCCGAGATGCTGCACTAATGTAGGGAACACTCGACACTGGGTCAAAGAAAAATGAGAAAGCATAAGGCAGAACATATCCTTGATTTAGCGCAGCACAGGAAGCATGAGCAAAATTCTAATTGTGGCTGTGTTGTGTTCTAATGGTTTTACCTTCCACATGGATTACAATGTATCTGAGCCAATGTAACCTTGCCTATAGCAACAATGTAACCTTCAGCTGTATCATATAAACCCTGTAATAGGACGCGAGCTAATGACCACCAGCTGGCAGCAGCGAGCGCCCAAGCTCTCTCGGTCCGAACTCATCAAAGGCAACAGCGCGGGAAGCTTTCCCGCCACCACCTACACCTGGACAAGAAGGGCGTGACTCGCAATGACGTCACGCAGGCAGTAGCCAATGGGCTACCATGGCACCACGTTCAAATGTATTACTGCTGTATATAAAGAGCTATCGATCCGCCATTACCTCATGTTCCCTCTGTCCACGATGCAATAAACCTGAGTTAACCCAGCCCGAGGCTGTGTCCTGTGTCTTGGTTTTCATACACCAAATTGGCGACGAAGGTGGGATAATGGATCCCCAAGGAGCAGCCAGGGCACAGAACGGGTTCAACATCACCAAACCGCAAGACTGGGAGCTGTTGGAGATGGACTTCCAGGCGGCGCTGGTGGAACTCAAAGTCAAGGAAGACGATGAGGAGCGGAAGAGGGCCATCCTCACCAGAATGCTCGGGGTGGAAACCAAGCGGACGCTGGTGGGCATCATCGCTCCGAAGAAGGTGAGCGAATTTAAGGCGGACGACATCATGAAGCTGCTACGGGAGCGCTTCCGACCCTCGAGGGCGATGTTTCCCGCTCGGAGCGCGTTTTGGAGGCGAGTCCAAGCGCCGGACGAGTCGGTTGAGGCATTCGTGGCCGCCATGAGGGTAGCCGCCGTCCCCTGCAAATGGGACAATATCCAAGAAATGGCCCTCAGGGACGGCGTGCTGTGTGGCCTGAGAGACAAGGAGGTGCAGCGCAGCTTGATGAACAAGGAGCCGCCACCCACGCTGGCAGAGGTCGTAGAGGCCATAGAAGCCGCAGAGTCCACGAATGCTGGAGTGGACGAGATGCACCAGTGGCGTGAGTGGCGTCCCAGGGCCGGCAAAGCGGAAAATTCGGTGCACGGGAAGTCCGGACAATCGGTGCACGCAACTCGACGGGCCTCAAAGTCGTCCTCGGAAGGCAGCGACGGCGAGGAGGTCCAGAAGGTCCGAAAAGGGGGGCGCCGCTGCGATGGTTGCGGAGCGGCCCATGAACGCGCGAGGTGCCCATTTAGAAAGGCTGAATGTTACACCTGCGGCCGTCGGGGGCACATTGCCAAGGCATGCAGAAAACGGAAGGAGGGCCGGAGGCAGTCACCAGACCGTTCGACCAGGCCGGACCGTCCAGCGAGGCCCAAAGATGGCGCCCAGACCACGAGGAAGCAGGACGGCGTGGGCCGCGTCTCGGACGGCAGCGAAGACGACGCCCCAGTGTTCAGCGTGTCCGCGGGACAGTCCCATTACTTCGTTGAGGTACTAGTACAAGGGGCCCCTATCAGGATGGAAATTGACTCGGGGTCCTCCTATTCCATAATTCCCCAGAAAGAGTTCTTGAAAATCGACCCCCACGTGCGGCCCAAACTTAAAACATTGAGGTCCACGCTACGAGATGTACAGGGAAACAGTATTCCGGTGTTGGGGGTCGGGAAATTTCGGGTTAAATTTAAGAGACATTCTGCGGAACTGCCCCTAGTTGTCCTCAAGGGGGGGAGTTGTAGCCTCCTAGGGACACAGTGGTTTCAGCCTTTAGGCCTGTTCATAGGGGAAGTACATACGGTGGGGGTAGATCCAATACAAGCGGTGTGCGATGCGCATCCCGCCGTTTTTAAAAAAGGACTTGGAAAATTCAAGGGACCCTCTGTAGCCTTCGACCTAGACCCGGAGGTCCGCCCGATAAGACTCAAACCGCGCAGGGTGCCCTTCGCACTAAAGGACAAAATAGAGGCGGAACTGGACAAATTGGTGGGCCAGGGGATTCTTATTCCTGTTGATTCCGCGGAGTGGGAAACTCCAATTGTAACAGCTCTGAAGGCTAACGGGGAGGTGCGCATTTGCGCTGATTATAAGTGTACAATTAACAAGGCGATCCGCCCTAATGCATACCCGGTGCCGGTGGTCAGCCACCTTTTGGCCAGGCTAAATGGGGGAAAGTGTTTCGCTAAGCTCGATCTAGCACAAGCCTATCAGCAACTCCCCGTAACTCCCGCCACGGCCGCGGCACAAACGATAGTCACACATAAAGGAGCGTTCCAGGTGTCGCGTTTACAGTTCGGCGTGAACTCGGCACCCGGCCTTTTTCAGTCGCTTGTGGAACGCCTCCTGAAGGGACTGGAGGGGGTGTTGCCTTATTTTGATGACGTATTGATAACAGGGGGGAGTGAGGCCGAACTGGCAAAAAGATTGGACAAAGTACTAACTGTGTTCGAGAAAGCGGGGCTGAGACTGAGGAAGGACAAATGTGTCTTTTTCGAAACCGAGGTCGAGTTTTTAGGGTTCCGAATCACACCCGAGGGTATTAAGCCATCCAAATCCAAAGTAGCAGCCATCAAGAAGGCCCCTCGCCCCACATCCAAAACCGAGCTACAGTCATTCCTGGGGCTCCTCAATTTTTACCATACATTCCTTCCGCGGAAAGCGTCCGTGGCCGAACCGCTTCATCGGTTGCTTAAAAAGGAGGAGACATGGATGTGGGGTGACGAGCACGAGAGGGCGTTCAAAGAACTAAAACAACTCTTGACTTCTGATGCAATCCTAACACATTTCGACCCCAAACGGCCGGTGGTCTTAGTCTGCGATGCATCACCGGTGGGGGTGGGGGCGGTGCTTTGCCACGTGTTGGATGACGGAAGGGAGGCCCCGGTTGCGTTTTATTCAAGGTCCCTGTCCCAAGCAGAGCGAAATTACGCACAAACCGACAGGGAGGCGTTAGCAATAGTAGCGGGGACCAAAAAGTTTCACGATTTTCTGTATGGCCGCCCGTTCAAAATTGTGACGGATCACAAGCCCCTGTTAGGGATTTTCACGGCAAGCAAGCCCACGCCGCAGATCCTATCCCCGAGAATGCTGCGTTGGGCTATTTTTCTCAACGCATACCAACACGAGTTGGAGTACCGGCCCGGAAAGGAGATCAGCCATGCTGATGCACTTTCGAGATCCCCTTTGCCCTTGTCGGACGACCAAAAGGCTAGGGTAGAAAGAGACCGCCAGGTGTTGCTAATTGAGGTCTTAGACGCACCCCCAATAGTACCAGCCGATATTGCTAGGGCGACAGGCAAGGACAGAACGCTGGAGAAAGTCAGCTCATGGGTGCAGAAGGGGTGGCCGGCATCGTCCCCAAGCACGGAATTCGACCCATTCTTTCGGAAAAAACTAGAGCTGTCCCTAGAAAGGGGGTGCCTGTTGTGGGGCCAACGGGTGGTGGTCCCTACATCCATGCGGCCGAGGGTGCTCAAACTGCTGCACGTCAGCCACCCGGGCATCGTTCGTTCGAAAGCGCTGGCCCGCAGTTACTTTTGGTGGCCACAGCTGGACGCGGACATTGAGCACATGGTCGGCACTTGTGAGGCATGTCAGGGATCCCGTCCAGAGGAGGCCCGCCTCCCGCATAGGGAATGGGACACAGCAAGGGGGCCGTGGTCCAGAGTGCACATAGATTTCGCTGGCCCATTCCGAGGAACCATGTTTCTCCTGGTGGTGGATGCGTTCTCCAAGTGGCTGGAGGTTATCCCAGTAAAGAGCACGTCCTCCGCCACGACAATTAGCCAGCTACGGAGAGTCTTTTCCACGTTCGGTTTACCCGACACGTTAGTCAGCGATAACGCGAGTTGCTTCACCTCCTCGGAGTTCGGGGCATTCATGGAGGCAAACGCCATTCGGCATGTCACATCCGCGCCGTTTCACCCGGCCACGAATGGCCAAGTGGAACGGTTGGTGCGTACAACAAAGGATGCGCTTCGGCGCATGGGCCCGGGGGACCTAAATCACCAAGTATGTCAGTTCTTATTAGCGTATAGGGTGACCCCCTTAGCGTCAGGTTACTCGCCGGCAGAGCTCTTGATGCGGCGAAAACTGACCACGATTCTGTCCAGGCTAGACCCGACGAGAGTCGAGGATAAAGGGAAAAACATAGGGTTGGCAGTCTCGAAAGGGTTCGCCGCCGGCGACCCTGTTCACTGCAGGAACTATGCCAGCGCAGGGAAAGGCTGTCAGAGAAAGGAAAGTTGCTCTAAAAATAATGAAATTGTGAGAGAAAGTTAGGGAAGGGCATTATTTTCTTGCTTCAGTAGAGTCAAACCTTGGTGAAATAATATACCATTCTGTACTCCACAGATTACTTGGTGATGGAGAGCAAGCCTTCAGGCAGATCCCAGTGTGTGAAGACAAAAACACTTTTATCAGTGTTCCATTGTATTCAAAAGCTGCACAAAATATCCCTCTTGCTGTACTATTGTTACCTGTTGCTGCTTGCTTCCTGGTTCCCCTGGCATTTGTCCATTTGGCCCCAATTGTTTTGGAACATTCTGGTTACTCAAGGCAGCAGGACATTTAGTGGTGGAATGCTGACATTATAACCAAACTTCCTGAGAAAGAATAATAAATATCCTGTGGAGGAAAAGGATGCTTAGGGCCTGTCTAGATGGTCCCTTTGGATTGGCCCAAAAAACATCAATTCCTGCTTAGGGTAGAACCAATGTGCCATTCAGCATGCCCCTTCCTATCAGTGAGAAAGAACCATTTGAAGGTTAATTGAATATTTCTCCTGATCATCAAATGGTCAGGGGGAGTGAATTTTAGTTTAGTCTGCTAATCATCGCTGAAGTGATGCATCACTTCTTTTAAATTAAAAATGTGTGTGTGTGTGTGTGTGTGTGTGTGTGTGTGTGTGTGTGTGTGTTACTGATCAAAACCATGGCTGTGGCCAAGGCAACCAAAATTTACAGAGGAGGTGGAGTGGGAGAGGTGTATCTTTTCTAATTTTTAGTCCAGAAGCAGGCAGGCAGAAGATACTTGATTCTTCAGATTGCAGAAGTAGGGGGTAGTGGTCCAAGAGATGTCAGCAAAGGTTTTAGGGTGGGATCTGAATGTGAGTAACCTAATTCTAAAGACACAATAAACAACTATTTGCCTGAAAGTCTCAAAGACTTATGAATACTTATGAATACCTGTTGATGAAATGTTATAGGCAGAGTATAAGACATAAACGCAAGTCAAACCAACATTATTTTTAATAACCCAACATTATTTCAATAAAGTCATAACCCAACATTCTAATTCTAAGATCATGTTGATGCAAGAAGCTGCAAAATAGATGGTGTGGCCGAGATGGGATATGGCACACCATGCTTCTATGCTGAGTCACATAGTTAAACCCAATGCTAGTTACTTCCATAGTCTAGTCTAGTTATGTATTTACCCATCTTTGTGATGCTAAAGTAATGTTTCTATTGTTTCTCTGCTCCCACTCCCCCACGGACTCTTCCTTCTTAATAGCTACAAGACATAGAAGTACAACACGATTCTTCCCATGCAAGGAAAGCCTGTACCTATTGAATTTGGCCAATGCACATGAGAGAAAACCTTGTTGTGGTAAAGTGTACCAACATTTGTGCATCTGTTCACATAAGAAATGGAAAGAAAATCTAAATGTGAAATGAAGCTGGCAGGTTTTGACCCCTAATATAAATATTATTTATATCCTACAAGCTTTTTGAGATATGCTAGGTCACTTAATGAGCTTTTTACATTTGAGAGGGTGTTTGAACCAAGGTCTCCAAATCCTAGTCTAATACTCTAACCACTGTACCGCACCAGCTTCAATAAACTTACCTTCTATTATTTAGAGAGCATTCTTGCTGGTAGCACCAACATTTTGAATTGTATTACCTGTGGAGGTGGCCCAGAACTCATCTCTGGATGTTTTTTAAAAGCAGTTGAAATCCTTTCCCTTCAAAGAGGCATTTAGAAATATTCTTTAACTGCCAACCAATCGTTTAATTAGGTAATTAATTTATAACATTTTACACCTAACTGTCATCATAGTTCAATGCACTTTGTTTGATTTATATGTCGTATATTGATTGTGATTTTTAAAGATTGTGTGGTTTTGTTTTTTACATTTGGTTTGTGATTTATATTTTAAATTTATAAACTACTAGTTTAACTGTTGTGCACCGCCCAGAACGGGAGACTGTCCTTGATGAGTGGTTTATAAATAAACAAATAAATCTTAAGAATTTTTTTCCTCTTGATAGTTCTTTACAAAAGCCCCTAAAGTTGGTTTCCATGCATCCAGGTCTGCTCATACTGCTATTATGAAGAGAGCATAATGCCTTTTCATAACAAGGAAGCCAGCAAAAAAGGCCACAGCCTCTCAGAACATGGAGAGGGGAAAAGCTTAACCATGACAATCTACAAGCAGGTTTAGAAAGACATGATCAGGGAAAATATCCCCAGGCTTATCTGTGTCTCTGCCTGCCCATCACCTCCACACATGTACATACACTGGTTCAGATCACATGCTGCATGTGGTGCTATTCTACTTCAACATGTAGGAGCTAGCAATTAAGTACTATTAATTATCCTGTTCTCTTGTGCTCAGATCTTCTGAATGGCACACAGTTCAGTAGCCATCATGATCAAGTTGCCCCTCCCTAGCCATTACAAAGGAAATCAAGGCTAGAGCAGAATCTTCCTTCTCTCCTGTTTATATCCACACATAGACTCATGTATATTTATAGACTCATTTTCCATCACCATTGCCTCCAGCAAACCCAATGATGTGACAGGAATCAGACAAAGATATCCTGGGTGGCCATAATTAAAGGTGACCACATGTTGCCTGAATAATTGTTCAACACTGTATCCATTTATCAAAGACAATTTTCCTCTGAATAATAAAGTACAATGAACTACCTCAAGAAACATTGAGCCATCTGGCTGCCTCCTTCATCATTAACATTCACCTTCAATCTACGCCTGTCTTGTTTTGCAACTACTTGAGTGACAGGAGAATTAGTTCATTCCCATGACTTTTTCCCATAAACAGGATCTTTCCTCCCAGCCCATTGTGTATTCAGGCATTTAGTTAACAGAAGGTGAGAGTGGAGGGGAGGGGAGGATTGGAAGTCTAAACTAATTTGAGCCACTACAGCATAGCTACCTTTTTTTTTGCAGATGCCACGGTGTTTGCTCCATACATATTCATAGAAATTATAATACTATTTCCACCCCAAGGGAAATAAACAAACTCTTGAAAAGCTGCTTGTGAATCAGATGAACAGTTGTACAATTCATAGAATATTAAGAAAGAACCCTGCTGGGTCCTTAACTTTGCTTGAAGAGAATGTGGTAAATTTACCTTAGTATGATCTTCTTTGGAGAGCCTCTAACCCTGTCTTAATATTCCTTTGTCACTAAATGCTAACTGCACAAGGGGGATTTACAGAAAGAAAAGCGTTTGGGGAAGTAGCATGTCTATAGCTGACATCTTCTAATCAAGAAGATCACCTACCTACAACAGTGGGACCTGATAGACAAATTTGATGGAACTGCTGCCTGCAGCTTCTGAGGAGAGGCAAAGGTAAAGGTCACCCTTGCTCAAAAGCCAGTCGTATCCGACTCTAGGGTTCAGTGCTCATCTCTGTCCATAGCCAAAGAGCCAGCGCTGTCTATGCTGATATTTCCACGGACATCTGGCAGGCATGACACGACACCGGAGTGCACTGAAAGCTGTTTTCCTTCCCACTGAAGTGGTACCTATTTATCCACTTGCAATTTCTTGCTTTCAAACTGCTAGGTTGGCAGGAACTAGGACAGATGATGGGAGCTCATGCCGTCATACAGTACTCGGGAATTGAACTCTGACCTTCCAGTCAGCGAGTTCAGTATCTTAAAAACTTGAGCCACAGCAGTCCCCTGATCTCCCTACTCTATTGTGTACCATTACTGCTTTTCTGAAAAACAGCAAGGAAGGTGGATTTGGAACTGCATATATGGCATCTTGTTTGGGAGATGGCCAGGCAGGACAAATATATATTTAAAAAATTTATCAAGACACTCCCTCCCTCTCAAGCTCTTCAAACGTCTAGGTTTGAATTGTGGATTGCAAAGTGAACATTGGACCAATAGTTTCTTCTTCAGATTTGACTTAAGTCTGAAGAATGGAATAAGAACCAAAAATTACAGCTTGAGTAATATTTCTTGTTTCCCATCTCCAGCAGCCTCGTTTGGTAAAGTTTGCAAAAACATGTTATTTCAGTGGCTACAAAATAGTTTAGGGAAGGGGTACCCAAACTTTTTGGGCCATGGGCTGGTCATGTGGTTCAATGAGCTGGTCACTATGGCCTGGGGGCCAGATCTGGCCCCCAACACCAATTCATCTGGCCCACAAAGCCCTTGTCACTCCTGGAAGCGGAAGTAAAATGCGCCCATATAGGCGTGTTTTACTTCTGCTTCCAGGAGCAACGAGAGCTTCGCAGGCTGGATGAATTGGTGTTGGAGCCTGTAGTTTGGGCATCCCTGGTTTAGAGAACTGTCTTTCCTTTACCTGTATAATAATCTCTTTGATAGCCTGTAGCTCATCTCTCCACTTACAGTACTTCAGCTAAAGCTCAAGGAAGATGTTCCACAGGTTTTTGTCAGCTCAGGAAGTGTGAGCAGCTGATGAGGCTGCAAAATAATGGAGAAATGTATGATAGAAAGAAATATACAACTTCCTAAACCACATTGCAACAATAAAATAAAATTAGAAGTGCCCCATCATCTACAAAAGGTAAAAGAAATCTCTGAGGCACAAAACTGAAGACCCTTTTTATGAGAATTTCCAGAAAATTGAAGGATAGATTTGGCCAGGCACAACATGCTCATGAATTGATGATTATGAAGAAAACACTTCTAAAGTGTTAACATCTTGAGGAAAGGAGTAAAAAAGAAAACCAACCAGTCTTGAAGGTGTGAAATGCTGTACAGATGGGAATTAGACCATTGCCTTACTTCTTCCTGCTGGTTCAAAAGACATTTATGCACAAGGAGGATGATTGATGAACTGCACCTGAGCCTGAGATGTGCTAGCAGGACAAGAGAGGAGCTGCATCAGGGAAGAATTTCCCTTTAGTCTCACTACCCTAGGCTTAATTATTCAAGTAAGATCAGAGGAGGGGAAGACAGAAATAAGAGTGAACATCAGGAAGTGGGATAGTGGTTAGATTTTGTCTATCCAGAACTGATCAGGTCCAGCCAACTGATCTACTCCATGGGGTTTCTATACAAGTTCAGCACCTCTAGTGTTTAGGATAAGATTAGATTGAATCAGTGTGAAAGTCTTTCTCCCTGGTCCAGCAATCAGCTAACAAGCTGGGACTGTCCACCCTTTTGCTTCCTTAATATTCTGGCAGTTTGGGTGAAACCCAAAATGGTTTTTTCATGTTTCTTGGCTTCATTAGAGATTTTTACATTCCCAAGCAGAATACATGTGTTTGTGAAAGTTGTTGTCTTTTGATATGTATTTTTTCAGTTCCCCGTTCTATCCTTCATTATTCTATTTTATTTTTCAATAAGGCATTTTTTTAAAGAGTCATTTGGAGGTTGTCAGGTTGTCTGAACAATCTGAAGTGCTTAAGTCCACATCTTGGCTCTGAGGCTTAACAGAAGCATTGGAGAGTAAGTAACTACTTGAGTCAGCTACCGAGAAGGAAGAGCAGGTGTGCCAAAGACCCTGCTTTGGGAAAAGGCATTTTTTTTGTAGTGGACACTCCAGCCAGGGAGGAAAGTTACAAGATGGGCAGAGAGACAGTCCCATGTGCATTTTGGCATCTGGAAAGCTAATCTGAGCACCAGAGGCCCCACAACTGGGAGGCAAGAGGTGGGCTCCATCCCTACCTCCAAGACAGTCTCTTCACAATGATAAGTAGAATAGACATGCAATATGGATCTGCCCTCACAAGTGCTAACAATTTTCAGCATTTTTTTAATTCTTAGCTGATCAAATAATTGTTAAAGGCTCTTGGCAGAAGGTACTAGAAATTTGACATAAAATTTGATATTAATTGGTGTAAATTCAATCTGCAATAAACTATAGACCAGGCAATCTTTTCAAGCCTGGGGGCTGGTTCTCTCAGTCAGCTTCAAGGGCTGGATGGCCGTTTTGTCCTGTCTGCATTATGCAGGTGGCCATTTTGTCCCAACAGCTTCAAATGGGCAGCCATTTGATTTCTCAAATGTCCTTGGAGTGGTGGGGGCACATGAAATGATGCCAGGGGCTGGATCCAGCCTGTGTGCCATAGGTTGGGAACCCCTATTATGAACAATACTTCCTCCCACATGTGAACTGACTCCCCATGAAATGTTTTAAGAAGCTGTAGTGGCCGAGCAAACCATCATGAACATTTTAAAAACACGATCATATACTCTATACTAATCTACCAAGGAAGCTCTCAGCAGCTTTTCCAGTGCTGCACAGAAATACCAGGTTCGTCTTCATTTAAAGAAGAAAAGAAAAAGATGAGAAAAAGCAATAGTTCAGCAGCAGTCTCTCAATGGTCTAGTATAATACCCTGCTACTCTCTGGGTCTCATTAAAATGTAGACATTCACACAACAGAGGGATTAATCTTTACTTAGCTTTACTTCAGTTGATTCATTCAGGCTCTGAAAGGAGACCAGCATTGTGTAATTTCTCTTCTAGTGCATTTGAACTGTCATCTTTTCTCTTCAGCAATGAGGTGGCTAAGGAGCAACACATAATTAGCTGTAAAGAGTTACAGTTCAGCTAATTTAATGTCAATGCCAGCGACAGGATCTTTTTCAATTTCCAGAAGAGGCTGGCACTTTAGGAAAAGGGGAATAAAATCCTTCAGGATCAAGTCACATGAATACAACTGTGCACCCGCCAGCCCTCCCTGCTGGAGTGTTGGCAATGGCGATATACCCCAAGGCAATCTCCATGATCACTTCCTTTGCTTGAAACAGCCTTGATTAAAGGCTCAGTGACTCCTCTAACAGCTCTTTCCCCTACTGGATCAGAGGGCTAAGTTACAGTCAGTAGCCCCTTGGGTGTCTTCTGCCCATTGGGGATCCCAGTTAACATTACTGGAGTTCCACCAAGTAAAAGTCCTGGAGGATGTGGGGGTCTGAGATTCTCTCTTGGAGGGAAGTCTTGTACCAATGGTGGAAGAAGCCAGGCTCAGGGGCTATTCTCTTATCAGTCTCTCCCCTGGCATGTCTCACTTTACTTGCATGTCCAGTCCTATGACTGTGTAGGGGCTGCAGTGGCTCAGTGGTTAAGAAGTTTGCCTTGTTAGCTGGCAGGCTGGCAAGTTGGCAGTTTGAGACCCGGGTACTGCATGACAGTTTGAGCTCCTGTCTCTGTCCCAGCTCTTGGGGACATGAAAGGAGCCTCATTTGGGCATTCCACAAAAATCTTTTCAACACAGAATAATTTCTGACATGAAATTATTATTATTACTGTGTAGGGGTGAGTGCTACTGTGGCCAAATGTAAGTACTCAGTTTCTGTCATAAGTGGGAAAACCAAATGTGAAGAGGGAGCCCAGTGTTCCTTCATCCTATTCCTTTTCCATTATGCAAAAGACAAGGTCCCAGCCTTTGCCCCATCTTCCTCAGCAAGTGACAACAATAACCACCTAGGCCTTCCCTCTCCTCCTCTCTTATATCTGGGAATCCAAATTCCCATCAGGCAACATCCTCTCCTCCAGCTGTTTCAGGACTTAAGAGTCCTGCCCTCCCCTTTGCTTCCCCCAGACTGTAGTCTGGGGCCAGATGGTCCTCAGATATGCATATGGAGGTATGCATGCTCAACTCCTCATGGCAACTATAACAGTTTTCCAGCAGGGCAGGTGAGGGAGGAGGAAGACCAGCCGGGCGGGGAGAGGCCAGCCAGCCGCCCCAACGCGAGCCCTTCCGAGCCGGTCCCCACCATCTCCAGCTGGGCAGGCAAGGGAGGAGGAAGACCAGCCGGGCGGGGAGAGGCCAGCCAGCCGCCCCAACGCGAGCCCTTCCGAGCCGGTCCCCACCATTTCCAGCAGGGCAGGTGAGGGAGGAGGAAGACCAGCTGGGCGGGGAGAGGCCAGCCAGTCGCCCCAACGCGAGCCCTTCCGAGCCGGTCCCCACCATTTCCAGCAGGGCAGGTGAGGGAGGAGGAAGACCAGCCGGGCGGGGAGAGGCCAGCCAGTCGCCCCAACGCGAGCCCTTCCGAGCCGGTCCCCACCATTTCCAGCAGGGCAGGTGAGGGAGGAGGAAGACCAGCCGGGCGGGGAGAGGCCAGCCAGTCGCCCCAACGCGAGCCCTTCCGAGCCGGTCCCCACCATTTCCAGCAGGGCAGGTGAGGGAGGAGGAAGACCAGCCGGGCGGGGAGAGGCCAGCCAGTCGCCCCGACGAGAGCCTTTTCCAAGCCCTGAAAACAACCAAGCGCCGAAGGAGAGGTCCAATTGGCAGAAGGGAAGAAGGCAAAGGAGTTAAACCAGGGGGTGAGACTCAGAGCCCCATACAAAGGATAAGTAGTTAAATATGCAGAAATGTTGATGACTTAATATAGTAACTCACATAAAGACTTTAAAATGACTTAATATAGCAACTGACATAGAGACTGTGCTTTAAAGTGTGATAATATGCATGATAATATGTTGTCTTAAATGTTTTTAAACTTTTAAAAACTGTGATAAAATGTATGAGGAGAGAAAAATGGCGCAGACACCGGCAACCACGCCATAAATCTTGCCAAGAGAACCCTATTGACCAAAACAAAAGGCAAAACAAAAGGGCAGGCTAGGTGATACAGGATGCTTAACACCTCAGAGGGGAGAAAGGGGAGGGACAGGAAAGGGGGAGGGGAAATGCAATGTTGTAAGGAGCAATACTGCATAGGGACATGGAATGTGAGATCAATGAACCAAGGTAAACTGGAAGTGGTAGAAAATGAGATGGAAAGAATAAGCATTGACATCTTGGGCATCAGTGAGATAAAATGGACAGGGATGGGTGAATTCAGCTCTGGAAACCATCATATCTACTATTGTGGACAAGAAAACCTTAGAAGGCATGGAGTTGCCATAATTGTCAATAAGAGAGTAAGAAAAGCAGTAATGGGATATAACCTCAAAAATGACAGAATGATGTCAGTCAGAATTCAAGGCAAACCTTTCAATATCACCGTAATCCAAGTCTATGCACCAACCACTAGTGCAGATGAAGCCACAGTGGACCAGTTCTATGAGGACCTAGAACACCTCATAGAACAGACACCAAGAAATGATGTCCAAATTATATTAGGAGACTGGAATGCCAAAGTAGGAAATCAAAAAGTGGAGGGAATAACAGGCAAGTTTGGTCTTGGAGTACAGAACGAAGCAGGGCAAAGATTGATAGAGTTCTGCCAAGAGAACGCACTGGTCATAGCAAACACTCTCTTCCAGCAACACAAGAGGCGACTTTACACATGGACATCACCAGATGGCCAACACCGAAACCAAATTGACTACATACTCTGCAGCCAAAGATGGAGAACCTCCATACAATCAGCAAAAACAAGACCTGGAGCAGACTGTGGCTCAGATCACAACCTACTGATCGCAAAATTCAGGTTAAGACTAAAGAAAATAGGGAAAACAAGAAGACCAGACAGATATCACCTAGACAGCATCCCTAAAGAATACACGGTGGAGGTGATGAACAGATATAATGGCCTGGACGCAATAGACAGAGTGCCAGAAGAATTATGGACAGAGATAAAGGACATCATGCAGGAAGCGGCAAAGAAAACCATACCAAAAGAAAAGAAGCGTAAGAAAGCAAAATGGTTGTCTGATGAGGCTCTTAAAATAGCAGAGGAAAGAAGGAAGGCAAAAGTCAAAAGAGAAAGGAAAAAATACAACCTTCTGAACACAGAATTTCAAAGAAAAGCAAGGAGAGATAAGGAAAACTACCTAAAAGAACAGTGCAAAGAAATGGAGGAAAACAACAAAAGAGGCAGGACTAGAGATCTCTTCAGAAAAATCGGGGAAATAAAGGGAACATTTAAAGCAAAAATGACCATGATAAGGGACAAAGACGGAAAAGAGCTAGCTGATGCAGAAGAGATTAAGAAAAGATGGAAAGAGTACACAGAGGAACTCTACAAAAAGGACCTCAACACTCCTGATAACCACAATGATGAAAAAACTGAACTCGAGCCAGACATCCTGGAGAGCGAAGTTATAAAGGCCCTAAAGAGCACTGCAAACAACAAAGCTAGTGGATATGATGGTATCCCAGTCGAATTTTTCAAAGCGCTAAAAGATGATGGCGTCAAATTACTACACTCAATATGCCAGCAAATCTGGAAAACAAAACAGTGGCCGCAGGATTGGAAAAGATCAGTATACGTCCCAATCCCAAAAAAGGGCAACGCCAAAGAATGCTCAAATTACCAAACAATTGCACTCATCCCACACGCCAGCAAGGTGATGCTCAAGATAATACAGGACAGACTTCAGCAGCATGTGGAGAGAGAACTACCAGAGGTGCAGGCCGGTTTCAGAAGAGGCAGGGGGACTAGAGACCACATTGCCAACATACGTTGGATCATGGAGAAAACAAAGGAATACCAGAAACAAGTTTACTTTTGTTTCATTGATTACACTAAGGCATTTGACTGTGTGGACCACAACAAGATGTGGCAAGTAATTAAAGAGATGGGAATACCAGAGCACATCATATGCCTCCTGAGAAATCTGTACATGAGCCAAGAAGCAACAGTTAGGACAGAACATGGAATGACAGAGTGGTTTGGAATAGGAAAAGGAGTAAGACAAGGCTGCATTTTATCACCCTGCTTATTCAATCTATACACAGAGCACATAATGCGAAATGCAGGGATGGAGGAATCACAATATGGGATTAAAATTGCTGGGAGAAACATAAACAATCTGAGATATGCAGACGATACCACCCTAATGGCAGAAAGTGAGGAAGACCTAAAGAACCTCTTGATTGGGCTGAAGGAGGAGAGTGCAAAAGCTGGTTTGAGACTCAATATCAAGAAAACCAAGGTAATGGCAACAGGCCCAATCAGTT
Source organism: Bradypodion ventrale (assembly GCA_035047345.1). Classification (NCBI taxonomy): domain Eukaryota; kingdom Metazoa; phylum Chordata; class Lepidosauria; order Squamata; family Chamaeleonidae; genus Bradypodion; species Bradypodion ventrale. Next base: position 231,060,012 of record JAWDJE010000002.1, on the reverse strand, counting down.
CCTGGAAAATAGATGGGGAAGAAGTAGAAGCAGTGACAGATTTTACTTTCCTGGGATCAAAGATCACGGCAGATGGGGATTGCAGCCATGAAATAAAAAGGCGACTGATTCTTGGGAGACAAGCCATGAGAAACCTGGGGAACATAGTGAAAAGCAGAGACATCACATTGCAAACAAAAATTAGAATAGTCAAAGCAATGGTATTCCCAGTGGTAATGTACGGATGTGAGAGCTGGACAATTAGGAAAGCTGAACGCAGAAGAATAGATGCCTTTGAAATGTGGTGTTGGAGGAGAGTTTTGAGAGTACCCTGGACAGCGAGGAGAACAAATAGGTCAATCTTAGAAGAAATCAACACTGACTGCTCATTGGAAGGGCTAATAGTAAAGACGAAGCTAAAGTATTTTGGACATCAAATGAGAAGGGAGGATTCACTTGAGAAGGCCCTGATGTTGGGAAAGGTGGAGGGCAAAAGAAGAAGGGGGAGGCCAAAGATGAGATGGCTAGATGGTATTGTAGACACAACGGGCACAGAACTGGGAGTGCTGAGGGGGATGGTGGAGGACAGAGGTGCCTGGAGAACAATGGTCCATAGGGTCGCAAAGGGTCGGAACCGACTGTGCGACTGAACAACAACAACAACTTATTTTTAAGGCATGGTCTTTTGAGGTTATGCCAGTCTGCCGGCAATAGAAGCAAATACATTTGCAGATGACACTATTTCCATCTGTAGGCAAGCACAGAGATTGGGTGGATCATGTTAAAAATCCACACTTTTGTAAATATTTTCCCCTACACTTAGTCATAGTAAAAAGAGGACCTATTCCCTCTTGGCCCCTTAAGAGAAAATAGGGAGTTGAAACTGGGCAGCCCAGGTTCATCATGTCTGGAGCTGAACTAGAAGTGTATTGCTTAGCTGGGAGCAAGCTATGCTATATCTAAAGATGTAGGGCAAGAGTTCTCAACCTTTTTAAGCTGAGGTCCGGGTCATGTTCCCTCAGATAGCTTTGGGGGGCAGATGGCCATTTTGCCCTTCCTCCACCACATGGCACTTCTGGGTGTGGTGGAGTTAGTGGGGGGCCACATGAAATGTTGTTGGGGTGGGGGGCACATCCAGCCCATGGGCCACAAGTTGGGAATCCCTGTTGTAGGGTATCAAGGTAATTGGAAGTAATAGTACTACATACTTTGTTCTGCTTTGGTTAGATCTCATCTACCGTACTGTGCCCAGTACTTGTTTTAGGAAGAGATCAACTTTTCTGGAATGTATCCAGAAGAGGACAAGCAAGATTGCAAAGATTTAGGAAATCAAGCTATATGAGACACAGTTATGGATGGGTGATCATGTTTTGACTGGAGAAGAGAATATTGAGAAATGATGTGGTAGGCTGGGAGACAATATCTGAAAAACTGTTATGGGAAAGATAACACAAATCTTTTCTCTATTGCTTCAGTGGTAGGACTTGAGCCAGTAGATTCAAATTTCACAACAGTAGATTCCAAATAAATATTAAGAAGTACTTCCTCATGTTAGAAGATGTTTGACAAGGGAAGGGATTGCCTCATAAGAGATCTTTAAACAGGGGCTGGGTGGCAACCTATCAGAGATGTTTTGGCTGTGGAGATATGTGATTCCAATTAATTAAGTGACCCATTGGTTATCTTCAAACTCTACACTTTTATTTTTCTGTGCTTCTGTTAAACTGTCATGACTTTGGTCCCCTTGTTGGACTCAGGGGAAGATTCAGGGTTTACAATACCTCCAGAGCAACCAACCTTCTGAGAGCCTCCACTTGTTGATGAACCAACAGCTTCTTGGGGTGAGCTACAACCATCATGCAGCATCCGAGACTTTGTATATTGTGATCCAATGTACTCTATTTAACAATAAATTCTGGTAATTCAAATTAGCCTCCCTAGAAACTTTGAAGCAAGCCAAAATACAACCCCCACCCCATCCTGTGATTCTTGCACAGCTGGTAGACTCTTGCTGCAGATATTTTTGTAGTGTTAAATAAAATTGTGCCTCTTATTTGACCTGTATGCCAGATGCACACCTCTAGCTTTAACCTATCTAGATAAGAGAGGGCCAACATCTGTCCTTCTTCAATGGATACATGCAATGACAACTCCTTAGAAAGTAGTCACTGCAAGAAAATGCTTAGAATTAAACCAAATAACATTTCATTGTGCACTTGAAATGAAGGCATTAATGGCTTTAACAGATTAATCAGCCAGATTTTCTTGGTTAAATGAGTTTTAATTAGAGATGTGCATCATTAGGGGAAAATTGACTAAATTGGGTTTTGGTTTCTTGGTTTCTTTCCTGAATCCAAGGAGACTGTGTGCAGAAAACAGTGGCTGCTTTCCCATGGAGCAAATCAACACCGGTATGGATCATTTGTATTCCATCTGGCATTCACAGGGCTATATGATTTTTAGCCAAAGATGCACAATGAATGTTGAATATCCTATTTTAAAATTTGTGGGCAATATTTTCAATATTCTAGCACAGTTGATCCCACATGAAAGTGAAATGCTAATAATAGGGAGAATCAGTGGTAGGATTAAAAAAAATTACTACCTACTCTGTGAGCATGGTATAGTGGGCATGGCCATGGGGAAAGCCCTGTGTCACACCCAAATTGAGACTTCTTTATTTCAAAACTTGGATGGGCGAGGCCAGCTGGAATTTCTGCTACCAGTTCTAGTGAACTGGGGTGAACCTGCTGAATCCCACCATTGGGGAGAATGATAAAAGTTATAGAAGGGATGGGCAAACTGGTGCTGTCCAGATGTTTTGGGTTAAAGTTCCCATAAGATTTGACTATTTGGCATCCTGGCTGTGAACAAAGGCAAGTGCAGTCCAGAAACACCTGGAGGGCACCAGGTTGTTCACTGGTAGGCGGATTGGAGGAGCAATGGTTCCACTCTCATCTGTTGCTATGGATAATATTCAGTTAAGGTCCTGGAAGTCACAGAACTACCTATAGCAGTGATGGTGAACCTTGGCACTCCAGATGTTCTTGGACTTCAATTCCCAGAAGCCCAAGTCTCTGTGAATCCACATGAATGGGTTTACTGTTGCAGGGGAGTGAGGGAATGTAACTCTCCACCAATCTTGCCACAATGCCATCAATATTCCAAAACCAATAATGATCCAAAGTTGTTGTAATTAGTTGCTGTAACTAGTGTGCACAGTAAACCCATTTGTTTGGATTCACAGAGACTTGGGCTTCTGGGAATTGAAGTCCAAGAACACCTGGAGTGCCAGGGTTCACCATAATGGACCTTATAGCATTGGTGTATGCTTAAAAATAGCAAGACTGCTGAGATGACTGACCAGAGGACTGTGGCACGGAAGAGATGTAAAAGCCCAAGAGAAAGTCAGAGGTAGGGGCTGGCCCTAGACTACAGGCTGGGGGAAGCAAAGAGGAGGGCAGGCCTCCTAAGTCCTGAAACAGCTGGAGGAGAGGATGTTGCCTGATGGGAATCTAGGTTCACAGGTATAAGGTAGGGACTAGAAAGTTGAGAGAATGAGTGAGGAAATAAGAGAATTAAATGCTGTGGAGAAGAAAAGGGTGACAAAGGCAGTTTGAAGGAAGAGTTAGAGTGGAAAGCTAGAGAGGTAAAGATGCTGAGGCTGTAAGGGAAAAAGCAGAGGCATGGAGTGATGTAGGACATGGCCGAAGGCCTGGAGTCATGACACCAAAAGCCCATTTCTGGATAAGAGACAACTGAGTGCTCCCATACCAGCTTGGAAGGTGCAGGAAAGACATAGAAAGCTCTTTAGCCTGTGGTTAATTAGAACCTGAATAGGCTGAGGGCCGGAGTCCCTAAATGTAAGACCAACATGCTCAAGTGGGGGCTTGCTGGTGGACAATGACATGCAGTGTGAATGCGGAGAGATTCACAACCCAGCTCATTTACTGGTCTGCCAATTACTGGCAAAAACATGCACTAATAAGTTTGGCCAATGACAAAGCCAAGAAAGTGGTTTCATTTTGGCAGTCCAGTTTGATTGGAACATGAAAGAAGAATTAGACCTCCCACTCAGGATAGGCCCCTTGCCAATTAGCACCACCCCTTTCCTTGTTCCTGGGCCTGATTCCTATGCCACTGACCTACATCCTAGTTCTGTGCACTTCCGTTATTGGTCCTGAGACTGCCCTACTTTTCCTTCCTGCAACCAGTCCCCTGGTGGGAGATGTGACCTGGCTGGCCTGATGATAATACACTGAAAATACAGTGAGTCAGCTCTCATGTTTTCATTTTATCCTTCCTTCAAACAGATGGAGACCAACCACTTTGAGGTAGCTCTCCCCATTGAGCTCCCTAAGCTCCCTCTAGCAATTAGCGCACTAGGAATTCAAAATGCAGAAGAAGAAGGGATACATCTATTTAGCTACATGGAATGTATGAGCGAGTGGGTAGCTTATTTAATAAGGCCGTATTAAACACTATGATTTACTTCAATTAAATAGTAAAACTGCTATTAAGTGCTTCTCATTAAGCAATCATGTGCAGCAGCAACTTTACTGTCTCCCTTTTTCAAGTCACTCACACCCCACATTTTATTTTCCTCATAACTATTTTCCTCATCGCCTCCTCATTATTGAAGGGATACGCAGAGTACTTTAGCAGAAGGAATATTCTGGGGTCTTTTCAGTGTTTTGACAGTACATTTCTTCCTTACACCAGTCAATATTGGAGCATAAACTCAAATTGCTCCTGAGTCAGGATGCAAGGAAGCACATCACTAGTTCCATGTGCCAGAAAAGGCAGTGGATGTGACTTTCTTGAAGAGAATGTTCAACTGCTACTATATGGCAACTGTTTTTAAAATCCAGACATCAAGGTTTGGAAAAGTTTCCTTTCCATGTTACATCTATCAGAAACCCCCAGTCTAGCTGATCAGTGGCCTAACTGGACTGGGAGAGTCTAAGAGCTGTATCAGTGTTCAAGCTGTGTTCTTTATAGTATCATCTCTGATTTGAGGCATTATGGAGTATCCATACCTCATTCCGTACACAAAATTTCTGTTTATTTACATATGTGCTCTCTGTTTACCTTACGGCTATTTGATGGACATCCGGAGTATGTTTTGCATTTTGCAAACCTAATAATTATGTGTAACACCCTTCCTCCAATTTTGTAACCAACAAGATTGGCATTTACAACATGTATTATTAATCTAACTCGAATCCTCCCCCGAGATGCAGCTCACTTTCTCTACCTCGAGTATCATTCACCTGACTCAATGGAGTTGTGCATGTGCTGAGTTCATGCCATGCACACTACATTTGCGGGAAAGCCCCAAACCTGTGACGCTGATGTACTTGATCATTGGCAAATCCCCATAGATTTAAAGTGCAGGAGAAGTCTAAAATAATTAAGGAGGTCAGCATGAGTAGATGTCAAGTCCCTTGAAGCCTTCTGTACTTTTCGCAAAGAAAAGACAAAAAACCAAGCCAAACAAGGCTGACACATTTTTTTAAAAATGAAAGTAAGCAGGACATTTTCCCCTGAAGAAAATGGAGATCTCATAGCATCTAAATAACTCAACCCTGTCCATACTCTTTGTCTTACAGGCAGCATTATACTAAGATTAAGGAAAAGGCATAACATAAAGGGTAGTTGGAGAGCGAAGTCATAAAGGCCCTAAAGAGCACTGCAAACAACAAAGCTAGTGGAGATGATGGTATCCCAGTTGAATTTTTCAAAGCGCTAAAAGATGACGGCGTCAAATTACTGCATTCAATATGCCAGCAGATTTGGAAAACAAAACAGTGGCCACAGGATTGGAAAAGATCAGTATACGTCCCAATCCCAAAAAAGGGCAATGCCAAAGAATGTTCAAATTATCGAACAATCGCGCTCATCCCACATGCCAGCAAGGTGATGCTCAAGATAATACAGGATAGACTTCAGCAACATGTGGAGAGAGAATTACCAGAGGTGCAGGCTGGTTTCAGAAGAGGCAGGGGGACTAGAGACCACATTGCCAACATACGCTGGATCATGGAGAAAACAAAGGAATACCAGAAACAAGTTTACTTTTGTTTTATTGACTACACCAAGGCATTTGACTGTGTGGACCACAACAAGATGTGGCAAGTAATTAAAGAGATGGGAATTCCAGAGCACCTCATATGCCTCCTGAGAAATCTGTACATGAACCAAGAAGCAACAGTTAGGACAGAACACGGAATGACAGAATGGTTTGGAATAGGAAAAGGAGTAAGACAAGGCTGCATTTTGTCACCATGCTTATTCAACCTATACACAGAGCACATAATGTGCAGTGCAGGGATGGAGGAATCACAATATGGGATTAAAATCGCTGGGAGAAACATCAACAATCTGAGATATGCAGACGATACCACCCTAATGGCAGAAAGTGAGGAAGACCTAAAGAATCTCTTGATTGGGCTGAAGGAAGAGAGTGCAAAAGCTGGCTTGAGACTCAATATCAAGAAAACCAAGATAATGGCAACAGGCCCAATCAGTTCCTGGAAAATAGATGGGGAAGAAGTAGAAGCAGTGACAGATTTTACTTTCTTAGGATCAAAGATCACTGCAGATGGGGATTGTAGCCATGAAATAAAAAGGCGACTGATTCTTGGGAGACAAGCGATGAGAAACCTGGGGAACATAGTGAAAAGCAGAGACATCACATTGCAAACAAAAATTAGAATAGTCAAAGCAATGGTTTTCCCAGTAGTAATGTATGGATGTGAGAGCTGGACAATTAGGAAGGCTGAACGTAGAAGAATAGATGCCTTTGAAATGTGGTGATGGAGGAGGGTTTTGAGAGTCCCCTGGACAGTGAGGAGAACAAATAGGTCAATCTTAGAAGAAATTAACCGTGACTGCTCATTGGAAGGTCAAATAGTAAAGATGAAGCTAAAGTACTTTGGACATCAAATGAGAAGGGAGGATTCACTTGAGAAGGCATTGATGTTGGGAAAGGTGGAGGGCAAAAGAAGAAGGGGGAGGCCAAGGATGAGATGGCTAGATGGCATTGTAGACACAATGGGCACAGAGCTGGGAGGGCTGAGGGGGATGGTGGAGGACAGAGGCGCCTGGAGGAAAATGGTCCATGGGGTCGCAAAGGGTCGGAGTCGACTGTGTGACTGAACAACAACAAGTTGGCATTTCCTAAATGTTCTGGGAAACATTTAGAAAAGGAAAATTCATAGTTTTCTTTTCAGATTGGGGCAAATACATGTTGGACAATATGCAGATCCCTGAAAATGCACACACACACCCGTAACACAGAATTCAATTGTTCTATCTACCTACCCACCCAGAGGACCAGGATCTCCTTGTTGCAGGGGAGTGAGGGAATGTAACTCTTCACAAATCTTGCCACAATGCTATCAATATTCCAACACCAATAATGATCCAAAGTTGTTGTAACTAGTTGCAAACAATCAATTACTGGTAAATAGATCCTTTCCACCATAACTAAGATATAAATACAGTGAACCGCCACCTAATGATGTGTTCAAATAGTGTCATTTTCTATTAACAATGCTACTGACACACCCCACGTGATCATTCGAATAACGACAAAAAAAGTCATTATTCGAATAAAGATGTTTTTGTCGTTATTCGAATAACGATGTTTTCTGCATAATGACACTACTTGGGGAACCAAGTAATGTTGTTATGTGAGGGTCTACTGTACATTAATTGCCATTGTAACTTGATGAGGAATAATGGTGTTCCTTTCTCACTGTAACAAACTTTTTGATTATAGGGCAGTGGTTGCGAACCTATGGCACACGTGCCAGAGGGGGCAGTCAGAGCCCTCTCTGTGGGCACGTGCACTGTCACCCCAGCACAGAGTTTGCCTCACCCCTCTGCCCAGCAGCCCAATGGGAGCACTTCCTCCCTCCCCCCATCACAGAGTTCACCCCACCTCTCTGCGGCACGGACGGCAGCCTGTTGAATTTGGCTACTTGGTCTCTAAAAGGTTCATCATCACTGTTATAGGGGAATACCAGTCTAAACACTGGAGGAGGATGCTCACATGGCTCTAGTTTTGCCTTGCAATTTATTGTATGTTTTCACCTCCCACTTTGCTGTGGGTTATCAGCTGATGATGAGTGGGAATGTGATAAGGGCACTTTTTGTACCAAGAGCCAGTGGCATGTATTATTCAAATTTGAAAGTACAACGGTGATGGTGGTAATGATTGATGACTACAAGTAAAATGTTTAGTTACCTTTAAATTACTGAAAAGTAGAAGACAAAGTCTGCTCTGTAGTTTTCTTCACACAACTGTATCAGTGCAAAAGATAGAGGAAGGCCAGTGTAGTTGGCATTTAGTAAAGGTTTAGGTCACCCTTGCTTGAAAGCCAGTCTATGCGACTCTAGGGTTTGGTGCTCATCTCTGTCTACAGCCAAAGAGCTAGCACTGTCTGCATCTGCAGCTGTTTCTGTGGACATGTAGCAGGCATGACTAGACACCGTAAAATCCTGTTTACCTTCCCACCAAAGTGATACCTATTTATCTACTTGCAATTTCTTGCTTTTGAACTGCTAGGTTGGCAGGAGCTGGGACAGATGACGGGAGCTCATTCTCTGTCAAGCAGTACCCTGGTCTCAAGCTGCTGACCTGTTGACCTTCCAGTCATCAAGTTCAGTGTCTTAACCACTAAGCCACCGCTGTCCCGCTTAACATTTAGTTGGCATTTAGAGGATGAGAATTAACATGGGCAAAACAAGTGGCAACTGCTGGTGAGGAACATATGCACTGTGAGATGGGATCAGCCTATGGAAAGTTTCCCATACAACCTGTGTGCTACCTGAGCAGACTGAATCCTCTCTCGCTGTATCAGAAGCACTGCCTTCTAGTCACAGACTGGAAGTAAGAGGTGAAAATTTCTTCTTACAGATGGCAAATATGGTCTTTCCTTGGCATATCACCCCACAGTAATTAGAGTAACATAGCACTTAGAGCACTCTCTGGGCAGTTCACAAGATAATTAACATTTTACCACCAACATGCTGGGTACTTATTTTACCGACCTTAGAAGAATGAAAGGTTGAGCCAGTCTGTTGATGTAAATGGTTAGCAGAGTGGTATGCAGTGGACAGCAAGATGTTTGTACGTGGCAAGGTGGTCCCTTGTGAGAAAAACAGGCAGAGAGATCTTGGTGCAAAAGAAAAACTCAACATAGGTTTACTTAGGAAGTAAAAGGGTGCAAGTATATACAGTGCAACAACTGTAACACAAAACAGATATACTGTCTTCTCTTGGGCTGCTCAGTTGACCTCACTGAGACAGTTCAGTTGCGCTATATACAAGTCCATACAGTTCAGTAGCAGTCCAGTCCAGCAGGGTAAATGCAAGCTGTAATTACACACAAAGCTAAAGAGTTCTACAGCTTCTGTCCTCCTGATGGAGGCTTATCCCAAGTAGTCCTTCTTTGTCCAGCAAGCACTGATAACATATCAGGCAAAAGCCATCATCAGGATCAGTGCAAAGATTCAGTCTTCGTAGCAGGTTCTTGAAGACACAGGAATCTTCGTCCAGACAGTCAGCAGAGGAAGTTGAGCATTGTAGCTGAATGTCTGCAATCCTGCTTGACCTAATACACTGGCCCATGGAGCACATCAGGGAAAAGTCCCAGCACCTGTGTGCCCCTGCAGTAGGGTCTTAAAGGCATCACAGACACAATATGCCTTGCAACCAGTTAGGGTGTGAGGCAAAGACTTACATCCCCTAACAGAGTCAGGATTAAACTCACAGTGTAAGCAGTTTTTGGGTGGCATTACTGCAGCTAAACCACTGCATCCTGAATTCTCTTCTTAGCTCTGAACTCTTGCTGTCAAGAGTTGCTAACTTTAGAGCTAAGTCATCATAGTTGGCTCAAGGCCAATGGAACAAGCAATAAGTAACAACCACATTCTTCTTCCTCTTCAAAATTGTTATTAATATACAGTCTGTGGGTTTAAAAGCTCTGTTTTGGAGTATACTGCAATACTTGTAAGAACAAAGAGAGTAACACCATTTTTCCTAGGGCCCAAGAAGAACATTCTCTTATATCCAAAATAAAATACTGTAAAATGAAAAGTCAGGAAGACTATTTCAGTGTTACCAAGGGGGAGGGGCAGTGATTTTAACAAGCAAAGTGATGCTGTTGGTGTATTGATGAAGTCAGGATTCAGTATTGTGTTTGGAGTTGGAAGGAAGAATCTTATTTCTTAAGGACCCTCCAGGAGTAGGAATGGAAAACACAAATAGTGCAGTACTGAATGGCCCAGCTACCTTTCCTGTGACTATGTTAAGTAAGCCAACTAAGATTTAAGAAGAGGTATATAGAGTGGCTCAAGTCGCTAAGACGCTGACTGGGAAGCGGAAGGTCAGCAGTTCGATTCCCGAGTACTGCAGGACGGAAATGAGCTCCCGTCTTCATCCCAGCTCCTGCCAACCTAGCAGTTCGAAAGCAAGAAATTGCAAGTAGATAAATAGGGACCACTTCGGTGGGAAGGTAACAGCGTTCCATGCGCTCCGGTTTCTAGTCATGCCTGCCACATGACCACGGAAATGTCTGCAGAAGCAGACAGCGCTAGCTCTTCAGCTTAGAAACAGAGATGAGCACTGCACCCTAGAGTCGGATACGACTGGCTTTCGAGCAAGGGAAACCTTTACCTTTACCTATATAGAGGAATTAAGATAGGTAATCAAAAACAGCAACAGCTAGAGTAATGTACTGTAATCTAAAAGCTAACCGTGTATGTTTAGGCTAATGGATTGAGCAACAGTAATCCAGAAAAAGAAAATTGAACCATTACACGGAACATAGTTACAGCTTTTGAAATTCAATTAACTGTTATATCTCCCAAATGATTTTGAATTTCTTTTTCCTTTCATATTCTGAATTTTCTCCCTTTGATTAAGTTTTGTGTGTATGTGTGTTGCCTGTGATAAAACAAGTTTTCCAGTAATCGAAACAATATGTTTCAGGTCTAATTTTATACTATTAAAATCTCTTTGCAATTGCAGTCATTAAATGCACAAGGCATGTTTCAATGGAAACTAAGTACATTTTCGTTCCTTAGGTTTCAGTGAAGAAGTTAAAGACAGGCCATTTTTTGCCAATTGGAATCAATGAGGCTGAACAATTGTTAACTTCAGTGAAATCATGCCTGCGATGTTAGAGTTCAGGGGAGGAGAATTTCTATCTTGAAGTCCTAATTTGGCCCATCAAGAGTTAGAAGCCTTTCTCATGAGAAGTTTCCTGTTAGTCCTTTCCTCATAGTCCTGCCATTTCATCCAAAAAGAGAAATGTCAGAGATCAGAGATAACAGCAGGGATTCCCTAGAAAACCATGGAAAGTGTCACCATAACTCAGAATTAACTTGATATCACAAAACTAGTATTGTGTCTGGCCAGACATCCTGCTATGGTAATGGAGTAGATCAGACAGTCAGCAACTCAAATAACCTGACTCCCTAAAGGGGCCAATGGCTACTGGTGGATGAGCTCCTTTAGGTGGAGTGATGGTCCCCCTTAGTGGAGGAAATGCTACTGGAAACCATCATATTGGACCCAATGCAAAATGAGTGGAGGAGGAACCAATAAATGGAGATGCTTACCTGGATACTTGAATGGTCTATGAACAGTAGTGGGCTCCAAAAAAATTACTACCACACTGTGGGCGTGGTATGGTGGGCGTGGCCAGGGGAAAGCCCTGTGTTGCACCCAAATTAGGACTACTTTATTTCAAAACTTGGATGGGCAATGCAAGCCAGAATTTCTGCTACCAGTTCTGGTGGACTGGTGAAAACCTGCTGATAAATCCCCTCTCCACCCTTGAGCACAAGCCATCCATGCTTTCCCCCTGTATTTTATACCTTTAAAATTGTAATTTTGTTTCTGTGGAATCCATTTGACTCTCGTGTCTGACTTATTATTATAAGTGTTATACTTCAGCATGTTTGAATATCACAGGTTTATGTAAAAACCTTGAACAAACTTAACAATATACTGAAACAGTAATTATAATGGTATTTTCCTTAACTGCAATTATGTTGTGAGAGCCTCGCCCAATTGGCTGCAGAAGAAGACTAGTCTGTCTTCAAAGAGCCCATGTGATAATGATTTTGTTAGCAATTCCAATTACTGGGATTGTGAAAACACAGAGAGCCTTTTGGCTCTTTAAAGGCTAACACATTAATTAGGCATAAGTGGTTATGGATTACAGTTCAAATCTCATGGAGTAAACTACAGTTGACGCCTATTACGTGTGCCATGAAAGCTGTAAAAACTGTCCACGGAAAACCTTGTGCCATAACAAACATTGTAGTCTCTAAGGTGTCACAAAGTTCTTTGTCCCTTTCATCTTTCCTAGTTTTATGATTTTTATTTTGTAAAGCATCTTCTTTCTTCATCTGTTTTGACAAACTCAAATAGCTTAGTCATAGCTCCTGAAGAAGAACAACTCTCACCATGCCAGTTAAATTAAAGGAATGTTGCTTGATTTCATGCATAATGAAAAGATGGAATGAAAGCCTTCCTTTCACAGACATTCTCTTCTCTTCTTTTGTACCATGGAAGATAGAACTGGATGAAAAGTGCACATCTTGTTTCTGGTTTTGTTTCATCCAGGGCTGAATGAAGCCATTTTGTCTCACAGTGATTCAGGGGAGGCACAATGCTTTTCAGAGAATGTGTGTGTGTGTGTGTGTGTGTGTGTGTGTGTGTGTGTGTGTGTGTGTGTGTGTGTGTGTGTGTGTGCGTGCGTGCGCGTGCGTGCGTGCGTGCGTGCGTGCGTGTGTGTGTGTGTGTGAGAGAGAGACCTGAAATTCTGGGGTTGCCTCTTTGCAGGGGCATCCCTTACCTGTAATACTTGAAACCCAAAGTCTGGAGCACCCACAATTTGTTGTTCAGTCACACAGTCAAGTCTGGCCCTTTGTGACCACATAGACCACCACACACCAGTCTCCTCTGTCCTGCATCATTCTACACAACCCATACAGATCTACGCCCATTGCATTGACAATGCCATCTAGCCACCTCATCCTCTGCCTCCCCCTTCTAGTTTTGCCTTCAATCTTTTCCAGCATCAAGGCCTTCTCAAGTGAGACCTTCTCATTTGGTAGCCAAAGTACTTGACCTTCATCTAAAGTATTTGCCCTTCCAATGAGCATTCAGGTTTTATTTCCTTCAGGATTGACTGATTTGATTTCTTTGCCGTCCAGGGGACTCTCAAAAGTCTCCTCCAGCACCAGAGTTCAAAAGCATATATTCTTCTGCACTCAGCCTACCTTATGGTCCAGCTCTCACAACCATACATTACCACTGGGAAGACCATTGTCTCTACTTTTTATTATGCTGCCCAGGCTTCTCATAGCTTGCCTCACAAGAAAGTAAGTGTCTTTTTATTTCATGGCTGCAGTCACCATCTGCAATGATCTTGGACACCATCTGCAGTGCTCTTGCACCCATAATGGGTGAGTGCAAAAGCCCTGAAAACATGCATTAGTCAATTACCTTAAAAGAAAATATTTTGGTATAATTTAATTTATTTAGATTCAAAACCCTCTGGCCGAGATGGAATCATGACCAATAAACAACAAACTGTGGGGGGAAATAAAAGTTTTTATTGCTTAGGGCCCATGAAATTTTATGCAATGAAAATGGCCACCACAGAACTGCCCCAAAAGAGGGGGGTCAGCCCCAAACCATTCAAGTCCAGGTATATTTATACACATGTATACAAAGGTACAAAAGGAGTTAGCTGCAGCTTGTCACGTGGGTAGGGGGAACCATACAAATGGGAAGTTACATCATACAATCAAGCATTTATCATCAACAATAAAGGGTACAATATTTGAATAATTATGTGCACAGGTGAATACACATAAGCATAATCCATATAATGTATGTACTTAATTGGCATGATCAATATAGTGTATGCACTCAATTACATATGAGGTCAAAAGTCTGTGAGATTTGAAGAGGTAATGAGTCCATGTTAACTTTGTGTGCTGGACCCCTTTGCAAATGTCCTTAGAGATGATTTTCCCAATAGCCATGCTCCCCAAGTATGGTGTTCTGTCTCCCCCTCCCTCTTACTTTCCCCACTGGGGAGACACTCACAGCACCGTATATCCAAGAGAAGTCCAAGTTCCGTCCAAAAATCCAGTCCAGAGTTTCATTAAGCCAAGAAGACAAGCAAACAGGAGCAGGGACAGGGAAACTCAAACTTTGTCCTTCATGGAGCCACACCCGGCGTTCTGGCTACTTATACCCCCCCCCCATGGGGTGTGGCCCGCTGCTTCCTAATTACCTCCTGGTCCTCCTCTCTCTCTGCCTCTGCTGGAGACGCTTTGCTTTGCTCCGATGTCTAGCGTCAAGCCACGCCTTGTCACCAGAGCTGTCTGTGAGCTGCAGCTGCTGTTGAGGAACATTCTCACCATCTGACTGCTGCTGGAGTTCCAACGGAGGCTGAGGCAATGTCGGGGGGGGGCAGTCCTGGGGAGTGGGGTCCTGCCAGCGCCTCCACCTCATCCTCAGAGTCCTCATACCCAAGGTGGGCCAGTTCGGGGGCCAGAACTCGGCCGGGGGCCAGACTCACAACACATGGTGAGGAATGCAACACCATTGATAAGATGTGCCAGTCATTATCTCATGTCCAAAGTGACAATTGTCTTTTGCCCAGAATTAATCTTGGATTGATTGGATAAGTCCAGAGAACTGACGAGCCCATGATTTTCTCAATCTGACTGGATATCCGGTGATATTCCTGACATGTTTGTCAGACTGTCACCTTTGTTTCTTAACATATTCCGTGCCCCGCAGGTATGCCTGCTCATTTCCTGGACTCAAAACACAATCTGGAAGTGTTAGAATACATACCACCATTATGTGCTCAACATTGACATGACTGCCATATTTGAGAAGCAAGTACTCCTTTTTTACAATCAATAGAAACTAACCTGAGATCTCTACATGGTTCCTGTAACAACTTGTAAATTTTTGAAACATTATTTCTATTCCCTCTCACTTCACCTGACAACTTTCACTAGCCACCTTTCACTGCTGATTGGATTACTCATCTCATTTAGTGGTGCATGCTGCATTCTTGCTTTGATCAGAGGGCAATAAACCTGCTGCTTACAATGGTCACCACTGGGGGAGCTCTATTACCGAGACAATTTTGATCTGCCTGAGTTCTATAAACCTGGAATGCTTTCAGGGAAGCCGAGTCATGCATTTCAATGGGTAAAGCGGAGATCATATCTCTGTGCTGCTGGGAGCCCGGGGCTGGGAGCTGGCAACATGTGCATGCCTGTGCTTGTGTGAATGTGTATGTGTGTTGCTTGCGCACATTATCATGAGGGGGCAGAGAAAACAATGGTTAGTGCAGGAAATCTTTATTATTAACAAGCTTTGTGGTGTGTGTGTGTGTGTGTGGTGTGTGTGTGTGTGTGTGTGTTTAAATAAAAATGCACCTATTAATAAAATGGTAGTAGACAGGTGCCACTAATGTCATCTTGTATATTTTCCCCAGAAAATATTGTTTTGGTGGCTACTGGTTTAAATAGAACTAAAATGGCTACTAGTTTAGATAATTTAAAAGGGTAAAGTTATATGAACAGTATCTCCCTGAAATAATTTAATGCATGGTATATCTGAAGCAAACAGCACTGGCTCTTCAGCACTGAACCCCAGAATTGGATACAATTGGCTTTTGAGCAAGGGAAACCTTTACCTTTAGCTAGATCTGAAAATAACAGAATTTGGGAGACATAGGGCAAATGTGGTTGAGCTGTGATGGCTGAGAAACTAGCTCTGTTGAGAAGAGAAAGGCCAGATCTATACCTATAAATCCAAGCGTTAACCGTTGGAATGTGACAAAGGCTCCCACACCCGGCCACACTAGCCCGTACCGAGCCTCCTGCACTCACCCGAACCAGGTCCGGAGGTAACTGTCGGGTTGAGAAATGCGCCAGTGGGGCAAGAGCCCCACAAACGCAAACAAAGAAAAAGGACTTCAATTCCCAACGTTCTTTGTGCCGCGCAGCACCACAGCCAATCAGGCTGAGATGCGTCTGGAAAAAGAATGTTGTGAAACGCGTCTCGGCCAATTGAAATCGAGCCGCAGGGGGGAAAATGCTGCACGAACGCAAACCACAAACGCAAAACTACAATTCCCAGCATCCTGCACGCCCTGAGTGCACAGAACGCTGAGAAAGCCGGCGCGCAAAAAATAAACATACCAAAAGCAACGGGAGCGCAAGTCCCCAGCAGTCCCCAGCAGGCAGACTCAGCGCTTCACAGCCACGCAAAACCAAAAGCCACAAAACGCCACCACGAGTTGAGCCAGGGTGAAAAAGACCCCCCAAAACATGCAGCATTTCATCAGGGGAAGCACCCTCCCTGGCGGATGACTGGCTGATGCCTTTGTATTTCCAAATACAAAAACAACAGCCAGCAATCCGCAAGGAAGAGCCCCACCCCTTACAGATTGCTGCTTGCTGATCTCCAGTTAGGTAAGCCGGGAGAAAAAGGAGACAGAGAAGAGAGAACCATCTGCCTCCTCCTTCTCCCCCAACCTACCTAACAAAAAAAAATAAACCACAAAATACACAAACAAAAACATCCACAATGGCACAAAACCACAATGAAAACACCTAACTACAACACAAAAAACCACAAAGTACACAAACAAACAACAACTAATTACAAAAATAAACAATGAAATAAGAAAAATTTAACAAAACCAGAAATAACCAAACCAATCAAACAAACCTAAAACTAAACCAAAACAAAAAAGAACAAGCAGAAACACCTCCCAGCACACCACCACAAAAACAAAACGAAGAAAAACCCCAGAAGAAAGAAAACCAGACAACTCACCAGCACGTCCTCCCTCCACGACGACCAGAACAGAAATGAAGAAACAAAGAGACTACTTACCCGAAGAAGCCCCACCCAGAGGCCAGGAGAGAAAAAACAGTGAAACTAAAACAGAACCACTAGCAGCCCCACCTGCAGGGCAGAATAGTAAAAACAATACAAAAAGACACAACAGACCCACCTAGAGGCCACAAGAGTAAAAACAAGTCAAAAACATAATAATAAATCACAATTTTACACAAATCACAAACATATGTCAAAAAAAAATATTTATAACATCCTGTGATGAGTGTTAACTCAAATAAAAAAAAACCAAAACATCTAAACACAGTTTAAAAACACTGAATGTAAAAAACATGTACTTTCACATTTTTAAAATTATTACCTACGGTACAACTATTAACCCTCCCACACACACACACACAAAAAAACATTATTTGGTTAAATAAAACATTATTTGGTTAAATAAAACATTATTTGGTTAAATAAAACAATTTGAAAAATTTATATCATCCTTTCTTCTTTTTTTAATCCACAAAAAAAAAAACCCAAAGAAGTTGATCACAGTTTATAATAGCCCGGCAATACAATCTATTTAACAAATGAAAACATAAAAAAAATGTGCATAAATTAAAAAAAAAACAATTACAGTCTAACCTTTTTTTTTACATACATTTCCAAAAAAAACCTCCTTACAACACAACGCCGGGCAACCTCTGCTAGTATTCTATACAATGCCTGTTGCCCATAAAGTTCCCATTGAGGTCTTTACATTGGATAACTGATCTTAAAACTGGTTCAGAGGAGAGCAACAAGGATTACCTGGGGACTGGAAATCAAGCTCTGTAAGGAAAGACTGAAGGAACTGGGCACATTTAGCCTTCAGAAAAGGAGACTGAGAGGGGATATGATAGCACTTTTCAATTACTTGTAAAATAGTCAAAAAGAGGAGGGACAGGATCTGTTCTTGATCATCCTAGACTGCAGGACACTTAATAATGGGCTGAAAATACAGAAAGTCAGATATAAGATGAATATTAGGAAAAACATCTTAACTGTTAGAGCAGTGCACCAATGGAACCAAAGACCTCTGGAAGATGTTAATCCTCTAATGCTGGAGGTGTCATCTGCTTTACGCTGATGCTAATAACATACCAGTCAATTTTTGGATTTGAAAATAAGGGAAATTTTGGCCACATCCCTCTGTGGGTGTGGCCAAATCTGTGGGCGTGACCAAATATAGCCATGTGACTTGCTGGGCTCTAGTCATGCCTGCCACATGGCCATGAAATTGTCTGCAAACACAGACAGCACTGGCTCTTTGGCTGTAAATGGAGATGAGCACTGCACCCTAGAGTTGGATACGACTGGCAGATTTTACTTTCTTAGGATCAAAGATCTCTGCAGGTGGTGATTGCAGCCATGAAATAAAAGGTGACTGATGCTTGGGAAACAAGCTATGAGAAACCTGGGGAACATAGTTAAAATTAGAGGCATCACCTTGCAAACAAAAAATTGCATGGTCAAAGCAATGGTATTCCCGGCGGTAATGTATGGGTGTGAGAGCTGGACCATTAGGAAAACTGAGCGCAGAAAAATAGATGCATTTGAAATGTGGTGTTAGAAATAGGCCAATCCTAGAAGAAATCAACCATGACGGCTCATTAAAGGTCAAATAGTAAAAATGACGCTAAAGTACTTTGGACATCAAATGAGAAGAGAGGAGTCACTTGAGAAAGCCTTGATGCTGGGAAAGGTGGAGGACAAAAGAAGGGGGAGGCCAAAAATAAGATGGCTAGATGGTATTGTAGATGCAATGGGCACAAAGCTGTGTGGGCCAAAGAACCCTTTCCCCATTTTCTTGGGGGACTTTTGTTTTGTTTTCTTTCTTGTTTACTCAGTGGCTTAAGTGACCAAGATGCTGACTGGGAGACAGAAGGTCAGCAGTTCAATTCCCGAGTACTGCAGGACGGAATGAACTCCCGTCTTTGTCCCAGCTTCTGCCATCCTAGCAGTTTGAAAGCAAGAAATTGCAAGTAGATAAATATAGACCACTTAGGTGGGAAGGTAACAGCGTTCCTTGTGCTCTGGTGTCTAGTCATGCCTGCCACATGACCACAGAAATGTCTGCAGACACAGACAATGCTGGCTCTTCGGCTTTGAAACAGAGATGAGCACTGAACCCTAGAGTCGGATACGATTGGCTTTTGAGCAAGGGCGACCCTTTACCTTTACCTATCTCAGATCCCCTTACACAACCATGCAAGCACACTGGATCTATGAGCTCTGATAATTCTCCCTGTGTATTTTGGATCTGCTCTCTCATACAAAAAGCAGCTTCTTGCTCTAACAATTAGCCACTGTAGTAATCTACGACTGTGATGGCAAACCTTGGCACCTTAGATACGACTGGCTTTAGAGCAAGGGAAACCTTTACCTTTAGCATATAGTGATCAAGCAACATCCCCACACCCCACACCCCTCCCAAGTTAACTCTAGAACAGAAACGGACCTCCCCCCTCTCTCATATAGTGATCAAGCACCATTCCCCACCCCCACCCCTCCCAAGTTAACTCTAGAACAGAAACAGAACCCCCCTCCTCTCTCTCATATAGTGATCAAGCACCATCCCCCCACCCCCACACCCCTCCCAAGTTAACTCTAGAACAGAAATGGAACCCCCCCTCTCGATCCCCCCCTCTCTCTCATATAGTGATCAAGCACCATCCCCCACCCCACCACCACCACCCCTCCCAAGTTAACTCTAGAACAGAAACGGAACACCCCCCTCTCTCTCTCATATAGTGATCAAGCACCATCCCCCACCCCCACCCCCAAGTTAACTCTAGAACTCTAGAAATGGAAGCCTCCAGCCAGGAGGCAGGGCATAAACAGCTCAATAAAACATGAGAGTGAGAGAGAAGTCTCTGACCCCAGATGAAGAGCTGATTTGCCCCTGCATATATGAGATATTGCTCACCTCTAGAGTAGACTCCCATCCCTCCCAGCATGGTGGCTCTGACCAGCTCAGCAGCAAAAACAAAGCCTCCATATTGGCCATGTGGCAGGAGGAAAATGAAAGAGAAACTACAGAACGCCCCCACCACCTTCTCTCTCTCCCCTTCCACAAGCGCAAAGCCTGCCACACAGCGACCTCTGGTGGCCGGAAAAACATGTTGCAACTTTGCCTGTGAGGACTGTGAGGGATATTACAGGGAAATTAATAAAATGGGAGGGTGCAGGAAGAGGGGTAAAAATAAGGGGTTTTCCCGGGAAAAATGGGATACTTGACAGGTATTTAATAAAGTTGGCCAGGATAGGTTATGAATCCAGAACTCCTGGGTCCTAGTTCATTGCTTCAACTGCTATCCACTATCTCTTGCTCTATGACTGAAATCCGTTGCTTTATATAATAAATTGCAACTTGTCCAGATTCTTCTAAATGTAACTTTATTATAACCATAACTTTACTATATCCATAACTCTTTACAGGTTTTCAATTGTTAATAAAGTATCATCTGCAAATAAAATTAAAATATGCCTGAAAAATGGAGTGTATCTTATATGCCGGTAACAGCCACCCCCGCTGGTGCGGTTTAGTGTCAAAAGAGGATCAGCAGCTGGAGACAGGAAAGGGCTATTTCTAAACCCATCCTCACCACTCATGCTCTCTCTCTCTTTCTCACTCTCTGCTGGTGTGGTTCGGTGGCTGCTGCTGACTGCTAGGAGCCAGGTGAAAGGCAGCTTCCAAAGGAGCTCTTGAGCCCAGCCAATCCTGCCCTCCCTGCCTCCTGATGGTCAATGGGGGTGGGATGGGGTGAAAACAAGCTTAAAGGGTACTTCTTTTTTCCCCACCCCACTCTCCCCAGCTGGTGGTGGAATGATGGGGAAAATGGCTTCAAAGAATACTCCATTTCCCCCACTCTCCTCGTCTGGTGGTGAGATGGTGGGGAAATGGGCTTCAAAGGAGCCCGCTTCCTCCCCCTGCCCAATCCCACTCTCCTTGGCTCCTGGAGTTAATTTTGGAAATTGGTTTTTAAAATGTAGAAAATTATTTTCCCCTTTAAAATGTGTATAAAAACAGGGTATGTCTTATACTCTGATGTGCCAGCAAATATGGTACCCTAATCTGTTCTTTATTCCCTACACCACAAATTAGATTATCTTCTCTAATCACATTATCTAACAACTCTATGACCAGAGCAAATAATATCAGTGATTAATTATTCTAAATGAAAAGATAGCTGATAATTAGACTGTTTGCCCAATATTCCTGCTGCAGTGCAACATGTTATTAGCAGCACTGTGATGAATATACTTGCTAAATATTTAGTACATGTTAATTTATATTACATTCACTTCTTCAGCCATCAACATGGCAGCTATGTAGAGTTTACAAGGTGAATTCCTCTGTAAACTGGATGGTAGTTGACCCTGTTGGAAGTGACCAGGTGCAACTAAGCTTATACACTAATACCTCATACAACGTCCAAACTTGGTTCCACAAGTTAGGACATTGTATGAATTCTGACTTTGTATGAGGCATGCAAAATCCTATCCACGATGCCTCATACAACGTCCAAATTATTGCCACTGATGCTTTGTATAACGTCATTCCCCTGGTAAGAGCGGGGAGGCGGGGGCTAAAGGCTGGCCCCAGCTGTGAGGTGGCCAGAGAAGCAACCATGGGGGGGAAAATCCCCCAAAATATCCAAGCGGCCCCGAGCACCCTCGCCCAAGGACAGGAGGAATGGGGTGAGGAGGAGGAATGGCGCTTCCGGGGCAGTGGCGGGAGATCTGATGAGTCTCCTCCTCTTCGGGCACTGGTCGCTTCTCTTGCTCCCGCTGGCGAGTCTCGCTCCCACCTACCTGCTCTCAACCAAGGGTTGCTTCCCTGGCGAGAGCGGGGAAGGGAAGCGAGACTGGCTTCAGCTGTGAGGCAGGCAGCGTGGCGCATAAGAAGACCAGCCACGCCAGAGTCTCGCTTCCCTTCCCCGCTCACAACCAAGAGACGCTTCCCTGGCGAGAGCGGGGAAGCGATTGAGACTCCGGCATGCTTGGTCTTCTTATGCGCCATGCTGCCCGCCTCACAGCTGAAGCCAGTCTCACTTCCCTTCCCTGTTCTCGCCAGGGAAGCATCCCTTGGAGACTGGCTTCAGCTGTGAGGCGGGCAGCATGGCACATAAGACCAGGCATGCCGGAGTCTCGATCGCTTCCCCGTTCTCGCCAGGGAAGCGTCCCTTGGTTGTGAGCGGGGAAGGGGAGCGAGACTCTGGTGTGGCTGGTCTTCTTATGCGCCACGCTGCCTGCCTCACAGCTGAAGCCAGTCTCACTTCCCTTCCCCGCTCTCGCCAGGGAAGCTACCCTTGGTTGAGAGCGGGTAGGTGGGAGCGAGACTCGCCAGTGGGAGCAAGAGAAGCAACCAGTGCCCGAAGAGGAGGAGACTCGTCGGGTCTCCCGCTGCCTCCCCGGAAGCGCCATTCCTCCTCCTTGCCCTATTCCTCCTGTCCTCAGGCGAGGGTGCTCAGGGCCACTTGGATATTTTGGGGAATTCCCCCACGGTCACTTCTCTGGCTGCCTCACGGCTGGGGCCAGTTTCACTCCCACCAGGCTCACAACCAAGGGAAGCGTCCGATGGGTGTCGCGGCTTCTTTCTCATGTGAAAACCCTAATGCCTCATACAACATCCGGCGACGGTGTATGAGGCATCTTTTTTCCAAGAATTGGGCGACGTTGTATGGATTCGATGTTCTATGAAGCGGACGTTGTATGAGGTATTGCTGTACGGTTCTTCCTTCATTTTAGCTTGTTACTCTTATGGTTGCTGATGTCATTTCCTTTCCTCTCACAACTTTCATTTCTCCCTTCAAGGAGGAGATATCTTGTCTTTGTCTGCAGAGATTAAAGAGGCAGCCATATCTCCTGGCATCTCTAACGCTGCTACCTAGAACAGGACTTTTATCAACATTCCTCTCTCTGGTGTATTTCTCCAATAACACAAGCTTTTCTATTTTCTTAAAAGTATAGACAAGATTTGTCTACAAAAAAAAAAAAAGAAATTGTGCTAGGGTGGTTGTTTTAAGACTCAAAGACCTGGGTTCACAAGTTACTATTGCTCCTGTGCTACTGTATTAGCTTACCATCTAACATACTTCCTAACCTTGTGTCTCCAGAGGTCCTTGCACTACAGCTCCCAAAAATCTTTGGCTAGCACAGTGAATGGTGAAGACCTCTGGGAGTTTTAGTCCAAGAACACCTTGTTCTAAAAAGTTGAGAACTACTGTTTTAAGAGGTACCACATGATACTCCAAAAACTTATCTTCACTGATTTTGTAACGTGAGCAGGTTTGGATCTGGCTAGTACTTGGATGGACGATCAGAGAATACCAAGGAAGGGTAGAGAAAGACACCTGTCTGAAACTCTGGAAAGTCACTGGCAATCAGAGTCGACAACTGATGGAGCATAAAGCAGCATCCTGTTTTCCTCTACAGAAACACTGTTTTCATGCTTGGCTTTGAGGGCATCACTAGAGCATTTGGCAGGATTGGAGAGAAAATGTTAAATGAAATATATTCTTGGTCTGATCCCTGTGAGGGCTTTTGATGTTGGCAGATTGATATGCAGCAGTCAACAGTTACAAAGCTAAACACATCTTTATTGGGTAGTATGCAATCTGAACGTGCGGTAATGGCAGAGGTGTAGCTCCTTTTATACTGTAACAATGCATTTGAATGTGGTACATGGTAACCCATTGGGCACCACTGACATGACATCATCAGGAGTCACGCCCTTCTTCACCAGGTATGACCGTGGCGGGAATGTTTCCCGTGGCTTGAGGTAGTTGGAGAATTTGTACCATGTGAGCTGAATGCTCGCTGCTGCCCCTTGTGGTAGTTAGCCACGTTCTAATGCAGCTGAGATACATTGTAATCATTACAGGTTATATGAGGTTACATTCCTTACATTGATGCAATTTCATTCATCTTACAGGCATAGTATTTCCATACACGACACCCCTCCCCCCAGGATGAGACTACGTCTCTCAAACATTGTGGCTTCCCGCATGTGTGCTTGGGGTGTTCAGGTCCTTGGCTGGGTTTGGGGAAACTAGGGCTGCTCCACCTGACTGGTTCTCGCCCTTCAAGGGGAGAATGAGAATCGTTAGTGATCTGCTGTGGAATCGCTGTCCTCAATGGTTCTCGTTGAGGGGTAGGGGTGAATTCTAACCCTGAGAAACCAGGGGCACCTAGGACTAAACAAAAACCCTGCTTTTTGCTCGGATGGGTGGGGGACCACTCCGCAACACACACACACACACCGGTTTAGAAAATCAAAATCAAACTCATCAACCACTTCATCATCCTCCCCCCCCCCGATGCTTCCAAAGGATATGGATTTGTATCATCCCCTCCCCTCTTGGTTAGAGCCAAGGATGTGCATTTGTACTCGGAGAGCACTCTGCATATACTCCTTGGGATAAATGGGTGGGGGAGGACCCTAACGTTGATGCATCCAACTGAAACCTTTCGCCCTGCCTGTTGGTGACCCAACGTCTGATTTGGTCAGCATGCCTTCTCCAGAGTAAACCCGTGCTGGTTTCAACACTGTATGATACCGGTCCTGTTTGATCAATGATTACCCCTGGGACCCACGTTGGCCCAGAGGCTGCGTAATTTCTGCAATAGACCGGTTCCCCTACTACAAAACTTTTGGTGCCCTCTAGTCCTATATTCCTCCCCTTGTCCTCTACCCTGGTCGGATCCATGTGATCAAAAAGGGTCACGGGTTTCCTCTGCATGAGGAGCTCAGCAGGTGAGAGCCCGGACACTAGGGGAGTCGCCCTGTAGCAGAGTAGAAACTGGCACAGCTGTAGGTTCAAGTCCCCGGGACCCATACACCGCAGTGCATCTTTAGTGATAAGCACCTGCCGTTCTGCCTGGCCATTTGTGACGGGGTGGAACGGGGCAGAGGTGATGTGCCTAATAGCATTCCGTTTGATGAATGCCTTGAAATTGGACGACATGAAAGTGGTGGCGTTATCGGCGACCAGCACATGGGGTAAACCGAAACAAATAAACACCCTGCGCAACTGTTTGATTGTTGTGGATGATGAGGTGTTGGGCATTGGAATGACTTCCAGCCACTTGGAGTATGAATCTACTATGATCAGGAAAAAGGAACCTCGGAATGGACCAGCGAAATCAATGTGCACCCTGGACCATGGGCTGCGGGCCGTGTCCCACTCTCTGTGTGGGAGTCGAGATTCCTCGGGTCGAGAGCTCTGACAACGCTCACAAGTGCCCACCATGTGCTCTATATCAGTGTCTATTTGGGGCCACCAGAAATAGCTTCTGGCCAGAGCCTTAGAGCGTATGATCCCCGGGTGGCTGGTATGTAGTAGCTTGAGCACTTTCGGTCGTAGCTTTTCAGGAATGACCACCCATTGGCCCCAGAGGAGGCAGCCCCTCTCTATGGAGACTTCAACCCTCCATTTGAAAAATGCTTTGAACTCCTCTGCAGGGGGAGCCGAGGGCCACCCTTTCTTAACCCAGGAACTGACTAGAGACAGCGCTTTGTCCACTCCTGTGGCTTTGGTGAGGTCTGCGGGTACTATGGGGGATGAGTCGAGAGACTCGATCAGCAGGATCTGGTGACCCTGTTCTACCTCGCATTCGGGGTCTCCTAGCTGGGGGAGAGGTGATGGCCAATCTCTTTTCCCGGGCGGTGAACCAGTGCGTACTGGTAAGCGTTGAGGAAAATGGCCCATTGGAGCATTCTAGGGGACAGAATCTGTGGCGTGGGCTTGTCCATGGTAAAAATGCCCAACAGAGTCTTGTGGTCGGTCACAACAGTGAACTTTCGACCATACAGGAAATTGTGGGATTTTTTTGTTCCAGCGATTATGGCAAGGGCCTCCCTGTCAGTTTGTGCCTAATTGCACTCAGCCTTAGAAAGTGATCTTGAGTAGAATGCAACCGGGGCTTCCCACCCGTTTTCCAGCACGTGGCACAGCACAGCCCCTACCCCCACTGGTGAGGCATCACACACCAGAACTATGGGTTTTCTCGGGTTGAAATCGGTCAGAGCGGCTTCTGAAGACAGGAGCCACTTGAGCTCATTGAACGCCTTTTCCTGGCTATCTCCCCACCACCAAATCGCATCTTTTTTGAGTAATCTGTGCAGTGGCTCTGCGACGGATGGTTTCCTCGGCAAGAAGGAATGGTAAAAATTTAGGAGCCCTAGAAATGACTGCAGCTCTGGTTTCGCGGTGGGGCGAGGGGCATACTGAACAGCTGCAACCTTTGACTCCGAGGGCTTAACCCCATCGGGTGTTATCCTGAATCCTAGGAACTCAACCTCTCTCGCAGAAAACACACATTTGTCCTTCTTTGTCCCGCTTTCTCTAAAACCGCCAGGACTTTGTCCAGCCTTCTGGCTAGTTCAGATTCACTCCCCACAGTTATCAAAACATTGTCAAAGTAGGGGAGAACACCGGGAAGGCCCTTTAAAAGACACTCCACGAGGGAGCATGACTATGGTTTGCGCAGTGGTGGCAGCTGTAGTTACAGTGAGCTGCTGGTACGGCTGCGCCAAATCTAGCTTAGCGAAGCATTTACCCCCATGTAAAGTGGCTAGTAAGTGGCTAACCACCGGCACCGGATAGGCATTAGGCCGAATGGCCTTGTTAATTGTACACTTATAATCAGCACAAATCCTAACCTCTCCATGAGATTTCAATGCTGTAACAATCGGAGTTTCCCACTCCACAGAGTCCACTGGAACCAAAATCCTCTGTCCCACCAACTTGTCCAGTTCCGCCTCAATCTTGTCCTTAAGGGCAAAGGGCACTCTTCTTGGCTTAAGTCGGATGGGTCAGATTTCTGGGTCCAGGTCAAATGAAACCAGAGGCCCCCTGTATTTCCTGAGCCCCTTTTCGAAAACCGCTGGGTGTGCGTTGCACACATCTTGTATTGGATCAGACTCGATGGTGTTTATACCTGCCAGTTCAATTCCCAGGGAACAAACCACTGGGTCCCCAGGAGGCAGCAAGAACTTTGCTTGAGGACTACTAGGGGCAGTTTTTCTGTGAACCTCTTAAACTTCACCGTGAAATTTCCCACCCCCAACACCAGGATCCCATAACCCTGAACATCCCATAAATGAGCCTTCAAGGCCTTAAGCTTGGGTCGTGCATTGGGGGGAATGCATAGGAACTCCTTCTCGGAAAGTATGGAGTATGACGACTCTGAGTCTATTTCCATCCTAACTGGGACCCCTTGTAACAGTACCTCAACAAAAAAACGTGGATGCTCTAATGACATGCGGTGCACGGTCGGGCCACCATTGTCGGAAGCTCTTCGAGACACATGGTGCACTGTTGGGTCGCCGCCGCCAAAGATCCTGCTGATGCTGTCCCTTCTCCATGGAGGTCAATCTGTTGGGCCTCTGTCCTCCGTTCACCATCACCTGCACACCTGCCCGCAGTTGTGGCACTCCGCTTTCCAAAAAGGGCACCTTCTCCGCTCGTGAGATGCTCCACAGCCATCGCATCGGTGGCTCCCTTTCAAGTGAGTGTGTTTCTCTGCCGACTTTTTTCGCATGTTTTGGATGTCGTCATCTTCTCTGGAGCCCGAACCCGTGGTTGCGGAGGCCTCCGATGAGGATGGCGGACTCTTCGGGGGTCACGGTGTATGCCAGCCCGCCTTCACCATGGCCGCTGGCCCATTGAGAGCCAGGGGTCATGTCTTAAACATCTTGACCCCGCTCCTCGCTGCCTTGGCCGCCTGAGCTTCCTTCATCACGTCTTGGAGCATCAGGTTGTGGCCCCAGGTCATTAGCTTTCGCTGGGTCTCCTCGTCCCACAGACCGCAGAGTAGCCGGTCTCTGAGGGTTATCTCCAAAGTTTCCCAGTCACACGGGCCTGCCGCCAGTCGCAGGGCTGCCGTGTATTTGGCCACTGACTCTCCCATTTGCTGGTCTCTCCTCAGGAACGCTGCCCGGGCCGGAAAAATGGACACCGTTGGCTGGAAATGTTCCCGCAGCATTGTCAGGATCTGTTTGAGTGGAACTACCTCCACCTTCCTCGGTGCCAGCAGGTTTACCAGGAGCTCTAGTGTGGAGAATCCCACACTTGTGAGGAGATGCGACCGCTTTTTTCCCTCGTCCATTGCATGCCGAAAATGCATCTCGAACAACCCCCATTTTTCAGGGTGCTTGATGTCGAATAGGGGTATATGTACCTTCTGGGATGCCATATCCCATCCTCGTCGCCAATTTGATGTTGGCAGATTGATATGCAATAGTCAGCAGTTACAAAGCTAAACACATCTTTATTGGGTAGTATGCAATCTGAACATGTGGTAATGGTGGAGGTGTAGCTCCTTTTATACTGTAACAATGCATTTGAATGTGGTACACGGTAACCCATTGGCCACCGCTGGCGTGACATCATCAGGAGTCACGCCCTTCTTCACCAGGTATGACCGTGGTGGGAATGTTTCCCACAGCTTGAGGTAGTTGGGGAATTTGTACCATGTGAGCTGAACGCTCACTGCTGCCCCTTGTGGTAGATAGCTCACGTTCTAATGCACCTGAGATACATTGTAATCATTACAGGTTATACGAGGTTATATTCCTTACATTGACACAATTTCATTCATCTTACAGGCATAGTATTTCCATACACAACACCGCTCTTGGTACATCATTATGATTTAGTATAAATAGGCCCAGATCTCATTGCACCATTATGCAAGATGTGTAACTTTTGGTAGTGTAGTGAATTGCCTTTAGGAAATTTCCATAGGCATTATCTGTTGTACACTGAGTTGCACAATTGTGCAACAGATAATCACTACAGAGACTTCTTAACTTGCAGAAATTCACTGCTAAAAAGTTTTGCATTTGGTGTAAATGTGCAACAGGATTTCAGCTATACATTAATAAATATATATGATGCCAAATGTGTGTATCTATGCATAATTATCTCTCACTCACTCACTCACTCACTCACTCACTCACTATTACACATGCACACAAAGGCAAGCATGATGCAGAGGGGCTAAAAAGAGCTACCTATGTTAAGTGAATTAATTCTGAATAAGATCAGAACCTCAAAAATTAAATAATAGATGTAGCCTGGCTGCTGCATCATCAAATTTTAATTAGATTCTTTACAGCTGTGTGTCTTTGATCTGAGCTAAATAAATCATAACCATATTTTGGTGTAGAGTTTCAAGATAGGTTACATATCATGCTAAGCTCATAGAGGTAAAACAAAGAATATGTTGGAGCCAACATGAATATGTTGTAGCCAACCCCAGGTCCCAGACTACCTTCCTATTCTCATTTATCTCATGAAAGATGAAAAACCTCACTTCTCAAAACACAATATCCACATGCGTTCCTACTAAATCTTATGTAACATGGCAGTAGCTACTGTGTTGTAATAAATTCAGATCTTGTATTGAACGTGGTCAACTGAATCCTACTCCATTATTATGATGGGACGCTTTTTATATTCTACTGTGTTCACCCAGCTACCATCCTAGTGAAAGCAATATAATAGGCTGCTGTGCAGTTTCTCAGTTCTTACTGCTACAAGCTTATTATTTTCAGACAGTGTTATACATGGTTATTCTCCTGCAGTGTAAACTCGCTACTCAAGCATGCCTCATTCTGAAAGCTTGTGGAGATCACATGTGATGAGGGGAGAAATATGGTATATCTATTCAGAATTTCCATTGGAGCCAGAAACCCAATTTATTTGTGTATGGATAAAGTAGTCACTCAGTCTTCATATTGTTGCCTTAGTCTGAATAAAGCAATGGCACATTTGATCATACTGATGTGATTCCCTCATTGTATAGGTTCTTTACATGAATTTCAAAATGCCTCCACAGGACTCTGGACTTGCCATGGGCTTTCTGAAACTAACTGGATTTTTGAGAGCTCTCGTTATTTTATTACTTATTTAATATTACTCAGAGTGCTTCTCCTCCTTCTACCCCAGGGGTGCCCATACATTTTGGGCCGGGGGCCTGACCATGCCCCCAGAACAGCTGAGTGGCCCTGACCATACCCCAGGAACAGGGTGTGTTTGCGCATGAACAGCCAAAATTACATCCTGGTTCGATGTGGACGTTTATGTGCATGCGCAAAAGTGGTCATATTTACTTCCTGTTCCGGTGTGGATGCTTCTGTGCATGTGTGAAAGTGGCCATATTTACTTCGTGGTTTGGCACAAATGCTTCTGTGCATGTGCGAGCACAAAAGAAAAGAAATGCAAGCATGAAATATGAAGTTAAGAAGGAAAGGGAGTTAGGGTGACATGTTAATTTGAATTTTAAAATTAAATTAAATCTATACCTATAAGAATGGGTTGGGCCATGCATGTCCGGAATGCGTGTCTGCACACGTCCAGCCTAACCCATAATGAGCTGGCCACACTTACCTTAAGTCCCCAAAATCAACCCCACAAGTGTCCAGAAGCTGAGAGTGGAGCCAACGCTCCACAAACCCAAACAAAAAAACCCTACACTTCCCAGCATCCTCCACGCCTCGCCAACCCTCAGTAAATCAGGCAGGAGGACACAAGCACAGAGGAGGTGGGACAGCTGGTGCACGTGTAAAAAAAGGCCAACACGCGCCCAAAACAGCTCAGCCCATGGCCCTGCCTTACCGAGGTAGACAGAGCCCGGGCTGAGGGAACGGTCTGCCTGCCGTCCCTTCTGAGCTGCCTGAGGGGGGAATGCAAAGGCGGCAGCCAGCAATCCATCAAGGGAGGTGCTCTCCCTGCTGGTTCGCTGGCTGCCTACTTTGTATTACCCCCACCGCTGTTTCAAGAGCTAACACGAAACAGCGGAGGGGTTAATACAAAGGCGGCAGCCAGCAATCCACCAGGGAGAGCGCCTCCTCTGATGAATCGCTGGCTGCCACCTTTGCATTTTCCCCTCAACTGTTTCGAAGGTTGTTTCGTGTCAGCCTTTGAAACAGCTGAGGGGGGAATGCAAACATGGCAGCCAGCGATCCATCAGGAGAGGCACTCTCCCTGATGAATCGCTGGCTGCCACCTTTGCATTTCCGCCTCAACTGTTTTGAAGGTTGTTTCGTGTCAACCTTTGAAACAGTTGAGGGGGAAATGCAAGCACGGCAGCCAGCGATCCATCAGGAGAGACGCTCTCCCTGCTGGGTTGCTGGCTGCCTCCTTTGTATTACCCCCACCACTGTTTTGAAGGTTGTTTCATGTCAGCCTTCGAAACAGTTGATGGGGAAATGCAAAGGCGGCAGCCAGTGATCCATCAGGGAGAGCGCCTCCCCTAACGGATTGTTGGCTGCCACCTTTGTATTACCCCCTCCACTGTTTCATGTCAGCTCTCGAAATAGCAGAGGGGGTAATACAATGATGGCAGCCAGCGATCCATCAGGGGTGGCGCTCTTCCAGATGGATCGCTGGCTGGCACCTTTGCATTTCCCCCTCAGCTGTTTTGTGTCAGCCTTCAAAACAGTTGAGGGGGAAATGCAAAGGAGCAGCCAGCGATCCATCAGGGAGAGCGCCTCCCATGACAGATCACTGGCTGCCATCTTTGCATTACCCCTTCAGCTGTTTCGAAGGACTGGTAGTCACCTACCCTCTCCGCAGGGTCCAAGTGACCCAACCAGCGAAGCCAGGTAGATGTGCTAGTCTCAATATAAAGAAAATGGTTTTGAAAATGGAGACATAGACAGTGCCTCAGGACCCTGGTGATGTAAATATACAAATGCCTGAACATTTAGCACCACTCTAAGTACACATTTCACATGGAAATCTATAGGTACATCTTGGATTTCTCCTTTTCCTTGAGATATTCATATATGACCATATTCCTATATTTTGTTTCTGCTTCCTATATCTGTGGCCACTCCTTTCCTTAAATATTGGAATGAGTCTTCCATTGTTCATTTGTTCATTTACCTCAGTTTGCACCCTGTAAGGGGCTTCTGAATTGGTATTGTTACATCAGGCTCCTACAATATGATTTGAAAAGCAGATACCAACATATACTCAGTGATTCCTTTTCGGTGCAGAACAATCAGGTTCAGCTTGGCCAATGGTGATAAATCAAGCACTCTTCAATATTTTCAGTGCTTCTTTTCTGGGTGCCATAATTTTCTCTTAAGACAGAGTGCAGCTATGAGTAATTGAGAGGTTGATGAGGTGAGAGGCAGACTTGAAAGTTGCATGTAATAAATAGACAATCAACTGAGCATACTGTTTGTAATTCCTGTTTTCCCAGCATTATCT
This sequence comes from Bradypodion ventrale, assembly GCA_035047345.1. Classification (NCBI taxonomy): domain Eukaryota; kingdom Metazoa; phylum Chordata; class Lepidosauria; order Squamata; family Chamaeleonidae; genus Bradypodion; species Bradypodion ventrale. The sequence continues at coordinate 231,027,846 of JAWDJE010000002.1, read as the reverse complement.
TCCTCCCATTCAATTTCTACCTCAGACTGCAATCTTTTTTTAGGACACATTTCCACCCACATTCTTCCCAAATTACACATTATGTACATACTTTCTACCCACATAGTCAAAGATATAATGCATTTCTGTGGATTAATTTTATTGATGTATTCAGACTTGTGCACATAAAGTATATATTTTTATTTGCAAACTGCAATTCAGCCAAGTACAAATACTGAAGAATAACGTGTTGGATTTATGCATTCCTTCAGGAAGTGTGGATTAGGTAGGTTTACATTAAAATAAGAACCAAATAACACTCCTGTCTCTCCAGAGGATAAGGATAAGAAAAGAAAGCAGAAGCCCTAAAATGTAGAAAGTCAGCTTTCTGTTGGAAGTGCTGCATTTGGCAGCATAGCATAAAAACCTCCAAAAAGCCCTAAAAGGAGTGTCAAAAGCTGACCCCAGAAAAGCTACAAAACAAATTTCAAGGATTTGACATCTTCTTAGAACAACTCTCAGTAAGCAGGAAGTGAGCGGATGTGGACAAAAAGAAACAACTTGAATATAGATTCCTCTGCACAGGTGTGCGTGGTCTCAAAGTTCTTTAAATTCACATACCACTCTATTTCAGATACAGTAAAGGTAAAGGTCTCGCTTGCTTGAAACCCAGTCATGTCCGACTGTAGGGTGAAGTGCTCATCCCTGTTTTAGCAAAAGAGCCAGCGTTGTTTGCAACTACAGACATTTCCATGGTCATGTGGCAGGCATAAGCAAGGAGGGCTTTTCCACAACTTCGTGTTATATGCCAGTTACACCCTCTCCTCGATCGGTACTCCTTGCTCATGGTCACGCAAGCTCTGGTCATCTCCAGACTTGACTACTGCAACGCGCTCTACATGGGGCTGCCCTTGATGACCATTTGGAGGCTACATCTGGTCCAGAATATGGCTGCTTGGGTGGTGATGGGGTGCGGGTATTATGCCCATGCCTTGCCACTGCTTCAGGAGCCACACTGGTTGCCAGTGTGCCTCCCGGTACAACCCAAGGTGCTGGTAATGACCTTTAAAGCCCTACATGGTAGTGGGCCAGGATACTTAAGAGACCGTGTCACCCAAAGAACATCTGTCCATCCCACCAGAGCAAACCAGAGTGGCTCTCTCATTGTTCCATCTGCTAGAGAGGTGCGTCTCTTTAGCACCAGAAAGAGGGCATTCTCAGTATCTGCTCCAGACCTATGGAACCTCCTGCCAATTGAGTTTGCATCTCCAGACACAGTTGCTGCCCTTCAGGAAAGGGCTAAAAACCTGGCTGGCAAAGCAGGTGTGGGGTAAAAATGACGTGGTGACCCCCACCTTCTGGCTGATTTAGGAAGAATGCGCTCTCTCTTTTAATTGATAAGGGTTGGGGTAATTTTTGATAGTAATTTTTAATTGGGTTTTATAGGTTTTAGAGTTTTTAACTATGATGCTGGCTTTTATTCTTTGTGTGCCACCCAGAGTCTTTTGAGTTGGGCAGCAATATAAATCAGAATAAATAAATAAATAAATAAATGAGTAGATACAGGAGCGCACGGAATGCTGTTACACTTTCCCACCAAAGTGGTAGCTATTTATCTACTTGCAATTTCCTGCTTTCAAACTGTTAGGCTGGCAGGGAGAACTATTTACTCAAGAAGCAATGGGTCTGATTCATTATATTCATTTATCAGTAACATTGACTTCCTGTCTTCCCGTCAATATGTTTAAATGCCATAGATGGCTCTTTGCTGCCACTCCACTTTATCTTTACAGCAACCCTGCAAAGATTGTCAAGTGGATTTCATGGTTTAGTGTGGATTTGAGCTTGTTTCTCCCAAACTCCCATCCTGTACTCTGACCCCTACAGCATACTGGATCTAAAACAAGCTCTTCTGCGGGTTCTGCTCACGGAATTGGCATACTGTCCCTGACAGAGCCATTACTCAGGAGATTGCCCCCTGAGACTTGGGCCCGAGGGGACAGAAATTGGGGAGCAGATTAATAGCCATAGTTTAATTCACCCACAACTGACCCGGCAAACAGCTCGAGCAAGAGGAAATTGGATGGCTGACTCACAAGTCAGATAACAGATAATATCGCACCCACGGATTATCTACAGCCCTAGAACCAACGTGGCCATGTTTACCCCAGGATAAGCATGGAACAATGGAGTTCCCCTGTCAGTGTTTAATTTGGTTAATTAACTTCCCTGGGAGAGGTTCCCAATTAACCCGTGTAAACATGAGATGTGATTCTTGTCGGATGACGATTCTATCACACGCAGCCCCGTATTTCTATATATGATGATGATTTTCCCTCAATAAATCACTGGTCTTCGCTCCATCTTGCCTCATGTCTCATTGGTTGACCAGTCTCCTCCGGGACCCAACGGCTGCTTCACGGCCCCAATCCAACATCTGGTGACCCCGACGTGATCCTACTCGTGAGTAAGCGATCTTCGCGGTCCGGTTCTATGCTAGAACCGTGTCCGATCATCCCGGAGGACAGCGCGGCAGCTCCAGTCGGAAAGCCATCTGATCGGGAAGACAGCTACGCGGTGAGGCACTTCAGAGAGGCATCCTACAGCTTGCTCCAAGCTCCACGGCGGTTGCAGCATGGAAAAACGTGTTCCGCTCAGGGTCGGCTGTGAACCCCTGACCAGCGCAGAGGCCACCCAGGGCCCGTGGCAGCAGCCCATGCTCCGAGATCTACCCCAGAGATTCGTCATGCAAAACCTATTGCCTGGACTTCAGACGCGTCAACTCATCCCGAGAAGGAGACTTCAAAGGACCGGCAGGTAATATGGGGACTTGTCCACAGAGCCAACGTCCATCCGCTAGTCAGAGAATTCACTTAATGGAATTCAAGGCCCTGGCCAGGGTATACCAGACAAGCATTCACATCGGGGAACTAGCGAGACTTTTGGTGTACTTGAGGGATCATTGTCTGCTTTACCCAGAAGTAGGCATGCTAACCCTTCAGCTTTGGGATAAGATAGGAGTCTGAATTCAGCAACCCCTGAGAGCTCCAGATGGCATAATTCGCACATGGAGCAAATGTAGGAAGCTCTTAGCCGAGGTAGATCCAGTCTGGATAGAGACCCAAGAACCCCCAGTGCCATCAGAGCCGTCAGCACCCACGGCTCTCTATCCGTCATTTCAGCTCAAGCAGGGTAGTGTAGGGAGCTTTCCCTCGGTGACAGCTGCAGACGTCACCGGCGGAATGCATGGAATGAGGAGCGCTGGCGCTTCTTTGACAGCTACAGGTTCCCAAGCTACGAAGAGTGCCCTTCAGCACACAGTTGAGGAAGAGATCAGGAAGGGGAGCTAGCAGAAGAACTAGCTGAGCTTAGTCAGATTTGTCCAATTCGCTTGGAAATAGATGCCCTCACAGGGCAGCAGCAGGTAGTTCATTCACCAGTTCCGTACAAGCTTCTCATGGCTATATGGAAGGCCATTTCAGAGACAGGACTTTAGAGTCGCTTCACTAGGGGCACACTTCAGCAAGTGTGCGAAAACACGATGTTCATTCCGCACGACTGGAAAGCCGTCATGTGAATGATGCTCAACCCCAGCCAGTATTTGCTATGGGACAGCGAGTATCATCTCGAGGCTCAGGCAAGGGCTGCCAGGATGGGCAGGGCAATAATTCCTGACCAGCTATATGGTTCAGGTGCCTTCGAGTCCATCGATGCGCAGACCACCCTGCCACTTGCCACCCTTCAGTTGTCAGCTGAGACAGCCTTCAGGGCCTTTCTCAAAGTCCCAGCAACTGGCAAAGCAGCTAAAAATTGCACTGCAGTCAAACAGGGTGCCCAGGAGTCCTACATGGACTTTATCAATCGACTGGAGGAAGCAGTCAGTAGACAGATTGATAACGAGCAAGCCCAACAAGAGCGCACGATGAAATTGGCTAAGGACAATGCCGATCTCGACTGCCATAAGATCTTGTAGTCACTGGGCAATCGTCCCGACTTGACTCTCATGGACATGATTAGGGCTTGCGCCGATGTTGGCACAGATTTCTACAAGATGGGTCTGTTGGCAGCGGTGGTGCAAGGGGGTAGGAAACCCAAGAACAAGACCAAAGGAGCATGTCACAATTGTGGCAAGGTCGGTCATTTCGCTAGGGAGTGCCGATCCAAGGGCAGCGGCCAACATGCCGGCTGTCCCAGGGCTCCAACCACCCCGTGTCCGAAGTGTAACAAAGGCTTCCATTGGTCCAAATTCTGTCGGAATTCAGGAAACCGGAATGCGGGCATGTCTCTGGCCCCGGTCGAAACAGAGACCTCCCTCGCTCTGGGAGAGCCAGAGCTGGATTAGATTCCGATCACATTCCAGACATTGCGAAGGCGCAGGCCAGCCCCAAAGGCAGCACAGGGCTAGAATTGACTTGCCAGGCAGACATCACACGCGACTTGCCAGGCACAGTCTATCTGGTCGACTCCCAGTACATGGGACCCCTGCCTAAAGGCTTCATAGGCTTAGTTTTGCCTTGTAGTGTTGCAGGAGCACGAGGAATTCTTGTAATTCCGGGAGTCATCGACTCCAATTTTTCGGGTGTTCTCCAAGTTCAGCTCTGGACACATCTACCCCAGACCATTCACAAGGGAGACACGTTAGCGCAACTGATCATGGTTCCTTGTAAATCGCCAGCAGACAGCCAGGGAAGGGTCAGGGACAGCTCAGAGTCCAGGTCGGAAGACCGCTCGAGCGCTAGTGGGGCAGTGCAAGGATACCAGGTCTTAGCGGCAGTGGAAACCAACATAGAGTGGAAACGGCGACCAGTCATAGAGGTATTTTTAAATAAAAAACCATTTACTGGGTTGCTGGACACCGGAGCTGACGTCAGCGTGGTCAGCCGGAGTTAGTGGCCACAGGAGTGGGCTATCGAGCCGGTCTCCGATGTGTGGGGGGTAGGCAGTATCCAAGAAGCGTTTAGAAGCCAGGAGTGGGTAGAGGTCATGATCCCTGAGGCTGACGGCACAGCGGTCATCCAGCCGCATATTCTGGACTTGCACATCAACCTTTGGGGGCGAGACATTCTGCAGCAATACCGTGCCACTCTTACCTTCGGGTAAAGGCTCTGCCACTTAAATGGCTTACCAACACGCCTGTCTGGGTAGAGCAATGGCCGGAAGTAGGGGAGAAATTAGTCGCCCTGAAACAGATGGTAAAAGAACAGCTAGACGCAGGACATATAGAGCAGTCCACCAGTCCTTGGAATTCGCCCATTTTTGTCATCAAGAAAAAGTCAGGGAAGTGGCGACTCCTTCACGATCTCAGAGAGATCAATAAATGTATCCAGCCAATGGGTCCGCTTCAATGCGGCATCCCGAATCCGAATATGATCCCCGAGGGTTGGGAGATCTTGGTCGTAGACCTTGAGTATTGTTTTTATACAATTCCCCTAGATCCTAGGGACAGGGAAAGGTTCACCTTTACAGTGCCAGTCGTGAACCACAGAGAGCCTACGCAACGTTACGCATGGAAATATTTGCCACAGGGGATGCTCAACTCGCCCACCCTGTGCCAAATTTATGTTCACAACACACTGGCAAAGTTTCGAAACCTTCACCCTACAGCTTTAGTGTGTCATTTCATGGATGACATCTTGGTCGCAGCGCCGCAACTCGGCAGCGAAATGTTTAAAGACCTCCAGGCCACCCTGGGGGAAAAAGGGTTACTCATTGCCCCAGAGAAAGTTCAGAGAACTGAGCCGTTTTCATACTTGGGCCATCGGCTTCTCCATTCTTTCGCAACACCAGTTTTGCCTCAGATCAATTTAAAGGATTCAGTCACCCCGGTAGAATTACAGCAGGTTTTGGGAAACATTAATTGGGCCAGACCGTATTTCAGATTAGATACGGATCTTTTAAAGCTGCTCTTCTCGCTGCTGACATTAGGTAAGCAGCCGGCAGACCGGATACAAATTCCTCGAGAGGCACGCTTGACTCTCGAGAAGGTCAACCAAGTTCTCAGCAAGAGATGGGTAGACAGGATTAGTCAGGGGCCATATGCTCCGATCCTGAACTTGTACATCGTTCGGGCTGGATCCATGTTCACCGGAGCCCTAGGAGTGGACTCCGAGCGAGGGGCGAGTATCGTGGAATGGGTGTATTTACCACACACCTCTTTCCGAAACATCGTTCCCCCACAGGAACTGGTCTCCGCGGTGATCTACCGAGGAAGGCTGAGAGCAAGGGACATCTCAGGGCACGATTTGGCAAAAATCGTGGTCCCATTCACCAAAGAGCAAGTTCAGCAACTGATGCAGCTCAGTGACTCGCTTCCAATTGCCTTGGAAGGATTCACTGGATGCTTGGCATACCATTTGCCGAAAGACCCCAGACTCGTCTCGCTTCAAACGCAGACAGTTAGTTTTTGTGAAATGATGTCACTGGTTCCACTTCAGGGGGCTAGGACAGTTTTCACGGATGGGGGTCGCACGTATGGTGTCTTAACTTGGCAAGAGGACCAAGCTTGGCACACGCTTCTAACTCTTCCACAGAAGTCCGCGCAGTGGGCAGAGTTGGCAGGGATGAACCTCGCTTTGCACACCTTTGCCAAAGAACACCTGAACATAATAACTGATAGCCAGTATGTTAGGAATTTGCTTCACAGTCTACCGGGAGCATACATCACTCCCGCGATAGACAAAAAATTGCTGAGTCTGTTTCTCACGGCTCAATTTCATTTGCGGAACCACACCGAAGCGCTCTATATCACCCACATTAGAAGTCACCAGGACTTGCCTGGTCCGATTTCCGTGGGCAATAGCAGAGCAGATGCAGCCACAAAGGAAATTCAGCAACGGTCAGTTTTGGGAGTCTTCCCAACTCCAATTCAAAGTCATGCATTCTTTCACCAGAATGCCAAAGCACTGGCAAGGCAGTTCAACCTGCCACTTTCTCAAGCCCAAGGCATAGTCTGTTCCTGTCAGCATTGTGCAGGGGTGGTAGGGGGGCCCTCATGGGGGGTCAACCCATGAGGGACAGAGGCCAACCAGTTGTGGCAAATGGACGTCACACATGTTCCGCAGTTTGGCAGATGCCAGTACATGCACGTCTGCATTGATACTTTTTCACAGTTTGTTTGGGCAACAGCACAGAAGGGAGAAACGGCTTCCCATGTGGAGCAGCATCTCCTTTCCTGCTTTGCGGCAATGGGCAAACCACGGCATGTGAAAACCGATAACGCCCCAGTTTACAGCTCCAGGCAGTTAGCCAACTTCATGGCCACCTGGGACATTAAGCACACCTTTGGCATTCCGTACAATCCGCAGGGGCAAGCGATTGTGGAACGGGTCAATCGGACACTTAAGTCCTACATTGACAAACAAACAGAAAGGGGGGAACCACCTGCCCTCCCCAAATCTCAGGGTCAGGCACAGCACTGTCTGAACAAGGTATTGTTCACGTACAATCACCTTAATGTTTTTTCGGATTGCATTCCGCAAGAGAAGCACTTCCACCATTCGGAAGCTCTCCCGCGGCCGATGGTGCATTACCGAGTGCCACCAGATCCTTCCTGGAAGGGCCCAGCGCCACTCATAACCTGGGGAAGAGGGTATGCTGCAATTATGTCTCCTACAGGTGTCGTCTGGATTCCAGCTTGGTGTGTCAACCCTCACTTCGAGTCCCATGGCGTGGACCCAGGCAGCTCCGGACCGGATCCCGGAGATGGAGGACCTCACCCTGACGGGGGGAGCCAAGTGGAGGAGGCAGCAACAGCAGATGACAGTGCCGAAGATCACCTGGGGATGGCCAAGTCCCTTTGCCAAGAAGCGGTGCAGATCGTTCGGCGCGAGGACAAGGAGCCGACACCGGAGAACATCTTGGTTGCAGCTTTTTCCCTGATCACAGCTAATTCCATGATGGCCACCATCATCCTGATCCTCTCCTTATTTGCAGGGGAGGTGTTCAGGCGGCTTCGCTGGAAGCCAACAACCTGATGCCAGGCAGAGATCTCTCTGCCCGGCTACATTACAACGTTTGGGAAAGATTGGCGACCCTCGTCAATCAGTCCGATTTTTGCCTGAGGCAGACCACCGCTTCTGCCTCAATCCTGAGCACATGCCTCATCCTGGTGTGTCACTCCCCAGTTGCGCGCATCAGGAACGGTGACTGGTTAGTGAAGCGGATATTCGGTCTGTTTTACAAGACTAGCTTTTCAACATATGCGCACTGAGGAACCCAAGTCACCAAAGTTTTGCCGGCTGATGCAGCCACTCTCTACACTCCTCGAGTGGTGGTCAGCTCAAACTCTACTTGTGCTCGAATGATTGGCTGTTCTGCGGTCGACGGGCCTCAGTGCCATTGCCTCGACCCCGGCAGCAGCAACTGGACTTGTGATAACCCAGAGACTATTAACTCAATGTATGTTCATGTTACCTTGCTTTCAGGATGGTGTTTTACATGCAATCAGTATACTTGGAACTACATTCCCGCAAATGTATCAGATTCCACATGTTATATCAGTCGCTTGACATTGTTGCTTCCCACTAGAGACATGGTTGCACCAAGCACGAATGTTCCTTCACACGCACGGCACGCTCGTGCCACCCAGTTAGACAGCTCATGTGATAGTAACATTAGGATTCTGAGCAAGGCTGAGTATGTTTCGTTAGCAGTCAGCTTGCTTGGCATGCCAGGCTTAGCCGTCGGCAACGCTCGGAGAATTGGTCAATTGGCTTGTGCTCTGGCAAAAGCCATCAACCACACCTCCTCGGCGATAGCGCTGCTTAATCAAGAGCAGACAGAGCTTCACCATGCCATCTTGGATAATCGAGCAGCCATCGATTACCTCCTGTTGTTACATCATTTGGGTTGGGAGTCTGTCCACGGCATGTGTTGTTTTAATCTCACAGACTTACCATCTGAGGCTGCAATGGTTGGGCCTCTTCACTCTTGAACGACGACATCTAAGAGGTGACCTGATTGAAGTTTATAAAATCATGCACGGTGTGGACAAAGTAGATAAGGAAAAACTGTTTTCCCTATCGCATAACACTAGAACTAGGGGACACTCCATGAAACTTTTGGGTGCTAGTTCTCAAACAAATAAGAGAAAGTACTTTTTCACCCAGAGGATTACTGATCTATGGAACTCCCTGCCAGAAGAAGTGGTGACAGCTGTCAGTCTTGACAGCTTTAAGAAAGGATTAGACAAGTTCATGGAGGACAAGGGTATCAATGGCTATAATTATGGATACTTAAGGACAACCTCCGGGTTGGAGAGCTAGGCGGGATATCTCTCAATGCCATTTCCAGGGAATCCTAAGCAGGTGAAGGCATCTGCTTGGGAATACCCTGAAGGAAATGGTGAGCCACTGTGTGAGACAGAATGCTGGACTGGATGGGCTGTGGCCTGTTCCAGCAAGGCTGTTCTTATGTTCTTATGACAACTCACACAAGCTACAGAGTTAGCTCACAGACCTCCATACCTTGGTTAAGAATATCAAGGAAGACGCTACGTGGGGGTGGTGGGATTCGTTATGGTCCTGGTTCCCATGGGGGTGGTTACAAATGACACTCAAGGTGATTGTGGGGGTGGTAATACTGGACACAGCAGTGTGTTGTTTCATGCAATGTATTCCCTCACTGATGTCGAGATGTCCCCCATGGAGAGAACCCCACTCCACGTCAGCTGATGCCGCTCCTATGCCGAGCCGTCTGTCAGGTCCAATCTAACAAATAAAGGGGGAGTGCGGGTTCCGCTCACGGAATTGGCATACTGTCCCTGACAGAGCCATTTCTCTGGAGATTGCTCCCTGAAACTTGGGTCCGAGGGGACAGAAATTGGGGAGCAGATTAATAGCCATAGTTTAATTCACCCACAACTGACCCGGCAAACAGCTCGAGCAAGAGGAAATTGGATGGCTGACTCACAAGTCAGATAACAGATAATATCGCACCCACGGATTATCTACAGCCCTAGAACCAACAGTGGCCATGTTTACGCCAGGATAAGCATGGAACAATGGAGTTCCCCTGTCAGTGTTTAATTTGGTTAATTAACTTCCCCGGGAGAGGTTCCCAATTAACCCGTGTAAACATGAGATGTGATTCTTGTCGGATGACGATTCTATCACACGCAGCCCCGTATTTCTATATATGATGATGATTTTCCCTCAATAAATCACTGGTCTTCGCTCCATCTTGCCTCATGTCTCATTGCTTGACCAGTCTCCTCCGGGACCCAACGGCCGCTTTGCGGCCCCAATCCAACACTCTTCTACAATTGTTTTCTAAGCTACTGGTCAAACAAGCATCACCGATTGTATGTGGGTTCATTTTAGCCCAGTGAAAAAAAGCCAACTTATAGGTTAAAACAGTGAAGGCGAACCTTGGCACTCCAGGTGTTCTTGGACTTCAATTCCCAGAAGCCCTGATAAGCATTACTGCTGACTTGGTCTTCTGGGAATTGAAGTTCAAGAACACCTGAGTACCAAGGTTCACCATCACTGTTTTAGCCTATAGGTTGGCTTTTTTCAATGACCATCTGTATATTTGCTAACACTGGCCTTAGTGAAAAAGCAAAGACTATGGAAGGCAGAAGACACTGAATTTTACAGGGTTTCTGGCTAATTTTTCTCACACTAGGTCAAGTGTAAAGAACTGCAGAATGAACTCATCAAAGGGTGCCTTGATTTTGACAGTTTCATGTCTGGCCTAGACATGGAAGAAGAAGAACAGATTAGTCCAAATTCACCTGTTGTTTCCTGATCACAGAAGCCCACAACTTTATTTCTGTATTGTCTGTGAATAAAACAGTATCATCTGTAAGTGGGTTTATAGCATCTTGTACCCACCTAATAACTTCAAAGAAGAAAATGCTGTTTTGAGCAACATACAATCTGGGATAATTCGATACAGCTCAGCAGAGTTCCACTCAACCATATGGAAAATCCATAGGAACCAAACCAGTTTATGGCTGGAAATAAAGATGATTCATAAAACTTTTGTTCTGCAGAAAGGTGAAGCTGTCAGAGCAGACAAATCTTGTGTAGTTACCATAAAATATTTATAACTATGCCCACAATAACTTTAGCAATTTATTGTTTCATCTTCCTTCTCGAAAAGGCCTTGGCAGGAAGGGGAGGGAGGAAACACTCCAGCAACATTCTCCCCATCCCCCTGAGCCTAGCAATATGGTTTCTATGAATGAGGAAATTGGGTTTAAAAGGTTCCCCAACCTACTACAGCGGAAGCAGAACAAATCTGTTTTCCAAAATTTGCTACTTAGTTAACTGCTCGTGACCAATGAATGAGGCATGGCTGTGCAAAAACAAGCATCTGCTGGAGTTGTGCACTACAGTTGCTACTCCTGGGCTTGAAAACTTTACTGAGATATGAGAATCAGGTGCTAGAAAGTGTGCAGGCAACTGCTGTTAGAAGAGGTCCCCAGCCTACCATACTTTTGTAATGAGTCAATGTGCCCTCTCCTAGACTTATTGGAATATATACAGTACATTGCTATGTATTGCTGTTGCAATACTTGCTTAGGAGGTAGTGTAATGTCTGTCTCATTCCCTCCCATATGTACAGGTGAAACTTGGAAAATTAGAATATCGTGCAAATGTTCATTCATTTCAGTAATGTAACTTAAAAGGTGAGACAAATATATGAGATAGACTCATTACATACAAAGCGAGATAGTTCAAGCCTTACTTTGTTATAATATTGATGCTTATGGCTTAAGGACTGCAGTGGTTCAAGTGGCTAAAACGCTGATTGGGAGGTGGAAGGTCAGCAGTTCGATTCCCGAGTACTGCAGGATAGAATGAGCTCCCGTCTTTGTACAAGCTTCTGACAACCAAGCAGTTTGAAAGCAAGAAATTGCAAGTGGATAAATAGGGACCACTTTGGTAGCAAGGCAACAGCACTCCGTGCGCTCCAGTGTCTAGTCATGCCTGCCACATGACCACGGAAACGTCTGCAGAAGCAGACAACGCTGGCTCTTCGGCTTTGAAACAGAGATGAGCACTGAACCCTAGAGTCGGATACGAGTAGCTTTCGAGCAAAGGAAACTTTACCTTTATGGCTTACAGTTTATGAAAACCCCAACCCCACAATCTCATGTACCCCATAATCATCACATAATCTCATGTATGCTGTATGCCATGATCATCACAATTATAATGAATTAAGGCATGACTTCTCTCACTTTGCATGTAGTGAGTCTATCTGTTATATTTGTTTCACCTTTTAAGTGAAATGAATGAGCATTTGCACGATATTCCAATTTTCTGAGTTTCACCTGTACACTTGCAAACACACAGTTTTCTGTTCATATACAATGACCCTCCCTCATGTGTCTGCCTCATAGGCTCATATTTCAGACAGAAGTACCCTTCAGGTACTTTACTGTGGGCTAGAAGGAGGAGGCAACTGTTGGGTCTTATTCATTATATTCATTTACCAGTAACTTCCTGTCTTCCCATGTCTGCCACATATCCACATGCCACATGCAGACAGTGCTGGCTCTTTGGCTATAAACAAAGATGAGCACTAAACCCTAGAGTCAGATACAACTGGCCTTCAAGCAAGGGTGACCTTTACCTTTACTAGAAGGAGGAGGAGAAGGTACTTAAGTAATATTAGGCAAATGTAAAGGTAAAGGTCACCCTTGCTCAAAAGACAGTTGTATATGACTCTAGGCATGCCTAGACACTGGAGTGCATGGAACACAGTTTACCTTCCCACCGAAGTGGTCCCTATTTATCTACTTGCAATTTCTTATTCCCTTTTTCTTCTTCTTTCATGTCCAAGTCAGATGTTAAACTGCCAAAATGAAGCCACCTTTTGGTGAATTCATTCTGTAGTTCTTTTCACCTGATCTGAAAGATTAGCCAGCACAATGAGGTTGCCATGAGGCTGGCCTGGGGTACACCCGATTATGGTTCAAAAATGCCACAATCCTTAAGGTGGCTCTTTCTGTGTACCCCTAAAGGTAAAGTAAAGGTTTCCCTTGCTCAAAAGCCAGTCGTGTCCAACTATAGGGTTCAGTGTTTGTCTCTGTTTCAAAGCCAAAGAGCCAGCGCTGTCTGCTTCTGCAGATGTTTCTGTGGTCATGTGGCAGGCATGACTAGACTCCAGAGCACACGGAATGCTGTTTACCTTCCCACCGAAATGGTCCCTGTTTATCTACTTGCAATTTCTTGCTTTCAAATTGCTAGGTTGGCAGGAGCTGGGACAGAGATGAGAGCTCATTCTGTCATGCAGTACTCATGAATAGAACTGCTAACCTGCTGCCTTCCAGTCAGCATCTTAGCCACTTGAGCCACTGCAGTCCCTAAGTAATATCAAGGGGCCTTTAATAGGAAAGTTTATGAAAAGTGCTGTAGAGGATGTTTGAAGGGGTGGCATATCTGTGTACATATGCTGGAGATCCAGAGGCAGTGTTGATGGTAAATCAAAGAGAAGAATGATCACACTGTATATGATCTGCTGCTTAAAGGTGATCCTTCTTTCCCTCCCTCCCCTTTGTTTTTAAACTTATTTCTTTATATCTCTAGTTAATACTACATTTCCAATTAACTTGCACTTTTGCAGCTCACAAAGCTTGAGATGAACTCATTCCGAAATACATTTTTAATCTGTTTAAGATGTTTCCAAAGGTATTGCTCTCTATGTCATGGGACAAAATTAGCAGAGGATGAGTTCATCTCAAGCTTTATGATCTTGGAACAAGGCAAGCTGCATCCTTCTCCCCCACCCTCTTTAAATTCTCTTTGAACTGATAGCCTCATACAGAAAATTACAAATCACAATAGCCGCTGAAATTTTTCAGTCACTTTCCACCAATGGAGAGTTCCTTCCTGCCACTCTTTTTCTTGATGAATATTTTCCAGATTATTTGGAGAAAGTGTTCTCTTTTTTCTTGTGGTGATTATTACTGTTGCAATTATTAAGAAATGTTAATCACAGTTGATACTGTTTCTCCTTTCATCAAAGAGGAAGAAGACAGATGAAGCTGTTGCCTCAGGGAAAGGAAAGGAAAAGCAGCTTGACTTGGTTTCTTCTTCTCAAGTGAATATTGTTAATTTCTGAGGAACATGGAAGTCAATCCATCAACGTGCCCTGATGGCTCAGGAGACAGGAAATTAGATACAGAGATTTTTCTCCTCTAGATCAGCCGTTCTCAAACTTTTTAAGCCAAGGGTTGGGTCATGCTTCCTCAGACAGCTTAAGGGGCCAGATGGCCATTTTGCCCTTCCTCCACCACATGACATTTCCTGGTGCAGTGGTGGCAGTGGTGGGTCACATGAAATGGTGCTGTGGGCCACATCTGGCCCCTGGGCCACAGGTTGAGAATCCCTGCTCTAGATTGATGCTTCAAATGTGACTTTAGCAAGGAGTTAGCACTAAGTCACATGCTCAGCTAAAAACTATCCATTTAGTGGTCAGCTCTTCTGTTCTTCTCCTTTCAGTTTTCCCAGAATGACTTGCCTGCTTCTCCAAGTGATTTCCCATATGATATAAATGTTCTATGGGTCAATGGTTCTGTTCTCCCTTCCACACTGTTTCAAAGCATCATTCCTTAATACGTGTGCATACTCCACTGAGGTTGTGGCAGATAGCAACTGTTGAGCATATAGATGTGTATGCTTCCCCAGGCACATGGAGAAAGAAAAAGAGAAGGCTACATTCTAAAAGGCTTACCCCCAAGGCTTCAAAGAACTGAATTTTAGTGAAGGGACTCTTGTGCATTTACTTGAAATACATGTCTTGTTTTCCAAAACAACTCGCAACACAAATTAAAACCACAATATCGTCATGCTCAAATATGTTTTATTAGTATTTAAAGTAATGTTAAAAATTACTTCAAAGTAAGTGGAAATGGTGGCAAATTATAGATAGTTTTAAAAGCGCTAGAAGCATTTTGTGAATTAGCTGTAATTTGCTGCCATGACTTATGCAATTTCACTGCTTCCCAATAGGACTCTGACCAAAGACTGAAAAAGTAGCAGACTCATAACAAACCAAACCAAATCCCTAAATAATCGCAAATGTTTGTGCACCATGAAAATATCCGCTCCCCGCATGCCCCGTGCCCTGTGCGATGGGTGCACACTTTGCCGCCCCACCCCAGAGAGATGGGGCAGAAGCACGCCTTTAGCATCCTCCCAGCAAAGGGCTATTTACTGTAAACCTTGAACAAACAACCGAGAAATAACCTTGTTGCCATGCCCCAGTTCAGAGCAGCCAATTTAACAGTTAAACTACAGCTCTATTTGGTTTGTTTAATAAAGTAACCAGTTAATTTTAACCAAACAAAATGTCTTTGTCTCTTACTTGGGTCTGCGGGGGCAAAGAAAGCTGCTAGCATTGGGCCCAGGATTGCAAACTGGAAGGAGTCAAGAACTGTGAGTCAGGAGGCAAATCCAAAGAGCTGTAAGGACTGGAGGCAGAACCAGAAAGTAAGCCAAATGTCAGGACCAAAGAGCAATTAGAATTAGACAAGAAAACCAGGAGAACCAGGCCAGATGCAAAGTAGAGATCAAAGTTCCGGTGTATTTTTGTAGTAGGCAATTTTTTTGTCCTCCTTCCGGCAAGGAAGATTTTGATGTTCGAAGATTGATACGCAGTAGGCAGCATTCAGGGGGCCAAACACATCTTTATTGCAAGGTATGCAATCTGAACATGAGGTAATGGCGGAGACGCAGCTCCTTATATATCCTTGCAGTACATTTGAATTTCGCCCCATGGGTGCCCATTGGTTGCGGTATCAGTGATGTCATTGTGACGTACTGGATACCTTACAAGGTTTATCTGTGGCGGGAATGTTTCCCGCGTTACTCTGTGATTGGGTGATTTGAACCACGTGGGCTGAGCTCTGCAGATGCCTCTAGCGGCAGCTGAATCACTAGCCAGAACAGCTGAGTTACATTGTAATCATTGAGACTCAATCACAGTTCATCTGGATACAAGGTTACTTAGAAGACAAGGTTACATTTCTTAAAGGCACAAGTTCCATATACAACATCCCTCCCCCCCTAGGATGGGACGAAGTCCCTCAACTATCGTGGTGGCCCACAAGTGCGTTTTGGCCGCACCGCTGCTTGGTTGGGCTTGGAGGAACGGGGCATTCCAGGTTCCGCAGACTCTCATCCTCCAGAAGGGAAACAAGGAGTGTTAGCGGTGTCTCGGAAGCACTGGCCCAAATCAGAGGATGAACCCGGGAAGGGAATACTGCATATCTAAACCTGGGAGGGGAGGAGGCTGACTTGAGGGAAGTTCCTGCCTGCTACTCTGAGAAGGGGGCGACCCGACTGTACATTGTCTGGTCTGCAAGGGAGTAGAAGTGGACTCAAAAACTAGAGGACAGGGGGTTGCTGGGGAGAAATCAAAACCCCGCTGCTCGCTTGGATGAGTGGGGGAACACTCAAAAAACTCTCCCCGGTCCTGTAACTCAAAATCGAAACTGTCGGGGTCTGGGCTCTCGAATTCTTCCCAGTCCCTCTGCAAAGGATGGATGAAACTGAAATCAGGAGCATTTGGTTGGTTCGCTGCCATGTCTCCCCCTTGGGATAAACGGGTCGGAGAGAACCTTAATGTTGAAACACCCTGGCCCTTGGCCCCTTGGGTGTCCATGACCCGATGCCTGAACTGATCAGTGTGTCGCCGCCAGAGTAGCCCCGTGCTAGTCTCCACCTGGTAGGAAATTGGCCCTGTCTGATTAATCACCACCCCTGGGACCCACGTTGGGCCGGCAGCCACATAATTCCTACAATATACTGAGTCCCCAACTGAGAAAACTTTGCTGTGTGCAATTTCAATGTTCCTCCCCTTATCCTCCACCCTGGTCAGATCCAACCAGTCGAAAAGCGAGACTGGTCTCCTGCACATTATGAGCTCGGCAGGTAAGAGTCCGGATGGGGGGGGGCTGGCCAAGATGGCCGCTGAGTAACATCTAGTTTCGGACGCTCGCGCTAAACAAAGTGGTAAATAATGTGACGGAGTGGATTGGAGAAATTTTAAAGTGGTAAATTCTAAAGATAAGATCCTTGCCTGTCTTCCTGAAAAGTTTGTTGATCTTTTGAGGCTGGATGGTCGAAGTTCCGGAGGTTTTCTGGTGGTTGAAGCTGCGACTGTAGTCGCGGCTTTTCTGCCAGGAGCC
The DNA here is from genome assembly GCA_035047345.1 of Bradypodion ventrale. Classification (NCBI taxonomy): domain Eukaryota; kingdom Metazoa; phylum Chordata; class Lepidosauria; order Squamata; family Chamaeleonidae; genus Bradypodion; species Bradypodion ventrale. Next base: position 231,010,724 of record JAWDJE010000002.1, on the reverse strand, counting down.
GAGGACGGGACCAGTGAAACTGCTGAGAAATGCTTTGGAACTGGCTTTGGAATCGGCAAGGAGCTGCTGGACGTGAAAGTAATTTATATGTAAGTGCTTGACTGGAGCTTGACTGGAGCTATAAATCTTAAAGCCGGCTGGGATTTTTTTTTAAAAAAAAGGAGCTCGGACACTGAAATGGAAGAGGGGAGAAACGATTGAAAGTAAGAACTTGCTCTGTAATGGCGACGGTCCTGGAAAAATGAAAGGGACTGTGTTTGGGTGGTTTTTTTCTTTTTCTACACGCCAGAAGACCGTGCCACGTTTTGACAACAAAGTGGATTAATTACTTTTGTCTGGGCTAGACTATTGGAGAAAGATTGTGAGTTTCCCGGCTTAAGCTGCTTGGAGGAAGTTTTTTTTTCTTTCTTTCTTTGTTCGCTCCTCAGAAGGAGAAAGGGGTTTTTTCTTTTCCCCACAAGTTCAAGCACTTGCTGGAAAATGGCGCTTTGACTGTCCACTTCAAAGGAAGAATTAGGTGGTTTTGATTGTTTGCTCCCTTCACCGTGTGGATTGCAAATATTTGTTTGCTTATTGTGGAATATACTGCCCCTCACCTCGTCCCCAAGCTGGTTGGATTCGGGTTTTCCTTCCTCCTGGTCTCCCCCCCTTTTTTTTTCTCTCTCGGTTGGCTCGGGTTTTTTTTTTTAAAGAAGAAACTTGGGCTGACTGTTCCCCTGAAGCTCCTTCACTGTGATTGGAAGACGCCTGATTGGATTATTTGCTTTGGGGAAACGGACTCGCTGTGGATTAATATTTTTTATTGCTCTTCCCCCCCTTTTTTTTCTTTTTTTTCTTTCCTCTTTCTCAAACTGCCTGCTGGGAGAATTGTTTCCTTCTGTTTTATCGTTGTAGATTGCAGTAATTTTTGGATCTTCTGCTGACATAAGAACTTTCCTGCTGTATCTGTGGAACCAATGGCTGCAGTGTTGTAAGCTCTATTGCATTGACAAACTGTTACAGCGATCTGCAGCAGTGGGTTTGAAATATATTGCATTATTATGGATAAAGGTACAAGAGGGAAAGCGAAGGAAGAAGAACAAGTTGTAAAGCCTAAGAAGAATGAAAAAGCACCAATGGATGAATCTGCTCAGTCATCATCCCCGCCCACAGTGCCATTGGATCAGACTCAAATTATGGTGGAAATTGGCAAGTTGATGCAAAAATTGGAGAAAAATGAGGCTTCAAGGGTGAAAGACAGAAATGAAATATTTAAAAGGCAAGACAAGACAATGTCATCATTGGCAGATTATACAAAAAAGGTGGACCTAAGTTTGAATAAATTTGAGGGAATGCTGAAATTGGTTCAAACCGAAGTGGATGCTGTAAAGAAGGAAGTAAAAGGGACTCAGGAGGTGGTGCGGGAGAACAAGCTAAAATTGGAGGATCAGGAAAGGAAGATAGATGCTGTGGAAGATATGATGAGAAAGCAGAACATTCTGATCCGTCAGGTGCCGGAACGCACTCCGGATTTGTTAAGAGAGAGGGTGGTTCAGTGGTTAAATGGTTTAAAAATGGGGAAGGAATTTGTTCAGGAGGATTTTGTAAGTGTATTCCGGGTGGGTCCAAGAAGAGGGAGAGTGGTTCAAAGAAATGTGCTGGTTAAATTCGCAAATTGGGCAGATAAATTAAAAGTAATGGCTCATCTGAAACGAGTTGGTCCTGACGCGTTGAAATTTGATGGTTCAGATGTTGAAGTTTACAATGATATTTCATTAAAATAAAGAACATGGAGGTATAAGATGAGGCCTGTTACTAAATTATTGATGAGTAAAAACATAAGGTATAACTGGAGATTTCCACAACAATTGCGCTTTTTCTATGATAAAAGAATGCAAGTTATTGATGAAGGCACTAATCCATTGGAATATTTGAGTTTGTTGGGATTGGTACAAGTAAACTCGGAAGAATGGAAAAATCTTAAGAAGGAAATGACGGATTCTGGAGCTTTGGGGAGGGAATATGGGAGGGAGGAGTCCGGTGGGGCAACAGGTGGAACACCACAGCGAGGGGAGGAGGAGGAGGAGCCGTCCTTGATCATGGTGGAGGAGGAGATAGGTAAGGAACAATGAGCATTAGATAGTAGTAATCTTAAGTACCTAATAGAGGTAGAATGGGTAAATAGCGCATAGCGCCGGCAGTAGGGCGCATCTTGCAGGTCCCCCCTCTCCCCTCTTTGGTTGACAGAGGCGATTTTTCATTGGAAGGTGGGGAGAGTGAAAGTGTGTGTTTTATGTAGTTGGTATGGTGAAGGGTTGTTGGTGGCACGCCCGATGGAGAGTTTAAAGTTGGGAGAAGAATTTGGTTATGGGTAGTATTAAAATAATATCATGGAATGTGAAAGGTACAGGTTCTGTTCTTAAGAGACGGAGGTTGGAATCGGCGTTGAAAAAAGATAGACCAGATATTTTATTTTTACAGGAAACACATCAGAAATCAAAAGATACGAATAAACTTTATCTGGGTTGGATGCAACATTATGAGATGGCGTTTGGAACATCCAAAGCAAGAGGGGTGGCAACTATGATTTCTAGAAAGTTAGGATTTGAAATCACAAAAAAGATTGTTGATCAAGAGGGTAGGTATTTGTTGTTAAGAGGAAAAGTGGAGGATGAGGAAATATTGTTGGTAAATATTTATGCTCCGAATGACCACCAAGCAGTGTTTCTTGAAAAAATTCGGAAAATAGTGGAGTTGGAAAACGTTGCAAAAACTATTGTGGCTGGTGATTTTAATTTGATTAGGTCAGGATTAGATTGCACAAACATAGCTAGAAGTGGAATGGGTGTGAAAGGGAAGGCGATGGACAAATGGATGAAAGTTATGGGTTTGAAGGATTTGTGGAGAGAGTTTAAAGGTTTGGAAAGGGCATATTCCTTTTTTTCGCATGTACATGGGACCTACTCGAGAATAGATTACGTTTTTCTGTCGGAAAACTTAATTGGGGACATAGAAGGTACGGAAATTGGGATTATTAAGGAATCAGATCATGCTAAAGTATATTTGGAATTGAAAGCACAAAAAATATTCAAAGAGTTAGAAATTGGAGGTACGATCCTAATTTGTTTAAAGATCAGAAAAGCAAAGAGGCAATTATGGAAAGCTGGAAAGAAAGTTGGCAATGGAACGATAATAATGAGGTTAATTTTAACATTGTATGGGATACCATGAAGTCAGTTTTTAGGGGGGAAAGCATAAAATTGGCAAGCCACAAATATAAAAAGTATAAAGCAGAACACATAGAAAAAGAAAGGGAAATAAAACAATTACAGGAAGAACACGCAAAAAGTAAAGATAAAAAAATTCTCTTGAAATTACAAGGACTCAAGGCAGAAGTAATGGGTAAAGATATTGATAAAGTTAAACGAGATTTGATTTATTTAAACAGAGAATATTTTGAATTTAGTAATAAGAACTCAAAACTATTAGCAAGAGCAGCTAAGGTTAAAAGGGAAAAAAGAGAAATTGGGGTGTTAGTTGACAGGCAAGGTTCAAGGTGCAATAAGAATAGCGATAAATGTAAAATAGTTAGGGAATTTTACCAGGTGTTATATGCAAAGAAAGAAATAGATATGGAAAAGCTTAAAAGGATATTTGAGAGGCAGTTAGGGAATGGGATAAAACAAGAGCATAGGGAGAAAATGGAGGAAAAGATAACTGATAAAGAGGTTAAGGGGGTAATAAGCGGATTGAAGATAGGGAAAGCCCCGGGGGATGATGGATTATCAACAGAGTTCTACAAAGAATTTAAAGAGGTGGTGGTCCCGAAATTGGTGAAGTTATATAATTATATACTAGATGGAGGATCAATCCCGACTTCATGGTATAACACTACAATTGTTCTTTTGCCAAAACCTGGTAAGAATTTGGAAAGAGTGGATTCGTACAGACCAATTTCGCTTATAAATCAAGATGCGAAGATCTTCACGGCAATATTGGCTAACCGTTTAAATAGTTTTATGGGGGAATATATAAATGTTGATCAAGTTGGGTTTCTAAAAGGACGACACATGGCGGATTTGACTAGAAGGTTATTAGATTTAATAGACAATGTTAATCAAACAAAGGAAAAAGTGGGATTACTATCATTGGATATTTTTAAGGCATTTGATTCATTGCAGTGGTCTTCAATTAAGGAAATAGTTAGAAAATATGGGTTCGGGGATAAATTTAACAGGGTTATAGATTTACTATATCAAAAAGGAAATGCCAAGGTTAGAGTAAACGAGGAGCTTACGGATGTGGTAAAGCTAGAGGCTGGTACTAGGCAGGGTTGCCCATTATCTCCTATCTTGTTTATAATGGCAATGGAGATTTTAGCTAAAAGTATAAGGGAGGATTCAAATATAGAAGGGATTATGGGTAATAAAGTGAGTATGTATGCAGATGATACATTGCTTATGGTGAAGCACCCGGAGCAGGTGATGGATAGGATTAAAGATCATCTACAAGTATTTCAAGCTATAACTGGATTAAAGATAAATTGGGACAAATCTGAATTGATGTTGTGCAATTTGAAACCGAGCGAGATGGGTAGCACGGTGTCGACACTTAATATACAAATCAAAGATAAGCTGAAGTATTTGGGGATAATCATTTCAAATAAATTAGAAGAACTCAAACGATTGAATTATGACAGCTTGAGAATTGAATTTAAGAATAAAATACAAGAACTTCAGAAGTTAAAACTGTCATGGTTCGGAAGGATTGCCATGTGTAAAATGATATTGTTACCAAAGATTAACTTTTTATTCGATACACTAGCGATCCACTTAAAAGAGAAAGAAATTAATGAGTTTCAAAAAATGTTTAATGGTTTTTGTAATGGAGGTAAAAAATCTAGGCTTCCAAAGAAATTATGGTATTGGTCTCAGAAAAAAGGGGGTTTGGGTATGCCAAATTTGTTATTATATTATCGAGCATTTCAAGTTAAGAATGTTGTGAAGATCTTGGCAAGAGAAAAGGTAATTTGGGAACAATTGGAAATGAAAGAGTATAGAAATATTGGAAACTTGATTTTTTTGGGAATGAAGGATAAGGTGAAAAGGTCAAATAATTTTATGATGAAAGGTCTCATGGAGGTGTGGAAGAAGGTAAAAAAAGATATGGTTCCGAATCTCTCTCCAATTTTGGAATTGACTGATATGATGTGTTTCCCAATAAAATTAGACAAAGAAAAAATGGAAATATTGGATAAAAATGAGACGCTGTTATTGAAGGATTGGTTAAAAGCGTGTGATGTTGATGCCGAGCGGAAAAAAATGTTTGAGATATTAAATCTGAATTGGTTTCAGAAGTTAAAGGTGGACAATTGGAATAAAAAATATAAAAGAGAAATAGGGATAGATAGAATACATACGGAATTTGAGGAATTGGTAAGGAAGATTAGAAAAGGGGAAAGCAGTATTAAAGGTCTTGTAAGCAAGCTTTATAATATACTGAATAGAGGTGCAGATCCACAGGAGGACTTGAAACGGAAGTGGGAACAAAATTTGAATATAAAGATCGGGGAGATTGAATGGAAAAATAAATGGAAAAAGAGGATTATGAGAACAATGTCTGTAAGAATTAAAGAACATAATTTTAAAATGTTGTGGCAATGGTACCTGACACCATTAAGACTTTACCAGATGGATAATAAAAGAGATAAGTTATGTTGGAGATGTAAAGAAATTGATGGAACATACGAACATATGTGGTGGAGTTGTAAAAAAATAAGGGATTTTTGGGGAAGAATAGAAAATGAGTTTGGTGAAATATTGGGTAAAAGTGTTAAGTTGGTGTCGGGTACTATTCTTTTAACGAATGTGAAAGGCTTGGGTTTAAACAAGGAGGAAAAAGAATTATTGGAAATCGCACTGACAACGGGTAGACAATGTATAGCTAGAAATTGGAAAAACGATGTAGATATACAGATTGGAGAATGGTATAAAGAAATGTGGAGTTTAGCATTGAACGATAAATTGACATGGGAGATTAAAGTTAAAAGAGATAATTTAAAAGAGAATAGATTTTGGAATATATGGAAACCGTTCGTGGATCACTCTATTATGGCAAATGATAGTTCAGGACCAGTACCATTTCAAAGAAGTTTTTGGAGTTGAGTAGAAAATAAACTCTCCGGGCATTGTACATATTCACAGGATGATTATTATTTGTTAAAAAGATTTGTGGTAGTACAGAAAAAAAAATTTTTCCTATCATTTTGGACTTTGAAACAGTGGCTCTTAATATTTGGTAGTTAAATAGTAATTAATGAGTATAGATATTGTTATGTGCTAGCATACAGTAATGTTTGTTAGTAAGATACTATGGATTTGTTAGTGTATTGTATTGTTAACGTATTGTTAATGTTTTCTTTTCTTTTTTGTATGTTTATTAAAAACTTAATAAAAATTAAAAAAAACAGCGATGGGGAAAGCTCCCCTCCTCCCCTCGCTGTGTCGAGAGCAACTCTCGAAACAGCAAAGGGAAGAAGGGAAGCTGACAGTCAGGCTGCACTTCGACCAGGAACGCACGTTGCCAGATGACGTGCGGCCTGACTGTCAGCTCCCCTTTTCCCCATCGCTGTTTCGAAAGCTGCTCTCGACACAGCGATGGGGAAGGGGGGAGATGACAGTCAGGCCACACTTCGCCCAGGAACTTTGAAAGCGTGTGCCGCCACGGCTCCGGGACTCCTGCTTCCCCCTCCTTCAGCCAGTCGGGCCAGAGGGGAGTGATTCCACCTGTGGGAGGGCGGCGGGCACCTTCGAAAGCCTGCGCCACTGCTGCCGTGGCTATGTTCGACCACCGGCTGGGCGGAGGGAGACCAGTGACATCCCAGGTTCCTTCCCTCGGTGTGTTTGGCCGTGGGGGAGTGGGTGCAGTTGAGTGTGGCATCATGGCCTTAAAAAAGAACTCTCTCCGTGGACACCGCTTTGTTTGGGACGTGAGTCGGGCTCCGTCCATTACATTGAGCTGGGGCTCCGTTTGGCAGCATTGAGGGGAGGGAACGAGGACCAGCTGAGCGGCACGGTGGCCGAACTTAAAAACTCGACTGCGCCGCTACCGCTGCTATCGAACGCCATTAACGGATGCCATTAATTCCCCGGCCGTGAGGGAATGAAAAGACAGCTGTGCTGACATGCCCCCTGGACCTTTTCATCAGCCAGGAGGAGGAGAGGTGTGGTGATTTCTTAGAAAGTTCCGGACTTTCACATACAGTATACGCATTGTGTTCTTGCAAATGATGCTCTGTGATTTTGCTTTTGTAATGCTTTGTTTACTGTGATATCGATGCTTTTTGATACTTATATTGTGATGTTGTGGGGATGATATGCTGATCTCTTTTTTTGTGATGCTATGCAACTTGTTATTAACTTTGTATTTTGTTATTGTTGATTATATCATTCGTTCTGTAACTGTAAAAAAAAAAAAAGAGTCCGGATGCCAGGGGAGTTATTCTGTAGCACAGGAGAAATTGACACAATTGTAGCTCTAGGTCCCCATGGCCCATTCGCCGAAGTGCCTCTTTAGTAGTTCGCACTTGGTGCTCAACCTGGCTGTTCGTTGCGGGGTGAAAAGGGGCCGATGTAATGTGTCAAATCACATTCCTCTCCAGGAATGCCTGGAATTCTACGGAGGTAAAGGTACTGGCGTTATCAGAGCAAAGCACATCGGGTAACCCGAAACAACTAAATAGCCTCTGCAGCTGTTTGATGGTTGTGGCGGAGGAGGTATTGGGCATTGGAATGACCTCCAACCACTTAGAAAAGGAGTCGACCACTAACAGAAATAGCGAGCCCCAGAAAGGACCAGTGAAATCGATGTGCAATCGAGACCACGGTCTGCGGGCTGTGTCCCATTCTCTGTGGGGAAGTTGGGACTCTTTTGGTCGAGAACTCTGGCAACTTTTGCAAGTGCCCACCATGTGCTTAATGTCCACATCTGTCTGGGGCCACCAAAAGTAGTTCCTAGCCAAAGCCTTTGAGTGCACGATTCCCGGGTGGCTAACATGTAGCAATTTGAGCACCCTTGAGCGCAATTTATTTATTTATTTATTTATGATTCACATTTGTATATGCCGCCCACTCAGGCAGAACCCGACTCAGGGCGGCATTACAACAAATCTAAAAAATACATAAAAACATTTATAAAACCTTATAAAAAACCCACATCCACCCCAATTAAAAAACCCATATCCCACCCACCCATCACACCCACCATACAAAAAGGGAAGAAGAGAGAGTTCCTATAAAAGCCAACCGGCGGGGACCATAGTCCCGTTCGGGCCCCACACCTGCCCTGCCAGCCAGGTCTTTACTCCTTTCCTGAACGGCAGCAGTTCACTTTGAAGTCTTAGATCTATTGGCAGGAGGTTCCAGAGGGTTGGTGCGGACACGGAGAAGGCCCTCCTTCGGGTGCTAGACAGATGTGCACCCCTCGTTGACGGCACCACTAGAGAGCCCCTCCGGTCCGCTCTGGTTGGACGGGCAGTCACTCTTGGGGCGATGCGGTCTCTAAGGTATCCTGGCCCCCTGCCATATAGGGCTTTAAAGGTCAAAACCAGCACCTTAAATTGCACCCGGAGACAAACTGGTAACCAGTGCAGCTCCCGAAGCAGCGGTGAGGCATGGGCATATCGCCCACACCCCATCACCACCCGGGCCGCCGCATTCTGGACCAGCTGCAGCCTCCGAATGGTCGTCAAGGGCAGCCCCATGTAGAGCGCATTACAATAATCTAGTCGGGAGGTAACCAGAGCATGAGTGACCATAAGCAATGCTTCGGGAATCACCACCCGCTGGCCCCAGAGGAGGCAACCCCTCTCTATCAAAAGCTCGATCCACTTCTGGAAATAAGCTTTGAACTCCTCCGCTGGGGGAGTTGTGGGCCACCCCTTCTTTACCCAAGAAAGAACTAGGGACAGAACCTTGTCCTTTGCTGTGGACTTGGCAAGGTCTGTGGGTACTATTGGGGGCAAATCAAGGGACTCAATCAGCAGCACCTGATGGTCCCGTTCTACCTCGCACTCAGTTTCTCCTAGCTCTGGGAGAGGAGATCGGGAAAGTGCATCAGCATGGCTGATGTCATTCCCCGGGCGGTGAACCAGTTTGTACTGGTACGCATTGAGGAATATGGCCCACCTAAGCATTCTAGGGGACAGAATCTGGGGTGTGGGCTTGCACGTGGTGAAAATGCCCAGCAGTGGATTGTGGTTGGTTGCAATAGTGAACCCCCGACCATAGAGGAAGTCGTGGAATTTCTTGGTTCTAGCAACTATTGCAAGGGCCTCTCTGTCTGTTTGCACGTAATTGCGCTCTGCCTTTGAAAGGGACCTTGAGTAAAAGGCAACCGGGGCTTCCTGCCCATTTTCTAACACGTGGCACAGCACCACCCCCACCCCTACTGGTGAAGCATCGCAAACTAACACCACGGGCTTCCTGGGTTTGAAATGGATTAGAATTGCCTCAGAGGACAACAACTGTTTTAGTTCCTTGAAAGCCTTTTCTTGGCTGTCCCCCCACCACCAAACTGTGTCTTTCTTCAAAAGATGATGCAGAGGTTCTGCTATGGAAGCTTTCCTTGGCAGGAATGAGTGATAAAAATTTAGGAGCCCTAAGAAGGACTGCAGTTCTGGTTTTGCGGTGGGGCGAGGGGCATTTCGAACAGCTGCAACCTTTCAGTCAGAGGGCTTAACTCCTTTGGGGGTTTTCTTGAACCCTAGGAACTCTACCTCCCTCGTTAGGAACACACACTTATCCCTTCTCAACCGTAACCTCGCTTTCTCGAATACTGTTAGGACTTTGTCCAACCTCTTTGCTAGTACTGATTCACTCCCTGCAGTGATCAAAACATTGTCAAAATAAGGAAGTACTCCGGGGAGACCCTTTAGAAGGAGTTCCACAAGAGATTGGAAAATCCCTGGGGCTGAATTTACCCAGAACTGGAGGCGCATCACCTTAAATGCCCCTTTGTGTGTTACAATTGTCTGCGCAGCTGCTGTAGTGGGAGTTATGGTGAGCTGCTGGTATGCTTGGGCCAAATCTAGTTTTGCGAAATATTTACCCCCATGTAACATGGCTAGTAAATGGCTAACTACCAGCACCGGATATGCATTAGGGCAAATACCCTTGTTAATCGTGCATTTGTAGTCCGCGCAAATCCGGACATCCCCATTTGATTTTAAGGCTGTAACAATCGGTATCTCCCACTCCACGGAGTCCACTGGAACCAAAATCCCCTGACCCACCAGTTTGTCCAGTTCTGCTTCAATCTTGTCTTTCAGGGCGAAGGGCACTCTCCGTGGCTTGAGCCGAATGGGACGAATTTCTGGGTCCAGATCAAACGAGACTGGGGGGCCCCTATACCTCCTGAGCCCCTTCTCAAAGACCACTGGGTGTGCATCGCACACGTCCCACACTGGGTCAGTCTCTATGGCGTTGATGCCGGACAGTTCAATACCCAAGGGAGCAAACCACTGGCTTCCCAGGAGGCAACTGGAACCCTGTTTCAGTACCACAAGGGGCAGCTTCTCCGTGAACTTCTTGAACTTGACTCTGAAATCCCCCACCCCCAAAACAGGAATCAGGTTGCCCTGCACATCTCGCAAGGACGGCTTGAAGGTCTTGAGCTTGGGGTGAGAATTTTGGGAGAATGCTCAGGAAAACCCTCTGGGACACGAAGGAGTAGGATGAACCCGAATCCACCTCCATCCTAACAGGGATCCCCTGTAAAAGAACCTCTACAAAAAAATGCTGGTGTGCCACGGACAAGCGGCTCACGGTTTGCTCGCCCGTAGAAATCTTCCGATGGCACCTCCTTTCTGTCAGGGCCACTCGGCTGGCTCCTGGTCCTCTCTCCACCATTGTCTGCAGACCTTGGCGATGTGGCCTCGGTGCCCATAGTGGTGGCACTTGGCCTTTCGGAAGGGGCACCTCTTCCGGTCGTGGGATGCTCTTCAGCCGTCGCACTGGCAGTGGGCCTTGTCGCTTGCTTGCTTCTTGGGTGCCTTTCTCAGGACCTTCTGGACGTCATCGTCACTGGAGCTGGCCCCGGAGGATGCGGCGGCCTCCGGGGAGGAAGATGAGCTGGACACATGGCAGGGTGAGTGCTGAGCGGCCGTCACGGTGGACCCAGACGCCCCAGGTGTGGCTGGCTTTGCCCTGAATGCTCTGACCCTGGACCTCGCTACTTCGGCCACCTGAGCCTCTCTCAGGATGGAGTTGAATGAGAGGTGCTCGTGGGCCATCAGCTTCCGCTGGACCTCCTCATCTCACAAACCGCACAGCAGGCAGTCCCTCAGGGCTTCTTCCAGATTCTCCCACTGGCAAGGGGCAGCGGCTAACCTGAGGGCGGTGGCATAGTTGGCCATGGAATCTCCCGGATACTGGTCCCACCTGTGGAAGGCATCTCTGACCGGGAAGATGGACACTTTTGGCTGAAAGTGGTTCTGCAATGCCAACATGATCTCGTCGAGCGGGACGGAGTCGACTGGCCGCTGCATCATCAAGTGCATCACCAGCTCTAGTGTGGGGAGGCCGATCTGGGATAAGAGACAGGATCGCATCTGGTACTCATCCTCGATGTGCTCGGCGGCCATAGTGTGCTTGAATTGGCACTCGTACAAAGCCCATTGCTCTGGTTTCTTGATGTCGAATGGAGGTAGCTTGATGCTATCGGGAGCCATCATCCCATCCTCATTGCCAATTTGATGTTTGAAGATTGATACATGGTAGGCAGCATTCAGGGGGCCAAACACATCTTTATTGCAAGGTATGCAATCTGAACATGAGGTAATGGCGGAGATGCAGCTCCTTATATATGCTTGCAGTACATTTGAATTTCGCCCCATGGGCGCCCATTGGTTGCGGTATCAGTGATGTCATTGTGACATACTGGATACCTTACAAGGTTTACCTGTGGTGGGAATATTTCCTGCGTTACTCTGTGATTGGGTGATTTGAACCACGTGGGCTGAGCTCTGCAGATGCCTCTAGTGGCAGCTGAATTGCTAGCCAGAACAGCTGAGTTACATTGTAATCATTGAGACTCAATCACAGTTCATCTGGATACAAGGTTACTTAGAAGACAAAGTTACATTTCTTAAAGGCACAAGTTCCATATACAACAAAGATCCAATGGCATATTGATGCAGCTGGAGTCAATCCTGAGCCCAGAAGGTTTCTCACTGAGGAATTGGCGGCTCATCACATAGAACAATGCTCAGCAGTTCCTCACAGGCCCAAGATGAAGGGATGTGGAAAAGATGAGATGCAATAATCAAAAAGACTGTCAGGAGTCCCCCAACCTTCTCTCACACTTAAAACTACAACTCATGGGGATGTCTGAATTACTAAATTACTTCTTCTACTTCTGTATCTAGGCCAGATGTAAAACTCCCAAAATAAAGCCATCTTTTGGTGGGTTCATTCTGCAGTTCCCTTCGCCTGACGTAGTGTGAGAAAGATTAGCCAGCAACACAGGTTTGCTGTTACAAGGGTACGCCTGATTGTGGTTCAAAAATACCACAATCTTCAAGGAGGCTCTTTCTGTGTACCCCACTAAATGCCTATAATGTTAACAGAAAAGGAGATGCAAAGAAGCCAAAGGAGGAATACATAGAACCAAGTATGCTTAGACACACAAAAGCTTAGGGAAAATAAAAACTAGTTAGTTTACAGGTGCCACCTGACTTTTTCTGGTATAAATACAACTCAGTGTTACAACTGATGTTTTTCACTAACCCACCAGCTGTTACTTGACAGTTATGAGAGGAGGGAAATTCCAAGGAGTTAAATGGCAGAAAGTGGTATGAAGGAACCAAAGCTGGGGAACCTTTCAGAACTAAAACTCCCAGTGACACTTCTGGCTGGAGGATTCTGGGAGTTAGTCCAAAAAAAGTAACTTTTCCAAGCTCTGAGAGGCTAAAAAAAGTTATCTATTCATTAAGGAAAATTTGAGTATGGAACTCGGGTTTGCTGTACTTCTCTGGGTCTTCAGGGAGAGACAAATTCCAGAGTGAGTGGTGTTAGGACAAGAGAACATTTCCTTTCTTCATACAAGATATCTTTGAAAGCCTGGAACCCTTCTCCCATTCCCAGTTGAATGCCAGGACTGTGCAGGACTGTGAAAGGCTTGGTGAGATCTTTTATGGCTGTGTCCATCCCAACTCTTCCCTGTTCCACTTCTGTGACATCACAAGAGCCAAAGTTCTTTTAGCTCACTAGGACACTAGGATTGTCAACCTGAATCAGGAAGAGGTGGTAGAAACAGGAGTAATTAAAATCTTCCATCCAAACTGGACTGCTCCTAAGTAGCTTCAGCCAAAAAGATCTCATCCCCATTCTCTCTGGATAGTCCAGTTCCATGTGCAAAACATTTGGGGTTGTACTCAATGTGCACAAGAATGGGGGTAGGGAGGGCTAACTTAACTTATCCTTCCTATGAATCCTCTGTGAGCCGTGATAATTGAATTATTCTGGATGGCTGTACTTCATGTGTTATGTACCTCATATATTATAGGTTCTTCTGAAACAACATCATCCCAATAAAATGATATCTAAACATTTCATTTCCCTCATTTATACTAATGGGAACATGTTACATTTTTAAAGAACTACATCACAAGTCTTACAATGTTCTATTTTCCCCCTGGCAATCTTTCAGGCAGGTGTAAAACTGTTTCATTTAGGATACCTGACAAGATCATTGCCCAAGGTTAAATGGGTGCTTGTATTGATTCATTTTTCAAGTAATAGGAGGATGTTTTTTTCTTGAGACAAGATTGAATTTCAGCATCATGTATAAAGTTTTATTCAAGATTTCGCATGCTGCACAACTGATTCTCATAAGAAGGAGACTTATTAATTCACGACTGACAGTCAAGCAAATGAGTATTTTCAGTCTTTTGACACTGGTGAGCCACATTTCACTTAGCCTGATCTAAGGAGAACCTTACTCATCTAGACACGTCTTGAAATTATTATTATGATTACTATTTTAAGAGCCATTGGATCAGAACAATCTGAAATCCTACCTAAAAATATGCTTTTGATTATGGGTCGTTTCCCTTTTGGTACACCATCTCAATCCCCTTCCTAAGGTTGGGTGGGGGAAGGAAAGATAGGATTCCCCACCCCACCCCACCCCAATCTGCAATAGCTCTGATCAGCCTAATTAATAACGTGAGTGAAGCAGAAGAGAGGCAAGCGACTTGACGGAAATGCAGGTATTGATTACTCAACCATCAGCCTCTCCCTGCCTTTTTCAATTACAACACATTTCCATATACCAAAAGACTTGGTTTAAGCTGTCATCACCAGTTTTAGCTGAAGGTGTTTTAAAACCAGACAGAAAACATTTTACCCCTACGCAGCCTTTGGGTGAAATTGCTTCTTGTCTGCTTGTCACCCACAAGATAGGATGGAATGACTTAATTATCTTTGCCATGCAATATATTTCAGCACTTTTGACACCTCTAAAAAGAGAAAAGCTATCTGTCTGTATCAGCCTTTATAATCATTTGCTGTGATTTTTATTTCTTCATGGAAACTACTCTTTTGATAATGCTCCATGAGACCTTGCCCCAAGTGCCATCAAGAGTCTTGGCACAGGTAACCATAACCAGTACAAAGAGGAAAATGGCCTGCCATTTACCCCCAAACTCCACAAATCCATAGCAGCAATACAACTCTGATCACCAACATGTAAGTGGGAATATTTGTGGGGGGTGTTTTAAGACTAAATCCAATTGTTAGTTCCAACAAAAATCGATGCATTGAAATAAGGGTCAGAATCCTACTGGGATTTTACTATAGAGAAAGCATGATTTGTGTATACTTAAAACATCAACTTTAAAAAGCCAGGAAACTCAGTTTTTTAAAAAAAAAAATCCTCCCGTTTATGAATATAGCATATTGTGCTAATAAATTGGGGTTCTCAACCTTTTCAAGCCGAGGCCTGGGTCTCGCTCCCTCAGTCAGGTTTCGGGGGTGGGGCGGCCTTTTTGCCCTGCCTGCCACACATTGCACTTCTGGGTGTGGCAGAGGAGGTAGGGGGCCAGATGAAATGGTGTTGTGGGCCACATCTGGCCCCTGGGCTGTAGGTTGAGAACTCCTATTCTAAGTACACAATACAAAAGGCTAAGAAATGGTCCAATATTGCTACACCATGTCTTGCCTGCATTGCCAGCAGTAAAAAGGGTGCCAAGGTTTACATAGCAAAGGGCAGCCTGAATGTTGACCATGCCAATGGCAGGAGTAAAGATGATCTGCATCAGGGATCCTCAACTTACAGGCCATGGACCAGATCTGGCTGTGGCACTATTCCATCTGGCCCACACCCCCACTCCAGCCACTGCTTCTGCTGCCACTGCCACCTCAATCCTTGTCCCCTCCAAATGGCTTGGTGTGTCCCTAACTGTGCTCCATAGCAGGGCAGATTTGTAAGAAGGCTTACAACATCTGCCCTGCTATGGAGCACTGTTAGGGACACACCATGCCAAGTGGAGGGGACAAGAACTGAGGTGCTGGCAGTGGAAGCAGAAGTGGCAGACACATAGGTACTGTTATTGAACCCAGGGGCTTTTCCGGCAGATGCACACGGCTGCTGGTAAGCAGGGAAATGGTGTGTGTGTGGGGGGAGTGTTGGGGGCTGAGGGTTGTCCCCAAGTCCCCCAGCACTCCCCCCACCACCACCAGTCTTATCTCCAATAGTCTGAGGCGGTGTGAACTGGCCCCCAGTTTAGAAAGGTTATGGACCCCAGTCTACATTCATATAAAGAATATATTACATTCACACAGAGACATCAAGCGAGGGCAAAGCTCCAGAGATTGAATCCTTTTTTTTCATTAGTTAACCACCCCTCATCCAAATCCAAAGCATTAATTTTATCTTGATGGATGGGAAAGTGATGCTAGTGTTACTCAGGAAGAAGGACGGAAGTGATATCTTTCTCTTAAAAAATAGAGAAAGTTTCTTTTCCAATTTTAAATTTTGCACTGCCATCTTCTATATCACTGATATTTCTATTTTTGTCTTAAGCCATTTAGCAGCGATTGTTTAAGACAACCTACTTTGTGTTTCCTTTTGAGAATTTATTTTTGGAGGGGTGGTGTTTTAAATGTGATGGGTACTGTTATTGAACATGTGGCAGGCATGACTAGGCGCTGGAGTATTAAGAGTAAGAGTGCTCCCACCCTTTCATGTTGATAAAACATAAACAAGGATGCTACAAAAAGAAGGGAAACTAGCTATAGGGTAGGGGCATCATATGCAAAGCAGACCCAGGGATTATCTTCCTGTTTCAACTGCAAGAAAAACAAAAATATTGCAATATCAAATACCAGTTCACCTTGCTTCTGTAATAACTTATATTTCTGATTCTGCTCTAGACAAGGCTGTCTGAAGTGAAGATTTGGTTATTATTTATTTATTTATTTATTTATTCATTCATTCATTTATATACTGCCTTCTTCGCCCTGGGGTGCGGGATCCGCAAGCATAATTGGCATAACTGTCCCTGACAGAGGTTACACCGGTCGAGAAAGGCTCCTGGTCACTGGCCTCTGCGGGAACAGAAATTGGGGAGCGGATTAATAGTCATAAGATTGATTCACCCATATCTGACCTGGCAGGCAGTTCGGCAGGAGGAAGTTGAATATCTAACTCAAGTTAGGAATTAGGTAATTCCGCACTTGGAGATTAGCCCAAACCCTAGCGCAAATAGTGACCATGTTTACTCCTGTGCAAGCCATGAACAATGGAGCTCCCCTGTCAGTATTTGCCTTAGTTAATTAACTTCCCCAAGAGAGATTCCCAATTAACCCGGGTAAACAGGTGATGTGATTTTCTGTCAGATGACGATTCTATCACACGCAGCCTTGAACATAATATATACTGATGATTTTCCCTCAATAAATCACTGGTCTTCGCTCCATCTTGTCTCGTGTCGTTACTCGACCAGTCTCCTCCGGGACCTCACGGCCGCTCCGCGGCACCGATCCAACACTGGGGCAACTCAAGGCGGTTTACATTTCATAAGATAAACACAAGGCCCCAACGACTCCTCTTCTGCCCACCCAGGCCTTGGTAAAGGTAAAGGTCACCCTTGCTCAAAAGACAGTCATATCCAACTCTAGGGTTTAGTGCTCATCTCTGTCTACAGCCAAAGAGCCAGTGCTGTCTGCATTTGCAGACATTTCCGTGGACATGTGGCAGTCATGACTAGGCGCTGGAGTGCATGAAATGCATACCTGTCAAGTTTCGAGAAATTTCTGTCAAATAAGGGAAATTTTCCGGCCAAAATGGGAAACAAGACAGCTATGCTTATCCTGTGCTGGCTTTCTGTCTAACTCCAGTCTAATTGCAGTCTAACAAATACGGGATGACAGCGGGAAAGAGTGTAAAATACGGGGGTTTGACAGAAATTTCCCGAAACTTGACAGGTATGATGAAATGCTGTTTACCTTCCCACTGAAGTGGTACCTATTTATCTACTTGAAATTTCTAGCTTTCGAACTGCTAGGTTGACAGGAGCTGGGACAGAGATGACAGCTCACACTGTCATGCAATACTTGGGTCTCGAACTGCTGACCTGCCCACCTTCCAGTCGTCAAGTTCAGCATCTTAACCACTAAGCCACTGCAGTCCCTAAACTGTTAAATAACATTTTGGGGTTTTATTTTTAAAAACATTAATTTTATCTTGATGGATGGAAAAGTGACACTAGTGTTACTCAGGAAGAAGGAAGGAAGTGGTATAATCTTTCACTTAAAAATAGAGAGTTATTAAAAATAGAGAGTTGCTTTGCGAGTGGGGCAGCATACAATAATAATAATAATAATAATAATAATAATAATAATAATAATAATAATAATAATAATAATAATAATAATAATAATAATTTTACTTTCAGAATTTTAAATTTTACACTGACATCTTCTATATCACTGATATTTCTGTTTTTGTCTTAAGCCATTTTTCACTGATTGTTTAAGACAACCTATTATGTGTTTGCTTTTGAGATTAATTTTTTTGGGGGGGGCAGTTTTAAATGTGATAAGTACTGTTATTGAACCCTTTTTCTCTTAGTAGTGAGATTTCTGGAATATTCATTCAAAAGACTGGTTATGTCTTGTGCCAAGCACCACTGGATTCAAAGGCTCCTCATAGAAGCTGTTCTGCCTAGTCTCATAGTAATATATTTCATAAAATGTAATAACAGATTGGCAAACAAACCTGAAGTCGTGAAAAGCCCTGTTTGTGGGACAATAATATGCTTATGCTTCCTTTCATCACCATAGTATGTTCCATAAAGCATATGGAACTCTTTCCCAAAAGGCCCCCACCACTATTGGCCAAACCACATGAGAAAGGTCCCCTCAGCACCAGAATCCCATCACCATCTGCTACTTGGCATTTCCGTGCATTGTTCTTATTTTATTGGTCCCTATTTCTAAAAACCCATTAGTCACTGCCCCAAGATATCTTAGCTTGTGAGTACCTCAGGATATTAAGCTAAATGCTTCCTGAAATTTAATATTTTAATTTATTTTTACTTTTACGTAGCATTGCTGGCTGTGATGCAAATGCTGTTTTCTAACAAAACTCTCTCTGTACATAATTCATTTTTAATTCCAAAATATAATTTAGACTTTCCGCCAATGTTTGATCTAATATGGTTTCCTTTTAATATACTGATATAGTTACTGACATTTCCAGTCTGGGAAATCTGAATCCTTGTGTTTATTAGAGCTGGTATAATGAAACATGGCATGTGGTTAATTTTAATAGTTTAGTTAGGAACCATGGGAAGAATGGATGTTAGTTGCTGTGTTTCCAATAATTTGTCCCTGTTCCCTTAGAAGGATTTTGGCAAATATAAAATCCACTCTTCATCATAGCCTGAAGGCACATGTAGGATCAAGCTTACTAGAAATGAGTGGGAGCAAGTCAAGGTTTCATCAATGTCTGGATAGAAGAAGTCTTATGAATTGGGAAAGGGGAATGGTTGAAGTCCCTGAGACTTCCTGCAAAAGCAAGCACATTTCCCCTTGGAAACCTGAACATTCAGGAAGCTAGTAGTGGAGATAAAAAATGTACAAACCCACCAATGTCTAAAAAGGTGTACAACTTAAGAATACATAGAGGCATGGTTAATAGGAGAAAGCATATGAAATGAATTTCCATATACGAATAGAAACCAGTCTCACAACCTGACACAAACAAAGGATAGGGTAGGAATGCAACGGAAATTTGGACAAAAGCAACAAATTCAAGATCAAACTTTCCCTGCACCTCTCCACTGCTATTAGTTCCATCATGTAACAAAGGTTTCTGTGAATATATAATACGGATACATCACCTAAAGTAGAAGTGGACATATTTATGCTTTTTCTTAGGGAATCCTGACAATTGTAGTCCCAAACCACCAATATACACATAGTTAGCTTATAGTAGGCATGTTTGAATTACCATACTTTCATACTATTGTGCTCTTGAATGTGGAAAAGCATCCTCCCCCAATTATGTTCCATCCATAATTTGTTACTACAACTGCTATCAGTCCCAGCCCGCATGGCACATGGTTGAGAATGATTAGAAGGCATGAAATTGTCAAAAGCTGGTGTATGATATGTACAATGAGTATCCTAAAATTTCAGGCAACTGAGACCAATGCATTAAAAGAATCAAAATGAGAGATTTAAAAGATTCTACACTAATTTCAGAGATTTCCTCTCTGGCATGAATATTTTAGGAGAGCTATTGTGGACAATTTTTTCAAGCCCACCTTCTGTTTACTTCTATTGATGTTATTTGATGACAGCCAAAGTACTCTGACACGAGATCACTTTTATGGTCTTGATGCTCATGCAAGGTGAATCCCCACTTGGACATTTTTTGCTCAGCAAATTCAGAAGACAGCTCTCGAATGTGTAGGAGAGGGCAGTAAGCATAGGATATGTTTCATTATCTTGTCCTCTGTAGTTGCCCTTGTGGTCTAAAAGCAGCATTAAAAAGCAAATATTTGCTTCCTTTAGCAGTCACAAAAGGTTTAGAAGAGTGAAATGTTTTTCATAAGAGCTGGAATGGCAGGATAATTTCCCTCAAAATATCAAAAAAGAAGGTGTACTATGAATAATCCATAGCCGCCACGAACTCAACTCTTAATCAAAACAAATTCAAGTTACTTAAATAATTAAAGGTGGGTTCTCTTAGGGACCTAATGTACAAGCATCCAAGGTCTTTCATCAACATGCCCTTCATAGCAGCAAATTATCCAATTAAGATCTGAAAAATTAGAGATAGTAAACCCCCCCCTCTCTCTGTGTAATAGGTACTCATAATTTCACTGTCATACTCTTTACCTCATCTATACTAGCTTGAATTTCCACATAAAAATCTGACCTTTTTTCACAGCACCAAAGAGGTCTGAACCAACAAAAAATGAGTTTTTTGACACCATAATACACACAGAACATGGATAGTTCAGGCACAGATAAACCTTAAACTCCATTTTCTTCTACTTTCAGGTCTTCCCTCTTGAATCTCAATTTCTTTATATCTATACCTATAAAAAGTGGCCTTAACCATTGGGTTCATTCAAAGGCTCCCCCACCCGGCCCAACCATCCCCGACCTAGCCATCTGCACTCTCCGCAACCCCCACCTTCCCAATGCCACGGGGTTCCAGTAGTCGCCAGTGGGGCAGCCGCCCCCAAACGCGACCAAAAAAATAAAACTATGAGTTCCAGAGTCCTCTGTGCTGTGCAACCCCTCAGCCAATCAGGCTGAGGGATGCGAGCGCAGAGGAGGCTGGGAAAGCGCGGCATGCCAGCTTAAAAAAAAAACCCACCGGGAGGGAAAGACTTTGAAATACCCAGCCAGAGCCAGGAGGTAAGCGTGGTCGGTGAGGGTTAGGGAGGAGGTGGCATGGCCCCGGTAACCATTCCACACCCCGACCCCACCACCTATCCCCACTTCCTAACCCCCACTGACCGTGCTTACCTTCTGGTTCCAGCTGGGTTTTTCAAAGTCTTTCCCTCCCGGTGCAGCCTTCAATGTAGGGAAATGCACTGGCCTCTCCTTCATTTTTGCGGGCGCTGTGGCCTCGACGCCCGCAGGGAGGAAGGACAGGCCGGTGCTTCTCCCTTCCATTCCCAGCCAACCCAGAGAGAAGCAAGTCCTTCTCTTTGGGAGGCAAAAGCACCATAGCATGGGGTGGGGGTGGGGAAAGAGGATACCCCTCTCTTTTTCCCCCCTGACCCATGCTTCGGCGAGGCAGTGGGGGAAAATGATGTTTTTCCCCACAGCCTCGGAGCCTAGTACAATCCAGCCCATAGCTTGGGGGGAGAGTTACCCCCTCTCCCCCCAACCCAGGCTACGGCAAGGCACTGGCCGGCCCACCTGTAAAAAATAAAACACCAAATAAATAAATAAACAAACAAACACCCCACCCCACCCCAATGCAAGGTTTTAACACAGCCTGGCCAGCAAGGCAAGGCCACGTTAAACCCTCCTAACCCACCCCACTCACAGTCACACTCACACACACACAAACATAAAACCCTCCCACCCACAACAAAAAAAAACGGGAGCACTTACGGAGACGTCTTCCCTCCATGCCGACTGAAACGAACCGAATTTTAAAAAATAACCAAAAACTCTTACCACAGCACCACCTTCAGGCTGTAAGAATAAAAACAATAAAAAACAATAAAAAACCACCAAACACAGTACTCTTAAGCACAACCCCACCTAGAGGCCACAAGAGTAAAAACAGTCAAAAATAATTAAAACAAAATAAACAATACAATAAATAAACAAATTCAAAGAAAGTCAAAAACAACAAATTCAAAACACCAACACCCAAACCACCCTTATAAAAAAAACCCCAAAACACCCACCCACCCAAGAAACTGCCCGGCAAGGCCGGGCACCAATATGCTGGTCAGATATAAAAAGAATTATATGACCTTTGCAATGCTTTAATCAAAAAACAAACCAAAAACAATGATCAACCTGGACAAATTAAATAGATAAAGCTATTCCCATTATGGACGATGTTCTATTGTATCGACCTCCAGTTTTGCTGCTGAAAATAGGGAATAATAATAATAATAATAATAATAATAATAATAATAATAATAATAATAATAATAATAATAATAATAATAATAATAATAATAATAATAATAATAATAATAATAATAATAATAGGCTCAAAATGAGTAAAGCAAGGCTTCGAACATGGTTGAATTGGAAAACTATTTGTAAATGAGATACTAAGCAATTTCTGAAGAAAATATATGTTCAAAAAAGTACTTAATCCGGAAAACTTTCAAGCAATAGTACTTTATATGTTTGAGACAATCTATAAGTTTATTTGTTGAAAATTTGGAATTATTAAATATTCACATTGCATGGACTCACTCACAGCCATGAGTGGTTTTTGTTACTTTTTTGTTGAAAATAGGGAAGTTTTCAGAACAGCATGGTTGAATGGATAGGGATTCAAAATGCAAACTTTTAGAGCTAAGCATGTAATGATCTCTAGTGGGCTTGGCAAATCTGTCAGTTTTATTTTTCTCCATAGCCAGTTTTTTAAAAAAAGAATCAGAAGTTCCATTTGGCGAATGTATGTAGGTACAGTATCTGCAAATGCTGGGAAATTCTTATAAAAAACGAAAGAAACAAAATTCAAAGTCCATGCAGTTGAGAGAATTGTGGAAGCTGTAATTAAGAAAAAGCAACCTTTCTATACTCCTTCCCAACTCATTATTCTACTGTTTGATTGTGTAATTGCCAAGATAACCAGAGAAACTATACTTCCATTTAGGATCAGTTAATGGGCTCAAATTACAGCAAGCAGTGCAACAATGCAATGGATTATCTCAGGATGTAATGAGCACTACAACACTGGAGGTATTCAAGATAATGTTAGACAGCCATCGCTCACATTAATTTGGATTTCTGCATTGAACAGAGGGTGGAACTCAATATTTATAACCTCCTTCCAGCTCCATTATTCTATGAGTACCTGCAGCTTACATCATCATAATAGACAAAGGACATATCTAACCTGCAGTATGAAGTTCTCAAGAACTGTGGTAAAACAACAATGGCCTGTTTTTTGTCTCAGTAGCCAGAGATCCAGTAGCCAGTTGACCATGCAAGGTTTTGCTATATTCTCACAATAGCCTGATCATCTGTAAAAATGAGTTTGTCCGTATGTATTTATCATTAAAATTATTTCCATCAATGTGGCCATACCCTTATGTTGTAATAATCATATAGGTAAAGGTAAAGGTCACCTTTGCTCGATAGCTAGTCATATCCGACTCTAGAGTTCAGTGCTCATCTCCATTTATAACCAAAGAGCCAGCACTGTCTGTGTCTGCAGATGTTTCCGTAGACATGTGGCAGGCATGACTAGACAACCAGAGTAAATGAATGTTGTTACCTTCCCACCAAAGTGATACCTACTGTATTTATCAACTTTCAGTTTCTTGTTTTCAAACTGCTAGGTTGGCAGGAGCTGGGACAGTGATGGGAGCTCACTCCATTGTGCAGTACCCAGGTCTTGAACTGCTGACCTGCCACCCTTCCAGTTGTCAAGTTCACTGCCTTAACCATTAAGCTACTGCAGTCCAAAAGATTAATTTCATACATCAGAACTGAGCTCCATAATATTTTCATTGGTTTATGCTATGCCCTCTAATCTGACGAGTGCAGGAGACAGTTTTTGGATGCAACACAGGAGTTCTGACATCCCTTGCCCCACAAGATCTACCTGTCTCTTGTATGCCACTACCACTCAAAAACTTTGGTCCCGAGATGTTCTCGGACATCAATTTCCAGAAGCCCTGACCAGCAGGTGTGCTGACTAGGGCTTCTGGTAATTGAAGTCCAAGAACACCTGAAGTGCCAAGATTGAGAAATGCTGCCTTAATGTATCCTCCAGCTCCCTCAGGTTTCTTTTCTTTTTTGAAGTTTGCAGCACTTATTGGATGAACAGTGAGAATTCCTGACCCTTGGACATTGTATGTCTTCTGGGAGTCAAAGAATGGCTGAGAACCAGCAGTAAGTTACAATGAGAGTGGGCCTGTATACTTATGCAAGTCAGATTGATTTAGTTAATGATTACTATTGAATTTTCTAAGAAAAACCACAAACTATAACTTGCAGGAGTTGAGCAGGTCTGTTGAGGAGAGGACAGGACATTTTTGGAGATCTCTAAGATAGGGGTTGCAGTGGCTCAAAGGTTAAAAAGCTCACCTTGTTAGCTGGAAGGCTGACAAGTCGGTAATTCGAGACCTGGGTACTGCATGACTGATTGAGTGCCTGTCTCTGCCCCAGGTCTTGGGGATGTGAAAGGAGCCTCATTTGGGCTTTCCCTGAGCAGATTTTCTTCTGCAAAAATCCTTTCAACCCAGAATAATTTCTGACACAAAATTATTATTAGTGGGAGATGTCTTGCCAGCACATAACAACAACAATAAGATACAGTGGAACCTCATACAACAATTGCCCCGTATAGCAATGAAAACGCATAACAATTAGGTTTTGGGGGGAAATGCTGTCCCGCATAAGTTTTCCCTATGGAAAAAACCGTACAACAGTTTTTCAATGGGAAATATCACTTAGCAAAAAAAAAATCATTGTATGATGCATCCCATAGGGAAAATTGCTATACGATGCATGTATCATATAGCAATTGTTTCGTACAACAACGAGCCCAGTGGAACGGATTAAAATCATTGTATGAGGTATCATTGTATTCTGTTTTAGCATTATTTATCTAAAGCACACACACCACAGGTGGACAATTTGATTTTTAAAGGGGGCGCAATTTGAGAATGAGTTATTAACAGATTGGCCTTTTAGGCTTCTTCCGCATGAATAGGAGTTCACTTTTTGAATAATAAGAACTATATGTTGGGGATGGGTGGAATCAGGATTTTAGAGATGCTTAGGTAGGGCATCGTGGGGGGATTTGATTGGGAACCACTGATCTAAAGCATTTTATCCTTAGCCAAAAAAAAAAAAGATTCTTTGCATCAGCCTACAGATCAGTTTTAAAAAAACAACCACCACCAAGAAAATCACTATCCTAAAATTACATGGCACAAACAGAAAACACGACTGAGATGGAGTAAAGGAAAAGCAAATGCAAACACCACTCTTTATAATTAAAGGGTTTTTATAAGAACCAGCTTTGATGGAAGCAATTCAACAATCCAGGTATCTGTTCTCTGCTCAGAGCCTGATTCTTCTCTTCTCTGTAGATTGATGAAATTGCTATTTCTGGGTGGCAGCAGAACAAGGGAGAGCATTTCACCGCAAACCTCTGGAGTATGGCACACATAAAACAAGAAACACCCTGAGTGGATCATGAACCAACCCTTGTTGATGAATAGCGAAAGCTGGTGGAAGGGCTTAGCTTTCTTTCTCCCTCCTATGCAGACTTTTTCTAGATGTCAAGTGAGAGACAGCCACTTACCAACTCTCTCTTCATCCATTGCATTCAGTATTCATCACACACACATTGGCCAACGCTGTTACACAGTTGTGCCTGTATACTCCATATAGCATAACTCACAGTGGCTTCTTGCTGGCAGTGGACTAACCAACACTTAGATTTTCCAGTATATGCTAGCACTTTAGACTGGTGCACACCCTGAGAAATGCAATTAGCAATATATTACAAACTTATTATTCAAATATATATATAACTAGCACAGGTTGCCCGGCATTGCCGGGATGTTATAAACTGTGATCTGCTTTTTTGGGGTTTTTTGTGGATTAAAAAAAGGACAAAGGATGATATAATTGTTTCAAATTATTTTATTTAACCAAATTATGTTTTAGTTTGTAGGTTGTTGTTGTTTTTTGTTAATAGTTGTACCATAGGTAATATTTTAAAAAATGTGAAAGTACATGTTTTTTACATTCAATGTTTCTAAACTGTGTTTTGATGTTTTGGGTTTTTATTTGAATTAAAACTCAACACAGGATGTTAAAAATCTTTTTATTTTATTTTTTTGACATATGTTTGTGATTTGTGTAAAATTGTGATTTATTGTTATGTTTTTGACTTGTTTTTACTCTTGTGGCCTCTAGGTGGGGCTGTTGTGTCTTTTTGAGTTGTTTTTACTATTCTGCCATGCAGGTGGGGCTGCTACTGGTTTTGTTTTAGTTTTACTGTTTTTTTCTCTTCTGGCCTCTGGGTGGGGCTTCTTCCGGTAAGTAGTCTCTTTGTTTCTTCATTTCTGTTCCGGTCATCGTGGAGGGAGGACATGCTGGTGAGTTGCCTGGTTTTCTTTCTTCTGGGGTTTTTCTTTGTTTTGCTTTTGTGGTGGTGGGCTGGGAGGTGTTTCTGTTTGTTCTTTTTTGTTTTAGTTGAGTTTTAGGTTTGTTTAATTGATTTGGTTATTTCTGATTTTGTTTAATCTTTCTTATTTCATTGTTGTTTATTTGTGTAATTAGTTGTTGTTTGTGTAATTTGTGGTTTTTTTCATGTTGTAGTTAGGTATTTTGTATGTGGTTTTGTGTTATTGTGGATGTTTTTGCTTGTGTATTTTGTGGTTTATTTTTTGTTTATTAATGGTTTTTTTAATTATTGATTTATTTTTGTTTTATTATTTTTTATTAATTTTGGTGTTTGTTTTTGGTGGTTACTTTAGCTTGAAGAACGGGCTGACTGTCAGTTCCTCTTTTCCCCATTGCTGCTTTGAATTTTGGTTTCGATGCAGCAATGGGGGAAAGGAGGAGGAGGCAGTCAGCCTGTTCTTCTCCCGGTAAGGATTTTTAGGTAGGTCGGGGGAGAATGAGTAGGCAGAGAAGAGCTATCTGTGCCTAACGATGGTTCTTTCCTCTCTGTCTCCTTTCTCTCCTGGCTTACCTAACTAGAGATGGGCAGGCAGCGATCCGTAAGGTGTGGTGCTCTTCCTTCCGGATTGCTGGCTGTTGCTTTTGTATTTGGAAGTACAAATGCAGCAGCCAGTCATCCGCCAGGGAGGGTGCTTCCCCTGATGAACTGCTGCCTGTTTTGGGGCTTTTTCCCCCACCCCAGCTCAACTTTTCTTGAGGCTGGCGGTGGTCTCACCATATCTTCGGTGGAGTAGCGTGGAGGAGAAGGAGTCCCTCTTCTCCCTGTTGCTCCGGGAAAGAAGGACGGCGGGTGTCTCACACTGGCATTTTGTGGCTTTTTATTTTGCATGGCTGTGAGGCGCTGAGTCTGCCTGCTGTGGACTTGCGCTCCCGTTGCATTTTGTAAGTTTATTTTTCATGCGTCGCCTTTCTCAGTGTTCTGTGCGCTCACGGCGCAGGACCTGGGACTTGTAGTTTTGCATTTGTGGTTTGCTTACATGTGACAGTTTTTTTCTGCGGCTCAATTTCAATTGCCAGCACCGCATTTCCCAACGTTCTTTTTGCTCATGCCTCTCAGCCTGATTGGCTGTGGCACGGCGCGGCACAGAGAACATTGGGAATTGAAGTTGTTTCCCTTTGTTCACATTTGTGGGGCTCTTGCCCCACTGGCGCATTTCTCAACCCTTCAGTTGCCTACATACCAGGTTCGGGCGAGTGCAGGCGGCTCAGTATGGGATAGTAGGGACGGGTGCGGGAGCCTTTGTTACATTCCAATGGTTAACACTTGGATTTATAGGTATAGATACAGTAAGTTTATCAACATGGGAAATACTCTCTATATGAGATTTAAAAAACCTTTTTTATTTGTGTTTTGTGTTTTACTTAAAATGTAATGTAATGTTGTTTTATTTTGTATGTTTATATTCTTAAAAAATTAATAAAAATTAAGTTTTAAAAAAGAAAGAAATGCAATTAGCAGTGAGAACCTGTTGTGGGTCACACTGTTTTGCCTTCCCCAGGCATATGCAATAGGACAGGGGTGCCCAAACTATGGCCTGGGGGTGGTATCCGGCCTCCCAATGCCAATTCATTTGGCCCATGAAGCCCTCATATGGGTGCATTTTACTTCCACTTCCTGGAGTGACAAGGGCTTTGCAGGCTGGATGAATTGGTCTTGGGGCTGGATCTGGCCCCCAAGCCATAATGACCAGCTCCTTGAACCACGTGGCTGGCCAATGGCCCCTAAAAGTTTGAGCACCTCTGCAATAGGATGTTCACCATCAAATTCTAGAAACTGGAATGCTGGGATTGGAGTCCAAATTTTAAGTGCTGAAATCCAATTAACTATAAGCCATGTTTTGACATGGAAGGTATGCACAACTGCATGTAAGGCAGCTTCCCCGAAAGAGTCTTTGCCAGCTGTATACAATACTTTTAATACCCTTTTCCTTTGAAAAGCAGAATACAAATACTGTATGTTCATAACCATCACTGAAGGTCAGGCTAATTTCTAAAAAAAAAAAAAACTCAACTAATCCAATGCTTCAAGGTCCCAAACAAAGCATGAGTCATGGGCCATTCACATGAAAAATTGTTCTTGCCAGTGTGAAAACTCTGTCAAGAATGTTAGGAATTCTCTTGCCACCCTTGCTGGAGGAGAGAAGAACATTGTCATTCTTCATTTTCATGGTAAGAACAGCAAGGGTTTACATCGGGATGCCCAAACTTTTTGGACCATGGACTGGTCACGTGGTTCAACGGGCCAGTCACGTAGTTCCTCCCACCAGAAGCAGAAGTAAAACACACTTTGCAATCTGTTTTGCAACAACAGGATGAGATAGATTTTTAGGCTGCCATTTTCTCTGCTTAAACTACAGCCCATGTAAACCAGGGGTGCCCAAACTATGACCCATGGGCTGGATCTGCCTCATACGGGCACATTTTACTTCCACTTCCAGGAGCGGCAAGGGTGGTACAGGCCAGATGAATTGGCATCGGGGGCCAGATCCAGCCCATGGATCATAGTTTGGGCACCCCTGGTTTATATCTACACACAGTAGCTTGATAGACAATCTAGACCAGCTTCTGAATAGTCAGTCACAGAGCTACATTCAGCCAGCACATATAATATTGACATTGGTTATTGGTCCTCAGCCTTGAGTCCTTCAAGGGGGTTGGGCTTCCAACTCCCTGAATCTCTTATCTTTGACCACATTGACTGGGCCTTCAGCAGCTGAAGTATAATGACATTAATGAGTGAGAGGGACCAAATGTTCCTCATCTGCCCATCCCTGGGATCTTGGCAGTGCATCATATATTCAACATTGTGATTGGCAACAATGCAAATTGTCCAGTTGCCTGAGCCTAGAAGAGAAACGTGGTTGTCCAACCACAACCACTACCACTACCCCTTCACCAACTGTCATGATGCCACTGTCTCAGTAATGAGGAAGTTGTGGGTGGAAGTATCAAGAGCAAGAGCAGCATCTTCTTTTGACTGAGCAGCTTTCTGCCTCCTTAGTGCTGCCACTTTCTGTCTGGCTGTGTCATAGGGTAAAGGTGGTGGCATTGGCAAAGGTTAGAGGATGAGGCTCCTGGCTCATTGTTGGGGCAGCCTTAAGTGTAGTTTGTAAACATTAAACCAAAATATACACTTAAAATTATCTGATGTAATTGAGTGCAGTGGCCTACATAATCCAACCAACATAAAGAAGTCTTGTTTTACAAGCCATTCTGTCCCAATGGAAATGCTTCTGCAAAAGATCGTACTGAATCAAGTTGTATCTTATTTGCAGCAACACATATTCTCTCTCTTTTCAATCTCTCTCTTTTTGCTGTGTACCAGTTTTATTAAAATCCCCATATCTAAACTGAATTATAGAAGAGAAATGTTTAAAACATTCAATGAAATATAGAAGGGTGCTGCATGTACTCTGACCTTTTGGACATGCTACATTTTATTTTTATTATTAATGTGTCCCTTCCTTGCCCTATCAAAACCAGTTACTTTCAGTTTGGATTAAGATAATACCAAACAATTGTAAATTTGGGAGGAAATTTATCTATGAATTTTATAAAAACAAAATGAAGGAGTTCATTTATTAAGGCATATTTTAGTTATTAGATAATAGCAGAAGTGTCCGGCTGCACCCGGCGGCTTTTACCGTGGCGCCGGTGGTGGTGTGGTTCTGGAGCCTTTTTGCGTGGCGGTCTCTCCGTTCCAGCTGTTGGAGTCCTAGGACTGTGCAAGTGGCCTGGCATCACCCTGGTCATTTGGCGGGGGGCGGGGGGGAGGTTGCTGCCCTGTTGCCTGTTTTGTAGTCAACTGCATCTCCCAACAGGACCTCTCTCGTGCGCAGGGACTTCTGGGACATGTAGTCAGCTGGAGGGCAGGTGAAAGGGGAATGGAGGCCTGGGCCTGGGCAGGCTTGCTACGCTGGGCCCAGGGCTGCCCAGGCCCCATCACGCTTCTCTTAGTCCGGCAGGGTCTTGTCAGGCGAGGAGGGCCACAGCCACCCCCAAAGCTTGATCTTCCTTCTCGGCCCGTTCCGCCCTGCAGCCTGTGCCCCTGTCTTTTCCACAGCCATGGTAGGCGGTCTCAGGCCATTAGTAGGCAGAGGAGGTTCTAAGTCCACGTCTTGTGGGAGCAGTGATCCTGGGCCCGGGCCGCTGGCCTCAGCGAGAAGTCAGATTGTGGAGTTGGCAGATGCAGGAGACCCTCCTCAGTCAGGTAATGCGGGCTTGGGCCAGGGACATTTGGGGCGAATGGGACTTCCGTGTCCAGCAGTGGGCCCTTGGTGCTGCCACCAACTCCTTGTCTAGCTACCTGGGCTGGTGGGGCCTTGCTTCTCTGTCGGGCCAGCCACCGGCATGGCAACCTGTGGCTGGCACTGGCCCCTGTCTGCTGTTGCTGCCATATTTTCAATGGCCGGCTGTCGTTGGAGGGGTAGGGTGCAGCCGCTGCATGTGGCCGCCGCCCCTCTCTGGGTCTTGTTCCAGGCCATTGCCGGTCCTGGGCATGCTTTGGTGGCAGAGCTGCTTTTGGTGGCGGTGGTGAGTTTGTATCTGGGGCTGGGGCCATCATGCAGCTGTTGTTCACTGCTGTGCCGTATCTTTCTTGGCTGAGCCTGAGTCTGTGAAGGAAGCTTTGGCTGCTAATCACGACCACAGCCCAGTGTTAGCCTGTGGAGGGGCGGTGGCAGAACTGCCCTCACCCTCTGCCACCAGGGGTTCCCCCATATGTATGCATTTGCTCATGCTGCCCCCGGTCATGGCTGCACCACAGTGCTTTCCATTGGTGGGGGGCGCAAGCTCATGCTGCCTCGAGAGCAATGGCTACTCAGGCCTCACCCCCTCCCCCCTGTGAAAAGGAGAGATGGCCCTTTCATGCATGCAAGGCACTATGGGGATTGTAGATTCCATGCTTTTTCTCATTGGGGGGGGGCACAATCTGGAACGAGCCTCCACACCCCTACTGTGACCTTCTCCCACGCACCAGGTAAGTGTGTGCAAAGTTTGGTAATGGATAGTAAAGGGGTGTGGAGTTGTATTCTGGACCCACAACATGACATCTCTCTTTTATATATATAGATAGATGAAAGCCACCTCGGAAGCATCCTCTTACCACTTTGACACCAGCTGCTGTAGTAATGCGAAACCCTGCTGTGCTAGAATAAAGGCACACTGAGGCCGTGAGGTTGGCAAAAAGCTTTTATTACCCTGCCTGTAGGTGTAACAACCCTGAGGTGGTCGCCACACCTGATTACAGAGGGGAGCTGCTTGCTAAGCATTTCTAAGTCATCCATATACTATAGGCAAGGGTTTCTAATGTTCTACTCTAATCTAAAGGAGCATCTGTTTCCCTGGGCCCTATCTCATTTGTTTCTATTAATCTCTATTGTTTACCTTAACTCAGGGAAAATCTGTGGCTATTGTTATGTTAAACCAGGATGTTGCCTGTCAATCGGGAAGCACCTTAGGAACATATGTCCATTCTTTATCTATCTCCTCCAGCAAAGCCCATGCTTCTAAGATAGGAAGTCTTATTCTGAATTATGGCACGGCTGTACCCGGCGAACAAATTTATAGGGAGAAATATATTAATACATTCATATTCATAAGACTCCCTGCTACGCGGGCAGTCCACAAGCTGCCAGATATACAATATATTTATCTCATAGATACAGAGAAAAATTTGGGCATTTTCAAAGCCTGGAGAAATCTGCTATTCCACCCTCTTTAGTTTAAACTACAGCCAGAGGACAAAAAAAAAAAAAAGCTTCATGGGAATTTCCTAAAAATCTCTTTAAAATATGTATCTGTCATTGTATATCAGTCAGTAGTGTGGGAAAAATAAGCATCACTCACATATATGTCTTTCATATGCACTGAAATCCTGTGTATTTGAATGAAAGGAAATTACATTTCAAGTGGTTTGCTTAAATCCATATCTAGCCTGTGGCAGGGGTTGGCCATCTCACACAGAAATTCTGGGATAAAGCCCTTCTCCAACATGGAGAACAAGCCAACCTAGTTTTACTGTATGAGACCAAAGACAACAGGACAGCCGAAGGGTTGGCTTAACTCAGGTTTATTGCATGAGGACCGGGTGAAGCATGGGGTAATGGCGGTGATACATCTCTATATATACAGTAGGGTTTAACATTTGAATCTTGTAGCACGGTAGCTCATTGGCCGCTACCGGCGTGGCCTCGCCCAGGCACGTCTCTCTTCAGTAGTTCTTCTTTCCTGCTGCTGAATGCGGGGAAGGATTTCCCGCGGCTGTCCGTGATTGAGCAATGTGAACCATGTGAGACTGAACGCTCGCAGCTGCCCTCTATGGGCTGCTTGCTCGCGTTCCTTTACAGCTGAGATACCTTGTAAATGGAGTGGTTACATTCTATCAGTACAGTGACATGCATACACAACATCCCTCCCCCCTAGGATGGGACGAAGTCCCGCAACCAATGTGGCTTGCCGCACATGCGCTTGGGGCGTGCTTGCGCCTGCCCTAGTACAGGAGAGCCTGTGATCCCTGACTCCGTGGGTGCTTGTCCTGCAACGGAAAACGGGGATTCATTAGTGGCTCTGTGGGGCGTCTGTGCCTGCCTTGCGCTGGGGGATGGGAATGGGATGAACAGCTGAGAAGTGAACCCCTGTCTGTTTCCCTCAGACCCCGGGGACCCTCCTATCGTGAACCGCGGGACCGATGAGGATGCCCTTGTGGTTCTGCTACCTTCTGTCCCCCGCTCGGGGGACCTTGAGACTGTGGCGGATGGACTCGCCGTCGCCTCCTGTCTTGGGGGTGTCGGTCTCCGGGACATTGGCGCTATGTTGCACTCTAACTCACAGGGGCTACTGGGACTGGAAGTACCAGGGGCTGAACTGAAACCCCTCTTTTCGCTAGGACGGGTGGGGGACCACTCCGCTAACTCCCCCTGGTACTGTAAATCAAGGTCTAAACTTCTTGGGGAATCTGTGTTTTGGGGAAACTTCCGAGGGTTATGTGCGAGATCGGGGCTCTTCCTTTCCGCCGCAAACTCCCGCAAAAGATCTCTGAGGATCGATTCCCTTTCCTCCCCCCTTGGTGGGGACCCATGTCCCCCTTTTTCTCCCCCTTGGGTTAAGCGGGTGGGGGAGTACCCTAACGCTGATTCGTTGCTACTCTCGTCTTCGTCCTGCTTTCCGGGGACCCTACGCCTGAGTTGATCCGCGTGCCGCCTCCACAGGAGGCCTGTATTGGTCTCTACGCGGTATGAGACGGGGCCGGTTTGTTCTATCACAATGCCGGGCACCCAGGCTGGTCCCGCGCTGGCGTAGTTCCTGCAATGCACGGGGGCGCCTACGCTAAAACTCTTTGATGAATCCATCTCTACATTTCGCCCTTTGTCTTCTACTCTGGTGGGGTCTAGTCTGGAGATTACCGTGGCCAGCTTCCTGCGCATTAGCAACTCTGCGGGGGAGTACCCTGACGCTAATGGGGTGACCCTGTACCGTAGCAGGAATTGGCATAGTTGTAAGTCAAGATCTCTGGGGCCCATGCGCCGCAGCGCGTCCTTAATGGTACGCACGAGGCGCTCTACTTGGCCGTTGGTGGCCGGGTGGAAAGGGGCGGAGGTGATGTGCCGAATGGCGTTGAGATCCATGAATGCCCTGAACTCGGCGGACGTGAAACAGCTAGCGTTATCGCTGATGAGGGTGTCGGGTAAACCGAACGTGGAAAAGACCCTCCGTAACTGTTTAATTGTTGTGGCCGAGGAGGTGCTCGAGACTGGAATGACCTCCAGCCACTTGGAGAACGCGTCCACCACAAGGAGTAAAAGTGTTCCCCTGAACGGGCCTGCAAAATCTACGTGTACCCGGGACCAGGGCCCCCTTGCTGTGTCCCACTCCCTATGTGGCAAGCGAGCCTCTTCTGGCCTGGAGCTTTGGCACGCTTCGCAAGTGCCGACCATGTGCTCGATGTCGGCGTCTAGCTGGGGCCACCAAAAGTAACTGCGGGCTAGTGCCTTAGAGCGGACGATCCCGGGGTGGCTGACGTGCAGCAGTTTAAGCACCCTCGGCCGGAGGGACGTGGGGATCACTACCCGCTGTCCCCACAAAAGGCAACCCCTCTCTAGGGACAATTCTAATTTCTTTTTGAAAAATGTGTCGAATTCCGCTGCTGGGGAAGACACGGGCCACCCTTTCTGTACCCAGGAGCAAACTGTAGCTAACGTTTTGTCCTTACCGGTCGCTTTGGCGATGTCGGCCGGTACTACTGGAGGGGAGTCTAGGACCTCTATCATTAAGACCTGGTGGTCCCTCTCTTCCTCGCCCACGTGGTAGCAATCCCAGGGAATGGGGGACCTCGAGAGGGCATCCGCATGGCTGATTTCCTTCCCGGGCCGGTACACCAACGCGTGCTGATACGCGTTGAGAAAAATGGCCCACCTGAGCATTCTCGGGGACAGGATTTGGGGTGTGGGCTTATCTGCGGTGAAAATGCCTAGCAGGGGCTTATGGTCAGTCACTATGGTGAAGGGGCGGCCATACACAAAATCATGAAATTTCTTGGTCCCCGCAATTATCGCTAGTGCTTCCCTGTCTGTCTGGGCGTAGTTTCTCTCCGCTTGGGACAAGGACCTAGAGTAGAACGCTATCGGGGCCTCCCTCCCGTTCTCGAGCACGTGGCATAACACCGCCCCCACCCCCACCGGGGATGCATCGCATATCAGGACCACTGGGCGTTTGGGATTGAAGTGGGTCAGTACAGCATCTGATGCCAGGAGTCGCTTCAGGTCATTGAAAGCCTTCTCATGGTCGTCGCCCCACTCCCATGCCTCGTCCTTTTTTAACAATTTGTGTAGCGGTTCCGCCACGGCTGCCTTCCGAGGAAGGAAGGAGTGGTAGAAGTTGAGCAGCCCGAGGAACGACTGGAGCTCGGGCTTGGAGGTGGGGCGAGGGGCCTTTTTGATGGCGGCCACCTTGGATTGGGAAGGCCTTATTCCCTCGGGAGTAATGCGGAACCCCAGGAACTCGACCTCGGTTGCGAAGAAGACGCATTTGTCCTTTCGCAACCGCAACCCCGCCTTTTCGAATTTTTCCAGGACTTTTCCCAACCTTTCTGCCAATTCGGCCCGGCTCCCCCCTGTAATCAATGCGTCATCAAAGTAAGGTAACACCCCCTCTAGCCCCTTCAGGAGGCGTTCCACGAGTGACTGGAAAATCCCGGGCGCCGAATTCACGCCGAATTGGAGGCGCGATACCTGGAACGCCCCTTTGTGGGTGACTATGGTCTGCGCAGCAGCTGCGGCGGGGGTGACCGGGAGTTGCTGGTAGGCTTGGGCCAGGTCGAGTTTAGCAAAACACCTCCCCCCGTGCAATCTGGCCAACAAGTGGCTGACTACCGGCACCGGATACGCATTGGGGCGGATCGCCTTATTGATGTTGCACTTGTAATCAGCGCATATGCGGACCTCCCCGTTGGCCTTGAGCGCCGTTACAATTGGAGTTTCCCACTCCGCAGAATCAACAGGAACAAGAATCCCCTGGCCCACCAATTTGTCCAACTCCGCCTCTATTTTGTCCTTTAGTGCGAAAGGCACTCTGCGCGGTTTAAGTCTGATTGGACGTACTCCAGGGTCCAGATCGAAAGTCACTGGGGGGCCCTTGAATTTTCCGAGTCCCTTTTTGAAAACCTCGGGGTGCGCATTGCACACGCTCTGAAT
Organism: Bradypodion ventrale; assembly: GCA_035047345.1. Classification (NCBI taxonomy): domain Eukaryota; kingdom Metazoa; phylum Chordata; class Lepidosauria; order Squamata; family Chamaeleonidae; genus Bradypodion; species Bradypodion ventrale. Next base: position 230,974,624 of record JAWDJE010000002.1, on the reverse strand, counting down.
TGGGTCAGTCCCGGCGGCGTGTACTCCCACGGCGTGCACCCCCCCAATGAACAACCCCAGGGGCTGGAACCATTGAGTCCCGAGGAGGCTGCATTTACCTCCTTTGAGGACGACTAGGGGAAGCGTTGCGGTGCGTTTTTTGAACTGGACCTGGAATTTCCCAACCCCCAACACCGGGATGCGGTTCCCTTGCACGTCCTTCAGCGTGGCCCTCAACGCTTTGAGCTTGGGCCGCACGTGGGGGGCTATCTTTAGGAACTCTCCCTGGGAGATGATAGAGTAAGAAGAACCCCAGTCCACCTCCATCCTAACAGGGGCCCCTTGTATTACTACCTCAACGAAATATCGGGGGTGCTCCGTGGATACGCTGAAAACCGGAGCGTCGTCCTCGCTGTCGTCGGAGATGCGTCCGACGCCGTCCCGCTTCCTCGTGGTCCGGGTGCCGTGGTCCTTGGGCCTCGTGGTGTGGTCCTGCCTCGCCGAGCGGTCTGGGGAACTCCTCTTGGCCTCGCGCTGCTTCCGGCAGACCTTGGCGATGTGCCCGCGCCGGCCGCAGTTGTGGCACTCGGCCTTGCGGAACGGGCATTTGGTGCGGGCGTGGGCGGCGCCGCAGCCGTCGCAGCGCCGGCCCTCCTTCTGGACCCTCCGGACATCCTCGTCGTCGCCGGTCTCCGTGGACGAGTTCGAAACCCGCCGGGCCGCGCGCACCAAGCTCTCTGCCTTGGCGGTTTTTGGTCGCCAGTCCTGGAGTTCTTGCACGCCGGCCGTCGTGGCTTCCGTGGCCTGCGCCGTGTCGAGGACCTGTTGCCACGTGGGAGGCGGCTCCTGTTTCATCAGCGCGCGCTGCGTCTCGGTGTCCCTCAGGCCGCAGAGCAGGCAGTCGCGGAGGGTGACTTCTGGGGTCTCCCACTTGCAGGGGCCGGCGGCCAGCCGCAGGGCCGCGGCGAACTCGGCGACCGATTCCCCGGGCGCTTGGACTCGCCTCCAGAACGCGCTCCGAGCGGGGAACATCGCTATCGCGGGCCGGAGGTGGGCGCGCAACACAGCCAGAAGCTCTTTGGCTTTGAAGTCGCTCACCCTCCTCGGCGCGATCAGGTCGACCAGGGTCCTCTTTGTCTCGTGTCCGAGCATGCGGACGAAGATGGCCCTCTTCTTGTCCTCATCTGAGACTTCGAGCTCCACCAGCGCTCCATTGAAGTCTATCTCAAACAGCTCCAAGTCTCCCGGCTTCCTGATCTCGTAGCCGGCGCATGTCTTGGTCCCGTGGGCAGCCATATCCCACCTTCGTCGCCAATTTACTGTATGAGACCAAAGACAACAGGACAGCCGAAGGGTTGGCTTAACTCAGGTTTATTGCATGAGGACCGGGTGAAGCATGGGGTAATGGCGGTGATACATCTCTATATATACAGTAGGGTTTAACATTTGAATCTTGTAGCACGGTAGCTCATTGGCCGCTACCGGCGTGGCCTCGCCCAGGCACGCCTCTCTTCAGTAGTTCTTCTTTCCTGCTGCTGAATGCGGGGAAGGATTTCCCGCGGCTGTCCGTGATTGAGCAATGTGAACCATGTGAGACTGAACGCTCGCAGCTGCCCTCTATGGGCTGCTTGCTCGCGTTCCTTTACAGCTGAGATACCTTGTAAATGGAGTGGTTACATTCTATCAGTACAGTGACATGCATACACAACACTAGTTCAAAGAGAAATACAGTATGCATAGAATTGTATTGCCACGTTCAAATCCTAACATGTCTACACATAATCAAGTCTTTCTCTAGAATTCTGAGTGCTATAGTAGATAGAGTGATGATCTAGGACTCAGGAGACCTGGGTTCAAGTCCCTGTTCAGTCTTGAAAACTTTCTGTGGGTGCAGAACTGGTAAAACCACTCCTTAGAAATCTCATTTACCTTGAAAACCCTAGAGTTTTATTAGGGTTGCTACAAGTGAGCTACAATTTGATGGCATATAACCACAAGTCTTTCTGTGTTGCTTATTCCTTGGAAAGAGTGCATCAAATTGTGCAAGATGATTTTTCATTGGCATTTACCATTGAGAATAAGAGTATCTCCTGAGTGAATGATATATAGATAAACAAACAAACAAACATTGGGGGGAAAACAGATTTATGAAAATATGTTTGATTTCCCACCCCGGCTAGCATGAGCTTTGGAAAAGAGACAGCAATATCAACTTTACTTGATACCCAAACCAGGGAGGACTGCAGAATGTTAAAACATACACATATGTGGCACACACAGAATTAATTCTTACTACCTTAAAGTACCCTCATTCCTGCTTTCTTTCTGGAAAAGTTCTGGCTTCTGTTATCGACTTTCACAATGTTTACAGTTCAGGCTCTCACAGGATGTAATTCTGCCACTTTCACACATGATGCCAATGTAGAGCACCGACTTAAGCATGTGGGTGTAAGCAATGGTATATTAATACCAGAAGGAATTCCAAGATTGGTATGAAATGCTTTTCATATACAACCGAAGGCTACATTATGAAGTTGCGGTTTTATTATTTAGTTTTATTGTTTTAAATTAAATAGAGCAAAGTAGTTATTCTATCTTGCTGATTTAATAGGTTAATAAAGTCTGCTGACAAACATATTGTTGATATACAACCAAATGTGGTTCTGCCTCTTCATGTTGAGTAAGTATTAAAAAAAAGTTTCCTGAGGGGATGTTTTCATTCTGTCCTGTATCTCATGGTGACAATGTTTACAGAACAAAACTCTGCTTATTGTCGCCAAGGGATGAGTGCTGTCGCTTTTGCTTCAGCCTTGCCATTCTATTCTCTACATAATATTCAATTCAATTCAATCTCTCTCTCTCTCTCTTTGCTTTCAAAGTTGACAATGAAATCAAGCTGAGAATTATGGAGAATTAAGCCAGGAACGACTCTGAGAAAACAGCTGTCTGAAAGGAAAGTCTTTCCTGTGATTTATCTCATATTGATAGTTGTATCAAATTATTATATGCACCCATACTAAAACAGAGTGTTACCCACTGTAACGCAAATAAACATTGCTGGTCACTCACTGGTAGAAATAATGGTAGAAATCAAATCACCTCATCTTTGACTTTGCTAAATTAGTTTGCGGCAGTTGCTACTTGTGTCTGAGTATACATTTTTTCCCCTGAAAATCATTTTCATGAAAGAATAATGACAAACAGGAAAAATGCCATTGACATGAATCTTTTTAAGGTGGATCCCAGCTTGCCATGAAGTGACCCACACATGGTGATCATGGAACCATCTCCTGTGTCACATATGAAATGAGACATGCAGGATTTGACACTGTGACTGCAATGGACTGCCACAGCCTTGAGGATATTGACAAGATGTGCCTTCACAGCCAGTCCATCTGGCATGGCCTCTTCCACCTCCATGATAGTTGGGAATCAGAATAGTGAAATGTTTCCTCCTCTGCTCATTTTGCCATTGGACCCAATCTAATGGTTTCCAGTGGCATTTCCTCCACTAGGGGGACCATCACCCCACCTAAAGGGGCTCATCCACTTGTAGCGATTGGCCCCTTTAGGGAGTCAAGTGATTTACCGCCACCCAACACTCGGTGTTGAGTCGCTGGCTGTACGGTCTACTCCATTACCGTAGCGAGATGTCCAGCCAGACCTGAGTTAAATTGGTATTACTGATACATGGTCCATTTTACTGCTAAATTCACTGCTTTGTTATCTAGTTGAAGAGAGGCTCACATGACCTCCTACTATGGATGTTTCACATTCCATGCTGAATGGAGGTTGTTGGAAGTGGGGAAATGTGTAACCACACTTCTGTAGAATAGGCTATATGCTACTAGGGCCCAAAGAGATAGAAACAGGTAGTCAGAATTCTCTGATGTGTTTCTTTTTCCTGTTGTTTACTTTGCTGCTCTCTTACTTGGTTTATATTCTCCAGAGAAGAGGTTTTGTGTGTGTGTGCAACCTAAGTAAAATTGTACAAAATAATGCTTTATCACAAATAACAAAAGTTTTTATCAGTCTGAGGAAATTATGGACATCTTGACATATAAAACAGAACTCCATGTCTTGCTCTTATCTGGCAGTGAGAAATCTCAAGTGTTGCATATTTCTCATCAAGTTGAGATTGCCTGAACTGATGAAAGAAAAGAATACAGCAAGCATTTTCTATGTTCCTATTTGTAAGCATGGGATTTTTGTGGTGTTTTTTAAACTACAAACCCCATAAATATCTCTTCTAAGAACACCACCTGAGAGACAGACAACTAAATGTGGCTCATCTAAGGGAAAATACTAAAATGGAAAGCTTTGTGGCCTAGCTAGCTCTACCTAACTTCTTGTGCAAAAAATGACATTCCCCTGCTGCTATCTGGGAGCTTCCTTTCTGTACAAGAGTCTAGATGAAAGTAGGCATAGCTAGGAGACAAAGCATTTCGCGATGGGGTGTGTGTGTGTGTGTGTGTGTGTGTGTGTGTGTGTGTGTGTGTGTGTGTGTGTGTGTGTGTGTGTGTGATCATATGAAAAGGGTGGGGTACAAATGTGAAGAAAGAAAGAAAGAAAGAAATATTTCATGAGCTTGGGTCTACCTATTCATTACATTCTTTAAATGGGGCAGGGTGAAAAAACTCTAATCTTAAACACAATTTATCATTTTTCTTGACTGACTCTTTTCATCAAATTCCAGGATATTTGAGATCATCTTAATATCTCAGTGCTTCCACCATAATGTATGGATACTTGTTTTTTGTTTAATTTCATCATATGATAATTTGTTATCTCCAGACAGGTATAAGCTAATGAAAAGGATGCAAAGAAATGCATCCTATAATAATGATAATAATGATAATAATGATAATAATAATAATAATAATAATAATAATAATAATAATAATAATGGTGATGGTGATGGTGATGGTGATGATGATGATGATGATGATGATGATCATCATCATCATCATCATCATCATCATGATTTGCAAATTGAAGTCGAGCATCTATGGCAGAAGAAATCTGTTGTGTTCCCCTAGTGATCGGAGCCCTTGGAGCAGTACCTAAAGGACTCCCTAGATATTTGGAAATTTTGGATTTCTCTGATTTGAACATCCTAACTCTCCAAAAAGCAACTCTACTGTGGACTGCATATATACTCAGACATTACCTTAACAGTTCTTGATTAGGGCTTGAACTGTTAAATTTATTCCAGTCCTGCACTGTGAACCAAATGGTTGATTTGTATAATAATAATAATAATAATAATAATAATAATAATAATAATAATAATAATAATAATAATAATAATAATAATAATAATAATAATAATAATAATAATAATAATTTTGTGTCAGAAATTATTCTGGGTTGAAAGGATTTTTGCTGGAGAAACTCTGCTCAGGGGATCCCTGGATGAGGCTCCTTTCATGTTCCTAAGATCTTTTCCCACCTAAGCGGTCCCTATTTATCTATTTGCAATTTCTTGCTTTCAAACTGCTAGGTTGGCAGTAGCTGGGACAGAGATGGGTGCTCAATCCATCATACAGTACCTGGGTCTCAAACTGCTGACTGCCGGCCTTCCAGTTAACAAGGTGAGCTTCTTAACCACTGAGCCACCACAGCCCCCTATTCTCTGACATTGTATCCTGAACTTGCATATACGTACTGGTTATAAGGGAGAGAAAAGAAGGCCAATATATGATACTAAGCTGCCAAACAGTATCTTTTAGGCTGTGGTATCCAGGTTGTGGTTTTCCTTGCATGCCCCTAAACAGCATGTTTAGTGCCTTCTCTCATGCCTCTCAATTAACTTATAATTTAAAAAAATATTTTGTCAGGCATGTGATTTGTTTTAAATTTCTGTTTAGGTGGGCAGAGAGAAAGAAAGATAGTGTTTAATAAACCAATGTTCCAACATTCCGCTGGGCTCAAAACATTTCAGTCGTATTCTACAGTAGCTTGTCATTTAACAATTACTCTGTTTTACAGTTCAATTATTTCCTGAATCTGAGACAGCGTTATTCATTAGGACTAATTTATTTCTCTCCATCTATTTTACAAAAGAGGGGAAGTACCGCAGAGCACTAGATAAGAAAGAGAGATACTAGCAACATGCAACATGGTGGTGGTTAAGCTGCTGCACTGCAGCCAAAACTGTTAGTTTCGTCCTGATGGGGATCAAGGTTTCCATTCTTCCTAAGTCAGTAAAATGAGTATCCAGCATGTTGGGGGGAAAATGCTCATTTTTAAAAAAAACTGTCCAGAGAGTGCACCCAGTGCTATAGGATGGTATATAAGTGGAATTGCTATTGCTAACAACACACCAGGTAAACAAGAATAAAATTAAATAAAAGCTATCTGTCAGATTTCCTTCATCTAAAAGCTTATTATACACCCTACCTAGTCTCAGTGAATCTTGTTGGCCCATGATTAATGAGATCTGTTTCAAAGTGGTGAGGACATACAACTCCATTCTTCTTCTTCTTTCATATGCAAGTCAGATGTTAAAATGCCAAAATGAAGTTACCTTATGGTGAATTCATTCTGTAGTTATTTTCACCTGATCTAGTATGAGAAAGATTAGCCAGCACAATGAGGTTGCCATGAGGTTGGCCTGGAGTATACAAAATTGTGTTTCAAAAATGCCACAATCTTTGATGCAGCTCTTTCTTTGTACCCCTAAAGGTAAAATAAAGGTTTCCCTTGCTCGAAAGCCAGTCATATCTGACTCTAGGGTTCAGTGCTCATCTCTGTTTCAAACCCAAAGAGCCAGCGCTGTCTACTTCTGCAGCTGTTGTCATGGTCATGTGGCAGGCATGACTAGACACCGGCACACATGGAACGCTGTTTACCTTCCCACCGAAGTGATCCCTATTTATCTACTTGCAATTTCTTGCCTTTGAACTGCTAGGTTGGCAGGAGCTGGGACAAAGATCGTTCCGTCCTGCAGTACTCGGGAATCAAACTGCTGACCTCCCGCCTTCCAGTCAGCATCTTAGCCACTTGAGCCACTGCAGTCGGTACACCTCTATTAGTTTACAAATAATCCATATTAGTGGTGGTGTACCTGTTGTGTATGAAGCTGTATCCCTTTAAGAATGAATATAGCAACTGCAATGACCGAATGTAACCTGACAATGATCACAATGTATCTCAGCTGTTTAATGGAACGCGCGCTAGCTACCCATAGAGGGCAGCTGCGAGCGTTCAGCTCACATGGTACAAATTCTCCAATCACCGGCAGCCGCAGGAACCTTCCCGTGCAAGGAACATCTGGAGAAGAAGGGTGTGACTCAGAATGATGTCACGCAGGTAGCAGCCAATACGCTACCATGTAACCAGGTTCAAATGTACTGTTGCATTATAAAAGGAGCTGTACCTCCGCCATTACCTCATGTTTATCCTGATCATCATGCAATAAAGTTGTGTTTTAGCCCTTACTGCGGCTCCTTCATTGTCTTCCGTGCAAGACACCAAATTGGCGACGAAGGTGGGATCGATGGCGTATCCCAAGATCAAGCCACACCAATTTGACATCAGCGATCCTGAGCAATGGGAGCTGTACGAGTGCCAGTTTTGGCATGCGATGGATGCTGCAGTCATTGATGACAAAGGGAAGATGTGGTCGCACTTCCTAGCCCAGGTTGGGCCGGCCACGCTGCGCTTCCTGATGAATCTGCTGGCTCCCCAGAGGGTCGACGCGGTGCCCATTGACCGCATCCTCACAACATTAAGGGAGCATTTCCAGCCGCCAGTCTCCATTTTTCCAGCCCGGGTCGCATTCCACAGGCGAGACCAGTGCCCGGGAGAATCTGTGTCCGCCTACGCGGCGGCCCTCAGGCTGGCGGCCGTCCACTGCCAATGGGAGGACCTGGACATAGCCCTTCGAGACCACATGCTGTGCGGCCTAAGGGACGAGGAGGTCGAGAGGAAGTTGATGACCCGCGACCATCGCCTCACATTCAACAAGGTACTGCGAGAGGCCCAGGCGCCTGAGGCAGCGAGGAGCAGGGTCAAAGTCTTCAAGTCCCAAGGGGCCGCACCTGAGAGGGCCAAGTCACCCGTGCAAGTGGCCCAGCAGACTTTGGCGCAAGCGGCCTGGCACTGGCCGCCCACCGCTACTCCAGCAACCTCTGTGGAGTCGTCCACGACTGCGGACTCCTGCTCCAGTGAGGACGACAACATGCAGAGAGTCAGGAGGCATGGGGAAAAGAGCCGAGCCAGCAAGCGGGGAAATCACCATTGCGATGGCTGCGGGGCATCTCACGACCGAAAGAGGTTCCCATTCCGGAAAGCTGAGTGCCACAACTGCGGGCGGAGAGCTCACATCGCCAGGGTCTGCAGGCGCCAGCAAGCGGAGGACAAGGGTTCATTGAGACATCCTCACACACCCCAATGCAAGGCGGCCAGAATTGGAAAGGTCTTGGCCGATGACAACGCGGTGGCCGTAAACCGCGTGGGCCTGGAGCACTGGCGCTTCTTCGTAGAGGTACTGATACAAGGGGTCCTGGTTAGGATGGAAATAGACTCAGGGTCATCCTACTCCATCCTTTCCCAAAAGGAGTTCCTGCACATTCCCCCAAATGTGCGGCCCAAGTTGCGGGCCATGAAATCGAACTTACGGGACGTGCAGGGTTATGGGATCCCGGTGTTGGGGGTGGGAAACTTCATGGTGAAGTTTAAAAGGTTCACGGAAAAACTGCCCCTAGTAGTGCTCAAGGAGGGGTCCTGTTGCCTTTTGGGTACCCAGTGGTTTGCTCCCCTGGGAATTGAACTGTCCGGCATAAACACCATCGAGACTGACCCAATTCAGGACGTGTGTGATGCGCACCCTGCAGTCTTTAAGAAGGGGCTCGGGACTTACAGGGCGCTCCCAGTTTCATTTGAATTGGACCCAGAAATCCGGCCCATACGACTCAAGCCAAGAAGAGTTCCCTTCACCCTCAAGGACAAGATTGAGGTGGAATTGGACAAATTGGTGGGGCAGAGGATTTTGGTTTCAGTGGACTCTGCAGAGTGGGAAACTCCAATTGTTACAGCTTTAAAATCCAACGGGAAGGTTAGGATTTGCGCTGACTACAAATGTACAATTAACAAGGCCATTCGGCCAAATGCTTACCCGGTGCCGGTAGTTAGCCACTTACTAGCAACCTTGCATGGGGGTAAGTGTTTCGCAAAGTTAGATTTGGTGCAGGCATACCAGCAGCTCACTGTAACTCCAGCTGCTGCCGCTGCGCAAACTGTTGTCACGCACAAGGGGGCATTCAAGGTAATGCACCTACAGTTCGGCGTGAATTCAGCCCCCGGGCTTTTTCAGGCCCTCATAGAATACCTTTTAAAGGGGTTTCCAGGTGTGCTCCCATAGTTTGACGACGTTTTGATAACAGCGGGGAGCGAAGCGGAACTAGCGAAAAGGATAGACAAGGTCCTAATTGTATTCGAGAAAGCGGGTCTGAGGTTAAGAAGGGACAAATGTGTGTTCTTTGTGAGGGAGATTGAGTTTCTCAGGTTCAAGATAACCCCAGAGGGTGTCAAGCCATCCGAGTCCAAGGTTGAAGCTGTGCAAAACACACCTTGCCCCACCGCGAAACCAGAGCTGCAGTCATTTTTAGGGCTCCTGAATTTTTACCATTCCTTCTTGCCAAGGAAGGCATCGGTTGCAGAGCCACTGCACGGGTTGCTAAATAAAGTCGCAGTTTGGCAGTGGGGGGACAGGCAAGAGAAAGCATTCAAAGAGCTCAAGGGGCTCTTGTCCTCAGACGCCGTTCTGACCCATTTTGATCCAAGGAAACCTGTAACCTTGGTCTGTGATGCATCGCCAGTGGGGGTGGGGGCCGTGCTGTGCCACGTGTTAGAGAACGGGCGTGAAGCCCCAGTTGCCTTCTATTCCAGGTCACTTTCAAAGGCGGAGTGCAATTACTCGCAAACAGATAGAGAGGCTCTGGCCATAATCATGGGAACAAAGACATTTCATGATTTCCTGTACTGCCGCAAGTTCACAATTGTGACCGATCATAAGCCCCTTTGGGGAATTTTTACTACGGGAAAGCCCACCCCACAAATCCTGTCCCCCAGAATGCTGCGTTGGGTGATTTTCCTCAACGCCTACCAGTACAAACTGGTCCATCGCCCAGGGAAGGAGATCTCCCATGCGGATGTGCTGTCCCGATCTCCCCTCCCTCAATTAGGAGACCCCAAATGTGAGGTGGAGCAGGATCACCAAGTCCTGCTGATCAAGTCTCTCGACTCACCCCCCATTGTTCCCGCAGACCTCGCCAAAGCTACGGCGGCCAACAAAGCCCTGGCCCTAGTCAGTTCCTGGGTTAGAAAAGGTTGGCCCACAACTCCCCCCGAGGAGGAATTCAAACCGTTTTTCAGACGCAGGGTAGAGCTTTCACTCAAGAGGGGCTGCCTCCTCTGGGGCCAATGGGTGGTCATCCCAGAGAACGTACGAGCAAAGGTGCTCAGGCTACTGCACACCAGCCACCCAGGAATAGTACGCTCCAAAGCCCTGGCCAGGAGCTATTTCTGGTGGCCCCAGATAGACGCAGATATCGAGCATTTGGTGGGCACGTGCGAGAGCTGCCAGAGCTCTCGGCCTGAGGAGTCCCGGCTGCCCCATAGGGAATGGGACACTGCCTGCGGGCCATGGTCTCGGGTGCACGTCAACTTCGCTGGCCCGTTCCCTGGTTCCCTTTTTCTGCATATAGTAGACTCATATTCCAAATGGCTAGAAGTCATTCCCATGTCCAACACCTCATTTGCCACAACCATTAAACAATTGCGCAAGGTGTTCAGTTGTTTCGAACTGCCGGACGTGCTTGTGAGCGATAACGCCAGTACTTTCACATCTGCGGAATTCAAGGCGTTCATCAAGAGGAATGCCATCCGGCACATTACCTCTGCCCCATTTCACCCCGCCACAAACGGTCAGGTAGCGCGCCAAGTGCACACTACGAAAGACGCACTGTGGCACATGGGTCCCGGTGAATTGAACCTCCAGCTGTGCCAATTCCTCATTTGTTATAGGGCAACTCCCCTGGCTTCAGGACTTTCGCCGGCTGAGCTCCTCATGTGGAGGAAGTCGGTAACGCTTTTTGATCAGTTGGATCCAACCAGAGTGGAGGATGAGGGGAGAAATATAGAGATAGGGAGCTCCAAAAGCTTTGCGGTAGGGGACCCGGTTCATTGTAGGAATTACGCAACCTCAGGACCAACGTGGGTTCCAGGAGTGGTGACTGAACAAACGGGGCCAGTGTCCTACAAGGTTGAAACAAGTACAGGTCTGCTGTGGAGAAGGCACGCTGACCAACTCAGACGGCGAGTTATCAGTGAAAGAGAATCAATGTTAGGGTTCTCTCCCACCCGTTTAACCCAAGGGGGAGACATGGGGTCATCCCCAAATTACAAATGCATACCCTGGATTCTCACATGGGGAGGAGGATACTTTGAAAGAGTGGGATGAGGAGTCACCTGATGAGTTTGATTTTATGTTGCCATACCAGGGGGATGTTGTGGAGTGGTCCCCCACCTGTCCAAGTGTGAAGAGGGGTTTTAGTTCAGCCCCTGGTATTTCCAATTCTCCCAGTCCTTTTGTTCTAGAGTTCACTCCATCTCCAAGACCCCCGACCCAGGCAGCAGGGGGTAGCACAAGTACGCCAGTTGCAAGCGCAAGAAATTGGGGTGAGACAGCAAGGGTCTCCTCATAGGTTCCTAGATTCGTGCTGGGGGGGTCGCCAGGTGCCATGAGCGATAGGGAGGGGTTCACATCCCAGTTACATCTACCGTTTCCCTCTCCGAGCGCAAGGTTGCCACAGAGTCCCCACCAGGTGACTAATGAGTTCCCCCTTTCCATTGCAGGATGAGAGTCTGCGGAACTCAGAGCCCCTAGTTTCCCTGAGCTCAGCCAAGCAGTCATTCGCCCCAAGTGCACATGCGGGAAGCCACAATGGTTGAGGGAATTCGTCCCATCCTAGGGGGGAGGAGTGTTGTGTATGAAGCTGTATCCCTTTAAGAATTAATGTAGCAACTGCAATGACCGAATGTAACCTGACAATGATTGCAATGTATCTCAGCTGTTTAATGGAACGCAAGCTAGCTACCCATAGAGGGCAGCTGTGGGCGTTCAGCTCACATGGTACAAATTCCCCAATCACCGGCAGCCGCGGGAACCTTCCCACGCAAGGAACATCTGGAGAAGAAGGGCGTGACTCAGAATGACGTCACGCAGATAGCAGCCAATTCGCTACCGTGTAACCAGGTTCAAATGTACTGTTGCCATTACCACATGTTCATCCTGATCATCATGCAATAAAGTTGTGTTTTAGCCCTTACTGCAGCTCCTTCATTGTCTTCCGTGCAAGACACCAAAGTACCCCTACAACTCCATTAATATGGATTGTTTGTAAATTGCTGCCACATCATTTGATGAAAAATTCCATATAAACAACAGTAGTTAACAAAGAAAGTTATGATAGTAAAGGCACATTGGAAGAATACTAATGATTATGTAGAGGATTTCTGGGGGGGCTGGGCACAGTAATGGGCTCCCAAAAAATTTACTACCACACTGTGGGCATGGTATGGTGGGCATGGCCAGGTGGAAAGCCCTTTGTTGCACCCGCATTAGGACTATTTTATTTCAAAACCTGAATGGGCAGAGCCAGCCAGAAATTCTGCTACTCATTCTGGTGAACTGGTGTGAACCTGCTGATGCCCACCACTGGCTGGACACCCTTAAAACTCTCCCTCTCCCCCACCTCCCTCTCTCTCTTACACACACAGAGGAGTTATGAAGCTCTTGACCTGTGAAGCAACATAAATAGAGTTGTCCCTCTGGTACTTTTCTGCCCTGGGAATTTTATTTTAAAGATATTTGTTCTTTAAAAACATAATCAGGTGCCTGGTGGATTGAAAATGGTACCCTACCAATAAGGAAGAAATAACAGTGGGAGAGGTGGGAGATGCACAGGGCAGGCCCATATTACTCTATTTGTAATTACTCTTGTCAAATTATATTTCCTTTTGTTTGTTCACCAGGAATCAGTCTTTCCAGTTGTTTACCATGCGGTGTGTGTGATATGTCACCATTTCTTACTCTTCTGTGCTACAGGGTCCAGATATCTTTTATCAAGGCAGCTCTTCCATTGTGGCAGTAAGCACTGGGGTGGCTGTGTGGGGTGAGTCATCTTCAACAATCAGGAATCATTCAACAGATGAATTCAGCCTTTCCCACCCCCACCCCACCCCCTTTCCCCTGCAGCAGCAATTTCTGCTTTTGAAGAAGTCTCAATGTACAGTTGGTTTAGAAAACCTTGGGGAAAGGTATGTACAGAAGACTGCTTCCCTATGCTTACTATTAAAAATAATTATACTTGTATGCTACCAGATCAATTTTGATTAATAGTAACCCTATTCTCTGATCCTGTGGACCACTGTACAGTTTCTCCAAGACTATGCAGGCTGGCTCTTCTACCAGGTGGTACAGTGAGAAATTGAACTCCCAACCACTAGCTTTGCAATGAGATCTCTAATTCACTGAGGTAACCAGACAACATCATGCTTACTAAGGCAACATTTATAAAGTACTGTTGGTGCTAGGCAGGAATTGAAGATGATGCTGTGAAAAAAGTAACTTTTCTGAGCTCTATTTTGGACATGGGGTTGCTTATTCTTTCTTGCTAGCTTGGGATATATGTACCTGTGGAAATTTACCATTCCAGTCCTGCACCTTCATGATAATCTTCCAAGATTTTTTCATTTGTCTTGCAATGAGAGGCAAAGTCCACCAGGTGGCATATATTTTGCAACATTCTTTAATGCTACCACTTTTCTCATTGTTTTAAAAATCAAAACATTATTTTCCTAATTAAGTAAACATGTTTGTTAATTACTAAATGACCTTTGTTTGTTCTATATGTTAAAAAAGGCTCTAGATGTATTCCCCTATTCTGCACAACCTTCATGGGTTTTAATCACACTTGCTTTGCAGACAAAGCACAGCAAAATATGCTGTGGCCAAAAAAAAACAAAAAACCAACAACGCTAGTCCAGCATCATTGAAGATAAATGGAAGATGAATGGAATGACATAGAACAAAACAGAGTAGTAAGGGCAAGGCTTATTTTGGTTCTGTGGTGGCGAACAACAGAAGCTGTGTTTTGATAGCTTTGGCTTACCACCATTCTACTGCCTGATGTAATTGCCTCATTTCCCCAATTGTAAAGGCAGTCCCAACTACTGAAAATCAATAAAATAGGTACAATGAGGTGGTTTTAAGCCGGAGGCAAATAGATAAAATCCAATTGACATGAAAATGTCAAAAATTCAATCCTGCAGGATAATGGGACTTGTAATAAAATTATATCTGCATAATCAATAGGCCATAGCATTGTAACTCTTTCAACAATACAGAATCTTTAAAAGGAGGACGACCCAGCATGTGTGGTTTTACTGATTTATTAACTATTGTTCAAGAAACTGCAGCTGGTAGTGATTCTGGAGAGCCCTGTCATTCACAGATTGTGGAAGACTGATTTTTCAAAGGTTTAAATATCAAAAGCACATCATCACCCCCACCTCACCCTTTCCTCTGCCAGCAGTTTACCATACCTAAATGAAAAATAGAAGCTTTTAGGCTCTCTAGTGGTACTCCATGATATACTACGACAGAATTTTAGTAGATATGTTTCAATGCAAAAATTTGTACTGATACTCACAAATATATAAGCAGTGGAAAGCTTTTAGTTAGATGAAAATATGGCTGTCAAAACAGACAGTTTTGAGGAAGAATTGGAAAATTATTAGACATGCCTACTTCTAGTCCATATCAACTATATTTGTTAGTGCTAAAAGAACATACCATATTTTTCAAAAAAAAAAAGACTGGGTCTTATATTAATTTTTGCTCCAAAAGATGCACTAGGGCTTATTTTCAGGGGGTGCCTTATTAAGTCTGTCCTTTACAACACACAACCTATTGAATTATGAAGATTTATATTAGACACAACCACATTCGTTTGTTATCAAGTGCTCACATTATTCATGCATTGTGTCTGTACTCTGATTGGTCATTCAGCAATAAGTCTTGAGTTCATCTGTTTAAATAGGTGTTTACCTTTTATCCAAAGGTACCCACTTGGGTTTTTACAAATACTTAATTATAATTTATATTATCATTTATTTTAAGTATTAATAGCAATAATATTATTTATTTATATTTAACTATACATTATTATTATTATTTTATAATTCAATATGCCCATTGTGTGTTGCAACAGACCTATTACTGGTAAATGTGTCTGTCTGACTAATGATCTTAGGTAAAGATAAAGGTCGCCCTTGCTCGAAAGTCAGTCATACCCAACTCTAGGGTTCAGTGCTCATCTCTGTTTAGAGCCAAAGAGCCAGTGCTGTCTGCATCTGTAGACATTTTCATGGACATGTGGCAGGCATGCCTCAACACCGGAGTGCATGGAACACTGTTTACCTTCCCCATGAAGTTGTCCCTATTTATCTACTTGCAATTTCTTGCTTTTGAACTTGCTAGGTTGGCAGGAGCTGGAACAGAGATGGGAGCTCACTCCATCGTGCAATACTCAGGAATCAAATGCCGACCTTCCAGACAGTGAGTTCAGCATCTTAACCACATTTTCTGGTTAGGTCTTATTTTCGGGGAAATAGGGTAGTGTTTTAAGAACTGTAAGTTTTGTGTAGTAAACCCACACACACACTGATGGAAAAATCTGAAAAGTTTTTTTTTCTTTCTTTCTTTTGCTTGTTTTCTTTATTATAATTCATGAATCTTAGAGTACTAGCCATCTGCACCATTCTAGCAAAAGTGTATCCCTTTGTTATTGTCAAAATCCTCTTGTGTAACTCACTGCAGTGGGAATGATTTCACTGGCAGAAACAGATTGCTACTCATTAAAACATTCGTTTCCATCTATGCTTGTGTGTAACTTGGTTACAATGAGGCAAAGTTACACACAAACAAAGACCGAATCAAGGACTTTTCAATTAACAGCAATCTGCCACTGTTGGTGATGTTATTCCTACTATGCTGGCAGAGCTACACAACAGGATGCATACAGCTGGGGAAGGAAATGTATATAGAAAAAACAATAACCATTTCATTCTGAATCCTTGAAATGTGTTTTATTTTAGGAATGCTGTGCCTCCTCTGCAATGCACATTTTGACCTTGCCTTTAAATCAACAACAGCAAATCAGTAAGCAACATGGTTACCCTTTGCAAGCAGGGGTAATCCATCTTTCTGTATCTTTCCAAGTCTCAGTAATGACACCGACTGATAAGATGAGCTTGCCGGTTTATCAACAGTCCTGCAAAATGTGTTAGATTTGTTGCGTTCATCCCACACACACAAAAGATCTTCACAGTAGGGATAGATGAAAATTTTCATTTGGTCAGGGTAGTGACAAAAAAGAATGTTCTGGAATATGAAGATCTACAAAGAAACTGCAGAGGTACAAACATTCTGGAGCACACCCAAAGAACACCAACGATCACTTTCCAACAAGAGAGAATGGTGATGCTTCATGGAGAGATGGGAAGTCTTTGTGAGTAGCAGATGGTTGCCAAATGCCCCCCTCCCCTGGTTGATCTTCCCCCATGGTCTATAACATCAAGACAGGACTTTTTTCAATCTGCTGTTCAGGTATTGACAGCAACCTTCAAGACCTTTTCTCTTTCCTTTTATAGTTCTTTATCTGAGGGTTGTCAAGTTCTTCAGAAGGAAGATTTGTCCTCTGGTATGCTCTCCTTCTTCTTCCATGTCTAGACCAGATGTGAAACTGTCAAAATGAAGTCACCTTTTGGTGAGTTCATCCTGAAGTTCCCTTTGTCTGACCTAGTCTGAGAAAGATTAGCTAGCAACACAAGGATGCCAATACCAGAGTACGCCCAATTGTGGTTCGAAAATACCACAATCTTCGAGGAGGCTCTGAAAATGATATATTCTCACTTCCAACATTCTCTCTCTCTCATTCACACTCATTTTCACTTGCCCACACAGAGACACCCACAGGACAAACACATTTCAGAGAAAGGAAGTGTAATAAATGAAGGGAGAGGCCATTATAGGAATAAGTTCTACCCTGTAGCATTTCTTGGCAAAGCTCAAGGTATGCAAGTCAAGCACAGAGACCACTGTTTGTGTTTTAACAAAAGACCCAATACATGAAAAAGCTCAGTTTTATATATGTTGTGTTCTTTTGTCAATTGCTGAAAGATAGTCTCTAAACTAGAAAGAGAGGTACATGGAAGTGCTGTGGTTCTTTCATGTTTCCTCTTTCATGTGACCTTTCTTTCATCTTTGCATATCTGCTCTCTGATGCTGTCTTTTTCTTAGATCTTTTCCTGTTTTTTCTTATTCCCTTGATTTTTGAGGGGATTCCTCTCCACCCTCATTTTTTTAAAATTTTGCTACTGCCAAGCAGCCTCTCTGTGCTAGCAAGTGCTAGTATGCATAGTATGCATAGGGAGGTTTCATTGACATCCTCCTACCTTTGGGTACTTTTTAAAAATTTCTTTGACTATTTACTTGCTGGGATTATTTTGCTTCCTGGGCCTTTTGTGATTGCTTCTTCTGTTTGGGCTCAAAGAAGAGAAAACATCAAGTAGTATTAAGGGTTGAAATCTCCCCATACTCTAACAGTTTTGAATTAGGATAATGTTCATTTTATTTACAGTCAGAATTGCTGCCTTTTAGGAAAGGGTTTTAAACCTGGCTGCCTGGGCAAGTCTGGTGGGCCGACGGGGTGTTGACTCCCGCTCGTTGGTTCTGTTAGAGTTATATGTCCCTCTTACTGAGTGTGGGGAGGGGAGGGTCTTTTTAGATATGGGATGGTTTTTAAAGAGTCTTTTATTGCTGTTTTTATGGGGTTTAAAATATTTTTATGTGATTGTGCGCTGCCCTGAGTTGCCCTAGGGCAAGTGGGCAGGATATAAGTTCAAATAAATAAATAAAATAAATTTATTTGTTTCTCTTTATTTATTTGCTTGCTTGCTTTTATTGGTTCTTGGAGGGGGTGTTTGTTTTATTGTGCTATTTTTAAAGCAAAGCAATCACATATATATACCATGGAAGTCCCCAACCTAAGGCCTGTAGGCTGGATCCAGCCCTGGCACAATTTCATGTGGCCACCCACCCCTCCAAGTGCATTTGAGGGGAAAAATGGCCACCCCTTTGAAGCTGCTGGGACACAATGGCCACTCCCATTATGCAAGCAAGGCAAAATGGCCATCCAGCCCTTGAAGCTAACTGAGAGAGCATGACCAAGCCCCTGGTTTGAAAAGGTTGAGAACCCCTAATATATTGCCTCATAGCACTTAGTGCTATCTCTGTACAGTTCACAAGTTCATTAGCATTTCCCCCAACATGCTGGGTACTCAACCCCGGAGGGATGGAAGGCTGAGTCAACCTTGATCCTTGGTCAGGATCAAACTCACAAACTTTTCATTGCAGGACAGCAGTTAACTACTGCACCACTAGGGTTTTCTCTATTTGATAGTTAATTTGGTATTTTTTGTTAATTTGGTAGTTAATTTTTAATTATTTTGGGGAGTGTTTTGTTTGTATCTTTGGGTGTGTGGGCTAGTGAGGTGATCTCTGTGATTGCGCCACTAAATTATTGCCTGAATTAGTCTGATGATGATTTTCCTTTTTCATGTATTGTTGCCAAAGGAGGCCGTGGCTTGGCAAAAATTAACATTTATCGGCCGGGGACGCCACCAGGTGAAAAAGTAAAACCACAGTCCAGCCACGTCATCCTTGCTTTAAAGGACAAAAACAACCCGGGCAAGGCTGGGTAATTAGCTAGTAATATTACTAGCTAATTACACAGCCTTGCCCGGGTATATATAAGAACTTCATATACCTTCTATTTTAAAACTTGAATTTTAGCTATTCAGTTAATCATTTTAATTTTACTTTTATTGAATTTTTACCTCATATTTTACCAAGTGATCAATTAATATTTTTAGTCTACACTCATGGTTGTTACCAGGGCCCAGAAAACTCATGCTAAGGCTAACAAAGCACAAATGTTTCCAGGAAATTGTATTCAAAAGGTGATTAATGTAACTGTTAGGTTCATCATGTAAAAGAGCAAAGCTGGATTACTAAAGCAAGGGGAAAGTCAGTTTTCCAAAGTAGCTATCAACACAGAGTTAAGGTACAGACCAGAAAACAAAGTGCATCAATGAAGGAATGCAGCCAAGCAATTAACTGTGAAGATAGTCAATTTCACCACTCCATGAACTTGTATGGCACAGAGAAGTGACTGTAATTAAGAATAGAGGAAAAAGAACAAAGGAACTCCCGCCTTCACCCACCTAGTTGCCCGGCTTATGTTTATACAGTTATCAAGCCATTGGTGCTGGATCACTACCCCTAAACAGGAAGTTGTTCCTGTTGCTTCACAGAATGTATCTGTATGAGATCTACCATATCTGTTGTCATAAGAGAAATATGACTCACCCACCCCACTGCCGTCTTCCAGGAGATGATGGGGGAAGGATCGGGTGAGTGAAATCGCATCAAAAGGAGTGATTTCATCCTCCCCCCCCTCCCGCCGCTGCTCGTTGGGAGGCAGCAAGGGCAGGGTCAGGCCAAGTGAGATTGTTCCTTTGGAAGTCACCCTTCACCTGGCTCCTAGCAGTCAGCAGCCACCACTAAACCACACCAGCAAAAAAAAAAAAAAAGGGGGGGGGGTTCTTACTGGCATATAAGATGCACTCCTTTCCCCCAGAGTATTTTAAGGGGGTGAAGTGTGTCTTATACACTGGCAAATATGGTATATATACCTAAAGTAAAGGTAAAGGTTTCCCTTGCTCGAAAGCCAGTCATATCCGACTCTAGGGTTCAGTGCTCATCTCTGTTTCAAAGCCAAAGAGCCAGCGTTGTCTACCTAGAGGCCTCTATTTTCCCACTAAATGTGATAACCAAACAGTACATATCCTGTGTCTCTGAACTATTATGAGTGCTTCACACCTATAATATCAGTAAGCCTTACATTGTGAGGTACACTTGCCATTGTCCTCATATGGCAGGTGGGGTCAATCCTGACAGTGAAAAGCATTGACACAAGGCCATGAACTTGCACTGGACTTGAACAGTAGACGTCTAAAAAAAACCAGGCTGAGGTTCTCGCATGTTCTTGTAGGACACCTTCTTTCTGCATACTGTACCAAAGTGAGAAATGTGGCCAGATAAGGCAAAATAGGTCTTCTTCGGTTACTGGGGTACTGATACAACTTATTTCCATCACAGTAGAAGAGAGGTCATCACAATCTACTTGAGACTTCTGTACATTGGTTTAAGCATTATCAATTCCAGCATATTTGTCCAAAGACCCTCTTCAAAATGGTCTCTTTCCTTTCATGGTTAATTTGCATTGTTATGTGTTTAATTCTCACATGTGCTCATCTGAGGCTTTGGCAGGCTGGTGTATCATCTTACCACATGCATATCAGCTGGAGACAGGTTTCTACTGTGAACATCTGCCTTTATGTCAGATGAGTGGTAATAATGAATTTCACTTCCTGCTGCTTCCATCCTGTCCATTCTAGGAAAAAGAATGGTCTCAGTATTATCTTTCCCAGGTAAGAAGACAGTAGAGGGAAGTCTCTCTACAAGACCAAAAGGCCCTTGCTAGAAGTTCAGGAAGATGAAAATAAGAAGATCTGAGCTGACTAAGACCATGTCAATAAGCGCTAAATGCACCTGATGCATCTGACAGGAAGGGAGAAAAGATTACTTTAATATGGCTCGTTTCCTGAATGCAATCCAGTTAGTCAGGGAACAAAAATAAATCACATTATTCCAGTACATTGGATCTTCTTCTTGAACAAATTTTTAATTTTGCACTGCAGGATAGCTACTTTTCGCTTAATAGAAAAAAGCAAAACAAAAAGATGCAAGCAAGAATCAAAGGAAAGGTTTATATTAGTGATTGCTTGCATAATTCCAGTAGGGATTGGTTAAACTACTTCAGCAAACCTAAACATTGTGGTAAGAATGGGACAAATGTGGCAAAAATTACAATCTTTGTAGGCTTTCTGCTGTAAAGCTAGCCTTTGTAATATAGCAAGTGGGGAATAATTGGATAGAGTATGATTTGAATCAGGTCACCTGGCTTCAAATTTCTGTTCAGCAATGGAAACTTGCTGGTGGGTGGCAAAGTTTCTTCTTCTTCTTCTTCTTCTTCTGCTCCAGAATGTATGCTGAAAAGGATGAACAGAGGATAAGAAGAAAACTATGAGAGCACTCAAATACAGGAGGAACAGGAGGCAAGACAAGGACACTCTGGATCAGCTGTGGAACTAACATCAGGAAGAGTTAGCCCACCCAAAGGAACAGCTATTCATTTATTTCTATGACTGTAACTAACTAAATATGTTGCATGAAGATTCCAGTCTTAAGCAACATTACCTACTCCCAGGTAAACCCTACAACTGGATTTAGTTCTCAGCTGGCCTGGCCTAAAATATTTAGTTGCCAGAGGTAGATCAACATTTGACCTCCCTCACAATCGACCCACACCAAAATACATCCATAGACAATCAAGTTATTTTAAAATATAAGAAAGAAAATTCTACAAGCATCTTCCTGCATCTTAAATACTATGATGCTTAAAATTCAGCACCTCAGGCACCTACTTCACCATGCTTAACAGTAGGGGCCGCCATGCTTCTCAATGAACTGATTTTACATCTGACTGGACAAGGATAATGTTCAGACCTATCCAGTATTAGGGGTGTACATAGGAGAAACATTCTGGTTTGGGGTGTGTGTGTTCCTGGTTCTTTTGAGGGTGCGCTTCATTTATTTTGATTCATTTAGATACCTTCCTTTCATTAAACACAAAATGACAGGGCTCTTTTAGGTTCTTCCATTTTATTTTATTTTTTCTTATTTGTTATTTGGACTAGACCAAATAAAGTCCTACTGTAGCCCCACTTTTGAAAAAAAAAAACACCCCATTTTTATATCTTGCCTTTTCTATCTCTTATTAATAAAGTTATCTTGTTTCTTTTTCTTTACAATAAAGTTATTTCATTTATTTTATTTTGCCACCCACATTTGGGATTGATTAGCATTCACACACGCTTGCAAGGGTTGAATTTTATGTCATTGGCAGTTATACTTGGAATGTCAGATAAATTTATAAAAATGTTTTCAAATACCTGGAACTGTTCTATTCAAGCTAGAATCCCCTAACTTCCTCTTCATACGCTTAGACCCTATTGGGGCAAGTACAAGGGCTTTCCATTGTAAAGCCAGGAACTCACCTCCACCTTTCCCCTAAAGTTTAAGATTAATTATTTCTCCTAGTTGGGGGCTGCAATTAAATGAACATGGAGAGTTCCACATTCCCCCCTTACATATTTTAATAAAAAGGATAATGAAGGTTTCTTTTATTTGCCTTGCCCTGTATAGAATAAAATTATGTTGGTCTTCTTTATAAACTGCTATACGAAGGTAAACTAACATTTTAAATTTGCTTTATGTCTTAGAAGGTCAAATTGAAAGGAACTGGTGCTGCAATGTGACTGTTTGGAGAAGCCCAGAGGGGCCACACACACCCAATCTAAATTTCCTCAAGAAAATCCATCTTAATCTTCAGTTTTCTTGTCACTGATTGTTTTTGCTGTTACCTGCATGTTTAGGGAGATTGGGGGGGGGGGCAATCCTGAGGGCAAACGGAACTGGGTCAGGGGTGGATATTGCATATCTATTGATTCTGGGGTTCCTTCTGTACTTAATCTAGAAAGTGCTTGGGATGAGACAGGATGAATTAATTACTGGGTGGGAATGAAATGATTACCATTTCCTCAAGCAAGCTCAACATTCAGTCCTCCATGAACTCTTACTCCATGATGCCATTGGTCATCTTGAACTTCTAATCATGAACTCTGAAGCCTGCATTGGTGCAAATTTACAATCATCGCTCCCATTGGATGTCACATTGGAAACTCAGGACCTGCATTTGTTAAACTTTGAACTCTGTCATTTCCATGTAAACCCCAGGGTGTTTGCCTAACCTATTTACCCATTGTTTTTCTATAATCAACTTTTCTACTGTAAACAAAAGAGTCCGGTGCTGGTATTGTTGAATCATTTTAAACCTTTTATTTTGTAATTATTAGATAGTAGTAGAGCTAGGTTGAGCTCCCTTGCGTGGACGATATATAAATTGCTTCTGCCATCATGGTAGCAGCAGTCTAGATTCAAACTTGGGGTGCTCCAGGCAGGGTGAGACTAGCCTTTTCAGCAAGAGTTGTCTTTAAATACATGTCAACAAACCACATTTGTTTGCCTGAAATAAATTGTCTGTAATTCTTGGGTGAAGGGTGGGCTCCGCCAGCAATCAACCCGGGTATTTTTAACTGCACCTTGGGGTCCATAAGAGCTCCTGTAACTGAAGGAGAGGACCACCAGTTTGTAGGTAACACTACCAAACTATCAAAACCACTCAAAAAAACCTAGAGATAAAGCAACAGATAATTATATCTTCAAAAAGTAAACAACATTACTAAACTTATGCCAGCACTAACAACACTTCGAAATCCATTACAACAAATTTGTACAAACTTTTGTCCAAATGACTCAGGAGGGCTTCATAGCATCTCTCCCCCCCCCCACCACCCCCAGATCTCTCATAAGAATGTAAGGAGAGCCTAGTTGGATTAGACTGCATTATCTAGTAATTCTGTTTCATGGAGCAGCCAGCCAGCTGAAAATACAAAACAGTGTCCCAAAGGCTGGGAGATAGGAGTTGAAATCCTACTTCTGCCATGGCCTCGTTGTGTAGACTTCAGCTGCTCGGTGCCATTAATCCTAAACTTCTTTGATTACCAATACTGTAGCTGCCTAATAATGATAATTGTGTATCAGAGATTATGCTGGACTGAATGAGGCTATTTTCATGTACTGAAGTGCAGCCCTCAGATATCAAAACACAACCTTCCAGTCTCCAAGCTCAGAGACTAAGCCACTAGGAGAGCTGCCTGCCACATGTCTATGGAAACATCTCCAAGCACAGACAGTGCTGGCTCTTTGGCTATAAACAGAGATGGGCACTGAACCCTAGAGTCAGATATGACTGGCTTTCGAGCAAGGGCGACCCCAATTACATTTATAAACTGATGGGGTCTGAACTCTCTGCGACAAACCAGGAAAGGGACCTTGGTGTCTTTAGTGTATGGGACCAAAGACAATGAAACAGCCGAAGGGTTGGCTTAACACAGGTTTATTGCATGATGATCCGGAGGAACATGAGGTAATGGCGGTGGTACATCTCATTATATACAGTAGGACTATACATTTGAATCTTGTAGCACGGTAGCTCATTGGCTGCTACCGGCGTGGCCTCGCCCAGGCACGCCTCACTCTTGCAGTTGTTTTCTCTTCCTGCTTAATGTGGGGACGTTTCCCGCGGCTGTCCGTGATTGAGCAATGTGAACCATGTGAGACTGAACGCTCGCAGCTGCCCTCTATGGGTTGCTTGCTCGCGTTCCTTTGCAGCTGAGATACATTGTAATTGGAGTGGATACATTCTTGTCTTTACAGTAACATTGACATGCATACATAACACCCCTCCCCCCTAGGATGGGACGAAGTCCCGCAACCAATGTGGCTTGCCGCACGCGCGCTTGGGGCGTGCTGGCGCCTGACCTAGTGCAGGGGAGCCTGTGATCCCTGGTTCCGTGGGGGCTTGTCCTGCAACGGAAAATGGGGATTCGTTAATGGCTCTGTGGGGTGTCTGTGCCCGCTTTGCGCTGGGGGACGGGAATGGAATGAACAGCTGGGAGGTGAACCCCTGCCTGTTGCCTGCGGACCCCGGGGACCCTCCCATTGTGAACCTCAGAACCGACGAGGATGCCCTTGTGGTTCTGCTACCTTCTGCTATCCGTTCGGGGGACCTTGAGACTGTGGTGGGCGGATTCGCCGTCGCCTCCTGTCTTGGGGGTGTCGGTCTCCGGGGAGCTGGCACTATGTTACACTCTAATTCACAGGGGCTAGCGGGGCTGGAAGTACCAGGGGCTGAACTGAAACCCCTCTTTTCGCTAGGACGGGTGGGGGACCACTCCGCTAACTCCCCCTGGTACTGCAAATCAAAGTCTAAGTCTCTTGGGGGATTTGTATTTGGGGGAAACTTCCTCGAGATATGTATGAGATCGGGGCTCTTTCCTTCTGCCGAAAAATCCCGCAGAATATCTATGAGGACAGATTCCGATTCCCTTTCCTCCCCCCTTGGTGGGGACCCATGGCCCCCTTTTCCTCCCCCTTGGGCTAAACGGGTGGGGGAGTACCCTAACGCTGAATCATGGTTACTTCCGTTATCGTCCGGTTCTTGGGGAACCCTGCGCCTGAGCTGATCCGCGTGCCGCCTCCACAGGAGGCCTGTGTTGGTTTCCACGCGGTACGACACGGGGCCGGTTTGTTCTATTACAACGGCCGGCACCCAGGCTGGCCCTGCGCTGGCGTAGTTTCTGCAATGCACGGGGGTGCCTACGCTGAAACTCTTAGTGGGTTCCATCCCTACGTTCTGCCCTTTGTCTTCTACCCTTGTGGGGTCTAGTCTGGTGATTACAGTGGCCAGCTTCCTGCGCATTAACAGCTCCGCGGGGGAGTACCCTGATGCCAATGGGGTGACCCTGTGCCCTAGCAGGAATTGGCACACATGCGCCGCAGCGCGTACTTTGTGGTGCACACGAGGCGCTCTACTTGGCCGTTGGTGGCCGGGTGGAACGGGGCGGAGGTGACGTGCCGAATGGCGTTGAGATCCATGAATGCCCTGAACTCGGTGGACGTGAAGCAACTAGCGTTATCGCTAACGAGGGTATCGGGTAAACCGAACGTGGAAAAGACCCTCCGTAATTGCTTAATTGTTGTGGCCGAGGAGGTGCTCGAGACTGGGATGACCTCCAACCACTTGGAGTACGCATCCACTACAAGGAGGAAAAGCGCTCCCCTGAACGGGCCAGCAAAATCTACGTGTATCCGGGACCAGGGCCCCCTTGCTGCGTCCCACTCCCTATGTGGCAAGCGAGCCTCTTCTGGCCTTGAGCTTTGGCACGCTTCGCAAGTGCCGACCATGTGCTCGATGTCGGCGTCTAGCTGGGGCCACCAAAAGTAACTTCGGGCTAGCGCTTTGGAGCGGACGATCCCCGGGTGGCTGACGTGCAGCAGTTTAAGCACCCTCGGCCGGAGGGACGTGGGGATCACTACCCGCTGCCCCCACAAAAGGCAACCCCTCTGTAGGGACAACTCTACTCTTTTCTTGAAAAATGT
This sequence comes from Bradypodion ventrale, assembly GCA_035047345.1. Taxonomy (NCBI): domain Eukaryota; kingdom Metazoa; phylum Chordata; class Lepidosauria; order Squamata; family Chamaeleonidae; genus Bradypodion; species Bradypodion ventrale. Next base: position 230,948,325 of record JAWDJE010000002.1, on the reverse strand, counting down.
GTCGAATTCCGCCGCTGGGGACGACACGGGCCACCCTTTCTGCACCCAGGAGCTAACTGTTGCTAACGTTTTGTCCTTGCCGGTCGCTTTGGCGATGTCGGCCGGTACTACCGGGGGCGAATCTAGGACCTCTATCATCAAGACCTGGTGGTCCCTCTCTTCCTCGCCCACGTGGCTGCAATTCTGGGGAAGGGGGGACCTCGACAGGGCGTCCGCGTGGCTGATCTCCTTCCCTGGCCGGTACACCAACGCGTGCTGATACGCGTTGAGAAAGATGGCCCACCTGAGCATTCTCGGGGACAGGATTTGTGGCGTGGGCTTATCTGCGGTGAAAATGCCTAGCAAGGGCTTATGGTCGGTCACTATGGTGAAGGGGCGGCTATACACAAAATCATGAAATTTTTTGGTCCCCGCAATTATCGCTAGCGCTTCCCTGTCTGTCTGGGGACAGGGACCTGGAGTAGAACGCTATCGGGGCCTCCCTCCCGTTTTCTAGCACATGGCATAACACCGCCCCCACCCCCACTGGGGATGCATCGCAAATCAGGACCACCGGGCGTTTGGGATTGAAGTGGGTTAGAATGGCATCGGATGCCAGGAGTCGTTTTAGGTCGTTAAATGCCCTCTCATGGTCGTCGCCCCACTTCCACGCCTCGTCCTTCTTTAACAACTTGTGTAGCGGTTCCACCACGGCCGCCTTCCGAGGAAGGAAGGAGTGGTAGAAGTTCAGCAGTCCAAGGAACGACTGCAGCTCGGGCTTGGAGGTGGGGCGAGGGGCCTTCTTGATGGCGGCCACCTTGGATTGGGACGGCCTTATTCCCTCAGGAGTCACCCGGAACCCTAGGAACTCAACCTCGGTCGCGAAGAAGACGCATTTGTCTTTCCGCAACCTCAACCCCGCCTTTTCGAATATTGTCAGGACCTTTCCCAACCTTTTCGCCAATTCAGCCCGGCTCCCCCCCCCGTTATCAATACGTCATCAAAGTAGGGTAACACCCCCTCTAATCCCTTTAGGAGGCGTTCCACGAGTGACTGGAAAATTCCGGGCGCCGAATTCACGCCGAACTGAAGGCGCGTCACCTGGAACGCCCCTTTGTGGGTGACTATGGTCTGTGCCGCAGCTGAGGCCGGGGTCACCGGGAGCTGCTGGTAGGCTTGTGCTAGGTCGAGCTTAGCGAAACACCTCCCCCCGTGTAACCTGGCCAGCAAGTGGCTGACTACCGGCACCGGATACGCATTAGGGCGAATCGCCTTATTGATGGTGCACTTGTAATCAGCGCATATGCGGACCTCCCCGTTGGCCTTTAGTGCTGTTACAATTGGAGTTTCCCACTCCGCAGAATCGACAGGCACAAGAATCCCTTGACCCACCAATTTGTCCAGTTCCGCCTCTATTTTGTCCTTTAGTGCGAAAGGCACTCTGCGCGGCTTTAGTCTGATTGGTCGTATTTCCGGGTCCAGGTCGAAAGTCACTGGGGGGCCCTTGAACTTCCCAAGTCCCTTTTTGAAAACCTCGGGGTGCGCGTCGCACACGCCCTGTATTGGATCAGTCCCGGCGGCGTGTACTCCAACGGTGTGCACCCCCCCAATGAATAAACCCAGGGGCTGGAACCATTGACTCCCGAGGAGGCTGCAATTACCTCCCTTGAGGACAACTAGGGGGAGCGTTGCGGCATGTTTTTTGAATTGGACCTGGAACTTCCCAACCCCCAACACTGGAATGCGGTTCCCCTGCACGTCCTTCAGCGTGGACCTCAACGCTTTGAGCTTGGGCCGCACGTGGGGGGCGATTTTCAGGAACTCTCCCTGGGACATGATAGAGTAAGAAGAACCCGAGTCCACCTCCATCCTAACAGGGGCCCCTTGAATTACTACCTCGACGAAGTATTGGGGGTGTCCCGCAGACACGCTGAACACCGGGGCATCGTCCTCGCTGTCATCGGAGATGCGCCCTACGCCGTCCTGCTTCCTCGTGGTCCGGGTGCCGTCCTTGGGCCTCGTGGTGCGGTTCTGCCTCGCCGAGTGGTCTGGCGAACTCCTCCTGGTCTCGCGCCGTTTTCTGCAGACCTTGGCGATGTGCCCGCGCCGGCTGCAGTTGTGGCACTCGGCCTTCCTGAACGGGCATTTGGTGCGGGCGTGGGCGGCGCCGCAGCCGTCGCAACGCCAGCCTTCCTTCTGGACCTTCCGGATGTCCTCGTCATCTCCGCTCTCCGCGGACGAGTTTGAAGCTCGCCGGGCTGCGCGCACCGAGTTTTCTGCCCTGGCCGTCTTCGGCCGCCAGTCCTGGAGCTCTTGCACCCCGGCCATCGTGGCTTCCGCGGCCTGTGCCGCGTCTAGGACCTCTTGTCGTGTGGGGGGAGGCTCTTGTTTCATCAGCGCGCGCTGAGTCTCGGTGTCCCTCAGGCCGCACAGCAGGCAGTCCCTGAGGGTGACTTCTGGGTTCTCCCACTTACATGGGCCAGCGGCCAGTCGCAGGGCCGCTGCGAAATCGGCGACCGACTCCCCGGGCGCTTGGACTCGCCTCCAAAACGCGCTCCGAGCGGGGAACATCGCTATCGCGGGCCGGAGGTGGTTGCGCAGCATCGTCAGGAGCTCCTTAGCTTTGAAGTCGCTCACTCTTCTCGGTGCGATCAGGTCCACCAAGGTCCTCTTGGTCTCGTGCCCGAGCATCCTGACGAAAATGGCCCTCTTTTTGGCCTCGTCCGTAACTTCGAGCTCCACCAGCGCCCCATTGAAGTCTATCTCGAACAACTCTAAGTCTCCCGGCTTCTTGATCTCGTAGCTGGCGCATGTCTTGGTCCCGTGGGCTGCCATATCCCACCTTCGTCGCCAGTTTAGTGTATGGGACCAAAGACAATGAAACAGCCGAAGGGTTGGCTTAACACAGGTTTATTGCATGATGATCCGGAGGAACATGAGGTAATGGCGGTGGTACATCTCATTATATACAGTAGGACTATACATTTGAATCTTGTAGCACGGTAGCTCATTGGCTGCTACCGGCGTGGCCTTGCCCAGGCACGCCTCACTCTTGCAATTGTTTTCTCTTCCTGCTTAATGCGGGGACGTTTCCCGCGGCTGTCTGTGATTGAGCAATGTGAACCATGTGAGACTGAACGCTCGCAGCTGCCCTCTATGGGTTGCTTGCTCGCGTTCCTTTGCAGCTGAGATACATTGTAATTGGAGTGGATACATTCTTGTCTTTACAGTAACATTGACATGCATACATAACACCGTCCTGGTGGACAACTCAATGAAGGTGTTGACCCAGTGTGCCTCAGCAGTGAATAAAGCTAACTCAATGCTAGGGATCATTAGGAAGGGTATAGAAAATAAGTCAACAAGTGTCATTTTGCCTCTTTATAAATCTATGGTGAGGCCCCATCTGGAATACTGTGTACAGTTCTGGTCGCCATACCTCCAGAAGGATATTATGGAGCTGGAAAAAGTGCAGAGGAGGGCAACCAGAATGATTAGGGGACTGGAGCACCTTCCTTATTATCTGAGGCTGCAACAGTTGGGCCTGTTCACTCTTGAACGATGACGTCTAAGAGGTGACCTAATTGAAGTTTATAAAATCATGCACGGTGTGGACAAAGTAGATAAGGAAAAACTGTTTTCCCTATCGCATAACACTAGAACTAGGGGGCACTCCATGAAACTTTTGGGTGCTAGTTCTCAAACAAATAAGAGAAAGTACTTTTTCACCCATAGGATCACTGGTCTATGGAACTCCCTGCCAGAAGAAGTGGTGACAGCTGTCAGTCTTGACAGCTTTAAGAAAGGATTAGACAAGTTCATGGAGGACAAGGGTATCAATGGCTATAATTATGGATACCTAAGAACAACCTCCGGGGTGGAGAGATAGGCAGGATATCTCTCAATGCCATTTCCAGGGAATCCTAAGCAGGTGAAGGCATCTGCTTGGGAATAATACCCTGAAGCAAATGGTGAGCCACTGCGTGAGACAGTATGCTGGACTAGATGGGCTGTGGCCTGTTCCAGAAAGGCTGTTCTTATGTACCTTATTTGTGTTAGTTTCACATGAGCAGCCTAGCCCTCTGCATCAGCTGCATTTAGCGATGTAAACTCTATCTGTTTTCTTTCTCTCATATTGTTTCTGGCCTCATTCCCTGTTGAGCAGTCCCAATTCACCTCAGCTAGCCATCTGGTAGTCTAATGCAGTCTTTCATCCTGAGGCCTTTAAATGAACTTTCTGTTGTTGTTGTTGTTGTTGTTGTTGTTGTTGTTGTTGTTGTTGTTGTTGTTGTTGTTGTTGTTGTTGTTGTTGTTGTTGTTGTTGTTGTTGTTGTTGTTGTTGTTGTTGTTGTTGTTGTTGTTGTTGTTGTTGTTGTTGTTGTTGTTGTTGTTGTTGTTGTTGTTGTTGTTGTTGTTGTTATACACCAGACATGAAACTGCCAAAAATGAAACCACCTTTCGTGAGTCCATTCTGCAGTTCCTTTTACCTCAGAAAGATTAGGTGGCCTTTGCTTGATGTACGCCCAATTGTGGTCCAATTTTTTTTGAGGAGGCTCTTTCTGTGCAGGTGGCAAAGCTAGAAACACCCTTTGAATAACCCACTTACCTTGAAAACCCTGTTAGGCATCCTTTCAGCTTCAGTCTAATTGTGTCATTAGCAGAGCTGTTTATGCTTGTCCTTTGTTCTTGCCAGCTATTTGATTGGGTGCTTTTTTGACCTGGGAAACTTATCTTTCAGCACTATCTCTTGTTTCATTTTGTGCTGTCTCATCATAAGGATTTTTTTTGGTAAAGAAAGTTTTGTTAAAGAAAGGGTTTACTATTGCCACCTTCTGCACATTACTAACAAAGGTGAGCTTGAGTGTCACTGCCGTTGCCTCTTTTGCCAGTGTCACCTTCAGCTACCGCTGTTACCCAGTAGCTGCTGCCACCATCATCATTAATCCCTTTTGCTGATGCGGCCATTGTTTGCCATGTGATTAAATACAGTTTCTGCCTCACAGTGTGGATATGATGATAAAATATTGGGCAGGATAGCCAAGGATTCTGCTTTCAGGTCAAAGCAGCAGTTGTAGTGAAGGTCCTTCCAATTGCACTCAGGTAGGACAACAAACTTAGGAGCCAAAGAATCTTCCATTCTTCATATCACCTAGTAAGGTCGCATTGCTCGAAAGCCAGTTGTATCTGACTCTGTAGACATGCGACAGGCATGCCTCAACACCGGTGTGCACAGAACGCTATTTACCTTCCCTCTGAAATGGTCCCTATTTATCTACTTGCAATTTCTTGCTTTTGAACTTCTAGGTTGGCAGGAACCAGAGCTGGGACATAGCTCACTCTGTCATGCAGTACCCAGAAATCGAACTCTGGGGGGCGGTGGCTAAGATGGCCGATGAGTAACATCTTGATCTGGGCGCTCGCGCTTACCAAAGTGGTAATTAGTGTGAACGAGTAAAGTGGGGAACTTTTAAAGTGGAATTTTTTGTCGATAAGACTCCTGCTTGCCTTTTTGGAAAGTTTTGAAGTCGGGCGGTCGAAGTTTGGGAGGTTTTCTCGGTAGGTGATGCTTGCGACGGAAGCCGCGGCTTTCCCTGCCGAGGAGCCGAGAACGGGACCAGCGAGACGGTGGAGATTCAAGGCGGCAGTAAAATTGGCAAGAAAACAATTTTACGTAAGTTCATGAAAGTCTACTTGGAAAAGTTAAAGCTAACCGGGGATTTTGTTTAAAAGAGCTCGGACTTGGAAGTGGGAGTGGAAACGGATAAAATTGGGCTGTCGACCCGTTAATGGCGGCGGCCCTGGAAATCAAAAGTGTCTGAGTTTTAGTTTATGGCCTCCCTGCGTTCCAGGAGAACTGTGGCGTGTTTTGGCGATAGGAAAGCGGTTAAAGAAGTTTTTGTCTGGGCTCCAGTTTTGAGGGTTTCAGTGTGTCCCGAGCCTGAGGTGTGAGGGGAAAGTCTGCCGACACACAGAGGAAGAAAGGGGGTTTCCTCCTGAAGTTAACGTACCCGCTGGAAAAGGGCGCTTTGATTCGTTCGCCTTAAGAGAAGGATTAATTTGCTTTTTATTCCCTCACCGTGTGGATTATAAATAACATTCTTTTTTTCTTTGGATATATTGCTCCTCCTGTTTTTATTTTCACCTTGCTTGGATTTTGGGTTGTTTTTTTCTTCTCACCCCCCTCCCTTGTGGCTTTGACTCAAATGAAAAAATCTGGGTGACCGTTTCCTTGGAGCTTTCACTCTTGTGGTTTGGAGGGTGAATACTTGGACTGCCTGCCTTGGGGAAACGGGCCGGATGTGGATTATTCTTTTTTTCTTTTTGTTTGGAGCACACTCCGGTTCCTGTTTTTTTTGTGGATTACAGTAATTAATTTTTCGCTGGATTTCTTCCCCCTTAAAAGCTTCGTCTGATTTGCCTGGATAAGTGGCACTAGTGGTTGCAGTGGTACAAGCTTGTTTGGACTGACTACGATTTTGCAACGTTCTGCAATGCTGGACTCTTTGATTGGGTGTCATCATGGATAAAGGTACGAGAGGGAAAGCAAAAGAGGAAGAACCAGTTGTGAAGTCTAAGAGGAAAGAAAAAGCACCAATGGAAGAGGTCCCTCAGTCTTCATCACCGCCACCTGAGCCTTATGATCAAACCCAAATTATGGTGGAAATTGGTAAACTGTTCCAGAAATTTGAGAAGAATGAGGAATCAAGGGTGAAAGATAGAAATCAAATGATGAAAAAACAAGATAAGGTGGTATCATCTGTTGCAGATTTCTCAAAAAAAGTGGACTTAAGTTTGCAAAAAATAGAAGGAAATGTGAAATTGGTTCAAAATGAGGTAAATGTCATAAAAAAGGAAATAAAAGGGACTCAGGAGATGGTGCGAGCTGAAATTGGAAGAGCATGAGAAAAGGATTGATGCTGTGGAAGATATGATGAGAAAGCAGAATATTGTGATCCGTCAGGTGGTTGAACGGACACTGGACCAGCTAAGAGAAAGAGTGGTTCAGTGGTTAAATGGTTTGAATATGGGAAAGGAATTTGTACAGGAAGATATTGTAAGTGCATTCAGGGTAGGCCCAAGAAGAGGGAAAGTGGTTCAAAGAAATGTCTTGGTAAAATTTGCAAACTGGGGTGATAAGCTTAGATTAATGGCTTTTTTGAAACAAGCTGGACCTGATGCCCTGAAATTTGATGGTTCTGACGTAGAAGTATATAATGATATCTCATTGAAACAAAGAAGTATATAATGATATCTCATTGAAACAAAGAACATGGAGATATAAGATGAGACCTGTAACCAAATTGTTGATGAGTAAAAATATAAGGTATAACTGGAGATTTCCTCAGCAGTTGTGCTTTTTTTTATGAGAAAAGAATGCAAGTAATTGATGAAGGGACCGATCCATTGGAGTATTTGAGTTTGTTGGAGTTGGTAAAAACAGGTTCAGAAGAGTGGATAAATTTTAAGAAAGAATTGTTGGAATCGGGTGCTCTGGGGAGGGAGTATGAGAGGGCAGAGGCTGGTGGCGCCACAGGCGGAACACCGCAGGGAAAGGAAGAGGAGGAGCTGTCATTGATCATGGTGGAGGAGGAGGCAAGTAAGGAGTAATGAGAAATATATCAATAAAAAACATATTATTTAAGCAATATAGAAGGGTGAGTAGCGCGTAGCACTGGTTGATAGGCACATCTTGCATGTCCCCCCTCTCCCCTCTTTGGTTGTCGAAGGCGTCCTTTTTTTTTTTTGAAGAAAGTGGGGAGAGCGATAGTGTGTGTTTTGTGTAGATCTGTGTGTTTTTGGGGGAAGGGGTTGGTGATGGCATGCCCAACGGAGAGTTTAGAAGTTAGAAAGGAAATAGATTATGGGAAATATTAAAATATTAACCTGGAATGTGAAGGGTACAGGTTCTGTTCTTAAGAGGCGGAGGTTGGAATTGGCGTTGAAGAAAGATAGATCCGATATAGTGTTCTTACAGGAAACGCACCAGAAGTTAAAAGACATGAACAAACTCTTTTTGGGATGGATTCAAAACTATGAGAAGGCGTTTGGTACTTCAAAAGCGAGAGGAGTGGCAATTATGATTTCTAAAAAATTAGGATTTGAAATTACAAAAAGTGTTGCTGATCAAGAGGGCAGATATTTGATTGTAAGAGGAAAAATAGAAGATGAGGAAATTATGTTGGTAAACATATATGCTCCAAATGATCATCAAGCAGATTTCTTAGAAAAGGTTCGTAAAGTAGTGGAGCTAGAAAATGTTGCAAAAACTATTGTGGCTGGAGATTTTAATTTGATAAGGTCAGATTTAGACTGTACAAACTTAGCAAGATGTGGAATTGGCTTAAAAGGGAAGGTTTTAGATAAATGGATGGTTGTGTTGGGTTTGAAGGACTCTTGGAGAGAAATCAAGGGCTCGGAAAGGGCATATTCTTTTTTTTCACACGCCCATGGGACCTACTCGAGAATAGATTACGTTTTTCTTACAGAAAATTTGATTAAAAATATTGAGGGAATGGAAATTGGGATCTTTAAGGAATCAGACCATGCCAAAGTACTTTTGGAACTGAAACTGCAAAAAGATATTAGAAGAGGAAGAAGTTGGAGGTATGATCCTACCCTATTTAAAGACCAAAAAAGTAAAGAGCAAATCATGGAAAGATGGAAAGAAAGTTGGCAGTGGAACGATAATAATGAAGTTAATTTTAATGTTGTTTGGGATACCATGAAGTCGGTTTTCAGAGGGGAAAGTATAAAGTTGGCGAGTATTAAATATAAAAGATATAAGGTAGATCAGATAGAAAAAGAAAAAGAAATAAAGCAGTTACAGGATGACCATTCAAAAAGTAAAGATAAAAAAACTTTTGCTAAATTGCAAAGACTTAAGGCAGAGTTAATGGGTAAGGATATTGACAAAGTTAAAAGAGACTTGATTTATTTAAATAGAGAATATTTTGAATTTAGTAATAAAAACTCAAGATTACTAGCAAGAGCAGCTAAGGCTAAAAGGGAAAAAAGAGAAATCGGGGTGTTGGTTAATAAACAAGGGTTAAGGTGTAATAAGAATAAGGATAAATGTAAAATTGTGAAGGAATTTTATCAAGCATTATATGCCAAAAAGGAGGTAGACGTGGAGAAGCTTAAAGGGATCTTGGAAAGACAGTTAGGGAATGGAATAAAACAGGAACATCGAGAAAAAATGGAGGAAAGGGTTACTGATAAAGAGGTAAAGGAGGTAATTAGTGGGTTGAAGATGGGGAAAGCTCCGGGCAATGATGGATTATCTACAGAATTTTACAAAGAATTTAAAGATGTTGTGGTCCCAAGTTAGTGAAGCTATACAATTATATTTTAGATGGAGGACAAATCCCGACTTCATGGTATAGTACCATAATCGTTCTGCTGCCAAAACCGGGAAAGAATATGGAAAAGGTGGAATCATACAGACCAATTTCTCTTATAAATCAGGATGCCAAGATCTTCACAGCAATACTGGCTAATCGTTTAAACAGTTTTATGGGGGAATATATAAATGTTGATCAAGTTGGTTTTTTAAAAGGTAGGCATATGGCTGACTTGACTAGAAGAGTATTAGATTTAATTGACAATGTTAATCAAACGAAGGAAAAGGTGGGTTTATTATCATTAGACATTTTTAAGGCATTTGATTCACTACAATGGTCTTCAATTAAGGAAATAGTTAGAAATTATGGATTTGGGGATAGATTCAGAAGGGCAATTGATCTATTATACCAAAAAGGGAGCGCTAGGATCAGAGTAAACGAGGAGGTTACAGATGAGGTAAAACTTGAGGCAGGTACCAGACAGGGCTGTCCACTATCTCCTATCCTGTTTATTATGGCAATGGAAATATTAGCTAAAAGTATAAGGGATGATCCAAACATAGAAGGGATTTTGGGTAATAAAGTGAGCATGTATGCAGACGATACGCTGTTAATGGTGAAACATCCAGAGGTGGTAATGGATAGGATTAAAGATCAACTACAGGAATTTGAGGCTATAACTGGATTGACGATAAATTGGGATAAATCAGAATTGATGCTGTGTAATATGGGGGTAAAGGAGATGGGAAAGATAGTGGGGACATTTAATATACACATTAAAGAAAAGTTGAAATATTTGGGGATAACTATTTCAAACAAATTGGAAGAACTTAAAAGATTGAATTATGACAGTTTGAAAGTAGAATTTAAGAACAAATTAGAAGAGTTTCAAAAGCTGAAATTGTCATGGTTTGGGAGGATTGCAATTTGCAAAATGATATTGCTGCCAAAGATTAACTTTTTATTTGACGCACTTGCGATCCATTTGAAGGAGAAGGAAATCAATGAGTTTCAAAAGATGTTCAATAATTTTTGTAATGGAGGCAAAAAATCTAGACTTCCAAAGAAGCTCTGGTACTTATCTCAGAAAGAAGGGGGTTTGGGTATGCCAAATTTGTTAGCATACTATCGAGCATTCCAAATTAAGAATGTTGTGAAGATCTTGGCAAGAGAAAAGGTAATTTGGGAGGAATTGGAGATGAAAGAATACAGGAATATTGGTAAAATGATATTTTTGGGAATAAAGGATAAATTGATAAAGACAAGTAATACTATGATGAGAGGGCTTCATGGAGGTGTGGAAAAGAGTAAAGAAGGATATGTCCCAAATCTCTCTCCAATTTTGGCTGATATGGTGTGTTTTCCGATAAAAATAGATAAGGAAAAAAAGGAAATATTGGATAAAAATGAATTGTCTCTATTGAAGGATTGGTTAAAAGTTTGTGATGATGAAACCAAGAGGAAAAAAATATTTGAAAAGTTAAAATTGGACTGGTTTCAGAAATTGAAGGTTGAGAATTGGAATAAAAAATATAGAAGAGAAGTAGGGATGGATAGAACAAAGACTGAATTTGAAGAATTGGTATTAAAGATCAGAAAAGGGGAAAAGAACATTAAGGGTCTAGTAAGCAAACTTTACATTATACTGAATAAGGGTAAAGATCCACAGGAAGATTTGAAACGGAAGTGGGAACAAAATTTGAATATAAAAATAGGAGATGTTGAATGGAGGAATAAATGGAAAAAGAGGATAATGAGAACAATGTCAGTAAGAATTAAGGAACATAATTTTAAAATGTTGTGGCAATGGTACTTGACACCAATGAGGCTTCACCAGATGGACAATAAAAGGGATAATTTATGTTGGAGATGCAAAGAAACAGTTGGATCTTATGAACATATGTGGTGGAGTTGCAAAAAAATAAATGAATTTTGGAGAAGAATAGAAGGAGAGATTGGGGAAATAATGGGCAAAAGAATTAAGTTGGTGTCAGGTACCATTCTATTAACAAATGTGGAAGGTATGGGTTTAAATAAGGAGGAAAAAGAATTATTGGAAATTATGTTAACTACAGGTAGACAATGTATTGCCAGAAATTGGAAAAATGATGTATTTATACAGACTGGAGAGTGGTATAAGGAAATGTGGAGTTTAGCATTGAATGACAAACTGACATGGGAGATAAAAGTAAAAAGGGATAAATTAAAAGAAAATAGGTTCTGGAGTATTTGGAAGCCGTTTGTGGATCATTCTCTTATGGCAAGAGACAGTTTTGGTCCTGTACCATCTCAAAGTGGTTTTTGGAGATGATATAGATACTAAACTCTCCGGGCAGTGTAAATATTCACTGGGTGTTGTGTAATTTGTAAAGAAAAAGAAAAAAAAAACAGTTGTAGCACTGAATTTTTTTATGATTGTTATGGTTATAGTAATAACCTATAATGAGGGTATTTGATATTGTGGTTTTTATTGTAAATAACTAGTTTAATTACTATCAAGTGCTATTTTCTATGAGTTTGAAGTAATATTGTATTGTATTGTTATTGTCTTTTTCTTTTTTGTATGTTTGTTAGTTGTATTTTTTTGTCTTTTTGAAATAAATAAAAATATTTTTTTAAAAAAGAAATCGAACTCTGACTTTCCAGTCAGTGAGTTCTGCATCTTAACCACATGAGCCACCACAGTCCCATCACCTAATAAGCCTTTTCGAAAACATGGAGACCTTTGTAAAACTGCTGAAAGAGAACAAGTATCTGCAATGAAAGAATGAAATACAGTAAAACCCTAACTTACAAATGCCTTGAGTTACATAAAATTCGACTTACATAATGATTTGGTGCTAAAACCATGTCCTGATTTACACAATTTCCTATGGGTTTGCTTCGAGTTACATAAAGATTTTTTCCTATGAGTTTGTTTCCAGTTATGTAAAAATTCATTTCTCTATGATTTACATAAAATTTTCATTTTTCCTATGGGTTTGCTTCGAGTTATGTAAAAATAATAATTTTTCCTATGGGTTTGCTTCGAGTTACATAAAAAACCTATTTAAGCAGAAGCCTACAGAATGGACTTTTTTTTGTAAGTAGGGGTTTTACTGTAGAAGAAAACCTGATGGGGTCACTTGAAACTACAGCCTGCAATTCCATAGTCCTCTTATCTCTACTCAGAGTTGAGAAAGTTTACTTTCTTTTTTGAACCACAGATCCCATAACACCGCAGGTAGGACTGAAGGATTCTAGAAGTCATAGTCCAAAAGAAGTAATTTTTCCAAGCTTTGTGTCAGGCCTAAACTCTTTTGATTTTTAGCAATCCTCTCACAGCCATCCATTACTTTCTTGTCAGCAGAGCAGTTTCTTTACGCACTTTGTATTCCTTCCTTCTGTTTATTATTAGATATATCTTAACCCTGGATATTCTGAAGTGAGTTCTCAGGTTTTTTAACATCATTTAACAATCCTTTCAGACATCAACAGATTGTCTTTTTGGTATCGGAGAAGGAGACCGAAAGAACAACATGACACACTGGAAATGTTTATGAAAGCAGTCAGTCAGATCTGGTCTAGCAGGATGTTTTTTTAAATGAGAATCAATGGCAAAAACAAGGTGGTAGACCGACACAAGATGTGGGGTGGGTGTGCAGACATATTTTGAAGTGCTCCTTGACATAATGAATACCTTGCAATGAGAAACTGACTGAGCAAGGACTGGGACCGGCTGGAACCTTTCTCCGGTGTCTTCAAATGTTGCACCTATGGGTAATTATTTATATATAAGGCAGAATTCAAAAATAGCATCCCATATGTGCAATCTAAAGGAAGATCACTTTTTTCATTCCTCCATATGCATAGACTCAGCCATGAGAGTGAAAAGTGATGCAGAAGAATTTAGACCAAACATCCTACATCCATTTTAAGAATCATTATTATGGATGCTTGAAGACTTCAAATTACATCTGACTCTCAGTGGGCTCATAGCTGTTTTTCCTGGACTGGCTGTGCCTGTGGACCAGTTGAAAACTGCACTTCAGATCACTCACATTGGTTGATGGCTGTGGATACAGCCTCAAAAGAATATGTGCATTTTAAAAGTCCATACAAAAAGAATTCAAACATATAAAATGATTTTATCAACAGCAATAATATTTATTTAGTCATTTTTTATTTATTTTTATTTATTTTATTTATTGTTTAATTTTTATACTGCCCACTCAGCCAAAGCCGACTCCGGGCAGTTCACAACAGTGGGTAAAAACAGATAAAAACAAATAAAACAGATAAAAACCAGCAATAAGAACCCACCCCTAAAAAGAGAGGGGTGCAGGAACTGAAGAAACCGTGGGGCAGGCATCCTCCCCTATATTAACCACCCAATGGAAGCCACCCCTCCACCTGCACCCCAAACTTGGCCCGCCATCCAGGTTTTTAGTTCTTTTCTAAAGGGCAACAACTCCGTCTGGAGACGCAGTTCCACAGGCAGGAGGTTCCAAAGGGCAGGTGCGGACACAGAGAAGGCTCTCCTCCTTGTGCCAGAGAGGCGAGCCCCCCTGGCCGATGGCACTATTAGAGAGCCCCTCTGGTCCGCTCTGGTTGGACGGACAGACGTCCTTAGGGCGATGCGGTCTCTAAGGTAACCTGGCCCACTACCATATAGGGCTTTAAAGGTCAAAACCAGTACCTTGAATTGCACCCGGAGGCAAACGGGTAACCAGTGCAGCTCCCGCAGCAGTGGTGAGACATGGGCATAACGTCCACACCCCATCACCACCCGGGCCACCACATTCTGGACCAGCTGCAGCCTCCGAATGGTCATCAAAGGCAGTTCCATGTAGAGCGCATTACAATAATCTAGTCTGGAGGTCACCAGAGCATGAGTGACCATGAGCAAAGAGTCCCGGTCCAGGAGCGTGCGCAACTGGCGAATCACCCGAAGTTGGGTGAAGGCCGTCCTGGCCACTGCTGCCACCTGTTCTTCTAGCAGCAGCCGTGAATCCAGGAGGACCCCCAAGTTGCGCACCGGGTCGGTCTGGGGCAAAATAGCCCCATCCAAAACCAAAGATGGTAGCTCCCGGGATAACGCAGGACCCCCCCATCCACAGCCATTAGGATTCAGCTGTAACCCATTTGCCCCCATCCAGACCCCAACCGCCTCCAGACAACTGGAAAGGACTTTGACTGCATCACTGGGGTCCCCACAGGCCGAGATGTACAACTGTGTATCATCTGCGTACTGATGGTACCGCACCCTGTGGGAATGGATGATCTCACCCAGCGGCTTCATGTAGATGTTAAATAGGAGAGGCGAGAGGACCGAGCCCTGAGGCACCCCATATTTTAGGGGCCTAGGACTAGACTTCTCGCTCTCCAACCACACCGACTGGGTCCGGCCCCTCAGAAATGAGGAAAACCAGGACCACACAGTGCCCTGGATCCCCAATCCTCGGAGCCGTTCCAGAAGGATACCATGGTCGACGGTATCGAAAGCCGCTGAGAGGTCAAGAAGAGCAAGGATGGACGGATGACCGTCATCCCGCTCTCGCCAGAGATCATCCATCAGCGCGACCAATGCAGTCTCAGTACCATATCCAGATCTGAATCCTGACTGGAAGGGGTCCAGATATTGCGCTTCATCCAGTACCCCCTACAACTGATGCGCCACTGCCTTTTCCAATACTTTCCCCAAAAAGGGGAGGTTGGAAACAGGTCTGTAGTTGGTTATGACTGCTGGATCAAGGGATGGCTTCTTCAGGAGGGGGCACACCAAAGCATGTTTCAACGGTGCAGGAAATATCCCCTCCCAAAAAGACGCATTAATTATAGCCCCAACCCAGCCACCTGTCACTGCTTTTACCAGCCAGGCGGGACAGGGATCCAATGGACAATTAGTGGTGCGGACCACCGCAAGGAGCCTGTCCACTTCATCTGGGGCAACAGGATCAAACTGATCCCAGATAACACAGCAAGACTGTGCACTGGCTCCCCCCTGACCCTCCCCATCCACGCCAAGATTAAAACCTGAGCGAATCCGACCGATTTTCTCCACCAGATGGTCAGCAAAGTCCTCAGCCGATCCCTGCTAACCAGGCACAGCCCCCCACCCCACTACCAAGGAGGGACCTGGTCACCCGAAACAGGGTGGCTGGGTGATTATCAGTGGAGGCAATAAGGGAGGTGAAGTATTGCCTCCTCACCACCCCCATCACCACTAGGTAGGCCCTAATAGCGGCTCTAGCTAGTGTCCAATCAGAATTGTTCCTGGTCTTCACCCAGCGGCGCTCAAGGTGTCTCTTTGCCCATTTGAGCTCCCGTAGTTCTTCCATGAACCACGGGGATGACCTAGCTCCACGGGCTCTGAGAGGCCATAGTGGAGCGATTACATCCAAGGCAGCTGTCGTCGACCCACATCACAGGTCAACAAGTGCCTCGGGTGAATTGTGTTGTTATTTAGTTAGTTAGTTAGTTAAAAAACAAATTTATATAGCCGCCCACTCACAATATCATGGTGACTCAGGGCAGCTAGCTTACAAATTAATACACAAGATAAGAAAAACAGCAGTGGAGGGGGGGGAAGCTGATGGGAGTTCAAGAGTTCGGGTAGGCAGTGACGTATCCCCTGGCCAGGTGTAAAGAGCCCAGAGGGGGTGGAGGCATCCTCAGCCACCCACACAGGTGGGGTGGCATTGTCGGCTACCCACACAGCCGGGGCTGTGTCTTCAGCCATCGGCTCTGCTGGGCAAACCTTATATCCCCCAGCCAGATGGAAAGCATCTGATGGGGTAGAGGTGTCCTCGGCCGCCCACGCAGCCGGGGCGGCATTGTCGGCCTCCTACATGACCGGGGCAGCGTTTTTGGTCGTTGTCTCTGCCGGGCAGCCCTTTTATCCCCCAGCCAAGTGGAAAGAGTCCATGGGGCAGAGGCGTCCTTGACCTCCCACAAAGCCAGGGCGGTGTTGTTAGCTGCCCACATGGCTGGGTCAGTGTCTTCAGCCTTCAGCTCTGCCAGTTGGCCCTTTTATCCCCCGGCCAGGTGGGAAGAGTCCAGGGGTTAGAGGCATCCTCGGACAGCCGCACAGCTGGGGCACCATTGTCTGCCACCCACATGGCTACGTCAGCATCTTTGGCCATTGGCTCCGCAAGGTGGCTGTTTTATCCTCTGGCCAGGTGGAAAGAGTCGGAGGGGGCAGAGGCATCCTTGGCCAGCCACACAGCCAGGGTGTTGTTGACTGCCACCCACATGGCTGGGGCTGCATCTTCAGCCATTGTCTGGGTGGCCCTTTTATCCCCCGGCCAGGTAGAAAGAGTCTGGGAGGTTGGAGGCATCCTCGGCCACCCACACAGCCAGGGCGGTGTTGTTGGCCACCCACATTTCTGGGGCAGCGTCTTCAGGCATTGGCTCCAACGTGCTGCCCTTTTATCCTCCAGCCAGGTGGAAAGAGTCCAAGGGGGTGGAGGCATCCTCGGCCATCCACACAGCCGGGGTGGAATTGTCAGCCACCCACATGGCCGGGGCAGTGTCTTCAGTCATCGGCTCTGCCAGGCAGCCCTTTTATCACTCGGTCAAATGGAAAGAGTCCGGGGACAGAGGCATCCTCGGCCGCCCACACAGCTGGGGTGGCATTGTCAGCTGCCCACACAGTGGGGGCAGCATCTTCAAGTATATATTAAAGTAATGTATGCCATTCTTCTTCTTTCATGTCCTGATCAACCCCTGGACTGCCAAAATGAAGCCACCTTCTTAGCTTTGTCATTGGCCAAACCAAAGGAATGTATGCCATATAGAGATGTAAAATTTCCGGGAATTTTGAAAGGAAGGAAAACACACAGAAAATTGGGGGAAATTGGGACAATACTATTTCTTTGTTATTTCTGCAAGTTACATTTAGATTTTTTATTTTTTATGTGTATAAACAGTGCAAGAAATACATATTTGGTAAAGATTAATATGTAATAAAATGATTTTTTCATATGTAAGAAACTAAAAAATACTTTTAACAGCAATGAATCATGTTTGGAGCATCATTCATGAAAAACTTCCACAAGTGAAAACATTTGGTTGTGCAGCACATGGTTTAAATTTGCTATTTCATGACATAATGAAGTTAAAGGCAATGGAAGATCTTCAGTCAGATACCAAGAAAATTATCAAATTTGTTAAGAAACATTAATTGTTCAACAAACATTCATTAACATTCAAAAGTAGAAAAGGGTCTCAGAAGAATTCTGCAAGAACACTGAAACTGCCATCTGTTACCAGATGGGGAGGAATAACGATAATGCTGAGAAGTCTCCTGGATGGAAAGGAAGCTGTACAAGCAACTTTTATTCAAGATGGTTTACTACTCAATAAACAAATAAGGAAGATTATTTTGGACAATGATGTACAGTAAAACCCCAGCATATGACTGCCCTGAGTTACGTTTGCCGTGGTTTACAATGGCAAATATTATTAAAATAATCCCCCTAGGTTATGACTGATTTTCAGTTTACAACTGAAAATCACGTGATTTTGAACTGTAAAATGGTTGCTGCCACCATTTTAGAGTTCAGAATGGTGACTGCCCCCTCCGCAGTGCAGCATTTACCGCTGTGGAGGTGCCATTGTCAGCAACTGCAGCGTTGTTTCTGCCACGGTTTCAGTACTGTCCACCACCCCTACTGTCACCAGGAGTCTGGGGACCATATCCACTCAGTTTCACCTTCATCAGAGCTCCCTGGGCAGCACTGCAGACAAAAATGTGTGCCTCCCACAGGTGCACACCTGGAGGAGGTGCACATTTTCTGCTGTAGCGCTGCCCTGGGAACTCGGAGGAAAGTGAGAACCAAGTAGATAAGGTCCCCAGACTCTCCCGGTGCCAGCAGAAGCAGAAACTGGACTCAATGCATGCCTCCCCCAGGTCAGAATGGAGCGGATAAGGTCTTCAAACGGCGTGGAAAAGGTAGTGAGGTCATGTCATTGTTTTTGTGGGGGTGAAGAACAATCACCTCTGGCATTTTCTGGTTGGTTGGCAGGATTTTTAATTTTATTTTTGGTCCAGTTGGGACTGTTTCCCTTTAGAGGGGTGGGGGGTGGGATGATCATGTCTGGCATTTTTTGGATTTTTTTGTGGTCTTTTGCATTTTTAAAAATTATTTTTGTTCCGGTCAGGACTTTTTAAAAATTTTCAATGCATTCCTATGGGAAAATGTGATTTGGGTTACAAGATTTTCACATTATTACAGAGATTGTTAGAACAGACCTCTGTCATAACCAGAGGTTTTACTGTATTCTGGGCTTGTGTAGAATCTACAGCTCCTCTTCTGAAACCCGTAACTGCTGCTAATACAAGAATAGAATCTGATAATGCACATTTGTCTCAGGTACCTGAAATGTTTTTTGGAATAACAAGGAAAATAACAGGACCTGAAGGACTGTTAGTAAAAACACCCAGACTAAAGAATGAGGAGTAGAGATTTTTGGAAATAATAAGGGAAAGAAAGAACTTTTGTTGCGGAGATATTCATTTTATTGCAAATCTAGTTGACCCATGTTTCCAAGGAAAACACTTATCAAATGATGAAGTCCCCAGGGCATTGGAATTCATAACAAATAATTCAGAAGAAATGGGACATGATCGGGGCAAAGTCATTGCAAATATAGCAGAATACAAGGCAAAGATGGGTTTTTGGAGCAAGCAGTTTTTGTGGGAAAATGTAGAGCACACTTCACCACTTGCTTGGTGGAAGGGGCTCTGCAAAAGTCAGATCCTTAGTGGTGTGGCCATAAAACTGTTGTCCATTCTCCTGATGTCAGTATCTTCTGAATGCATCTGGTCTGCCTATGGAAACACACACATTACGGCTAGAAATTGTTTGATGAATACAAGTGTCAATAAATTTGTGGCTACCCATTCCCACCTGCTTTTGGAGGAAAAGAAAAGTGGTGTGTGTTCAAAAGAATACAGTAGTGTTGTTACAACTGAAGCTGAAGAAAGTGCAAGTTTTGACTCATCTTATGAATGTGGAAGTAATTAAAATTGGAGACGTTTTTGGAAAGTAAATGTAAAAAACCCCTCATTACTTTGTAATCCTCTACTTACTCACTGAATTTTGTTAGTCTAAAATTTCCAATTATAATTATTCCATTCGTTCAGTTAAATGGATTATTGTATTTTTTGTTAATAAAAGAAAAAAAATACTTCATTAATGGTATATCTGAACCTCATTTTGTAACGTAAGCCATGGAATGATTTTGGGAACTACTATCTAAAATAAAATTCAAAGGAATAAAAAGGACGACATTTTTGTAAAAATCTATTATTTTTTAAAATGCATCTATTTCCCCCTGTACACTTAACATGCTTTACTTGAGCCATGTGGAATTGTATGCGCCCAGCCTGCTAAAGGCTTTTCTTTCAAAATAACTCACACCCATGAACTGTAGAAGAATTGATTGCATTTCCCCCCCAATTTTCCCATTTCCCCCCAGTCAATTTCCCCTTCTCAATTTTCCCGGGCAAAAAACCCAATTTGCCCGGGTTTCACTCCCACCTTTACAAAGCATGTAACCGTAGCCTCAGCCTCAGAAATGAAGAGTAAAAGAGCAGGTACCAACTCATGTGGAAGAGTATAGATCTATGCATATTATTATCAGTAGCCTCAGAACAGAAACTCCCAAAAGTCATAACTCATCTATGTATCATAATGGCTGAAATCTTGGGTTTTTTAAAATCCTAATATAGTGCAAGCCATGTAACTCTTGGAAACAAGCATGTCCAACTTTGTATGCAATCACTAATGCCTACACTGACTTTTTATGTGTGGAAATTCACCACCAAGATGGATACCCATGACATTATCCCACTTGAGTGTAAGTCATAGGCCAATAAATATATTTTAGGGTTTTGTTTTGTTTTGTTTTATGCAGACGTGTGATACAGTCATAGGGGTTTCCCTTCTTCTTTGCTTCACCAAAATGGTTTGACAGCTATTCAGTGGCAACCAAGGCTCTTGGCTCTGTTGCCAGCCACCTAGATTGGTCCTCAGTTGAACGGTTGCAATTTCACGATATGATACAATAGTATCTAAGTGGCTTTCTGGATCACATTTAGAGACCAGTCTGCAAACCATCTGGTAGGTACTGGGCTACATCCAATTCTAACCAACTGTAAGCCTACAGAAACCAAGGCACCTTACATACATGGTAACTAATATACTTTGTTCATTTTAAATGGTCTCTTCAAGTTTGGAATTAATATTGGATTTGGCCTAATAGCAACAGATGAAGGTGACTTTAAAAAACCCACCTTACATTTATTTAGGGGCATGTTGTAAGCAGGCTTTTTTTCCCTTCATGTCTAGACAACTGCCTGGATCAGAAATGAATCAATTTTGTACATTAACAACACTTTGATTTCAACAGCAACAGTGCACCCCTGGGGATTGTCCCCCTCTCCATGGATTAGCTCCCTTCATTTGCATTTGAGGAATGACAGACATATAAACTTGCTCCCCTATTTCATGCATAGCTTCTTTTCAGGCAGACATGCACATAACTCATTAATTCCTTCACTTTGGGTTCCATTCCAATAGTTTTCTCATTCTCTTTTGACCTGACATATCTCAATAGTGTACCATATGTTTTACACAATGTTGTGCTTCCGTTATTTCATTTCAGGGTATTCATTTCAGCCACAGGCCAGAGCATTTAAAAAAAAACATAATTACCAAGGGAAAAGCCACCTCACCAGCCAAACCAAATTAAAGACAGAATTCAAAAACAAAACCCCATCAGCACAAAACTAAAGGCATGAAATAACCACCTATCCAATAGCCTACTTGTAATCAACCATGTTTGCAGTGAAATATTTGTAATGGCTTCATATGGAACCTTAAAAGCTAACAGGTTTATTACAGCATAATAATATATTATGACTAGCAAGGGTTGCCTGGCGTTGCCGGGCTTTTCCCCCCGTGTGTTTTAATAAAAAATGAACCAATTTTATTTTTGCAATAGTTTTACATTGTGTTGGAAGGTTAAATTGTGTTAATTTTTTTAAAAAAATTGCTTAGTCTGTAATTTTAATTTTTTAAATGTTTATTTATGTAAAATTTGTTTGGCTTGGCTGTTATTAACTGTGATCTGCTTTTTTGGTTTTTTTTAGGATTAATAAAAGAAGAAAGTATGATATAATTTTTTCAAATTGTTTTATGTAAGCGAATAATGTTTTAGTTTTTTGAATTTTTTTAATTAGTTGTACCGTAGGTAATAAATTTAATAATGTAAAAGTAAATGTTTTTTACATTCAATGTTTTTAAAATGTGTTTAGATGTTTTGAGTTTAAATTTGAGTTATAACTCAGCACAGGATTTTTAAAAGTTTCTATTGTATTTTATTGACATATATTTGAGATTTGTGTGAAAGTGTGTTTAGTGTAATTTTTTTTACTTGTTTTTATTGGTGTGACCTTTTGTGTAAAATTGTGAATTTGTGTTTTGTTTGGGGCTGTTGTGTGTTTTTGAATTGTTTTTACTATTGTGGCCAGCAGGTGGTGCTGGTAGGGGTTATTGTATTTTGACTTTTTTTTCTCTCCTGGCCTCTGGGTGGAGCTTCTTCTGGTAAGTAGTGTCTTTCTTTATTCATTTCTTTTCCAGTCCTGGTGGAGGTAGCACCTCTTTTGGTAAGTTTGCTTGTTTTCTTTCTTTTGTGTGTGTGTGTGGGCGGGGGGGTAGGGGGGGTTGGAATTTGTATTTTTTGTCTGTTTGTTTTGTTTTTGATTGTGTCTTTGTTTACTTCGTATTGTTTTTGGTGTTTTTGTTTTTGTGTATTTGTGGATGTGTTTGAGTGTTTTTAGTAATTTTTTTAAAAATTATTTATTTGGTGGTGGGGAAGGTACGTGGTCATTGGGGGTTAGGAAGGGTGGGCTAGGTGGTGGGGAGAGGGGCATGGTCGTTGGGGGTTAGGAAGGGTGGGAGGGGGTTAGGAGGGGGGCTTTATTGTGTTATGGTGCTTTGTTTGTGTGGAGTCGTGAAAGTAGATCGGGGTTTCACCTTTAATATCAGTGGGTGGGAGGTTGCGACCCCCCTCTCCGCTGGCTCCCTTGGGGTTGGGAGGTTTGTGGGGACAAAAGAGGTATGTCCCCCCAACTCTTCTGGACCCAGTAGACCAGGCAGAGTGGATCGATTCCCTCCCCCCTCCTTAAAACAACTCCGTTTTTAAAGAGAAGAAAAGACGGAGTTGTTTTAAGGAGGAGGGTGGGAATCGATCCCCTCTCCCTGGTGTCCTGAGTCCAGAAGGGTTTGGGAAACATACCCCTTTTGTTCCCACAAACCTCCCAACCCTAGGGTAGCCAGCGGAGAGGGGGATCGCAAACCCCCCCACCTACTGATATTAAAGGGGAAACTCCAGTCGGGACCTTCAGGTGCTGGAAAGAAAGCCGGCTGGTGTTTGCTTGGCTGTGAGGCGGTGAGTTGTTTTTCTTTTTAATTTTTTGGGCGCCGGTTTCCTCAGTGTTCTGCGCGCTCATGGCGCGCAGGACGCTGGGGCTTGTAGTAATGGGTTGGTGCTTTGTGTTTGTGCTGCGTTTTTTTTAAATGCTTTTCTTTTGATTGGCTGCGGCGCGTTTCCGAACGCTGCGCCGTGCGAGAGCCTCTCAGCCTGATTGGCTCTGGCACGGCGTGGCGCAAGGAATGTTGGGAAGTGAAGTTGTTTCCCTTTCTTCGCGTTTGTGGGGCTGTTGCCCCACTGCCGGTTTTTTCAATCCTTCGTTGACCTGCGTACCCAGATCGGCCGTGTGCACGAAGGGTGAGTGCAGGCAAGTAGGGCGAGGCATTGCAACCTATAGCCAGTTCCAATGGTTAACCCTTGGATTTATAGGTTAAGATATAGCATTGGTCGCCCAACGCCAAAGCTTCACTGGGACTGAGTCAGTGCTTTCATCTGACTTAAAGATCTTGGACATTTACTTCCATCAGAATAGTCTCAGACCATACCTTCAGAAAACGTCTGTGTCAACTTTTCATTTACAGAACAGAAACACAGGGTATAAACCAGCTGTATCATTCAGAGGAGAAAACCTGCAATACTGTAGTAAACCCAAGTTCCTGGGAATCTCCCTAAATAGGTCTCTGACCTACAAGAGCCACCTTTCCAATGTGGCAGCAAAGATCAAAACCAGAAACAACATCTTACAGAAGCTAGCAGGTACTTCTTGGGGAACCAGTGCTCAAGTTCTTAGATCTAACACCTTAGCATTATCATATTTTGCTGCTGAATATTGGTGTTCATCTTGGCTTAATAGTGCACACACATGACTAATAGATACACAGCTGAATCAGGCAATGTGCATCGTCACCGGATGTATTCGAGCAACAAACATCCACTGGCTCCCCCTCTTGAGCCATATTCTGTTGACACCACTAAGAAGATCGCTGTTCATATTATTATTAAACCTATATATAAAAATAATAAACAACCCTCTCCTTCCAATCCATGTCGATATAACAGCTCCCTTTGCTCAATGATTAAAATCTAGACACCCTGCTTGGTGCACAATCAACCTACAGAATAATTGTTTGAATATCTCAGATGTTTAGATGGAACTCTGGTCAACATCTGATTCCACACCACAACATAGTCAAGAACCCTTGTGAGTGGGCCAGCCAGATTTCCCCTTCCCAGACGGCAGTGGAGGATGCTGAACAGAGTGAGGACCATCTGTGATAGATGTGGAGCCACTCCATTCACATGGGGATGGAAGTCCTCTTCCCAGTGTGACTGTGGAAAAGAAGACCAAACTATGGACCACATTTTATTCAAGTGTCCCTTATGTGCATTTAGTGGCACATTGGAGGACTTGCATAGTGCCACAGATGAAGTCCTTCATTGGCTTTCCAACCTAGATGTGGAACTCTAGTTAGGAACTTGAGATAGTCGGTTTGTGCTCACTGTATATGTCAGCATTAATGTAGACAATTGAAGGCTCTCATGACTAAATAGCCCTCTACATCATAACAACTGTAACAAAGATTGGGTCATAACACAAAAGGCAGTGTTGAAGTAGAAGAGTCCAGCTTTCATTCTTGGCATTCTTGTTTAAAAACAAAAACAAGTGACAGGCAATGTAAAAGACCACAAGTCTGAGACTCTGAACTGCCAAATGCTGGGTGTAAGGAAATAGTTGCTGGGGGGTGGTGGGGGTAGTGGTAGTGCTTAACTGAAGGGCAAAAAGCTTGGCCAGATACCAGGCAACTTCCTCAGATGATTTATTAGCACTAGTAACATAGGCCGCAGTGGCTTAGTGTTTATGATGTTGAGCTTGATGACTGGAAGATCAATAGGTCAGCAGTTCAATACCTGAGTGATGCATGATGGAGTGAGCTCCTGTCATCTGCACCAGTTCCTGCCAACCTAGCAGTTTGAAAGCAAGAAATTGCAAGTAGATAAATAGGTACCACTTCAGCAGGAAAAATAACAGTGTTCTGTGCACCTGGGCATCTAAACATGCCTACCACATGGACACAGATAGCACTGGTTCTTTGAATGTAAACAGAGATGAGCACTGCCCCCAGAAAAAGACACAAATGGCTTTCGAGCAAGGGAGACCTTTACCTTTACTAGCAATAGCAATTACGCTTATATACTGCCCCATAGAGTTTTATGCGCTACTCAGATTTGTCTACAGCAGCAGTAGGTGGGATAGGATTGCATCTGCTCAAAGCCACCAACTACTAGGCTATGTGGATGCTTTGAAATAACATCTGAAAGAGACTACTACTGTTCAGACTAGGTTTGCATGTGGTTTTTCCCCAAGCACTGTGTCACATTTATACATAGGCCAGGCCAACCGCTGCTATCATTCTCCTCTTTCTTCCGGCAAATATTTTCACAGTGCTTTTGATACTGTTAGCAAGGAGCAAATGCTACCTTCGGTTGGTATGAACAACAGCAGTTGCATTGCTTCAACAAGAATACATATTCTGGACATTTCCATCAATGGGAGAAGTCACTCTCTCATACGCAAAACAACTTCTGGATGACATAGGAGGTACTTCCCAGTACTGTCTGTCTGAACATAGCAAAAGACATTTACTGAAACCTCACGAATTGAAACATGGGGGAATCAATGAAAACATTTTCGAGGACAGGATGAAATTTTATTGTGTTGTTTTTATTATTATTATTAGCAACCAAGTTTGAAACATTCTGAGTGAAGCGCTTTCTCATCCTGGCTTTAAATGTCAATTTAATCATAATTATACATGTCTCTGGAAAATAATTTGCTCAAAACCCCATAAACTTGCTTCAGCAGGGCTGGTTTCCATGTCTACATAAGCTTTTTAGGACACCAGCCTCAGATACTTTATCTAGGAGCAAAACCCATGGAATATCATGGCTAATGCAAGCACGGCGCCAAAATGGCCGCCGCGCTCTTTGCGGGGCCCCCCCACCGGACTTGGACATCTGGGTAGTTAGGGGGCGTGGCCAGCCCTCTTTAAAAGGTGTGGCCGCGGGGCAGCCGAGCTGCCATTTTCAAAAAGCGACGGAGAGGAGAAGTTTTTCCCCTTTTTGCGCCGTCGCTCTTCGCTTCTGCGAGAAGCCTCTTTTCGGCAGCAGTTTTCTTCGATTCTTGGCAATGCCTTCCAAAAAGAAGGCGATAGCGAATTCGATTCGCCCTTCCAGGAGGCGCCAGCCGGGTCGGAGGACCGCGACTGCACCCCCTCAGCAGGCCCCCTTTGCAGGGGCGCCCACCGGGACCGGTGGGATGGGGTCGATTAATCCTTGGCCCAAGGCTGCGCAGCCTCAGTCCGGCCCAGCGGGGGCCGCGGCCCCCGGCCCGCAAGTGGCGGCCATCGGCTCGGGCCAGGCGGGCGGGCATAACTAGGCCGGGCCTTCGGACCTTGGCCCGCACCTTCAAGCAGTGGGCTTCAACCAGGGGGGTTGGCTGGGTTCCCTTCCCTGGCAGGGCATGCCCCCGGCCCCTCAAGGGCTAGTGATTGGGGCATGACCATATTCGGGCCCTGGTGTCCAGGTGCCGGGCCCGGCCCCTGCTACCAGTGGGCTGGCTGGCCCAACGGCCCCGATCTGCGTCAGGGGCTCCATAAACGTGGATGCCCTCCTGGCCCGCGTGGCGGCCTTGGAGGCATCTTTAGGGATAGTCAGTCCATCTGGGGCACCTTTTGGTTTACAGGTCAACGCAACGGCCGCCGGTCCTCGGCAGGCGGCCGATCGGGTTGAGCTGCTTGAGGCTCGTAGGCCGGCGCCCACCGCAGCCTCGCAGCTCCCCACGCAGCAGATGCCGCCAGCAGGTAGTGGTCAGGCCCCATCTACGAGCTCGATTGCGCTCGCGAGCTCCGATGCCCGCAGTGGGCCGGAACCCCCGGTGGGGGCGGCCCTTGGGGGTGCAACTTGTGAGTATCCAGTTCAAACCAGTGCACCCACACCACAATCCACAACGGGGGGAGGCCTACAGTGGTCATGGCCTCGTCTGGCTGGGGCGGTGGGACAGCAGCCGCCGGCCCACTCGGGGGCGGCTATACCACTTCCAGGCCCCACATGGGGCGGGGGACCCTATGCTGCAGGGAACTTACTGGGGGTGGCAGGGCTGGTTCAGGCCCCTTTCATGGTGCCCTGCACTGCCAATGTGCCGGTCTCGGCTTTCCCGACGGCGGGGTATTCTTTGCCCCTTGGGGATCATTTGGCCCAGGCAACTAAGGAAAAGATCTGGCGTGGGGAGTATGTGGACATTTTCTCCCTCTTGAATAGGGAACCCACCAAGGAGGAGAGGGAGGGGCAGGACGAGAAGGACAAGGAGCAGTCCCGTCGTCGCAAGCCGCCATGCACGTGGGCCAACTGGTTACCCGCATACCTCATATACATGGCGGTGTACCTTAGGGCCCGGCCTGACCTGGCCATTCCGATGGTCCAGTATTTGGACAACATATACAGGGCGATGGTTGATTTCCCTGGCCCGTCGTGGTTGGCTTACGATGAAGAATTCCATATGAGAGTGCCCCTACACCCAGAGATGAGGTGGGATGAGCCCTGCCAGAAGCTGTGGCTTCTGTACATGACCCCCACGCGCCCTGCGCCAGGGGAGAGGTACCATTGTGGACATGCGGTCCAGCGAGCCGCTCCAGCCCAGGCACCCCGCCAGGTGGCGGGGCAGGGGGTTCCAGCCCGCCTGCTGTGTTGGAGCTTCTCGGCCAATGGTTCATGCAATAGGAAACAGTGCCGATACAGGCACGAGTGTCCCTCTTGTGCTGGATCCCACGCCGCCTCCGTGTGTCTGCGGGCAGGCGGACTGCGGGGCAGAGGTAGAGGGGGACAAGGAGCGGGCAGAACTGCCGCGGAGGGAGCTGGTCAAGCAAAAGGCCCCCTCCCCAATTAATGTGGACATGTTGGAGCGTTGGCTCACAACGTACCCTAGGAGGGCAGATGCAGCTTACCTGCTTGAGGGTTTCCAGCAAGGGTTTTGCATCCCTTTCACAGGGGACAGGTCCCCCCAAGATGCACCCAACCTGTTGTCACTTAGGGGCAGGGAGGAGGTGGCTGCCACGAGCATTGCTAAGGAGGTTACTGCTGGCAGGGTCGCTGGCCCTTTCCCTGTCCCACCATTTCCCAATCTCAAGGTTTCCCCTTTGGGGTTAGTGCCCAAGAAGTCACCAGGGGAATTTCGTCTGATACACCACCTGTCTTACCCAGCTGGCCACTCTGTCAATGACGCTATCCCTGATGACCTTTGTTCGGTCAGGTATACGTTGTTTGACCAGGCACTGTGCATGGTGCGCTCTTGTGGCCCGGGTGCGCTGTTGGCAAAGTGCGACATTAAGTCTGCGTTCCGTCTCCTGCCGGTGCACCCGGGCGACTTTGAGTTCCTAGGTTTCAAATTCCGGGGCGAATTTTATTTTGACAAAGCCATGCCTTTTGGCTGTTCCATTTCATGCTCGGCATTTGAACGCTTCAGTACCTTCTTACAGTGGGCCTTTCTTCGCAGGTCGGGCTGTCGGTCTGTAGCCCACTACCTCGATGATTTCTTGTTCGGGGGTGAACGGGGCTGGGACACGTGCACGCGTCTCCTACACACATTTCAGACGCTAATGCAGAAACTTGGTGTCCCTTTAGCGCCCGAAAAGACCGAGGGCCCATCAACCAAGCTCACATTCCTGGGGGTTGAGATTGACACGGTTGTGCAGGCATCCAGGTTACCTGTCGACAAGGTTTCACGGATCACTGCACTGATCTTGGACTTGCTGGCCAAGCACAAGGTGTCACTTCGTGAGCTCCAGGTGTTACATGGTCACCTTAATTTCGCTTGCAGGGTGGTTGCACCTGGCAGAGCCTTTGCTCGGCGCTTGTGCGACGCCATGGCTGGCTTGGCTAGGCCCCATCACAGGGTCCGACTGAACAAGGGTGTGAGGGCGGATATGCTCATTTGGCTCCAGTTCCTGAGGGGATTCAATGGGGTGTCATTTTGGAGATCCGACCTTCTGGTCGCCCCTCGTTTTCAGGTCCAGTCGGATGCATCGGGGTTCCTGGGTTATGGGATTTACTTTGAGGGGAAGCGGGCCTATGGCAGATGGCCACCAGCCTGGTGGGGCACTGATCGTTTGCGCGATCTCACGTTCCTTGAATTTTTCCCCATTCTGGGGGCTTTGATGCTATGGGGCGAGGAGTGGGCCAATTCGGTCGTCCATTTCTGGTGTGACAATTTGGCGGTGGTCCACATCGTCAACTCACAGACGTCAAAATCTCCCAGGGTTATGGAGCTGGTGCGCCAATTTGTATTGCGCAGCCTACGCTTCAATGTGCTATTTAGGGCCAGACATGTTCCAGGTATTAATAACGATATCGCTGACGCTTTGTCCCGCCTGCAGATCTCCCGGTTCCGCGCCTTGGCCCCGGACGCAGAGGAATTTCTCTCACCACTCCCGGACGAGATATGGACGCTTGGCGAGGGGAGGTGAACCGGGCGATCGGCATGTCGCTGGCGCCCCGCACGCGTAAGGCGTATCACCATGCATTCATTGTATTCCAGGCCTTTTGTGCCCAATTTCGGCTACCCGAGACTTGGCCTATCCCAGTGGCCCACGTCCTCCAATTCATGGTTTACCTACATGCCCAGGGCCTAGCCCCCCGCACCATAGCATCCAGGCTGTCAGCGCTGGCATTCATGGCCAAAGTGGGGGGTTATGCTGACAGCACTACTGATTTCCGTATACGACATGTTTTGGAGGGGTGGGTGCGGGAGCGTGGGCGCAGCCCGGACGACCGCCACCCAATTTCCCCAGGGGTACTTACCCGCCTTGCAAGGGGCTGGCATGACCTGTGCTTTGACAGGTATGAGGCAGCCCTGTTTCATGCGGCTACCACGGTGGCCTTTTTTGGAGCGCTCCGCATCAGTAGTCTAAGGCGGATGCGAGTCGTAGGGCACTGGAACTCGAAGATGTCTATGTTTCTTATGATTGGGCTCAGCTGAGGATACGCTCCTCAAAGGTTGATCAGCACAGTGTAGGCAGTGGTGTCAGACTGCTACGATGTTCCATGGCAGACATCTGTCCGGTTGGTGCCCTACAGGAGTTCCTTGCACGCACCCAGGCACGCACGCACCCAGGCACGTTTTTCTGTCACCAAGATGGGTCTCCCCTGACTAAATTTCAATTTTGGAAGGTGACCGGTAAAGCACTAGCCAGTGTTGGCCTCCCTGGGGCTCGTTACGGCACCCATTCGTTCAGAATAGGGGCGGCTTCCACTGCTGCTGCATTTGGGTACTCTGGGGCTGACATACGCCGTATGGGAAGGTGGGGATCACAGTGTTTTCGGTTATATATTCGCCCTCTTCAACCGTAAGTACCAGTTAAGTCACTGCCCCGTTTCCTTTTTTCCTTGACAGACCCTGGGTGTCGTCTTACACCGGTGACAGTATGGCTGGTGGGCCACAGCTACGTGCACAGGGCAGCGCAGTTTGCTGCGGCGACAGAGTGGGGACCCCGACTGGGACTGGGTGCGTCCGCATGTCTCAGGTGGTACGGTAAGCGTGGAATGTTGTGGCGGGAACTGTTGCCATTCCTTTTCTCCATCAGGGATGCTGACCCGCCTGATGTCCTGATTACACACCTTGGGGGTAATGATTTAGGACAGGTCACGGGCCTATCGCTGAAGCATGTGATCTGCGGTGATCTGACCTACTTGCATTATGTGTGGCCTGCCACTACCCTGATTTGGTCGGACATGATACCGCGGCACGCTTACAGGGGAGGGTTTAACCTCCAGGCCCTTGACCGGGCTCGGCGCTCGGTGAACAGGGCTGTTGCCCGGTTCCTTCTGGACAAGGGTTGGGGGCGCGTCATACGACACCCCACCATCAGTCTTCAAAATTATGAACTTTACACAGGGGATGGGGTCCATCTGTCGCCGGGAGGTATGGACCTCTTTTTGGGAGACTTGCAAGCAGGCCTGTTGACCGAGCTGACGGTCTGGGGGGGGGGCGGTGAGCCTTTATTGAAGCCTCCCCATGTGGCGGGTAGCACTGGTAAGGTAAACATTTATGACCCACAGGTATCCGGCAGGTTCACAATTGACTGGACAACACTAGACAGGCACAAGTTGGTTAACGTTGTCCGGTCAACGATGCATCAGGCAATGGGGTGATGGCACGAGCTAGGCAGCATGCATCACCCCGTTAATTTACGGATATGCATCAGAGGGTGGGGTCAGTAGTTAGCTATTGACTACGGTCAACAATTTGTTTGTTGTCAACAAACAAATTGATACAAATGGATACATTGTAACCAATTGCCGTTGGCAATTTTGGGAGGAACCTTATCAGTGTTACTTCGGCCTGCTTGCCTTAAGAATTATAATTGGTTGAATACCAATCGAAATTTATAATTCGGACTAGGGCATGAATCAATAAATGTGGCCCAATGCCGTTATCCACTTTTACCAGTGTCCGATTCCTTTATTGGGGGGTGCGCCTGCAAAATCCTATGGAAGTGTGGGGAGTGTCTAAGGCTGATTGCAAAGCAATGTTACATTTGCTGTTTACTGTCCTTCATGCAACCCAGCATGCAGGCAGGTGCTTCCTTGAAGGGCATGACAGCCAGCTAGCACTGCCAGAAGCCTTGCTTATGAAGCTGCCTGTTTATACTGAACAGGATTCATAGGGCATTGGGACTTACAATATTTGTTTCTGTCAGATTGTAGCAGAGGAAATTAATAATGCAGTGTTGAGGGAGTTTAACTGTTGTTCACTAAGGTACAAGTTTTAGAGTCACTTCTCAGTTCTAGAAGTACATATCAGATCCATGAGAAATTAAGTACAGTATTTCTACTATCCTGGATCAGACTGCATAAGTGGATTTTCAGCAAGCACGAGAAGATGCTGATTAGGACCACAAAGATTTCACTCAGTAGTTTGTTTTAAGATATAACAGTAATTGATAGGCATGGGATTTCCATATTTCTTGGACATCTACCCCCTGAATTCACCAAGGATTCCTGCATCCAGAATTCTCAGGGCTTTAGCCAAGAAATCAAAGTCCTCATAGCTGGGGAATGAAGACTTCATCAGCCATTTTATTCTTGTGACCAAGACAAAGGAAATGGGTAAAAGTGGCTAAGATCTTTGGGAGCCACCAGTGATTAAGGAACTGGTTGTTTTGTGTATGTGTTTAGAACAGCTATGTACAGCTATGTCAGAGAGATTACCAGTCCTCAAATTCCTTGCAGTTCACACAGAATTTGGATTCTTACCCATTTTCTCTGTATTCTTCACAGGAACAAAGTGGCTAACAGAGCCTAAATTCCCTACTGTGAGTAATCCAAAAATTCCTGTGAGAACTTTGATTTCTTGGCTAAAACCCCTCAAAATTCTGTCTGGAGAAATTCCTGGGAGCTAAAGTCAAACAATTATGGAAGTCCCATGCTTAGTCACAGGCAGGCAGGGAACATGGATCAGTTCTGAATCAGTGGTCGGGATCTGACTGTATAAATTGTCCTACCAAGAAAGAAGACACAAAGTCTTTCCCGCACCACCACATGAGCGAAACCACTTGGTAGTTAAAAGGGCTATACTTTCAGGCTACAGAACCCAAGCCTGCTGTTAGTGACATTGAGGAGGATCATCCTTCCAAGAGGGGATGAGAGGCAGTAGGTTCATGGCCTTCAAGGAATTGTTTCGATCACTTGATACCCAAAGAAGCTGGGATTGGAACATAATGCTGAACTAAACAGGCTTTTGATCTGATTCAGCAAAGACTTTTCTTACTTTCTGATAGAAACAAAATTACATTCTCAGGATACGACTGGCTTTCGAGTAAGGGAGACCTTTACCTTTACTAAGCAATAGCAATTATGCTTATATACAGTTCCTCCCCATAGAGTTAGAGACTCTGCTGTCTTTTGGAGCTCATTCTTTACAAGAGCAGTCCATCAACAACTGCCTGAGGAGGTGATCAAGAAGGAACCAATCTTCTCAAGCCTTAGTTTTCACAAATTTTCTATGATGAGGACAATGGGTCATGATCCTTGTTTATGGCAACATTCTCATTTTTATTGAGAGCATTCCCATTCAAATTAGAAATAATATGAAAGGAGTAACTCTGAAAGTATTTTAACTGGAGGTGGTTGATTTATCATCAAAGACAGAGAAACCTCTGGTTGTTCTTATTACCATTAGTTTTAGCAATCGCTTTAGTTTTGTTATTTATTTATTTATTTATTTATTTATAGTCATATTTGTATATGCCGCCCACTCAGGCAGAACCCGACTCAGGGTGGCATTACAACAATTCTAAAAATACATAAAAACATTATAAAAACAGGTAATTTACCTAAATTACCTATACAGGTAATTTAGGCTGAATATATTTTCTTACAAAATAGCATGTGAAATAGCAAACAAATTGCAATGCTCTTATGGAGTGAAAGGAAGAAGTGCTCTAACAGCTGCATCATGGCAAGAAAAAAGGTAATTTCCTCCCTCCCCCCACGCTAGCATTTCTGTTCTCTTCTCTGAAGAGGTGGTATGGATTAATTCCTTTTCACTGAATCCAAAGACAGAGAATATATAGGTTGGTTTTTTAAAAAATAAAAAATACAGCTGAGGAGGGCTTCAGAAGAGGAAGCTAATCCAATTTAGGATCCCTATGCCCTTCCTTATAGAATTATTCTGTTAAAATGTAATAGCAGACATGCCTACTCAGAACTAAATATCCCCATTCGCTGTGATGTACACATTACATACTCCTCAAAGATTCCTTTACTTTCACATGCAATCTTTCTTTCTTCCATGACAGATGCACCACAGTGCAATTAATTAATATATTATATCATTTTCACCCATGACAGAATGAGCTACCGTCTCTATCCCAGTTCCTGCCAACCTAGCAGTGCAAAAGCAAGAAATTGCAAGTAGATAAATACACTTTGGAGGGAAAAGATCTTGGGAACATGAAAGGAGCTTCATTTGGGCATCCCCTGAGTGGAATTCCTCCAGGGGAAAAACCTTCCAACCCAGAAAGCACCTTTGTGTGCTTCTGACACACACACACACACACACACACACACACACAAACACCCAATGATGTTTGACATCAAGAACATTTGAAGTAGCTAGCATCAGGTCTTCAGTGATAAATAACGAAGGCCATAAAGTGCACTGACTTGACCTAGGTATGAAGTTGCCTGCCCTCCACACTCACAGAGGACTGTGTATCTGTGTGCATAAGTCCTGTTGAACCTAATCAAGGCGACACATTTCGCTTTTTGAGAACTCAAAACGTTTCCTAATTGGATCTCTGGTAACTCCACTCTTCCTTATGGCATTATTAAATGAAAGGAGAACTGTATAATGAATTCAAAAATAAAGCAAACAAAACAAATATCAGACAAGATAAAAAAGCAAATGGGCTAACATGGCAACCCCATTTTACCATGTTAGCAAATGGGCTAACATGGTAACATGGTATGTTCTGTCTGCAGTGGAAGCCACTTTTCGAATGGATAACACACATTTGTTATATAAAAAATGGATGTAATATTAGGATGAAAGAAAGTTTTCTATTTGCTTGTTTGCTTAATTGCTTATTTTATACTGGAGACATCAACTCTACTGCTGAAGTAATTGAAGAGGACCACAAAAAGCAAAATCATTTGGTTCTATTGACTGTATAAGGTGGAACCACATTGCTCTCTTTTCTGAAAAATATGCATTGTGAACTGAAACCTCTTAATTAATATCTCACTTGAACTCAGTCAAATTTCTCTGTCTTTATTTCCCCTGAGCTTTTCTTTTAATTAAGACAAATCTCACAAAATCTTCCTCTGCTGGGGGGCAGGAAGAGTCATGGCAAGTGTCACTGGGCCATATAATATTTTCTGGACCACAGCAAACTGTCGGAAGTGATTTAGGACATTACCGAACCCACTACCCAATAAGAGACGGACACCTGTGTTAGATTTAAAATTGGGCCACTTTATTTAACTTATACTTTACTTAACCGTTGTTAAGGCAAATGGGCCGAAATAGCACTGGTAAGGACTAGTTGTTATTTCCTATCTTAATTAGAAACAATGTATCAATTTGTTTACTTAATTAAACAAATTGTTGTTGACCCCACAAGAAGCACAAATGATTAACCTCTCCTTCTGATGTACATCCGGTGAACTATAAGGTTTTGCAAGCTGTGTATAGCATAGCATCACCTTGTTCGTGGTCCACATTTGATTGGCCATCCAACTTTCCCTCTACCTTGTCCTTCTGATGGCCAACCCACTGCGTACCTGCTGGATTCGTAGGGGTCCTCCATTTTCTCCTTACCAGTGCTAGCCACCACATGGGGAGAAGTCTTCGACGACTCACCGCCCCCCCCCCCCCCGACCGACCGCTTGGTCACCAGGCCTGCTTGCCAGTAAGCCACAATCAAAAGGTGCAAAAGGAGCACTCCAGGGCTATGATGCAACTGCCATCCTCAAAATGGATCGTGTGGAGCTCCACCATGGTCCCCAAAATTCGGACCTGGGGCCAGCGTTGGCTAAAACCACACTAGTGACCTGGCCCCCTCCATAGGTCGGACCAGGGGTCATCATTGGCTAAAACCACGCCAGTGACCTGGCCTCCTCCACAGATCAGACCTGGGGCCAGCATTGGCTAAAACCACACCAGCGACCTGGCCCCCTCTGTAGTTCAGACCTGGGGCCAGCGTTGGCCAAAACCATGCCAGTGACCTGGCCCCATCCATAGGTCGTGCCTGGAGACCAGCATTGTCTGCATCCACGCCAGTGACCTGGCCTCCTCCAATAGTTCAAAAATTGGGGCCAGTGTTGACTAAAACCATGCCAATGACCGGGCCCCCTCCATAGCTTGGACTTGCAGCCAGCATTGGCCCAATCCACACCAGTGACCTGGCCAAGGTCACCAGTACCGAGATGGATATCCAAAATATCAGGCGGACTGGAAATGCCAGTAGATAGAACCAAAAAGGGGGTTAAACATGCCATCTCATTCCACAGAACCAGCGCCACATCAAATGCGCTACAGCGGAGCCCCAGGTGCACACCCACATCTGCGAAATAGCGTGATGAGCATTCCAACTTGCAGCTGTGGCCGACAAGCCACGCCTGTGTCATAGCGTCCAGAGGGTCAAGAGCTGAAATGGAGAACAGAAAGACCAGTGCCAGCAGGGTGCTGTTGCGACATGGGGTGAACATATAAACAAAGGCGAGCAGATCCCCCACCAGTCCCTACCGCGGATGTTATCATCCAAACACCTCAAACAGCACAGCTATCGATGCAGCACCCATACTGTATGAGTAGGCATCATGCCAAAGCCCTGGGAGGCCAGGTCGGCAGGGATGGACACCAGTAACCCCGGAGAACCGGTAGCGTATCAAAGGTAATCCATTCCGGAGGCAAAAGCCTGGCCCTAAGGTGGTACCCTGGATAGCCAAAAAAAAGGGGAGTGTCAAAACTAGCGCCAGGTGAATGACTGGTGATGTCCCACTAACCCCGGACATGACTGACCGCAAGGCAGAAAGGCGCCCGACAATGGTAGAGGTAGCCAATCAACTATTGTGTAAGTACACCATGTATTGATGAACATCGTCAACCAGCCTGGCCATGAGACCGGCAGAGGTACAACCTGGCAGAACGTAAGAAAAACCTGAGAAGCTCATTGATATGCACTAAGGGTGTCACCAGGTAGGGACGGGCCCGTGGCCCTGCTCCCTTCACCTCCCAATATCGCCAACTGGTCCTAAAGTGGAGAGGCAAGGTACTAGGCCCCTGGTGCTAGCGCCTGAAGCCGGGCAATCTGCAGGCGGGATAAGGCAGCAGCAATACTGTCATAGATGCCTGAAATATGACTAACCCTAAAGAAAAATTAGTATGGTGTGGGTAGTGCAATACAAGCTGGCGGGCAAGGAACATAACCCTGTGCAAATGAAAGGTGCAGGGGTACAATGCGCCCTACTGCCACATTAGGGCGCCAAAATTGTATCGCTGAATTCTCCCCGATAGTCCCCCCCCCAGTAACTGGGTACCCAGAATGGGAAGAAGACAAAGTCACGACCCTGAGCAATCCTGTGCCCTGCCACGTTGCATGCCTACCTGTAGCCTAGTCGATGGAATAACTGCTGTAACCCTACGACCTCGTAGCATGAGACTGGACCTGAACTCTAGGCATAATGTTCAGAACACTAAAAGGACATTCTCATGAAGTGGGCCAGAAATGCGGGCCGGACTCGAAGTCAGCCCGCATACCACCCATAAGTGGGACTCTATGGTGCTCCCAAGATAAACCAAACACGGCGTCACTACAGCACCTGGCGAATACCCGACCAGGTGAAGGCACACAGCTAGCCAAGCTGAGATATCCATGGAGCACCCGGGGTACCTAGAGCAAAACCCCGTGGCTGGCCAACACGGACAAGATAGCATCCAACCCTGGCCAGCCTGTTCCCCCAACAGCCGGGACGTCTGTACTATGGGTCGGTTGCCATCCACAAAGCTAGTGGCATGGTGGGAGGGCCCCAAGTTGCCCCATAGTCAATTGCCCCTCCAGCTCGGCCATCAGCAATTGAGAATAAACAAACAGTTGGGCAGCTGTCCCCGGAGCGTGTCCCCCACCAAATAAAATCCGTCCAAATAAGGAGCCAAATGGTGTACACTAAGCTGGTGAAGGAATGCCCCTGTCAGGAAGGAACGAAAGTGTTCCGAGGCTGAACGGGTACAGAACAGCCAAAAGGGGATGGCATGGCCCCACAACAGAATATTGACTTTGAAACAGAATCCCAGCCATATGAAACCTAATATTAGTATTCAGTTGAATGATTATACCCCGTAGTAATAAGGGGAAAAGAAGGCCTCAATGCAAACTAGTCTGAAGTATTATGGGGAATGGGATGCCATAACCCCCCTCGAAAGGAAAAACCTTTTCCTAATTTTGATACAAATGAAGCCATCTATCCATGTGTGCTAGAGAGGCAAGGACAAGTCATGCATGTATCACAGAGCTGTGCCCCAGTAAACATGCAGAAAGGTGTTGTAAGCCAAGCCACTGCATGCTATTTATAACCACAATGGGGATAATGTCAGCCTCACCCGTCCCCTAACAAAATGACTCCATTGCACCACCATGCAGATAATGCGGGTCCAACCTTAATGCAAGATTACTCCTCAGTAAAGTCCTCGCCAAACCCAAAACACTCGTCATTAATGACAAACAATACACGCTGTGCGACTAACCCCACATACATGTACATAGGATGGAGACAGGAGGATACAGTAACGGGTTATTGGCCACTCATGCCAACTAGTTGTTCCCCCCAATTAGGGGGGGTTGGAACTGCGCTGGGCAACGTGTGCGCCAGGAATGTCCAAGCACAGGATAATCGGGATAGCTAGGCCCAGGCGAGCTCTGAAGATACTGCGGCATAAATTAGATAGGCCAGCAGCTAGTTGGGCCGGGTGCAGGGGAGGTTTATAACAACGAGCCAATTCCAATCCCGTATGTCCCCCCTCTGTCCATCCTCCCTAGCCGTCCCAATGAGCAATAGACTGACAAATCAATACCTTCGGCGCAGGATGCTATCGCCGGTGGCCATAAGGGGGTGATCCCCGACTAACAGGCAATACCGGCCATAGGGTAGGATGGCCACGGGAAATAAGGGGTGCACCCCTGGCCAATAAGTGTGTCGTGCACTCAGTTAACCGCCATACTTACCAGATGCACTTGCCGCAGCTGCCCCCACCAAGAGTTCCAGCTGCTGACAAGCGTCGGGGCTCACGACCGGAGTAGAGCCCATTGGACCGTAGATGGCGATGGCCTGTCTGGGTCAGAGGGCAACCAAAGAGCTCCGAGTAGGTCAAACACCCCTCAGAAGAAAAAGCCCCCCCCCACGCAGCACTAATCTGAGTAAAAGCCAAAGAGCTTGGCCATCGGCCGCCGCATGCGGGAGGATCAAACTCACAACCTTTGGGGTGCTGGGCCGCAGTGTACCACTACACCATGTGGCGTCCATATCCGTGGCCATGTGGTTGGCATAACTAGCCACCAGAGTGCACGAACGCTGTTGAACTCCCCACTAATCGGACTCTGCTGTCCATTTAAAATGTCCTGCTGAGAACCATTAGGTGGGCAGGAACTGGGACCAAATTAGGAGTTCACACTGTCCGGCAATACCTGGGAATCGAACTGCTGACCTGCCACTTCCCAGCCAGCATCCCAGTACCCGGGCCACCGCAGTCCCCGAAAGAGCGGCTAAATAGGGCCGAAGCTCCCACCCCCTGGATCCTCAAAGTGGGAGCTAAGGTTGCCGGGCAGTAGTTTATCCACTGTGCCACCATGGCTTACCCTAACTGCAGCCTGCTCCTAGCAAAACCAGCAAGCATTGTAGGGAGTTCCCCCTCCCAGCCCAAGCTAAAGGTTGCAGGACCTGAACCTGCAACCTTCTGCATGCAAAGCGCATGCTCTACCATTGAGCTAGGGCTTCTTCCCAATGGGGGGAAGGGGGGCCAGGAGCCAGCCCCCTGCCCGGCAGGGGCTGCGATACTCGCGGGTCCCACCAGTCACGAAAGGCTCCATGCCTTACTGGGCCCAGGGCAGGCCCTACCGGGTGGCGCCGCGGGCCCTGTAGGCACTGTGAGGCGCCCTCCAGGGGGCCTGCCCAAACCTAACCAGGCCTTTCTGTTTGGTGCCAACATGGCGCCCGGCCGATCCCAGCTCCTAAAGCTGAGCTGTGCAGCAAAGCGGCGCGCGAAAAGGCGACCAAGCGCCGCAGCCCAGCTCGGCCGAGGAGCAGAGGTGAAAGCGCCCCCCCCCCAGCGGGCCGAGCCATCCCGAGTGGGCCCATGTGGCACTGCACGCCCAGGCCGCTCGGCATCGCTCCCTTCGATTGGCTGAGCACAGAAGCAAACGTGTCCTGGCCCAGCCGATCTACGAATGGTGACGGGACATGCCGAGCCTCCCCTCTTAAAGGGGAGCTCGGCTCCACCCCTCCATCGGCCCCGTGTCTGTCTCTAAGGGGGCGTGGCCGGCAAAGTGTGCAGCAGCCTGATTCTGGCCGCCGTGCATCCCAAGTAGAAGAAATCAGAAGACTCTCAAGGAAATTAGGAAATAATCTGTGATGTCACCAGTTTAGCAATGTCTCAGAAAATGAGGGACACTGTTGTTCATATGGAGACTTTTAATGTGCTGGAAGGCTGGAACAGCTTCCTTTCTTGTACCAGTTCTCATGACAAGCTGTGTCTCGATTCTGAAGAAGCAGGTGGGGAAGAACATGTCAACAAGTCCAATATTTCTGTGAAAACGTCTTGCACCAGCCTTTTTCTTTCAGGCATCTCACTTGCTTTCTTGTCTATGATACAAAATACACTCTCCTTCCCTTTACCACATCATCACTCACAACAGGCTATAAGATAGCAACAGTTTGGCGCATGCATGAGCTGACATATAAAACATGCAATGTTCTCCACTGCCATTTAATGAGGCCATAGCAAAGCTTGGGCTGGGTGGATAAGAAACATTTTTTTAACTGTAACAAGAATTCCCCAGTCTGTGTGTCCAGTCCTTAACTTTACTTAATACAGTAGAAGGGTTGTCCCTTATTAATGTCACACATTGATAAAAGTCTTCTGTCAATCAGCTTTGACAGCTGACCCAGACTTTCCATGTTACAACACAGGAGAACATCTGTCTCTCTATCTCTATCTCTCATTAATATTTCTATCACATCAGGTGTAAAGATTCCCTTTGAGTGAGAATGGTATGTTCTGTCTGCAGTATGAGCCACTTTTCCAATGGAAACAAAACATTTTATCCTGCATATGGGACATTTTTCATATTCCTTTGCTGTAATGTATAGTAAAACCCCGGTTTACAATCAAGGTCCATTCCGACAGCCTCCATCGTAAAGCAAAAAATGTGTAAACCAAAGCATCAATAGGGATGCATTGAAAAATATAAAAAGTCCTGAACTGATTATTGTAAACAAAAAAAAATACATTAAAATTTCCTAAACCGGGACATCATTTCCATAGGATTTGCCTTTGTAAACCGTGGCAAATGTCAACTGAGGCATTTGTAAACTTGGGTTTTACTGTATTCCAAAACACTAGGTTTATGTATATAAATAAAGCTTGTCTATGCCACTCATGAAATGGAATTGCTATTTTTTATGTATTAATTTGTCCCTGTGGGAAATCATCAAAACACACCATTGATGTTAAATGATGGAGTAGCTTCATACATTTCTTCATACACTGGCAGCAGATTGGATATAGTTTAACAAGCATCTGAGTGTATTTTCAAGCACACATACCTGTGATATTATAAACATATGGGGGCAGCCGCAAGAAAGAGAGAGAATGGGAAGGCTGAAGGTGCAGATTTAACTCAAAAGAAATGTCTCCAGTCAGCATAGCCATGTCAACCTTCCTGAGATTTAGAGCCAAAAACCTGAGTGAATGTGTGGTCCCTTATAATGTCACAGAGGTGGTTCAGGCAAGATGTGGAATGCCAACTTCTGATTGTAGAAGAGCATTGGGGAATCTAGATAAATGTGCCAGAATCAAGGTAAACCCTGGCTAAGGAATTAATATGGCAAGCCTGAACTGAGGAAGGTCATTTTCCATAGCCAAGCCGGAGACAAAAGGTATCCAGCAGCTGCTTTGTTTGCCACTATTTCAAACGTTCCCAACTGTTTCTCCTATTCCCTTGTGACATACAAGGTGGTTTTCCTAGCCTTTCACTTTCTTCTTTATTCCTGTCAGATGCACCACCAGTATATAATTACATACAAAGCTAAAATTAACACATCTAAAACCAAAACAGAATTAAAAAGAGCTAGATGACATAGGCCAAATATAGGGCCACATCAACAGCATTTCCTCTTCCCAACATAAGATCCTCCTCAGGGGCATTGTGTGCATTGTATTATATGGGAGATAGTTTGTTCTTTTTCGCATTTACACAGGCTGTCATCTACAGCAGGGGTTCCCAACCACTGGGCCATAGATCAGTACCAGGCAACAGACAATAGGCTGTCACAAATTGGGCCATGGGGGTGGGTGGCACTGTGAACCCCGGTGGCAGCCTTCTGCCCTCAATGTGCTCCACCGGGTCTGCCCAGCAAATGGAGCAAGAGCATGGGCTTCAGACACAGCAGATAGGCAGGTGGCTGGGCCCCTCCTCCCCGTTGCTTAACTATGGCAGGGCTCCACTCCCCTGCCTGTGGGCAGTGTGATACCTCACAGCCTGAGTCAAACAGTGTGGCTGGCAGGTGGCTGGGGCCCTACTCCTTGTTTTTGAGCTCTACCCCCACCAATGTACTTTATCATATTTTATTATGCAGTTGCACTGTCCAATCCCATCACCCCCACTTACCAGTCCATGGGGAAATTGTTTAGCATGAAAATGGTCCATGGTGCAAAAAAGATTGGCGACCCCTTATCTACAGGGAAACCCCACTTTCTCTTCCTACCCTAGCACACAGTCTATTTAAAACTTTTCACACAGGTGATGGTTGTTCTTGACCAGGTGGTAGAGAGTCACATGGTTCTGCCCAGATATCAGCCTTGCATTGATACTGGGGCTTCAGTACAGCTCTCTGTCGGGGCAAGGGGAAATTTTATTTCACATTTTGAACTGGTTCTTATGGATGAAGAAGTCTTATGAACCACTTTGCTGGCATTGAACAAAAGAACAGCCTTGCTGGAACAGGCTACAGCCCATCCAGTCCAGCATTCTGTCTCACACAGTGGCTCACCATTTGCTTCAGAGTATTCCCAAGCAGATGCCTTCACCTACTTAGGATTCCCTGGAAATGGCATTGAGAGATATCCTACCTATCTCTCCAACCTGGAGGTTGTTCTTAGGTATCCATTTCCTCCCTTGGTCCAAATGGTATAATAGAACCAAGGGGATGTCGCCATTTCTGGCATTTTGGAAAGCAAACATTACACAAGAGAAATATGAACTAGTGAGCCCTGGTGCCAACTAGGAAAGGGTGAAAATTAGGACCATATGTACAAAAATTCACCTCCTTTGCTGCTTCTCTCTCAGAGATTATCTTTCTATCTGGACAGAGAGGGAAACATAGAAATGCTTGAAGATTTGAGCTGATGCCTCAACAGCAGCCTTTGTTTTGTTGTTGTTGTTGTTGTTGTTTTGATGTGGTGACATGAGTCTACAGGAAAGTTAATTTTTCTTTATACAACTCACAGAATCCTCTAGTACAAGAGCAACAAAAATACATTTATCAGACTCTGCTTTGAATCCATGCCCAGCCTGTGTTTTCTGCTCCAAAATGTCCTTTAAGTACGACAGTGCAGATCATCCTGGTGGATTGAAAACTGCACTTTAAAAGTGATTGCGACTTGTAAGTTGTATGCCCTGCCCATATCTACTTCAAACGTTGTTGTTGTTGTTTATGATGATGATGATGATGATGATTATTATTATTATTATCTTCACCTTCACCTTTTACCCCTTTGAATATCAAGAGAGATTCAAGGTTCTTGCTCAGGCACTTCCAGCAGCATTTCCAGCATTGTTTGGTGTCCTTGTAATATTTCTTTGATGTTATTTCAAAATGTCAGCCTAAGTAGCTGACAGACTTATTCTAATCTCATGGCCCTTGACCTACCTCAACATTCACAATATACAGTGGTACCTCATACAACAATTTTAATCTGTTCCATGGGGTTCATTATTGTATGAAACAATTGCTATATGATACATGCATCGAATAGCGATTTTCCTTATGGGATGAATCATACAACATTTTTTGGTTGTTGTTGTTTTTGCTAAATGGTTTTTTCCATTGAAAAATTGTTGTACAATTTTTTCTATAGGGAAAATTGTTATGCGAGATGCCATTTCCCAAAAAACCCTAATTGTTATGCGATTTCATTGCTATATGGGGCAATTGTTGTATGAGGTTCCACTGTACTTTGCCAAACCTTCAAAACTTAATCCAATGTCTACTTCAGGAAAAACTTAGACAGAAAGTTAAGGCTGTATGACAAACTCCCCTCCCCACCAACAAATATTGAGGTACATGTGACCACACTACTTGCAAAGCATTAGTTCTGAGCTGTAGCGAATATCTGCCGCTGGGCGGCGCTTAGGTCCCGGAGGAGACTGATCAATAAGCGATACGAGGCAAGGAAGCAGGATCAGATCAGTGTTTATTGGGAAAATGCATACACCTTTTATAGATCAGAAGGCAGGTAGAAAAAACCGTCACCAGTGATTCAATCAAGTTACCTGTTTACTCAGGTTAATTGGGGAAACTCTTCAGGGGAAGTTAATTAGCAGGGGCAAACATGGGATGAGGAAGGCTATTGTTTAGGGCTTAGACAGGGGCAAACATATACACTGTTTGCACCGGAGATTTCCTCAACCAGGGGATGAGTGAATCTTCCAGGTGGTAATTGAGGTCTGTGAGGTGCTTATTCAGCAGAGTCGTCGATCAGGCTCGAGGCAGCCGAATTAATCCCTATCATTAATTCACCCCCCTTATGCCCTGACAAGAGCCAGAGGCCAGGAGTTTGCCCGCTGGTTTAGCCTCTGCCAGAGACCACTGGTGCACAACCGGGCACGGGGAATCTTCACCTCCCCTTACTTTTTTATATTAAGAGCCTGACTGGCGACTCTGCGTAACAGCGGCATCAGCTGTTGGTCTGGAATGACGTCACGGGGTTTCCTTCTGCGGCATCTCGAGATCAGCGAGGGAATACATTGAGCAAGACAGCAGACTGTAATGCCTAGTATAACTACCCCCACCACCACTTTGATTACCGTCTGAAGCCACCCCCATGGGATCCATGACCACATCCATTTCCATAGTGAGCTCCACCAAGCCCCCCACGCAGAGCCCTCTGTGATGCCAGCCACTATGGAGTGAAGATCTTCGATCTGGCTTTGAATCTTACGAGAGTTGTCCGTAAGATTAAAGCAGCACATACCATGAAAAGACTCGCAGCCCAAGTGATGAAGCAGTAGGAGATAGTCGATAGCCGCTCGAT
Source organism: Bradypodion ventrale (assembly GCA_035047345.1). Classification (NCBI taxonomy): domain Eukaryota; kingdom Metazoa; phylum Chordata; class Lepidosauria; order Squamata; family Chamaeleonidae; genus Bradypodion; species Bradypodion ventrale. Next base: position 230,903,502 of record JAWDJE010000002.1, on the reverse strand, counting down.
TATCGAGAATGGCATGGCGAAGTTCCGCCTGCTCCTGATTGAGGAGCGCTATCGCTGAGGATGTATGGTTGATGGCCTTTGCCAAACCGCAAGCCAAGCGACCAATCCTCTTTGCGTTGCCGACGGCTAAGCCTGGCACGCCAAAGATGCTGACTGCCAAGGAGAGGTACTCGGCAGGTCTCATTACCCTGAAGCTGCTTTCACATGAGCTGTCTAACGTGGTGGTGCGAGTGTGCCGTATGAGTGAAGGGACATGAGATACATTGGAAACAATAGGAACATTGGGACTTGGGGCAATCATATCCTTAGTGGGGAGCAAGAGTGTCAAGCGGCTAATACAACAAATAGCATCTGTAATATTAGCAGGAATGTAGTTAAACGTATACTGGTTACAAGTGAAAAACCATCCAGATGGTAGGGTGATATGTGCATATGGTGTGCCGCGTGGCACTGGGTCACTGCAAGTCCAATTGCCGCTGCCCACATCGAGGCATCGGCGCCGGGTTCGGCCGAGTCCGGAGCAACCGTAAATTCGGCCGCAGGTAGAGTTCGGGCTGACCGCCACTCGAGGAGTGTGGAGAGTGGCCGCATCAGCCGGTAAAGTCATGGTTAGCCGCATCTCCCAACGAGCATATTCCGAGGCAGCTGTTGGGATGTACGGGCTGAAGAATCGCTTCACCAGCCAGTCCCCATCCCGGGGGTGCGCGCCTGGGGAATGGCACACCGGGATGAGGCAGGTGCTGAGGATTGAGGCAGAACCGACGTCCTGTCTGAGGCAAAAATCGGACTGGTTGACAAGGCTTGCCAACCTCTCCCAAATGTTGTACTGCATGCGGGCAGAAAGGTCTCCGCCCGGCATCAGATCGCTGGCCTCCAGTGAGGCGGCCTGAACACCTCCCCCCAAAAGCAGGGTGAGGGTCAGGATGATGGTGAAGGTCGCTGAGTTGATATTAATCTGGGCGAAGACTGCTGCAACGAAGTTCTCCGGTGTTGGCTCCTTCTCCTCGCGTCGGAGGGCGTCCTGGGCCTCACTGCAAAGGGACTTGACCATCCCCCAGGTTATCCTCGGTGCTGGGGTCCGCGTCCGCTGCTTCTCCCGGTGGGTCTCCTCGGTCAGGGTGAGGTCCTCCATCTCCGGGATCGGACTCGGGTCGGTCTGGGTCCACGCCATGGGGTTCCAAGTGAGGCTTGACGCACCGAGCCGGGATCCAAACGACACCTGTAGGAGACATAACTGCAGCATACCCTCTTCCCCAGGTTATGAGCGGCACCGGGCCCCTCCAAGAAGGATCCGGTGGCACTCGGTACCGGACCATAGGTCGCGGGAGAGCCTCCGAGCGGCGGAAATGCTTCTCCTGCGGCGTACAGTCCGAAAAAACATTAAGGTGATTGTATGTGAACAATACCTTATTTAAGCAAAACTGTGCCTGTCCCTGTGATTTGGGGAGGGCTGGTGGCTCCCCCCTTTCTGTTTGTTTGTCAATGTAGGACTTTAGCGTCCGATTGACCCGTTCTACAATCGCCTGCCCTTGCGGATTGTGAGGAATCCCAAATGTATGCTTGATGTCCCATGTGGCCATGAAGGCGGCCAACTGCCTGGAGCAGTAGGACGGGGCGTTATCTGTTTTCACGTGCCGCGGCTTGCCCATCGCCGCGATGCAGGAAAGGAGGTGCTGCTCCACGTGGGAGGCAGTCTCCCCCTTCTGCGCCGTGGCCCAAACAAACTGAGAGAAAGTATCAATACACACATGCATGTATTGCCATCTGCCAAACTGCGGCACATGCGTGACATCCATCTGCCACACCTGATTAGCTTCTGTCCCCCGTGGGTTAACCCCCCACGAGGGCCCCCCCGGTGCCCCTGCACAATGCTGGCAAGAGCGGACTATACCCTGGGCTTGAGAAAGTGGCAGATTGAACTGTCGGGCGAGTGCCTTGGCATTTTGGTGGAAAAAGGCATGGCTTTGGATCGGAGTAGTAAAAACTCCCAAAACCGAATGTTGCTGAACTTCCTTTGCGGCCGCGTCCGCTCTGCTATTGCCCGCGGAAATCGGACCCGGTAGGTCTTGGTGACTTCGAATATGGGCAATATAGAGCGGCTCCGTGCGGTTTCGCAAATGAAATTGAGCAGTGAGGAACAGGCTAAGCAGATTCTTGTCTATCGCGGGAGTGATGTAAGCTCCCGGTAGACTGTGGAGTAAATTCCTAACATACAGACTGTCAGTAATGATATTTAAACATTCCTTGGCGAAGGTGCGCAAGGCAAGGTTCACGGCTGCCAACTCTGCCCGCTGAGCGGACTTCTGTGGAAGAGTTAGCAGCGTGCGCCAAGCTTCGCCTTCCTGCCAGGTCAGGACACCATATGTGCGTCCCCCATCGGTAAAAACTGTCCTGGCCCCCTGAAGTGGGACCAGCGAGAGCAATTCGAACAAGCTGACTGTTCCTGTTTGGAGTGAAACGAGTCTGGGGTCCTTGGGCAAATGGTATGCTAAGCTTCCAGTGAAACCCTCCAAAGCTATCGGAAGCGAATCACCTAGCTGCATTAACTGATGAATTTGTTCCTTGGTGAAAGGAACCACAATTTTGGCCAAATCATTTCCTGAGATGTCCCGAGCTCTCAGCCTGCCGCGGTAAATCACCGCGGAAACCAACTCTTGGGGCGGAACAATGTTCCGTGATGATGTGTTAGGCAAGTAGACCCACTCCACAATTTTCGCTCCCTTCTCTGAGTCTACGCCTAGCGCCCCAGTGAACATGGATCCTGACCGTACGATGTACAAATTCAGGATCGGGGCATATGGCCCCTGGGCGATCCTATCCACCCACCTTTGGCTGAGAGCTCGGTTCACTTTCTCGAGCGCCAAGCGCGCGTCTCGAGAGATTTTTATCCGGTCTGCCGGCTGCTTACCTAAAGTTAGCAGCGAGAAGAGCGGTTTTAGAAGATCCGTATCCAATCGGAAATACGGTCTGGCCCAATTAATATTTCCTAAAACTTGCTGCAACTCTACAAGGGTGACTGAGTCCTGTAAGTTTATCTGGGGTAAAACCGGTGCGGCAAAGGAACGGAGAAGCCGATGACCCAAGTATGAAAAGGGCTCGGTCTTCTGCACCTTTTCCGGGGCAATGAGTAAACCTTTGTCCCCCAGGCTGGCCTGGAGGTCAGAAAATATTTCGCTGCCAAGTTGCGGCAACGCTACTAAAATATCGTCCATGAAGTGACACACAATAGCTTTAGGGTAAAGGCTTCGGAACTTTGCCAGCGCGTTGTGAACATATATTTGGCACAGAGTGGGCGAATTGAGCATGCCCTGTGGCAAATATTTCCACGCGTAACGCTGCGTGGGCTCGCTGTGGTTCACAACTGGCACCGTAAAGGCGAACCTTTCCCGGTCCCTGGGGTCTAAGGGGATTGTATAAAAACAATCCTTGAGATCTACAACTAGAATCTCCCACCCCTCGGGAATCATATTAGGATTTGGGATGCCGCATTGGAGCGGACCCATCGGCTGAATGCATTTATCTCTCTGAGATCGTGGAGGAGTCGCCACTTCCCCGACTTCTTCTTAATCACAAAAATTGGCGAATTCCAGGGACTCGTGGACTGTTCTATGTGTCCTGCGTCTAGCTGTTCTTTCACTAGCTGCTTGAGGGCAACTAATTTCTCTCCCACTACCGGCCATTGTTCTACCCAGACCGGGGTATCGGTGAGCCATTTAAGTGGCAACACCATTACCCGAAGGTAAGGGTGGCACCGTACTGCTGGAGAATGTCTCGCCCCCAAAGATTGACGTGCACGTCAAGAATGTGCGGCCGAATCACCGCTGTGCCGTCAGCCCTTGGGATTGTGACTTCTACCCACTCTCGGCTCCTAAACGCTTCCTGAACGCCACCTACCCCCCACACATCGGAGACCGGCTCAATGGCCCACTCCTTCGGCCACTGGCTTCTGCTTATCACGGTCACATCCGCTCCGGTATCGAGTAACCCTGAGAACACTCTTTTGTTCAAAAATACCTCGATAACGGGGCGCTGCTTCCACTCAATGTTGGTCTCCACTGTCGCTAAGACCTGGTATCCTTGCACTGCCTCACTTGCGCTCGAGCGGTCTGCTGAACCGGGCTCTGAGCTGTCACCGAGCCTTCTCGGGCTGCCTGCTGGCGAGTGACAAGGAACCATGATCAGTTGTGCTAAGGTCTCTCCCTTGTGGATAACTTGGGGCAGGTGTGTCCAAAGTTGGACCTGGAGAACGCCTGAAAAATTTGAGTCAATGACTCCTGGAATTATGAAAATTCCACGTGCTCCAGCTATACTATGGGGCAAAACTAAGCCTATGAAGCCTCTAGGTAGGGGTCCCATGTACTGAGAATCGACTAGATAGACTGTGCCTGGCAGATCGCATGTAACGTCCGCCTGGCAAGTCAATTCTAGCCCTGTGCTACCCTTGGGGCTGGCCTGTGCCCTAGTAATGTCTGGAATGTGCCTAGCACCTAGTCTAGTTCCGGGGAGTTCTGGGTCTGGTTGAAGGAAGCCTCTGTTTGGACTGGGGCCAGAGACGTGCCCGGATTCCGGTTTCCCGAACTTGGACAAAACCTGGCCCAATGATAGCCTTTCTTGCACTTCGGGCAGGGGGTGTTCGGAGCCTTGGGACGGCCGGACTTTTGTCCTCCTCCCTTGGATCGGCACTCCCTAGCGAAGTGTCCGATCTTGCCACAGGAGTGGCATGCCCCTCTGGTCTTGCTGTTACCCTGAGGTCTTTTCCCCCCCTGCACCGCTGCCGCTAGCAGACCCATCTTGTAAGAGTCTGTGCCAACGTCGGAACATGCTCGAATCATGTCCGTTAAGGTTATATCGGGGCGATTGCCCATGGACTGCAAGATTTTACGGCAGTCCAGGTTGGCGTTGTCCTTTGCTAGCTTGATCATGAGCTCTTCCTGGGCTTGCTCATTCTCAATCTGCCTGCTAATTGCCTCTTCCAGGCGATTGATGAAGTCCATGTAGGGTTCCTGGGCTCCCTGCTTAATGGCGGTGTAATTTTTTGCCGTTTTGCCGGATGCTGGGACCTTGAAGTATGCCCTATAGGCAGCCTCGGCTGACATTTCTAGGGTGGCGAGAGGCAAGTTAATCTGAGCGTTGATGGGCTCATAGTTACCAGAGCCATACAATTGCTCAGGAAGCACCGCGCCTCCCATCCTAGCAGCCCGAGTTTGAGCCTCTAGGCGAAACTCGCTGTCCCAGATCATGTACTGGCTGGGGGTTAGCATCATCCTCATGACGGCTTTCCAATCATGGGGAATCCACATGGTGGTCTCGCACACTTGCCGAAGCGTGCCCCTCGTAAAACGACTTTGGAGCCCTGTCTCCGAAATTGCTTTCCGTAAAGCCATGAGAAGCTTGTACGGGACTGGGGAGTGTACTACCTGCTGTGCGCCCGTGAGCGCGTCCATCTCCATGCGGATTGGACAAATCTGTCTAAGCTCAGCTAGCTCTTCTGCTGACAATTCCCCCTTTCTTAGCTCTATCTCAGCTGTGCGCTGAAGGGCACTCTTCGCGGTTAGGGAACCTGGAGCTGTCAGAGAAGCGCCTGCGCTTCTCATTCCTTGCATTCCTTCGGTGACGTCTGCAGCTGTCACCGCGGGAAGGCTCCCTACACTACTCTGCTGATAGCTAATTGACGGATAGAGCGCCGTGGGCGCAGTCGGTCCGACTGGCTTGTCTGATGGCTCAACTAACGGGGGTTCTTGGGCCTCTATCCGGACTGGTTCGATCTGCTCTAAGAGTCTCCTACACTTCCTCCATGTGCTCACTATCCCTCCTGGGGCTTTCGGGGGTTGCTGAATGCAGTCTCCTATCTGATCCCAGAGCTTCAGGGTTAACGTACCTACTTCTGGGTAAAGTAGGCAGTGTTCCCCGAGGTACGCCAAAAGTCTCACTAATTCCTTGCTGTGAAATCGTAATTTAAATACCCTGGCCAGGATCTTAAACTCCTCCTCTCGAGTTTTTTGGCTAGCGGACGGACTTGGTCTATGAGAACAAGTCCCCATATTACCTGCAGTTGGGTCTCCGGAAGTTTCCTCCTCGGGACGAGTCGACGCGTCTTGTCAGGCAATAGGTTCGGGCGTCTAGTGTCTGGGGTAGACCTCGGAGCGTGGACCTTCCGCCACGGGCCCTTCTAACGGCCTCTGCGCTGTCAGGGGCTCACAGCCTGCCCTGAGCGGAACGCGTTTCCCTCTGTGGCAACCTCCTCGAAAGCGAGAGTAAGCTGTAGGAATGCCTCTCTGGAATGCCTCGCCGCAGGCCACTTCTCTGATCGGCTGGCTGCCGGTCAGAGTGCCGCGCTGTCCTCCGGGGTGACGGGTCGCGGTTCGATCGCAGAACCGGACCGCGTGGTTCGTTACTCACGAGTAGACCTCTCCGGGGTCCCTTACTCACGAGTAGAATCACGTCGCGGGTCACCAGATGTAGCGAATATCTGCCGCTGGGCGGCGCTTAGGTCCCGGAGGAGACTGATCAATAAGCGATACGAGGCAAGGAAGCAGGATCAGATCAGTGTTTATTGGGAAAATGCATACACCTTTTATAGATCAGAAGGCAGGTAGAAAAAACCGTCACCAGTGATTCAATCAAGTTACCTGTTTACTCAGGTTAATTGGGGAAACTCTTCAGGGGAAGTTAATTAGCAGGGGCAAACATGGGATGAGGAAGGCTATTGTTTAGGGCTTAGACAGGGGCAAACATATACACTGTTTGCACTGGAGATTTCCTCAACCAGGGGATGAGTGAATCTTCCAGGTGGTAATTGAGGTCTGTGAGGTGCTTATTCAGCAGAGTCGTCGATCAGGCTCGAGGCAGCCGAATTAATCCCTATCATTAATTCACCCCCCTTATGCCCTGACAAGGGCCAGAGGCCAGGAGTTTGCCCGCTGGTTTAGCCTCTGCCAGAGACCACTGGTGCCCAACCGGGCACGGGGAATCTTCACTGAGCCCTGGTTTATTGTACCCCTGTTGCGTTGCCACTCTCAAATGGTGCCTGTAGTTGGCTTGGCACAACACACATTTGCAGATCATCACTACAGACAGCCCATGGAGATATCAGAGGAGAGCCATTCCTACTCATTTTGGGGGTGCTTCTCACACTTCTGCCTACATACCACAGCACACAGTACTGACCGGACTAGTAAAAAAGAGAAAGGAACAGCTTCTCCGTTCTTCTTTTCTTTGTTCCCCGGTTAGCATTTCCCCACTTCAGCACCAGCTAACAATTTTACCACTTTTTGAGCAGAAGTCATGTTTCACTGTAGTAATTCACATGAATGCCAGCTGTTGAGTTACTTCATTGGGCTATTAGCTTGCAGCCTGCACCACCACATTGCAAGGAGTGTACAATTCACCTAGCTGAATCAATAATATTGACTGCTGACTTATGAGCTGCATCAACAATCAGTCCCAAGAAGCCCAGATCTTCCTTAGCATCAGCTTGTTAGGATCAGAGCAAATATTAGCAGCAGCATTGGTGCAAATCAGCTGAGAATGCAAAATGTATGTAATAAAGTGGAAGGAAGCTGCAGTATAAGATATGAGAAATAAAATAATCACCATTAAAGAGCTGGGGATCTAACATATACGTTCCACTGTTTTAAAAGCTTGTTTAGCAGCTAACTTTACTAAGGGGCCACTTTCAGAAGGAATATATGATACCAATTATTGCAGCATGTCATCACCCCTATAGAAATACCACTCTTTAGAATTCCAGTCAGGCATAGAGATAGATATATCTTGGGATGACTGAGTACCATCCAATCTGATTTGCACAACCTGATTTGGAGATTGCCTGAATCAGTTTGTTTTGGGGCTCATGACTTTTATGATTTTAGATAAGAGGGGGCAATTAAAAACTGTGGGGGAAGACTATGAAGTTGAATGAGGGTATGCTACACAGCCTCAATAGGAAAGGAAAAGACCTCCAGTGTGTAGGCAAAAGTCCTAACAACTTCCTGTCTGCTGTGCATTTTATTCCTTGCTCATGTCCTCATGGATCCACCCCACATCAACCTGTAGCAACCATTTTTAAAAAATAGAAAATGACAGCTGAGGATATTGCTACTTTGACCTGCCCTGACAAAGCCCACATAACAGAATAAGTCATCTCTCTCTCTCTCTCTCTCTCTCTCTCTCTCTCTCTCTCTATCTCTATCTCACACATACAAATCCAAAATGTAAAGCAACATGGATGCAAAATGGCTGCTTGATCTAGAGGGATGACAATATATAGTATGGCTGGTCTAAATCCTCAACAAGGTATCACTGATTGGAATTTCCAGGATCTATGGATTCACGGAAGCTCTGGATGTTAATCTTTTTCTTCTCTGACACTAACTATTTTTTTGCTAAAGAAACTGGTGCCAAGTACTTCAGCATGTCAACCTCAAATGCATTGTAGCAAAGGCTACCATCCCAAGAGCAATTAGGTGATTCTCAAACCATCATGTAGCCAATCCAGAAATGCACAGAAATGCACAAATGCAAGCGCGGCGCCAAAATGGCCGCCGCGCCCTTTGCGGGCCCCCCCCACAGGACAGAGAATCCGGGTAGTTAGGGGCGTGGCCAGCTCCCTTATAAAAGGGGTGGCCACGAGGCAGCCGAGCTGCCATTTTACCTCAGCGACGGAGCGGAGAAGTTTTTTCCCCTGTGTCTCCGTCGCTCGTTAGCTTACCGGGAAGCCTTTTGGTAGCGATTCTGCCTTGCTGGCTTCCCTTTGCTTCGGTGGAGATGCCTTTGAAGAAGAAGGCAGCTTCGAGTGCAGCTCGCGCGGTTAGGAGGCGCGACCCAGGTCGGAGGACCGCGGTGCCGCCTCCTCAGCAGCCGCCTTTGCCCGCCCCTGCCGGGGCCGGCGGAATGGGGTCTATTGCCCCTTCGCCCGGAGTGGGCAACCAGAGTGCGGGCGCGGAAGGGGTTCCGGCCCGCGGCCCGTGAGCGGTGGACACCGCTCCTCCACCTGCCCACCCTGTTCGGCCTGCTCCTCTTGGGTCGCCCCCCCTGCCTTGGCAGGTTTCTTCACCGACCCTGCCGGGCTTTGGTGCTGGCCAATGGCCATATTCGGGTCCTGGGGTACAGGGGCCTGTACCCACGCCTGGACCAGGCGGGCCAGCCGGCCCTTCGCCCCGGGTTAACGTGGAAGTCAGGCGGGGGCCCCCCCTCCTTTGGGGTTCCTTTTAAGGCGCTGTCGGCAGGAGGACAACAGCCGACAGGGAGGGTTGAGCTGCTGCAGGCGCGTGGCGTGGTTTCGGCCACTGCCTCGCAGCTCCCCAGCCAGCAGCCAGGTGCAGGTTCCCCGGTGATGAGCTCTACGTCGGTCGTGAGCTCCAACGCCCCCAGTGGGCCGGAACCCCCGGTGGGGGCGGCTCGCGGGGGTGCAGCATGTGAGTATACGGTGTAAGCGAGTACATTCACACACATTCCCAATATGGGGGGGGGCTTTCCAATCGCCTTGGCCTCGCGCGGGTGGTGCGGCGGTGCGCCCGCTGACGCCTCACCCGGCGATGACAGCCAACACCCAGGGCCCCGTGGTGGGGGGTGTTCCCTACCCTTAGGGGAATGTTTTGGGTGGCCGGGTTGGTCCAAGCCCCTATTCCTTACCGATGAGTGACCACTTGGCACAGGCCGCCAGAGAGTAAATTTGGCGGGGGGAGTACGTGGATATCTTCTCATTCCTAAACAGTGTGCCCACCAAGGAGAGAGGGAGGGGCAGAATGAGAAGGATAGTGGCAGGCATGTTGTCGCAAGCCACCAAGTATGTGGGCCAAATGGTTGCCGGCCTGCATCGTATGCATGGCGGTGTACCTTAGGGCATGGCCGGATTTGGCAATTCCGATGGTCCAGTATTTGGACAACGCCTACCGGGCGATGATTTACTTTCCGGGCTCAGCGTGGTTGGCTTGTGACGAGGGATGCCGTAGGCGGATTTCCCCGCACCCCGAGATTAGGCGGGATGGGCCAGGCCAGAGGCTGGGCTTTTGTACGTGACGCCCACGCGCCCTGCACCCGGGGAGATATACCATTGTGGGCATGCGGTTCAGCGGGCGGCCCCAGCACAGGTCACCTGCCAGGGGGCGGGGCGGGGGGTTCCAGCCCGCCTGCTGTGCTGGACTTTTTTGTCCAATGGCTCCTCTAATGGGAAGACTTGCAAATACAGACAGGAGTGTCCCACCTGTGTTGGCCCCCATGCGGCCTCTGCCTGTCCCAGGCCTAGACGGAGGCGGGGCAGAGGGTGAGGCAGACAGGGGGCTTGCAAGACTGCCGCAGATGGATCTGATTCACCGAAGGGCTCCCTCCCCATTTAAGGTGGACGTGTGGGAGCGTTGGCTCACATGGTGCCTGAAGGGTGAGGATGCGGGTATCTCCTTCAGGGTTCTAGGCAGGGGTTCTGGATCCCTTTCATGGGTAATAGGTCCCCTCAGGATGCCCCCAGTCTTTTATCCCTTAAGGGGAGGGAGGAGGTGGCTGCTGCCAGCTTTGACAAAAGGGTCTATGCGGGCAGGGTCGTTGGCATTGTCCCGCACCCCCGTCCTGGGGAGCATATTATTCAATGATGCCATGCCTTTTGGCTATTCCGTTGGGGCTCGGTATTCGAGTGTTCACCTTTTTCCTAGATTGCGCTTTTGTCCGCAGGTCAGGGTCCCGGTCTCTAGCCCATTCCCTGGATGGTTTTATTCGGGGCTGAACGGGGCTGGGACACGTACACACGTCTCCTCTACACATTTCAGACGCTAATGGAGGAACTTGGTGTCCCTTTAGCGCCCGAAAAGACCGAGGGCCCATCTCCACAGCTAGTATTCCTGGGGTGGAGAGTAGCACGATAGCGCAGGATTCTAGGTTGCAGCAGGATAAGGTGTCAAGGCTAGTGGCCCTTGTCTCGGTCTTGCTGGCCGGGCGCATGGCATCACTGAGGGAACTTCTGGTGCTACATGGTCACCCCAGTTTCGCTGGCAGGGTCGTCGCACCGGGCAGGGCATTTGCTCTGCGCTGGTGCGACGCCATGGCGGGATTATCCCGGCCCCATCACAGGCTCAGATTTACCCGGGGTATCGGGGCAGACGTGCTTGTCTGGCCATAGATCCAGAGGTAGTTCAACGGGGTGTCATTTTGGGGTCTGATTTCCTGGCTCCCCCTTGCTTGCAGATGTGGTCCGATGCCTCACGATTCCTGGGTTTCTGGGATGTACTTCAATTGGAAGTGGGCCTATGGTGGGTGGCCACCATCCTGGGCAGGCAGGGGTTGCCTGCATGGTCTCACGTATCTGGAATGTTTCCATATCCTGGGTGCTTTGATGCTATGGGGCAAGGGGTGGGCCAACTCGGTTGTGCAACTTTGGCATGGCAATGCGGCTGTTTTCCGCATCGTCACTGCACAGAACTCCAAATCGCCCGGGGTTATGGAGCTAGTTAGTTGGTTTGTGTTATGCAACCTGTGCCTCAATGTACCCTTCAGGGCCAGGCATGTCCCAGGGGTTGTTAATGATATTGCTGCTGCTTTGTCCCGCCTGCAGATCTCCCGGTTCCGTGCCTCGGCCCCCGGATGCGGAGGAATTTCCCTCGCCACTCCCGGATGTGAGATGGACCGTTGGCAAGGAGAGGTGAACCGGGCGATTGGCCTGTCACTAGTGCCATGCATGAGTGAGGCGTATCACCACGCATTTAGTTCCTTTAGAGTATTATGTACACGATTCCGACTGCCAGGAACCTGGCCTTTTCCAGTAGCCCATGTTCTGCGGTTCACGATTTACCTGTATCCCCAGGGCCTTGCACCACGCACCATAGCATCTCAGCTGTCGGGTTGGCTTTTATGGCCAAAGTGTGAGGTCGTGTGGACAGCACCAATGACTTCCGGGTGAGACATGTTGGGAGGGGTGGGTGCGCGTGCCCGGGCGTTTCCCGGGCGACCGCCACCCCATTTACCCAGGGGGTTTTTGACCCAGTTGGCCCGGGGCTGGCCTGGCCTCTGTTTTGATAGATGAGGCAGCCCACTTCATGCGGCTACAACGGTGGCCTTTTTGGAGCCCTCCGCGTCGGCGAGCTTGAGATGCTGAGTAAGGCGGATGCAAGAGTTTCCCAGGGTTTTTTACCCAATTGGCCCGGGGCTGGCCTGGCCTCAGTTTTGATAATGAGGCAGCCCACTTTATGCGGCTACAACGGTGGCCTTTTTGGAGCCCTCCGCATCGGCGAGCTTGAGATGCTGAGTAAGGCGGATGCAATATTTTCCCAGGGTTTTTACCCAATTGGCCCGGGGCTGGCCTGGCCTCTGTTTTGGAAATGAGGCAGCCCACTTCATGCGGCTACAACGGTGGCCTTTTTGGAGCGCTCCGCGACAGCGAGCTTGAGATGCTGTATAAGGCGGATGCAAGTGTAGGGCACTGGAACTCGAGGATGTCTATGTTGCCAAGGACTGGGCCCAGTTGAGGATACGCTCCTCTAAGACAGATCAGCATGGCGTAGGCAGTGGTGTAAGACTGCTACGGTGTTCTTTGGCAGACATCTGTCCGGTTGGTGCCCTACAGGAATTCCTGGCACTGCGTGGCATGCACCACGGCCCGTTTTTCTGTCACCAAGATGGGTCTCCCCTTACTAAATTTCAGTTTTGGAAGGTGACAGCCAGAGCCCTCACCAGGGTGGGCCTACCAGGTGCCCGTTATGGCACACATTCATTCCGTATTGGTGCAGCCTCTACAGCAGCTGCTTTTGGGGTACTCTGGGGCTGACATACGCAGCATGGGGAGGTGGGGCTCGCAATGTTTTCAGTTTTATGTGCGCCCACTCCCGCCATGAGTACCAATCCAGTCACCTTACCGCCTTTTTTCTCAATTTTCTTACAGACCCTGGGTGTCGTATTACACCGGTGACAGTATGGCTGGTGGGCCACAGCTATGTGCACAGGGCAGCGCGTTACGCTGCGGCGACAGAGTGGACCCCGACTGGGACTGGGTGAACACGCCAGTCTCGCATGGCATGGTAAGCCTGGGATGTTATGGCGGGAGCTGCGGCCTTTCCTTTTTTCTGGCCTGGGTGCTGACCCGCCTGACATTCTCATCATCCACCTGGGGGGCAATGATTTGGGCCAGGTCACCGGCTTATCGCTCAAGCATGCGATTTGCGAGGAACTCGCCTACTTGCATTATGTCTGGCCTGCCACAACCCTGGTTTGGTCGGACATTGTTCCGCGCCATTCTTACAGAGGGGGCGTTAACCTCCTGGCCCTTGACCGCGCTAGGCGCGCGGTCAATAAGGCAGTGGCGCGGTTTCTTGCCACCAGGGCTTGGGGACGGGTTAGTCATCACCCCGATATTAGTCTACAAAATTATGACTTGTACGCAGGGGATGGGGTCCATCTGTCGCGAGGAGGTATGGACCTCCTGTTGGGTGATTGGCGAGCAGGCCTGTTGACCGAGCTGACGGTCTGGGGGGGGGGGGGGCGTCAGGTCTTCTTCGAAGCCCCTCCGTGTGGCGGGTAGCACTGGTAAGGTAAACAGTATGACCCACAAGTATCCGGCAGGTTCGCAATTGACTGGACAACACTAGACAGGAATAAATTAGTTAAACGTTGTCCGGTCAACGACGAACCAGGCGATGGGGTGATGACGATTGCTAACCAGCATGCATCACCCCTGTGATTTCACGGATACGCGTCAGAGGGTGGGGTCATAAGTTAGTTATTGACTACGGTCAACAATTTGTTTGTTGTTAACAAACAAATTGATACAAATTGATACATTGTAACCAATTGCCGTTGGCAATTTTGGGGTGGTACCTTACCAGTGTTACTTCGGCCTGCTTGCCTTAGGAATTATGATTGGTCGTTTTACCAATACAAATTTATAATTCGGACTAGGGCATTGAATCAATAAATGTGGCCCTATGCTGTTATCCACTTTCAATGTTGTCTGTGTCCGTTATTGGGGGGGTGCGCCTGCAATGCAAGCGCGGCGCCAAAATGGCCGCCGCGCCCTTTGCGGGCCCCCCCCCCACAGGACAGACAATCCGGGTAGTTAGGGGCGTGGCCAGCTCCCTTATAAAAGGGGTGGCCACGAGGCAGCCGAGCTGCCATTTTACCTCAGCGACGGAGCGGAGAAGTTTTTTCCCCTCCACCCCCTCCCTAGTTAACAGTGTGATATTATGGTCGCTTCGGGGCCAGGTGGGAATTTTTGGTTGGGACCCATATTGGCTTCCGGGTCCTGGCTTTTTTGCCCATCCCACACTGTTGCTATGGTTTGATATAGGGGTCTTTCTGTGTTCCTACTGTTGACTTTGGTCACATTGGCGGGTAGCACTGGTAAGGTAAACAGTATGACCCACAAGTATCCGGCAGGTTCGCAATTGACTGGACAACACTAGACAGGAATAAATTAGTTAAACGTTGTCCGGTCAACGACGAACCAGGCGATGGGGTGATGACGATTGCTAACCAGCATGCATCACCCCTGTGATTTCACGGATACGCGTCAGAGGGTGGGGTCATAAGTTAGTTATTGACTACGGTCAACAATTTGTTTGTTGTTAACAAACAAATTGATACAAATTGATACATTGTAACCAATTGCCGTTGGCAATTTTGGGGTGGTACCTTACCAGTGTTACTTCGGCCTGCTTGCCTTAGGAATTATGATTGGTCGTTTTACCAATACAAATTTATAATTCGGACTAGGGCATTGAATCAATAAATGTGGCCCTATGCTGTTATCCACTTTCAATGTTGTCTGTGTCCGTTATTGGGGGGGTGCGCCTGCAATGCCCCTGCTTCACTTTATTTAGATACTTTTTTGTGTGAAGCCAGTGTGCATTCCTAATCTGAACATACTTGTATAGGAAATACAAAAGGTGGATAATTTGCACTTAACCTTAAATTACAGATAACTAATTGTAACAGTTAAAAGCATGCTAATGTCCAACAGACTGACATTTTTTCTAGGAAACCAGAATTCAAATGGATAATACACTTTAATGTCCTGAAGAAACAAAGCAAGGTAGTTGTCAAATTAACAGAGTTAACAAATGTTCCTGCTGTGAACAGCACACATTGCAGGCACCCCACCCAAAGAAAGACTCAGACACTGGTATTGGATTAAAGGCATCGGGCCACTTTTATTGAATAATGCCCTAGTCCGAATTATCACTTTCAATTGGTGTATCATCCAATTGTAATTCTTTAAGGCAAGCAGGCCGCAGTAACACTGGTAAGGTTTCTCCCAAAATGCCAATGGAAATTGGCTACATGTATCTATTTGTATCAATTTGTTTGTTGACACAAACAAATTGTTGACCGGAGTCAATATACTATCTACTGACCCTACCCTATGACGTGTATCCGTTCAATATCAAGGTGATGCAGGCTGTGAAGCTCCTGACATCACCCCTTGCATGGTTCGCCCTTGACCGGCCAAGCCTATTTCCCCTGTACCTATCTACGTGTTGGCCAGTCAATTGTGAACCTGCCGGATACCTATGGGTCATAAATCTTTACCTTACCAGTGCTACCCGCCACACGGGGAGGCATCCGTGATGACTCACCCCCCCCCCCCAGACTGTCAGCTCGGTCACCAGGCCTGCTTGCACATCCTCAAGAAAGAGGTTCATACCTCTGGCCGACAGATGGACCCCATCTCCTGCATATAGATCAAAATCCTGCAAGCCTATCCTAGGATGTCGAATGGCTGTGCCAAAGCCATTATCAACAAGGAACCAGGCAACAGCCCTGTTCTCTGACCGTCGAGCACGGTCCAAACCATGGAGGTCAATGCCTCCCCTGTAACACTGTCTCGGCACGATGTCAGACCATAGCAGCCATGTGTACGGCCATAAGTGATGTAAAAAGGCCAGGTCACTGCACACTGACATTTTTAAAGAAAGGCCAGTGATCTGTGCGAGATCATTGCCGCCGAGGTGCAGAATCAGGACATCAGGCGGTCCAGCATCCCTGATGGACATCAGGAATGGCAACAGTTCCCGCCATCTCATGCTGCGCTTACCATACCATCGCATACGTGCAGCTGCACGTAGCCCGAGATGGGGTCCCCAGTCTGTCGCCGCAGCATACTGCGCTGCCCAGTGCACAAAACTGTGGCCCACCAGCCATACTGCCACCGGTGTGCGTGGACACACAGGGTCTGTAAAAGAAGGAAAAGGAATTAAAGATATAACTGGCACTCATGCAGTGAGGGGGCATACATATAAAGAAAAATGTGCGGACCCCCACCTGCCTATGCGATGTATATCAGCATCAGAGTACCCAAACGCAGCCACAGTTGAAGCGGCGCCTATCATGAATGAATGGGTGCCGTAACGAGCCCCTGGGAGGCTGACACTGTGAAGTGCCATACCAGTCACCTTCCAGAACTGGAATTTAGTAAGGGGAGACCCATCCTGGTGGCAGAAAAATGGGCCAGGGTGCGTGCCACGCACTGCCAAAAACGCATGTAGGGCACCAACCGGACAGATGTCAGCAATTGTATACCGTAGCAGTCTGACACCACTGCCTACTCCGTGCTGAATGGCCTTTGAGGAGTGAATCCTCAACTGGGCCCACTCCTGGTTGAGAAAGACATCATCGAGTTCCAGTGCCCTACGAGACATGTCCCCTTTTGACAATGGGACCAGCTCACTGATACGGAGCGCTCCAAAGAAAGCTACGGTGGTAGCTGCATGAAAGAGAGCCTCCTCATACCTATCGTAACACAAGCTAAGCCAACCTTGTGCAAGGTGGGTCAGAACCTCTGGTGAAACGGGGTGACGTGTGTCCGGGCGGCAGCCACGTTCACATCTCCACCCTTCTAATACATGGCGTATGCGGAAGTCATTCATGCAGTCAGTGAAGCCCCGTGCCTTGGCCATAAACACCAATGCTGAAAGCCTAGTGGCGATGGTGCGAGGTTCTAACCCTAGATCGTGAAGGTAAACCATGAACTGTAAAATCTGGTTGACTGGGATCGGCCACACATCGGGCAACTGCCTTTGCCCACAAATGTTCCTAAACTTTAGGAGTGCATTTGATACGCCTTACGCGTGCAAGGTGCCAAAGACATGCCGATCGCCCGGTTCACCTCTCCTCGCCAAATGTCCAGATCTCGGCCGGGAGTGGAGAGGGAAGTTCCTCTGCTTCTGGAGCCAAGGCATGGAACCGGGGGATCTGCAGGCGGGATAAAGCGTCAGCAATATCATTATCAATGCCTGGCACATGTCTGGCCCATTAAGGCGCAAGGACCTCAAGACAAATTGGCGAACTAAGGCCATAACTCTGGGGGACTTGGATGTCTGGGCGTTGACAATGTGCACCACTGCAGCATTGTCACACCAAAAGTGAACTACTGAATTAGCCCACCTATCCCCCCAGAGCATTAGGGCCCCCAAGATGGGAAAAAACTCCAGGAAAGTAAGATCGTGTAAACGATCCGTGCCTTGCCATGTCTGAGGCCATTGACCATAGGACCACCTTCCTTCAAAGTAAATCCCATAACCCAGGGAGCCGGAGTTCATCTGACTGTACTTGGAAATGCAGGCTGAGCATAAGCTCCGATCTCCAGAAGGAGATGCCATTAAAATCCTGTAGGAATGTGAGCCAAACCGTAAGGTCTGCCAGTAAACCTCTGGTCAGCCGTACCCTGTGGTGACGTTTTAAAAGGCCCACCATGGCGTCACACAGACGCCTGGCAAAGGTTCTGCCCAGTGTTACTACCCTACAGGCAAACTTGAGGTGGCCGTGAAGCACCTGCAACTCTCGGAGAGACACCTTACACCAGGCAAGCATTGCCAGAATCGCATCAGTGATCCGAGTCACCTTTTCCCTGGGTAACCTGGATGTCTGGGCAATGGTGTCAATATCAATACCTAAAAAGGTAAGAGTGGTGGCTGGTCCCTCAGTCTTTTCAGGTGCTAGGGGAACACTCAGTTCCCGCATAAGCGCTTGAAAAGTGGCGAGGAGACGAGTTTCCCCTCTGAACAAAAAATCGTCGAGGTAGTGGGCTACAGACCGGGACTCTGATCTACAAACAAAAGCCCAGTGAAGGAAGATGCTAAATCATTCAAAAGCCAAACATGAGATAGAACAGCCAAAAGGCATAGCCTTATCTACATAAAATTTGCCCCGAAAACGAAAACCTAACAGCTCAAAGTTGTCCGGGTGCACTGGCAACAATCGGAATGCTGATTTGATATCACACTTTGCCAGTAGTGCCCCTGGGCCACACGAGCGTACCATCTGTAAGGCCTGGTCAAAGGACGTATACCTGACCGAGCAAAGGTCATCAGGTATCGCATCATTGACCAAAGAGCCCGCAGGGTAAGAAAGGTGGTGAATTAGTCAAAATTCACCCGGGGACTTCTTAGGGACTAAACCCAAAGGTGACACTTTCAAGTTCGGGAATGGTGGGTCAGCAAATGGCCCAGCCACCCTCAGTGCGGTGACCTCCTTGGCTATAGATTGGGTGGCAATATCCTCATTACCCCTGAGAGAAAGTAAGTTCGGGGTGTCCTGAGGCCCGCGTACACCCTGAAATGGTATGCGGAAGCCAAACTGAAAACCCTCAAGTAGGTACCTCGCATCATCCTGTCTACGATAAGCGGAATGCCAACATTCCAGCACCTGGACATTAATTGGGGAGGGGCCCTTTTTGATGGGTAGCACCGTCAGAGGGAGCTCTGACCGCCCCCTGCCCACCCCTTCCTCTGCCTCGTGACCCACCAGCCCGCGGGCATGCGGAGGCGGCGTGAGGGCCAGAACAAGAGGGGCACTCGTGCTGGAACCGACACTGACGTTTGTTGCACACTCCGCTGGCGGAGAAGCTCCAACACAGCAGGCGGGCTGGAACCCCCTGCCCTGCTGTCTGTTGGGGAGTCTGTGTAGTAGCAGCCCGCTGAACGGCATGGCCACAGTGGTACCGGTCACCTGGTGCTGGCTGCGTGGGGGTCATGTACAGCAGCCACAACTGCTGGCAGGGTTCATCCCACCTCATCTCAGGATGGAGGGCCACTCTCATCCTAAACTCTTCATCATAAGCCAACCATGACGGGCCAGGGAAATCCACTACAGCCTGATAAATATTATCCAGATATTGGACCATCGGGATGGCCAAATCAGGACGTGTCCTCAGGTAAACCGCCATATAAATCAGATAGGCCGGCAACCAATTGGCCCATGTGCGAGGTGGCTTTCGACGACGGGACAACTCCTTATCACTATCGTCCTGCCCCTCCCTCTCCTCCTTGGTGGGTTCACGGTTCATGAGGAAGAAAATGTCCACATATTCCTCCCGCCGAATCCTCTCCCTCGTGGCCTGGGAGAGATGGTCACCCAGTGGTAAGGAATAACCCGCCGTCGGCAGGGCCGCCGTCGGCACGGATTGAATTGGTGGTGCGTGCAGTGTGCCCAGAATATCACCTGACACATTGGGCATGCCCACAGAGGTGGTCACCCCTGACATAACCGGGGGGTAATTGGACAACCAAGAATTCACAGGACAGTGTGGATACAACTGCCCTCCTACAGTAATCTGTCGTGGCCATGGCCACTGAAACCCCCCCCCCCCCCAGTAGTGCTAGGTAGTGTCACTGGTGTACTTAATTGACCAGGATACTCACTCGGTGCACCCCCGTGGGCCACCCCCACTGGGGGTTCCGGCCCATGGCGGGCGTTGGAGCTCGCAATGGAGATTGAGCTCTGCGTGCCGCTGCACCCCTGCCACGCAGGACTGGTCCCCGGCGGAAAGCCCCGAAGTGGTGGGGAGCTGTGACGCACCAGCTTGGGCTGGCCTGATGGCCTCAAGCAGCTCGACCCTGCTAATGGCTCGTTGGACAGTCGTGGCTGACGTGTGGGCCGGAACTGGAGGGGCAATGCCCATTGATGCCTCCAGCACAGCAATGCGTGTAAGGAGGGCACTAACAGTCTTGGACCCACCTGGATAAGGTGGGCCAAATGGGCCGGATGGCCCACCGGGCAATTGTTGTGGGATAAACCCAGCGGGGGATCCCTGGCCTGAATAAGGCCATGCCCAGTAGTCCGGCCCATGAGGGGCCGGAAGAATGTTGGGGCGGAGACCCGCACCAGGCCCAAGTGGGCCACCCTGCATAGCAGGGGTTGTAACCTGAGAAGCGCCGGCGGAAGCCTGATCCGCATTGGTGGCAATGGGAACGCTAACCCCACCACTTGCTTGAGGGGGTGCCGCCCGAGCCCTCCGGCCCGGAGGCGGCCCCCGAGATGTTGGGGGGGTGGGCAGAGCCCTCCCCCTCGGCCGCGGCTTAGAAGCCGGTGCCTTACGCTTGGGAGCCATGTCTCCCAAACAATTAAAAGCAAGAAAAGGGGGGAAATCCCTTTAGCAACCAAGATCGGGGCAAAAAGCCAGGGATAAAGCGGCGGAGCGAACTTCGCCACTCCGTCGCTTCCAAAATGGCAGCGCAACTGCCTCGTGGCCCCCCTTTTTAAAGAGCATGGCCACACCCTCCTAACTCACCTGGATGTCTGAGTCCGGGTGGGGGGGGGCAAAGAGTGGGGTGGCCATTTTGGCACCGCGCTTGCACAATCAGCATATAAAAAATTCTCTTTGCTAGGGACAAGTTACCTAAAGTGCACTATAGCACTATAGTTACTTGGCCCTTTGCTTCAATATATGGATTGTTTTTTGTGGTGCAAAAATGTCAGATCAAATTTTCCATTGCTTTCTGCTAGATCCATGGTTCCCAACATGGGGCACACAACCCACAGGGAGGCAATTTGTTTTTTAAGTGGGGCAATTTGAGAATGAGTTATTAACAGTCAATGGCCTTTTAGGTCTCCTCCATGTGAATGAGAGTTCATTTTTGAATAATAAGAATTATATGTGATGGGGTGGGGCAACAGGAATTTAAAGATAATTAGGAGGATCATGACCAAAAAAAGATTGAGAATCACTGTGCTAGATGCTTTTCCCTTACAATTGTGGGGGCAAGACTTTGGGAGATAATGGCAACAAGTCCTAACACTCCCTGGAGAATAGATGGGGAAGAAGTAGAAGCAGTGACAGACTTTACTTTCTTAGGATCCAAGATCACTACAGATGGAGACTGCAGCCATGAAATAAAAAGCTTAATTCTTGGGAGACAATCTATGAGAAACCTGAGGAACATAGTCAAAAGTAGAGATATCACCTTTCAAGCAAAAGTCCACATAGTCAAAGCAATGGTATTTCCTGTATTAATGTATGGTTGGGAGAGTTGGACCATAAAGAAAGCTGAGTGCAGAAGAATAGACACCTTTGAGATTGTGTGTTGGAGGAGAATTTTGAGAGTACCCTGGATAGCAAGGAGAATGAATAGGTCGATCTTAAAATAAATCAACCCCAATTGCTCCTTGGAACGTCAAATAGTGAAGATGAAGCTAAGGTACATTGGACATTAAATGAGAAGAGAGGATTCACTTGAGAAGGCCTTGATGCTGGGAAAGGCTAAGGGCAGAAGAAGGAGGAGACAGCAGAAAATTAGATGGCTAGATGGTATTGCTGACACAGTGGACACAGACCTGGGTGGGTTGGGGAGTATGGTGGAGAATAGGGGTACCTGGTGTACAATGGTCCATGGGGTCGCAAAGAGTCGGACTAGACTGTGCGACTGAACAACAACAAAATTTCTTGGGATTGGCTACACCAAAGAGGGAGGTTTAGGAAGAAACATTCCAAAAACAATTTCTACTGTATGATTTTGGATTACTTACAGCTGAACCAAAGAAAACAGAGAACGTGGAGTTTGGAACATACAGTCTGAGGTCATTCCTGATACAAAGTTGAGAAGAAAACTCAACAGTCCAACTGACAGGAAAAACTCAGAATGAACTCTCTGCCTGATGAAGCATGAAGGTCTTCTCCAGAGAACAGGCTCCACTTCCTCCTTTCCAATATGACCCGACCAAATGTTGTTGAATACTGAAACTAGTGATGACTCAATGTTGCCAGCTCAGTGGAGGGGCAGCTGTACAACTTACGGGTGGCCCCTGATGTCAGTATTCATTATTTCAGCACTGACCATGGCAAAACTAGGGCTGTGCTAAAACTTGTCTTCTGATTTCTTGAAAAACCTCTTCCCTAAGAAAAGAGGCTTCCATCTTGCCTTCTCATTCTTAGGCTGTTTCAGCATCTCTTTTGAATTTCTTTATGTGAGCTTACCTTATTTTTACAAAGAGACGAGGATGTAGGTGGTTTTTATTTCTTCTATTGCATGTTCCTCTAGCCTTCTGAAGTCTTTCTGGATTCCCACTCATCTTCATGTGAAAAATCCCCAAAAGAGTGATCCCCCTGTGATGTCTTTTTCTGGGCTTTAATCAAAGGAGAATATGCTAGGGAAACTTATAGGCAACCAGAGATAAGATTGTACAATGAAAGACCAGAGATTCAAATACAGCCCCCAGGCAACTTCAGAGGTTTGCTGCCCCATGCTTGGTAGCGAACTGCCATCAAGGAGAGTTTCAGCCATGTGCCTAATCATTTCCCACACATATATGGAAATTTGTTGATTATTTTAATTACTATTCTTTCTTTCTTTTTTAAAAGGAACATCTGATATCTATGCATATCTAATCTTCACATGAATATTTCTAAAAGCTCCTTCAGATTGTTGGTACATGGAATCAGAGAGCAACTTGGTGATAAACTCTGCCCACATTCTTCATGTGTCCACTAGAACAGCTGGACAGACTGCTTCACAGGTACAGTTGTAAGACGAGGGTCTCTACGCATGCAGAGAGTCTCTTCAGATGCTCTAGTCTCATATTCATATGTTGGGCAAGAGCACAGCCTGAAACATAGACTTTCATCCATCCACTCCCCATGGAATGAACATCTATAAAGGGCCTGAAGGAAGCCAATGAGGAGATATTATCTTTCTCTCTCTCTCTCTCTCTCAAAGAATGTGGTATAGTGAAGACAGGATTTCTATATTCAAGATTCCTATGCTGTTTGATTATAAGGAACACTAACATTTTCCGAGTCAATGTGATGTAGTGGAATGAATTATGGACTAGGATTCATGAGACATGAATTCAAATCCTTGCTCAGACATGGAAACTCGCTTATACCAAGCAGGGGACAAAGGAGAATTGCTTCTTAAATGTCTCATATACAGTGAAAACCTTATTAAAGTCACCTATATTTTAAAGCAACTCGATGGTACCTAAGAATTACAATTGACTGTACCTTTGAATTTCCTTTCTGTCTAACCTTAGGTTCAGTCTTCACAATGGCTGGGAGGAATGGCTTCTGTTCCCCAAGAGCAATATATTGTTCTAATGTATCTCATGGTGGTATGAAGAATTTTATAGTAGCTTGGTATTAAATTGAATCATTAAAATTCATTTGCTCTACCGAACATCTGTTTCTGATAGAAATGAAAACAGTTGAGAATTGGTTCATTAGTATGGACCAACCCATTTGGACTGTCCTTGGTGGTGTGTCTATGGTGAGGGGTGTCATGATGAACACCTGCCATTTAAAATTTGCTGCTATATTACTACCTATGTTGTTGTGTCAAGTACTGAAGTAGTTGTTTGGAATAATGGAATGTATCTCTATATGATAATTTGTAGTTTACTTATAATTTCACCACTCGGGATTTCATAAGGCAAGAGGAAAATAGCATATTTCAGAACATAACATATCCACTAGCCTAATCATTTATGTTAAGTATGCAATGGCTTCATGCAGGGATGTAACTAGGACAGGGTAACTGGGGTTTTGTCCCTGGGTACCAACATTTAGAGGGCACCAAAATCTAGAGGTAAACCTGCTGATAAGTGTTAGGAACATAAAAAGCAATACCTTCCTGCCCTATTCACTCTCATCTCTCCTCCTGACCCATTGATGTGTGACTGTATAAATAAAATAGCAATACCATTTATGGATAAATTTTTCAGGGAGAATATCAATGTACGATTGATATGAAATGTTTAACTCAGAGCTCTTTGAGCTCCTATGCCACATTTTCAGCCCCATTTAGAAATATATTCATTTCTGGATCTGCAGGTTCATTTAGATGATATTGTTTGTTCCTACTTTTTAATGTATGCATCAGCTACTTACCATACCTCCTCAGCATACTCTGATGTGTTTGTTCAGTTTACTATCCTATCTGCTTTTAAACATTTGCACCTTTCATTAAAAAAGCCTGTGATTTACCAGATGGCTGAATGCTATGGTTTCTTTTTACTAGGAAAATATAGTTAATGGTTCAACATCATTAATTATTACACTAGAAGCAAAAAAAAAACCTTATTTGTTGGGTCCCATCAAATTATCCTAATGTCCACTCTGATAATTAACCAATACACAATAATGCTTTAAAGGAGCCCCCTTGTTCTACTAGTGTAGAGGAAAGCCTCTTTTTAAAGCTCAGGGGATAATTAAGAACCACTGTGATAAGCTTATATATCATTAAGAACACATGCTGTGATAAGCTAATTGATCATTAATAACATATAGTCTGCATCTTTATCCTTTCCAAGTGTTAGAAGACTACAAAAGGAGATTTTGCCAGCAAATGAGAGAACAGCTCTTTGCTTAAACTGCTGCTTCTGCTAGAAAGACATAGCCAAATCTGGGACATGGAAGTAATATCATGACCTGGATTGTATATTTCCAACCCAAGGGTCCCTAACATTGGTTCTCAGCCAGCCCACTATCTGTAAATTTCTGTTTTTATGGGGAGCAGGGAAAGCTTCATGTACTACAACTATGACACTCCATTTTCCCCTTGTTTCCAAATACATGAACAGCCCAAGCTCCTCTCCAGGCTCCTCCCTCATTCCTGGTCTGCTGGCATGCCACCATAGTGCAATCTTCATGCACATACAGACATTTACACATTGAGCTCTGGCACTACCTGGGGAAGAGTGGAGATGGGTTTCTAGGTCTTAAAGCCACCTCACACCAGAGTGGGCCATTGCTTGTGATTCACCAGATGAACCTCCACCAGAAACACAAGCAGTTCTTTGAGACTTATGGCACTGCCATGACACTTGGCAAGACTTAGTATCATACTCAGAAGTAAAATCGATAACAGATACTTCCTTACTGCCAGTTAGGTTAAGGGCAAAAAGTCAGGCTCTTGGAATTTATCTGTTTAAGCCAATCCAGAAGCTTCACACTAGCTGCCAATTACAGAGGCTAATGTTGCTTAACTATTTTTTCCCTTCTATGGTGTAAGGAGGTTGTGAGGCAGGTTAAGTTGTGGGATGCTCAAGAAGTAGCCAGGTCAACAGCTTTTCATTCCCTGATATTTCAAGGCCAAAACGTGAGATCGGGAAGCAGGAACCTCCACAACAATTGAAAACATTGTGTTCACTCATATACACATTTTAATAAATGTTATCTATGTCTTACTTTTTAAGATTGAACTGAATTAAGGTAGCAATGTGTAGTATGACATTTGCTCAAACAATGAATGCTAATATCACCATGCAGAACAGTCAAAGAAAATGGCAGGAGAACAGTTGTCGTTCAACAAGTGCAAGACCATTTTGAAGGGGCATTTGAAATTTGAGAACTTTATGGAAGTACAATGGCAATGGAGGTGTGGGCAACAGAACCTCCAACACTTCTAACAATTGTATGCATTTGTGATAAGTTTGAACCACATGGTACTATGTGTGATGTGCACAAAGAAATATCCAGGAGGCCTTGTACAGCAATAACTCTTGCTTCTTCTGCTATGGTGTTTGAACAGTTTACACACTCACCATAGTCATTTTTGGGAATGATCGATTTTACTTCCAACAAGATGGTGACCCACCGAACTTCCACCAAGAAGTGAGAGATTATCTTGATGGGAGTTTGCCAGGACAATTGATAGGACAAAGAGATATGATTGAGTTTTCCCCAAATTCTCCTGACTTAATATCTCTTAACTTCTACCTATGGGGCATCTTAAAGGATGTCGTGTACTGTAAAAAAACTGGCAGTATTTTTAGGAAGGCATTGAAATGGCATGCACAGTGATACAAGTGGAGACCTTGGTCAACATTGCTCAAGCATAATCAGAAATGTCTGGACCCGATGGTAACCCCTTTGAGCACCTCTTGTAATTGCAGAAGTCAAATGTGACCTGTATTCATCTTTTATTATCAGTATATATTGAGTAATAATTAATGAATTAATGAATTTAATAGATTTATATATTGCCCTATCCAAAGGACTCTGGGCAGTGTACACAAGTTAAAACCAATATACAGGTAAAACAATTAAAAAAACCTTTAAAAACATAACAATATTACCACCCCACCACCCCAGCCATTCCATCTATTATCTAAAAACAAATATAAAATCTACAAAAACCTTTAAAAATAATTACAGGAGGGGGAAAGCCTCAGACAAGCCAAAATGGGGAGCTTGTTGACAATCCCGGCCCCAGCCCTATTTTGCCAACCACGTCTTCAATGGTGGTGCAGCAGTGGAACTGATTGCAAAATGGTAGAATAGTGGTAGAATCTGGATAAACCAACTGGTCATTACAGGTATAATACAATTTCTTTTTTTCCTTTTTAAAAATAATTTTATTAATTATAACAACAATACAATAATAACTAAGAAAAAATTAACAAATACCAAACTACAATTCAAATAAACATTACAATTATCAATAATACAAATAAAGTACATTACACAAACTACATTCTTGTAATTTCATTTAAAATGCTAACTTAATAGTATAGCAGGAACCCTCTCTTGCTTATATTGAATTATGAACATTCAAATTCAATTCATATTCCCAACTCTTTCATAATCATTCTCATTAATACCTCAATATTTCCCACTAACTCATATTAGTCTTTACCTCTATAATTTGCTATAACATTACTTTACATAAACAAAACTCAATTTACTAAATTTATTAAACAATATTACAATAATCACCATGCGTATTTACACCATATAAGAGTCTGCGGGATGTCACATCTATTTTCACCGTTTCCAAAAATGTATCTGATCTTGTACACAGCAGCTACCCTGTTCTCCTTTCAAAGAGTAATCCATGAATGGTTGCCAAATTTTCCAAAATCTATTTTCTTTAACTTTACCCTTATATTTATTTATTTCCCTTGTCAATTTATAGTTCAATGCAAGATCCCACATCTCTTTATACCATTCTTCTATTTTTAAAATTCTTTCTGATTTCCAGTTTCTTGCAATACACTGTCTCCCCGTTGTCAGCATTATGGAAATTAATTCCTTTTTATCCTCATCTACATTTAGATTTTCCGCATCTGTTAATAACACTGTACTTGCCTCCAGCATACATGTAAACTCCATGATGTCACAAATTTCTTTCTCTACTTTTTCCCCAGAAATCATTTACCACATTACAGTGCCACCACATATGTCCATATGTTCCTAGGAAATTTTTACATCTCCAACACATTTTACTTTTGGTATTATCCATTTGATATAATCTCTCTGGAGTAAAAGTACCACTTCCATAACATTTTATAATTGTGTTCCTTTATTCTAACCGACATGGATCTCATAATCCTTTTCCTCCATTTATTTTTCCAAATTCTTTCTGAAATTTTTATATTCAAATCCTGTTCCTAGCATGACTTCAATGTTTCCTGCGGGTTACCTTCTTTATTTAATATTTTATAAATTCTACTAACCATCCCCTTAATACCTATATCACCTTTTCTTATCTTTAATATCAATTCTTCTAATTCAGTTTTACCTCTTTCTAAGCTAATTTCTCCCAGATATTTACCATTCCACTTATCTATCAACACTGTCTGAAACCAATTCAACTTCAGCTGAGTGTAAATTTCTTTTTTCCTCTCTCTATCCTTACAGGCTCGTATCCAGGTATAATACAATTTCAGTACACTTTTTCCTTTCTTAAAATGCATGTACATTTTAGCACCCTATGTATATGTTCATGACGGAGTGAGGCAGACAGTTAGGGTTTTCTACTTTATCACTCTAAACAATTATTATGTGTGCAGTGTGAATACAGACACCTTCATGATGAGCCAGTGCTTCCTGTCCTATTCCAAAGTTCCAACTTGGAATGGGACAGAGATAGGCAACAGACATTAAAGCAGCAACAAATAAGCACATTTCCTTCATTTTCAAACTACTAATCAAGAGATCTTTCTCTCTAGCTAGAGACATAGAAAAATGCAGAAATGCTCTAAGACTTCATCTGACAAACCAGGAGGATTAGGCACTGGCGCCGGCCCTGCGAGGGGGATAAAGAAGACCTGCCTCAGCCGTGCCTCCCCTTGCCAGCGCCAATGCTGAGCTGCAGAGCCCCGCCTCCCGATCTGGCAAACTGGGAGGATTGGGGGCACCTGCACCAGCCCTGCGAGGGGGATAAAGAAGACCTGCCTCGGCCATGTCTCCCATCGCTAGTGTCAATGCTGAGATACGGAGCCCTGCCTCTTGGTCTGGCAAACCAGGAGGATTGGGAATCTACGCCGCTGCCACCTGTCATGGACTTGACCCTGTTTAGGGGTGAGAAGACCTGTTGGCCCCAAGCGCCAGGTCCTGTTACACCTGATGTCGCTCCCTGGCCCTGGCCCTGGCCCTGGCCTGGGTTTGCGAGGCCGTCTCGGGGGATAGCAGGATGGACTGCCTGCCACCACCCCTGCTCATGAACTTGACCCATTTGGGGCAAGGAGATCTGCCGGCACTGAGCGCTGGGACCCGCCGCACTTACTGACACGCCATGCTCCCCCTTTCTGTTTTTTAATAATTTCTTTTTTATTTATAACTGCATTGTACTATTATGCATTGTATTTTGTAATTTGTAAATTGTTCTAGATCTTTTATTGTATTTTTCTTGTATCTGTGATTATGTGTATTATTATATTGTTGTAATTTTATGAGTATTGATTCGTTGTAGCCGCTCTGAGTCAGCCTTGTGCTTGAGTAGAGCAGGGTATAAATCCACCTAATAATAATAATAATAATAATAATAATAATAATAATAATAATAATAATAATAATAATAAGAATAAGAAGAAGAAGAAGAAGAAGAAGAAGAAGAAGAAGAATACAAAATAAGACAGGCCCAAGCCTCACAAATTAAAGTTTGCATGCAGGAGGCACTGATAGCAAAATGGAAATAATACCTTGGATACCAAGGAGTCATTATTCAGAAAGGAGTCTGCACATTGGTAGACATCTCTGCAATGACATTCCACACATGCACGCCTGGGAAATCAAGTCCATCTGCATGTGATTTTTCTAGCCATTTGTATATCACATCACCTGCTGCCTAGGTGGACCATGACATGTGCCCTCCACTTTTACCTTGCCCAAGGGATCCGATGGATCCCTTGGGCAAGGTAAATGTGGAGGGCACACATCCATCTGCATGTGATTTTTTAGCCATTTGGATATCACATCACCGGCTGGCTATGCCACATTGCCAACATACGTTGGATCATGGAGAAAACAAAGGAATACCAGAAACAAGTCTACTTCTGCTTTATGGACTACACCAAGGCAGTTAATTGTGTGGACCACAACAAAATTTGGCAAGTAATTAAAGAGATGTGAATACCAGAACACCTCATATGCCTCTTGAGACATTTGTACATGGACCAAGAAGCAGCAGTTAGGACAGAACACAGAATGACAGTGGAATAGGAAAAGGAGTAAGACAAGGCTGCATTTTGTCATCCTGCTTATTTAATTTGCACACAGAGCACATAATGTGCAATGCAGGGATGGAGGAATCACAATATGAGATCAAAATTGCTGGTAGAAACATCAACAATTTGAGATATGCAGACAATACCACCCTAATGGCAGAAAGTGAGGAAGACCTAAAGAATCTCTTGATTGGGTGGGCTGAAGGAGGAGAGTGCAAAAGCAGGCTTGAGACTCAATATCAAGAAAACCAAGATAATGGCAACAGGCCTCATCAGTTCCTGGAAAATAGATGGGGAAGAAGTAGAAGCAGTGACAGATTTTACTTTCTTAGGATCTAAGATCACTGCAGATGGTGACTGCAGCCATGAAATAAAAAGACGACTGATTCTGGGGAGACAAGCTATGAGAAACCTGGGGAACATAGTGAAAAGTAGAGACATCACCTTGAAAACAAAAATCCGCATAGTCAAAGCAATGGTTTTCCCGGTGGTAATGTATGGTTGTGAGACATGGACCATTAGGAAAACTGAACGCAGAAAAATAGATGCCTTTGAGTTGTGGTGTTGGAGGAGAGTTTTGAGAGTCCCCTGGATAGCGAAGAAAACAAATAGGTCGATCTTAGAGGAAATCAACCCTGACTGCTCCTTAGAAGGTCAAATAGTAAAGATGAAGCTAAAGTACTTTGGACATCAAATGAGAAGAGAGGATTCTCTGGAGAAGGCCTTGATGCTGGGAAAGGTGGAGGGTAAAAGAAAAAGAGGGTGGCCAAAGATGAGATGGCTAGATGGCATCGTGGATGCAGTGGGCACAGAGCTGGGAGGGATGAGGAGGTTGGTGGAGGACAGAGGTGCCTGGAGAACGATGGTCTATAGGGTCGCAAAGGGTCGGAATCGACTATGCGACTGAACAACAACAACATCATTGACAAGTAATGGGCAACACTGCCTAGTTAGACTGTTCAAGCCTAGACAAGGCTCTCACCTAGTGGGGAGAATGAAAACAAAATGAAATTAATACATGGGGAAAATTCATGAACACCTCACAAATGAATAAAAATGAAACTAGTAACTGAAATAGTATTGTAACTATTTCCCCAGAGATGTTTTACATTGGGTTTTATAAATTTTCAGTGCTACCTGGTGCCTATTTTAGTAGTTCTTCTTAAGTTGAATGTTCTCGAATGTGGAACTGATTGCAAAATGGTAGAACAGTGGTAGAATCTGGATAGACCAACTGGTCATTACAGGTATAATTGTATATTGTTATTTAATATTCTATGGTTATTGCTAAATTCTTTATCACGGTGATTTCCTTTAGTAATATTTTTACTAAACTTATTTTCCCCCCAAGATACTCTCTGTCTTCTCTTTAGAAAAAGCCAGATTCTTTGGCCAGAAACTGACAAACAGTTTGCAATCATAGCCAAAAGCACACTAATGTTGCTGAGAGGTGGCTGAAGCCACTTATCTAGGTTTGTGAGATCATACTTCAAAAGAATCCCACACATATATCTTGAAGAGAAACTACCAAACAGACCAAACTAGTTTTCATAGTCCTAGAGGTAAGGCTCCTGCTAAAATACTAAGATACAGTACTTTCATTAGTTAGCTATTTTCCTCTTCCAGATACAGTCTATCTTTAGCATCTACTGCTGACCTTTGCCAAGTGATTTCCATATAGCAAGGGAATCTCAAATTCAGATTTCCTTTCATCCAGATTAGATATTGATATACTGTATTGTGAGCATATTTTGTGGAATATTGCCCAAACCCTACTATTGTGCATTCTAACTGAATAACAGATGGGAAACACGCAGGGAGAAGATGGGCAGAATAAATCTCAGGAAGCCCAAAAGAAATGGAAATTAATTTTTAATAAAAACTACAAACACTTTCTGCTAGTGCTAGAGCACAGCACAGGCTGGACTTTCTTCCAGACTTATCAAAATAAACAGCTTCCCCAAACACACTACAAAGAAAGAAATTGACTGTAAGATCTAATCTCCACAAAGTCATGAGGGAAAAGCCAACAACATCCAATAAAGTGCTGGACTTCACTTGTCAACTTTCAAACTTCTACAAGTAAGCCATTTCTTATGCTTTCTGCTTCTTTTCGAATGAATCGTATTTGAACCACTGTCTCATGATCATGTTTCTGTTAGTTTCACAAACAATAAATGGGGAACACAAGCATCCATCAGCTTTGGCCCTGAGTGTCTCCTCTGCAGAGTATGCTGCTCCAGTATGGAGCACATCCACACACTCAAAACAAGTTGACATCCCTATTAATGAAGCCATGGGTACAGTGGCAGGATGCCTCAAACCTACACCAGTTGAGAAAAATATATCTTCTTGTTGATATCACTCCACCTAAGATAAGAAGAAAAATAGCAATGGACACAAAGAGAACTAAGCAAGAGAATGACCCTAAACATCCACTGAATAGATATGTGACTCAAGTCTGCCAGTTCTGATTGAGGAAGAGCTTTATGGCAAGAACAAACATTCTTGAGGGTACACAAGAGCAAAATCTAATTAGAAGATGGAGGAAGGAGCTCAATGGACAGGGAACAAGATTAAAGGAGGACATAGTTGAGGAACTCTACCTCCCCTATGTCAATTGGAGAACTCTGAATAGGCTGAGGGTTGGAGTCCCTAAATGCAAGACCAACATGCTCAAGTGGAGGCTGGGCTGCTGGGGGACAACAACACACTGTGTGATTGTGGAGAGATATAGAATCTGGCTCATTTACTGGTCTGCCTATTACTGCCAAAAACATGCACCAAAGAGGATGTAAGTTTGGCCAACGACAAATCCAAGAAAGTGGCTTCATTTTGGCAATCCAGGGTTTGATTGAGACATGAATGAAGAAGAATATTTCAGATCAATCTGTTGACCCATTTTCTAACTATAAGCAATAGACTTTGTTGGAGGTTTTGGTTTGGGGTTGTTGTTGTTGTTTTACCACCTCACATAGTGTCTGTAGTGACAGGGACTTGTAGGGACTTTTCTGGGCTGGAGTGATTAGTTATCTATCCATACCTGTCAACCGCGGCTCCAGAAAATACGGGACCTGCGCAGAACGGTTCTGCACAGATCGCCTTCTACGCATGCATAGAAGGCTTCTACCATCCCCTTCTGTGCAGATCACCTTCTACGCATGCGTAGAAGGGTTCTATGCATGCGTGTAAGGTGATCTACGCAGAAGGGATGTGCAGTACCTCTTTTTCCCCCGCTGCCAATTCCTGGGGTTTTGACAGCTGTGGGCGGGAAATGGCGCAAATCGGTGCAGAAATTTGGGAAATCCAGGCCAATCCGGGAAGGGTGACAGGTATGTCTATCCAGCAGTAACCAATAGTTCCTCCCTGCCTCTGAATTCAAAGAGAGCTCTGCCTCTGTGTGCTATTTCCCTTTTGTTGGTTGGTGTCTGTTGCTTTGTTGCTGCTGATTTGTCTTGCTAGTATGTGTTCAGTAAAGAAAGCAGCATTTACACATTTGTAATTACAAGTAACTGTAACTAAAAAAAGCCCTCACTTTTCATTATGTCTTGTGCAAATGCATCATTGTGAGTTATTGAAACTGTGATTGCTAGTTAATGAGAAAGGGGTTGTTATGTATGTTGGTTCCGCCACGCAATGGCCTCGCAGAAGATCACAGAGGAAGACCAGAAGCACTCCTGCTTCATCGCTCAGTGCGGTTCTGAGACGCTTGAGCTGGCAACCCACCTCATTCTTCCACGGGACATGGATGTGGTGCCGCACATGGAGATCATTTCCGCACTGAGGAGGCACCTGCACCCAGAGGTCTCAATCTTCCCAGCCAGGGTGGCCTTTCATAGAAGAGAGCAGTGACCCGGTGAATCCATTGCAGACTACATCACCACGCTGTGCACTGCTGCCGCTCTGTGCAAGTGGGACAACATTGAAGAAGCACTCCGGGACTGTCTGCTGGCCGGCATGAGGGACAAAGATGCTCAATGTCACCTCATGATCAGAAAGACACTAACCTTCATGGATGTCCTAGAAGAGGCAGTAACGTCTGAGGCCGCATGATCCAGGATTAAGCTTTTCTGGCATCGCCACTCCACCACCAGTGCCATGGATTCAGCTGTGCAAGCTCAGCAAAGTTCATCTTCATCCTCCTCAGCATCGCCTGGTTCCACCTCTTCATCAGAGTATAGCGACGCAGAGGGAAAAGTCCGAGTGGTCCAACAAATGCATCAAGAGCACCATGACGATTGGGAGAAGAAATTCCTTCGCAAGTGTGATGTCTGCGGTGCCCGGCATGACCGCAAGAAGTGTCCCTTCCACACCGCAGAATGCCACAACTGCAGGCGACGAGGGCACATTGCTAAAGTATGCCGACAGCAAAAGCAAAGACCTCCAGCGCCTGTGCCCAAGAAGATTCACACCACAACACATCCATCGCCAAAGGGTCACCCGAGCCTGAGCCATGCCAAGTGGGCATCGTCAACGAGTGTTTCTTCACAGACCTGAGCCTGCAGACGTCCCCTTCAAGATTGAGGTGGATTCAGGTACTACCTTTTCCATAATCCCACAGCATACTCCCCCTGCCTCTCGGCCCAAACTTTAATCCGTTAAACTTCCGTCCAGGATGTGCAAGGTTGCCAGATTCCGGTCCTGGGGGTGGGTAATTTCTTGGTTAAATTCAAAAACATTTACACCTCCTTGCCATTGGTTGTGGTTAAGCAGGGCACTAAC
Organism: Bradypodion ventrale; assembly: GCA_035047345.1. Classification (NCBI taxonomy): domain Eukaryota; kingdom Metazoa; phylum Chordata; class Lepidosauria; order Squamata; family Chamaeleonidae; genus Bradypodion; species Bradypodion ventrale. The sequence goes on along the minus strand of JAWDJE010000002.1, from coordinate 230,869,143 downwards.
TGTCTTATTGGGACCCAATGGCTTGGACCCCTGGGAATCCGGTTTTCTGGCATTCACACAATAGACGCTGACCCAATCCGGGATGTTTGTGCTGCACATCCTGAGGTATTCAAAAAGGGTTTAGGTTTATACAAAGGACCCCCTGTTGACTTAGAGCTTGACCCAACCATCCAGCCCATCCGGATGAAGCCACGCCGGGTACCCTTTGCTTTAAAGGAGAAGATAGAAGCCGAGCTGGACAAACTAGTGGGGCAGGGTATCCTAGTGCCTGTGGACTCTGCAGAGTGGGAAAAACCAATTGTAACTGCTTTGAAAAGTAACGGGGAGGCCAGGATATGAGCTAACTACAAGTGTACTATCAATAAAGCTATGCACCCAAATGCATATCCTGTGCCTGTGGTAAGCCACCTTCTTGCCTCCTTGCATGGAGGAAATTGCATCGCAAAACTTGACCTTGCCCAGGCTTACCAACAATTAACTGTGTCTCCTGCTGCTGCCATAGCCCAGACCATAGTAATGCATAGGGTGGCATTTAAGGTAACTAGACTACAATACGGGGTGAATGCAGCCCCCTGAATATTTCAATCTCTTGTAGAACATATTTTGAAAGGGTTGCCTGGTGTCCTGCCATATTTTGATGATGTCCTGATCACCGCTAAGGAGACCATCAAACTAGCGGCCAGGCTCGATCGAGACCTCTCACGTTTCAAGAGGTCTACGTCTCAGAAGAGACAAATGTGTGTTTTCGGCATGGGTAGTGGAGTTCCTGGGATACCGCATTACACCCCAAAGTATCATGCCCTCTGACTCCAAGGTGACAGCCGTGCAAAATGCACCCAGGCCAAAATGTAAAGCTGAATTCCAACCGTTTCTAGGATTGTTAAACTTCTATTACACTTTTCTCCATCGCAAAGCCTCAGTTGCCAAACCATTACATCGGCTTCTTAAGAAAGATATTGCTTGGCACTGGGACCATTGCCAGGAGACAGCGTTCCTAGAACTTAAAAGGCTGCTATCTTTGGATGTTGTATTAACTCATTTTGATCCTAAGAAAGAAGTTGTACTTGTTTGTGATGCATCCCCTGTGGGGGTGGGAGCTCTGTTATGCCATGTACTAAGTGATGGGAGGGAAGCCCCCGTAGCATTCTATTCCTGTTCACTCTCAAAGCCTGAGAAAAATTACGCTCAGACAGACAGGGGGGCACTGGCAATCGTGGCAGGCACTAAGAAATTCCACGATTACCTTTACAGAAAGCCTTTTACCATCGTAACTGACCACAAGCCCCTCCTTGGAATCTTTGTGAACGGGAAGTCCATGCCTCAAATTCTGTCTCCAAGGATGTTGCGTTGGGCAATTTTCCTAAATGTATATGATTTTACTTTGGTGCACAGGCCCGGCAAGGACATCAGCCATGTTGATGCCCTGTCACGTTCTCCACTGCCAGGGGTCGGGGAAGCCAATTGTGAGATCGAAAGCGACCACCAGTTCCTCATGATTGAGGCATTCGACTCGCCACTGGTTCTCCCCTCAGAAATAGCCAAAGCTATGGCCAAGGATGAAACATTGACTAGAGTAATGTCTTGGGTACAAAAAGGCTGGCCTGTCTCTCCTCTAGCTGAGGAATTCAGAACATTCCACTGCAAGCGTTTGGAATTGTCAGTGGAATGAGGTTGCCTTCTATGGGGCCAGCGGGTGGTCCTTCCTGTCACTCTCAGGAATAAGGTTTTACATTTACTTCACACAAGTCACCCGGGAATTGTACGTTCCAAAGCCCTTGCCCATAGCTACTTTTGGCAGCCTCAACTGGACCAAGACATAGAGCAGATGGTCAGTACTTGTGCCAGCTGTCAATCCTCTCACCCAGAGCAATCCCACCTTCCCTCTCGGGAATGGGTTTCTGCTAGGGGCCCATGGTCCAGGTTGAACATAGATTTTGCAGGTCCATTTAGGGGTGCCCTATTTTTGTTGGTTGTAGACTCATTCTCTAAGTGGCTGGAAGTGATTAGAGTGCCTAATACCACTTCAGCCACCACGATAATGCACCTGAGAAGGCTGTTTGCAGCATTTGGACTTCCATATGTGCTGGTGTCTGACAACGCATCCACGTTCACATATGCAGAATTCCAATCCTTCGTGGAAAGGAATGCAATTAGGCACATCACTTCTGCCCCATTCCACACAGCCAGCAATAGTCAGGTGGAGCGTCAGGTGCACACAACTAAAGATGCACTTCAGTGTATGGGTGAAGGGGATTTGGAGCTCTAGCTATGACAGTTTCTTTTCATTTATAGACTCATCCCACTTACCTCAGGGCTGTCCCCTGCTGAATTGCTCCAGTGAAGGAAACTGTCATCCGTGCTGGACAGATTGGATCCCTCTAGGGTGGAGGACAAAGGCACAAATATAGCGATCCAACACCAGAAGGCTGTTTCTCCAGGAGACCCTGTACATTGCCACAATTATGCACTTGGTGGTCCTATGTGGGTGCCTGTATTTGTAATCGAACAGACTGGTCCTGTTTCTTACAGAATCGAAACAGCCACTGGTCTGATTTGGAGGAGGCACGCAGATCAATTGAGACCCAAAATACTGGACCCACAGGACGAATACAGACACTCAATGTTAGGGTTAGCCCCCACCCATTTAAACCCAGGGGGCAGAGGTCATAGTCAGCAGGAAGCTAACTTAGACCCAGAGGTGTGTTCTAGGGACCCACTTCAAGGGGAAATAGTGGAATGCTCCACTACTCCGGCCATGTGTACCCCTACACTGTCCCAGCCTAGCACTCTGGATTCCTTTATTGATGATGACCAATTTTGTTTGGAGTCACCCTCCACTCTTAGTACACACAGGAGGGACCCTGGGTTGTCTTTATCATCCACAGAATTAGATTTTGGTTTTGAGCGATCCCCTGCTCCTCCATCTGACAAATGGGGCTTTAATTTAGGTTTACAATTCTCCCCTTTTAGTCAATCCCTCACTCCTGTCAGGTTGCCCATGCTATGAGCTCCTGAGCCGGCTCATCCAAGCGTCTGACCCAGAAGGGAAACTAGACCGCCATCCTGGTTAAAGGATTTTGTTTTTACCTAGGGGGGAAGAATGTTATGTATGTTAACTGTGTTTTCTGACAGGAGCGGAATGTATCTTTTCTCATGTATCTATTCTTATGCAAATAAGTGGATCAAAAAATGTGCACACTCTGTTAGCCAATGGGCTTGTTGTATTATTGTTACTGTTACTGTTTATAGGAGCGGAATGTATCTTTTCTCATGTAGCTATTCTTATGCAAATAAGTGGATCGAGAAATGTGCACACTCTGTTAGCCAATGGGCTTATTGTTTTATTGTTACTGTTACTGTTTATAGTGTATATAGTCCGACTTTTGCCCCATCCAAACTGTGTTCAAACCCCACTAATAAAGAGCTGAATTTCACTACTTCATTCATCTGCTTCTTCATTCCTTGAACACTAAAGGGGTGTACTCTTGGAGACTTGTACGTGTTGTCATCTGTACTTCCCTGTATTTCTACTGCGCAGCTAAAGAAAATTTTACCAGAAATTCAAAACTCTGCAGCAGAGTCTGCTTTCCCCTGTAATGTTCACACACATTCCTTACTGATGTGTGGTGCTGCCAAAGCGATAACTACTTCAAATCCCTACAGTAATTTTGTGGTTACCACTGGAACCTGCGAATACAGAATCCTTCTCATTGATTGTTCCTATCATCAAACATGGCAAACTGCCAGTGTTCCATTTTACACTGCTGTTCAAGCACTGATGTTACACTGCCATTTTTAAAGAGATAGAAGTATGCTTTGGGAAGAACATACAGCCTCAACAAGCAACTAGCTGGAGATTCTACAGCAGAGGTTCCCATCCTAAGGTACATGCTCTGGATCTGGCCTGTGGCACCATTTCATGGGGGCCCCCACCCCTCCATGGGCATTTGAAAAACAAAATGGCCACCCCTTTGAAGCTGTTGGGACAAAATGGCCACCCTCATCATGCAAGCAGTGCAAAATGGCTGTCTGGCCCTTGAAGCTGACTGAGAGAGCATGACCCGGCCCCCAGCTTGAAAAGATTGAGAATCCCTGTTCTACAGGGATGATGCAAAATTCTCTATATCTCAACTTTGCATTTTGTATGAAATGATATTGCTATTGTCATTCCCACAGGACAAGTTCAGTTTTCCTAGGAAGGTACATTGCACATATAGAGTGTCAAATTAGGCTCATTTCTTTACCCTAGAATGATACACTATATTTTACCATTACCCCAATTCTGTCCCTCATGTGCCCTCTTTATTTGTTCACTTGATGAAGTGATTGAGGGAGCAATCAGATTGCAGAAAAGGTGTGTGTCTGATCAGACTAGAAAAAGGGTCACTTTGCAGAGAGAATGATCTCTCTTAATGCCACTCTTTCATCTGTTGGGGAATCATTCCAGCCCAGCCCCCCAAACTAGTAGCTCAACATTTGGAGCAAAAAGGTCCATTGCTGGCACGGATCAGGCAGGACTGGGCTGGAGCACAATTCTAGTATGATCACTGGGAAACAGATCGCACCAGACAGCTCCACATATGGTTCAAAATGTGACCTGTTTCTCTGTGTGATCACACCCTTAGTGCTGAATTCATTGTTGCATCCACCCAACGAAGCTGTTTTCAATGTCCTCCTATCTCCCTGAATACAAGCGTGTGCATGTACATTATAAGGTATGTTAACTTATTATGGAAAAAGTTAGTCTATATTCCAATTCCAAAAAAGGGCAATGCCAAAGAATGTTCAAATTATCATGCAATTGTACTAATCTCACATGTTAGCAAGGTCTTACAAGCTAGGCTTAAGCGCTATGTGAATCCAGAACTTCCAGAAGTACAAGCTGGGATCTGAAGAGGCAGGGGAACTAGAAACCAAATTGCCAACATTCACTGGATCATGGAGAAAGCAAGGGAGTACCAGAAAAATGTCTACTTCTGTTTAATTGACTACACCAAGGCCTTTGATTGTGTGGATTACAATAAACAGTGGCAAGTCCTTAAAGAGATAGGAGTACCAGACCACCTCATCAGTCTTGTCAGAAATCTGTATATGAGTCAAGAAGCAGTAGTTAGGACAGAATATGGAACGACTGATTGGTTTAGAATAAGAAAAGGCATAAGATAAGGCTGTATATTGTCACCCTGCTTATTTAACCTATATGCAGAGTACATCATGCGTAATGGAGGGCAGGAGGAAGCACAAACTGGAATTAAGATGGCTGCAAGAAACATCAACAACCTGAGATATGGAGATGACTAATGGCAGAAAGTGAAGAACACCTAAAGAGCTTCTTTATGAAAGTGCAAGAGGAGAGTTGGCCTGAAACTCAACATCAAAAAAAACCAAGATCATAGGATCTGGGGCCCCATCACTCCCTGGCAAATAGAAGGGGAAGAAATTGAAGTGGTAACAGATTTTATCTTCTTGGGATTAAGATCACTGCACATGGTGACTGCAGCCATGAAATAAAAAGACAGTTACTTCTTGGGAGGCAAGCTATGACAAACCTAGGCAGCATAATAAAAAGTAGAGACATCACCCTGTCAACAAAAGTCCGCATAGTTAAAGCAATGGTATTCCTAGTAGTAATGTAAGGTTGAGAGAGCTGGACCATAAGGAAGGCTGAGCGCAGAAGAATAGACACCTTTGAACTGTGGTGCTGGAGGAGACTCTTTAGAGTCCCCTGGACTTCAAGGAGATAAAATCAGTCAATCCTGAAGGAAAATCAACCCTGACTGTTCCTTGGAAGGACAAATGCTGAAGATGAATCTCAAGTACTTTGGCCACCAAATGAGAAGAGAGGACTTACTGGAGAAGGCCCGGATGCTTGGAAAGATCGAAGGCAAGCAGAGAAAGGGGCGGCAGAGGATGAAAGGACTAGATGGCATCGTTGATGGCTATGGATGATGGCAGATGACATAGGAGCCTGGCATGCCAAGGGTTGGACTCAATTGTGTGATTGAACAACAACAATTAAGCCAGATAGAATTAAGCCAGATAGAAATAACCAGGGAGGAGGTCCTTGCATGTCTTGTTAAATTAAATACTAACAAATCACCAAGACCAGATGGGATCCATCCACGAGTTCTCAGGGAACTTAAAGATGATATTGCTGATCTCTTAGCCAAAATATATATTTCCCTCAAATCAGGCTTTGTGCCTGATGACTGGAAGGTAGCGAATGTAACACCAATTTTCAAAAAAGGATCCAGGGGTGATCCAGGAAATTACCGACCGGTCAGTTTGACATGTGTCCCAGGTAAAGTGAAGGAAACCATCCTAAAAGATAGAATTAATAGGCACATAGAAGAGAAGGCGCTGCTAAAGGAGAGCCAACATGGCTTTTGCAAGGGCAAATCATGCCTCACTAATCTGTTGGAATTTTTTGAGAGTGTCAACAAGCATGTGGATAAGGGGGATCCCGTTGACATTGTTTATCTGGACTTTCAGAAGGCTTTTGACAAGGTTCTGCACCATAGGCTCTTGAATAAACTTGCCAGTCATGGAATAAAGGGACAGGTCTTGTCCTGAATCAGCAACTGGCTAACGTACAGGAAACAGAGGGTAGCACTAAATGGACACTTCTCCAAGTCGAGGGAAGTAAAGAGTGGGGTCACCCAAGGTTCAGTACTGGGACCCCTGCTTTTCAACCTCTTCATAAATGATCTAGAAGTAGGAGTAAATAGCAAGGTAGCCAAATTTGCTGATGACACTAAATTATACAGGGTAGTGAAAACTGTGAGAGATTGTGAGGAGCTCCAGAGGGCTCTCTTGATACTGGGGGAGTGGGCAAAACAGTGGCAAATGAGCTTCAACACTAGTAAGTGCAGAGTGATACACGTTGGGGCAAAAAAAAAACCAATTACATTTATAAACTGATGGGGTCTGAACTCTCTGCAACAAACCAGGAAAGGGACCTTGGTGTCCTGGTGGACAGCTAAATGAAGGTGTCAACCCAGTGTGCCTCAGCAGTGAAAAAAGCTAACTCAATGCTAGGGATCATTAGGAAGGATATAGAAAATAAGTCAGCAAGTGTCATTTTGCCTCTTTATAAATCTATGGTGAGGCCCCATCTGGAATACTGTGTACAGTTCTGGTTGCCATACCTCCAGAAGGATATTATGGAACTGGAAAAAGTGCAGAGGAGGGCAACCAGAATGATTAGGGGACTGGAACACCTTCCTTACCATCTGAGGCTGCAATGGTTGGGCCTCTTCACTCTTGAACGATGGCGTCTAAGAGGTGACCTGATTGAAGTTTATAAAGTCATGCACGGTGTGGACAAAGTAGATAAGGAAAAACTGTTTCCCCTATCACACAAGACTAGAACTAGGGGGCACTCCATGAAACTTTTGGGTACTGGTTCTCAAACAAATAAGAGAAAGTATTTTTTCACCCAGAGGATCACTGGTCTATGGAACTCCCTGCCAGAAGAAGTGGTGACAGCTGTCAGTCTTGACAGCTTTAAGAAAGGATTAGACAAGTTCATGGAGGACAAGGGTATCAATGGCTATAATTATGGATACCTAAGGACAACCTCTGGATTGGAGAGATAGGCAGGATATCTCTCATTGCCATTTCCAGGGAATCCTAAGCAGGTGTAGGCATCTGCTTGGGAATACCTTGAAGCAAATGGTGAGCCACTGTGTGAGACAGAATGCTTGACTGGATGGACTGTGGCCTGTTCCAGCAAAGCTGCTCTTATGTTCTTAACTTATTAGTACACCTGCCAGGTGTAGTTTATATCTATTTTAGTGTTTTATTATTAATCTATGTAAATAATATTTCTCAGATCGGTGGTATAAAAGTGCAATAAATAAAAATATAAAAATCATATCAGTCCATCACCTCACAATTCCACTCACAAACATATCCCCCACCTCTTGTTTCAACTGTGTCTCCTAGCATACCTGCACCATCAACTGTAATCAAGGTCCAGCCACTTCCCATGCACACAGATACAAGCCTACAGGCAAAAAATTGCCTCATCTATCTTGACTCATTATTTGTCTCACAATGACCAAACATTAAGCCAGGTTTAAGCCAAAGAGCCATGACTGGGTCAGAAACTTTATCGCAAATATAATGATTTATAAGGAGCATGATTCAGTACAGTAAATAGTGTGGATCAACCCATTGAAAGCATCAGTCCTTCAGATATACAAGTTACTTGCTTGTAAATGGCTGAAATAAAACACCAGAATGTTACTGTGCTCCCCTCGAAGGACACTTTGGGACCAGGGTCCCCAATGACAAATTTCATGGGCTCTGATTTACCTTTCTTGCTCTTGAATTTTTTATTAAAGACACAGCAACTTCACCCACAGTCCTTTCTCCCAAAGATTTAGAAGGCTGAGTTACTGCCGCTAGCTCCTCTGGCACTGTTTGCCTGTTGGGGATCTCAGATATCAAGACTGGAGCTCTCCTAGTAAGTCCTAGTAGGCAGGTGTGGGAAAGAAGCTTCAGGGTAACACATGCCCCTTGCAAGATTAATTTAAATTTAATTTAATTTAATTGTCAAATTTATATACCGCCCACTCAGCCAAAGCCGATAGAGCTTGTAGGAAGCAGGAGGCAGGCTTTGAAATCCTTCCCAGCCTAACCTTTCCCCAGGTAAAGGTAAATGTCACCCATGCTCAAAGGCCAGTCGTATCTGACTCTAGGGTTCAGTGCTCATCTCTGCAGACATTTCTGTGGACACGTGGCAGGCATGACTAAACACCGGAACACAGTGTGCACAGAGCACTGTTTACCTTCCCACCGAAGTGGTTCCTATTGGAAGCGTGGCGCCAAAATGGCAGCCGCGCTCTTTGCGGGGCCCCCCCCACCGGACGAAGCCATCCGGGTAGTTAGGGGCGTGGCCAGCACCCTAATAAAAGGGCTGGCCACGAGGCAGCCGTGCTGCCATTTTGGCGAAGCGACGGAGCGGAGAAGTTTTTCCCTCTTACCTCCGTCGCTCGTATCCTTCCAGGGGAAGCCTTTTTGGGCAGCTTTTTTCTCTTCTTAGGCTTCCTAGCTAACTCAGCTATGCCCTCTAAGAAGAAGGCAGCTGCTAACGTGGCTCGATCGGCGCGGAGGCGCCAGCCGGGTCGGAGGACCGCAACTGCGCCCGCCCAGCAGCCACCTTTAACGGAGCCCACCGGGACCGGTGGGATGGGATCGGTGGCCCCTTGGCCTGATCCGCGGTGCGTGCAGGTTGCCCCGGACGGGGCCTCGGCCCTTGGCCCGCAAGCGATGACCACTGCCCCCGCCAGGCTCCGTGCGGATGGGCCCTCTTGCCCGGGTGCACAGTTCCCCATGGGGGGAGCGAGCCACGGGGGGTGGTTGGGTTCCCTGCCTTTGCAGGGTGTGCCCACGGCTCCACAAGGGCCGGGCATGGGCTCTTGGCCTTATCTGGCCCCTGGGACTCAGGGGCCTGGACAGGTACCCGTTACCTATGGGTCGGTTGCCCATTTGCCCCCCGTTGGGGCTGGGGCCTTTGTCAACGTGGAGGCCCTTCTGGCCCGCGTTGCGGCACTTGAAGCATCCTTGGCGAGGGCCAATCAAACAGGGGTGCCTTTAGGATTCCATGTGGCCCCTTTGGCTGCCGAACAGCGGCCGGCGACGGGTCGGGTTGAGCCGCCTGAGGCGCGCAGGCCGGTGGCGGCCACTGCCTCGCAGCTCCCCACTCAACAGGTGCAGCAGTCTGGTGCGGGTCTGGCCCCGTCGACGAGCTCAGCTTCGGTCGTGAGCTCCGACGCCCCCAGCGGGCCGGAACCCCCGGTGGGGGCGGCCCGTGGGGGTGCATCGGGTGAGTATGCAGTTCAAGCTAGTGCACCCACACAACTGACTTCCCTGGGGGGGGGGGCTTTCCAATGGCCATGGCCTCGCACGGGTGGCCCGGTGGTCCAATTGCCCCCGGCTCACCCGGCGACTTCACCCCTGACACAGGGCCCGGGTTCGGGTGGCACCCCCTGTGTGGCGGGGAATGTGTTGGGGATCCCCGGGCTGGTACAGGCCCCCTTTGCTTTGCCCGCAGTTCCCTCTGTGCCGGTGTCGGCACTGCCAACGGCAGGGTATTCCTTGCCCCTGGGGGACCATCTGGCCCAGTCCACCAGGGAAAAGATCTGGAGGGGAGAGTATGTAGATATCTTCTCCCTTCTTAATAGGGAGCCGACCAAGGAGGAGAGGGAAGGGCTGGACGAGAAGGATAAGGAGCAGGCACGTCGTCGTAAGCCGCCACGCACGTGGGCAAATTGGTTGCCAGCGTACCTGATTTACATGGCCGTTTACCTCAGGGCTAGGCCGGATTTGGCCATCCCTATGGTCCAGTATCTGGACAACATCTACCGGGCCATGGTTGACTTCCCGGGCCCGTCGTGGCTGGCTTACGACAAAGAATTCCGCATGAGGATTCCACTGCACCCAGAGATGAGGTGGGATGAGCCCTGCCAGAAGCTGTGGCTTCTGTATATGACCCCCACGTGCCCGGCGCCTGGGGAGAGATACCATTGTGGACATGCGGTCCAACGAGCGGCCCCGGTGCAGGTTCCCCGCCAAGTGGCGGGGCAGGGGGTTCCAGCCCACCTGCTGTGCTGGACCTTCTTGTCCAATGGTTCTTGCAACAGAAAAAATTGCAAGTACAAGCATGAGTGCCCCTCTTGTTCTGGCTCCCATGCTGCCTCCGCCTGTCCCAGGCCGGGAGGATACAGGGGCAGGGGTAGGGGCGGACAAGGGGCAGGTAGGACTGCCACGGAAGGAGCGGGTTCACCAAAAGGCCCCCTCCCCAATTAATGTCGACATGCTGGAGCGTTGGCTCGCATTGTACCCGAAGAAAGCAGACGCTGTGTACCTCCTTCAGGGTTTTCAACTGGGTTTCCGTATTCCTTTCACGGGGGATAGGTCACCGCAAGATGCACCCAACCTTTTGTCACTTAGAGGAAGGGAGGAGGTGGCTGCCGCCAGCATTAATAAGGAGGTCGCTGCGGGCAGGGTCGCTGGCCCTTTCCCCGCGCCCCCTTTCACCAACCTTAAAGTGTCTCCTCTAGGACTAGTGCCCAAGAAGTCCCCGGGCGAGTTCCGCCTGATTCATCACTTGTCCTACCCAGCCGGTCATTCGGTCAATGATGCTATCCCTGAGGACCTTTGTTCTGTCAGGTATACATCATTTGACCAGGCATTGCGCATGGTGCGCTCATGTGGCCCGGGTGCACTGTTGGCTAAGTGTGACATTAAGTCGGCTTTTCGTCTCCTGCCGGTGCACCCGGGTGACTTTGAGTTGCTGGGTTTCAAATTCCGGGGTGAATATTATTTTGACAAAGCCATGCCATTCGGCTGTTCCATATCCTGCTCGGCTTTCGAGCGTTTCAGTACATTCCTGCAGTGGGCATTCGTCCGTAGGTCAGGGTCTTGGTCTGTAGCCCATTACCTGGATGATTTTTTGTTCGGGGGTGAACGGGGCTGGGACACATGCACACGTCTCCTCAACACATTTCAGACGCTTATGCAGGAACTCGGTGTCCCTTTAGCGCCCGAAAAGACCGAAGGCCCGTCTAATAAGTTAGTATTCCTGGGGGTGGAGATTGACACGGTAGTGCAGGTGTCTAGGTTGCCGGAAGACAAGGTGTCAAGGATAGTGGCCCTTATATCGGACTTGCTGGCTAAGCGCAAGGCATCCCTTCGGGAACTGCAGGTGCTACATGGACACCTTAATTTCGCTTGCAGGGTGGTCGCACCTGGCAGGGCATTTGCTCGGCGCTTGTGCGACGCCATGTCAGGCTTATCCATGTCAGGCGACGCCATGTCAGGCGACGCCATGTCAGGCTTATCATAGGACCAGATTGACACGGGGCATCAGGGCAGATATGCACATATGGCTCCAGTTCTTGAGGGAGTTTAATGGGGTCTCATTTTGGAGGTCAGACCTCCTGGCTTCACCCCAATTTCAGATTCAGTCTGATGCCTCGGGATCCCTTGGTTATGGGATGTACTTCAATGGGAAGTGGGCCTATGGTGGATGGCCACCAGCCTGGTCAGGCACGGGTCGCCTGAGGGATCTCACATATTTGGAATTTTTTCCCATACTGGGGGCCTTGATGCTATGGGGTGAGGAGTGGGCCAACTCTGTGGTGCATTTCTGGTGTAACAATGCGGCCGTTGTCCACATTGTCAACTCACAGACCTCTAAGTCTCCCCGGGTCATGGACCTCGTGCGCCATTTTGTATTGCGCAGCCTGCGCCTCAATGTACTGTTCAGGGCCAGGCATGTCCCGGGGGTGAATAATGATATTGCTGATGCTTTGTCCCGCCTGCAGATCTCCCGGTTCCGTGCCTTGGCTCCAGATGCGGAGGAATTTCCCTCGCCACTCCCGGAGGAGATATGGACTTTTGGCAAGGAGAGGTGAACCGGGCGATCGGCATGTCTCTGGCGCCACGCACGCGTAAGGCGTATCACCATGCGTTGGTTTCCTTTCAGACTTTTTGTACCCAATCTCGACTGCCGCATACCTAGCCGATCCCAGTGGCCCACCTCCTTCGTTTCATGGTTTACCTGCACACCCAGGGCCTGGCACCCCGCACCATAGCATCTAGGCTATCAGCACTGGCTTTTATGGCCAAGGTGGGAGGTCATGCGGACAGTACCGCTGATTTCCGTGTGAGACACGTTTTGGAGGGGTGGGTGTGGGAACGTGGGCGTAGCCTGGACGACCGCCACCCAATTTCCCCGGGGGTCCTTACCCAACTGGCACGGGGCTGGCATGACCTATGTTTCAATAGGTATGAGGCAGCCCTGTTTCATGCGGCTACAACGGTGGCCTTTTTTGGAGCGCTCCGCATCAGCGAGCTTGTGATGCTGACTAAGGCGGATGCAAGTCGTAGGGCACTGGAACTCGAAGATGTCTATGTTTGCAATGATTGGGCTCAGTTGAGGATACGCTCCTCTAAAACAGATCAGCACGGCGTAGGCAGTGGTGTAAGACTGCTACGATGTTCCTTGGCAGACATCTGTCCGGTTGGTGCCCTACAGGAGTTCCTTGCACTGCGTGGCACGCACCATGGCCCGTTTTTCTGTCACCAAGATGGGTCTCCCCTCACTAAATTTCAATTTTGGAAGGTGACTGGGAAGGCACTGGTTAGGGTTGGCCTCCCTGGGGCCCGTTACGGCACCCATTCATTTAGAATTGGGGCGGCCTCTACTGCGGCTGCTTATGGGTACTCCGGGGCTGACATACGCAGCATGGGGAGGTGGGGCTCGCAGTGTTTCCAGTTTTATGTTCGCCTACTCCCACCGTGAGTACCGTTTTTAGTCACCACATATCTCTTCCTTACCTGTTTTTTCCCTTGACAGACCCTGGGTGTCGTATCACACCGGTGACAGTATGGCTGGTGGGCCATAGCTACGTTCACAGGGCAGCGCGTTACGCTGCGGCGACAGATTGGGGACCCCGACTGGGACTCCGTGCGTACGCAAGTCTCACATGGTACGGTAAGCCCGGTATGTTGTGGCGGGAGCTCTTGCCATTCCTCTTTTCGGCAAGGAATGCTGACCCGCCCGACATCCTGATCATACATCTTGGGGGTAATGATTTGGGACAGGTCACTGGCTTATCGCTGAAGCATGCGATTTGCAGTGACCTCGCCTACTTACATTACGTATGGCCCGCCACAACCCTTGTTTGGTCAGATATGGTCCCACGGCACGCCTATAGGGGAGGCCTTGACCTCCAGGCCTTGGACCGCGCTAGGCGCATGGTGAACAGGGCGGTGGCCCGATTCCTTTCGACCAAGGGCTGGGGGCGAGTCAGTCCTCATCCGGCCATTAGTCTGCAAAATTATGGGCTTTATGCAGGGGACGCCCGCCGCAAACGGGACCTTTGCCGCGTTTCCCCGCTGCCTCCAACACCGGCGCGGGGATGCAACAAGCTGCACCTGTGGATGCCGGTCCCTCTCCCCTGGCCCTGCCTGGCCAGAGGATAAAGAGGGACGCCCACAGCGCCGGAGGACGCCCGCCGCAAACAGGACCTTTGCCGCGTTTCCCCGCTGCCTCCAACACCGGCGCGGGGATGGAAGAAGCTGCACCTGTGGATGCCGGTCCCTCTCCCCTGGCCCTGCCTGGCCAGAGGATAAAGAGGGACGCCCACAGCGCCGGAGGACGCCCGCCGCAAACGGGACCTTTGCCGCGTTTCCCCGCTGCCTCCAACACCGGCGCGGGGATGGAAGAAGCTGCACCTGTGGACGCCGGTCCCTCTCCACCGGCCCTGCCTGGCCAGAGGATAAAGAGGGACACCCACAGCGCCGGAGGACGCCCGCCGCAAACGGGACCTTTGCTGCGTTTCCCCGCTGCCTCCAACACCGGCGCGGGGATGCAACAAGCTGCACCTGTGGACGCCGGTCCCTCTCCCCTGGCCCTGCCTGGCCAGAGGATAAAGAGGGACGCCACAGCGCCGGAGGACGCCCGCCGCAAACGGGACCTTTGCCGCGTTTCCCCGCTGCCTCCAACACCGGCGCGGGGATGCAACAAGCTGCACCTGTGGACGCCGGTCCCTCTCCCCTGGCCCTGCCTGGCCAGAGAATAAAGAGGGACGCCACAGCGCCGGAGGATGCCCGCCGCAAACGGGACCTTTGCCGCGTTTCCCCGCTGCCTCCAACACCGGCGCGGGGATGGAAGAAGCTGCACCTGTGGACGCCGGTCCCTCTCCCCTGGCCCTGCCTGGCCAGAGGATAAAGAGGGACGCCCACAGCGCCGGAGGACGCCCGCCACAAACGGGACCTTTGCCGCGTTTCCCCGCTGCCTCCAACACCGGCGCGGGGATGGAAGAAGCTGCACCTGTGGACGCCGGTCCCTCTCCACCGGCCCTGCCTGGCCAGAGGATAAAGAGGGACGCCCACAGCGCCGGAGGACGCCCGCCGCAAACGGGACCTTTGCCGCGTTTCCCCGCTGCCTCCAACACCGGCGCAGGGATGGAAGCAGTTGTTTCCTGAGGTCCCTCCCCGGTCTGGCATTGGCCGCGGGGAAGTTGGAGCACCGCTGGAAGGGGACGCTGCCCGGGGCCTGTATTTCGCATTTTGTATTTAACTTTTTAGTTTCTGATTTGAATTGTAACTTGTATTTTGCAACCGTATTAATATGTGTATTCTATTTGGTGATACTGTATTTTGAATTGTATTTTTGTATGTTTTTCTATTCCCCCTCCCCCAACCTACTTATGATTTGCTTTGTATTTGTTTAATTATGTTGTAAACTGCTTTGAGTTGTCAGTAGATAAGAAAAGCGGTATATAAGAACACTAAATAAATAAATAAATGGGGTCCATCTGTCGCGAGGAGGTATGGACCTCCTGCTGAGTGATTGGCGAGCAGGCCTGTCGACCGAGCTGACAGTCTTGGGGGGGGCGTCGAGCCTTTATTGAAGCCTCTCCGGGTGGCGGGTAGCACTGGTAAGGTAAACATTTATGACCCACAGGTATCCGGCAGGTTCGCAATTGACTGGACAACACTAGATAGGCATAAGTTGTTTAAACGTTGTCCGGTCAACGACGAACCAGGCGAGGGGGTGATGGTTACCACTAGACAGCTGGAATCACCCCCTGATTTTACGGATACACGTCAGAGGGTGGGGTCATTAGGTAGATATTGACTACGGTCAACAATTTGTTTGTTGTCAACAAACAAATTGATACAAATAGATACATTGTAACAATTGCCGTTGGCAATTTTGGGTGGTACCTTACCAGTGTTACTTCGGCCTGCTTGCCTTAAGAATTATGATTGGTCGTTTTACCAATAGAAATTTATAATTCGGACTAGGGCATGAATCAATAAATGTGGCCCAATGCCGTTATCCACTTTCATTTGTGTCTGAGTCCATTATTGGGGGGGTGCGCCTGCAATTATCAACTTGCAATTTCTTGCTTTTGAACTGCTAGTTTGTCAGGAGCTGGGACAGAGACAGCAGCTCACTCCATTGTGCAGCACTCAGGTCTCAAACTGCTGACCTGCATTGGCTTTGACTTTCTTATGGATATGTTCAATTTTTTTACCTGCTGAGACTGATATCATATTAGAGCACAATTTGTGTCAACATTCAGTACAGTTCCAAAACTTGTGATGCATTTCATTGAGAACAATGCAGAAGAAAACAAGTTCTTTTAAAAAAACTTGTAGCTTAAGAAAGGAGTACATTAAGCATGCATCACACAGTTAAGAAGGTCTATAAAACTGCATGTAAAAATACTTTATCATTTCAAAAATGCATGCAGAAATTTTTTCAGGAAGAAATGAAATCTCACGACTCGATACAGAACTGGGTCAGGGAAAGAATTCCTATGGGGCTCTAAGAAGCACAGAGTCAGACTTATGAGAACAAGACTGACAGATTTTCACATCCCTACAGACACCTGGGCAGCTGGCAACTTCAGCAGTCCCCAAATTATGAAGTTCACAAACATTCCTCTGGTCTCACAGGTAACAAAACAGACCTAGAAGCAGAGCGCCTGCAACACAAAGTGTGATTCAGCAACTGACTAGCTCAATCAAAGGAGGTGGCTGTGACAGGAGACCGAGCAAGTGTTATACAACAGACAGGAATATGTGTTGTGTGCTCACTAAATCAAGAGCTTTTGGCTACTAAATAAATAAGGATTCTGTGAAAAGGCCAATGCAGAGAAGGCTACAGCCACAACTCTTAAGTTTGATAATAATTTTTTTGTGTCAGAAATTATTCTGGGTTGAAAGGATTTTTGCTGGAGGGACTCTGCTCAGAGGACACTTGAGTGAGGCTTCTTTCATGTCCCCAACATCAAAGACAGTTCCTATTGGTGCAGAAATCAAGAACCTCCTCAATGATGCATGGAAATAACATCTGCCCTGCATCATTTATTTACATAGAAATCTTAATCCTCAAACATCCCTGGCTATGAGGGATTAGAATGGATTACTTCATTAATGGGCAAAGATCAGACAGTGAGATGTCTGTAATCTGAAGCTTTTGGATCCAACCACAGTCCTGGCCAAATCTCCTAAATTTAGGAATCAATGATGCACATGGATATATATATATAGCATACACAAACATATACAAGCACACAGTATAAATATAGAACAATCCCATCCCAGCTGAATACCCATATCCCAGGAATGTCCCACTTTTTACACTCCACTGCTATATCTCCACCACCCAGTGCAGAAAGAGCTCCACGACTACTTTGCATCTGCCTTCCTTCTTGGAGCATGGTTCATGACACCTGAAGAATAGCCACTGTGGAAGTATCTGTTCTGTATGAACAAAATCACAGAAATGTGGATCAATGTCTCAAGTATTAGATGAACTTCAATATTCTTCTCCTCAGAAAATTGGAGATAGTGCTCTCCTCCCTGCCCCCCCCCCCCCCCCCGCTCACACACACACAAGCACAAAAGTAGCTTCCACAAACTAATTTCCAACTGATGCAATTAACGTATTGGTTTCTGAGGCAGTTTTGAGAAGTTGGAATAAAGAGGAGGATTAATTTAATTGATTCTGCCTGAGTTCCAGACACAAAACAACATTCTCTTTGCAGAAAAGTGTTTCTTTAAGAGAAGAATGGAAACTAATAAAACAACATGTTATTAAGAAGGCATATAATAGTGGGAGGCAAAATGGAAATCCAGCATTAGGGAAGAGAGATTGTAGGACTGCATAGGTTCTACAAGCCCTAGCATTCATCTACTCCAACTCTTGACAAATGCAGGAAATCCACAATTAGAGCTTCCCTGAGAGATGGCCATCCAGTCTCTGTTTAAACAATATATTTGATGGAAACATTGCATTCTAAATGGAGACTCCATTATGATGCTGCCAGAAGTAGCTGAAAGGGAAGGGGGCACTTTGGTGATTAGTGCATGAAGTTTAGGTGGAAGTGGGACACCCTCTGAGCACACCATCAGGCAAATGGGATCCTCACCTATGTCCCTCAAATAATGAGACTCAGGGACACACCCTCTGAGGCTAATACAAGTCACAACCAACTTTAGGTTTGAGGACTTTGGGTCAGAATCAGACTCAGGAAGGCCTACCCATGTTTTGGTCGGTTGGAGCAATAACAATTACACTTATATACCATCCCATAGAGCACTCTTTGGACAGTTCACAAGATAATTAGCATTTTGCCCACAACTTGCTGGGTACTCATTTTATCAACCTCAGAAGGATGGAAGGCTGAATCAACTTTAATCCCCATCAGGATCGAACTGACAATGTTTTGGCTGCAGCATAGCCACCTATACTGCAGGTAATCACTGCACCACCAGGGCTATGTAAACTACAACTGGGACACAAGGCTGGTTAGTAGGTAGAGGAGGAGCACCTAATCATTGTTCTAGGTATGTGATGGTGAACCTTGTCACTCCAGATGTTCTTGGACTTCAATTCCCAGAAGCCCAAGCCCCCATGAATCTGTACGAATGGGTTTACTGTGATTCATCCCGGCCCATGCCACCCTTGTCAGTCCTGGAAGCAGAAGTAAAATGTGCCTGGAACATCTGGAGTGACAAGGTTCGCCATCACTGCTCTAGGTCACACAGTACTAAAAGAAACCTAAATAGTTAATCAAAATTATAGTTCTCTCATCCTATAACTTGGTTTTTCACCTCTTTAGTTCCCAGTTGTGACAATAGGTTTGCTAAGTAACAGATTTAAAATTAATTCCACCCTAATCAAAACTAGGGCCAGAAGCTGTATAATAGACACACCACACTTTGTTCCTTGGTCACTGTTCCAGAAAAATGACTTGGAACAACATGCAGATGGCTTCTGAAAATCGTCCATTTTGTTTTTAGGTAGCAGAATTGTCCTAAATGTTCTTAGAAAGATCCCTTCTTAGTGAATTTGCCTCATCTCTCTCAGGAGAGTTAGCATGGTCTTAGGCTTGACCAATCAACTTTGCAAAGCGTTTATGCTATGTGGGTGTAGACTATGGACTGCCTTCTAGATGAGCAAAATGACTTCTGGAATCAGCAAAACACTGCACTAGAAAGGTACTTTTCAGAAAAATGAATATAAAATGGCATGCTAAAATTGCCCCTAACTAAGCCAAGGAATGTTACTGTTGTGATCCAGTCCTCATCAGACTTTGAAGATGACCTAGATCAGGAGGCACTTCCTATGCCCAGCCCAGTTCTGCCTGCACCTGAACCAGAGAATGTCTTGAGCCAGGAATTTCAGCCTGCTTCTGGCCCAATTCTGTTCCACCAAGCAGATGACCTGTCAGATCAGAAGTCTGACTCTGACAGTGATCAACCCTCCAGGGAAAGGTGCAGAAAGCAGCTACACCTGAGATGCAAGCAAGCTAGAACTAAGTACCAGAGAAGGCTCCCAGCTGATACCGATTAGCTGTGAGGCTCTTAAGCAAGCTTGTTGCAGCATTGGTACAATTCTTCAATGCAAAGACCTATGTCCTGCTTGACTTCGGATACCTCTTGAGATTGCTTGCCTAGACCCTGTCCTGCCTGTAGTGACCATACCTGCCAAGTTGCCAGTATCCAAATACGGGAAGGTTTCGGGGTGCTGCCATTGGTGCATGCATGCCACTGCCTCTGACGTCAAAGGCAGTGACACACATGCACAGAACCCCTGCGTGCATGCACAGAAACCCCTTCAGCCTGGATAGAGGTTACTGCTCATGCGTGCCCATCAGAGGCAGTGGCGCGCATGTGCAGTAACCCCTTTCCTGGCCATTCAAATATGGGATGACGGTGGGAAGGGGTGTGATGGAGCTGTGGATTATGGGAAATCCTGGCCAAAATGGGATACTTGACAGGTATGGTGGTGACCCTGACTTCTCTGCCAACCCTGACAATGCCCTAGACACTCACTTGAACTACTGGTAAACAGACCTAGGCTTGCTCTTTGGATTTTGCTATTTGGACTCTTCTTGAATAGACTCCCTGTGTAGCACTGCTGTGTGGTGACCGTGCCCACTGGGGTAGGTCAGCACAGTTACTGAGCAGCAGGACCCCAACTATCATACCACCTTTGATCTGCTAGTCCTGTTTCACCACACTATTATATGCCTTCAGTTCTGTTCCTCATTCTAACACACATCCACACATGCATGCAGATATACTGATTGGATTAACTTAGCATATTATATCCTATATCTGACTAGTATGTCACTTTCCTTTATAGCCCTCTGCCAAAGAAGAAAACTATCCTTCCCACATTGTTCAATTTCTTATATGGACATCCATCTCATCCATCAGCTCTGGCCCTAGTTCTCCTATGTGTTCTCTAATAAATATGGGAAATATTCTCCTCCTCATCTCATCTTGATGCAATGGAAAAGATCAGCAATTGCTCTACTCACTCAAAGTCAGCAAGTCCATATAAAACACCCCATACTAAGAGGAAGGTACTTCATAAAATTAAGATGTAGTATATCTTGTCCTAATTTATCCAGCTATTCCTCCCAATGGCTCAGGAAAGTGTACAAGAGTTTCAACTTATCCCCACAACAATCCTTGAAGGGATCAAAACCTCCTCCAAACTATCCACTGAACATTATGGTTGAGGAGGAATCAAATCTAGTCCCATTGAGTTGACTTATTTAATCATTTGGAAATTGCATGCATTTATTGGATCTAGTGGAGGAATGCCCCAGCCCTGCCTCTCCCTATGTTTCCACTGTAATTCCTCACCTACATGTGAAGCATGACAAATATGAAGAAAAAGGCCAACACTATCTGGGGGGGAGGGAGCCCCTCACCATATGAGTCAAGAGATTGATTTTCCACTGTCCTGATTTATACTCAAAACTCCCATGTCTCTGTCAAACATGTCACATCCATTGAGTAGGACAGTGACCACATCAGAAAGTGGTGGTGGTGGGGAGTTCTTTTGTTCCTTTGAGAAAATGCAAATTCTGAGTTACTATACAGTACTTTAATCGTTCATCTTCTACATCTTTACTAATACAAGAAAAGTAAAGACAATTGATACTTATACCACCAGACCCTGGAAATAATTTCTTAACATATTATGTTACTTGTAACTAAGTTATATTTTGATTGTAATATAATGACTGATGTGTTCAATCCTATTGCATCATTAAATAGTTTTTGCTTTTACAGCTACAGAGAATGTGTGTGTTTTCTTCCACAAGCTAACAGATTCTAGTAATAAAAATTTAAATCTAACTAAAAGAACTATTTTTGTTATTTCTGAATAGTGGGAAGGAATAGCTTTAAAAATTGCAATTATAATAGTAAATATCTACTTCTAACTATTAAACTTGTGACTTTAGTTAAAGCTAACTTCACCAATTCTCATTATTTTATTTAAAGGTGCACTGTTATTCAGAAATTTCTGGTACATATTTTCAGAAAAAAATTGCTGGGTTAAGATGCAAATGACTCTTCAATTATTTTCATTTGCCATCTATCTTTAAAACAGTTAAATCAATACTTCCATTTGCTTGCAGCTTGAGTATTAAAAACAGCAAAAAAAAGTTTCCACAAGTCAGAGGTCTTTTTCTTAAAGCTCCTAGTAGGATAACTGGTGCCAGAACATCATTAGCAATTCTAAGAGCTTCACATATTAACTGGAAAAGCTGAGTTATGGTACTTTTCTTAGGGTTATTAATCTTTATCAAGTAGTATATGTTCCCACAAGGTTGAGTAAAAGTGAGGATAGAATAATTAATTGGATTTTAGATAAAAAGGCTTGATAGCATTACTAATAATGGTGCTTATATTGAACTAGATCCGTGACTTCTTCCTTGATAGTGTTCGATGTAACAGACATAGGACTTATCTAGCTTTTAGTTGAAAGCATGGCTTGTAAGAAAGAATTTCAATATTGGTGTTGTATTTATTATTTTCACAATTTATTGTCACTCTTATATTAGATAGTCAGAGAGATAGACAGGTGAAAGGCAGGAGTCAGGATTTTTGGTTGTTCATGTTGAGCTTGAACATCATGCTTTGTGTTTGTTTTCCTTATTAACATAGAGATGGGAAGAGCCAGCAGTCAACAAATGTAGTAGTAGTAATAGTAATAGTAATAGTAGTAGTAGTAGTAGTAGTAGTAGTAGTAGTAGTAGTAGTAGTAGTAGTAGTAGTAGTAGTAATAATAATAATAATAATAATAATAATAATAATAATAATAATAATAATAATAATAATAATAATAATTTCATGTAATAAATTATTCTAGGTTGAAAGGATTTTTGTGAAAGAAACTCCGCTCAGGGAACACCCAAATGAGCCTCCTTTTATGTCCCCAAGAGTTGGGACAGAGACAAGCACTCAATCCGTCATGCAGTATCCAGGTCTCAAACTGTCAACTTGCCAGCCTTTCAGCTAAAAAGGCGAGCTTCTTAACCACTGAGCCACTGCAGCCCCTTAACAAATGTAGTCATTGGCTGTTTTTAACCTAAACAGCCAATCAGCAGGCTAAATGTTTCTTGCCTCCAAAAGTAACTATCTTTCTACTCTAAGTTGTGTGCTGTTACCATTACTGCTAGTTTAGTTTAGACTGCCTGTCTGACTGACTGGTTCAGTTGTCTTTCTGGCTCAAAATGTTTTAGTGTCAGAAAGCAGTACTCTCTAGCAACCATTTGCTTAAGAAATTGTTCTTCCTTCCTTTACTGCAACCTAGATAAAGTGAACAGCTGCACTATGTGTTTGCCATCTAACTGACAATTCTGCTTGAACACAAGTCTTGTAAGTAAATTTTCTTTTCCCTTCCACTTAAACTGTGCTTGAGCATTTGTACTTTAGGAACTAAGAAAAAACAAAAGATTGAACTGAGAAGTGGTTGCATTTCAAAATATTCAGCCTTATAATCCTTTGGGACAGGCACCTTGCACCATTCTGCAAACATCATACAACAGTTGAGATGGCTAAACCTCTTGCAATCCTTCCCTACTGGCAACCCTGATGTTGAGGGATATTGTTAATTAAAACATCTGAGGAGCCAAAGACAGTACACCTCTCATCTAAGGTAAATTACCAACCTACTGAACTGCTACTCTGATAGATTCCTGTGAACTGGGGGGGGGGATATAAACCAGTTTTCTCTTCCTTCAGTGATGGCAAACCTATGGCACGCATGGCATGCGTGGCACTCCCAGGCCAATCTTTTGGCATGTGTTCCATCATTCCAGCATAGAATTCACCCCATCCTTCTTCCCAGCAGCCCAATGGGAGTGCTTCCTTTCTCCCCCCAGCACAGAGTTCGGGCTGCTCCTCTGCCCAGCAGCCCAATGGGAATGCTGCCTTCTCCCAGCACAGAGTTAACCCTGCCCCTCTGTTTTGGCACTTCGTCTCTAAAAGGTTCACTGTCACTGTTCTAGCCTATACAAGGTAAGCCCGAGAAGCCACAGGGTCTTTGTGACTCTGATGTCAGTAAGAAACTAAATCTACCCCAAATATTTTGGTCCAAATTTTGCAGGAGCTATCCAAGGTTCCAAAACTAGCTGGTGCCCAAATACTTCCTTTAAAGCTTAGACACAAACCTAAAGCTTTATGCACAGCTCCATCCATATTGGAGTTCCAGTTTCCACTGCCAACAGTTTCTATGACTCACTGAACCCATGGTATTGCTCCCCATGGAAACAATGGCAGTTACATATCTTATTAAGTTCACTGCTCCATAAGTATGAAGTAGACAACAATGCAATCCTGCAGATGCGTACTCTGAAAGCTTTGAGACCACACAAGAGGAAAAGCTTTGGATTCAAAGGTATGCAGGTATGAAGTGTACTTGGTTGCAGCTTTAAGGAATTCAATTTCAAGGACTTTCAGATTTTCCAGAACCTTTTTAAAGTGTGAGGAGCATGGGAGCATCCCTATTTCTCCTGATCCCTCACTCATGTTATGAAAATCTTGAGAGAAGGTCCATGGCATGTGCTAACATCTGAGTTGGAAGGGGCCTATGAGGCCATCAAGCAAAAAAAAAAACCTGTTCAATCCAAGAATCCAAATTAAAACAGATCTGACAAATGCTTGTCCAATTTTCTCCCGAATGCCTCCACCGTTGGAGTGCTCACCACTTCCTGAAATCATTTGCCAAACTGATCTAACAGTTATGAATTTTTCATCCTATTTCTGGCTTCCTGTAGTTTCAGCCCATTATTATGTGTCCTGCACCTCCTCTTTTTGATGATCTTTCAGTTATTTGAAGGGTGCTATCATATCTCCCCTCAGTCTCTTTTTCTCAAGGCTAAAAATTCCCAGTTCCATCAGTCTTTCCTCACAGGATTTGGTTTCCAGTTCCGTGACCATCCTCGTAGCCTTCCTGAGAACTTGTTCTAGTTTGCTGGCATCCTTCTTAAAGTCTGGTGTCCCAAAATGGATGCTGTACTCTAGATCTGGTCTAACTGGTGCTGAATAGAGGGGGAATATTACCTCACAGATTTTGGAGTCTATACTTCTCTTAATGCAGCCTAAAATAGCACCGGCCTGTTTTGCAGCCACGTTGCTGCAATCTACAGCAATTCCAATTTCCTCATTTATCAAACGTTTCCATAAACTCTATGCATCACTAACCTATTCTGTCAGATAGTTATTTAGCAAATAATTCAAAGCCTATTTTTCTTTGAAATTTACAACCTCTCCTTCCCACCCCATCGCTTTAGGAATACCTACAGGGCAAGCTTGAAAACAGAGGTGTAAGTTGAGCTCGGGAAGAAATACCTTTGGGTTGTGTTCATGTACAGCCTGGTAAATGGAAAAAGAAATCAATTACCCGAGGTCCAAGGAAATAGCTAGTGTGACAGGAATAATAAAACTGCTTACTCCTCAATTTATGAAAGCAAAAGAATATGTGAACAGCCTAGACTCACAATGCCATCAAATGAAGGGGTCAAACATATCTGAGACAGAGACATTTTCCCAGCTGCACTGAAAGTAGATTTGTCAAAATAAAATTAAATAAAATCCATGCCTAAATGAAAAATCTGATTCAGCAGCAATATCAGATTGAAAGCATGGTGCCAAAATGGCCGCCACGCTTTTTGCGGGGGCTCCCCACCCCGGATGAAGACATCTGAGTAGTTAGGGGGCATGGCCAGCCCCTTGATAAAAGGGGTGGCCACGAGGCAGCTTCGCTGCCATTTTATTACTGCGACGGAGCGGAGAAGTTCGATCCGACGCTGTTTGTACTTCTAGCCTCCTGATCGGAGGATATCTCTATCGACGGGACTGCGGTGGCTCAGTGGCTAAAGAGCCCGTCTCATTAACCGGCTAGTAGGCAGTTCGGAACTGCCAATCCAGTGCTTGGGTGGCTTGGCACCCAAGCGGAAGACCGCTGCGGCATCGAAGCCACGTCCGAGGGGGAGGGCTCGGCCCACCCCCTCTGCCTTTTTGGTGGGGCCGCTGCCGGGCCAGAGGGCTCGGGCATGTGCCCCGCATGGAGGTGGCAGCGTCATCATGCCCACTGCCACCAATGCGGGTGACCAGGCCCCTGCCTACCTGCCCAGTCATAGGACTCGGGCGGGGGCTGCACGGGCCTGCTCCCCTGGGGTTACCGCCCCTACCAATTCCTTGCCCAGCATGGGTCCCAGTGGCCCATGCGAGCACGGCACGGGACCATGCCCTGTTGTTCCACCGGCCCCTCATGGGCCGGGTTATTGGACATGGCCCTATTCGGGCCAGGGATCATACCTGGGTTTTCCTCCTTCGATTTCTTATGGGTTGCCTGGTGGGCTGTCCGGCCCACCTGGCCCACCTTATTCTGGTGGGTCTGCCACCGTGGATGCTCTCCTGGCCCTATATCGGCACTTGAGGCATCCATGGGGATGGCACCACCTGCTATGGAGGGCGGCCTTGGCAGCTCCTCGGCTGTGGCTCAGCATGCCACCAACAGGGTCGAGCTGCTGGAGGCCATCATGCCAGCGCAGGCTGGCGCCTCGCAGCTCCCCATCCGGCCACCTCAGCAGGGCATACCATCGGGGACTGGCCCTGCGTGGCGTGGACGCGGGAAGCCCAGAGCTCGATGACCATTGCGAGCTCTGACACCCGCCACAGGCTGGAATCCCCAGTGAGGGCGGCCCGTGGGGGTGCACCGAGTGAGTATCCAGATCAAGTTAGCACACCTCTGCCACTGTCTAACAACACTGCAGGGGTTCAATGGCCATGGCCGCAACAGACCTACGTGTGGGGGGGGCAGTTCACTCCATACGGCCCTGTGACCTCCTGGGCACCTAATTACCCCCAGGTTCTTCCAGAGGCGACCCCCATGGCCGTTACGGCCAACTTCGCAGGGGTGCGACAGGGCACATCTTTTGTTCCTCCACTGTGCTGTGTACCAACTGTGGCCCTCCCGACGGCCGGTTACTCCCTACCCTTAGGTGATCATCTATCCCAGGCTACTAGGGAAAAGATTTAGCGGGGGGTATATGTGGATATATTCACCCTCCTTAATTGGGAACCGACTAAGGAGGAGAGGGAGGGGCAGGACGATAGGGACAAGGAACTGTCCCATCGTCACAAGCCGCCTCGCACTTGGGCCAATTGGTTACCGGCCTATTTGATATACATGGCGGTATATCTTAGGGCCCGTCCTGATTTGGCCAATGGTCCAGTACTTGGACAATATTTACCGGGCAGTTGTGGATTTTCCTGGCCCATCATGGTTGGCCTATGATGAAGAATTTAGGATGAGGCTGCCCTTCACCCGGAGATGCGGTGGGACGAGCCCTGCCAGCAGTTCTGGCTGCTGTATATGACCCTTACGTGGCCGGTGCCACGTGACCGGTACCACTGTGGCCATGCCGTACAGCGGGCAGCTACGACACAGACTCCCCGCCAGCCAGCGGGGCAGGGGGTTCCAGCCCGCCTGCTGTGTTGGAGTTTCTCCGCAAACGGAGTGTGCAACAAGCGCCAGTGTAGGTTCAAGCACGAGTGCCCTTCTTGTTCCTGCCCTCACGCCACTTCCGCGTGCCCGCGGGCCGGTGGGTCGCGGGGCAGGGGATTTCAAGCTACGGCCAGAGCCCCCTCTGATGCTGCTACCCATACAAAAGGCCCCCTCCCCAATTAATTTATCGGTGCTTGAACGCTAGTTGAGCACATATCCTAGATGGGATGATGCAATCTACCTACGTGAAGGTTTTAAGTTTGGCTTCCGCATTCCGTTCAGGGGTGTTTGTGGGCCTCAGGATGCCCCGAACCTGCTGTCGCTCAAGGGTAATGAGGACATTGCTGCGGAAAAGATAGCCAAAGAGGTTAGGGAGCAGAGGGTGGCAGGGCTGCTCGTCAACTCCCCCGTACCCTAACTTGAAGGTATCCCCTCTGGGTTTAGTTCCTAAGAAGTCCCCAGGTGAATTTCATCTGATTCACCACCTTTCTTACCCTGCGGGTTCCTCGGTCAATGACGCTATACTGGACGACCTTTGCTCTGTCCGGTATACGTCCTTTGACCAGGCCTTACAGATGGTACACTCATGTGGTCCCGGTGCGCTCATGGCTAAGTGTGATATCAAATCGGCAGTCCGATTGCTGCCTGTGCACCCAGACCGACTCTGAGCTGTTAGGTTTTTGTTTCCAGGGCAAGTTTTATGTGGACAAGGCCATGCGTTTTGGCTGTTCCATTTCGTGCTCGGCCTTCGAGCAATTTAGCACCTTCCTCCATTGGGCTTTCATTTGTATGTCGGGATCCCAGTCTGTGGCCCACTACCTTGACGATTTTTTGTTCGGGGGTGGACACGACTCAGGCACATGTGGACGCCTGCTGGCCACGTTTCAGGCCCTCATGGGGGAACTAGGTGTACCCCTGGCACCTGAAAAGACAGAGGGCCCAGCCACCACCCTTACATTCCTGGGTATCGAGATCGATACTGTCACCCAGACATCCAGATTACCTATGGAAAAGGTGAATCGGATCTCTGATGCGATTCTGGCAATGGTTGCCAAGTGTAAGGTTTCTCTCCAGGAGTTGCAGGTGCTTCATGGTCATCTCAACTCCGCATGCAGGGTGGTGACACCAGGTAGAGCCTTCGCCAGGAGTCTTTGTGACGCCATGGTGGGCTTGTCAAAAAGACACGACAGGGTTCGGCTGACTAGAGGTTTGCGAGCAGACCTGTCGGTTTGGCTCACCTTCCTACAAGAATTTAATGGCGTCTCCTTTTGTAGGTCTGAACTTATGGTCAACCCTCGGTTCCAAGTACAGTCAGACGCCTCTGGCTCCCTTGGGTATGGGATTTATTTTGAGGGACGATGGGCATACAGTCAATGGCCTCAAGAATGGCA
This sequence comes from Bradypodion ventrale, assembly GCA_035047345.1. Lineage (NCBI taxonomy): Eukaryota > Metazoa > Chordata > Lepidosauria > Squamata > Chamaeleonidae > Bradypodion > Bradypodion ventrale. The sequence goes on along the minus strand of JAWDJE010000002.1, from coordinate 230,840,898 downwards.
GGGCATGAATTGTTTACGCAATCTCATGTTCCTGGAGTTTTTTCTGATTTTGGGTGCCCTTATGCTCTGGGGGGACATGTGGGCTAATTCAGTGGTGCATTTTTGGTGTGACAATGCGGCTGTGGTGCACATTGTCAATGCCCAAACATCTAAGTCCCTCAGAGTCATGGCTTTAGTCCGCCAATTTGTTCTTAAGTCCTTGCGCCTTAATGTGCTATTCAGGGCCAGACATGTGCCGGGTATTAACAATGATATTGCTGATGCTTTATCCCGCCTGCAGATCTCCCGGTTCCGTGCCTTGGCTCCAGGCGCAGAGGAACTTCCTTCTCCACTCCCGGCCGAGATGTGGACCTTTGGTGAGGAGAGGTGAACCAGGCAATTGGCATGTCTTTGGCACCTCGCACGCGTAAGGCGTATCAGCATACACTCCTTCAATTTAGGACCTTTTGCAGGGAAAGGCAGTTGCCTGAAAGGTGGCCGATACCGGTCGACCAGGTTTTGCAGTTCATGGTGTACATGCATGGTTAGGGTTTGGCCCCACGCACCATCGCTGCTAGGTTTTCAGCCTTGGCATTCATGGCCAAGGCACAGGGTTTTCCAGACTGCACAGGTGATTTCCGTATATGCCATGTTTTGGAAGGGTGGACACGTGAACGCGGCAGCTGCCTGGACACACGTGACCCTGTTTCACCGTGTATTCTGTCCCGCCTTGCTCAAGGCTGGCATAGACTCTGTTATGATAGGTATGAGGAGTCTCTTTTTCATGCAGCTACCACCGTAGCTTTCGTTGGAGCGCTGAGAATCAGCGAGCTGGTCCCATTGTCAAAGGGGGACGAGTCTCATAGGGCACTGGAACTCGACGATGTGTCAATCAACCAGGAGTGGGCTCAGTTGAGGATTCGTTCCTCGAAGGCCGATAAGCATGGAGAAGGCGGTGGTGTTAGACTGCTAAGATGCACGTTTTCTGACATCTGTCCGGTTGGTGCCCTACATGATTTTCTGGCAGTGCGTGGCACGCGCTCTGGCCTGTTTTTCTGCCACCAGGATGGGTCTCCCCTTACTAAATTTCAATTCTGGAGGGTGACTGGGACCGCACTTCACAGTGTGGGAGCCCCCGGGGCTCGTTACGGCACCCATTCATTTAGGATAGGTGCTGCGTCTACCGCGGCTGCGTTTGGGTACTCGGAGACCGATATACGTCGGATGGGCAGGTGGGGATCTGCGTGTTTTTCTTTATATGTACATCCCCTCACTGCATGAGTACCTAGTTATGTCCTTAATTCTTTCTTCTTCTGTTACAGACCCTGTGTGTTCACGCACACCGGTGGCAGTGTGGCTTGTGGGCCACAGTTATGTGCACTTGGCGGCACAGTATGCTGCATCGATGGAGTGGGGACCCCATCTCGGGCTGCGTGCATCCGCACGTATGCGGTGGTATGGTGTGCGCGGCATGAGGTGGTGGGAACTGTTGCCATTCCTGATGTCCATCAGGGATGCTGGCCCACCAGATGTTTTGATTCTGCACATCGGCGGCAATGATCTCGCACAGATCACTGGCCTTTCTTTAAAGATGTCGGTGTGCAGTGACCTGGCGTTTCTACATCATTTATGGCTGTGCACACGGTTACTATGGTCTGACATTGTGCCAAGGCACTGTTATAGAGGAGGCATTGATCTCCGTGGTTTGGACCATGCTCGGCGGTCAGTGAACAGGGCTGTTGCCCGGTTCCTTGTTGAGAATGACACCCGGGGATAGGGTTACAGGATTTTAGCCTGTATTCATGAGATGGGGTTCACCTGTCAGCCAGAGGTATGCACCTCTTTTTGGAGGATTTGCAAGCGGGCCTGGCGACCGAGCTGTCGGTCTGGGGGGGGGGGGTGGCGGTGAGTCATCATGGACGCCTCCCCATGTGGCGGGTAGCACTGGTAAGGTAAAAATTTATGACCCATAGGTATCCGGCAGGTTCGCAATTGACTGGCCAACACGTAGATAGGTACAGGGGAAACAGGATTGGCCGGTCAAGGGTGAACTATGAACGGGGTGATGCTAGGAGCTTCACATCCTGCATCACCTTGATATTTAGATGGATACACGTCAGAGGGTGGGGTCAATAGATAATATATTGACTTCGGTCAACAATTTGTTTGTGTCAACAAACAAATTGATACAATTTGATACATAATAGCCAATTGCCATTGGCATTTTGGGTGGAACCTTACCAGTGTTACTGCGGCCTGCTTGCCTTAAAGAATTACAATTGGATGATACACCAATTGAAAGTTATAATTCGGACTAGGGCATTATTCAATAAAAGTGGCCCAATGCCTTTAATCCAATACCGGTGTCTGAGTCTTTATTTGGTGGGTGCGCCTGCAAAACATCTGGGCAATTTGCAAGGAGCTGTCCAATTCCCTGGAGACAGGATGTCAGATTTTAATATTTCCCCATATTGCGCACTCTCTCAGTCCATTGCCCTTAAGGAAGTTGCGGTTAGTGCAAGAATGGGAGCCATAGTTTTTGTTCAACTATTACTTTGAGTAGAACCAACATCCTTTCTGTGCTTCACTTCAGCTTCAACATGCAAACACACCCTATGTGTTTGAACTGGGTGCCTTGGAGGACATTTCTCTTCTCTCATAGAATGTAGGAGGATGGAGACTTGAATGAGGAATTCATTCTGAACTAAGGTAAAGGACAAAAACATTGAGAGGTCTCTATACATCCCATACTCACTCTTCCTGAGGATATGATCCACACATCTCAAAGCAAATTGAGTGCCAAAGGAGACCTTTTCAAAGAAGACATTTCCCAAACTTAGCAACACCAGCTTGCATGTAACCATCCCTCTGCTTGATAGAGAAGAGGAGAAGGTTTTTGGCATTCATAAAGTTCACAAAGGCTAATGGAACTTGAGAGAGAATAATTTGAGTGACACCTGCCACCTTTGAGGTGAGTTTTGTGAACTGAACATGTGTTTTCATGTTTAAGCATGAGAAGATTTTGTTGGCCTTTCCAGACCTTCCAGGGGAATATTGCTGAAGTTGGTGATCCCAAATCCAGAAATATTATTCCCCAAAAATTTATTTTTGCATGCTCTTGCAAAATATATTGATTTGTCAAGATCTTTTTATGGCTCCCTAGAACTTTATGTTGCACTTTTTGTCTGCTTAATTCATTCATTCATTTCACCCTCTGAAGCCAACTCAAGTCAAACCAACTTTAGATTTGAGAACCTTGGATCAGAAACAGACTCAGGGAGGCCTCGCCACATGTTGGTGGGTTGGAGCAAGCTGTAACAGCAATAGAATTTACACTTATATACCGCCCCATAGTGCTTAGTGTACTATCTTGGAAGTTTACAGGTAATTAGCATTTTGCCCCCAACATGCTGGGTACTCATTTTACCAACCTCAGAAGGATGGACAGCTGAGTCAACTACTGCATTGAGTATTGAATAAACTCCATTTACAGCAGGGGTTCCCAACCTTTTCAAGCTGGGGGCTTGGTCATGCTCTCTCACTCAGCTTCGAGGGCTGGATGGCCATTTTGCCTTGTCTGCACGATGGGGGTGATGGCCATTTTGTCCCAAAAGCTTCAAAAGAGGTGCCATTTTGTTTCTTGAATGCCTTTGGAGGGGTTGGGGGCCACATGAAATGGCACTGTGGGCTGAATCCAGCCCACGGGCCTTAGGTTGGGTATCCCTGACTTACAGAGTAATTGAAACACCAAGTCAGCCTCTCTTCCCCTTTATTTTTAAAACAAAGGTAAGCCTTCAGAATCAGCTGTTTTAATTTTTATAAAAAGAAGCCATAATCTATCTTGCAATGGCAGCAATTTGATTCCCATTTCATTTAATGGTTATGTTCACATTTCAGTTATTAAAATTAATCTACTTCAATTATATTAAAATCGGTAGAACTGGGTTTAGCTATATTGATGGATAATAGCAATAAATGGAGAGAAGGATTCTAGAGTAGCAATTACAATACTCATTTGATAGAAGGGAAGGAGATGCACACATTTCAAGGTAGAGAAGGGAGATATTAATAAGTTCTTACAGTTGATGTCAGTTCCCCAGATGAACTGTTGCTTCTTTGCTTAAAAAGAGACATACAAGGTGCAGACAAGTGTTTTGGATGAGAGCAACCACTGGTTTTGTATTAAAATGTTACAGTCTAACTCCATACTTACTTCATCACACATAACCACTTAAGTGTGGATGCAAGAAACAAAGGACAGTAACACTAAAGTTGTAGAACTGATGATGGTAGCTTGTCCTTTGGTCCTTAAGGAATCCACCTGAGATTGAATATGAATTTAATGACACAAGTAAACTGACTTGGTTTATTAGAGTCCTTGAAATCCCCCCCTCCCAACCCATGTTAGAATAATGCTCACTTTTGGTGGGGAGGGAATGTTACAGGGCCCCTTATAGTTGACTACACACCTAAATTCACCCCTGTGTTATGTTACCACTATTTTACACTATTTCAGTCAACTGAAAATCACCATGGCAGCCCTGGTAGACAAAATGCAAGCGCGGCGCCAAAATGGCCACCGCGCTCTTTGCGGGGGGGGCCCAGACTCAGACATCCGGGTGAGTTAGGGGGCGTGGCCACCCTCTTTAAAAGGGGTGGCCTCGAGGCAGCTGTGCTGCCATTTTGGAAGTGATGGAGCGGAGAAGTTTGCTCCGCCGCATGCTCCCCGGCTTTTTGCCTCGATCTTGGTCGCTAAAGGGATTTTTTCCCCCTTCTCTTGTTTTAATTGCTTGGGAGGCATGGCTCCCAAGCGTAAGGCACCGGCTGCTAAGCCGCGGCCGAGGGGGAGGGCTCTGCCCACCACCCTCCAACATCTCGGGGGCCGCCTATGGGCCGGAAGGCTCGGGCGGCACCCCCTCAAGCAGGTGGTGGGGTTAGTGTTCCCACTGCCACCAATACGAGTCAGGCTTCTGCCGGCCCGTCTGGGGTTACAACCCCTGCTATGCAGGGTGGCCCATTTGGGCCTGGTGCGGGTCTCCGCCCCACCATTCTTCCGGCCCCTCATGGGCCGGACTACTGGGCATGGCCTTACTCAGGCCAGGGATCACGAGCTGGGTTTATCCGACAACAATTGACCAGCAGCCCATCCGGCCCATCTGGCCCACCTTATCCAGGTGGGTCTGAGACCGTTGATGCCCTCCTGGCATGCATTGCTGTGCTGGAGGCATCAATGGGCATTGCCCCACCACCTCCGGATGGTGGACTTCCACACCCTCCGGTTCCAGCCCACACATCGGCCACGACTGTTCAGCGGGCCGTTAGCAGGGTCGAGCTGCTTGAGGCCATCAGGCCAGCTCAAGCTGGTGCCTCGCAGCTCCCCACCAGAACATCACTTCGGGGCTTTCCGCCGGGGACCAGTCCTGCGTGGCAGGGGTACAGCGGCACGCAGAGCTCAATCTCCATCGCAAGCTCCGACGCCTGCCATGGGCCGGAACCCCCAGTGGGGGTGGCCCACAGGGGTGCACCGAGTGAGTATCCTGGTCAATTAAGTACACCAGTGACACTACCTAGCACTACTGGGGGTGTTCAGTGGCCATGGCCACGACAGGTTACTGCAGGAGGGCAGTTGTATCCACACTGTCCTGTGAATTCTTGGTTGTCCAATTACCCCCCGGTTATGTCAGGGAGAACCGCCCCTGTGGGCATGCCCAATGTGTCAGGGGTTATTCAGGGCACGCTGCACGCACCACCAATTCAATCCGTGTCGACGGCGGCCCTGCCGACGGCCGGTTATTACTTGCCGCTGGGTGATCATCTCTCCCAGGTCACGAGGGAGAAGATTTGGCGGGGGGAATATGTGGATATTTTCTCCCTCCTGAACCGTGAACCCACCAAGGAGGAGAGGGAGGGGCAGGACAATAGGGATAAGGAGTTTTCCATCGTCGTAAGCCACCTCGCACATGGGCCAATTGGTTGCCGGCCGATCTGATTTATATGGCGGTATACCTGAGGGCACGTCCTGACTTGGCCATCCCGATGGTCCAATACCTAGATAATATTTATCGGGCTGTAGTGGATTTCCCTGGCCCATCATGATTGGCTTATGATGAAGAGTTTAGGATGAGAGTGGCCCTCCATCCTGAGATGAGGTGGGATGAACCCTGCCAGCAGTTGTGACTGCTGTACATGACCCTCACGCAGCCAGCACCGGGTGACCGGTACCACTGTGGCCATGCCGTTCAGCGGGTTGCTACTACACAGACTCCTTGCCAGCCGGCCGGGCAGGGGGTTCCAGCCCGCCTGCTGTGTTGGAGCTTCTCTGCCAGCGGAGTGTGCAACAAACGACAGTGTCAGTTCTGGCACGAGTGCCCCTCTTGTTCTGGCCCTCACGCCGCCTCCGCGTGCCCGCGGGCTGGTGGGTCACGAGGCAGAGGAAGGGGTGGGCAGGGGGTGGTCCCTCTAACGGTGCTCCCTCTAACGGTGCTATCCATCAAAAAGGCCCCCTCCCCAATTAATGTCCAGGTGCTGGAACGTTGGTTTGCCGCTTATCCTAGACGGGATGATGCGAGGTACCTACTTGAGGGTTTTCAGTTTGGCTTCCGCATATCATTTCAGGGTGTACGCGGGCCTCAGGATGCCCCGAACTTACTTTCTCTCAGGGGTAATGAGGATATTGCCGCCCAATCTATAGCCAAGGAGGTCACCACACTGAGGGTGGCTGGGCCATTTGCTTACCCACCATTCCCGAACTTGAAAGTGTCACCTTTGTGTTTAGTCCCTAAGAAGTCCCCGGGTGAATTTTGACTAATTCACCACCTTTCTTACCCTGCGGGCTCTTTGGTCAATGATGCGATACCTCATGACCTTTGCTCGGTCAGGTATACGTCCTTTGACCAGGCCTTACAGATGGTACGCTCGTGTGGCCCAGGGGCGCTACTGGCAAAGTGTGATATCAAATCGGCATTCCGATTGTTGCCAGTGCACCCGGATGACTTTGAGCTGTTAGGTTTTCATTTTCGGGGCAATTTTTATGTAGATAAGGCCATGCCTTTTGGCTGTTCTATCTCATTTTAGGCTTTTGAAGGATTTAGCACCTTCCTTCACTGGGCTTTTGTTTGTAGATCAGGGTCCCGGTCTGTAGCCCACTACCTCGACGATTTTTTGTTCGGAGGTGAACACGGCACGGACACGTGTGCTCCTCTCCTAGCCACTTTTCAGGCGCTTATGCGGGAACTGGGTGTTCCCCTAGCACCTGAAAAGACTGAGGGACCAGCCACCACTCTCACCTTTTTAGGTATTGATATTGACACCATTGCCCAGACATCCAGGTTGCCCGTGGAAAAGGTGACTCGGATCTCTGATGCGATTCTGGCAATGCTTGCCAGGCACAAGGTGTCTCTCCGAGAGTTGCAGGTGCTTCACGGCCACCTCAACTTTGCCTGTAGGGTAGTAACACCAGGCAGAGCCTTTGCCAGGCATCTGTGTGACACCATGGCGGGCCTTTTAAGACGTCACCACAGGGTATGGCTGACCAGAGGTTTACGGGCAGACCTTATGGTTTGGCTCACATTCCTACAGGATTTTAACGGCATCTCCTTCTGGAGATCAGAGCTTATGCTCAGCCCGCATTTCCAAGTACAGTCGGATGCCTCTGGCTCCCTGGGTTACAGGATTTACTTTGAAGGAAGGTGGTCCTTCGGTCAATGGCCTCAGACATGGCAGGGCATGGATCGTTTACACGAGCTTACTTTCCTGGAGTTTTTTCCCATCTTGGGGGCCCTAATGCTCTGGGGGGGGGGGGTAGGTGGGCTAATTCAGTAGTTTACTTTTGGTGTGACAATGCTGCAGTGGTGCACATTGTCAACACCCAGACATCCAAATCCCCCAGAGTTATGGCCTTAGTTTGCCAATATGTCTTGAGGTCCTTGCGCCTTAATGTGCTTTTCAGGGCCAGACATGTGCCAGGCATTGACAATGATATTGCTGACACTTAATCCCTCCTGCAGATCCCCCGGTTCCGTGCCTTGGCTCCAGAAGCAGAGGAACTGCCCTCTCCACTCCTGGCCGAGATCTGGACATTTGGCGAGGAGAGGTGAACCGGGTGATCGGCATGTCTTTGGCACCTCGCACGCGTGAGGCGTAATTATACATGCACTCCTACAGTTTAGGAACTTTTGTGGGTAAAGGCAGTTGCCCGAAGTGTGGCTGATCCCGGTCGACCAGATTTTACAGTTCATGGTTTACCTTCACGATCTAGGGTTAGCCCCTTGCACCATTGCCACTAGGCTTTGAGCATTGACGTTTATGGCTAAGGCGAGGGGCTTCACTGACTGCGTGAATGACTTCCGCATACGCCATGTATTAGAAGGGTGGACACGTGAACGTGGCCGCCGCCCGGACACACGTCACCCCGTTTCACCAGAGGTTCTGACCCACCTTGCACAAGGTTAGCATAGCTTGTGTTACGATAGGTATGAGGAGGCTCTCTTTCATACAGCTACCACCGTAGCTTTTTTTTTGGAGCGGTCCATATCAGTGAGCTGGTCCCATTGTCAAAAGGGGACATGTCTCGTAGGGCACTGGAACTCGACGATGTGATTATCAACCAGGGGTGGGCCCAGCTGAGGATTCGCTCCTCAAAGGCCGATCAGCACGGAGTAGGCAGTGGTGTCAGACTGCTACAGTGTACAATTGCTGACATCTGTCCAGTTGGTGCCCTACATTCGTTTTTGGCAGTGCGTGGCACGCACACTGGCCTGTTTTTTCTGCCACCAGGATGGGTCTCCCCTTACCAAATTCCAGTTTTGGAAGGTGACCGGTATGGCACTTCACAGTGTCGGCCTCCCAGGGGCTCATTACGGCACCCATTCATTCAGGAGAGGCACTGCTTCAACTGCAGCTGCGTTTGGGTACTCTGAGGCTGATGTACGTCGCATGGGCAGGTGGGGGTCCGCGCGTTTTTCTTTATATGTACGCTCCCTCACTGCATGAGTGCCAGTTATGTCCTTAATTCCTTTTCCTTCTTTTACAGACCCTGTGTGTCCATGCACACCGGTGGCAGTATGGCTGGTGGGCCACAGTTTTGTGCACTGGGCAGCGCAGTATGCTGCAGCGACAGACTGGGGACCCCATCTCGGGCTACGTGCAGCCGGACGTATGCAATGGTATGGTAAGCGCGGCATGAGATGGCGGGAACTGTTGTCCATCAGGGATGCTGGACCGCCTGATGTCTTGATTCTGCACCTCGGTGGCAATGATCTCACACAGATCACTGGCCTTTCTTTAAAAATGTCGGTGTGCAGTGACCTGACCTTTTTACATCACTTATGGCCGTACACGCGGCTGCTATGGTCTGACATCATGCCGCGACACCGTTTTAGAGGAAACATGGATCTCCCTGGTTTGGACCATTCTCAGCGATCAGTGGACAGGTCTGTTGCCCAGTTCCTTGCTGAGAATGGCTTGGGGACAGCCAGTAGACATCCGAGGATAGGCTTGCAAAAATTTTGACCTATAGGCAGGATATGGGGTCCACCTGTCGGCCAGAGGTATGTACCTCTTTCTGGAGGATGTGCAAGCAGGCCTGGTGACCTAGCTGACGGTCTGGGGGGAGGGGCGTGAGTCATCATGGACGCCTCCCCGTGTGGCGGGTAGCACTGGGTAAGGTAAAGATTTATGACCCATAGGTATCCGGCAGGTTCGCAATTGACTGGCCAACACGTAGATAGGTACAGGGGAAACAGGTTTAGCCGGTCAAGGGTGAACTATGAAAGGGGTGATGTCAGGAGCTTCACAGCCTGCATCATCTTTTTTTTTTAATTTTTATTAATTTTTCAAAATATATAACATACATTTAAAGACATAATAACAACATTCAGAGAAAAATAAAATAAAACGAATCATCTAATTACATAAAATAAAAAAGAGAAGACAAAAAATATACGTATACAAGATGGGAATGAAAAAGGCAAAAAGAAACTATCATAACCTATTCTATTTCAATATAAAATATTCTTACTTACACACTATACTTTTATCTTATTATTAAACTTTAACTTCCGTATCTAATCCACATTTATCAACTCTACTTTAATATCCGTACTATACTTTTATTGACCTCTTCTATCTTGCCAAGATCTATTGTATTTCAAACATCAGATTACGTACAAAATCACCCTGTGCTATGTACATTGTCCTGGAGGATGTGGGAATTCCCATTAATTTCTATTGTACCCAAAATTTCATTTGGTCTGGTGTCAATTTATTTGTTCCTTCTCTCGTCAATGAATAGTCAACAAATTTTCGCCATATATTCCAAAATCTATTTTCTTTTATTATACCTTTTTTAAGATTTAGCTCCCATGTTAATTTTTCATTCAATGCGAGATCCCACATCTGCTTATACCATTCCTCCACCTTTAACATTAAATTGTTTTTCCAGTTTTTTGCAATACACATTTTAGCTATTACCAGCATCACAGACAACATTTCTTTCTTGTCATTATCCAAATTCATATTATCTACATCCGTCAGCAAAATAGTATTTGGCCCCAATTTGAGACGCATTCCCATAATTTTTTCAATCTCGTTCTCAATTTTTGCCCAAAAATTTTCTACCACCTTGCATTCATTCCACATGTGAACATATGTACCCAATATATTTTTACATCTCCAACACATTTTATTGTTCTTTTTATCTATCTGATGTAGTCTCATAGGGGTCAAATACCACTTCCATAACATTTTAAAATTATGTTCCTTTACCCTGACCGACAGGGATCTCATAATTCTTTTTCTCCATTTATTTTGCCATTCCTTTTCTGTTATCCTCATGTTCAGATCCTGTTCCCATGTATTTCTTAATATTTCTTGTGGATTAATTTATGTATTTATTATTTTATAAATTTTACTGACCATTCCTTTAATTCCAATTTCTTTCCTCCTTATCTTCCACACTAATTCCTCAAATTCTGTCCTATGTCTTTCCAGATTCTCCCTCATATATTTATTATTCCACTTGTTCACCATCACTATCTGGAACCAATTCAACTTCATCTGGATATATAGCTCTCGTTTCATCCCATTATCTCTGCAGACTCGTATCCAATCTTTCAGCAGGAAAACCCCATTCATCAACAAGATTTCTCTCATTTCATTACTCATTCTTATTGGAAACTTTTTCAGATCTTCTATTTCAATTATCGGTGAAGTATTTGGGACCAATTTCATTTTAACTTTCTTCCATACACCCAGCATTGACCTCAACATTCTATTTTTAACTGGTGCTTTCGTATTTCCTTATCTAAGAAAAGGCTCTTACCCGCTTCCTTTAATTCCTTCATTTCAATTTCCTCCCAGATAACCGGCTCCTTTGTCAAAATTTTAACTACGTTCTTTATATGAAATGCTTTATAATAGTTCTTTACATTAGGGATTCCTAGACCCCCTTCTTTTTGAGATAAATACCACATTCTCTTTGGGATTCTAGCTCTACGTCCCCCGTTACAGTAATTATCCAATAATTTTTGAAATTCCTTAATTTCTTTGTCTGTCAGTTGAATTGGTAAGGCATCAAACAGAAAATTTAATTTTGGTAGTAACATCATCTTAGTCAATGTTATTCTGCCGAACCAAGACAACCTTAATTTTTGATATTGCACAATTTTTTCTTTTAGTTCTTTCTTTTGTTTATCATGATTTAATCTTTTCAGATCATCCAATTTATTGGAGATATTTATCCCTAGATATTTCAAACTCTCTTTAATCTGCAATTTAAATTCGCCTCTTATTTTCTCTTGCTCTTCCTTTTCAATATTGTTTAAAATCATTTCAGATTTATCCCAATTTACCTTCAGGCCAGTTATTTGTTCAAATTCTTTTAAATGCTTCTGAATACATTCCATAGTTTTTCTGGGATGTTTCATAATTATTAAAGTGTCATCCGCGTATAGGCTAATTTTATTTTCCAATATTCCCTCTATACTTTTATCTTCCCTTATTGTATTTGCTAATATTTCCATCGCCATAATAAATAATATTGGTGATAAGGGACATCCTTGCCTTGTCCCTGCCTCTAATCTCACTTCCTCCCTGAGACCATCATTAACCCTAATATTAGCATATCCTTGTTGGTATAATTGTTCTATTGTTTTTATAAACCTATCACCAAATCCATAACTTCTAATTATCTCATTAATTGTTATCCATTGCAAGGAATCGAATGCTTTAAAAATGTCTAGGGATAATATTCCAACTTTCTCCTTATTTTGTCCTGCAACATCAATCAAATCTATAACTCGCCTTACTAAGTCTGCCATGTGCCTACCTTTCACAAACCCAGCCTGATCTTTATTTATATATTTATCCATAAAGCTATTTAATCTGTTCGCCAATATTGCCGTAAAAATCTTGGCATCCTGATTTATTAAAGAAATGGGCCTATATGATTCTACCTTTTCTGGGTCTTTTCCTGGTTTTGGTAATAACACAATTATTGTTCTGTACCAAGATGGTGGTATCTGCTCCCCATTAAGTATAGCATTATACACTTTTAACAATTTTGGAATTACTATGTCCTTAAACTCCTTATAGAATTCTGCAGGTAATCAATCTTCTCCCGGTGATTTATCTGCTTTCAGCTTATTTATTACTTCTTTTATCTCTTTTTCAGTTATTAGTTCTTCCATTTTTTGTTTATGTTCCTGATTTATTTTATTTTTAACTTGCATTCCCAATTTATCTTTCAGTTTATCTATGTTTACCCTCTTTTTAGCGTATAAATCTTGATAGAATTCTCTAACCACCTTACATTTATCTTTGATCTTATTATGTCTTATACCTTCCTTATCTACTAAGGTCCCAATTTCTCTTCTGCTTCTTTTTTCCTTGGCCGCTCTTGCTAAGAGTTTTGAATTTTTGTTACTATATTGGAAGTATTCCCTTTTTAAATATGCCAAATCTCTTTTCACCTTTTCAATATCTTTTCCTATTAATTCCTTCTTTAAACCCTGCATTCTTTCATAAACCTTTCTATCCTTAGTTATTGCATGTTTCTCCTGCAACGTTTTTATCTCTTTTTCAATTTCTTCTTGCTTACTTTTTAACTGTTTATTTTTAATATTTGCCAACCTAATGCTTTCACCTCTAAAAATTGCTTTCATTGTATCCCATAGAATACCAATTCTAACATCCCCTGAATCATTCCACTTCCAATTTTCTTCCCATTTTTCTACTATTTGATCCTTAGATTTTTTATCTCTAAACAATCTAGCATTATATCTCCAATTTTTCCTGGTCTTCGTAGCATCTGTGTTCATTTCCAACAATACTTTTGCATGGTCGGACTCTTTAAAAATTCCTATTTCTATATCTTCTAAATTTCTTATCAAATTGTCCGTAATAAAAATATAATCTATTCTGGAATACGTATTATAAACTTGCGAGAAAAATGTATACGCCTTTTCCAATCCTTTAAGTTCCCTCCATGCATCCTTCAACCCCAAAGATTTCAACCAGTTGTTTAACACGTGCATTTTGTTTCCACCCACACATCTTGTTATGTTTGTACTATCTATGTTTGATCTTATTAGATTAAAATCTCCCGCTACAATCATTTTTATTGTTTTTTCTTTTTCCAATATTCGGTACACCTTATCTAAAAAACTGTTTTGATGTTCATTTGGCACATATAGATTCACCAATGTTATTTCCTCCTCATCTATTTTCCCCTTTACTATCAAATACCTACCTTCTGGATCTGAAATACTTTTTACCATCTCAAATCCCAATCTGTTTGATATCAAAGTTGCAACCCCTCTAGCCTTTAAGGTACCATATGCTTTTTCATAAACTTGAGTCCACCCTAAAAATAGCTTGTTGGTATCTTCTGATTTCTGATGGGTTTCCTGCAGAAAGATTACATCCGGTCTATCTTTTCTGAGTGCTGCCTCTAATCTCCTTCTCTTCACTTGACAACCAGTACCTTTCACATTCCATGTTATTACTTTTATATTCCTCATCTATTAACTTCCTGCCCTAATTTTTTACATCTCCCACTTCCTCCTACGGACATGTGATTAACATATAACACTACCTTTCCCTTATACAAAAAAGTAAAGGAAAAAGAAAAAAGAAAAAAAACAACTAAATAAAACACACTAAACATTCTACTACTAACCCTCCCCATTTTTTCTACAAATAGCCTCTGGAATACAAAGGGGGGAGGGGGGAGGTGCGACAGACTGTGAGAGCTCCAGAAAAGTCTAAACCTATTCTCCGCCCAGAACGATTCCTCCTTCAGCTCCTTTGGGCATGTTCTCGTTTCCATTACTCTCCCGCCTTTTATATCCACCAGATATAATCAATTCTTCCTTCAAATCAAACCACTCTTTAGTTCCTGCTTCCAATATCTTTGCATCTACCATTACATCCAAGACGTTAGGACCTTCACTTATCAAATGGCGTCTTCCCAAATTGAAAAAACTTAGTTGTCGTGGGAATTTCCAATTGTACCTTATTCCTTTATCCTGAAGTCGCTTTGTGATTGGTTTCATTGATTGTCTCCAAAAACGGTCCTCAATTGGAATGTCATTATACACTTCAATATTATGGCCTTCCACTTTTAACACCTCTACTCCTTTTTCCCGTATAAGTGCCATTAAACGCAGTTTATCTGAGACGTTGGCGAATTTTAACAAGACATTCCTTGACCCTGTTTTACTCCTTCTTGAACCCAGCCTAAATACGTTTACAACATCCTGCGGTGTGAAACCATCTTCCATAATTTCATCAAGCCATTTCACTATTCTTTCTTTTAATTTATCTGGAGAGTTCTCTGGCAGTTTTCGAATTATGAAGTTTGCTCGTCTTAGCTGTTCTTCTACATTTTCCAATCTCTTTTCATGATCTCCAACCTTATTTTCTCTTTCTTTTTCTCTCTTTCTCAAATCCATGACCTCCTCCCTGATCGTTGCCTGTTCTTTTTTGATAACTTCCTGTTCTTTTTTAAGATTGTCTTGTCCTTTTTTTATAACATCCATTCCCTTCAAAATATCTGCCAGCATGTCTTGCCTTTCTTGTTTTCGTTCTTGTTTATCTTGAGCCAACATACTCTCAATTTTGTATTCCAGGTTATCCACTTTCTCATTAAATTTTTCAAGTTCAGATTTAGGCCCTTGCCCCCCCCTTCATCGCCAATATTGTTGGAGTTGTTGCTGTAGCTGTGGTTACAATCGTCGTCGGTATTGTCCCTGCCGTTGCCGCTGTAGTTGTTACAGTTGTTGTAGCGGTTGTTGCTGTTGTTACTTTTGCTGTTGTTATTACAATTGTTTTTACAGCAGTTGGTGCAGCCATAGTTGGAGATATTATTATCTTCTGTTGCTGTTGCTGCTGTAGTTGTTGTGCTATCTTCTTCACTGTCTCTTGCTCCTCCAAATCTTTCATCTCTTGTTGCGTTGTTTTCTTCATCTCGTCGTCCTCCTCCTCCAGCCTTGTAAGCCTTCTGAAACTCCTATCTGAAGAGGTTGGTCTTTCCACTCTTATCCAAGGCAATTTCTTCTCCTTCTCTCTCCCTCTCCCCTGCCGTTTCATCCAAATGTGTTTCCAATTACTTGATTTCAATAATTTACATAAACAATTTATTATTTAAATTCACCTTATATCTTGACTTCAGCCAATATTTTCTAAATACTGTATTAGGCCTTTAACCTCCCTCCCCCTCCCCCTCTTTCAGGTATATGTATGTGTACTTACATATACCTGTACACACACATATACAAATATATGTCCACCAAGGTCCTGGTCAACATAAAATTGATATATAAAGTCAGTAATCCCAATTCAAACCAAATTGATTTCCCTCTTAAGTATTAAATTTTTTAAATATTTGAATGTTTTACCCCCAAATAAACAATAAAAAAGAGAAAGGGAAAAAGGAAAAAAGGGGAGGGAAAGGGGGAAGAAAAAAAAATGGACAATACAAAAAAGAAAAAGGGGGAAAAAAGAAAAAAAGAAAAAAGAAAAGAGAAAAAGTGCTCCTACAAAAAAATATTAAAAATTAATAAAAAATAAAATAAAAAATCACAACGTGGAGGTAAAAAGGAAAAAAAGTTCTCAATAATTGTCCCACGAAAAGAGGGAAAAGAGAGCTAATAATTTGTTCCTCTTGTAACAACTGGTGAACTATGAAAGGGGTGATGTCAGGAGCTTCACAGCCTGCATCACCTTGATATTTGAACGGATACACGTCATAGGGTGGGGTCAGTAGATAGTATATTGACTCCGGTCAACAATTTGTTTGTGTCAACAAACAAATTGATACAAATTGATACATGTAGCCAATTTCCATTGGCATTTAGGGTGGAACCTTACCGGTGCTACTGCGGCCTACTTGCCTTAAAGAATTACAATTGGATGATACACCAATTGAAAGTGATAATTCGGACTACGGCATTATTCAATAAAAGTGGCCCGATGCCTTTATCCAATTCCGGTGTCTGAGTCTTTCTTTGGGGGGTGCGCCTGCAATGCAAGTGTGGTGCCAAAATGGCAACGCGCTCTTTGTGCCCCCCCACCCGGACTCAGACATCCAGGTGAGTTAGGGGGCGTGGCCACCCTCTTTAAAAGGGGTGGTCACGAGGCAGCTGCGCTGCCATTTTGGAAGCGACGGAGCGGAGAAGTTTTTCCCTCCACCCCCTCCCTAGTGGACAGTGTAATTTTCTAGTCACTTCGGGACCGGGTGGGAATTTTTGCTTGAACCTACAATTGGCTCTTTGGTTCTTGGCTTTTTCGCCCATCCCACACTGTCGCTAGTGTTTGAGATACGGGGTAAGTTGACTTTGGTCACTTTTGTCAGGTAGCACTGGTAAGGTAAAGATTTATGACCCATAGGTATCCGGCAGGTTCACAATTGACTGGCCAACACGTAGATAGGTACAGGGGAAATAGGATTGGCCAGTCAAGGGTGAACCATGCAAGGGGTGATGTCAGGAGCTTCACAGCCTGCATCACCTTGATATTGAACGGATACACGTCATAGGGTGGGGTCAGTAGATAGTATATTGACTTTGGTCAACAATTTGTTTGTGTCAACAAACAAATTGATACAAATAGATACATGTAGCCAATTTCCATTGGCATTTTGGGAGGAACCTTACCAGTGTTACTGCGGCCTGCTTGCCTTAAAGAATTACAATTGGATGATACACCAATTGAAAGTGATAATTCGGAGTAGGGCATTATTCAATAAAAGTGGCCCGATGCCTTTATCCAATACCGGTGTCTGAGTCTTTCTTTGGGGGGTGCGCCTGCAAAGGCTATGAGCAAATTTAAAATTAACAAAAAGGTACATTACCAAAGGCCTTCTATTTCTTTCCTCAGCTGTTTGTAGAGCCTCATCAGACAACCATTTTGCTTTTTTGCATTTCTTTCTTTCTTCTTCTTCTTCGGATGGTTCTAATTGCTACCTCCTACATAATGTTACAGATCTCTGTCCGTAGTTCTTCACCTCCACTGCATACTCATAAGGAATGTGATCTAGGTCATACATGAATGGCCTAATGCAGGTGTTTGCAACCCCAGGCCCGTGGGCCCAATCAGGCCCATGCATATCATTAATCTGGCCAAGGTGAGAACCCAGGCACCTCTAGACACGCCCCCACCCCCCACCCACCACTGGAGATGATGATATGTCACTTACCACTCTGTGATCATGCCTGTTTGGGGGCTCTTTCCACAGCCTCCGTTGCTTCTCCCTGCAGCAGCTGTGTGGGGCATGATTGCTTTGTTTTGGGGCTTTTCCTATGTCCCTCGGTGGCACTGCAGCAGGGGTAGTGTGCCATTCTGGAACTCTCTGGTGTCGCGTTGGTGATCGCCTGCGTCACCAGCATGACACTGCCTGCATCACCAGCGCAACACTGCCTGTGTCACCAGGAAGTTCCAGTCTTAATGTAGACATTAAATTAATCAGACCTATTTCAATTATACTTTGCATCACAATTATTTTAGTGTTCATTTTCAATTTAACAATAAATGTTTGATATTAACATCTTTTAGTAGCTTTTTCTGGTCCTAGGTTTGTTTTGGCAGAAAGAATACACCTTCTCCATCTCCTACTAACTATAATATAGTCTATTTTATTTCTATTTGACCATCTAGTGATATTCATGTGTGTAGCTGACTGTTTGGCTGTTTGAATTATGTATTGAAGCATCTACAGATTATTGACTTCACAGAACCCAACGAGTCATTCTTCTGCTTCATTCTTGACTCCTAGGCCAAATTTTCTGTTTTGTTTCCTACTTTTGCATTCCAGTCACCTATGGTTTGGGTATGAGATAAATTTGTTCCTGGATACTTGCATAAAGCTTTCAATTTCTTCTTCAGCAGCTATAGTTGGAAAATAGACTTGAATGACGGTTATGCTGATAGATTTTCCAAGCAGTCTGATTGCTATTATTCATTCAGACAGTATATTATATAGACCATAACTTCCTTTGCTATACATTTTGCATAAGTATTTGAGTCACTCAGTTACTTCTGAGTTTGTCATTTTCTGAGTTGAACACTTTGCAGTTGTCTGACTGAAAATGTTCTAATCCACTATACTTTAGTTCACTCACATCAATTTACTGCAATGTTTTAAATGGCCCATTTCTTGCATTGCAGTTTCCAGTTTACCTTGATTCATACTTCTCACACCCCATGTTCAAATTGTATGTGTTATGCAGTGTCAAACTTTCTTTTCAGCTCTCTGTCAGTCACTAGGCATCCTTTTGTGTTTACTCTAAATGTATAATTAGCAATAGAACTATTCGTATTTGTCCTTTTGCTCTTCCCCAATAGCCAAGAAGCTCTTCGATGCATACTTTAGTGCAGTGGGAAATTTGAATGTGGTGAAGAAATTAACAGTAGCATCATCAGAAAGCTAGACTCCATTATAAATCTGAACTTGTATCAGAATCACTCAATTCAGAATGGTCAAAACTCAGAAACCAGACTAAAATGCATCTATCGCCTTCAGTAGTAACAATCACATCAGAGAGAGAGAGAGAAAAAGAATGATAGTTGCAATGGTAATAGTGGTGGAGAAACTCCTGTTGGGCAGCTATTGGATGGCAGCAGTAGTGGAGGAGGATATTGGGGAAAGATCTTTTACAGACAATGTCAGTCACACTCCAGCTACTGTTTATTAATAATGTGGGAAATTAATTAATGGTAAACAACTTACAATGGTAAATTTCTTACATTGAAAGCCTTATGAGGAGACAATCCAAGTCTTTGGACCTGGAGATATTCTGCGCTAACTCCCCAGGGACCAATGGTGGAGTTTTATGGAGCTGAAGCCAAAGGTTGAGATCCACCAGTTTTATGGTCTCCAATCATAATTCATAAACTGCTTGGCAGATGCTCTGCAGTATCTCAGGAAAAAGAGAAATCTTTCCCTCCATGGCTTTTTACCAGATCCATTTAATTGGAAATGCCAAAAATAAAACCTATCATTAACAATTCTGCTCTAGTCTCGCAAGCTAATAGCACTGACTTCCTTTATTGAGTTTCATCTTAGGTTATTCTCTTTTCCTACTGCCACCCCCTTCTTTCTTGGCAGCATTGTCTCTTCCAGTTAGTTCTGCTCAAATCTTGTAAAATAATAGATATGGCTTTCTTTTCTTTGTCAATCCATCTCATGTTATGTCTTTCTTCCTACTCTCCATAACCACTACTTTTCCCAGCAATATTATCCTGATTAGTTCTGTATTTTCATTATACAGAGGAACCTCGGTTAACATAATTAATGTGTTCTCTGGGACATTTCTTACAGCAAAACTTACTTTAACCGAATTTCCCATAGGAATGCATTGAATGCAATTTCCCATAGGAATGCACTGAAAACCAAAATACATTAACTGAAATGCATTTTTCCATAGGAATGCATTGAAAACCAATTAATCTGTTCTGAAAACTGAGCCACTATTTTCTATGGATTTCCTTTTGTTATGTGATTTTTATGTTAACCAAGCCGTTTGTTAACTGAGGTTCCACCATATGTTTATGGTAGGATAGCCTCAGTTTAACAATTTCTGCTATAGTGAGAGTTCAGGCTTGATTTGACTGAGCATCCACAATCTGTTTGCATGGTAGTCTGTGGAATTATGTAATGCTCTCCTCCAACACTACATTCAAATGTGTTAATTTTTCCCCTTTATTCACTGTAACATTTTTAGTATGCATGATTTTAACTCTGAATTTCAGTAACATTCTTTCCTAACTCCCAGGCCACCCTTCTTTTTATTTAAAAGACAGGGGGACATTTTCTGGCAAACATGCAATAATTATGTTTGTAGAGCTTCTGGGCCTATCTCTCTTTTTTACCCTCTTCCAAACTCAAGAAAAGGGTTTAGAAATTGAAAGATAGCTTTCTAGATTGCATTCTGCAGAGTAAGCATGGCAATATTAGTTTCCCTTAAGAGTTTCCCTAAGAGCATGTATATATCTTTATTGTATATGTTGCACTCACTCATGCCTGTGCTCACAATTCCCTTAAGTCAAAAACTCTTCTTAAAAATATGTTGGCAGAAAACTGCATTCACATCCCAGCTGTCCTTGCTTCTATCCTCTTTCATCGACCACAGTACTGACCATGTGCACTGGGTAATTTTACATGAGTGAAATTGCTGTTGAAACAGGGTATAGCCTGAATATACTTAAATATCTCTTTGAGAATGCCAGGAAATGAAATCCTTAAAAAACACCTTCAATTGATGAATATAGGATACTGTGCTTCTAAATCTATGATTCAAAACTCCAGGAAGTAGCCTGATATTCCTGTGCAATATTGTGTCTACGTTGCCAAGAGAAATAAGGATGCCAAACTTTACCAGCCTGAATGTTGATGATACCAATGTCAGCAGACAAATGGTCTAAATGCATTCTTGTGCTCACAGCCAATCAGATGCCTTAATTTATAACATGTCCCTTACATCCTAAAGTTTGAAATAAATCCCCAGTAATCATCATTTTGCAAAGAAGGATCCACACTACATATCATGAAGCACAGGGGAACAAGGGACATGGTGTTCCAATCATCCCACGCTCCTCCATGCATTGAAGGTCAGGGGACAAGGGGGTTACGCTTCTTTCCTTAGAAGCTGGGAAATTATGGTAGCTCGGCTGAGAAACAGTCCTTTTAAAACACAGCCCCCTTTCCACTAACCTTCACACACACACACACACACACACACACACACACACACACACACACACACACACACACACACACACACACACACACACACACACAGAACGGACCCGGCCCTGGGAAGCTGCCCTGCTCGAAGATAGATTTTATCTTCAAAGACTGGGATGCCCTGGCAGATAATATTCCCTGGCCTGGTAAGGGATGCAGGTGTCCTCCTCAGGATCGCTATGGCAACCTTATCACTCCCAAAGTGAATGTCCTCTTTGAGAAGAGTTGTGTCTCAAGGTTAAGCCCTTGCAAAGATGCAGCCTTTAGCTTGGCCACAACCCCTTTTCTTGGCTTCTCTCCGCTCCGCAAATACTCCCTTCTTCTGATGGTGAAAGACGAGGATCGTGCTGGTGTCTTTGAGACGTTTTATTGAAGAAGTATTTTCATCCAAAAATATATCAAAATGTAGCTCAAAGCAATCAATCTATCTCTACTTTGAATCCCTAAATACACTATCATGTCCATAGATAGGACCCCTATATCTATCCTAACTTAAACAAGCTAAATAAAAGAAGAAATAACTAACTCTCCTAAGTTGGCATTTCTTCTGTCAGATTCTAAGTACTTTGCCCCAGGGAAAGACTCAGAGACTGATGCGCTGGGCTCTCGCCCCCATAGGATTTCCTTAGATTTCCATGGTCTGGGTTCGAAGTGACGTAGACTTGTGCCTCCTCCCAATAGTTGCTGCTGAACCCTCAAATCTCAGGATTTTTATACAATTTAAGTCCCTCATACCTCCCCTCCGGAATGACAGGCATGTGGGATGTTTTGACTAACAGGTGTTTAACTCGGTGTTTTCCCAGACAATGATGTAACTAGTGATGTAACTCCTTTAACAGGTGTTGGGTATCCCATAGTCCACCTCTTTCCCTTTCTAAGGTGATGGTTGAAAGTTGAATGTCAAAGTGTGAAATGACAGGCGAAGGTGTTCTTCTTCCTGTTAAGACTTGGGTGGAGTTCCTCTTCCCTCCTTTGAGTTGAATGCCCCATTGTTACCTTGGGTTCATCTCTGTTCAAATGCTAATGCACAAGCATGGGCTCCCTCACAGGTGTTTAAATGCTCTTAGCAACCCAGATGCTTGATGATGTCTTGATGTGTGGAATCTGAATGGTATGTGTACAGGATGCAACTGACTCAGAGTGCCTTCCCTATCGAGTTAGCCTTTCTCAACCTTACAGAGAATATACTATATGAACTTTAATACTTAATAAATGTAAAGAAATTAAAATGTGTGAACATCCCGTGGGATTATCACAACACTACACACTCTTAAGAAATATTTCAAATGTGGTACTTGCTTCAAATATCCTTTAGCCATCTTTCAATATCTGGATGTGTTATGCTTCTCTCTTGAGCATAAAAATTGGCCCTGAAGGAACATGGCTGAGGCTTCTTTCTCAATACAGATGGCTGAGAGTACTGTGTATTGGGTTGCATGAAGCAGAAACACTCCAGTTTCATGTAAAGTCCTTGGGGATTGACAATATAATACCTTCCAGCTGCACAGATTTGTTATTTGAATTCACACAGTTAATAAGAAAGACACATTTCTTCAAGGCATTTTGATTATTTTGTGGCTCCAAGCAGCTCTGACAATTGATTTGTGTTTGGGTGAGAAATAGTTAATTGATGGGGGAGGGGAGGAATCAGGTTCTTGTAAATGACCCTGCTTGGTGATATGAAATATACTTGGTAGTGAGTATAAGAGAGCATCCTGTAAACACGCATGCACAGAACACTGCTTTAAATGGCCCATGGCTGTAGTAAACAGCAGTGTCCTGCACATGTGCAGGTGTGTTATGCACCCGCATATGCATGTTTTACTTCCGCTTCCGGTAGGAGGAACCACGTGACTAGCACACTCAACCATGGCCCGAAAAGTTTGGGCACCCCTGCCATAAACCATCTTGACTAATGCCATGAGTATTGTTAAAATTCAGGCTGCCCTTTGCTATTTGAAACTTGGTATCCTTTTTCCTGCTGGCAATGTAGACATAGTGTTGTGCAGCAATATTGGGCCTTTTCTTGTAGGTTTGATTGGTGGATACAGAAACACAATATCCCATATTCATCAACCAAAGGTTTTTTTGTAAAGAACTGAATAAACCTATACAGTATAATTAACCTCTATTTGTTTATTAGGAAACCAGAGATCACTATATGCTCTTCATAAGTGTACACTGAATAGCAGCCTTATAGTTCAGCCTTGCAGAAGCCATTCAAATGATAAATGTCCCTGGTATTGTAAGTATAACATTATTGTCTTAGTAAATACCATCAGTCTGTCAGAAGAATATTCCAGATACTCCAGGACATTGTAGGCAGGTAAATCCCACAATTCCTGCTCCACATAATTATTGCAGAATGAAAAGACAGAATTCACAGGAACCATATTTTCAAATTTATTCAGAGTGGCTTGGTAGATCACTCAGTATACAATACTTCAGTGTTATATTTGTGGATATTTGTTTGGCCAGACTCCCACTATGGCAGGGATTCCCAACCTTTTTATGCCACAGGCCTGACCATGCCCCCAGAAGCAGAAGTAAATGTGCCCACTTCTGTGTTTATGACAGCTACAGGCACATTTATGGCTGGCATAACCGTGTTTACGCATTCGTGGGCATGTTGTACAGCTGTCGTAAATGTCTCCACTTCCACTTCTGGGTGAGGTTGTGGTGGCGGTGGGCCACATGAAATGGTGCCATAGGCTGGATCTGGCCCACAGACCATAGGTTGAGAACACCTGTGCTATAGTAATGGAGTAGACTGTACCAACCAGTGATTCATCGACAAGTGTTGGGCAGTGGTAAATAACCTGACTCCTTAAAGGGGCAAATGGCTTCAGGCAGATGAGCCCCTTTAAGTAGGGTGATGGTCCCCCCCTCAGTGGAGGAAATGCCACTGGAAACCATCATATTCGGCTCAACAGGGAAATTAGCGGAGGAGGAACCACTTCACTATTCTGATTCCCAATGGTCATGGAGACAGAAAAGGCCATGCCAGATGGACTGGATGTGAAGGCACACCTTGTCAATATCCTCAAGGCTGTGGCAGTCCATTGCAGTCCCAGTGTCAAATCCTGCATGTCTCGTTTCATACATGCCGCAGGAGATGGCTCCATGATCACCGTGTGTGGGTCATTTCATAGCAAGCTGGGATCTACCTTAAATAAATTCACACCAATGGCATTTTTCCTGAAAACATTTTCAGGAAAAATGTATACTTAGACATGAGTAGCAGCTAACATCGACAACAAAACAACTCTCTCTATAGATATAGATATAGGTATAGATATAGAAATTGATATAGAAATAGATATAGATATAGAGAGGCGAGAGATCCCCTCAAATAGGTAACAATTATTTACAAGTAAACAATAATATGACAAGTAAAACCAAACTGCCAAGTTGCTTCTAAAGCTCTGGAAACATCTACAGGCCATAATTTGAAGTGGATAATGAGCAATTTAGGAAGTTACTTTTGAAAATTAACATTCTAAGGTTTAATTGATTGAGGAAAAACTCCAGAAGAGATATTTTCTGCTGATTGCTCTTCTCGAATTAACAGCAGCCATTTGTCACTTGCTTTAAAATCTTTATGCAACAGAGCCTCAGTTTAAAATATATTCTTAATTTCTATTAGCCTGTTAACATTCCATGTCCAATGATCAGCAATCCATAGAAGCAAACACACTCCATTCGAGGCTCGGAAAAGGGTAAAATTTAATCCAAATGCTATGCAAAAATCTCCCGGGTTACATATTTTTTCAGAAATAAATTCCTTCTTCAGACATACAACATTTGAATATCTGTAATAATACAATGTGATTATTGAATGTTACAATTTAGTAATTTTATAATGTAATAATATAATAATTCTATAATATAGAATATAATAATTTTATAATAATCTTTAATACACTTAAATAATGCACAATAAATCCAGTTCGAAAGCAACCCATAGATGAATGATCTTGTTTATAAATTATGTTAGTATTACCAACACCCATCTTGTATATCTTATTTCTTATATTTCTTAATTCTTTTGTCTAGGAAATCTTTTTTTCTTATTTATCTTTTTATATATTCATATTTCTTCTTTTATCTTTTAAATGTGTTCCAAGCCTCACTCAGGCATCTCTATGTGGGCTTGTTGAACATTAACTTATACTGAAAAATTTACTAAATATATAATGTTATGACAGGTGAGTGTGATGAATACCAATCTCTGGGCTCCTGATGAGTGAGGACAGTATCGCACAAAATTTAAAGATATCAGGACAAATCCAGTACTCTTAATATATTCTAGTGAGGACAGGTGAAGTACCTATATATTTATTTATCAATGAACCCCCCCTGCAATACCAAAGTTCTGCATAAATCTTGTAGTTGATATGATAAATTTGTGTAATCTATAACAGTTCGCTAAGACTTACAGAGCTATATTCATTTATTTGACTGAACCTTGGATGGACGGATGGACGGACAGACCAATAGATTGGTGACAAGTGCTACTCTGTGTTGTCATGTACAAACAATAGTTCCCAACCCCTTCCAATCCTTAACTTACTTACAGTAACAACATAACATAGACAGGTGTTGATATGGCTGAGTCTCAAATTAGGCAGCCTCAACAGAGGAGAGAATGTTCTTAAAGAACACTTTAAAATGCACTGATTTTACTGCATTCTTAAAAGCCTGGAGGAAAGGGGCCTGACAAGTTTCCATCTGTAGGCCATTGCAGAACAAAGGGGCCACCACCAAGAAAGCACAGTTCCTAATAGAGACTTTTTTCACTTCCCTGAGGGTGGTGTTCTTCAGCATCAAAGCTAGTGAGGACCAGGTAGAATGGGTAAAGACACTCCAGGAGGGACACCTTGAAAATTAGTGAGGTACTAAACTGTTCAGGGCTTTAGATGTGAATGTCAAAACCTTGAACTTGGCACAGTAAGCAACACTCAGCCAGTACAGACATGCCAGAACTGAGGAAATAGGATCAAATTTATTAACCCCTGTAATCAATCTGGCCACTACATGTCTCTTCACAAACGCCTCAGAGCAAGTTAATAAGAGTTATAAGAAAGAATGATAGAAACAACATTAAAACATGTAAGCAATAACAATAATGAATTGGAGAGTCAAAGATTTTAAAGCAGGGATAGGCAACTCACTTGACTTTGGTTTGGTACAACCTTCAGACTAATTTCAAAAACTCTTGTCAGTCCACTTATTTCTCTCTTGTGCCTTCTTCCTTATGGTTCAGGGTCCTGGGAACAAGGAACATGGAAGGAAAAAATGAAGGCAGGGAAAAGAAAAAGCAGGATGTAACAAGGGGGCTAAATAAATCAGGTAGCCCCACTGTCTTTGCACCGAGGCCCTCCAGACATTCATTCATTCATTTCAATTTTTATACCACCCATCTAAGATATTTTCCACTCTGGGCAGGGTAAAAACAAACAAACAACAGCAACATAATAAAATAAACAACAACAAAAATATGGGCTATAGTCCCTAGATTTCTCCAATTAGAATGGTTATCCCTAACTTTTGCCTACCATAAGCTTTGTTTGTGTCTACTGTTGATCTATAACCTCCCTGAGATTACCCTTAGGGGAATGTAGCCTTGGGCAGAAGAACAAGGTTTCCAATCCTCTGTTTTAAAGCAACACACTCTAATTAAATGGGTTTTGTATGATATCCAAAAGAAATAGTAGAATTATGGTTAGAAGCTTCTTTAGATACACCCCCCTCAAAAGGGCCTCTTTCCAGAAGTCACCTGCCTTTGCTTAGATGAGCCACCACAAAGGGCCTCCTTTGGACCATCAAGCCTTCCACAAAGATTGTAAATGATAGGGTCAGACTTGTGGAGGACAGAACACTCCTTCAGGTAACTGTAGCCAGCATTTTCCTGCACCTGTCTCCCAAGTAAGCAGTCAGCCTGTAGCTATGCAGACACTGGCTGGGATGATGACTATGCTATAATAAAGCTGCAATTGCTGCTGTCTGTAAAGAAATAGAAGGGGGTGCCTTGCATTTTAAAAGTAAAGTAGATTTCTGATCTCTTGTTCCCAGTGGCAGAGAAGGAAAGTGAGTTTTAAAGCGGGGGGGGGGGGGGGTTTGAATCTGTAGTCAAAACAACCTGTATTCTGCGAGAACAGAACTTAGTTTGATAGGCATTTGTATCCTATGTTGTAATTGGTTGAAACCCTTCAGAAGGAGAGCTATATGTGGGAAAATGTGTTTTGATATGGGAGAATGGGGAGAGAGAAGAAAGATAATTTGCCATGCTTTGAAATGCTTTGGATCACTTTACTTTGGATGGGATCTTGTGAGTAAGAACTAGAAAAATGTAGCCATTATGTTAAATATGCCATGCTGGGTCTGGCAAGTGGCTAAAGAGGTTTTATTGTTTTCATATTTGGAGGGGTATTTTGCAATTATGTCCCTATACTTTAATCTTTTGATACTTAGTATCTATCCACTAATAAACAATGATTTGAACCCAGAACTGTTGTCTCTGGTGCCTGAGAGAGCTAAACTGGATGGATGGAATCTGGTGTCTTGGAAACACTACTGTAAACTATATAAGCTACCTTAAGTCTTTTGGAATGAATTTCCTACCTCATCTCGTTGGTTTGCAAGCTCAAACAGTCAGAGGGTCATGCCTATCACAATTACTCTAGCCTGGAGCTGGTCCATAGGCACCCAGGAGCCACACCAAGGGAGTGTGAGCTTCACTGAGGGGCGCAGGCTGCTGAAGGCAGACAGAGCTATGTGGTAGGGGGTCAAAGCAAGTGGGGCTGAGACTGTTGTCACCCTTACAACGTCTGCAGACCAGACTGCTGTGAGAAGTCCAAAAATAAGCCAGATGACTTAATTTTTTTACAACCTTCATGTTACTACTGTTATGTGCCATCAAGTCACTTCTGATTCCCAAAAATGACAAACCTCAGGAATTAATGTTCATTAAAAGGTTTTATTATTAACAGCCCTGCTTAGGTCTTTCAAACTAAATACCATGGCTTCCTTTATTGTATCAATCTTTCTTACAGTCAGTCTTCCTCTTTGCCTATTGCTTGCCCTTTTCCCCAGCATTATTGACTTTTTCATAAGGAAGTGGATTGTTATCTTCTCATTACATGCCCAAAGTATAATGGACTAAGTTTAGTCATTTGAGTCCAGACTTCATTGCAGGCGCACCCCCCCAATGATGGACTCAGACACAAATGAAAGTGGATAACGGCATGGGCCACATTTATTGATTCAAGCCCTAGTCCGAATTATAAATTTCTATTGGTAAAACGACCAATCATAATTCTTAAGGCAAGCAGGCCGAAGTAACACTGGTAAGGTACCACCCAAAATTGCCAACGGCAATTGTTACAATGTATCTATTTGTATCAATTTGTTTGTTGACAACAAACAAATTGTTGACCGTAGTCAATATCTAAGTAATGACCCCACCCTCTGACGTGTATCCGTAAAATCAGGGGGTGATTCCAGCTGTCTAGTGGTAACCATCACCCCCTCGCCTGGTTCGTCGTTGACCGGACAACGTTTAAACAACTTATGCCTATCTAGTGTTGTCCAGTCAATTGCGAACCTGCCGGATACCTGTGGGTCATAAATGTTTACCTTACCAGTGCTACCCGCCAATGTGACCAAAGTCAACAGTAGCACAGACAAACCCCTATATCAAACCATAGCAACAGTGTGGGATGGGCGAAAAAGCCAGGACTCAAAGGCCAATTGCGAGTCCCAGCCAAAAATTCCCACCCGGCCCCGAAGCGACCAAGAAATCACACTGTTAACTAGGGAGGGGGTGGAGGGGAAAAACTTCTCCGCTCCGTCGGTTCGCCAAAATGGCAGCACGGCTGCCTCGTGGCCAGCCCCTTTTATTAGGGTGCTGGCCACGCCCCTAACTACCCGGATGGTTTCGTCCAGTGGGGGGGGGCCGCAAAGAGCGCGGCGGCCATTTTGGCGCCGCGCTTCCATTGCAGGCGCACCCCCCCAATGATGGACTCAGACACAAATGAAAGTGGATAACGGCATGGGCCACATTTATTGATTCAAGCCCTAGTCCGAATTATAAATTTCTATTGGTAAAACGACCAATCATAATTCTTAAGGCAAGCAGGCCGAAGTAACACTGGTAAGGTACCACCCAAAATTGCCAACGGCAATTGTTACAATGTATCTATTTGTATCTATTTGTTTGTTGACAACAAACAAATTGTTGACCGTAGTCAATATCTAAGTAATGACCCCACCCTCTGACGTGTATCCGTAAAATCAGGGGGTGATTCCAGCTGTCTAGTGGTAACCATCACCCCCTCGCCTGGTTCGTCGTTGACCGGACAACGTTTAAACAACTTATGCCTATCTAGTGTTGTCCAGTCAATTGCGAACCTGCCGGATACCTGTGGGTCATAAATGTTTACCTTACCAGTGCTACCCGCCACCTGGAGAGGCTTCAATAAAGGCTCGACGCCCCCCCCAAGACCGTCAGCTCGGTCGACAGGCCTGCTCGCCAATCACTCAGCAGGAGGTCCATACCTCCTCGCGACAGATGGGCCCCCTCCCCTGAATAAAGCTCATAATTTTGCAGACTGATGATGGGGAGGCGAATGACGCGTCCCCAACCCATATCAAAAAGGAACCGGGCAATAGCCCTGGAGCGACGAGCCCGGTCAAGTGCCTGGAGGCCAAACGCTCCCCTGTAAGCGTACTGCGGTATCATGTCCGACCAAATGAGGGGTGTGGCAGGCCACACATAATGTGAGTAGGCCAGGTGACTGCAAATCGCAAGCTTCCGCGATAGGCCAGTGACCTGTCCGAAACCATTGCCCCCAAGGTGAATAACCAGGACATCAGGCGAGTCAGCATCCCTGATGTAGAAAAGGAATGGCAACAGTTCCCGCCATAACATGCCGCGCTTACCACACCACCTGAGATGTGCGGATGCACCCAGTCCCAGTCGGGGTCCCACTCTGTCGCCGCAGCGTAACGCGCTGCCCTGTGCAGCGTAACGCGCTGCCCTGTGCAGCGTAACGCGCTGCCCTGTGCAGCGTAACGCGCTGCCCTGTGCAGCGTAACGCGCTGCCCTGTGCACGTGGCAACGGCCCACCAGCCCTACTGTCACCGGTGTAAAACGACACCCAGGGTCTGTCAAGGAAAAAAGGGGGGGTGAGAAACATTGCAGTGACTAAGCTGGCACTCACGGTTGAAGAGGGTGAACACAAAACTGAAAACAATGTGATCCCCACCTTCCCATGCGGCGTATTTCAGCCCCAGAGTACCCAAAAGTAGCTGCAGTAGAAACCGCCCCCATCCTGCAGGAATGGCTGAGTGAGGGGAGACCCACCCTGGTGACAGAAAAACGGGGCATGGTGCGTGCCACACAGTGCAAGAAACTCCTGTAGGGCACCAACCGGACAGATGTCTTCCAAGGAACATCGTAGCAGTATTACTCAACTGCCTACGCCGTGCTGATCTGTTTTAGAGGAGCGTATCCTCAACTGAGCCCAATCATAGCAACATAGACATCTTCGAGTTCCAGTGCCCTACGACTTGCATCCGCCTTAGACAGCATCATAAGCTCGCTGATGCGGAGCGCTCCAAAAAAGGCCACCGTTGTAGCCGCACGAAACAGGGCTGCCTCATACCTATCGAAACATAGGTCATGCCAGCCTCGTGCCAGTTGGGTAAGTACCCCAGGGGAAATTGGGTGACGGTCGTCCAGGCAACGCCCACGTTCCCGCACCCACCCCTCCAAAACATGTCTCACACGGAAATCAGCGGTACTGTCCGCGTGACCTCCCACCTTGGCCATAAAAGCCAGCGCTGATAGCCTAGATGCTATGGTGCGGGGTGCCAGGCCCTGGGCGTGCAGGTAAACCATGAAACGTAGGATGTGGGCCACTGGGATCGGCCAGGTATCTGGCAGGCGAAATTGGGAACAAAAGGTCCGAAATGAAACCAACGCGTGGTGATACGCCTTACGCGTGTGTGGCGCCAGTGACATGCCTATCGCCCGGTTCACCTCTCCTTGTCAATGGTCCATACCTCCTGCGGTAGTAGCGAGGGAAATTCCTCCGCATCCGGAGCCAAGGCACGGAACCGGGAGATCTGCAGGCGGGACAAAGCGTCAGCAATATCATTATTCACCCCCGGGACATGCCTGGCTCTGAACAGTACATTGAGGCGCAGGCTGCGCAATACAAACTGGCGCACAAGATCCATGACCCTGGGAGATTTAGAGGTCTGTGAGTTGACAATGTGGACAACAGCCGCATTGTCACACCAGAAATGCACCACAGAGTTGGCCCACTCCTCACCCCATAGCATCAAGGCCCCCAGTATGGGAAAAAATTCCAAATATGTGAGATCCCTCAGGCGACCCGTGCCTGACCAGGCTGGTGGCCATCCACCATATGCCCACTTCCCATTGAAGTACATCCCATAACCAAGGGATCCCGAGGCATCAGACTGAATTTGAAATTGGGGCGAAGCTAGGAGGTCATACCTCCAAAATGAGACCCCATTGAACTCCCTCAGGAACTGGAGCCATATGTGCAGATCTGCCCTGATGCCCCGTGTCAATCTCGCCCCATGATGGGGCCTGGATAAGCCTGCCATGGCGATGCACAAGCGCCGAGCAAATGCCCTGCCAGGTGCGACCACCCTGCAAGCGAAATTGAGGTGTCCATGTAGCACCTGCAGTTCCCGAAGGGATGCCTTGCGCTTAGCCAGCAAGTCCGATATAAGGGCCACTATCCATGACACCTTGTCTGCGGGCAACCTAGACGCCTGCGCTACCATGTCAATTTCCACCCCCAAGAATATTAACTTATTAGACGGGCCTTCGGTCTTTTCGGGCGCTAAAGGGACACCGAGTTCCTCCATTAGAGTCTGAAATGTGTTGAGGAGATGTGTAGACGTGTCCCAGCCCCGTTCACCCCCGAATAAAAAGTCATCCAGGTAATGGGCTACAGACCGAGACCCTGACCTACGGACAAATGCCCACTGCAGGAAGGTACTGAAACGCTCGAAAGCCGAGCAGGATATGGAACAGCCGAATGGCATGGCTTTGTCAAAATAATATTCGCCCCGGAATTTGAAACCCAGCAACTCGAAGTCACCCGGGTGCACGGGCAAGAGGCGAAACGCCGACTTAATGTCACACTTAGCCAACAGTGCACCCGGGCCACATGAGCGCACCATGCGCAATGCCTGGTCAAAGGATGTATACCTGACAGAACAAAGGTCATCAGGGATAGCATCATTGACCGAGTGGCCGGCTGGGTAGGACAAATGGTGAATCAGGCGGAACTCACCCGGGGACTTCTTGGGCACTAGTCCTAGTGGAGACACTTTAAGGTTGGGAACGGGGGTGCGGGGAAAGGGCCAGCGACCCTGCCCGCAGCAATCTCCTTATTAATGCTGGCGGCAGCCACCTCCTCCCTTCCCCTAAGTGACAAAAGGTTAGGTGCATCCTGCGGTGACCTATCCCCTGTGAAAGGAATACGAAAACCCAGTTGAAAACCCTGAAGGAGGTACACAGCGTCCGCTCTCCTCGGGTACAATGCGAGCCAACGCTCCAGCATGTCGACATTAATTGGGGAGGGGGCCTTTTGGTGAACCCGCTCCCTCCATGCAGTCTTACCTGCCCCTTGTCCGCCCCTACCCCTGCCCCCGTATCCTCCCGGCCTGGGACAGGCGGAGGCAGCATGGGGGCCAGAACAAGAGGGGCACTCATGCTTGTACTTGCAATTTTTCCTGTTGCAAGAACCATTGGACGAGAAGGTCCAGCACAGCAGGCGGGCTGGAACCCCCTGCCCCGCCACTTGGCGGGGTACCTGTACTGGGGCCGCTCGTTGGACCGCATGTCCACAATGGTATCTCTCCCCAGGCGCCGGGCGCGTGGGGGTCATATACAGAAGCCACAGCTTCTGGCAGGGCTCATCCCACCTCATCTCTGGGTGCAGTGGAATCCTCATGCGGAATTCTTCGTCGTAAGCCAGCCATGACGGACCCGGGAAGTCAACCATAGCCCGGTAAATATTGTCCAGATACTGGACCACAGGGATAGCCAAATCCGGCCTAGCCCTGAGGTAAACGGCCATGTAAATCAGGTACGCTGGCAACCAATTTGCCCACGTGCATGGCGGCTTACGACGACGTGCCTGCTCCTTATCCTTCTCGTCCAGCCCTTCCCTCTCTTCCTTGGTCGGCTCCCATTTAGAAGGGAGAAGATATCTACATACTCGCCCCTCCAAATCTTTTCCTTGGTAGACTGGGCCAAATGGTCCCCCAAGGGCAAGGAATACTCTGCTGTTGGCAAAGCCGACACCGGCACAGAGGGAACTATGGGCAAAGGAAAATGAGCCTGAGCCAGCCCGGGGATCCCCAACACATTTCCAGCACATTGGGGGCACCACCCCGACCCAGGCCCTGTGTCACGGGCGAAGTCACTGGGTGGGCCGGGGGCCATTGGGCAGCCCCCCCCCCAAGGAAGTCAGTTGTGTGGGTGCATTAGCTTGGACTGCATACTCACCCGCTGCACCCCCGCGGGCCGCCCCCACCGGGGGTTCCGGCCCGCTGGGGGCGTCGGAGCTCACGACCGAAGCTGAGCTCGTCGACGGGGCCAGACCAGCACCAGACTGCTGCGAGGCAGTGGCCACCACCGGCCCGCGCGCCTCAGGCGGCTCAACCCGACCCATCGCCGGCCGCTGTTCGGTGGCCAAAGGGGGCACCTGGAAACCTAGAGACACCCCTGTTTGGTTGGCCCTTGCCAAGGACGCTTCAAGGGCCGCCACCCGGGCCAGGAGGGCCTCCACATTGACATAGGCCCCGGCCCCAACAGGGGGCAATTGGTCAACCGGCCCATAATTCACGGGTACCTGTCCAGGTCCCTGAGCCCCAGGGGCCAGATAAGGCCAAGAGCCCATGCTCAGCCCCTGGGGAGCCGTGGGAACGCCCTGCAAAGGCAGGGAACCCAACCACCCTCCGTGGCTCGCACCCCCCATAGGGAATTGCGCACCCGGGCAAGAGGGCCCCGCCGCACAGACCATGGCAGGGGCCGTGGTCGTTGTTTGCGGGCCAAGGGCCGAGGCCCCGTCCGGGGCAGCAGGTATGCTCCGCGCATCAGGCCAAGGAGCTACCGCTCCCATCCCACCGTTCCCGGTGGGGTCTGCTAAGGTGGCTGCGGAACGGGCGCAGTCGCGGTCCTCCAACCCGGCTGACACCTCCGCGCCGATCGAGCCACGTTCGCGGCTGCCTTCTTCTTCGAGGACATGGCTAAGGTAGCTAGGAAGCCTAAAACAAGAGAAAGCTGCCCGAAAAGGCTTCCCCCAAGAGGACACGAGCGACGGAGGTAAGGAGGAAAAACTTCTCCGCTCCGTCGGTTCGCCAAAATGGCAGCACGGCTGCCTCGTGGCCAGCCCCTTTTATTAGGGTGCTGGCCACGCCCCTAACTACCCGGATGGTTTCGTCCGGTGGGGGGGGGGGCGCAAAGAGCGCGGCGGCCATTTTGGCGCCGCGCTTCCATTTGATTTGTGTTAGTGACTTATAATGTCCCTAATTGGGCTTTTAAGGTAAGTGAGATTTTTAGGACTGACTTTACAGCCCTAATGAGCTTCCACGACTGACTGTGGATTTGAACCCAGGCCTTCTAGGTATTTATCCACCACTCTATTCACTATCCCATACTGCTTTAATTCCTTGCTTTGATCTACAACTCCTTTGTCTTCCTAGCACTCCACAGTATCTGTAAAACTCTTCTACAACACTGCAAATTGAATGAACTGATTTATTTTTCTTGTCAGCTTTCTTCATCATCCGTTTTCATGTCCAAAATAATCAGGAATATCATCATTTGGATGATCTTGGCCTTATTCTCCAGTGGCATACATGTACTCATACGGCCATTTTCTAGTTCTCTTATAGCTGCCCTTCTGAATCTCAGTCCTGTTCTGATTTATTGTTCTGATTTTCAACCCTATCTGAAATATATGTAGAACAGTTAAAGGAGGAAGTGATCTGTTTGCTAGTAAAGGTAAAGGTTTCCCTTGCTCAAAAGCCAGTCATATCCGACTCTAGGGTTCAGTGCTCATCTCTGTTTCAAAGCCAAAGAGCCAGCACTGTCTGCTTCTGCAGATGTTTTCATGGTCATGTGGCAGGCATGAGACACTGGAGCGCACAGAATGCTGTTACCTTCCCACCAAAGTGGTCCCTATTTTTCTACTTGCAATTTCTTGCTTTAGTAACAGAGACACAAATAAAAGTAAGCGATTGAACTGTATGGGGATTGGCTGCTCTATTTGCTGGTAGCTCATCCATCTGACCATCAAAATAGACATCATAAATTGTCATACATTTAGGTGGGTTGCCATCATTTTTTGCAGACACAGAACTTGACAAGCTCACCCACACCACAATTTTATTCTTCTTGTTCAGTAAATAAAATAGGTCTTTGTGTCAGGCTTCAGAACTCAAATGAAGCTTCCGTTAAAGGAATATGTTTTAATCTGAGGAGGACTTTAAAATTAACCATGTGCAGGGTGGGCAACTTGAGTCTGCACATGTTGCTGCAAATTACCTCTCATGGTCCTCCATCGTTATGTTGGGGGAATTACTGTCCAATGACATACAGAGGGCCTCCTGCTATCAGATATTTACATCAGCATCTCTCATTTAAGAATTTAATCCCTGAGAGGGACTCATTCATGAATATCCAGTAAGCCACTGCTAAACCAGCTTTGGATCTCAACTCTCCTAGGCTAGATGGATGAGCATGCCTCCAATTACATTAGCAACCAACAGTGCCCAGGGAGGATTTTTTGCTTTTCTTTTGCATTTCCCCCTAAGTAGCAGGACTTCTCCAGAGAAGAAACATCTGCAGCCATTGCTTTGATCACCCAGGTCATGTCTGCAATAGGCCAGTTCACAAAGCAATAGTTGAAAAATGACTTAATTATCTTTAAACAGCTTTGATTGATCTTATTTAGAAAGGGCTCGCCAAGATCTGGTTTTATTTTTGGCCAGGCATAAGGCAGAAATAGTGAACGACCTCGTAGCTAATGGCTGTGTAATGCTTCAACATTGCAATCAATTACTTTCCACCTGGCATTTATCAAGAGTGGCTTTTCTCCCCCTCTGGGTTGCCTCAGATGCCTTTCCACTCCAATGTACACCTTTTTTCTTCTTCTTCCTGGTACTTTATAATTTTGCTGACTGAATTAACAGAAATCCAGGATGCTTAGAAGGCAAAAACCTGTATAGTGAAGGAAATGAAAGCGCGGCGCCAAAATGGCCGCCGCGCTCTTTGCGCCCCCCCCACCCGGACTCAGACATCCGGGTGAGTTAGGGGGCGTGGCCACCCCTCTATAAAAGGGGTGGCCACGAGGCAGCCGAGCTGCCATTTTAAAATAGCGACGGAGAGGAGAAGTTTTCTCCGTCGCTGTTTGCTGTCCAGTCTTCGGCTATTTAGCCCTTGAGCCTCCCTGATCGGAAGGGAGGATCGCACAGAGCCTTTTCACTCTGGTGGCTCTGTGCTTTTGGCGCTAATTCGATCCCTGGAAAGGGATCCTGCTCTTCTCGATGGAATGCCTCCCAAGCGAAAGGCCCCGGCGCTGAAGCCGCGGCCAAGAGGGAGGACTTTGGCGGGCCCAGCGCAGGGCAGGGGACAGCCCTCGGGTCGGAGGACCAGGGCTGCGCCCCTGCAGCAGGGCAAGACACTGGTTTTACCCACCGATACCGGTGGAGAGGGGCAGGCTGGAGTATGGCCCTTGGCTCCCCAGCCTCAGGCCGGCCCTTCGGGGGCTCTGGCCCTTGGCCCGCAGTTGCCGGCCATGGGCCAGGACAATGGGGGAGGGTCTAGTGCTGGCACACAGCACGGTTTACCTCTGGCCCCTCATGGGCCGGAGTTTGGGCATGGCCCTATTCTGGCCTGGACTCTCAAATTGGGGATCCTGGTCTAATGCCTAGTGGGCCGTCCGGCCCACCTGGGCCGCTTTATACTGGGGGTTCCGTGGCAGTGGATGCCTTGTTAGCACGTTTAGCGGTGCTGGAGGCATCCTTGGGGATTACACACAACCCTGTGGGAGGGGGCCCTTCCCTATATACTGGGGGCCCTTCATGCCCGCCGGCTACCTCGACGGCCGCCACACTCCAACAGGCGGCCAGCCGGCTCGAGCTGCTTGAGACACTTCGGCCTGTGCCTGCCGCTGTCTCGCAGCTGCCTGTTCGTCCTGAGCTACAGCCGGGGAGTGGTCAGATGTGGCCCCAGAGCTCAATTCCTGGTCGCGAGCTCCGACGCCCGCCATGGGCCGGAACCCCCTAGGGGGCGGCTCACGAGGGTGCACCTAGTGAGTATGGTTCAAGTTAATGCACCCACATCACAGTCCACTTCCAGCGGCGGGGTTCAGTGGCCATGGCCTCGCCAATTTGAGGCGAGTGGGCATCAGTTGCCAGCTATCCCAGTGCCCCTTGGTTGCATACTGGCACGACATTGGGGGTGGGGGTTTCCGCCCCCGGGGCAGTGCCGGGCATCGCAGGGGCTGTCCAGGTCCCCCTGCGTATGCCCCGTGTACCTCATGTGCCGGTGACGGCCTTGCCAATGGCTGATTATTCATTGACCCTTGGTGATCAGTTGTTCCAGGTCACGAGGGAAAAGATTTGGTGGGGGGAGTACGTGGATATATTCTCCCTATGAACCAAGAGCCCACTAAGGAGGGGAGAGACGGACAGGATGACAGAGACATAGAGCTGTCCCGCCGGAGTAAGCCACCACGCAGGGGGGTGTCCTCCCCCGGGACAGTGCCGAGCATCGCAGGGGCGGTCCGGGTCCTCCTGCATATGCCCTTTATACAGAATGTGCCATCGATGGCTTTGGCGACAGCTGGTAATTACTTGCCCCTGGATGATTATTTGCTGCAGGTCATGAGGGGTAAGGGCTGGAGGGGGACATGTGGATTTTCTCCCTATTGAACTGTGAGCCCACTGCGGAGGAGAGAGAGGGACAGGACGACTGAGACAAAGAGCTGTCCCATCGTCGTGAGCCACCGCACACCTTGGGCCAACTGGTTGGCGGCATATCTTGTATATATGGTGGTATGCCGCGGGGCCCGGCCTTATTGGGACATCCTGATGGTTCCATCCATCGCAGAAAGCTTCCTCTCCGGAAGCAGAGGAGTTCCACTCACCACTCCCGGCCGATTTCGGACGTTTGGCGAGGAGAGG
Source organism: Bradypodion ventrale (assembly GCA_035047345.1). Lineage (NCBI taxonomy): Eukaryota > Metazoa > Chordata > Lepidosauria > Squamata > Chamaeleonidae > Bradypodion > Bradypodion ventrale. The sequence goes on along the minus strand of JAWDJE010000002.1, from coordinate 230,802,434 downwards.
CGAACCGGGCATGTCATTGGCACCTCGCACGCGTAAGGCGTATCACCATGCGTTCATGCGTCGTGTTTGGGAGGGGCGGGCACGGGAACGTGTCCGCCGCCCGTACACGCGTCACCCTAGTTCCCAGGTTTTTTGACCCACCTTGCACGAGGCTGGCATGACTTATGTTCAGATAGGTGTGAGGTGGCTCTTGGCCACGCAGCTACCACGGTAGCCTTTTTGGAGCGCTCCGCATCAGTGTGTGGGTGCCAGAGTTGGTACCACCTGTGTAAGGTGGATGTGTCTCGTAGGGCACTGGAACTCGACAATGTCTCTGTCACACATGAGTGGGCTCAAGTGGGGATACGGTCCTCACAGGTTGTTCAGCACGGCGTAGGCAGCGGAGTTAGACTGCTACGAAGTTTTATTGAGACATCTGTCCGGTTGGTGCCCTACATGAATTTTCGACAGTGCCTGCTGCGCGCCCCAGCAGGTTTTTCTGCCACCAGGATTGGTCTACCCTTGCCGAAGTAATGTTATGGAGGGTGACCGGTGCCGCGCTTCGCGGTGTGGGGGCCCGTTCTGGCACCCATTTATTTAGGATAGGCGTCGCGTTGATCGCGGCTACGTTTGGAGTACTCGGAGGCCGACATGCGTGTACGCGCAATTTCTTATATGTACGTGCCCTCACTGTACGAGTACCTAGTTATGACCTTAACCTCTTCTCCTCTTTTACAGATCCTGTGTGTTTCTACACACCGGTGGCAGTGGGGCTGGTGGGCCGCAGCTATGTACACTGGGCAGCAGTATATGCTGCGGTGACAGAGAGTGGACCCCGACTTGGGCTGTGTGCATCCGCACGTATGTGATGGTATGGTATGCGCGGCACAAGGGGGCGGGAACTGTTGCCATTCCTGATGTCCGTCGGGGATGCTGGACTGCCCGATGTTCTTAATAGGCACCTCGGCGGCAACGATCTTATATGGATCACTGCTGTTACTAAACTCTCGAGAGGCTGTGACCTGGCGTTTTTATCACGTATGGCTTACACACGGTCACTATGGTCTAACATCGTGCCGAGACACCAATTTAGGGGAGACGTGGATCTCCGTGGTTCGGACTGTTCCGGCAGTCAGTGGACAGGGCTGTTGCTCGGTCCCTTGCTGAGCATGGCTGGGAGACAGCCATTGGACACCTACAAAAATTTTGCCGGTAGGCAGGGGAAGGGGTCCCCCTGTCGGCTGGAGGTATGTACCTCGTTCTGGGTGTGGTGCAAGCAGGCCTGGCGACCGAGCTGACGGTCGGGGGGGGGGGGCGGTGAGTCATCATGGACGCCTCCCCGTGTGGCGGGTAGCACTGGTAAGGTAAATATTTATGACCCATAGGTATCCGGCAGGTTCGCAATTGACTGGCCAACACTTAGACAGGTACAGGTGTAATAACGTTGACCGGTCAACGACGAACCAGGCAAGGGGTGATGGCAGGAGCTTTTCAGCATGCATCACCCCGTGATTTGACGGATACACGTCAGAGGGTGGGGTCAGTAGATAGTTTATTGACTACGGTCAACAATTTGTTTGTGTCAACAAACAAATTGATACAAATGGATACATTGTAGCCAATTGCTGTTGGCAATTTTGGGAGGAACCTTACCAGTGTTACTGCGGCCTGCTTGCCTTAAGAATTATAATTGGATGAGTACCAATTGAAAGTTATAATTCGGACTAGGGCATTATTCAATAAAAGTGGCCCAATGCCTTTATCCATATACCGGTGTCTGAGTCTTTCTTTGGGGGGTGCGCCTGCAAAGGTTTCCCTTGCTTGAAAGCCAGTCATATCCGACTCTAGAGTTCAGTGCTCATCTCTGTTTCAAAGCCGAAGAGCTAGCGCTATCTGCTTCTGCAGATGTTTCTTTTTTAAAAATATTTTTATTAAGTTTTTTTAAAAAAATACAAATGATATATTAAAAAAAATACAATAAATACAAGAAATTAGAATTCAGAAAAAAAGAAAATCACATTACATTAATTTGTTGTATTACAAATTATAACACCCAGTGATATTTACAAACCATGAGGATCGAATTTCTAATTTAATTTTCCCAGAAACTCATATGTTGAGGTACCGGCTTATCCCCTTTATCACACACAAGAACAAATTCCACAAATGGTTTCCATATTTCCCAAAATTTGTTCTCTTTTAAGATACTTCACATTCAATTCACATGTCAATTTATCATTTAATGCAATTTCCCACATTTCTTTATACCATTCATCGATTTTTAACCTTAAATCACTTTTCCATTTTCTCGCTATACACAGTCTTGCAGCCGTTAACATTATTGACACCAGTTCTTTTTTGTTTGTACTCATATTTATATCATCCAATCCCGTCAGCAAGGCGATACCTGGCTCCAGTTTTATATCGACTTTAGTAATCGCTGAAATTTCTTTCTCAATTAGTTTCCAAAAAATCTTAACCACTTTACAACTCCACTACATGTGTTCATATGTTCCAAGCTCACTTTTACATCTCCAGCAATCTCTTGATTTACTATTATCTGCAGATGTTTCTGTGGTCATGTGGCAGGCATGACTAGACACTAGAGCACATGGAATGCTGTAACAAAATGGTTTCTTACTCTCAAGCAGGCCCTATTGTTCTTTTGAGTTGCAGTCCCCTGGCTGGACAACCCAGGCATCAGATGTGTGTAGATTCAGGTAACATCGAGCCAAGTAACCACTCCAAGTCTCTTCAGGCATTTTATAAGTGTACTAGCATAGGTGCCCATCTTCGGTGTTGTTTTTTTGAGGGGGGGGCTCAGCCCATGGGGTGGGGGTGGCTTGGGGAGAGTTTTTTACCTTTTTGCCTCCCCTCACACCATTTGTGATGCCCCCTGGCTCTCAGTAAAGGAACCTGGGCAGACTCACCCCGGCGTGATGATGAGGGAGGGATGGTAGGTATTGAGGGGAAAATTAGGAGGAAAGGAAGACGGGAGGGTAAGAAGGAAGGAGGGAAAGAAAGAAGGAAGGGGAGGAGAACAACTTGAGGTAGGGAAGGAAGGATGAGAGCTAATTACCCGGCCATGCCCGGGGGGTGGTTGTTGTATGTTTAGGTTTTTTGGACCCTGATACACCCCAACACACAGTTCTTTTCCCCATTTTGTGGGGCTTAGGCCCCACTCTCGGCCCCTGGACCCTCGCAGTGATGATCTCGGGGACAAAAGGTAGGTGTGTGCAGAGCATTATGGGATAGGCTCCAGGGGTGTAGGTACACATTCCACACATGTACAGCCACATCCCTTCCTTATAGTATAAGTGTACTGAAAGCATAGGAAGATAAAGGATACAGTCCATCAAAAGAACAGAAAGCATTTCAAAGCACAGAAATGAACCAAACTGGTTCTCTAAGTGATAGCCCACAGCCCCCCCTTCTCTCAAAGTTCTACATCTTGGCAGCTTGAAGCACAGCACTCCAGCGAGTGTCTCTGTGTTGGCTTGTGTGTGTCCGTACCGCTCTGGGTTATATCTTCTCCCACAGGGTCCACCTTTGGCCCTCCCCTTCAGGAATTCCTACCAATTATCTCACAGCAAGATATGTCAATCACAATTTAAGTTTCATTTCTTCTAAACCATGAGGCAACTCTTAAGACAACTCTTCTCTCCCCCCCGGCTTTAAATCGCCATTTTAAAAGAGAATAAAGGACAGGGTATACTTCGTTCTGCTACACCTTCCCACCAAAGGGGTCCCTATTTATCTATTTGCAATTTCTTGCTTTCGAACTGCTAGGTTGGCAGGAGCTGGGACAAAGACGGGAGCTCACTCCGTCATGCAGTACTCGGGAATCGAACTGCTGACCTCCTGCCTTCCAGTCAGCATCTTAGCCACTTGAGCCACTGCAGTCCCAACACATGTATATCTGGGGTAAATCTAGATCTCTTCTTCTCATGGTCCATCTGCCAGGCTCCTCCTCCTACTCTTCTTCTTCATTTAAAAAAAAATTCTATTAGAAGACTACAGTCAGAAGAGTTAGAAGATACAACCTGGACTCTGCCATTATGGGATCCAAAGAGCCTCTGCTTAAGATGGTTGTCTCACTTATCTTTTGGTAGAGCCAGCTCTGACATTCCATTTTGTCCATTTCCTCCCATCACTTGCTCATGTTTAAACCTAGCCTGTATAACTTATGACTTACGAAGCCACTGCAGCTTTCCACAATCATATATGTTAGGTTAGAAACAAATATTATAGTTTGTGATTAGAACTGAAAGCACATTGTCTTTGAGACTTTCATTCTGGGGATTTCTGACTGCAAAGGAATGCTGTGCTTAAATCTTGAAGACCAATCACAAACTAAGCCAGCTAATTTGCAGTTATATGAAGTGAGAAACTCCCACTGTGCACGCAAATCCTCTCAGCAGTTAAGGATTTTCTTTTTCTAATTGTGGGTATCTAGAATGTCTTTTTCTGCCTTCAGACTATCCAGGCCTTCATAAACCTCATGTTTTCCCCTGACACAACAAAGAATTATTAAGCACCAGGCATGTTAACCCATGTAGCCGATGGACCACATGATTTCAACCTGGTAATTCACAAAGCGTGTTTGCTCGCTTACTTTTCCTTTCACAACATTCAACCCTATTTCCATTATTCTTATTTCAACACTGCAGTAGGTTTCCTAGAGATGCTTTCCCTGACAACTCTTTTTGGCAACCATTTCTGATAACTTAGTGCTAGCAGACTGAGGAACTGGAGCCGATCCCAGCTTGTTGGTTGGTTTAAGAATGTAAAGCACAGATTTCAAAATATGTGTTTGCCAACTTCCTATACTGCTTACATGTAAACCAGTTTGCAGGTACAATTTGAAAACACAGGGCATAAATGTCTCCTTTAAATTTTATTCAAACTCCTAAATGCAGACAACAGCAATAAACTATATGTCATGTTTTAGACTGAGAAGAGGAGGATCATTTTTGCTCACATACATAAACACAGTGTCCCTAAACATTAAGCTGCACACTTCTGACAGAATTTGCTCAAAAGGGAAAAAAACCACGATGCACTTATCTTTGAAAGCAGTACAATATTTTAAATCCAAGGAACTCATAAACAGAAGAGTTCTCTCAGAAAGAAGCCTCAGTACATAAATATGAAAAAGAGACATGCAAGAACAGACGAAACCTTGTTGAAAAGATCCTTTCTACTCTATCTGATATGATAAATTATGCCAGCCTTAAAATCTCCCATTATTTTGTATGTGCTGCTTTCTCCTGCATCTTTCTTCTTTATAGCAGTTTTAAGAGGGTTCTGATTAAGGTTATGGGATCACATTATGAGCCAATGCATGTCCTTTGTTACTCCTGTCATTCATTCCCCATATGAGTTCTGTACCATTTCGGTGAATCAGAATGGTTGAAGGGTCAAAGAGGTCAAAATGACCTCCCCTGCCAACTGCACTCTGAGCTGTGCTACACTGCATGTGAAATACTTCATTTCCCTTCCTTGTCTTCTATCGTCTGCCAAAACCGGAACACAACCAAGAGTATTCATTTGGCCATTTGTTTGAATACAGAAAACTGTCCATAAGCAAGCAGTCTGCTAAACACCACCTCTCACTATAGGATAATCTCCATTTTAATGGATTTCAAAGCAAAGAGCATGACCAATGTTTATACACAGCATACCAATCAGAGTGGCATCTAGTATAACAAAAGACAAACATTGGCACAAAAAGAGCTTAATGTCCATGTTTCAGCAGATAGAATAGCAATGCAAGAACTGGAACATCAATTCTATTGTAGTTTGTTGCTGCTGTTTAGTTTTATTAATTACATATACTTCCCATCTTTTCTCCAGTGTGCTGAGGGCACCACATGCTTCTCCTCCTCCTCCACATTTTGTCTACATAACTAACCTGTGAAGCAAGTGAAGCGGAGAGCGAAGGGGGACCACAGCCATCCAATGAATTTCATGGCTTAAAGAGGCCTTCAGCCTGCATCTGTTCAAATTCCTGTCCAATAGTCTAAATTGGGAACTCTGCCATAGAGGGGAACATATGGCCTTCCAGAGATTGTTGGGCATCAGGTGCCACCATCCTTTACCCTTGGCTATTCTGACCGGGGCAGATAGGAGTTGCAGTTGTGCAACATCTTGAGACCCATGATTCACACCATTCTTCCAAAAGAAGAGTATGTCCAATAGCTTAATATTAGTTCCTGGTAGAGATTTAAGAGTATGTGGGGTGGCTTAAGAGTCCACTGAGCGAGCAGGAGACTTTTGAGTGACTGGAAATAGCAGAACTTGAGAAACCAAAGATGACAGATGACTCAAAGTATATTAATTATTAAACACCACAGTTCTTGAGATACAAGCTTTTTGAAACATTCCTTGGAACTTTGAATATCTGGGTCAGCTTTTCAGGGAACCACATAATGGAAGAGCGGGCATAACCAAAGGAGAGATGAGTAAAAGAAAACAAGAAGCAGGATACAGCTTTCAAGGACAAAGGGCTACAAATGAAGCTTTGTTTCACCATTATCCACACCTCACATGCTATTATGCATGGGCAACATCTGTCATGCCTTTGGCTTGTTGTTTCATTTAATTTTTATGATAAAAATTACACTTGATGTCTAGATTGAGCTGTCCCGGTAATTCAAGTTTTAAATGAAGCTTGCCAGAGGGCCCACCAAATAGCAGCTAATGACAGCTTAATTACAGCTTTAATTAGGCATCTGTATTCATATCACATAGAGTGAAGCCCATCCAAAGATTTTCTGTTCAACTTCTATTGCAGGTCATTGAAGGCAAGCCTATGAAGTCAGCCTCCAGGCTATTCTTTTCCTACTGCACTCTCCTTGAATGCATTCCTACTCAATCAAGCACTGGAACAATCTGATTCACTCACCAAATCTGTTTGTCTGTTTGTTGTAATATGTCCCGTCTTTGTGTTTTGTTTTTTTAAAAAAAAAGATTAAATGAAAGAGTACATGTAAAACACAAAAACAGTCCATGTGTTGCAAAAACAATTTAAACTCATGTTTTTTAAAAAAATGGAAATAATAAAAATACAGCACTCACCAGGTGCAGATGTCTCCTTCTGCAACTCGCCAGTGATCAAAAGCCTGTCTAAAAAGAAACTTATTTGCCTGTCACTGGAGAAAGAACCATCAACCAAGCTAGCCTCTCTGGGACAGGAAGTTACAAATTATGGGGTAAATATTAAGGGTGTAACTACATTGCTTCTGCTTTGCTGCAAATTTTATTCACATCCTGAACTCAGTCAGTACTCACACAGGTCCTTTCGGCTTATTCGAGAATTCATTGTTCAAATTGGATGTCATGTGAGTCACATTCCAATCCATAACCTCCTCCTTCTTCCTTTCCTTCTTCTGGTCACATCTCTACCAACCCTCCTCTTCCTCCTCCTCCTTCTTCAAGAACCATATCCAATTACAAATATGGGTTACCATCATGGTGATCAGCCATGAAGATTGCCCTGGGAGCAACATAATGCAGTGGTCTTCCCCAACCTTCCACATCACAGTGTGATACCCATACCACTGATCTATTTCGGTGAATCACTTTCTGCTTCTGAGCCCTTTTCGCACACAAAGTCCTCATTAGCCCCAGGTCAGTATTGATGAAGATGTTGCCCATCCATCAAGATGGATTCAAGTGGGATTTAATCACATTGGGGACCATAAGCCTTTCCTATGGACTTTGGTACCTAAGGCCATTGGTCTTCAGGGTTGTCAGGTTAATTAACCACCACCTGACAATTAGTGTTGAATCACTGGTAGTATGGTCTACTCCTGTGGTTCCCAACATGGTGCGCACACCTCACAGGGGGGCAATTTTACCTTTAGAGGGGGGCAATTCAAGAATGACTTATTAACAGTGAATGGCCTTTTAGGCTTCCTCCACATGAATAGGAGTTCACTTTTTGAATAACAAGAATTATATGTCTTGTGGGGGGCTAAGGATTGAGATGCTTAAGTAAGGCATGGCCAAAAAAAGGTTGGGAACCACTCTTTTACCACATCAGGATAGCTTGGCAAGACTTCTGCCAATCTTACAAGGCAATATTGGAGGCAGGACTCATGTCTCCTTATCCCCATATATATTTTATTTTTATTTATTTATTTATATTCAAATTTATATGCCGCCCAATCAGGTAAACCCAACTCTGGGCGGCTCACAACAAGTTAAAACACACATAAAACAATACAACCAATTAAAAGCCAACATACCCACCCACCTACCCCATTCCTCTTAAAAACCCAGATTAAAAACTACCTTCATTGACAATTAAAAGAAATGGGGGCTTAATTTATCAGCCAACAGGTGGGGGCCACTCTTCCATCCGGGCCCCACACCTGCCCCGCCAACCAGGTTTTTAGGTCTTTTCTGAAAGGTAGCAGCTCCATCTGCTCCTGCAACTCTACAGGCAGGAGGTTCCACAAGGCCGGTGCAGACACGGAAAAGGCCCTCCTTCATGTACCAGAGAGACGGGCCCCTCTGGCAGATGGAACAATTAGGGAGCCCCTCCGATCCGCTCTGGTTGGACAGGTGGACACTCTTGGGACAATGCGGTCTCTAAGGTATCCTGGCCCACTACCATGAAGGGCTTTAAAGGTCAAAACCAGCACCCGGTTTTGAACAGCACCCGGAGGCAAACTGGTAGCCAGTGCAGCTCCCAAAGTAATGGTGAGGCACGAGCATAACGCCCACACCCCATCACCACCCGGGCTGCTGCATTCTGGACCAACTGCAGCCTCTGAATGGTTGACAAGGGCAGCCCCATGTAGAGCGCATTGCAATAATCTAGCCTGGAGGTGACCAGAGCATGTGTGACCCTGAGCAGGGAGTCCCGGTCCAGGAGCGAAAGCAACTGACGGATGATGCGAAGCTGTGAGAAAGCCCTCCTGGCCACAGCCGCCACCTGACTTGCTAGTAGCAGCCCCGAATCCAGGAGGACCCCTAAGTTGCGTACCGGGTCTGTCTGGGGCAAAACAGCCCCATCCAAGACCAAAGTTGGCAGATCCCTGGATAACGTGGGACCCCCCATCCAAAGCCACTCAGTCTTGGAGGGATTCAATTGTAGCCCGTTGTCCCCCATCCAGACCCCAACCGCTTCCAGACATCTGGATAGGACATTGACTGCATCACTGGGGTCCCCATGGGCCGAGATATATAACTGGGTATCATCAGCATACTAATGATACCTTACCCCATGGGAATGGATAACCTCACCCAGCGGCTTCATGTATATGTTAAATAGGAGAGGAGAGAGCACCGAGCCCTGAGGCACTCCATACTGTAGGGGCCTAGTGCTGGACCTCTCACTCTCCAACCACACCGACAGGGTCCGGCCCTCCAGAAATGAGGAAAACCAGGACAGCACAGTGCCCTGGATCTCACTCACTTAACGAAGTCTTGGATGTTGTGTGGATGGGCCACACTTGCTGCACAAATCTCTTTGCACTACAATTCTCAGTAACCAATGCTTAACATTTATGAGACCTATAGTACAAAAAATAGTGGGTAAAATGCAACTCTCCCCCCCCTGCCCCCCGCCCCCCCCCCACACACACACCCCCAGTGATCTGATCTCTGCTGAAGGACAAATCAGGCAGTACCCAACCAATCAGAGTTCTCAGTAATTTCCAAGAAATATTGAAACTCCTCCTTGTATCTCTCCTATAAAAAAATAGTAGGACTGTTGACTGGATTGTGTTCATTGTGCTTCCTTTTACATCACTACATGCATACTAAATCAAAGTATTGTTTTAAAAGAGGGAAATAAGTAACATTCAATGTGCCTGGAAAACCCCTCTCTAGATATAAAGAGGTTTAGCGAGCCTGGACTTTTAATTGTGTGGTTATCTTTTCTCAATTTCATTTTAGAGAGAGAGTTTTAGGGTTTTTTTAATGTACTGTAAGTTGAGATGGTGTATCCTATTTCCCAGGAAACACTCCTATATTGATTGTTTCTTTTGCCTGTAAATAACCTTTCTTTATTATTTTTAAAGGTGGGGATCATGATTCCCTCATGGCTTTAGCAAACGTTTGGCTGGTTGTTGGTAAAAACATGACTGTACCATCTTAGGGATGAAAATGCAAGTGCGGCGCCAAAATGGCCACCGTGCTCTTTGCGGGGGCCCCACCCACCCGGACTCAGACATCCAGGTTAGTTAGGGGGCGTGGCCACCCTCTTTAAAAGGGGTGGCCACGAAGCAGCCTGGCTGCCATTTTAGAAGCGGCGGAGCGGAGAGGTTTGCTCCGTCGTTTCCTCCCCTGTTCGCCTCTTTTGGAGGCTCCTTTTGACAAAGATTTCCAGGAGAGAGACATTTATGTGTCTCTCTCTTTTAAAATCCCTTGATCGGAGGTTTCCCTTCCTCCAAACAGCACCGGACTGCAGTGGCTCAGGTAGCTAAGATACTGACTGGGAGGCAGAAGGTCAGCAGTTCGATTCCTGAGTACTGCAGGACGGGATACGCTTTACTCAGGCGGCCCCCTTGGTCGCACCTGGGGGGAAGGCTCAGCCCACCCCCTCTACTTTTCAGGGGTGCCACCAGGCCGGGGGGCTCGGACGGCACGCCCGCAGGTGGGTGGTGGGGTCATTAGACACACTGCCACCAATGAGCCCAGGCTGAGGGCTCGGGCGGTGGGCGGCACAGGCCTGCTCCACTGGGGTTCTTACCCCCGCTGCTTCTTTGCTCCCCTTGGGACATAGCGGCCCACTTGGGCACAGTGCGGGTTTCCGCCCCGCCGTCATTCCTGCACTTCATGGGCCGGATTACTGGGCATGCCCCTGTTCTGGCCAGGGATTACCACATGGGTTTATCCCACATCAATTACCCAGTGGGGCCATCTGGCCCATCCGGCCCACCTTGTCCTGGTGGGTTAGATGCTATGGATGCTCCCCTGCCCGCAATTCAGCACTGGAGGCATCAATGGACATTGCTCCACCACCTTCGATGGTGGGCATGCCAACTCGGCGGTTCCTGCCCATATGCCGGCCATGGCTGCGCAGCGGGCTGCCAACAGGGTTGAGCTGCTGGAGGCCATCAGGCCAGTGCAGGCTGGTGCCTCGCGGCTCCCCATCCGACCTGGACACACGGGAACACAGAGCTCGAGGGCCATCGCGAGCTCCGACGCCCACCACGGGCCGGAACCCCCAGTGGGGGCGGCTTGTGGGGGTGCACCGAGTGAGCATCCTGGTCAAATCAGCACACCTGTGACACTAGCTCATCACGCTGGGGGGGGGGGTATAGTGGCCATGGTCACAACAGGCCAATTATACCCTGGTTCTTACTGGGGTGACTGCCCCTATGCTTTTACTTAATTTCTCTGGGGCCCAAAGGGCCGATTATGTGTTTACTCACTCCAATCCGTGCCAACGATGGTTCTGCCAACGGCCGGTTACTCTATACCCCTGGGTGACCATTAGTCCCGGGCTATTAGCTAGACTATGTGGCTTGGTGAATATATTCACATTTTCCCCCTCTTGCAACGTGAACACACTGATGAGGACATTGAGGGGCAGGACGACAGGGACAAGGAGTTGCCCTGTCGCTGCAAGCTGCCTCCCTATGGGGCCAATTGGTTATCGGCCTATTGGGCATCCGTGGCAGGATATATAAGGCCCCATCCTGATTTGACCATCCCAACGGTCCAGTGCTTGGACAATGATTACCGGGCTGTGGTGGTTTTCCCTGGCCCGTCATGGTTAGCCTAGGTCAAGACTTTAGGATTAGGGCGGCCCTTCACCCTGAGATGCCAGCGATGAGCCCTGCTAGCACTTGTAGTTAATATATATGACTTCTACGTGGCAGCGCTTATGCTCCGTGTGGAGGGCCTACTTTCGGGCAACCACATTTGTCCCTTGATCTGGAGCTCTCAGATTAAGTTAGCTGCTGCCATCTTCAACAGGGGACATGTTTTGCAGGGCACTCGAAATAGATTATGTGCTGCTCGATTAGGAGTGAGCTCTGTGGAGGCTTCACTCCTCAAAGGCCGATCAGCCGGAAGAGGGTACTAGCCTGGCGCTGCCATATGTCTGGTTGCTTCCCCACAGGTGTTTGTGGCAGCGCGTGGTTCATGCCCTGGCCTGTCGTTTGCTACCAAGCCGGGTCTACCCTTACTGAACTAGAATTGGTACCCATTCCTTCCGGTTAGGCACCGCATCAACTGCGGCTGCGTTTGGGAGCCTGACATATGTTGCATGGGCAGGTGGGGATTTGCCCAATTTTTTCTGTCTGTCCGTCCCTTCACTGAAGGAGTGCCTCGTTCTGCCCTCTATTCCCCCCTCCTGATTTTACAGACCCTGTGTGTTTCTGCACACTGGTAGTAGTGTGGCTTGTGGGCCACAATTCTGTGCACTGGGGTGGCACAGTATGCTGCTTTGTCAAAATGGGGACCCCATCTCGGGCTACGCGTACTCACGCGTATGCAGTGGTATGGTGTGCATGGCATTTAGGTGGCCGGAACTGTTGACATTCCTGATGTCCATTGGGGATGCTGGGCCGCCACATGTTTTAATTCTGCACCTCGGAGGCGGTGATCTTGCACGGATTGTTGGCCCGGACTTATAGGACTTCTGAGTGCAGTGACCTGGCATTTCTTGGCCATTTATGGCCGTCTACACGATTGCTATGGTCATACATCATGCCGAGGCAATATCATAGGTGAGACTTTGACCCAGTGGTCGGACCGTGCCCGACGGTCAGGGGACAGGGCTGTTGCCTGGTTCCTTGTCTAGAATGGCTTGGGGACAGCCATTTGTCATCTGGGGATACGGTTGCAGGAATTTGGCCTGTATTCTGGAGATGGGGTTCACCGGTCAACAAGTAGCTGCAACTCTCTTTTGAATAACGTGCAAGAGGGCCAGGTGACTGAATTGTCGGTCAAGGGGAGCGGCCCCTGCTGCAATGTGGCACTGTTGCCAAGTGGAAGGTGCCTCTCCGAGAGTCGCAGGTGATGCATGGCCGCATCAACTTCGCATACAGAGTGGTAACACCAGGCAGTGCTTTCGCCTAGTGTCTCGGACACACTATGGCGGATCTCGATAAATGACACCGTGCGGCCTTAGCTCGCCTATTGTTCTTGGGTCCGTGCGCTTTGAGGCGCTCCTTAGGGCCAAACATGTGTCAGGCATTAATAACGATATTGCTGATGCTTTATCCCACCTGCAGATCTCCCGGTTCCGTGACTGTACTCCAGACGCTTGGGAACTACCCTCTCCACTCCTGGCTGAGATATGGTCATTTGGCAAGGAGACGTGAACCGGGCGAGTGGCATGCCTTGGCAATTTGCACGCGCACGGCGCATCGGCATCCACTCCTTCACTTTAGAGTCTTTTGTGGGCAAAGGCAATTGCCCAAAAATGTGGCCGCCATTGATCACCTAGGTTTTATAATGTATCGTCCACCCTTATGATCTGGGGTTGGCTTTACGCACCATAGCCACCAGGCTTTACACCCTGATATTCATGGGCAGGGCACGGGGTTTTCCCGACTATGCGAGGGTCTTCTGCATACGCCATGTATTCGACGGGTGGACACGTGTATGTGGCCACCGCCCAGACACACGTCACCCTATTCTCACAGATATTATGACCCACCTTGCACGAGGTTGGCATAGATGATGTTGCAGTAGGTAGGAGGAGTCTCTTTTCATGCAGCTACCGCTGTAGCTTTTTTCTGGAGCTCGACGACTCAGCGAGCTGGTCCAATGGTCGAAGGGGGACGTGTTTTTAGGGCACTGGAACGCGAAGATGTTCCTATCAACCAGAAGTGGGCTCAGTGGAGGATTTGTTCCTCAAAGGCCGATCAGCATGGAGTAGGCAGTGGTGTAGACTGCTATGATGTACATTTGCTGACATCTGTCCGGTTGGTGCCCTACATACAGTTTTGAAAGTGCCTGCTGCGCGCCCTGCCCTGTTTTTTCTGCCACCAGGATGGGTCTCCCCTTACCAAACTTAAGTTCTGTAGGGTGACCGGTACCGTGCTTCACAGTGTGGGGCCCGTCATGGCACCCATTCATTTAGGATAGGCGTCGCATTGACCGCGGCTGCGTTTGGGTACTCGGAGGCGGAAATGTGTGGGCACGTGGGGGTTTGCGCGTATTTTCCTTATATGTACGTCCCTTCACTGTATGAGTAACTAGTTATGTCCTTACTTCCTTTTCCTCTTTTACAGACCCCGTGTGTCTCTGCACACCGGTGGCAGTGGGGCTGGTGGGCCGCAGCTATGTACACTGGGTGGCAGAATATGCTGCGGTGACAGAGTGTGGACCCCAGCTCGCGCTGCGTGCATCTGCACATATGCGGTCGTATGGTATGCGCGGCATGGAAGGGCGGGAACTGTTGTCATTCCTGATGTCCATAAGGGATGCTGGACCGCCTGATGTTCTTATTCTGCACCTCGGCGGCGATGATCTCACACTGATCACTGACCTTTCCTTAAAATGTTGAGGTGCAGTGACCTGGCGTTTTTACATCATTTATGGCCGTACACATGGTTGCTATGGTCTAACATCGTGCCGAGACACCGTTTTAGAGGAGACATGGTCCTCCGTGGTTTGGACCGTCCCCGGCGGTCAGTGGACAGGGCTGTTGCCCGGATCCTTGCTGAGAATGGCTTGGGACAGCCAGTAGACATCCGAGGATAGGCTTGCAAAATTTTTTACCTATAGGCAGGAAATGGGGTCCACCTGTCGGCCAGAGGTATTAACCTCTTTCTGGAAGATGTGCAAGCAGGCCTGGTGACCGAGCTGACAGTCTGAGGGGGGCCGTGAGTCATCATGGACGCCTCCCCATGTGGCGGGTAGCACTGGGTAAGGTAAAGGTTTATGACACATAGGTATCCGGCAGGTTCGCAATTGACTGGCCAACACGTAGATAGGTACAGGGGAAACAATTTTGGTCAGTCAAGGGCGAACTATGAAAGGGGTGATGTCAGGAGCTTCACAGCCTGCATCACCTTGATACTTGAATGGATACACGTCATAGGGTGGGGTCAGTAGATAGTATATTGACCCCGGTCAACAATTTGTTTGCATCAAAAAACAAATTGATACAAATTGATACATGTAGCCAATTTCCGTTGGCATTTAGGGTGGAACCTTACCAGTCCTACTGCGGCCTGCTTGCCTTAAAGAATTACAATTGGATGATACACCAATTGAAAGTGATAATTCGGACTAGGGCATTATTCAATAAAAGTGGCCCGATGCCTTTAATCCAATACGGGTGTCTGAGTCTTTATTTGGGTGGGTGCACCTGCAATGCAAGCGTGGCACCAAAATGGTCGCCATGCTCTTTGCGGGGCCCCCACCCACCCGGACTCAGACATCCGGGTTAGTTAGGGGGCGTGGCCACCCTCTTTAAAAGGGGTGGCCACGAGGCAGCCTGGCTGCCATTTTAGAAGAGACGGAGCGGAGAAGTTTTTCCCTCCACCCCCTCCCTAGTGGACAGTGTGATTTTCTGGTCGCTTCGGGGCCGGGTAGGAATTTTTGCTTGGACCTGCATTGGCTCTTTGGTTCTTGGCTTTTTCGCCCATCCCACACTGTTGCTAGTGTTTGAGATACAGGGTAAGTTGACTTTGGTCACTTTTGGCGGGTAGCACTGGGTAAGGTAAAGGTTTATGACACATAGGTATCCGGCAGGTTCGCAATTGACTGGCCAACACATAGATAGGTACAGGGGAAACAGGTTTGGCCGGTCAAGGGCGAACTATGAAAGGGGTGACGTCAGGAGCTGCACAGCCTGCATCACCTTGATATTTGAACGGATACACGACATAGGGTGGGGTCAGTAGATAGTATATTGACTCCGGTCAACAATTTGTTTGTGTCAACAAACAAATTGATAAAAATTGATACATGTAGCCAATTTCCATTGGCATTTAGGGTGGAACCTTACCAGTGCTACTGCGGCCTGCTTGCCTTAAAGAATTACAATTGGATGATACACCAATTGAAAGTGATAATTTGGACTAGGGCATTATTCAATAAAAGTGGCCCAATGCCTTTAATCCAATACCGGTGTCTGAGTCTTTATTTGGGTGGGTACGCCTGCAAAAGCATTCTGTCACCTTTTAAGACTTGTGAGGAAAATCTCACCTGTTTTCAATCTGGACTTTCTGTTCTTGAGCCTTAACAGTGGTTTGCACCTTGTTGTGAAGCTTCTATATTTCCATTCAGAAAGCCAACCTCCTCAAGAATGGTCTTGACCTGGTGAGATGTTGTGAAAGGTTTCCTCTTCACTCACCATGAGTAGCATTCTGTGTTCACCCACTTTAGCTGTCTTCAGTGGTTATCCAGGACTTTGCATGTCAATACTAAGACTTTGAACAGGACATGGAAGCCTACAGCTAGCCAATGCATCCGTGCCAGGGTTTAGGAAATCCAGTCATATCTCCAAATCCCAATTCTGCACTTCCATAGGTTATATATTGTGAGGAGGTTCACAGCACGATCGCTGTGGCTAATGGCAAACCATGGCCATAAATCATGGGTGATCGTTCTCCTTACCTCATCTGTTTTTACGCCGTAACTTAGAGGCCCCAGTTTGGGCCTCTGACTCAAGGCTTTTTGGCCCTCCCCACTATGCCCAGGGATGGCACGCAGTCATTCAGCTAGCACGCAGCTTCTGTCCAATTAGCAAGGTGAGCACGAGGCAGACATGCTGATATTTAGCCAATTAAGTAACCTTATGCTATCGCAGGTAACCAATAAGGATATATTGCATACCCTTCTCTGGAATTTTCTTTGTCCTGTTATTCCTAATAAACTCCGACCGGGCTATCTTGCCCTATTGCCTCTTCATGAATTAAGCCTCCGCTGTCTCCTTGATCCCAAAACACAACAATATATCATCTTCAAAGTTAGATCCACATAGAGTTCATTAGAGTAATCAGTTCTAGAGTGAGAAGTAGCTGATGAGCTAATTCACAGCCTCGATGCTGCAAGACGGAAAAGGTGGATGGAAACTACAGGGAAGACCGATTTTGAAACTTCTAGGAGGAAAGCTTGGTCCTTGTTACATAAATTGGGAGGTGGAAGTCATATAGTATGAGAAAATGCAATAATTGACCCAAATCGCATAGCATCCCATATTATAGCAATGTCAAAAGGGAAAAACCATAAAGAAACAACAAAACAAGTTAAACGGGAACTTAGTTCCTTAGAAACACTGGTTGCAAGGATTCAGTATAATCACAAAACATTTCAGTTGATGAAGTTAAAAGGGCTATTGAAATGGTGTAAAATGAATTAAGGTTTCAATTAATGAAATAAATTAAACAGAAAATCATTTCTTAGCTTGCTGGTTACATGAACAGGTAAAGGGAACAAAAATCCGATCGATAATGACATGACATTGTCAAAAAACTTGGACTCTCTCCCTAAGAGGACAGTCAACAGAAGCTAAGGTAAACAGAAGCCGAACAAACAAGCTGAGTAAATATACAAAAGTCAACTGAATTTCTATCTGTGAGAATAACAAGTAAGATTCTATACAGAGAATGAAATGATGAGGTGACATGATATTTTTCACTTATATGTCATGTCCTAAATGACATTCTTAGGGTAACCTGATATGAATGACAATGTCATCGATTAATGACTAATTTAATTTAATTTAATTTAATTTAATTTTCACGCTTATATACCGCTCACTCAGGCGAACCTGACTCAGTGCGGTTTACATAGCGGACAATAATACAAAATATAGTAATATAACATACAATAAATAGAGCAAAAAATCAATCACCAAAAGTCCAATTACAAATCTCTGTCCGCAAAAATTACAGAAATATATATATATATATGTGCACTATAATACAGTTTCTAACAATACATCAAATAAGGTACAATGCAATAAAATCCTAAACATCAATTAATCACATCAAAGAGTACACAATATAAAAATAAAAAAAATTCAAAACATCAAATAACAATATAAAAATATACCCAGCACAGCCCTTTTAGTCCTTCCAGAAGGGAGATGGGTGGGACAAAAGCGTGCACAAGTCCTGGAGCTCCAAGCCGACCAGCCTCCTCGCCTCCACTGAGGCCCAGACCATGGCAAGTCCAGCCGCTCGCCGCTGCTGGCCCCAAGTCCTAGCCAACAATAAGAAGATGGTAGCTAGGCATCCCGGGGGGCCAGCCAGGACAACCCGCAGCATCTCCCACCTGCCTCCACTCCCGGGAGCCGGTGGCATGGGCTCCCGGGCGAGACAGGGAGTCCCTCTCCGCGACGGCGGCATCTCCCCTTTTTCTCCTCTCTGGGCGGGCCGGCCCAGAGAGCGACGTCAGCTGTGGGGGGGGGCGGTGGCTCTCCCACCTGTCTCCACTCCCGGGAGCCGGTGGCATGGGCTCCCGGGCGAGACAGGGAGTCCCTCTCCGCGGCAGCAGCATCTCCTCCTTTTCTGCTCTCTGGGCGGGCCGGCCCAGAGAGCGACGTCAGCTGTGGGGGGGGGGGGTGGCTCTCCCACCTGTCTCCACTCCCGGGAGCCGGTGGCATGGGCTCCCGGGCGAGACAGGGAGTCCCTCTCCGCGACGGCGTCTCCCCTTTTTCAGCTCTCTGAGCGGGCCGGCCCAGAGAGCGACGTCAGCTGTGGGGGGGCGGTGGCTCTCCCACCTGTCTCCATTCCCGGGAGCCGGTGGCACTAATGTATATGATGTAATTTATGGAAATATCCTGTGATTTTTTTACTATAAAGAGGAGTCGCTGAGGATGTATTTTTGTTCACGGTTTTTTACTCGCAAGAGTGACTATGAACCTTTTGTTGGCCAACAATAAAATCTGATTCTGCTTTTAAGCCAAGGAATACTGTCTCGTCTCGTTTTCTATAACACTATAATGAACAAGAAACCCAGAAAGGCACCAGGCTTTGATGGCATCCACCCAGAGTTCTTTATTGATGCAGGGAAATACATAAAGTTTTGGATAGCACAATTCTTCAATTCTCTTAAAAGATTAGAAGATATTTCCCATAACTTAAACATGCCAAAATCATAGCATTGTTAAAAGCAGGTAAACCCACAGATCAACTTCAAAGTCATTGCCCTGTAGCCCTCAGTTCCGTTTACAAGCTGTTGGAATGTGTGCTATATAATAGAATTAGTGCTATAATATTTACTAAGATTGAGATTGAGCAGGTGGGTTTTCATCCTGGGAGAAATTGTGTGGATCAGGTTTTGTCACTAGCAATGTTCATAGAAGTGGGTTATCAGAAGAAGCTAAAAACAGCCACCGTTTTTATTCATCTGTCTGCAGCATATGACACCATGTGGCGCCAGGCCCTGATATGTAAACTTTTGAAAATTATGAAATGCCAAAGAACTACTAAACTCATCAATAGTATGATCAGGGACCGTGGTTTCCAGGTTATTATTGGCAACAAGATGAGTTCCAGAAAAACCCTCAACGATAACTTATCACAAGGTTTGGTCTTGGCCCCATTGCTCTTCGCATTGTATATAGCTGACCTAACAGTTACACAAAACAGGAAGTTTGGGTATGCTGACAACTGGGTGATAGCTACCAGGCATAGGTAATTTGAAAAGATCCTTACAACTGATCTCTCCATAATGACAAATTACTTCTGTAGATAGCACCTTAAACCAAATGTCACCAAGACAGAAGTTGCTTGCTGTGATCTGAATAATAAATTAGCACATAGAGATGTTACCCCGTATCTAAAAATTACCCCTTTTATTATGTTTTTTAATATTTTTATTTTCAATAAAATATTTTCAATAAAAATGCTTTACTCTTTATTTTTCATTCCCCCTCCCACTGAAAACATTAGGTTTATG
This sequence comes from Bradypodion ventrale, assembly GCA_035047345.1. Classification (NCBI taxonomy): domain Eukaryota; kingdom Metazoa; phylum Chordata; class Lepidosauria; order Squamata; family Chamaeleonidae; genus Bradypodion; species Bradypodion ventrale. The sequence continues at coordinate 230,782,625 of JAWDJE010000002.1, read as the reverse complement.
TATGCACAAAAACACTACACTAACACGCACCACACCCATTCACAACACTTTGCAGATACAGGTGAAACTTGGAACATTTGAATATCATGCAAATGTTCATTCAGTTCAGTAATGCAACTTAAAAGGTGAAACAAATATATGGGATAGACTCATTACATGCAAAGCGAGATAGTTCAAGCCTTACTTTGTTATAATATTGATGCTTATGGCTTACAGTTTATGAAAACCCCAACCCCCAAATCTCATGTACACCATAACTATCACATAATCTCTTGTACGCTGTACTTACAATTAGGTCCACACCTACTAACTGGCTTCCAGCATTAAGTAACATTCCTCCACCAGAACTTCGCAGGAAAAAATTCTCTTTTAAGAGAGTATCACAAAATAGTTCAAAATCCAGAACTACCAGTAATTTCTGACACATTAGACCTGAATATTAACAGACTCCACTAGAGACATCCACCTTTATCCAATGCCATTATTGGAGACAAGGAAGAGTTCAATCTGCAGGACGCATGGAGAAGAGAATGGTTGAGAAAAGTGCCACACCAGTACCAGAATGTGTAACCAAAACACCACCCGGTTTTGATCAACCTCGCAAAATATGAAAGCGCGGTGCCAAAATGGCCGCCATGCTCTTTGCGGGCCCCCCCCCCCCCGACTCAGACATCCGGGTGAGTTAGGGGGCGTGGCCACACCTTTATAAAAGGGGTGGCCACGAGGCAGCCGAGCTGACATTTTAGAACTCGACGGAGTGGAGATGTTTTCTCCGCAGCGTTTCTTGCTCTCTTTGCCCTTCGTACCTTTCGCTTTGCACGGAGTTCTTTTGCTCTTCGCTACTGCGGTACTCAGGGCATAGGAACTGATCCCTGGCCAGGGATCCATCAGGAGGCAGCTTCTTCGGGAGACATGGCTCCCAAACGCAAGGCTCTGGCGGTCAAGCCGCGGCCGAGGGGAAGGGCTTTCCCTACCCCTCCCTCTACGGGGGCAGCCATCGGGTCGGAGGACTCGGGCTACACCCCCCCCAGCTGGGCAGCGGGATGGCCTTGCCCACCGCTGCCAGTGGGGCTGATCAGGCTTCTGCCTGTCAGCCCAGCACAGGCTTCCAGGCTGGGCTGGCACAGGCTGGCCCCTTGGGGATCCCTGCCCCTGGAGGGCATTTTCTTGGCTCGGGACAGGGTGGCCCACTTGGACCTGGTGTCGGTTTCCACCCCACCATTCCTCTGGCCCCCCACGGGCCGGAGTTTTGGGCATGGCCCTACTCGGGCCCTGGATCCCCATTCGGGTTTCCCATCCAGCAATTGACCACTGGGCCATCCGGCCCATCCGGCCCACCTTATACCGGGGGCTTGGAGACTGTTGATGTGCTTCTCGCACGCATTTCGGTGCTAGAAGCATCACTAGGCATTGCCCAACCACCTCCCGATGGGGGTTTAGCTGCTGCTTCTATTACGGCCCCTTCGTCGGTCCCGGCAGACACGTCGGCCATGACTCTTCAGCGGGCCACCAACAGGGTCGAGCTGCTCGAGGCCATCAGGCCAGCCCAGGCTGGCGCCTCGCAGCTCCCCGCACGTTCGGATTTGCCGGTGCAGTCAGGGGAGCAGTCAGGTGTGGCCCCAGAGCTTGATGCCTGTCGCGAGCTCCGACGCCCGCCGTGGACTGGAACCCCCAGTGAGGGCAGCTCACGGGGGTGCGACTAGTGAGTATCCGGTTCAATTTAGTGCACCGACACTGTCCAGTCACACTGGGGGGGGTACAGTGGCCATGGCCACGCCAGGTTACTGTGGGTGGGCAGTTGCTTCCACACTGCCCTGTTAACTCCTGGTTGCCGAATGGCCCCTCGGTTAGGGCAGGGGTGTCCGCCCTTGGAGGTATGCCAAGCATCACAGGGGCTATTCAGGGCCCGCTGCGCATACCCTTCATCCAACATGTGCCAACGGCGGCTCTGCCGACGGCTGGTTAATCCTTGCCCCTGGGTGATCATCTATCACAGGCCACGAGGGATAAGATTTGGTGAGGGGAGTACATTGATATTTTCTCCCTCTTGAATCGTGAGCCCACCAAGGAGGAGAGGGAGGGACAGGATGACCGGGACAAGGAATTGTCCCGTCGTCGTAAGCCACCGCGTACCTGGGCCAATTGGTTGCCGGCATATCTTATATATATGGCGGTATACCTGAGGGCCCGGCCTGATTTGGCCATTCCGATGGTACAATACCTCGACAACATTTATAGGGCGATGGTTGATTTTCCTGGCCCATTGTGGTTGGCTTACGATGAGGAATTTAGGAGGAGGGTGGCCCTACATCCTGAGATGAGGTGGGATGAGCCCTGCCAGCAATTGTGGCTCTTGTATATGACTCCCACGCGTCTGGTGCCTGGTGATAGGTACCATTGCGGCCATGCCGTGCAGCGGGCGGCTGCGACGCAGGTTCCCTGCCAATCAGCGGGGCAGGGGGTTCCAGCCTGCCTGCTGTGTTGGAGCTTCTCAGCTAGCGGCATGTGCAACAAGCGTCAGTGTCGTTTCCGACACGAGTGTCCCTCTTGCTCTGGCCCTCATGCCGCCTCTGTGTGCCCGCGGGCTGGTGGGTCATGAGGCAGAGGTAGGGGCGGTCAGGGGGCGGTCAGAGCTCCCTCTGATGGTGCTGGCCACGCAAAAGGCCCCCTCCCCAATTAATATCCCCATGCTGGAATGATGGCTTTCCGCTTATCCTAGATGGGATGATGCGAGGTACCTGCTAGAAGGCTTCCAGTGTGGCTTTCGTATACCATTTAGGGCTGTTCGGGGACTGCAGGATGCCCCGAACTTACTTTCTCTAAAGGGTAATGAGGAGGTCGCTGCACAAAGCATAGCTAAGGAGTTGCAGGCTATGAGAGTTGTGGGGCCCTTTACTGAACCACCATTCCCTAACTTGAAGGTCTCTCCTCTGGGGCTAGTCCCGAAAAAGACCCCAGGTGAATTTTGCTTAATTCACCATCTCTCTTACCCTGCGGGTTCCTCGGTCAACTGATGCTATTCCTGATGACCTTTGCTCAGTCAGGTACACGTCGTTTGATCAGACCCTACAGATGGTACGCTCCTCCGGTCCCGGGGCCCTCTTGACAAAGTGTGATATCAAATCGGCATTCCGATTACTGCCAGTGCATCCTGAGGACTTTGAGCTGTTGGGTTTTCGTTTTCGGGGAGATTTCTATGTAGATAAGGCCATGCCTTTTGGCTGTTCGATTTCATGTTCAGCATTTGAACGATTTAGCACTTTCCTCCAATGGGCCTTTGTTCGCAGGTCAGGGTCCCGGTCTGTAGCCCATTACCTCGACGACTTTTTGTTCTGGGGTGAACGGGGCTCGGACACGTGTACGCGTCTCCTTACTACATTTCAGGCCCTTATGCGGGAACTGGGTGTCCCCTAAGCGCCTGAAAAGACCGAGGGCCCAGCCACCAAGCTCACCTTTTTAGGCATTGAAATTGACACTGTCGCACAGGCATCCAGGTTACCCATGGACAAGGTGACTCGGATCTCTGTGGCGATTCGGGCACTGATTGCACGTAAGGTGTCCCTTCGTGAGCTATAGGTCCTTCACGGCCACCTCAACTTTGCCTGCAGGGTGGTGACACCGGGCAGAGCTTTTGCCAGGCGTCTGTGTGATGCCATGGCTGTCCTATTAAAATGCCACCACAGGGTCCGGCTCACCAGGGGTATACGGGCAGACCTTTCGGTTTGGCTCACATTCCTCCAGGAATTTAACGGGGTCTCTTTTTGGAGATCGGACCTTATGGTCTGCCCTAAATTTCAAGTACAGTCGGATGCCTCCGGCTCTCTGGGTTATGGGATTTATTTTGAGGGGTGGTGGGCATATGGCCAATGGCCTCACGCATGGCAGGGCAGGGATCGTCTCCGCGATCTTACATTCCTGGAATTTTTTCCCATTTTGGGAGCACTAATGCTATGGGGCGAAAAGTGGGTCAACTCAGTGGTTCATTTTTGGTGTGACAATGCTGCAGTGGTGCACATTGTTAACGCCCAGATGTCCAAATCCCCTAGGGTCATGGCATTGGTCCGTCAATTTGTCTTGAGAAGCCTACGCCTCAATGTGCTGTTCAAGGCCAGACATGTACCAGGCATTAATAATTGCTGATTGCCTGCAGATCTCCCGGTTCCTTGCCTTGGCTCCGGAAGCAGAGGAATTCCCCTCGCCACTCCCGGCTGAGATTTGGACATTTGGCGAGGAGAGGTGAACCGGGCGATCGGCATGTCTTTGGCAACTCGCACGCGTAAGGCGTATCAACATGCTTTCATACAATTTTGAACCTTTTGTGGGCAACTACGGTTACCCGAAGTGTGGCCAATACCAGTAGACCAGATTTTACAATAAATGGTTTATCTTCACAGTCAGGGGCTGGCTCCCCATACTATAGCCTCTAGCCTTTCGGCACTGGCATTTATGGCCAAGGTGTGGGGCTTCGCTGACTGTGTGAATGATTTCCGCATATGTCATGTTTTGGAAGGGTGGACACGTGAACGTGGCTGCCGCCCGGACACACGTCACCTGATTTCACCAGAGGCTCTTGCCCACCTTGCACGAGACTGGCATAACTTATGCTATGATAGGTATGAGGTGGCTCTTTTTCATGCAGCTACCACTGTAGCCTTCTTTGGAGCGCTCTGCATCAGTGAATTGGTACCACTGACTAAGGCGGATGCGTCTCATAGGGCACTGGAACTCGACGATGTCTATGTTACACAAGAGTGGGCTCAGTTGAGGATACGGTCCTCAAAGGTTGATCAGCATGGCAGTAGAGTCAGGCTGCTACGATGTTCCATTGAAGACATCTGTCTGGTTGGTGCCCTACATGAGTTTTTGGCAGTGCGTGGTATGCACCCTGGCCCATTTTTCTGCCACCAGGATGGGTCTCCCCTTACTAAATTCCAGTTTTGGAAGGTGACCGGCATGGCACTTACCAGTGTGGACCTCCCTGGGGCTCGTTACCGCACCCATTTATTTAGGATAGGCGCCGCGTCTACTGCGGCTGCGTTTGGGTACTCTGAGGCTGATATACGCAGGATGGGCAGGTGGGGATCCATGCGCTTTGCATTGTACGTACGCCCCCTCCATGCATGAGTACCAGTTATGTCATTATTACTTTTTCCCTTCTTTTACAGACCCTGTGTGTCCCCGCACACCGGTGGCAGTATGGCTGGTGGGCCACAGTTACGTGCACTGGGCAGCACTGTATGCTGCGGCAACAGAGTGGGGACCCCATCTCGGGCTACGTGCAGCCGCACATATGCGATGGTACGGTAAACGTGGTATGAGATGGCGGGAACTGTTGCCATTCCTGTTTTCCATCAGGGATGCTGGACCGCCTGATGTCCTTATCCTGCACCTCGGTGGCAATGACCTCGCACAGGTCACTGGCCTCTCTTTAAAATTCACGATTTGCAGGGACCTAGCCTATTTGCATTACGTATGGCCGTCCACGCGGCTGCTATGGTCAGACATGGTGCCGCGACATACTTACATGGGAGGCGTTGACCTCCGTGCCCTTGACTGCGCTCGCCGCTCGGTAAACAGGGCTGTTGCCCAGTTCCTGGCAGACAAGGGCTTGGGGACAGCCATCCGGCACCCTAGGATAGGCTTGCAGGATTATGATCTTTATGCAGGAGATGGGGTCCACTTGTCGGACAGAGGTATGAACCTCTTTCTTGAGGATATGCAAGCAGGCCTGGTGACCGAGCTGACGGTCTGGGGGGGGGGGCGGAGGCGGTGAGTCATCCCAGACGCCTCCCCGTGTGGCGGGTAGCACTGGTAAGGTAAAGATTTATGACCCATAGGTATCCGTCAGGTTCGCAATTGACTGGCCAACACGTAGACAGGTACAGGGGAAATAGGTTTGGCCGGTCAAGGGCGAACCAGGCAAGGGGTGATGTCAGGAGCTTCACAGCCTGCATCACCTTGATATTTAACGGATACACGTCATAGGGTGGGGTCAGTAGATAGTTATTGACTCCGGTTAACAATTTGTTTGTGTCAACAAACAAATTGATACAAATAGTTACATGTAGCCAATTGCCATTGGCATTTTGGGAGGAACCTTACCAGTGTTACTGCGGCCTGCTTGCCTTAAAGAATTACAATTGGATGATTATACCAATTGAAAGTTATAATTCGGACTAGGGCATTATTCAATAAAAGTGGCCCGATGCCTTTATCCATATACCGGTGTCTGAGTCTTTCTTTGTGGGGTGCGCCTGCAATGGGCTTGCCTTAATAGAATATGTACAGGGCATGGTAGATGTGCAGAATTTTTGCATAAATGGGGGAAACTACCATCACCAGCATGTGAGTGTGGGGTACCACGACAGACAGTGCAACATATTATGCAACAATGCAAACCTAGAGCATATGTGGGCAATAGAGAAGATTTTTAAGGGTGACTCCTGGTGCAATCAAATATATAAATTGTTTAAATGTTTGTTTATAAATTAATGCTTAGTTTTATATAGTTTACTGTGTATATATTTTCATTCTTGTTATATGTTGACTCAATGTATACAAGTGCCATACATGAAATGAATAAATCAGTTCTTGAGGTTATCAATATATTAGGGGACTTGCCTTTGAGAAAATGGTTGAAGGTGGGCTAACTTCTGGAAAAAGACAGACCTGGCCACAGCAGATATTTGCTTCTCCATAGAAATGTCCTGGTCCAGAATGACTCCCAGTTCTTCAAACTGGTTCTTCATTGAGAGAATAACCTCATCCAGATAAAGTTGATATCACTCAACCTGTCAATGCTGTACTGGAATTTCTTTTTGTAATTCACTCCTTTTAGATCAGCCATAGTGATTTTTAAGACTGCTTTCTAGGTCTGTGTAAGGAATTTATCCAGCTTCTGAAATCTCAAATGAGTCAGGGTAATTTGGACTGATGTAGATTCGACCCAAATTAGATCTGACTTAAATCAAGTGTTCAGACAAAGCTAATGATCTCAACAGTAAAACAGGGCAACAGGATGTTGCAAAATAGCACCATACAAAATCCACTGTCACCACTAAAGTAGGGAAGGAACTTAGACTTTGCTAAAATCAAGTTCTACTTTCCTGTCTGTGCAAAAATCTGGACACTCCCACATTGTGAATGGAATGTGAGGAGGAGATTCTTGCCAAGTATTTCATGTTAGAGCTCTGAGAAAGCAAAGCCAACTCTCTTCCTGACAGTTATCCTGAATTTGAAACACTACTTAAATCTCTGAATCTTCAGATTTCTCAAAAGTCCTCTCAATTATCTGACCATTATACTTTGATCTGGATCTCATATAAATAAGTACATACTTGGTTGATGTCACTTGAGATATAGGCTTTGGTTGAAGATGAGGCACGTCCCTATTAGAAGTACTATTTATGGCATAAGATTCTGTGCAGCGTAGTCTACTTCATCAAGAACATTTATGATAGTCCATAATGAATTTGTCCATCTTTAAGGTGCCACAGAACTCTGGTCTTGCTGCACCAAATTTACCTTTACCTTTCAGATGCAAAATAACTGACCTTGTAATACCTCCTCATCCTGAGAGTAAACAATTACTTCATATTCTGATGGAACTCAGGTGAAGGAGAAGTTTTGTTTTAAACAACAATGGAAAGGACATTTTTCAGAACTTATATGGCTATTTCATTGGTTTCTATGACAACTGATCTACTACAAAGCTGGACTGCCTTTTGATGAGACTGATTGCAGCATGGTATTTTTAACCCTTATGCGTAAGACAAAAAGACATTTGAAGATTTAAAACAAAATCTTTTAAAATTGCAGGTAATTCCCAACATAATCCTTATATGTGCTTAAATGGTAGAAACATGGAAATTCTTCTAGTGATAAATCTGCAGCCTAAATCCTCAAAGAAATGAAACTGCCCAATGTGCAATTTCAGAATAAATAAGACTAAAACATTTTAATGGTAACCAAAGATTACTGGTAGCAGCTCATAACATTGGTGTGTGTGTGTGTGTGTGTGTGTGTGCGCGCACATGCACGTGTATGCGTGCATGCATGTGCATGCATGTGCGTGTACACACATGTGTGTGTATGCATGTGTGTGTGTGTGCATGTGCATGTGAGTGTGATGCCATTGTTAGACAGTGTTGCAAATGACACCAAAAAAGACAGCAAGAAGTATATATAATGAAAGCAACAAATGAAGTTAAATGGAGCAAGTTATGGAGGAATTTTAAATGTCTTTTAAAATGTTTTGTTTGTTTGTTTGTTGATTGAATTTATATTGCTGCCCCCTCGCCGAAGCGGCTCCGGGTGGCTCACAATGAACATTACATTCAAACCACAGGAGCTGGATTTCTTGATTAATTGTGCTTTCCCAATTTTACATTGGGATCTGTCTCTCTTTATTTTTTAAAATATTCCCTCTCTCTATTTTTTAAGTTTAATACTCTATCTAATACTAGTAATTGAGAAAGTGAAAAAGAAAAAATGACCACTGAAGACATTGAAAGAGTTTCCAAAAGGAGTGAAGACTGATATTCTTTTTAAAAAGTCATTTTACATCAAATTTGCATTTAAGAAAACACGTTACAGCCTGGCCTTTATTTGGTATGTAGAAGGCAAGGCAACACAGTGCTGGAAAATGATGACATGTGTCAAGACCAGAAGATGACAAAAGCACACAAACCTCTGATATTGTGGGTGACATAATTAGATCCTATAATAGTTTTGTCAGGGTAATTCAGTGCAGTACTACCAACCAAAGATAACCAGAGGGAAGAGTTCATTGCACATGATGGGTTGCAGTCATTGATGATACATTTGATTGATTTTAGCTGGGAACAATGGAGGTGTTCTGTTTTCTCTTTAGGATCCCTCCTGTAATAGATTATTTCAGAGCACCAATCTGACCACATTGATGTATTTTTCCTGTCTATATTTATATAGTGAAAACAATACATCCTTCCAACTCTGGGCAAGATGGAAACATAAGCAAGCAGTGGGCAACTCTATGGCTTTTGTAAGTACAAAAAGTTTAGAAAACATAATAACAGGAGAAATCTACTTGAAAATGTATGAATGATGACTGAGAATATTTATTGGCCACAAAGTGCTGGATAATGTCTGGGAGGAAAAGAATGACATAGTTGATAGTGATAGGGCATAAAATGGAGTACGATCGGAGAGGCATGGCAAGCTAGTACAAGAACAGGAAATGCCAACCTATATAACTTCATTGCCTGGGTGCTTTGTGGAAGGGCCATTGCATTGAGATTGACAGCATTGCAAGAGATGTGCCTCATGGACCATACAGAAGGCTGAGCACAGAAGAATAGATCACTTTGAACTGTGGTGCTGGAGAAGACTCTTGAGAGTCCCCTGGACTGCAAGGATATCAAACCAGTCAATCCTAAAGGAAATCAACCCTGATTCCTCCTTGGAAGGACAAATACTGAAGTTGAAGCTCAAGTACTTTGGCCACCAAAGGAGAAGAGAGGACTTCAATGAAGAAGACCCTAATATGCTGGGAAAGATTGAAAGCAAAGGAGAAGGGGGTGGCAGAGGATAAGATGACTAGATGGCATCGTTGACGCAGTGGGCATAGATCTGGGCTGGCTACGGAGGATGGCAGATGATAGAGGTGCCTGGTCCATGGGGTCACAAAAGGTTGGACTCAATTGTGCAACTGAACAACAACAACTACCTACATGATAGTGGATCAGGGTTCTTAAGAGACTGTATCACCCCAAGGACATCTGCCCGTCTCACCAGAGCAGACCGGAGGTGCTCCCTAATGGTTCCATTGGCCAGAGGGGTTCATCTCTCTGGGACTAGAAGGAGGGCCTTCTTGGTATCTGCTCCAGCCTTTTGGAACCTCCTGCCTACCTAGCTGCACCTCCAGGCAGAGCTATTGACATTTAGAAAAAGGGCTAAAAATCTGGCTAGCACAGCATTCCAGTGGGTCAGCCACCTCCCGCTGGCTTATATGAAGACTGTCCAGGTTTTTTAGTTTTTAGTTTTAGTTTTAACTGTTGTATTGTTGGGAGGGTATCTTAAGGGTTTTTAATGGTTTTAAGCTTAAGGGGTTTTGTGATTTTATTACTATGGGGACATTTTATACTTTAATCTTGTAAAGAGAGACAGATCCCAATGTAAAATTGGGGAAGCACAATTAATCAAGAAATCCAGGACCTGTGGTTTGAATGGCTTTTTAAAAATATCATACTTCCTTTTCCCATTTGTGAGTCCAATGGGCCAGCACATCTGGAAAACCAAAGATTCTTCACCCCTATTTTAGTGCCGTTGTCATTTAAAATCATTCATCAAACAACTATGGTCATCAGAACTTGCCATGTACCACACCAAGTTGTTCACCTAGTGAGCAACCCTCGAAGATCAGGAGCAGATGATATTTCACAGAACCTCTTGTTTGATTTTTATAAAACCAGGAATGAACAATGTGTGACTCTCTAGATCAGGGGTGTCCAAACTATACATATATAAATACGACTAAATAAAATAAATAAATAAATAAATAAATAAATAAATAACTATGGACTGGGGCCAGATCTGGCCCCCAATGCCAATTCATCCAGCCCGTGAAGCCCTCATCACTCCCAGAAGTGGAAGTAAAACACGCTTCATGGGCCGGGTGAATTGGCATTGGGGGCTGGATCCGGCCCCTTGGCCATAGTGACCAGCCCCCTGAACCATGTGACTAGTCCACGGCCTGAAACGTTTGAGCACCCCTGCTCTCGATGTTTGTTGGAATGCACCTTGCATCAATATTTTGGAATGCACCTTGCATCAATATTACCCTGATGAGAGATGATGGGAGTTATAGTCAATCAAACATGTGGAAGGCCCCAAAGTTGTCCTCAACAGGTTCAACTTAAAGTGGCAGGAATAAACCCGAGATCTGCATATAAAACATGGGTCCCAGATATGAGTAAAATTCCATCTGAAAGAAGCAAACCAGATGTTCCTTTGGTCAGAGGCACTAATTCCCTGAATTGTTTCATGATGTGAATAAACTTGGTAGACCTGGCATTTACTGCATCAATGAAGACCTTTCCCATTGATGGGAGATGAAGGACATTAAATGACCCATAGAAAGAAATGTCATATATAAAATTAAAGAGTCCAAAGTTGCAGATGTTGACCCTGCCATTTGTGTTGTCATTCTTTTAGTTTTGTTAATTTTATATATTTATAGTTTATATTGGGACTGCAGTGGCTCAAGGGGCTAAGATGCTGACCGGAAGGCGGGTCAGCAGTTTGATTCCTGAGTAACGCAGGGCAGAATGAGCTCCTGTCTTTGTCACAGCTCCTGCCAGCCTAGCAGTTCAAAAGCAAGACATTGCAAGTAGATAAATAGGAACACTTCAGAGGGAAGGTAAACAGCGATCTGTACACTGCTACATGACCATGGAAACATCTGCAGAAACAGACAGCGCTGGCTCTTTGGCTTTGAAACAGAGATGAGCATTGAACCCTAGATTTGGATATGACTGGCTTTTCAGCAAAGGAAATCTTTACCTTTACCTTTACTAATACTTTATATTGGAACTTATCTTGCTTGTTTCAGTTGTATATTTGATTGTGATTCCTCTTTTTTGTAAGCCATGCTCTTATGTATGTTAACTGTGTTTTCTGACAGGAGCGAAATGTATCTTTTCTCATGTATCTATTCTTATGCAAATAAGTGGATCGAAAATGTGCACACTGTTAGCCAATGGGCTTGTTGTATCATTGTTACTGTTACTGTTTATAGTGTATATAAGTCTGAGTTTTGCCCCATCCAAACTGGGTTCAAACCCCACTAATAAAGAGCTGAATTTCACTACTTCACTCATCTGCTTCTTCATTCCCTGAACACATAACTGGCAATGAAGGTGGGATGGCATCCCCACACGTCAGCAACATCGGCCCATTTGACCCAGCGCATCCAGAGAAATGGGCAACATACAAACGCTGATTCCGTCACTCAATGGCCTCTCTGAAGATCACCAACGAAGACCAGAAGTGCTCCTGTTTCCTCACTCAGTGCGGTTCTGAGACGCTTGAGCTGGCAACCCACCTCGTTTCCCCAAAGGATGTGGATGTGGTGCCATTCGCAGAAATCATGTCCGCAATGAAGAAACACCTGCAGCCAGAGGTCTCAATCTTCCTGGCCAGGCTGGCCTTCCACAGAAAGGAGCAGCGACCTGGAGAGTCCATTGCAGACTACGCGGCCACTCTTCGCATTACTGCCCCCCCCGTGCAAGTGGGACAACATCGAAGAAACACTCTGGGACCATCTGGTGGTGGGCATGAGGGACGAAGATACTCAATGTTGCCTCATGATCAGAAAGATGCTAACTTTCAAGGCTGTTTTAGAAGAGGCGGTAGCATCTGAGGCCGCACGGTCCGGCATCAAGCTTTTCCGGCATCGCCACTCCACCACCAGTGCCACCGACTCAGCTCTGCAAGCTCAGCAAAATTCATCTTCATCCTCCTCATCATCGCCTGGTTCCACCTCTTCATCAGAGTCCAGCGACGCAGAGGGAGAAGTCTGAGCAGTCCGACAAAAGCACCAAGAGCACTGTGATGATCAGGAGAAGAAATTCCTTTGCAAATGTGATGGCTGCAGAGCCCAGCATGACCAAAGGAAGTGCCCCTTCCGCACCGCAGAATGCCACAACTGCGGGCTACGAGGGCACATTGCTAAAGTATGCCTACAGCGAAAGCAAAGAACTCCAGCAGCTGAGTCCAAGAAGAGTCATCACCACAAAACGTCCATCGCCAAAGTGGCACCAGACCCTGAGCCGTGCCAAGTGGGCATCGTCAGTGAGCATTTCTTTGCAGACCTGAGCCTGCAGGACGTCCCCTTCAAGATGGAGGTGGATTCAGGTACTACCTTTTCCATAATCCCACAGCGGGAGTTTTTGAGAATTCCCCCTGCCTCTTGGCCCAAGCTTAAATCTTTCAAAACTTCCCTCCGGGATGTGCAAGATTGCCAGATTCCGGTCCTGGGGGTGGGAAATTTCTTGGTTAAATTCAAAAACATTTGCACCTCCTTGCCATTGGTTGTAGTTAAGCAGGGCACTAACTGTCTTATTGGGACCCAATGGGACCCAACGCCGGGTACCCTTTACTTTAAAGGAGAAGATAGAAGCCGAGCTGGACAAACTGGTGGGGCAGGGCATCCTAGTGCCAGTGGACTCTGCAGAGTGGGAGACACCAATAGTGACTGCTTTGAAAAGTAACAGGGAGGTCAGGATATGCACGGAATACAAGTGTACCATCAATAAAGTTATTCACCTGAACACATATCCTGTGCCCATGGTAAGCCACCTTCTTGCCTTCTTGCATGGAGGAAATTGCTTCACAAAACCTGACCTTGCCCAGGCTTACCAACAATTGACTATGTCTCCTGCTGCTGCCATAGCCCAGACCATAGTAACACATAGGGGGGCATTTAATGTAACTAGACTATAATTTGGGGTGAATGCGGCCCCCGGAATATTTCAATCTCTTGTAGAATGTATTTTAAAAGGTTTGCCCAGTGTCCTGCCATATTTTGACGATGTCCTGATCACCGCTAAGGACACCGTCGGACTAGCGGCCAGGCTTGATCAAGTCCTCTCACATTTTGCAAGGGCCGCTCTACATCTCAAAAGAGACAAATGTGTGTTTTTGGCACAGGAAGTGGAATTACACCCCAAGGTTTCATGCCCACTGACTCCAAGGTGGCAGCCATGAGAAATGCACCCAGGCCGAAATATAAAGCCGAATTGCAATCATTTCTAGGATTGTTAAACTTCTATCACACATTTCTCTATCACAAAGCCTCAGTTGCCGAACTATTACATCGGCTTCTTAAGAAAGATACTGTTTGGCACTGGGGCCACTGCCAGAAGAAAGGGTTCTTAGAACTTAAAAGGCTGCTATCTTCGGATGCTGTATTAACTCATTTTGATCCTAACAAGGAAGTTGTACTTATGTGTGATGCATCCCCTGTGTGAGTGGGAGCTCTGTTATGCCATGTACTAAATGACGGGAGGGACGCTCCCATTATATTCCTGTTCACTCTCAAAGCCTGAGAAAAAATATGCTCAGACAGACAGGGAAGCATTGGCAATCGTGGCAGGCACTAAGAAATTCCATGATTACCTTTACGGAAGACCTTTTACCATCATAACTGACCACAAGCACCTCCTTGGAATCTTTGTGAATAGGAAGCCCACGCCTCAAATTCTGTCCCCAAGGATGTTGCGTTGGGCAATTTTCCTAAATGCATACTATTTTACTTTGGTGCACAGGCCCGGCAAGAACATCAGCCATGCTGATGCCCTGTCACGTTCTCCACTGCCAGGGGTTGGGGTAGTCAATTGCGAGATCGAAAGTGACCACCAGGTCCTCATGATTGAGGCATTCAACTCGCTTATGATTGAGGTGTTCAACTCGCCCCCAGTCGTCCCCTCAGATATAGCCAAGGCTACGGCCAAGGATGTAACATTGACTAAAGTAATGTCATGGGTACAAAAAGGCTGGCCTGTCTCTCCTCTAGCCAAGGAATTCAGAACATTCCACCGCAATCATTTGGAACTATCAGTGGAACGCAGTTGCGTTCTATGGGGCCATCGGGTTGTCATTCCTGTCACTCTCAGGAAAAAGGTTTTGCATCTACTTCACACAAGTCACCCGGGAATTGTACATTCCAAAGCCCTTGCCTGTAGCTACCTTTGGTGGCCTCAACTGGACCAAGACATAGAACAAATGGTCGGCACTTGTGCCAGTTGTCAATCCTCTCACCCAGAGCAATCCCACCTTCCCTCTCGGGAATGGGATTCTGCTCGGGGCCCATGATCCAGGTTGCACATAGATTTTGCAGTTCCATTTAGGGGTGCCCTATTTTTTTGGTTGTGGATTCATTCTCTAAGTGGCTGGAAGTGATTAGGGTGCCTAATACCACTTCAGCCACCATGATAATGGACCGAAGAAGGCTGTTTGCAGCATTTGGACTTCCAGATGTGCTGGTGTCTGACAACGCATCCACGTTCACATCTGCAGAATTCCAATCCTTCATGGAAAGGAATGCAATTAGGCACATCACTGCCACCCCATTCCACCCAGCCACCAATGGCCAGGTAGAGCGGCAGGTGCGCACAACTAAAGACACGCTTTGGTGTATGGGTGAAGAGGATTTGGAGCTCCAGTTATGCCAGTTTCTTTTCACATATAGGCTCACCCCCTTGCCTCAGGGCTGTCCCCTGCTGAATTGCTCCAGCAAAGGAAACTGTCATCCTTGCTGGACAGATTGGATCCCTCTAGGGTGGAGGACAAAGGCACAAATATAGCAATCCAACACCAGAAAGGTTTCTCATCCAGAGACCCTGTACATTGCCGCAATTATGCAGCTGGTGGCCCTACATGGGTGCCTGGGTTTGTGATCGATCAAACATGTCCTGTTTCTTACAGAATTGAAACAGCCACTGGTCTGATCTGGAGGAGGCACGCGGATCAATTGAGACCCAGAGTACTGGACCCACAAGACGAATACAGACACTCAATGCTAGGGTTGGCCCCCACCTGTTTAAAGCCAGGGGGCAGAGGTAATAGTCAGCAGCCAGCCAACATTGACCCAGAAGTGTATTCAAGGAACTGATTTCAAGGGGAATTTGTGGAATGCTCCCCTATTCTGGTCCGGTGTACCCCTACACTGACCCAGCCTAGCACTCTGGATTCATTTAGTGATGATGACCAATTTTGTTTGGAGTCGCCCTCCACTCTTAGTACACACAGGAGGGACCCTGAGTTGCCTTATTCATCCACAGAATTAGATTTTGGTTTTGAGCGATCTCCTGCTCCACCATCTGACAAACAGGAATTTAATTTGGGTTTACAAACCTCCCACTCTAGTCAATCCCTCACTCCAGTCAAGTCGCCCATCCTACAAGCCCCTGAGCCGGCTCAGCCAAGCGTCTGACCCAGAAGGGAAACTAGACCACCATCCTGGTTAAAGGATTTTGTTTTTATCTGGGGGCGGGGGAATGTTATGTATGTTAACTGTGTTTTCTGACAGGAGCGGAATGTATCTTTTCTCATGTATCTATTCTTATGCAAATAAGTGGATCGGAAATGTGCACACTCTGTTAGCCAATGGGCTTGTTGTATTATTGTTACTGTTACTGTTTATAGTGTATATAAGTCCGAGTTTTGCCCCATCCAAACTGTGTTCAAACCCCACTAATAAAGAGATGAATTTCACTACTTCACTTGTCTGCTTCTTCGTTGCCTGAAAACAAAACACACAGAGTAATAACTTTGCTAGATGCCCAGTATATAACTTTAATAAATAAAATAAAAATATAAATATTGGGGGAGGGGGGTTCCCTCTCAAATGAGCACAACAATTGAAGGGTACATATGCCCATTTATACAATGAGCAAAGTGGTATTTGAGGTTTAGAATAATTAGTTGGCAGAACTTCTGTGTTCAGAAAAGATGTCAAATACAAGCTCCATAGCTGTCTGAATGTAATGATGTTTACTTCCTCCAACTGCTTCTGTTTTACCAGCATGTGGGGAATAAATCATTTTGTGAGTAAGGCAATACAGTAATACCTTGGATAACGTTTGCATCAGATAATGCTAAAACTGCATAATGTTAAGCAATCTGGAAAAAAAATTGCATCGCATAACGTTAAAATCCTATGGGATGCATCAGATAACGTTCGCTAAAGCCTGTGCCAGTTACAATGTGTCTATGGAGTTTTAACATTATAAGTTGCATCCCATAGGATTTTATTATTATCTGATGCATACATCAGATAACATTAAAGATCGATAACACTAAGACTTGTGGAACCATGTTTTAGTGTTATCCGAGGTTTTACTGTATAGCAATATTGCTCTAATGCAGTTTAGTGCCTTCCACATACAAGCACACTCTCTTTCCAAAAGAAATTGCACTCAGGTTCTTCACCTGAATGTGGCTAGGCACCAGGTGGGAAACAGCCCTCAAGGCAATTTTTAGCAGGACCTTCACCTGAATGTGGGAATAGGGACCAGGTGGGAAACAGCTCTCAAGGCAATTTTTAATCAAAATGCTGTGCATTCCAGCAGCCATTCCTCCAGGGGGCTGGTAGTGCCAGGATCCTCCAAGATAAACTCCATGGACTTTGGGCTGTTTTGCTTCCAAAGTCCCTTTTGCCATAGCTGCTTCCAAAGTCCCTTTCCCATCCTCTCTGAGGGCTGCATTAAATTCATTATCCCTTTGGGCACCTTTTCCCCATTCAGGGATCCCATTTGCTCCGCTGGGTTTTCCTCACATCAATGTTCTGGGAGAAAGGGTTGAGAAGCAAGCCTCTGGCCAAGACATGATCCTTGAAGCGAGGGCTTGTAGAAACTGGTGAAAGAAGGTAAACTCTGCAGCTTTCCTTGGCCTGGCTCTTCTCCAGTTAGGTTTCTTCTCATTTACCTTTCATCTATGGTGCTTTGAGTGGAACCGGAGCTTTCTCATGGGATGGAAGGGGTTAATGTCCTCTGCTTCTGGACCAACATGCCAACTGGAAGCAAAGGCTGAATTTCTAGCAGTGCTTCTCTTTTGGTGAGGAGCACTTCCTGAACAGCAACCACATCTTGCCACAGCTCTGCTCCTTCTTCAGCAGGGATAGAAAAACCTCCATCCTACCCTTTGTCTGCTTTCTCCTGTCCTTTTATTCCTCTCTCCCTGGCCTTGTTCAGCTGCCTTTAATTAAGTAGCTCCAGCAGGATCAACATGTTATTATTATTATATTTACATTTCTATACCGCTTTACTTCCCCTAAGAGAACTCAAAGCGGTTTACAGCATGTAAAAAAAAATACAACCCAAAATACAGAAACAGTATACAAATCAAATTGTTCTAGGAGGCATGTTCCTTAGGGGTCCCCAAGACTCCCCTCCCCATGAAAAGGTTGGAGGAGCCCTCAGAAGAGGTGCACACACCCCACAACCTCCCTCTTCTCTCAATGTTTTTCGAATGAACAGATGAAAGAATGGGCACAACTTTATTTGTAAAGAAGATATGTCAAATGTCTTCAAGTCACAAAACAAGGTGATGACTTGCAATGTCACATTGCGAAGAGTTTAATACAAGATTGTACCAACTTGATTTAAAAGTCCAGATCACCTATAAGAAAGCCAGATTTTGGAATAAAATTCATCCTGGGCCCTTAGGCAGAGTCTGGAGAATAAATATAGCCCCAAGAATATGAAGCTCCATCAATCTTTAGAAATTCTAAGCATTTTTCTAGGAGGAATATCTAGCATCTAAGAAGATTTTTGTTTCAGTTGTGCATCTGCATATTCCATACAACATAATGGTTGTGTGTGTTTTCTTCTTTTGGTTGGTTTTGTTTTTGTTTTTGGAGCAGAAGTAAACAGCAGCTCCCTGAACCTGACAGAATGGATAGGATCTCCCCATGCCAGCCTAGTGCTTAATGACAAGGAAAATTAGGAGTCACATTAGATGTACCTTTCATAGAAGATGAGATCTTGAGAGATTCATTAGTACACTGACATTTCCTCTCCCAGAAACAGTCTGGCTTCCTTTGTCATCATCTCTTGTGCCCCTTGTGAAACTACTGTGTGGAGGATTAAGTGTTTACAGTAGAGTATTCTGATCAATACTTGAAAAAGCTACTTTGGAGGGGGGAGTGTAATAAAAAACAACATAGAGACTTCTAGTCCCTTTAAGACTAACTCTTTTACTTGGTCTAAGTCATGAATAAGATAACAGGAAAGCGTTTCCACCATGAGAAACTAAAACAAATGCTCCCTTGCAAATTCTTGAATGGCAGCTCCTATAATCTCTCAGGCTGTAGCAGCAAGCTCTGATTCTGTCCAGAGATTCCTAAATGGTAGCTCCAACCCCACTACATACCACAGGAATATATTGTGGGAGCAAAATGACAAAGCTAAGTTAAAAATGTAAGACCTCCACGTCATGCTCTTCTATCATCTCTTTCTAGCTCTCTCTCTTTTTCTCTCCATATAAAGTGAACCACACAAGCCTACAGACTAAGTCAGATGGCCCCACTATATATAATTTACCACCATAATCTGCAAAAGCACTGCCTATAATTTATTTACCATCGTAATTTGCAAAGTGTTGCAGCATTCTTACCACTGTTAACCCTGTGAATCAGGCTACTACCTTACCCCTTTGTCACACAGCAAACAGATCCCAGTTGAGCCATACCAAGATTGTGCAATGAACTCAAATCAGGCTGAGGGAAGGTAAAAGCCACCAGCCCCTGGCCTGCCAGAACACCAAGGCCACAGCTGATCCTGGGCTGCTTCTCCCACCCTGAGGGAAGGTAAAAGCCACCAGCCCCTGGCCTGCCAGAACACCAAGGCCACAGCTGATCCTGGGCTGCTTCTCCCAGCCTGAGGGAAGGTAAATGCCACCAGCCCCTGGCCTGCCAGAACACCAAGGCCACAGCTGATCCTGGGCTGCTTCTCCCAACCTGAGGGAAGGTAAAAGCCACCGGCCCCTGGCCTGCCGAGAACACCAAGGCCACAGCTGATCCTGGGCTGCTTCTCCCAGCCTGAGGGAAGGTAAAAGTGGCCAGCCCCTGGCCTGCCGAGAACACCAAGGCCACAGCTGATCCTGGGCTGCTTTTCCCACCCTGAGGGAAGGTAAAAGCGACCAGCTCCTGGCCTGCCGAGAACACCACCTTCGGGAGGGAGACTGGCAAGAACACCTGAGGCAGGGTGGCTTCTGGACTCCTGGTTGGGCTCCAAGGCCACCTCCACCGCCTCCTCCACTGCTTAGCTGGTTTCATCTTTGGGAGTGGAGGCCGTTGAGAACATTGGACATTTGTCTTCTGTCCCATGGCTGGTTTCGGAGAGGGAATATTTTTCCCGGCTGTGCGGGTCCGGCGCAGCAGCTACAAGGAGGACCTTGTGCCGCCAGGACCGGGGGTGGGGAGGAGAACAGCGGCTGCACCTGGGGTCACTTGTGGCCCCAAAGATGGCGCCCCCCGCCATCTATGCAGCCACGAGCCTTGCACTGCCAGGACTGGGGTAGGGAGGAGAGCGTTGATTGTACCTGGGGTCGCTTGCGGCCACAAAAGTGGTGCCCTCCGCCATCCCGGCAGCAACAAGCCTTGCGCTGCCAGAACTGGGGCGGGGAGGAGAACATTGGCCGTACCTGGGGTTGCTTGCGGCCTCAAAAGTGGCACCCCTCGCCATCCCTGCAGCATCGCACCTCGTGCTGCGTGGACCGGGGTGGGGAGGAGAACTATGGCCACACCTGGGGTTGCTTGGTGGCCTTAGGGGCAGTGCACCCCCTCCCTGTCACCCCCACGGCCTTACAGTGCTTGGACCAGAGCCGGGAGGAGGAGACTCCTGTCATTGGAGTTCTGTTAGGGGGGGTGGAGGGAGTGAGAGGGTATGTTTTAAGTGGGTTAGGGAGGGAGGGAGGGGGAGATGGCCTTGCCAGCAGGGAAGAGAGGGCGACACTCCATCTGGGTTAATGGTGGAGGTTCCAGGGGCTCATTTAGAGGTTGTGACGGGCATGGGGCATTATAGCGGGAACTGTGGGGCAGGCCACACTCAGGGAATGCGGGACTGATGCTTAGTATCTGTCCCACATTCTGGCCCCCCGGTTTCACCTCTAGGTCCTGAGCAGCTGATCCAGGGTGACCCCGCCCTTAGGCTACTGCTGATGAATGCCAGGTCGGTCTGTAATAAGGCTCCCCTAATACAAGACTCTATTTTGGAGGAGCGGGCCGACCTGGCATGCATCACTGTGATCTGACTGAGACCTGAGGATGTGGTGCCTCTATCAGAGATGTGTCCGGCCGGGTTCAGTGTTTGGCACCAGCCTAGGGATGTGGGTAAGGGCGGTGGTGTTGCCATTATAGCCAGGGAGTCATTGGGAGTCGCCAGGGCCACCGCTCCACAAATTTCGGGTTGTGAGGCCCTGCTCCTGCGGTTGGGCCCTAACGGTCAGTTGGGGGTCCTACTCCTGTACCTGCCTCCTTGCAGGGTAAGGGACTCCCTGCCTGGGATCCTTGAAGCCATCTCGGCATTGGCTTTGGAGTTCCCTAGACTGATGGTTTTGGGGGACTTCAATTTGCCTTCACTGGGGTCTGGTTCCGAGGTGGCACAGGAGTTCATGGCTTCCATGGCAGCTATGGACCTGGCTCAGGTAATTCAGGGCCCGACCAGGGGCAGTGGCCACATGCCAGATTTAGTCTTTTTGTCGGGGCGGTGGCAGAGTGATCTGAGTTTACAGAAGCTAGATATAACACCTGTGCCATGGTCAGATCACTATCTGGTGGCTCTGGGACTTTCTGGGGGCGACACTTCATCGTAAGGAGGCAGGGTCGATTAAAGTGGCCCACCCCCGGCAACTGATGGATCCAGATGGATTCCAGAGGGAACTGGGGGAATTTCCTCTGGATCGGCAACACGATTCACCTGAGGCACTTGTTGACCTGTGGTACGGGTCGACGACATCTGCCTTGGATGTAATCGCTCCACTACGGCCTCTCAGAGCCGGTGGAGCTAGATCATCCCCGTGGTTCACTGAAGAACTACGGGAGCTCAAATGGGCAAAGAGACGCCTTGAGCACCGCTGGGTGAAGACCCAGAGCGATTCCGATTGGACACTAGCTAGAGCCGCTATTAGGGCCTACCTAGTGGTGATGGGGGTGGTGAGGAGGCAGTACTTCACCTCCCTTATTGCCCCCACTGATAATCGCCCAGCCACCCTGTTTTGGGGGACCAGGTCCCTCCTAGGTAGGGCAGGGCCTGAGCCTGGTTGGCAGGGATTGGCTGAGGACTTTGCTGACCATCTGGTGGAGACAATCGATTGGATTCGCTCGGGGTTCAAACTTGGCATGGACGGGGAGGGTCTGGGGGGAGCCAGTGCGCAGTCTTGTGGTGTTACCTGGGATCGGATTGATCCAGTTGCCCCGGATGAAGTGGACAGGCTCCTTGCAGCGGTCCATGCCACTAATTGTCCATTGGATCCCTGGTCCGCCTGGCTGGTAAAAGCCTCTAAGACGGTGACAGGTGGCTGGGTCGGGGCTATAATTAACACGTCTTTTCGAGAGGGGATGTTTCCTGCACTGCTGAAACATGCTCTTGTGCGCCCCCTCCTGAAGAAGCCTTCCCTCGATCCAGCAATCCTAACCAACTACAGACCTGTCTCCAACCTTCCTTTTTTGGAGAAGGTTCTGGAGAAGGCAGTGGCACGTCAGCTGCAGGGGGTACTGGATGAAGCGGAATATCTGGACCCATTCCAGTCAGGATTCAGACCTGGATATGGTACTGAGACTGCATTGGTCGCGCTGATGGATGATCTCTGGCAAGAGCGGGATAGCGGTCATCCGTCCATCCTTGCTCTTCTTGACCTCTCAGTGGCCTTCGATACCGTTGACCACGGTATCCTTCTGGAACGGCTCCGAGGATTGGGGATCCAGGGAATGGTGTGGCCCTGGTTTTCCTCATTTCTAAGGGGCCGGACCCAGTCAGTGTTGTTAGAGAGTGAGAGGTCGAGTCCTAGGCCCCTAAAATATGGGGTGCCTCAGGGCTTGGTACTCTCTCCTCTCCTATTTAACATCTACATGAAGCCGCTGGGTGAGATCATCCGTTCCCACGGGGTGCGGTACCACCAGTACACGGATGACACACAGTTGTACATTTCGGCCCGTGGGGACTCCAGTGATGCAGTCGAAGTCCTTTCCAGATGTCTGGAGGCTGTTGGGGTCTGGATGGGGGCAAATGGGCTACAGCTGAATCCTAGCAAGACTGAGAGGCTATGGATAGGGGATCCTGCGTTATCCCGGGAGCTACCATCTTTGGTTTTGGATGGGGCTATTTTGCCCCAGACCAACCCTGTGTGCAACTTGGGGGTCCTCCTGGATTTGCGGCTGCTGCTAGAAGAACAGGTGGCAGCTGTGGCCAGGAGGGCCTTCGCCCAACTTCGGGTGATTCGCCAGTTGTGCCCGCTCCTGGACCGGGACTCTTTGCTCATGGTCACTCACGCTCTGGTGACCTCCAGATTAGACTACTGTAATGCACTCTACATGGGGCTACCCTTGATGACCATTCGGAGGCTGCAGCTGGTCCAGAATGCCGCGGCCTGGGTGGTGATGGGGTGTGGACGTTATGCCCATGCCTCACCACTGCTTCGGGGGCTGCACTGGTTACCAGTTTGTCTCCGGTTGCAATTCAAGGTGCTGGTTTTGACCTTTAAAGCCCTACATGGTAGTGGGCCAGGGTATCTTAGAGACCGTATTGCCCTAAGGACGTCTGTCCGTCCAACCAGAGCGGACCGGAGGGGCTCTCTAATTGTGCCATCAGCCAGGGGGGCTCGCCTCTCTGGCACAAGGAGGAGGGCCTTCTCCGTGTCTGCACCGGCCCTTTGGAACCTCCTGCCTGTGGAACTGCATCTCCAGACAGAGTTGTTGCTCTTTAGGAAGGAACTAAAGACCTGGCTGGTGGGCCAACTTTGGGGTGTGGGTGGGGATGGGGGTACCATTGGGTGGTTGGTATAGAGAAGTGTGCCTTCCCCCAAGGTCCCTTCGGTTCTTGTGCACCTTTTAGGGGTGGGTTTTTTAACTGTTAACTTTGTTTTATGTGTCTTTTATGTATTTACTGTCCGCTATGTAAACTGCCCTGAGTTGGGTTGTACCTGAGTGGGCGGTATATAAGCGTGAAAAATAAATAAAATAAATAGTAAATAAATAAATTTATTTATTTGTTTAATTTATATTGCCGCCCCCTCGCCGGAGTAACTCCGGGGCTTCCAGATCCAACTCCCTGTATGCCGCATCCCATGACTAATAGTGTCTCTCACTCTCATACGCCACCATCTACTGTTCTGAACTGTCTCTCATTTTGAGGCAAAGTCTGGTTCTCCGAATGTTCTCGAGTGACAGTTCCCTGCAGTCCTCACCATTAGCTATGCTACCTAGAGGTTATGGCACTTCAGTCCAAAAACATTTGGAGGGCCACACTTTGTGTCCACCTCTTTTGAGAGAAAAAACAGACCAGAAACCTATATAGGACAGTAAATGTTATTCATGGCACACATGTTCTAGGTCGGTGATGGTGAACCTTGGCACTCCAGCTGTTCTTGGACTTCAATTCCCAGAAGTCTAAGTCTCTGTGAATCCACATGGATGGAAGACTTGGACTTCTGAGAATTGAAGTCCAAGAACAGCTGGGGTGCCAAGGTTCACCATCATGGTTCTAGGTATCTCAAAGAATGGCAGGTCAATGTACAACCAATTGCCAGAATTGTGGCTACTAGCCTCAGAAGAATGAAGTTTGCCAACAACTGGGACAGGGGAGATCATCTCTAGACTTCTCTTGGCTTGTACTATTAACAGAACCTTAGTGTGCATAAAGCAGTCATTGCCTATTCTAAATGGAAATTACTGTTTCTTTTTATTTATTTATTTATTTATTTGTTCTTCAAATTTCTATTGCTGCCCAACCCGGCAATGACTCTGGGCGGCTAACAACAATTAAAAGCAACATCAAACTAACTAAAAGCCCTTAAAACCCCATTAAAATCTGAAATAATTTACCCACTCACCCCATCCATTAAAAGAGAGAGAGAGATCTTAATTATATAAGCCAGAAGGCGGGGGTCACCCCTACAATGGTGTCCCACACCTGCCCTGCCAGCCAGATTTTCAGTTCTTTCCTAAAGGGCAGCAATTCCATCTGCAGCCGTAACTCAGTTGGCAGGAGGTTCCATAGGGCCTGTGTGGACAGAGAAGGCCCTCCTTCTTGTGCTAGAGAGACAAGCCCCTCTAGCAGATGGTACAATTAGAGAGCCCCTCCTTTTAGCCAATTGATATGGTAGAATTATGTACGTTATGTCCTGGGAAGATAGATAGATAGATAGAGTTTTATTTATATACCGCCTTTTTTGACCGGGTGGGTGACTCAAGGCGGTTCAACAGCATTTAAACATACATTAGCAAAAGAAAAAAATACGATATTACAAAAACACAATGCAAAAAAGACTAGTCTATAAACAACAGTATCTCAAAATATACCACAAAAATTCCAACTAACAAAGCAGCACAGCACAGAATCAATATGCATTACAATATTCAATATACAAATAATAAAAAAGCAGCACAATTATCACAATCCCATAAAGGTTGTGTCTTTACAGTCCCCACAGAGCCCAAAGTTCCACGCTCTCAACAGACCGGGAAAAAAGCTCTGCTCTCTGTACCCCAATGTCAGGTGTTAGTGAGCACAAACAGGTCCCCTCATTTCCGCGAGGAGACGGCGCAGATGCTACCACTTCCCCTGGTTTGCCAGACCGGGAGGAGGAGCTCCACACCTCAGCATTGGGCGGCAACACCTCCGGCCAGGTGAGGCTTGGAGGGTGGAGGCAACGCATTCCCGGCCAGGTGAAAAGGGTCCGAGAAGAGGCAGCGCAGGTTTTTTCTTTGTACATATTAATTTAATAGTACTATTTGGGTAGACTGTCAAGCAATAGGGGATTTAACATTCAAAATGAAACCTTTTTTCAAAATGTTTTAGCAGTGCCTGTCACTTTTTACATTTACATCGTGCCATTCTTGTTTCCCCATCATCACTACCACCAACTACTTAAAATATTGATATATTGAGTCAACCCTGGCTGTGGCTTGTTGCCACAGGTGTCCTTCAGCCACAAAACAGTATAACACTTCATCCACTCCTAATGCAGCAGCTTTGTAACATCTACCTTACAAGCCTTCCATTCTCTGACTTATTGAGCTCAAATAGGTTTTTGCTTGGGAAATGTCAGTCCCAATTCTTTATTTGTTTTAGAACAGGTTTTAATTAAACATTGTGGCATAAAAAATGTCAAAACTGCCTTTTGGTAAATCCTTGAGTGACACTTGTGATTAAACTGGCAGGTGTTCATTTATTTAAAAAGTAGTTACCAAGGCTCTCTCATGAGAGCACGGTTGACAGATAACATGAGAAAGTTAAAGAAAAAGGTCAGCAGTCCACTCCTATGAGCACATCCTGCCATCTAGGTGTTCAGCTGGGGTTTGTTCTGCATGCACACTGAGGTATCCACATTGATATTCCCAGAGCAAAGGGGAAACTGTTGTTGAAGTAGACTCCCACTATGTGCACTGGTGACCTATTCACCCTGGCTAAACCTATGGGTGCTTGGCTGTCCCTCTGGCTTTCCTCTGTCATTAGGAATCCGGGTGAGCAAATGTCCAAGCTGAGACAGTGCTTTAGCCCAACTCCAATAGCTCACAATTTCCATTTGCCTTCTCCTTGTAGAAGGTGACTTTTTGAAGAAGGGAAACTGCCCTCCATGTAATCTGGAACAATAATTTTTCAGCAGCTTCTATTGTGTGGAGAGTAATCTAGCTCCACCCATCTTGTCACAGTTTGCAAGTGGAGGAGGAGGGAATACACTATGAGGAAATAATACATACATTTTAAAATGAAGACAGTTAAAATGTGTTTGCTTGAAAAATGGGCACAAACAGAATGTCACCTTCCAGGTTAATGAGCAACTGTATCAGAATTAGTAAAATTAGACCCTTCTTTCTGCTCACACACTTAACCTCCTGAACCATTAATGGCTGACTAGAACTTGCGTCTTTCACTAAACTGCCATCTGCTTCTTTGCTTTCAGAGAAGGAAACTATGGAATCAAAAGATATGTCAGAGTGAGAGAAGATTTGCTCTCAGGGAACTCCAGATGTCCAGCACATCTGGAGATTGTTCTGGAAGGTCCAGCACAAAGAGAAACCATTTTGCCCACATCTCTTCATCCTAAAGGGATTACTTGTTGCCTAGCAGAGGAGAATGCTCTGCATTCTCTGCCATTCTCTGTGGTGGTGAACCCTGGTTCCATAGGTTTAAGGTAGAAACCAATGGTGGGATTCAAATTTTTTTACTACCTACTCTGTAGGTGTGGTATGGTGGGCGTGGCCGGGGAAAGCCCTGAGTTGCACCCGAATTAGGACTACTTTATTTCAAAACTTGGATGGGTGGGGCCAGTCAGTATTTCTGCAACCGTTTCTGGCAAACTGTTGCGAACCTGCTGAATCCCACCACTGCCTATCACCAACTGCTATCCTAAAGAATCCTTAGCCACAGGGTAGTGCCAGATTTATATTGGTGTGTCAGGCAACTGGTACAGCAGCAGTTGTTCAAGGCACAGGTAACACATTTTGCAAGTGACATAAGGCGTAGCAAGTTGCAAACCATTTCTCTATCTCCCTGACAGGACACTGGTGAGGGGTGGAGGAGTCAGGCAGAGGGCAACATACAAGGGAGATAGGGTCAGAGGTCATGTGGAAATCATTCAAAAGTGTTTTCCCTTTTTGCATTTTTTAACAAGAAAGTAAGGTAAAGGTAAAAGGTAAAGGTCGCCCTTGCTTGAAAACTATTTGCATCTAACTCTAGGGTTCAGTGCTCATCTCTGTTTATAGTCAAAGAGCCAGCACTGTCTGCATCTGCAGATGTTTCCATGGATATGTGGCAAGTATGCCTCAACACTGGAGTGCACAGAACGCTGTTTACATTCCCACTGAAGTGGTCCCTATTTATCTACAATACTTGCAATTTCTTGCTTTTGAACTGCTAGGTTGGCAGGAGCTGGGACTGCGCCGGGAGCTCAATCTGTCATGCAGTACCCAAGAATTGTATTCCGACCTTCCAGTTGTCAAGTTCAACATCTTAACCACTTGAGCCACTGCAACAAGAAAGTAATGACTGTTAAATATTCATATTGACTATAACAGAGTATCAGATATCCAGATATTCTGAATTTTTTAAATTTCAAATCTGTCGGGTTGTAAATCAGCATTTTGAACCTGGATTTTCAAACCTGAAAGGCTGTAATTTAGCATTATGAACCTGAATTTTCAAACCTGAAGGGCTGTAATTTAACATTATGAACCTGAATTTTGATGTGACATCCCAAATTAAACCACTAAAATATTGTTTCACCGACAATAATGCTTTATTGACACCTAGATCATCAAAATTTCAAACTCAAAACATCCAAAGCTTTGACAAACTGAAAGTCACAACACAATGACATACCAAGTGGTTTTCTTGTCTTGCCTGTTAAAAGATTGCATTCATAAACCACTAAGGATAGAATGGCTCTCAAATGTAAAGCCCTATGTGATTACCAAAAAGCCTGCCAATGATGACTCATAAATTACCGAGCAATTTTAGACTATATTAAATGTATTTCAAATGAGCCAATTCATGATTAATACCATTATCATGAATGCCAGAGGCATTAATAGTGATAATCAGGAAACTGTTTTGCTAAAACGGGCCATTTTTTTAAGAACCACACATCATTTTGAGTCTCTGGCAACAGAATATTAGTTAACATATTGAAATGCTATGTGACCAGAGCCCATGCTCTGTCACATTCATTTCAGCTAATAGGACCTAATTATGTCTCTCTCATACCAGTGCTTGTTTTGTGGTTTGTTTGTTTTTTAAATTAAAGAGATTAGCACCAAGAGTAGCACAATAACCTATAATATAGTGGCAGATTGCCTCAATCCTACAGTAGTTGAGCAAATATATCTTCTTGTCTAAGATAAGAAGAAAAGTAGCAACAGACACCAAGAGAACTAAGCAAGAGAATGACCCTCAATATCCTCTGAATGGATATGTGCCTCAAGTCTACCAGCTCAGATCCAGTAAGAGCTTTCTGGCAAAAACAAGCACTCTTGAGGGTACACAAGAGTAAAATCAAATTAGAAGATGGAGGAAGGAGTTCACTGAACAAGAGATAACATTAAAAGAGAATATGGCTGAGGAACTTCACCTCCCTTATGTCCCTTGGAGGACCTTGAATAGGCTAAGGGCAGAATTGCCTAAATGTAGGGCCAATATATTCAACTGGGGGATGCTGGTGGGCAATAAGTTATTGCCCCCCAGCAGCCCCCAGTTGAAAATATTGGTACAGATTTCTCATAGTAACTGACAGACCAGCAGGTGAGTCGGGCTCTGTGTTTCTCCCTCTTTGCACAGTGTGTTATTGTCAATAACAGACTGTGCAAAGAGGGAGAAACACAGAGCCCGACTCACCTACTGGTCTGTCAGTAACTACGAGAAATATGTACCAATGAGGATTTAATTTTGGCCTGCCACAAAGCCAAGAAGGGGTCTCAGTTTGAGAGTTTAAAGCAGGAGTTCTCAACCTTTTAAAGCCGGGTGCCAGGTCACACTCCCTCCGACAGCTTTGGGGACTGAATGGTCATTTTGCCTTTTCTCCACCACATGACACTTCTTGGTGTGGTGGAGGAAGGGCGGGGGGTCACATGAAATGGTGCTGCAGGTCGTGTCCTGCCCACAGGCCGCAGGATGAGAATCCCTGGTTTGAAGTTTGATCTGGACACAAAAGAAAAAGAAGAATCACAGTAACCTCAGATTTAATCTCCATTTAAAGAAGATAAATACATAATGAAGTGTAGATTCTCTGATTTTTTGTGGTCTGTATACTCTTAAACTGCACTCCTAAGACTGAAGATTTTAGAGACCTGAGGCATTGTACCCTTTTCGTGTTCAGGGAATGAAGAAGCAGACGAGTGAAGTAGTGAAATTCAGCTCTTTATTAGTGGGGTTTGAACACAGTTTGGATGGGGCAAAACTCTGGACGAGAAACCTTTCTGGTGTTGGATTGCTATATTTGTGCCTTTGTCCTCCACCCTAGAGGGATCCAATCTGTCCAGCAAGGATGACAGTTTCCTTCGCTGGAGCAATTCAGGAGGGGACAGCCCTGAAACAAGGGGGGTGAGCCTATATGTGAAAAGAAACTGGCATAACTGGAGCTCCAAATCCCCTTCACTCATACGCTGAAGCGTGTCTTTAGTTGTGCAACCTGCCGCTCTACCTGGCCATTGGTGGCTGAGTGGAATGGGGCGGCAGTGATGTGCCTAATTGCATTCCCATACCTGTCAAGTTTCGAGAAATTTCTGTCAAATAAGGGAAATTTCCCGCCCAAAATGGGAAACTGGACAGCTATGCTTATCCTGTGCTGGACTCCAGTCTAACTCCAGTCTAATTGCAGTCTAACTAATATGGGATGACAGCGGGAAAGAGTGTAAAATACGGGGGTTTGACAGAAATTTCACGAAACTTGACAGGTATGCATTCCTTCCCATGAAGGATTGGAATTCTGCAGATGTGAACGTGGACACGTTGTCGGACACCAGGACATATGGAAGTCCAAATGCTGCAAACAGCCTTCTTAGGTGCATTATCATGATGGCTGAAGTGGTATTAGGCACCCTAATCACTTCCAGCCACTTAGAGAATGAATCCACAACCAACAAAAATAGGGCACCCCTAAATGGACCTGCAAAATCTATGTGCAACCTGGACCACGGGCCCCGAGCAGAATCCCATTCCTGAGAGGGAAGGTGGGGTTGCTCTGGGTGAGAGGATTGACAACTGGCACATGTGTCAACCATTTGTTCTATGTCTTGCACCAGTTGAGGCCACCAAAGGTAGCTACAGGCAACGGCTTTGGAACGTACAATTCCCAGGTGACTTGTGTGAAGTAAATGTAAAACCTTTTTCCTGAGAGTAACAGGAATGACCACCCACTGGCCCCATAGAAGGCAACCTCGTTCCACGACCCCTGGCAGAGGAAAATGTGACAGGGCATCAGCGTGGCTGATGTTCTTGCCAGGCCTGTGCACCAAAGTAAAATCGTATGCATTTAGGAAAATTGCCCAATGCAACATCCTTGGGGACAGAGTTTGAGGTGTGGGCTTCCCGTTCACAAAGATTCCAAGGAGGGGCTTGTGGTCAGTTACGATAGCAAAAGGTCTTCTGTAAAGGGAATCCTGGAATTTCTTAATGCCTGCCATGATTGCCAACGCCTCCCTGTCTGTCTGAGCGTAATTTTTCTCAGGCTTTGACTGTGAACGGGAATAGAATGCAATGGGGGCTTCCCTCCTGTCATTTAGTACATGGCATAACAGAGCTCCCACCCCCAGAGGAGATGCATCACACACAAGTACAACTTCCTTGTTAGGATCAAAATGAGTTAATACAGCATCTGAAGATAGCAGCCTTTTAAATTCTAGGAACACTTTCTCCTGGCAATGGCCCCAGTGCCAAACAGTATCTTTCTTAAGAAGCCTATGTAATGATCCGGCAACTGAGGCTTTGTGATAGAGAAAAGTGTGATAGAAGTTTAACAATCCTAGAAATGATTGCAATTCGGCTTTACATTTTAGCCTGGGTGCATTTCGCACAGCCGCCACCTTGGAGTCAGAGGGCATGATACCTTGGGGTGTAATTCAGTACCCCAGGAACTCCATTTCCTGTGCCAAAAACTCACATTTGTCTCTTCTGAGACGTAGAGCGGCCCTCGCGAAATGTGAGAGGACTCGATCGAGCCTGGCCGCTAGTTCGACAGTGTCCTTAGCGGTGATCAGGACATCATCAAAATATGGCAGGACACCGGGCAAACCTTTTAAAATATGTTCTACAAGAGATTGAAATATTCCGGGTGCCGCATTCACCCCAAATTCTAGTCGAGTTACCTTAAATGCCCCCCTATGCATTACTATGGTCTAGGCTATGGCGGCAGCAGGAGACACAGTCAATTGTTGGTAAGCCTGGGCAAGGTCAAGTTTTGCGAAGCAATTTCCTCCATGCAAGAAGGCAAGAAGGTGGCTTACCATGGGCACAGGATATGCATTCAGGTGAATAGCTTTATTGATGGTACACTTGTAGTCAGCACATATCCTGACCTCCCCGTTACTTTTCAAAGCAGTCACTATTGGTGTCTCCCACTCTGCGGAGTCCACTGGCACTAGGATGCCCTGCCCCACCAGTTTGTCCAGCTCGGCTTCTATCTTCTCCTTTAAAGCAAAGGATACCCGGGGTTGGTTCATCTGGATGGGCTGGATGGTTGGGTCAAGCTCAAAGTCAACAGGGGGTCCTTTGTACACCTTTTTGAACACCTCAGGATGTGCAGCACAAACATCCCAGATTTGGTCAGCATCTATTGTGTGAATGCCAGAAAGCCAGATTCCCAGGGGCCTAAACCATTGGGTCCCAATAAGTCAGTTAGTGCCCTGCTTAACTACAACCAATGGCAAGGAGTTGCAAATGTTTTTGAATTTGACCAAGAAATTTCCCACCCCCAGGACCAGAATCTGGCACCCTTGCACATCCTGGAGGGAAGTTTTAAAAGATATGAGCTTGGGCCGAGAGGCAGGGGGAATTCTCAAAAACTCCTGCTGTGGGAATATGGAAAGGGTAGTACCTGACTCCACCTCCATCTTGAAGGGGGTGTCCTGCAGGCTCAGGTCTGTGAAGAAATGCTCGCTGACGATGCCCACATGGCACGGCTCAGGTTCTGGTGCCACTTTGGTGATGGACGTTTTGTGGTGATGACTCTTCTTGGTCTTAGGTGCTGGAGTTCTTTGCTTTAGCTGTTGCCATACTTTAGCAATGTGCCCTCGTCGCCCGCAGTTGTGGCATTCTGCGGTGCAGAAGGCGTACTTCCTGCGGTCATGCCAGGCTCCGCAGCCATCACACTTGCAAAGGAATTTCTTCTTCCGATCAACACGGTGCTCTTGGTGCTTTCGTCGGACCACTCGGACTTCTCCCTCTGCATCGCTGGACTCCAATAAAGAGGTGGAACCAGGCGATGCTGAGGAGGATGGAGATGAATTTTTCTGAGCTTGCACAGCTGAGTTGGTGGCACTGGTGGTGGAGTGGCGATGCCAGAAAAGCTTGATACCAGACCATGCAGCCTCAGACGCTACCGCCTCTTCTAGGACAGCCTTGAAAGTTAGCGTCTTCCTGATCATGAGGTGACACTGAGCATCTTCGTCCCTCATGCTGGCCAGCAGATGGTCCCGGAGTGTTTCTTCGATGTTGTCACACTTGCACGGGGCGGCAGCAATGCACAGAGCGGCAGCATAGTCTGCAATCGACTCCCCAGGTTGCTGCTCCCTTCTGTGGAAGGCCACCCTGGCCGGGAAGATCGAGACCTCTGGCTGCAGGTGTTTCCTCAGTGCGGACATGATTTCTGCGAGAGGGAACACATCCACGTCCCTTGGGAGAACAAGGTGGGTTGCCAGCTCTAGTGTCTCAGAACCACACTGAGCGAGGAAACAGGAGCACTTCTGGTCTTCATCGGTGATCTTCTGCGAGGCCATTGTGTGGCGGAATCGGCATTCTTATGTTGCCCATTTATCTGGACATGCTGGGTCAAATTGGCCGATGTTGCTGCTGTGTGGGGACGCCATCCCATCCTCGTCGCCAGTTTCATGTTCAGAGAATGAAGAAGCAGATGAGTGAAGTAGTGAAATTCAGCTCTTTATTAGTGGGATTTGAACACAGTTTGGATGGGGCAAAACTCGGACTTATATACACCATAAACAGTAACAGTAACAATAATACAACAAGCCCATTGGCTAACAGAGTGTGCACATTTTTGATCCACTTATTTGCATAAGAATAGATACATGAGAAAAGATACATTCTGTTCCTGTCAGAAAACACAGTTAACATACATAACAACCCTTATGAGTAGAAGGCAAATCAATCGCTTCCCCTCATGGCTCCTCTCTGTATTTTCTCCTCCTTTGAAGCAACCATAGGGTAGCAAGTATGGGTTGCATTGAGTTCATAGTTTTATGTGAACTCCCCACATCTACACTATTTAGTAAGTATGGTACAAACGTATACACTGATATTTGTGCTTCTCCACATTCTGCATAAACAAAGTGGATATAGCAGAGAAATATAATCGAGAAATGTATAAGTTACAGAAAAGTAAAAAAAAATATTTTGCCTTATGGAAAATAATTTGAATCTTCTATCTATCAAAGTCTTGTGGCTGCAATACTTCTAATTTCAGATTGAACGAACAAGAAAGGTGGAGGGATAGAAAAAGTTTAGAAGAGTGGGTTGTCCTTTTGAAGAAAAAGTCAAACAAGGTTGTGCTCATTGCTCTTCCCAGTGACATCCTTAGAAAACTATCTTGGGCTTTTACTAGCTTCCTGGAAAAGGTGGGGAAATCAAACTCAAACAGAAAGGGCTGCTCTGAGGAGTGCTGCTGGTGCCCTTCTGTGCCCTGTGATCAGACCCTGCCATTTTGTTTCCTCCTTTGCAAGGATGGGATCTTTACAGAGAATCAGGAATAGAGAGACACTGTCAAAGGCCCACAGGAGGATTGGCTGACCTTTCACAGAGGGCCCAGAACCTGTTAAGAGGCCTCTGCACGTAGCTAGTTTTGAAAGGTCTGAGGGCCTCAGAGTATGAAAACTGAGAGACAACACCAGCTGAGGAAAAGAGGGTGCAAATAAAAATGGGGAGTAACCTTACTGGAAAAACTATAGACTTGAAAATTAAATATAGGGTTGTAAAAAGAGGGTCTAATGGTATGGGAGGGGACTGCAGTGTTTCAAGTGGTTAAGATGATAAAATTGATGAGTGGAAGGTCAGCAGAACAGCAGTTTGAGACCTGAGTGCTGCACAACGGAATAAGCTCCCGTCTCTGTCCCAGATCATGCCAACCTAGCAGTTTGAAAGCAAGAAATTGCAAGTAGATAAAAAGGCACCGTTTTTGTGGGAAGATAAACAGCGTGTCTAGTCATGCCTACCACATGACTACAGAAACATCTGCAGATGCGGACAGAGCTGGCTCTTTGGCTGTAAACAGAGATGAGCACTGAACCCTAGAGTCAGATACGACTGGGGTTTGAGCAAGGGTGACCTTTACCTTTACCCAATAGTATAGTAAAGGTTTCCCTTATTCGAAAGCCAGTCGTATCCGACTCTAGGGTTCAGTGCTCATCTCTGTTTCAAAGCCAAAGAGCCAGCACTGACTGATTCTGCAGACATTTCTGTGGTCATGTGGAAGGCATGACTAGACACTGGAGCGCACGGAATGCTGTTTCCATCTCACTGAAGTGGTCCCTATTTATCTACTTGCAATTTCTATCTTTCGAACTGCTAGGTTGGCAGGAGCTGGAACAAAGACGGGAGCTCATTCCATCCTGCAGTACTCGGGAATTGAACTGCTGACCTTCCACCTCCCAGTCAGCATCTTAGCCACTTGACTGAGTAAAATCAGGAGACAAGCCTAACAATAAGATCTCCAGAAGCCTGCAGAAGCCCCTTGGAACTTGCAAAGGAGTGGACTTTCCCTTACACTTCTCCCAGTTTGTGAAGTCCATTTTCCCACAAGGTTGCCATCAATTCCCACTCAGTGTTGTTTTCAAGAAGTGCCTCAAGACACCTTTCTTCAGCCTGGACCTTTAAAATGTTGTGATGTTTCCCTGCATCCTGTGCTGATTTTAATGGTTTTGATTGTAATGATATTTTAATGGTTTCATTGCCTAGTTTGTTTTTAATTGGGTTTAAACTCGTTTTTAATGATGTTTGCTACCTGTTCTGAATATGATTCTCTAATGGAAATGTGGGATTAAAACACAATAAATAAAGTACAAATAAGAATAGGAGGAAACATCATCATCATCATGTTCTTGTTGGGGGCAAATTGCTTTTAATTCCCATTGAAATCAGTGTTTAAAAACATAGCCATCTTGTAATACAAATTATTTGAGCAGTTCACAGAGAATTGCAGAATTCACTATGAACATTTATAAGCCCTGGTTGGAGGTTGGGGGGTTGGCGTTATGTTGTGCACACACAAACACAAAACACACAACTCTATTCCTGCCTCCCCCCGCCCCCCCAGGAAATCTGGGTTCTGTGCCTCCTGACCTTATGACACTCCCAAGTAGATTCTACAACATCTATTGATCCATAGGAGGTTGTCCTGAACAAAGATCCTCGGTTCCAATATCTATTCCACCTGATGATCTCTGGTTCCACCTGGTTCCACCTGATGATCTCTCCTTCATCACACTTGATGAGATCCAGGAAGATGAACAACAGGAACAAACTGAGGTTCTCTCCCTTAATATGGTTGATGAGGTGCATTTAGATGAACAGATTGCAGGAGAGAGGCTCCTTGTACTAGGCGATTCAATAATTAGAAATACAGAGAAATGGATTTGTGATGCACATGATAACCGTATGGTGACTTGCCTGCCAGGTGCAAAAGTTGCAGACATCACAAGAAATCTAGATAGATTGTTAGAGAGAACAGGGAACGAGCCAGTTGTCATGGTACACGTTGGTACTAATGATGTTGGGAAGGCCAAGCGGTCTGTCCTGGAAGCCAAATTTAGGTTGTTAGGAAGAAGATTGAAGTCCCGGACTTCCAAGGTAGCATTTTCAGAAGTGCTGCCTGTCCCTCGCGCAGGACCTACCAGGCAGGCAGAGCTCAGAAGCCTCAATGCGTGGATGAGGCGGTGGTGTCGAGAGGAGGGCTTCAGATTTGTCAGGAACTGGAGAACATTTTGGGACAAGCCAAATCTGTTCAGGAGGGATGGGTTGCATTTAAACCATGATGGGACCAGATTGCTGGCACTCAACATCAAAAAGGCTGCAGAGCAGCTTTTAAACTGATAACTGGGGGAAAGCCGACAGGAGCTGGGCAGCATCCGGTTCGGGAAAGTGTGTACTTGAGTAGTGAGGAGGATGCAAAAATTACTGAGCAGAGCAAGGAGCTAGTCACCAGCACTCTAGCAGAAGGATGCAAGAGGCAGTCTAACAATGCAACTAGACTCAAAAGACTGTATCAGGAAAGCATATATAAATGCTTGTATACAAATGCCAGAAGCCTCCGGAACAAAATAGGGGAGCTGGAATACTTAGCAATAGATAAGAATATTGATATTATTGGTATCACTGAAACCTGGTGGACGGATGATAACCAATGGGATACAGTTATCCCAGGCTACAAACTGTACAGGAAGGATAGGAAGGGGCAAACAGGAGGTGGTGTAGCCTTGTATGTCAAAGAAGTGATAAAATCGTATGAATTGGAATATCTAGGTGATTTGGAGTCACCATTAGAAGCTCTGTGGGTAAGAGTACCAGGCCACAAGGATGGTCTAACAGTAGGCATATACTATCGGCCTCCGACCCAAACTCTTGAGGGAGACTGGCAGTTGGAGAATGTTGTAAAGGAGGCATCCAGGAAGGAAAGCCTGGTTATAATGGGGGACTTCAATTACCCTCACATAGACTGGGTGAACTGTTGTTCAGCACATGATAAAGAGATAAAGTTCCTAGATATGCTCAATGATTGTTCCCTGGGACAGATGGTTGAAGACCCAACTAGAGGTACAAGAATCCTTGACTTGATTCTGAGTAATACTCAGGATCTGGTGCAAGATGTTAATGTGACTGATCCAATAGGGAACAGTGACCACAACTCAATTATGTTTAACTTGATCATAGACCGCAAGTCACTGATAAAATCTAACACAGAGACCTTAAATTTTCAAAAAGGAAATTTCCCAAAGATGAGGAAACTAGTAAAAAAGAAACTGAAAGGGAAAATTGAGAGAGTCCAAACACTCCAAGAGGCATGGAGGCTGTTTACAAAAACAATAACAGAGGCTCAATTGGAATGCATACCCAAAAGGAAAAAGGGCACTGCCAGGTCCAAGAGGACTCCAATGTGGCTTACAGGAGCTGTTCGGGAAGTGATCAAGAGCAAGAAAAGCTCATTTAGAAGATGGAAGGCTTGTCCAAATGAGGACAGCAGGCAGAAACATAAATTCTGGCAGAACAAATGCAAGGCAACAATCAGGAAAGCAAAGCAAGACTTTGAGGAGCGTATAGCTAAAAATACTCAGAGAAATAACAAAGACTTCTTTAAGTACATTAGAAGTAAGAACCCAACTAGGAAGGCCATTGGACCATTAGATGACAATGGAAGGCAAGGGGTTATTAAAGAGGAAACAGAGATTGCAGAGAGACTCAATGAATTCTTTGCTTCAGTATTCACTGAAGAAGACAGAGACCACATGCCCAAAACAGAGTCTATCTTCGTAGGGAGGGAAACCGAAGAATTAAGCAAGATAGAAATAACCAGGGAGGAGGTCCTTGCATGTCTTGTTAAGCTAAACACTAACAAATCCCCAGGACCAGATGGCATCCATCCACGAGTTCTCAGGGAACTTAAAGATGAAATTGCTGATATCCTAGCCAAAATATATAATCTTTCCCTCAAATCAGGCTTTGTGCCTGATGACTGGAAGGTAGCGAATGTAACACCAATTTTCAAAAAAGGATCCAGGGGTGATCCAGGAAATTACCGGCCTGTCAGTTTGACATGTGTCCCAGGTAAAGTGATGGAAACCATCCTAAAAGATAGAATTAATAGTTACATAGAAGAGAAGGCGCTGCTAAAGGAGAGCCAACATGGCTTTTGCAAGGGCAAATCATGCCTCACTAATCTGTTGGAATTTTTTGAGAGTGTCAACAAGCATGTGGATAAGGGGGATCCAGTTGACATTGTTTATCTGGACTTTCAGAAGGCTTTTGACAAGGTCCCACACCAAAGGCTCTTGAATAAACTTACCAGTCATGGAATAAAGGGACAGGTCTTGTCCTGGATCAGCAACTGGCTAAGGGACAGGAAACAGAGGGTAGCACTAAATGGACACTTCTCCAAGTGGAGGGAAGTAAAGAGTGGGGTCCCCCAAGGTTCAGTACTGGGACCCCTGCTTTTCAACCTCTTCATAAATGATCTAGAGGTAGGAGTAAAAAGCAAGGTAGCCAAATTTGCTGACGACACTAAATTATACAGGGTAGTGAAAACTGTGAGAGATTGTGAAGAGCTCCAGAGGGATCTCTTGACACTGGGGGAGTGGGCAAAACAGTGGCAAATGAGCTTCAACATCAGTAAGTGCAGAGTGATGCATGTTGGGGCAAAAAACCCCAATTACATTTATAAACTGATGGGGTCTGAACTCTCTGCGACAAACCAGGAAAGGGACCTTGGTGTCCTGGTGGACAGCTCAATGAAGGTGTCAACCCAGTGTGCCTCAGCAGTGAAAAAAGCAAACTCAATGTTAGGGATCATTAGGAAGGGTATAGAAAATAAGTCAGCAAGTGTCATTTTGCCTCTTTATAAATCTATGGTGAGGCCCCATCTGGAATATTGTGTACAGTTCTGGTCGCCATACCTCCAGAAGGATATTATGGAGTTGGAGAAAGTACAGAGGAGGGCAACCAGAATGATTAGGGGACTGGAACACCTTCCTTACCATCTGAGGCTGCAACGGTTGGGCCTTTTCACTCTTGAACGACGGCGTCTAAGAGGTGACCTGATTGAAGTTTATAAAATCATGCACGGTGTGCACAAGGTAGATAAGGAAAAACTGTTTTCCCTATCGCACAACACTAGAACTAGGGGACACTCCATGAAACTTTTGGGTACTAGTTCTCAAACAAATAAGAGAAAGTACTTTTTCACCCAGAGGATTACTGGTCTATGGAACTCCCTGCCAGAAGAAGTGGTGACAGCTGTCAGTCTTCACAGCTTTAAGAAAGGATTAGACAAGTTCATGGAGGACAAGGCTATCAATGGCTATAATTATGGCTACCTAAGGACAACCTCCGGGTTGGAGAGATAGGCAGGATATCTCTCAATGCCATTTCCAGGGAATCCTAAGCAGGTGAAGGCATCTCCTTGGGAATACCCTGAAGGAAATGGTGAGCCACTGTGTGAGACAGAATGCTGGACTGGATGGGCTGTGGCCTGTTCCAGCAAGGCTGTTCTTATTCAGGCATGAAGGTGAATGCTGCCTCTGGTTATATTACACAAAATTGTAACTTGCTCTTTGTCTGGAGCAAATGTCAGGTGCCCCAGGCTGAAAAGTAAGAGAGTTATGTACTAAACACCTTAGTGCGGCATTTATGCTGATACAGTGTTAAAAAAATAAGTAAAATGTTCCCGAAAAAGGCAAATGGAATTATGTTTGTATTGGTTAGAATGCAGCATATTTCTGTTCTTCCGTCTTGCTTTGGCCTGATGATGACTTTGGGTTTTTATTGCGGCATCCGAGGTGGTGAGTGAAATGACATGGACAAGATGACCTTAGAAAGTCCATGACTGCTTTTGTTGTTGCCCATTTGTTTGTCCTTGATTCCTGGGCCCATCACTCAAAGGAAGAGCAGTAGAGGCTGCTGTTTCTCTTCCTTTCTGCCACTGTTTCCCTTCTAAGGATAGAAGCCTGGATCTAGAAAAACAGATTCATGTAAATATGGATTGGGAATGGCAAAGAGTGTAGCAGGAAAGGTGATATAAGCAAGGGGAGACAATACAGTGTTTCATAATGGGATCTTATCATTGTCTAGACTGGGGTGGCCAACCTTGGTTCCACAGGTGTTCTTGAACTTCAATTACCAGACACCCAAGTCAGTACACCTTCTAATCAGGGTTTCTGGGAACTGAACTCCAAGAACACCTGGGACACCAAGGTTGGCCACCCCTGGTCTAGACCTAAAGCCTGATCCATCTCTAGTTTCTGCACCAGCTGTATCCTCTATGATTCCTTCATCCTAGAAAGCAAGAAATCTATATATTAACCTCTTGTTCTTATGACCTAAATGGGGTTTTGATTTCCCAAGTGTATCATTGGAAGGACTGGACCTGACTTAAATAAATGGTTCTGAGGATGCATGAACCACCTTGAGTGGCCTTTCATATTTCTGCTTCTATAGAAGCAGGCACAAAGTGCTCTTTGATGTATAGCAGAATGGCAGCTGCACCGAGTTCTGCTCATTTTGCCATTGGGTAGGAATGTGAATCTCTCAGTCCTTTGGTCTCTATGAAGAGTGTGTGGAAACAGATGAGCACATCAGAAGTAATATTGATAAGACAGAGAAAAAATATTTCTACCTTCCCTCCTAATCCTGTGCCACTGGCCTTCAAACAGGTGTTATGCAGCAAAGAAATTTCAAGAGGAGAGGAGCGTGAGAGGCTGCTAAATTATGGTTCAACAGCAACCAGTCAATCAGCAAAGGCTTGAATTCGGACAGTAGTTTTCTTATCCTCGAACATGTGTTCATTGGCTCACCTTGTGCTAAAATGGATGCTTTATCAGCAATATTTGGTGAATGCCCAGTGGTACAATGTAATTGCACTGACTGGTACTTTTAGCATTTAATTATCCCCTGACCTCTACATGTACAGATACCTGAAAGGCTGGATAACATATATGGTAGAACCTCGGATAAGTCCAAACTCTGTTCCATGGAGTTGGTCGCCATGCGATTTTGGACGTTATGTGGTTCCTATGGGGAGATGCCTCACATAAAGTCCAAAAATGGTCGAAAATGGACGTTATCCAAGGTTCCTATACCAATACCTCGGATAATGTCTGTTTTTGAGTGGTTTTGGACGTTATGCGAGGCATCACGTGTGCATAAAAACCACGACGTTGTGTAAATATGGCGTTACCCGATGCGGACATTATGTGAGGTATTACTGTACTATATCTGATTAAGAGGGTTGAATTCAACAAAAGTTCCTGCTATAATTGAATTGTTAGCTTTCAAGTTACCAAAGCTAGGGTGTGGGGGTTTTTCCCCCAATTTTGATATGCATGGCTGCTATTTTGGGAATCTAAAACCACTTTAGCATGACAATTAATTGATTACATTTCATGAATTGAGTCCTGCCTGGTATGCCTTTCTGTGGATGGTTCTAAAATGCTACCTATTAGTCACTGTATTATCCTTCTGCTATTCTCTTTCCTAGTGGTTTTCCATCCAAAGTTAATAATATCTGTGCTGGGTCACTGAAATATACAAAAAAGCAGGGAACTTTTAAATCCAGATGGACTCTCCAGGTTGGGCAATGCAAAATTTAGAGAGTCATAAATAAAAAAGAAACACCCAAAAAAACATCCTAGCCACATGCTGAGGCTTCAGAGTCAAAGTAAAGTTTCGAATATGTAAGTTCGAAAAATCAGCTAATTCTCTTTCTCTGGTTGTAGAAACGAAAGTATTCCAATTATGAAGTCCTTCACTGACATTTGCAGAAGCCCATGGCTTCTACTTTGGCTAGACGTGGAAGCACTTAAGGACATGACAGTTCTCCCATGTACTGGTTCACAATGGAAATCATAATGCAATTCAATGAATATAGTGACATATTCAAAAATAACAGCTGCTAAAGGAAGGGTGAAAAATAAGTTGCACCACATGCAAAAATGCAGGCTGAAGAGCAGAGCAGGGAAAACCAGTCTAACTCTGTCACCTCTTCAATCAAAAACTGCCATCTACGAAACAGCTATTAGCCTAGCTGAGGCGTGTGGAATTGAAACCTTATCGGAAGCAAAGCAGGAATAGGGAACTGACTGCAATGTCTGTGAGACTGAACTGCTGAAAGACTAGAGGAAAAACAATTTCCAGGGAGCAGGTGACATCCAAAGCATTATTAGAAGCATGAGCTGTAGAAAACGCAAGTGAAGTGAGTATGACTTAACAATCCCTGAGCATGAAATGCTCTTGAAAACCAGCCTCGTAGTCATCAGCTTGTCAGTTTGTGACTCACAGAAAATCATGAAATCCAGATATGGCCACCGATTCATGACCTGACATCCATTTTGAAGTAAGTACAATTTGTCCCATTGCAAATGCAGGTCTGTTTTAACTGCCAGACTACAGAAAAATGGAAAAGTGTATTAGATGAGACAAAAAGATGGATGAAAAAAACTTTTTCCATGGGGCCTGGGGCTTCCCAGGCCCTGTCAAGAATTTCAAAGCTTTCATTCCCAAAAAAGACATGTAGAAGATTTCTTTTTAAATTTGTGTTATGATATTTCTGACAATATAAGGATTTAGCACAAAGAGACAAAAATCCATCCAACAAAAAATCATTTACTGCAGGAAAATAGTGCCTCACTGGCTGAGAGAAAACAAAGCTCTCTGGTTTACAGCTTTTCAAAAATCTTCCACTGGTTTTCTACAATGATACAATAAGTAATATTTTACACTGATATAAAGACTAATAATCTTAACACACCTTGACAGAGGATTATTTACATATTTCAATTAATCAATCTCTTTCTAGAACCAAACTTCCTCCATCTTAGGGCAAAGCAAATATAGAAAAATAAAGATTATTTTTTTTTAAAGGAAACAATTTCCAAAACATCATACTCTACATGTTACTTTATGTTCTGGGCTAACCTCCCGTAATTAAAAGCTCTTCTTTAAGTTTCCTTCATTCTTCTAATCCTTCTTTAACAATATTACATGATTGTAATATAACCAAATTTGTTTACTTATCAAAACAACTTTTCTTACACAGAAAATTCTTATCTGTTATATTTGAACACACACGAGGTTTCGAATTTAATCATATACAGATTCGCCACAGTTGGCGCAAGTGTGCTCCCCATGGTGACTCCTTGCACCTGCAGGAAAAACTGGTCTTTATATCTGAAATAGTTATTTTCCAGGACGACATCTGCTAGGTCCAATAGAAAGTGAGTAGGAGGCGTATCTGAGCTTCTAGAATTTAAAACCTCTTCTAGGATGTGTCTTACACTTTCTAAAGGGATATGAGTCGTATTTGATGACATAAATGTTATCCCTAATTTTATTAAGTGGATTAATACATTAGATAGCAACTTAAGCTTTTCCAGGCATTATGATGCTGTGGTGGTACCTTTTCTTAATATCTCTGTGTATATTCATAACAACAGTTTGCATATGCGCCTCTTTAGAAAACCCACGGACAGGAACGTCTATCTAGATTATCGTTCCTTTCACCCGGGCCACCTAAAAAGGAATATACCTTTTAGTCTTCTAGCCAGGGCCAAGCGGAACTCCACCAGGGAGGATGACTTTATA
This sequence comes from Bradypodion ventrale, assembly GCA_035047345.1. NCBI lineage: Eukaryota > Metazoa > Chordata > Lepidosauria > Squamata > Chamaeleonidae > Bradypodion > Bradypodion ventrale. The sequence goes on along the minus strand of JAWDJE010000002.1, from coordinate 230,738,859 downwards.
AAATCAGTGGCCACAATTAAAAACTTCTTAGAAGAAAAAGGGTATCCCAACCATATCATTAACAATCAATTTCAGCACGTCTGTAACACCCCTAGGGTAGCTTTTTTGACTCCCAAAAGTAGGGAACAGTCTCACTTTATTCATTGTGCCTTTGAATATTCGCCTTTGGCATTTAAAATCAAAAATATTATTTCAAAATATTGCCACATCATTGAGGATATCCCAGGATGCTCCCAGAAGCCCTTCATAGGTTTCAAAAAGACGCAGAAGATTGGCAATATGGTGGTTCGTGCAGACGCTCTGTGTGCTACTCCCTTGTCTATAATTCGAGGGCACTTTCGATGTTGGGGCTGTGCAGCATGTCACTTCGCTATCGAAGCCAAAACGGATTCCTGGGGAACAGCGTGAACATATACTTACTGGGTGTACTAATTGTAACTCCCAGAATGTGGTATATGCTGTCATCTGCCCATGTGCTAAGTTTTATATCAGTTGCACTGGATGCCCTCTGAAGGTCCGGATCCTTGAGCATCGCTCTCGGATCCGGAGCCACTTACTCACTGCACCTCTTGTGTTGCATTTTCTCGACAATAATCATAGTGAAGACGATATTAAATTTATTGCCTTAGAAAAGATACTTCCCAACCTATATGATAAAATGGACATTAACAACAAATTATTGTGGAGGGAAGCGCATTTCATTCATTTATTCAATTCATTAGCACCATTTGGATTAAACTCAGATCAGGATCTCAGCTGTTTCTTATAATAATTGTTAACTGTCGGCTTAGGTTACATCTTATATGTAAATATCCTCATTGTAGCTTTAAGAACCTTCAGTGTTCTCCAGCATGATTACACCTGGGTATGGTGGAGTAAGAATATAAGCAGTCATTTTGACTACTTTAAGTAACATCTAGGGCGTATAAGACTCTACCATAAAAGCCTGACGCGAATAAAATTAAGAATATATACACTTCTTGAAAAAACTATATCAGAGGTAAGCATATCTATTGATTGTAACATGCTGTACATTTTTTGAGTGTAACATGCTTGTAAATATGTATATATTATTAGTCTTTATATCAGTGTAAAATATTACTTATTGTATCATTGTAGAAAACCAGTGGAAGATTTTCGAAAAGCTGTAAACCGGAGAGCTTCGTTTTCTCTCAGCCAGTAAGGCACTATTTTCCTGCAGTAAATGATTTTTTGTTGGATGGATTTTTGTCTCTTTGTGCTTTAACTCTGTCCTGCCATTGTTCTCACTATATAAGGATTTATGCAGTCATATGTATGACTGCTGAAATCCTGCTGCACAGTTCTGCATGTGCAATTTTGATGAAGACAGCAGCAGCAAATAACCACAGATTCAAGGTTTGGGGATTTCAGGCGCACAAGAGTGGGTCACATTTTGTACCCAGAAATCATGTGCACCCTGAATTGTCTTTTAATCAGCAACAAATCTATATTTAATCAGCAACAGTTTGACTTTGATGAATACATCATCATCACTGCACACACAGAGCTGTGCAACAGGATTTGGGGCAATGGATATTATGTGTTAATTAGATTTTTAATCTTTCATCCTGTGAGTTCAAGATGGTGAACATGGTGATATTTTTCTGCATTTTATTCTCAGACTAAACCCCTGAGGGGTTGATTAAGGTTGATTAAGGTTGATTAATTCAGGTTGATTAAGTAAAGCTGGCTCAAAGTCACACACTAAGAGTAAGTGAGAATTAGAACCTGGGACTTCCAAATTGTAGGACAACAACCATACTTCTAAATCACTATGCCACATTGGCTAGATTTATACATACTGTACTGTTCAAAAGTCTTAGACTACTAATAGCTGGCTTAGGAAACTTCAGTGAGTGTTTTCAGGGACATTAGCCAGCCCCCAAACCACCTAGACACACCAAATGTAGAGAGAGTCTTCTGCTGGCTCACCTCTCAACCTTCTCCAAATCTGGTGAAGTTTGAAATTAGGGTGTCTGAATTGTGCCCACCTCCAAAAAAGAACACTCATAGATCAGTGTTTCCCAACCTTTGGTTTTTGGACTTCAATTCCAAGAAGCCTAAGTCAAGTCCCCAAAGCACTGATCAGTCAATGTACTGACTTAGGTTTCTGGAGATAGAAGTCCCCCTATGGGGTGTGAGCCCCATGTTGGAAACCACTGCTGTAGGTTATTAAGAAAAATTGAAGATGGAACAAGCTATTATATCTTTCTATATTTTTATATGTTTTTCTCTGTGTGTTTTATCTATACCTATAAAAAGATGCGTGGGCCATTGGTTTCCGGCATGCATGCTCATGCCCATCCCTACTATCCTGTACCGAGTCGCCTACACTTGCCTTTACACCATCTGAGCATCACCGCAAGGGTCCGCCAACAGTGAGTGGGGCAGCCACCCCACAAACGTGGACAGAAAAAAACAACTACAAGTTGCAGCATCCTCCGTGCCGTGACCACTCAGCCAATCATGCTGAAGGGCGCGAGCACGTAGAACATTGGAACAGCCAGCACATGAAAAATAAAATAAAATAACACCTCACACAACAGGAGTGCAAGGCTGCCAAAGGAGGCCGCAGTGCCTCACATGCTTGCTACCCCAAACCCAGCAAAGCCACAGAAAGGCCACCGCCAGCCCTCTTCCCCAGAGCAACGGGGAGAAGAGGGACTCCCCTTCCTCCCCACTACCCTGCCGAAGACACAGCGAGACCACCACCAGCCTCAAGGTAAGCTGAGCCGGGGTGGAAAAAAAAAGCAGGCAGTACTTCGTCAGGGGAAGTACACTCCCTGGCGAATAACTGGATGCTACCTTTGTATTATCCACACCGCTATTTCGAGAACTAGCACAAAACAGCAGTGGAGGTAATAGAAAAGCAGCAGCCAGCAATCCGCAAGGAAGAGCGCCACCCCTTACGGATCGTTGCCTGCCGCACTACAATTTTACAAAATAAACAGCTTCACAGCCACAAACACAGATCTCCCATTAGGTAAGCCAAGGGAAAAGGAGGCCGAGAGGAGAGAACCATCGTGATGCAGATAGCTCTTCTCTGCCTCCTTCTCCCCTGACCAACCTAACGAACATTACTGGATGAAGTGCGAGCTGACTGCTGCCTGCTCATTTTCCCCATCACTGTATCAAAAGCTAATCTCAAAACAGCAATGGGGAAAAGAGCCAACAACAGACAGGCCGTTCTTCACCCTGGAAAACACAACCACAACAAAACAAACAAGTTTAAAAACAACACCAAACATCAAAAATATAAACACAAATAAATAAACAAAAAAGAAAATAAACCCAGTGAACAACAAAACAATAAACAACAAACACAACAAAACAAATACAAAATACAAAAAGCTAATGAAAAACATGAAAACTCACTAAAAACACCTATCTACAACATAACAACAACATGAAAATACCTTACTCAAAATCCAAAAACAACACAATGTACAAAAATAAATACAGAAAAATTCAAAATAAGAAATAACAACCAGAAATATTCAACAACAAAAAACCATAGAATATCCAAAAACAATACTAAACAACAAGCAAAAGCACTTAATTAAATACACAAACACTCAATCCCCCCAGCCCAACAACCCAAAATCCCAACAAAATGAAAAGAACAAGACAACTTATGAAACACGTCCTCTCACCATGCCTCCATAGCAGAACTGAAGAAACAAAGAAAATCAAACTCTAAATCACAGCCCCACCAAGTGGCCGGAAGAGTATCATACAGGCAAATAAATATTTTTAAAAATCCAAATAAAATATAACCAAACTGATAAAAATCAAATAAATACAAAAAACACAAAATCCACAACCAGAAAAGCTAATTTATTTCATTAAAAAAATTTCCCCACAAACAAAAAACAACAGAAAATAACTAAAAAAACCATTCTTCCAAGTTTAGTCACCACCACCCAAACCACCCCTAACCACCAACACACATATTACACATGCCCAGCTTGTCGGGCAAAATATGCTAGTATAATATATATGGAGGAAAACGTATTTTCAAGGTGGATGGCTGATATCAGCTTCCCAGTGTTTAGGCTATGAGGTATTTAAAAATCCAGACATTTCTCCTCTTCTTTTATGTATTTGTATTTGATGGTAATTCTCCAAGCACTCTCTTGTCAGATAGGCCATGACGTTCAGTGTTAACATTTCTAGTCACTGTTTGCTCCTATGTCTTGGTCAAGATTGCATTTTTAAGGGCATGGCTAGGTGGATTTGTTGGTTTGTTTCTGTACTGCAGGAGGCACCCTGGTCACCTGCACTCAATGACATAAGTTAGATTGCAAGACCCAAAGGTGAGATTCTCTTTATTATAGAAGGTTGTGCCAGTCTCAGTGCTCTTAGAGGTTACTGTTGAAATTGTGACATGCAGCAGGGTTATGCCATCAGAGCCAGTCTATCTCCACCTGTTGGATTGTACTCCAAAATGCTTAAATCAAGGCAGGAGTTCTGTTTAGTAAAACAATTTACCTTGTCAAACACAGAGCAGACAAAGGCAAAATCATGGGTCACTCTGGGTCACAGGGAGTTAAGGGGTCTAATCAGGCAAAAACTGTACTCAGTGTGGGTCACATAAAACTGTTGTCTTCAGACATGGAAGAAGAAGTGCTCAAGCTGGCTGTGAAAGCTGTATTTACAGCTCTCGGCATGCTTTTCCCAAGCCTCCTGCTGTTTTCCCTATCTTGATCTCAAAACAGTTTCTGTTTCTGCTCTAAAAGCTGAAGCTGGTGTAGATTCGTTGGGCAAATTTCATCCAGGCTCCATTCATCTTTTGGGTACTCCATTCTCGGGTCTGTCTTCTAGTCTCCTGTCCTGAGTTTCTGAGTGTGTGCTACTGGCTAGAACACTGGATTCAGTTTCTGAATCCTTCTGGACCTATTTGGCGGAGACATATCATATTCCTCTTAATTCTTTTCCCAACTTAGCAGAGGACAAGGAAACTGAAAGGATTTTTTTTTGAACTGTATATAATCTATTCTTTACCAATGGAGCCCCCCACCCCAAGGCCCAACCCTGGGCATATTTTTTTATAAAAAGTAAAAACCTTTCTCTTTAAAGAGGCTTTTCAGAACATGTTCCCCAATGCCATTTAGTAGTTTAGCTTTTTTAAATTTAATTTATTGTTTACCTCAGAAATTGCCAGTGGAGATTGTATTGACTGGTTTGTAGTATCTGTAATTTTTTTAAAGTGGGAAAATGTCCCAGATGAGTTGTTTATCACTCACTCAATCAATCAATCAATCAATCAACCAATCAATCACTACTTTGCCTCACTTTAAAGGGCTGGTTGAGATACCATCTTCAGTCATTACAGGCAGTTTCTTAACCAGCCCTTTAACAGAGGTCGAAGAAAAGCTTTTTTAAAATAATTGTTATAGTGCATCAGCAATAGTTTATACATAGTCAAAAAAATTCACTTCCTCTGCTCCCTGCCAAGCAGAGAAAGGGATTAATTTGCCAATATCCTGAAGTGGTTCACTTATTAAGCCACACTTCACAATATTGACAAATTCAAACTGGAAGGTTTGCTTTAGATCAGCTCCAATAACCATACACACTGGAACTGATCCAAACCAGGGCAATCCTACCCTCATTTTTTTTTTAAAAAAAGCCCATTGACATGGGCCAGAAAGGTGCAGGTAGGTAGGATGGGGGGAGGGGGAGCTGATGCACTTTAGCAAAAACACCACCTGATATCGATTTTTATGCAACCCATTCCTGCAGCACTACAAACAGTGGGCTAAAAAGTCCTTGTAGTAATCCTCTTATTCTTGCTCTCTTAAAAAATTTAGAGTCAATTGTTGTTCAGTCGCATAGTTGAGTCTGACCCTTTGCAGCCCCATGAACCACTTCATGCCAGGCACCCCTGTCCTCCAACATTCTCCACAGCCCGCTCAGCAATACGCCCATTGTGTCAACAATGCTATCTTACCATCTCATCCTCTGCCGCCCCCTTCTCCTTGATACCTCTGACAGTGATTTGGCCTCGACTTCTTCAGAATGTACATCATACAACTTACGTTGACAGCACGACCACGGAGACCCAACTTCCACACAAACATCTAATTCGGACCAACTGGGGCAGGAGGAAATAGTTTTTAACTATTCATCATGGTCACTAAATGAGAATGAAGTGAAGTTGCTCTCTCGTGGACTTAGTTACGTGCCTACCCCAAAGTATTTTTTCATTTGTTACTCGAGTAGTCCTATTTAAACTGACTAGGTTACTTATGCTAAAAATGTTTTATAAAGGATTAAACTCATATGTTCAGAATCAATTTCGTCCGAATTCAACTTCTGTCCCTAATTTAGAAAAATCCTCTATTGAGGTATTTAGGAGATTAGTCCTTCTTACGTCCAAGACTCGACACAATTTATTACACAATTGGAGGGAGTTAGGGCACCTCACGGCTGCTGTCTAATAACTATGGATGTTATGTCCCTATATACTAATATCCCTTTAGATGAGGTTAGATCCATTGTAGCAGAGGCTTTAGCATCCAGGAGTAGCTTGATTCTGCCTACACACTTTCTGTTAGATCTTCTTGACATTGTTTTAGATCACAACTTTTTTCGTTTTCAAGACACTATTTTTCTTCAAACTAAAGGTATTGCAATGGGTAGTTCCCTAGCCCCCAGTTTGGCTAACCTCTATAGGATTTATTTTGAGAAGCAGTTTGTTTATAATTCTGATCGTAATCCTTTCTTTAGACACATTTTAATTTTTGTAGATTTATTGACGATCATTTTTTTTTCTTGACACTGAAGAATGCGTTTTACCCTTTGTCAATTGGATTAATCAACCGAATGATAATTTGAAGTTTACCCACTCTTGTCATTTACATTCCATACCATTCTTGGATTTGAAGGTCTTTACATGTAATGAAAAACTGTAGATGAGGCTATACAGAAAACTGACTGACTGAAATACTTACCTCCATTACATGTCTTTCCATCCCATACATTTGAGGAACAGTATCCCCGTCAGTTTGTTTTCGCATGCCAGGAGAAACTCTACACTAGACACAGATTTTATATGAACTGCTACCACCATTAAAACTAATTTATCTAGAAGGGGCTATCACAGCAATGTCATTGATCATGCATTCAATAAAGTATGCTCAACTCCCAGATTGCAACTGATTGCTCAGAAGACAAAGACTGATACGGACCCAAGACTCAATATTTTTTTTTACAATATTCACCATTGGCCAATCATATTAAATGTATCATCATGAAACATTGGCACATATTGGACGAGATACCTGGATGCAGCAATACACCCCGAATAGGATACAGGAGAACTAGTTCTTTACAAAATATATTCACCAGTACTGATCTTGCTCCAACTTCTCATACACCTGTTAGGGCTATCTTGGGTCATTTTAAATGTCAAAGATGTGTGGTTTGTGGGTTTGCTTGGGAAACTGCTACTGTTACCAGCTCAGGCAGGGGTATCTCACATAGTTTGAAAGGCTTTACCAACTGTCAATCTAAAAATTTGATTTATATGGAAATGTGCCCCTGTGATAAATATTACATCAGCAAGACCACGAGATTGCTCAAAATTCGGATATCAGAGCTTAGATCATGGATTAGGAGTCAAACAACCAATGCACCACTTGTTGCACATTACTTAGCAAAAGGACATACCGAGAATCAGCTATGATTCATTGCATTGAGACTATCTCCCCTCAATGCTATAAGAGAGTTAACATCAACAAGCTTTTACTCCAACACGAGGCTTTTTACATCCATTATTTTAGGACACTTGAACCACAAGGGTTAAATTGTGAGATTGATTTCATTTGTTTTCTATGATCTCATTCCTCAGCCTTCAATAACCTGTCACAATCATTTTGAACACTTGTGCCACCTTGCCTTGTTATTTAATCTACTGTTAGAATGTGTTAGATTTGACGTCGGGAACACATGATGAGATTGTGAGAATGAGGCTCATGACGTGCTACACATTTTGGTATGTAACTTGTCTTATATTAGTAAGATTATTTCTGTAATGTATGATACCTGTCTTGCTATTATTCGAGTCTGTAATGTTGTAAATTAGTATGTATACCTTGTATGACTACTCATTTTTTAGTTGCACCAATCACTCCTTTCTGTTTTAATTCATTGTTGTTAACTCATTGGTAGTATAGTTTTACAACTCTGTTCATGTATTAATGAGGCTGTTTTATCTTGAATCTTAGAAATCCTGATGAAAGAATACTGAAAAGCATTAAATTACCGGATTTGCTTTAATGAACTGTTATAGTCTTGTTACAAACATTTTCTGAAATAATGAAGAATTGTTATATCATTTAACACACAGGATTTGAAGAAAAATACTTTATTTGATCACTTTGGAACACTGAAACTTTATTTTGAAACAGTAAAGAAGATTTATTCTCAATACAGAGTCCCCTTTTTTCATTGTTATTGCCTCAAATGGTTTTTCTTCTGTTTCGACTTGATACACCATTTGGCCATCTTTTGAGCTTCAATCTTTCCCAACATCAATGCTTTCTCAAATGAGTCCTCTCTTCTCATTTGGTGAGAGTCAATTGTTGTCCTACAACTAGCACAACCTGAACTTTTTGGTTCTAAGTGGCCACCCTAGTAAATTTTAGGATTCCTAACAGCGTTCCGTGCACTCCGGTGTCTAGTCATGCCTGCCACATGACCACGGAAATGTCTGCAGAGCACTGGCTCTTCGGCTTTGAAACAGAGATGAGCACTGAACCCTAGAGTCAGATATGACTGGCTTTCGAGCAAGGGAAACCAAGGTGTCCAGCATCCCCCTGATTCCTAATTGTACTTTTAAGGGGGAAATTCAAATCATATAATATTTGACTTTTTCTCTACCTCATTATTTTGCACCTAGTGTAAAAGACAGCCCAAAAGAACAACTTCACTTTGATTGTCACAAAAATTGATATTATTCCACTCAGTTTCTGTGTGACTTTACTGAGAGTTGAGTCAGCCCATCCAGACAGCTACTGCATTTAGACCACTGGTTCCCACCCTTTTTTGGCCATACCCCAACTAAGCATCTCAAACATCCTGATGTCACACACACACACACACACACACACACACACACACACACACACACACACACACACACACACATTCATGTGGAGGAAGCCTAAAAGGACAGTGACTTGGTCTAAACAAGCTTCCAACAAAATTCATTGTTAATAACTCGTTCTCAAATTGCCCCACCCCCACCCCTTAAAAATCAAAATGCCCCCCTGTGGGTGTGTGCCCCACGTTGGGAACCATGGGTGTGGACTTAACATACTGAGGCAAAAAGGCACAAGCAACATCATCAGTTGGGATATATTCTCTCATGTTTCTTCTTAAACATTTGCCATTTTTCACCCACATTCAATATAATTCTTGTATTCAAGCAACAGCAGGCAGCATGCCAACTGTTCAAGAAGAGTGAGGCAGGCCTCTGGCAAATAAACTTTTTTCCCAGGCTTAAGCATGGTTTTGATTCTTATGTAAATAGTAATTCGTCCAGTCTTTTAAAGACCAATTGTTGACAAGCTTCAGGCAAGGAAGGAGTCATTAATGCAGCATTTTCCCTCTAAAGAACAATATATGGGTAATGGACCATTGAGAACATGAATAACATTGACATTGCCTGCAAATGATGTACATATAATTTGAGCATTTTGCCACCTTTTAAAATCTGTTTGATCAATGTTCATTGTAGGCACAAAGTGAAGAAGAACGGCTGCCTAAAAACCAATGATAAATGCAAGATCTCATTTTGTGCCTCTCTCTGCCTCTGTAAGGATGCTGGAATGTCATTTGAGTTTATATATATTCATTTTCCATCACTAAATTTATATATATATATATATATATATATATATATATATATATATATATATATATATATATATATATATATATATATATATATATATATATATATATATATATATATATATATATATATATATATATATATATATATATATATATATATATATACACACACACACATATATCCCTCCTCGCCTGTGTTTAATGTTCATTTTTGATTCCACTCTGATGGTATCTGCTTCCTTGAAGCAATGATGAATGAGTTATTAACACTGGTTTAACGTGACTCTGCACATTGCAGCCAAAGAGACAAGAGTAAACGTATCCTGAAGGAAGAATTACCTGCCATAGTGAGGCAATGCAAAGAGGCTGCTGACAAGTAAATTGTTGAACAATTGGAGCTGTATCCAAATTGGAGGGTCTGTGTATTATATTCACAGGGAGGTGGAATGATGGTGGCAGGGGTAACATTTGAGATTAATCTTATACAGTGTGGAAGGGCCGGAGGGAATTGAGTTAAAATTTAGTGATGGAAAATGAATCTGATCTTTTAGACCTTGAGGTGAAGAACTAGAAGGCTATAGGGCCAACGTGAGAACTCATGTCCCCCTAGGCAAAATGCATATGGAAGTTACAGCTGTAATCTCATGGATGAATGTTCTTCCATGTGCAAAAAGCAGAAGAACCACCTTTTAACAAGTAAAAGAGTATGTTAAAAGGACAATGTTATGAGATCTTCCACAAAAGACTGAACACATCTATTTTCTGTACACTTTTTTTCAGACAGCAAAAAGAAAGAAAGAAAGAAAGCCAGCCCTTAGGACCCATCTTGAAAAAAATTCATGTTTTTGGATCCTTCACAATATGCCAATGGTATGTGTGCTGAAAGTGCTCTGAGGACTTGAGGTTTTTGGCTACATGGGTCAGAATTCTGGCTGGGGCAATTCCTGGTGAATTGCGGTAGTTGTAGTGGAAAAAAGAACCCAAAAATTCCATACCTACTTGTGTCAGCCTGAGCATATACAGTGGTACCTCGCTTAAAGAGCATAATGTGTTCCACGGGATTGTTCTTTAAGCAAGTTTGCTCTTTAAGCAAAACACCATTGTAAGTAACCAATTGTGACTTCTGGCAGGGGGGTTGCAAACCCCTATTTAGTTGGTAAGCAAGTTTTTGGTGGGTTTTAGTTGTTAAGCGAGGTGACCATTCAGAGAAAATCCTGCTCTTTAAGTCAGTTAGTCTCTAAGCGAAATGCTCTTTATGTGAGATTTTACTGTAAAGCCTAAGTTGAAAGATCAAATGCTTTGCCCATCCAACTACATCTGTAAAGCCACATATTCTTAATTTCTGCCTTAATAGGTGATCTGTACTGGGATCAAGATAGGACAAATCTCCCTACTGTCTCCACTTGTCTCTTAATCAGCATTCTATGCTGCCAAACATGGCACTCTTCTAGGACTTTTGACAACCCACCAAGGTCTAGGATTAGATATGTATGGGTTGGTAATGTCAGACAGATCTCTGACCTAAAAGATCAGGTTTATTCCTGTCTGGGAGTGCTTCTCATCTAAATCTTGCTTTCCTGATTAGCTAGTCAGTTGCTGTGCTCTGGAAGGCTTTCCCTCCGTGTTAGCCAGTCCTTCAGCTGCATCCTTGCATTCCTTAGGGAAGAGATGTCTGCCCTCAGTGATTCATATCTTTCTCCATACCATGCTAGATTATTGCAATATGCTCTGAATGGAACTATCATATAGGAGTTTTTAGTGCCTGCAGCTGATGCAAAACTCAGCAATTTGCACTGGTGCACACTTAGAAGACAATAATTACAGCAGCTTTATTTGCATTGGTTTATGATTTGTCTCTGGAACTGATTCAAGATGCTGGTTTGTACATATTAAGGTCCATGTGGCTTCTACCAAAATATCAGTAAAAACATTCTTTGCCACAGGTTACAACAGCCTTCTGAAGAACTGCCTTATAAACCTTGCCAAAGGAGGTTTGCTTGATGAGAATATACAAATCAAATTTAATTTGAGAGAAAATCAACCTTCAGCTTTTTTGATAGGAGGATTACCGTACATCTGGAAGCTTCTTCTCCCAGCCAAAGCATAAGCCATTTGTTTTTGTCAAAAACCAATAGACTGCTTAACTGGTATGCTTCTACCTACAGAAACAGAGAAAGACAGTTTACTGTTCCCTTCCTGGAGTGTGGTGGCTTAGTGGTTAAGACATTGAACTTGATGACTGGAAGTTCAGCAGGTCAGCAGTTCAAGACCCAAGTGCTGCATGACAGAATGAGCTTCTTGTCTCTGTCCCAGCTCCTGCCAACCTAGCAGTTCGAAAGCAAGAAATTAGAAATTGCAAGTAGATAAATAGGTACCATTTTGGTGAGAAGGTAAATGGTGTTCCATGCACTCCGGTGTTTAGTTATGCCTGCCACATGACCACGGAAACATCTGCAGACACAGATAGTGCTGGCTTTTTGGCTATAAACAGAGATGAGTTCTGTGCTCTAGAGTCGGATACGGCTGGCTTTCGAGCAAGAGCAAACTCTACCTTTACCTCCTGAAGTGAAATGGATATTATTAATGCACCCTGGACTGGGGCTCAGTAAGAGTCTCCTGCTTCAGTTCAAGACCTAGTTTGGCATTCAAACTGAGGGCTGATTAAAATCAGATCAATCCAGGCAGAACAAATTTAATTTGGACCCAAAACCAAATCAAAATTAGGAAATCTGCTTCCTCACACATATACATTCAATTCAATTCAATTTATTCAATTTATATCCCGCCCTACTCAACACATGGCCGACTCTGGGCGGCTAACAACATATAAATGACCCTCGGGCAACCCAAGGGGTTTACATATAAGATACAAGATACAATGTTCAAAATACAATAATAAATACAATGTTTCAAGTAAATAAAATGACACAAATCACAATATAAAGCAAAACAATCCACAAAATGCAAAATATCAGCACCACATCAGAATAGAAAACAATTCTACTGAAACCACCCACAAAAAAAAACTCTGCCTTCAGAGTCTTATGAAGGGGAGGGCGGGGCCCAGAAACGCCGACCGATGGCGTGGCCAGCGGGCCTCTTCGCCCCCACCGGGGCCGAGCGCAGCGGCGGTGGTTCACCCGGCAGGCCCCCTCGTCTTTTAAGTCCTGGCGAGGGGGGAGGGCGGGGCCCAGAAACGCCGACCGATGGCGTGGCCAGCGGGCCTCTTCGCCCCCACCGGGGCCGAGCGCAGCGGCGGTGGTCCCACTTTATATTGGAAAATTAAAATAGCTATGACTTTTTTTTTCTTTTTCATGGTTATGATAGAACCCTGAAAAGGCAGCCTCCATGTAGCACAAGTCACTGGGTGATGGCTCTTTGTTTTTCCAACACAGAAGCTGTGCCACCAGGTGAGTGCCAAAAAGCACTGCCTGTGTGGCTACAAAGCAGAGGAGTGCAGGAACCCATTTAAGGGGACTCCTCATCCTCCTCAATGTCCTCTTTGGCCCATCTGCTTGGCCTTGAATACTGTATGGAACTAGCTGGTCACTTTTGACCCACTGCTAAATTGGCTTGATGGTTCATGGGAGTTCTTTTGCCTATCCCATTCAGTGTTGTTGGGGATCTTGGTGCAAATCTACGGTGCAGTCTGGTCTAAATTTGTCATACTGGCAGGTTATGCAGATGGGGAATCAATAAAAGTAAATTCCCACAAAAATTGTGCATTTAAATGTACCCAACACCCCTGTTTCCTGGACCCCAAGATTCAGTGGCCGGTACAGGGGTGGCAAGCAGTGACCCCTTTTTTTAGGTCAAAAGCTAGCGCAGCTGGTGACCAGAGAGTTTTACCCCAAAATCTGTTACCCAAGCTCTGCAATGCCCAGCCTATTATAGAGAGCTGCAGGACTCAAAAGGTCACTTGCCTTTTATATTTCATATGTTAAAAGCAACACACATAATTTTAGGAAAACTTTACCTGGAGTCAGTTAATGGTTTGATTACATTTAGTTAAGACCGCTTTGTATTGAAATCTTATTTTAAATTCAATTAATATTTGTATATAACAAGTACTTTTCCCTTACGTGAGTCCAGGGATCTAGCAACTGATGGAGAACTTTGGGTTTGTGGAGTTCTGGAATCTGTTTAAAACTTGCAAAAAGTATTAAGTGTCTGTTAGTATTTTTTGTAAGATTTTGTCTTATTAGTGCCTGCAAGAAATGAGAGGGCACCCATCACCTAATATGGGATAAATATATTTGCCTAAAATAAGGAATGATTTTAGACATGCTAAGTGTTTTGCCATAATGAAGCTTCTTGAAGTTAATTTTACTTTCTCTGCAGTTTTTAGTTAACATTTCTTTATTAAACATCCATCTATTTCTCTGCCTTCAAGAAGTAAATTGAAAGAAATGGTAGTAATAGCTTTTCCTCAAGAAATGGCTGCACTCTTTTGCCTTTTCTTAATTCCCTAGAATGGGGACAACAAATAAAGACTTAATTCCAACTGGCCTTATGGCAGGGATGAGCAAACATGCAGCATTCCAGATGTTATTGGACTGCAACACAAGCCAGGGCAAGCCATGGTGATGGATGATGAAATACAACAACATCCAGAGTGCCACCAGTTGCCCATCCTTGCTTTATAGTAATGATACAGGCAGTGGTGGGCATCAGCAGGTTCACATCAGTTCACCAGAACCAGTAGCAGAAATTCTGGCTGGCCCCACCCATCCAAATTTTGAAATAAAGTAGTCCTAATTCAGGTGCAACACAGGCCTTTCCCCCTGGCCACGCCCACCATACCATGTCCACAGTTTGGTAGTAATTTTTTTGGGAGCCCACCACTGGGTACAGGGCCATGGTGGCTTAGTGGTTAAGACTCTAAGCTTGATGACTGGAAGATTGGCAGGTCAGCAGTTTGAGACCCGAGTGAGCACCCATAGTCTGTCACAGTTCCTGACAACCTAGAAGTTTGAATGCAAGAAATTGCAAGTAGATAAACAGGTACCACTTTGGCAGGAAAGGTAACAGCATTCCATGCACTCCGGTGTCTAGTCATGACTGCCACGTGACCATGGAAAAGTCTGCAGATGCAGACAGCACTGGCTGTTTGGCCATAAATTGAGATGAGCACCACCCCATAGAGTCAGATGCATCTGGCTTTTAAGCAAGAGAGACCTTTACAACATCATATGGTGTTATTGTTTGCTTATTGGGAAGGAGGGCAAAGAAGGAGAGCCTCACCAAAATAAGAACCGCCACCTTCTGGAGGAGATCTTCAGTATCAGGAACCAAAGTAAGTGACAGTGCTAACAGAAAGTTTAACTTTTCACATATGGTGGACTGTGCCCCTTAAGGAATGGCCATTGATTACCAGGAGTTCCTTTCTTAACCAGTTGTGATACGTAGCTTTTTATGGCTGATACCTTGGGTGGCTCTTGCCTTACTAAATATATTTCAACCTTAGAATTGGCCAAGTTGATATATCTTCATCTCCTTCTGACTCTAAGTCTTCACCTTGATGACTGCGTACTTCCACATCGTCCCCCTCTGAACATATTCCATTTTATCTGTTTTGGGAAGCAAGGAGTTTGGGGCCTAATTTGTTCTTCGATGAGAGACACCAACTCAGTAAGAATCCTATCTGGAGAGATGCTGACAGAAGTGACAACAATGGGCAAGATGAAATGAGAGCTGACAAATATAAGGCAGCTTCTTTTAGTCTGATGTTCCTTGGTTTTTTGGTTTTTTGCTCAAAATGCTCACATGCTCAAAGGATGGTTTTATATATAACCATCCGGTTCCAAATCTGGTTCATGGATTTTTGTAAGAAGTCATATTCCCTTTGTAATCTTCTCATCCAAAAGATGAAAAAGCTTTGTGTAATGTTATTTAGCTAGCAGTAATAGGAACTCTCTAACTGGGCATTCCTCTTGTGTTTTACAATGTACTGAGAGGAAAATGTGATAAGGTGAAGTTACTGAAGCCCATAAAAACATATGCTAAAATGCTACCAGACTCTTTGTTATTATCAATAGGGGAATGTTATAAAAAGGGAGGGATGTTTGGTATACACTCTTTGGGAATCATTAGCCTAAACAAATATGGTTGCATACTACAATATGAGCTTTGACTTGCTTTATTACTTGTTTTCCTCCAGCAAATCCCCAAAGGTCAGCGAAGAAGAGAAACTGGGATTGTGGATAATTTTATTCAGCCATCTGTGAGGTCAGAAGAGGTTTTATTTATTTATTTTTCTATTTTTGATGCACTCCAAGCAACACATGGGCTCCATTCATTGCAACAAAACTTTCTGGAAAACATAGAAACTTGGTTCACACACAAGGGCTTTTTCCACCCTTGAGTAACAAAAGTCTTGTGGAGACAATAAATTGTGCAACGGGCTAATAAGGGAAGCTGATGGCTATGAATTAAGAGCAGTGACTCCAAATGTTCAAGATGGTCAAAGGAAAAAATGTGCATTTATTATTCCAAAAAATAAATAAATCTTTTCAAGTTAAAAGACTGGAAAACAGAATCCCCTAGAGCTTGTTTCCATGTATGCACGTAGGTTGTTGGTCATGAAGGAGACTGGTTCACAGCCAACTAGACATTGCAACCAGAAGAAGGATAAAGACACTAAATTATTTCCTAGAAGAAGAGAGAAGTAGTTAGAAGAAATGGCCTAAAACTAAAAAGGTTGATTACAAAAAAAAAAAAAAAACTCTAAGAAAGACAAGGTTGCACAACTTCACTTGGATATCAATCCATCTGTCACCTCTTGGATGCCAGTGATACTATGTCACAGATGCACTTTTTTAACATAACATCCTCTTGGGGACATGAAAGGAGCCTCGTTTGGGCTTTCCCTGAGTGGAGTTTCTTCAGCAAAAATACTTTCAACTCAGAATAATTTCTGACACGAAATTATTATTAGTGAAGGCAATTTAGAGACTCGGATAGGGGGAGTGACTCACCTCAACATTTCACTTACCACTCTCTTAGTGGTAAGACACTAAAAATGTAAAGCTAAAATATTGGGCTTAGCTTGAGAGCTCCTTTTTATGTGATCGTCTCTCATCAATCTTAGCCCTATTAAGGTGTTCAAAGGGGTTTGAAAATCAGAAAGGGAGGGATGGAATTCTAAACTCACCCATCAAACACTCTCTCCACAGGGAGAGGGACTGTCCCAAGAGGAAGGTCTTTGATACAGTGAAATTTTCTCAAACCACTGAGGATTTGGAAAAATAAGGGTTAACAATCCTGTGGGAATACTCCACATGCACTGTACCAGACTCCTCTTCTGAGAGCTCTGCCCTCTGTATGGGGCAGGCTTACTTTGCCTCCTCCTCCTCCTTCTTCTGTCATATCCACTTCCGAATATTGGTGATCCTCATGGTGATCAGCCATGAAGACTGTCCTGTGAATATAATGTGGTGGCCTTTCATCTGTCTTCTGCATCACAGTATCACACCCATATCTCTGATCCAGTTCCGTGAGTCACTTTCTGGTCCTGAGCCCTTTTAGCACACAAAGTACTCATCAGCCCCAGGCCAGTATTGAAAGCTCTGCCTTCTATCAAAACAAATAATCAAATTCCTGATATAAAACTCTTCTTTTTTTAAAAAGAAGAAGAAGAAGAAGATCAAAGCCCAATAGTTTTTTAAGCAAAATCTCTATATTTTCATCTGATACAGTATACATTACACTGGGTCACTAACAATGACCACAGTATACTTTCTCACTGATTTATGTGGGCATTAGAGGATAAAACCTGGCTTGGAAACATCATTCAGATTAAGTATAAATCTGTGTGCTGTCTCTTATGGTCCTGTTAGCTATGATAAGGTCTTTGTGCTCAACTACCAGAGTCCCAGACTGCACCTTATTTACCCCTGCCCAACATAAACATTATGCTAGCTGCTGAGAACTGAAATAACTTCATAGGTCATGTGCCTTCATGTGCCTCTAATAATAATAAACACATTACATTAAGTCAGTTCTGATTTATGGTGAACAACTTTTCCAGGATTTTCTAGGTAGAGAATACTCAGATGTGGTTTCCCATTTCCTCCTCTGGGACGCTCTTGGCTGTACAGCCTGCCCAAAACTATACAGGCTGGCTTTTCTCCCTGAAGGCATGGGGAGGATTGAACTGCATACTCCTAACTCCACAACTGGATACCTTAACCATTAAGCTAGTGTTGTGTATTAAGATTTATTTCAAACTGTTATCAAAAGGTTAATTATTGCTGCATCTTGGATGCCATGTTCTTGTTATAATTGTTTAGCACCTATACCTATAAAGAGGGACATTAACCATTGGACTCCGACATACGCACACGCACCCGGCCCAACTATCCCTAACCGAGCCGCCTGCACTTACCTTACCCCCGCCTCACTAACCCCGCAAGGGTCCGGAGGTCGCAAGTGGGGCGGCCAACCCATGAATGCAACCAAAAAAATCTATGAGTCCCAGAGTCCTCTGCGCTGTGCAACCCCTCAGCCAATCAGGCTGAGGGATGTGAGTGCAAAGGAGGCCGGGAATGAGCATGCCGACTTTAAAAAAAAATGCCGGGAGCCGTAGGGAAAGACTTTGAAAGACCCAGCTGGAGCCAGGAAAAGGTAAGTGCAGTTGGTAAGGGTTGGGGAGGAGGGAGGCACAGCCCCAGTAACCACACACCCCCACCCCACCACCTAGTCCCCCTCCCTAACCTCCACCGACCGCACTTACCTTTTGCCGGCTCCGACTAGATTTCTCAAACTCTTTCCCTCTCAGTGCAGCCTTCTGCATAGGGAGAAGCACTGGCCTCTCCTTCATCCCTGCGGGTGACGTTGCCTCGACACCCGCATGGATAAAGGAGAGGCCGGAGTGCCTCCTGGCCTACCGGAGAAAAGGACTCACTTCTCTCTGGGTTGGCTGGGAACGAAAGTTCCATTCCCAACCAACCCAGAGAGAAGCAAAGCCCCTTCGTGATGGAGATTCATTCTCTCTGGGAGGCACAGGTTCTGCAGAGAGGGGATTCCCCCCATGGGACACCCCGTTATTAAAGAGAAGAAACCAAGTGGTTTCTTCTCTTTAAAAATGGAGTGTTTGGGAGGGGGTAAAATCGATCACCTCTCCCTGGTTCCCTGGGTACAGAAGGGTTGGGGGGACAGACCACTTTTGTCCCCCCAACCCTTCCAAACCCAGGGGACCAGGGATAAGGGATCGAATCCACCACCACCCCAACACTCCGTTGTTAAAGAGAAGAAACCACTTGCTTTCCTCTCTTTAATATGAGGGGTGTTGGGGGGGATTCCCCCTATCTGCTGGGTCCCCTGGGTTCAGGAGGGTTGGGAAAACAGACCCCATTTGTCCCCCCCCCAAACCTCCCAAACCCAGGGGCCCAAGGAGAGGGATTGATTCCACCCCCACCTCCCAAACACTCCATTTTTTAAGAGAAGAAACCTCTTGGTTTCTTCTCTTTAATAACTGGGTGTCCTGTGGGGGGGATCCCCTCTCTGCCAGGTCCCCTGGCTCTGGAAGGGTTGGGGGGACAGACCCTTTTTGTTCCTCCCAATCCTACCAAACCCAGAGGACCAGGGAGAGGGGATCAATTCCAACCCCCCTCCCAAACACTCCATTTTTAAAGAGAAGAAACCAAGAGGCTTCTTCTCTTTAATAATGGGGTGTCCTATGGGATGATCCCCTCTCTGCAGGGTCCCCTGGCTCTGGAAGGGTTGGGGGACAGACCCCTTTTGTCCCCCCAACCCTCCTGGAAACAGGAGACCCGGGAGAAGGGATCAATTCCCGCCCCCAACACTCAGTTTTTAAAGAGAAGAAATTGCTTGGTTTCTTCTCTTTAATAATGGGGTGTCCTGCAGGGGGATCCCCTCTCTGCCTGGTCCCCTGGGTTGCGGGCATACCTGTCAGGTTTCGGGAAATTTCTGTCAAATAAGGGAAATTTCCCAGCCAAAACGGGAAACTGGACAGCTACGCTTATCCTGTGCTAGCCTCCAGTCTAACTCCAGTCTAATTGCAGTCTAACTAATACGGGATGACGGTGGGAAAGAGTGTAAAATACAGGGGGTTGGGGGGACAATACACACACCTTGCTTCTCTCTCTCTCACACACACACACACACACACACACACACACACCACACACACATGCGCGCGGCACTCCTGCCTTGCCAGGAATTTTTAATGTGTGTGTTGGTGGTTGGAGTAGTATTGTATGGGTGGTGGTTGTGCACACCCAAAAGCACCCCTAACCACCAACACACATTAAAAATGCCCGACTGGCCGGGCACAAATATGCTAGTTTCTATATAAGGCTAGAACCTGGTATCATTATACTCAATGCCTGATTGGTTGTCGGTGCTCCTGCTGCCTGGGAAGCCAGGGTAAATGTATCTCTCTCTGCACCTACTGCAGAGAGAATGTATAAGCAAGTGGCCTTGCTCTTGCTGCAAGCCTGATGCCCTGAGGAGCTAGACTAGAGCCGGACCAGACTACACTCCATACAGGTAGCCAAATACGTGCTAAGCCTGGGTCTCCTCCATTATGCTACGCTCCTATGCTAGCTAGTGTATTGCCACGATACAGCAAGAGTCAGGAGGGACTGATTCCTTTGGGATTGTATAGCCATCTCCATGTCCAGAACATCATGTAAGCTCATCTCTAAAAGACTGTTGAATAAAGACTTGTTGCTGTTTTGTTCATCGTTGTCTGGACTGGTGCTTATAACCGCCGGACATAACAGCTAGCCCTCCAGTCTGGTGTGCCAATAAGACCCCCTGGATTCCATTTTTGATATGTCACTGTGATTGAAGCCTATTAACTGACTTTTAGAAAACAGAGATAATGATGTTTTTCCCAATTAAAGAATCCTTTCATTAACTAAAAAAAATCCAAACTAATCAAGTAAGTAAGATATGCATGAATAAGCCCTGCAGTGGTAGAACATGTATTACCAGGTGTACAAGGCAAACATCAGAGACAGGTTTAACCGCTCTTGACAGTTGTGACTGATTAAATGCTTAACTCCCATATTCTTTCTAATCTCATTCACAATGGAGATGGAAAAGATGTCACAAACCTGTCAATAATTAACAATGGGGAAAGCGGTATGCCACCTCCAGCTGTCTCCAGTGAAAACAGGCTCCAAACCTATCCTTAGCAGGGAATTCTGTGGAATTACCAGCATCTCAGCAGCTCACACAAATGACATAGCTGACAGCAGTGGGAAAATGCCTTAAACGCTTTAAATTTTTAAAGTCACACTTCTCTCCTGAGAACTGATGGAGCCCTTGGTAGCACACATTTAGGCGTTTATATTTTCTAAATGGGGTTACATAAGTGCAAATTCAAAAAAGGCATTTGATATATGTAAGGAAAATTACTGTAAATACTATATACTTGATTTAAAATCTTAAATCCTTGCCATGGTAGAAAATAGCCATGAGAAAAGTATCCAGAATATCCCTGCATTTGGTTCATTTTGCTTATGAGATCAGAGGTCCCATGAGCACCCTTAATACCGTATAAGAGGATTGCAAGATTAATCAGCAGAAAGAATAACACAGAGCAGTTTACCTACAGATGTGTGGAACTGTTACATCCTGTTCCGAAAGGTTTTTGATGAGCAGCAATGAGAATCAATTCCCTGGCACTAAAGCTCTGGAGGAGATTGCAGCACTCGTTATGGGTTCAAAGTACACACTCAGGGAAGAAATCTAATTGTAGCACAGCTGCATGAAAATGTTCACCAGCAGAACCCTGGTGGATGTGCAATATTGCACAAGCAGTGGGATGCTGTGCCAGAGGTCAGCTCGTTTCAGTACTTCCTGGTGTATTCATACTGAACAGACTGTAGGCACATACAGGCATTTCATAACAATGATTAGGAATTTGCTCTCCCCATAGGTCATATAAGCCACCTATAGTTCCATTCATCATCAACCTCACCTCCCATGTATTGCACATCTGTGACCCCTTGACATAGCATTGTAACTGTGATTTCTCTTAACCACTGAGCCCTGGTGGTACACTCATTAGCCTGCTGTACTACAGCCCAAACATTGTTAGTTTGATCCTTACAGGGATCAAGGTTGATTCAGCCTTCTGTCTTTCTAAGGTCATATCCAGTGTGTTGGGGGCAAAATGCTAATTACCTTGTGAACTGCTGAGAGAGTGCTCTACTATGGGGTGGAAAGGTAAAGGTAAAGGTTTCCCTTGCTCAAAAGCCAGTCATATCTGAGGCTAGGGTTCAGTGCTCATCTCTGTTTCAAAGCCGAAGAGCCATCACTGTCTGCTTCTGCAGACATTTCCATGGTCATGTGGCAGGCATGACAAGATGCCAGAGTGCATGGAACGCTGTTTATACAAGTGTATATAAGTGGTATATAAGTGTAATTGCTATTGCTGGCAGAATGAGTATTTTCCCTTTGCTCCAATGAGGACATTAAAAAAGCTTCAAGGGAGCACTAAAAATCCAGTACAGTATGCCCACCAATGCTGAAAATAATGTAGCAGTTATTATTTAGTGGTGGGGTATGGGGCTGGTTGCTCATTTTTTCGTTCTCTCAGCATCTGCTGCTACTTCTCTCCTGATCTTACATGGAGCAATACCAACAAGAGGGTATATTTTCTCAACTGGTGTAGGTTTCCTGTCACTATCTGCATGGCTTCATTAACACCAATGTCAACTTCTGTTGTGTGTGTGGATGCGTTCCATACTGGAGCAGCATACTCTGCTGCAGAGACGCTCAGGGCCAAAGGTGATGTGCACAGTGTGGATGGCTGAGTTCCCCATTTATAGTTTGTGAGTTTCCTGATGATGTTGTTCCTTGTACTAACTTTGGATTTGGTATTCAGGCAGTGCTGCTTAAAAGAGAGTGTCCGGTCAAGCATTACACCGAGGTATTTTGGTGTTGAACAATGCTGTAATAGATTCCTTTCGAATGTAACATTCAACTTAACCCTTGCCTCTCAGTTTCAAAGGTGGAAAGCACATATTTGAATCTTGCTTGGATTAGGCTTCAAATGGTTGAAATGCTGTCCTAATTCTTCAAGTGCTCTAGTAGGTTTTCCAGCTACCTCATCAAAGCTTGACCCCTGAATGGCCATTGCTGTGTCGTCTGCATAGATAAACAATTTTGTTTTGTCAGGAACTGGCAGATCATTTGTATATATATATTATACAGTGCTGGAGACAATACACTTCCTTGGGGCAGACCATTCTTCTGTAACCTCAATTCTTCTGTTCTTTCCATTCATTGTCATATAGAATCTTTGGTTCTGGAGGAAGCTGCCAATGACACTAGTAAGCTTGTTATCTTTGGTAAGCTTATTTATTTTATGGAGCAGAAACCTATGATTGACAGTATCATATGCTGTTGTTAGGTCAATGAAAGCCACTCCTGTAATTTGCTTTCTTTAGAAGCCATCCTTCAACTAATAGCACAAATTCTTCTAATTATTATAAGGAAAGGGGTTTTAAAAAGTAATTAGAGGGAAACTGCTGCATATGTCTCTTATTATGTACAGCACTTAATAAATAAACTAATGGCATGCCTTGTGTTATTATTATTGCTGGGACGTTGCTGTAGTGCTGGTTGTCGTGCCAATATAGGTTGTTTGAATATGAATTTTAGTCACTAACCTCCAAACTCAGGGCAGGTTCCAGTTCTAGTAATTAAACTTTGCAACTAAAATTCCCTGTGCATTGGCAGACAGGGCCTCTAGCTCCAAGGAAACTTTATATGAGGGATGTGCTTTGAATAAGTAGTTATTCCAAATCCAGATGAAGCAGGTGGCTTTGCCAGTTTCTGAATTAATCCGAAGCAAAGCAAGGAATCCTGAAGTGGCTTTCAGAATGAATAAGGACTGTCCAAAGTGCCATGTAGTGATTCTAATTGGGCTGCTGGGCAGAGAGGCAGGGTGAACTCTATGCTGGGGCAATGGTGCACACACCAACAGGGGCTTTGAGTGCCCACTCTGGCATGTGTGCCATAGGTTCGCCACCACTGCTGTAGGAGAAGTGTAAGCAACATCTAAAATGGAGAGATGGGGGGGTTTCTACTGCTAGACTTGAGGCAGACACACCTTCCTCTCACATCTCCACCATTCCAACAACCTGCAGAGGCAGGGAGAGAATTGGCTGGGAGGGGAATGCAAATGGTGTCCCAAAGAGACCAGGAAAGAAGGCACTATTTGCCCTGTAATCAAAATGTCACATCCCACAGCCCTTTATATGGCCTAAAACAACTTTTTTTGTCAAAAAGGGGTGTGTGTGAAATAATCCAACAGAAAAATTGATTTTACAAGGGAAAATGGTCAACCAGAGGACTTCAAATGACACAATCTGCAATCCATAAATAAAAACCTGGGAGCATTGGTGGGGAGGAGCTGGTGACAGGGATGCTTGGGGGCTGCCCCAAGGAGAGGGATGCACATGGTTCAGAGCTCACGTTTCCCCCAGCCTTGCAGATCCTTGAAGTATCTTGATATGTTTCGGAAGAATATTTCAACATGAAATTAGTAAAACGATCACAAAGTGGTGAGGATGAAAACATGGTTATGAAGATGACCTAGGGTTGAACAGGTATACCAGTTGTTCCTTACGGCCCCTTTTTTGTTTCCTGACAATAAGCATAACAGTTTATGAGTTTATGCTATAGCCATAGGTCATCAAATAGGTATGAAATAATTAGTGGGATTGGTTTAATTAACACCAACATTATAAAAAAAGCCAAGGTAGAATAGTGAATCAGTCAACAGGCTAGGACTCAGGAGTCCCTACTTGGCTGGGGGGTGGGGTGGGGTGGCAATAGTAAACTAGTCCTTGAACATCTCACATACCTCAGAAACCTAACTAGGGTTGCCTCCAAGTCATAATCAGCTTAACAACATCTAATCCTAAAAGCATTAGGCATGTGTTGCACCATCTCAGGATCTGGTGGGGAGCTGCATAGTGTAGTGGCCTCCCCTGGCATGCCCTACAGCTCCTCCTCCTCTGAGGAGCTGGATGTAAAAGCCAGGCCAGATTCCAGGTGGGTGCTTCAGTTGAACAGCCCCCAGCTGAGACGCCTTTCGATCCTCCAGTCAGGGAAAGGCTATAGCTGCAGGCTGATAGCCTGAGCAGCTCTGACAATGAGCCATCTACCTCTCGGAACTGGAAACAGCACCTGCACGTCACTCTACAGCAAGGGTTTTCAACCTACGGCCCATGATGCCAGATAATCCGGCCCCCGCCTTTGCTCCAGCCACCGCCGGTGGAATTGGCTGCAGACTCATTTACAGCCATCATAAACACATTAATGACAGGCATAAATGAGTCCGTGGCCTTCATAAACTCGTTTACGATAGCCACGGACTCATTTATGGCAGCCGTAAACAGTGGGACAACCAGTCTGGCCCCCTCAACTGTTTGAGGGAGCATGACCCAGCCCCTGAATTGAAAAGGTTGAGAACCTCTGCTCTACAGGAGCAAAGGAGGTCTGCCCGCCAAAGACTTCAAAGGGCTTCAGCAGCTGAGTCCTATTAACAGCACTCCTGTTAAGTCCTATTAAGTCCTAATAAAGGTGCTCACAAGAACAAGGCTTGCTGTGGGAGCAACATGTATGTGTGTAATTGATTCCAACCTGATTTCCGACCTTGGACCGGACCCTAACTCTGTTTGAATAACTCTCCTGACTTGTGAGTAAACAGACCCTGATCCAAGTACTGCGTGACGGAGTGAGCTCCTGTCTTTGTCCCAGGTCCTGCCAACCTAGCAGTTTGAAAGTAAGAAATTGCAAGTAGATAAATAGGGACCACTTCAGTGGGAAGATAAACAGTGGGAAGGTAAACAGCGTTCCATGCACTCTGGTCGTGCCTACCACATGTCCACAAAAATGTCTGCAGCACTGGCTCTTTGGCTATAAACAGCAATGAGCACAGAACCCTAGTAAAGGACAACCTTTACTCTTACTGATAAAACCAGTCCACGGAGTTTGTGCCACCTCTTTCTGAAGAGACAGCCTTAGAGGACAGTTGGGGCAGCCAATGTTCTTGTGCATACAGAACAAAGGGGCCATTCAACAATTACATGATCCTTGAAGAGGGGGGAGGGGGTCTGCCATCTGAATTAAAAATTACATGAGGGTGGGGCGAGGGGTCAGGTCAAAGATGACATAATCCATTTGAAGCTGTTGTGCATTAGGCAACAATAGTGAAAAGCTCTAAAAATTAGAGTTTCGATACAAAAGCTCTGGATTACGTAATTTTAAAGGGGGAGGGGTCAAAGCTAAAATTACGGTCAGATTACATAGGGGGGAGGTGGTCAATTTCCCCAAAAAAATAGGTCACATAATTGTTGAATGGCCCCAAAGTGCCAGACAAAGGAATGTGTGCCATCAGCTCCTGAAGGTTGGCCTGGAGAAAACTCATTCCATTTATTCTTACATTCATTTGTTTTAGGATTTTGAAATGGCAAGTCATTGACAGAAGGCACTAGCTAAATGCGATAAGCAAACAAACAAATCGTGGAAGGAAATAAATGATTAGGTTTTCATGATAAAAAGCTTAAAATCAGTACCCCTGGATTTTCCATCAGAGTTAAAAGTTATAGGCTGCTAACAGTAAGAATTCCTCCATTTATCATTTCACAACAAGTTGCCATGGACACCAGAGTACTAGATAGTAAAGACAATATTCACATTACTCACAATATTTTTCTTTGCTAGTGATGCTTTTGCTATAATAGCATGGCCTCCAACATTTAAGAGATGGAGTGGTAATGGCTTAAAGTGTTAAGGCAAGGTCTTGGATAAAGGCAGTAAGCAAACAAAACAAATCTTTTCGCTATAAAGTGTTCCATTCATTTTTACATTACATAAGCAATGGTTCTCACATGCATATTCCTCACTGTTCACTTGCTGACAGGCAGTTCTGAATGCAAAAAAGAAAGGCCAAGCTTTAACACCCAAATTCTGTGTAAGCAATGAAGTTGATGTTTCTTCATTTCTTCATTGCACAGATGCCATAGGCATTATTCATTTTTAGCAGACCTCCAAATAAATGGATCTAACTGGTTCTGGAAACCTGGCATATAACAGGGACAAATTAAACTAGGATTTAGGGAACTGAGAGAGCCAGTGGTGGGATTCAGCAGGTTCCCCCCAGTTTGCCAGAACCCATAGCAGAAATTCTGGCTGGCCCCATCCATCCAAGTTTTGGAATAAAGTACTGTAGTCCTAATTTGGGTGCAATGCAGGGCTTTCCTCCTGGCCACGCCCACCAGACCACACCCACAGAGTAGGTAGTAAAAAAAAATTTAATCCCTACACTGGAGAGAGAATAAATAAGATTATACACCCTGTACAATTTTTTCACAACAGAACTACAACAATCTGGGTCACAGTCACTAGCAATGTTGATATAGGGATGGCATTTGTTCTTGCAAATGATGCTAAGCAATATAAGCATCTTGCACAGCTCAAGAGTTTAGTTATAGGGTTATACTTGAATGGCTGTATTTTTAACACCACATAGTATTAAAAAAGAGTGTTGGAATTAAGAATGTGGTGAAACAGCCAAATCCTGAATTCTATTGAGTTTGCAGATGCATTTTAAAAAGGTGAGGGTTCCAAAGAACACCAATGTCAGAGAGACTATGCCCCTGTGACTCTGAAGAAATTGAAACCACAGAACACATTCTATGTAGCTGCCCTGGCAGGACCTTCAACCAAATAATATACTTGCGCCACAGCATAGGCTATATAACTGTAATACTAGTGACCTATGTAATAATTGTACTCCTTAATACAGAGCAGAAATGCTCCTTTTTAAGCCCTCTCATTTTATCTTTTGTCTCTTGATACATTTTAGTTCCCCCAGTTTAACTTCTGTTCCCACTGCTGTTTTATGCTGGAGCAGAAATGCTCCTTCTTAAGCACCCTCATTTTAACTCTTGTCTCTTGATATATTTTAGTACCCCCATTTTAACTTCTGTTCTTTCTGCTATTCTATGCTGGTCTTGGACCATACTAAAGATTTGAAAAAAGGTGAGGCACAGCTGGAGGAATAATCAGTATGTCAGCCTCTGGGTGGATGTACCTTCTTCACATTTCAGAAGCACACCAAGGGGATCAGAAGACTGCATTTTTTCCATGGGATCTAAAGTCACCTCAGCTACAC
Source organism: Bradypodion ventrale (assembly GCA_035047345.1). Classification (NCBI taxonomy): domain Eukaryota; kingdom Metazoa; phylum Chordata; class Lepidosauria; order Squamata; family Chamaeleonidae; genus Bradypodion; species Bradypodion ventrale. Next base: position 230,710,808 of record JAWDJE010000002.1, on the reverse strand, counting down.
TACAAAAGTGACTTCTTTTTGCTAGTACCATTTTCAGAGTAGACCTGAGACAGCAGATCTACTTTGTCATCCAAAGACCATCTCTGGAAATGAAATTGAAATCCACACTTTCTCATGATCCACAAGGTAGCCTAGCATGGAGTGCATAACTGCCACCTAAAGGGTGCCATAGTGAACACATCTGTCTGCTAGAAAGTGTTACAAAGAACTTAGTTTCAGAGAACCAAGACAGCCTTAGAATTGGAAGAAACTGGCTTAAAACTATATTGTAGAACTCCAGGACACTAGCCATATTAGAGAGCTAAGCCACATCTACAGCTTAGACTTCACAAGAGAAGGGCTGCAATCCTCTCCCCACTTTCCTGGGAGTATGACCTATTGAGCACAATGAAATTTATTTTACTGATAACCATCTACTTACAAGTTTGCTCTGTATTCATCTATGAAGTTCTGAAAATGTGTGTGTGTGTGGGGGGGGGGGAGAAGCTATCTTTGTGGAGTCAGAATATTGCCCTAAATCTCTGTCACCTTGGAAGTAAAAAAGGAAAAGAAAAAGAAAACATTCAAAACAGTATAATCCTGCATGATTTTTTTAAAAAAGCAATTTTAAAAAACAGAGGGGGGGGGGCAGAGAGGAAGCAGTGTATGCATTGTTCTTAGCAGAGCTGTGCCACATGTGAGCAGCTGTTTAAATTCAGATAGGGGGACCGGTAATGCATCACTGTCCTTAGGATATGCCTGGTTTGTTGAAAAAGGGGGTCAGAGGTTTTTTTCTCACACTGTTCCTCTAATACAGATACAAGGCATATCAGGGATGTTGTTCTTTTACCCAGTGCAAGCCTTGAACTCTAAAAGAGCCTCCTCTTCTCTTTTCTTTCCCCCCCTCTATAATTGTCTTTTAGAAGTAACCATTACATTAACCCCTGTTCTCAGAGTCTTCCCTTCATGTCATGCACAGCAACCTAGAGCCCAAGGTTGGTGACATGAGAGCCTAAGATCTTGCACACAGGCATAGAAAATAGAATAGCTTAGCTCCTAGCATGGACCACAGGTTTTTTTTAAATCTTTTTATTAAATTTTTGACAAACATACAAAAAAAGAAAAACAATAACAGTACAATATAATAATAAAACAAAAACAACATCAATACAATGTTAGCTCAAGTTCATAAGAGCTAGCACATAATAGTACTTAAACTAATTATTTACCATATAACCCTCAATATTAAATACCACATTGTAAATTATTACTATGATCATAACAATAAAAGCTTTCAGTGCTACCACTATTTTTATTTTTTAATAGGACCACAGGGTTTTGATGAGGGGAGCATTTCCTCTGCCCCATGGTGAATGGAGGTTTTGAGCAGCTGACAAGGTTTGTCAGTACATGTCAGCATGGGGACGTAGTGTGGGGGCCTTTTAAGCTAGCATGCACCCCAGCACTGACTTCTTGCAACTCATGGTTTCTTCCCACCGATCTACCCTCCCTGCAGTTAGAGGGTGCTATTGGGTTGCCAATTGAGACTGAATAGGGATTTGGGGGCTTGGCTTCATATTGGCTACTGGAGCGGGCCTGATTTTTTTGCCTATCCCACTCTGTTATTGCAGGACATTATGGCATTAGTAGGGTAAGGCTAGAAATTAGGTTACATTACTTGGTGGTTAGTGCTGGGTTGGGATGGTAGTGGTGATTCCTTCAAGGTGTCTTTGGATGAGGCGGTAGCTATATTCCTTGCCAGATTCACATGAATCAGTGGGAATGTGGGGAACACCATGAGGTTGACAGGCAATACATTCAATATCCATTCATGTGAACAGAATTGGAAAATGCTTGCATGGATGCATCCCTGGAAAACCAACCTGTCCATGGTTAGCAAGAGTTTCATGGAGTGGGGGCTAGGTGTTTGCCTGTCCAGCTCTGCTACCAGGTTATTCACTACCAACCTCTCCATAGGTCTAGGCTCTAGGGCAGGAATTCTCAATCTTTTTAAGCTGGGCAGGTCACACTCCCTCAGACAGCTTTAGGGATTTAAACAAGATGGAGATCTAATTAAATCAATGTCCTAACTTAGGGTGCATCAAAAAGCAGGAGCAGCATGTTAGAAGCCAAATTGTGAATCCTGGAATAGTCTGCAGTAACATAGTCACTGGAACTGACTGCTTTGCAGGGACCATTCTCCCTTAAAATGACTCTTCCGTTTCTTGGAAAATCACTCCATCCCAACTCAGACTCTCAAAATAGTAGCCCAACAGCTGGATAAAAATGGTCTAGCTTGGGCACAGAGGAAGGTTGGCCTGAAGTGCAAATTCCCCGTACATCATGTGATCACCAGAGAATAGATCTCACTGGACCTCTTTGTGAGGGGTCCAAAATGCAATTGATTTTCCTTTGTACACACCTTTGAATGTATGCAATTTGGACATCATTGCCTTGCATCTGTCTGCTGTTACTTTTAACTATTAATTTCTTTCCAGAACATCAAGAGACAAAATGCACTAATTTCATACATTCCACTGCCACATTCAGTGAATTTATCTAGGAGGAAAACAGGTTATGCTCTGTGTGTTTCTTTCAGTGTGAAAAGCTCCTTAATCGTTGTTGTGTATGCATGTCTTGTACTGTCAGAATGTAACCACCCCATTTACAATGTATTGCAGCTGTAAAGGAACGCGAGCAAGCAGCCCATAGAGGGCAGCTGCGAGCGTTCAATCTCACATGGTTCACATTGCTCAATCACGGACAGCCGCGGGAAAACCTTCCCCGCATTCAGCAGCAGGAAAGAAGAACTACTGAAGAGAGGCGTGCCTGGGCGAGGCCACGCAGGTAGCGGCCAATGAGCTACCGTGCTACAAGATTCAAATGCATAACCCTATTGTATATAAAGAGATGTATCACCGCCATTACCTCATGTTCCACCAGATCGCTATGCAATAAACCTGTGTTAAGCCAACCCTTCGGCTGTCCTGTTGTCTTTGGTCCCATACAGTAAACTGGCGACGAAGGTGGGATTAATGGCTGCCCACGGGACCAAGACATGCGCCGGCTACGAGATCAGGAAGCCGGGAGACTTGGAGCTGTTTGAGATAGACTTCAACGGAGCGCTGGTGGAGCTCGAAGTCTCAGATGAGGACAAGAAGAGGGCCATCTTCGTCCGCATGCTCAGACACGAGACAAAGAGGACTCTGGTGGACCTGATCGCGCCGAGGAGGGTGAGCGACTACAAAGCCAAAGAGCTTCTGGCTGTGTTGCGCGCCCACCTCCGGCCCGCGATAGCGATGTTCCCCGCTCAGAGCGCGTTCTGGAGGCGAGTCCAAGCGCCCGGGGAATCGGTCGCCGAGTTCGCCGCGGCCCTGCGGCTGGCCGCCGGCCCCTGCAAGTGGGAGACCCCAGAAGTCACCCTCCGCGACTGCCTGCTCTGCGGCCTGAGGGACACCGAGACTCAGCGTGCGCTGATGAAACAGGAGCCGCCTCCCACGTGGCAACAGGTCCTCGACACGGCGCAGGCCGCGGAAGCCACGACGGCCGGCGTGCAGGAGCTCCAGGACTGGCGACTGAAACCCGCCAAGGCAGAGAGCTCGGTGCGCGCGGCCCGGCGAGTTTCGGACTTGTCCACGGAGAGCGGCGACGACGACGACATCCGGAAGGTCCAGAAGGAGGGCCGGCGCTGCGACGGCTGCGGCGCCGCCCATGCCCGCGCCAAATGCCCGTTCCGCAAGGCCGAGTGCCACAACTGCGGCCGGCGCGGGCACATCGCCAAGGTCTGCCGGAAGCGGCGCGAGGCCAAGAGGAGCTCCCCAGACCGCGCGGCGAGGCAGGATCGCACCACGAGGCCCAAGGACCACGGCACCCGGACCACGAGGAAGCGGGACGGCGTCGGGCGCATCTCCGATGACAGCGAGGACGACGCTCCGGTTTTCAGCGTTTCCACGGAGCACCCCCGATACTTCGTTGAGGTAGTAATACAAGGGGCCCCTGTTAGGATGGAGGTGGACTCGGGTTCTTCTTACTCTATTATCTCCCAGGAAGAGTTCCTAAAGATAGCCCCCCACGTGCGGCCCAAGCTCAAGGCGTTGAGGGCCACCCTAAAGGACGTGCAAGGGAACCGCATCCCGGTGCTGGGGGTTGGGAAATTCCAGGTCCAGTTCAAAAAGCGCGCTGCAACGCTTCCCCTAGTCGTCCTCAAAGGAGGTAAATGCAGCCTCCTCGGGACTCAATGGTTTCAGCCCCTGGGGTTGTTCATCGGGGGGGTGCACGCCGTGGGAGCACACGCCGCCGGGACTGATCCAATACAGAGCGTGTGTGAGGCGCACCCCGAAGTTTTTAAAAAGGGACTCGGAAAGTTCAAGGGCCCCCCAGTGACTTTCGACCTGGACCCTGGAGTACGTCCAATCAGACTTAAACCGCGCAGGGTGCCTTTCGCCCTAAAAGACAAAATAGAGGCGGAGTTGGACAAATTGGTGGGCCAGGGGATTCTTGTTCCTGTTGATTCTGCGGAGTGGGAAACTCCAATTGTAACAGCACTCAAGGCCAACGGGGAGGTCCGCATATGCGCTGATTATAAGTGCACCATCAATAAGGCGATCCGCCCTAATGCGTATCCGGTGCCGGTAGTCAGCCACTTGTTGGCCAGGTAGCACGGGGGGAGGTGTTTTGCTAAGCTCGACCTGGCCCAAGCCTACCAGCAACTCCCGGTCACCCCCGCCGCAGCTGCTGCGCAGACCATAGTCACACACAAAGGGGCGTTCCAAGTATCGCGCCTCCAATTCGGCGTAAATTCAGCGCCCGGGATTTTCCAATCACTCGTGGAACGCCTCCTAAAGGGACTAGAGGGGGTGTTACCCTACTTTGATGACGTATTGATTACAGGGGGGAGCCGGGCAGAGTTGGCAGAAAGGTTGGAAGGGTCCTCGAAAAATTCGAAAAGGCAGGGTTGCGGTTGCGAAAGGACAAATGCGTCTTCTTCGCAACCGAGGTCGAGTTCCTAGGGTTCTGCATCACTCCCGAAGGAATAAGGCCATCCCAATCCAAAGTGGCCGCCATCAAAAAGGCCCCTCGCCCCACCTCCAAGCCCGAGCTGCAGTCGTTCCTTGGGCTGCTTAACTTCTACCACTCCTTCCTTCCTCGGAAGGCAGCCGTGGCGGAACCGCTACACAAATTGTTAAAAAAGGATGAGGCATGGAAGTGGGGCGATGACCATGAAAAGGCTTTCAATGACCTGAAGCGACTCCTGGCATCAGATGCTGTGCTGACCCACTTCAATCCCAAACGTCCGGTGGTCCTGATATGCGATGCATCCCCGGTGGGGGTGGGGGCGGTGTTATGCCACGTGCTGGAGAACGGGAGGGAGGCCCCGATAGCGTTCTACTCTAGGTCCTTGTCCCAAGCAGAGAGAAACTACGCCCAGACAGACAGGGAAGCACTAGCGATAATCGCGGGGACCAAGAAATTTCATGATTTCGTATATGGCTGCCCCTTCACCATAGTGACTGACCATAAGCCCTTGCTAGGCATTTTCACCGCAGATAAGCCCACACCCCAAATCCTGTCCCCGAGAATGCTCAGGTGGGCCATTTTTCTCAATGCATATCAGCACGCGTTGGTATACCGGCCCGGGAAGGAGATCAGCCATGCGGATGCCCTGTCGAGGTCCCCCATTCCCCGGGATTGCTGCCACGTGGGCGAGGAAGAGAGAGACCACCAGGTTCTAATGATAGAGGTCCTAGACTCCCCTCCAGTAGTACCGGCCGACATCGCCAAAGCGACCGGCAAGGACAAAACGTTAGCCACAGTCTGCTCCTGGGTACAGAAAGGGTGGCCCGTGTCATCCCCGGCAGCGGAATTCGACACATTTTTCAAAAAGAAACTAGAGTTGTCCCTAGAGAGGGGTTGCCTGTTGTGGGGGCAGCGGGTAGTGATCCCCACGTCCCTCCGGCCGAGGGTGCTTAAGCTGCTGCACGTCAGCCACCCGGGGATCGTCCGCTCTAAGGCTCTAGCCCGTAGTTATTTTTGGTGGCCACAGCTAGACGCCGACATTGAGCACATGGTCGGCACTTGCGAAGCGTGCCAAAGCTCCAGGCCGGAAGAGGCTCGTCTGCCACATAGAGAGTGGGACGCAGCGAGGGGGCCCTGGTCCCGGGTACACGTAGACTTTGCAGGGCCGTTCAGGGGAGCGCTTTTCCTCCTAGTGGTGGATGCATTCTCAAAGTGGTTGGAGGTCATCCCAGTCTCGAGCACCTCCTCGGCCACCACAGTTAAACAGTTACGGAGGGTCTTTTCCACGTTCGGTTTACCCGACACCCTCGTCAGCGATAACGCTAGCTGTTTCACGTCCGCCGAGTTCAGGGAATTCATGGATCTCAACGCCATTCGGCACATTACCTCCGCCCCTTTCCATCCGGCCACCAACGGCCAAGTAGAGCGCCTCGTGCGCACCACTAAGGACGCGCTGCGGCGCATGGGCCCCGGAGATCTCGACCGACAACTATGCCAGTTCCTGCTACGGTACAGGGTCACCCCACTAGCGTCAGGGTACTCCCCCGCAGAGTTGCTAATGCGCAGGAAGCTGGCCACGGTAATCTCCAGACTAGACCCCACCAGAGTAGAAGACAAAGGGCGAAATGTAGAGATGGATTCCTCAAAGAGTTTTAGCGTAGGCGCCCCCGTACATTGCAGGAACTACACCAGCGGGGGGCCAGCCTGGGTGCCCGGTATCGTAATAGAACAAACCGGCCCCGTCTCATACCGTGTGGAGACCAATACAGGCCTCCTGTGGAGGCGGCACGCGGATCAACTCAGGCGTAGGGTCCCCGGAAAGCAGGACGAAGACGAGAACAGAGACGAATCAGCGTTAGGGTACTCCCCCACCCGCTTAACCCAAGGGGGAGAAAAAGGGGGACATGGGTCCCCACCAAGGGGGGAGGAAAGGGAATCAATCCTCAGAAATCTTTTGCGGGAGTTTGCGGCGGAAAGGAAGAGCCCCGAGCCCACACACATCCCCCGGGAGCGGCCCAAAAACACAGAGTCCCCAAGAAGTTTAGACCTTGATTTACAGTACCAGGGGGAGTTAGCGGAGTGGTCCCCCACCCGTCCTAGCGAAAAGAGGGGTTTCAGTTCAGCCCCTGGTACTTCCAGTCCCAGTAGCCCCTGTGAGTTAGAGTGTAACATAGCGCCAATGTCCCGGAGACCGACACCCCCAAGACAGGAGGCGACGGCGAGTCCGTCCGCCACAGTCTCAAGGTCCCCCGAGCGGGGGACAGAAGGGAGCAGAACCACAAGGGCATCCTCATCGGTCCCGCGGTTCACGATCAGAGGGTCCCCGGGGTCCGAAGGAAACAGGCAGGGGTTCACTTCTCAGTTGTTCATTCCATTCCCATCCCCCAGCGCAAGGCAGGCACAGACGCCCCACAGAGCCACTAATGAATCCCCGTCTTCCGTTGCAGGACAAGCACCCATGGAGTCAGGGATCGCAGGCTCTCCAGTACTAGGGCAGGCGCAAGCACGCCCCAAGCGAATGTGCGGCAAGCCACATTGGTTGCGGGACTTCGTCCCATCCTAGGGGGGAGGGATGTTGTGTATGCATGTCTTGTACTGTCAGAATGTAACCACCCCATTTACAATGTATTGCAGCTGTAAAGGAACGCGAGCAAGCAGCCCATAGAGGGCAGCTGCGAGCGTTCAATCTCACATGGTTCACATTGCTCAATCACGGACAGCCGCGGTAAAACCTTCCCCGCATTCAGCAGCAGGAAAGAAGAACTACTGAAGAGAGGCGTGCCTGGGCGAGGCCACGCAGGTAGCGGCCAATGAGCTACCGTGCTACAAGATTCAAATGCATAACCCTATTGTATATAAAGAGATGTATCACCGCCATTACCTCATGTTCCACCAGATCGCTATGCAATAAACCTGTGTTAAGCCAACCCTTCGGCTGTCCTGTTGTCTTTGGTCCCATACAGTAAAATCGTATTTTCATGCAATTAGAAAAGTTCCCAAATGCACAACAGTCTCAGAGATTGTGTGTAATTACAGGCCCTCTCCAAACGTTTAGCCAATAGCACAGCTTTTCGGGAGGGGAGACATTAACATCAATGCTTGGATTGTAGGATAAACTAAAGCCGTGGTTATAACTCGTGACCCAGAATCTTTCTTACTCCCAGGACTAGAGTAAAATTGCTTAATATACATTGCTTTTTCTCAAGCTACTCTAGAAATCATATGCAAGTAGCAGGGATCTCAGATGTTTTTCAGAATTCTCGATACTCAACCAATCACAGCTCCTTAGATTGAATTACCATCCTAAGAATAACTTTTGAGTAGCTCCCCTGATCCTCCCTCACAATAATATCCAATGGGTGGGCAAATGACTGGCCTGTATCATGGCATGACCAATTAAGCTGAACTGGTCCCTCATGCCAAGATCCATTCCAATGGGAAAGCACTAGCTTGCTGCTTCAAGCTGCGAGGAAGCAGTTTGATACAAAGGAGAAAGAGCCATGAAACTGGGGTATGCTCTCTCCTGCCAAGAGTTGTGCTTTCTGTATACCTGGCTTCACATCACACTCCAAAGAGAGCTCAGGGGTTCTCTCTCTTTCCCTTTCCCCTTTGAAACTCCAACACGTCGAGAGACAAGTTAACTGCCCTATTTTCCTTTGTTGTGTTCTCCTTTTTACAAACCCACTCTTATTGCTTCAGTAGGGTTTTCACTTGTTCTGAAGGAAGCTCCTAAGACAGTGGAGGTGAACTTATGGCACACATGCCAGAGGTGGCACTCGGAGCCCTCTCTATGGGATCCGTGCAGTCACCCCAGCACAGAATTTGTCCCGCGCCTCTGCCCAGCAGCTCAATGGGAGTGCATCTTCCCTCCCCCAGCACAGAATTCACCCTGCCCATCTACCAAGCAGCCCAATGGGAGCACTTCCTCCTTCCCCCAGCACAGAATTTGCCCCACCCCTCTGCCCATCAGCCCAACAGGAGCATTTCCTTCATCCCCTGTTGCTGTGTTTGCACTTTGTGAAAAATAAGTGAGTTTTCGGTTGTAGTTTGGGCACTCAGTCTCTATAAGGTTTGCCATCACTGCCCTAGGATGAAGACTGCAAAACTCTTGGGATGGATCAGTGGTTCCCAATGTGGGGCACACACCCCACAGGGGGGCTTCAATTCCCAGAATCCTAAGTCAGTACATTGGCTGATCAGTGCTTTGGGGAATTGACTTAGGCTTCTGAGAATTGAAGTCCAAAAACCAAAAGTTGGGACACACTGGATTAGAGGCTGATCTCCTAGGCTTCAAACTATTAAGTCAAAGAAATCTTGATAATGATTCAATCACTTGTGGGTTGTCATGGTGTCTTCCCTTTTCCATCAAAAGATTTCAAGTTATGGACATGAAAAGGAAAAACATATGCTTCCAATCCAGGCCTCCCCCCCACCCCCCCAGGATGATCCTATAGTACTGGCAGAAACTTAGTGACTCTTTGCTCAGGTTGTGATTTCAACAAAGGTCCCAGAAGCCTCTATTCCAACCATTCCTGATTAAAGAATCTCAGGTGGCAGGACAGGAAAGTACCTCCAATGAGGCTCTATAGAGCCAGTCAAAGTATGGACAGTATCAGGCTATGTAGATCACTGATCTGACTGAAGCAACTTCTTAAATCCTCAAGAAAGCTTTTTTATGAATGAGAGCATCAAACTCACTGATATCATTTCCACGATAGCTGCTTTGCTATGGTTTTATTTGATCTCCTCTTCTATATTGTGAGTCTCAGATCACCCTCTATGCTGCTGCTGCTGTATTATTTCTTTTGTATGATTTGGTTGGCACGGATCTTGTTTCCTAATAAGAATGTCTTTTCAATGAAGGAGGAGGTAAAGGTATGACATCGTGGGCTTAATTAGTTATGTATACCTTCGTCAGGGTTGGAGTAGCTTAGGTGGCAAATGAAAAGAAAATTGTAGGGTGTCATGGGAATAGCTTAGTGAGTTTACTGCTAGAGCAAACCTTTCCAAGTTTCAAGTGCCTTGTTCCCCCATACCACATCACACTGCAAAAGTAGCCTGTTACCCTTTAGCTGAGCTTAGAAAGATATGGGGTAAATAAATTTTGTGTCAGAAATTACTCTGGGTTGAAAGGATTTTTGCTGTAAAAACTCTGCTCAGGGGAATAACCGAATGAGGCTCCATTCATGTGCCCAAGATCCATCATGCAGCACTCGGGTATCAAACCCCGACCTTCTGGTCTCCAAGCTCAGCATCTTAACCACTAAGCCACTGCAATGCTGCTAAGATATAGGATGGAATGGGAACTACAACTCTGTGGGATTCTGGGACTTGTATTCAGAAAAAAAATACACTGTGTAATCACTGCTGAACTGAGCAATCATGCATGGATTTGTACTGATGATTATTTAGTCTACTAGTTGAAGAACAAACTTGGAATCTATTTCCCTTCTGAAATATGTTTGTCAATATGCTATCACTACTTTATGTGCAGTGTCACACTAGGGGGTATACTTATGGATATGTGTATATATGCTAATTATTCTCATTTTGTCATCACTTTGAAAGCTCAATATGTCTTTTCCCACAAGTCATTCATAGCTATATACATGGAGAGCAGCAGCAAATAAGTCTATACTTATAGAAATGGCAATTTTGTCCATCCCCCCCCCAAAAAAAAAACACAACCAAAACATTAACTGGCTTTAGTATCTGTGTAGAAAGCACTTTGCAAGCAAAAAGCTCCCTTGTTTGTGTTCAGAAGGTACAATTATTCCCATAAGGAACGAGAAAAGCCTGCAGTATGATTGGCCTGGATTTAATTTTGCACAATAGCCTTTTAATTGAGGCTTGCAGAATTCAAGCACAAGGAAGCAGACACACAGCAGGAGTATGATTTGAATGGTCTACCTGGAAGTCAGTGGGAAACCTGATGATAGATTCCAGACTCCATAATCACAGGTCATTGTCCCTGCTTGCTAGAAGTGATGGGAGTCAGAGTCTAAACACACCTGAGTCCTCAGCCTCAAAAACTATAAAGGGACTTATCTGTTTGTGCTCTTTCCAAAGTGCCTTAGAATGCACTTGGGATGACAAGTCACCCTTGCTCAAAAGCCAGTCGTATCTGACTCTAAGGTTCAGTGCTCATCTCCATTTACAGCCAGAGCCAGCACTGTCTACACATTTGTAAGAATTTAGAAAATAAAAAATGGGAATGGGGGGTGTTGGTGGGGGGAAGCTCAGAGAATTCCTTCCTGGTTCTTCATGCAAAATCTAACATACACAGCATGTGAAAGAGCAATAGAGAGATTCTAAATTTAGGCCTACAGAAAGTTTACAGCAAGACTTGCTTCAATTACTGTCCTCCTCTCTATGTCTTATCATAAACTATCGCTGAAAACTTTCCTCCATTTCAAATGTGGTCTGCCTTGAGACATTGGGGGAGCTGATAGTTGGAAGAGTCATGCCTAAGGTTTCTCTGGCTTCATGGAGCTAGTTTCATGGTTCTTGGAGTCCTAGCTATACATATTTCCATATTTTAATTGTCCCAAAGAGACACAGTGGACTTGGTCCACAAAAGCTCACATTTAATACAGGAGTTAGCCTTTAAGGCACCGTGACATTTTTTGTCTTTTTTTGCTGTTCTGTTTTGTTTACTCTCAGGTATGCTTGCACAGACTAACATGGCTACCACTTCAGACAGAACCAGGTTCGCAAGCTGTGAGCGCGGTCAAGGGCACGGAGGTCAATGCCTCCCCTGTGAGTCTGTCACGGCACAATGTCCGACCATAGCAGCTGCGTGGACGGCCATACATAATGTAAATAGGCCAGGTCACTGCAAATCGTGAATTTTAAAGAGAGGCCAGTGACCTGTGCGAGGTCATTGCCCCCGAGGTGCAGGATAAGGACATCAGGCGGTCCAGCATCCCTGATGGAAAACAGGAATGGCAACAGTTCCCGCCATCTCATACCACGCTTACTGTACCATCGCATACGTGCGGCTGTACGTAGCCCGAGATGGGGTCCCCACTCTGTCGCCGCAGCATACTGCGCTGCCCAGTGCACGTAACTGTGGCCCACCAGCCATACTGCCACCGGTGTGCGGGGACACACAGGGTCTGTAAAAGAAGAAAGAGGGACAATGACATAACTGGTACTCATGCATGGAGCGGGCGTACGTATAATGCAAAGCGCATGTATCCCCATCTGCCCATCCGGCGTATATCAGCCTCAGAGTACCCAAATGCAGCCGCAGTGGACGCAGCGCCTATCCTAAAGGAATGGGTGCCGTAACGAGCCCCGGGGAGGCCCACACTGTGAAGTGCCATACTGGTCGGTCACCTTCCAAAACTGGAATTTAGTGAGGGGAGACCCATCCTGGTGGCAGAAAAACGGGCCAGGGTGCGTACCACACACTGCCAAAAACTCATGTAGGGCACCAACCGGACAGATGTGTTCAATGGAACATCGTAGCAGTCTAACTCCACTGCCTACACCGTGCTGATCAACCTTTGAGGACCGTATTCTCAACTGAGCCCACTCATGTGTAACATACACATCATTGAGTTCCAGTGCCCTACGAGACGCATCCGCCTTAGACAGTGGTACCAACTCACTGATGCGGAGCGCTCCAAAGAAGGCTACAGTGGTAGCTGCGTGAAAAAGAGCCACCTCATACCTATCATAACATAAGTTATGCCAGCCTCGTGCAAGGTGGGTAAGAACCTCTGGTGAAATCGGGTGACATGTGTCCGGGCGGTGGCCATGTTCACGTGTCCACCCCTCCAAAACATGGTGTATGCGGAAGTCATTCACGCAGTCAGCGAAGCCCCGCACCTTGGCCATAAATGCCAGTGCCGAAAGCCTAGAGGCTATAGTACGGGGGGGCAACCCCTGACCGTGAAGATAAACCATGTATTGTAAAACCTGGTCTACTGGTATTGGCACACTTCAGGCAACCGTAGTTGCCCACAAAAGGTTCTAAATTGTATGAAAACATGCTGATATGCCTTACGCGTGCGAGGTGCCAATGACATGCCGATCGCCCGGTTCACCTCTCCTCGCCAAATGTCCAAATCTCGGCCAGGAGTGGCGAGGGGAATTCCTCTGCTTCCAGAGCCAAGGCACGGAACCGGGAGATCTGCAGGTGGGATAAAGCATCAGCAATATCGTTATTAATACCTGGTACATGTCCGGCCCTGAACAGCACATTGAGGCGTAGGCTTCAAAACAAATTGACGAACCAATGCCATGACCCTAGGGGATTTGGACATCTGGGCGTCAACAATGTGCACCACTGCAGCATTGTCACACCAAAAATGGACCACTGAGTTGGCCCACTTGTCGCCCCATAGCATTAGTGCTCCCAAAATGGGGAAAAATTCCAGGAAAGTAAGATCGCGGAGGCGATCCATGCCCTGCCATGCGTGAGGCCATCGGCCATATGCCCACCGCCCCTCAAAATAAATCCCATAACCCAGAGAGCCGGAGGCATCCGACTGTACTTGAAATTTAGGGCAGACCATAAGGTCTGATCTCCAAAAAGAGACCCCGTTAAAATCCTGGAGGAATGTGACCCAAACCGAAAGGTCTGCCCGTATGCCGCTGGTCAGCCGGACCCTGTGGTGGCGTTTTAATTGGCCAGCCATGGCAACACACAGATGCCTGGCAAAAGCTCAAATTCACCTGGGGTCTTTTCCAGTACTAGCCCCAGAGGAGAGACCTTCAAGTTAGGGAATGCTGGTTCAGTAAAGGGCCCAGCAACTCTCATAGCCTTCACCTCCTTAGCTATGCTTTGTGCAGCGACCTCCTCATTACCATTCAGAGAAAGTAAGTTCGGGGCATCCTGCGGTCCCTGAACACCCCGAAATGGAATACGAAAGCCAAACTGGAAACCTTCTAACAGGTACCTCACATCATCCCGTCTAGGATAAGTGGAAAGCCATCGTTCCAGCATAGGGATATTAATTGGGGAGGGGGCCTTTTGCGTGGCTAGCCCCATCAGAGGGAGCTCTGACCGCCCCCTGCCCACCCCTACCTCTGCCTCGTGACCCACCAGCGTAGGTGGCGTGAGGGCCAGAACACGAGGGACACTCATGTCGGAAACGACACTGATGCTTGTTGCACATGCCGCTAGCTGAGAAGGTCCAACACAGCAGGCGGGCTGGAACCCCCTGCCCCCCCATCTGGCGGGGAACCTACATCGCAGCCACCCGCTGCATGGCATGGCCGCAATGGTACCTATCACCAGGCGCCAGATGTGTGTGAGTCATATACAAGAGCCACAATTGCTGGCAGGGCTCATCCCACCTCATCTCAGGATGTAGGGCCACTCTCATCCTGAATTCCTCATCGTAAGCCAACCACGATGGGCCAGGAAAATCAACCATCGCCCTATAAATGTTGTCGAGGTATTGCACAATCGGAATGACCAAATCAGGCCGGGCCCTCAGGTATACCGCCATATATATAAGGTATGCCCACAACCAATTGGCCCAGGTACGTGGTGGCTTACGACGACGGGACAACTCCTTGTCCTTGTCATCCTGTCCCTTCCTCTCCTCCTTGGTGGGCTCACGATTCAAGAGGGAGAAAATATCAACATACTCCCCTCGCCAAATCTTATCCCTCGTGGCCTGTGATAGATGATCACCCAGGGGCAAGGAATAACCAGCCGTCGGCAGAGCCGCCGTCAGCACATTTTGGATGGAGGGTATGCGCAGCGGGCCCTGAATAGCCCCTGCAATGCTTGGCATGCCCCCAGGGGTGGACACCCCTGCCCTAATTGAGGGGCCAGGTACGTGGTGGGTTACGACGATGGGACAACTCCTTGTCCTTGTCATCCTGTCCCTCCCTCTCCTCCTTGGTGGGCTCACGATTCAAGAGGGAGAAAATATCAACATACTCCCCTCGCCAAATCTTATCCCTCGTGGCCTGTGATAGATGATCACCCAGGGGCAAGGAATAACCAGCCGTCGGCAGAGCCGCCGTCGGCACATTTTGGATGGAGGGTATGCGCAGCGGGCCCTGAATAGCCCCTGCGACGCTTGGCATGCCCCCAGGGGTGGACACCCCTGCCCTAATCGAGGGGCCATTCGGCAACCAGGAGTTAATGGGGCAGTGTGGAAGCAACTGCCCACCCACAGTAACTTGCCGTGGCCATGGCCACTGCACCACCACCCCCCAGTGTGACTGGACAGTGTTGGTGGTGCACTAAATTGAACCGGATACTCACTAGTCGCACCCCCGTGAGCCGCCCCCACTGGGGGTTCTGGCCCACGGCGGGCATCGGAGCTCACGACAGGCATCGAGCTCTGGGGCCACACCTGACTGCTCCCCACCGGCAAATCAGGATGTGCGGGGAGCTGCGAGGCACCCACCGGGGCTGGCCTGATGGCCTCGAGCAGCTCGACCCTGTTGATGGCCCGCTGGAGAGTCAAGGCTGATGTGTTGGCCAGGATCGACGAAGGGGCCGTAATTGAAGCGGCAGCTAATCCCCCATCAGAAGGCAGTTGGGCAATGCCCATTGATGCCTCTAGCACTGAAATGCATGCGATTAGTGCATCAACGGCCTCCGAGCCCCCAGTATAAGGTGGGCCGGGTGGGCCGGATGGCCCACTAGGTAATTGCTGGAATGGAAACCCGAATGGGGATCCAGGGCCTGAATAGGGCCATGCCCAAAACTCCGGCCCATGGGGGCCCGGAGGAATCGTGGGGTGGAAACCCACACCAGAACAACATGGGCTACCCTGTCCTGAGCCGTGAAAATGCCCTCCAGGGGCCGGGATCCCCGAGGGGCCAGCATGTGCCAGCCCAGCCTGCAGGCTTGTGCCAGGCTGACAGGCAGAAGCCTGGTCGGCCCCACTGGCAGCAGTGGGCAAAGCCATCCCACTGCCCTGCTGCGGGGCTGCAGCCTGAGTCCTACGACCTGATGGCTGCCCCCCAGTCGAAGAAGGGGTAGGGAAAGCCCTTCGCCTCAGCCGTGGCTTGACCGCCGGAGCCTTGCGCTTGGGAGCCATGTCTCCCGGAAGAAACTGCCTTCCAATTTATCCCTGGCCAGGGATCCGATCCTGTGCCCCGAGTACTGCAGTAGCAAAGAGCAAAGGAACTCCGTTTGAAGCTAAGGTACGAAGGACAAAGCTCTGAGTAAAAATGCGACGGAGAAAACTTCTCCTCTCCGTCGCATTCTAAAATGGCAGCTCGGCTGCCTCGTGGCCACTCCTTTTATAGAGGAGTGGCCACGCCCCCTAACTCACCCGGATGTCTGAGTCCAGGTGGGGGGGGCTGCGAAGAGCGCGGCGGCCATTTTGGTGCTGCGCTTTCATTGGCAGCTTCCTGTTTTGGTCACCTCCCCCCAGTTTTAGATACCTTTGGCCATTTCTAGATCACATGTAGCATTCAGGGAGACAATGTTGGGACCCTGGCCCCAATAGTTTTTCCTGGCCATTTGAAAATATGTTATAAATCAGGATTCTAGATGTGGGTGGGCAAATGATTTTCCAGGGTGGGCAAAAAAGTCTCTTTTCAATACATTCCTATGGGAAACCATGCCTTGCCAGGGTGGGCAAACTGCTAGCTTAGGGTGCACTAAGCGTGCCTGTAGACCATGGGCCAGATGTGGCCCACAGCACTATTTCAAGTGCCCCCCTGCCTGCATCACACCAGGAAGTGCCATGTGTTGGAGGAAGGGCATAATGGCCATCCAGCCCCTGAAGCTGTCTGAGGGAGTGTGACCTGGCCCCCAGATTTTAAAGGTTGAGAACTCCTGTTATAAATGTTCAGCTGTTCTTAATGGGTATTTTTCATTTTCTCTTCATCAACCCTAAATCCATCACATATCACAGGCTGGGCACTGCTGCTTCAGGAAGTCCAGACCAGCATTTTATTCTTGAACTTATTTGTTTGTTTGTTTACATTTATACCCCACCCTTTTGGTGCAAACACCACTCAGGGTGGCTTACAATTTATATATACATTATATGCATAGCTGTCAAGTTTTGGATTTGAAAATAAGGGAAATTTCCTGGACAAAACAGGAAACTTGACAGCTATGCTTATCCTGTGCAGCCCTCCAA
Organism: Bradypodion ventrale; assembly: GCA_035047345.1. NCBI lineage: Eukaryota > Metazoa > Chordata > Lepidosauria > Squamata > Chamaeleonidae > Bradypodion > Bradypodion ventrale. Next base: position 230,693,739 of record JAWDJE010000002.1, on the reverse strand, counting down.
TGGCGGCATTAGGGCATTGCAGCCTGACTGATATGGGACACCGCCGGGAAAGAGGGTAAAATACGGGAGGTTCCCGGCCAATATGGGACACTTGACAACTATGATTATATGTGTGTATGGCATTGAGAAAAATCTATCCTGTTAGATCTTAACCTATAAATCCAAGGGTTAACCGTTGGAACTGGCTATAGGTTGCTATGCCTCGCCCTACTTGCCTGCACTCACCCTTCGTGCACACGGCCGATCTGGGTACGCAGGTCAACGAAGGATTAAGAAAACCGGCAGTGGGGCAATAGCCCCACAAATGCGAAGAAAGGGAAACAACTTCACTTCCCAACATTCCTTGCGCCACGCCAGAGACAATCAGGCTGAGAGGCTCTCGCACAGTGCAGCGTTTGGACACACGCCGCAGCCAATCAAAAGAAAAGCATTTTTAAAAAAAGCAGCACAAACACAAAGCACCAACCCATAACTACAAGCCCCAGCATCCTGCGCGCCATGAGCGCGCAGAACACTGAGGAAGCCGGCACCCAAGAAATAAAGCAAAAACAAAAACCCCGGGAGAGCAAGTCCGCCAAGCCGCGGGAACCAAAGCCCCCCTCCCCATTGGCGCCTGAAGCTCCTAATCGGAGTTTCCCCTTTAATGTCACTGGGTGGGTGGGGGGTGTTGTGCTCCCCCTCTCTACTGGCTCCCCTGGGGTTGAGAGGGTGGGGGGACAAAAGGAGTCTGTCTCCCCCACCCTCCTGACCTCAGGGGACCCGGCAGAGAGGGGATTCCCTCCCCCCCTCCACACACACACGCCCCATGTTGAAGAGAAGTGGTTTCTTCTCTTTAAAAATGGAGTTGGGGGGGAATCCCCCTCTCTACTGGCTCCCCTGGGGTTGAGAGGGTGGGGGGGACAAAAGGAGTCTGTCTCCCCCACCCTCCTGACCTCAGGGGACCTGGCAGAGAGGGAATTCCCTCCCCCCCACACACGCCCCATGTTAAAGAGAAGTGGTTTCTTCTCTTTAAAAACGGAGTTGGGGGGGAATCCCCCTCTCTACTGGCTCCCCTGGGGTTGAGAGGGTGGGGGGACAAAAGGAGTCTGTCTCCCCCACCCTCCTGACCTCAGGGGACCCGGCAGAGAGGGGATTCCCTCCCCCCCACACACACACACACCCCATGTTAAAGAGAAGAAACCAAGTGGTTACTTCTCTTTAAAAACGGAGTTGGGGGGGGGAAATCCCCCTCTCTACTGGCTCCCCTGGGGTTGAGAGGGTGGGGGGGTACAAAAGGAGTCTGTTTCCCCCACCCTCCTGACCTCAGGGGACCCAGCAGAGAGGGGATTCCCTCCCCCCCACACACACATGCCCCATGTTAAAGAGAAGAAACCAAGTGGTTACTTCTCTTTAAAAACGGAGTTGGGGGGGGAATCCCCCTCTCTACTGGCTCCCCTGGGGTTCAGAGGGTGGGGGGACCAAAGGAGTCTGTCTGAGAGGGGATCCCCCCCAGGACACCAAAAAACACAAAAACAATCAATCAAAAACATTCAAAAATACACAAAAACAAACAAAAATAACACCAAAAAAGTAAACAACAACAAACATTTCCAAACACACTCAGCCCCCAGCCAAACACCACAAAATCCAACCACCACCACCCCAAATAAAGAAAAACAGCTAACTCACCCCCACACGACCTCATACCACAATGACTGGAAAAGAAATGAATAAAGAAAGAGACTACTTGCTGGAAGAAGCTCCACCCAGAGGCCACGAGAGAAAAAACAGTCAAAATACAAGATAACCCCTACCAGCAGCACTTGCTGCCCACAATAACAAAAAAAAATCAAAAAGACACAATAGCTCCACACAAAAGGCCCCAAGAGTTTTTTGAAAAAGTATATCATCCTTTATTCTTTTTTTCATCCACAAAACCAAAACCCCAAACAAAACTCATCACAGTTTAAAACAGGCCATCAAATTTTTTTTGTATAAATAAAAATTTTAAAAATTTCAAATATAGATTAACCTCTTCTTTACAAACATTAACAACAACAACAACAACAACAACAACTTTCCAACACCATTTAAAACAGCCCGGCAATGCCGGGCAACCTTTGCTAGTATGTTATATCTGAGACTTAGAGTCAAATTGTACTTTATAAATGGAACATCATGGAAAGCAGAAATCATGTAAGTGTTTCAGAGATCTGACCATGAGTGCCTCAGCAATCATACTTAAAAAGTAAGCCCATGTTTACTTCCCAGTGGCCAATCAGACACACAAAAAGCTAGTGATTCTGCAAATTGTAGCAGGAATGAAAAGTTTATGGTATGATTGTCAGATACTGTATCCTCAAACCTCTAAAGAACTCTACCTTCTAATAAAGTGCTGTCTACAATGTGGCTCAAGTGGCTAAGACGCTGACTGGGAGGTGGAAGGTCAGCAGTTCGATTCCCAAGTACTGCAGGATGGAATGAGCTCCCGTCTTTGGCCCAGCTCCTGTCAACCTAGCAGTTCAAAAGCAAGACATTGCAAGTAGATAAATAGGGACCACTTCAGTGGGAAGGTAACAACATTCCGTGCGCTCTGGTGTCTAGTCATGCCTGCCACGTGACCACAGAAATGTCTGTAGAAGCAGACAGGGCTGGCTCTTTGGCTTTGAAACAGAGATGAGCACTAAACCCTAGAGTCAGATATGACTGGTTTTTGAGCAAGGGAAACCTTTACCTTTACAATGTATAGTGAGTGATCTGAGGGTTGTTTAATTGATGAATTGTTTGAACCCTGGTCTCATTCAATGGTCCATAGGATCACAAAGGGACAGAATCGACTGTGCGACTGAACAACAACAAACACTCTACCCCATGGTTCCCAATGTGTGGCACATGCCGCACAGGGGGGCAATTTGTGTTTTTTTTTTAGGAGAGGTAATTTGAAAATGAGTTATTAACAGTGAATCTTTTGCATTTTTATGATTCCAGGGGCCTCATATACTGTACAGTATATAAATATATATTTTGGCATACACATTTTTAAAAATTAAAATCAGAATGTAGGTGGGGCATGGACAAAAAAAGGTTGGGAACCATTGCTTTAGCTGCTATACAACACATTTCATGCTTACTTTCTTGTACTTGGGAAATAATTAATGCTCCATAACCCAATCCAGTTCTTTTCTCTGTTTTCTCCTCCCTTAGTTCACATATTTTCTTCCCAAACTTGCTGATCTTCTAGGTTTATTGGACTATTATTTCTATCACCATGCCCTTTCCTAACAACAAATCCTTGGGTAAAAAGATATTTTGCAAACTCCATCTAGACATGAAAATTACATTAAGGGTTTTGAAGGCTCTTTGCAAAGCTCAGTAAGAGTGTCTCATCAATGGGTAATCAAAATACTGTACAATGCATAGTTTCCCCAGGTGAAGGTTTTTGCCTTCAGATCTGACCTATTTTCTTTCCATTGATTGCCACATCCTCCCAATTTATCAACATAGCAGAACAAGAAGAGAAGCCCTTGATGAAGTGCTTCCCAGGGAAAAGACACTTAGCTATTAAATTTGCAGAATGTAACCTCAAATCCTGCATGAAGAATCTGCATGGCCTGAATTACTAATAGAAAGCTAAAGTGAACAATGTGATTTTTGAATTGTGGTACAATGTGTGGCTGATATATTCAGCCTTGAAATGATGAATATGTCATGTATGCCATTGATGGACTTCTATATATCAACTAGAAAGTCATCCAATGTACTAATAAAGGTAAAGGTCTCTCTTGCTTGAAAGCCAGTTGTGCCTGACTCTAGTGCTCAGTACTCATCTCTGTTTACAGCCAAAGAGCTGGCACTGTCTGCATCTGCAGACATTTCCATGGTCATGTGGTAGACACACCTAGAAGCTGAAGTGCACAGAATGGTGTTACCAAGGTAAAATATGGCTACTAACTGTATTGAAAGTTTGATTTTTGTAGCAAATGGAAGAGGAAGGAGGAGATACATCTATTGCTTTCACTGTTGCATTGCATTGCAACCTGGAAAAACAATCTAAAATCTACAGCAGTTTGGTGTATGAAAACCAAGACACAGGACACAGCCTCGGGCTGGGTTAACTCAGGTTTATTGCATCGTGGACAGAGGGAACATGAGGTAATGGCGGATCGATAGCTCTTTATATACTGTGGTAATACATTTGAACGTGGTGCCATTGTAGCCCATTGGCTACTGCCTGCGTGACGTCATTGCGAGTCACGCCCTTCTTGTCCAGGTGTAGGTAGTGGCGGGAAAGCTTCCCGCGCTGCTGCCTTTGATGAGATCGGACCAATAGAGCTTGGACGCTCGCTGCTGCCAGCTGGTGGACATTAGCTCGCGTCCTCATTCAGGGTTCATATGATACAGCTGAAGGTTACATTGTTGCTATAGGCAAGGTTCAGATACATTGTAATCCATGTGGAAGGTAAAACCCTTAGAACACAACATCCCTCCCCCCTAGGACGAGACAACGTCTCGAGCCCATGCTTCCAGACACTCCCCCTCCTAGGAGACAAAATCTCTCAGCCAAGATGGCTTGTTTCGAACACGCTGGGGTCTCGATGCGGGCTGCCTCTCCCCGGGTTTGCTACCTTCTCTTTGTCCCCTGGTTTCCTGTCCTGTAATTTGAGAGGGAGACTCGTTAGTGACTTGCCGCGGCTCTGCGGCGTTGTTGGGAGGTGTGCTCTTATTTAGGGAGGAACCGGGGGCACTGGGGGCTAACGAAAACCCCCTCTTCTCGCTTGGATGGGTGGGGGAACACTCCTGAAAACCCCCCCGGCTCGCTAAATCAAAATCTAAAGTCCATTCGGGGGCAGCGGTCGCGAACTCCTCTCCCCGTTCCCCGGCCTCTGACGGAACTGGTTTATCAAAAGGATATGAGTCGGGGCCGCTGCTTCTTCCTTCCCCCCTTGCTTGGGACTGTTGTCCGCTGCTGTCTCCCCCTTGGGTTACGCGGGTGGGGGAGAACCCTAACGCTGAATCTTGTTGGGGATCCTCACTGACTGGCCCACTGACTCGGTGCCTCAGTTGGTCTGCGTGTCTCCTCCAGAGGAGACCGGTGTGGGTTTCGACTCGGTACGACACTGGCCCCGTCTGTTCTACAACCGTCCCCGGCACCCAGGCTGGCCCCGCGCTGGCATAGTTCCTGCAATGGACAGGGTCGCCGGCGGCGAACCCTTTCGAGACTGCCAGCCCCACGTTTTTTCCCTTATCCTCAATTCTTGTGGGGTCCAGCCTGGACAGGAGTGTAGTCAGTTTCCGCCGCATCAATAGCTCTGCCGGCGAGTAACCTGACGCTAAGGGGGTCACCCTATACGCTAGTAAGAACTGACATACTTGGTGGTTCAGGTCCCCGGGGCCCATGCGCCGAAGCGCCTCCTTCGTTGTACGCACCAACCGTTCCACTTGGCCATTCGTGGCCGGGTGAAACGGCGCGGACGTGACATGCCGAATGGCATTCGCCTCCATGAATGCCCCGAACTCTGAGGAGGTGAAGCAACTCGCGTTATCGCTGACTAAAGTGTCGGGTAACCCGAACGTTGAAAAGACCCTCCGTAGTTGGTTAATTGTAGTGGTGGAGGATGTGCTCTTTACCGGAATGACCTCCAGCCACTTTGAGAATGCATCCACCACCAGGAGAAACATGGTTCCTCGGAAAGGGCCAGCGAAATCTACGTGCACTCTGGACCATGGCCCCCTTGCTGTGTCCCATTCCCTATGCGGAAGCCGGGCCGCCTCTGGTCGGGACCCCTGGCACGCCTCACAAGTGCCGACCATGTGCTCAATGTCCTCGTCCAGCTGTGGCCACCAAAAGTAACTGCGGGCCAGCGCTTTTGAGCGAACGATGCCCGGGTGGCTGACGTGCAGCAGTTTGAGAACCCTCGGCCGCATGGGTGTTGGGACCACCACCCGTTGGCCCCACAACAGGCACCCCCTTTCTAGGGACAACTCTAGCTTCTTCCGAAAGAATGGGTTGAATTCCTTGCTTGGGGACGATGCTGGCCACCCTTTCTGCACCCATGAGCTGACTTTCGCCAGCGTTCTGTCCTTGCCTGTCGCCCCGGCTATATCGGCTGGTACTATTGGGGGTTCGTCTAAAACCTCGATTAGCAACACCTGGCGGTCTCTTCCTATTCTGGCTTTTTGGTCGTCCGTCAAGGGCAAAGGGGATCTCGACAGCGCATCAGCATGGCTGATCTCCTTTCCAGGCCGGTACTCCAACTCGTGTTGGTACGCGTTAAGAAAAATGGCCCATCGCAACATTCTCGGGGACAGTATCTGTGGCGTGGGCTTGCCTGCCGTGAAAATTCCTAACAGGGGCTTGTGATCCGTCACGATTTTGAATGGGCGGCCATACAGAAAATCGTGAAACTTTTTGGTCCCCGCTACTATTGCCAATGCCTCCCTGTCGGTTTGCGCGTAATTTCGCTCTGCTTGGGACAGGGACCTTGAGTAAAACGCCACTGGGGCCTCCCGACCGTCATCCAACACGTGGCAAAGCACCGCCCCCACCCCCACCGGTGATGCATCGCAGACTAAGACCACCGGCCGTTTGGGGTCGAAGTGTGTAAGGATTGCGTCCGATGTTAAAAGTTGCTTAAGTTCGTTGAACGCCTTCTCGTGCTCGTCACCCCACATCCATGCCTCCTCCTTCTTAAGTAACCGATGAAGCGGTTCAGCCACGGAGGCTTTCCGCGGAAGGAATGTATGGTAGAAATTGAGGAGCCCCAGGAATGACTGAAGTTCGGTTTTGGATGTGGGGCGAGGGGCCTTCTTAATGGCTGCTACCTTGGATTTGGACGGCTTAATACCCTCCGGTGTGATCCGAAACCCTAAAAATTCGACCTCGGTTTCGAAAAAAACACATTTGTCCTTCCTCAGTCTCAGCCCCGCTTTCTCGAACACAGTTAGCACTTTATCCAATCTCTTTGCCAGTTCGGCCTCACTCCCCCCTGTTATCAATACGTCATCAAAATAAGGCAACACCCCCTCCAGCCCCTTCAGGAGGCGTTCCACAAGCGACTGAAAAAGGCCGGGTGCCGAGTTCACGCCGAACTGTAACCGCGACACCTGGAACGCTCCTTTATGTGTGACTATCGTTTGTGCCGCGGCCGTGGCGGGAGTTACGGGGAGTTGCTGATAGGCTTGTGCCAGATCGAGCTTAGCGAAACACTTTCCCCCATTTAGCCTGGCCAAAAGGTGGCTGACCACTGGCACCGGATATGCATTAGGGCGAATCGCCTTATTAATTGTACACTTATAATCAGCGCAAATGCGCACCTCCCCGTTAGCCTTCAGTGCTGTTACAATTGGAGTTTCCCACTCCGCGGAATCAACAGGAATAAGAATCCCCTGGCCCACCAATTTGTCCAGTTCCGCCTCTATTTTGTCCTTTAGTGCGAAAGGCACCCTGCGCGGTTTGAGTCTTATCGGGCGGACCTCCGGGTCTAGGTCGAAGGCTACAGGGGGTCCCTTGAACTTTCCAAGTCCTTTTTCAAACACGGTGGGGTGCGCGTCACACACCGCTTGTATCGGATCCGCGCCCACGGCATGCACCCCCCCTATGAACAAACCCAAGGGCTGAAACCACTGCGTCCCTAGGAGGCTACAATTCCCCCCTTTGAGAACAACTAACGGGAGTTCTGCGGAATGTCTTTTATAGTGAACCCGAAATTTCCCGACCCCCAGCACTGGAATGCTGTTCCCTTGTACGTCTCGTAGCGTGGACCTCAGAGTCTTAAGCTTGGGCCGCGCTTGGGGGTCGATCTTCAAGAACTCTTTCTGGGGAATTATGGAATAATAGGACCCCGAGTCAATCTCCATCCTAACGGGGGCCCCTTGTACTATTACCTCAATGAAGTAATGGTTTTGTCCCGCGGACACGCTGAACACAGTGTCGTCCTCACTGCCGTCCGAGACGCGGCCCACGCCGTCCTGCTTCCTCGTGGGTCGGGCGCCATCTTGGGGTCTCGCTGGACGGTCCGGTCTGGCCGAACGGTCTTTCGACTGCCTCCGGCCCTCTTTCCGATTTCTGCATGCCCTGGCGATGTGCCCGCGCCGGCCACAGCTGTAACATTCGGCTTTCCTGAAAGGGCACTTCGCACGCTCGTGGGCCGCCCCGCACCCATCGCAGCGGCGCCCCCCTTTCCGGACTTCCTGTACCTCTTCGCCGTCGCTGCCATCTGTAGAGGACCTCGAGGTTCGTCGAGTCGCGTGCACCGGCTGTCCTGACTTGCCACGCACCGAGCTTTCCGCTTTGCTGGCCCTAGGACGCCACTCACGCCACTCGTGTATTTCGTCCACTCCCGCATTCGTGGACTCCGCGGATTCCGCGGTCTCTACGACCTCGGCCAACGTGGGTGGCGGCTCCCTGTTCATCAGGCGGCGCTGCACTTCCTTGTCCTTCAGGCCACACAGCACGACGTCCCTCATGATCATCTCCAGGTTGTCCCACTTGCAGGGAACGGCGGCTACCCTCAGGGCCTCCACGAACGCCTCTACCGACTCATCCGGCGCTTGGACTCGCCTCCAAAACGCACTCCTAGCAGGAAACATTGCCTTCGAGGGTTGGAAACGCTCACGCAGCAACTTCAGTATGTCGTCGGTTTTGAAGTCGTCCAACGTCTTCGGTTCGATCATGCCCACCAGCGTCCGCTTGGTCTCTACGCCCAGCATTCGGGTGAGGATGGCCCTCTTCCTTTCCTCGTCGTCTTTGACTTTGAGTTCCACCAATGCCGCCTTGAAATCCATGTTAAAGATGGTCCAGTCTTGCGGCTTGGTGATGTTGAACCCGCTCTGTGTCCTGGCACTTTGGGAATCCATCATCCCACCTTCGTCGCCAATTTGGTGTATGAAAACCAAGACACAGGACACAGCCTCGGGCTGGGTTAACTCAGGTTTATTGCATCGTGGACAGAGGGAACATGAGGTAATGGCGGATCGATAGCTCTTTATATACTGTGGTAATACATTTGAACGTGGTGCCATTGTAGCCCATTGGCTACTGCCTGCGTGACGTCATTGCGAGTCACGCCCTTCTTGTCCAGGTGTAGGTAGTGGCGGGAAAGCTTCCCGCGCTGCTGCCTTTGATGAGATCGGACCAATAGAGCTTGGACGCTCGCTGCTGCCAGCTGGTGGACATTAGCTCGCGTCCTCATTCAGGGTTCATATGATACAGCTGAAGGTTACATTGTTGCTATAGGCAAGGTTCAGATACATTGTAATCCATGTGGAAGGTAAAACCCTTAGAACACAACAAGCAGGGATCCCCAACCTTTCCTGCACCAAGGACCAGATTCATGCCAAACTACCTTTCCATGGACCAGAAAGTGTGGGTGATAAGACTGAATGGCAAAAGTGCACAACAATATACGACAAAGTGCACACTGCACACAAGCAGGGGGAGGCCAAAAACAAGGAAGAGGGGCCCACCCACCCACCAGCCACACCGTCTGACTCAGGCAGCAAGGCATCACACTGTACACAGGTGACCCACCTATCTGCTGCCACCCACCCATCTGCTATGTTTGAAGCCCGTGCCCCCACCCACCGGGCAGACCCGGCGGAGCATGCTGAGGGCAGAAGGCTGACACAGGGCTCTCAGTGCCACACACACACACACACACACGCGCGCGCCTGGTTCAGGGCAGCTCTTGGTCTGACACTGGTCCATGGCTTGGTGGTTCGGGACCCCTGTTCTACAGGACTTCTCAGTATTCACCCAATTTGTTCCTGATTTCTTTAATGTATATATTTGCCATAGTTTATATTTCAGCCTTATATAAAGGAGAAAAATACAGTAAATGAACAATTTCAATACTCCACTATTTCCAGTAACTCTTCTGATCTTTCATTTATCTTCCCATACAACATAAATATGTGCTGCAGCTGTTGGGAAGATCAATGAGAGCAATACAAGGAAAAAATAAATGCACAACTTGGAGATTAAACTGTGGCTAAGAGTATAGATCCCTGAGCAAATTGCTATATTGAAAGATACACATAGCTTTCAGAAATATATAGAGGAAAACAGGAAATGTATTAGATAATGTTGTTCCTCATCAACCTAAACTGAATCTTTATGGCTCAAATGGTTGCCTTATCTTTAAAATGAAAGGATTTTAGTAACAATAAAGGCGTTTTTTAGTATTTATGTAATGGTTTCCAAGAAATTAGAGGAAAATACATGGTCATCTTATGGTGAACTATACTAAAGATCACCACTTATCCACTGCCACACTTAATTGATGCTAGAATCGCCTCCGATACCCACTTTCCCCCAGGAGTCACATCTTCAGCATTATAGGCTACCTTGAAGTTTCCTGGCATCCTAATACACTTTCCCTTTTTCTTTCTGGTAAGGTAGTAGCCACTTCTTCTGGCTGGTGATTGTTGGAAGCAATACTGCTAGACTTCAATCGTTAGGCTCTCTGGACCATGAAGAACTTTAAGAGCAAGCAATCCCAATGTGATCACAAAGCCTTCACAGGTTGCTACAGCCTCAGCAGATTACAGCAACATTAAGCTTGCAAAGGCATAATGGGAACTAAATAGTCTCAAGGATAAAAGTGAACTTAGTTTCATCCAAGACAGCCATACATCAGACATCTGGCCTGGTTCTCAGTGAGATGCTAGCACATAAGGTTGGACTTAGTTTTGGCTTATGTGTGAATGCATCTTCATCTACCTGGTACTGTACTTTGTAATGCCCTTTATACCTCAAATGCTAAGAAACATATGATGGAGAAGGTTTCTAACCCTGACTAAACTTCAGAAATGAGAGGGGCTGCAACTGGAAATCTTTTGGTCTCTGGGTGGCTGTCCAATGTATATGAGTTCCCATAGCTACAGTGAAGAGTTCTTGGGCTTTGGACTGGCCCCACCAAACCAGGCTAGCCATTATGGCAGCAGCAGCGGCAGTGATGACATTCTTGTGTAAACTGTGAATTTCCTCTGTGTGAACTTTGTCTATGCAAGAGCAGTCTTCCTGACTCAGATTCCTGACTTCATTCTTTTGAAACTGACTCTTATAACTCTTATATGTAGTGATGTGGTGAGTATTCACAAAATTTCACATTCTCCACAATTTACTAAGTCTTGCCATTCTGAAACTTCCCATTGAGACTTCTGCCTGCATTATGGTGATTTCTCAGCTTCTATGCTTATATCTTTCTTTTATTGTTTTCCCCCCTTTCTGTGCAAGAAACTTCCAAATTCTATATAGATTAATCGTCTTTCTGGCAAGTCCTTGCATAGTCAAGATGTCATTCTATGCAGGAATTTTAACATTCCTGTCGATTTGACATTTCTTCTGCCCTTTCCAGGTGAGTCCCATGCAGGAATATGCAGTTTTTCAGAAATAGTCTACTTCCTGGCAATACTTCAGGTCAATTCCTGAGGTTACTTTAAACCACTCACTATCTGCCTTTGTCTCTTTTCTTTTGTCTCTTCTTTCACTAGACCCATTTTGGTGAACCTTGGCACTTCAAGTTTTCTTAGACTATAATTACCAGAAGCCCAAGTCAGCGCTCCTGCTGATCAGGGGTTCTGGGAATTGAAGTTACAGAACACCTGGAGTGCCAAGGTTCACCATCACTGCACTAGGCCCTTTTCTTACTACCCCTTTATTGTCAGACACCTGTTAGCTTTCCTTGTTACCTTCCTTTGGTTGCTTGCCCTTGTGGCTCAATCTACCTCATTTTTATTCTTCTCTAGTACTCTGTGAGGAATCAGCATGGACAGAAAGATGGAAGGATTTGAGGAAGGAAGGATGGAAGGAAGGAAGAAAGGAAAGAAAGAAAGAAATTATATGAAAATCTGCTAATGGAAATTGTTAGGAATAGCAGAGATATTTAAAATATGATACAATTAGAATTCATCAATGCAAATTGCAGTGAAACATAAGCAACAGCCTTAAGGCTTTGAAAGGTGATTTTCAACATTGAAATAAATAAGCTAGGTAGAAAGCATGCTACGCAGAATTTATTATAAACTACAAAAGCATTTGCCTAAATAAACTGCCCACACAGACTCATCACATGATAGAGTTCTTTTCTTAAAACAAATGTACTGAGAGTATATCATAGATGTGTTCTGTATTGTTCTATGTCATTCAATCAGATCTAGAAGATTTTTTTTTTGTTCATAGAAATGGAGGTAGTTGGCTTGAAGTTACAGAAAAGTTTGAAGGCAAAGAATAGAAAAAGAAAAAAACTGATGTTAAGGGGCCAGGATGGCATTTATTTTTTAGAAAGAGGAAAATAGTGGCATATTTGACTGCACTACAGAATATGGAGCAGAAGCAGCTTGATTTTATAATCTGAGAGAAGGGATAATAGCAATGAGAAATGACTGCCAGGAATTGATAGAAGATAGTCATATACACAGAGCTTGGAAAAGATTAAAATTTTGGGTCAAATTCCCTGGACATCTTTACTAGCATAGCTTTTAGAAGTTGTGATTTCTCCAAGCTATGGTATGAGCTTACAGGGAGTCTGTTCCTCAAGAGAGAGTAAGGCTTGAAGTAAATGGAGGTGGAAACTGAGATGGAGAGAAGATAGAGAATAGATTTTTTAAAACTTCATCATAGAAAGAGGTGAACTTATGAACTGATACCCTGGAGGACATTATAACATTATAAAAAACCATAGATAAAGGGTATGCACTGAGAATTATTAGAAACAATAAAAGCAATTATAGCAATTACACTTATATACCACCCCATAGTGCACTCTCTGGGTGGTTCACAAATTACTTAGCATTTTGCCCCCAACATCCTGAGTACTCATAAAATATGAAGTTGTGTATTTAACATGATGGCTAAAGTAATAGTTATGTAATGGTCTGGGGTATTTTGTTTAAAAAAATCTAACAATTGGTTCTGATGTTTCTTCAGTGAAGGGTTTAATAGGGTTTAGGCTTGGAATCCATTTCAATACATAGCTTTCAAGATATTGCTTTGGAGATAATAAAGGTGTCTCTGGGCATGTGCTGAGTGCCTATACTTAATGATGGAATGATCAGACTGTTGGCAGGAATATCAGTGGTCAGGATGAGCAGAGCCTCAAAAGTAGTAGAGACTGTGTGGAGGGAAAAGATGGTGACAGCAATCAAACATATTTGACATGTATGAACTGGTGATCCTACTCAGAGATGTAGTTCAGTTAACTGTTCAGTTAAATGTTGGTGAACCCCAAAGATTTAAGTTGAAGAGAACAAATTTTTACAATTAGGTTGATATTAAATTGTCATTTACGTTTAAGTGAATATAATATAATCTTTCCAGAAAGAGTAAAGGAAAAGATGTATTATTTTACCCTTCTGTCCATCTCTGTTTGGAATAAAACTTTCCTTTCTAACTTCCTTTTCTTATCCACCTCCTTTTTATCTTCCTGATTCCCAAGTGGACTCTAGCAGTAGAACCAAGGAGTCAAAATTCAGTTTTCTGAGAAAGATTAGGAGCTTCTGTGTGGTGTCTAAAATGGAACAAAAGAGGGCTACTTTGGTGTCTTGCACGGAAGACAAAGAAGGAGCCGCAGTGAGGGCTAAAACACAACTTTATTGCATGGTAGTCAGAGTGAACATGAGGTAACGGTGGACCAAAGAGCTCTTTTTATAGCACACTGTACATTTTGAATAACCCTGGTGATAGTTCATTGGTTACTGTCAGCGTGACGTCATGGATCGTCATGCCCATCTTCTCCAGGTGCGGTGTGGCGGGAAGGTTTCCCGCCCTTCAGGTATTCAGGGGAATCTGTATCATGTGAGCTGGATACTGCTACTGCCACCGGCAGTAGCATCCTTAACAGCTTGCTACAATGTGTCTCTGATTATTTACAATGGATACAATTGCTGGATACAATCAGTTAAAGAGTACTTGTCCATTCTATTCAGTACATAACAGCTACCATCTATATTTATGTATATTATGCATTTCTATACTGCCCATTTTCCACCCACTGTGGCTTCTTGTCTTCATGAATCACTGCCTTCCAACCTATCATCAATATCTGTTGGTTTAAAAGGTAGATACACATACATCCTGTATCCAACAGGAAAAAAACATTTAGCGGGGGGGGGGGGGCTTTCCTGCGACCCTAGCAGTTTGAAAACAAGAAAATTGCAAATAGATAAATAGGTACTACTTCGGTGGGAAGGTAAACAGCATTCTGTGCCCTAGTCATGCCTGCCACATGTCCACAGAAATGTCTACAGATGCAGACAGCACTGGCTCTTTGGCTATAAACGGAAATGAGCACCAAACCCTAGAGTCATATATGACTGGCTTTCGAGTAGAGTGACCTTTACCTTTACCTAAATGCTATCTAACTTCAGAGCCTGTGGAATCAATTTTGCAAGTCTAGGAGGGTGGATGCTAGAAAATTAGTTGCTCCATAGGCAGATGGCAAAAGACATTGTACAGAACTGGATGCTTGGTCTCAATGTGTGCTATTTGTCTCACTCAAAGAGATGATCACCCATGGTCACCAAAGCCAGGCCCGTGACAGGAGGTCACAGGCTTTCCTCTTCCTTCTCCCATCTCTAGGAGGCAAACTGCTTAGGGGAAGGAAAAAAGGTGATCTGCTTGTTACCTTTGCTTCTCAAGCTTTGCCAACTTTAGTAGAGGAATGAGGTTGGGTAGATGGCCGTGGAGATTGAAACAGGGAAGGTTTACAACTTCTTGAGTCTTTCTTTAGTATGATAAAGTAATTTGCAACCTCCAACCTGTTTAAATTCTAATTTAAATTCCAACGGTTATTTCGAAAAGTTAATGCATTTTTTGAATAATATTTAGATGGAGTTATCCTCTCATTCTGCAAAAACTAAGTCAGTTAGCTCAAGGCACTTATTTCTAACCGCTTCTGTTGATCTCTAGTTCTACTGCAGCAACATCACTTAACTTTATTCCTGTACCTTCTACCTGACATTCATCTCTGTACTGTATTCATATTCTGGGAGTGCCGTTATGAATATACATTTCCTCTTGCTCTGTTATGGACATCCACTGCCATAGACAGATTTCATGCCTCCTTAAAATGTCTGGATATAGACATTTTAAAGAGGTGTGAAATCTATCCACAGGAGAGGATGTCCTCCAGACCAGAGTGGGGGAAATATATATACATAATACATTCCCAGAATAATAATTTTGTAAAAGAACCATATTAGAGAAATCCGTTATGCAATGAACCAATGTGCCTTTTATGGCACTCTAGGGCTAATGTCAGACTATTTCATCACAAAATTATATAAATTGCTTCTCAGTCAAGGAATGTTTTATCCAAACAGTTATTCCCTCTTCACAGATCAAGTAGCTGCCCTGAGGAGGGGAGTATGGGATTTGCTGTTATGAAAAGTATTTTCACATCACAATGAAAATTTAAGATTAAATTGAACCTACAAAGATGAAGAAGGGGAAAGGAGGAAACAGATTATTTCTTCTTTTTTCCCAGAGGGCAGGAAAGACAGGAGTCTTCAGGTGAAAATGAATTCACAAGGGAGAGCTGATCATTTGTATTTCTTTCCATAGTGCCAAATGGTTCCAACATCCATGAAATCCACCCAAAGTTGTTGTATAATGTATCCGTTCCAGCTAGAAGTCCCCACAGGTGAAAGAATTAGGTACATTTCACATTCATGTCTTAAATCCTTAAAATAAGTAATTTACTTTGGGAATTTGCTGCAGCCTTATTCATAAAAATAGGTGGAAAGCAAATACCTATGCTTTTATAGTGGCATGCTTTAAAAAAGGGATTCTCAACCTGCGGTCCGGGGGCCGGATGCAGCCCACGGCACCATTTCATGTGGCCCCCCACTGCCTCCACCACACCAAGAAGTGCCATGTGGTAGAGGCAGGGCAAAATGGCCTTCTGGCCCCTGAAGCTATCTGAGGGAGCGTGAGCTGACCCCTGGCTTTAAAAGGTTGAGAACTCCTGCTTTAAAAAGCATATATTTTTGCTTGGTTTCTCATTCTCCAATACCTTTGTTTCAAATGGTATAGCCAGGAAAGGTCTCTTGTCTTAGGATTTCATTTGATTTTCATTTTGATATCACTCCATGAACAACTATAAGTAAAAACACCAATGCTAGACCAGAAACTAATAAAATGGCAAGATCACAATGATGATGATGACATATTTATGCCATTTCATGCCTCGGAGAAAAACAGCATCTTATGGCTATTCAAGTTAGAGTGCTGTTTCCATTTCTCAGGGGTGCTGTCTCCATTCTCAGGTGTTAATGTTACGCTTCTTTCAAATTGGTCTCAAAGATATACTGTGCACTTCAACAACATGGAGTTGTAAATCAAGAATTGTTCCATAAAGACAGTAGCCTCTTCTGTCACTCATGGGGTACCTACCACAAAGCCAAATGAGCAGGTTCCCTTGGGCAACGGCCTTGGGGTGTTATAACCAGTGTTTTTTAAAGTTACTTTTCATGCTAGCTCAGTGTATCTGGTGTAAGTAGCATGCCACTACCCTTATTTTCCAAGGTCTTGTTGTGAAAAAGCAGCATTTCAAGATGCATTTCAATCTTTTAGTAAAGGTAAAGGTCACCCTTGCTCGAAAGCAAGTCATATCCTACTCTAGGGTTCAGTGCTCATCTCTGTTTATAGCTGAAGAGCCAGTACTGTCTGCATCTGCAGATGTTTCCATGGACATGTGGCAGGCACGCCTCGACACTGGAGTGCACGGAACACTGTTTGCCTTCCCACCAAAGTGGTCCCTATTTATCTACTTGCATATTTCTTTCTTTCAAACTGCTAGGTTGACAGGAGCTGGGACAGAGATCGGAATTCATTCTGTTGTGCATCTGAGCCACTTCAGATGAAGGAAGGTGTGCTCTTGGTTGCTACACAGTTGTTGCACTGTATTTTTGTCCATATTTTAAAAGTTATTGCAAGAGAATTGAATCCTACCCTCAAGCCCTACAAAAACAGTATTTCATTATTCTTTTTGCTTCTCTCCGTATCACTGTTAGCTGACTTTTCTGTTGTTTTTGCCTTCTCATTTAGGCCTCCTTCAAAACCTGTTATTTGTGATCCTAGCCAATCAGGGATAATACTCAATGGATGGCAGGTCAGTGTGCTTTCTTTCTTTTTACAGTCACAGATCTCTTTCCAAAGTTGGAACAATCAGTTTGCGGACATCATTCGCCTGCAATGACACTTTGAAACATGACCTGTTGAGTGGTACCATGATGTCAACATTCTCTCCCAAAGTGAACTTTGTGTTTACGTGTCCTCCATCTTTACTCACCATGGGTGTGGCTGTGTGTAAATACAAAGCAAATCACAATACTCCCCCATCCCATTTATATTAGTTCCTTCCTCCTGTGAATTATGGGTTATGCTTTCTAATTGTTATTGTTTTAAAGAGTGATATTATTTTAACAGTGTGCATAAATCACTGGGCGTAAGAGTTCTCCTCCATGAGTCAATGCTTTAAAATGGTTTATCACTGGATATGCGCCTCCAGCTATCCCTTTCTGTCAAAACCAAGGATAATCTATACAGATAATTCATAGGATTTTGTAACAACTGCATCTGCTCAGCACTTCACCCAAAGAGTGAAGAATGAAGACAGGATTGCTGATTGAGAAAGAAAGGTGGGGGGCTCCGAATCTGGTAGAGTCCCAAGGGCTGTCACAGGGGAACAGAAGAGCTAAGCGGTGAGCACTTAGGGCAATGACAAGATTTAAACTGAAATGCCAGAACTCTAGTTTCAACATTTCCCCCCATCTATCACAGGGGACACAATTTGGACAAATCAATCCATGGATGTATTTTTTTACAATGAGGAAGGGGTATCTGTACATATCAGGTCCTTTATCACTGTGGATGGCCTTGGCATATCCTCCCTCTTGACATGCAAAACTAGAATACTTTTGTTTGTTTATGCATGTACATGCATGTCTGTGTATGCACAAAATAGGGAAATAGATTCACATCTGCTTGATGTAAACACATTGCAGAAGGGTTTTTTTGTTTTCAATGGACTTTGGTTCATCTTAGGTCAGAATGGAAACTTTCCTTTCTTAACATACAGCTTTGGCTCTCTTTAATGCCCTCTAGGCTGTGAAGACCAGAGAGAGGATACTGTGTATTTAGCATGCCCTAAGGCTTATTTTGTTGATCAAAGGACTCACTTTCAAGATAAAGGCTTTGAAACAGATAATTATTGTGAGATTTGCAAGCAGAGCAGCTTGCAGTATTTCATGGAATTATGTTGGTGTATAAATAGAAACCATATACACTGTCAGCTTGTTCAGAACATTGGTGCAGTATTAATGGGCAGAGTGCTAAGCTGAAATGTGGGCCTTCTTTGGGTAAATGTTTTATGTCTTAATTTTTCTTCTAATTCCTACATAAATAGTCCAGAGTGGTGAATTTTCACTAGACAGGTGGTATTCAAATCAGTGGTGGGCTCAAAAAAAAATACTACCACACTGTGGGCATTGTATGGTGGGCGTGGCCAGGGGGAAAGCCCTGTGTTGCACCCGAATTAGGACTACTTTATTTGAAAACTTGGATGGGCGGGGCCACCTGAATTTCTGCTACTGGGGAACTGGTGCGAACCTGCTGATGCCCACCACTGATTCAAATGCATAAATAAATAAATAAATAAATGCATAAATAAATAAATCACTCACACACACACACACACACACACCGGGTAAAGGTAAAGGTAAAGGTAAAGGTTTCCCTTGCTCGAAAGCCAGTCGTATCTGACTCTAGGGTGCAGTGCTCATCTCTGTTTCAAAGCCAAAGAGCCAGCGCTGTCTGCTTCTGCAGACATTTCCGTGGTCATGTGGCAGGCATGACTAGACACCGGAGCGCACGGAACGCTGTTACCTTCCCACCGAAGTGGTCCCTATTTATCTACTTGCAATTTCTTGCTTTCGAACTGCTAGGTTGGCAGGAGCTGGGATGAAGACGGGAGCTCATTTCCGTCCTGCAGTACTCGGGAATCGAACTGCTGACCTTCCGCTTCCCAGTCAGCGTCTTAGCGACTTGAGCCACTGCAGTACCCACACCAGGTAAAGGCCAATTATTCCTTCTATTTTTTTGAAGGGCCACACAAATAGTGATGATGCCCCCTTTGCTTCTTTGGTGAATAAGTATTCTGTGGAAACAATTTTTTTTCAGGAGGTACATTCAGACCTCTCCTTTACAGTGTCCCAAAGTAAGCAAGCAACACTGAGTCTAAGACAGCATTTCCCAACTTTTGGTTTTTGGACTTCAATTCCCAGAAGCCTAAGTCAATTATCCAAAGCACTGATCAGCCAATGTATTGACTTAGGCTTCTGGGAATTGAAGCCCCCTGTGGGCTGTGTGCCCCAGGTTGGGAACCACTGGTCTAGGAGGAGTTATTCCTAGGTAACAATGAAATGGTAACCTTGAAAAAAGAGATCTGTCATACAATTTGCACAAAATTGGCAAATTGGTCAAAGACTCAGAGGAACTGCACTGTGAAACACCACCTTTCATGGTCAGCCTGATACATCATGCTGCATGATGAAGATTAAACCTCTTGCTATACAGATTAATGGCAATCTTCAACTATAATTGTGGCTGTTTTCACTCTTCCAAAGAGTCTGTCCAGGGCCAACAATTTTAATGACATTCATTATACTTGACAAGATGACACTACAGCATCCTCCATCTCGTCTCATTTATAAGGTAGTGTGGTGGCTTAGTGGTTAAGATGCTGAACCTGACAACTGGAAGGTTGGCAGGTCAGCAGTTCAAGACCTGAGTGCTGCATGATAGAGTGAGCTCCCATCGTCTATCCCAGCTCCTGCCAACCTAGCAATTCAAAAGCAAGAAAGATAAATAGGAACCACTTTTTTGGGATGGTAAACAGTGTTCTGTCCACTTTTGTGTTGAAGCATGCCTACCACATGACCACAAAAACATCTGCAGACACAGACAGTGCTGGTTCTTTGGCAATAAACAGAGATGAGAACTAAACCCTAGAGTTGGATACGACTGGCTTTCAAGCAAGGGTGACCTTTACCTTTATCCAAGAGTAAAACTAGAGACAGGTGCCTCAGCACTCGGACTTGCAAAGTAAGCTGTTGTTTACCTAGTAATCCCAAAATGCACAATATGGAAGTGCTAAAAAAAACAACAACTACAGGCTAAGGCAAACAGATATATTTTACTATGCAAGGAAGCACATCTTTTAAATACAAGCTGAACATGGTGGCCAAAATCCTGTTGCTTAGTTATGCCTCCTAAAAGCAAACAGTGTGACCTATGATGGATTTTCACTCGTAATTTACAAATCCCCAACTGTTTTTTTGAGCATGCACAGACCTGCTGTCTTAGATCACACCCACAAATCCAACTGAAGATTTGTAAATTGCCATTTTTAAAAAAGCTTACAGGCCATTTGCCTTTCACAGTTCTAACTAAAAAATGGGATTTGGGCCCTGTCTACTTTAAAACTATTTGCAAAATTTCTTACAAATTAGCCACAGAAGGCTAACAGTTTGGTCACCTCTCCACCTTACCAAATTGTAGAGTTGTTCTTGACGTAGCACATTTATTTGTTATCATCACTGCTGGACTGTCTTAAAATGACTTTGTGTCTGGTTGTCTTTAATCTTCCATTGTGTGAGTTCTAATTAACCTCCCCCATTTTTATTGTTTTTCTACAATCTTGCAATGCTACATCTGAAGAAATTCCCTTCTGAACATGAAGTCCAAAGTTCCCAGACCAGAGAACACCATAGAATTGGTTGCTCTACAACAGAACCTATACTCCAGGCAGTATGGAGAAAGGCAGCTTCAACCTGAGATCACATAGAGCAGAGGTTCACAACCTATGGCCCACGGGCCGGCCCCAGCCCACAGCACCAGTTCATGTGGCTCGCCACCGCCGCCACCACTGAGGGAAGCGGCAGAAGCAGCGAAAACAGCAAAAAATACATTGCCCTCATTCCTGACGTCAATGCCGCTGGAAGTGCCAGAAGTGGCAAAACCAACAAAAATGTGGTGTAAATGCACCCGAGGCTGCCATAAACATGTTTATGACAGCTGAGGGTGTGCTTTATGGCAGTGTTTATGCTGGAGGGAACCACGTGTCTGACCTGCTCAGCTGTCTGTGAGGACATGGTCCAGCCTGCGGTGGGAAAATGTTGAGAACCCTTGACATAGAGACTCCTTTACAGCAGTTCTTTAGCTCATTTAGTGAAATCAGTTAATGTTAAAATGACTGGTGCTTTTTCTTATTCTTGGGGTCAAGGCTGCATCCAGTCATGACAGCAGGAAAATCACCAGAGATAACTGGAATCCATTCAATTTCATACATTTTCAGGAATGGAGAAAATAATGCCTTTCCCAAGACCTGTTTGCATATCACCATCTGGAACTAGTGGAAGCCTCTCTCTCTCTCTCTCTCTCTCTCTCTCTCATCCTCCACATATTATCACTTTGGTCCTACATTTGAAGAAAATGTCAAGTCACAGCTAAGTATGTTGGTACAAATATCATTTGAGGAAGTCTCATCATTGCCACAGAGGGCATGAAGTCCTGAGCCATTCCCAAAGAGGACTCATTTCCTCAGTACTGTAAGTTTTCCATTTTGAACACAATTTTCCAGAATCTTTTTTATCCCAAGAAACAATCTGCTAGGCAGCACAATGGCAGTCTCCCTAGCCTGTCTTGACTACCCAAAACAATGAGTAGCAGGCTTCCATACTTACAGGACTGTTACCCAAACTCCTGTTTAATGAGAAGGAATCTAAATGAACCATTACAGAATTATTATCTAATCAATAAATGAGGAGGTACACAGAAAGACTAACCTCAAAGATTGTGATATTTTTCAATCACAATCAAGGATATCCTGGGCAACAGCAACCTTATGCCAGCTAATCTTTCTCACAATAGGTCAGATGGAAGGAACTACAGAATGAACTCACCATAAGGTGGCTTCCTTTTGGCAGTTTAGAGCAGGGGTTACCAACCTAAGGCCCGTGGGCCAGATCTAGCCTGTGGTACCATTTCATATGGCTCCCTCACGCCTCCAAGGGCATTAGAAAAACAAAATGCCCCTCCCTTTGAAGTTGTTGGGACAAAATGGCCAACCCCAACATGCAGATAGTGCAAAATGGCTCTCTGGCCCTTGAAGCTGACTGAGAGAGTGTGACCCGGCCCCCAGCTGGAAAAGGTTGAGACCCCATGGTTTAGAGTCTGGCCTAGATGTGAAATAAGAAGAACCAACAAAGAGTACTGATGATAGATCAAGAAATCAGCCAGCCAAATCTAGAAGAAGAAGCTAATCTTTTCTCCATGAAGGGTTCTGTAACATAGGCCATGTTGACATCTTCATCCAGGATGAAATCTTAAATCAGGGATTCTCAACCTGCGGCCCATGGGTCAAAGGTGGCCCATGGCACCATTTCATGTGGCCCACCATCACCTCCACCTCATCAGGAAGTGCCATCTTGTGGAGGAAAGGCAAAATGGCTGTCCAGCCCCCAAAGCTATCTGAGGATTGTGACTTGGCCCCTGGCTTTAAAAGGTTGGGAACTCATGTCATAAATGACCATTTTACGTCTAACCAGCCTAGGATTGAGCATTAGCTTTCTCAGCCTTGACAGATTGCTGTCTAAAAGGAAATGTAGAAGATTGTCTGTTTGTTTGTTTACACATACATACATACATACATACATACATACATACATACATACATACATACATACTGCCCTTTTGGGCCACGCAGGGATGAGATAGCACACAGGCATTTTAGAACATCATCCTGATCTGTTTATACCATGCCACTGTTTTTATATGTGTGTGTGTGTGTGTGTGTGTGTCTGTCTGTCTGTCTGTCTGAACCATGACTTTACAAATGGCAGCCTGAAACCCAGAAGTGCCTCATCTTGGTCCAGAGAGTGAGACTGAGACAGCTTCTATCATCCTAGCATATAATATGAATTGGTCCGAGTGAACAAGGAAACATTCACGAAGGATTTAAACCTCTGTCAAGGGGAATATTCAGCAACTGCAGACAGTTGTGATCTATCACTCAGCTGCAGGTTTATGTGACATTTACAGGAAACATGTATATTTGGGGAAAGTTGACAGTGACATCTTTATGTTTCGGTTATCAAAGCTTCCATCTTACAGGCCCCTTTGGTCACCCAGCACTGTTAACAATGTTCCAGGGTTACGGCTGTTCGTGCCTTCCATTTTCTGAGTGGTACTGTGATGAGAGAAGAGCAAGGTTTTATGATCCCTTCAAGGCATCTGAAAACTATACACACACCAAATGATGTGTAGAAAAATTTGGAAAGTAATAATAGGCACTTGACTTCTCTGGGAAGACTTTTGCCTGACTTTTAGTAGCACCAATTCGTTTCCTCTGTTTCTCTTTGTTAAGTAAAAAGGAATATGACCAGTGGTGGGCATCAGCAGGTTCGCACCAGTTCACCAGAACCAGTAGCAGAAATTCTGGCTGGCTCCACCCATCCAAGTTTGAAATAAAGTAGTAATCCTAATTCAGGTGCAACGCAGGACATTTCCCCTGGCCACGCCCACCATACCATGCCCACAGTGTGGTAGTGATTTTTTTTTGAGCCCACCACTGAATACGACATGCCATCAGCCTTTCCGCAGGTATCCCAATCTCTGAGCATAGCACTTTGCGGCATGAGAAATATATACTTATAAAGGAAAGGCACGATCGTACATGTCCGGCAGGTGTGGCCACACACTTGTAGCCTATCCCATAATACTCTGCACACACCTCCAGTGTGTCCCAGACATCAGCCCCACGAGGGTCCGGAGGCTGGGGGTGGGGCCTACACCACACCAAATCAGCCAAAACGGCTGCATGAGGTGGGGGGCATCCACACGCGGTGGGGGGAGCACTGAGGAAAGCGACGGTGGCAACAGTCCTCAGACATCACAACCTCCCGCCTCAGAAACTTGCTGGTGAGCGTGCGTGTGTGGGCATGCACACTTCACCACCGGGCAGACGCAGCCATGGCCCGACACGGTCTCCCACCCAGCCTCCCACATGGTGCCGTAATTTCCCCTAGGCTCCAGGAGGAAGGGGAAGAGGACTTATTTTATTCCGCATCTGGAAAAGGTTATTTTTTAAAAAAAAAACAACAACACCATAATCACCCAGTTAGCATAGCTGAAAATATGTCATTCTTGCCAAAACTATATCATTGAGATTGCTTTATGTCAACTGAGGATTTGAATCCTAGTTTCCTGAGTTTTATTTAGTGTTGTTTATGCAGTGGAGAAAATGTGATAAAACATATTACCACTTAATTTTTCACCTGCAGAGAATCTAAAGCTCTTCCTCGTTTCTTTTTGCATAAAAAATGTCATTGGACTCATATACTCACCACATATATTTCATCTCTTCACATTATCAGTATTCAGAAATTTTAAAAATAGTAATTGGTGTGACAATACGCCTCTATGATGATAACTCACAAGAACAAATACTGATTGACAACCAGCTACTAAGACAATCAATATTCATTCTCTTATTTCTGAAGGCTTTTAAAAAACCTTGAGTGCATATATTTTATGAAGGGGGTACACAAATAATAGCATTCTTTTGATGTCCTCATTTTTTTAAAAAAATTACCTTAACATACATTGTACTGATAGTTTCTTAGAAGCTCTTTTTGGTGATTATGTTAAATTTCTTTATCAATTCCCTTCTGGGAGGACTGGATTATTTATACAAACATATTCTCAGAAAGCATAACAATTTACAGCTGAAGCACTATAAGACATTCCAGTGCTGGAGATAAAACAGTCACAATTGTAATTGTTTACACTTACACAGAGCTTCTTATCTTCAGACAGTGCTTCTTATCTTTACATGGCAGCACTTACCACTTAAAATACAATACATATCACTTGTTACTTGCTAATTTTATAAGTAATATATTGCACATTATTCACAACCAACAAATAATACATTATTAACACATTGTTATTAACTTAACCCTAAACAACTCAACATTACTCCTCCCATAATGATATCTTCAGCAATATGGAATGGATGTTAGTTTTCAGGAAAGTAGCTAACTTTTGCAACATTTTTGATAAATACTATAAAATCCAAGTATTTCCATCTTATTACCCTCCCCAAAGAATATTAAACACATTCAACACATTACTTCCAGGGTCTGGTTATACTCAGTGATGCACTGCAGCAGGTTCTGCCAGGTTCTGCAGAACTGGTAGCGGATAATAAAAACAGCAACAAATCATTCCAACCACTTAACGCTATACTTCAATTATGACTCGGTATTATATTACTTCCCCCTTCCATTTCTCTCCTTAATACTAATTTTTTATTGATGTCATTTATAATTTTACCAAATCTGAATTTTTAATTTTCATCATCTCTGTATACATTTCATATTCTCTATTATGTCATATATCCACCAAGTCACCTTTGTACTTCATGATGTCAATACAGAAATAACATAACTAAATTTTAAAAATAACAAATTTAAACCAAAAATGAAAATAAAACAACAAGACTAACCACCCTGTGTTATTTACATTGCCCTGGAGAGCATGGAGTAACTCTGTGAAATCATTCCCAAAAGCTCTTGTGAGCGGGTGCAGGTCTGTTCAGCTCTTCTCCCTTCAAAGAGTAATCCACGAAGGTTTTTCAAATCTTCCAGAATCTATTTTCTTTAATAATACCCTTTTTCATATTTATCTCATATGTTAACTTATCATTCAATGCTAATTCCTACATTTCCTTATACCATTCCTCAATTTTTATAATCACTTCATTTTTCCATTTTCTCGCAATACACAATCTACCCGTTGTCAACATTATTTCTAGCAGCACTTTTTTTTATCTTTACTTAAATTTATATCTTCCACATCTGTCAACATAATGGTATTTGAACTCAGTTTGTTTTTTGTTCCCATAATTTCACTTATCTCATTCTCAATTCCTTCCCAAAAATCTTTTACCACATTGCAACTCCACCACATATGTTCATATGTACCCAATGCACTCTTACAGCGCCAACACATTTTATCATTTTTTTAATCTATCTGATGTAGTCTCACTGGAGTCAAATACCATCTCCACAACATTTTATAATTGTGCTCCTTTACTCTAACCAACAAAGTTCTCATAATTCTTTTCTTCCATTTATTTTTCCAATTTTGATCCTCTATCTTTATCTCAAGATCCTGTTCCCATCTTGCTTTCAGCTCCTCCTGTGGGTTACCTTCCTTATTTAACATTGTATATATTTTACTCACCAGCCCCTTTATACCACTTTGTCCCTTTCTTATTTTTATAACTAATTCTTCAAACTCTGTCTTCCCTTTTTCTAATCTGGCCTCATTCATAAATTTACAGTTCCACTTGTTTACCATCTTTATCTGAAACCAATTTAGTTTCAATTGTGCATACAAATTTGTTTTTCTCTCGTTGTCTCTACAAGCCCGTATCCAATCTTTCAACAGGAAAACTTCATTCTTATCTAATACTTCTTTAATCCTTTTATTAATTTTTATTGGAAAATTTGCAATATCCTCCACTTCAATAATAGGAGAAATATCTGGTACCAACACCTTTCTCACTTTTTCCCATGTTCCCAATATTTTATTTTTAATGTCTACTTTCCCGATGTCACCTCCTAAAAATACTATTTTTCCCATAAACTAAGTTCTTTCATTTCAATTTCTTCCCAAATGGCCTTTTCCCTTGCTAAGATCTTCACAACGTTCTTAATTTGAAAAGCTCGATAGTATGTCAGTAAATTTGGCATTCCTAACCCGCCATCTTTTTGAGATAAGTACCAAAACTTTTTAGCCAATCTGGGTCTTTTCCCCCCATTACAAAAACTGTTAATCATTATTTGGAACTCATTAATTTCCTTATCCTTAAATTGAATTGGGAGTGCATCAAATAAAAAAAATAATTCTTGGTAATAACATAATTTTGCTTATTGCTATTCTTCCAAACCAGGACAACTTCAATTTTTGTAACCCCTGTATTCTATCCTTAATTTCTTTTTTCAATATTACATAATTCAATTTATTGAGATCTTCAAATTTGTTTGAAATATTTATCCCTAAATATTTCAAATTATTCTTAATTTGTAGATTACCCTTTCCCTTTATCTTTTGTTGATCTTCTTTGCTCATATTATATAATATCATTTCTGATTTGTCCCAATTTATTCTCAAACCCGTAATATCTTCGAAGTCCTTTAATAATGCTTGTATTCTGTCCAATGCCTTTACAGGATGTTTAGTTATTATCAAAGTAATCATCCGCTTAAAGATTTATCTTATTACCTAAGACCCCATCTATTTCATTATCTTCCCTTATAGATTTTGCCAGCATTTCCATTGCCATAATAAATAAAATTGGAAAGAGTGGGCAGCCCTGCCTAGTACCTACTTCTAATTTCACTTCTTCTGTGTCCTCATCGTTTACTCTAACTATTGCGGTACCTTGCTGATATAGTTGTTCAATTGTCTTCCTAAATTTGTCTCCAAATCCATAACATTTGATTATCTCATTGTTTGTTACCCATTGTAAAAAATCAAATGCTTTAAAAATATCCAATGTTTTTATTATTGTATGTGATTTTTATGTATGTCTTTACATATTGTATCTATGTTAAAAATCTAATAAAAATGTATTTTAAAAAAAGAACTGGTAGCGGAAATTTCCCCAGGCCACGCCCACTTGGTTGGCCCCACCCACCTCCAAAGCCCATAATGCAGGATGTTTGGCCCCACCCACAGGTTTGGCCCCGCCCACAGATTTGGCCAGCCCACAGAGTAGGTAGTAAAAAATTTTTGCAGTGCATCACTGGTTATACTACTAAATAATCACAAACAAATTTGCTTCTAACAAAAAAGCATGCAGAGGCATGAGGCCATTTGTTAAACATCATTCACATTTAGCCAGCATCCCCTACTAGAGGAAATCTACTGACACTATAGAAATTACATGCATGTTTACTATTTATCTGGTTATTTAATGTAGGAGTTCTCAACCTACAACCCGCAGGCCAGATCCAGCCCAGGCACCAAATAATCTGGGCCCCGCCCTTGTTCCAACCACTGCCAGAACCAGCTGCGGACTAATTTACGGCAGCTGTAAATGGTGAGAGGACAACCAGACCGGCCCCCTCAACTGTTTGAAGGAGTGTGACCCAGCCCCTGACTTGAAAAGGTTGAGAACCCTTGATTTAATCAGTCAAGTAGATGGCACTAGGGACGAGTCTTTCCTGCTTGAACAAAGGACCCAAAACACAACAGAGGCTCTTTTTTATATATGTGATGTTCTCTTAAGCACAAATGATTTCTATTTATGAAAGAGGGCTACACAAAGGTTTTGTATTTCTTTCATTTTCTCTCTTTCATATAAGCTTTGGTACCTTTCATACTTTGCCTATCAAGTTGCCTGATAAATTTTTCATCCAATGGTATTGCAAGGTTTATCAGCAGGCAGGCAGAACATCTGAGAGGGGAGCAGGGATGAATCTGTAAAATGACCTGGAACATAGTGAGGAGTGCTTTTTAGTTCAGTCATTCCTTTTGGGGTTTAACATGCAAAGGTTGCCCTTGCCTGAAACATCTTGAATTGCTAGCTCTGCCTGCCTGCCTGCTAGATTCCATCTGAGATCCTTTTCTTCCTTTCTTTTTGTCCTTTTTACTTCATGGGGTGGGGATAGCCCCAGATCTGTTTTTGGATTATTATGCCTGTGCCAGCATGCCTCCTTGGGTTTATTTTTTATTAATTTGTGGGGGAAATTTACCACCCATTTAGGTGTTTTTTCCCCTTTCCTTTTCTTTCTTGAATGGTTTTGGCTGCTGCCTGGCCTGTGTACCACACACAAAGAAAAGAAGGCACCAAGTATTAGGCAAGAAATAAATCTCATGTTTTAGTAGTTTTGGCTGGGGCATACAGAAAGAGCCTCCTAGAAGATTGTGGCATTCTTGAACCACACTCATGCATCCCCTGGTAATGGCAACCTTGTGTTGCTGGCTAATCTTTCTCACACTAGATCAGGTGAATTGAATGGAAGATTGAATTTACCAAAGGATGCCTTCACACGTCTGGCCTAGACATGGAAGAAAATGTAGTTTGGCTGGAGTGGGGTGGGGTGGGGAGAGATTTGATTGTATCGTAAAGGTAAAGGTTTACCTTGATCGAAAGCCAATCATATCTGACTCTAGTGTTCAGTGCTCATCTCTATTTCAAAGCCAAAGAGCCAGCACTGTTTGCTTCTGCAAATGTTTCCATGGTCATGTGTCAGGTATGACTAGAAACTGGAATGCTGTTTACCTTCTCACCAAAGTGGTCCCTATTTATCTACTTGAAATTTCTTGCTTTCGAACTGCTATGTTGGCAGGAACTGGGACAGAGACAAGAGCTCATTTCGTCCTGCAGTACTCGGGAATTGAACTGCTGACCTCCCGCCTTCCAGTCAACATCTTAGCCACTTGAGCCACGATTGTATTGTCTTTATTTACTTGCTTGCTTGCTTTTCTTGGCTTTAGGGAGAGGGGCTGTGTGTGAGTAGTTTTTTCCCTTTTGCTATTTTCCCCATGCATGAGTATGCTTTCCCTGTTTGATTGTTTTTAAATGGTTTCTTGGTTAATTTATTATGCCTTTATGCTTCTAATTGTGTATATTTTGATGTGGGGTTGAGGGGGGTGGAGTATTTTGTTGCTTCTATGGAAGCCTGACATGGTGGACTATAACAAAATGCCACTGAGCTATGTGATAAATGTTTGCTCTGGTGAGTGGGTGTTCCTGCATGCCAGTCAGTCAGCTAGCTGCTTCCTCATCTTCTTTCTCTTGTGCTGCCCAGGAGGTCTGTTGTGCAAGATGGGTACACTGAAATCATATATCTGATGAGGATTTTTCTTTCCAATGCACTGTTGTCTGTTTTCCAAGTAGACTAATTCACTGTTGCTCCCTTTCTGCTTTTTTGAAGTAGCTTTTAAAGGCTTTTTAGAGCTTTCAGAGTGCCAGAAAACAAAAACAGGAAGCCTGAAAGTGGCTTTCCCATTTGCATAAAACTCAATTACCAGTGCATGAGAAATATGAACAGAAAATTAGCAGCCCCTAAAAGTAACTGAAGTGAAAATACAACCATTTTCTGGTTGCTACTAGGATCTTTGCCTATTGGCCTATTTGCCAGGACAGTGGCTGGGTCGGGCAAGAAGAGGATAATGCCAGCAATTGTGTCTGCCTTGAGAATCTCTCAAGTGTGGGAAGAAATTGTACAGTGGATAGTTCACATATAATAGATTCAATCACTATCTCTCTCCAGCTCATAAGGTATCTCATTGTGCAGAGAACGGGAAAGATTGGCTTGGAATCCTTGAGGAAAAGGATATTTGTCCCAACAGTCAGGATGTATGAGGACTAAAACAGGATGCCCTACAAAATGCGCAGAGAAATTGGACTTTCCCTTTTGATAATAGGTAAGCACCACGGATCCATCCTGGACTAGACCCAATGCACAGAGAAGCTTAAGCCTTTACTCTCCCTTCCCCTTGAATTTGAAGGAGCTTTCAAAAAGAGAGAGTTAACCCCCCCCCTTTCAACAAAAAAACTTCTGTTAATAGAAGTTTGTATCATCTCCTGGGTTTTTTTTCCAACCCCCTCCCAGCTGTGTTTGTGGAATTAAGGGAGAAACAATTATTTTAAACTTTGTGTGTCCCCATGCAGTGAGCAGAATGTGGCCCTTATATGCTTATCTTCAAGTAAAGAAGAAAGTAAAGAGGAAAGTCTTGGTAGCTTAATAGTTTAGATATGTAGTTACAGATCCAGAAGTTGAGAGTTCAATTTCCTATTTTGCCTCCTGGGAGAAAAGCCAGGCTGTGTGGCTTTGGGCAAGCTGCACAGTCCCAGGTTCCTCCCCCCAAGAGAAGGCAATGCCCCCCCCCCCCCATAGGAGAAGGCAATGGTAAACCACTTCAGAGTACCCATTATGCAGAAAACCTTGAAAACAATCTCTATAAGTCACTCACCTTCACATGTAATTTAATTCTTACATTATGATTAAGTAGAATTCTGATGTACATTTCGCAGATACAAATGCCTACAATTTTCAAAGAAATGAAACAATTCTTCTCCTAAGTTTATCATAATATTTAAAGCAGTAGGATATTACCATTTAATGCTCGGGGGGGGCTCTTGTCCCATCAGATTTTGTGCAGAATATAGACTCCCAAGGACTGGGGTGGCTCAAGTGGTTAAGATGCTGAACTCGACAACTGGAAGGTCAGAGTTCGATTCCTGAGCACTGCAGGACAGAATGAGCTCCCGTCTCTGCCCCAGCTCCTGCCAACCTAGCAGTTTGAAAGCAAGAAATTGCAAGTAGATAAACAGGGACCACTTTGGTAGAAGGTAAACAGTGTGCTGCGCACTCCAGTGTCTAGGCTCTGGCATGCCTGCCACATGACCATGGAAACGTCTGCAAATGCAGACAGTGCTGGCTCTTTAGCTCTAAACAGAGATGAGCACTGAATCCTAGTGTTGGATATGACTGGTTTTCGAGCAAGAGTGACCTTTACCCTTTACCTATACACTTTCACTCTCCGCTAAATGGAGGAGCAACACCCACCCACCCCCCTCCCTCCAAAGCAAGGTGGCTGGCTTGGAGAGAACCGCGCAGGCTGTGCTGTCACTCGCGTCGCGCTCACGGGCATTTCGTTGTCCCCGCGCGGGGGAGGCTGCTGCGGTGGGCGCTTCCCTCCGGTTCCCAAACCTGCCGCGGGTTTCCTCTCCGCTCCCTAACCTTCCGCGGTGGCCAGCACCAAAGGGGCGCTGATGATCTGGCCCGCCAGGGGGAGGCCGAGGGTGGCTTCTCGACAACAGGTGGCGGCGCAGGAGGCGCGCGTGATCGGCGCGGCGCCTAATCGTGTCTGGGACTGGGAGGATGCGCTTTGCCCCCCTTCCCCCCAAAAAACACTCGATCACGACGGAGGCAATGGAAAAACAAGAACAGCGGAGGCGCAAGGCTTGGTTGCGGGGGGGGGGGACTGGTGTTGGCGGATGAGGCGGCAAAGAAAGCAAGGTCCCCCACCCCCCACCCCCCCAAAAAAAAATCATCTGTGCATCCGCGCTATTGCGCCATTGGGGGTGTGAACAACCGCAGTCGTGATCCAGAAACGGGGGACGGGGGACTTTTAAGATTTCCCCCTATCGATCTGTTGGGGTTGTTTTTTTCGGGGGCGGGGTTTTCGGTGGAACTACGCATGGAGGCAAAGCATGCTTTAGTATCTCTCCCCCACACCCTCGAATCGATGCGATTTTTTGCAAGAGGCGGGTAAGGGCTCCCTGTCGTTCGCTGCCGGCGGCACGCAATAATCCCTTAAACCGCCTGCCCCCTTCCTTCTGTCAGAGTCAGACGCAAGGAGGACACTGTTTTTCGTTTTCTAGACGCGAACACGACTTGTTTCACGAAGTCACAAATCCCGTGCATCCGCCCCCGTCCCCCACCCACCCCACCCCGTCCCCCCGATTTGTTCCTCAGCTCTTGCCCTGTAGTTGGCCCGGATGGATTTAGAGAAAAACGACAAGAAAGACAAACTCAAGAGAATCAGACGGAAGGCAAATCCATCTGCTTGCACTGCTCCCTTGGGGTTCATCTGTCAGGATCTGGTTTCCATTTAAGGGATCAGCCTCTCCGTTTCTCAAGCGACAAGTTTCAGGCCTGGGGAGGGAAATAGCATACATATACAGTACCTATGTCTATGAGAGGTAAACCCTGTTGATAAAAAAGGGTCTTACTCTCCATCAAGGAAATACGATCATCTTTTCGAGTACAGTATGGGCATTCGATTCTCTTTTCCTTTTCCTTTGATTGTTTGATTGCACACAAGTTTTGTTTATTATTTGTTTTGACTCACAAATTTTTGCGAAGTTACCTAACTAACCAACCGTCCGTCCTGCACTTCGAGTTGGTTACCCTTTCCAATTGGGTTTCTCAACCTAGAAACCCTGATCAGCAGGTGCAATGACTTAGGCTACTGGCAATTAATGTCCAAGAACAGCTGGAGTCCCAAGGTTGAGAAATCATAGGTCAGCTGGCAAAGCTCTGACATCCACCATCCTATAACGTGTGCCCATAGCACACCGTACAGAGGAAATCCTATATGCATCTGCTCAGAAATGAGCCCATCATGTTGGGCCCAAAGGCAAAATGAGCAGAGGAGGAACCACTTCACTATTCTGACTCCCAATGGTCATGGAGGCAGAAGAGGCCATGCCAGATGGACTGACTGTGAAAGCACCCCTTGTCAATATCCTCAAGGCTGTGGCAGTCCAGGGGTCAAGTCCTTCATGTCTCATTTCATATGTGCGGCAGGAGATGGCTCCATGATCATAGTGTGTGTGTCACTTCATGGCAAGTTGGCATTCACCTTAAACAAATTAACACCAATGGCATTTTTCCTGCATTCTCAGATATGAGCTGCAGCCAACAATAACATTCTTGCATTGTCTTTTTTGAAATATACCAAGACAATATTTAAAAAACACAAATATAAAATAACATTAAAAATGAGTCACTATTCATCAGGCCCTTTGGGACCCAGTGACTTCATTAGTTGGGATTTCTGTCATTCAGCTCCTATCTCTGTCGCAGCTCTAGTTTGAAAGCAAGAAATTGTAAGTAGATAAATAGGAACCACTTTGGTGGGAAAGTAATCAGCATTCCATGCACTCCGGTGTCTAGGCAGGCATGTCACATGTCCACACAGAAATGTCTGCAGAGCACTTATTCCATGTCTAGGCCAGAAGAGACACTGCCAAAATGAAGCCACCTTTTGGTGAGTTTATTCTACAGTTTATTTCGCCTGACCCAGTCTTTGGCTGTAAACAGAGATGAGGACCACCCCCTAGAGTGGAACACGAGTGGCTTTCAAGCAAGGGGGACCTTTACCTTACTATTTGCAATTCAACAGGGCAAAACTTCACAGCAAATTTGAATACCAATCAGGTATCTTTTGTTATTACCAGTTGTTAAAAAGCCACACTGATTTGTAAACTTATCTGTTATGCTCGCCAACCATTCTGTGCCTCTCTGTACCTGTGGGTATAAATCGATGCCTTGAAATCTCACTCTCATGTCTGATGAAGCGGACTTGATCCATGAAAGCTAACATTAAAATACAGTACAATAAAACCCCTACTTACGAAAAAAAAGACTGTTCCATAGGCTTTTGCTTAAATCATTTTTTATGTAACTCGAAGCAAACCCTAAGGAATTTTTTTTTACATAACTGGAAGCAAACCCATAGGAAAAATGAAATTTTCATGTAAATCGAAGCAAACCCATAGGGAAATGATTTTTTACGTAACTCGAAAGAAACCCATAGGAAAAAGAATCTTTATGTAACTCGAAGCAAACCCAAAGGAAATCGTGTAAATTGGGTCGTGGTTTTAGCACAAAATCATGATGTAAGTCGAATTTTATGTAACTCGGAGCATTTGTAAGTCAAGGTTTTACTGTACATCAGTTAGTCTTTAAGGTGCAACAATGTTTGTCTTGTTTACTCTCCATTCAAAAGATGAAAAATGCTTTGCACCACCAAAGCAGCCTCCTGGGTTTGCTGTCCTTCGAGAGTTCAGTGGGAGCAAAAATCCTCCCCCCTCGACCCATGACAGCCTCCGAGGCTCCAAACCACCCTCTATTCAGTGCTCATCTCTGTTTCGAGCCAAAGAGCCAGCTGTCTGCGTCTGCAGACATTCCTGTGGACACATGGCAGGCGTGCCTCACCACTGTAGTGCACAGAACTCTGCTTACCTTTCCCGCCGAAGTGGGTCCCTATTTATCTACTTGCAATTTCTTGCTTTCAAACTAGAGCCGGGACAGAGACGGAAGCTCACTCCGTCATGCAGTACCCGGGAATTGAACTCCGACCGGGCTTCCAGTCAGCAAGTTGAGTCCAGCGTTTTAACCTTGTGCCAAAATCCCATTCACCTCAAGTGTGTGTGTGTGTGTGCGTTTATTTATTTTTTAGTGAGTGGGTGGGTAGTTTTTAAAGCAGTTTTAACTATGTTTTTTTATTATGCTGTGAACCGCCCTGAGTTGGCTTTGTGGGCGGTATAGAAAGTGAAATAAATAAATAAATAAATAAAAATTAAATGATATGAGTATTATTCTTCCTTGTCACACCGCTGGACTGCCTGGACACTTTCCTTCCAGGCGAGGATTCCGGCTGTCTGTCTGACTCTGCCCGCTCGCCGCTGCGGGGGTGGAAGGAGAGAAGGAGGCCGGCGCGCACCACCGCCGCCGCCGCCGCCGCCTCCTTCTGGGGCTGAAGCAGGCTCGTCGTCTGCCGGCTGGTCTCGCCTTCTTGCGCGCGCTCGCCTCGCGCCCTGCCTGGTGGCGCCTCGGTCGGTGCGGAGCGGCGTCACAGGCAAGCCCCGGCCTGCCCCCCCCCCTCCCGCAGCCCCGGCGCAAAGGCTGCCCCTGAAGGACGCCCGAGAGCGGAGGGAAGCCCGGGAGAAAGAAAGGGAGGGAGGGAGGGAGGGAGAGAGGACGGGGGTTGGCGCGCTGCCGCCGCGGAGCTGAGGCCGCCCGGAAGGAACCTGCTCTTGCTCCCCCAGGCACCACCCGGCCCAGGGCGAGGGCGAAGCCGGCGCTGCTGTGAGGGAAGATTAAGTCTCGGGGGACGGGGACGAGGAAACCCCCACCACCCCCACCACCACCACCACCACCTCAGACCCTTTTCTCCAGAGGAGTCCCATCCCACCCAGTCGAATGGGGGGTTGACGCCCGGGTAAGTGCGTCCCGGACGGTCGGGGGAATGAGGGGGAGGGGAGAGGAGGAGGAGCTGCTGAGGCATCCCGGAGCACTGCAGGCGCCTCCTCCTCTTTGGGAAGCCGGCGACGCATCTCGGACCGAGTGGGGGGGGGGTGTCTTTACTGCTGAGGAGAGAGCCGTGAAAAGGGGGTGGGGGTGGGGGTGGGGGTTCCGCCGCTGCGCGCCAAAAAACAGGGCTTCGCTCGCGCCGCAGACACGACGACAACTTTGCGAACGCAGACCGAAGTTCCCGCGCCTGTTTCGTGCGGTTGGCAGGGAGTCAGTGCGGAGCGGGGGAGAGGAGCACTGAACCCTAGAGTCGGATACGACTGGCTTTCAAGCAAGGGTGAATCCCCCCCCCCCCCCTCGGCAGCGCGGCTGTCCCGTCAGAGAAGGCCCCGACCGTGGGCTAGGGAAGGAAGGAAAGGCGCAAATCATCATCATCATGCATGTCGTGCTTCATATGTGCCGTGGGTGATGGCTCCGAGATCATAGTGTGTGGGTCACTTCATGGCAAAATGGGATCCACCTTAAACAAATTCACGCCAGTGACGACGACGACAACGACAACAACAACAACAACAACAACAACAACAACAACAATAATAATAATAATAGTTGTTGTTGTTGTTAACAACAACAACAACAACAACAACAACAACAAAGTCTATAGAGGAAGAAATCTGTTGTTGTATACCCATAGCGATCGGGTCCCTAAAAAGACTCCCTAGAGATATTTGGAAATTCTGGATCTATTGGACTTGAACAGCCTAACTCTTCCAAAAAACCAACGATTAGGGACTGCATATATATATTCAGACGTTACCTTAACGGTTCTTAGGTCCTTGGTTAGGGCATAAACTGTTAATTTTTATGCCATTCCTCGACTGTGAATCAAATGATAGATTTGTTTAATAATAATAATAATAATAATAATAATAATAATAATAATAATAATAATAATAATAATAATAATAATAATAATAATAATAACAACACGAGGGGCCATCAGTCAAGGAAAAGAGGCGAGAGTCTGTGCGGGGGCGTAAGAGATACATCCGTGACTCCCCCCCCCCCTGATTTTTTGGGTAAAAAAATTAGTCGCCTTTCAGAGTTTATTAGCCCCAAAATAAAGCGATTTAAGTTGCAAGCAAGGAATCGGAATCAATATTTGGAAACGCCGAGAGATGTTTGGCTTTATATTTATTTATTTTATTTGCACCCAACGGTGAGTCTTCTTCTCTCCCCCACCCTCCAGCCCAGAAAAGGAAGGCTGGCGTGTGAGTGAGTGAGGGGGCGGAATCTGTAGGCGAGGGAAGAACGACCCCTGCAGTTGCATTGCGGAAAATCCTCTTTTTCTTGGCTGGGGAATTCACAAGCGCTTGAGCTGGTAATTTATTTTATTTTATTTTATTGGCAAGGAGATCTGGGCTTATCCTCCCCCCCCCCCCCAATGTAGATGTGGGTGAAATACCGTGCAAAGCAAAAGGGAGAAGCTTAAATCCTTTGCCATGTGTATTAATCTCTTTGTGATCGTTCCGTAGGGCGTGGGGAAAGGAGGAGGAAGAGGCTGGGACGGTGATCAGCAGCTGGGACGGTGATCGTCGCCTTGCCGGCGCCCCAGTGAGACCTGTCGAGTTTGGGGAACAACTTGCGGTTCGGTTCCCCTGGAATCGAGACTTTTTCCGGAGGAGGAAAGGGATCGGCGGTGGGTCTTCTCCAGTTGCCACTCGTCTTGCTGGGGCTCTTCGTCTATGTCTTGTTGGGAGACCTGGTGGATTTTTCTCACTCTCCTGGAGGAAGAAGACCGCGCTGGCGTTTGGCTCCCTGGTCTTTGCTGGAGGGCAAAGGAAGAGAAGGGATCTCGTTTGAGTTGCTGCTGCGTGGAGAGAGAGAGCTTGGACATGTGTCAGCACATCTGGGGAATAATACAGGCTGCACGTCCGGAAAGAGATTTTCTGGGATTCGCATTCAAATTGCGATATTGATCTTTGTTGTTTTTTTCTGCCGAGGGATGCACTTGGCATGAGAATCAGAGGATGGAAATTGTTTGGGAGGTGCTTTTTCTTCTGCAAGCCAATTTCATCGTCTGCATTTCAGGTAAACATAACAAAACAGGAGGAGAAGTGTGCCTCCCTGTTATTGCTTTCCTTCTCTCCCCTCCTCCCTATACATTCCAGCAGAAAATGTTTTTACAAATGAAGTAAATTGCCTTAATTTTAGAGAGTGTGGATTTGTTGGGGGGAAAAGAAAACCCATCTTGTGTGTTTGTCTGTTCTCTTTATTCTGAAAACAGTTCAATAATCTTCCGGTACTAGTTTGGAATAGAGGAAAGCCATAGTGTGTGTTTTCCCTCCTCCTTTGTGGTTTCTATTTTATTGGAAGGATGAGCTGGTGACCATAAATGAACTGCTCTGTTTCATTAATTTTGGATGTGTTGTGGTTTTGAAAGTTGTTCAAGTTCTCTCCTTGGAAGGGGAATCTGGTTTTCTAGGACATTTCAGCGTTCCCTAAAGCTGTGGTTTTAAACTGGAGATGCTGCATCTCTCTCTTGCACCTCCTTCCCTTTACTCTAGGGGTGTCCAATCCAGATGTTTCTGGCAGTCATAGTGGGCTACTCCTTGGCTTCCTAAATTTTGTCCTGATTTTGTAGATGGCAGGTAATTCCAGTTGCTCATAATATCTTGTCCAATTAATGACTGGTAGACATGGCGTGGTGATGCCCAGCATTGAGGATTACAGCCATTTATTTTCTGGGCCAGGGAAGGTGAGGGAGAATTCATTCCTGCTTCAAAAGGTTTTGTTGCTTCATTAATTTGACCTGCCATTTATGTTGAAAGGATTGTGTTGCAGCCAGAAAGCAACAGAGAAAGCAGTGTAGCGGCTAGCTGTGGAGTTTGTCCGGTGCCCCAATCCTGGCTTACAATTACCCTTCCTTTGGGTTGGATGCTTCTGCTTTGCAGTTTTTAAGCAGGAGGCAAAATATTAGATGCAGAGGGGGCAAACCCAGGGGAGGGTTGTCTTCAAAGTGTATGTCTCCTCCCCTTTCCCCATGTCTCTTTTGGTTTTGGACTGGAATCAGCTATCAGCTTCTCACTGCATTGGCAGCCCCAGTCAGGTAATCACAGTCTAGCCAGCCCATTTTGGAGCCAGTCTCTTTCCTCCGCTCTGAGAATCTGCATCCTTTCAACTTTTCACCCATTTGGTCTTTTCCTATGTGACTGGCAATGCCAACAGCCTGCATCCCTAGAGTGGCACAAGCTGAAGCTGTCCTGTAGGATATACTCTGTTGCCTCAGTGACCATCCCTGCAGTATGGCCAGCATCCTTGCAACACAATGTCAGGATTCTCTCTTTTGTGGAGGGAAGGGGAGGGAAGGAGGGAGGAGGATAACATTGCAGCTTGCTCTTGCATCCTGTCATCTTACTCTCACACCAGAAGCACTCCTGGGAACATGATGCCATGATCCACAGCAGTTTCTCATCTCAGGATGCAGCCAGTATCATCTGTGGTCCCTCTC
Organism: Bradypodion ventrale; assembly: GCA_035047345.1. Taxonomy (NCBI): domain Eukaryota; kingdom Metazoa; phylum Chordata; class Lepidosauria; order Squamata; family Chamaeleonidae; genus Bradypodion; species Bradypodion ventrale. Next base: position 230,654,402 of record JAWDJE010000002.1, on the reverse strand, counting down.
ACTCTAAACTCATTTAAAGAGGTGCCGACACTCCATTTGGCTTTGCCCTCTTTCAAAATCTTAGCCTTTTTCTACTGTGCTCCCCCTGCCAGGAGCAATGGGAGAAGAAAGTGGCCATCAATTTGCTAAGACTGGCCTCCCCTTCTCTCTCTATCTTGGGCTGTCTGGAGACAGGGGGCTTGTAGCCCCTGGATTGGGAGAGTCCCAAGGAACCTGTTCTAGACAAACAAGAGGCAGGGAGCCCTTTCCTTCCAATGCTCTTGCTATCTGTAAAAGCTGTGTTGGTGCAAGGCAAAAGGGGGCTCATGGAGTAACCCCACCCCTCCTGATTAGGGCATTGGAAAAGAGGGTGGGGGCTCTGTGTTCTCCAGCTATCCTGAACATCTTCCCACAGATGGTTATTTTTTGCTTGCAACTTACTGACTAATCCTGCTACCACTGATGACAGACAATTGGTACTATCATTACTGGTGCCCTGAGCAAGCCTGAATTGACACACATTATTAATCAAGAGGGTGAAGATTCATTGGAAGCTGCTCCCACTCTGCATATTCTCCTTCCCAAAGGAGAACTCTTCTAGTCTAGCATGGCTGCTGTCTGTGGTGCTGAATGTGACTGACACCACCTGTGCCTATGAGCTCCATCTGGGGGCCTTCATTCCCAGATATTGGAGCTTGCCCAATCACTGCTCCTGGTGGTGGTGGGTGAAGGCAAATAATATATTATATAATAATATATTTTCCTTTAAGTGGGGAAAAAGCTATTTATATATGGAGACTTTGAAAATAATAATAATAAGAAGGAGCACATAGTCTGGCAGGACCAAGAACCTCCTGCTCCAACGTCAGTAGTGCAAGGCAAAAAAGGAAAAGCCAGAAACTGGATACTTGTCATCCCTTTCAATTGTTTGGTTAGCAAACTAATGTTTTAAGAGGAGAAAATTAATGTAGAAGGGTTTCTTTTTGAATTTTTTATATTTACCATTGATTGATAGCCCTCTCTCTTCTGGATTAAAGAATAAATGTTACTGTTTATTGCTCTTGCTTGGCCAAATTTGTTTAAATATCCAAATAATTTGTGCCGATCCAATGGAGGGTGTTCAGAAGCTTATTTGCCTCTTCTTTCCCCTTTGTCATCCTTACTATGCAAGTGTAGAAATGTCCACTCAGGATAGGATAGCAGATTTATTTATTTATTGCTAATAGTAAATATCAGCCATACTCCAGAATGTCCTGTTGTTTAAACATTACATGTTGCTGTCTGTAGCATATGTAGATTTTTTTTCCTAGGATCTTTTTCTGGTATGATTGGAATAATGAACAAAATATTAGAACAGATAATGAAGACGCCTATGATTTTTCTATATCTAACAACTTAACAAAATGTTTCATTTTGGAATCCATTTTTATATTCTAAAGCACACATTTGGCATGTGTAATATGGTTGAGACTTTTTTAAAAATGACACAGACAATCTTAGCAGCAATGACTAACAGTAGAGGAAAATATAGACTCACCAGTTGCAGCATTTAAATAATTAGAAATTAAAATAATGGGCTTTTCCCATTTTTGGTCTCTTTGTAAGTGGAAGATTAATGGTTGTGTAGATCATTTTCTTCAGCTTTTTTTCTATTGAATAGAAGGATTTGTATCCTTTATCACTATTGCTATGTACTTATGTATATAGGTACATAATAGGTAAAGGTAAGGTTTACTTGAAACAACATTGTGATTATTTGCTGAATGTATTATTTTTGCCTTTTGACCATGTCTTTTGACTTTTTCAACACCACTAATGGAAGTGTCTTTAAAGAGAATCCAAGAAGACATTTGGAGAACCTTTCTTTACAATAAAATATTCACTTAATCACAGCTTTTACTGCAAATAGCCTCTTACCTTGGCAAATATTCCTTTTCATTCCATAATTGAAACCAAGGTTGCAGAATAAATGCTGTTGCTGGGTTTTCTATTACAACTTTCCTGCCTCCTTCCAATTTGAATAGATTCTATTAAGCAGAACATGCAAAGGTCCTACAATGAGAGGTGAAGATAACTGAAGAATTGTTACAGAACCACTTAAACCCTGGATGTGCTCCAAATAGGGGAATGGTGTAATTGTGTTACTGTTTTGCCAGTCCTTAACTATTTACTGTACTCAGTTGATTCACATATTCAACTTCTTTATTGAGAGTTTTACTTTGTTACCAAAATGCTTGCTTATCTTAGAGAGAGATAGCTTTAAGAGGGAGAAGCAAATGGATTGTGGCTTTTCATATTCCTAGCATTCAATTGGTAGTTTGCAGCAATTTTAGTCATTTTCCTGCAATTTTGAGACTAGATATTTACTTTTTCTGACAATAAAATGCATTTATGCATACTCAACACATTAGGAGGTGGTCAAATTGGGTCTAGGGAAGAAATTTGTAGGGGTGGGTGGGTTTGGTGCTTTAGAAAACCTGATTTTGCAAGAAGTCAAAGAATGTCACATGGGACAATCTCTACAGATGCTACAGTATGGCATCATTAGCAGAACACTGTGCCAAAGAAACTGTGTCAGAGCAAAGATGTCAAAATAAGATCCCATCCATCTGCAGCTCTCTGAGACCTTTAGATAATCATGACACTGTGTAAAAAGCATATGGATTACACTGTGTGCTTCTCTGTCCCAAATCCTTTCTCTATGTAATGCTGTGACAGATTAATTAGCAGCAACATTTGCAGCTGTAGGTGGGAAGTTGCTGATGACATACATAAAGGCTGACACATTTCTTTCCACAGTCATTTGTTTTGCACAAGCCATTAGTACTGTTTTCACCATATTAAAACATGCGGTGGCTAGATGCAAAAGACAACATTAATATATCCTCTAAAATATTGGCAGTAAGGGACACAGATATAACACAGTTGCATTTATTACAATTGGGTAATAACGACTGGTGGCATAGTGGTTAAACTGCTGTACTACAGCCAAAACATTGTGAGCTTGTTCCTGACCAGGGCTCAAGGTTAACTCAGCCTTCCATCCTTCTGAGGTCAGTAAAATGAGGACCAAGCATGTTGGGGGCAAAATGCTAATTAACTTGTAAACTGTCCAGAGAGTGCACTAAGCACTATGGGGTAGGTATCTAAGTGTTATTGCTATATTTTAGTTTGAGGTATGGTGCACTCGTTAATGTACATTAAGCTTGCTACATAGTATGTCATTACTATTGTTTGTGCTGTGGTGCGAGTAATTCAAGTAACATTAATCATTTTGCCTCTCCCCGGGACTCACAACACTTGGTCCCAGGGATGGGAGGCCTTGCGCCGCCGCCGGATCCACACCTTCCGAGCCCCAGAGGGCTCAAAAGGACGCTGCCCCGTGCCGCCGAGGACTCATCTTGCCTCTCCCTGGGACATGCAACACCTGGTCCCAGGGATGGGAGGCCAGGTGCCGCCGCTGCGTCCCTGCCTTCTGATCTCTGGAGGGCTCAAAAGGATGCTGCTCCATGCTGCCCGAGGACTTAGCCCTCTTTCCCGGCCTGGCATTTGCCGCAGGGAAGAGTGAAAGTGAACTTCTGGGCTTATATTGGCATGGCAGAGACTTTATAAAGTTGAGTGCTGCTGCTGCCTTGTTTTGACCCGCTTCCCTCACCTGGTCTTGGCCGCGAGAGTCCTTCTTCTTTTCTTTTGTGCTTTTTATGTTGTATGTTTACTGACATTGTATCTTTTTTTCTGCTGCTGCCTGCTGCAGGCAGCATGCCCCAATGTAAACCACTTGGAGTCTCCTCCAGGAAGAGACAAGCAGTATATAAGTAAAACTATTATTATTATTATTATTATTATTATTATTATTATTATTATTATTAAACATGATCAAATTGTGTGAAAATCAGTGGATAGAAAGGATCATTAATAATGACCTTGACTTTCATGGATTTTAATGAGGTGTAAGCATACTTCCTCTGAGTTACAACAGGATTTGTTAATGCGTTGACACTGAGTAACACTGGTCAATAATGAAGTTTCCCAAAATTACTGAGGTTGTCCAATGGCTTAAATTGGGCACATATGCTATGCGTGTGTCCTGATTGTTGGAAACATCTGATAACTGGACATTTTAAGCTCTCTTGCTTGAAAACTGGGACATAGTTTGTGTTGTAGTGGAAACATACTCAAACAAGAACAGGTAAAGTTCTAGTGAGGAGGTAGTAGAAAAGTGAAGCTTCAAACCTGTGGGAGTTGGCAATTACACGCTGGAATCTATGTTTAAAAATAGTAGAAGCTTCATGGGGAGAAAACTTCTTGGAGAAGAGAAGTCTCTGGTAACAGCCAAGTAAATTTCTGTCTATAGTAGTAGATGCGCTCAGTTTAGTTTTAATACCTAATGTCTTTATACTTCATTTTTTTACTGGTTTGACAACAATGAGATGTTGTCTTGATGGTGGTTGGATTTCTGAAGGTGCTTACATCTAAACTTATTTCTCACATGCAAGTTCCTTTTACTTTTGGCATCTTCCTTTGATTTCAGCAAAACTCATTTCCAAAGGAGGTGAAGGTGGAACAGGGTGGGGAATGAGTCTGATGGAACTAGGCAATTTAAGGGAGTTTGCTGCTCATGATACATAGAGTGCAGTGTATACATGTGCTCTGCAGAAATGCATCCCAATGAGTTCAGTGAAGCTTTCCTCCAGGTGAATTTGTACAGGATTGCAGTCTTAAGAAAGTTCATCACTTGAGTCCAACTAGATTGTCAAACAATAATTCTTATCAGTGTGCTAGGGTAGTGATGGTGAACCTTTTAGAGACCTTGTGCCCAGACTCACCTTCACCACAGACTCAACAGGCTGCTGTCTGTGCCACACCCTCAAGCTGCATGTGAGCTGCCTAGCTTACCTTAGACAGGGGAGGGAGGAAGTGCTCCTATTAGGCTGCTGGGCAGAGGGGCGGGGCAAACTCTGTACTGGGGGAGGGAGGAAGTGAGGTACTGGGCATAGGGGTGGGACAAACTGTACAAGAGCAATGACGTGGTGCCCACAGAGAGGGCTCTGAGTGCCCCTTCTGGCACACATGCCATAGGTTCACCACCACTGTGCTAGGAAGTTTAACAGAGCTGGGAATAAAAAAAATGGTGTTATCCATGTTGATCACTGGGCAGCATCTGTAACAAGTCATTTAATTGCAGAAATCTCCATATTTTTAGCTTTTGGGAATATGTCACAGAAGGATAGCTTAATTGTACTGTGCAAACTGTATTGTAATTATTTTTATCAGAAAACTAAACCTAAGGCAAAAGGCTATCTCAGCTGGTGTCTCACCAGACGGTCAGATTAAAATCTGTTGCTTGTAACTATTTTTGATTTTTTGCTTTGCTATCACACTCTTAATTGAATTACAAGTTCAAACCTTAAAGATACAATTATTTTAAGAATTCAGCTTACTAGAGCTATTAAAAAGCATGCTGACTTCTTGATTTCAGGGTTTCCTTAGCCAGTTTAGTAGTAAATACATACATTTTTAATGAAATGAAATTTAGATGTTTAATTCTAAAAGATATTGCACTGTACCCATAACAAGCAAGGTTGACAGAAATAATTGCTCAATAAAGAACACTTACTAGCCTTTCTATTAAATGATCCTAAAAGAAATAGGAACAAGAATGTAAATCTTACTTATATAACCTAACTGTCTGAAAACAATATTTGCCACCATGATTAGATGAGAGACTATATCCTTGCTCCTTAGTTGTAAGCACTTATGAAAGAGGGGGTTCTTTCTTCATGTCAGAGTATAGCACAATTTAAAATTATGGATGTAATTTAAATATAGGTGAAGTTAAGAAGTGGCCTGCTTCAATAGCATTATCATGGCCATTTGCTAGATCGTCTTTTGTACACATGGTAGGGTATAAATTATATGTGCATAATGTCCTGTATCCAAGTAGCACCCTTTTACTTCATTATTCTTTGATCTTCCTACTTCACTATGGAATCTATTTACTGACTTTCACATGGTCCAGCCAGAATCTAGCCATGATGGGAGACACTCTTTGGCATTCATTCATTCAGCAAGAAGTATGGGTTTTGCTCTCCCTAGGTTTAGCCTTGCCTCTTCTGGTTTAATATTTAGAGCCTGAGAGGTGTGAAGAAAACTTCCTTGATTTTAGCCACATTTAGAGGGTTGGTGTGCATTAAATGGATGGGGTTAGTACTATATTATCTTATTTCATTGATTATTTGCTAGTATCTCAACATACTTCTGGAGGGAAAATGCCAGCCAAATAATAGACTTTTTCTGTCAGAGTATGTTTCAGGCAGCCAGTAATAATTCTGCATGATTCATTTATGCCAGGGGTGCCAAAACTATGGCCCCTGAGCCCACTTAGGCCCCTGCATATCATTAATGCAGCCCGTGGTGAGCACCTGGGATCACAGCAGACCGCCCCCACCCACCCCCACCACCTGATGTCAGCAGTGGTGGAGGCAAAGACCACGCTTTGTCCAGGCTGCTCCAAGCAGCCTCTTGCTCAGTCCCATACCTTCAGCAGCCTTTGCTAAAGCTGATCGCTGCTTCGGGAAATTTTTTGTAGCCTCCTGTGTTTCAAAATTCATGGTGCTAAAAGAGCCCCCTGGTACACTCGGGATGACATCACTGCAGCACACCAGGTTTACCATTCTAGCGCCGTGAATTTTGAAATATAGGAGGCTCCAAAAATTTCCTCGAAGCAGCAATCAGCTTTTGCAAAGGCTGCTGAGGGGATGGGACTGAGCGAGAGGCTGCTCGGAGCAGCCCGGACAAAGCACGGTCGCTGCCTCCACTGCCATCGCTGCTGACGTCAAAACTGTCAGCAGTGGGAGCAGCCTGCCTCCGGCCCCTGTAGCTGTGTGTCGGGGGCAGGGCCAGCTCGCTAAAAAAAAACATTTGGGCACCACTGATTTATGCAGATACAATGGAACTTCATACAACAATTGCCCCATATAGCAACAAAATTGCACAACAATTAGGTGTTGAGAGAAAAATGGCATCCTGCATAACAATTTCCCCTATGGAAAAAATAGTACCACAATTTTTCAATGGGAAAAACCACTTAGCAAAAAAATATCATTGTATGATGCATCCCATAGGGAAAATCGCTATACGATGCATGCATCATATAGCAATTGTTTTGTACAACAACGAGCCCCATGGAATGGATTAAATTCATTGTATGAGGTACCACTGTGTTTGCATTTGTTTGGAAGGTGCCGATTTATACCATACAGTACTAGCATGTTCTGCTGTGGAGTAGCACAGGGACAGCACTATTGTTCTTATTGTTTGTGAGTGTGCACCCCAGTCTGAACCAACCAGTTTCCTAAGTACTGTATGTTATTTCTGATGGCAGCTTTCTGTTTAAGACAATGCTTTTATAGGTTAGGTTTGGATTTGATCCAGAATGATGCTCAAATACTTTGGGAGAGTGCGGTGTTCCAAAATCACCTCTGCTTTTCAGTTCTTTAAGTGGAAAGCACAGACCTTTGTTTTCAAAGGATTTGGTTTCAGTTGGTTGTTTTTATAATATAAGGAAATATCTTTGAAGGCAGAAGTTAGCTAGTGCTCAGTAAACTCAAAGATTTCCCCCTGAGCCATCAAGGCAAGATCATAATACTTCTGGGAACATTGGGTGATCATTTGCATACAGTAGATGTAATGGTACTAGTATGCTACCCTGTGCCATTGTTCCTTTGATTCCTTCAGCAACTGTTCTTCCCTTGAAATTTAACAACAACAAAATTCAGTTTTGAGATAGAATGGCAACCATTTATATTAGCCCATGATCTTTAGCCTAAATAGGCAAGTCATAGTTTCCCTGGACATTGGTATGATAATTATGGCAATCTATCCATGTTGCACCTGATCATGTCTGTTAGACAAGTAAAAAATGTGAATCCTGATACATGTGTAAAGATAGGATAATCCACAAACATGCCTGATCATTCAAATATGTTCCATGTCCAAAGCCTTCCATAGTCTCCTTTTTGTTTTGTGTAGGTTCACATGCTATCGGACATGATTGTGTTAGGAAATAGCTTAAATCTGAAGTCTCCTGATTCATGTTTTTGTAGTTTAACTCCTGGAATTCTCTCCCTGGAATTGTAGTCCGAGAACACACATCTATATTTTAAATCCTTCATACACTTGAGATTACCTTTTCATAATATCTCTTTGAACAGAGACTACCATGTCTGAGGTTTCTGACATCCTTGGCAGGCTTTGCACTGGACTACTGTCTGTCTCTCATTCATGGCTTGAAGGAAGACATTTGGCCCCTACGTTTTAAGTGCTTATCAAACAGGAAGGATAAATCTCTTATGTATCTTTTCTTCCTGCAGGATCAGCAGGATTCTAAGAGGCTAAAGTCCCTGCTTTAGCTATTCCACACTAAGTCTTCTTGGCACTTCTGCTTGGTAATCAGAGCTCTGCTTTGCTGCACCCTGTGTGCTATATATGAATCACATATTAATAATTTTACTATAAATTGCATTAAGGGCCAGTGTGATGTCTGAGTCAGTAATTTGTTGGTGAACTCCAAGATTTTTTCCCTAGCGCTGCTCCAGGTCTGTTAAAGAAAACTCAATGGGAAGGCTGAGAAGTGTAGACAGCAACTCTCAGTATATATTACCTAACTTTTAGGATGCTTGTGGAGGGGATAACATGGTGAGGAGAAGTATATAGCTGAATTATATGGAGAAAAGAGGGGGGAAATGCTGTGGCACTTGAGCAAGTATTATTATTTCTGAACAGCAGGCACTAGTTGCATTAGTCACATGATCCACAGTGGTGTGTGAATCAACACTTGGACATTGCTTTATAGAAAATGGTTACCGGGTTTAGTCCAAGGCAAATAAGCATAGATATGTTTCAATACTTAGGCTTTGGTACCTAAAATGAAATGAAGTGTAGGAACTGGATTTATTTTTCTCAAAGGAGAAGATTCCAGTTCAGATTTATTGACTGTAGTAGCAGTGAAAATATCAAATGAAGTGGATTTGTTGAAGGGAACTAAAGATTTTCTGTGGAAGAGAAATGAATTGCCTCTCTAAAATCACACACTGTGCTCTTGGTGGTAGAGCGAATCCCTAAAGCTGATGCTTCTTCTTTCGTGACAAGGTCATAAGAACATAAGAACAGCCTTGCTGGAACAGGCCACAGCCCATCCAGTCCAGCATTCTGTCTCACACAGTGGCTCACCATTTGCTTCAGGGTATTATTCCCAAGCAGATGCCTTCACCTGTTTAGGATTAACTGAAAATGGCATTGAGAGATATCCTACCTATCTCTCCAACACGGAGGTTGTTCTTAGGTATCCATAATTATAGCCATTGATACCTTTGTCCTTCTTCTTTTTTTAAATTTTTTTATTGAATTTTTCAAAGACATACAAAAAAGAAAAGAAAACAATGACTAACAATACAGTACATAAACAAATCCATAGTATCATCTTAACAGACATTACTGAATGTTAGCACATAACAATGTCTAGACTCATTAATTACTATATAACCACAGAATATTAAGAAAAAACCATTGTTTCAAAATCCAAAATAATAAGAACTTTCTGTGCTACCATTAATCTTTAGATAAATAATAAACACCCTGTGAATATATACAATGCCCGGAGAGTTTATTTGCTGCTCAACTCCAGAAACTTCTTTGAGATGGTACTGGTCCTGAACTATCATTTGCCGTACAAGAATGGTCCACAAATGGTTTCCATATATTCCAAAATCTGTTCTCTTTTAAGTTATCCCTTTTCACTTTAATCTCCCATGTCAGTTTATCATTCAGTGCTAAACTCCACATTTCTTTATACCACTCTCCAATCTGTATTTCTATGTCATTTTTCCAATTTCTAGCTATACATTGTCTACCCGTTGTCAATACAATTTCCAATAATTCTTTTTCATCTTTGTTTAAACCCAAACCTTCCACATTCGTTAAAAGAATGATACTTGACACCAGCTTAACACTTCTACCCATTATTTCACCAAACTCAGCTTCTATTCTCCCCCAAAAATCCCTTATTTTTTTACAACTCCACCACATATGTTCGTATGTTCCATCAAATTCTCTACATCTCCAACATAACTTATCTCTTTTATTATCCATCTGGTAAAGTCTTAATGGCGTCAAGTACCATTGCCACAACATTTTAAAATTATGTTCTTTATTTCTTACAGACATTGTTCTCATAATCCTCTTTTTCCATTTGTTTTTCCACTCCATCTCCCCAATTGTTATATTCAATTTTTGTTCCCACTTCCGTTTCAAATCCTCCTGTGGATCTACCCCTCTATTCAGTATATTGTAAAGCTTACTTACAAGACCTTTTATACTATTTTCCCCTTTTCTAATTCTCCATACCAACTCCTCAAATTCTGTATGCATTCTATCTAGCCCTACTTCTTTTTTATATTTTTTGTTCCAATTTTCCACCTTTAACCTCTGAAACCAATTCAAATTTAATATCTCAAATATTTTTTTCCGCTCAACAAGAGACTCACATATTTTTAACCAATCCTTCAATAAAAGCATCCCATTTTTATCCAATATTTCCATTTTTTCCTTATCTAACTTTATTGGGAAACACATCATATCAGTCAGTTCTAAAATTGGAGAGAGATTTGGGCCCATATCCTTTTTTACCTTCTTCCACACCTCCACGAGACCTCTCATCATAGTATTATTTGGTCTTTTCACCTTATCCTTTATTCCTAAAAAAATCAAATTTCCAATATTTCTATATTCTTTCATCTCCAATTGCTCCCAAATTGTTTTTTCTCTTGCCAAAATCTTCACGACATTCTTAACTTGAAAAGCCCGGTAATATGCTAGCAAGTTTGGCAATCCCAAACCCCCTTTTTTTTTGAGACAAGTACCATAACTTCTTTGGAAGCCTAGATTTTTTACCTCCATTACAAAAACCATTGAACATCTTTTGAAACTCATTAATTTCTTTCTCTTTCAAATGGATCGCTAGTGTATCAAATAAAAAGTTAAGCTTTGGCAACAATATCATTTTACACATAGCAATCCTTCCGAACCATGACAGCTTTGACTTCTGAAGCTCTTGTATTTTGTTCTTAAATTCTACTTTCAAGCTGTCATAGTTCAATCGTTTAAGTTCTTCTAATTTGTTTGAAATAATTATCCCCAAGTATTTCAACTTATCTTTAATTTGTATATTAAGTGTCAACACTGTCCTACCCATCTCACTTGGTTTCAAATTGCACAACATCAATTCTGATTTATCCCAATTTATCTTTAACCCAGTTATATCTTGAAATATCTGTAAATGATCTTTAATCCTGTCCATTACCAACTCCGGGTGCTTTACCATAAGCAATGTATCATCTGCGTACATACTCACTTTATTACCCATGATCCCTTCTATATTTAAATCCTCCCTTATACTTTTAGCTAAGATCTCCATTGCCATAATAAACAGAATAGGAGATAATGGACAGCCCTGCCTCGTACCAGCCTCTAGCTTTACCACATCCGTAAACTCCTCATTTACTCTATATTTACTCTAGCATTTCCTTTTTGATATAGTAAATCTATAACCCTATTAAATTTATCCCCAAATCCATATTTTTTAACTATTTCCTTGATTGAGGACCACTGCAATGAATCAAATGCCTTGAAGATATCCAATGATAATAGTCCCACCTTTTCCTTTGTTTGATTTACATTGTCTATTAAATCTAATACCCTTCTAGTCAAATCCGCCATATGTCGTCCTTTTAAAAACCCAACTTGATCAACATTTATATATTCCCCCATAAAACTGTTTAGACGGTTAGCCAATATTGCTGTAAAGATTTTTGCATCTTGATTTATAAGTGAAATTGGTCTGTACGAATCTACTCTTTCCAAATTCTTACCAGGTTTGGGCAGAAGAACGATTGTAGTATTATACCATGAAGTCGGAATTGATCCTCCATCTAGTATATAATTATATAACTTCACCAATTTCGGGACCACCACCTCCTTGAATTCTTTATAGAACTCTGTCGATAATCCATCGTCCCCAGGGGCTTTCCCTATCTTCAATCTGCTTATTACCTCCTTAACCTCCTTATCAGATATCTTTTCTTCCATTTTCTCCCTATGCTCTTGTTTTATCCCACTCCCTAACTGTTTCTCCAATATCTTTTTAAGCTTTTCCAAATCTACTTCCTTTTTTGCATATAGTACCTGATAAAATTCCCTAACAATTTTACATTTATCCCTATTCTTATTACATCTTAAGCCTTGCTTATCAACCAATACACCAATTTCTCTTTTTTCCCTTTTAACCTTAGCTGCTCTTGCTAGTAATTTTGAATTCTTATTACTAAATTCAAAATATTCTCTATTTAGATAAATCAAATCCCGTTTAACTTTATCAATATCCTTACCCATTACTTCTGCCTTAAGTCCTTGTAATTTCGTAAAAAAAAATTTGTCCTTGTTTTTTGCATGCTCCTCCTGTAATTGTTTTATTTCTCTTTCTTTTTCTGTCTGTTCTGCTTTGTATTTTTTATATTTGAAGCTTGCCAATTTTATACTCTCCCCCCTAAAAACTGACTTCATGGTATCCCATACAACATTAAAATTAATCTCATTGTTGTCGTTCCACTGCCAGCTTTCCTTCCAACTTTCCATAATTACCTCTTTACTTTTCTGATCTTTAAACAAATTAGGATCGTACCTCCAATTTCTTACTCTTCGTATATTTTTTTGTGCTTTTAGTTCCAAATATACTTTAGCATGGTCCGATTCCTTAATAATCCCCATTTCCACACCTTCTATATCCCCAATTAAATTTTCCAAAAGAAAAACATAATCTATTCTTGAGTAGGTCCCATGGACGTGTGAAAAAAAAGAATATGCCCTTTCTGAGCCCTTATACTCTCTCCACGAATCCTTCAAACCCATAACCTTCATCCAATTGTCCAACACCTTCCCTTTCACAATAATTCCACTTCTAGCTATATTTGTACAATCTAATCCTGACCTTATCAAATTAAAATCACCAGCCACAATAATTTTTGCAACATTTTCCAACTCCACTATTTTCCGGATTTTTTTCCAAAAACTCTGCTTGGCGGTCATTCGGAGCATAAATGTTTACCAACATAATTTCCTCATCCTCCAATTTTCCGCAATCTTTTTTGTAATTTCAAATCCCAACTTTCTTGAGATCATAATTGCCACCCCTCTTGCTTTCGAAGTACCGAACGCCATCTCATAGTGTTGCATCCATCCCAAATAAAGCTTATTCGTATCTTTTGACTTCTGATGTGTTTCCTGTAAAAACAATATATCTGGTCTATCCTTTTTCAACGCCAATTCCAATCTACATCTCTTAAGAACAGAACCTGGACCTTTCACATTCCACGATATTATTTTAATACCTCCCATAACCAAGTTCTTCTTCCAATTTTAAACTCTCCATTGGGCGTGCCACCAACAACCCTACCACCGTACCCACTACATAAAACACACACTTTCACTCTCCCCACCTTCCTACAAAAAGCCGCCTCTGTCAACCAAAGAGGGGAGAGGGGGGACATGCAAGATGCGCCCTACTGTCGGTGCTACGCGCTTTTACCTATTCTACCTCTATTAGCTCTTTAAAGTCACTACAATCTAATGCTCATTGCTCCTTACCTACCTCCTCCTCCACCATGATCAGAAGACGGCTCCTCCTCCTCCTCTCCCCGCTGTGGTGTTCCACCTGTAGCCCCACCGGCTTCCTCCCCCTCATATTCCCTCCCCAAAGCTCCAGAGTCCATCAGTTCCTTCTTAAGATTTTTCCATTCTTCCGAATCTGCTCTTACCAATTCCAACATACTCAGATATTCCAATGGATTAGTACCTTCATCAATAACTCGCATTCTCTTATCATAGAAAAAACGCAGTTGTTGCGGAAATCTCCAATTATACCTTATGTTTTTACTCATCAATAGTTTAGTAACAGGCCTCATCTTGTACCTCCATGTTCTTTCTTTTAGTGAAATATCATTATAAACTTCAACATCTGAACCATCAAATTTCAACGCAGCAGAACCAACTCGTTTCAGATGAGCCATTACTTTTAACTTATCTGCCCAATTCGCAAATTTAACCAGCACATTTCTTTGAACCACTCTCCCTCTTCTTGGACCCACCCTAAATACACTTACAAAATCCTCCTGAACAAATTCTTTCCCCATATTCAGACCGTTTAACCACTGAACCACCCACTCTCTTAACAAATCCGGTGTGCGTTCCACCACCTGACGGATCAAAATGTTCTGCTTTCTCATCAAATCTTCCACAGCATCAATCCTTCTCTCTTGTTCTTCCAATTTCAACTTATTCTCCCACACCACCTCCTGAGTCCCTTTTACTTCCTTCCTTATGGCATCTACCTCTGTTTGAACCAATTTCATATTTCCCTCAAATTTTTTTAAACTTAGGTCCACCTTTTTTGCAAAATCTGCCACTGATGACATCATCTTATCCTGTTTTTTCATCATTTCATTTCTATCTTTCACCCTTGAATCTTCTTTTTCTCCATTTTTTAAAACAGCTTGCCAATTTCCACCAATATTTGAGTCTGATCGTATGACACTGTAGGCGGGGATGATGACTGAGCGGGTTCCTCCATTGGTGCTTTTCCTCCCTTCTTAGGCTTTACAACTGGTTCTTCTTCCTTTGCTTTCCCTCTTGTACCTTTATCCATAATAGTGTGATGTATAAAAAGCCCAATGCTGCAGTTCGTTGTAGAAGTTAGTCACTAAAGTAAAGCTTGTAGCACTGCAACCACTGGTTCCACAGATCCAATAGGGAAATTTATATGCAAGCAGAAGATGAAAAAGTTACTGTAATCCACTGAGATAAAACAGAAGGAAACGACTCTCCCAACAGGCAGCTTAGGAGAAATAAAAAGAGCAAAAAAAATGTTGATCCACAGCAGGTCCGTTTCCCCAAAGCAAATAATCCAATCAGTCTTCTTCCAACTGCAGTAAAAAGGCTTCAAGGGAACAGTCAGCCCAAACTTCTCCTTTAAAAAAACCAAGCCACCGGAAAAGAAAAAGAGGGGGGGAGACCAGAAGGGGAAAAAGCCTAAAATCCAACCAGCAAGGAGAAGAGGTGAGGAGCAATATATTCCACAGTAAACAAACAAGTATTTGTAATCCACACGGTGAAGGAACCAAAAAACAAAAACCACCTAATCCTTCTCTTGAAGCAGACAATCAAAGCGCCATTTTCCAGCGGCTGCCTTAACTTTTGGGTTAAAAAAAAGACCCCCCTTCTTCTTCTGAGGGACAAAAAACTTTCTCCAAGCTGTTTAAGCCGGGGAACTCCCAATCAGCTTCCAATATTAAAGCCCAGACATGAATAATTAATCCACTTTGTTGTCGTCAAGACATGGCGCGATCTCCTGGTGTGTGGAAAAAACCATAGCCCAAACATGATCACTTTCATTTTCCAGAATCACCGCCATTAACGAAACAATCACTTGTTTTCAACTACTTCCACCCATTTCCATTCAAAGCCTGGGCTCATTGAACAAGATCTCCAGATGAGTTTAACCTTTAGTACTCCATTCATGCACTTACATGCAGCTGTTTTCATGCCAAACAACTTCTTGCCAGCTCCGAAACTTCCCTTGCAGTCTCGCTGGTCACTTTCGTTTTCCAGGACCGCCGCCATTAACGAAACCACCACTTGCTCTCATCCACTTCCACCCGCTTCCATTTCAAAGTCTGGGCTCATTTAGTAAAGAACCCCAGCCAGTTTAAAAATTTAAAGTTCCACTCGTGCACTTACATGCAGCCTGCTTTCAAATCAAGCAACAATTTGCCAGTTCC
Organism: Bradypodion ventrale; assembly: GCA_035047345.1. Classification (NCBI taxonomy): domain Eukaryota; kingdom Metazoa; phylum Chordata; class Lepidosauria; order Squamata; family Chamaeleonidae; genus Bradypodion; species Bradypodion ventrale. The sequence continues at coordinate 230,638,536 of JAWDJE010000002.1, read as the reverse complement.
AGCCTTCCAAAGCCTTCTGCGCAGTCACGCTGGTCCCCGTTCTCGGCTCCTCGGCAGAAAAGCCGGGACTACCATCACAGCTTCAGCCGCACAAAGAAGCCTCCCGAACTTCGACCATCCAGCCTCAAAAGATCGCAAAACTTTCCAGGAAGACAGGCAAGGTTCTTATCTTTAGAATTTACCACTTTAAAACTTCTCCAATTCACTCCGTCACATTAGTTACCACTTTGTTAGGCGCGAGCATCCGAAACTAGATGTTAGTCGGCGGCCATCTTAGCCACGCCCCCCTTTGTCCTTCATGAACTTGAACAAAGACCTTAATGGTTTATTGGCCTTAGAACATAAGAACATAAGAACAGCCTTGCTGGAACAGGCCACAGCCCATCCAGTCCAGCATTCTGTCTCACACAGTGGCTCACCATTTCCTTCAGGGTATTCCCAAGCAGATGTCTTCACCTGTTTAGGATTCCCTGGAAATGATATTGAGAGATATCCTGCCTATCTCTCCAACCCGCAGGTTGTCCTTAAGTATCCATAATTATAGCCATTGATACTCTTGTCCTTCATGAACTTGTCTAATCCTTTCTTGAAGCTGTCAAGACTGACAACTGTCACCACTTCTTCTGGCAGGGAGTTCCATAGACCAGTGATCCTCTCGGTGAAAAAGTACTTTCTCTTATTTGTTTTGAGTACCCAAAAGTTTCATGGAGTGCCCACTAGTTCTAGTGTTATGCGATAGAGAAAACAGTTTTTCCTTATCTACTTTGTCCACACCTTGCATGATTTTATAAACTTCAATCAGGTCACCTCTTAGACGCTGTCGTTCAAGAGTGAAGAGGCCCAACTGTTGCAGCCTCAGATGGTAAGGAAGGTGTTCCAGTCCCCTAATCATTCTGGTTGCCCTCCTCTGCACTTTTTCCAACTCCATAATAACCTTCTGGAGGTATGGTGACCAGAACTATGCACAGTATTCCAGATGGGTCCTCACCATAGATTTATAAAGAGGCAAAATGACACTTGCTGACTTATTTTCTATACCCTTCCTAATGATCCCTAGCATTGAGTTTGCTTTTTTCACTGCTGAGGCGCACTGGGTTGACACCTTCATTGAGTTGTCCACCAGGACACCAAGGTCCCTTTCCTGGTTTGTCACAGAGAGTTCAGACCCTATCAGTTAATAATAATAATAATAATAATAATAATAATAATAATAATAATAATAATAATAATAATAATAATAATAATAATAATAAACAACTTTAATTTATATACCGCTCTACTCACCCAAAGGCGACTCAGAGCGGTTTACATTGGCGCATGCAGTCTGCACAGCAGACAGCAGCAAACATAAACAAGAAAAATACAATATAAAATATACAAAAAGTGTCAAAACATAATTAAAGTTACAATCAAAAGAAAGCAGTGATGAAATAGAAACAAGGACAAGATACAAATAATAAAGCCCAGCCAGGATAAAAGATAAACGGTCCTCAGTTATGTCAATAGGTCCCCAAGTGGCTTCAACACCCCCCCCCCCGGGGCGATGGTGGGCTCTGGGGAAGCACAGGACCTCTGCCATGGCGGCGGCGGCTTTTTCACCCTTCTGGCCAAGCGTGGCTCATAGAGGGTGGCAGCAGCTGCAGGTGCAGGTGAGCTGGGCTCAATTCCAGGCAGGCAGTCCAGGGCAGAGGAAGGCACCAGCGTCGGGAGCAGCCCCGCGGTGAGATCTTTGTAACCGCAGGGGTCTGATGCAGCTGACCCCCATTTTGCCAGTAGGCAGTCCAGGGAGGGGGAGGCAACCAGCATTGGAAGAGGCCCCACGGCAAGATCTTGATGCTGGCAGGTGCCACTCGTTCCACCAGCTGGCTTCCGGTCAAAAGCCCCACCAGGCTTGGTGGAGGCTGGGGCGGCTTTTTGAGGGCGATGGAAAGCCCTCAGGTGCTGCTAGTTCCACCAGCCAGCTGCCGGTCAAAAGCCCCGCCGGGCTTGGTGGAGGCTGGGGTGGCTTTTTGAGAGCAATGGAAAGCCCTCAAGTGTCGCTCGTTCCATCGGCCGGCTGCTGGTCGAAAGCCCCGCCAGGCTTGGTGGAGGCTGGGGCAGCTTTTTGAGGGTGATGGAAAGCCCTCAAGTGCCACTTGTTCCACTGGCCAGCTACGGGTTGAAATTGGGGTTTTTGCCCCAACATGCATCACTCTGCACTTACTAATGTTGAAGCTCATTTGCCACTGTTTTGCCCACTCCCCCAGTGTCAAGAGATCCCTCTGGAGCTCCTCACAATCTCTCACAGTTTTCACTACCCTGTATAATTTAGTGTCATCAACAAATTTGGCTACCTTGCTATTTAGTCCTACTTCTAGATCATTTATGAAGAGGTTGAAAAGCAGGGTTCCCGGTACTGAACCTTGGGGGACTCTACTCTTTACTTCCCTCCACTTGGAGAAGTTTCCATTTAGTGCCACCCTCTGTTTCCTGTCCCTTAGCCAGTTGCTGATCCAGGACAAGACCTGTCCCTTTATTCCATGACTGGTAAGTTTATTCTAGAGCCTTTGGTGCGGAACCTTGTCAAAAGCCTTCTGAAAGTCCAGATAAACAATGTCAACTGGATCCTCCTTATCCATATGCTTGTTGACACTCTCAAAAAATCCCAACAGATTAGTGAGGCATGATTTGCCCTTGCAAATGGGGAGGAAGGGAGACTTTAAAGTTCCAAAATGTAGCTACCTTTTGGTGAATTCATCCCATAGTTCCTTTTGCCTGACCTAGTTCTCCAAAGAGGCTCTTTCAGTATATCCCCTTGAGTCTGCTAAAATACCAGTATGTAAGAGGCTTACCTCTTTAGTAGGTTTTAAAGTATGTTTGGATTCCAGTGTTGGATCATGCCTGGTATATACTCACAATATATATTTTGTAAATTTAATTGGTCATAAAAAGATTAAAATGAAAATGAATGTATTGTTGTGACTAATCCATTCTTTCCCAGTTTTTAAATCAACAGAGCCTAAAGAGATAGTTAAGAAATATCAGGAAAGTTGACAACCCAATTTTCTTACTCAGGTAGCACTTTGCATACTTTTGTGAGGTGACATGTAATAGCTTTGTGCTACAAAGGAGTTCAAGTAGTAGATACTGTATAGAAAGTAAACAGTTCAAATTGATGATATGTTAATTCAATGAGGCTCTCTGTTGTGGAGGCAGAAGTATGATTTAAGCCTAAGATATCTGAGTAGCCTTTTCTATACTGTTGACAAAGATGACACTCATTTCTGTAACAGAGTAATGTTAGATCTTGGTCTACTTTTGGGCATCTGGCATTATCTCTTCCTGATTGTGCCTAATTAAATAGAGTTGATGCTCATTTTGATTTGTTATAAATTATGAATATTACACCTATATCTGTCTTTCCTTCATTAAACTCAGTGTAGAATTTCCCCTACCCCTACTCCAATTTTATGCTTGCAGCAGACCTGTGAAATAATGTAGGTTGCATTATAATCATTGGTCCAAGATTTTTCTATAAGCTTTTTGACTTTCCTAACCTGGCATCTTTCAAGTGTGTCAGATTGCAATACCATGGGTTCCCACTGAATATGAAGCTGAAAATAATGGGCTGTGTGGTATAATACATCTGAAGACTGAAGAAAGCCTGATTATTTGAATACCCCCTTTGCCCCTGTACTCCACAGAAGACTCAGACACTAGTCTTGGTTGTAAACTAAGGCCACCTTTATTGAATACTAGCAGGGGTACCTGGCTGCACCTGGGTTGGATCCAATCCTGGGTGAGGAGAGTCCCATGTCAGGCGCCCCTGCCCCATTCCCTATCCTGCAGGCAGTCTGCTTGTCCAGAGGCCCCTGTTGCCACAGCAACAGCAGGCCCTTCACCCCCAGGCCTGCCTGCAAGTCTGTGGCCACCAACAGCTTGTCCGTATGTGTGGTGTTTTTTTTTGAAAGGAGGGAGCGGTGGCTTTTCCTTTCCTCCTCCTCTTTCCCCATTCACCCTGTGTTTTCTTCCTTCCTCTCCCTTTTCATCTTCTTCCCCTTCTCCCTCTCTGAGGGCCCGGTGGAGGTGATTCTGGTGGCACGGTAAGGCCATATAGGTTTTGGAGTTTTGCTCGGAGTTGGTAGGGGCCTTGCTGCAACAGCTCCACACCCCTTGGCTAGGGATACCTGAGGTTTTCCAGGCTATTTGGGGGGGGCATCTTCTTGGAGTCATTGCTGTGTTGGGCACAGCGGCTGCCTGCGGCGGCCTTGCCACTGCAGCCCTGTGCATTCCGGTCATGGGTGCTGCTGTGTTTCTCAGCTGTTCTATGCTTTGTGGGTGGCAGTTGGTCTGTGTGCATGCATGACCAGTGCCCCGCCTCTCTCGCTCTTGGCCCAGCCTCCCTGATTGGCCATGTTGCACTGCAGTGTCTGCTGGGAGTTGAAGTTTTTATGTTTTGTTGTATTTGTGGGTTGCAGGCCCCACCCTCGACCTCTGGACCCTCACAGTGCTGACTGTGCAAATACTAATCAGAAATGGGTTTGGAAAGCTTCTTCACAGTGGAGTCTGGGTATTCCCTCTGAACAATACCCCTCCCCTGGCCTGGAGGGCCAATTCCACCTTTGGGCTCCCCTCCCTTCCCCAACCATCCAGCCGATGCACAGCCTGGAAGAGGCAGCCATTGTGCATACCCCACCCTAGGACAACTTGTTGAGCAACTTGAATTCTATCGGACTATCCTGAGCCCTTATACAACACTATTGACTGTACTACCCACCAAGGTGACCTAAAAACAACCACTCCCAACAAACACCGACAACCCCTTCCATGCATAACAGGGCAGGTGAAAAAACTCACACTACAGTCCAATTTTGTGAGCCAAAAATTCCTGTCTGGCCTTAAAGTGACCAGCTAACTCTCATCATGCACATCAGGGAGGGAGGGAGGGTTGCTGTGAAGCCTAAACAGGACATATGATACTGTGGAGAAAACACAGGTATTTATGTTAGTCTTGAACCACACTCAAACATCTCATTCTGTTTTGATTAGCCCTGTCTGGTGATCTGATATCCGAGAAGACGTATCACTGCATTGGCAGAGGACTTCCTGCCACCTGGACCCCGGGCCCCACCAATGGCCAGGGGGGTATACTATTGTCGGGACTTGGCTGTCATGGCTAGGGGGCTGGACATCGCCTCCTGGCCAGCCAGGCCTTGGACTTTCCTGTTGGGTATTTTTTCAATTTTTTTCGGACTTTCTGTGTTGTATTGTATTGGGATATATTGTGTTTTTGATGTATATGTGATATTTTGTGATACTTTGTGATACTTTGTTAGCCACCCAGAGTCGCGCTGGCGATTGGGCAGAATACAAGTTGAAACAAATAATAAATAAATCTTCTGAGCCAGGATTGGCAAATGGCATTCTGCTTGCTGCAATTTGCTCAGGCAAATGCCTGCCTTCTTTGCTTTTCAGCAGTTTGAAATAAAGCATAGGAACAATAAATAAAAATAAATACATAAGTGGTACATGGTTGCCTATAACAAAATAACCTTTGTATCAAACTGATATTACTAATACCATCCTAATTTCTGAATTATAAAATAAAACTCCTCTGTGATTGTATGATTCCTTTTAAAGAGCTACAAAAATAGACGGAGCCAGGACTCAGTCATTAAGTGCTCAGAAATAGGATTAAGTACCCTTTATCTTAGGTGGAAAAGACATTCTTCTTTGCCAGAGAGCAATATAGGCTGAGTGGGGTTCCCACACAAATCTTCTCATTCCTATTTCTCTACTATATAAGAGTCTGTGACCTTCAAGATGTGCTTGGTTTCCAAATTTCATCTGCCCCAAGCAGCACAGCTAGTGATGAGCCACCAGTTCCCAACTTCTGCTTAAACACATCAGCACTTTAGCTCCACATTGCAATGACCACAATGTGGAATCCATTTTATACTTCTGCAGGAGATAAGATATGCTTTTAGAGATGTCAGCTGTGCTGATCAGGTCTTGTTTCTTCATGCTGTTTGAAGCAGTCTGAAGTGGTGAAGAACACAAGCATAGGACCAATTCACAGTATGGTGAGGCAACTCCTATTGCCTAAAGAAACAATTTAAAGCTACTACAGAAGAAGTCAGCCTTTGTTGCCTTTGTAAAGCATATCCCTAACATTTTTCAGCTCAAGAAAATCCCATGTGACCAACCAAAATATAATAAATGTCTCCAGTAGGTGCTTGAGGAAGTGCCATAGCTGAGTGGTAAAGAATCTGTTTTGCATACAGAAGGAGCCAGTTTCAGTGCCTTGTGGCCATAATTCAGTGTAAATAGTTACATAACTCCAGTCATAAATTTTTTGGTGGTAAATGGCTGCTAGTTAAGAAGCTGGTATTTGCATATCTTTTTGTGTGCCCATTCATGTAGCAGGTGCACAAGAGGAAGTACAACTGCTGGCTTCTTAACTGGCAGAAGTTTGTCACAGGGGCTTATCCTGTCAGATTCATCCAGCAGGCCTTAATTGTAGGGCTCTGGCTAGTGTTTCCAGTCATGGAATTGCAATATCCCTGCCTGATATTCTGAAAAGCTATTGCCAGTCAGTGTTGACATTACTGGACTCGATGGACCGGTGGTCTGGGCTATTATAAGGAAGCTTCTATGTTGATGCCACAGCAAGGTGTCTTGGTATATTTTCACAGAGTATTCTGGTTCATACCCATCAAACGCCGCTCTGGAAAATATGGGAACTGCTCCGGCCAGGGTGCAGGTGCACAGCAAAAACTCTCTAGGCACCATGTTCCTGTACGTAGCTTTAAGGTTACTCACCTCTGATCATTGCATGCCTTCAATTTAGTTCAAATTTGACTAATGGTAACCCTTTCCAGGATTTTCTAAGTAGAGAATGCACAGAAGTGGTTTCCCACTCCCTTCTTCTGTGGGCATCCTGGGAATGTGCAGCTTGCCCAAGACTAAACAGGCTGCCCCCCCCCCCCCTGGAGACCCAGTGAGAAATCAAGTTCCCAAGTCCTGGCTCCTTAGCCAGATACCTAAAATACTGAGATATCCAGGCTGTATAATCACCCCTAAGTGCAGTTTATACATAGAATTCTGGGGGAAAAATAGTTTGAGCCTAGTGCACCAGTTTTCCCAAGGCACTCAGAACATAAGGGTTCGATAACTTTGACTCCCTTTGGATCTCTTTGTGTTACAGAATTTTCTCCATAAGAACATAAGAACAGCCTTGCTGGAACAGGCCACAGCCCATCCAGTCCAGCATTCTGTCTCACACAGTGGCTCACCATTTCCTTCAGGGTATTCCCAAGCAGATGCCTTCACCTGCTTAGGATTCCCTGGAAATGATATTGAGAGATATCCTGCCTATCTCTCCAACCCAGATGTTGTCCTTAAGTATCCATAATTATAGCCATTGATACTCTTGTCCTCCATGAACTTGTCTAATCCTTTCTTAAAGCTGTCAAGACTGACAGCTGTCACCACTTCTTCTGGCAGGGAGTTCCATAGACCAGTAATCCTCTGGGTGAAAAAGTACTTTCTCTTATTTGTTTGAGAACTAGTACCCAAAAGTTTCATGGAGTGTCCCCTAGTTCTAGTGTTATGCGATAGGGAAAACAGTTTTTCCTTATCTACTTTGTCCACTCCGTGCATGATTTTATAAACTTCAATCAGGTCACCTCTTAAACGTCGTCGTTCAAGAGTGAAGAGGCCCAACCATTGCAGCCTCAGATGGTAAGGAAGGTGTTCCAGTCCCCTAATCATTCTGGTTGCCCTCCTCTGCACTTTTTCCAGCTCCATAATATCCTTCTGGAGGTATGGCGACCAGAACTGTACACAGTATTCCAGATAGGGCCTCACCATAGATTTATAAAGAGGCAAAATGACATTTGCTGACTTATTTTCTATACCCTTCCTAATGATCCCTAGCATTGAGTTTGCTTTTTTCACTGCTGAGGCACACTGGGTTGACACCTTCATTGAGTTGTCCACCAGGACACCAAGGTCCCTTTCCTGGTTTGTCGCAGAGAGTTCAGACCCCATCAGTTTATAAATGTAATTGTCCCAACATGCATCACTCTGCACTTACTAATGTTGAAACTCATTTGCCACTGTTTTGCCCACTCCCCCAGTGTTGAGAGATCCCTCTGGAGCTCCTCACAATCTCTCACAGTTTTCACTACCCTGTATAATTTAGTGTCGTCAGCAAATTTGGCTACCTTGCTTTTTACTCCTACCTCTAGATCATTTATGAAGAGGTTGAAAAGCAGGGGTCCCGGTACTGAACCTTGGGGGACCCCACTCTTTACTTCCCTCCACTTGGAGGTGTCCATTTAGTGCTACCCTCTGTTTCCTGTCCCTTAGCCAGTTGCTGATCCAGGACAAGACCTGTCCCTTTATTCCATGACTGGTAAGTTTATTCAAGAGCCTTTGGTGTGGGACCTTGTCAAAAGCCTTCTGAAAGTCCAGATAAACAATGTCAACTGGATCCCCCTTATCCACATGCTTGTTGACACTCTCAAAAAATTCCAACAGATTAGTGAGGCATGATTTGCCCTTGCAAAAGCCATGTTGGCTCTCCTTTAGCAGCGCCTTCTCTTCTATGTGCCTATTAATTCTATCTTTTAGGATGGTTTCCATCACTTTACCTGGGACACATGTCAAACTGACAGGTCGGTAATTTCCTGGATCACCCCTGGATCCTTTTTTGAAAATTGGTGTTACATTCGCTACCTTCCAGTCATCAGGCACAAAGCCTGATTTGAGGGAAAGATTATATATTTTGGCTAGGAGAGCAGCAATTTCATCTTTAAGTTCCCTGAGAACTCGTGGATGGATGCCATCTGGTCCTGGTGATTTGTTAGTGTTTAGTTTAACAAGACATGCAAGGACCTCCTCCCTGGTTATTTCTATCTGGCTTAATTCTTCAGTTTCCCTCCCTACGAAGATAGGCTCTGTTTTGGGCATAAATACAAAGTTTCAGAAAAGCATGCTGTTCTTCTTTTCTTCTTTTTGTTTCCATTTAAATACCATCCCATAGTGCTAAGCATATCATATGGCAGTGATGGCGAACCTTTTGGAGACCAAGGGCCCAAATTGCAACCCAAAACCCACTTAATTATCGCAAAGTGCCAACACAGCAATAGGGGAGGGAAGATACTCTCCCATTGGGCTTCTGGGCAGGGGGGCAAGGCAAACTCTTTGCTGAGGGAGTGAGGAAGTGTGTCCATTTGGCTGCTGGGCAGAGTGGTGAGGCAAACTCTGTGCTGGGACAACTGCATGGGTGCCCAAAGAGAGAGCTCCAAGTGCCACCTCTGGCAAGCGTGCCATAGGTTTGCCACCACTGTCATATGGTATTAATGCAAACTAATTTGCTCCCAACAAGGTGAGTACTCAAAATTATAAAATATGATTTTTCCTTTTGTTTGCTTTTTTCTCTATCACTGCTTGCTGCAATCCCTCTTCCAAATCAGTTTTATTGTAGTGTACTGTATATGTGTGTGAGGGGTGGGTTTTTCTTTTTGGTTCAACTAGGAATTCCCAAAGATATCTGAGAACTCTGAAAGCAAAGAAATTCTTCTGACCCACAATATACAAAGAAAGAACCTCCTTGTCTTTCTACTATGGTATATGTAAATATTAGCCCTCTTTTCCTTCTTTCTGTTTCTTCTAAACTTGCTTTAGAAGTCAAATGTTATTCCCTTTGGATTGCTCAAATTTTCTGTCATTTGTTTTGATTTTGTTGTTTTGTAACTATGTCTCTGGCATAGCTTACCAGAATTCTCTCCCCACCCCACCCCCATTTGCTTCCAAATTATCTCCAAATCTGGTTAAATAAGCTGCTGGTATGAGCTATGTCCTCTTTGCATTGATATCAACTGGGCATAGCCATGTATATATCTGCAATAAAATACCAATTGCTGTACTTTGCCTGTTAATCTAAAGTCTGTTCATTTGCTCCTCTTAAAAGTATAAAAGACAACTTCCTTGTGATAGGCTGTGACTTCAAGCATGTTTCTGGTGGTTAAACTTGTACATTTTCATATGTGTTTGTTGACATGCATTAAAATGGCAGCTAGACAAGCAGTTAAGAGTTGGAGAGGCTGAAAATGCTCCAGTGGCCTGAGGTAGAAAATTTATACTTCTGCTGCTACTGACCCTTCATGAGAGCTTTCATTTCCCTGGTGACAGCAGGCAGAAGGATAAACTCCCAACTTCAGGTTCTGCAATCAAATACCTGAGCCATGATTCTACCCAGAAAGTGTCCTTTTTTCATAAACTACTGAGCTATTCTTCTTGGGAGGCAAGCTATGACAGCATAATAAAAAGTATATACATCACCCTGCCAACAAAAGTCCGCATAGTTAAAGTGTTGGTCTTCCTGGTAGTAATTTATGGCTGTGAGAGCTGGACCGTAAGGAAGGCTGAACACAGAAGAATAGATACCTTTGAACTGTGGTGCTGGAGAAGACTCTCGAGAGTCCCCTGGACTGCAAGGAGATCAAATCAGTTAATCCTAAAGGAAATTAATCCTGACTGCTCATTGGAAGGACAAATACTGAAGCAGAAGCTCAAGTACTTTGGCCACCAAATAAGAAGAGAGAATTCACTGGAGAAGGCCCTGATTAAAGGAAAGATCGAAGGCAAAAGGAGAAGAGGTGGGAGAAGGATATGATGGCTAGATGGCATCATTGATGCAGTGGGTGTAGATCTGGGCAGACTACGGAGGATGGCAGATGACAGAGGAGCCTGGCATGTGGTGGTCCATGGGGTCACAAAGGGTCAAACTTGACTGTGTGACTGAATAACAACAATTGAACTATATTATTCATTCATTCATTCAGAACATTTGCTTCCTGACCACTGGTCAAACGTCAAGCTGGGTGGCTTACAAGCAATAAAACATATGATACAAACATCAAGCCAATAAATCAGTGAATCAATAAAATTTACCACACATGTGTCAATAACATATTTAGAAACAGATAGGACAGTTTACCCAACAATCTCTCCAAAAGCGCATGACAATATTTCAAATTAACAATTGGCAAAAAGAGTGAGTGCAAAAATAGTTTATAAAAACTAAGCTGGATAAGACTCAAAACCACTGAGTCTTATACATGAAGGCAATCCTCTGCAGTGATTGTTTTATTCTGTCATAGTTGTAGATCCTACTGCCTGCTTTTTTCATAACCTACTTATAGGATATGAAATATACATATACAATAACATTTCTTACCCTACATATTATTACCTATGAATAAGTCCCATAGTACTCAGTGAGACATAGTTCTGTAATGAAAGCGCGGTGCCAAAATGGCCGCTGCGCTCTTTGCGGCCCCCCCCCCCCGGACTCAGACATCTGGATAGTTAGGGGGCGTGGCCACCCCTCTATAAAAGGGGTGGCCACGAGGCAGCCAAGCTGCCATTTTGTAAAATCGACGGAGAGGAGAAGTTTTTTCTCCTTCACTCTTCGTCTTTCGGAGGGAAGCCTTTTCGGTGGCTGCAGCCCCTTAGCGGTCTTGGCTGCTTGATTTTCGGCTTCCCAGCTAGTGAATTCTGATCCCTGGATAGGGATCGCTCTTCATTTTATGCCTCCTAGAAAGAAGGCTATGGCGAAGCAGGCTCGCCTGCGCAGGGGGCAGTAGCAGTCGGGTCGGAGGACCGCGACTGCACCCCCTCAACAGGACCTCCAGCCGGAGGCTCCCACCGGGACCAGTGGGATGGGGCAGCTCAGGCCGTGGCCCGCGGCTCTTCAGCCCCAGACTGGCCCTACAGGGGCTTCGGCCCCCGGCCCGCAAGTGCCGGCCATGGGCTTTGAACAGGGGGGAGGGCTGAGCACGGTTGGGGCTTCGGCCCCCAGCCCGCAATTACCGGCCATGGGCTTCGAGCAGGGGGGAGGGCCTGGTGCGGTTGCACAGCAAGGCTCACCCCCGGCCCCTCAGGGGCCGGAGTTTTGGGCATGGCCCTACTTGGGGCCGGGCTCTCAAGTAGGGGGATCTGGGCCGTTGCCCGGTGGGCTGTGCGGCCCACCTGGCCCCCTTTATGCAGGGGGATCTGCGACAGTGGATGCATTATTGGCCCGCGTGGCGGCGCTAGAGGCATCACTGGGGATCACCAGTAACCCCATTGGGGGGGGGGCTTCCTTGCCATCTGGGGCTCCCTTCTGCCAGCCTACTAACATGGCAGCTGCAACTCTACAGCAGGCTGCCAGTCGGGTCGAGTTGCTGGAGGCGCGCAGGCCTGTGCCCGCCGCGGCCTCGCAACTCCCCGTGCATCAGGCGCTACAGACAGGTAGTGGATGGATGTGTCCTCAGAGCTTGATTTCGGTCGCAAGCTCCGACGCCCGCTGTGGGCCGGAACCCCCGGTGGGGGCGGCTCACGGGGGTGCACCCAGTGAGTATCAGGTTCAAGCTAATGTGCCCACATCACACTCCACTTCTGGGGATGGGTTCCAGTGGCCCTGGCCTCGTAATGTCGGGGCGGGGGGGGCATCAGTTCCCGGCCTACCTGGGTGCAGCTTGGTCGCATGCTGGCGCAACATTGGGTGGGGGGGTTTCCGCCCCCGGGGCTGCACCGGGTGTCGCAGGGGCGGTCCAGGCTCTGCTCCCGATACCCCGTGCCAACACTGTGCCGGTGTCGGCACTCCCGACAGCCGGGTATTCCTTGCCCCTTGGGGATCATTTGGCCCAGGCCACGAGGGAAAAGATTTGGCGGGGGGAGTACGTAGATATTTTCTCCCTATTGAACAGGGAACCCACCAAGGAGGAGAAAGAGGGGCAGGACGAGAAGGACAAAGAGCTGTCGCGCCGTCGCAAGCCACCACGCACATGGGCCAACTGGTTACCCGCATATCTCATTTATATGGCAGTGTACCTCAGGGCTCGGCCTGACCTGGCCATCCCTATGGTCCAATATTTGGACAACATTTACAGGGCAATGGTGGATTTTCCTGGCCCCTCATGGTTGGCTTACGACGAGGAATTTTGAATGAGAGTGCCCTTACACCCGGAGATGAGGTGGGATGAGCCCTGTCAGAAGCTGTGGCTTTTATATATGACTCCCACGCGCCCGGCGCCTGGGGAGAGGTACCATTGTGGACATGCGGTCCAGCGAGCTGCTCCAACGCAGACCCCCCGCCAGCTGGCGGGGCAGGGGGTTCCAGCCCGCCTGCTGTGTTGGAGCTTCTCGGCCAATGGTGTATGCAATAGGAAACAATGCAGATACAAACACGAGTGTCCCTCTTGCGCTGGCCCCCACGCCGCCGCTGCGTGTCCGCGAGCCGGTGGGCCACGGGGCAGAGGTAGAGGTGGACAAGGAGCGGGCAGACCTGACACTGAGGGAACTGGTCACTCAAAAGGCCCCCTCCCCGGTTAACGTAGCTATGTTGGAGCGATGGCTCTCACCTTACCCAAGGAGGGAGGATGCTAGGTACCTCCTCGAAGGTTTCTAGCGGGGCTTTCGGATACCATTCAAAGGGGTGAGGTGCCCACAAGATGCCCCTAATCTACTTTCCCTGAAGGGCAGGGAGGAGGTTGCCGCCCTTAGTATTGCTAAGGAGGTTAAAGCAGGTAGGGTAGCTGGCCCCTTTCCCAGGCCCCCCCTTTACCAATCTGAAGGTTTCCCCTTTAGGGTTGGTGCCCAAAAAGACCCCTGGGGAGTTTCGTTTGATTCACCACCTGTCATACCCGGCGGGCCATTCGGTCAATGATGCCATTCCTGATGACCTTTGTTCGGTCAGGTATACATCATTTGACCAGGCCCTGCGCATGGTGCGCTCTTGTGGCCCGGGTGCACTTCTGGCAAAATGTGACATTAAGTCGGCATTCCGTTTGTTGCCTGTGCACCCGGGTGACTTTGAGTTGCTGGGTTTCAAATTCCAAGAAAAATTTTATTTCGATAAAGCCATGCCTTTTGGCTGCTCTATTTCCTGTTCAGCATTTGAACGTTTTAGCACTTTCCTCCAGTGGGCCTTTGTTCGCAGGTCTGGGTCCCGGTCTGTAGCCCACTACCTCGATGATTTCTTGTTCAGGGGTGAACGGGGCTGGGACACGTGTACGCGTCTCCTCAATACATTTCAGACGCTAATGCAGGAACTGGGTGTCCCTTTAGCGCCCGAAAAGACCGAGGGCCCATCAACTAAGCTCACATTTCTGGGTATAGAAATTGACACGGTCTCGCAGGCATCCAGGTTACCCATGGATAAGGTTGCCCGGATCACTGCGTTGATTTTGGCCTTACTGGCCAAACGCAAGGTGTCACTTCGTGAGCTCCAGGTTTTACATGGTCACCTTAACTTCGCTTGCAGGGTGGTCGCGCCTGGCAGACCTTTTGCTCGACGCTTATGCAACGCCATGACTGGCCTATCCAGGTGCTATCACAGGGTCCGACTGAACAAGGGCATGAGGGCTGACATGTTGGTTTGGCTTAAATTCCTGAGGGACTTCAACGGGGTGTCATTTTGGTGATCTGACCTTTTGGTTTCCCCTAGGTTCCAGGTTCAGTCGGACGCCTCGGGGTCCCTCGGATATGGGATTTACTTCGAAGGGAGGTGGGCCTACGGCCGATGGCCTCCAGCCTGGAGGGGCACTGATCGTCTACGCGATCTGACATTCCTTGAGTTCTTCCCGATACTGGGAGCTTTGATGCTATGGGGCGAGGAGTGGGCCAATTCAGTGGTTCATTTCTGGTGTGACAATGCTGCAGTGGTGCACATTGTCAACTCCCAGACATCTAAATCACCCAGGGTCATGGAGTTAGTTCGACAGTTTGTGTTGCGTTGCCTACGCCTCAATGTGCTCTTCAGGGCCAGACATGTACCAGGCATTAATAACGATATTGCTGATGCTTTGTCCCGCCTGCAGATCCCCCGGTTCTGCGCCTTGGCTCCAGACGCAGAGGAGTTACTCTCGCCGCTTCCGGACGAGATTTGGACGTTTGGCAAGGAGAGGTGAACCGGGCGATCGGCATGTCGCTGGCGCCCCGCACGCGTAAGGCGTATCACCATGCATTCAGTCAATTTAGAATATTCTGTGAGCAACTCCGGTTGCCCGAGGTGTGGCCCATTCCGGTTGCACACCTTCTCCAATTTATGGTCTACCTACATAGTCAGGGTCTAGCTCCCCACACCATAGCATCCAGGCTGTCAGCACTGGCATTCATGGCCAAAGTGAGGGGTTCTGCTGACAGCACGAACGATTTCCATATACGACATGTTTTGGAGGGGTGGACACGGGAACGTGGACGTCGCCCGGACACTCGCCACCCTATTTCCCCAGGGGTTCTTACCCACCTTGCACGAGGCTGGCATGACCTGTGTTTTGACAGGTATGAAGCAGCTCTGTTTCATGCGGCTACCACGGTGGCCTTTTTTGGAGCGCTCCGCATCAGTGAGCTGGTGCTACTGTCTAAGGCGGATGCGGCACGTAGGGCACTGGAACTCGAAGATGTCTATGTCTCTAATGAGTGGGCTCAGTTGAGGATACATTCCTCAAAGGTTGATCAGCACGGTGTAGGCAGTGGTGTTAGACTGCTACGATGTTCCATTGCAGACATCTGTCCGGTTGGTGCCCTACAAGAGTTCATTGCAATGCGTGGTACGCACCCTGGCCCGTTTTTCTGCCACCAAGATGGGTCTCCCCTTACTAAATTCCAATTTTGGAAGGTGACCGGTAAGGCGCTGTCCAGTGTTGGCCTCCCAGGGGCTCGTTACGGCACCCATTCTTTTAGAATAGGAGCTGCTTCTACTGCAGCCGCATTTGGGTACTCTGAGGCTGATATATGGCATATGGGGAGGTGGGGATCGAAGTGTTTTGAATTATATGTTCGCCCTCTTCAAGTCTGAGTACCAGATAAGTCACTGTCCTGTCTCTTTTTATTTTACAGACCCTGTGTGTCGCCGCACACCGGTGGCAGTATGGCTGGTGGGCCACAGCTATGTGCACTGGGCAGCGCAGTACACTGCGGTGACAGAGTGGGGACCCCAGCTTGGACTACGTGCATCCGCATGTATCAGGTGGTATGGTAAGCGTGGAATGTTATGGCGGGAACTGTTGCCATTTCTTCTCCATCAGGGATGCTGAACCGCCTGATGTCCTGGTGCTGCACCTCGGGGACAATGACCTGGGCCAGGTCACTGGCCTTTCTTTAAAACATACGATCTGCAGCGACCTGGCTTATTTGCATTATGTGTGGCCTGCCACAACCCTGCTATGGTCGGACATCATACCGCGTCACGCTTACAGGGGGGGGGTATCAACCTCCAGGCCCTTGACCGCGCTCGTCGCTCGGTGAACAGGGCAGTGGCCCAGTTCTTTGCTGACAAGGGTTTGTGGCGGGTCATCCGACACCCCAACATTAGTCTCCAAAATTATGACCTTTACACAGGGGATGGGGTCCATCTGTCGCCCAGAGGTATGGACCTCTTTTTGGAAGATGTGCAAGCAGGCCTGTTGACCGAGCTGACGGTCTGGGGGGGGGCGGTGAGTCTTTATTAAGCCTCCCCGTGTGGCGGGTAGCACTGGTAAGGTAAATATTTATGACCCACAGGTATCCGGCAGGTTCGCAATTGACTGGCCAAAACTAGATAGGTACAAGTTGGTTAACGTTGACCGGTCAACGACGAACCAGGCAATGGGGTGATGGCACGAGCTATTCAGCATGCATCACCACGTGATTTTACGGATACACATCAGAGGGTGGGGTCAGTAGATAGTTGATTGTCTACGGTCAACAATTTGTTTGTTGTCAACAAACAAATTGATACAAATGGATACATTGTAGCCAATTGCCATTGGCAATTTGGGAGGAACCTTACCAGTGTTACTGCGGCCTGCTTGCCTTAAGAATTATAATTGGCTGAGTACCAATTGAAATTTATAATTTGGACTAGGGCATGAATCAATAAATGTGGCCCAATGCCGTTATCCACTTATACCGGTGTCTGAGTCCTTTTTTGGGGGGTGCGCCTGCAATGCTGCATTGTAAGTCTTGTAAATCCATTGTTGATTATTTATGCATGCTTAAGTAAAATTATGTAGCTCACCATGGTAAATTGCCATTAATCAGTAAGGCATCATTTCTGCTACCAGGCACACAATTGGGTGTGTTCCTCTTAACATGACTGTCACCTTTTTGGTTGGCAACAGTTTGCTGCAAATAGTTATGTAGTACAGCATATATATACATGCAAACCACCAACAGGATTCTGGCATGATTGGGGTTTTTTTTACCTTTAAGGATTGGCAGTCACTCCAATGCCTCTATAAAAATGGTTCCCAGTCTTAGATCCCCAGATGTTTTTGGACTCCAGCTCCCAGAAATCTTGGCCAAGTCAGTCAATGGTAAAGGCTTCCTGTGAGTTTTAGTCCACGAACATCTAAGGCCCTAAATGTTGGAACCATTGCTCTATAAGATTAATAAAAATTAATAGTAATGAAAAGTATGAGCAAATCTAGCACAGAGTTGAAGTGTGATTTACATAAATCATGTTTAATAAATGTTATGCTTTTCTCTGTATTCAATCACAGTGGCATCAAAGTTTCTTTTCTGACACTGTGGTACATCAATATTTTAATCACTTCCAGTGATATGAACTGTTGGAGCAACTATACTTGATATATAGCTTGTTGCATCTTGAAGGAACACACTGAATGATTTTGTGTTGCTCGCTAGTTCATTTGGTACTAATACTGGATAATAAATGCAAACAGCTCATGGAGCTCTCCTTGTGGGACATTTGAGATTGTTTGTTGCTTAATAAATATAAACTTGGATATCGTGCATATGCCAGTGGTCTCCAATTACAGGCTCATCAAGAGATTTAATGATGCGTTCTAGGAATACTTGAGCTTTCAGCAATAGGTCTTTAAGGTAAAGGCAGAGAGACGGGAAGCTTTGGCAGTTTTTCCAAGTGAACGTTATCAAAAGAATGCCTATTAGAATGCTCCTGGAAGTCAGGCATTGAGGCATAAGGATGCGAGATGTTTGGAAGAATTAATGGAGATCTGTTTACATTGATACTTTTAAGAAAGTGGTTTAGGAAAGCTTCAGAAAGGTCCTGTGGCAAGTGATAGGTGTGTAATTGACCAAATGAAAAGCACTACATCATGAACTAGCTAAGAGGCTCTTTGAAGTTGCAGATGTTTGGTTTCCATTCCATACTAGCCTGCTCCAAAATAGTGTCTTCTACAAGTGATATATTAGCCTATAGCTCCCTACAGTCAACAGGTCACTATGCCCTGAATGGGCAAAGGGAGCTCATGTACATAATATTCTTCTGTCTGTTTTAAATATTTTAGTCCCGTCATATACTTTCTGATTCTTCATAATTTAGAGCAGGGGTTCTCAGCCTATGGCCCGTGAGCAGGATCTGGCCCATGATGCCATTCTATCCAGCTTACAACATCCGCCCTGCTACAGAGCGGTATTAGGAATGCTCCAAGCCAAGCAGAGGGGGAAAGGATGGCGGTGATGGCAGTAGATGCTCACGGCTGCCCATGGCCTTCTTGTGTGCCGCTCTTGCCAAGCATGGGCAAGGACAGGTAGGACCCTCCTTCACCCACAGCAGGTCGGTAAGCAGGGAAGTGTTGGTGGCATATAGGCAGAGTGTTTGTGGGCCAGACTGGTGGCATGTGAGAAAGTGTTTGTGGTGGCGGTGGTGGTGTGTGTGGGAGTGTTGGCGCCAGTGCCGGTGGCATGGGGGAAAGTTTTGGCAGGCTGGATTGCCAGTGGTGTGTGTGGAGTGTTGGTGCCAGTGGCAGAGGAGGCACTACCCAGCCCCCAAACAGTCTGAGGGGGCATGATCCTGCCTCCACCTTAAAAAGTTTGAGAACCTCTGACTTAGAGTTTCTTTAATTCTGGTGATACTTCCTTCTTGTATGCTTGACTTATGCTGTCTAGGCAATATGTTCCCTAGGACATCAGAATGAAGATGTATAATCATTTTGTTGATTAATCATTGCAGGTATGATTATTAAATTCATTTTTCATAAAATAAAATTGTAATGGAACTCTGCAATGTTAGGGATTTTGGTAAACTATGGGAATTATGCAGGTACACATCCCACATGAATTTGAATTTAGGCTTTAGAACTGAGATTGGATTAGCATATCTGAAAGTCCAATACAGTTCAATACTGACCAGTTCTTGTGCTAGCTGTAGTGGTGAGACTCCCATTCTTTGGTGAAAAGTAAATGGGCTTGACTTTATGACTAGTGAAACACTGCTTCTTGTGATCTACAGGATTTTTAGGGTGCTGGATCTGAATATTTTTATTTTAAACAATGGCAGTGGAGGTACGATGCTTGTGCATAGTCGGAACATAAATATATATTGCCCTCTTTGAAAGAGGCTCTGGATTGGAGAAGGTGGGTAGGACTGGCTTTTACTACAGCATTGTGCACCTGGTCAGTATCTTCTAATGGAAGCAACAGGCATTCTGTAAATGATGCCAGTAAATAAAGGGAGTGCTTTTGGGAAAGACCACAAAGATGGGGGCTAAAATACCATTCCTCACTCATTGCCATCCTTCATTATCTGATTCTGAAGACCAGCAGCCTCTCTCTAACTCTCTTTCAAAGTCTGTCTGTGTATTTTATCTTGTGGAATTCAATGCGAGCTATTTGCTGTCTGCCCTCGAGTTCTCCCTGCCTGTTTAGACCTGTCTGCAGTTACATAGCAATCCACAAAGCTGCTTTTTATTAAGTCAGTTTATTAACTCTTGTGTAGTCAACTCTGACTGGCAGCAGCTCTACAGAGTCTCGTCTCTTCTTTCCTATTCCTACCAAAAGTTCCCTGCTGTTTTTTAGCCGGATGTTGCCTAGCTTCTGAAATCAGATGAGAACAGTTTGCTGCTTGGGATAATTTTGTTGGTTCTGTTTCTTAGCTGTGCTAAAGTAGAATGGAATGGAACATGTGATGTGGGGTTTTGGTTGAGAGAGACAGAGTATGCATGTATGTGCATGAATACAAGCTTAAATATTGAACTGATGAAGTAAGAAAACATACATAATTAAAGCCCAGAATTAAGTGAAATAATTTACTAACTCTATTTTTGAAAATTAGAAGTGAACTGATCAAATTACAGTATACGTCATTAGAAAAAACAGGTGTAATGTAAAATTCTCACATTTTTTATGAGGTGGGCAGGTGGGGGGGGAGAGAATTTTTATCTCTACATTAGGTGATCTGCTTCTTTTAAGCAGCAAGGGCAAGCATAGCCTAAGTATGTAATACCTCACATTAAGAGCACTTCTCTTAGAGACTAACTTGCTTAAAGAGCAGAATTTTCTCTGAATGGTCCCCTCACTTAACAACTAAAAGCAACCAAAAACTTGCTCAACAACTAAATCCGGGTTCGCAATCCCCACCACCACCAGAAGTCACAATCGGTCACTTACAATGGCAGCAGCAGTGCTTTTTCCAAGTGTTTCACTTAAAGAGCAACTCTCTTAAAGAGCAGTCCCGTGGAACGCATTATGCTCTTTAAGCGAGGTACCACTCTATATGTGTAAGGATGTATGTGTGTATTTACATACAAGACTGGAAGTAGTACCCCAATATTTAGATATTATCCTCTGATGTATTATTCTATGTTGTATTGTGTATTTATTTGTCTTGTTTGTGTATGTTTTTAATCTATCATTGCACGGTTTTTCCATGCTTTGCACAGTCACTTTGCCCAATTTCCAGCACGAGAGATATTCTAATTCTGTATTTATTAACTTATAGATTTCCCTGAAGAAAGGGGTAACACCCAGAAAAGCCTATTGTTTACTGGAAAAGCTTTGGAAATATATTCTCAGTGGTGAATTGTATGGAAATATATTCTCATTTTGGAACTGCACTGCACACAAATATAGTAATATAGACTGTTGTCTTGGACTTATTTTTGTTCAGATTGTTGCTTCATATACACCTTGTTACATTTTTTGCCTTCTGGCCATGAACGTAGTTTACTTCTTCCCAGTGTATTTACATACAGCCATTTCTTTCTCAATCTTTGCTTCTTATCAGAGACTTAAATGCAAATGAGGAATTTCTGGTGTAAACTAATACTTTGAAGTTATCCACCGCTTTATGGCTTTCCTCTCTCACTCTGCTGACAGCTTTGTTCATTTGTACCTGGGTGCCTCCAGAGATTTAGATTCTGGGCTTGCCAATTCCATCAGAATGACACCTGGTTTATCAAGAATCAAGAAAATGCCATTACAAATTCCATCCCTGCTATTAATGGTTCCAGGACAGTTGGAACAGATGGATGAAATACGCTTTAGCATAAATACTCTTAAATGGTCAGTGCCAGGGGACAGTAGTCCAGGCGTTCTTGCTCTTTTAAGGTGGTGTATTCAGTTAGGCAGGGAAGTAGAGTCAGGAAAACAGGCAAAAAAAGGGTGGGGGAGGCCTCAAGCTGATGAATAAAGTAGAAATATTTGGGAAATCAGTTTTTAAAAATCTTTTTGGGCTATAATTCCCCAAATCCTCCTGCCACTAAGCGTGTTAACTAGAGAATTCTGGTCCCTATAAAAATATAGATTTTCCAAGCTTTTGAAAGCATTACTTTTTTTACCCTATGAAAATTGATGAGCACATTTCAGTAAAAGCGGAAGTGTGCTATTTTGGCATCTTAGTTGAAAATCACACTCACTGAAAATTTATTTGAAAAAGATTTTTTCTTTTTTGGGGTGATTAGGTTGGGGTGCTCAGTGTTTTATCTTATGGGAAACAAAACAGGCATTGAAACCTTTGGCAATGGTCGGTAGATTTGGGCTGACCTCCTTCCACCAGCTACAGATCTGCAAACTGAGATGCCATCTGCTCTACGTTCAGCTCTTTTCCAAAACATACTACATCTTGCTACAAAATCTCTTATTTCGCTTACTCATAAGCACAGAAAATAGGATCTAGGTTCTAGGCGTTTCCCCCTCTAGCATGGGCATTTGTTGGGGTTATATTCTTTTGATTCCCGCTACAGTTCCAGTCTCCGCATGAAATTGACATTGCTTTTTTAAAAGATCCATAGATTTTAATTGTGATCTTTTCTGTGAATTTATTATGCTGATCTTCTGAGGACAGATAATGATCTTCTGAAGCAGGGAAAGGGTCTTAAGGCCCTTAATGTCCCTTACTAGGGATCTGATCCCCAGATGGCCCCTTACTTTTGAGTAAAAGAAAGGGAGGGGGGAAAGGCTTGACTCCTTCTCTTCTGCCGTACCTGAATCCAAATATTGGTGATCATCATGGCGATCAGCCATGAGATTGTCCTGAGAATATAATACAGTGACCTTTCATCTGCCTTCTGCATTGCAGCATGACACCCGTACCATTGATTCAGTTCCATGAGTCACTTTCTGGTCCTGAGCCCTTTTGGCACGCAAATTCCTCCTCAGCCACAGGCCAGTATTGAGGAAGCTGCTGCCCTCCATCAAGATGGATTCGAGTGGGATTTAATCCACTTGGGGACCATCATCCTTCCTAGTAGATTTTGGCACTCAAGCCATAGGTCCTCAGGGTTGTCAGAATAATTAACTGCTGCCTGACAGTGCTGAGTTGCTGGCAGTATGATCTGCTCCTTAGCTACATACTTAAAATAACATATAGTTCAACTGTTGCCAGTCAAAAAGATAGTTACTGTATATGCCTCCTCTTGATGCACAGTTGTCTGTAGACATTTTGCTGGCTAAGAAAAAGGTTAAGATTGTGCTTCCCTCCTGTTCCATGTTCACCCTGGCCTTTGAATCTTGTTTCAATATTGGAAGTGGTACTGCATTTTCCATTATACCCAGGGGCAGCACGCTTGCTTAGAGGACAGGCATAGCTCTGTTGTTTCAAGATATGGCTGCAGAACTCTGCCTTCTGAATAAAAAAATGTGATTTTCTGTTATAATAGTAAGAGAAATAATCTTGTTATACATGCTGCTGGGCAAGATTCAATATTAGTTCTATTTGAATTAGGCAAATGGAAGCCAATGAAACTTGTTAGTTTTAAGTAATAGGACCCATTCATTTTAATGGGATTACTCTGAGTAAGATTAATGTTGGTTTGAGTGATTTGGTTTAAACATCAGAATTACCTTTCTCCCTCTGGTTAATCTGCTCTGTTATAGGGAGGGATAGATAAAGAAATGAGCAAACTTTCTCTTCTCCCTGCTAATACAACATAAGGTTAGATAAAAAGATAGGAAGGAAATACTATGACACCACTTTAAAAACATCTATACAAAGAACCCCTCAAGGTGTACCTCAGCACAGACTCACTGCATGTGTAGTGAATTAGTAAGTTAGACATTTGGATGACTCACATCTTTTTGGTTTATCTAAAATCGTCTGATTCAACTTGTGCATTCTGTTTTTCCATCTTTGCTGTTTTTCTTAGGACTAAATCTCCACCTGCATATCAATATGAAGCTTACATAGCAATTCATAATTGTTTTGTTCTTGTCAATGCCTTAGGCTTATTAGATAATGAGAATTATCTAAGATAAAAGTGAAACTGTGTTTTTGAAAACATATTTCAAGGCTAGTTTATTTGACAGAGCAGGATGGGCATTTGACCTCTAGTTGGCTTTCTCATACACAGCTTTCTCAATTAACTCATTAGCAGATGTGTAATGTCAGAATGATTATTTTGCACCCACTAAACATTTACAACTTAACAGAAACAAACTTCACCATAATCATACTAACCCAAATCAAGGATCTTCTGTTATTACTGGTTGTAAACAGCACACCGATTTGCAAACTTATCTGTTAAGCCAACCAGCTATTGTGTGCCTCTGTACCTGATGTGTATAAATGGATACCATGAAAACTCACTCTTATGTCTGATGAAGTGGGCTTGATCCACGAAAGCTAACACTAAAATGCAGAAGTTAGTCTTTAAGGTGTCACAACATTTTTTGTCCTTTTTTGTTTTGTTTTGTTTACTCTCTGATATGCGTGCACAGACTAACATGGCTGCCACTTCAAAAATTTATTTAGCAGTTAGGGAATGGAATAAAACAGGAACACCGGGGGAAAATGGAGGAACGGGTTACTGATAAAGAGGTAAAAGATGTAATTAGTGGTTTGAAGTTGGGGAAAGCCCCGGGAGATGATGGATTATCGACAGAGTTTTATAAGGAATTTAAAGATGTTGTGGTTCCAAAGTTAGTGAAGCTATATAACTATATTTTAGACGGTGGACAAATTCCAACTTCATGGTATAGGACTATAATCGTTCTGCTGCCAAAATTGGGAAAGAATAATATAATAATAATAATAAGTTTAATTTCTACCCCGCTTTCATAGCACAAGTGCCACTCAAAGCGGCTTACAACACATATAAATACAGTATCACAGATATAATTACACAATTACAAAAACAGATTGAAAATTAACACATTGCAAGAAGAAAAAAATCCCATACAATTAATTTCAAAAAACACAAGCCCCATACTACCCCCCCTCCAGTGGGAGCACCCAAAAGCTCCCACTTCCCCGCGGCCAATGCCGGACCGGGGAAAGGCTCGGGTGATGGCAGCTACCCTCCCCCATAATTGAAAGCGTCCCTCTTCTGACCCCTGGCCGGACAGGACCAGGGGTGAGGGGACAGTGTCCACAGGTGCCACCCATTCCTTCCCCACGCCGACCCAGCAAGGTCCAAAAACAGCTGCAGCGGCTCCCACCTGTCTCCACTCCCGGGGCCGATGGCATGGGCTCCCGGGCGAGACAGGGAGCTCCTCGAGGGGCCGGCGTCGGTGGCGTCCTTTTCTGCTCTCCGGGCGGGCGGGCCCGGAGAGCGAAGGCAGCTGCAGTGGCTCCCACCTGTCTCCACTCCCGGGGCAGATGGCATGGGCTCCCGGGCGAGACAGGGAGCTCCTCGAGGGGCCGGCGTCGGCGGCGTCCTTTTCTGCTCTCCGGGCGGGCGGGCCCGGAGAGCGAAGGCAGCTGCAGTGGCTCCCACCTGTCTCCACTCCCGGGGCCGATGGCGTGGGCTCCCAGGCGAGACAGGGAGCTCCTCGAGGGGCTGGCGTCAGCGGCGTCCTTTTCTGCTCTCTGGGAGGGCGGGCCTGGAGAGCGAAGGCAGCTGCAGTGGCTCCCACCTGTCTCTACTCCCGGGGCCGAATTTGGAAAAGGTGGAATCATACAGACCAATTTCTCTTATAAATCAGGATGCCAAGATTTTCACAGCAATACTGGCTAATCGGTTAAATAGATTCATGGGGGAATATATAAATGTTGATCAAGTTGGTTTTTTAAAAGGAAGGCATATGGCTGATTTGACTAGGAGGGTGTTAGACTTAATTGACAATGTTAATCAGACAAAGGAAAAGGTGGGTTTATTATCTTTAGATATTTTTAAGGCATTTGATTTGCTACAATGGTCTTCGATTAAGGAAATAGATAGAAATTATGGATTTGGGGATAGATTTAGAAGGGTAATTGACTTATTATATCAAAAAGGGAGCGCTAGGGTTAGAGTAAATGAAGAGGTTACGGATGAGGTAAAGCTTGAGGCAGGCACTAGGCAGGGTTGTCCACTATCCCCTATTTTGTTTATTATGGCAATGGAAATTTTAGCTAAAAATATAAGGGAAGACTCAACTATAGAAGGAATATTGGGTAATAAAGTGAGCATGTATGCAGATGATACGTTGTTAATGGTGAAACGCCCAGAGGTGGTAATGGATAGGATTAAAGAGCAAATAGAGGAATTTGAGGCTATAACTGGATTGAGGATAAATTGGGATAAAACAGAAATGATGTTGTGTAATATGGGGGATGAGGAGAGGGAAAAGATGGCGGGGTTATCTAATATACAAATTAAAGAAAAGTTGAAATATTTGGGGATAACTATTTGAAACAGATTGGAAGAACTTAAAAGACAACTATGACAACTTGAAAGCAGAATTTAAGAACAAATTACAAAGTTTTCAGAAGTTGAAGTTGTCATGGTTTGGGAGGATTGCAATTTGCAAAATGATGTTGTTGCCGAGGATTAATTTTCTATTTGATGCACTTGCAATCCAATTGAAGGAAAAGGAGATTAATGAGTTCCAAAAGATGTTTAATAATTTTTGTAACGGTGGCAAGAAATCCAAACTTTCAAAGAAACTCTGGTATCTGCCTCAGAAAGAAGGAGGTTTGGGAATGCCAAATTTGTTAGCGTACTATTGAGCATTTCAAATTAAGAACGTTGTGAAGATCTTGGCAAGAGAAAAAGTAATTTGGGAGGAAATGGAGATGAAAGATTATAAGAATATTGGTAAAATGATTTTTTGGGGAACTAAGGTTAAAATGATAAATACAAGCAACACTATGATGAGGGGACTCATGAGGGTGTGGAAAAGATTAAAGAAAGACTTGATCCCAGATCTCTCTCCAATTTTGGAATTGGCTGATATGGTGTGTTTTCCGATAAAAATAGACCAAAAAAAAGGAAATTTTGGATTAAAACGAAGTTTTCCTGGTGAAGGAATGGTTAAGGGTTTGCGAAAATAAAACTAAGAAGAAAAAACTATTTGAACAGTTAAAATTGGACTGGTTTCAGAAATTGAAGGTTGATAATTGGAATAAAAAATATAGAAGAGAACTAGGTATAGACAGAGAAAAGACCGAATTTGAAGAATTAGTTTTAAAGATTAGAAAAGGTGAGAAAAGTATAAAGGGTCTAGTAAGTAAACTTTATATTTTAATAAATAAGGGTAGTGATCCACAGGAAGATTTGAAATTGAAGTGGGAACAGGATTTAAATATAAAATTAGGAAATGATGAATGGAGAAATAAGTGGAAAAAGAGGATAATGAGAACAATGTCAGTAAGAATTAAGGAACATAACTATAAAATGTTGTGGCAATGGTACTTGACACCACTGAGGTTGCATCAGATTGATAATAAAAGGGATAATTTATGTTGGAGATGTAAAGAAACTGTTGGAACCTATGAACATATGTGGTGGAGTTGTAAAAACATAAATGAATTCTGGAGAAGAATAGAAGGAGAGATAGGGGAAATAATGGGTAAGAAAATTAAGTTGGTGTCAGGTACCATTTTGCTAACAGACGTGGAAGGTATGTGTTTGAATAAGGTGGAAAAAGAGCTATTGGAAATAATGTTAACTACTGGCAGACAATGTATCGCTAGAAATTCGAAAAATGATGTAACTATATAGACGGGAGAGTGGTATAAGGAAATGTGGAATCTAGCATTGAATGACAAATTGACATGGGAGATAAAAGTAAAAAGGGATAAATTGAAGGAAAATAGATTTTGGAATATTTGGAAGCCGTTTGTAGATCACTCTCTTATGGGTAGGAATAGTTTTAGACCTGTACCATCTCAAAGTGGGTTTTGGAGATGATACAGACACTAAACTCTTTGGGGCAATGTAAATATTCACTGGGTGATTTGTAATTTGAAAAGAAGGAATTTGATGGTTGTTAACCAATAATTGTAATATTGAAAGCTTTTATGAAGGTTATGGTTATAGTACTAACCGACAATGTGGATATCTAATTGTGTGTGTACCATGACAAATAATCAGTTTAACTATCATGCATGTGTTATTTTTCATGAGTTTTATGTAATATTGTTATGATGTATTGTTCTTTTTTTGTATGTTTGTTTTTTTTCTTTTGAAAATAAATAAAAATTTATATTAAAAAAAATTATTTAGCTTGTGCACTATGCTTCTCTGGCCATTAAAGTAGGCCCATTGGAAACAATAAACTTGTTACTTTTGTGTATCACACATCCCATTTATTTCATCAAATCTGCTTTCTTCTAGTACAGTGGTCAGCAAACTTTGCTCTCCAGGTTGATCAGGGCTTCTGGGAATTGAAGTCCAAGAACATCTGGAGAGCCAAGTTTCCTGAGCCCTGTTCTAGTAGGTTGTATTCAATAATTGCCTTAAAATTATTTTACAAATTCAGAAAAGGAAACATTTCATAACAGCTTTTTATCTGTGTTCCCCAAAATTTCTACTTGGACAACTTGAGAAGCAGAAATATGTAGAAAAAAGTAGAAACGAACTCCTATCCCTGTGTTTTCCATAGCCATTTATAGCAAGTTTTCCACATCACAAAGATAACTTTCTTTGGAAAGTGGATTTTGCAATACAGTAGTCCAAAATCAACAAAGATAGGGAAATAAAGTTGCTGTAATCAGGTAACAAGTCCCAAATTAAAACTCTGACATTTCCAAAAAGGTTGTGTTCTAGAGCAATTTTGGCAAACTTATGGCATGCATGCCAGATGGGGCACTCAGAGCCCTATCTGTGGGTATGCGTGCTGTCACCCCAACACAGAGTTCACCCCACCCCTCTGCCCAGCAGCCCAATGGGAGTGCTTCCTCCCTACCCCCAGTACAGAGTTTGCCCCGTCCCTTTGCAGCACAGATGGCCGTCTGTTGAGTTTGGGCATTTGATCTCTAAAAGGTTTGCCATCACTGTTCTGGAGAATCTCCAGTATAATCTAGAAACACTTGTGTAACCATCAAGCTGATAGTATGTTAACCACACTGCTAGGTCTAAATTTAAACCTAGCACTATTCCAAAACTTAATCATATCACAAAATATTGCATTAACAAAATATTACACAATATTATGTGAAATAGTTTCTAGAGTACCTCTAGAATATCCAGAAAACCCTCTATAACCCTAAAGATGACAGTAGTCCTAACCCTAATCTTGATTTTACCACAAAAAATGTCATTACATACAAATTAAGCTTTATTGTGTGAACTATTTTAGAGAAGTTCTAGAATAACCCAGAAATACTTCGGTAACCCTAAATATTATTGTAACCATAACCCAAACCCTAAACCTAGACCTAACGTGTAATTTAACCATACCACAAACATTGCATTAGAAATCACACTCTAGAATAATCAAGAAACATATCTGTAACCCTAAATCTTATAGTAAACCTAACCCTAGACTTAGCCCTAAACCTAGTTCTAACCCATCACTTTACCACAAAATATTACATTAGAAATCACACAATATTATGTGAAATAGTTTTTAGAGTAGCTGCAGAATAAACCAGAAACACCCTAACCCTAACTGTAGCCTAACCCTAAACTTGACCTCACCACAAAAAATTCCATTACACGCAAATTAAATGATATTGTTTTAACAATTTTTAAATAAAAGCTTCAGAGTAATCAAAAAACACTTCTGTAACCCTAAAGCTGATCATAACCCTAACCCTGACCTAGCCCTAATCCTAAACCTAAACCTAGTGCTAACCTTGACACTCAATCATACCAGGAAAAAAATTCATTAAAGAGAAATTACACTATATTATGCGTACTGGTTTCTAAAGTAGGACAAGAGGGTTACCCTGGCTTCCCAGGGCAAGACATTCCAAATCCTGGGAGCAGCTGCTGAGGAGCCTTTCTCTTGTGTCCTCGCCACCTTCCTAAGCTTATTTGGTAGAACCAAAACAGGGGCCTCTCCAGAAAATTTTAAAATCTGGACTGCTTTTGTAGGGTAGTTGAAAGTTGGAAGAGAGAGAATATGCAAGTGATAAGCATGCATCCATGATTGGATATGAAAGCTTATATTTTGAATTTTGAATATTGGGTCACGTCAAGCAGTGGCCTGCTACTAGATAGAGCATTTCCTGATCATGCATGCTTCATACAGTCTGAATAGTATTTCATATGGAGGTGCAGCATACATTTTCTTATATTGCTTTCTCAGTAGCTATTTTATGTATTATTTTGGAAATTTCACTTAGACATGTAAAAGAGTCTCTGACTTTTACTTCAGGAGACTCTCCTTCATATAAATATTGTGTGCTTGTGACTCTCACTTTCAAAGGCAATAAAGCTTTACTACAGATAAACTGTCTGTGTTTATTGTGCAACCTCCAGCCAGCAAACAAAAGCTGAGCTGAAGGCTCCACTCCTCCAACTGTTTTCCAGGTATACTGGACCATCCTTGGATGTAAGCCAACCATTTGTTTTACACAGTTCAGCAAGATTATTCAGAAAAAAATGAATTCTTTTTGATGGCCCAGAATAGTAATGGACTGTTTGCACTTAGACTGTATGACAGGTCAGACTGGCCAAAGGATAATATTCTATGATCAAAATTTTTCTGGTTTAATACCAAAGTTATGCCTATCTCTCATTGGTTCATGGTCTGTAAAAACAAGGAATGGGATTTAAGGGAGAGGTTTTAAGTGAGATTTGCCCTATGATAAATAATGATATTTGTGATCATGAGCTTGTGGTTGCTTCTAGTTTACCATGAATGTATTCTACCCATACTTGCTTTTAGTCCTTCAGGCCCAAGTTCAGAAGGAACATAAGAACAGCCTTGCTGGAACAGGCCACAGGAGCCCATCCAGTCCAGCATTCTGTCTCACACAGTGGCTTACCATTTGCTTCAGGGTATTATTCCCAAGGAGATGCCTTCACCTGCTTAGGATCCCCTGGAAATGGCATTGAGAGATATCCTGCCTATCTCTCCAACCCGGAGGTTGTCCTTAGGTAGCCATAATTATAGCCATTGATACCCTTGTCCTCCACAAACTTGTCTAATCCTTTCTTAAAGCTGTCAAGACTGACAGCTGTCACCACTTCTTCTGGCAGGGAGTTCCATAGACCAGTAATCCTCTGGGTGAAAAAGTACTTTCTCTTATTTGTTTGAGAACTAGTACCCAAAAGTTTCATGGAGTGTCCCCTAGTTCTAGTGTCATGCGATAGGGAAAACAGTTTTTCCTTATCTACTTTGTCCACACCATGCATGATTTTATAAACTTCAATCAGGTCACCTCTTAGACGCCGTCGTTCAAGAGTGAAGAGGCCCAACTGTTGCAGCCTCAGATGGTAAGGAAGGTGTTCCAGTCCCCTAATCATTCTGGTTGCCCTCCTATGCACTTTTTCCAACTCCATAATAACCTTCTGGAGGTATGGCGACCAGAAGGAGAGGATATAGTGCCTGGAGCTAGTAAAGATTTGCCACTTTGTCCTTATCCCCTTCCCTGCCTTTGTTATTACTCTTTTGTTCTGTATGTTTTCACCTTAATCTTCAAATAAAATACATGTGTTGTCATGTTGGAAGGAAAAGAGTAAAAAATAAGACTAAAATTTAAAAAGTGATGGGGGAGGGATACCTAAACACATTGATTTGTGGTGAATTATTTTCCTCTTTCTTTCCTAACCTATTCTAATCTGTTAATCTCTGAGATATCCTTTAGAGAAGCTTTAATTGTTGTTTCTACTTTCATCTCCTGGTTGTCAGTAAAGGACATTATAACAGGATCACATTTGTTTTTCTTTTCTAGCATGCCTGCACACCTTAGTGACTTCTCACTCCATTCACTTTATGGAGTGCTTGTGAAATGAAGCTTGACAATTGTGTAAGACTCCTGGTTACTGATTTGACCGCTCTTGCATTGGTCAGTGAAAAAAATCAGTGACTGCTTTGTGGATTTTTTTTATATAACACTGAATCTGGCCATTGAAAATTTTTGTTTGCATATGTAAGAGAAATATGTCATAAGAGTGGAGTGGGGGGTTGGACTTTGGTGGTGGTCTTTATAGTACAGAGCAATTGCATCATGGGACTCAGAATTTCTGCATTAAGCATTTGAAGTGCTTTTGATGTCATGATCTTCTAGTTTTTCTGCTTTTGTGTACAATGGCATACTATGGAAGCAACCACCGTGGCTTTGGGTATTGGCTATACCAGCTGTTTCTTTGTCAACCCAACTTACAACAACTCTGAAGGGACCTGTCTTCTCACAGATGTGGAGATTTTTAAATTGTATCCATATCTGTGTCTAAGCATTTCTGGGGGTGGGGGTAAACAGAAAGAGCCTCCTTGAAGATTGTGGTATTTTTGAACCACAATTGGTTGTACTCAGGTTTATTTATTGTATGATGAACTTCAGTTGTCTGCATTAATGTTGATATATACAGTAAGCACAAATTGTTCATCTCAAGTTCCTAGCTAGAGTTCCACATCCAAGTTTGAAAGCCATTGAAAGGCTTCATCTGTGGCACTGTGCAAGTCCTCCAATGTGCCTCTAGATGTGCATAAAGGACACTTGAATATAATGTGGTCCATGGTTTGGTCTTCTTCACAGTCACATTGGAGAGGGGACTTCCATCTCCATGTGAACAGAGTGACTCTCCACAGCTACTACAGCCGGCCCTCACTCTGTTCAACATTCTCCACTGCCATCTTGGAAGGGAAAATCCAGCTGACCATCTGCAGGGATTCTTGGTTGTGTGATGATGGGGAATCAGAGATAGATGTTGCCAGAGCTCCATCCAGGCATCTGAGATACTGAAATGGTAATTTTGTAGGTTGATTGCAGTGCGCCAAGCAGGGTTGTCTAGATTTTAATCATTGGGCTGAGGGGGGCAGTTATATCGGCATGGATTGGGAGGCGAGGATTTACTATTTTTCACCCATAGGTTTAACAATGGCAGTGATCTTCTTAGTGGTGGTGGAAGAATATGGCTCAAGACGGGGAGCCATTGGGTATTTGTTGGTCAAATACAGCCTGTGATGATTCAGCTGTATTTCTATTAGTTATGTGTGTGCATATTAAGCCAAGATGAACAACAGTATTCAGCAACACAATATGATAATACTAGGGCGGTGGATCTAAGTACTTGAGTGCTGGTGCCCCAAGAAGTACCTGCTAGCTTCTGTAAGATGTTGTTTCTGGTTTAAATACTTAATATTTAATCTTTCTGGTGTACCCTGATAGTGGCAACCTTGTGTTGCTGGCTAATTTTTCTCACACTAGGCAAAAGGAACTGCAGAATGAACTCACCAAAAGTTGCCTTCATTTTAGCAGTTTCATGTCTGACCTAGACACAGAAGAGGAAGAAGCATTTCTGGGCAGTCTGATCTAGTTCAGATAATGATGAACAACGTTGATTTGGAATCAGTTTTGCTTCAGCAGATCTTCCATAATAAAGGTAGACCTATCAACTCCAAATCTTGCATGCTTTGCAGCAGTCCTTTGAGAGGATGAAATCATTTTCTTGCAAGATGTATGATAGACAACAAGTTTAACATCTAAATTACTCTTAAATCTCTATGTAAAGTGTGGTTGACCTCAACAGGAAGTCTTGCTGTTTACTGAGATTATTCCATTAGTGTTACTGTTTACACTGCTTGACTGCCAAATAGTCAATCTGTTTTTCTCTTCCATGATTTTGTCCATTTTGGAGATCTTGCAGCTGTGGAGTAAAATTTGTTATGTAACGAAGGGCATAGTAAATTTGGAAATGTTTCAACACAGAGCTTTACAAAACCCATGTTGTATTATGCAAGGTCTTTCTCCCTATTTTTCACTCCCACCACATGCCTGTCTATTGTGTTACAGTTTGATTGGAAATGTTTCTGTTTGCCTCTTGCGTGACAAAATAATTTATGTAACATAATGATAAAAATGCAATTTTGCTTGCTAAGAGGGAAAAAGAAGTGATTCTGATCAAATGTATATCAATAGTATTGTGAACTGTGCTTCTAATTATTTTCTTTGCTTAGAATTCTGCAAATTAACAAACAACAAATCACCTTTAAAAAAAAACACTAAGCTTTTAGCTAAGCTATTGCTTTTTGGTGCTGTCAAAGCACTTATAACTTATTGCAGCCCTTGTATAGCTTTTTAAAAAGGTACTGTATGTAAGTTTTTCAAGAAGTTTACCACTGTTCACCCCTCAGTAGAGATTTGAACTGAAGTCTCTTGAGTTCTAACCTTAGATACTGTCTTCATTGATTCTTCTGGCTCATCTAAGGATTCATGAAATGATGACACTGTAAAGCAGGTGTGGCCAACCTATGGCCCATAGGCTGAATCTGGCCTGCAGAGCCAATTAATCCAGCCCATGGTGAGGATGCTGCCGTTGCCTCCAGAAGTGCCAAAAATTCATCGGAAGCACCTTAACCAGCTGACAATGCACCCCAAAAGCAGAAAATGTGCTGCCCTCACTATGGGAAGTGGCGAAAACAGCCAAAGATGTGCCATTAATGCACCTACCACCACCACTGCCATGGGAAGTGGCAGAAGCGGTGGGAAGAACCACAGCTCTGACCCTCTTACCTGTCTGAGGGTGTGTGAAAAGGTTGTCCACCCCTGCTCTAAAGCTCCATTTAGCTGAAAGGGATTATGTTAAGTAAGGATCTGTTTTCATTTGTATAATTGTAATGCAGCCTAGACACAGATAAAGAACTTAGATAATTTTATTATCAAGAATGTTCTCTGTGCTTCACTAATAGACTAGACTAAAAGTTCTTGAGGGGAAAACCCACAGATAGTTATGCATAAAAGTGAGAACAAAAATAAAAATAAAAAGAGCAGTACTTAATCAGATTCTAGCGCTTACTATTGTATTTTGACTTCAAAAAACATGTTTCTCAATTCCTTGTCTTTTCAGTTTCTTTAACATGCTGTGGCTTTAGGCCTTGAAATCCTAATACAGTATCCCAACTTCAAGAAGCCTATAGTTCTTCTAACATGCTTCTTTTAAATGTAAGTAGCTTTTTTATTAGAGGATTTTTGAATTCAACCAGGAAGTCTGTACACACTTTCTCAAAATAAGTCCCACTGAACTCAGTAAGATTTGTTTCTAAATAAGCCATTCATAGGATTTGGTTGCCATACTACTAAATGCTACAGGTTTTCTAGTAGTAAATTTTTCCGATATATTTCTACTAGATATTTAGTACAATAAGCATTTCTTAAATCCTTCTTATGACAATAGAGAATCAAGCAGATGACCAATTGTTTTAAACAAAATGACACCCAATTTAATTGGAATTAATTTTAATACTGTGAATAAAGATGTACCATATTTGGCAGTGTATAAGGTGCAATGGAGTATAAGATGCACTCCATTATTACCAAAAGTAGCCCACTATAGGCCCCTATATATGGTACAAGAAACACTCCATTTTTCCAGTGTATTTTAAGGGTGGAAGTGGGTCTTATACTCCACCGAATATGGTATCCGAATAAGGATACTAATATACTTCAGTGAAATTAGTTAATGTTAATTTTCTTTCTGCTTATAATTTAAATGCATAGATAATCAGATTAGGCTAGGAACTGAATTGGTGGTCAGAAATAAAAACATCTTGAAAGGGAAGAATCACTGTTATGATAACAAGTGTTGTATGAGACTTTTGCTTTCCAAATGAGTGCATGGCGGAAGTGATGGCTAGAGTGTTGGACTCTAGAGTGAGGAGCCTTATATAAAACTGTTTTATACAGTAGTGTCATAGTACTAAAGGGCAAGATTGCCTGAATGTTAAGGGACTGCGGTGGCTTGAGTGGTTAAGATACTGTTGTGTCCAAATGCTTTATTGCTTTAATTCTGCAATCACCATTAAGTCTTTGCTGTAACAGCACGCCCTTTCTGTAAAGCGCCACTTTCATATGTAGTCAATGTAATCTGATTGGTTCTAACACATGTTCCCTGCATTAGCAAAAGCCCGGGCAAATGTATCACTGTAACTGCTGTTCTGTCTGTATATAAGTTCCTACCTTGTCACCTTATTCCCCCATCCGAATAGTGAGAACAGGCTTTGACTGAGGTGAATATAAATCACTGATGTTTAACCCCAAACTTGTTGTCGCGTTGCTAATTACTCTCGGACTCAACATTGGCGACGAGGATGGGATCTGCTGCTGCCGCAACGCCGTTCAGGGTTTTTGACATGTCTAAAATGGACACCTGGCCAAGCTACGAAATCCAATTTGAGAATTGGGTTCTGGCCATCAAGGTAAAGCCAGAGGAAGGCAACATTTCTCGCAAACTGCGGCATCTCCACAATTGATCTTATTGTGAACCTGCTTCAGCCGAGAGAAGTAAAGGACATTTCTCTAAGGGACATTCTGTCAGTTTTGAGAGACCACTTCAGGCCCAAGGCCTCTATCTTCACAGCCCGGGTAAACTTCTACTGCCAAGACCAGAAGCCCAGGGAGTCCATCACCGATTATGTTGCCGCCCTGCACCAGGCAGCTGGAACATGTGAGTGGCCGAATTTGGACGATGTCCTCAGGAACAGGTTGCTGATGGGCAGCATCCAGGACGCTGCAGTACAGAGGCTGCTAATGAAAGGGAACATGCTGACCTTCAATGAGGCTTTTGAGGAAGCTCTGGTGTCTGAAGTCACCAGCGCAGGTGTGAAGGTGTTCTGGGAAAACCACTCCTCAGTTTAAAAAAAGCTGCAGCTGACCAGAGGTTGGAGTGCTATGGTTCATCTTCTTCAGATTCGCTGACCTCATCATCTTTGGATGAGCAAGAGTTGGGGGACGACATGCGGAAAGTTCACCACAAATCCTCCAAAACCGCTGACTGTGTCACGGTCCCGTGCGAGGGCAAGCATTTTCGGGAGAAGTGTCCATTCAAGGAGGCGGAGTGCACAGGTGTGGGTGAAAAGGGCACATAGTGAGAGTGTGCCACCAGCATTCCAGTGGGTCTTCCAAAGACAAAGATTGCCAGAAGGAGAAGTCTCAAATCTCCAAAATCAACGCTGGTCAAGGTTCCAGTTCTAGTTCCAGTGTTTGTGCAGTCACAGGCCAGTTCTTCATTGACGTCAGTCTCCAGGGTCATTGTTGCCACATGGAGATCAATTCAGGATTGTCGTACTCAATCCTCACCCAGCGTGAGTTTTTCCAGATTCCGCCAGTCGACCTGCCCAAATTGCAGGCTCTGCAGGTCCAGTTGAGAGATGTGCAGGGTCACCACATCCCTGTGCTAGGTGTCGGAAATTTTGATGTGAAGTTCAAAGGCATCGCTACAAAACTCCCGCTTGTTGTGGTCAAGGCAGGTAAGAATAACCTTGTGGGTACTCAGTGGTTTGGGCCCCTAGGTATTGCCTTTTCAGGCATCAATATGGTTCAGGCTGACCCTATTCAGGCCATTTGTGACAAGTACCTGGAGGTGTTCCGTCCTGGGTTGGGAACTTTCACGGGGCCCTCTGTTCATTCTGTTTTGGACTCCATGGCCAAGCCCAACAGGCTGACGTCCCGCCAAGTGTTGCACCTAAAACTGTCCTAAGACTAGACTTGATGAACTAGTTCCCCGGGGTGCAGAGGAGGCTGCTTTCTTGGAACTGTGGGAGTCCCTCATCATTACGACACTGAAATCTAACTTGGACACTGAGAAGGCTACATATGAAGATCTCCTGGTGCCAAGGGTTGTGTTTTGGGTGAAAGTTGGGTGGCCACCACTGCCAGTTTCTACAGAACTCAAGGGGTATTACAGGGAACGTAATAAATTTTCTGTGCTGGAGGGATGTTTGTTTTGGGGGGATAAAATGGTAATTCCATCTACACTGTGGGCTAAGGTTCTGCATACACTGTTGTCGGGGTGCACTGATGTCATCCTCTCAAAGGCGTTTGCCAGGAGTCATTTCTGGTGGCCCAGTCTCAACAAAGAATTCGAGGCTAGGGTAGGTCACCCTTATGTGGCAGCTCCCCCGAGGGGAAGGGGGCAGAGACAATTGGGTTTCACATGACCGTTCTGTGACCATGGTTGTGAGGTTGCCATACCTTCTTGGGAAGGTGACACCACCAATTCTGTGGTAGAGAGTGTCCCTCGTTCTACGGATACAGTTCCATCACCAATACGGGATCATGCCATTGCACAACCCTCAGCTGACTCCTTGTTGGCCGTCATGGTTCCCCCATTGCAGAGAACTCCTCTGGAGTTAGCAGACTCTACAGCTGACTTGAGTCTTGGATGTGCACCATGGCTATCAGGTCCTATCCCTGTTTCATGTCTGTTTCACGTAAGCTCCCCACAAAACCTAGCTTGCTTAGGTCAACCAGTGAGTCCACCGGCACTTCCATAGACCCTGGCCCTCCCATACCCATTGCCCTTAGTTCCACGAGTGTTGGGTACCCTACACGGACCTGTGGTCCACCACAAAGGTATGGAGAGTGGGTTCTCTGCTGTGGGGGAGGAATGTTGTGTCCAAATGCTTTATTGCTTTTATTCTGCAATTGCCATTAAGTCTTTGCTGTATCCACACACATTTCTGGAAGGCGCCACTTTCATATGTAGTCAAAGTAATCTGATTGGTTCTAACACAGGTTTCTCGCGTTAGCAAAAGCCCGGGCAAATGTATCTCCACCAGCGGGGGG
This sequence comes from Bradypodion ventrale, assembly GCA_035047345.1. Classification (NCBI taxonomy): domain Eukaryota; kingdom Metazoa; phylum Chordata; class Lepidosauria; order Squamata; family Chamaeleonidae; genus Bradypodion; species Bradypodion ventrale. Next base: position 230,600,441 of record JAWDJE010000002.1, on the reverse strand, counting down.
GGGGGGGATTTTGACAGCCTATGCCATCACCGTCGCCATGGTTACAGAGCTCACTCTAACCCCTCCTTCAGCCAGAGGGGTGAGTGACTTTCTCCAGGGGGGGGGCAGGCGGCGGGTGCCTTTAACAGCCCGCGCCACTGCCGCCATGGTTCCAGGACCCCTACCTTTCCCTCCTTCAGCCAGAGGGGCCAGAGGGGTGAGTGAGTTTCTCCACCTGGTGGGGGGGGGCATAGTACTGTACTGTATTGTATTGTAATGTATACATGTAGAGTAGGCTAGATGGCATTGTGGATGCAGTGGGCACAAAGCTGGGTGGGCTGAGGAGGATGGTGGAGGACATAGGTGCCTGGAGGACGATATTCTGTAGGGTCACAAAGGGTCGGAATCGACTGTGCGACTGAACAACAACAACAACAAAAATCCTGTACCTCTAATGTAAAAACCCCAATACCTCATACAACGTCCGGCGACGGTGTTTGAGGCAACTTTTTTCCAAGAATTAGGTGACGTTGTATGGATCCGACGTTGCATGAAGCGGACGTTGTATGAGGTATTACTGTAATGTTAAATTCTATGAAGGAGGAAAGAATGGAGATAAGCTTGGCAATTTGTTAACAGCTGCAGAAATTATTGTAGTTAGGAGGGAAAGAAAGAGCCATTCATCAATAGAGGATTTGCTCAATAAAATCTGATAATGTGATAGCTATTTCAAAAATTACTACTATTATGAATGCGCATTTGAAAGGAGAAGATAGCTATTGATATGTTGCTTGGAAAATAGCAAGTGTACAATGGAGTTCTGGGATCTGATGTACAGAAGTAAAAAATGTCCATGTTCAAATTTTTTTTTATGATTTGACTCTTTTATAGTAATACAGTTTTATGTGGAAATGATTAGTTATGGTATTGGTTTTGTTTACTTTTTTTGCTGTAGGTTAGCTTTTCATATACATTTTTGCATGAGAAGAATCAGGTTTTTTGAGTGAACCTAGTGTGTTTGGTTGATTCCTAGAAGTGTTTACAAGTAAAGCAAATTGATATTCTAAACCACCCTCAGTCAGAATTTAGCAGCATAGTTTAATGTTTAGTGAACATATGTTGTGCAGAGGTAGTGGGAAATATTATGATTTTGTATTCTTTGATCCTGAACAATACAAAATATGCTATTATGTGGATGGGGGGCAGGGGAAGAAGGCGGCAAGTTGGATTTATCCTTTACACTTTCCATTCAAAAAGAAGTTTGCATTAAACAAACAAAAATTGTGTAAGTTAAGTGTTTCCATGTCTTGAGATGATGTTTAAGAAAGTAAGATTTGGAGAATGTTCTATAGTGCAGTCCAAGCAAATTCGGAGAAAATATTTACTTGCTGATGTGCAATTAGAGTCAAACCTCTTACTATAGGTCTGCAAGGAGGATTTTAGAGTGTCAAATGCTACTTCTGAATAGTTATTTGTTCTGTTACTCCTTATAGAGGCAAACTGGATGCTCATTGTCTTGTCATATTCATCGTCGGCTGCAACTTGTATTTGAGAATGCATTTTTTTCCTGAAGCAGGAAAAATGCCAATGGTGTGAATTTGTTTAAGGTGGATCACACCTTGCCATGAAGTGACCCACTATGGTCTCAGAGCCATCTCCTTCAGCACATATGAAATGAGACATGCAGGATTTAACACTGGGATTGCAAAGGACTGCCACAGCCTTGAGGATATGGATAAGGTGCACCTTCAGAGCCTGTCCATCTGGCATGGCCTCTTCTGTTTCCATGACCATTGGGAATTAGAGTTCCTCCTCTGCTCATTTTGCTGTTGGGCCCAATATGATGGTCTCCAATGGCATTTCCTCCACTGAGGGGACCATCACCCCATCTAAAGGGGTTCATCCACCCATAGCCATTGGCCCCTTTAGGGAATCAGGTTATTTACCGCTGCCCAACACTCGGTGTTGAGTCGCTGGCTGTATGGTCTACTCCAATACCATAATGGTAAAGTCTCAAATTAAATTTTCACAAGCAGTGAAAAGAAGGGACATTCCATCTTTTCATTCTGTTGTTTGTTAATTTACTCATCTGGGGGCAGAAAAATTGTTGCTCCAATTCTACCACCACCTGCATCTCCCTGAGAAGACTTTCCATTCCTAGAAGCCTCCAGAAATTGTTGTTTAAAGCAGTATCTATGCACAATCTTCTTTTTTATTATTATTCATGTTTTGAAGTGTGTGTTTTTCAATTTTTTAATAAAAAAAATCCATTTTGGGAGGCAAATTTGAAGATATACCTTGTGCTTACAGTAAGCTTAACATCTGCAACACAAAGAACGTCATGAATGGCAAAGGAAACATGTAATAGTCCAATCTTCTTCACCATTTGTCAGGTCACACCTATTAATATATACCACCAAAGAACTGATTACATCCTAAGTCATGGTATTATGGCAAAAAGTGACAAAGCTCCAGAGAGTTATCTTCATCTCTGTGGGAGACTGTAGGGTAATGAGTGGATAATGTGGACTGTTTTTACCAAAGCAAAAACGCAAGTCACTTTCTTAGCTGAGGATATTGCCAGACTGTCAGTCAAGAAAAGCATTGTTTTGGCATGGAAGAATGCATTCTCAAGCAACAGAGGAGCATCACAGTGACAGAGGAACCTATTTCTCTCAGAAAAATGTAGGTGGGAAGGAAAGCATGAATATTTTAAAGCTCGATAGATAAAAATACAGCTATGAACACATGGTAAAGAAGAGTAATCTCTGAGGATCAGGAACAGAACTGTAAGGTAGGAAAGGCAGTAAACCTAAGGCCACAAAGTGACCTCTAGCATTGTCTCCTTGTGATATCTGTGCAAAGGAAAAGCAATTTGACCATAGTTATGTGGGTGTGTTAAGATCGCCCTGAAGCATATGTAGAGAGCTCAATCAACTCTAGGGGTATAGAGAAAATAGTCCTTGAGTCTGAAAGCTTTTCTCAAACTGCAGCCTGGATGGTTGTCTGAGAGACTGTTATCTTGCTGTTCTGTCATGGAAAAGCCATTTGAAAGTAAATAATTTGCCAGCCAAAAACATGTCATCTGAATTTTCAAAAATAATATCCTAATATTTACTGTGGACCTGAGTACCCATGGATGGCAAAATACACAGGGAAGGGTGATGGTCCCCAAGTAGATTAAATCCCACTTGGATCCATCTTGATGGAGGGCAGCAGCTTCATCAGTCCTGGCCTGGAGCTGAGGAGGACTTTGTGTGCCAAAAGGGCTCAGGACCAGAAAGTGACTTGCAGAACTGGATCAGTGGTACGGGTGTCACGCTGTGATGTGGAAGGCAAATATAAGGCCATGGAACTATATTGTTCCCAGGACAATCTTCATGGCTGATCACCATGATGATAGCCAACATTCAGAATTGGATTTGACACCTAAAGAAGAATGTTTACTGTGCAAGGTATTGCAAGTGCAAATAATGGAGAATATGATGTACCACCATCTAATGGGCAAAAGTAGTACTGTAAGTACATTGATATAACCATGAACCCAGTAGCCTAGTTGAGAGCTCAGAAGCAAAATGTTAAAACAAAGTGAGATAGTGTAAAAGAAGACACAGCAACAGGCCTCATCAGATGGAAGAAGCCATCTACTTGCAGTTTCTTGCTTTCAAACTGCTAGGTTGGCAGGAGCTGGGACAGAGATGGGAGCTCACTCCATTATGCAGTACTCAAGTATCGAACTTCAACCTTCCAGTCTTCAAGTTCAGCATCTTAACCACTTGAGCCACTGCAGTCCCTCAACTTATATCTTAAGAGTGTAATATTTTCCGTTAAGTTTTTCAGTATTATAAAGATGTCTTTTCTTTATGTATTTTCCCATTAAATACTTTGTTGCTTAAAATACAATTGAGCTGTTATTTCAAGTTGTTTCTGAACTGCTTATGTTCTCCTGCATACAACTTAGTACATGCCTGCAGCTTTTCATGGCTCTAAGTTACTGTGGAGGTTTTTGAACTCTCATGACTGTTACATATTTGTAACAATTCTGAAATACTTTGAGGATTTATGTTTAGAAACAACATAATTAATAAAGTTTCTCTCTGTTTCTCTGCCTTGAGAGTGTGATATAGTATCTCTTATTGTATTTGCAGTAGATGACCTCTCTGGAATCATTAGTCACAATTAACAGAAACGTTTGGCATGCTAATAGTGCAATTTGAAGACTTTATGCTTCTATTAATGCTTTATCCACCCTACCCATCATCTTTGGATTTTATAATCACAGTAGCAGCAAAACTGATCACCATCAGTATCATTAACTTTTTGCCTACTAATAGAGTTATCATTTTACAGTATTTACTTTTTACTCTCAATGATACTACAGCAGTTTTTCACATCCTTAGAATTTATCATACATGATAAAATATAACAGCAACATGCCTTGGGAAAAAGTTGTATTTTTATTTCTGTTGTGGTGGGACCAAAGGTCTTTTGTGCAATGTCTAGTAGTTCTTAAGTTACAAAATGTTAAGAACTGCTAGTCTGTATAGCGAAGGGGTGTGTGTGCAAGAAAAAAAAGAGAGAGAAGTCAGATCACACTTTACAATATCAGTCTAGCTGAGGAAGTAATAGAACAGATAGGATAGGAGCAAATGTTTTCAATACGTGTTTCTACAAGAAGAAAAAGTTACTGACATGTTTGAACTGTTCTTCCAACTATCCTGGATCTAGTAATGTTTCCTCCTGTAAAGATAAAGGTTTCCCTTGCTTGAAAGCCAGTTGTATCCAATTCTATGCTTCAGTGTTCATCTCTGTTTCAAAGCCGAAGAGCCAGCGCTGTCTGCTTCTGCAGACGTTTCCGTGGTCACGTGGCAGGCATGACTAGACACTGGAGCACACAGAATGCTGTTTACCTTCCCACTGAAGTGGTCCCTAATTTATCTACTTGCAATTTCTTGCTTTCAAACTGCTAGGTTGTCAGGAGCTGGGACGAAGATGGGAACTCATTCCATCCTGCAGTACTCAGGAATCGAACTGCTGACCTTCCACCTTCCAGTCAGCATCTTAGCCACTTGAGCCACTGATTGTCTGTGTCATTGTCAAGATATTACTTACTGTAAATGTGAAAAAGTTGGCTTTTTTTTAGTTAATAAAATATATGTGCTATTATTTTTGGGCTTGATTCAATTTTGGTTAACATCTTATGCATTGCAGCTTTACCTCCATAATGAGAAAATTTAAATGAATAATAATGACTAAAATTGCCAACTAAATAAGCATTGTACCATGTAACATTTTCTAGAGTTAGTAAACATATTAAGTCATATAATATTTAAAATTATGCAGAGTGCTTCCCCTTCTTATATAGTATAAATACTCTTGTTTGTTTGTAATGAACATGTTTTATTAGTTAGATTAAAACTAATTAATATGCATCTCTGCTTAGCAAATATGTGAGATAGAGGTAAGAAATTTGCTTTAAATCAATTATTTAAATTGGCCGTTCCCCTCAGTGGGATAAATTATTATTTATATTGCCTTGAGTCTAGTCAATCCATACTCCTCAGTAAGCAAGCAAATTACTGCACTTCTAAAAGCTAGGAGGAGAACACAAGTATGGTAGCAGTCTCTTGTTTGCATTCTCCAGAAGTCAAAATGGATTTGAACTGAATTGATTTAAATAATGATTTAATTTGACTCCACCACCAAAAGTCCTATGTTCATTTTCACACCTAGTATCTGTATGTGTGCAGTGGAGATCATAAACAAACATGTACTGTGGGATACATATTAAGAGAAACAGCAGGCAGAGGTGGTCTGCTTTTGCAGGAGGAATTACATGCCTACATCTGTACCTACTTTCAGAGAGAGAGAGAGAGAGTGAGTGTGAGTGTGAGTGTGTGTATAGAGAATTGACTTCACTCTAAAGAGATCACCATCACTAAGGGATGCTAAAGATAGCAATCCTGGGAATTTTAATAGGCCTCTAGGAACTACTTTCCAATATTATATCAAATGTCAAGAGGGGGAAAGAAGAAGAAGAAAGCTTTCAGAAATAACTACAGCAAAAGGTGGAAAATAGCACCAGCCCAGTCTGATTCACTCCCATTTCTCTATACTACTGTAAACACCTACCTATCTTTGGAAACAGGAAGGGAGCTGCATTTTCTCTTGATACCTATTAAACTGAGCCCTAAGGGAGACAGAAAAAATAATCATCTATGAACCTCATGAAATTGAAGCCCTAATTCAACCCTCCCCCAACAAACTGTATTTCAAAAACTTTTTAAAAAAGTGCTGTGAAAACCTCATTTTACAATGCAGATTGAGAATTTATATTCGATATTATATTGTATACTTACCTGGCAGGGGAGACACCTTGATCATGAAGGAGGTTTTCCCAGGGCAAGATCCCTCGGGCATGGTGAAAGCAGAGGGCATATGCCATAGTCCACCTAGCCAGCATGTGACGTGATATCTAAAAAAACATGTGCAAATGGACCGGATTTCTCAGGGCCATTTGCATGTGCGGAATGTCATCACAGAGATGTCTGTGATGAGTGGGCTCCTCACTGAATAACAAATCCAAGGTGTTATATGATGAGATGTTTGAGATATAATACATCCACAACACATTTTAAATTAGAACAACAATCACATAGTTTTTAAGGAAAAGGAAACATGTATCCAAACAATGAAAAACTTCTGATTTAATAAAAACTGATTTTTTAAAAAAGCCATTGTTTTTATCCACTCTGCCAGAAAGTGATAGTGAGAAGCGTGTTTCCTTTGATTCTAGTCATACAAAAGACTTCACATCTAGTAGATATATTAAAGCTCAAGGTCTCCCTTACTCAAAAGCCAGTCGTGTCTGACTCTAGGGGGTGGTGCTCATCTCCATTCTCTTAGTCTGGTTCAAAACCACACTATGTGCTGTTGACAGACAAACGTCTTTCCCACTCTCCTCTGTCTGTCTTTTGTTTTACCTGACACTGCCTCTGGATTCCCCTCACTTTGATGGAGTGAGGATACTTTCTCTCTTTTCGTTCTCTTTTGATCAAATATGGAGACTTTCTGGCCTGCCTCTCTGCCTCAGCCTCTATTCAGAGCTCCTCCTTAAATAGGTTCATCCAAGTTGGAGGTAGAACCTCCTCCTCATCTTTTAGGTGCCGATCCTTCTCTTCTTCTTCCTCTCCCTTTTATCCTCTTCTTCTTCCTGCTGTTTTTCTCCACCCAATCCCAGCTGCTCTGTTCCTTTCTCCACATTCATTAACTCTTTCTTTCCCTCTTTCCCCCACTCCTGAATCTCCAGCCCCTTCCAAATCAGTTTCCTCATCAACTGGAGAGCTTGGTGTCTGAAATTCTGTTGTATGTCAGGCACGATGGGCCACCCTTTTCTCTAGGCTCTTCTCCACAGAACTATAAGCAGTAAAACACATCATGAGCATTCCTGAGTATGTGGAAATGCTACATAATTAAGGTAATTTTGTGTTGAGCTGTTGGTGTGTGTCTTGTAAAGGTAAAGGTTTCCCTTGCTCGAAAGCCAGTCGTATCCAACTCTAGGGTTCAGTGCTCATCTCTGTTTCAAAGCCAAAGAGCCAGCACTGTCTGCTTCTGCAGACATTTCCATGGTCATGTGGCAGGCATGACTAGACACCGGAGCACGCGGAATGCTGTTACCTTCCCACTGAAGTGGTTCCTATTTATTTACTTGCAATTTCTTGCTTTCGAACTGCTAGGTTGGCAGGAGCTGGGACAAAGACAGAAGCTCATTCCGTCCTGCAGTACTTGGGAATCGAACTGCTGACCTTCCACCTCCCAGTCAGCATTTGTAGATTAACAAAAAAAATCAAAAATCTGTTTGTTTCTCGTGATTTTACATATTTTAGAAATCATGACTCATGCATCATCTCTAAGCCTGTTAAAGATTGGACTGTTTAACTGATTCATTTCACTGAAGACGAGTTTAAAGGCTGCTTTCCAGAAGCATTTACAACATTTGATTTCTGCACGGTTGCCTTCCATACAGTTTATGACAATAAACTGAACACATGAATTGCCTACACGGAAAAGCATTGTATGTGAGATATGGATAATTTGCGGTATTTAGCAGTGGGAAGATTTTTTTATACATACAAGCAATGATGAGTAGGAATTTTCTTTGCTTGATTTGTTGTACCAAAATTAAACACATTTCTTAATATATTGCTTTGATTATTATTATTTTTTAAAAAATAAATGAATGTGGAAGTAAGTAAGCTGGTTCTGCAGCTCAGAGAATCCCAGCTTCCACAAACCAGTGTCTGCTCAGATTTCAAGCGCCCAACATTTCAACAACCATCAGTGGGATAGACATTCTGCACACAGAAGAAAGAATAGAATTGGACTGCAATCTGAAGGAAGTAGCGAACCAACATAAGAAAAGAAGAAAGGTTAAGGACAACTGGCATCAGAAACAGAAGTGAAGATTCTGTTGAAAGTAGCACTAAATAGAGTTGGAAGACAAGCTGAATCAAGAAAGAAGACTCCAAAAGGGAAACATGAGAGATATCAGCCACCTTAGCTGCCATGCAAGCTGAAGCTATCAAACCACAAGGTCATATTGTGAGCCGACTAGGTGTAGATAGTTGACAGTAGAATGGTGATCAGATCGATGCTGAAGGGACGATTAGAATGCTGTCTTATTTGCTATTCTAGGGCGCATTTAGAAATAGCATTATGTAAGGTAAAGGTCGCCCTTGCTCAAAAGCCCATTGTATCTGAATCTAGAGATCGGTGCTCAGTGCTGTCTGCATCCGTAGATATTTCCATGGTCTTGTGACAGGCATGACCTGAATGCACAGAATGTTGTTTCCTTTCCCACCAAAGTGGTACCTATTTATCTCCTTGTAATTTCTTGCTCTCAAACTGCTAGGTTACCTGGGACAGAGATGGGCGCTCACTCAGTCGTGCAGCACTCAGGTCTCAAACTGACGATCTTCTGATTGTCAAGCTCAGCATCTTATCCACTAAGCCATGGCAGTCCCTCTGAAGCCCTGCTGCTGCTGCTGCTGCAGGCACTCCTGCTTGTAGCCTCCACCAATGTTGCACCTCAGGAACCTGGTTGCCCCAGCAGAAGCTCTATTGGCCACCCAGTACTCTCAGGGCCACTTACATACTGTTCAAAAAGCCATGTATAAGTGGAGCCACATAGTCTGAACTTGCATTCTGCAAGGGTTAAATAAAATGTTAACAGAATTCATTAAAATACTAACAGATGGATCCAAATTTAGAATAATATTATAATAATGAGAAATGTAACTTTATTAACTAGTTAAACAATTAGTTTATTTACACAAAACCATTTATGTGTTTTGACCTACATCTGTTCCTCATCTTAAAGCATCATTTAATAGTCATTTTATGATGGCAGTGATTCAATTAGGGTGGCTAAGTAGCAGGGGTTTCCCAAATAAATATTGGTTTGTGTTAATATGCTACCAAGCTCATAGCCCTCCTCCTCCTGTGTTTAGGCCAGATGTGAAAATGCCAAAATGAAGGCACCTTTTAAAAATAAAAATAAAAATTATTGAATATTTTAAAAGAGAAAGAAAAAATAATAATAATAGTAATGAAAAAAACATACAATAATACAGAAACATAATAATATAAATAAATAAATAAATAATACATAAAAAGAAAAGTGATACAAATTAATCATTTCAATACATCGGGTCTCTTAACTATTCCACTTGTATATTTTTTCGTTATGCAAGGTATCACAATTGCCTAACGAACGCTTCATTATGCAATTTTTTTCATTATACGAAGTGTTCGTTATGCGAGGTATTACTGTACAAGAATCATTCTAAGCTTAGGTTGAAAGAAGAGAGCGCAAAAGCTGGCTTGAGACTCAACATCAAGAAAACCAAGATAATGGCAACAGGCCCTATCAGTTCCTGGAAAATAGATGGGGAAGAAGTAGAAGCAGTGACAGATTTTACTTTCTTAGGATCCAAGATCACTGCAGATGGGGATTGCAGCCATGAAATAAAAGGCGTCTAATTCTTGGGAGACAAGCTAAGAGAAACTTAGGGAACACAGTTAAAAGTAGCGACATCACCTTGCAAATAAAAATTTGCATAGTCAAAGCAATAGTATTCCCGGTAGTAATGTATGGGTGTGAGAGCTGGACCATAGGGAAAGCTGAGCACAGAAGAAATGTGGTGTTGGAGGAGAATTTTGAGAGTACCTTGGACAGCAAAGAGAATAAATAGTTCGCCCATTTTGTGAGTGTGGGCCCCTGTCTTACCTTCCGGGGTGGCATTGCAGTGGGTAGTCTCGGGCCTCTGTACTGTTGGCAATCAACACCGTGGATCCGCCGGGGGTTGTTGGGCCCATCATTGAGGCTGTTCCTCATGGCCTCCAGGCTGTTCCTTGTTGCTGTTGCTACGTCCTCACCCGTCACATCTACAGATGCCCGCCTTGCCTCGCCCTGGCCATGCCGCCTCCGCCGGTGGCCAGCACATTTGGGGGTGTCTGTGTGTCCACCGGTATGGTTTATGTGTGGCAGCCATCTGTGGTGGCCTTGCCGCAGCTTTTCCGGGCTCTCCAGCCATAGGTGCCAGTGTTTTCCTTGTCCGCATTGTGCCAGACCTGCCAGGGTTTCTGGGGCCTGTTGTGGAGGCTGTCCCTCCTGGCCTCCAGGCTGTCAATTGCCACTGCCACCTTGTCTATCACATCTGTGGGTGCCCGCCTCGCCCTCGTCATGCCATCCACTGGTGATGGTTTGGGGGTGGCCTTGCCTCAGATGTTCTGGAATCTCTTGCCATGGGTACTGAAGTTTTCTTTGGGCACATTCTGCATGGTTGGCAGCCATTGTTGTGTCATCCATGTGGCCTGCACCCTACCCCTTTTATTCTCGGCCTGGCCTCCCTGATTGGCCATGGCATGCCGCACTGGCAGCTGGGCATTGTAGTTGTTCCACTTGTTTCACTTTGTGGGGCACCAGGGGCCCCATAGTGTTCCAGACCCTGACAGTGATGGGCACAGACAGCCAAGGTATGTGTGTGCCAAGTTTAGGGGGGCTTGGTCCAGGGGTGCAGATTTGCATACCACACGCATGGACATACACCTCTCTTTTATATTTACTAGCTATTGTGCCCCGGCCTTTCTGGGCAGGTTTGGAATGTGCAGCCCAGTATATGTGTGTGTGTGTGTGTGTGTGTGTGTGTGTGTGTGTGTGTGTGTGTGTGTGTGTGTGTGTGTGTGTGTGTGTGAGTGAGTGAGTGAGTGAGTGAGAGAGAGAGAGAGAAGCAGCCCAGCAGGTGTGTGTGTGTGCGTGTGCGTGTGTGTGTGTGTGTGTGTGTGTGTGAGAGAGAGAGAGAGAGAGAGAGAGAGAGTTAAGCAGCCCAGCAGGTGTGGTGTGTGTGAGAGATAGAGAGAGAGTCAGAGAGAGAGTGAGTGAGAGAGAGGTTTTTGTTTGTGGGGTCGTTTTTGTGCCCTGCGGAGAGGTGGAGGCAGGGAAGGGGGGAGGTTGACGCGTTCCACCCCCCCTTTCCCTGCTTTTCTGGGATTTTTAAACAGCGAGGGGCATTTCTCTCGAAACAGCGATGGGGAAAAGGGGAGTTGACAGTTAGGTTGCACTTCATCCGGGAATGCGCATCCCCAGATGAAGAATGGCCTGACTGTCGGCTTCCCTTTTCCCCATCGCTGTGTTGAGAGCAGCTCTCGACACAGCAAGGGGAGGAGGGGTGTTTTCCCCATTGCTGTTTCAAGAGCAGCTCTCGAAATAGCGATGGGGAAAAGGGGAGCTGACAGTCAGACTGCACTTTGCCCGGTGCCGGCCTTGCCACGGCTTCAGCGGGGTAGCAGGAGGAAAGGCGTCCACGACGGCCATTTTTTCTTGCATGCGCTGGCTGTCCCGCCTCCTCTGCACTCGCGTCCTCATGCCTGATTGGCTGAGGCATGCCGTGACACAGAGGATGCTGGGGATCGTAGCTTTTTGTCCCCCATTTGTGGGGCATTGGCCCCACTCTCAGTTTCTGGACCCTCATGGTGACCGTGTCTATTCTGTCTAGCCATCTCATCCTCTGCCATCCCCTTTCCTTTTGTCTTCGCTCTTTCGCAGCATCAAGGCCTTCTCAAGTGAGTCCTCTCTTCTCATTTGGTGGCCAAAGTACAGTTGTACCTCGCTTAAAGAGCATAATGTATTCCATAGGATTGCTCTTTAAGCGAGTTTGCTCTTTAAGTGAAACACCATTGTAAGTGACCAATTGTGACTTCTGGTGGTGGGCATTGTGAACCCCGATTTAGTTGTTAAACAAGTTTTTGGTTGATTTTAGTTGTTAAGCAAGGAAACCATTCAGATAAAATTCTGCTCTTTAAGTGAGTTAGTCTCTAATTGAGGTGCTCTTTATGCAAGGTTTTACTGTATTTAGCTTCATCTTCAATATTTGTCCTTCCAAGCTAGCATTCAGGGTTGATTTCCTCCAGGGTCAACTTATTTGATCTCTTTGTTGTCCAGGGAACTCTCAAAATTCTCCTCCAGCTTCACATTTCAAAGGTTTCTATTCTTCTGCATTCAGCCTTCATTATGGTCCAGCTCTCACAACCATACATTACTACTGGGAATACCATTGCTTTGACTATGCGGACTTTTGTTGGCAGGGTGATGTCTCTACTTTTGATTATGTTTCTGAGGTTTCTCATAGCTTGCCTCCCAAGAATAGTTTGAATTGAAGTCCAAAAACCAAAGTTTGGGAAATGCTGGTCTAGTCTAACCTTTAGAAACAGATTCCTTTTGAGAAAATGGGTTTGAGTGCCAAAAAGTTATTATCTAGAGAAAGTTAAGATGTCATGAGATGCATCACCTCCACTAATGACAGGGGAAGTACCTATGGTTTAATCTGTTGCTCAGTATAATTGTGAGAATTATACTCTGGTTGAAAAAATGGAGTCTTTGACAGTAAACTGTCCTTTCTGTGCCATTGAAGGTACCATCTGTGAAGCTGGGGTAGGTGAGACTGGCTGGCATCAAGAAACTGTGCAGGTGCGAAGAGAAATAGTTCCATAGTTTGTCACTTAAATTATGACCTAGTTTTCTGTTTTAATGTTTATCTACTGACTCAGACCTTAGCTTGGCCTATATATGAATATTTCTCAAATAGGATACTGAACAAAAACATCCACAGAGGTGATTGATTCTGTCCTAAATTTATCTGATCACTGTTTATATAATCTGGAGGCAAACATGCATTTGATTGTCACCAGATGGGATGGCAAGGAGAATGAAGGATTTGGAGTGTTATCACTTTCTTTTTTGAACAGCATTGTACAAAAACCCACAACAGTTAAAAGCCACCAAAATTATACAGTTATACTACACTCATACACATGTAGATTATTTTAAAAATATTTTTGAAATGCTTGATATTTCAACATAGTAGATAGGTACAAACCCTACTGTTTACTTTTACATAATAGAACAGATCCTGTATTACAGAATTTAGACAAGGTTTGGAATTCAAATACTTTATCAACCGTGCTGAAATGCCTTACTAAGAACAGTTTAGGATTTCATGGCTTCTTGGGCAGCTGGGTAGGCAGCGTAATATCAAGCCCTACACATTAACTGGGTAAAGGTAAGGTAAAGGTAAAGATCGCCCTTTCTTGAAAGCCAGTCTATCCAACTTTAGGGTTCACTACTCATCTCTGTTTACAGCCAAAGAGACAGCGCAGTCTGCATTTGAAGACATTTGTGTGGACACTTGGCAGGCATGCCACATCACCAGAGTGCACAGAACACTGTTTACCTTCCCACTGAAATGGTTCCTATTTATCTACTTGTAATTTCTTGCTTTCAAACTGCTAGGAGCTCATTCCATCCTGCAGTATTCGGGTATTGAACTGCTTATCTGCTGCCTTCTAGTCAGTGTCTTAGCCACTTGAGCCACTGAGGGGCACAGAGGCAGGACTCGATATCTGGATTAACTAAATTTAATATTTTGGGCAAAACACAAAGGAATGGGCTCCTTCAACTATTTAATAAATGTTGGATGAACAAATAACTCCTAAATATTGCTGAGGACAAAATTGCTGTGTTGAAACCAGGCAAAAAACCATTAAATACCAAAAGCTAGAGGCCAAGGATGATACAAATCAATGTTAACGCACGCACGCACACACATGTATAGTTTTTCATTGTTGGAGTAATGTCTATAATGATCCTTTTGTATGTGTTTGTATAACAGAAAATGAGCATGTCATCCTTGCAGAAACCATTGATATGTCCAGGAAATGCAGAAACAGCAGAATACTTAACAGAAGTGGCAGCAAAAACTAGAATAATATGTGAAGTAAAATTCAAATGTCTAGTATGCAGTTTGGTCTCAGACAATATGCAAATGTATGCAAAAATAAAATAACTATAAGGGAAGGAAGGGGATACAGAGCTAACAACGTATGGTTAAAGTGTTCCTTTGCTGCAGAAATGTGTCAGTCTGGTAGAAATAAAGAAAGTGAAGAAGAGTTCATTTGTTATCTCCACAACAGCAGTAAAATCCCATGCAAGGGATATGTTCAAGCTTTGGAAAGGCTTTTGGGTTACATCAACCAGTGTTCAAATGAGCAGGTCTCAAAAGCCCATTGTGTTGAATTAACAAAATGTTTTTATGGAAAAAATAGTCATATCTTTTCTGACTATAGATTAAGAGTACATTCTCCTTTGTAATTGTCCTTTGTATGGTTTTAAATATATATAATGAAAAATATCATCAAGTAAAATATAGGTGGCATCTAAGCTAAGCAGAACTCCATATATAGCTACATTTTATTGGACGCCACATTTGTTCACATCTATTGCCCTGTAGTTATCTCATGGTAATTGAGATGACGAGTAATAGAAGGAGGGAGAGAAAAATGCTCTTTCTAGAGTTTAACAGTATAATCTCATACACATTTGCTTTCAAATAGCTCCCATTGAGGTATATACAAGATTACAAACTAAATACCTCAGTGCTGAACTAGGAGAGAAAGGCAAAACTGCTCATCACAACCAGAATGTAAATTAAACTGGCAGTTGAAAGGTTGGCTTAATGGTCATTGGCTGCTGTCTGATCCAAGGCAATAGAATAATCAGATCACATTGACCAGCTGGGGTTAGAGGCTAAAATCAGTGTTCTGTTCATTTGAGTGCAAAAAAACAACAACAACTGTTTAAGGATGTTGAGTGCAGCCAGCCAAAGAGAATGAAATGAAACATTTTTTCTCTCGTTGTGGTTTCAATACACTTTCTGCAGATCAGAAGGTGGTATGTCACTGACTGAGAGCTCCCTGTGGGGTTTTCATAGATCTGTCATAAGTGGTACCAAGAATGAAACACAGAGGCAGAAGATTATGTAGCAGTTCATTTGTATAATTTGCATAAAAGGCTAAATGCACAATATGCATTGCATAGTATTTAAATTATGTTGCCCATATTTGGGGGACTAGGATATTTCAAACTAATAAGTAACTGCTGTACTAGAACCTCTGATGAGTTGAGGTTTTCTTTGATTGCACTAGCTAAAATACAAGTATCTATAGCAGTGGTGGCAAACCTATGACATGCATGTCAGGGGCGGCACTCAGAGCCCTCTCTGTGGGCACGCATGCCATTGCCCAGCAGAGTTTTCCCCACCCCTCTGCCAAGCAGCCCAATGGGAATGCTTCTGCCCTCCCCCAGCACAGAGTTTGCCCCACCCCTCTATGGAACAGATGGCAGCCTGTTGAGTTTGGGCACTCAGTCTCAAAAAGGTTCGCCATCACTTATTTATAGTGTGTAATGGGGGTATATATATATTGCCTCGGTATGCCTGATTGTGGATCAAAAATACCCCAAATTTAGAGGAGGCTCTTTCTATACAACCTCCATGCACACACACACACACACACACACACACACACACACACACACACACACACACACACACACACACACACACATACACGCATACACACACACACACACACACACACACACACACACACACACAAATAACAGATCACCAGAGATAAAGTTCTAGTCTTACAGGCTTTTAAAATTATAAAATTATATCGCTTGACTCTGATATCAGAGTATAAGCAGAGGGCAGTAGAACTAAAAGCGGACAAAGTCTCCAGTTTTCCTGATCTACATTGACAATTGCCAGAACTCACAGTCAATTGTAATATATTCTTCCTTCTTATATCTTTGAAGAGTTTGCTTGAAGGCTTCCTAAGTGTAGCATAGAGTAGATCACATAAGTAACTGTCTAATCTAAATGATGTGTTGTTTAAAGGTACCATGGCGCACAACAAGTAGACAGAATTGCTGTCACGTCTTGTTTGTATTGGAGAATTGTTGAGTTTAAATTTAATTAATGACCTTGCCTGAAATTGGCTTTTGGGTTTCAATTCAGCTTGTGAAAGGCCAGTTTAGAATATTAATCCATGAGGCCAGGAATTTCTCAAACCCCCCCCCCCCCCAAAAAAAAAAAAACCCCACAAAAACCTTTGCTGGTATTGATGGCATGGAATGGAAGTCTTCCTATTCTCACTTACAATTTTTTAAAGTAATATATGATTAAAAAGCCTAAAAGAAGCAAGCTAGAGAGGCAGACTGTTGTAAGGCTTGGGGGAGAGGGAGACTAGACAGAAAATGAATTGCCTTCACAGCAGAAGTTGTAGAAAACATCCCTGTGCCTGACCTAATTTTAGGGATCTTGAGGAACGCAGGATTTTAACATTTTTCATAAACAACCTGACATTCAGAATGAGAAGGGAGGAGTAAATTCTTTCAGTTTGTGATTGCAAAACAAAAACACAGCCTCCAAATAGATATCCAAACTGAGTAAGTGGACATGGAAATGCTGAATGTGGTCATTGTGAAACAGTGTAAATGGATGTAAAAATTTACAACTTTGCATATAATCTTTGAGACCTCAGTGCTGCATAACAGATTGAGCTTCTGTCTCTGCCCCAGCTCCTGCCAACCTAGCAGTTCAAAAGCAAGAAATTGCTAGTAGATAAACAGGTACCACTTTGCTGGGAAGGTAAACAGTGTTCTGTGTGCACCGGTGTCTAGGCATGCCTGCTATATGTCCACGGAAATGTCTGCAGATGCCGAGCAGCACTGGCTCTTTGGCTATAAACAGAAATGAACACTGAACCCTAGAGTCAGATACAACTGACTTTCGAGCAACGGTGACCTATATATTCTACATGGACATCAGCTGCAGTGTCTGACCGAGAAAGAGATTTGGGGTTTGTGATGGTTGGCATGATGAAAACATAACAGTAATACCCCGGATAACGATCCATCCGCACAATGAAGTATTTGGATAACGACACTGGATTTTCTGGAAAGTCATGCCCCGGATAATGACGTTATGTCGTTATCAGGTGCATTGTGTTTGGTCTCCTACCTGTTCACGCTGGTTGGAGATGAAAAAAATTGCCATCTTCGGGTCCCTATGTCCGGCTCTCTGCCTACCTAGGAGTGTCTGGGAGGCTGAGAGGACCCATCCCACGCTGTTCCCCCCTTCCTAGCACCTCCCTGGCCTGCCCAACAGCTGAGAAAAGTTGCGGCCACCATCTTGTTTTTGAAAAATAAAAAAATAAGATGGTGACCGCAACTTTTTTCAGCTATTGAGTGGGCTAGGGAGGTGCTAGGAAGGCAGGAACAGTGCCAAATAGGGCCTCCCAGCTTCCCAGACACTCCTGGGTAGGCAGAGAGCCAGACACAGGGATCCAAAGATGGTAATTTTTTCATCTCCAACCAGCATGAACAGATAGGAGACCACGTCATCCTTTTTGTGGGGGTGGGCTGCTCAAGCCCCACACCTCAACAAGGCTCTCACCTAGTTTTCATAGTTTTTAAATCGTGGAGAATATGTTGATTGGACTTTTGTTTTTTGTTTTTTTTGGGAAGTAAGTTAAAAATGTCACAGCATTTTTTGAAGTCAAAGTTAAGGGAAATGGTGCAAAAGAGGAAAAAAGCAATCTTGAATAACACCTCTGATGGCAAAAATATGGTTGGATAGTTTCTCCTACTCACCTCCATTTCCACATATATCTGTTTGTAACTCACCTCTTCAGAAACAGATTTGTTCATAGAAAATGAGGGTTTGAATAGAAGAGCTTTCCCACAACCCTACTGCATTATTGAGATAGAAGGTCACACTGAGGTGATTTCCTTTTTCATATTTGTACAGCATTGTGGAAGTCCTCTGTGTGACGATATTTTCAAGTTGCTGTGTACACATAAATAACATATTATTTCCTCTCACCTAGCCCCCAGTATTGTCAAGGTAACTTCCCTGTTTATCAGGTCTTACTTAACAGAATGGTCACATTTTTGTCTTTGTCAGTCTGACTGGACGTTCCACTATGGTAATGAAGTAGACCGTACAGCCAGTGACTCAAAGCCAAGTGTCAGGCAGCTGTTAGCTAACCTGGCCCCCTAAAGGGACCAACGGCTACGGGTGGATGAACCCCTTTGGGTGGGGTGATGGTCCCCCTCAGTGGAGGAAATGCCACTGGAAACCATCATACAGGTATTAGGTCCAATGGCAAAATGAGTGGAGGAGGAACTCTGATTCCCATTGGTCATGGAGGCAGAAGAGGCCATGACTGGCTGTGAAGGTGTGCCTTTATAATATCCTCAAGGCTGTGGCATGTCTCATTTCCTGAATGTCTCATTTCATGTGTGCTGCAGGAGATGGCTTCATGATGGCTCCGTGAAGTGTGGGTCACTTCATAGCAAGCTGGGATCCATCTTAAACAAATTCATGCCAGTGACATTTTTCCTGCTTCAGAAAAAATGCATTCTCAGATACAAGTTGCAGTCGACAACGATGACATTTTTGCCTCAAAAGCCAATATGTGAATTGGCTCCTAAATATTGGTCTAGGGTGTGTTTTGTTAGTACCAGTGTTAGAGAGAAGTGCACAATTAGTGCTGCTTTCATTATTAATCAGTCAACATTCAAAACATTATTAATAGTGTTGTTTTTAATCTAGTCATGTTTTTAATACAGCATTAACCAGCAGCATAGAACACATTACAAGCTGTTACACTGCTGTCAGAATGAAAACACAACTTGAAGAACGATACGATGCTGCTCAGATAGCCTTTCTCATGTCCTGTCAATTAATATGAGGTGACTTGTTCAGGCTAGACAGTGAGCTACCTTGTTTGTAGAGTGAATCTTGTTTTCTCTCATCAGAGCCTAATATTCTGTATAACAGAGAACTGAGATCTTTAGTTTGGCAGGCTGAATCTCTCCCCCACTGAATGATGCAGGCTGAGTAATTTAGCAGACTTCTTTGCCCATTTACTTCCCAAGGGACTGTGTCTTGATTAGTGTGAAGTATGCTTTGCAAGTCAAACAGAATGTGGAGAAGAGAGAGCAGAAATTGTCATAAAATTATGGTTTATAGCAGGAGTTCTCAACCTTTTAAACTGTGGGCCGGGTCACACTCCCTCAGACAGCTTTGGGAGCCAGATGGCCATTTTGCCCTTCCTCCACCACATGACACTTCCAGGTGTGGTGGAGACACTATGGGGGCACATGAAATGGCACCACAGGCCACATTCAGCCCACAGGCCACAGGTTGAGAATCCAGGTTTAGAGTTAGATTGAGTTTCAGATTTCTCAAACATTCCCACTTAGTTTAGTAAGATGAGCATGTAACTACTGCATAAGTACACATATGTGCATATGGAAGTTACTCTTTCTCTATTCTCAACAGATGGATTGTACTGTCTGCCACTCAAATTCACTTTTATCCTTTGCCTTCAAGCTCCCAGAGAATCCAATAGATCAGTGAAATAAATGTAAACAGATAGTGCATTGAGATCAATGTACAATCCATACAGCTCACAAATATATTTACTGAAAAGCTAAGTAGTTGTGTGTCATTCTGTCTCCCTCGAAATGCAACAGAGCAGTGGTTCTCAAGCATGGGTCGCCAACTGTTATTGGACTAAAACTCCCAGAAGCCTTCACCAGTGGGCTGTGCTGCTAGCCAAGATTTCTGGGAGGTGTAGTCCAAGAACATCTGTAGACCCATAGGTTGGAAACCACTGCAGTATTGAAGATGGTGGCTGGAACACTATGTAAAAGGAAAGAAAGAACCATGCATTTTGTCAATAATCTGGAGAAGAAAGCCCTCCTGGAAGGGATTAGGAACTTGTAGTCTCTGGACTTCTTAGCTTCTGTACATGGTGAATCCCACCCCACCCCCACCAATAGTCCTCTAGTAGTTCCGAAACAGCTTAGCACTCCTAGCCACTTCCTTCCTCACATGCCAATAAAGACTGCCAGGACCTTCATACTCCACCTGTGTTTAGCTGTTCTTACATCTGCCTTGCCAACTCACAAAGTTGTATTGGCTGGATAAGTAGTCTGTTTCAATGAGCTGATGTTTTAAAGTGCTTACCATGATACAGTCTTCCTGTTGCTGCCATCATTTGTAAGATGACTTTCTCAAGCAGCTTCATATAGATATTTAAAAAGATTAAAAGTATGATCAGTCACTGTGGGTTGCAGCAAACAAAGTCCCAAGCGGTAGATACAGCGCCTCCAAGTTCCCTCATGTGGGACCAGCCTTTGAGTAAGGAGTGGAACCCCTGAAATTCTCTCTAGTCATTTCAGGAGGATAGCATAGTCAAAGGCATTGAAAGCTACAGAAAGATCCAGAAGGATGAACAAAGCTAAACTTTCCCTGTCTGTCTCACTTAGGAGGTTGTCTTGCAGGGCAAGTCATGCTGTTTCATTTCCATGACACAGTCTAAATCCCAATTGAAATGTATCTAGACAATCCACTTCTTCCAAGAGCCCTTGCAGTTGATGAGCCACTACTATCTCAATTAGCTTGTAAACAACAACAACACACATTTGTGACAGGCCTATAATTATTCATCTTGTCAGATGGCAAATTGAGTTTTTCCGCATTGTCCAAATGATGATATGTTTTAGCTGAGAGAGCAGCTAACCTTCTCGCAGTGATGAGCATATGATATATACATTACCTGTTTTCACTATCATCCCATGACGTTCTTAGAAGGGAATTAAAGAAAGACATTGCTGAGGGGCAAAAGTATCAGGGGAGCCTGCTTAGCTGGGAGAGTTAAACAAGCAGGACAGCAAAACAGGAAAGATGATCCCCTTGTTGACTCCCTCTTTAGTTTAGAGCAGTGTTTCCCAACCTTTGGTTTTGGGACTTCAATTCCCAGAAGTCTAAGACAATTCCCCAAAGCACTGATCAGCAATTGAAGTCCCCATGTGAGGCATGTGCCCCATGTTGGGAACCTCTGGTTTAGAGGAAGCCTTATTCTCCTGGAAGGTGTATTTTGGAGAATACCTTCCATCACATGTCCAGCTCTCTTGAAGTTATTATTGAGCATGTGTCTTAGTTAAAGAAGAGAAAGATTTTTCTTCTGAAAGCATTTCATTTGGAATGGGAGTTTCGAATTTTAATTTATTTATTTTTAATTTAATTTTTATAAATGCCGCCCACTCAGGCAGAACCCAACTCAGGGTGGCATTACAACAAGTTCTAAAAACACATAAAAACACTTTAAAAGACCCATATCCCACCCACTTTAAAAGACCCATATCCCACCCACCCATCCCACCCACTATAAGAAGAAGAAGAGAGAGTTCTTAATTGTTTACATAAGCCAGCAAGCGGGGACCGTGTTCCCATTCGGGCCCCACACCTGCCCTGCCAGCCAGGTCTTCAATCCTTTCCTGAAGAGCAGCAATTCTCTTTGAAGTCTTAGATCTGTTGGCAGGAGGTTCCAGAGGGTTGGTGTGGACACGGAGAAGGCCCTCCTTCGGGTGCTGGATAGATGTGCACCCCTAGCTGATGGCACTATTAGAGAGCCTCTCCGGTCCACTCTGGTTGGATGGGCAGACACTCTTGGGACGATGCGGTCTCTAAGGTATCCTGGCCCACTGCCATATAGCCTTAAAGGTCAAAACCAGCACCTTGAATTGCACCCGGAGACATACTGGTAACCAGTGCAGCTCCCGAAATAGCAGTAAGGCGCGGGCATATCGTCCGCATCCCATCACCACCCGGGCTGTTGCATTCTGGACCAGCTGCAGCCTCCAAATGGTCATCAAGGGCAGCCCCATGTAGAGCACATTACAATAATCTAGTCAGGAAGTGACCAGAGCATGGGTGACCATAAGCAAGGAGCCCCGGTCCAGGAGCGTGCGCAACTGGCGAATCACCCTAAGTTGGGCAAAAGTCCTCCGGCCACAGCCACTACCTGTTCTTCTAGCAGCAACAGCGAGTCCAGAAGGACCCCCAAGTTGCGGACTGGGTCTGTCTGGGGCAAAAGAGCCCCATCCAGTACCAAAGATGGTAGCTCCCTGGATAACACGGGGCCCCTTATCCACAGCCACTCTGTCTTGCTGGAATTCAGCCGAAGCCCATTGGCCCCCATCCAGACCCCAATGGCCTCCAGGCATCCGGATAGGATTTCAACAGCATCACTGGGGTCCCCACGGGCCGAGATGTACAACTGGGTGTCATCCGCGTACTGATGGTACTGCACCCCATGGGAACGAATGATCTCACCCCGTGGCTTCATGTAGATGTTAAATAGGAGAGGAGAGAGCACTGAGCCCTGAGGCACCCCATATTTGAGGAGCCTAGGGCTGGACCTCTCACTCTCTAACCACATTGACTGGGTACGGCCCTCCAGAAAAGAGGAAAACCAGGACAACACGGTGCCCTGGATCCCCAGTCCTTTGAGCCATTCCAGAAGGTTACCATAGTCGACGGTATCGAAGGCCGCTGAGAGGTCAAGATGAGCAAGGATGGATGGATAACCCCCATCCTGCTCCCGCCAGAGATCATCCATCAGTGCGACCAATGCCATCTCCATACCATACCCGGGCCTGAATCCTGATTGAAAGGGGTCTAGATAATCCGCTTCCTCCAGGACACTCTGCAGCTGGCGTGCCACCACCTTCTCCAAAACCTTACCCAGAAAGGGCAGGTTGGAAACTGGCCTGTAGTTGTTAAGGATAGCTGGGTCAAGGGATATTTTCTTCAGGAGGGGGTGCACCAAAGCATGTTTTAGTGGTGGAGGAAATACCCCCTCCCGTAATGATGCATTTATTATCGCCCCGACCCAGCCACCTGTCACCACCTTGGAGGCTTTCACCAACCAGGTGGGACAGGGGTCCAAAGGACATGTAGTGGCATGCACAGCTGCAAGGAGCCTGTCCACTTCATCAGGGACAACAGGATCAAACCGATCCCAGATCATACAGCAAGACTGTGCTCCGGTGCCCCCCTGACCCTCCCCATCCATGCCGGAATTCAGCCCTGAACGAATCCGATCGATTTTCTCCACCAGATGGTCAGCAAAGTCCTCAGCCGAACCCTGCCAACCGGGCACCGATCTCCCCCTACCGAGGAGGGACCTGGTTACCTGGGAACAGGGTGGCTGGGCGATTATCAGCGGAGGCAATAAGGGTGGTGAAGTATTGCCGCCTCACCACCCCCATCGCCACTAGGTAGGCCCTAATAGTAGCTCTAGCTAGTGTCCAATCGGAGTCATCCTGGGTCTTCACCCAGTGGCGCTCTAGGCGTCTCTTTGCCCGTTTGAGTTCCTGTGCTGGCCCTACATTAGACCTGAACTTCTGTCCTTTGTGTAGTTTAATTAGTTGCAGTAGCAAAATTGGTAGTGCACAAAGTTGAGGGAAAACACAGGTGTTTGGAGAATTTTAGAAAGGCAGTGCCTTAAGTTTCCAAATAAAAAGACTGAAAATGCATTTTAAGAACCTTTGAAAAGAATCTATGCAGTCTGTTCTTTTGAGAGAATGGTTAAAAGCTGAATTTAGATTATTTCTTTGTTTATTTTTATTTTTATTTATTTTTATTTTGAGTACGGTATTTATCTGTCAGCTTTCCAATTTTGGGGACTTTAGACTGCACACAGATGAAGCCCAATAAAGGTGCAGCAATAAACTTAGCTCCATCATAACAAGCTAGCTCTATTATAGAATAATAGAACCGTAGAGTATATCCTGTGCAATGCAGGACTGGAAGAAGCACAAACTGGAATTAAGATTGCTAGGATGAATATCAACAACCTGAGATATGCAGATGACACTACTCTAATGGCAGAAAGTGAAGAAGACCTAAAGAACCTCTTGATGAGGGTGAAAAAGGAAAGTGTAAAAGCTGGCCTGGAACTCAACATCAAAAAAACAAGATCATGGCATCTGGCCCCATCGCTCCCTGGCAAGTAGAATGGAGAGAAATGGAGGCAGTGACAGACTTCACTTTCTTGGGATCTAAGATCACTGCTGATGGTGACTGCATCCATTAAATAAAAAGATGCTTACTTCTTGGGAGGCAAGCTATGCCAAATCTAGGCAGCATAATCAAAAGTAGAGACATTATTCTGCCAACAAAAGTCCACATAGTTAAAGCAATTGTCTTCCCAGTAGTATTGTATGGTGGTGAGAGGTCGAACATAAGGAAGGCTGAGTGCTGGAGAAGACTCTTGAGAGTCCCCTGAACTGCAAGGAGAACAAATCAGTCAATCCTAAAGGAAATCAACCCTGGTTGCTCCTTGGAAGGACAAATACTGAAGCTCAAGTACTTTGGCCACCAAATAAGAAGAGAGAACTCACTGGAGAAGGCCCTGATGCTAGAAAAGAAGAGAGACAAAAGGAGACTGGGTGGTGGTGTGGTGGCGGCAGAGGATGAGATGGCTAGATGGCATAGTTGATGCTGTGGGCGTAGATCTGGGTGGACTACAAAGGATAGCAAATGAGAGAGAAGCCTGGTATGTGGTGGTCTGTGGGATCGCAAAGGGTCAGACTCAACTGTGCAACTGAACAGCAACAAACAATTTGATCTGAAAGTGTCATATGATCATAACACTCATAATAAGCATGGGAATCTACCTTACTTTTAAAGAAAGTCATAAACATGCACTGCAAAATCAATCACTGAAAGCTGCTTCACTTTTGTTCACTGTTTTGCATGCATAAAAGGGAGCTCTTTGACTGATGGCTCTCTGATCAATATTATACTCAATCTTCAGTGGCAGCCATAGCTCAGGAAGGTGAGGGGGAACCCTGAGATAGTGCATAAATAACCTTGTGCTTGTAGAATAATGGTATAGAGTTGGAGGAGACTATTAAGCAAAAGTCATTATTCTACTGAACTTCATGAATGAAGACATCCAAAATTCAGTAAAGTCAGAGGAAGGACATCTTATTTTGCAAGACTGCTTCTTTCAAATGCTTGTACATTGAATGGACCTCTCTCTCTCTCTCTCTCTCTTGAAGTAAAGAATACGTATTGTCTCTATGGATAAGTGGGAATTTCATTTTCATGATTTTTAAGCTAAGTACTTTACAAAATGTGACTTGATTTTTGGATAAGAAATTACCAGAGTTTGTGAATTTCTTCGTGAATTTTGTAAATTTTCATTTATTTATTTAAATTTATATGCCACCCAATCAGGAGAACCCAGCTCAGGGCAGCGTACAACAGTTAAAAATGTATAAAAACAGATTTTAAAATCCCAAATTGCCCACTCACTTCCTCAACCTACTACCCCCCACCCCAATTAAAAGAATAAAAAAAGGGAATGGGGGGATACAACAACACAAAGGGAGGGATATTAATTGAAGATTAAATTAGAAAAAATAAGGGTGTGCCTTGACTCTCAAGAGAATGGGTTTCCAATTGTAGTTTTTAAAATCAAGTTACAGTCATGTGGTTCTTGTGTCGGTTTGCACATCTTTTGTGAAACCTTGCCCAGATTTTTTATTTAACTTTTCAGCCACTAATGCCAAGTGGCCTCCCAATTTCCTCCTTCACCTTCAATCCCCTACAGAGTTACTTTCCTTTTCTTTTGAATTCATCCCTGCTGCAGCCAGTCAGCTGTTAGGTGGGCAGCCTCCATTCTGACAAAGGGGAAATCTGACACCACTGTAGTTATGGTTCTCTACCTCCCCCCTCTGCTACAAAGCTGGACATAGCTGCACTAACTTCAGCTACAGTCCCCATTGCTGCTTCTTTGTGCCCATCACCTGGTACCAATTATTATTAATTTTTACTATATTTAACTCTTATAATGTTTCAACTTTTCTTTTGCATGATCACAAATGAACTGCTGAAATGTTGTAGCATTCTAACTGGGGCTGTAGGGAATCTTGCAAACTTTATGGGGCAAACTAAGAATCATGAGATGCACCAACACATGTGTGCACACAGAAGAATACAATGATTCATACATTGGTGCAAAATAAATTAGTCACGACAGGTGGTTTAAAATAACTTGCACTTTGGCAGATTAATGCCTCAGCTGTGCATCATATATTCCTCGTATCACTAATAACTTGCCTTTTTCTTAGTAAATTCTAAATCTCTGTTTTCAAATTTTCTTGAAAGTTCTTCAATTCTTCTACCTGATTTAGTAGAGAAACTGGAAGAATAGAATATTTCTATATCGGCTCCAGAGTAAGAGCATATTTTTAAAAAGGAATTTTCTATATTTTTACTATATTTTTGTTAGCCTGTATAAAAAGAATATTTACAGGATTAAGAACAAATGTTGTTCTTTCTGCTAATCAAGATGCACCCCAAGAATGAGGCAAGACCACATTGTATCACCTTTACCTGCCTGCTGTATATTTGACAGGTTTTTTAAAATCACTAGTTGTCTCATTCCACTGTGGTCTGCTTTTAAGCACAAAGAATTACATATTTTTGCTGCCAAGGAGTCCAATGATCTTGGAAGAGTCAGATTTTGAAATAAGGCAGAAGGTGAAATAGATTTGTCCATTCAAACAGAGAACTCTGAATACTTAAACGTTTGGGTGATGTTTATTTTGTTGATTCTAGGAATGTTACCTGCGCCCCCCTCCGAAAATCTTCATCTTTATAACTATATAGCAGACGTAATCGTCTCCATGCTATGACGGTTGAATTTGGTCGGTGCACATGGTTTGAGAAATTTGATTGATCTTTAATTTAAGAAATTCTTAAATTTTACTGGATGTAAAGGTGAAATCAACAAATTTGTCTGCTGTTAGTTGCCTCATTCCGTGTTAGCTGTTTTAGAATTACTGTACAAATAATTACATATTTTTGCTGCACTGAATCCAATCATCTTAGAAGAGTCAAGTTTTGAAATGAGAACCTTCCTTGCATTTTTGCATTGTCTGGTCATTGAGTGTACATTCTCGTTTTACCTACCCTTGCCCACTGTAAATCAGATTAAAAAGACCTGCTATTCTTCCTACATGCGATTGCCATTTATTTTTATCTTATACAGTACTTCCTCAAAAGAATAAGTTCCTTACGTTTGAGGTATAGTGCTGTCTTAGGCCACCATCAGCTTTGGTGGCGGGTTTTTTTTGGCAAATTTTTAATGACCACACATAATTACAGAAAATACAGGAAATATACACACAAAATTCAAATAAACACAATTTTTAGAACAAAATGACTTCTTCAGGCAAAAGTCAGTATTTACTGTGACCTCCCTTGGCTCAGTCTAAGGCAGCACATCTTGAACTGTTTTGCAGAGACTGTACTGATTTTTTCTGAAGTAATTTTTTTGTATATTATACCAGGCTTCCTTCAGCACTTCCCAGAGTTCTTCTCTAGGTTTAGGTTGTCTTTTATCTATTTCTCTGTCCCATACTTCCTGTATAATATTCAGGTCTGAACTCTATGGAGACCAGTCCATGATTGTCATAGTTTCATTAGCTGTTTTTCTCACTAAATATGATTTCACTGCATTGGCAGTTTGCTTGGAGTCGTATCATGCTGAAAAATAAAACCAATCCCAATCGGGCACTTTCCAGAAGGAATGGCATGTTGAATTAAGAACATAAGAACATAAGAACAGCCTTGCTGGAACAGGCCACAGCCCATCCAGTCCAGCATTCTGTCTCACACAGTGGCTCACCATTTCCTTCAGGGTATTTCCAAGGAGATGCCTTCACCTGCTTAGATATCCTGCCTATCTCTCCAACCCGAGGTTGTCCTTAAGTATCCATAATTATAGCCATTGATACCCTTGTCCT
The DNA here is from genome assembly GCA_035047345.1 of Bradypodion ventrale. Classification (NCBI taxonomy): domain Eukaryota; kingdom Metazoa; phylum Chordata; class Lepidosauria; order Squamata; family Chamaeleonidae; genus Bradypodion; species Bradypodion ventrale. The sequence goes on along the minus strand of JAWDJE010000002.1, from coordinate 230,572,384 downwards.
CCATGAACTTGTCTAATCCTTTCTTAAAGCTGTCAAGACTGACAGCTGTCACCTGCCTGTACTTTTCACCATTCATGATCCCATCAATACAGACAATATCACCAACACTACTGGCAGAATTGCAACCCCAAACCATGGAAGACCTTCCACCATGTTTCATTGAACACTGCAAGTACTCATTCGTCCATCTCTCTCCAACTCTTCCTCTCACATTTTTTTCACGGCCCATGACAGCAAATCATCTGGCCCACAGCAATGACCTCAGAAGTGGAAGCAGATGCATTTACAACAGTTGTAAATGCATTCACACCTGTACAAATGCGGCCATAGCAATTTATGGCAGTGATTGCAGCAGGGGAGGGACCACGTGTCCAGCCCACTCAGCTGTCTGAGGGGGCATGGTCCGGCCCGTGGTGCAAAAATGTTGAGTACTCCTGATTTAAACTATTTAAGTAGCAATAGCAGATGCAAGTACAGCCTCTGTCTCTTCTCATTCAACCAAAAGGGTTATGACAATGTTATTTAATTTGAAGCTCCCAAATAGCTTGAGCTAGCTCTGGCTAAATGGGTAATTTCTTTTTATTTTGTGAGTAGTAAAAATTGCATAATATGTTGTAATGCAGCACAGAGAACAGCAGTTTCTTTTCTCTCATGTTTGTATCTGTGCATTAAGGATAAGTGTAAGAATTTAAGTGTGTCGCTACTTGTTTTGTAAGAGGAAGCTTCAACACAAATAATGTTATTAGAACAAGTCACAGCTTGTTTCCATTTTTCATAGTGGCATGGTGAAACAATTCAAAAATAGTTTCTGTATCAGCAAGTTGGCAGCTGGTAAACTCTCAGAGGATTTCGGGACCAGATTTACACTCCTAGCCTTGGCTGTGGGTTGGGAAAGAAAATAAGAAATACAAAACTAGTATCTCTAGGATTTCCCCCCATGGGGGTATTGGGGACCTTCATAGTCCATATGATAAAACTAGCCCAATCATACTTGATTATATAGTACCAACCCCAACACTAGATAAAAAATGTACGATCAGGTACAAGGATTGTGGAATTAGTATACTTTTAATAGTTATCATGATATTTAATTTCCAATAAAGTAGCCATGTCAATTTGTCTCAACATAGTGGGAACAATAAAGTGAGGAGGAAGGGAGAAAACAAAACAGAAAAAGGGGGAAGGCAAAATATTGTTGCACTTTGAAAATTCATAGATTTATTTTCATGCAAGCAATTGTAAAGAGATGTCATGTTGCACTGAAATGCTGACAGACTTGAGAATTTGCTAGGACCAGGAGCATTGATGTTTTTGCTTTGCCAGCAATAGCCGTCATACCCAGCAGTGCAGCAGTAGCTTTTATGCAAAACTGTTTTGTGCATAGCGGAGTGCAACACTGAAAGCAATTTGCTGATTTTCCATTGCAGAAGCCTTTTAGCTGCCTGGTGCAACCTCGTGTTTGTATCTGGCAATAAAACAGGGCTTGTGGTGCATCTGCAAATGGAAAAACATTGTAGCTTTGTTGCCAGCAACATCCAATCTGAGATATTTGGCTGCCATTCCCAAAAAATCAGGCTGCACAGTATCCCAGCCTGCCCAAATTATTGTTTTGCTCATGTTATCATTTTGTTGGCTTTTATGTGTCAGGTTCTAGAAACGTTCTAAATAACGTTTCTCTGAAATTGTATAGAATCTTGATTCTCCACCCATGTTTTGAAAATGATTTCTCCTCTTTTTAGTGAAAAAGTACAAAAAGATAAACCAGTATTTCAGGAAAGAATTAGTAGCAGAAGTTATTTTCATGTTTTAAGGAGAATACCTGTATGTGTGAAAACTGTCTCTGTTCATCATTATAATATTCATATGTTCACAATATTCCCAGACATTTGATGGGATTGTGCCTTTAAAATATTGGCTTTGGGACAGTTCAATATTATTTATAATTTATTCCTGTAGGACAATTTTCCTGTTTTTGTTGATTTTACCTTTTGGATGTTACATCTCTAGGACACCTAGTAGAGTCTTACGTTTAGAGTTCGCTGTCCAAGAAACAGTGGTGGTGGTAAAATAAATAAAATGCCACTTTATGTTTATGTTTATTGGATTTATACCCCTCTCTACTCGGCACAGGCCAACTCAGAGCGGCTTAGAGCAAGTTAATACAAGAACAAGAACAATATAATGATACAGAAAATAAATAGTCAATACATTTACAATAAATTCCACAATAATAATGCAATATCTCAGCACAACATGTCAGAATAATAACAATCAATATATCAAAAGGGCATATCCAACATGAAAATACAATACAATGCAATACAAGAACAGTTCCAATATCACAAAAAGCAAAAAATACAATATAGAAAACACGGTGCAAAATACAATAGATACAAAATCCAGTAGATACAAAATACAATGAAAAATAACAGAATAACCCATGACTCACTCCCTCTCCCGACGACAAATTCGCAGAAGGAAAATAGCAGCCATGAAAGTCCTGGTGGTGGCAGCGCCTGGGACACCAGCTGGTGGTGGGTTGGCTCGGCATCCATCTTCATGGGAGCCTCCCCACCCCACGGGGAGAGCCGAAGGTGGTGGCAAAGGCTCAGCTGCCTCGACAGACTTTTAAAAGTCCCGGGCTGGAGGCGGGGCTTTGGACGCCGGCTGGTGGTAGGTTGGCTCAGCAGCCATCCTCACAGGGGCCTCCCTGCCCCACTGGGAGAGCCAAAGGCTGTGGCGGAGGCTCAGCCACCTCAACAGCCTTTTAAAAGTCCCAGGCTGGCGGCGGGGATTGGGACGCCAGCTGGTAGAGGGTTGGCTCAGCGTCCATCCTCACGGGATCCTCCCTGCCCCACCGGGAGAGCCAAAGGTGGTGGCGAAGGCTCAGCCGCCTCGACAGCCTTTTAAAAGTCCCGGGCTGGAGGTGGGGCTTGGGACGTCAGCTGGTGGTGGGTTGGTTGGCTTTCCCTGCAGATACTAATGTTAGAAACTGGCACATGCTGTTTAAATAAGACTGTTTTTTATGGAACTGAGGTTAAATTTTTCCCGGACACAATTTTGGAAGAAAGCTTTGAAATTTTTGCCACCTGATCCTACTTATAAAAGAAGACTCTTTTGCAAACTATTCTCTAAATGTTCCCCAGCCTTAAGATTCCCTGGAAAAATGCAAGTTCTAAGGCATTACAGAGAATGTAAAATGATGACCAAGTTGTCAGCACAGATTCTACTGCCATTAGTTGGAGTGGTTGGCAGGTCACCAGTTCGAGACCTGAGTTCTGCACAATGGAGTGATTTCCTCCGGTGTCTAGTCATGCCTGCCACATGTCAACAAAAACATCTGCAGACACAGACAATGTTGCTTCTTGGCTATAAATGGAGATGAGCACTGAACCCTAGAGTCAGATATGATTGGCTTCTGAGCAAGGGCGACCTTATCATTTATAGCAATATTCCATCATTCTTTATACCAGTCCTACAGTCTGAAATTCATATAGACTTTCCAATTTTTAGTCATTTATAATTTCATAGCTGTTACCATTGATAACAATCAGATCTTTCTTTTATTTGTCGATTTTTATATTTCCAAATTCCATTAACAAAGGAATCCTGGGATACATTTAAAATTTTAAAGAAAAAATCTGGTTAATTTCTTCAAACACTTTTACCCACATCTTATTCACAATCTTACACTCCAACCATAAATGAAAATATGTCCCAGTACTTTCCTTTCAACTCCAACACTCCTTTTTGTAATTATGATCATATTGATTTAATTGGACTGGTGTCATATACTATTGTCATATAATTTTGTAGTACAGTACTGCTCTTTCATTCTCACTGACATGTTTTTCCTATATTCTATCACACTCTTCCTCCAAAATTACTAATTATTCCCTTTGTTAGAATTATCTTATATGCTAATTGGCTTAACATTTCTTCAATTTTTGTAAATTATCTACTCAATCCTTATTTTTTAGACAGATGATTATTCCATTTCTCTATTTGTAATCTATTAAACCAATTTAACTTTAATATTGAATATATTCTTCCCTTTCTTCCCTTCTCCTAACCTTTTCCATATAATCTTTTAATGTCTTGATTCTTCTTTGCTCCATCTCTTTTATTGCATCTCTATTTGATCTACAATTCTCTAAATCTCTTAAGTATGTTACTGGGGAAATCCCTTGATTTAGTATTTTTTTAACCAACTGCCATATTTCTGAAACATTTCTACAAAATGGATTTTGAATTTTTAAAAAAAAGATATTTTAATATTTATCTCCTTTACATGCCATCCCCTATTTAAAACTTTTATTTCCAAAAATTCTATAATCCACCATATTCATCCTTTTTAGTCATAATCCTAATCCCTTTAATCTAAATAGCCATATAGTAATTACTCAAGTTTAAATCCGGGGTGCCCAAACTTTTCCTGCCAGGGGCCTGACCATGCCCCCTCAAACAGCTGTGCAGGCCGGTCATGTGGTTCCTGCAAGTGGCGGTGCTGGTGGCAGTGCATTAATTCAATGCACATTTTTGAACTTTTTTGCCACCCCTGCTGCTTCCAATGGAGGAGTGAGTGAGGTAAGAGCATTTTTGCGCTGGCTTTCCAATTTTGCAGTGCATTTTCGGTGCCCAGAGCCTTTGTTGCAATCAAAAAAGGATGGAGGACTTTTTCGATTGCAGCAAAGGCTCTGGGCTTTGCAGACTGGTGGGGACTGAAGGAATCTTTCCTCTAGACCCTTCTGGAGCCTATGGACCCAGCAGACAGGCCAGCGCCAGTGGCACAAACAGCCACAGGGGCATCATAAAAAATGCCCCCGTAGCTGTTTCTGCTGCTGTTGCTGGCCTGTCTGCCAGGTCCACAGGCTACTGAAGGGTTGGGAGGAAATATTCCTTCAGTCCCCACCAGTCTGCAAAGCCCAGAGCCTTTGCTGTGATCAAAAAAGTATGGGGGACTTTTAATACAGTAAAACCCCGAGTTATGAAAAAAATCTGTTCCATGGCCTCTTTCATAACTCAACTTTTTTTCGTAACTCGAGGCATCCCCATAGGGATGCATAGAAAAATAAAAAAAATAAAAAAAGAATTTAAACAGAGAAATCTCTCTACCTTTTGGTGGCAGTGGCTTCCTTCCTCCTGCTGCTCCGGAGAATGGGAACTGCCACCACCGCTGCCCCCTCTGCTTCTACGGTCAGGTAGAGCACAGGGGGCATATCCTTGTGCTTGGTCTCTCCAAAGCCTAGAGACTTCACTGCGACTGCAAAAGTGGTGGGAGGACTTTTTCGATTGCAGCAAAGTCTCTGGGCTTTGCAGAATGGCGGGGACCAAGGGGATTGCTTTCCCCCACCTTCTGGAGGTGGAGGTGATGGCGGACACACCAGACACAGCAGCACAAATGGCCATGAGGATGTCGTAAAAAATGTCCTTGTGACCAATTGTGCAGCTGTGTCTGGTGTGTCTGCCATCGCCTCCACCTCTGGAAGGCTTTGAGAAAGCGATCCCCTCGGTCCCCGCCATTCCTAAAATAATATATATGTATTTCTACAGCACACTTCCAGAGCTGGCTACTATAAGCTTCTATCTGCAATGTTATTTTTTTACAAGAAACAGAGACAACATTGGTAGCTCTTATGTAAAATGACCAAGACATTTGAAACTCTTCCCCCATTTCTAAGTCTCAGGTACTGTATGTGTATTAAATATATGGTTTGTTCTTATATGCCAGGTCTCCGTGGAAGATATTGGAACATACCTTCTGTGGATACAGAGAGTGACTTATACTCTTGTTGAGTACTGTACTCTTGTTAGGCTTTTCAATGCAACATAGAAGTCTAGTGACAATATTAAAAGTAAGGAATGTTGTTGCCCTATTTATATTGTTGTTATTATTTTATTTTAGCTCAACAGAATTCACCAAAAATCCATGAAGGCTGGTGGGCTTACAAAGAGGTGGTCCAGGGAAGTTTTGTGCCAGGTAAGTGTTATATTTCCCACCACACCATGTGGACTGTTGTTTTACCCTCCCCTCTCCACATATGTATAAATCAGCACCATATTTTTCACTTTGTTGGGGATGCAGAATTAGATTTTTGAAAAGTTTTATGTTATTCTATCTTTGTTGATTTTTCAAACCATACATCTGAGGTCTTTGTCAAACTAAATCAAGGGGTAGACCAAAATAAGGTCACTTTGCATTTGTTTATATTGGTATGCATTCAACCTCTATTTAAATCCATATTCTTCCTTTTAAAGCTATTTTCCCTCTTTCTTTCTCTCTCTTCAGTTATTCTGAGTATTTCTAAGAAAAGAAAAGCTGAAGAGTAGAGTGAATTGACCCAAATAAATGAACAATAAGAGACTGGTGTAATAAAGGTGGAGGAACCAGCTAATTTAGAATTTCTGTCAGCTAAACTATACTGTATTGCTTATTCCAAGTCAAAGCCTTTGCAATATTTATTTCTTTTTTTTCTGGAAGCTGTTTAAATAATGAGGGGATTCTGCTTTCACAAGAAAGTAGAATATTTTTAAAAAACAAATCAAGTAATGAGATGTTTTAAATGGAATAACCTGAAATGTGGGTAATACGTTAAATACTACACAATAAGGATGAAATAAATTCACAAAAATGTCTTCATTCCCTAGTGGAAGAAGGTATCTCAACGCATCAAAACATCCTATTTAAAACATGGTCAAATACTGGATGATTCTTCTCCTGTGCATGAGCACTTTTTTTTTTGGGTCAGGAGCTTTAGAAGAAAATGATTCTTTTGCAAAAAAAAAATATTTCGGAAAAGTAGAACAATGTGGAATATGTACAAAATTGATTTCACTTAGTGGAAGCAAAACTTTTAATTTTTTTTCCTTCTCACCTAAAACAACAAAATAAGCAAAAGATCTACATCTGCACTATAAAGCTGGAAAGAAAGATGCGGATTTGTGGTCTCTCCTGCATACGTGCCTTGTTGGTATGACAGGCCCAACCATCCATTGCACAAATCTAGCATAAATTGTCAATTGTTTGGAGATGTGTACTTTGGTTCAGCCATGGCACTTCCAATTAGTATGCATTAGCATATACTTGTGGCTGCTTAGATCATAAGATTTTGGTGCTGCACACACATTTGCTATCGCTGACTACTTGTACCAAATAAAAGGGATGTTTCTTCTCATTTTTATCATAAAGGGCCTGCTATTTTGGAATGAGAAGCCTCAAATTCTCATCAACCTCTGCTTTGTTCAGATGGTCATTGTTTGAAGCATGTTTCTCAGAAGAGCCAAAAACTGAATTTTTTTTCAGTGCCTGTACATGAGATGAATGGAATATACCTCCTGAATGAACATTGACTGTACTGGAATTTAACCAAATTGCCAAAACAAGATTCCACTAGATCAGGGGTTCCCAACCTATGGCCTGTGCGATGGACCTGGCCCACAGCACCATTTCATGTGGCCCACTGCCATGTCTGCCACACCAGGAAGTTGAAGTGGATGCATTTATGTCAGCTGTAAAATGTGCTCGCACATGTGTAAACATGCCTATGGCTGTCATAAACGTGGAACTGGGTGCATTTACATCAGCTGTAAATGCACCCGCTCCTGCTTCTGGGTGTGTGGTCCAGCCCGCTCAGCTGTATGGGAGGCATGGTCAGGCCCACAGCATAAAACATTTTGTCACCTCTGCACTAGAAGTACAGAAACATTTCAAATCTTCTTCATCAGCCCTGACCTGGAATGCCCAGAAAAGCAGTTCCCTAAATGTAGCTACAAAAATAGAATGTGAAAGTAGAACATCCTAACAAATTTTGCATTCATGCTTCAGGTCCTGCAGAGATTTGTCTTTCACAAATACTTCATAAAATGCAGCCATATGTTCCTTTCTGGTTTTTGTTATTTCTCCAGAGGCTGAGCAGTGTGTTCAGAAGCTGCTTTTTAGTTTATGTTTATCCTTTCTTTTGCTAAGGCTCAGAAAAATATTGCATGGATCTGCAGGACTGACATCCACATGTTCCAACGTACGTGCCACTGAATAGTTTAAAAATGACATGAAGGGAGAAGGAATGTGGCTACTGTTCATTGTTTATTAGTCAGTTGGAAATTTATATTCAGGCATTTGCAGTTGATTTGGTAAAAAAACCAAAGCATATAGAACACTTAGTGTGTACATTACTTATTCCCATGCTTTGAAGTGTGTACAGTTTTTTTTGCATTAGCTTCCATTTTCATGTTGTCATTCTCATGTGGAGTATTTTGGTATATTCTTTAAGAGAACCATAGCCTTCAAATTTGGATTTAAAAGGGAATAAAATCTTGAACGCTAAAGAGAACTGGAAACAGAGATCTCTATGGCCTAATGTACTAATGTTAACTTTGTGGCTTCTGCATGGGTTGATAAAGGCTATCCAGGTTTTCCCCCTTTTACCAAAGATCAACTGGGGTACACAGAAAGAGCCTCCTTGAAGATTGTGGTATTTTTGAACCACAGTCAGGCATACCCTGGTAACGACAACCTTGTGTTCCTGGCTAATCTTTCTCACACTAGGTCAGGTGAAGGGAACTGCAGGATGAACTGCCTTCATTTTGGCAGTTTCACATATGGCTTAGACATGGAAGAAGAAGAACAGAGAACAGCTTAGCACACACAAGACCAATGCATATATTGTACATAAACAATTTTTAAAACTTTATTGAAAAGCTTGGAAAAAACAACTCAATATGAATGCCTGGCTGTTTTGATTAATTCTGGAAATGATTTTTCTATCCACTGCAATCCCAACTGCATCTGGTTGCATTGGCTGCCATTCTGTTCATAGCAAAAGCAAACCAATCACACTTACATACAGTTCCATAGCGCTTAGTACACTCTCTGGGCAGTTCACAAGTTAATTAGCATTTTGCCCCCGACATTCTAGGTCCTCATTTCACCGACCTTGGAATGATGGAAGGCTGAGTCAACCTTGTGTCCTGGTCAAGATCAAACTCACAACCTTTTGGTTGCAGTACAGCAGTTTAACCACTGTACCACCAGGGCTCGCATTGGCCTAGTTTTATTGCAGTGAACCTCCAAGCTTCTCAATCTGGACCTTCCAGATTTTTCCTGGCCTAGAGAGCCTGACAGGTTCTTAATATTGTTTCCTGTTTTATTCACCGAAGAGTTGGGGGAACCTTGCAAACTTTGAGAAAGGGGGATCCATAGGTGTGAATGTGTCCCTGTCCCTCCGTGGCTGCAAATTGAACAAAGGTAGCAGTCCCATTTGTATGTGGACCTTTACAAATGATTTTGTGACAAACAAATAGTTTTAATTAAATAATTAATAAGGTTGAGCAAAGTGTTTGTGATATCGGCATATACGGCAAGGGACTCCATGCCCTTGTCACAAATCCTTGTTTCAAAATAACAATTTAAAACAAGCAGTGGACAAAGAGAATATAGTAAAGTATTCGGAACAGCCAGTTACGAGAAGTGTTACTAGACTCATCAAACTGTGTTTACTGTCTCAGTCCCCCCACCCCAGTTGTTTTGCCTACCTGTGCGTGCTTTATATTGAGAAGTATACAGGGATATTACAAGTAGTGGTGGTGCCAATATGTTACTTTGGGGGTGTTGTGTTCCTAAAGGTCTTATCTTGGAGGAAAATATTGGCTGATAAAGTTATATTTTAGTGTAATTTCCATATAACATGTTATTTTTAACTTGCATCTGGGATGTCATTTGGCATGTGTGGGGCAGTTTTTCTGTTTCTAAAGATATTTTATGTCATCTTAATGATGAAAGACAGAATGGCAATATCATGAAACTCCTAATGCAGTGATGGCAAACCTGTTAGAGACTGAGTGCCCAAACTGCAACCCAAAACCCACTTATTTACTTCAAAGTGCCAACATGGCAACAGGAGAGGAAGGAAGTGCTCCCATTGGGCTGCTGGGCAGAGCAAATTCTGTGCTGGGTGAGGGCGGAAGCATTCCCATTGGGCTGCTAAGCAGAGGGGTGGAGCAAACTGTGCTGGGGTGACCACATGGGTACCCACAGAGAGGGCTTCAAGTGCCACCTCTGGCACACGTGCCATAGGTTTGCCACCACTGTCCTAATGTAATGTTACTTTTCTCAAAAATGTATGAGTAATATGAATAAGTGCTTATGGAAAAATGTTTTCAGCTTTGCACAATAACAATATTGGACTGCCTTGGCTGTGCTTTGAAGAAATATTATTCACCTCAGAAGCTCCAGCATGAAAAGAAGAATAATTCCTTCTTCAGTGTTCCGGTGGGATGGGGGAAGTGCAATCATTGAACTGTATGCAAATAGAGTGATACCTCATACAACGTCCAAACTTGGTTCCACAAGTTTGGACTTTATACGGATTTGGACTTTGTATGAGGCATGCAAAATCCTAGCCACGATGCCGCATACGACGTCCAAATCCTTGCCGCGATGCCCCTCGTACAACGTTGTTTCCATAGAGATACATTGTACTGTAACATCACAAACTTCAGGGCAAAGTCAAGGAAACAGACAGGAAACTGACAGAACTTTAAGAAATCATTGTCTAAAGGCTAAAAACATTACAAAAACATGTCAAACAACCCTGATTGTCCAAGAACCTGAAGAATGCTGCAAAAATCCCAGGAATGCTTCTAAAAATTCTGACAAAAAATAAATAAAAAAAATCCAAAATCACACTTAAAACCACTCCTAAACACTCTTCACCTCGTGCAAATCCAACAAGAGCGATACACACATGTGTCTTGCCTTTTATACTGCCCAGGCACAATGCAACCTGGGAAAAACCCCAATGCCTCATACAAAGCCTCAGCGAATTTGTATGAGGCAACTTTTTTCAAGAAATTAGGCGATGTTGTATGAATCCGATGTTGTATGAAGCGGACTTTGTATGAGGTATTACTGTACAGCAGTATGGATGGATGGGTTTATTCATTTATTAATAAATTCATGCAAGCTGTATTGCATTTCTGTTAGTAAGCACTCAAATTTTATTTTCCTCAGCCTCTGAATAATAAACCCCAAGTTGTAAGAAGTTGTATTGAGACCCATTCCTTGCCAGAGAGTCAGGTTTAAGATTCTTCAAGTCATCACATCACAAAGCTTGGCCTCTTCTTTTTGGAGAGATTGTAGTTGACCTTTAAAATGTGCTTTAATGAAGTGTATAAAAATACCTTTCCAAAATAAATGTCCCCAATTGTAAGCTTTGGAGAAATTATTCTCTATGTTTATAAGGGAGTTCATGTGATAGAGTGACTTGAAGTAATTTTCACAAGCTTGAGCAAAAAGCATACATACGTGAAAGTGTCCTTACTTTAAAATTATTTCGAGATCATGAACTATCTAGTCTGTCTGTTTTTAAAAAAATATATATGAGGAGTTGCCTTATTCTCCTGTATTTGTTGTGATGAAAAAAATACAACTTGTGAACTGGGGGGTGGGGGGTGGGGGTTGTTACTCATTTGATTACATCCTTTCCCTAAGCGCACTAGAGAATTTGCATGGGATTCTCCATTTTATCCACATAACAGTTTTATTTGATAGGTGAAGTGAGAGATACTGGCAGACCATATTAGCACTTACTGAGTTTCATGACTGTGGTGGCTTAGTTAGCTGGAAGACCAGCAAGCCAGCAGTTCTTGACCCAGGCACTGCATGATGGATTGAGTGCCTGTCTCTGTCTCAGTTCCTGCCAACCTAGCAGTTTGAAAGCAAGAAATTGCAAGTAGATCAACAGGGAGCACTTCAGTGGGAAAAGATCTTGCAGACATGAAAGGAGCCTCATTGAGGTGTTCCCTGAGTGGAGTTTCTTCAGCAAAAATCCATTCAACCCAGAATAATTTCTGACACATCAGCATCATCATCATAGTTGTTGTTGTTGTTGTGACTGAGCACATATAAACATTAGTGTAGATCAACATGTTCATCTCTCTGTACACTTGTGGTCTGAAACCTGCCCTTTGCAGGCTTTCTGTTACAGCCTTCTTAGGTAAGATGCACATGAATTTCTATGGGTTAAGTTTAGTGTTGGAGAAGAAGAAATGCATAATATGTAAATATTGTGAGAAAGCAGTGTCTTCAACTACCAATCAAGAAGAATGGTTTATTGGACTACAATTTCATAACAGAGTATTCTGATGCATATACTGTAACATAGATAGTGTTCCCATACTCTGGGGAAATCTATGCATAATCCTGCATAATAGCAATTTAAAAGAATTGTTAAAATTTATATTTTTGAAATTGGAGAAAAATGCATCCATTAGGGAAAACGTAGGTAGGAAAACAATGGAAAGATACTCAGAAATCATTTTTAACAGATTATATAACCTTGTCATAACTTAATTTCCAACTGTAGAAAACATTTGGAGCCTTAATGGCATTTTTATGTACTATAGATTTTGTGGTATTATGATTAAAGATCTGGTGATCTTGATGCATAATGCTCCATCTGGCTCACCATAGCATGCTCTTTGTGGGGTTTCCTTGGAAGGTGTTTGTTTATTTATTATATTCCATTTTTATACTGCCCATCTGGGATGTTTCCCACTCTGGGCAGTGTACAGATAGATAAATGAACAAACAACAATATGATAAAAATAAAACAATAAATCTACTGCACTCTGATTCCTGACCAGCTAGATATAGTGAAAATAGAAGTGCCTTGTTAGATCAACTTCACTATGTCTTTTTTTTTTTGACACAGTTCAGATTGGTGATTATGATCTATAAAGCCCTACAGTCCCTCACTAAAGGACTGTATCACCATATGTAAGGCTGCTTGCTCTTTCAGACTTTTGCTCACATTTAAGGTACCACAATATTTTTTGTCTTTTTTTCTTGCTGTTCTGTTCTGTTTACTCTCCATTATGATAGTGTGGATGAAATTGGACCACAAGGTTGCTCAATATAAACACTTGCCCATCAATTGAAATCTATTACACAGTTACATGAACAGCCTATGCTTTGGAAGCAAATTGCCAGAAGGAAAGAAATCTATAATGAAAGAGATAATACTTGCAGAGATTACTTAAATTAAGACAATTTGTATCTAAATGTTTTTCCATTTGCATTACTGCAAAAACAGAATTCCAGCCATTGTGTTCTCAGTACACAAACTTCTTCAAGCTTACAAAATTTTGTTTTGTTATATCATTGTTTTTTTTTGCTGAAAATGTAATAATACAATTGGGTAAGTGAATAATAAGGTATAGAAGTTGGATATTAATAACAGATATGCCCACAAAACCTGAGATAATATTTTTAGCAATATGTTTATTTTATTTTATTTATTTTATTTTATTTATTTCGGTTTCTATACCGCCCACTTGGCCAAGGCCAACTCAGGGCGGTTCACAGCATAATAAAAACACAATTAAAAACATAGTTAAAACTGCTTTAAAAACTACCCACCCACTCACTAAAAAAAGGGTGAAATTGCAAGTGGATTAACAGGTGCCACTTCAGCGGGAACGGTGACAGCGTTCCATGTGTAGCACTTCAAGGCTACTTTCTCTCCACTCTCTCCTTTCTGACTACGCCCCGCGGCGTTATTATTATACATATTATTAATATGTTTTATTGTTTGTTTATTTTGCTGGAGTTATTCCTTTTTATGTAGTCTGTTTTATGTATTTTGTTTCAATAAATAAATAAATAAAGACACAGTGGTACCCCCCCTTAAAGAGCATAATGCGTTCCACGGGATTGCTCTTTAAGTGAAACACCATTGTAAGTGACCAATTGAGACTTCTGGTGTGTGTGTGTGTGTGTGTGTGTGTGTGTGTGTGTGTGTGTGTGTGTGTGTGTGTGTGTGTGTGTGTGTGTGTGTGTGTGTGAAACCCGATTTAGTTGTTAAGCAGTTTTTGGTTGGTTTTAGTTGTTAAGTGAGATGACCATTCAGATAAAATTCTGCTCTGTAAACGAGTTAGTCTCTAAGCAAGGTGCTCTTTATGTGAGGTTTTACTGTATCTTTTTAGGCTACTAGTTCATTCTCTAAGACTTATTCATATACCATTTTAATATGGCATAACTTGCTGTATTTTATTCAGACTTGTTGTTTGCATAATTTTTAAACTGTCATAGAAAAACATTCAATTTATCTTCTTTTTAAAAAAATGCTTATTTTTTAATTCATGGTATGAACAAAATGAAGAGACTACTGCATCTGTCAATTTCAGTTAAAGCATTTTTAATTTTTCTATCCCTTTCTTTCTGAATCAGTTTTATTTTTTAACATAATCAGCATAAAGTGTAAGCTTTTCCCTGTATTTTTCCTCATAGTATATACATGTTGAACACGGTTTTCCTAGTGTATACATTTTATGCAGCATAATTCGACTGGTGATCCAATGGTAACCCTTTACTATTAAAGGCTCCCCTTTCCCAAGTCCTGAGGTTTTCCCAGGGCAAAAAGCAATTACTTTAAATTAAATGCTTCCAGAGCCCAGTCTGGGTTAAGATGCACAAAGTAATGCCAACAGGATTGATGTATTTTAATAATATTAAAAGCCAATATATTTTTCTGTGCATTTTATTTTGTTCACAAAATTTAGAAATGTTGAAAAGGTGTTTAAAGTTCAGCTGTCCAAAGTTTGGAAATTGCAGTATTTAATTTGATGTGAACTTTATGTTCATTGAGAGCAGGGTTGAGCTGTACTGCCATAAAACACCATGCATGTAGCTAAGCAAGGATGTAAGTTTAATTTACAGCATCTGGGAAAAAGAAAAGGAAAAAGAAAAAGAAGATACAAAATTAAATATATGATGAAGCCCTTGACCCACTTTGAACCCTAATTAATGTCAACTTGTTTGAACCATTCAGGAGATCTTTTAGCTCACTTGATGTTTGCGTGTGTAATATTTTCTTTGTGTTTCCAAATCTCATACAACCTCAAAAGTAATAGGACAAATACTTTTTAATCTGATTTTGTGTATTTCTCCAAAGAAACCTTCCTTATAAGATGTATGGTATGGGCTTCTGGTGGAATATATTTCCATTTATTGTGGGAATGTAAGAAGGTAAAGAAAATATGGAAGAGTGTTTTGTTGGAAATTAATGAAATATTGTCTATAAATTTTGAAATCTAAAATAGCATTAATGGATTTTGGAAAAATGCAGATAAAATGGAAAAGAAAAAATATTACATTTGTAATAGCAGGAAGATTGAATAGTGTTTTTTTAAAAAATTGAATTGGATGATTGGTATAAAGATATATGGAATACATATATCTTTCTGGTCCCTTCCACCCAAGAAGTTCATCTTACTGGGGCCAGGAAAAGAGCCTTCTCTGTGTCTGCCCCAGTCCTGTGGAACCTTATGCCACTAGAACTGCGACTCCAGTCGGATCTTCTCCCATTCAGAAAAATGCTGAAGACCTGGCTATGACACCGGGTGTGGGGCATGCTTGACTCTACCATGCAAGCCCGCTGGCTTGTTTAGCTTGTCTGAGGGATCCTGTTGTTTTTTTCTCTGTTGCTATTTTATTGTGAGGGGGGAGGGTGAGAGTAGTTTTCTTTAACGATAATCTGTTTAGTTTTATGTGTTTTCAAAATCTTATTTTTACCGGGGGGAGGGTCTAACTACTGTTTTTAGCTGTTCTGTTTTTAGATGTTTGTTGTTTTAAATTGTTCATAGTATTGTTCTTGTTTTTGGTTGTTGTTAGCCACCCTGAGTGATGTTCTACATCAGGAGGGCGGGATATAAATTCATCAAATAAATAAATAAATACAGCTACTATTGATAAATTAACATGTGAAATAAAGGTAAAAAAAGGATTAGCGAAAAATGATTTTAGAGCTATATGGGGAGAATTTCTGGATTATGTACTGGTGAAAGGGAAAAGAGTAAAGCCAGAAAAGATGTATTATCATTTTGGTGATGAAGGGTGAATGTGGAAAATTAATCATATAGAAAATATTCAATGGATAAGGTTTATAAGTCCCATTGGTGGTTGGGAGCACATAGAATTTTACCCTGTAATATGTGTATGTATGGTAATTTATTTTCTGTTATTTTTTATTTATTTATTTTGTATGGTAACGTATTTTCTGTTACTTTTTATTATTTCTTTCTTTTGTATTTTTTAGTTATTAAAAAAATAGAGTTTGAAAGAGTGGTGGTGATATGCAGACTCATGTAAGCCTTGAAGACACTGAGAATTTTCTGTGAAGAATGCTGAAATGTGAAACAGAGATTATAAGCATGTTTGGTTTAATGTGTTTGTAATACTCATGTGGTTGGTATGTTCAGTCCGAACTAGACTTCCTGATCATTTGAGGGCTGTAATAGTGTTGAGCTGAACACATTTATAGTCCCCATCTCATTATGGTGACTCAACATGGAGAAGAAATGTGGGTTTGGGGTTTATGTGAGTCCACATGTTATTAACACACTTCAAGGTGTTATCTCTTAATAGGGCTCTCAAATTGTCCCATTGCATTATTATAACTTGCATAAATGTTAAGGTAACAAGTTACCACTGCATTTACTTTCATTGAGATGAACAAATGGATTTCTCCTTTTATTGCAGGGATAGTAACTTTCACAAGAACACAAATTAAGGACAGAAGTGCTCACAAAAGATAACATGCACACATAAAGAGAAAGTACATGAATCAGGCCAACCCAGTTTTGGTGTAGAAAAATGAAAAGGACTAGAATTCTCTGATCCACCTATCTCTGTCTTCAACTGCCGATCAATAAATGGACTCTGCATTTTATGATATGCTTTAACAAGCTTTGTTCATATCTAATACACTTTAGCTGTTAATTAGAGGAAGTGTTATGAGAAGAATAATGCTACTTTCACAGGCTTTAGCAATTTCATCTGCCTCTTTGGCTTATTGCTTTATGTGTTTCTCTTCTAATGCTTATATATATATATTTTGGTATGAACTGATAATTTTTAAAGCCAGCAAGCCATTTCAAAACAGCACAAGGAAGTGGCAGAATGAAAATATGCAAATTGGCAATGCTTGTTTTTAAGGCTTATCTGGAAAAAAGCATGGTAGGCTACAGGTTTCTATAACATGGAAAGTTAGACAGGTTTTCTTATAGGATACCCCTACTCCCTTATAGGATATAGCCCTACATAGGCCATGTGTGTATCCTCTTAGTCACCATCAACCCTGTGTCCCTGCAGGAAGCAGATTGCTTTGCAGAATCTTACTGTGCTGAGTAAGTGGATGAATTAAAACAGGAGTTCTCAACCTTTTTAAACTGGGGGGGGGGGGGGTCACACTCCCTCAGACAGTTTCAGAGGCTGGATGGCCATTCTGCCCTTCCTCCATCACATGGCACTTTCTGCTGTGGTGGAGGCAGTGGGGGGCTCACATGAAATGGTGCGCAGGCTGCAGGTTGAGAATCCATGAATTAAAAGCAGATGGTCAAAAATGATCAAATAGAGGAGACTCTAGTGGGAGCTATCCATTAATGATTCTTGATATAAGTTTGAACAGGAACTTGCCTTTAGGGAGAAAGATGCAGATTATTCAGTTCTAAAGTATTTGTATCTTTTGACACAATGTGGGGAATATGAGGCTGTGATGCTGGATCTATGCATTCTGGAGTTTACCAGGTGGCCACATATTTTTTTCCATGACACTACCATTTTGTGGTTTCCCCACTTACTTTCAGAAGTCTCACTCTTCTGAAAGGTGGAAATGCCTCTGTTGACACTGAATAACTATCAGCATAAAATTGTCAGAAGTTTAAGCAAAAACAAACTTCTATCTTCTAGTTTCACTTTTTGTTTCTGTCTCAGCCACGGCTGGCATATAACCTCCAAAAACCTTCCTAATTTGAATTCACCTTTGAGAGTGAAAGGGATTCCCTTGTTTACTTACTAGATAAATTTCATTTTATTATTATTGCTGCAATCATTTATTCTGTATTAAACTCCTTTGCAGGCGAACCTACCCAAATAAAGACTCAGACACTGGTATTGGATTAAAGGCATTGGGCCACTTTTGTTGAATAATGCCCTAGTCCGAATTATCACTTTCAATTGGTGTACCATCCAATTGTAATTCTTTAAGGCAAGCAGGCCGCAGTAGCACTGGTAAGGTTCCACCCAAAATGCCAATGGCTATTGGCTACATGTATCAATTTGCATCAATTTGTTTGTTGACACAAACAAATTGTTGACTGAAGTCAATATACTATCTACTGACCCCACCCTATGACGTGTATCCGTCCAAATATCAAGGTGATGCAGGCTGTGAAGCTCCTAGCATCACCCCTTTCATGGTTCGCCCTTGACCGGCCAATCATGTTTCCCCTGTACCTATCTACGTGTTGGCCAGTCAATTGCGAACCTGCCGGATACCTATGGGTCATAAATCTTTACCTTACCAGTGCTACCCGCCACACGGGGAGGCATCCATGATGACTCACCGCCGCCCCCCCCCCAAGACCGTCAGCTCGGTCGCCAGGCCCGCTTGCACGTCCTCCAGAAAGAGGTTCATACCTCTGGCCGACAGGTGGACCCCATCTCCTGCATACAGGCTAAAATCCTGTAACCCTATCCCCGGGTGTCGAATGGCTGTCCCCCAGCCATTCTCAACAAGAAACCGGGCAACAGCCCTGTTTACTGACCGCCGGGCACGGTCCAAAACACGGAGATCCATGTCTCCTCTAAAACAGTGTCTCGGGACGATGTCAGACCATAGCAACCATGTGTACGGCCATAAATGATGTAAAAACACCAGGTCACTGCACCTCGACATTTTAAGGAAAGGCCAGTGATCCGTGCGAGATCATTGCTACCGAGGTGCAGAATCAGAACATCAGGCGGTCCAGCATCCCAGATGGACATCAGGAATGGCAACAGTTCCTGCCATCTCATGCCGCGCATATCATACCACCGCATACGTGCGGATGCACGCAGCCCAAGATGGGGTCCCCACTCCGACGATGCAGCATACTGTGCCGCCCAGTGTACATAGCTGCGGCCCACCAGCCCCACTGCCACCGGTGTGCGTAGACACACAGGGTCTGTAAAAGAAGGAAAAGGAATTAAGGACATAACTAGGTACTCATACAGTGAGGGGAAATACATATAAGGAAAAAACGCGCGGACCCCCACCTGCCCGTCCAACATATATCAGCCTCAGAGTACCCAAACGCAGCCGCAGTCGATGCAGTGCCTATCCTGAATGAATGGGTGCCATAACGATCCCCACACTGTGAAGTGCGGTACCGGTCACCCTCCAGAGTTGAAATTTGGTAAGAGGAGACCCATCCTGGTGGCAGAACAACAGGCCAGGGCGCGCAGCAGGCACTGCCAAAATTGCATGTAGGGCACCAACCGGACAGATGTCAGCAAATGTACATCGTAGCAGTATAACACTACTGCCTACTTCATGCTGATCGGCCTTTGAGGAACAAATCCTCAGCTGAGCCCACTCCTGGTTGATAGACACATCGTTGAGTTCCAGTGCCCTACGAGACATGTCCCCCTTTGACCATGAGACCAGCTTGCTGATTCGCAGAGCTCCAGAGAAAGCTACGGTGGTAGCTGCATGAAAAAGAGACTCCTCATACCTACTGTAACATAGTCTATGCCAACCTCGTGCAAGGTGGGTCAGAATACCTGGTAAAACAGGGCGACATGTGTCCGGGTGGCGGCCACGTCCACGTGTCCACCCTTCCAATACATGGCGTATGCAGAAGACACTCACACAGTCAGTAAAGCCCCGTGCCTTGGCCATGAATGCCAAGGCATAAAGCCTGGTGGCGATGGTGCGTGGGGCCAGCACCATATACTGTAAAACCTGGTCGACTGATATCGGCCACATTTCAGGCAACTGCCTTTGCCTACAAAAGGCCCTAAAGTGAAGGAGTGTATGCTGATACGCCTTACGCGTGCGAGGTGCCAAAGACATGCCACTCGCCTGGTTCACCTCTCCTCGCTAAATGTCCATATCTCAGCCAGGAGTGGAGAGGGAAGTTCCTCGGCGTCTAGAGCCAAGGCACGGAACCGGGAGATCTCCAGGCGGGATAAAGCATCGGCAATATCGTTATTAATGCCTGGCACATGTCTAGCCCTAAGGAGCACATTAAAGTGCGCGGACCTAAGAACAATTGGCGAACTAAGGCCATGACTTCGGGGGATTTAGATGTTTGGGCATTGACAATGTGCACCACTGCAGCATTGTCACACCAAAAGTGGACCACAGAATTAGCCCACCTGTCTCCCCAGAGCATAAAGGGGACCCAAAATTGAAAAACTCCAGGAACGTAAGATCGCGTAAGCGATCCATGCCCTGTCATTCCTGGGACATTGACCATAGGCACACTGTCCTTCAAAATAAATCCCATAGCCCAGGGAGCCGGAGGCATCCGACTGTACTTGGAACTGGGGCTGACCATAAGCTCAGATCTCCAAAAGGAGTCGGCATTAAAGTCCTGCAGGAATGTGAGCCAAACCCACAGGTCTGCTCATAAACCCCTAATCAGCCATACCCTGCGGTGTTGTTTATAAAGACCCGCCATAGTGTCACCCAGATGCCTGGTGAAGGCTCTGCCTGGTGTTATCACTCTGCAGGCGAAGTTGAGGTGGCCGTGCATCACCTGCAACTCCCGGAGAGGCACCTTACACTTGGCAAACATTGCCAAAATCGCATCAGAGATCCGCCCCCTTGACTGACAATTCGGTCACCAGGTCCTCTTGCTGACAGGTGAACCCCATCTCCAGAATACAGGCTAAATTCCTATAACCCTATCCCCGGATGACAAATGGCTGTCCCCCAAGCCATTCTGGATAAGGAACCAGGCAACAGCCCTGTTCACTGACCGCCGGGCGCGGTCCAACTGCGGGGGTCAATCCCTCCCCTATAATAGTGCCCCGGCACGATGTATGACCATACAACCGTGTGTATGGCCATAAATGGTAAAGAAACGCCAGGTCACTGCACTCCGAAGTCTTTAAGTCCAGGCTAGCGATCTGTGCAAGATCATCACCTCTGAGGTGCAGAATTAAAACATCTGGCGGTCCAGCATCCCCAATGGACATCAGGAATGGCAACAGTTCCCGCCACCTATATGCCGTGCATGCCATACCACTGCATACGCGCAGTTACACATAGCCCGAGATGGGGTCCCCATTCTGACGAAGCATCATACTGTGCCGCCCAGTGCACATAAATTGTGGCCCACAAGCCACACTGCCACCGGTGTGTGGAAACACACAGGGTCTGTAAGATAAGGAGGGAGAATTGAGGGCACAACAAGGCACTCATGCAGTGAGGGAATGAACAGACAGAGAAAAAAGGCGCAAATCCCCACCTGCCCATGCAACGTATGTCAGGCTCCGAGTACCCAAATGCAGCCGCAGTTGATGCAGTGCCTATCCGGAAGGAATGGGTACCAATTGTAATTTAGTAAGGGGAGACCCGTCTTGATATCAGAATGACAGGCCAGGGTGTGAACCACGCGCTGCCACAAACACATGTGGGGGAGCAACCGGACATATGGTAGCACCATGCTACTACCCTTTCCCCACTGACCGGCCCTTGAGGAGTGAATCCTCCCCAGAGCCCACTCCTGATCGAGCAACACATCTTCCAGTTCCAGTGCCCTGCAGAACATGTCCCCTGTTGAAAGTGGTACCATCTCACCTAATCTGCGAGCCCCAAAGAAAGCCACGGAGGTATTTGCCCGAAATTAGACTCTTCATATGGAGCATAGGCACTGGCCGCGTAGGAGTGATATATATTAGCCACAAGTGCTAGCAGGGCTCGTCGCTCGCATCTCAGGGTGAAGGGCCGCCCTCATCCTAAATTCTTCACCATAGGCCAACCATGACAGCCCAGGGAAATCAACCACGGCCCGGTAAATATTGTTCAAGTACTGGACCATTGGGATGGCCAAATCAGGACGGGCCCTTATATATCCTGCCATGGATAGCAAATAGGCCGGTAACCAATTGGCCCCATTGCGAGGCAGCTTACGGCAACAGGACAACTCCTTGTCCCTGTCGTCCTGCCCCTCCATCTCCTCCTCAGTGGGTTCACGTTGCAGGAGGGGGGGGAATGTGAATATATTCCCCACGCCACATCTTCTAACTAATAGCCCGGGATAAATGGTCACCCAGGGGTAGGAAGTAACCGACCGTCGGCAGGGCCGCCGTTGGCATGGATTGGAATGGGGAAACACATAATAGGCCCTATCAGACCCCCGAGAAGTTAAGGGAAAGCATTGGGGCGGTCACCCCTGTAAGAACCTGGGTGTAATTGGCCTGTTGCGGCCATGGCCATTGTACCCCCCCCCCAGTGTTATGAGCTAGTGTCACAGGTGTGCTGATTTGACCAGAATACTCACTCGGTGCACCCCCAAGGGCCACCCGCACTGGGGGTTCCGGCCCGTGGTGGGCGTCGGAGCTCGCGATGGCCATCGAGCTCTGTGTTTCTGTGCGTCCATGCCAAGCAGGACCGTTCCCCGGTGGAGTGCCCTGCTGTAATGGCCGGATGGGGAGCTGCGAGGCAGCAGCCTGCGCTGGCCTGATGGCCTCCAGCAGCTCAACCCTGTTGGTGGCCTGCTGCGCAGCCGTGGCTGGCATGTGGGCCGGAACAGAGCTGGCAAGCCCACCATCCGAAGGTGGTGGAGCAATGCCCATTGATGCCTCCAGTGCCGAAATGCGGGCAGGAGAGCATCCACAGCATCTGACCCACCAAGATAAGGTGGGCCGGATGGGCCGGAGGGCCCACTGGGTAATTGATGAGGGATAAACCAGTGTGGCAATCCCTGGCCAGAATAGGGCCATGCCCAATAATCCGGCCCATGAGGGGCCGGAAGAACGGTGGGGCAGAAACCCACACCGCGCCCGAGTGGGCCGCTATGCCCCAAGCTGGGCAAAGGCGCAACAGGGGTAGAAACCCCAGGGGAGCAGGCCTGTGCAGCCCCCGCCTGAGTCCTCCGAGTGGGCGGGTAGGCAGAGGCCTGGTCACCCTCATTGGTGGCAGCGGGTATGATGACCCTGCCACCCCCCTGTGGGGCAGCCGCCCACGCCCTCCGGCCTGGTGGCTGCCCCAAGGAAGTCGAGGGGGTGGGCCAAGCCCTCCCCCTAGGTCGCAGCCTGGGGGCCGCTTGGGCCTTACGCTTGGGTGCCATAGCCACCCAAGCAGGCGCTGATCGGAGGAGGAATATCCTCCGATCAAATTAAAAGCCGTGTCGGAGTGATATCCTCGCAAATTCTAAAGGATATCCTCCGATAAAGGCCCGTAAAAGAGAAAGAAGTGTCGGAGCAAACTTCTCCGCTCCGTCGCTTCTCTTTTAAAATGGCAGCGAGGCTGCCTCGTGGCCACCCCTTTTATAGAGGGATGGCCACGCCCCCTGACTGACCCGGATGTCTGAGTCCGGGTGGGTGGGGCCCGCAAAGAGCGCAGCGGCCATTTTGGCACCGCGCTTGCATTCTGCTTCTTGAGCTTCTCTCCAAGGTGCTGAAATGATTCTTCTGTAAGAATTACAGTAAGAAAGCCTTTTCCCCACATTTCCCCCCCGCCCCCAATGTCTTTCTGCTTTTGACCTGCTCTCCCTACCCCCCAAAACAAAGGACTCATGGCTAATAATTTATTGCAGAGGCCTTTTTATTCGTCAACAAAAGTTACTATCCTGAAGCCATTGTTTGAAGAGGTTCCACTCCAGTTGTGTGGGTCATTTTTCATTATGTAGTTTTAGAAATGCATCCAAAACTTTTGGTAACATTTGGAAACCATTTCTTGCACTCTGCTGTCAGTTTAAAAAATGGTGTATCGAGTGAGAGCAATATATTATTAGCATCATTATAATGGTTCCATACCATGAGCTGATCAGCATAATTTATAGCAGAACTGTGCAGGAAATGTTTTCTTCCAAAGCTCAAAGAGAGAGTGTGGCATTTTAAAACTTGACTAAAGTTGATCTTCTCTGGAATTTGGAAGCTGTTGAGTAAGACATGCAGCTTTGCCTTCTGTTGCTTGCCTGTTGCCTTGGCAGACTGCTTGCGGGGGGCTGCTCTGTAGAGTACTCCTTGCTTTGATTCAGCTGTTTTGTCACAAAGGCTCCAGTAAGCTTTTCCATGCTAATATCCCCAAAATGAACTTCAATCAGGCATCTGCCATTATTCAGCATGTGGGAAGGAATTTTTATTGGAATTAATCATCACTGATCAGTGCTTAGCTGCTGCGACACCTTTCCTTATAACTTGGAGTTTTGCATAAGATGGAGAAAAGTCAAAATAATTGCTCCCCTGCTGTTGAATGAGCTGCCATTTTGTACAGTGAATATAATGTACAGAAGCCAGAAACACCGTACACAAGTGCCACTCAAAGAAAGGAAGTCCAGGAATATGCAAAATAGTAGTTTGAACTAGAATCTACCTTACCTGCCCAACTCATGCCATAGTCAAAAATTTGAGACTATTGCCCACAGGGATCACTCAGGGTCCATTTTGTTTCCTGCTCCCTTATTACCCTTCTGTGTGACATAGAATGAATGGACAGTCCAAAGTGACATGTGGTATACTAGATAGCAAGCTCCTTCTTTGTATCTAAGCCCCATACATTGAGTTAATTTGTTCAATTCCTACATAAAGTCAAACAAAAGAAACAAGCTGGTTTTATTAGGAACAAATGAAAATAATGATGAGGATTTATGAGGATTTACTAACAGGAAAGTCATGATGGAAAGAATGTGGAAAAATACTTGCTATGGGAGAAATCGGAATTAGTAGATTTTTCACCTTCCCCAGCCCAGAGTTCTGTATGATTAACATACATTCTGTATTAGAGCTTTGTTAAGATTGCTATTCTTTTTTAAAATGAAAGGTGTGGCTCCTTTCCTTAACACTGAGCTGGTGGGAGTCTGACTATGACTTGACTGTGCCCATCAGGAAGATAAAAAATGAAAGCTGTACCTTTTAGCTAGTACACTGGTCCTTTAAGGTAGACTGCCACCACACCTACACAAAAAAAACCTTTTCAGTAAGTAAAAGGGAAATCAAAACCAGATTAAGTACTATAGTCTTCAGTTGAATAACCAAGTGAGATTTTATATTTATTAAAGAGAAGCCAAAAGGTAATATTGAAAATCAATATGAGAAAAGTTTAATTAAGAGCAGAAGATTGTGTGGCAGAGACTTCAGAGTGACTGTCCATGTCATGGCCAAGATGAATGTAATATCCTTCAGGGCAGCCAAAGAGGGGGAGGAAGGCACTGAGTGCTGCGCCTTTGCCGAGCGCCACGTCTCCTCCCCACCCACCCACCAGCCATTCCATCACTGTGGGGGATAAAAGGACCCTGGGACTTTGGGCTGTTGGGCAGCAGAAGAGGAGGAGGAAGACACCGAGTGCCATGCCTTTGCAGAGCACCATGTCTCCTGAGGGGAGGGGGGATAAAAGGACCCTGGCCTAGGACTTTGGGCTGTCGGGCAGCCGAAGAGGAGGAGGAAGACACCGAGCACCGCGCCTTTGCCGAGTGTCACGTCTCCTCCCCACCCCACCCCCAGCAATTCCATGCCACCATTTATTAATTAATTTAGATTTAATAGATTTATATACCACCCTATCCAAAGGACTCTGGGTGGTGTACACTAAGACCAATATACATGTAAAACATTTTAAAAACCCATAAAAACATAACAATATTACCCACCCACCCCCCCGCCGTGACATCTATTATCTAAAAGCAAATATAAAATCTAAAAAAAACTTAAAAATTAAATACAGGAGGGGGAAACCTCAGACGAGCCAAAAAGGGGAGCTTGTTGACAATCCTGGCCCCCAGACCCATTTTGCCAACCACATCTTCAATTCTTTCCTAAATGGTAGCGACTGGGTCTGGAGGCGTAGTTCTACTGGGAGGAGGTTTCATAGTGTGGGGGCTATGACTGAGAAGGCCCTTTTCCTTGTGCTGGAGAGGCGAGTCTTCCCAACAGAAGGCACCTGAAGGGGGCCCTCTTGGTTTGCTCTTCGGGATGGGTTGATGTCCTAGGAAAGATACAATCCAAGAGGTATCCTGGTCTGTTACCATGAAGGGCTTTAAAGGTGACAACCAGCACCTTGAATTGCACCCGGATACATATAGGCAGCCAGTGCAGCTCCTGCAGCAGTGGCGAGGCATGGGTGAAATGACTACACCCTACCACTGCGCGGGCTGCCACATTCTGGACCAACTGCTGTCTCCAGATGGTCATCAAGGGCAGTTCCATGTAGAGCGCATTACAATAGTCCAAACAGGAGGTGACCAGGGCATGGGTGACCATGAGCAGGGCCTCCCAGTCCAGGAGTGGGCACAATTGATTAATAACATGCACTTGCCCGAAGGCCCTCCTGGCCAAGGCCGTAACCTGCTCCTGGAGCAGAAGCCGCGAGTCCAGGAGGACCCACAAGTTGTGCACCAGGTCGGATTGGGGCATCGGTGCCCCATCCCAAACCAGCAGTGATAACTCCTTATGAGGACTGGGTCTCCTCACCCACAGCCACTATGTCTTGCCGGAATTCAGCTGTAGTCCGTTGTCCCCCATACAGACCCTAACCACCTCTAGGCAACTGGTCAGGACTTTGACTCATCACTGTTATCACCACAGGCAGAGATATACAACTGAGTATCATTAGCATACTGATGATATCTCACCCTGTGGGATCAGATGATCTCACCCAGTGGTTTCATGTAGATGTTAGAGTAGGGGCAAGAGGACCAAGCCCTGAGGCACCCCACATGTGAGCTGCCTTGGACTCGACACCACAAACCCCACCCACCCACCCACCCGCCCACACTGACTGGGTCCGGCCACTCAGGAAGGAGGAGAACTGGGACAACACAGTGCCCCAGATCCCCAACCTCTGTATCCGGTCCAGAAGGATACTGTGGTCAACAGTATCGAAAGCCACTGAGAGGTCAAGAAGAGCGAGAATGGAGGGATACCCTTCATCTTGCTCTCGCCAGAGATCATCAAACAGCGTGACCAATGCAGTCTCCATACCATGACCCGGCCTGAAGCCTGATTGGAAAGGGTCCAGATAATCCGCTTCCTCTAGGACCCCCTGGAGCTGCCGTGCCACCATTTTCTTGACAACCTTCCCCAAAAAGGGGAGGTTTGATACAGGGTGGAAATTAGATGGTATATTTGGATCAAGTGATTTTTTTAGGAGCGAAGCATTGACCACCGCTCAAATCCAATCGCCTGTCACGGTCCTGCCTGCTTTCACAAGCCAGGCCAGACATGGGTCTAACTCGCAGGCAGTGGCACCTTATTGTATATTACGTCTTTATATGGAGTGTTGCTCTTTATATGGTTCTATTGTGACTGGGGAAACTGATGTAATTTGTATCTGTAACTTGTATCTTATTTCTGCTCTTCATATGTTGATGCTTTCTATGGTTTGACTTGGGAAATCGACTTAACTTTGATGTAATTCTTTGTAATTGTATTTGTATATTGTATCTTATTGGACATTTTTTTGTTAATTGACATGTTGCAAGCCACCCTGAGTCGGCCCTGTGCTGAGAAGGGTGGGGTATAAATCGAATAAACATAAACAAACATAAACATCTGTTTAGCTAAACCGCTCTAATCCAATCAATGTAATTTATGAACATGAAGCTTCTGAATACCAGCCTCTTCCATGCTAATAACCTATCAGGCTTTTGCTTTCCACACAAGCTTTGGGGAGACAAATCCAATTTCTCATCCTTCCCCTACCCACAGTGGTTTAAGCGCCTGACCAGATTGGTTTATACATGGCAGTCTACATGAAGGGAAGAAGCATTTATGTCTGGTGAATAGTATGGCACGATCTACACATCATTATTCAAAAGAAATAAATGTTTAGTGCAACATGCTAAGCGTTTTCAAGAGGCAATTATGGTTTATCACTTACATAAAGAAGAATAGAACTTTTACTGCATGTATTGTTTACTTTTTGCCAAAAGCTCCATATTCTCTTAATTATATTTATCAAATTTAGAATTTGGTGGATCATTATTGTTCATTTCTGTGGGAAGACAAAGCAGAATTCAATACACAGCCTCGTTTAGAGTTTTTCATCAAACAAGGCTTCCCTGTTGGATATTTATATGTCTAACCTAGCAGATTCCCTGTTCTAATAATAGCACTTTTGCCATTGTCTCAGTAAGTGCATCTAAAGTCCTCGTGGTGCAGTGGTTACAGTGCAGTACTACATTGTGAGTTCAGTCCTGATCCTTCAACCTGTCCTCCATCCTCAGACTAGGTTGACTCAGCTTTCCATCTATCCGAGGTCAGTATAATGAGTACCCTACATGTTGGGAGCAAAATACTAATCTTGTGAACTGCCCAGAGAGTGCACTGCTATTGGGCTGTTGCTAAATCTTTCTTGAGGTACTTGATCTGGTGTTGGAATCTCCTTGGGTTCTTGTGCTTAGTCAGTTTTGTCAGGAGTGACTCAGGACTCCATGTCCTCAAAGCTGCCCATGAGCCTGTCTCAAATGGTATCAGTTCCCACCGTAGGCCTGGTTTTCTGCACTGGTGTAGATGTTGATGATCTGGTTGTGGAGGAACTCTGCAGTTTTGTTTTGTTTTTTGCTATTTCAAATGTATATATTGCCGCCCCATTCAAACGAACGACACTGGGTGGCATTACAACAATAATATATAAAACATCCAATCTTAAAACATTAGAAAAAAACTTTTTTTAAAAAAAACCTTAATAAGCACCAAAATTACCCCCACCCCACCCCCTCAGTTGTTTAAAAAGTACAGTTTAAAAAACAGTTAAAAGAGTGAGGAAGCCTATGCTATATCAGCCAGCAGGTGGGGGTCACCACGTCACTGGTGCCCCACACCTGCTTCACCAGCCAGGTTTTTAATCCTTTCCTGAAGCGCAACAGCTCTATCTGGAGGCGCAACTCTGTTGGTAAGAGGTTCCAAAGGGCCAGAGCAGACACTGAAAAGGCCCTCTTTCTGGTGCTAGAGAGCCGGGCCTCTCTAGATGATGGTATCTTTAGGGAGCCTCTCTGGTCTGCTCTGGTGGGATGGACAGATGTCCTTGGAGTGACGTGGTCTCTTAAGTACCCTGGCCCACTGCCCAGTTCTGTTGTCATGGGCAGAACATTTTCTGTTTGGGTTTAGACCAGTGGTTCCCAACATGGGGCCCATGCCCCACAGGGGGACTTAAATTCACAGAAGCCTAAATCGGTACATTGGCTGATCACTGCTTTGGGGAATTGACTTGGGCATCTGGGAAATGAAGTCCAAAAACCAAAGGTTGGGAAACGCTGGTTTAGACTCACTGGAACTGATTTGATGAATCAGCTTCTCTGTAAGTTCCATAGATTCAAATTGGTCTGCTTTAGTTGTGACTTGCTGAGATGGAATTTATGGAAGAGTTAACACAGCAAATCCCCTATGCTTCAGTGGGCCTACTGTAATATTATTTACTACACAGAGCAACCAGATTCTAGCTAACCTGTATAAAAGTCTTTTTATTAAAATTATGGTTTTCAGAGAGACATATACTTAGGATTTTCCCCAAATCTGAATCAGTTATTTTAAAATGATGTTGATAAACTTAATTTGATTCCAAATCAGTAAAATGCACTTCTTAAATAGCATTATCTGCCTCTTAATGCAAAGTTGTTTGCACTTGAAGTGTTCCTGAAGAATAGCTCTAGTCTCTGTTATTACTTGTGGGTAAATTGCAGCACCAGTGAAACCTATATATCAGTTTTTAAGGAATTACAAAATCTTATGAAAATCTTCCCTGATAATATATGTGAACAAACTTCAACCAGCCATCTCCTATCTGCTACCAAAAATTCACAAATGAAGGAATTCCACTAGACCCATTGTTTCAAGCATTAATACTGATGCTGTAGTACAATACATGGATTACATCCTCAACCCATATGCTACCAATAGACCTAGCTACTTAAGAGATATCATAGACTTTCTAAGGAAACTTCAATCAACTCATGACCTCCTTCACACCTTTTTAGCCATGGTGGATGTAGAAGCTGTTTTCACTAATATCCCATGCAGACCACAGGCTGTCAGCAATAACATTCAAAATAAGAACAAAGCCCACATATTCACTACCCAATGGAACTTTGTGCTCATATACAACTGTTTCACCTTTAATAATAATAAAATGTACCTCCAGATCAGTGGAACTGCCAGAAGTACTCACATGATTCCACAATATGCAAATGTATTAATAGCTGACCTAGAACAATGTTTTCTAAACTGATATACTCAAAAGCTATGCCTATATTTGAGTTACAATGATGACATTTTTATGGGGGGAAAGGAAGCCTTTGAGAAATTTCATCGAGATTTCATCTAAATAGTTGTCCACACAACAGGTGCATTTTTGTAGACATCCTCGTTAATGTATAACATGGATATATTAGTGCAATGCTGTATCAAAACCCACTGATCAATATACAGTACCTACTTGCATGCCAACAGCTGCTGTCCTAGATGTGCCACAAAATCTATCATTTATAGCTAAGCCCTCAGGTACAATCACTTTTGCTCAGACCGAGAAGATAGAAACTTTAAACTCAAGGACAAATTAACTGGCCAAGTTGAATACTTAGAAGTTACATACAGCAGGATATACCCAGAAGAGACTGAACACTTTTAGTTGTCACTTTCAACTCAGAAATGAGACCACTCACATCAATTATAAATAATCTCCAAACCAACCTTGTCAAAAGTATTTACAGTAACTCTCCCAAGCCCTTAGTCGCATGTTTATGCTTACTTACAGACATCTCCAAAATCTCAAGTAACTATCAACATACAACAATGTATACAACACTAATAGTGATAGAGAGCAGCAGTGGTTTAGTGGTTAAGACATTGAGCTTGATGACTGGGAGGTCATCAGTTCAAAACCCAAATTGCTGTGTGATGGAGTGAGCTCCCATCATCTACCTCAGGTCCTCCCAACTTTGTAGCTCAAAAGCAAGAAATTGCAAGTAGATAAATAGCTATTGGTGGGAAAGGTAACAATGTTCCATGTGTTTCAGCATCAAGTCATGACCATGGTAACATCTGCGGACACAAACAGCACTGGCTGTTTGGCTGTGAACAGAGATGAGCACTGACCATTAGAGTCAGACACAACTCACATTTGAGCAAGGGAGACCTTTACCTTAACACAGTGGTGGGGACTTTAATCTGCTACAAACACAGATGCCAGCATTGGCCCACATTTACTCTGGCAATATAACTACAGGACCAGTGGCGTACGGCTCCAGGTTCCCACCTTATCCCGGGAACCGGTAGCGGAAATTTCCCCAAGCCATGCCCACTTGGCCTACCACGCCCACCTCCCTACCCCAGGCCATGGTGTGGCCGGCCAAGTGGGAGTGACCCACAGAGTTAGCCACGCCCGGGGGGGGTAGTAAATCCTTTTGCAGTGCATCACTGTACAGGACCCAACAATATCACACACAATTTCAATTGCATTTTTACTTGTTCCTCTCCTAATGTGATATATATCATTTTTTGCCCACAATACCCCTCTGTGCTCTACTTAAGAGAAGCAGGATAATCTCTGCATAAAGGAATGAATAAATACATTGAATATTAGGACAGGTAATATGTAGAAATGTGCTTCAAATCATTTCAATCTATCCAAATGCCTTTCATGGGATTTGAAATTGCTATACTGTACCTGGAGAAAAAAATCATGATAGAACAGGGATCCAGAGGGAGACAACTACAATAAATTATATACATATGCTTGATTCCCTTTACAACATATTAATTATTAGTCTATTAGTTCTTAAGCCATTACCAAATGTAAAATGCTACAATAATTATTTTGTTTTCTGCTGTTATTTTCCATAACCGAGGTTCTTTCCCAACTAATCACTGCCATTTTTTCAGAATAAGCTTCCAAGAACACAGCTTTATCAGAAAAGGACTAACTCTCAAATAAGGTTCTTAAGTTGTCCCTCGGTGGGGAATGCAACACTGCCTCGCACAATTTGCAGTTTGTGTTATCTCTAGCCTGGCATTCCTGTACTTACTTGCTGTTGTCACTCTTTACTGAACAAATCTTCAGTGAAAAAGAACTGAATATCAAGCAGGATCTTAAGTAATTACTAGTAATGACATGCCACATTGACTTGCACAATGTGCAACTCATGTCTAATTAATCACCATCTCTCTTGAGGCCATGTATAAATCATCACCGTTTAGTCTTACTTTTCTGTCTGTGGAAGTGGACTTGATCCATGAAAAATCATATTAAATTATAACAGTTAGTCTTAAGGTGTCTGTTTTATTTTGTTTTGTTTTTTTTTTTTACTTTTGGTTTGTGTTGTTTCTGAACAAAGTTTATGGTTTTCAGTGTTTTGAACACTGATATGTAGCACACTGGTACATTACGGGAATCATAGTTGCCATTTATAAATGAAGGTGACAGAATCAGTACACTTATTGCATAATATATTTTTGTGTGATTTTAGTCCTTGGCATATGAAAAGTGTTTCGAGAACTGGTAGCACAAATGTGGGTAGCAGTGGGACAAGGATTGCAGATTAACCACATGGAAGAGTTTTGTCTCTTATATTGGCACTGTCCTATCTTCCTGTTAGAGCATTAGTCAATCAGCCTTTTAAAAAGTCAACACCAGTTTTGCATAATTATGGTAAGTCTATGGTTGCATGGAGAGACTGTGTAGTATGTTAATGTTCAGAAATACATGGAGTTGAAAATAAAATTGAAGATTTGCAAAACCAAATTGTGCCCTCTTCCTCCTCCCTTCTATAAAAAGCCAATGGTCCTATTGTTCTGTATACATAAAACCTTCATGCAGTGGCGCATTAAACTGCTGTACTGCAGCCAAAACATTGTGAGTTCGATCCTGGTGCATCAAGGTTGACTCAGCCTTCCATCCTTCTGAGAGTGGTAAAAGGAGGACAGAGCATGTTGGGGGCAAAATGCTAATTAATTTGTGAACTGCCCAGAGAATGCACTAAGCGCTATTGGGGCAGTATAGAAGTGTGAGTGCTTTTGCTTTGCTTTAGTCAGGCAGACCTTGAGCTGCAAACAGGCTGCTAAGATAAAGGATCTCTTAATAATGGGCAGTGTACTTTTCCTCTCTGCATCCTTGTGAGAAGAGAAAAGGGGAGGGGATTGCAGCATTTTTGGACTGTTGCTCTTAGACTGAAGACTGGATTTATGTAATAGAGTGGGATTTGTGAATAGTATAAACAGGTGTGTGGGAGGATATAGTGCAAGATAAGACACTGTATTAAAAAAAAAAAAACAACCAAGCTACATATCTGTGAATTTTCACAGCTTTCCATAGTTTTGCCTAGTTGCGGTGCATAGAGCAAGCATTCATTTTAAAATGAACATCTA
The DNA here is from genome assembly GCA_035047345.1 of Bradypodion ventrale. Lineage (NCBI taxonomy): Eukaryota > Metazoa > Chordata > Lepidosauria > Squamata > Chamaeleonidae > Bradypodion > Bradypodion ventrale. The sequence continues at coordinate 230,539,038 of JAWDJE010000002.1, read as the reverse complement.
TAATGCAAGCGCGGCGCCAAAATGACCGCCGCACCCTTTGCGGGGGCCCCCCCCACAGGACGAAGGCATCCGGGTAGTTAGGGGCGTGGCCAGCTCCCTTATAAAAGGGGTGGCCATGAGGCAGCCGAGCTGCCATTTTGCGAAGCGACGGAGCGGAGAAGTTTTTCCGGTGGAATGGGGTCTTTTTTCCCTGGCCGGAGAATGCTGGCCCATGCACGGGTCCAGTAGGGGCTGCGGCCCTCGGCCCACAAGCGGTGAACACCGCTCCTGGTGTTGCCCATTTCGCTGGCCCTTCCTCTATAGGGGCGCAGCTCGCTCCGGGGCCTTCCAAACTTGGGGGGTGGTCTGATCCTCCCTATTCGGGCCCCGGGGCACAGGGACCTGTGCCCATGCCTGCAGTAGGCGGGCCGGCTGGCCCTTTGCCCCTTGTCAGCGTGGGAGCCTTATTGGCCCGTGTGGCGGCCCTCGAGGCATCCCTGGCCCGGGCTAGCCGCTCTGGGACTCCCTTTGGGGTTCATTTCGACGCGTCGTCTGCTGGGCAGCGGCAGGCGACGGGGCGGGTTGAGCTGCTTGAGGTGTGTGGCACGACCTCGGCCACTGCCTCGCAGCTCCCCAACCAACGGGCCAGTGCGGGTCAGGCCCCAGTGACGAGCTCTACGGTGGTCGTGAGCTCCGACGCCCCCAGTGGGCCGGAACCCCCGGTGGGGGCGGCCCGTGGGGGTGCATCGGGTGAGTATGCAGTTCAAGCTAATGCACCCACACGGCTGACTTCCTTGGGGGGGGCTTTCCAATGGCCTTGTCCTCGCGTGGGTGGTGCGGCGGTACAGCCGCTGATGCCCCACCCGGTGACGACGACTACCACCCAGGGCCCCGTGGTGGGGGGTGTTTCCTACCCTGCGGGGAATGTTTTGGGGGTGGCTGGGTTGGTCCAAGCCCCTTTTCATATGCCCGCAGTTTCTGCGGTGCCCGTCTCGGCCTTGCCGAAAGCGGGGTATTCCTTACCGCTGGGTGACCACTTGGCACAGGCCACCAGAGAGAAAGTTTAGCGGGGGGAGTACGTGGATATCTTCTCACTCCTAAGCAGAGAGCTCACCAAGGTGGAGAGGGAGGGGCAGGATGAGAAGGATAAGGAGCTGGCACGTCGTCGCAAGCCACCAAGTACGTGGGCCAAATGGTCGCCGGCCTACTTCATATACATGGCGGTGTACCTTAGGGCCCGGCCGGATTTGGCAATTCTGATGGTCCAGTATTTGGACAGCATCTACCGGGCGATGGTTGACTTCCCGGGCCCATCGTGGTTGGCTTATGACGAGGAATGCCGTAGGCAGATTTCCCCGCACCCCGAGATTAGGTGGGATGAGCCATGCCAGAGGCTGTGGCTTTTGTACGTGACGCCCACGCGCCCCGCACTCGGGGACATATACCATTGTGGACATGTGGTCCAGCAGGCGGCCCCAGCACAGATCACCTGACAGGGGGCGGGGCAGGGGGGTTCCAGCCCGCCTGCTGTGCCGGACTTTCTCGTCCAATGGTTCCTGCAATGGGAGGAATGGCAAATACAGACGTGAGTGTCCCACCTGTGCTGGCCCCCATGCGACCTCTGCCTGTCCCAGGCCTGGAAGGATGCGGGGCAGAGGGAGGGGCGGACAGGGGGCTGGCAAGACTGCCGCAGATGGAGCTAGTTCACCGAAGGGCTCCCTCCTCAATTAATGTGGACATGTTGGAGTGTTGGCCCACATTGTACTCGAAGGGAGAGGATGGGGATAATCTCCTTCAGGGTTCTAGGCAGGGGTTCCGGATCCCTTTCATGGGAGTTAGGTCCCCTCAGGATGCCCCCAATCTTTTATCCCTTAGGGGGAGGGAGGAGGTGGATGCTGCCAGCATTGACAAGGAGGTCTATGCGGGCAGGGTCGTTGGCCCTGTCCCTGCGCTCCCGTTCCGGGGAGCATATTATTTCTATGATGCCATGCCTTTTGGCTGTTCCATTTGGGCTCGGCATTCGAGCGTTTCTCCACCTTCCGGGAGTGGGCTTTTGTCCGCAGGTCAGGGTCCCGGTCTGTAGCCCATTCCCTGGATGGTTTTATTCGGGGCTGAACGGGGCTGGGACACGTGCACACGTCTCCTCAACGCATTTCAGATGCTAATGGAGGAACTTGGTGTCCCTTTAGCGCCCGAAAAGACCGGGGCCCGTCTACACAGCTAGTATTCCTGGGGGTGGGGATTGACACGGTAGTGCAGGCTTCTAGGTGGCAGTGGGATAAGGTGTCAAGGCTAGTGGCCCTTATCTCGGACTTGCTGGCCGAGCGCATGGCATCACTGAGGGAACTGCTGGTGCTACATGGTCACCTCAATTCCGCTTGCAGGGTCGTCGCACCGGGCAGGGCATTTGCTCGGCGCTTGTGCGACGCCATGGCAGGCTTATCCAGGCCCCACCATAGGGTTAGACTTACCCGGGGTATCAGGGCAGACGTGCTTGTCTGGCCACAGATCCAGAGGGAGTTCAATGGGGTGTCATTTTGGAGGTCTGAGCTCCTGGCCCCCCCACGCTTTCAGATACAGTCTGATGCCTCGGGATCCCTGGGTTATGGGATGTACTTTAAGTGGAAGTGGGCCTATGGTGGGTGGCCACCACCCTGGGCAGGCACGGGTCGCCTGCGTGGTCTCACGTATCTGGAATGTTTACCTATCCTGGGTGCTTGGATGCTGTGGGGCAAGGAGTGGGCCAACTCGGTTGTGCAATTTTGGTGTGACAATGCGGCTGTTGGCCACATTGTCAATGCACAGACTGCTAAATCGCCCAGGGTTATGGACCTAGTACGCTAGTTTGTGTTGCGCAGCCTGCGCCTTAACGTTCTCTTCAGGGCCAGGCATCTCCCAGGGGTTGATAATGATATTGCTGACGCTTTGTCCCGCCTGCAGATCTCCTGGTTCCGTGCCTTGGCCCCGGATGCGGAGGAATTTCCCTCGCCACTCACGGACGAGATATGGGACGTTCGCAAGGAGAGGTGAACCGGGCGATTGGCCTGTCACTAGCGCCATGCACGCGTAAGGCGTATCACCACGCATTTAGTTCTTTTAGAGCATTCTGTACCCAATTTCGACTGCCAGGAACCTGGCCGATCCCGGTAACCCGTGTTCTGCCTGTATGCCCAGGGCCTTGCACCACGCACCATAGCATCTAAGCTGTCAGGGTTGGCTTTTATGGCCAAAGTGGGAGGTCGTGCGGACAGCACCAATGACTTCTGTGTGAGACAGGTTTTGGAGGGGTGGGTGCGCGCGCGTGGGCGTTTCCCGGGCGACCCCACCCGATTTCCCCAGGGTTTTTTTACCCAATTGGCCCGGGGCTGGCCTGGCCTCTGTTTTGATAGACGAGGCAGCCCATTTCATGCGGCTACTACGGTGGCCTTTTTGGAGCGCTCCGCATCAGCGAGCTTGAGATGCTGTATAAGGCGGATGCAAGATTTTCCCAGGGGTTTTTTACCCAATTGGCCCGGGGCTGGCCTGGCCTCTGTTTTGATAGATGAGGCAGCCCAATTCATGCGGCTACAACGGTGGCCTTTTTGGAGCGCTCCGCATCAGCGAGCTTGAGATGCTGTATAAGGCGGATGCAAGTCGTAGGGCACTGGAACTCGAAGATGTCTGTGTGGACAATATTGGGCTCAGTTGGGGATATGCTCCTCTAAAACGAATCAGCACGGCGTAGGCAGTGGAGTAGACTGCTACGATGTTCCTCGACAGACATCTGTCCGGTTGGTGCCCTACAGGATTTCCTTGCACTGTGTGGCACGTGCCATGGCCCATTTTTTCTGTCACCAGGGTGGGTCTTCCCTTACTAATTACAATTTTGGAGAGTGCCGGGAAGGCACTAGACAGTGTTGGCCTCTCTGGGGCTAGTTGCGGCACCCATTCATTCAGGATAGGGGCGGCTTCTACTGCAGCTGTTTTTGGGGTACTCCTGGGCTAAATACGCCGCAGGGGAGGGTGGGGATCACAATGTTTTCAGTTTTGTGTTCGCCCTCTTCAACCGTGAGTACCAGTTTAGTCACTGCACTGTATCTCCCCCCCTTTTTTCCTTGACAGACCCTGGGTGTCGTTTTACACCGGTGACTGTATGCCTGGTGGGCCGTAGCCACGTGCACAGGGCAGCGCGTTACGCTGCATGGGGCAGCGCGCTACGCTGCACAGGGCAGTGCGTTTCGCTGCACAGGGCAGCGCGTTACGCTGCAGGCGACAGAGTGGGACCCCGACTGGGACTGGGTGCATCCGCACGTCTCAGGTGGTATGGTAAGCGTGGCATGTTATGGCGAGAACTGTTGCCATTCCTTTTCTACATCAGGGATGCTGACTCGCCCGATGTCCTGGTTATGTACCTTGGGGGTGATGGCGTGGGGCAGGTCACTGACCTATCGCGGAAACTTGCGGTTTGCAGTGGCCTGCCCTGCTCACATTATGTGTGGCCCGCCACATCCCTCAATTGGTCGGACACGTTACCGCGGTACGCTTACAGGGGGGCGTTCGACCTCGAGGCTCTTGACTGAGCCGACGCTCCGTGAACGGGGCTATTGCCCAGTTCCCTTTTGACAAGGGCGAGGGAGGCGTCATTAGCCTCCCCGACATCAGTCTGCAAATTTACGAGCTTTACTCAGGGGATGGGGCCCATCTGTCGCAGGGAGGTATGGACCTCTGGTTAGTGGAATGGCGAGCAGGCCTGTCGACCGAGCTGACGGTCTTGGGGGGGGGGGCGGTGAGCCTTTTGGAAGCCTCCCCGTGTGACGGGTATCACTGGTAAGGTAAACATTTATGACCCACAGGTATCCGGCAGGTTCGCAATTGACTGGACAACACTAGACAGGCATAAGTTGGTTAAACGTTGTCCGGTCAACGACGAACTAGGCGACGGGGTGATGGCGATAGCTAGACAGCATGCATCACCCCGTGATTTCACGGATACGCGTCAGAGGGTGGGGTCATTAGTTAGATATTGACTACGGTCAACAATTTGTTTGTTGTCAACAAACAAATTGATACAAACAGATACATTGTAACCAATTGCCGTTGGCAATTTTGGGGTGGTACCTTACCAGTGTTACTTCGGCCTGCTTGCCTTAAGAATTATGATTGGTCGTTTTACCAATAGAAATTTATAATTCGGACTAGGGCATGAATCAATAAATGTGGCCCAATGCCGTTATCCACTTTTACCAGTGTCTGAGTCCTTTATTGGGGGGTGCGCCTGCAATGCAAGCGCGGTGCCAAAATGGCCGCCACGCCCTTTGCGGGCCCCCCCCCCCATAGGACGAAGGCATCCGGGTAGTTAGGGGCGTGGCCAGCTCCCTTATAAAAGGGGTGGCCATGAGGCAGCCGAGCTGCCATTTTGCGAAGCGACGGAGCGGAGAAGTTTTTCCCCTCCACCCCCTCCCTAGTTAACAGTGTGATATTTTGGTCGCTTCGGGGCCGGGTGGGAATTTTTGGCTGGGACCCACAATTGGCTCTCGGGTCCTGGTTTTTTCGGCCATCCCACACTGTTGCTATGGTTTGATATAGGGGTTTCTGTTGCTGCTGTTGACTTTGGTCACATGGGCGGGTATCACTGGTAAGGTAAACATTTATGACCCACAGGTATCCGGCAGGTTCGCAATTGACTGGACAACACTAGACAGGCATAAGTTGGTTAAACGTTGTCCGGTCAACGACGAACTAGGCGACGGGGTGATGGCGATAGCTAGACAGCATGCATCACCCCGTGATTTCACGGATACGCGTCAGAGGGTGGGGTCATTAGTTAGATATTGACTACGGTCAACAATTTGTTTGTTGTCAACAAACAAATTGATACAAATAGATACATTGTAACCAATTGCCGTTGGCAATTTTGGGGTGGTACCTTACCAGTGTTACTTCGGCCTGCTTGCCTTAAGAATTATGATTGGTCGTTTTACCAATAGAAATTTATAATTCGGACTAGGGCATGAATCAATAAATGTGGCCCAATGCCGTTATCCACTTTTACCAGTGTCTGAGTCCTTTATTGGGGGGTGCGCCTGCAATATAGTTTTGTTCATGTTATAATATTAAAATTAAAATTTCAAAAATTACTATCTGAAGCAGTAATACCTTCCCTTTTCAAACTTGTGTCCTTTCAGGAAAAAGTTTTTTTTAAAAAAGTTGGTGAGTTATTCTTGAGACAAAGTGGGATGGCTACCATGACTGCCATGAAGGTTGCTTTTTCTAAACTGACGGTAAAAAAAAATAAAAGTTAGTGGTCCCTGGCATTATAAATACACCTGTTCTATAGTCAAATCGGATCGGAAGAAGGGGAGGGACAGGAAAGGGGGAGATGAAATACAGTGTTGTAAGGAACAATAATGTATGGGGACATGGAATGTGAGGTCCATGAATCAAGGAAAACTGGAAGCGGTTAAAAATGAGATGGAAAGAATAAGCATTGACATCTTGGGAATCAGCTAGTTAAAATGGACAGGAATGGGTGAATTCAGCTCTGGAAACCATCATATTTACTACTGTGGACAAGAAAACCTCAGAAAAAACAGAGTAGCCATAATTGTCAACAAAAGAGGGAGAAAAGCAGAAATGGGATACAATGTAAAAAATGATAGAATGATGTCAGTCAGAACACAAGGCAAACCTTTCAATATCACTGTAAAGGTTTCCCTTGCTCAAAAGACAGTCATATCCAACTCTAGGATTCAGTGCTCATCTCTGTTTCAAAGAAGAAGACCCAGCGATGTCTGCTTCTGCAGCTCCACTGGGAGGGAATTCCACAGTGTTGGTGCAGCCACCGAGAAGTCCCTCATCCTAGTCAAGGCCTTTCTAGCTAATCTCGGGATCGGCACCTCAAGCTGCATTGTCATAGAGGAGCGAGTGATGTGGGCTGTTGTCCTGAGGGTCAGACGTTCCACCTGGTAGGAAGGTCCCAAACCGTTTAGGGCTTTGAAAGTAAGAACTAACACTAAGCCACCACAGTCTCTGGACTAAGTATTATAGCTAGTAAATACTCTGGTACTTTTCTTTGTACCCCACTTCTTTGTTTTGTTGCTGTTAACATATTTCTTTCCAACTGAAAATGCTAAGATATTAGGAGCATTATGAGGTGCAGTTATGTTAGTTCTGACTCCTGGTGAATCTGTGACTTAAGTGAGTTATGGAAGATGGTATCAAAAGCTGTACTTATTATGTGTTGCAAACTGAAGGCTATGGCTTCCTTTATTGAGTCAGTCCTTTAGATAGTTTTCTTCCCTTCTGCTTTGTGCTTTTCCTTGTATTGCTGTCTCTTCCACTGAGTCATGGCTTCTCATGATGTCCCTGAAGTATGATAGCCTTAGTTCAGTCATTCTTGCTTTTAGAAATAGTTCAGGCTTAATGTGATCTAGTGCTCATGTAGGATTAAATAATTTATATATAGCTTTATGTTCTACGTTGAAAATCTATGAATTTGGAACATAGAGCCATATGTAAATTAATTCATCCTTAACTAAATTAAACTACAAATCCTTAAGGAAATTCTAATTAAAATTTAGTTTGGTTAATTATAAAAACAATGTATAAATGGCTGCACATGAGTTCTGTCTTGAGTTAATATAGTGTCAGCGAAGCCTATTTTCAGGGACATTAGAGTATATCATTAGGTTCTTTTAGCTTTTCCTTTGTCCTCACAACAATCATTGCAGAGACATTAGACTAGCCAACTGAGAGCTTAAGTCCAATACCCTACGGACATCCCTATACTGGATTCTTATAGTATATTGACCCCTCTCTATTGCACTTTTACTAGCACTTTTGTACTGTATATGACAGAGGGTTGCAAATTATGGCCCACAGGCCAGAACCAGCCTGTGGCAGCAAACCATCTGGCCCATTGCAGCAACCCTGGAAGCACAAACAGACACGTTTATGACAGTGGTAAACTCACCCATGCAAACACACCTGTGCCTGTCTGCGCAAACACTGCTGCCATGCTTTACAGCAGTGTTTGCGCCAGAGAAACCATGTGTCCAGCCCACTCTTAGCTGATGGAGTGGGCATGGTCCAGCCCACGGACCATGAAATTAAAATTTCAGCTATGCTTCCTAAATCTATAATGTGTGCATATTAATAATGATAATTATCCAAAGTAATGCAAAGATATGGCAGGGGACATCATGTGCCTATGGTTAGAATTCAACATCACAGTTGGAAAGAGGTGGGTAGGAAAGCAAGAGAGATAGATTATACTTTATGAGGAAGTGTCACTCAGTTACTTTTTATTATTCAAGAAGATAGAGATGCTACTCTGTGAATGATAAAGGTTGTTTCTCCATCAAGATGAAAAAATAAATCAACATGAGAAGTAATGACTTATTTATGAACCACAGAAAGAACCCTCAAGACATGCATCTCATTGTTCTAGCAAAAGACAGCTTCCTTATTTATGTTTGGATTTTATTTTCATTTTTACGAGCAATTGTTGCATTTTTAAAAAATCTTTGAAATGATGTAGGTTTGTGGTAGTGAAGTTTCTAGAAGAACATCACAGGGAGATGGTGTATATGTGAGTATTGGAATCTGCAGACAGGGGAGCCAGATTGTCTGCTCTGGGAAAAGCAATGGATTTGTCACAAGTCAAATAATGTATTTGAGGTGTATCTGTTAAGAAGTGAAAAGAAGTGAGTCAGTCATTTTCACATTGAGCTCTATAAGTGCAATTGAGTCCTGTGAATTGAATATGATTAAATTAAACTGTTAGCTGGAGCAAAAGAAATGAACAAATTTCACTCCATCACAGAGACACTGGTCCTTATAACTTATGTTAAAAGGTTCAGTATCATGAAAGATTTCCCATTCTGCTTTATGTTGACATCCACCCATCACCATCCATGATAATATGTTGTCACCTGTGTGTGAACTTCTCTGGATATTATTTACACCCCTTAACTGTCTGACACCTTTAAACTGTTTGAAGTTGATGAGGTCAGTTCTGTGTTGTTGACATCATTGTCTTTCTCTTCCTCTTCTTCATTGCAATTGTCATTTCCTCCTCCTCAAACTGCAGAGTTGAAAGGGTCCTACGGATCCGCTGTCAAAAGAGGCACAGTGGGGAGTCAATTTCTCAACCTCTGATTCTACTGCCAGATACCTAAACCACTGTGCTATCCAACAGTTCTCATCATCATTTTATCTCTTCCCTTAGAAACATATAGCATTTCTTTCTGTTTTATTCCTACAATTGTAAAATGCAAGCCACACTTTTATTTAAATCTGATTTTCTTATGTTACATGTGGTACTGTCAAAACTATCTAGTCTTAACTACTATAGAATTTCCTCTAATTACATGGATTCACTCTAATGGGCTGTACATTAGAACTGGGAAAGAATACTGTGAGCCTGTCACCCACCTGCCATAAAGAATTGCATGGAACCATTTAAACAACTAATTGTAATATGTGAACTTTTAATTGTAACTAATTGTGACAAGAGTTGCCATTTCTGACTAAAAGTAAAAAACAAAACACAAAAATCACTTGGTAGTAAGGGAAAGGAGGTGGAAAAGTCAAACTTTTGAATGGAGGCCCACTTCAAAGCCGTTGCCAAATAGCAGAAAAAAAATCAAAGTCAGTGGTCCCTGGCATTATAAATACACCTGTTCTATGGTCAAAACTGAGCACATATGAAGAGTAACAGCTGCCACTCAGATCATCACTTAATGTAAACATGGTATTGCCTGTCACTTTGCATCTGAACTTTCTTAAAAGATACCATGAATTAACTGAGAACAGAGGCAGCAGGATTTAAATTTATTATTATTATTAATTTAAGGTTTTGTCTTAATGTGCTGTATTGTATGGTGGAGGACAGGGGTGCCTGGAGAACAGTGATCCATAGGGTCGCAAAACATCGGAATCAACTGTGCGACTGAACAACAACAACAAATTGTAAAGAAACAAAAGCAAATGCCTAGCTTGGCTTTAGTTTCTTCTCTCCTTTCTTTGAAACCACCGGTATCCATTTTTCCCACTGAAGATGTGTTTTAACCCTTTCCTTACTTTTTGAATTTGCAATCAAATCAAATCTGTATTATGGCCCAAGACCAGCATAGAATGTTTAATCATTTTGAAGAAGTTTTAAATGGAATAATTTTTCATTATTATTCGACAGCTTTCCATTTTATCAATACTAGAAGACTATAGATATGTTCATTTTTACTTTGCCGTATATATTGTTAAATAAATGTCTAAGAAGATTTCCTTCTGAGATTGTTTTTGCTTCCAAACAGGCTGGAGAAAGTTTTGCTTGCAGAGGTGCTGAGATTTCAAAGCCTCATTTATTTATTTATTTGAGACTTTGTCAAGCTAAAACAAATCTATTTTGGGGGACAGAGAATTGAGCTTTTTGTTTTCTTTAAACAGGAACATTTTTCACTACCCCCACCCCTCACCATTTCTGGGCATAAAAAAGTTTGTCATGCCAATTAAACGTATTGAAGATTGAACAGATGATAGTGTTTTTTTAGAGTACAATGTTGTTATCTTAGCTAAGCTGAAGGCACTTACCTGAGCTAAAAAGGCAACGTCAGAAATTGTCCTAACAATCTGATGTTTTGTGGCGTTTTACTGAACTGAAAAAAGACAGCATTAGAAATTCATTGAATAAGTAAACAGTTGAGATCAGTTTAGAAAAAAAAGTTTTCCTTAATTTTTTTAAATTAACGTAGTTCAAAGATGCATAATATAAGTTTTAGGTGCATTCTCCATGCATGTTTAACCCAGTTATTCTATACTGAATGTCCTTTTTTAAAATTAATTTTTAAAAATATTTTATTAATTAAAAACAGAAGACAACATATGTGTACACACCAGCACAAACAAAGAGAAAGAAAAAGAGAAGAAAAAAAGAAAGGAAAATACAATTCAACGCTACAAAGTTAAATACTCTTATAGTTATTCTATCTAGTCTAACATGAATGATATCCATCAGAGACAGGTTATACGTTCCCTGTTGTTGTTGTTGTTCAGTCGCACAGTCGATTCCGACCCTTTGCGACCCTATGGACCATCGTTCTCCAGGCGCCTCTGTCCTCCACCATCCCCCTCAGACCTCCCAGTTCTGTGCCCACTGTGTGTACAATACCATCTATCCATCTCATCCTTGGCCTCCCCCTTCTTCTTTTGCCCTCCACCTTTCCCAGCATAATTGCCTTCTCAAGTGAATCCTCCCTTCTCATTTGATGCCCAAAGTACTTTAGCCTCATCTTTACTATTTGACCTTCCAATGAGCAGTCAGTGTTGATTTCTTCTAAGATTGACCTATTTGTTCTCCTCGCTGTCCAGGGTACCCTCAAAACTCTCCTCCAGCACCACATTTCAAAGGCATCTATTCTTCTGCGTTCAGCTTTCCTAATTGTCCAGCTCTCACATCCGTACATTACCACTGGGAATACCATTGCTTTGACTATTCTAATTTTTGTTTTCAAGGTGATGTCTCTGCTTTTCACTATGTTCCCCAGGTTTCTCATGGCTTGTCTCCCAAGAATCAGTCGCCTTTTTATTTCATGGCTGCAATCTCCATCTGCAGAGATCTTAGATCCTAAGAATGTAAAATCTGTCACTGCTTCTACTTCTTCCCCATCTATTTTCCAGGAACTGATCGGGCCTGTTGCCATTATCTTGGTTTTCTTGATATTGAGTCTCAAGCCAGCTTTTGCACTCTCTTCCTTCACACCGATCAAGAGATTCTTTAGGTCTTCCTCACTTTCTGCCATTAAGGTGGTGTCGTCTGCATATCTCAGATTGTTGATGTTTCTCCCAGCAATTTTGATCCCATATTGTGATTCCTCCATCCCTGCCTTGCGCATTATGTGCTCTGTGTATAAGTTGAATAAGCAGGGTGACAAAATGCAGCCTTGTCTTACTCCTTTTCCTATTCCAAACCACTCTGTCATTCCGTGTTCTGTCCTGACTGTTGCTTCTTGGTTCCTGTACAGATTTCTCAGGAGACATATGAGATGCGCTGGTATTCCCATCTCTTTAATCACTTGCCACATCTTGTTGTGATCCACACAATCAAATGCCTTAGTGTAGTCAATAAAGCAAAAGTAAACTTGTTTCTGGTATTCCTTTGTTTTCTCCATGATCCAGCGTATGTTGGCAATGTGGTCTCTAGTCCCCCTGCCTCTTCTGAACCCAGCCTGCACCTCTGGTAGTTCTCTTTCCACATGCTGCTGAAGTCTATCCTGTATTATCTTGAGCATCACCTTGCTGGCATGTGGGATGAGCGCAATTGTTCGATAATTTGAGCATTCTTTGGCATTGCCCTTAATAAAATTGCCAATAATAAAATGTACACACAAACATTTAACTCTCATTCCAAAATGATAAATGATCCATAGGAGGCTTGCTCCCTTTGCCTTTAGTTATAGTATGATCTAGGAAGGCTTCCAGATCTCATAAAATTTATTTTTACTCGTGATACCTTTTTTAATATTTATTTCGCATGTAAGTTTGTCATTTAATGCTGTTGTCCAATTTTGAACATACCAATCTTCAATTTTTATTTGCTCTCCTCCCTTCCACTTAGCAGCTATACAAATTCTTGCATTCACTATTAAAATAGATAGCAAATCTGCATTATAATGATTTGAAATGACATTACCAAACTCAAGTATCAACACTTGGTGCATCCAATTTAATACAGATACCAAACATTTTTGTTATCTCATTTTCCACTAACATCCAAAAACCTTTCACTCTTTCACACTCCCACCACATATGGAGATAAGTCCCAGTCTCTTTTTTACAATTCCAGCATAAGCTAGATTCCTTTGGATTCATCAATTTTATTTTTGCTGGGGTTAGATACCATTTCCACAATACTTTATAATTGTGTTCTTTTATTCTAATTGATAAATTTCTCATTACTCTATTTTTCCATTTTAACTTCCAACTTTCTTCACTAATATTTATATTTAGGTCGCTTTCTCATGTCTCTCTCATACTATCATTGGTGTAATCCATATCAATTAGCAATTTATATATTTTACCAGTTAACCCTTTTAATTCTATTTTCCCAGACCTAACATTACATGCTAATTTTTCAAACTCAGTTAAACCTCTGTTTAGGTCTGATTCAGTGGCTATATGAGAGTTCCAATTATTAATTGCTGCTACTTGAATCCAGTTTAAGTTCATTTGGGTAAACAATTTTATCTTTTTTTCTTTATTTTTACAAAAATCTATCCAATCCTTTAGAAACTCTATTTTATTAATTTGAAGTAGCAATTTGTTCTTACTAGTTAATAGTATTGGAAAAGATTTTATATCCCCTAATTCTATTATGGGCGAAGTTCCCGGAGCAAGTTTATTTTTAACAGAATGGCAAACATTCAGCAAACTTTTTAAAAATTTATTATCATTGTTAATTTTAACTTTGTCCTTACCTAAAAGTATTCTTTTCCAACTTTGTGTAATTCTTTCATACAAATGCCTTCCCATAATGTGTCTTTGTGCATTAAAATTTTTAGAATGTTTTTCGATTGATATGCTATATAGTATTTTTTTAATATCTGGTAAACCTAACCCCCCACTTTTCTGATCTTTATACCACAATGTCTTTACAATCCTTGGTCTCTTACCATCACTACAACAATCATTTAACAAATTTTGTAATTTCTTGAGATCCTCATCTTTAATTTCTACTGGTAATGTTTCAAATATATAATTAATTTTGGGGACTATCTTCATTTTAATCAGCGCTATTCTTCCAAACCACGATAATTTTATTTTTTTGTATTGAATTAGCGATTCTTTTATTTCTTTTATCAATGTTTCAAAATTTAATTTTTTTAGTTCATCATACTGATTAGATATTCTTATTCCTAAATATTTTATATTACTTCTGGTGTTAATATTGAAAGTGTTCTTAATTTTATTCTGAGTTTCCATAGTTGTATTAAAAAGAATTATTTCTGACTTATCCCAATTTACTTTTAAGCCAGTCACATCTTGGAAGTTTCTAAGATGAGATTGTATTTTAATTAATGCATTTTGTGGTTCCTTTACAATTAGCAAGGTATCATCCGCATACAAATTAATTTTATTATCATTTATCCCTTTTAAATCTAAGTCTTCTCTAATTACTTTTGCAAACATTTCGATAGCCATTATAAACAAAATTTAAGACAACGGATCACCCTGCTTTGTACCAGCTCCTAACCTTATATCTGGTGTAAATACATCATTTACTTTTATTTGTGCACAACCCTGATGGTATAAATTATCAATTGCTGTTGTAAATTTAGAGCCAAATCCATAATTTTTCACTATTTCTTTAATGGAAAACCATTGGAGAGAATCAAACACTTTATATATGTCTAAAGACAATAATCCGATTCCTTCTTTACTCTGTTCTGCAGTATGCATTAATGCTACCACTCTCCTTGTTATGTCTGATAAGTATCTTGATTTCATAAATCCCGCTTGGTCAATATTTATATAATCTCCCATAAATTTATTCATTCTATTTGCAAGTATTGCCGTGAAGATTTTTAAATCCTGGTTCAATAATGAAATGGGTCTATAAAACTCCACTCTCTCTTGATCTTTCCCAACCTTAGGAATTAAGATTATTATCGATTTATACCATGAGTCAGAGGACTTTCCTCCATCTAATACATAATTAAATATTCTAGTAATTTTTGGAACTATCATTTTTTTGAATTCTTTATAAAATTCTGTCGCTGGTCCATCTTTTCCTGGTGCCTTTCTTATTTTTAACTTGTCTACAGTTGTTGAAACCTCTTTTTCTGTAATAGGAGCTTCCATTATTAGTTTGTGTTCCTGACTCACCTTGCTTTTAGTCCAGTTTTTAATATAATCCAATGCCACTTCTACATCTAATTTCTTTTCTGAATAAAGATTTTGATAAAATTGCCTGGTGATTTCTATTTTTTCCTTCGTTTTATTACATCTATTTCCTTGGTTATCAATTAATATTCTTATTTCTCTTTTTTCCTTTTTTCATTTGCAGCTCTTGCCAACATTTTGGAATTTTTATTATTATACTCAAAATAATTTCTTTTTAAATAAATTAAATTCCTTTTAACACTTGCAATATCCTTTCCAGTTAATTCTGTTTTCAATTGTTGCAGTTTGTCAAATATGTTTTTTTTTTGGTCCTTACATGTTCCTTCTGATGTCGTTCAATTTCTTCTTCTATATATTTTTGTTTCTCCTTATATTGTTTGTTCTTAATACTAGTAAGTTTGATACTTTCACCCCTAAATATTGATTTCATTGTATCCCACAGAATGTTATCTGATACTTCATCTGTATCATTAAAACATCAAGATTCCTCCCAATTTTTAATATTTTCTCTTTTTCTTCCTGTTTGTTAACTGTTTTTGAATCATATCTCCAATTAATCTTATTATTTTTCCTTTTATCAGATATTTTTAGATCTACTATCATTTTTGCGTGATCTGATTCTCTAAAAATCCCTAATTCCACATTTTCTAGTGTCTTAACTAAATTATTTGTAACCATGACATAATCGATTCTTGAATATGAATTGTGGACTTGTGAGTAATACGTATATCCACTTTCATTACCTTTTAATTCAGACCACGCATCATATAGTCCTATTTGTTGCATCCATGATTCTAATATTTTCTTGGTTCCAATTTTTTGTCTCAAAACATTTGATGAATCAGAATCTGATTTAATCAAATTAAAATCTCCTGCCACTATTATTTTATTAGTATTTTCCTTCATTATAATCTGATGTAATGTATATAGGAATTCATCTTGCTTCTGATTTGGGGCATAAATATTAACCAACAAAATTTCTTCATCATCTATCAAACCTTTTATTATTATATACCTTCCTTCGGGATCAATAATAGTTTTTAATTTTACAAAACCTATCCTTTTTGAGATTAATACTGCTACACCCCTTGCCTTGGCTGTTCCACAAGCCTTCTCATAATTTTCAATCAAATTCAATGTTAAATTGTTAACTTTTTCATTTTTTTGATGTGTCTCTTGGAGGAATATTAAATCTGGCTTACTTCTTCTAATTGCCGCTTCGATACGTTTTCTCTTTATTAGGGACCCCAAGCCCTTCACATTCCATATTAATACTCTAACCATTATCAATATTGTCAATATCTACCCTTTGTTGTGTGTTCCATAAGTTCAAAAAACCATACGTCTCTGAAAATGATGAAAATTTTTGTATATAGTTATTTCTTGATAGAGAGCAAACATGAAGGTGATACTCCACAACCAACAAGAAAAAATTAACATAAAAACTTACAAAAAATAGACATGACATATTTTGAAACATTTATAACCAATCAACCTCCCCGCCCTTTCTACCCTTAATGAAAGAAAAAGAAAGCCCTTGCGTGACAAGGAGGGGAGGGGGGATGTATCAAGATTACCGAGCAAGCATCCCAGTTGTCGCAGTTAACACTTTGTAATACTTCATACCATAACTAATTTTAATAAATCACTAACCCACTT
Source organism: Bradypodion ventrale (assembly GCA_035047345.1). Taxonomy (NCBI): domain Eukaryota; kingdom Metazoa; phylum Chordata; class Lepidosauria; order Squamata; family Chamaeleonidae; genus Bradypodion; species Bradypodion ventrale. The sequence goes on along the minus strand of JAWDJE010000002.1, from coordinate 230,522,523 downwards.
CAGAGCTACAGTTCTCATAAAATCCCGAGGTTATTAGAGCCTCCTTCAATTCATCCCAGTCTTTTGATTTATATTCAACAATTTTAGCATCTACCAGGACATCCAGAGCAAGTGATGCTTCTTTAATCAAGCTACTTTTCCCATCATGTGTAAATCTCAATTGTCGTGGTGGTTTCCAATTGTATTTTATCCCTTTATCTCTTAATTATTTTGTGATGGGTTTAATCTGCTTGCGCCAAATTCGTTTTTCAATTGATAGGTCATGATAAATTTCAATATCATTACCATCTTGCTTCAAAGCCTTTGAACCAACCTTTCTTATGTGTGACAACATGCTGAATTTCAGGCTTTCATTGGCAAATCTTACTAAAACATTTCTATTTGTTTCCTTATTCTTCCTATTTCCCAATCTATATGCACTAATAATGTCATCAATTGTGAATTTTTTATCTGAGTTTAAATCATTTAACCAGGATATAATTCTTTGCTTTAACTGATCAGGGGTGACTTCCATAATATTTTAAATTATTACATTCTGTCTTTTAGATTGATCTTCATAATGTTCTAAGGCTTTTCCATGATGCTCTAGTTTTGTTTCCATCAATTTAATTTTCTCTTGCAACACTTCTGCCCTGTTACTTAGTGTTTCAATTTCTTTTCTATTAATATTTGCTGCATCCTTTATCTCAATCACTTTCTTCATGATATTTTGAGTTTGTTTCCGATTGGTCTCTACTATACCTTCAACCATTGCTAATATTCTTTGCTGAAACTTTTCTAAACTGTCCTGTTGCAGTTTCATAAAATCTTGATTGTCCCTGAGTCTTTGCTTTTCCAAGGCTTCAAATTTTGTGTTCAAAAAGCCTTCCAGTCTATCAATACCTTCTTCAATACTACCCTTTTCATCATCTTCCCTATCTATTACTATTTCCTCTATTTCTTTAGTCATTTTTATTTTTAATTGGTCATCAGAGTCTAGTTTTTTATGTTCTTTTTCTTAACCACTTGCATTTCACTATCCTTGTCCATCTTTTCCTGTAAGATTTGTTCTTTCTGCCAACTAACCTCTTGCTGCAAGTCCTGATTAAACTCCTGGTAATCTAATGTCCTTTGTTGTTGAAATCTATACTGATCAAATTTAACACGAAGATCCTCTAGTTCCTGTACCTCCTGAATTTCTTCTTTCAAAGATCGCCTTCTTTTGTTTACACCTGTCCTTTCCAACCTGCCTGTTCTTATCCAAATTGAATCTATATCTATTTCTTGTTGTGTTATTTTATTCTTCACTTTACGATTCATTCACCCTATTATATAGTACACACTAATCACCCTTTCAATGTTACAACCTGTATACAACCTGTATAAGGAATTAAATTAGATTTGATTAGTTGTACAAGAACTTGCACATATAATACTACTATGCAGAAAATCTACGTGTGGCAGGTGTAAGTAATGAAAGTTAATCAGAAGACAAAATGCACATGCAGGACTTTGGCAAAAACAAATGCCAGAGGCAGACAGCTCAAGGTTAGCTTGTATCAGTTACCACTTCTCTATCTACACTTCAAGGTCAGTAAAGCTTTCTTAGAAGCATACAAAAATTAAAGAGAAATTAGTATGAAGGACAACAACCAAAGCCCCTTAATTACTTTCTTCTACTGTCACAAACAATGTAAATTACAGGAAAGGCAGCAAAGCTCAACAAGTAACCAGAGTCCTAAGAGTTCTTATTTCTTCAGTGCTTTTTCCACACGATCTCCTCTTGTTCTTCAAAATGTTCCAGCTCACGCACTTTAGAGGACTAGTCAACAGGCTTTTAGCTGATCCTACAACAGTTCAGTTCAGTTCAAATACTAATGGTTGGAAACCTTTAATATGCTATGTAGCTCTATAGTCCAAAGTTTCCAGAGACAGAGAGAAAGAACAGCAAAAGTTTTTGGCTCGTGTAATCAACACAATTAGTCCAGATTAATCCAAATTAGCTCAATTTAGTTCAAACTTTACTAACAACATATTATCTTCAGTGACAATTGAATAGTGAGGCTCCCAAAACTCAGGAAGCAAACTCAGGAATCAGGAATCAGGAAAAAGGCACATCTCCACCGCAAGCAGCTCTGCCACAAAATCGAAATAAATAAATAGACACCAAGTCAGTTCGGCGTCTGCAGAGCTGACTGAGGTTTGCTTCCGCCCCCCCCCCCCCGATCTAACCCAACAGGTCTTACCCCTTTCACTGCCCAGGCACCATAAGCTCCGCAAGGCTCCGCTGGCACAAAGTAAGTATGATTCGATGCTCGTGAGGCTTGGCACCCCACAGCATTCCACAGCACGCCGTTTACTTCTCACTTTTTGCCTGCTTTTTGCCTGCTTGCCTGCTTGCCTCTTCCGATCCAGCTGCCTCCTCCAAACGACTCTTTCAGTGACCCAGCAATCTCTCCTTTCACTGCCAAGGCTCCATAAACTCCGTAGGACTCCGCTTCAACACTCTGCAGGGCTCCGCCAGCACAAAATAAACAAAAGTTAATGCATACAGGGGCTTGTTCTCCACATACTGCACTGCTCGGCACGCCGCTGCTCGCCACTCTTCTCTCAATTTTCTTTTACCCACTTGCCCGCATTCCCATTAAGAAGCCTCTTCCAATCCGGCTGCCTCCAACATCAAACAATTCCAGGCAAGAAAAACGAAACTTCAACACACACGGTTGCCAAGGTATCATCTCCTTATGCCTCGCTCCATATACTGAATTGCAGTAAAACTGTTGACTGCTTAAGAAGCCAGACTGTTTTCTTTTTATCACCATAAAATAGGTGAGTTATTCCTTGCTAGCTTCGATTTTGCTACTGGGTTGGCGAAGAAGTGTATTATCTGATGAATCTGTAACAAGTTGCATTTGGATTTCAGACTTGGGAGTCAGACCCACACAAATGTCTTTTAAGTTGTATTTCTTCCAAAACCATCCCCAGGCCTTTATAGGTTTTTAGTGAAATTAATTTTGGTTGGTGAAAAGAGCAGCTGTTCTACTTGTTCTAGAGAAGTTTTTAAAACCTCTCTATTAGGCGCAAGGCATTGATATATTCATTGTATAAGATCTTCATCTAGTGTTGCCATTGAAAGCCAGCAAAACATAGACAGGGAAACATCATTGCAACATCTTGATTTTATTTCATAGTTTTATTGATCAAGGACATTAGCAGTCTTTATCATGTCTTGATGTACTGTAGTGTACATTGAGGTGAAAGGATCTGGAAAAGAAAGTATAGTTTCTGAAAAATAGATATGATGGTCAAAGTTGTTCTTCTAGCCTTACGCCATTGTAAGCATTCTCCATCTTTCCCATTAGAATTGGCAGATTTGATTAAACGATGGAATTGATTATATTTTTTCAGTTATACAAATCATTTCACAAGGGAAGCCGGAAGAGAACTTCAGACTGGCTAAGGATAAATAACTATTAATCAGTTCTTAACAAATTGGGGGAAACTCTTTGGTTTTACCTCTAACCAATACAGCTCTATTTAACAATAGGTTCTTCTATTTTATAACTTTGTAGATCCTCTGAAGTAAATACATTGAAGAATATATGACTTTTATCAGTGATTTCTCATCCAAATGCAAAGCCATTTTCCTGTACTCCATATTTAAGCTACTAGCCAAAGCCTTTCCCCAGCTTCCTTAGAAGCTCATGAAAATCTCTGGAGAAGCAAAAAACAAAATATTTAATAAGGTGATTCAATTATCTTATAGGTCTGAAAAGCAGCAACAAATTTAGCAACTGCTACAGTGAAATAAGGGTTTCTGTCCTCAAATAGTAGAATAAGATTGTGGCATTCAGAAGAGAATTACAACTTTCAGATACTTTTTTAGTATTAGGTCTAACCATACCTGTCAACCACAGCTCCAGAAAATATGGGACCTGCGCCTTCTACGCAACCTGTGCAGAATGGTTCTGTGCAGATCGCCTTCTACTCATGCGTAGAAGGCTTTTACGCTTGCGTAGAACCCTTCTACGCATGCGTAGAAGGCTTCTACGATCCCATTCTGTGCAGATCGCCTTCTATGCATGCGTAGAAGGCGATCTGCGCAGAAGGGATGCGCAGTACCTCTTTTCCGCCGCTGCCAATTTCGGGGATTTTGGCAGCTGCGGGCAGGAAATGGCGCAAATCGGCGCCGAAAATTGGGAAATCCCGGCCAATCTGGGAAGGTTGACAGGTATGGGTCTAACTCAGATTTTTGTTGTATCCATCATGGCAAATTTAACTTTGGTTCATCATTAAATCCCAAAATCTTAGATATTGTTTGACTAATAATTAGTTTGGAGACCTTTGGAAACTTCTCTGTCAGTTTTAATGTACTGAAAACTCTTGTAATTTAATCTGATAGCATCAGTGTGAAATTGATTTTCAATAGTTTCTACAACCATTTGTAATTCCTTATAGATAGTAGCTACTTCTTAGAACTTTTTCCAGCATCTCTGTATAAAATGAATGATAGTGATGATAATTGATAGCTTTATTTTGTTGCTGGGTAATGTATATTAGTATGAGTCTGTCTGCTTTGCAATAGTTGCAGTATAATGACACGAGTATATGAATGACATCGAAGTGTTGCCCAAGTCCACTGTTCTCATATTTCTAATACAAAATTTCATTTGAGTTTTTTTAAAGCCTTCGAGGTATATAAAAATACTATGGCATATGAATGAGTCTTGAATTTCATACTCTTACATACAACATCAGGTGGTCTCCAGGTTAGATCTGCAATTTTGCAATTCTGAAAGAATCAGATTGGTCACTGTTGAGGTACTGCAAGTCTGAGTGACTGAGGCAACTGACCAAGGTGACAGTGAAGACTTTAGCACCGTAATTTATAAGTGTTAGAGGTTTAATGAAAATTGTTCCTTACTTAGAGATTAAGACCCCGCTGTTATCATAGTGGTCTGGGTATAATAGTCCAAATCTCAACCACTATACACACTTTCTTATGCTGGTGCTGCAGTTATGTTTTTCTAAAAAATTGACACCATATAATGATTTTTAAAACCTTAATTGTAACTGATGATGATGATGATAATAATAATAATAATTTATTTATATTTATTTATTTATTTATTTATTTATTCAATTTATATCCCGCCCACTCAACACAAGGCCGACTCTGGGCGGCTAACAACATAAAAAGTAACCCCAGGGCAACCCAAGGAGTTTACAGACAATATTAATAATCCTAAAAACAGTTAAAACAGTAAAAAAGTTAAGACTACCCACCCCCTAAAAAGCAGGGGCTGCAGGATCGAAAAGGCACCATGGGGAAGAGTTCCTCTACACCAACCACCCCATGGTGGTTACCCTTCCACCTGCACCCCACACTTGACCTGCCAGCCAGGTTTTAAGATCCCTTCTGAAAGGCAGCAACTCCGTCCGAAGACGTAATTCTGTTGGCAGGAGGTTCCAGAGGGCCGGTGCAGACACGGAGAAGGCTCTCCTCCTTGTGCCAGAGAGGCGAGCCCCTCTGGCTGATGGAACAATTAGAGAGCCCCTCCGGTCCGCTCTGGTTGGACGGACAGACGTCCTCAGGGCGATGCGGTCTCTTAGGTAACCTGGCCCACTACCATATAGGGCTTTAAAGGTCAAAACCAGCACCTTGAATTGCACCCGGAGACATACTGGCAACCAGTGCAGCTCCCGGAGCAGTGGCGAAGCATGAGCATAACGCCCACACCCCATCACCACCCGGGCAGCCGCATTTTGGACCAGCTGTAGCCTCCGAATGGTCGTCAAGGGCAGCCCCATGTAGAGCGCATTGCAATAGTCTAGTCTGGAGGTAACCAGAGCATGGGTGACCATGAGCAAGGAGTCCCGGTCCAGGAGTGGGCGCAACTGGCGAATCACCCGAAGTTGGGCGAAAGCCCTCCTGGTCACAGCCGCCACCTGTTCTTCTAGCAGTAGCCGTGAATCCAGGAGGACCCCCAAGTTGCGCACCGGGTCTGTCTGGGGCAAAATAGCCCCATCCAGAACCAACGATGGTAACTCCCAGATTAACGCAGGACCCCCTATCCATAGCCACTCAGTCTTGCTGGGATTCAGTTGTAGCCCGTTAGCCCCCATCCAGACCCCCACAGCTTCCAGGCATCTGGAAAGGACTTTGACGGCATCACTGGGGTCCCCATGGGCCGAGATTATTATTATTATTATTATTATTATTATTATTATTATTATTATTATTATTATTATTATTATTATTATTATTATTATTATTATTATTATTATTATTATTATTATTATTATTATTATTATTATTATTATTATTATTTGGGGGGAGAGATTTTGGACTTGCAATGCAGCATCCCACTTCCCTCACTGAAATAAAGGCTTTTAAGGAGAATAAAAGCTGGATGGTGGGTAGAGGTAGATGGGAGGGAAACCTCTTATATCTGATTGATTGTTGATTTGAGATGTTTTGAGATCTAGAAGTGATGGGGAGGAGGGGGGCTTTGGGAAGAAGTTTTGATCTAGATGAGACCCCAGTGATTTGGTTTCTTATTTCTTTGCTAAATCATAGTACAGTATACCATTGTGTTTGAAAGAACCAGGGAATAATATCATATGGAAAGATGAAAATGTCAGTTCCTATTTCTTGGACTCAGAATACAAACTACAGTACCTAATGTCCACATGTTTTGGGTGACAGTTTTTATACATCAGGACCATTGGCCATATTGGCTGGAACCTATGGAGATTTTAATCTAAAATCAGAATCAAATTGCTTTCTTCTATTCTACATAAAATATTAAATAGAGACACAGTGCATCTTTAAATATGAAACCTTCTAAAGATGTTGATGGAAACATAAAAATAGGAGGACAGGGGTAGACCTAACCTCTGTTTTTTTTGCCACACATCCTGTTGCTTCCTCAGTAGGATTTCTGACCTACCATCTCCACTGGTTTTGGGGAATTAGTAGGGAAAGGATGGATTGAGCAGTGTCCATCAACTAATTCTTGAACAAGCACCCATGCTAGATGTGGTGGCAAAATTATACAGTGTGTAACTTGGGCCTCAAAATGCAAGCCTTCATACACAGTTGCAACTGTGATAACTAGAACATTTCACAGTCTTTATAACTTAATATGGTAGTAATGATTTGCTTGAATATCAGCTTGAAATTGTTATTAAATACGGATATGTCGAAGAGCTCCATGTTCCTCAGTACTTGAGATGCCTCTCCATGGTGGTTGAACAAGCAGACAGGAGGTTTTACAGGTTGCTCCTACATGTTGGTTTCAGACAACTAAAGAGTTTGCATATATAGCTTTTTGCCCCAAATTATGGAGCAGGGAGTCATGTCTAATGTGAAATAAAGCCACACATGGTAATTTAGTTCTGTAAGAGGGTGCTATCTGAAAATATAATAGTAATACATACTGAGTAAAGTGAAATCACAGTTACAAGTTTAGGTACATTTAAAATAGAAGTCCAAAGCAAAACTCAAATCCCTCTGGATTGCAGCCAAAGGAAATATTCACATCACCTCCCTAAGGAATTAAAGGCTTGCAAGTCTTGATGTCTGTACTCTGCAGAAATATTTTATAAGTTTCTGCCAAGAGGGGAGAGATCAAAGAGTGCTTGCTTTTTAATGGTACACTGGCTCATAAGTCATAAATAATAATGTTTAATAATTCCTTTCATTAATCTGAAGAAAGTTGCTCAAAATATCTTACTGAAAACTATCCAGAAAGAATACCTTTTAGTTGAAGAACCACTGGGGCTTATTTTTTAAACATCTATAATAATAAAAGAGGATGTCTGACAATCAGAATTATAACTCCTATGTATCTATGTAAAATCCTATGTAAAATCATAAAATGATTTTAATCCATTCCATGGGGCTTGTTGTTGTACGAAACAATTGCTATACATGCATCGTATATCGATTTCCCCTATGGGATGCATCCTACAACAATTTTTTTTTGCTAAGTGGTTTTTCCCATTGAAAATTTGTTGTACGATTTTTTCCCATAGGGAAAATTATTATGCGGGACACCATTTTCCCCAAAACCTAATTGTTATGCGATTTCATTGCTATACGGGGCAATTGTTGTATGAGGTTCCACTGTATACTAAAAGACTACTAGGTCTGTGCAGCTTGGTGGATTTTTGTTCCTTAAGTCTATTGGAAAATTGTAATTAATGTAAAGATAGACCCTCTACCACCAAGACATCAAAAAGCTTGAGTGCTTTCACCAACAGAAGCTAAGGTCCATCTTGAACATCAAGTGGGATGACTATGTTACCAACATTGCAGTTCTCGAGAAGGCACATGTAAATAGCATTGAAGCTTCCTTCATAGGCCATCATCTTAGATGGATAGGGCATGTCCGCTGTATGGACAGTTCCAGGCTTCCTTGTCAAATTCTTCATGGGGAACCTAGCTCCGGTAGAAGGCCTGGCAGAGCTCCTTTGAAGCATTATATGCTCGTGGCCCTCGAGGCATCCATGGGGATCACCCCATCACCACCGGATTATGGGTTTGGCCATTCTTCGGCCACGGCCCATAGACCTATTCCGGCCTCTCAGCGGGCCGTCAGCCGGGTTGAGCTGCTGGATGCTGTTAGGCCCACGCATGCTGGCACTCCGCAGCTCCCCGTCCGTCCATCCCAGCAGGGCATCCCGTTGTTGACCGGTCCTTCTTGGCCTGGACGCCCAGCAGCTCAGAGCTTGATTTCCATCACGAGCTCCGACGCTCGCCAGGGACCGGAACCCCCAGTGGGGGTGGCCCAGGTGGGTGCAACAAGTGAGTATGCTGGTCGTCAGCACACCGGTGACACTTACACATGCTACTGGTGGGGTGCAGTGGCCCTGGCCTCACCAGTCAGCTGCAGGTGGCCAGTTCACTGCGCAATACCCTCTGAACTCCAGGGCTCCCAACTTTTCTCAGGTTTTGCTGGGGATAACCGCCCCATCGGCTCCGGCTCAATTTCTTGGGGGGCAACAGGGCCCATTATACGTTCCTCCACTTCACTCTGCGCCGACTACGGCTATGCCGACGGCCGGCTACTCCCTGCCCCTGGGCGAACATTTATCCCAGGCCACCAGGGAAAAGATATGGCGGGGGGAATATGTTGATATTTTCACCCTCCTTAACCGTGAACCTACTAAGGAGGAGAAGGAGGGCCAGGATGACAGGGACAAGGAATTGTCCCGTCATCGTAAGCCCCCTCGTACGTGGGCCAACTGGTTACCGGCCTATTTAATATACATGGCAGTATATCTTAGGGCTCGTCCTGATTTGGCCATTCCGATGGTCCAGTATCTGGACAATATTTACGAGGCCATTGTTGATTTCCCTGGCCCATCATGGTTGGCCTATGATGAGGAATTTAGAATGAGGGCGGCCCTTCACCCGGAGATGCGGTGGGACGAGCCCTGCCAGCAACTATAGCTCCTGTATATGACCCCTACTCGGCCGGCGCCAGGTGACCGGTACCACTGCGGCCATGCCGTGCAGCGGTCTACCACTACACAGGGTCCCCACCAGACGGCAGGGCAGGGGGTTCCAGCCTGCTTGCTGTGTTGGAGCTACTCCGCCAATGGAGTGTGCAACAGGTGCCAGTGAAAATTTAGGCATGAGTGCCCATCCTGTTCCGGCCCTCATGCTGCCTCCCCGTGCCCGCGGGCCGGTGGGTCCCGGGGTAGGGGAAAGGGATACCAGGGGTCAGCCAGAGCTCCCTCTGACACCGCTACCCATTCAAAAAGCCCCCTCCCCAATTAATCTTAGCATGCTTGAACGGTGGCTACGCGTATATCCTAGACAGGATGATGCACTCTACCTGCTAGAGGGTTTTACTTTTGGCTTCCGCATCCCGTTCAGGGGTGTTCACGTGCCTCAGGACGCCCCGAAGCTGCTGTCCCTTTGGGGTAAGGAGGACATTGCGGCGGAGAAGATAGCCAAAGAGGTTAGAGAGGGTAGGGTTGCTGGACCATTTGATACACCTCCATACCCAAATTTAAAAGTATCCCCTCTTGGCTTAGTGCCGAAAAAGTCTTCGGGTGAATTCCGTCTGATTCACCACCTTTCTTACCCTGCGGGTGCCTCGGTCAATGACGCTATACCAGATGACCTTTGCTCGGTCTGGTATATGCCCTTTGACCAGGCCTTGCAGATGGTACACTCATGTGGTCCCGGGGCGCTACTGGCAAAGTACAACATCAAATCGGCATTCCGATTATTGCCAGTGCACCCTGATAACTTTGAGCTAAGTCTCCCAGAGTCATGGCCTTGGTTCGACAATTTGTTCTTAGGTCCTTGTGCCTTAATGTGCTTTTTAGGGCCAGACATGTGCCAGGCATTAATAATGATATTGCCGATGCTTTATCCCGCCTGCAGATCTCCCGGTTCCATGCCTTGGCTCCAGATGCAGAGGAACTTCCCTCTCCACTTCTAGACGAGATGTGGACCTTTGGCGAGGAGAAGTGAACCGGGCGATTGGCATGTCTTTGGCACCTCGCACGCATAAGGTGTATCAGCACATGCTGCTTAAGTTTAGAGCTTTTTGTAAGGAGAGGCAGCTGCCTGACATGTGGCCGATCCCGGCTGACCATGTTTTGCAGTACATGGTGCACCTTCTTGCTCAAGGTTTGGCCCCACACACCATTGCCACCAGGCTTTCGGCCTTGGCATTCATGGCTAAGGCGTGGGGCTTTGCTGATTGCATGGGTGACTTGCATATACGCCATGTGTTGGAAGGGTGGACATATGAATGCGGATGACGCCCAGACACACGTCAGCCTGTTTCACCGTGTCTTCTGACACACCTTGCTCGGGGCTGGCATAGCCTGTGTTATGATAGGTATGAGGAGTTTCTTTTTCATGCAGCTACCCCCGTAGCTTTCTTTGGAGCTCTGAGAATCAGCGAGCTGGTCCCACTTTCGAAGGGGGACATGTCTCGTAGGGCACTGGAACTGGAAGATGTATCTCTCAACCAGGACTGGGCTCAGTTGAGGATTCGTTCCTCAAAGGCCGATCAGCATGGGAAGGGTTATAGTGTGACGCTTCTACGATGCACGTTTGCTGACATCTGTCCGGTTGGTGCCCTACATGCGTTTCTGGCAGTGCGTAGTTCACACCCTGGCCTGCTTTTCTGCCACCAGGATGGGTCCCCCCTTACCAAATTTCAATTCTGGAGGGTTACTGGGACGGCACTTCACAGTGTGGGCGTTCCTGGGGCTCGTTATGGTACCCATTCGTTTAGGATAGGCGCCGCGTCAACTGCGGCTGCATTTGGGTACTCGGAGGCTGATATATGTCAGATGGGCAGGTGGGGATCAGCGCGCTTTTCTTTGTATGTACGTCCCAACACTGCATGAGTACCTCGCTATGCCCTCATTTCTCTTTCCTTCTTTTACAGACCCTGTGTGTTTTCGCACACTGGTGGCAGTGTGGCTGGTGAGCCACAGTTATGTGCACTGGGTGGCACAGTACGCTGCTTTGTCGGAGTGGGGACCCCATCTCGGGCTACGTGCATTCACGCGTATGCAGTGGTATGGTGTGCGCGGCATGAGGTGGCGGGAACTATTGCCATTCCTGATGTCCATCAGGGATGCTGGACCGCCAGATGTGTTAATTCTGCACCTCGGTGGCAATGATCTTGCACAGATCACTGGCCTTGCCTTAAAGATGTCGGTGTGCAGTGACCTGGCATTCCTTCACCATTTATGGCCGTACACACGGTTGCTATGGTCAGACATCGTGCCGAGACACTGTTATAGGGGAGGCATTGATCTCCGTAGTTTGGACCGTGCCCGGCGGTCAGTGAACAGGGTTGTCACCCGGTTCCTTATTGAGAATGGCTTTGGGACAGCCGTTCGACATCCGGGGATAGGGTCGCAGGATTTTAGCCTGTATTCTGGAGATGGGGTTCACCTGTCGTCTAGAGGTATGGACCTCTTTTTGGAGGACATGCAAGCGGGCCTGGTGACCGAGCTGTCGGTCGGGGCGGGGCGGTGAGTCATCATGGACGCCTCCCCGTGTGGCGGGTAGCACCGGTAAGGTAAAAATTTATTTTAGAACAGTGACGGAGCAGAGAAGTTTTTCCCTCCACCCCCTCCCTAGTGGACAGTGTGACTTATTCTGGTCGCTTCAGGGCCGGGTGGGAATTTTTGCTTGAACCTACAATTGGCACTTTGGTTCTTGGCTTTTTCGCCCATCCCACACTGTCGCTAGTATTTGAGATACGGGGTAAGTTGACTTTGGTCACTTTCGGCGGGTAGCACTGGTAAGGTAAAAATTTATGACCCATAGGTATCCGGCAGGTTCGCAATTGATTGGCCAACACGTAGATAGGTACAGGGGAAATAGGCTTGGCCGGTCAAGGGCGAACCATGAACGGGGTGATGCTAGGAGCTTCACAGCCTGCATCACCTTGATATTTTAATGGATACACGTCAGAGGGTGGGGTCAATAGATAGTATATTGATTTCGGTCAACAATTTGTTTGTGACAACAAACAAATTGATACAAATTGATACATTATAGCCAATTGCCACTGGCAATTTGGGTGGAACCTTACCAGTGCTACTGCGGCCTGCTTGCCTTAAAGAATTACAATTGGATGATACACCAATTGAAACTTATAATTCGGACTAGGGCATTATTCAATAAAAGTGGCCCAATGCCTTTAATCCAATACCGGTGTCTGAGTCTTTATTTGGGTGTGTGCGGCGGAAAAGGTAATTTTTAGGGCTTTGTGGTGGAAATAATTCCACAAAATTCAACTCATTTCTCACTTTGTACAGGAGTACAGAACCATGGAATGAAGCATAGTTTACATTCCACATTTCTAACTGAAGTGGCTCTCTAAGCAACAAAGTGCAGATTGGAAACAGATAAATGGTGGGGAAAGATGTAGAAAGAAGGTAGGGAATAGGAAAAAGGAGATAAGAAAATATATAACTTTTGGATCACATTTCAGAATGCACAAGTTGTCAGCATGAAAAGCTACCAATGTCTTTGTGATTTGTTTACACAATAAAGATTTTTGGGTTCAGAAAACACCTTGACCTTTAGCAGTAGTTAAATAAATAGCAATCTTTGCAATGAAACTTCTCCAGGGATGTATGGGAAATATGCTTGCTTAATTTGTATTGCTCTCAAAAGCACTGCAGTACAACCAGAAACAAATGAAGGAACATTTAGAGTTATACCAATAGTGTAATGGTTGAGCATGGAATAAAAAATCCTGCCACTGGCACTAGGAAAAATTTGTCAGTTCCACTGTGTGACTGAAATTTTCTCCCAGAATTGTATTAGAGTAGATAGTCACTTTGAGAGAAGGGGGGGAATGTTGCCTATATAAGGCTAGCAGAAACATGGGATGTTCTCTACAACAAGATGGTAGGAATCCTACAGTAGAATGCATTGAGCTGGGGGTTGGATTCTTAAGCCCCTTCCAACTCAGTTATTCTATGTTTCTAGTGCAGTGGCTCAAGTGGCTAAGATGCTGACTGGGAGGCAGAAGGTCAGCAGTTCGATTCCCAAGTACTGCAGGACGGAATGAGTCTTTGTCCCAGCTCCTGCCAACCTAGCAGTTCAAAAGCAAGAAATTGCAAGTAGATAAATAGGGACCACTTCGGTGGGCAGGTAACAGTGCTCCGTGCACTCCGGTGTCTAGTCATGCCTGCCACATGACCACAGAAAACGTCTGCAGAAGCAGACAGCGCTGGCTCTTCAGCTTTGAAACAGAGATGAGCACTGAACCCTAGAGTCGGATACAACTGGCTTTCGAACAAGGGAACTCTTTACCTTTATGAAACAGGGACTATAAGTGCTGTGCAGAATTTATATTTTCAAATTGTGTATGGCAAGGAGGATTACCTTCTAGGAATAACTTGATCTGTGATCAAGACAATGTGTTTATTGACAGAATAGTCCTTGTATTTGGCAAAATAAATATGTAATTCCTTTCTACATTTTTATTAAAGTATTTTGAGCTACTGGGAGTACTGTCAGAGACACCCACAAGCCAGATGCCCAATAGGTTGTGTGGGTATGACATTTCCGCGTGCCTCTATTAATATCCTCACTTCGTGTATGCTTTCATAAAATGGACACAGTCTTTGAGAGAATTATCTGTTTAGGAGAGAGCATTCAGAAACAGGAGGCAAGACTTTTGTGGTGACAACCAGTCAAAATGCATCTGTTAAAAGCCATTTAATGATAACAGTGTAGTGGTCAGCAGCCGGACACAGACGAGATCGGACTACGACATAGGTAATAACAGCAAAAGTCTTTTATTTTCTGCTAGCAGAGGCTTCAGTGGAATAACTTCCAAAAGACTGAGCCCCTATCATACTGTGAAGCACACTTTTATAACCTTTTGCAAGCTCAGAAATGTACATTCTCATTGGTTGCAGAAGATACATTCTCAAAGAACTATTTTCAACCAGAACAACGATTTTCTGCCATTTTAATTCCTTATGGCTACCTCAATAGGAAACATCTGCATTTTCAAAATGTTAGCTATGTTAGTCTGTGTTTCAAGCATATCAGAGAATAAACAAAACAAAAAGACAAGAGAAAATTGAGGTATTCAATGTGACTTAGGTAAAGGTAAAGGTCGTCCTTGCTCGAAAGCAGTCGTATCTGACTCTAGGGTTCAGTGCTCATCTCTGTTTATAGCCAAAGAGCCAGCGCTCTCTGCGTTTGCAAATGTTTCCATGGATATGTGGCAGGCTTGCCTCATCACCTGAATGCATGGAACACTGTTGACCTTCCCACCAAAGTGGTACCTATTTATCTACTTGCAAATTCTTGCTTTCGAACAGCTAGGTTGTAAAGAGATGGGGCAGATACAGGAGCTCACTCTGTTGTGCAGTACTCGGGAATCAAACTCCAACCTTCCAGTCCTCAAGTTCAGTGTCTTAACCACTTGAGCCATTTACACATTTGCTAATGAGTTTACCCTTCAGGGCTAGCACTATTGTGTGAGTGTACCTGATGTGTATAAATTGTTGCTCTAAAGTCTCACCCTTCTGTCTGACAAAGTAGATTTGATCCACAAAAGCTAACATTAAAAGACAGCAGTTAGTCTGTAAATTTCCACAACTTTTTTGTCTTTTTGGTTTGTTTTGTTTACTCTCTGATCTGCATTTTCATAACCTTCAGATTAGCCACAAATATATCACATATATATTCTTTCAAATCCCAAATAATGTTTTGAGTAGGTAAATTTAGTTTTCCAGTGAAGCCATTTTAGCAGATGTACTCTGACCTTCCCAACTCTGGATGCCTCTATAGTTTTTGTGTCATTCAGTCCAGCCAGGTACTGCGGTGGCTTAGTGGTTATGATGCTGAACTTGGAGACTGGAAGTTCAGGGTTCGATAACTGAGTGACATGAAAGGAACCTCATTCGGGCATCCCCTGAGCAGAGTCTCTCCAGCAAAAATCCTTTCAACCCAGAATAATTTCTGACACAAAATTTTTATCCTAGAGTACCAGTGACTCAACACTGATTGCCAGGTGACAGTTAAATAATATAACAAATCTGAGAACTAATGACCTTGGGTGGTGATGTTCACAGGGAAGGGTGATGGACCCAAGTGGATTAAATCCCACTTAAATCCATCTTGATGGAGGGTAACAGCTTCATTAATACTGGTCTGCGATTGATGAGGACTTTGTGTACCCAAAGGGCTCAGGATCAGAAAGTGACTCATGGAACTGGATCAGTAGTATGGGTGTCATGCTACAATGGAAGGCAAATCAAAGGCCACTGCATTATATTGTTCCCAGAACAATATTCATGGATGATCACCATGATGATAGCGAGTATTCAAAATCAGATACGGCACTTGAGAAAGAAGAAGAATGTCACACAGTAATTATTCAGCAATTTGTGAGACTGAGAGAAAATCTCCCATGGTCTCTTTGTGCAAAGAAATGATCTGTGGTATGTAAAAACAAGGCAAGTGAGAAATTAGCTTCCCATTTCCAAACTGAAGCTACTGCTGACAGTGACAACTAAGACATCTATGTTTCCAGCTCAATACATTAGAGCTATTGTGGAGAACAGACTTTAACCAGAAACTTTCAATACAATTTCAACTTCAAAAGCCTATCTTACAGTTGTGGCACTGAAACCTACAGGTAATGCTCATTCAAGACATATCCATGAATAAATATTTCTACCACCAAGGACTCAAGCTCCTGCCTGTCTTCTTACATGCTGTTTACTTGGCACCTTTTTTTAAAAAAATAAGGCAGGCATTCCTGGTCCCTGAACCAAGGAAAAATTAGAAGACAGCAGAGGAGTCATATGGAGGTAGATAAGCAAAGAAGAAGTTTCTGTTGCATCTACTTTTGTATGGTTACAATAAGGTACGAAGACTGAAGCAGGTGATCCAAATGCTTTTAAAAAAGGAACTTGAGGAGCAAGCGAACAACTCAGATACATGCTGCAAGGTGGTCCCAGCCATAAGAATCAGCAAATGACTCATTTCAGGTAGCAGGAGATCTTTAGAATGATTATGAAGGTGAAATTTAATGAATTGAAGCTACAAGAAGGGATGCATTAGGGATGTATGAAGCAGACAAAAAGCTGAGTCTGGGATTTTCATGTTCAAGGAATGAAGAAACAGACAAATGAAGTAGTAAAATTCAGCTCTTTATTAGTGGGGTTTGAACACAGTTTGGATGGGGCAAAACTCGGACTTATATACACTATAAACAGTAACAGTAACAATAATACAACAAGCACATTGGCTAACAGAGTGTGCACATTTTTCGATCCACTTATTTGCATAAGAATAGATACATGAGAAAAGATACATTCTGCTCCTGTCAGAAAACACAGTTAACATACATAACATTCTTCCCCCCTAGGTAAAACAAAATCCTTTAACCAGGATGGTGGTCTAGTTTCCCTTCTGGGTCGGACGCTTGGCTGAGCCAGCTCAGGGGCTTGTAGGATGGGTGACCCGACTGGAGTAAGGGATTGACTAGAGGGGGAGGATTGTAAACCCAAATTAAAGCCCCGTTTGTCAGATGGAGGAGCAGGGGATCGCTCAAAACCAAAATCTGATTCTGTAGATGAATAAGACAACTCAGGGTCCTCCTGTGTGTACTAAGAGTGGAGGGTGACTCTGAACAAAATTGGTCATCATCAATAAAGGAATCCAGAGTGCTAGGCTGGGACAGTGTAGGGGTACACATGGCCGGAGTAGGGGAGCATTCCACAATTTCCCCTTGAAATTGGTCCCTAGAACACACCTCTGGGTCTATTGCATGGATGCCAGAAAGCCAGATTCCCAGGGGCCTAAACCATTGGGTCCCAATAAGACAGTTAGTGCCCTACTTAACTACAACCAATGGCAAGAAGGTGCAAATGTTTTTGAATTTAACCAAGAAATTACCCACCCCCAGGACCAGAATCAGGCAACCTTGCACATCCCAGAGGGAAGTCTTAAAGGATTTAAGCTTGGGCCAAGAGGCAGGGGGAATGCTCAAAAACTCCCACTGTGGGATTATGGAAAAGGTAGTACCTGAATCCACCTCCATCTTGAAGGGGACATGCTGCAGGCTCAGGTCTGCGAAGAAATGCTCGCTGACGATGCCCACTTGGCATGGCTCAGGCTCGGGTTACACTTTGGTGATGGACGTGTTGTGGTGATGACTCTTCTTGGGCACAGGCACTGGAGGTCTTCGCTTTCGCAGTCGGCATACCTTAGCAATGTGCCTTCTTCGCCTGCAGTTGTGGCATTCTGATGTGTGGAACGGGCACTTCTTGCGGTCATGCCGGGCTCCACACCCATCACACTTGCAAAGGAATTTCTTCTCCTGATCGTCACAATGCTCTTGGTGCTTTCATTGGACCGCTCAGACTTTTCCCTCTGCGTCGCTGGACTCCAATGAAGAGGTAGAACTAGGCATGCTGAGGAGGATGAAGGTGAACTTTGCTGAGATTGCACAGCTGAGTCGGTGGCACTGGTGTTGGAGTGGTGATGCCGGAAAAGCTTTATCCCGGACCAAGCAGCCTCAGACGCTAGTGCCTCTTCTAGGACATCCGTGAAGGTTAGTGTCTTTCTGATCATGAGGCAACATTGAGCATCTTCGTCCCTCATGCCAGCCAGCAGACGGTCCCGGAGTGATTCTTCAATGTTGTCCCACTTGCATGGGGTGGCAGCAATGCACAGCGCGGCGGCGTAGTCTGCAATGGATTCACCGGGTTGCTGCTCTCTTCTGTGGAAGGCCACCCTGGCCAGGAAGATCGAGACCTCTGGCTGCAGGTGCCTCCTCAGTGCGAACATGATTTCTGCGAATGGCACCACATCCACATCCCTTGGGAGAACGTGGTGGGTTGCCAGCTCAAGCATCTCAGGACCACACTGAGCGAGGAAACAGGAGCGCTTTTGGTTTCCGTCGGTGATCTTGTGCGGGTCAATTGCATGGCAGAAGCGGCGTTTGTATGTTGCCCATTTCTCTGGATGTGCTGGGTCGAATGGGCCGATGTTGCTGCTATGTGGGGACGCCATCCCACCTTTGTCACCAGTTTAGTGTTCAAGGAATGAAGAAACAGACAAATGAAGTAGTGAAATTCAGCTCTTTATTAGTGGGGTTTAAACACAGTTTGGATGGGGCAAAACTCGGACTTATGTACACTATAAACAGTAACAGTAACAATAATACAACAAGCCCATTGGCTAACAGAGTGTGCACATTTTTCGATCCACTTATTTGCAGAAGAATAGAAACATGAGAAAAGATACATTCCGCTCCTATCAGAAAACACAGTTAACATACATAACAGGGATTTAGGAAGAAAACTTAGTGACCAAGAAGCAGAAATTTAATATCATAGATAGGATATCACCCTAAGAAGAACTCTGGTGTTTTACTACTTCTTTCGGTGCTGTATCCATTCTGGATATTGGCTATCATCATGGTGATCGTCTTCCTGTTCTTAACTCTTTGGGACAGTTCTTTCGAGGACATGCCACACCAATCACTCAGATTCTTCAGTCATGAAGTCTGTCTACATCCAGGGCCTCTCTTCCCAGGGATTTTTCTTTGTGGGGCAGATTGGAGTATTCCTCATGATATGGCCATGTTTTGGAGCTTTCTTTGCTTAATGGTCTTAAACAATTTTTATTCTTTATCCATCCGGCACAACATTTCTACATTAGTCACATGGTCAACCCATGATAACCTTAGCAGCCATCTGTAGATCCAAATTTCAAAAACTTCAGATGCTTTATTCAATGTCCAAACTTCAAATCCATACAGCAACACTGGGAATACATAATATCTCACTATTTAGATCTTTGTAGCGAGAGTTAGATCTCTACTGAACAACAAACATTGCATTTTTATGAAGGTGGATCTTGCTTTTTCTATACGTGTTTTAATCTCTACCTCGGGATCCCATTCTTTATCTAACAGACTTTCCAAATAGACAATTTTATCCACTCTTTCAATTTCTTGTGTTCCTACCATTACCTTGGCATGAGTTAGTGTTCAGCTTATAACAAGATATTTAGTCTTCTTGGTGTTGAGATACAAACCATGTTCTGTGCTTGAAGCTCTAACTCAACCCAGGCGTTTTACTGGAAGAGGTATATTAATGTGGTTTAACCAGAAATAAGAAAACATTCCTTTCCTCCATGTATAATCTGTGCCAAGTTCCTTATAAGATGCCTCCCAGTTGTTGGTTTTGAAGCTAGAAAATACATCTTTCTTTCTTGTACAGTATTAGCATAATTTGAAATTTGCATAAGTATCTCTTTTCTAAAAATGTATCTCATTAAGTCAAAGCAAGTTATTAAGGAAACAAAAGCTACTAGTACAACTTCTCTCTGGACACTGTCAGTGGAGTGCATAGTATTGAATAAAACATGGGTAGTGTTAGTTGAGACAGCAGTCAGGTTTTAAAGACCCCTTTTATTGCATTTTTGGGCAACTATGTGTCTGTGGCAATTTGCATTATCTTTTTTTGGGGGGGGGGTTAAAGTTATAACAGTAATTACAGAACAATGAAAATATTTCATAGAAACAGAGTGTTTTACATTAAGGTACAAGAGCAAATAAAAGCCACGCAATTTTTAAAAATTTGTGCAACATTTTTGCTATCAGTTTTGTTAAATGCTTTAACATTGTCAAAAAATATATATTTTATATCTTAATATACTTAAGCACTTTTTTGCAAAAGAAAATTCATGTTCTTTAATAAGAGGATTTTCAAATTGTTTGCATGCCAGTGTGGTTTCTAGCATCTGTATTCATTCTTCTCTACTTATTCAAAGGCACACAGACCTGCTACTTCCAAAAGCTTGTGTATGCAGTGTTTTTCCTTTTGTTATAACAGCAACAACAAAAAGATTCTGTTGCTATGGGAAAGATATTGTATAACTGTGAATGGTCTTTATTCCAAGTCCTGATTATTTTGCTGATCCCATGCACCTTCTTCATGAGACACCAGCAATTTGATAGATACTGTGTACTAGTGAGCGCATTGCAGGCGCACCCCCCAAAGAAAGACTCAGACACCGGTATTGGATTAAAGGCATCGGGCCACTTTTATTGAATAATGCCCTAGTCCGAATTATCACTTTCAACTGGTGTATCATCCAATTGTAATTCTTTAAGGCAAGCAGGCTGCAGTAACACTGGTAAGGTTCCTCCCAAAATGCCAATGGAAATTGGCTACATGTATCTATTTGTATCAATTTGTTTGTTGACACAAACAAATTGTTGACCGGAGTCAATATACTATCTACTGACCCCACCCTATGACGTGTATCCGTTCAATATCAAGGTGATGCAGGCTGTGAAGCTCCTGACATCACCCCTTGCATGGTTCGCCCTTGACCGGCCAATCCTATTTCCCCAGTACCTATCTACGTGTTGGCCAGTCAATTGCGAACCTGCCGGATACCTATGGGTCATAAATCTTTACCTTACCAGTGCTACCCGCCACACGGGGAGGCGTCCGTGATGACTCACTGCCCCCCCCCCCCAGACCGTCAGCTTGGTCACCAGGCCTGCTTGCATATCCTCAAGAAAGAGGTTCATACCTCTGGCCGACAGATGGACCCCATCTCCTGCATATATAGACCAGAATCCTGCAAGCCTATCCTAGGATGTTGAATGGCTGTGCCAAAGCCATTGTCAAAAAGGAACCGGGCAACAGCCCTGTTCACTGACCGTCGAGCACGGTACAAACCATGGAGGTCAATGGCTCCCCTGTAATGGTGTCTCGGCACGATGTCAGACCATAGCAGCCGCGTGTACGACCATAAGTGATGTAAAAAGGCCAGGTCACTGCACACCGACATTTTAAAAGAAAGGCCAGTGATCTGTGCGAGATCATTGCCGCCGAGGTGCAGAATCAGGACATCAGGCGGTCCAGCATCCCTGATGGACATCAGGAATGGCAACAGTTCCTGCCATCTCATGCCACGCTTACCATACCATCGCATACGTGTGGCTGCACGTAGCCCGAGATGGGGTCCCCAGTCTGTCGCCGCAGCATACTGCGCTGCCCAGTGCACAAAACTGTGGCCCACCAACCATACTGCCACCGGTGTGCGTGGACACACAGGGTCTGTAAAAGAAGGAAAAGGAATTTATGACATAACTGGCACTCATGCAGTGAGGGGGCGTACATATAAAGAAAAACGCGCGGACCCCCACCTGCCCATGCAACGTATATTAGCTTCAGAGTACCCAAATGCACCCGCAGTTGAAGCGGTGCCTATCCTGAATGAATGGGTGCCGTAACGAGCCCCTATGAGGCCGACACTGTGAAGTACCATACCGGTCACCATCCAAAACTGGAATTTGGTAAGGGGAGACCCATCCTGGTGGCAGAAAAATGGGCCAGGGTGCGTGCCACGCACTGCCAAAAATGCATGTAGGGCACCAACCGGACAGATGTCAGCAATTGTACACCGTAGCAGTCTGACACCATTGCCTACTCCATGCTGATCGGCCTTTGAGGAGCGAATCCTCAACAGGGCCCACTCCTGGTTGAGAAAGACATTGTCGAGTTCCAGTGCCCTACGAGACATGTCCCCTTTTGACAATGGGACCAGCTCACTGATACGGAGCGCTCCAAAGAAAGCTACGGTGGTAGCTGCATGAAAGAGAGCCTCCTCATACCTATCGTAACACAAGCTATGCCAACCTTGTGCAAGGTGCGTCAGAACCTCTGGTGAAATGGGGTGACGTGTGTCTGGGCAGCGGCCACGTTCACGTGTCCACCCTTCTAATACATGGCGTATGCGGAAGTCATTCACGCAGTCAGTGAAACCCATCGCCTTAGCCATAAACGCCAATGCTGAAAGCCTAGTGGCGATGGTGCGAGGGGCTAACCCTAGATCATGAAGGTAAACCATGAACTGTAAAATCTGGTCGACCGGGATTGGCCACACGTCGGGCAACTGCCTTTGCCCACAAAAGGTTCTAAACTGTAGGAGTGCATGTAGATACGCCTTACGCGTGCGAGGTGCCAAAGACATGTCGATCGCCCGGTTTACCTCTCCTCGCCAAATGTCCAGATCTCGGCCGGGAGTGGAGAGGGAAGTTCCTCTGCTTCTGGAGCCAAGGCATGGAACCGGGGGATCTGCAGGCGGGATAAAGCGTCAGCAATATCATTGTCAATGCCTGGCACATGTCTGGCCCTGAAAAGCACATTAAGGCGTAAGGATCTCAAGACAAATTGGTGAACTAAGGCCATAACTCTGGGGGATTTGGATGTCTGGGCATTGACATTGTGCACCACTGCAGCATTGTCACACCAAAAGCGAACTACTGAATTAGCCCACCTATCCCCCCAGAGCATCAGGGCCCCCAAGATGGGGAAAAACTCCAGGAAAGTAAGATCACATAAATGATCTGTGCTTTGCCATGTCTGAGGCCATTGACCATAGGACCACCTTCCTTCAAAGTAAATCCCATAACCCAGGGAGCCAGAGGCATCCGACTGTACTTGGAAATGCAGGCTGAGCATAAGCTCTGACTTCCAAAAGGAGATGCCATTAAAATCCTGTAGGAATGTGAGCCAAACCGTAAGGTCTGCCCGTAAACCTCTGGTCAGCCAAACCCTGTGGTGGCATTTTAAAAGGCCCGCCATGGCGTCACACAAATGCCTGGCAAAGGCCCTGCCCGGTGTTACTACCCTACAGGCAAAGTTGAGGTGGCTGTGAAGCACCTGCAACTCTCGGAGAGACACCTTACGCCTGGCAAGCATTGCCAGAATTGCCTCAGAGATCCGAGTCACCTTTTCCATGGGCAACCTGGATTTAATTTAATTTAATTTAATTGTCACATTTATATACCGCTCACTCGGCCAAAGCCAACTCAGGGCGGTTCACAATAAAAATTAAAAAAACACATGTTAAAAACAGTTAAAACTACCCACCCCCTAAAAACAAGGGGTGCAGGATCCAAAGGCACCATGGGGAGGAGTTCTTCTACACCAACCACCCAATGGAGGTTACCCTTCCACCTGCACCCCACACTTGACCCACCAGCCAGGTTTTAAGTTCTTTTCTGTAAGGCAGCAATTCCGTCCGGAGACGTAGCTCTGTTGGCAGGAGGTTCCAGAGGGCCAGTGAAGACACGGAGAAGGCTTTCCTCCTTGCGCCAGAGAGGCGAGCCCCTCTGGCTGATGGAACAATTAGAGAGCCCCTCCGGTCCGCTCTGGATGTCTGGACAACGGTGTCAATATCAATACCTAAAAAGGTGAGAGTGGTGGCTGGTCCCTCAGTCTTTTCAGGTGCTAGGGGAACACCCAGTTCCCGCATAAGCACCTGAAAAGTGGCGAGGAGATGAGCACACGTGTCCGTGCCATATTCCCCTCCGAACAAAAAATCGTCGAAGTAGTGGGCTACAGACCAGGACTCTGATCTACAAACAAAAGCCCAGTGAAGGAAGGTGCTAAATCGTTCGAAAGCTGAACATGAGATAGAACAGCCAAAAGGCATGGCCTTATCCACATAAAAATTGCCCCAAAAACGAAAACCTAACAGCTCAAAGTCGTCCGGGTGCACTGGCAACAATCGGAATGCCGATTTGATATCACAATTTGCCAGTAGCGCACCTGGGCCACACGAGCGTACCATCTGTAAGGCCTGGTCAAAGGACGTATACCTGACCGAGCAAAGGTCATCAGGTATTGCATCATTGACTGAAGAGCCCGCAGGGTAAGAAAGGTGGTGAATTAGTCGAAATTCACCCGGGGACTTCTTGGGGACTAAACCCAAAGGTGACACTTTCAAGTTCGGGAATGGTGGGTCAGCAAATGGCCCAGCCACCCTCAGTGCGGTGACCTCCTTGGCTATAGATTGGGTGGCAATATCCTCATTACCCCTGAGAAAATGTAAGTTCGGGGAGTCCTGAGGCCCGCGTACACCCTGAAATGGTATGCGGAAGCCAACTGAAAACCCTCAAGTAGGTACTTCGCATCATCCCGTCTAGGATAAGCGGCAAGCCAACGTTCCAACACCTGAGAATTAATTGGGGAGGGGGCCTTTTTGATGGGTAGCACCGTCAGAGGGAGCTCTGACCGCCCCCTGCCCACCCCTTCTTCTGCCGCGTGACCCACCAGCCCGCGGGCAGGCGGAGGCGGCGTGAGGGCCAGAACAAGAGGGGCACTCGTGCCAGAACCAACACTGACACTTGTTGCACACTCCGCTGGCGGAGAAGCTCCAACACAGCAGGCGGGCTGGATCCCCCTGCCCCGCTGTCTGGCGGGGAGCCTGTGTAGCAGCAGCTCACTGCACGGCATGGCTGCAATGGTACCAGTCACCAGGCGCCGGCCACGTGGGGATCATGTCCAAGAGCCACAATTGCTGGCAGGGCTCATCCCACCTCATCTCAGGATGGAGGGCCACTCTCATCCTAAACTCCTCATCATAGGCCAACCATGACGGGCCAGGGAAATCCACCACCACCCAATAAATATTGTCCAGGTATTGTACCATCAGAATGGCCAAGTCAGGACGGGCCCTCAGGTAAACCGCCATATAAATGAGATAGGCCAGTAACCAATTGGCCCGGGTGCGCGGTGGCTTACGACGACGGGACAACTCCTTGTCCCTATCATCCTGCCCTTCCCTCTCTTCCTTAGTGGGCTCATGGTTTAGGAGGGAAAAAATGTCCACATATTCCCCCCGCCAAATCTTCTCCCTCGTGGCCTGGGAGAGATGATCGCCCAGGGGTAAGGAATAACCGGCCGTCGGCAGGGCCGCCATTGGCACAGATTGAATTGAGGGTGTGCACAGTGGGCCCTGAACAACCCCTGAAACATTAGGCATACCCATAGGGGCGGTCACCCCTGTCATAACCGGGGGGTAATTGGAGAACCAAGAATTAACGGGACAGTGCGGATACAACTGTCCTCCCATAGTAACCTGTCGTGGCCATGGCCACTGTACCCCACAGTGTTGCTAGGTAGTGTCACTGGTGTACTTAATTGACCACGATACTCACTTGGTGCACCCCCATGGGCCGCCCCCACTGGGGGTTCTGGCCCACGGTCGGCATCGGAGCTCGCGATGGATACCGAGCTCTGCGTGCCGCTGCACCTCTGCCACGCAGGACTGGTCCCCAGCGGCAAGCCCCGTTGCGATGGTCTGGCGGGGAGCTGCGAGGCACCAACTTTGGCTGGCCTGATGGCTTCAAGCAGCTCGACCCTGTTAGCGGCCCGCTGGACAGCGGTGGCCGGCGTGTGGGCCAGAATTGCAGGATTTGCAAGCCCACCCTCGGAAGGTGGCGGGGTAATGCCCATTGATGCCTCCAGTACCGAAATGCGTGCAAGGAGGGCATCAACAGTCTCCGACCCACCTGGACAAGGTGGGTCGAATGGGCCGGATGGCCCACTGGGCAATTGTTGTGGGATAAACCCAAATGGGGATCCCGAGCCCGAATAGGGCCATGTCCAGTAATCTGACCCATGTGGGGCTGGGAGAATGGTGGGCCGGAAACCCGCACCAGGCCCAAGTGGGCTGCCCTGCCCCGAGCCGGGCAAAGACCCTACAGAGGTAGGAACCCCAGAGGGGCCTGCCTGTGCCGCCCCTGCCTGAATCACCATACCAGGCGGGTAGGCAGAAGCCTGTTCACCCACATTGATGGTAGTGGCTGAACCGACCCTACCACCCAGTTGTGGGGGTGCCGCCCGAGCCCACCGGCCCAGAGACGGCCCCCTAGATACGGAGGGGGTGGGCAGAACCCTCCCCCTCGGCTGCGGCTTAGTAGCCGTTGTCTTGCGCTTGGGAGCCATGCCTCCCAAGCAAAATAGAACTAGAAAAGGGGAAAATTCCCTATTAAAAGGAAAGCGGGCGAAAGCCAGGGAGAAAGCGGTGGAGCGAACTTCTCCGCTCCGTCGCTTCCAAAATGGCAGCGCAGCTGCCTCGTGGCCACCCCTTTTAAAGAGGGTGGCCACGCCCCCTAACTCACCCGGATGTCTGAGTCCGGGTGGGTGGCCCCCGCAAAGAGCGCGGCATTGGCTTAGTGGCTAAACTTCCAGCTAAGTAATTCACATTGTATGTGAATATATAGAATATATAGAATATATAGGTAAAGTAAGGTAAGGTAATTAATATTCAATGCCCCTCACAAACCTACTTACACTGTTGCAACACAAATAGCATAACTTTGGAAAGGAATTGCCCCAAGTTAAAAAAAAGTGAATACAGTCTCTATCTGTTGCATGCTGATTTGTATGACTCACAATGTAAGTGGCAATGTCTATGATTTTTTTTAATTGGACCAGTTTGTCTCCAAAAGATTACCATGTTCGTAACATGATATGTAAGAGGATTTTGGATAATATATATTTTATTATTATAAGTTTACTGTATTTATTTAGTCTATTGCTGTTTACGAACAAAGAGAACTGTTATAAGGGGCTACATCATATTCATGTTGTAACTCTTTCTGATATTTGTTTAAGGTCAGTCCAATAGAATCGAGACGTCGGAGCACGTACTCATGGAGTGTCCATTATATGATAGCCTTAGAAGTGAACTTTTTTCTGCATTTCCTCAGCTGGTATTTAAAAACAATCAAATGTTCAGAGAGCTATTGTCTGATAAGACAAATGCCCTGACGGCCGCAGTGGCTAGATTCGCGTGGAGGTCAACCTGTATACGTAGAAATAAGGTTAGGTTGTCTCAGTCTAAGATCAACAGTCAATAAGTAGACAAGCAGATATTGAGCTTATTCCAGCACTTTTATGGTATCATACTCCATGCCCAGAGGTTACTAGCTTCTGTATTTTGGAGTACATATAGGCAATTTTAAATTAATGATCAGCTGTAACTTAGGACTTTATTAATATACCCTGGCGATTTTATAATTCTAAAGTTTTGGGTTAATGAGAATAGTTTACTTCCGGAATTATTTGTAACTACTTCATTGAATATTTATTTGAACATGCTGAAAATGGATACACCTGTGATGTTGCTCTCAAACACTAGCTGGTTTTATTTGTTTGAATTCATATTTACTGTATCTAGCCATCGGCCGTAATAAGGAATTTGATTTGATTTCATTTGATTTTGACAAAGCCATCTTTGAACTCCAGTTTATTATTATTATTATTATTATTATTATTATTATTATTATTATTATTATTATTATTATTATTATTATTATTATTATTATTATTATTATTATTATTATTATTATTATTATTATTATTATTATTATTATTATTATTATTATTATTATTATTATTATTATTATCAAACACACAGCCAACAAGAGAACTATGCTGGATTTTATATCACAAATCACTAGTCGAACACTTCCCAAGCGTTTAGGACTACATGATGTATCGGCGAATTATGCGAGCAGATCCCAGTAGGGTGGCCTTTTGCAGCTGACTGATGGTGATTTTGTCAGTTCCATTTGTTTCTAAATGCTTGCTTAGGTCATTAGGCACAGCACCCAGTGTGCCGATTACCACTGGGACCACCTGTGCCGGTTTTTGCCAGAGTCTCTGCAGTTCAATTTTCAGATCCTGACATTGAGTAATTTTTTAAAGCTGTTTCTCATTGATTCTGCTGTCACCAGGTATGGCAATGTCAATGATCCATGCTTTCTTTTTCTCCACAATCGTAATATCTGGGATATTTAAAAATTTTAAAATCCCAGAGTACTTTTGCATGTTCATTCTCAATCACCTTTTTGGGCTTATGATCCCACCAGTTCTTTGCTACATCATCATCATCATCATCATCATCATCATCATCATCATCATCATCATTATTATTATTATTATTATTATTATTATTATTATTATTATTATTATTATTATTATTATTATTATTATTATTATTATTATTATTATTATTATTATTATTATTATTCTTGTTCTTGTTCTTGTTCTTGTTCTTGTTCTTGTTCTTGTTCTTGCTGCTGCTGCTGTTTTGCAAGATGCTGAAACTTGTAGTAGCTTCTCAGTTTTCAGGTTTTCTGGATGAAGTGGATTACCTAGATCCATTTCAGTCTAACTTCAAGCCCAGTGATGGGAGAGATGCTGCTTTGTTCACCATGATGGATGACTTATGATGGGACCTGCTCAGAGGAAGCATGTTTCTATTGGTCCTGCTAAACCCTTTAGTGAGTTTTGTTGCTGTCAACCATGATTTCCTTCTGAACCATCTCTCTGGGATAGGAGTTGAAGGCACTGTCTTACAGTGGCTCTGGGTCTTTCTGAAAGATTGAATTTCAAAGGTGGCACTTCTTCAGCTGGGGGGGGGGTGATAAAAGGACCCTGGGGCTTTGGGTTGTCAGGCAGTCGAAGAAGAGGAAGATGCCGAGCGCTGCATCTCCTCTCTACCCCACCCCCAGCCATTCCATAGCTGGGGGGATAAAAGGACCCTGGGACTTTGGGCTGTCTGGCAGCCAAAGAAGAGGAGCACGCTGAGCACTGCGCTTTGCCGAGCTCTGCATCTCCTTTCTACCCCACCTCCAGCCATTTCATGCTGCCATTGTTGCACTTTAACTGTAATTCTTTACTGATACTTTATATTGCTGATTATATTATGTTATTACTATACTGATTTTTGTATTGATTTACCTTTGTATTACTGTATTATTATGTTGTTATGCTGTATTGTATGGATTTTGATATGTTGTTGCCACCTTGAGTCAGCCTTGGCCGAGAAAGGCGGGGTATAAATTAAAATTGTATTGTATTGTATATCCATTCTGGATATTGGTTATCATCATGGCGATAGTCTTCCTGTTCTTAACTCCTCAGAACAGTTCTTCTGAAGACATGCCGCACCAGTCTCTCAGGTTCTTCAGCCATGAAGACTGTCTACGTTTAGGGCCTCTCTTCCCAGGGGTCTTTCCTTGCAGAGCGACTTGGAGGATTCTATACTTTATGTTGTTCCTCATGATATGGCCAAGATATTGGAGCTTTCTTTGCTTGATGGTCTTAAAGAGTTCTTTTTGTTTATCCACTGGTACAATACTTCTACATTATTTACATGATCAACTCATGACATTGTTAGCAGCCATCTGTAGATCCACATTTTCAAAGCTTCATTTCTCTTTTTAGATACTTTGGTCAATGCCCAAGCTTTGACTCCATATAGCAACACTGGGAATATGTAACATCTCACTATTCGGATCTTTGTAGCAAGAGTTAGATCTCTACTGCATAACAAGTGGCACATTTTTATGAAGGTGGAGCTTGCTTGGCACTAGGACATTCCAATTCAACATCTTGGCCTTTTGCCTGTGTGTCCCTGAGGGTCCTGTTTTGTCACCCATACCACTTAATATATACATGAAACCACTGCAGGAAGTTGTCTGGAATGTTGAAAATTGATGCCACCAGTTTGCTGATTTTTTGCTCAATATAGGAAGAACAGTATAGTAATGGTTGCACAATTAATCCATTCACTATAGCAGGATACAAACTTAATATATTCAAATAAACCACTGAAAATTGTTTGATTCACAAGTATGTCTTTTTACTAACTTAAGTATTTTCAACCACTATTAGTTCAAAAATGTCCAAAAAACAAATGGTACTTTTCTTCAGTAAAAATAAATGTATAAATGCTTCAATATTTCAGATGAATAATGATTCCAATAATTCCAATAAAGTTCATGTACTATTACAAGGAGTTTGTTTCAAATAAGGAATACCAATAAAGTGTAATTCCAAACAAATATAAATTTCCTTTCTGAATTATTTTTAGACATTTTTGAACTAATAGTGGTTGAAATTACTTAAATTAGTAAAAAGACATACTTGTGAATCAAACAATTTTCAGTGGTTTATTTGAATATATCAAGTTGGTTTCCCGCTATAGTGAATGGATTAATTGTGCAATCACCAGTTTGCTGATGACACCCAAGTCTATATTTCTTTTCCATATAATTCCAAGGAAGTTCTTCCTGTTCTAAACCTATGTGTCTCATTGGTAATGGACTGAGTGAGGGCAAACAGATTGAAACTTATTCCAAAGAAGACAGAAATACTTATTGTAAATCATATTGATTCAATCTATGTGGCACTAAACTATTCTTGAAAACTTAGACTTACAGTATAGCTGGACTCATCCTTGACCTTGGATAACTAAGTGTCAACTGTGCCTCAGAGTATATTTGCAGTTAAACTTGGAGTGTCAACTATGTCTATTCTGTGAGGTGTCCAATCTGACTACAATGACACATGTTTAGTTACTTCCTGTTTTGATTGCTGCAATGCACTCTACGTTGGACTGTCTTTGAAGACTGGTAACCTAAGCTGATACAAAATGCTGAAGTCAGACTTTTGACCAGAGCTGTTTGCAAGGAGTGTATCATTCTCTTGCTACAGCAGTTTTACTGGCTGCTGGTCTATTTCCTAGCCCAATTCAAAGTGCTTTCTATAACATATAAAGCTCTGTACAGCTTGGGCTATCTGCTCATATAACCCTCCTTGATCGTTAAGCTCTTCTGTGGAAGCCATCCTTTTGGTCCTGTCATCTTTACAAGTATGTTTCAAGCAGACTCAAGTGAAAGCCATCTCAGTGGGTTATGGAGTCCCTTCTCCTTTGAGAGTTAGATTGGCTCCATTTTCTCCTGTCCTTTTGGTGACAAGTGATTTGCGTCCAATTTTAGCATACAGTAGTTACATTCCCTGTGATTCCTGTAATTAGATACTTTTAATGTATTTTTATTGTTTCCATATTTTTACATTTTTATTTGCTTTAATATTATCTTACTTAATAGGTTTTTTAACAGTTTAAGAACTCTGTTTTTATTTTGTTTGCTAAAATGTTGTGTGAGCCTCATAGAGACCCTTCATTGGAGAAAGGAGACATAAAAACACAGTGCAATGCAGGCCAATAAAATAAAATATCCCACCCTAGGAAGAGATGTGACAGAGCCTGGCAAACAGACCTTTATGCCATGAACATTTGAATGCATGCCTGAAGAAGTGATCTTGAATCACAAAAACTTGCAATGATGCAGAAAATATAAGGTAGGCATGTGTGCAATATACAAACACTGCAACAAAGAAATTCAATATCTGGTGGGCCAAATGAAACAACGTCAAGAAAACTGCTGTGAAGAAGATGACAAAAGAAACATGTTTGAAAAGATAGGATCTTCAGGTTGGTAAACTATTTGATTTCACCCTATTTCTTAAAAAACTGCATTGATTAACTCAAGTTTGAGCAAAAATATATTTGTTGGTAATCCTGCATGTTGCTGCCATTTTCATATAGGTACAGTATAATGAAAACTAAAGAGTTGAAACAAACAAATATTTTTGGGCAGCACTGAATGGCAGTGAATACAATGAGTAATACTAAAAAAATCAGAAATGGAATAAATAATAAATTAACTACAAGCATCAACCTTTTTGTTTAGGAGAATGCATCATCAACATAAAGAATTCTGGAAACTATCCACTTTCAAAGATCATCACCCTACTGTTCTACAGTGTCAAAGTTAACTGTCCAGGACTGTATTTTAGTCACCTCATAGGCATTACACGTACATGGTATATCATCTAAAAGAAATTTAAAACACAACCATTGAGGTCCTGCCATAGATAGGGTTTTTAATAATAACCAGCAGATTAGAAAAAATGTTAACTGATGAAAAAAAATCCCACTTTGATTATGTGACAAACACTTCTTTCTATTGACTGAAAACCTGCACTTAATACAGTTCATCGCTGAGACCCAAATACAGCCCATCCAGCAGAGCAGATGTTGCAGGAAAATTACTGAATAAAATATAGGACAGAGAAATGAAGCAATGTTCTACAGCTCTAGAGGGTAAAGTTATTCACCTAAGTCTTGTTGGGTAGATTAATGTTCACAATGATTCTGTTGTATGTGCAGAAGAAGGGAATGTCTTCCTTGCAGGAACAATGGTTACATCAGGAAATGCAGACACAGTGAAATACTTAAAAATAATTACATCAAAAGCTAGAATAATATGTGAACAGAAATTCAAATGTCTAGTATGCAGTATGGTCACAGTCAATGCTCCAAGTGTATCCAAGATGAGAAGCACTCTAGAAGAATGGAAGGGAATACAAAGCTAAAAACATTTGATAAAGACAATGACTTGACATGATTTAAAATAATCATTGTCCAAAGTACCTCTGTCAGTCTCCAAATTTATATTTTATTCTCTGTTACTTTATAATATATTTCTCTAGATGTTCAACACCCCTTGGCACATATGCCTAAAGGGAATTCATACGTCATGAGCTAAGATGTTCCAATCTCTCATGGCTGAGGTATACTCCACTAAGGACAACTACTCTTTATTTAAGACACTGCAATACTCTATCACAGTAGGATATTATGTTGACTATGGGCTAGTGTTTTTTTGCAGATGTTGCTCAATATTTTGCAAAGAAGAAAGGTAGAACATGTTTTGTATATTGGGGACATGCCTTTATATTTGCAAAACACAAGGAAAATACATTTTCCAAATTTGCATTTTGTTATCCAAACTAGTGAGTTCTTATTAATTAGTTTTTCTGAATATGAGGGTAGATTTGTGTAATTGTTCCACCTCCCCACTTTTTTCTGCTTCTGAGGAGAGGAACTTATGCCCTCTCCTTCATTAAGCTTGCCAATAAAAAAAGTTAGAAACTAATTATAAGGATGCTACAAAAAATCTAGATAAATTTGTGGAAAATATGGCCA
Organism: Bradypodion ventrale; assembly: GCA_035047345.1. Taxonomy (NCBI): domain Eukaryota; kingdom Metazoa; phylum Chordata; class Lepidosauria; order Squamata; family Chamaeleonidae; genus Bradypodion; species Bradypodion ventrale. The sequence goes on along the minus strand of JAWDJE010000002.1, from coordinate 230,489,348 downwards.
TGAGGTCAGTTTGACAGCCTGTTAGAAGAAATAAACTGCAACATATTTTTAGAGCATGTGTTAATTACAGCCTTATTCAATATAATGCTGACCATCCTTAAGCTTTGTTGGATTCAGTGATATTGAAGACCAGGGGTTGGCAACCTATTGCCCATGGGTGAGCCAGATCCGGCCCATGGTGCCAAATCATCCGGCCCACATCCTTGCTACAGTTGCTCCCACTGCATTTACAACAGCCATAGACACATTTGCGACATCCGTAGACATGTTTACGACAGCCATGGATGCGTTTAAGACAGACACAGACACATTGATGACAGCATTTATGGTGGGGGGCACCAGTCCGGCTCCCTCAACTGTCTGAGGGAGCATGATCTGGCCCCCGACCTAAAAAGGTTGTCAACCCCTGTTGAAGACATTGCAGTACGTTGTAGTATTAAATTCTCCCTTAGGTGATGGACTACTGATCAACTGAAATAAATGAAAGATCTCATTACAGAAATGTTCCTGTCTCTAAAAGACAATGACAAGTCTTTACACAGATTTCAAATGAGTCTCAAGTGTATTTTTCCTACACCAGGCATCTTTTTAAATCCCGCTAGGGTGTGATCAAATTGATACTTTTCCAGTCTTGCATTTACCTCATCTAAATCACTGTCACTGCATATCTTATCTTCTTTCAATCTATTTTATTGGCTTCTATATGAGAAAGACATTTAAAAATATTACAAAATAACACAGAGAGAAATATAAAAATGAAGACTGACAGAAGTATGTGGAACAATTATTACAGTAAAGCATGTACATTTGCTGACCTTCTTCTTCTTGTGCCATATCCGATTCCGAATATTGGTTATCATCATGGCGATCAGCCATGAAGATTGTCCTTCTGCATCAAAGTTGTGTAGTTCTTCTGTTATGATTTTTGTCTTCATATTCAACTGCAGAATTGCTCTGGGACTTTTTTCTCTCATTTTCACTAAAAGTTGTTTCAATTTACTGCTTTTTGTCAGTAAATTGATGTCATAAGATGCTTATTGATATTTCTTTCACCAAATTTCATTGCTGCTTCATCAGAATCTAGTCTTGTTTTCTGTAGGTTACATTCTGCATGCAGATTATACAGATAAGGGGATAACATGCTGCAGATGATCTTGGCCTTGGCCTTACATTTAAGGATATTTTTGTTGTTTATAGATATCCTTGTTAGTTATTGTGTACTTTCATTTTCTTGGCTGCAGTCTGTTTTATTGTTTTTTAGTTGTTTTTGCTGATGACGTGAATCTAGCCCAATATTTTTTTATATTAAAATTACATTGCAAGTTGAAACTGAGAACATTGTGCATCAGTGTGCAGATGGTAGTGTTCTGGGATGCCCATACTAGGACCTAGTTTTTATGGATGTTGCAATAAACAAATAAATATCTGTGTAAATCAGTCAGCCACTCAGTCTTTGGTTTTTTTAAAAAATGATTTTTATTAAGTTTTACAACAATACAAATTAAATATAAAAATTGAAATAATAAAAAGATACATAGGTGAATACACAAAGTAGGAAATTATATGAAAAAAAACATTTTACATAGACAAAGACATATAAATGGTATAGTGCAGAGAAGAGAAAAGAAAGAAAGAGGGAAAAAACCAATACATAAACATTTTATTAAATTAAACTACTATAAAATACTTAACTATGTAGAATCAACAGGTAAAAAAAACCTGTTGGTCAGAATGGATCTCATCTACAATTTTTAATATTAAATTTCCATTCTAATATGTCAGACCAGTCTGAACTTTAATTAGACATTGTTATTTTTATTTAACCTGTTTACCTGCTACCAACCAAGTTAATAACACATTTATAATAATAAGAAAAAGGTGATTACTAATTCACCACGTGTGACTGTACAATGCCCTGGAGGTTGCGGTGGACACTTTTTCGCTATTTCCAAAATCTATGAAGTTTCAGTACTGGACTGCTCCCATCACCTCTTGTACCTGTGGAGTCAACAAACAATTGCCATATTTGCCAAAATCTATTCTCTTTTATTATACCCTTTTTCTTGTTCAATTCCCATGTTAATTTGTCATTTAAAGCAAGGTCCCACATTTCCTTATACCAAACTTCCACCTTTGGGATCTGATCATTTTCCCACTGTCTCGCTATGCATTGTCTCGCTGTTGTCATGCACAGAGATAGTAACTCACTTTTATCCTTATCTAAATTCATACTTTCTGTGTCTGTCAGCAATGCTATATCTGGCCCCAGCTTGAGGTTCATCCCAAAAATTCTGGAGATTTCCTTCTCTATTTCCTCCCAAAATTGCTTTACCACCCTACAACTCCACCACATATGTTCATAACTACCCAACTCATCAGTGCATCTCCAACACATTTGAGTTTTATTTTTATCTATTTGATGTAACCTCACTGGGGTCAGATACCACCTCCATAACATTTTAAAATTATGTTCTTTTACTCTGACAGACATAGTTCTCATAATCCTTTTCTTCCACTTGTTTTTCCATTTCATCTCTGTGATATTAATCTTAAAATCTTGCTCCCATATTTTTATTAATGTTTCTTGTGAACTACCCTCTCTATTTATTATCTTATAAATTTTACTCACCAGGCCTTTTATATCCATATCTCCTTTCCTTACTTTCCACAGTAATTCCTCAAATTCTGTTTTATCTCTCTCCAATCTTACTTCAGCCAAATATTTACTGTTCCATTTGTCTACTAATATCACCTGGAACCAATTCAATTTTAACTGTGTATATATCTCCATTTTTTTCTCTTTATCCCTACATAATCTGATCCAGTCCTTCAGCAAGAAAATCTCATTTTTATTCAAAATTTCCTTTACTTTACTATCTAAATTTATTGGAATTTTTTTAATATCCTCTATTTCTATAATCGGTGATACACCTGGGGCTAAGTCCTTTTTCACTTTTTTCCAATTGTTTAGCAGGGCCTTCATCATTCTGTTTTTTACAGCTACTTTACTCATTTCTTTATCCAGGAATAATGACTTGCCAAATTGATTTGTCTCCTTCATCTCTATTTCCTCCCAAATTGTCTTTTCCTTCCTCAAAATCTTTACAATATTTTTAACCTGAAAAGCTCTATAATAATATTTGAGGTTTGGTAAGCCCAATCCACCTTCTACCAAAAACTTCTATTAATTCTGGGTCTGTGTCCGCCATTACAATAATTATTAAACATAGTTTGGAGTTCTTTAATTTCTTTCTCTCTTAACTCGATCGGTAGAGCGTCAAACAAAAAATTCAATCTTGGTAATAACATCATTTTACAAAGAGTGACTCTACTGAACCAAGACAGTTTCAATTTACTATACTGTAGTATTTTCTCCCTAACTTCTTTTTTTGTTCTTCATAGTTTAATTTCTTAAGATCTTCCCAATTATAAGATATATTTATTCCCAAATACTTCAAACTATTTCTAACGTGTATTTTAAATTTATCCTTTATTTTCCTTTGCTCTTCTTGTTCTATATTACTCAGTATCATCTCAGATTTGTCCCAATTTATCCTTAATCCCGTTATTTCCTCAAAATTCTTTAAATGTTCCTGGATTCTGTCTAAGGCCTTCAAAGGATGCTTTAAAATTACTAAGGTATCATCTGCATATAGACTTATCTTATTATCTGCAATTCCTTCAATGTTCTTATCTTGTCGTATGGTTTCCCTTGCTCGAAAGCCAGTCGTATCCGACTCTAGGGTGCAGTGCTCATCTCTGTTTCTAAGCCGAAGAGCCAGCGCTGTCTGCTTCTGCAGACGTTTCCGTGGTCATGTGGCAGGCATGACTAGACACCGGAGCGCACGGAACGCTGTTACCTTCCCACCGAAGTGGTCCCTATTTATCTACTTGCAATTTCTTGCTTTCGAACTGCTAGGTTGGCAGGAGCTGGGATGAAGACGGGAGCGTATGGCACTTGCTAAAATCTCCATTGCCATAATAAATAGTATTGGAGATAGGGGACATCCTTGTCGGGTTCCTGCCTCTAATTTAACCTCATCAGTAATAGCATCATTTGCCTTAATATATGCAGAACCATGATGATATAATTTATCAATCACCCCCTTAAATTTGTCTCCAAATCCATATGCATTAATTATCTCATTAATTGTTACCCATTGAAGAGAGTCAAACGCCTTAAAGATATCTAATGATAACATTCCAACTTTTTCTTTATCTCGTATTGCTATGTCTATCAGATCTAATACCCTCCTTGTTAAGTCCGCCATATGCCTTCCTTTCAGAAAACCTGCTTGATCCTTATTTATGTATTTATTCATAACATTATTCAATCTATTTGCCAGAATTGCAGTAAAAAAATTTGCGTCCTGATTTATTAACAAAATTGGCCTGTATGACTCAACTTTTTCAGTATCTTTACCCGGTTTTGGTATTAATACTATTATTGAACGGCACCATGAAGTCGGTATTGCTCCCCCCTCCAGAATATAGTTGAATAATTTCAATAATCTTGGAGCCACAATTTCCTTGAATTCTTTATAGAATTCCGCTGGCAATTCATCTTCTCCTGGGGATTTACATGCCTTCAATTTAGTAATCACATCTTTTATTTCTTTCTCCATTATAAACTCTTCCATCCTAGCCTTATGCTCTTGAGATATCTTTTTCCCCATTTGATTTTTTAACCAATCTCTTAATTTTCCTACTTATCTTTTTTTGTGTATAGTTCCTGATAAAAGTCTCTGACTATGTTAATTTTATCTTTTAATTTATTGTATCTTATTCCATCCTTTATCAGAACTCCAATTTCCCTCTTATTCCTTTTTTCTTCTGCCGCTCTTGCCAACATTTTTGAGTTTTTGTTACTAAATACAAAATATTCCCTCCTCAAATAAACGAAATCTCTTTGTACCATCTCTATATCTTTTCCCACTACTTCCGCTCTTAATCTCTGCAATTTATTGAGAATCTTTATGTTTTTTGTTCTTGCGTGTTCCTCCTGTAGTTTTTTAATTTCCTTTTCCGTTTTGTCTTGGTTATCCTTTAATTGTCTATTTTTAATGCTTGCCAATTTGATACTTTCCCCTCTAAATACCGACTTCATGGTATCCCATACCGTATGGTACCCAATTTCTCCCGTGTCATTCCAATCCCAAGATTCTTCCCAACTCTGAATTATTTGTAACTTATTCTCGACATCTCTGTATATCTTAGGATCATATTTCCAATTGTTTCTATTCTTATTTCCACCATCTAAATTTAACATTACTAACACGTTTGCATGATCAGACTCTTTAAAAATCCCTGTCTCTATATCATCCAGATTTTTGACCATGTTTTTGGTAACAAATATATAATCTATCCTTGAATAACTATTGTAAACCTGAGAAAAAAAAGGTGTATGCCCTTTCGGATCCTTTCAGCTCTGTCCAAGCATCTTTCAAAGCTAGCAACTTCATCCATCTATCCAAAAAAATTAATTTGCTACCTCTGTCTCGGGTTATATTTGTACAATCTACCATTGATCTTGTCAAATTAAAATCACCTGCCACTATCATGTTTGTAGACCCTTCTTTTCTCAATATTTGATAAATCTTATTTAGGAAGATCTCTTGGCCCTCATTAGGAGCATAAATGTTGACCAATGTAATCTCATCATCATCAATCCTCCCTTTTACAATTAAATATCTACCTTCCGGATCTGCTATGCTCTTAATCATATCAAAACCTAATCTGCCAGATATCAGTGTAGCTACTCCTCTTTGAAGTACCTTTGAAGTACCATATGCCTTTTCATATATTTGTGTCCATCCTAGGAATATTTTATTCACCTCCTTTGACTTTTGATGAGTCTCCTGGAGAAAGACTATGTCTGGCCTGTTTTTCCTAAGAGCTGATTCTAATCTTCTGCATTTAACTTGGCAGCCAGTACCCTTCACATTCCATGTCACTACCTTTATATTCTTCATGTATCATCCAAATTCTCTTGATTGTGTCCACCACATCCTCCTATGGGCATGTATTCCCTTAACCAAACCTTCCCCTGGACCCTACATTGAAACAAAAATACATAATCAATTAACAATACAAAAAAATTAGAAATTTCTTCTTCCCTCCCCACTTTTCTCACAAAAAAGTAATCCTTGCTGTCCAAGGGGGGGAGGGGGGGAACGTGTTGGTGACGTGTGTTTTTGTTGCTGGTATTATTTTTCCATCGCCGCTGCTAACCAATTTGACTACCACCTACTGCACCCTGCAATTCCAACTCCTCCTCTTCCTGAGCTCTTCGGTTATATCCACCAGAAATTATTAACTCCTTCTTGAGAATGTCCCATTCCTTTGTTCCATTTTATACTAACTTTGCTTGTTCCATCACATACATAACGTCCATGTCCTGAGCTATTACGAACCATTTGCCTAAATATGAAAAGGTCAATTGTTTGGGGAATTTCCAATTATATTTGATACCTTTGTCGACCAATCTTTTAGTTACTGGCTTCATCATTTGCTTCCAAATTCTTTCCTCAATGGAGATGTCATTATATATCTCAATATCAACTCCTTCCATCTTTAAAGCCTGCATCCTAGTTTTTTTAATGAAAGCCATTACATTCAACTTGTCTGATACATTAGCAAACTTTAGCAGAACATTTCTGGATCCTGTTCTACCTTTTTTTGCACCTAAACAGAAAACACTCATAATACGTTCAGGTCCAAAATCAATTCCCATTCCTAATCCGTTCAACCATGTTAGGATTCTGAGCCTTAACTGGTCCGGAGATTTTGCTGGAATCTTTCTTATTACAATATTGGTGCGTCTCAGCTGTTCTTCCACCAGTTCCAATCTCTTCTCTTGGGATCCCACCTTAAGATCTCGCTCCTTACCTTTCTCCCTCAATTCAAAAACTTCTTTTGTTATATTGCCTTGTTCTTTCTTAAGCTGATCTTGTTCTTTTTTTAAAGGCATCTTGGCTTTTTTCAAGCTTGTCATGATCAGTTTTAACTGTTTTGATAAAGTTAGCCATCATTTCTTGAAGGTTCAATTGCCTTTTCATAACCTCGGTCTTTTCTTTCATCCAAGACTCTTCCAATTTGTGAACATCTTTTTGTATTCTGATCTGAATATTCTGCAAGTCTTTCTGTAGATTCATTTTCATATGATCTAATTTTTCTTTAATTTTTTCATATTCACTCTTAGGTGGTCCTGTATCCTTATCATCTTTTGATCTTTGTGGTTTCTGCTGTTGCGATTGCTGTTGCTGTTCCAATATCTTTCTTACTCTCTCCTGCTCCTTTGTTTCCTTTAACTCCTGTTGTAGTCCTTTTGCTGCCCCCTTGTTGTCTTCTTCCATCCTTTTCAATCTTTTATAACTTCTATCAGAAGACGATTCATGTTCTGCCCTAGCCCAAAGCGGTTTTTTTATCTTTATACCCACCCCGCCCCGACGACTCATTCACTCTTCAGAAAATTCAAAAACTTTTTTCTTGACCTATAATATGGTCAATTGTTAATACCTTCAATTACTAATAATTTGATAGTTCAGTAATATGAGAAAGGAAATTGAAAAAAATGTAACAAGAAAATTATTACAAAGAAAAAAAGGAAAAAATAGAAGATAAAGGAAAAAAAACATATGCAATTACCACAAATTTCAATGTTAGCCCTAAAGAAATTATTAAAGAAAAAAGGGGGGAGAGGGGAAAAGGGGAAAAAAGGGAGAAAAAAGGGAAAAAAAGAAGAAGAGAGGGGAAAAATGAAAAACAACTTATTCCCCCTCTTTGTCTCTCCTCTCTTGTGGAAAAGGAAAAAAATCAGTGTCTATTTCAAAAAACAAATTTTTGTAATTCAACCTTGTTTAATGTCCTTTGGTCAAAAAATTAATATTTCCACTTTAACTTTATCCAAACCTCAAAAAAAAGGGGGAGGGGAGAAGGTATAGTTCAACCAAATCCTCGATTTGTAAAGTTCCAATTCAGCACCAAAAAATTCTGTGCACAGTATATTCTACTTTGATGTTGTTGGCTTTTAATATCTTTGGGTCATTTTTTATTTAAAAGTCAGTATCTTTGGGACAGTTCTCATATAAGTCTTGTACAAATCTCTTCAAGGAGAGAAGGGGAAAAAAAGAAAAGAGAAGAGTGATATATCCGAGTCTTGCAAACAGTTCCACTTTTCAACTGTTTTAAAAGTCAATTGAGTGTCTGCAGCTTGAACCTCCAGCAAATGACCTTGGCTAGCTTAGAAGAATCTATGCAGAGAAGAGAGAGAGACAATGTATCTCGTAGACATAACAAACTTGCCAGTGGCATCACTCCTGTACAGCACTTTCAACTCACAGCTCTCAGCGCCATCTTAACTTGTATGGGAAGGAAGAAAGAAAAAAAGTTTTTCCCTTTTAATGTTGTCAGAGTAAACTCTCCTTATAAATCCGGAATTAGGAAAAATCCACCTAATTTAAAATCACGGTCACGCTCGCCATCCAATTCCACAATCTCCAGGCACAGTTCAGTCTCAAATCCAATCTAATTAGGCTCTGAGTGGACGTTTTCAACAAAACACAAAGGTGGTGGTGGGGGTTTTCGGCGTTTACTCTCTGTGAATCATCTCAGCACCACTGGACCTACGGCCATCCAGGACCATCCAAGCCCAGCCTCCGCTAGCCCCGAAGATCCCTCCCCTGTCCTGATCCTGCCCCCCTCCATGTACTCACTGATCACGGCAAATCACTTCTATACTTCAAATCTTCCACCACTCTAGTTCTTTCACCGGTCCGAACCCCAATCTCAACCTTATTTTCGGGTCAGATGCTTCATCCACTCCCACCTTGTCTCCGTCTTCAAAACTCTCCTCCGCTTCAATTCTCTGCCAACTCCCCACTTTATCTGGTCTGCGCTAAGGCACTTTGGACTGGCTCACCGTATCTTTTCGTTGTTCTTCTTCTTACTCGGCAGCAGGACCGGGGCTCGGACAGGCTGCTGTGATTGCCTGTCCTGAGCCTTCGGTACTCCGTGCTCTCCTTTTATTCCGTCTCCAAACAATAAACAGCGGTGGTAGGTAATCTACTATTTTCCAATAATATTTTTAACCTTTAAATCTCATTAATCCATGTAAAGTGGGCCCCCTTTTCAGTGGCACAAAGGAAAAAATGTCTGTTCACATCGCCATATTTAACCACGCCCCGCCAGTCAGTCTTTGGAGAACTGAAATGTCTCACAATGGTATATGAAGGTTGAAGTAATGAAAAATATTTGTTTTTGTGCCTGTATCACTTTTGGTTATGTGCAAGAAACAAGAAATTGAGGAGAATTTTTAAAATATAGCTGTTAACTACTTTTTGAGTCTTTGAAAATTTCTGTTGCAAGCTCCTTTTCATGAGTAAATTTCCAAGGTCTGTGAATAATAGTGTATCTTCCATCCTTTGGATCCTGGGAACCAAATTTGAAAACAGGTAAAGGACAAAAGGTGCTCTGTTCTAGACTCTTGGCTTACAACAGCAGCCTACAGGCCCAAGCCTTGAGACCTTTGATAAGTGGTTCCCAATGTGGGCCCCACGCCCCACAGGGGGACTTCAATTCTCAGAAGCCTAAGTCAGTACACTGGCTGATCATTGCTTTGGGGAATTGACTTAGACTTCTGGGACTTGAAGTCCAAAAACCAAAGGTTGGGAAACACTGGCCTAGAGGTTCTTGGATGACAGCTCAAAGAAATCTTGACCAGCACAGCAGATGGTAGGTATAGGTTTCCCATGCTTGAAAGCCAGTCATATCCAACTCTAGGGTTCAGTGCTCATCTCTGTTTCAAAGCCAAAGAGCCAGCACTGTCTGCTTCTGCAGACAATTCCATGGTCATGTGGCAGGCATGACTAGACACCAGAGCGCATGGATCACTGTTTACCTTCCCACCGAAGTGGTCTCTATTTATCTACTTGCAATTTTACTTTTACTTTACTTTACTTTTGCATTTACCACTTTCCTTATTTTACAATAACTCAAAGCGGTTTACAACAGGGTACATAAAAATACAGGCAAGCAATAAACATTGAAAATACAATAGCAAAAATGCAATAATCATAAATGTAAACAAAAGAAATAGCAGTACAGTTATAATAAGAAAACTAGTAAATTCAAAAATATCAATCATATCAAGTACATAATAGAAAAATTAACAACAGGCCTGCCTGGCCGGTCTCGCCTCCACCTGGGGCGAGCATTCCCTGCCTTGCTTGCTCCTTCGGCTCCACAAGGGGCCAGTTCTTTAAAGAGTCTCCTTTTGACACACGCCACCAACACAAGTGGTTTCATTGGCATCGTTGGCGTTGGTGGGGCTCCTTCCCTCCCTCCAGGTCCAGGGAGGAGTGCGCTGAGGGGGGTCAGCTGCAGAGGCTCATTTTGATGCCCTCTGCCAACACAGGTGGCTCCATTGGCAGTGGCGATGCTCCCTCCCTCCATCCAGGTCCAGTTTTCATCTGGCAGGTAGGCAGAGGCTTTCAGACTGCTAGGTAGGAAGGGGCTGGGACAAAGATGGGAGTCATTCCATCCTGCAGTACTCAGGAATTGAACTGCTGACTTCCTGCCTTCCAATCTGCATCTTAGCCACTTATGCCACTGCATTCCCTACAGCAGATGGTAAAGTCCCAAAAATTCTGGGGCACTAAGGATGAGAAAGATTAGTCTACAATATGGGCTCTATATGGTACAGATTGTATAAATTCAATACTAAACAGCAGAAGTCCTCTAGGGTTGCAGCAGAAGTCTTTCCCAACTTTCTGACATTGCTGTGTATTAAATTTGGTGCTTTTTGTATGGAAATCATGTACTTTATCCTGAAGAGCTCCAAAAGGGCTTATTATCTAAAAACGGACACAAGAAGGATAAAATAGGAGGAGAATAAAATCAGGAACAAACTGGGGGGAAATATGAGATCACATCACTCCATTTGAGCATCCTTTATCATTATTACAGGAAAGTATAAGGACTAGTTGTTTATCCCAAAAGCTTTATGGAAATGTTGGTTTTTATCACTAGACATGTACCAGGTTCTAGGTATCTGTATTATCCTACAAGTGTTGTTGAAATGTATTTTGTTGAATATATTTTAATTGACTAGCATCAGATGGATAACAAGGGTTCAGAAAGAGCCAGTGAGAACTAGCATTTCTTGGAAACTGTCTGATGGTGGTTTGTGTGCAACCAGCAGGGCCGAGCAGATGGTTGAAGATGTGTGTGGTGGAAGAAAAAGGTCTCTGTGATATTCAGACTTCAAGAAAACAGTAGCCATTAATATACCAGTGCTAATTCTGTGGCAAGGAGTGAAATATTATTTAATCAGCAGTACTTCATACATAATTCAATTAATTGCTTTCACTCATCAGTATTAATGAGACCTAGAGCTTGGATTAATCTGCAGACGCTTTGTAAAAGAGCTCCAAGCCTCCCCGGAATTCTGCAAGAACTTAATAAAGTACTGCCAATCAGTCTCCTCTCTGTGTCCTGTGCTTTTGCATGCCAGTATCACAAATCATCCTGTGCTCTCAGCTTTGTTTGCTAATTCTCTAATTATGCTGCTCTCTGCATTAAAAACTAATTAGTGAACAGCATTCAAGGTGCATCATATCTAAAAGTTTCTGGATAACAAGAAAAGAACAGATTCCTCAAGCAAAAGAATCAGTCCCCCTGTAATAGAGGATGTCAGGTCTCTTCCTTCTAGTTTGCTAGCCTCCTGGAGTACCCTTTCACAGAGCAGGTAAAGGTAAAGGTCACCCTTGCTTGAAAGCCAGTCACATACCTCTTGTGACTGACTGCCATGACCCTGATTTCCCTGCCCACCCTGATGACACCCACAGACATCCTTTGGACTAGACCCTTGCTTGTACTCTGGTAAACAGAACACGCCTTGCTCTTTGGACTTTGCTATTTGGATTCTCCTTGAATAGACTGCTCCAGGACTCTCTGTGTAGCACTGCTGTACTGTGACCCTCCCTGTTGGATGCCCTGGGTGGCCCAGCTATATAAGTACCTGCTCTTCCAGAAGCTGTTTCAGTCATGAAATCAGTGCTCCTGGATCTGGTTCCTGCCTTAGAAGATATCCTGCCTTGTTTTGTTACCTGCTTTTGAAAACCTCCTGCCATATTCTTGCTTCCTGTGTCTCACCTGGATTATCACTTTTTGACCCATCCACCCTCTTTGCTCTTCAATAACTCCTGAAGGTTTGTGCCTTGGCTGCTGTCTTGGTTATCTGATTTCTCGCTATCTTAGACTACACTTTGTTGTTTGGTCTCATGTGGGTTGCCCAGGCCACTAATTGGACAGCTACCTTTCCCAAAGGGTTTGTTGGGGTCTGCAAACGATTCCGAGACCATCCTGGCACGACAGGAAAGGCAATTGGGTATGGGTAAGTTACTTATAGGGAGCAATTGTGACTCCATCTTTACTTGGCAGAGGGCACTGAAAGCAAGTAGAGCAAGTGTCATGCAGAGAGAGACTCAAGGTCTCACAAACAGCTACGGTATCTCGCTCATGTCCGTGTATAAGGACTGAGCAGACACTAAACACAGTTAGACCAAATAGCTATGCATAGGTACGCAGAGCCTTCTAGGAGTTAGATAACATGGGAACAATGAGTCTCACCACAACCTACTGATTAAGCCTGCCTATGGGCAACCTGGGCATGCAAGGCTGGTAAGTGTAACCCAATCAGCCAAGTGCCACGTGGTAAACTTTCCATCACAGGGGTCTCACGCAGACTGTGCGTGCTGACTCCCAATTGTAGTCAATAAATACAGTTCACCCAAGAATTCGGGGCTGACTTTTACCATCATACTTCAGTCTCGCGTGCCTTCCTTGAGTTCAGCACCTCGACTCCCATGGACCATTACAACAGTCTCATCCTGCATTCCAGTCTTCCTCAGACTTGATTTTGGCCTTGGACTCTAGACTGTGATAAAGTTACCATTTGGCCTGTTACCTGGTTGCCCTGGGCCTAGTACAGTACTTGTGTTACTTTGCTAGCTGTTCATGCCCTAGCCTCTGACAGAATGAATGAAGTAATGAAATTCATTAAAAAAATGTAAACTATATTGTTAGATAGTATTTTTTTATTTTTAAAAATCCAATTTAAATAAAAACAGTGCTGGCTCTTTGGCTATAAACAGAGATGAACACTGAACCCTAGAGTTGGATACTACTAGCTTTTGAGCAAGGGTGACCTTTACCTTTACCAACCAATCTATTTTTTTAAAAATAAGATAATTGGTTTCCTACCCTTATTAAAATGGAAGCACTGTACTGTGTCCAAGTGTAATGTTACTATTTTTAGTTTGCACAGACTAAATAGAAAGAATATACATGTATAGTTTTGTTTCAGTGATTGCATTCAGTATACTCAGTACCTCATGTTCTCTTCAGTTTTGTGTCTGGTTGGATGTCTGCTGGATCTTTATCCTCATGGTCTTTTTGTTTATTGGGTGGAGTAAACATGGAGGAAGACTGTTTAGTTAAACTGAACAGTGATTAGAAAAACACAATAGACAAGGAATTTGTTACTCATTGTGTTTTTGCTTTATTATTTGTTTGATTAATTGCAGCTCAAAAAAGAAGAATGTAAGCTAGGAGAATTTCAACCCATTGTATGAATTTCCAGATATATCTATTCATTTAGTGCTTTCCATTTCCTAGTGGAATAATGACTCTTATTCTGAGAAGGATTTTATAAAATGGTTTCTGGAAAGGGTGAGAGAGAGGTCCTTAAGCTGTTGAGAACTATTGTGAAAACTATAAGCTGGTTATATGCATTAGTTCTTAGTATGTTTCCACAGAAATGGCTGAATTTCCTTTAACTGGTGTTCTATTACAACTGCATTCTGATAATACTGGTAACTGCCATGAGTGAGAGCGACCGTTGCTCCATCGCAGGAGGACATTTTCCACCTTCGTCTCTGCCACAGAGCCCCCTGAGCTCCTCCCCTCAGCTGGTTGGAGGGGAGTGGGAGCGACCGTTGCTCCGTGGCAGGAGGACATTTTCCACCTTCGTCCCTGCCACAGAGCCCCCTGATCTCCTCTCCTCAGTCGGTTGGAGGGTTGGAGGGAAGTGGGAGTGGCTGTTACCCATGACATGGGCCTTAAGATGCCTGAGGATGTTGCAGAGGATGTTGAGTACCAGGCTCCGTCACAGATGTTGAGCCTGGATGCTGTCTCTTAGGCTCCCTCGGATGTTCAGCCACAATGGTTAATTGTATTTCAAGTTTTATGTAATTTACCAACTTTCTTTGTCTGTAAACCGCTTTGGGTCACCAATAGGTGAGGAAAGCGGTATAAAAATATACTAAATAAAATAAAAATAAACAAAAAATAAACTGCTAAGAGCTTGTTGGATAGCCCAGTGGTTTAGGTACCTTGCTGTGGAGATAGAGTTTGAGAAAGAGAAGGACCAGACTGTATGGTTTTGGACAAGCTGCAGAGTCTCAGAAGAAAAAAAATGGTAGATTACTTTGGTGTATTCTCTGCCTAGAAACCATGGAAAGAGTTGCTATAAATCAGAATTGACTTGACAGTAAGCAATTATTATATAGTCGTTTTAATGGAAATAAAAGAGCCAGCTGAAACACTTCTTTGCAGGCGCACCCCCCAAAAAAGGACTCAGACACTGGTAAAGTGGATAACGGCATTGGGCCACATTTATTGATTCATGCCCTAGTCCGAATTATAAATTTCGATTGGTACTCAACCAATTATAATTCTTAAGGCAAGCAGGCCGCAGTAACACTGGTAAGGTACCTCCCAAAATTGCCCACGGCAATTGGTTACAATGTATCCATTTGTATCAATTTGTTTGTTGGCAACAAACAAATTGTTGACTGTAGTCAATAAACTAACTACTGACCCCACCCTCTGACGCGTATCCGTGAAATAACGGGGTGATGCATGCTGCCTAGCTCGTGCCATCACCCCATTGCCTGGTTCGTTGTTGACCGGACAACGTTAACCAACTTTGCCTATCTAGTGTTGTCCAGTCAATTGCGAACCTGCCGGATACCTGTGGGTCATAAATATTTACCTTACCAGTGCTACCCGCCCATGTGACCAAAATCAACAGTCATAAACCCCTGTATCAAACCATAGCAACAGTGTGGGATGGGCAAAAAAGCCAGAACCCAAGAGCCAATTGTAGGTTCCAGCCAAAAATTCCCACCCGGCCCCGAAACGACCAAAATATCACACTGTTAACTAGGGAGGGGGTGGAGGGAAAAACTTCTCCTCTCCGTCGCTTTCACAAAATGGCAGCTCGGCTGCCTCGTGGCCACCCCTTTTAAAGGGTGCTGGCCATGCCCCCTAACTACCCGGATGCCCAAGTCCGGTGGGGGGGGCCCGCAAAGAGCGTGGTGGCCATTTTGGCGCCGCGCTTGCATTGCAGGCGCACCCCCAAAAAAAGGACTCAGACACTGGTGAAAGTGGATAACGGCATTGGGCCACATTTATTGATTCATGCCCTAGTCCGAATTATAAATTTCGATTGGTACTCAACCAATTATAATTCTTAAGGCAAGCAGGCCGCAGTAACACTGGTAAGGTACCTCCCAAAATTGCCCACGGCAATTGGTTACAATGTATCCATTTGTATCAATTTGTTTGTTGGCAACAAACAAATTGTTGACCGTAGTCAATAAACTAACTACTGACCCCACCCTCTGACGCGTATCCGTGAAATAACGGGGTGATGCATGCTGCCTAGCTCGTGCCATCACCCCATTGCCTGGTTCGTCGTTGACCGGACAACGTTAACCAACTTGTGCCTATCTAGTGTTGTCCAGTCAATTGCGAACCTGCCGGATACCTGTGGGTCATAAATATTTACCTTACCAGTGCTATCCGCCACACGGGGAGGCTTCAATAAAGGCTCACCGCCCCCCCCCCCAAGACCGTCAGTTCGGTCAACAGGCCTGCTTGCAGATCTTCCAAAAAGAGGTTCATACCTCCTGGCGACAGATGGACCCCATCCCCTGCGTAAGGTTCACAATTTTGAAGACTAATATCGGGGTGTCGGACGACGCGCCCCCAACCCTTGTCTACCAAGAACCGGGCTACTGCCCTGTTCACCGAGCAGCGAGCACGGTCAAGGGCCTGGAGGTTAATGCCCCCCCTGTAAGCGTGACGCGGTATGATGTCCGACCAAATCAGGGTTGTGGCAGGCCACACATAATGCAAGTAAGCCAGGTCACCGTAGATAGCATGTTTCAGCGACAGGCCGGTGACCTGGCCTAAATCATTGCCCCCAAGGTGTATAATCAGGACATCAGGCGGGTCAGCATCCCTGATGGAAAAAAGGAATGGCAACAGTTCCCGCCATAACATCCCGCACTTACCGTACGACCTTAGATATGCGGACGCACGTAGTCCCAGCTGGGGTCCCCACTCTGTCACCGCAGCATACTGCACTGCCCTGTGCACATAGCTATGGCCCACCAGCCATACTGCCACCGGTGTAAGTCGACACCCAGGGTCTGTCAAAGAAAAGGAAACAGGACAGTGACTTAACTGGTACTCACAATTGAAGAGGGCGAACATATAACTGAAAACACTGTGATCCCCACCTTCCCATCTGGCGTATCTCAGCCCCAGAGTACCCGAATGCAGCTGCAGTAGAAGCAGCTCCTATTCTAAAAGAATGGGTGCCGTAACGAGCCCCGGGGAGGTCAACACTGGATAATGCCTTACCGGTCACCTTCCAAAATTGAAATTTAGTAAGGGGAGACCCATCTTGGTGGCAGAAAAACGGGCCAGGGCGCATACCACGCAGGGCAAGGAACTCTTGTAGGGCACCAACCGGACAGATGTCTGCCATTGAACATCGTAGCAGTCTTACACCACTGCCTACACCGTGCTGATCAACTTTTGAGGAACGTATCCTCAACTGAGCCCACTCATCAGAAACATAGACATCTTCGAGTTCCAGTGCCCTACGCGTCGCATCCGCCTTAGATAGTAGCACAAGCTCACTGATGCGGAGCGCTCCAAAAAAGGCCACCGTGGTAGCCGCATGAAACAGGGCTGCCTCATACCTGTCAAAACACAGGTCATGCCAGCCCCGTGCACGGTGGGTAAGTACCCCTGGAGAGATTAGGTGGCGGTTGTCCGGGCAGCGTCCACGCTCCCGCGCCCACCCTTCCAAAACATGTCGTATACGGAAGTCATTTGTGCTGTCAGCATAACCCCCCACCTTGGCCATGAATGCCAGTGCTGACAGCCTGGATGCTATGGTGCGGGGAGCTAGGCCCTGGCTGTGTAGGTAAACCATGAATTGAAGAATCTGCGCCACTGGTATAGGCCAGATCCCTGGTAATCGAAATTGGGCACAAAAGGCCTGGAAGGTACTGAATGCGTGGAGATACGCCTTACGTGTGCGGGGCGCCAGCGACATGCCGATCGCCCGGTTCACCTCTCCTTGCCAAACGTCCATATGTTGTCCGGGAGCGGCGAGGGAAATTCCTCTGCGTCCGGGGCCAAGGCACGGAACCGGGAGATCTGCAAGCGGGACAAAGCATCAGCGATGTCGTTATTAATACCTGGTATATGCCTAGCCCGAAATAGCACATTGAGGCGTAGGCTGCGCAAAACAAACTGGCGCACCAATTCCATGACTCTGGGTGATTTTGGCGGCTGAGAGTTGACAATGTGCACAACCGCAGCATTGGCACACCAGAAATGGACGACCGAATTGGCCCACTCCGCACCCCATAGCATCAAAGCTCCCAGAATGGGAAAGAACTCAAGGAACGTGAGATCGCGTAGGCGATCCGTGCCCTTCCAAGCTAGTGGCCATTGACCATATGCCCACTTCCCCTCGAAGTAAATCCCATAACCCAGGGACCCTGATGCATCCGACTGAACCTGGAAACGAGGTGACACCAGAAGGTCAGATCTCCAAAATGAGACCTCATTGAACTCTTTAAGGAATTGAAGCCATATCAGCAGATCGGCCCCCATGCCCCTGTTCAGACAGACCCTATGGTAGGGCCTGGACAAGCCAGCCATGGCGTCGCACAAGCGTCGAGCAAAAGCTCTGCCAGGTGCAACCACCCTGCAAGCGAAGTTAAGGTGACCATGCAGTAACTGTAGCTCACGGAGGGACACCTTGCGTTTGGTGAGCAAGGCCGAGATCAACAAAGTGATCCGGGAAACCTTGTCAATGGGCAACCTGGATGCCTGCGCAACCGTGTCAATTTCGACACCCAGGAACGTGAGCTTGGTGGATGGGCCCTCGGTCTTTTCGGGCGCTAAAGGGACACCAAGTTCCTGCATTAGCATCTGAAATGTGGTGAGGAGACGCGTACACGTGTCCCAGCCCCGTTCACTCCCGAACAAAAAATCATCGAGATCCCGACCTGCGAACAAAGGCCCACTGGAGAAAGGTGCTAAAGCGTTCAAATGCCGAGCATGAGATGGAGCAGCCAAAAGGCATGGCTTTATCAAAATAAAACTTGCCCTGGAATTTGAAACCCAACAACTCAAAGTCGCCCGGGTGCACAGGCAGCAGACGGAACGCTGACTTAATGTCACACTTTGCTAATAGTGCACCCGGGCCACAAGAGAGCACCATGCGCAGGGCCTGGTCAAATGATGTATACCTGACCGAACAAAGGTCATCAGAGATAGCATCATTGACCAGCCGGGTACGACAGGTGGTGAATCAGACGAAACTCCCCCGGTGTCTTTTTGGGGACTAATCCCAAAGGGGAAACCTTCAGATTGGGAAAGGGCGGGGCGTGAAAGGGGCCAGCCACCCTACCTGCATTGACCTCTTTGGCGATACTGAGGGCGGCCACCTCCTCCCTGCCCTTAAGGGAAAATAAGTTGGGTGCATCTTGGGGGGACCTATCCCCTTCAAACGGAATGCGAAACCCCCGCTGGAAACCTTCCAGCAAGTAAGCAGCGTCTCCCCTCCTTGGGTATGCTGCGAGCCAATGCTCCAGCATGACCACATTAATTGGGGAGGGGGCCTTTTGATTGACCAGCACCCTCAGCGGCAGGTCTGCCCGTTCCTTGCCCACCTCTACCCCTGCCCCGAAACCCGCCCGCTCGCGGGCACGCAGCAGCAGCGTGGGGGCCAGAGCAAGAGGGACACTCGTGCTTGTACCGGCACTGTTTTCTATTGCACGCACCATTGGCTGAGAAGCTCCAGCACAGCAGGCGGGCTGGAACCCCCTGCCCCGCCACCTGGCGGGGTGCCTGCGCTGGAGCGGCTTGCTGGACCGCATGTCCACAATGACACCTTTCCCCAGGTGCAGGGCGCGTGGGGGTCATATACAGAAGCCACAGCTTCTGACAGGGCTCATCCCACCTCATCTCCGGGTGTAGGGGCACTCTCATTCGAAATTCCTCGTCTTAAGCCAACCACGACGGGCCAGGGAAATCAACCATTGCCCTGTAAATGTTGTCCAAATACTGGACCATCGGAATGGCCAGATCAGGCCAGGCCCTAAGGTACACCGCCATGTATATGAGATATGCAGGCAACCAATTGGCCCACGTGCATGGTGGCTTATGACGGCGGGACTGCTCCTTGTCCTTTTCATCTTGCCCCTCCCTCTCTTCTTTGGTGGGTTCCCTGTTCAGCAGGGAGAAAATGTCCACGTACTCCCCCCGCCAAATTTTTTCTTTAGTGGCTTGTTCTAAATGATCCCCAAGGGGCAAAGAGTACCCAGCCGTTGGGAGTGCCGACACCGGCACGTTAACAGTGCGGGGCATCAAAAATGGGGCTGCAACCTGCCCTGAAACCCCCACAGCACTCCCTGTAACAGGAGGACCCCCACCCCATGAGTGGCCTGCCGTCGGCAAAGCCGCACCTGGGTACGCTGGGGGTTGCGGTCCCCCAGTCCCAACCTGACGTGGCCACGGCCACTGTAGGCCCTCCCCTGTGGTGGATGTTGGTGTGGGTGCATTAGTTTGAACCGGATACTCACAAGTTGCACCCCCGTGGGCCGCCCCCACTGGGGGTTCTGGCCCACGGCGGGCGTCGGAGCTCGCGACCGGAATCGAGCTCGGCGGACACACCCGACCACTACCAGCTGGAGGTATCTGCTGCGCGGGGAGCTGCGAGGCCGCGGCGGGCACCGGCCCGTGGGCCTCAAGCAGCTCAACCCGGCCGGCCGCCTGCTGAAGATTGGCCGGTGCCGCGGTGAACTGTAGGCCAAAAGCTGCCCCCGATGGAGTGGATACCCCCATGGACGCCTCCAAGGCCGCCACGCGGGCCAGAAGGGCGTCCACATTCACGGAGCCCCCAACGCAAAGGGGGCCAAGGGGGGGCATGCAACCCACTGGCCGCCATGCCTGGGGCCGGTGCAGATGCACTTGGGCCCGAGTATGGCCATGGCCGAAGCTCCGGCCTTTGAGGCACCTGGGGCATACCCTGCCAAGGAAGTGGCCCCAGCCCACCCTCCTGGGAAAAAACAATGGCCGGGGGATGCAGGCCAGGGGCCGGAGGCCCAGCGGCGCTATGCCCACCCACCTGTCCCAAGCCCATGGCCGAGGATTGCGGGCCGGGGGCCGCAGCCCCCGCTGGGCTGGCCTGGGGCTGTCCAGCCTCAGGCCACGGGTTGATCTGCCCCATTCCACCGGTCCCGGTGGTTGCCCCCGCGAAGGGGGCCAGCTGAGGCGGGGCAGTCGTAGTCCTCCGACCCGTCTGCCGCCTCCTTGTCGGGCGAACTGAATTCGCCATTGCCTTCTTTCTGGAAGGCATCGATCCTGGATGGGTAGCCTGATAAGCAGGCGAAGAAAAAACTGTTTGCTGCCCGAACGGAGGCTTCCCTGCAGCACGGAGAGCGACGGAGCTAAAAACTTCTCCTCTCCGTCGCTTTCACAAAATGGCAGCTCGGCTGCCTCGTGGCCACCCCTTTTAAAGGGTGCTGGCCATGCCCCCTAACTACCCGGATGCCCAAGTCCGGTGGGGGGGCCCCCCGCAAAGAGCGTGGCGGCCATTTTGGCGCCACGCTTGCATTAGGAAACAGGATGCATTGTGGTCAGTTAATCTTTAACATGTGTTAATATTGTTTTTCACATTACTATTTGCACTTCCCCTGTAAGGGAAATTATAAATTAGAGAGTTTTATTAACCTTCATGCTTTCTATTCTCAGTGAATATTCCCTAAAGTTTTTAATTGCTTTGGTCCTCACTACATAACAGATAAATGCAGCCACGTTGCCATTATGCATACCTCAGCTGTGGGGCAGGGTCTTTATATTGGGTTTACACTGCCTTGGAAGATAATCTTTTAAGCACCATCAATCTCTGATCAGCTTTGTTGTTTGAGTTATTCAAATTCTGTTTTTAGTAGACTTGCTTTTAAATTCCTTTCTTTAAAAGTTTATTTTGATTTTTTTTCTAGCAATTCTATCACCAGAAATAAAGAGTAGGGTATTCAAGGACAAACGTAAATGGAAAGTCTTGAGAAAAACTGTTAGAGAGTTTTAATATAATGAAAAGGCCTTCAGGATGTTGGAAAGGATGCTTACTAAATTTCTTATTCTCATCAGTTGAGGTTCTGTTGACGTGATGAGACACATGAACATGGAATTTTAAAACACTGTGAGATCCCTTTGCCTGCAGTGAGGAGCAAAATAAGGAGCATTTTCACTCTCTTTGCTGTCTTTGTATTTTGCACAAAATATCTCTACTTTCCTTTTGGCCTGAGAAACAGGCATGCAATCAGGGCAAACACAGAAGAGCTGTCTTCTTCCATGTCTAGGTCAGATTTGAAACTGCCAAAATGAAGGCACCTTTTAGTGAGTTCATTCTGCAGTTCCCTTCACCTGGCCTAGTGTGAGAAAGATTAGCTGGCAACACAAGGGTACACCCAATTGTGGTTAAAAAATACCACAATCTTTTGAGGAGGCTCTTTCTGAGCACCCCGATCATCCACTCTTTTGGACTCTGAAAGACAGTAGCCATTATCCCTATCTTGGGCAATTTGTGAAATTCACACAATTTCTGTTTAAAAAAGGTAAATGTCTTAGTAGAAAAAACATCACACCAGTGCAAAGATTCTGTCAAGCACCAAAGATAGCTTTCAGGTCCTAGCTGGTGAAAGGAGAAGAGCATTGCATTTTGTCATCCACCTGTGTGAGGAATAAAGTGAACTTTCATGCCTAGCTTTGACATCTTCTCCCTAAGTCCTTCTATCTTTCATGCCAGTGAGGAAAGGTGAGGTGTTATGAGGTCTTTTGCACAACCTCTTCCTTGTTTCCTCATCTCTCTTTCTTACCAGTCATTGAAGTGCTGGGAAAGAAATTGGGCATACTTATTCAACACTGTGCAGACTCTGCTTGTCTTTTAGGCACAGCTGAGAGTTTGGACGTAACATAACTTTCGAATGATGCTCAGTCCATTCATAATATAGAGACAGGGTAGACGAATATATGTGGACTAGACAAATTTGTATGCTTATGAACTTCTTCAAAGCCATGACCAATTAAAATGCAAAGGGAACTGAGACACAGATTTTATTCTTGTCCTTGAACACAGTTTAGTGATCGTATAAAGAATGCTTCAACTTAAATTGGAAAGAAAAGGCATCTTAAAAACCAGGGGATACCCATGACTAATAGAAATAGGAAACAGATTTTTATAGTCCTCTATCATGAGGTATCCTTCCAGAAGCTTACGTGACTTGAAAATGAAATATGACCTTGCTTTTGAAACTTTGCTTCATTTGTTTTATTTTATTTTTAAAATAGCGATGCAGACTAAGGAGAATGCAGCCTTTGCAAACAGTTTATATTACTAAATAGTGCCAGATAGTTCCTGTGAAATTAAATCAAAACTGATTTCAAGAAGCATGCATAGTTTTCCATTTAGAGCACACAGCTTAAGTATAAACAATTTTTCATGGGGCTTTCTCTGGCAAGCTAAAGAATGAATTGTTTGTTTGCTGAATTGCCTTTCTTAAATCCACGTGCAAAGTCATTGCATGTATTGTTGTGATAGCTCAAGACAGAACTTTTTTATTTCCCTCCTTCCATTTAAAAAGCATTGTATTTTTCCCTCTGCTGGTTCATAAAGGTTCATTCCATCTTGCGTATATTGGGTGGGGGAGGTCCTCTCTTCAGTACAGAAGAATGATTTTAAAAATGAGCCTGATTGCAAGGCTGGCATGGCTTTTTCTTCATCTAATTAATTTGAATATTGTCAAATTTAATTGCAGAAAAATGCTTGAATTATAAAGAGGAACTTGTGACATGAATATGATTACGGAATTAGCTTTGGTAGCTTTGCATTAGAGAAAATTTAAATTGAAAAATAATACTAAATATATTTAATAAATATGCTGCAAGCTATCATACAAGAATATACATAGTGTATTTGGAATATGCTCTTATTTGACTGTTACCCAAAGCATGGGTAAGGGTAAAGATCTTACATGGCAAACATGGCTACCATTACAAAAAAAAAATCATATTTATCGTTAATAGCTGGACTCATGGCAACGAACATGTAAATCACAATCCTTTGATCTGATTAAGATCTTTCATCTGCTTGCAGCCATTTTTGTTTGCTCACAAAAAATAAGGTTAATCAGCACTCAGCGGTCTTGTTTGGTTGTGACTCCGTGGGGATGCCACACCACGGAAAAACAACAGCAGTTAAATCACTGCTTGGTAATGTTATACCAACCTTATTATCCACCATGCTTTCAGTTTTGTGTGTTTACTAGCCACCTGTGGAGAGTCCTTATCAGACAGGAACAAAACTTACTCAGTGCTGAATAGACCAGGATTAACTTCAATTAAAAACATTACTCTAATGTTTGCAAAGAGCTTTATACATGAAAAGTGCTGTAAAAGTGCCAGAATATATTATATTTATTAGACTTCAGCTTGAGTCTGGCACCATGCAGTGTTCAGTGTTTTTATAAAATGCTCAATTGATGGTGTGTGTTTATTTATTTTATAATTGAGATCAGTGTTGTAATTGAGATCAACTGAAGGCTTTTCTAGGAGACTTGTAGGTTGTAATAAACTTAATTATCTATAATTGCCCAAGGTACAAGTCTGAAAAGAAGATGCTTAGAATCACATTGGTAAAAGTAAAGGTTCTCCTTCGTATAGTTTGTGAATCCCCACTATTAGGTTATGCGCCTGCGCAGAACGCTGATCGGAGGCTTGAAAAGCTATTGGTCAAAAGTTTTGGCGGTAAGACCGCCCACCGTACCGCCCACCCTGAGGCGCCCGCGCGCCATTTTACCCCAGTTCTCTTCTTTCCGCCGTAGCAGCAGGACGATCATTGAGAGCTTCCTCAATTTTTTCGCCCTTCTGAGGGAAAGTCTTTTGGCTAACTCTAAATAATTTTTTCGGTGATCTTGTCCTTCGGGCAGGATTGCCATCCCGGTGCTGTTTCTTCCTCCTGGTGGACTCAGTTGCCTACTCTCTCCGGTCACCGTTTCCCCCCTCAAGGGGGTGGCGGCTGGCCTGCCCTTCGGGGTGCTCGCCTTCTCGAACCTTCCGTTGGAGGAATTTTTTTGATGGCTGCAGCCTTCAAGCAGTGTTCTGCTTGCCTCAAGAAGTTCCCTGCCTCCGACGGGCATAGCCTCTGTCTTTTTTGCCTGGGAGAATCTCACCAGAGCCAGTCCTGCACTCACTGTAAGAACTTTACCCGACTTGCAGTGCAGAACCAGAACAACCGGCTGAAAGCTCACCTTATGGAGCTCGCTTTGGCTCCCGCCTCGGCTGCCTCTACTTCTGCTGGTGCCTCCCAGCCCCCTCCGCTTCCTGCTTCTTCTTCAACTCTTTCCATCAGGAAGAAGAAGAAGGATAAAAATGGGGAGAAGAAGAAGAAACACGGGTTGGAGAAAAGGCGATCTCTCCTGCCTACGCCTCGCCCTCCCATCTCTCCGGGGCCTTCGCCTCCCTTTTCAGTCGCGAGATGTCCTTCACCCGGATCTTCGATATGGGGCGGATGGTCCTCTTCGGGATCTCCTGAAAAAGGTCGCAGGGCTGGGGCTCCAGCTCGCCCACTGCAGGTACTCCCGTCTCCTCCTCGTGGTAGGGGCCGTTCACCCACGAGGCAGGCGTCCGTCTCCCCGAGGCCTAGGACTCCAACAATCGATGACCCGGCACCCACCATGCCGGCCACCGTTTCGTCCCCGATCCTCCCAGCCACCGTTTCGTCGGCCACCGTTTCGTCCCAACCATCGGCGGCTGATGCATCCCAGATGGAGTTCTTTAAAGGGATGTTTGAGGCCATGGCAAAATCGTTTGCCCAGCAGTTCAAGGCCTGCGGCCTCTGCGGCTCCGGTGCCGACCACCGCAAGCCCCAGGGATGTTGGTCCTACTGTGGCTCCACCGACCTCACGAGGGTCGAGTGTCCGCTCCGCTGGCCCACCCATATCGTCTTGGTGTGGTCCAGACGTCGATGCGGTGGACTCCCATCCCGTCAACCCGCCCAGGCTGTACTGGTGCGGTCCCGACGTGGATACCAGGGTTCCCCCCTCGTCTTCCGATGACTCCAGCGCGTCTTCGGAGGAGGACGAGGGGGACGTCGACAAGACCCCGGACCAGGCCATCGGCGCGGTTGACCCACCGCGTGGTGAGGATCAACGCTCGCTCACGGCAATGCTGACACGCCTGGGGACCGCCCTGAACCTGAAAGTGGACCAGCCACCACTTGAGGGCGAGGACCAAATGACTGCCAAACTCGACAGACGGGCGATCCGACCGGTCCATATTACCATGCTCCCATCCATGTTGACGTCAGCGAAGGCAACATGGAAGAAGCCAGTGTCATCCCACTCCGTTTCATCCAGGCTCAATGGCATGTACAGAGTCCTGGACGAGAACGTTGAGTTCCTCCAAGCACACCCCCTGCCGAACTCGTTGGTGGTCAAGGCCTTCCAGCATAGGACGGCCACCAGCGGTTTTCCGGTACCTTCGACTCTGGAAGGGAAGAAGCTGGACGCAGTGGGACGCAAGTTCTATGCCACCGGTTCCCTCTTCCTCCGAGCCACCAATTACTCGGCTGCCATGGGCCTCTATCAGTCCCACCTCTGGGAGCAGGTGAAGGTCCTGGCGGCGAAGCTACCCACCGATGCTCAGAAGGGTTTCGACACACTGGTGACCGAAGGGGACTTTCTGTCGGAGCAGCAGATGAGGACGGCCAGGCACATCAATGATTACGCGGCTAAGGACATGTCTTCTGCCATTTTCCTCCGTCGTCATGCCTGGCTCAGGGGCACCTCCCTCGATGATGCAATGAAAAAGCTCATCGAGGAGTTCCCTTTCGATGGGCAGGGCCTGTTCGGACAGGACACTGATAAGGTCCTGAACGAAATGCGGCAAACGAACTCAATGGCCAAGTTCCTGGGGCTTACCATGGCGGCTCCGCCTGCCAGGCCGCGATTCCAACCCTTCACGCGTCGGTATCAGGGAAACCCGCAGCAACAGGGTGGCTCGACGGATCAGCCCAGGCCCGGCCCCTACAAACAGCGGCGCCAACACAAATCCCGTTACCAGCCTTATGGGCAGGGCAAGCGTTCCGACGCGAAGTCCAAGTCCCGAGTTTGAAACCGCGATGGCCAAGTCTCTCTCGCTCCACCTCCCATACCTTCCCCTCTGGAATTTCCTCCAGGTGTGGTCGGGCATCACGGACGACCGGTGGGTCTTAAAGATCTTGTCCGCTGGTTACACCATCGAATTCATGCGGGTGCCTCGGGTAGGAAGACACCGTTTCACCACCTCGTCCCCCCATTTGGAGGAAGAAATATCAACTCTTCTGTCCAAGGGAGCCATCGAGCGGGTAACACCGCCCGACTGGGACAACGGCTTCTACTCGAGGTACTTCGTGGTTCAGAAGAAGGACGGAGGACTTCGCCCAATTCTGGACCTGCGCCGCCTGAACAAGTGCATCCACACAAGGAAGTTCCGGATGGTGACCCTTCAGACCGTCCTCCCCCTCATCAACAAAGGGGACTGGTTCACAGTCATAGACCTCAAGGACGCTTACTTCCATGTCTCCATCCTTGAGGATCACAGGCGGTTCCTCCGCTTCCGCATCGGCGATTCTGTGTACCAGTACCGGTATCTACCATTCGGTCTGGCCACGGCACCAAGGGTCTTCACCAAGTGCATGGCTCCGGTGGCTGCTTTCCTCCGTCAGCGGGGAATCAGGGTCTTCCCGTACATCGACGACTGGCTGATTGTCTCCCCCACCAGCTCGTCATCCATTCGGGACACACAATTCACGGTCCACCTCATGGAGAGTCTTGGCCTCAGGATCAACTTCTCCAAATCGAAGTTGATTCCTTCTCAACGCGTCGAGTACATTGGAGCGATACTCGACTCGCTTGCTACCAGAGCCTTCGCCCCCCAGAAACGCTTGCAGGACATTGCACATGGGGTGAGCGACTTTCGCACCAAACCGTTCATCCGGGCGAAAAAGGCACAGAGACTTCTAGGCCTCATGGCCTCAACGATGGCGGTAATCCCTCACGCCAAGTTGAAGTTCCGCTCCCTGCAGTCGTGGCTCCTTCACGAATTCGACTCGCTCCGGGAGAGCCAGTCCAAATGGTTGACTCCGTCTCCGGAACTGGTGGACCAGCTGCTGTGGTGGACGACGCCACTCAACGTAGCCACGGGGAAGAGCTTTTACCCCCCGCAACCCTCGTTGCAGGTATTGACCGACGCAAGCAACCTCGGCTGGGGGGCTGCTTGCGGGACTCTCACGGTCAACAACGCTTGGTCGCCTCACGAGATGGTGCACCATATCAACTACTTGGAGCTTCTGGCCGTTTGGAAGGCCCTACGTTCCTTCGAGACCATACTCACCGGCAAGGTGGTTCAAGTGGCCTCAGACAATACCACGGCAGTGGCATACCTGAACAAGCAGGGAGGAACGCGATCCACCACCCTTCTTTACCTCGCTGTGCAACTCTGGGAATGGTGCCTGGAAAGACACATCTTTCCGATTGGAGTGCACATTCAGGGCAAACTGAATGTCCTGGCCGACCACCTCAGCCGTCTCACCTCAACGACCCACGAATGGGAACTGGACGACAAGGTATTTCGGTCGCTTTGCGAGGCCTGGGGGATGCCGAGCATCGACCTCTTTGCGTCGGAGTCCAACAGGAAATGCCACAGGTACTGTTCCAGGGCAGGCATCGGACTGAACTCCGAGGGCGATGCCTTCATGAAACGGTGGGATCAGGACTATCTCTACGCCTTTCCTCCGTTTCCTCTGGTCCAGAAGGTCCTCACCAGGCTGTACCAGCACAGGACCAACGCAATTCTTGTGGCTCCAGCATGGCCTTGCCAGCCCTGGTTTCCGCTGCTGTTACGCATGTCGTCACAGTATCGCACGCTGCCGGAATCACCAACGCTTCTCCAAATGGAGCACGGCCAGCTTCACCATTTGGATCTACCCAGCCTCCACCTCACTGCGTGGAGGATAACCCCAGACTATCCAGGATCTTGGAGCTAGCACGGTGCCCTTCCACAAGGAAGTCTTATGCTTCCAAATACAGACGCTTTTGTGCTTTTCTGGCATCCCAGCAGACGTCCCCTCCACAGGTGGGACTACAGGACGTCTTGGCCTACCTCCTCCATCTGGCGGAGTCTGGCCTTAGCATTACCTCCATCCGAGTCCACCTCGCAGCGGTGGTGGCTCACTCTCCGGCTGGCTCGCCCGCTTCTGGTGCCTTTCGCGACCAAACGGTGAAGCATTTCCTCAAGGGACTGCGGAACACCTTCCCTCCGGTCAGGACTCCAACGGCACAATGGTCACTGTCTGCCGTTCTCAACGCACTCACCAGGACTCCTTTCGAGCCCATGGCTACCACGGATGCTCATCTCCTCACGTGGAAGACGGCGTTTCTGGTGGCTATCATGTCTGCTCGACGAGCTGGTGAACTGTTTGCTCTGCGGGCAGACGCACCGTTTCTCCAGTTTTTCAATGACCGCGTGGTGCTCCAAGCAGATATCACCTTCCTTCCCAAGGTGGTCTCCCAGTTTCATATGGCACAGACTATTTCCTTGCCAACCTTCTTCCAGAACCCCACCAACACCCAAGAAAGGACTTGGCACACGCTGGATGTGAAACGAGCTTTATTGTTTTACACCAGCAGGACAAGGGAGTTCAGGAAGTCGCAACGCCTTTTTGTGGCTTATGGAGGAAAGTCCAAGGGTGAACCCATCTCTGCCCAGAGGTTCTCCAAATGGATCACGTCTACCATCTACCTGGCCTATGAGTCGGCCTCGCTGCCACCTCCACCGCATGTCAGGGCGCATTCTACCAGGGCGGTTGCCACGTCCACTGGCTTTCTGGAGGGCACACCGCTTGAGGACATATGTAAGGCTGCCACCTGGTCCAGACCTTCTACATTTGTCCAGCACTACAGGGTGGACACCAGAACCACTGCAGACGCCAGGCTTGGCCGTGTCGTCCTCACCAGGGGGCTCCGGACTCAACGCCCTTGACGGTTCAATCTACCTGACCATCATACTCATCGTGGGATCATCTCATCCGACTGCCCACCGACCAAGTGAGTGTGAGTTTGCTAATCTCCCAATAGTGGGGATTCACAAACTATACGAAGGAGAAAGTTCGGTTTCACTTACCAGTGATAACTTTTGTTCTTCGAGTATATAGTTTGTGAATACACACTACCCACCCTGCCTCCCCTCTTGAGCTGCACGGATGAGATCAATTGGTTTATCCTGTGCTTGGCTTAAGTATGGAACTGAGGTAAAATGGCGCGCGGGTGCCTCAGGGTGGGCGGTACGGTGGGCGGTCTTACCGCCAAAACTTTTGACCAATAGCTTTTCAAGCCTCCGATCAGCGTTCTGCGCAGGCGCATAACCCAATAGTGTGTATTCACAAACTATATACTCGAAGAACGAAAGTTATCACTGGTAAGTGAAACCGAACTTTTCCCTTGCTCAAAAGCCAGTTGTATCTGACTCTAGGGTTCAGTGCTCATCTCTGTTTCAAAGCCGAAGAGCCAGCATTGTCTGCTTCTGCAGACGTTTCTGTGGTCATGTGGCAGGCATGACTAGACACCGGAGTGCACAGAACGCTGTTTAAATTCCCACTGAAGTGGTCCCTATTTATCTACTTGCAATTTCTTGCTTTCAAACTGCTAGGTTGGTAGGAGCAGGGACAAGGACAGGAGCTCATTCCATCCTGCAGTACTCGGGAATCGAACTGCTGACCTTCCGCCTCCCAGTCAGCGTCTTAGCCACTTGAGCCCTTTTTTCCTCCTGATCACACAGCTTGCCTTTTCATTTAAGGTTCCTTCTCATACTGTGTTGTTGTGAGAATTGTAGCAACGTAGTCCCAAATGCCACTCAGGTAAACCAAGAAGACACATGGTCGGAAGAAACTGAAGCTTGTTGCTCTTTCCATGTGTGTTTTCCTTACATCATATCCAAGCATGGCTAATAGAATTGCATGGTGAGGGTGCTTCCTCCCCACCCACCCCCTGCACAGAGTTCTCCCCACTCTCTGCTTTGGGCACTCAGTCTCTAAAAGGTTTGCCATCACTGGTATATAAGCATCTGCACTTGTATATTTTTTAAAGTACAGCTTAAGTGGAGAAAACATCTAAACAGTGGCCAAAATACTGTTGGATAAAATATGTGGGCATGACCAAGATGATGTTAATAATAGTGGCAGATTGTGCTTATTAAAGAATTCCTACTTTAATATCAGGTTTTGCATGAGGATGATTGCACGTGAATCATGTGAACACTAGGATCAAAACAAGAACTCTTTAGTTTACCAGCATTAGTCTCCTAACTATGAAATCATCACTCTGTGTCAACATGATCTACTTATTGGTTTTTGGCCATTAATTAGCAGATCATTTCACTAGATATTTGTGCATGTCCTATTTTTGATAATCTGGAAGTGACCACTCTACCACTATTGAGGCAAAAAGGGCAAGGAGAAAGTCCCTCTATATTCCCAGCACTGAGAGATAGGCAAGGTTGTTTGAGTTGCCTGACACTACTCCATTCAGTCCTTTGCCCTCCTGTTTTCCAGGATGTTTCCTATTTTATTTTCCTTTGCTATTCTGCCCCCACTCAATACAGACATAACAATGTACTTAATGATATTTCACCAATCTGGCTTTCTAGACCAGGGGTTCTGTTGTATATTGAGGCACTATTGCAAGTTGCACGGGTAGCGCCTTGCAAGGAACAAAATGGCAGTTTCCCACCATCCAAATTAGGAGCTAAAAAGGGTGCGAAATCCCTGTTCCAGGGCACGCTCATTATGCTAATGCTAGCCCTGTGATTGGTTACAGTTTTGGATCATCTTCCCCATTGGTTCATTACATATATACCCTGTTATGATTGGTTGGTTACGGTTATCCGGTGGGTCGCTACTTTGTATCAAGGAGCCACTTCCGTGGAGACACTATATAAGCCCCACGAGTAAACAAGGGAGGGGCCGGACTGAATCTATACTACCCATTCCTCACAGGTAGCCAGCAATCTGCTAAGCCTGGGTCTCCTCCACTATGCTACCGCTCCAGGTGTAGCTAGTCCTTGCCTCCTACATGGTAGATTCCGGAGGGACTGATTACATGGGATTGTATAGCCATCTCTGTGACTGGAGCACCTTGTAAACATAATCTAAAAGTCTGTTCAATACATACTTGTTGCTGTTCTGTTCATTGTTGTCTGGACTGTTGCTTATAAGGGCCGGGTGCAACAGGTTCCCAACCTTTTCTAGCCGGGAGGGGAGGTGTCATGCTCTCTCAGTCAGCTTCAAAGGCTGGACGACCATTGTGCCCTGCTTGCAAGAGGGGGGCAGCCATTTTGTCTCAACAGCTTCAAAAGGGTGGCCATTTTGTTTCTTGAATGCCCTTGGAGGGGTGGGGGACATATGAAATGGTGCTGTGTGCCGGATGTGGCCCATGGGCTTTAGGTTGGGAACCCCTGTTCTAGACCACGGAAATCTCTCTCTCCTTCTCTCCCCCCCTCTCTCTCACACACACAGAGGGGGGAGAGGGGGGAGAGAGAATGTGTGTGTTCTGGACAGAATAGAAGAGTCCACGCAGCTGTTGAGGGTATGTCAGGTAGAGCCATACACAGGAAGAAGCAACTGAGGTTACCTGTTTACCTAAATTCAGAGGAAACAAAAACTGCAGCTGGAAGGATATGTACCCATCTCTGTTTATGAATTCCTGGAAATGTATAGCATTCTCATGGCAAACATGTGTGCATCCTCCAGGCATTTCTCCTGGGCAGAAGGAAGAGTATAGTCACCCACAATAAAAGGGGTCAACATTTTTTCCTCTATGCTTCTCCCTGTGCGTTCTAATTGCACAAGACCCAAGCTTAACAAAGCAAAGCCCCAAGGACCAAACCTTTAGATTTACACCTTTGATGAATTTGGACCAAATAGTAGAGACACTTTTATAGCAGGCTTAATGCGAAGGAGGAGCTTGAGTTAATCTTAATAACATGATCAAGGATACGATTTTTACTGGCTATGCTTAGGACTGAGCACTCAATCCGGGCAGTAAAGCTATTCTGGCGGTATGAGTACATTTCATTATTGGAGGGAAACTTATTCTCTTTTTTCCATGATAGACTCATCTTAAAGCTGTGCTCCCTATGAGCTGCAACACACTCTCTGTTGCATTTGAATCAAATAATTAATTTTTTTCCTCCTTTTTATCCCAAGAGGGAGCAATTTTCTTCTTGGAAACCATAGGGAGGCTATCAAATGGTGTCACCACGGGATAGAATAATTCTGAAAATAAGATGTATTTTGTTCTGTTTGAAGGTCATGAGTAATAACATTTCAGAGATACCTTCTCCTGGTGAATTTTGAGTGCTGATATTGGCGTTCATTTTGTATAGCGTTTCAGCAGTTTCCAAGAGGGAAAAAAGGCTACTTAAGAGAGGGACTACAAAAGAAGATTGCAACAATAGAATAAGAGAGAACATTAAGGCTCATATCCTTATATTTCTGAGGTGCTGTGTACAAATATCTGGAGTTGATGTAGTGAAAAATAGCTCTTTACACTGTGTTCACGTGGAACATGTTCTCATGGAATTAGAATGCCAGGATTTCAGAGAATTATGGCATCTATAAATAGGTTCCATGCTTCTTCTGCCACAGCAAATAAATAAGGGATACTTTGTTTAGTTTTTCAGCTAACCTCCTTTTAGCTATCCAAGCTTATTTTCCCTTCATTAGCCAAAATTGTAAATAATTCTTAGTTTTAGAATTTTGCTTTGTTTTAAAGCAGGAGTCAAAAATCTTGGTTTGGATGATACATCAAAGCAAAGCAATCACACTTATATTCCACCCCATAGCACTTAGTGCACACTCTGGGTGGTTCACAAGTTAATTAGCATTTTGCTCCAAACATGCTGGGTACTCATTTTACCGGTCTTGGAAGGATGGAAGGTTGAGT
Organism: Bradypodion ventrale; assembly: GCA_035047345.1. NCBI lineage: Eukaryota > Metazoa > Chordata > Lepidosauria > Squamata > Chamaeleonidae > Bradypodion > Bradypodion ventrale. The sequence continues at coordinate 230,455,932 of JAWDJE010000002.1, read as the reverse complement.
CAACCTTGAGCCCTGGTCAGGACAAACTGGTGCATCCATGATCAGCTGAGCAGCAAGAAAGTTATGTGAGATGAGACAGTCATTTCCCATTCCTCAGGAAACACTGGGTGCAAGGAGTAAAGAATGTTGGTGAAAAGAATGTTTGCTATTATCCCACTCGCCGATGACCTGACACCATGGTAAGAAGTCTAGGTATGTTCAGTAAGCTGCACCTGTTTGAGTGGTCATACACATTCTCTTCTGCAGCATTTACTGAAGCCTCTTACTACCTGTCCTCAGGCCTCAGGGTGGATTCTCTTAACCAGGGAATATGTGGTTTTAGTTTGATAGCATGGAGGCAGAGAGCTGGATAATAAAGGTATTGACTGATAGACTGAGTTCCACTCCTCCATATAGCAGCAAAGTTTTATTTAGCAAAGTATCTGAAAAAGACAAAGTACAGAAAACATAGAAATCAGAGTGTCTCTCTGGCATAGCCGTTGGCAGGGCTATTTCCTTAGATATTTAGTCTCCTCTCAGAGATGAGGGGCAAAGTCCTAACAAAACTCTTGGTCTCTAGACAGGAGCCCGATTTGAGGGTCTTGATGCAGCTCCTTAAACAGGAAAGTTGCTCCACCTTGGAGGTTTGGTTTAGATAAGTGAAACCTATGAAAGTGAGCCACTCCTATATCAGATAAGAGTTTTCAATCAGATTTATCCTCCCATTAGATAAGGATACCCAATTAGAGAGATCAGCTCCTACCCCTCCCGTCAGGTAGAGGTGGAGTATTTCATGATTGGCTAGGGACTTGGGGACTCTCCAAGTACTCCTGGCGCCCCACCTATGCTGTGTCCCTGACTTCAAGCAGCCTAAGATGGAGTCAGAAAGTAAAATTGATGCAGTTTGGTCCGTCAAGATCATGACAGCTATATCCCTTTTACTTGACAATTTGGAATGTATCAACATAATGAAACATTGTAAAGGAGATGATATCAGATTGCTTATCTCCAACCAAGAGAAGCTGAAGAACTTTTTTGTACGCTGGGTACTGTAATTTGTACAGAATGTCTCTGGTGTCCTTTTTCTTTAAGATTCAAACTCAAGGATATGGCAAGGAAAGAAGAATAAGACAATTGTTAAGAAGGAGGTAAACAACCCATCCAGTGGTTCAGATTTTTTTGAACAAAGGCAGAATTAACATGAGTAGGGCCAATCCAACTAGTCTGAGCAAGTCAGTTGTATAATCAGTGCAAAATTAGCAGTTTTGCACACATGATCATTCTTGCTGAAGTGAGGAACCCAGAGAAGAGTGATATAAAATCCCTTGCCTCTTTGCTGGTAAGAAAGAAAATGATCCAGTTCCTGATCCTTCCACAAAAGGACAAGAAAAGCAAGGATGTACATCCCAATCCAAATTTGTGAACAAATAGGACTCAGCAGGATACCGAAATTCAGTAGTGGATAGATGTCCTATTATGCCAAACATTTTTTTTAGAAATGTCATAGGATGCTAGGACATTAGCCTAAAATTCTATATGATTAAACCTGAGGGCTGGAACCAACTTGGATAATCCATAATTGAGAACAGTTCATTATGTGGACACATGAGTGAGGGCTTTTTCTGCCATAGCACCTTGATTGTGGTATGCAATCCCCTCAGAGGCTTTGGCATCAGCAATGTCATCATTTTGGTGACAAGTCAAGACATATTTATTTATCAGAACCTCTGGGGGCTGAGAATTGTGACCTACATAGATTTTACTGCAATGCTTTTATTTCTTGCTGTTTGATTTTAAATTGTTTAAATATCTTATGTTTAAAAATTGTTTTATACAGCTTTGTAACCCAGTCTGAGATCCCATGATAATGTGTGGGTGGGAGATAGATAGGTAGATAATCCCATAAATCTTTTTTGTCCACAGTGCCATGAAAATTCTTCCATGCTTCCCCTAGTGAAGTCACCAAATGAATTTTAAATGTCTATTTACACAGATTCACAGACTAGTTAGATATCTTTGAATCCCTCCTGCTATCAATCTGATCAAACCTTTTAAAACATTCCTCATATGCTGCAAATATTTTTGAATTATCCAGAAATTTAACAAAACAATTTAGATGGGATTATGTGGCTGATATTGCTTGTTGAGTAAGCCAAGTCATAACTTTCAGTTTTTCTCTTCCTAATAGACAACAAGTCCCTGTTGTGATTCTTGGGAGTGTATACACACAGCCCAAGCAAGTATGTACACCCCTAAGAATCGCAGCATAAATGCTTTGTTTACCAGGGAGAGAGGGACCAAAAGTTATGATTTAGCTTATGCCAGGGGTTCTCAAACTACACCCCCTTGGGCCAGATCTGGCCTACAGCACCATTCCATCTGGCCTGGCCTGCACCCTCACAGTCCTTTTCCCTTCCGCCTGGCTTGGTATGCCCCTAACTGTGTTCTAGAGCAGGGCGGATGTTGTAAGAAGGCTTACAACATCCACCCTGCTATGGAGTGGCATTAGGGAAATACCAAAACTGTTGGAAGGGACAAGGATGGCCTTGCTGGCAGTCGAAGTGGAAGCGGCAGATGCATGTGGCTGCCCACATCTTTCCTGGGTGCCGCTATGGCCAAGCATGGGCAAGGACAGGCAGGACCCCTCCTTCACCCATGACAGGCCGATAAGTCAGGAAACAGTGGTGGCATGGGGGGAGTTTGCGGGCCAGACTTGTGACATGGGGGAGTGTTGGCAGTGGCAGCAGTGGGGGAATTAGTGGGGGGCTTGGGGTGGGCCAAAGATGATGGCAGTGGCAGGGAGACACCAGTCCAGCCTGCCAACAGACTAGGGGATGTGATCCAGCCCCCAACTTAAAATGATTGAGAACCCCTGGTTTATGGTATGAATAGGATTTCAATCTGTGTGCTTTACTTAGAGAGGTGAACAAACCTGGGGGGAAAAACCAATAAATACTGTTGTTGGCACTGCCACTATCCCTTCCTGAAGTGCAGCAAGAACCTGGGCCTTTATCTGAAATTGGCATGTTGAGCCTGTGTGAAAACAGAACTTGGGGAAAGGAAAAGTGACCAGTGGATCATAAGAGTTCACTGAAACAGTGAATAACTTAACACCAGGACTAGAGTAAAGATAAGTGTGGAGATCCATCATTTTGTTTTCTCTGCTTTTATTCAATCACCTGAGAAAATGCGGAATTATGATTTATTACAGTGATAGTTCTGCATTTCTTGACAAAGTATTCCCTTCTCCTTTCTTCTTTCCATTGATTTCATTGCTTCTTCACTTATCACACATTTCTGTCTGTTCAGTCAACATATTGAAATACATGAAGGAAACTGGACTAATTGATTATGTGTGTTGAACCAATTATTAGCTCTCTTGCCAACCAGGACCTCAACAGAACAACAAATTCATCCTCTTGTAGTATGATAGTTTTTAATGGATTCTCAACCTGTGGCCTGTGGGCCAGATGTGGCCCATGGTGCCATTTCATGTGGCTGACCACCACCACACCAGGAAGTGCCATGTGGTGGAGGATGGGCAAAATAGCCATCTTGCCCCTGAAGCTGTCTGAGGGAGCGTGACCCAGCCCCCGGCTTTAAAAGGTTGAGAACTCCTGGTTTATAACATAGCACACCAAAATGTGGCAATAGAGAATGACATTTCTCTATTAATGTATAGACACACTATATTAGCCAATGCCAAAGTCTTCAAGATTTTTGTGTGCAGAACTGCACAGAAAGGGAGCAAGGAAATTGGGATCTCCATGCAGAACCTTTAGAGTATTTACCTGAATCTTTACTTCCTGTAGTTGCTAAATTTAGCTTCATGCAGGACAAAAGTGATGAAGTAACATTTCTGCATTATTGCTGTCAGTTCCCCCTGAGAGGCAAATGGCAAGACTGCAGAGTCAGGCAATTGGTGCATAGCTTGCTGTCTGGATTTGTAACACTCTGATGGGGAAATTGAAACAGCATGCATCAACTAGTGACTCTCAGGAGGGCTCGGCTCACTTTGCCCACAAATTATCCTTGAGAACAAGAAGGGTGAATATACCTCCCCTTCTGTTTGGAAAAGATGCCAAAGGTAGCATTCTTATATCTAGCCACAAAGAGTAATGAGTACTTCCTGTCTGTAAGGAAATCCCTAAGTTTTTATCATTGGGAAGATGAATTTGAAGGGGTCATCTGGGGTGAAAAATGCACAACCCCATTTTGTATGATAGATTTCAGAGTTACAAATGCATATTTTGATACTTGTTAACCACTTAAGGCTGATTTTGGTTGATAATAGCATGTTTATAGTTCAAAGCCAAATGCCTATGTGCATATGTGCATAACACCTCTTTCACAGATTGTTCCTAGCAAATTTGTTCTGTTAGCTGTGGATGGGGTGGGGATAATATGTTTGGATTTTCTTCCTCTTTAAGTGTCATATCTGATTCTGAATATTGGCTATCCTCATGGTGATCACCATGAAGATTGTCCTGGGAGCAATATAATGCAGTGGCCTTCCGTTTGCCTTTCACATTGCAGCATGACACCCGTACCACTACTCTAGTTCCATGAATCATTTTCTGGCCCTGAACACTTTTGGCACACAAAGTCCTCTTATTATTATTTTTAAATAACTGATGGGGTTCCTCAAATTACAGCCCCCAGGCCATATCCAGCCCTCTGCATTGAAAAAACTGGCCCTTGCTGCTGCTGTTGGTGGTGTCATAGGCACCACATATAATGATGATTAGCAGACATAGCCCTCTGTTATCGGGAGCTATGGCTGTGTCGTCTAGCCCGGTGCAGGCAGGTGGGGAAGGGAGGCAGCCCAAGCACTGAGGAACCAGCCTGCCTGGCCAGCCACCTCAGTCCTTGTCCCCTGCACTTGGCTTGGAGTGTCCCTGCCAGCGCTCTGTAGCAGGACTGTGTTGTGAGGAGCTGCTGCTGGCAGGGGTTGGGTGAGTGTGGCAGGCATGTTTTATGGCAGTGGCAGCAGTGGCAGTGAGTAGCAGTGAGGCTGTGCAGGTGGAGGAGCCACCTGGCCAGGCCAGGCAAGGTCACGGGCACCGCATGCCCTCAGGGACGGGACCATTCAAAAATTAGTCCAGCCTCTCAACAGTCTGAGGTACTGTGAACTGGCCCCCGGCTTAAAAAGTTGGGGATCCCTGGTTATACCAATAGTTAAGCCAAAGATCCATTCAATTTACTATTGTTCAACATGGTAGGTAGAGATTATTCAGAGCAAATGAAAAGTATTTTCCATCCCTGAGTAGAGATGTCAGAAATTGAATCCAGGGCTTTCTGTAAGCTAAGCGTAGGCTTTATCATTAAGCTTAGGCTGTTATCCTGGTTAGTTGTTATGCTGGGTGAACAAAACCTTCCTCTGAGGTCCACTGATCCCTGGGGGATTGATCTTTTAGCCAGTGAAAGATCTCTCAATTAATTTTAGCCCTGAAATTTGTATAAAACACCTTGGATAACATTTGACACTCAAACCAGTTTTGATCCAGCTTTTCATGACATGGAAAGCAGCTACTGAGGTTTTCAATGTTATTGTCAAGTAGATTTTTTAAACCACTTTCCATGGATATTGTGCAATTGAGTATGCTGTGAGTCTAGTGTACAGTCTGCTTAGCACTGCTGCATGGCATTAAAAGTATCAAATTTAATTGTACAGCAGCATATCTTGCGCTCCTGTGGCAGACACAAGAAACTTCCCCTCATTGTACCATAGTTGAAATATGAAAATATATGCTACCCTGAAAGAGATGTGATCATACCGTATTTATTCGAGTATAACGCGCACTCGTGTATAACGCGCACCCCTAATTTTCCATGAAATATTGGTATAAAATTTTTTTTTACACGCCTCGTCTCCCGCGCCACCCAATCAGATCCCGCCAGCCGCGCGCCCCTGGGCCCGTGGGTGGGGCAGACGGTGCATCTCAGCAGTGCCTACCGTACTCGGCGCCGGCTCCTTGAGTCGCGCGGCCCGGGTAGGCGTGGAGCACGCCGCGGCCCTCTCCCGTAGGGTTCCCTTCTCGGCGGGTGCGTGCAGGTGAGCGGCGGCGGCAGCGGGACCTGGGCGCCTGGGAGGAGGGCCGCGGCGTGCTCCGCGCCTACCCGGCGCCGGCTCCTTGAGTCGCGCGGCCCGGGTAGGCGTGGAGCACGCCGCGGCCCTCTCCCGTAGTGTTCCATTCTCGGTGGGTGCGTGCAGGTGAGCGGCGGCGGCAGCGGGACCTGGGCGCCTGGGAGGAGGGCCGCGGCGTGCTCCACGCCTACCCGGGCCGCGCGACTCAAGAAGCCGGCGCCGGGTAGGCGCGGAGCACGCCGCGGCCCTCCCCGGAGGGTTCCCTTCTCGGCGGGTGCGTGCAGGTGAGCGGCGGCGGTAGCGGGACCTGGGCGCCTGCCCAGGTCCCGCTGCCGCCGCCGCTCACCTGCACGCACCCGCCAGGTCGAGAAGGGAACCCTCCGGGGAGGGCCGCGGCGTGCTCCGCGCCTACCCGGCGCCGGCTTCTTGAGTCGCGCGGCCCAGTCCTCGTGCATAACGTGCACCCAAACTTTGAGCCTTTTTTTGGGTATAAAATTTTGCGCGTTATACACGAATAAATACGGTACGTATGATCTTGGTTGTCATCAGAGAAACAAATTGACTAAAGGTAGTTTGCAATCAATTATTTTGTAAACCAGTCTTAATACTGTGTTTAGTTTTGTACTAATTGCAGGGAAGCAAGACAATCTAATTACACCAAGCTGTACAAGTGCTTCATTCTCAAAATCCCTATCCTGCCTCACATGCATGGTGCAATTCACAAAGTGGAATTAGAATGGCTTCAATTAGTGTAATGGAAGAGCCAGTTTCCTTCTTTTTATTATCTGCTGCCACATCCTTCATGTGTGTGGATGAAAATAACTAAATGATCAGCAGAGGCCAAAGGTTGCTAATTGTGATTGGTACATGCATTATCCCTAGGTAATAATTTTAATTGAGGGAGAAACTGTTTAAAGTAGTAGCCACTGGGCTTCACATAATTAAATGTTAATATCAAAGGGGCATTCAAGAGGGACTCTTGTCTTCCAAACAGCAGAATTTGTGGAGCAGGGAAGACATCGAGATACTTTTCTCTGTGCATGCTGATTACACTATTCCTAAAGTGTTTTGCTCACCATGCCAATCATCATAATTGGAAGAAAACAATAAGACCAGATAGAACACCTACCTGATGGTAGGTAAACCCATATATAATATGGTGCACATATGCCACATTCATGAACCAAAGGGTCTAATCAGTGGCAATTTACCATTTTTAATTATGTTACTGTTATGCATGCAGAAGTGCTCAACAGGATTTCAGCCAGTATCTTTAGATAAAATGTGAATGAGATAAACACATGTTTGGGAGTGTGTTCATCATAAAAGATACTCATCAGAGAACAATGACTGGATACAGTTTTGTGTCAAATGTACAGATGGTGTTAAGTCTGTATTTTCCACTGAATAACATCAGACCTGAAATATTTTTTGTTATCAAGCCTAGGTACTGTACTTGCATACATAATTTTCTTATAGTCTTGTTTATGATTAACACATATTATAATAGTTTTTATCTTGTCCAAGTTAGCAGTTCTTTTCTTTTAAACAATTAAGGAGGAAATTATATATTTTAAATATATGGCAGTTGTTTTCATTCAAAAGATTGAAGGAGAAAAGAGATATAATAAAGATACAGGATCTAACTCTGTCTTTTTCCCGGAAGGGAAGTATAGTTGCAACATAAATATTTAAGATGTCTCCTTTATAAATATGACAAAATGATGCCAATAGAATGGTGCAGGTAAAAAAACAAAATCAGCCCCCAAGGCTAGATCTGGGAGGTAAGCCCTCAGATTCCTATTTGGTCCCAATATTGTTAGTTGAATTGAGCCATACTATTAAAAGACTACAGGGAATAAGGTGGGAATGAGCCTCTCTACAAAACAGGCTAAACGTCTTATTCTTAGGATTTAGACTAAAACAGGATGAGACAAAGATCTATGTAAAGTGCCTGCAGTGTCTTTTCCTTGAAGAAGTGAAGCACACAAACCAGGCTTGCTCACTGTTAAGAAACAGACAAAATACCCCAATAGTCAATCAAATTCTGAAACAAAGCAAAGATTGTCATAATTTTGGTCAGTAAATGCAATTTACATAATTTTGGCAGTGTTGCACAAAAACTTGATCTCAGTACAGCAGGATTGCTAGTGAGGACAGCTAGAATTGTCCTTGCTTGTAAGAAGACTGTTGCAATTCATTTTCTTCCTTGACAAGCAAGGATTTAACTTGTTTAGGACATTGGGATACAGAATGCTGCAAAAAGAGGCCACAGAAATGCACATGGGACATCATAAATCCTTTCAATAGGACTCTCTCATTAAATCCAAGATCTCATAAGAAGAAACAGTCTCATAAGGTTTGATTCAAAGAGAGGTGGAACCAAAATCAGCCCCAGCTGATTAATGTTGGGGATAATTATAAGTTCGTGCCAGAGATTACTCTGGGTTGAAAGGATTTTAAGGGGACGCCCGAATGAGGCTCCTTTCATGTCCCAAGTGCAGCTCTCAGGTATCAAAACCCGACCTTACAGTCTCCAGCTCAACACCTTAACCACTAAGCCACTGGGAGAGCTGCTAATGTTGGGGAATCATATAGTGTGAATGAAGTAAGATTGCCACACTGAAAGGCTAGAAAGCAGTTGATAATGTTGACTATGTTAGTGAAATACTGTAGGTGATTTTTTTTAAAGGTTATGAAGTTGTCCTTTTTTATCAGCATATATCAGACATGGTGAAACACCTAGACACAATACTTGGAGAGAAAATACTAATTTGACAGGTAATCTCAGTCCTTAGGTAAGCAAACAGTGATGCAAAAAAATGTCAATAATGAGGGTGGTAATCACTGTGGCTGTTACCACCAAACACAACACAATATTTCAACATCAGTTAAAGTTGGTTGCAGACAGTTGGAAATCAGCATTCTCAATAAAAATAGTACTTCACCAGGTAGAGCTCCTTTCTTATTAGCAGAGGGATCAAGAAAAAGGTAAAGAAAAGAGCTATATGGGTTGAAGCATAACGAAAACACATGTGTCATTGTGCATACCTGTCCGTTTTGTCTGGGGAAACCCCCTTGTTTTTACCCCTCTTCCTTCCCCTCTCCCATTTTATTAATTTCCCCATAATATCATTTTTTTTAAAAAAAAATCCTGACCGGATCCCACACAGGCAAAGTTGCATTTTGTTTCTCCTGTTACCAGAGGCCACTGTGGCTTTTCACTTGTGGAAGGGGAGAGAGAAGGTGGTGGGGGCCTTCTCTTTCATTTCCCTGCTACATGGTCATGGAGGCTTCGGTTTTGCTGCTGCTGGTCGGAGCCACCATGGGACGGGAGTCTAGGTGAGCAATATTTCATACATGCAGGGGCAAATCAGCTCTTGGTCTGGGGCAGAGACCTCTCTCACTCTCATGGTTTATTGAGCTGTTTCTGCCCTGCCTCCTGGAGGCTTTCGTTTCTGTTCTAGAGTTAACTTGGGAGGGGGGAATTTTGCTTGATCACTATATGAGAGAGAGAGAGAGAGAGAGAGAGAGAGAGAGAGAGAGAGCTGAGGTTTATTTCACTTGCAATTGCCTGGCTGGGTTCCTTTACAGTAGGAAAAGCTGCTGCCAAAGGTTTACCCACCCTGCTCAACAGGCATCCCACCTTCTAACAAACCATCTGGAGGGAGATTAACTCCTCAGCTGCTGGGAGGCTTGGAAACTACAGAGGTTGCTTTTTTACTTTACTAATTCCCTTCCTTAAGCTGGATCCGACATTCTCAGGTGTTGGTGCTTTAATTGGTTGCAGTGAGGAACAAATAGATTGGTTAATTTGGGGGAATTAATCCCTTGCTCCTCCACCCTAATTGGGGGGTGGTGGTGTCTAGCCATGTGCAGGACTAGTTCATTAAAGCCAAGCTGCTTACAAGCAGTTGGTAACCCTAGGGGGCTGGTTTACTATTCTGCACTTTACTTCCCAGAAGTTTTTTTTAATTAAAAATGAATAAACAAGAAAGAAAACAAAACAAAAGTCCCCCAAGAAGATGTGGAAAGGGTTCTTTGGCCCACACAGCTTTGTGCCCATTGCATCTACAATACCATCTAGCCATCTTATTTTTGGCCACCCCCTTCTTTTGTCCTCCACCTTTCCCAGCATCAAGGCTTTCTCAAGTGAATCCTCTCTTCTCATTTGATGTCCAAAGTACTTTAATGAGCAGTCATGGTTGATTTCTTCTAGGATCAACCTATTTCTAACACCACATTTCAAAGGCATCTATTTTTCTGTGCTCAGCTTTCCTAATGGTCCAGCTCTCACACCCATACATTACCACCGGGAATACCAATGCTTTGACTATGCAATTTTTTGTTTGCAAGGTGATGTCTCTACTTTTAACTATGTTCCCCATGTTTCTCATAGCTTGTTTCTCAAGCATCAGTCGCCCTTTTATTTCATGGCTGTAATCACCATCTTTGCAGCGATCTTTGATCCTAAGAAAGTAAAATCTGCCAGTCATATCCAACTCTAGGGTGCAGTGCTCATCTCCATTTACAGCCAAAGAGCCAGTGCTGTCTGTTTTTGCAGACATTTTCATGGTCATGTGACAGGCATGACTAGAGCCCAGCAAGACACATGGTTATATTTGGCCATGGCCACAGATTTTGCCACGCCCACAGAGGGGTGTGCCCAAAATTTCCCTCATTTTCAAATCCAAAACTTGACAGGTATGGACATTGTGTTAGAACAGTGGTGGTGAACCTATGGCACACATGCCAGAGGGGGCACTCAGAGCCCACTCTATAGGCACATGTGCCATCACCCCAGCACATAGTTTGCCCCACTCCTCTGTTCAGCAGCCCAATGAGAGCATTTCCTCCCTCCCCCAGCACAGAAATCACCCCATCCCTCTGCTCAGCAGCCCAATGGGAGCACTTCCTCCCTCCCCCAGCACAGAGTTTACCCCACCCCTCTGTGGCATGGACAGCAGCCTGTTGAGTTTGAGCACTCAGTCTCTAAAAAGTTTGCCATCACTGTATTAGAACTATAACTGAAACATTAAGGGTTGTATCAGTGCTGTTTGGATTTCTCTGCAAAAAGGGAAAACTCATTGTCTCATGGACTAAAATGTGTGAAAGCCAAGGGCATTTTTATTTAGAGTGCTATAAGGAGGTGAAAACCATCATTCTGCATGTCTCAGAGATTGCCTCAATCACATATAATATTCCAACAGGCTTCACCATTTATTTATTACATTTCTATACCGCCCATTTCCCATGCTGAATCCACCACATGCTGACAGGAGCTTTTGGGAATTGAGGTCCAAAACCTCGAGGGCATCAGGTTGGTGATGTAATGAGATTTCATGTTCCATTTATACTCTAATCCAGCCTGGCTCATGGGAAATTACCTTTGCCAGAGGACAGAGGTCTGTGTGCTGATGCATTCATTTCCAAAACCAGAGATAGGATCTCTGTGCATTTACAAACTCCAGGGAGCAGCTTCATTCAAGCTCTAAGAATGTGCATGGAGAAGTATGCCTTTTAAAAAAATGTAATCAGAGTTTAGTTCTGACAAAGAATGCCTCAGATTCCGGGTTTAGAACCAAATTACCCAGAGCAAGAAACACTGGGTGGAGGTGCTGGGCTTTTTGTTTTGTATTTCATTCTTAACTAGATGCAGTAAACCCATCTGGGTAGGATCCTAATATGGGATTTGAGGGCTTTGCCTTTTACTTCCACTGTAGTTCAGATCAACATTTGTACGCAGGAAGTTTCTTATAATTTTTATTACCCACCACCACCTGAAATTTGTTCCATTTTAGCAACAAACATGTCAAGTGCAGCCTGCCTGTACCCATCCCAGCATGAAAATGCAGCTGTGGGCAAGAGCCAATTCCTATGCAAAGGGCCTGTTCTAGATCAGACCCCCTGCAGTTAAATAAGAGTGCAAAGGAAAAGGAGGGGGAAAACACAACTACAGTAGCTGTATTTGTAAGTAAGATGTAGTTCCAGTGTCATCTGATACATTGAAGCTCTTCATGAGTCATGTTTGGGCAGTTTGACTTGAATAGATGAAAGGCTTCAAGATCACATCAATGAGGTATCATTTGTCTCAGAAACCACTGAGTTCATCCTTGTTGATGGAAATTAACATGGATTGGATTGTGTTTTGTAACACAGACATGTGAAGGAATCAACAATGTTGTTCACGTAGTGCAGGAATTCTCAACCTGCGGCCCATGGGCTGGATGTGGCTTGCGGCACCATTTCATGTGAACCCCTACTGCCTCCACTACAACAGGAAGTGCCATGTGGTGGAGGAAGAGCCAAATGACCATCCATCCCCCAAAGCTGTCTGAGGGGGAGCATGGCCTGGTCCCCGGCTTAAAACTCGTGACATAGTGTGATGTAGCAACTCTTCCGAATGATAAATTACTGTATTTTAAAAGGACCAATGTAAGCTAGGGTTTCACACAGCCTGAAAGTCATTAAAATAATTCAGAAGGATTTCTAGAAATTACTAAATTGGTAGGCTATTTAAAATTGTCAAAACTGGCAATATGATCATGCAGCAGATGGTTTTGCATTATTCTTGTTAACATGCTTGATTGCTGTATCAGTGCCACACAAGAAAGATTATTGCACAAGAAATGTAGACAAAGCAACATAAAACTAATCTTGGTTGTGGGCAGTCTTTTTCCTACGATCTCCTGGGATGGATCATAGCTTGTGGTTTAGCCACACGTGTCAACAAATTTATAACTTTTGCCGTTATAAAATTACACTGAAATCTAGCTTCAGTTTAAGATTTTTCCTTGTGTTACTGTGAACATTAAATCCAGGACACAAAGACACAATGTACCATTAAATCTGCAGTGACACCTGATAAAATGAACATAATTGACTTACACAGATACAGAGAGGAGAATATAAAATGCATAAGGTGTTCAGAATCAGAGCATCAGGTGTTAAAATGTTTTTTATGAAGAAAGTCAAGTCCCTAGAACCAAAAAATTCTAAGAAGATCCATCTGCTTGTTGTCATAGCCAACAATGTCTTGTGAAGTTTATTCCCCAATCAGTCCAGGCTGCAGAAAATGGCTGTGGTTTTCACTTTGGAAAATGTAATATATAACTGAGAAGAAAATAAATCATGGCGCCATCTGCATCCTCTCCTGTTTTCTTGATGCCAATTTGAGGTTCAGTTCAGAAATCTCCTTTTCCTCCAGAGTTATCTATCCATCTGCATAAATGGTTGGCTGCTATGCAAATCTTTTCAAAGGAGAACATTGTGGAAAACAACTTTGAGGATTCATTGCACCTAGTACAACAATCTGTTTTGAAAACTACTCCTTTGCATCAAAATGGGCTGTAACCCTATCCTAGACCATGAGAAAAAGAAAAGAGCAATCCAGCTAGCCCATCTTCTGTGTTGATCTTCACAGCTGCCACCAGGTGACTTTCACTCATTAGCTTTCTTTGCAAACTACTGAAATTTGCTTCCTCACCCACTGAACTCTCTACTCAGTAGTGCAGTAAGGAAAGGTTGGACAGGTCACCTTTTTGGACTCTCTTTTCCAGAACCCCAAACTCAGTGTCTGTCCATCAGTCTATCTGTTCCCTCCCCTACCCTTTTGGTGCAAGTACCATTCAGGACAGCTTATAAATGTATAAAACATCACAATAATAACAAATAAAACCAGGAAATAAATCAAAACAGACAATATGGAAATAAATTATACAAAAAGCTTCATCTCCCCAAAGTTTGGTGGCTCGGAAGGATGTTACAGCTTTGTTTATGTTTCTGTATCCCACAATTGGTTTGTTTGTTTTTTGTTTATCCCCTCTTAAATTTCAGTATCTTAGGCTAAGCATTTAAGACTCCTGTGATGAATTGACTCTTCACAGACAATAACAGAGTAAACAAAATCTAATATTCCAGATTCATTCACAACTATGATTATTTATTATAAAGTCAAACTCCTGTTTAAATATCCTATGTGCAATCATAATCATATGAGTGGCTTGCTCCTTCTAGCAGGTTAACTGTCATAAAATCAGAAGCACCCTGGTTGTGGCATCAGTTGTGCTATGGGCACACCATAAAGGGGGGCAAAATACTTGAGTAGCTTTCATTGTGTGCACAATTTCTGGTCCCCCCCCCCCCCCCCGCAAATGTTGTCATGATTCTGACAAATAAATACCCCACAGAAGAGGGAAGTATTGAGAATTTTAAGATAACTGCAGGATATGTTCAAAATGTACGCAGGGTGTGTGTGTGTGTGCGTGTTAAACCCTAGGAAGGGAATCTCCAAAAGTACATAATATTCACAGTAGCATAGAGTAGAACAGAAGGCAAGGGAAGAAACAATGCACAGAGATTTTAAAAAACACGGAAAAGGGGCAGAGGAAGCTGTTTTTGCACATACTTAGGAATGGAAATGAGAGCTTCCCATAAAAATGAATGGAAAAATCCAAGTTTTTTAGATAACTGACCTTGGTACCCTATCCTCACCTAACAAAGAAAGAAGCTGATAGTACCAAGCAGATGTTCCAAAGGAAAGACAATTTATTCACCACATTGCATTCATAGCAGCTGTTGCTGCTACTTATGACAATTCTGTTGTGTTAATTAGTCTGAATACTGCAGCTCAGGCTCAGAGTGATTTACAACAACCTATAGCAGTTACCCCTTCAGGGAAGCCATGAGGGTGATGTTTTACCTTCCCAGGAAAACCTTGCAGGTTGTGCACGTCAGGAGGGTGTCATTGCTGATGTGCTTACCTTACTTAGTTGGACATGTTCTCAGTGGAACTATTTTAGGCTGGTGTAGGGTGTGACCCTTGAGAAAAGAGAGGGGCAAATGATGGTACAGATAGGGAAGGCAGTCATTGCCCCCCAATTGATAGCCTGAATGGCCTTGGCAACAGTCCTCCTGGTTCAAAATGCTGCTGCTGAATGCTAGATCAGTGGAGAAATAAAGAACTATTTAGGATCTGACCTTAGATGAACATGTATACCTGACCTGCATTATGGAGACATGACTGGATAAAGTGCAACTAATTCCCTAGTTTTGCCTTTTCAGTTCTCTGTGCAGCACGAGAACAATGCTGGTGGCCAAGAGTTGGATTTGTAGCTGGACTATTATGATTAGATCATCTCATCAGTTGCCTTATCTTCCAGTTCCGTAGTTTGAGTGTATGCACCTTAATATACCCAGCTTAGGACAGAACTGTCCACAACTGCACAAAAGTTGTGCAGTTCTTTCCCGAGCTGGCCAAACTGGTGTCAGGATTGGTAGGAGTTCCCTCAGCTTGTTGTGCTGGTGGACTTTGACATCCATGCCAAGATTTCATGTCTCCATGATACTGAATCTCTCTCCATTCATGTAGTTGGGTACAATCTGCACAGGCGGAGAATGATTTTTGGACAGGGAGGAGCTCTCTATAATTTTGTTGTCATGGAGAAACCACCACCTCAAAGGGTTTTAATTCACTGGAACTCGGAGCCTTTGAAAGAGGACCTATTAAGATGGTCTTTCTGAAGAAGCTGGTGGATATGAACACCTTCTTGAGGTCTCCTAGGGAATTCCCTGTTGTCTTGGCAGGAATCCTGTCAAAGCTTGCTTGAACTCTAGAATTGGGGAAAGAACATGGCAGTAGATACAAAGGCTCCAAAATGTGGAGTGGAGCATATAAGACTGGTTAGCTAGGCAGCCCAGGTGGTTAAACAGGTGAGATGAAAACTAGAGTTTTTGGGAACTTCAGGGAATGGTCCTCTGTCAGTCCTGCCATACACATGGGCATGTTTGGTGAAAATGTGAGGAGGGTGTTTCCAGTGCCTATTCACAGACTACAGAATTACTTACCAAACACGACAAGATTGTCCTTTGCCAACAGACAAAAACCTTCCCTTTCTGACAGATCTTTGGAAATTAAAAGTTCTTGTAGGAAATGAGTTTCAATAGGGCATGCAATACATTTGATGGATTTATGATGTGCTTTAAAAGGATTTTAATAGTTTTAATGAGTTGCATTACTATATTGATGTTTAATTATATATGAATACTGTAATTTATTATTAGTTTTAGTTGTATCAGCATTTTAGTAGTTTGTAAGTTGCTTTGGTTCCTTCTTGGAGGAAGGATAGGAAATAAATGAATAATCAAAACCCCAAGTATTTTAAATTTTATTGGTGCTTACTCCCCATAGTTCTCAAATTTAACCAGGGTGGATTTGATTTAAATCAACTCAATTTAAATCATAATTTAAACCATTAGTTAAAAAGACTAAATTTAAATCATGGTTTTCTGTATAAAATCCCATAAAGACTCAAAAGGTTTCAGTATCATTTTTGCTGCTTGCATCTCCCTCCTCACCCATAGTTTCTTGTGCAGATCTCTTCTACTTAAGAGGTAGGGACTGCAGTGGCTCAAGTGGTTAAGTCGATGAACTCGCTGACTGGAAGGTCGGAGTTCGATTCCTAGGTACTGAAGGACGGAGTGAGCTCCCACCTCTGTCCCAGCTCCTGCCAACCAAAGCAAGAAATTGCAAGTAGATAAATACTCCGGTGTCTAGTCATGCCTGTCACATGTCTATGGAAATGTCTGCTGCCGCAGATGGCACAGGCTCTTTGGCTATAAACAGAGATGAGCACTGAACCCTAGAGTCAGATACGACTGGCTTTCGAGCAAGGGTGACCTTTACCTTTACTTAAGAGGTAAGGGCTTGATTCTTTGTACATAGATTTGCAAAGAAACAATGGGATTGAGATCTTTTTCTCAACTCTGTAGTGGCTTCTGGTCCTTATAAAATAAAAGTGTTAGTACTGCATCTTGAAAGATTTTTTTTAATAAGGCAAACTGGAATTTTAATTTTAAGACAGTAGTGTGACAAGGTCAGCAATGAAAGGGAATAAAATATGTGGTGGCTTATTTAAACATTGGTTGTTAAAAGCAGTGTAAAAGTGGAAATTGTTAATAAACCGCTGCATGATCATCTATTTAGAAATAAAGCCAAGAGTGTTGGTGGCTCTTAGTAGGTATGCACCAGTGGCTTGCTTCCCCCTGAAGAAACCAGTGGCTGTTGTACCAATCCTGATAATAAAATACCGTACTCTGTTGTTTCTTGAAAACAAAATACTCTGTAGTTCTCTTCACAATACAATGTTCTATGCTTCCAAAAGAAGCATAGAACATTGCATTGTGAAGAGAACTACTGATTGGTCTATCAATCTTATTGTTGTCCCAGAGCAATTGTTGTTTTTTCTGTTCTCATGCTGGTCAAATCAACCTGCGTGATTGATTGATTCCGAAAAAGGAGCTCTGAAAAAATTAGAAGCATTGGCTTTATCTGGAAGATTTTGTTGTTTTCTGGCCAAGACAGAGCAAGAAACACTAAAATTTAATGCTGCCATGTGAGGTAAGGTTATGCATAGGGATATATTAAGCAGCTTCTTATAAACTATAGCCCTTTGAGGTGTGAATATAATTAAAATGGTTAAACTGTTCCAGCAGCCACAAAGTCATTATAAGCTAAAGTCAATGTATTTGAATGCTGATTTTTCTGTAACCTCTTGGCTCTTTGAAATATTTTCTGCTTTTTATCATGCAGAGCTGGCTAACCTGTTCCACATTACTTTTTGAGTAACCCTGAACTACAGTCACAGTTCCATTACAGAATTCCCGCTGATTCAGTACAGTATACAGATTTTGTACTAAGAAATAAAACAATATTGTAATTACCACTTGGGAATAAGTGAGGCTGGCTGCTGTGTGTATAATATATCCTGTTGTAGAAAGGGAAAGGCCATGAAAGAGTCACTTGGCAATGATGCCATGCAACTAAGAGCTTGCTGCTTTAACACTCTTACATTTACGATGTAATCCATCCAGTGGTTTCAGCATGAAGAGGACTGGCTGGCTGTTGATCTTATGCAATGCAGAGGAAGCCCTTATTTGTTTGTTTGTTTATTTATTTATTTATGTACTTACTTACTTACTCATATTTCCAATGCCACCCCACTCGCCGAGGTGACTCTGGGTGGCTAACCATACACAAAAATTGAGGATGCATCATTTACCATTACCAGTTTCTCTCTCTTGATATGAAACATATTTGGCCCTTTCCATGAAAATGCTTGAGCTGAACAATTCCCTTCAGCAGGTGATCCACCAACTGGAAGCACCTCCAGTGCTGCTTGCTAGGTCAAGTAACCTAGGAAGGCATAGGCAGTTAAGCAAGGAAGCATAGTAGGTGAGGGTGATGTGAAGAATACTCCTTAAATTTCCCATTGTTCTAGATGAGACATTTAGATGAGCTTTGCAAAATTCCTCACCTTTCCTCCACCTTTCCTCTTCTTCTTGTGCCATATCTGATTCTGAATATTGGCGATAGTCATGGTGATCAGCCATGAATACTCTCCTGTGAATATAATGCAGTAGCCTTTCATCTGCCTTCCATATCACAGCACGACACCTGTACCACTGATCCAGCTCTGCAAGTCACTTTCTGCTCCTGAGCCCTTTTGGCACACAAAGCCCTCATCGGCCCCAGGTCAGTATTGATGAAGCTGAATAAACTTACCAGTCATGGAATAAAGGGACAGGTCTTGTCCTGGATCAGCAAGTGGCTAAGGGACAGGAAACAGAGGGTAGCACTAAATGGACACTTCTCCAAGTGGAGGGAAGTAAAGAGTGGGGTCCCCCAAGGTTCAGTACTGGGACCCCTGCTTTTCAACCTCTTCATAAATGATCTAGAAGTAGGAGTAAATAGCAAGGTAGCCAAATTTGCTGGCAACACTAAATTATACAGGGTAGTGAAAACTGTGAGAGATTGTGAGGAGCTCCAGAGGGATCTCTTGACACTGGGGGAGTGGGCAAAACAGTGGCAAATGAGCTTCAACATTAGTAAGTGTAGAGTGATGCATGTTGGGGCAAAAAACCCCAATTACATTTATAAACTGATGGGGTCTGAACTCTCTGTGATAAACCAGGAAAGGGACCTTGGTGTCCTGGTGGGCAGCTCAATGAAGGTGTCAACCCAGTGTGCTTCAGCAGTGAAAAAAGCAAACTCAATGCTAGGGATCATTAGGAAGGGTATAGAAAATAAGTCAGCAAGTATCATTTTGCCTCTTTATAAATCTATGGTGAGGCCCCATCTGGAATATTGTGTACAGTTCTGGTCGCCATACCACCAGAAGGATATTATGGAGCTGGAAAAAGTGCAGAGGAGGGCAACCAAAATGATTAGGGGACTGAAACACCTTCCTTACCATCTGAGGCTGCAACGGTTGGGCCTCTTCACTCTTGAACGATGGCATCTAAGAGGTGACCTGATTGAAGTTTATAAAATCATGCATGGTGTGGACAAAGTAGATAAGGAAAAACTATTTCCCTTATCGTATAACACTAGAACTAGGGGGACTCCATGAAACATTTGGGTGCTAGTTCTCAAACAAATAAGAGAAAGTACTTTTTCACCCAGAGGATTACTGGTCTATGGAACTCCCTGCCAGATGAAGTGGTGACAGCTGTCAGTCTTGACAGCTTCAAGAAAGGATTAGACAAGTTCATGGATGACAAGGGTATCAATGGCTATAATTATGGATACCTAAGGACAAACTCCGGGTTGGAAAGATAGGCATGATATCTCTAAATGCCATATCCAGGGAATCCTAAGCAGGTGAAGGCATCTGCTTGGGAATACCCTGAAGCAAATGGTGAGCCACTGTATGTGACAGAATGTTGGACTGGATGGGCTGTGGCCTGTTCCAGCAAGGCTGTTCTTATGTTCTATCAAGATGAATTCAAGTGGGATTTAATCTACTTGGAGACCATCACCCTTCCCTGTGGACTTTGCCAAGGCTACTAGTCCTCAGGGTTGTCAGGTTAGTTAACTGCCACCTGACGCTCGGCGTTGAGTAGCTGGCAGTATGGTCTACTCTATTACCATAACAGGATAACCCGGCTGAACTTAGGTTCTCCCACCCCCCAAAAATATCTGGTTTTCTGAAATTTACACAACATGTTTCTATGGCAGTCAAAAATTATGTCTTTTCCTTTTATTAATCAAAGAAACACAGAGAGTGCATTGAAGGCTTAGCTGATTGCTTAAAATAAAATTAAATAAGCCACTTGATCTTCAGATTTTTAGATGTTGTGAAAACAAAGCAGCACAAAATGGTTTCCAACTTCTAAAAATCAAATTATCTGTGCAAGTTGTGTTACTTGTCTACATTTTATTTATGGTATATACTTGAGTATAAGCTGAGTTTTTTAGGGTCAATGATCACCAGGGTCCCGAGACCGCACTGGATTGAGACACACCAACAATTTAATTAATTTTACCATATTTTCATGTATTTTGATTATTGAAATTCACCAGCAGCCGCTGCATTTCCCACCCTCGGCTTATACTTGGGTCAATCTATTTTCCTGGGTTTTCAGGTCAAAATTAGGTACCTCGGCTTATATTTGTGTCGGCTTATACTCGAATATATACGGGTAGTCAGCAATCTCATAAAACGTCTCTTCCTTGAGCACAGCAAGGAAAAAAAGTTGCCATTCCTTGCCTTCAGCTCAAGGATGAAGCAAGTGAAGATGGACATACCTGCCCTATGAGGAAGCCCAGGGTTAATCCAAGTAGGGATTTGAACCTGACAGCCTCTTGATCTTAAAGAGGAGCCACTGTTAAAATTACTCTTTTGTCCTTGCAATGAGATTTCTCTTTTCAAATTCCCCCCCTACAAATCTCATTAGAATTTTCGTTGGATTTCCCTAGGGGGTAAAAATAGGGAGCTGCCTGGGATTATTACAATTGCTACACAAAATTGTTGTTGTTGGCAGCTGCTCGTATCCAAGCACACATTTTCTCTGGAAGTCACTTTCTCAGCTGATGGATGTGTCTCAGGTGACTCAATAAACCAATCCTGGCATGAAACATGCAACCACATACATTACACTGAATAAATGGTGGAGGGTGTAGTTGAGTTTGACGAAGCTTTCATGTTTGTCGCTTAACCACCTCATGTCTGCGGTGTTCTCCTTCAAAGTGATTGGTAGTAGCAGAAATGGTTTGGCACCAAAGTGGATGATCTACACCCACTGCTTCCCAAGCTTGTGGATTTATACCTGACACCTTCATGGTTTGTTTCAGCTGGTCCTTATAACTTCAGAGTTGCTCCATGAGGTCTTGTACCAGAGCTAAGTTCCCCATAAAGAATTTGACGAGGAAGCCTGAAACCATCCATAAGGCAGACATACCCTATCCATCTAAGACGATGATGGAAGCTTCAATGTTGTTTACATTTGCTTTCTCGAGGACTGTGATGTTGGTGACATAGTCATCCCACTTGATGTTCAAGATGGACCTTAGCTTCTGTTGGTGAAAGCATTAAGCTTTTTGATGTCTTTGGTGATAGAGGATCTATGTTACACAGCCATACAATAACATTGAGATAACAACAGCTTGGTATACCATGAGCTTAGTCTGGATTGTTAAATCTTTGTTCATGAAGACCTGGTTTGATAGACATCCAAAGGCAGAACGGGCAACACCAATTCTCTTCACCACATCCTGTTCACAGGTTGCAAGTCTTGTGCAAAGTGTCATCTTTTCTGCACAGGTGTAACCAATAAAGGTTGTTAAGCTGTGCTGAATTTGAAAGTTTCTTGCACAGAAAGGGGCAGGGGAGAGAGAAGAAAAGAAAGAGACTGGGGTCTTGTTGGAGTGGAAAGCTTTGTAATCTTTCTGATACAGTGCAATGTTGGAGTCTCAACATGGGAAGACAGAAGGAAGGTCACATAGAATAAGAAATTCTATGGATACTCATACCATCCCTGCAGCTGAACTTTTTTTTAAGAGGCAGGAGAATGCTATTGAGTTAAAAGGGACCCACTTAGTTACTTACATTACATGATCCCTGATAGCCTGGGAACTGGAGGACATCCTTTGGCTATGTGTAATGCTGTTGAATCAGCACAGTGGCAGTCAAGTCAATAGAGTCTGTTGCTTCTCAGCTATGCAGCTGACAGCAGAATCCTCAATCTGAAATAAATTGACTTTGTACATACTGTGTGTAGAGTGTTTCCCAGTGGTCTGAGCAGTGATGCATTGAACTTTTCTGTTGTTGTCCAATTACATGGCTGCACCTTTGGATAGTCATCAGCCCCATGTAGCAGAGAGGCAATAATGTGTGAAGAAGGAAGGTGGCAAAGAGGCCAATGAAAAAGTAAGTCTAAAGTGAATGGAACACTTTTTTAAAAACAGATTGGTGGCAAAAACATTGGGCTAAGGCTGAGAGAAGCCCTGTTTCCTGTATTGGAACTGTTTATTCTGGACTTGCCTATGGTTTTTGATGGAATTTTTCCCTTTTCTGATAACTTCCTGTCTGGAGACCATGCTACATAGCTATAGAACCCATAATTGGGCTTCCGAAAGTAAGTAATCAAAAGAATAACTGAATGTGCAGTAATTCCAATTAGCCTGCGTCCTTCCAGGTTAAGACAGTTGTATGCATTCCCTCTAAATCTGTCCACATTTCAAAGTAGAAGAAAGAAGGAAGAGACAGATTGATGTTATGATGTCTACTTTAGCTCATTCATGGAGCTGATTTTCATATATTTAAGCTTTAAAATGAAGCCCAACTGTGCTGTAAAAGCCAATCAGCTTGTGTTTGTGCAGCAATTATTCTTGGCTTCTATAATTACTGGTGCCAGAGATAAAATCTCAAGCTAGTTTATTGAAACTGGGAATTCAAACCACAAAGAAAGAGAGAGAGAGCAACTCTGTGTACCATCATTAAAACAGTTCATTCATTAGTTCCTCCTACTCAGCTTGAGGAAAATCATGAGGCTAGTGTCTGCAGAGAGCTGCCACCATGACCTTCTCAGCTTTTACTTTAAAAAAAATGTAACACCATAATGGCTTTGAGATGATATCGCTTGGCAGCAGAAGATAGGACAGGACGTAGGAGGGCATTTAGACATTAGTCATAGTTAAACAACACCTATTTTGTTTCTATTGTGAATTGGAATCACAATTTTTTAATGAATGGGGTTTTTTATTCTGTAGCTATAAAATTCTAGGAGGTTACAGACTAAAAAGGTACCCTAATTAATTATCTTTTACTTCTCCAACCATCATGGATGTTATGAGAGTGCAAAATCCTACCTGGAAAATTAGGTTAATTGGGACAGATAGGATCATCCTAATTACTGCTGCTGGTGGTTATAGACAAGGCCCCTTGTTTGAGAGAAAGGATATATAGACACCATGAAACAGTGTGTGGAAAAATTACCTTTTTTTGGAGGACAGTTCCTACAATCAACCAACCTATATGGAAGTTCTAGGAACTGTCAGTCAAAAATAGTCAGTGGCTGATCAGTGTTTTGGGGAATTGACTTAAGCTTCTGGGAATTGAAGTCCAAAAGCCAAAGGTTGGGAAACAATGTTGTACACCTAAAGGAGAATGCTTTATCCTATTCTTCCATAAAGGTCTATTTGTCAGCTTTAGTGGCAGAGCCTCCTGGTTCCAAGGCATTTTAGCTCTTCAACAGTGCAACTCTCTAGAACTGGGGTTCCCAACATGGGGAACACACCCCACAGGGGGGCAATTTGATTTTTAAGGGTGGCAATTCGGGAATGAGTTACTAAGTGATTTTTTATTTTATTTTTTGCATTTCTTCCTCCATGTGAACAAGAGTTCACTTTTTCAATAATAAGAATTATATGTCACGGGGGTGGGGGTGGGCATCAGGATTTTAGAGATGCTTAGGAGGGGAATGGCCAAATAAAGGTTGGGAATCACTGCTCTAGAGCAGTTCTCTGTAGAAAGAAATAATGGCCGAATGGTATGGAAATCCAAGAAAAAGAGTAGAAGCTGTTCGAGGCTGCTAGTAAAGGAAGGTCATATATAACAGACTATAGTTCTCTTGTATTTCTTTGTGTTGTTTTATTGTTTTAAAAAGTTCACCAGTTTAGAACCTTTTTCGGAATTCTTCATCAGAAAACAATATAATCTGTAACAACAAAAACAACCACAATGCAGAATTGAAGCCTATAACATATTTACAATTCTATTTACAAGGTATTTACAAAATTTCACTCGGTAACTGGACAGCACTAAAGTATTATTTGTATCAAATATGATTATATTTTAGCCCAATGTTAACACATAACTTTATATTCTTATTTTGTTTGCGTTCTATGCCTCTCTAGCTTTTCTCCTTTGGGCTTGTGAGCGCTACTAGAGTACGTTTAACAGCCATTAAATACTATCTGCCAGTGGGTGTGGTGGGCCAACAGGTGTGACGGCCCAGTCCTGCTGGCTTGTACAGGCTTGGCTTGGCCTGGCCTTTCAACTGACTTATCTGTTTTTATTCTTCTCCCTCCCCCCTTTTTAAAATTCTATCTTGTCTTTTTATCTTTTTATTTCTCCTCTTTTGACTATTTATCTCTTAAGGGGTTAGGGTGTGTATTGCAGGGTTTATCCATTTTTTAGATTGTATTTTAGATAGGGGTTTTAATAATGTTTTAGCTGTAATGCTTTTTAGTGTTTCTGTATTGTTGTATTGTACTTTTCCTTTGTTGTAAGCCACCCTGAGTGGTGCTCACACCAATGGGTGTGTGTGTGTGTGTGTGTGTGTGTGTGTGTGTATAAAAACAAAATAAATACATACATTCATGTAGTGGTGGATCTTACCACTGCTCTGGTAAGAGAATCTGTAGTTAAATTTTGGCAGTAATATGTGCTGTGAAGTCCCCTGAAATATTTTTGACTTTTTAACATAAATAGCTTTTATTTCATATTGGAACAGAAAAAGAATTCTCTCCACATTCTCTCTAGTTAACTAAAGTTTTTCTTCCTTTCTTATGCTAATCTACATATTTCATCACTTTCCTTGTGATGAAGAGTGAAGCAATTTATTTTATTAATGGCACTCATGGCTTAATTGGCTTACAAAGCCCACTCTTGTTTATTATTGGTAACTGTGTTTATTTGTGCTAAATCCAAATTGGATACATGCTGTTCAGATCTCTCTGAGAAATCATTAATTCTTCAGATTGCAATAATGACAAGAAAAATGAAATGGATTCTAATAGAAGTTGATTTCTAAGTGTGCTTTGTTTACTTGCCATTTAGAACATTGCAAAATATATTGCATACTTGTCTTTTAAAAGCATAATTAGGCAGAAAATTTTGTAGTAGTCTTTAAAATGCTAAAAATGAGGTGTACAAGCTCGCCATGTAAAAACAGAGGACCAGAGCAGTATTTATTTTAAAAATCCTTTAGTTTAAAATAATGAAATCGATATCTATAAAACAGAGGTGTGGGTTTGTATGTGCTCAATAGACTCTCACACCCCTGTACCGATTTTGCTGAAACTTAGCACACACCTACCTTGGCCTTGTGAGATCAGCACTGGGGGGGGGGTGTCCCAAAACCAATTTGGGGGTGTAAGCCCCCCAAATTGGGGAAAGGAGCGGGAACTACAGCTCCCATGGTGCCTTGGGCACACTCAGCAGTTAATCCCACAGAGGTGGGGAGGAGGGAGTTAGTGAGAGGCCAGCTGCCATTGGTTGTCTGATGGGCCCCGTCTGCACAAAGAGGAAGGAAAAGGGAGAGAGACTGAGAGACAAGTGCCGCTGGAAGTGCCTTTACCTCAGCCAGAGGACACGAAAACCGCTTCACCTCAGCCAGGATGGGCCAGGCCAGAGAAGAAAGAGAGGGGGAGAAGAATAAATGGAGGCCCCTCTTTGTCCCACCCTTGGCCAGGCTTGCCATGACGGTGGCTGCAGTGCTGGTGCTGAGGGGACAGGGCGGCCCACACATCGGGCCTAGCTAAGCCACCCCTAGGCCTGCTTTGCCTCCCCACAATACTCCGCTAGGCCAGGCCAGGCCAGGTGAGAAGAGCCAAAGCCTCCGCCGCCACTGTCAGTGGGGGCACCCCCTAGCCATGAGGGAGCAGCTTGGGTGACTGGGAAGCCCCACTTTGGGGCATGATGGCTCTCCATCCATGGCCTGACCTGGCCTTTCCATGGCTCAGGAGGAGGAGGAGGCCTCAGGGTAGGCCTGGCTGTGAGGGAGGCAGCTACAGCAGTGACGATGGACACAGCAGGTCTCCAGGATTAGCGGTGGTGCCAGCTCTTGGGGGCCATGGGGTTGCATGAGGGGCGGATCCAACGAGCTCCCAGGAACCCCGGCTGATGCCCTGGTGAGTGAGTCCCTGAAGAGACGGAAGAGGAGGAGGAGAGGTTGAACCTGTCCCTACTTCGACCTGCTGAGGCTGCACCTCCCATTCCCACTTTACTCTCTCTCTCTCTGTGTGTTTGTGTGAGTGACTCGCCATTGGGTGGGTGGGTGTGGGTGTGGAGAGGGATGGTGTGTGTGTGTGTGTGACTAGCCTTTGTGTGGGTAGGTGGGGATTAGGAGAGGATGTATGTGTATGGGAGTGTGGAGAGGGATGGCGTGTTTGTGTGTGTGTGTGTGCGTGCGAGCATGAGTGCGCACGCACGCGTGCATGTGTGTGTGGAGACAGGGTCTGGAGTAGGCTAAGGGGGCTTCTTTTTTGTTTTGTTTACTCTGATATGCTTGACCCACATGCTACCATTTAGAATGTTTACATCTGTGCAAGCATACCAGAGAGTAAACAAAGCAAAAAAAAGTTGTGGCACCTTACAGACTAACTGCTGTATTTCAATTTGTGCTTCTGTGGATCATGTCCACTGGCCCTTAGCCTATAAACAGGGACAAACACTGGATACAACTGGCTGTCGGCAAAGGACAACCTTTACCTAATATACACACACGCACACAGACAGATATATACCATATTTAGACCTGGTCTCCTTAACGTTTACACAGACGAAAAATAACCACCCAGGGAATGCCGGGTAATCAGCTAGTGACAGTATAAAACTTAAGCCGTATTTTGCCTTTGCCAATTAATAAAGATCTCTTGCTTGAATGCCAGTCATGTCCAACTCTAGGGGGCAGTGCTCATCTCTGTTTACAGCCAAAGAGCCAGTGCTGACTGAGTCTGCAGATGTTTCCGTGGTCATGTGGTAGGCATGACTAGATGCTGGAGTGCATGGAACACCAAAGTGGTATTTATTGATCTACTTGCAATTTCTTGCTTTTGAATTGTTAGATTGGCAGGAGCTGGGATAGATCACTACGTCATGCAGCGCTAATGTCTCAAACTGATGAAATGTCAACCTTCCATTTCTTATGCTCAGTGTCTTAAGCACTAAGTCGCCACGACCCTTCTTTTTTAAAAGCAGTAAAGCTGAATTACAGGCATTTTTAGTGGACAAATAGTTATAATGCCTGTTATAAAGAAAACACCTTTAGATGAAGAAAAGGAGACATGTTACATCCACATATTATGTCAATGAGCTCTAAATCTCTGTGTGGCTTCTCCCAGAAGCTTCATAGATATATTAGAAAGAATTGGGGAAATTGACAATCCCTGAGTAACTCCATAATGGAAGTCCCTAGAGGTGGGCACTACCCCCCAAGCTGTTTCATCTAGCATCAGCCCTTGAAGAGGGACTTAAATGTGTGAAATATGAACTCCCCAAGTCCATCTCAGAAGGACTGTGATAATAAAACATAGAGGGCAGGGGTTCCCAACCTAAGGCCTGTGGGCCAGATCCAGCCTGCATCGCCATTTCATGTGGCCCCCTACCCCTCCAAGGGCATTCAAAAAACAAAATGGCCACCCCTTTGAAGCTGTTGGGACAAGATGGCCACCCCCATTGTGCAGGTAGGGTACAATGGCCATCTGGCCCTCAAAGGTGACTGAGGGAGTGTGACCCAGCTCCTGTCTTGAGAAGGTTGGGAACCCCTGATATAGGATACTGTATGTGATGGGCTTCTGCAACCTTTTAAATGTATTTGAAGAAAAGGGAGTGGAGTGAGGCTCTAATAGTCACTATTAGCAGCCAACACCTTTTGCTTTTTCCTTGGGTATGATATTGCTTAAGCATTGATAGTGATGGCACATCTGCCTTTGCTATGCCTCTGCTGCTTCATCAAGCACAGTGACAAATTTTTTTTGCCCACCTGCTGCTTCTGTCATTAGAGGAGAGACAAAGAGCAAGAAGGCTCAGCAAGTCAATACAGGGGAAAGGAAATGAAGGTGGAAATGAAAATTTCAGGTGTTAAAAGAACTGAGGAAATGAATTTATCCATGGGAGATATGTTTCATGGAAGACCACTTATTTCTCTTTTGAGTGTCAGCAAAACACCCCTTCCTGTCCTTTTATCTTTGAAGTCCTCCATTGGCTTTATTGTTGAGTAACAATGCCAAAATCCTGACTGGCATATGGGCAATCAAACATTGGTATTTACTTTATAGTTTACTGTCTATAATGACTGAGCATGTGAATGAATGTGCAATTGTTTCTCTGATTAGAGGAAGCTAATACTCATTTGGGCCACTGCCTTCATATAGAACATGGAGCCACCAGGATGCTGGTTAATATCTCTGACTTTTTTATTTCCCTTTTGTCTTTTTAACCTCTTGGTTTTTCTTTTGACTATTTATCTTTTAAGGGGTTAGGATGGGTATTGGAAGGTTTATTCATTTTTAAGATTGTTTTAGTAATGTTTTTTTATCTGTAAATGCCTTTTGTTGTCTTTGTATTAATTCTATTGTGTTTCCCCTATGTTGTAAGCTGCCCTGAGTGGTGTTTGCACCAATAGGGCGGGGTATAAATAAACTAAATAAATAAACTAACTAAATAAATAAATAACAGCCAAAATCCTACTGTGAAATGCTATGCAAACAAGGGTCCCACTAGTTATTTTCCCATTTTGTGAGCCTTCTGCCAAGTGCAAGGGATCACACCAAGGTGTACAGCCACCTGTGTGATGTTGAAATGTTCAGGTGTGCAGCAGAAAGACAGTGTGATGGCATACTTGACTTGTGCAATTTTCAATTTGTAATGCAAGATTCAGGCCAAAGTGTCCTCAAACGATTGGAGCTAACTTAATGACTTTTGCTCAACCGCCTGTATATTGGGGGGAGGGGAATATGACAAGTGCTATTTTGTAATAACAAACCTCACTACAGAAATGGCACAAAAACTAGAGGTTCACAAAAGATGTTCCTTTTGGGGGGAGACTGCAGCTTCTAGGACTGGAAGGCTCTAGGTTGGGGGTTCCCAATCTTTTTGCACCATGCCCCCCAGACACCTGAGTGTTTATGACAGCCACGGGTGCATTTACGATGGTGTTTACGGGCATGTTTTATGACTGTTAAAAATGTGTCCACTTCCGCTTCCGGTATCAGCGAAGGCAGCGGCAGGCCACATGAAATGGTGCCATGGGCCAGGTCTGGCCCACTGGCTGTAGGTTGGCCACCCCTGTTCTAGGTGTTGGAGTAGAAAAAAACTAAGCTGTGTAGTCAATGTGAACATTAAGCAAGGTAGACACAGCAAGTAGCTTCAATCCTACTCATCAGTTACTTTTGAAATGTCAGTTTGTTATGCTGTTATATTATTACTGTACATGGGTTGATTCCAGGTAACGTCCTGTAGGTGTACAGCTGTGTTTGTAACTTGCTATTTCCAAATTGTGGTTGTATATGCAGTTCATAAAGAAGCCTGCAAACCAGCCACTGTGTGTTCAGCACCTCTGAGCAACCAGCTTACCACACCACAAAGTTATATAGCAGGTGATGTAAACTCTAAATAAATAATTGAAAGCACAGTTGCCTTCTCCACATATTGTGAGTCGAGGGACCCTTGAGCTGTGCTAGGATCCCAATGTGGGATGTAAGAATCTCTAATCTTTTATTCGCTGTCATCATCCCCATTCATATTGGGCTACCTGCGGCTGCAACTTCAATCTTGCCTCCAAAGCATATCGAACTGCTTTTGGTAGTGTCAATTGCCAGTGTAGAGGCCCTGATCCATATTGAGACTATAATGAGGTAGCAGAGGAGTCCTCACAGCAGCAATTTGTGAAAAAATAAGCCTTGCCTTATTATTAAAGCTACGTATAGTTTGACACCGATTATCGTGAGGGGGGAAATCCAGCAGAAGGGATGAACTCAGCAGTGGCAACAGCACCAACATCTGTTTCTGTTGAAGTGGACTATTCCACCATCCTCATGGGATTATGTAACACCAGTTTCTGTGTCAGATAGACATAAGATACTGAATCCTTTTGAAATAGAACGGGCTGTTTTTGCTTTCCATACATGGTTCTAACATGTTGTGAACTACCTGGAATGGCCCCATCAAAAAGTATTATATTCCTCTCCCAAATCAAATAATAATGATGACAAGACAAGCATTTTTATGAATATTCATATCAGCCTTCTCACAGCCACCACTGAGAGGCTGTCCTAAAGTGGGTTTTTCCCCTCTACAGTGCCTGTAATTATTTATCAGGGCTGATTGCACCTGCTACATCCATGCAAGAGCTTTCTTGGGATACAGAATGGCTGAGTCATTAGGTTTTTTGTTTTCTGGATGTGCTCGACTTATACATTGGTTGCACATTGCTTAAGCGGTTGGTGGTGCCTTATCCTTTTGAAAAATCATGTTGCATGAAATGAAATGGGCTCATCCTAGAGCTTATCATTGTTCTGCTTTCTGAAGTACTGTACAATTAACCACACTGAAACTGATCTTTAGGGAAGCTCTGGAAAAAGAAAGAATATGACATTTTTGAAACATTCATTGAAGCAAACACTTGAAGGAGTTGATACACTACTCCCCATTAGAAAGGGATTCTGTATTTATCCTCCTTCATTTTCTGTGTGTTTCACATGCAATAATAATTCCACTTGCACCTCCTTACTTAACTCTTTTTTTGCCCAAACTCTTGTTCAATTATTTGTCTCCTTCTATTTTTGTTTTCGTTACAGTTCCTTCCTTTTGGGGCTTGGTAAATTCAGCCTGGAACCTTTGCTCTGTTGGAAAACGGCAGTCACCAGTCAACATAGAAACCAGCCATATGATATTCGACCCCTTCCTCACCCCTCTTCGCATAAACACTGGGGGCAGAAAGGTAAGATTCTGAACATAGGTTTCCTTGTTGATATTATGGCAAGGGGTTTAGAACATCATCTTTATTCACTACACCCGATTATTGCCTCCACATTAGTTCAGGTTTCCGGTTCTTAGTTTATAAATGATGTGCATTTTATCCTTTCTGTTAGCAAAAGCATATGTGTATTATTGCAAAGGAATTTTTGATCAGTTGCTGTCATGTGTCTCATGTTCTATTCTTGACAAAAGGAGATGGTTCTTAAGGTGTATATAGGTTTTCATAAAGCAAGTTATAATTTTACAGGTTACCTAAAATCCTTGTCTTCAGAAGAAAAGGAAGTCATATGTTTTAATGTATAAGTTTTTCTCCATGTGATCATAGAAATGTTTTTTCCACTTTCTCCCTTCAGTGACATTATCTGGTGTTCCATGAAGTTTTAACGGCATAGGCTGTTAATTGCTATGTCAATAGGCAAAGCCCTTATTACCGATCTATGGATTTTGTGCATAAAGCACACCAGTGTCCATTATTTGTGTGAGAAATAAGATTTTCTGCATTGAACAACATGAACAACCTCATTTAGTTTCTCTAGACAAATGGATCATGGTCCCATTTACAACTGTGTGGCTCGAAGTGGTTATTTCATTCACAGTCAAGGGATATATGGTCCATAGTACCCTTGGCTTCTTTGCCCACTGTATAAAGTGGAATAATGGTGCTGTGGGTCACAGAGGTGGTGGAGGCTATGATAGTGATGATGATGGCAATAATTCTACACCAGGTTCCCTGTGGTGCTTATGCCACTGTGCAGCTGTTTAGGCCTCTATACTTTCTGCATATAAATGACAGCTTCTCTACCTACTTACTTAGTGTTTTGCTGCTGAATCTGAAAATGGAAAAATATGTTCTGTAAAAAATAGCAGCTGATATACAGAAGTAAGTCTGCAATAGCATTATCACCAACAAAAGATAGCTATTCTTCAAACTCCCATCGATTGCTCTGAAAGCTGTAGCAAAAGTGAAGGTCCTATTTTGCATGCTGTTCGGTTTTACACATTTAGTTAAGGAGGTGATTTATTGTTTAAAGTGCTAGTGAATATCAGTCACCCAAATCTTACAGATGACTAAATATTTCTGTTTATGACCCTGTTAGCCTTGGGGTGGCTGCATACTGCCTGAGTCTTCCAAGGTAGCTGGAAATAGAGATCCAAAACTGGAGCTAAGACCCATTGATGTGACAGGCAGATGGGATTTTTGTCAAGCTCCTAGCAAGTGAAAAGTTGTGGCTCGCGGGCTGCATGAAGTCTGGTGGATCAGGGGTTGAGTGGGCCTGATCAAGAGCTGAATCAAGATTGTATCTTTATTAACTGCCTCTCCTCACTTCATCCCATTTTTACAGCCCTAGGATAAATCGAAACCCAAAAGTTTTTGGCTGTAATTCCTGGTTGTTGGGGCAGCTTTCACTGTGCTTCACCACAAGTTGTTGGGGCATGCTGTGGATAAAATGCCAGGCTAGAACAAGAAAACCTTGTTCAGAACTAGTACCCCCCCATGCAAAAACTGGAGAATGAATGGCCCAAACATCTGGCAAAACACTCTGATAAGTATTGTGCAAAAATAAAACAAAGCTTTTTTAAAAAAGGGAAATCATTGTCCCTCTTGGCTATGATGAATATTCAGTCTGTCATTCCTAAACCACTGTCCACATTGTCTGTGATGGATAGAATTTGAAATCCCAAAATATCTGGAATGCCACATGTTCCCCTTTCATAATACAAAGTTGCAGGAACAAACAAAGTAGCATAGAAATAGAGGTGCCCTCATGTTTTGTGTGTTTTCAACATGGAAGAATTTCAGAGTGTTTTTTGGGACTATTGCTTCCTTGTTTACTCTGCAACATCCTCTTATTATGAAGAGGCACTTTCAGCGCTATAAGATAGCATGGTGTTGCTGGCACCCCTAATTGGATTCTAGGATCTGAAATATCAATTTGAGATGCGTAATGAGTTTACATACAGATGAATTTCCCCTGAAGGAATGCAGATATTGAAGCAAACTCACATGTTTCAGTTCTCTTATAATCCCCCTTTGTTTTCCTAATCTCTCTAGGAAGTTTAGATATTGATTAATTTATACAGTGCATCTTTAGCTCTTCATAAAGAATCAAAATCAAAACAATACTTTCTGCAGGTTTTTCATTTTGGTGCTCTAGCCAGTAAGCACCATCACTGGAACAATAGGAGAATTTATTAAGGCATGAATGAAGAGCCACTGCCAATCAAGCCATAAAGACAATGGGCTTTTGCATCCACAGAGTTACTCTGATATATGAAATACTGTACCCCATCTCCTCCTTGGTGGGAAAAAATAGTACAGGTACTGTAAGTTCTAAAAAATTGAGTTAAGGAAAAATTACTAAGATGGTCTGCCAAAGAAGACCAAAGATTATTAAAAACTATATAAACTTCATGCATATTTGCCTTTTGTGCTCTAAGCTCAGGGTGCTAACCGTTTCCTCAACAGTGAGGCCTAAGAACTGGACTAGATGTTAGTAAAGGTAAATGATGCCCTTGCTCAAAAGCCAGTCATATCTGGCTCTAGGGTTTGGTGCTCATCTCCATTTATAGCCAAAGTGCCAGAGTTGTCTGTGTCTGCAGACATTTCCATGGACATGTGGCAGGCATGGCTAGACACTGGGGGTGCATGGAATGCTGTTACTTTTCCTGCTGAAGTGGTACCTATTTATCTACAGTACTGGACTTGCAATTTCTTGCTTTCAAACTACTAGTTTGACAGGAGCTGGGACAGAGGCAGGAGCAATGCTCAGGTCTTGAACTGCTGGCCTGCTGACCTTCCAGTCATCAAGTTCAGTGTCTCAACCACTTGAGCCACCATGATCTCAAACTAGATGTTGCAGAGAGCTTATTATGAAAAGTGGAATTTGCTTAAGCTATAAAAGTTGTCTGATTGTAATCCAGGATCCCTATCTTGCACACACGTTACCCCCAACTGGGGCTTGGGAACATAAGAGGAGGATGCGGGTTCACAAATCCTCCTTAAATTTCCTCCTTATCAGTACTCATAGCAATTGTAGACTCCCACGACTCCTATAATCCAACCCTGGAACATTGTGCTTTTGGCCTGAGAAATTCCCCTTATCTCTCCCTGCTTTGTGAGTTCAAAGACGAGTCATGGGAGATTGGGTTGTAGCATGGTAAAATCCAATTCCCAATTTGTAATTTGTAAGTAGATGCAGGTGGTGCTGAAATTCCCTTATCTCAGGACCACATCACACTTGGACACAACACTTCCAATTGTCTTTAAGGAGGAGACTTTGTGAGGCCTCCCCCATTTATTGGAATAGAGAATAAAATAAAGTCCATAAAGCAATGCGTCGTTTCGTCAAGCAAAATGTAGCAAAACTTAAAATTAAAACTTGGCAAAACAGAACCAAAATAAAACGTCCCATTGTTGGGTAAAATCTAATCTAAAAGCATCCTAGTTTCTAGCAAACGAATCTCTTAGAAGCAAAGCCTACCTAACACTTTGTCTAGTAAAGTAAAAAAATTGTGTTTTGTTCTAAGTTCAGCTTTTCCTAGCTCAGTCCGAAGATGTTGCAAAATCTGGCTAAGTATGAAATCCAGAATATTTCTAAGTATTCAGCCTCCCTTCTCTTGATAAAATTCAAAGAGTCGGCCCTCTCTGGCCTCATCTTCTTTAGATGTCCATTGTTGTCCTGAGGATCAAAGGCTCTCACTGAATCCAGAGTATTCTCCCAAAGATCTTTCTAACTGGGCTAGAACTGCTCTTTTTATTCCCAAAAATGACTCATTCCCACCTTAGGAATGTCAAGTGACCTTGAAGCTAGATCAAGAGATAAAATTTATGTTATCTCTGTAAGATCTCCCAAGGTTGCATTACCAGGATCTGACCCTAATCCTGGCAAGGTGCCAAAGCTTTCACCACCACCACCCCCTTTCCCTGGGTGATTGACCTCTCAAAGTCAAAGTGTGTGAACTTGTTTTTGATGACTAAAGGAGCCTCTAGGGGCACTCATCCCGGTGATGTAATTCTTCACTGGGAAATCTCAATGCAAAGCTGGATGGAAAAGTTTCTCTTCTTTGAACAACAAGCTGCTGTGATTAACTGAATCACAGTGACACGTTCTGCTGAGCTTATTTTCTTAATTAAAGCTTCCAAATTCATTACATCCTAAAGGTGATTTTCCCCTGAAGGTTTCAAACTTGCTTATCTTAATTTTGTGTTTGGTCATTTAGGAATTAAACACTAGCTTAGTTTGACCAGTCAAGATATAGTGATGATAGAAGAGCATTGGGCAGTAGAAGAGAGTTGCATTACTGAAACACTGGAGTCTTTTCTTCTTCCAATGATGTGCCTATTCAACTTAAAAAGTTTCCTTCTGGATGGATCTATTCCAGTACAACTGCCTTCAGTAAAAGTGAGGACAAAGATTGGTAATGAGAATTAAGGTCTGTCCAGATATATCATACTTGAATCTTCTACTTTGAATGAAGAGGAACTTAAGAGTCCACAAAATTAAGGAATAATCCATGTTGATTAAAAAGGTAGTGCAAACTGATTCTGTATAAGACTTAATTGATCTAGCAGCAATTTAACAAATTTTCATTCCATTGTGAAACTGAATTTATATTATCACTAAAACCAAGCTATAGGAGCAGAGTTTTGGGGACAACAATTATGATATACAGTATAGTGATACCAGGTCCACTTTACCTGCAACTTTATGCACTATTAGCCTGTCATGGTTTTTTAATATATATATATATATATATATATATATATATATATATATATATATATATATATATATATATATATATATATATATATATATATATATATATATATATATATATATATATATATATATATATATATATATATATATATATATATATATCAGTCCTTGGCATTAAGGATTGTGCTACTGATGTTACTGCTAATAGAAGGCTTTGTCATTTCTTTTTGTGCCTTGTGCTGATCCTTAAAAGTAGTGATGTTGCTGAAGCTTGTAACTGTAATTATCTGGTTCAGAGCATCTCCAGCTTTTTATGCTCCGATGTATGATGAATCAGTCCCTCAATTACTCCTTGAAGTGTTGAAAAAAGTTTTTAGCAGGAGTAGCCATCAGTCCATAGGTCAGGCATCCAAAGTCACTGCTTTCTATGTACATTCACACTTCATTAAAGTTAAACCCTTTACTCTCAAAAGGCCCTTAATCTGTTTATTTATTTATTATTTATTTATTTAAATTTATATGCTGCCCAATCAGGAGAACCCAACTCAGGGCGGCGTACAACAGTTAAAAATGTATAAAAACAGATTTTAAAATCCCAAATCGCCCACTCACTTCCCCACCCTACTACCCCCGACCCCATTTAAAAGAATAAAAAGAAATAAGATAAGATAAATATTTATTGTCATTGTCCCCTTGCCGGAACAACAAAATTTCTCGGTTGCTATATATCAATTCGAAAAAGGCATACCCCTTAATTTAAAACAGCTACAGAAACACCAATTAAGATAGTACCATACAGTACAATTTTAAAATTTTAAAATTCCAAAATAAAAGGGAATGTAGGGGATACAACAACACAAAGGGAGGGATATTAACTAAGTACTAACTGGGGATGAGCCAACAGGCTGGAGCTGTATTCCCATTAAGGCCCCACACCTACCCTGCCAGCCAGGTTGTCAGACCTTCCCTGAAGGGCAGCAGTTCTGTCTGTAGCCTCAATTCTGTTGGAAGGAGGTTCCAGAGGGCTGGTGTGGACACAAAGACCCTTCTTCGTGTGCCAGAGAGGCGGGCCCCTCAAGCTGAAGGCACAACTAGGGAGCCCCTCCGGTCTGCTCTGGTTGGATGGGCAGACACTCTCAGGATGATGCGGTCTCTCAGGTATCCTAGCCCACTGCCATATAGGGCTTTAAAGGTCAAAACCAGCACCTTGAATTGTACCTGGAGGCAAACTGGTAGCCAGTGCAGCTCCCGGAGTAGTGGGGAGGCAGGGCATAACATACACATCCCATCACCACCCGTGCAGCTGCATTCTGAAACCAGCTGTAGCCTTCGAATGGTCATCAAGGGCAGCCCCATGTAGAGTGCATTACAGTAATCTAGTCTGGAGGTGACCAGAGCATGAGTGACCATGAGTAAGGAATCCCGGTCCAGGAGAGGGCGCAATTGGTGAATTACTCAAAGTTGAGTAGAAGCTCTCCTGGTCATGGCTGCCATCTGCTCTTCTAGCAGCAGTCGCAAGTCCAGGAGGACCCCCAAGTTGCACACTGGGTCTGTCTGGGGCAAGACTGCCCCATCCAAGACTAGCGGTGGTAGCTCACTGGATAACCCCAGGCCCCCAACCCAAAGCCACTCAGTCTTGCCAGTGTTCAGCTGAAGCCCATTGACACCTCCCCATCCAGTCCCATCCAGACCCCAACAGCCTCAAGGCATCCAGACAGGACTTTGACCGCATCACTGGGGTCCCCACGGGCCGAGATGTACAACTGAGTGTCATCCACGTACTGATGGTACCTTAATCTGTTGCTATCATTTATGCAGACTACAAAACTATTGATTTGTAGTTACTGAGTTTTTACTCAAGTGGAGACAAATTAAGAATACGAATGATAAGAGTAGACTCTTGACTGAAGTCCATACTTCCAGTTGTTTCTTGATAACATTTTATGTTCTTACTCTGCCTCACTGAGATTTAAGCTGTCATCTTCTCCTCAGATGTTTGGGTAAAGGTTGTGTTATTTTCCAATACCTTTCAGCCATGGCTTTTGCTCGGAAATGTATTTCCTGGGGGCTATTAATGTAGTTCTCCCTACTGACAATCATGTAGATCACCTACCTGTACATGGACTTAGACAGGGGGGGGGTCAGGGGTATGTGAAAACCCTCCTGAGCTAACAGCCCCCCCAATCCCCACCCCATGGTGCCAATGTTATATATGTGAGTGTGACATTGTCGCCCCTCCTGAATTTTTTTTGCCCCTCCTGAAAAAAGTCCCCCCCCCCCAATATATATGTATTGGAGGAGAAAGGAGTTCAACCTTCACTAATAGTTGTATTCCTTTTATATGTTTTATTTTAAAATATAGCATGTGCCTTTCTAAAGCAGTGGCCATAAAGCTTTCTACTTTGAAGGGATTCTTTGCACATCAACTTATCGATTGTGAAATCTTCACTTGTTTCATATCCAAGTCTGTGGTAGAGGATTTTGGACATATTCCAGGCTATACACCCTTATTTGTTTTTTTCCATATTGTTTATTTTGGTCATCATTGACAACATGTACAAATGGAAATGTGATCTTTGGCTAATATGGCTCTTCATGTCACCTTTCAATTATTCTGTTGTAGAGTTTAGAGCAGGGATCCCCAACCTTTTTTTCAGCACGGACTGGTTTCATGCTAAACAATTTTTCCATGGACCAGTAAGTGAGGGTGGGGGTGGGAATGGATGGTGCAAGTGCATAATAAAATATGATAAAGTGCACAGGCAGGGAGAGGAGCCCTGCCATAGCTAAGCAAGCATGGAGGAGGGGCCTGGCCACCTACCTATCTGCTGTATCTGAAGCCTGTGCTCTCTCTCCATTCGCCAGGCAGACCCGGCAGAGCACGTTGAGGGCAGAAGGCTGCCACTGGGGCTCCCAGCACCACCCACCCCCACGACCCAGTTCAAGACAGCCTGTGTCCCGGTACCAGTCCATGTCTCATTGGTTTAGAGCATGTGTGCATATGAATACTGCTTGTGCAATATTATGTGTATTACTCCACTCTCATTGCGTTCTTCTGAAACCTTCTGTGATACGGAATACCTTTTATTTGTTCTGCTGCCCATTCTGAATGAAGTAATTAGTTTCCACTCCAGCTGAGAAGATAACCAGTGCTCCTCGTTTATAGGTCAAGAAAATTGTTTTGAAAGTAGAATATTTTTATCTATGCACCCCAGGAAGCAAGATGGATGCCGTTTCTTCTCAAACATTGCTGTGAGCTTTTCTTGGCATAATAAATAATCTATACCTTGGCTGAACATTATTTGGAAAGCACCTGCAGTTTGAACATAGCATCATCTCTCTGGCTAGTTTTTTTTTTAAGTTGATGTTTTCAGCCTGAATAAATCAGTTTACATTGGCCACAGGCGATTATTTAAACTCCATAGTGCTGTGTGAGTAAATAAAAATTATTCAATTGTGTCCTTTATAGCTTTCTTTAGAAAGTGCACATTTTAAAAAATGCAGTTGCACAGCCATTTAAAATAATGCTTTTATAAATAATTGGTTCACCCAGTATATGTTGGCACAAAATAATTGCAATACAAGAAATCTTTTGACTTAAAAGTAGGGGTGGGGTAGAGGAAGAGAGATCATTCAAATGGATTCTCTGACAGCTAGTTTCAATTCCATGCTGTTCAATCAATTCTCAGTATTACTGGCTTTTTCCCCTTTGAGAGTATAATTTATGACAGCTTGCCAAGTTTTTGCTTTAGTGATTACTAAAAAGAGAGATACTGGCACAAACCATATTTCAGCACTGCAGGAATATAAAATGAACTGCTAGAAATGGTCCAGGAGGAATGCATAGCAATAAGACATCAGTGTCATCTGAAAACTGATTTGTGATTGATTTTTAGAGCACTTAATAATATGAGGCTTTGATGCATAGTGTTTTGAAAAGTTAATACACTTCATACAAATGTCTGAAAATTTAACAAAGAAAGATATAAATATAGATTCATGCTTAACTTAACTATTATTCACAGGTGCTGTAGGCATTCAAGAGAATGGCTGTAGGATAATAAAATATCATTTGCCTTACTAGGTTAGCTGTCCATTCTACCAATGACATCAGTTACTGGCTCAGTAGCTAAGAAGTGCGCCTTGTTAGCTAGGAGACTGGCAAGTCGGCAGTTCGAGATCCCAGTACTGCAGGACAGATTGAGCACCCATCTCTGTACCAGCTTTTGGGGACATGAAAGGAGCCTCATTTGGGTGTTCCCTGAGCGGAGTTTCTTCTGCAAAAATCCTTTCAACCCAGAATAATTTCTGACACAAAATTATTATAGTGCTCATTATAGTTCCATGTTATCGTAACTGCCTTCTAGAACTCGATGATAACTACAGTAAAACCTCCATTGTTGACCACTTCCCTACACTGACCACCTCCCTAGGTTGACCTAATATTCATAGACTGGACATATACCATATGTACACAATAGAAAGCCAAGCTTTCTATATTAACCACCTCTGTAAATTGTATCTTGACCAACTGGACCTTGACACATGGTATTAATTTACTCTCCATAACTTGACCAGTTGAGTCCAAGGGCAAGAAAAGTGAAATGCAGAATTTGTAGCAATGAATTTATTTCAAGAAGAATGTTAAATAATACAATATTTTTTACTTTGATTTGGAAGTTTAACAATGATAATTGTGGATTCATTTTTTAATACAAATTGCACAAAGACTTAAATTGTTTCCACTCCAAAAAACAACAACCTTCCTTTCTCCTTTTTCAGAATTGATATTAAAAATAGCCAAAGGTAAAATGAAACAAATACACACACAGCACAGATGAACCAATGCACTTAACCATTGTGAAAGAAAGAAAAACAAGACAGCGGTATAACCAGCATTGAGCGTGCTTTCTCTGCTTACCTTCAGAAAAAGAATAAGAAACAGACTAAAATTGACTCTTTTTTCAGAAAGAATAATCAAACCATGATGAAACAATACATATGTAGATTTACAGTATTGATTTTGTATGATACAGTACTATATGAATGGTTTTCACTGTGTTTTCACTATGTGTGTTTCTGTATGACATTCTCTAATAAAAATAAAATGAGGCATGTGTACACATCAGCACAGTTGTTCTGTATGTTGATCACTTCCATATGTTGACCACTTTCCTTCAGTCCCTTGGGTGGTCAACTTTCAGTATAGCAACAAAATAGCATAACAATTAGGTTTTGGGGGAAATGGCGTCCCACATAACAATTTTCCCTATGAAAAAAAATCTGTACAACAATTTTTCAATGGGAAAAACCACTTAGAAAAAAAAAAATTTGTTGCATGAAGCATCCCATAGGGGAAATTGCTATACGATGCATGCATCGTATAGCAATTGGTTCGTACAACAACGAGCCCTATGCAATTTTTTGTTTGCAAGGTGATGCCTCTACTTTTCACTATGTTCCCCAAGTTTCTCATAGCTTGTTTCCCAAGCATCAGATCTTTGATCCTAAGAAAGTAAAATCTGCCAGTCGTATCCAACTCTAGGGTGCAGTGCTCATCTCCATTTACAGCCAAAGAGCCAGTGCGGTCTGTGTTTGCAGACACTTTCATGGCCATGTGGCAGGCATGACTAGAGCCCAGCAAGTCACATGGCTATATTTGGCCATGCCCACAGAGGGATGTGGCCAAAATTTCCCTTATTT
The DNA here is from genome assembly GCA_035047345.1 of Bradypodion ventrale. NCBI lineage: Eukaryota > Metazoa > Chordata > Lepidosauria > Squamata > Chamaeleonidae > Bradypodion > Bradypodion ventrale. Next base: position 230,414,395 of record JAWDJE010000002.1, on the reverse strand, counting down.
TCAAATCCAAAAGTTGACAGGTATGCTTCATCATACAGCACTCGGGTCTCAACCTGCCGACCTTCTGGTTGTGAAGTTCAGCGTCTTAACCACTAAGTCACCGCAGTCCCCTTCTGTGCCCTTAAAAGGTCTTAAATGAGGGTCCAAATAAATCTGAAGGAATACTTCCTCTCATACTTTGATGTTCTGGTAGAAATGCGAAGCAGCCAGCATAACAGGGCCAAACAACTTTATTAGACAGTCAGAACATGGGGAGCAATGGCGCAGCACTGCTAAATATATACACTCAGCAATGGATACATTTGGACGGGAAACAACAGGATTGGACGGGAGAGAAGTGGGGTGACTGTAAGATCAACGGAACGGAGTGAAGACTGTACAGGACTACATAGTTTAGGCGGGAATGCAGTCCCACAATATTTTAAGACCAAGAAGAAGGAGACAAAATGGAGGATTGTTTTGATCCTAATTACATTACAGCAATAAATGTATTCAAACACAACACATACCATATGGTTTGTACAGTGAGATCATCAGAGGAGACCCTGCCCCGTGTACCATCTCTGGATAAAGTGTGCCGTATATCTACAAAGGAGAAGACTTCTCAGTGGTAGCACTCTTAGCTTTGCAAAGCCTTCACAAAGAAAATGGGATTGTCTCCAGCCATTTATTAGTTCTGAAACCAAACTGAAATATCCTGTTTGCTCTTGCATTTTGTAGGGAAGTTTTAAATTAGATTCATATTCTAAACTTATTTTTCATGTTCTGCAGTGGGTTTTGTGTGTGTGTGTGTGTGTGTGTATGTGTGTGTGGTTTTATTTAATTTTTTAAGGTAAAGGTAAAGGTAAAGGTTTCCCTTGCTCTAAAGCCAGTTGTATCCAACTCTAGGGTGCAGTGTTCATCTCTGTTTCAAAGCCGAAGAGCCAGCACTGTCTGCTTCTGCAGACGTTTCCGTGGTCGTGTGGCAGGCATGACTAGACACGGAACGCTGTTACCTTCCCACCGAAGTGGTCCCTATTTATCTACTTGCAATTTCTTGCTTTCGAACTGTTAGGTTGGCAGGAGCTGAGACAAAGAGGGGAGCACAGAATTTTTTACAATAATAAAAGGAGAGCTCATCTTTCGAGTTCATGGATTTTTATATTCCTTCTACAATTGAACCCTTTGAAGAGGAGTTTACTTGCTCTAGATCTCTGTCAAGAAGTGCATCATTTTACTGCTCAAAATATTCTTGTGGTTGTTATAACTTTTGTTTCTCAGCTGTCCCTACTGTATAATTTTCTGTCTATAGAAAATAGTAAATAAGTTAAATTTGTCTGCAGCTTTACACACACTGTCTCTCTTTTTTGTCCCGGTTTATCTTCATGTAGTGGGATTTTAAAAAAAATCATTTGGTATGTTTTGAGGTATTTTTTCTAACCCTTTTAAATTCTAGTGTTTTGAGCTTTACCAATAGGCTTACGATTATGTTTAGGATTTAACAGATATATCTTATATTTCCTCAACCCAATGAAGATTCCAGTATTTCTTCTGAATAGGCCAACATACTGAAAATCAGAATACATTCTCCTTGTTAGTAAAGAGCCTGGTGGCACAGTAGTTTAACTGCTGTCCTGAATCCAAAATGCTGTGAGTTCGATCCTGATGGGGATTTAGGTTGACTCAGCCTTCCATCCTTCTGAGGTCAGTAAAATGAGTACCCAACATATTGAGGACAAAAATGCTAATTGCCTGTAAACTACCCAGAGAGTGCACTAAGTACTATGGAGTGGTATATAAGTATAATTTCTATTGCTAGTGTCATGGTTCAACAAAACCTGATGTAGATTTTTTTTGTTATTGGCTGGGACAAACCACCACCCCTGTTGAAAAAATTCAGTACCTTAGATAGGATGGTTTAAAGTGAAAAGGTTAAAGAATTCCTATGTTGTAGGTATTAATATCTGTTTTGAAACAGAATGTGATGCTGAGGGACTAGATGTCTTGACCTGGAACGTGGGGGTCAGGAGGGTCAGTTCCAAAACAGTCAAAATAGAATATAACAGCCAGAATTAGGAAGGAATAATGCTTCAGTGCAGTGGGAAATCCTAGTGTGGGAAGCAGGAGGAGGGACATGCAATCAGGACCTGGGGACATTGATAGGACTCAAGAATAACAGGAATCCTGTGAAACAACATGGAGAGCTTGGCCAGCAACCCTACATGTTTTAAGTCCATGATGATGAACCTTGGCACTCCAGGTGTTCTTGGACTTCAATTACCAGAAGCTTAAGTCAGCATTCCTCCTGATCAGGGCTTCTGGGAATTGAAGTTCAAGAACAGCTGGAGTGCCAAGCTTTGCCATCACTGTTAAAGGTATTTCTCTTTCTCCATCAGATGGCATAGAGTAGAAGAAGAATCTTAGTATAGTCAGAGTAGCTCCTTTTTGAATTGTTGTTACCTGTCATCAGGTCATCGGCATTTTATGGTGATCCCTTAAATGAGAGATCTCCAAAAGGTCCTGTCCTCAACAACCCTGCTCAGCTCTTGCAGACTCAAGCCTGTGATTTCCCTCATAGAGTCAATTCAGCTCAAGTTTGGTCTTTCTCTTTTTCTCTTGCCTTGTACCTTTCCCTGCATCATTGTCTTTTCCATAGAGACTTGCCTTCTCATGATGTGACCAAATAGGAGTTTTTGAATAGCAACATACATTTCTTTGAAGGAGATAATGATTTTTTTTAAAAAATAATAATTTAAATTCAAATTTTTATGCCGCTCAATCAGGTAAACCCGACTCTGGGCGGCTCACAACAAGTTAAAACATACATAAAAAAACAATTGAACCATTAAAAACCCAACATACCCACCCACCTATCCCATTCATCTTTAAAAAACTACCCACATTAAAACTGCCTACATTGGCAATAAAAAAATGGGGGCTTATTTTATAAGCCAACAGGCCAGGACCATCCTTCCATCTGGGCCCCACACTTGTCCCGCCAACCAGGTTTTTAGGTCTTTTCTGAAAGGTAGCAGCTCCGTCTGCTCCCGCAACTCTACAGGCAGGAGGTTCCACAAGGCCGGTGCGGACATGGAAAAGGCCCTCCTTCGTGTGCCAGAGAGATGAGCCCCTCTGGCAGATGGGACAATTAGGGAGCCCCTCCGGTCCACTCTGGTTGGACAGGCAGACACTCTTGGGACGATGCAGTCTCTAAGATATCCTGGCCCACTACCATGAAGGGCTTTAAAGGTCAAAACCAGCACCTTGTACTGCACCCGGAGGCAAACTGGTAACCAGTGCAGATCATTGTATGTCTCCATTTAATCAATCCAGGTAAAGATAAAGATCACCCTTGCTCAAAAGCCAGTTTTATCCAACTCTAAGAACTGCAGTGGCTCAAGTGCCTAAGATGCTGACTGGGAGGCGGAAGGTCAGCGGTTCGATTCCCGAGTACTGAAGGATGGAATGAGCTCCCGTCTTTATCCCAGCTCCTGCCAACCTAGCAGTTCGAAAGCAAGAAAATGCAAGTAGATAAATAGGGACCACTTCGGTGGGAAGGTAACAGTGTTCCATGTGCTTCGGTGTCTAGTCATACCTGCCACATGACCATGGAAACGTCTGCAGCAGCAGACAGCACTGGCTCTTCGGCTTTGAAACAGATGAGTACTGCACCCTAGAGTCAGATACAACTGGCTTTCGAGCTAGGGTTCAGTGTTCTCTGTTTAGAGCCAAAGAGCCAGCGATGTCTGCGTCTGCAGATGTTTCCATGGACATATGGCAGCGCAGGCCTCAACACCGGAATGCATGGAACACTGTTTACCTTCCCACTGAAGGGGTCCCTATTTATCTACTTGCAATTTCTTGATTTCGAACTGCTAAGTTGGCAGGACCTGGGACAGAGACGGGAGCTCACTCCATCATGCAGTACCTGTGAATTGAACTCCAACCTTCCCGTCAACAAGTTCTGTGTCTTATCCACTTGAGCCACCACAGTTCCTTTAATCCATCTAAGACTATTTTGAAGTGGTAGCTGTGTTAGTCTGTGCAAGCATATCAGAGAGTAAACTAAACAAAGCAAAAGAAAAAATAAATAATTATGTGGCATCTTAAAGACTAACTCCTGTATTTTAATGTTAGCTTTCATGGACAAAATCCACTTCTTCATGTCTGTGTCCAAACCAAATCCACTCTGATGTCTGAAGAAGTTAGTCTTTAAGGTGCCACAGCATTTTTTATTTTGCTATGTTTTGTTTGCTCTTTAATTCATCTAAGAAGCTCTAAAATCCTGATCCCCCCCCCCCCGTGACATATAATTCTTATTATTCAAAAAGTAAGCTCTTATTCAAGTGGAAGAAGCCTAAAAGACCATTCACTGTCAATAACCCATTCTCAAATTGATCCCCTTAAAAACAAATTGCTTCCTTGTGAGGTATATGCCCCATGTTGGGAACCACAGGTTTAATTTGTATTAGTTCTTGGTGCTCCTTCAGCAGGTCTGTGATGTGTCCCATTCTTTGCTGTCTTGTGTAGATCTGGGCTGTTAATATGGTATGGGAATACAACAGTCCAAGTGAGATGGGTCAAGTTCCATATTAAAAGATTTCTGAAACACAAATCAAGTATACATTTTTTTTAGGGTGAACAGCCTCAGAGGAGACCAGAAAATTCATAACTATATCTATTCTAGCAGCCAGGAGCTGTCAGAATGAGAAATAGACTAGTCTTTAATATCAGTTTACAAAACAGAGCAGCAGGGAAGAGGAGACAGTGAGAGAAACATCAATACTTCACACTGGAAAATCTGTTGGCATAATATTTTCCAACTTTTGGATGATAGATGTAAAGCAGGGGTGCCCAAACTACAGCCCGGGGACTGGATCCGACCCCCAACATCAAAATTCATCTGGCCTATGGCCGTGTTTTACTTCTGCTTCCAGGAGCAATGAGGGCTTTGTGGGCCAGATGAATTGGCATTTAGGGGGGCGGATCTGGCCCCCAGGCCATAGTGACCAGCCCCCTGAACCACATGACTGGCCTCATAGGCCAAAAAGTATAAGCACCCCTGATGTAAAGGAAACCATAGCTAAGATTAAAACTTTATCCAGTATTACCAATTTAAAATTACCTGGAAATAAGGTGTTGTGTAACATTAATTCTGGCAATCATTTAATGTTAAATATTAAAAACTGTGATGTTAATCCACAGTTTAAAGCTAAAATAATTTAATTTATTCACACTATCGATGTGTTAATTAAAATGTTAACCTGGTATGCCCTCCCTGGATGACTAAGCTGCAAGGTATCTCCTGTGCAGAATCTGCATCTTTCCCACCCAGGATTCTCCTCAAAAGATTAGAAGAGTGGCTTGGAAAAGTTTAGAAAAAGAGAATTTTTTCAAGTATATATCCCTAATTCTTGCTTTAAAGAAGGCCATTTATGTACCTGATTTAGTGCAACAGGAATGGGTTGCTTGTTTTCAGGGGCGGGGTTAGGGTTAGGGAATCTTATTAGGACTGGGGAGAAAAATTAACTCCCTTTCTCCTACCATCCTTTTCTGCAGTATAAATACTCTTTAAATCCTGAGCTTCTATGGGCGGAAAATGCTCAGAGAAAGGGTAGAGAAATTTGATTATAGATGCAGTGCTGGGGAACTAAACACTGCTTTCTCTGGATTTACTTTTTCCTTGTTTGAAATGCAAGAGATTCATGTGACACAGATGCTGTCACCCTTCACATGGATAAGGTGGAAAGGGAACATGCATCACAATCGGTATGCCTGATTGAGCAATTAGATCCTGTTTTGCAATACTTTGCACTCAAGCAAACATAGTAGAGAAAGTGAGTGCTACATCTGGGCAGCTAAGCCTTTTCTGGCAAAACAAAATCTTCCACCACTCATTATGAGAGTTCTGGTATGTCACTAGTTTCTATTTTATTTCTCTTTGCAGACTCTAAGCTGTGATGGCTAACCTTGGTACTCCAGATGTTCTTGAACTTCAATTTCCAGAAGTCCTGATCAGCAGGAGTGCCTACTTGGCCTTCTGGGAATTGAAGTCCAAGAACCACTGGAGTGTCAAGGTTCACCATCACTGCTCTATGGGAAGAGGAGTTAAGCAATACCTTCAAATATAGGTTGGATCTTCATTTTCACTGTATAGAGACCCTAAAGAAGGGACCATAAAAATCACCCCAGCTTCACCTTATATAGAGGCTACTGGCTTGTGCTTTCATTTCATGTAACATTTGCCAAACAATATACTGTACAAGAGAGATTGAAGCTATTTTTTTTTACTTGTATAGTGTTTATTCTGAACTGTTTTAGGTGCAATAGGAATGGGTCACTATTACTGTATTAGCAGCCTTTGGTGAGAGAGGAAGGCTCAAAGGCAGGATACAACCAGCTTTTTTCCTCATTATTTTTTTTTACAATGTAATGATAATGAAGAGTATAATTCTGTTAGCTTATCATTTTATCTAGTTGTGTTTATTGTTTACATTAAATTTTGTACTGGTGTTGAAAAAATAATAATTTGTTGTACACCACCCAGAGTAGGAGAATATCCCAAATGGGTAGGATGGATGGACAGACAGATAAAATAGAGTAATTGGTGATATTAAGTCATAATGCTCAAAGCCTTGAGAAACATTATGGACCCCAGGCAGTCCCAATCAAGACATCTGGGTAGCATAATGCATATGGCCAAATTTGGATTTATTATATAAGCCCAATTTTGAAGGGGAGATGTAGATGGTTTTCCCTTGAAAGAAAGAAATAGGAGAAAGAATGTTGATTGGCATGTTGATTTTCCTAGAGAGATTTTTAAGATACAGAATTTGTTTTTACAACTAAAGACCTGGCTGGAGGGCCAAGTTTGGGGTGCAGGTGGAGGGGTGGCTTCCGTTGGGTGGTTAATATAGGGGACGATGCCTGCCCCACAGTTTCTTCAGTTCCTGCACCCCTCTCTTTTTAGGGGTGGGTTCTTATTGCTGGTTTTTATCTGTTTTATTTGTTTTTATCTGTTTTTACCCACTGTTGTGAATCGCCCGGAGTCGGCTTTGGCTGAGTGGGCGGTATAAAAATTTAACAATAAATAAATAAATAAATAAATAAATAAATAAATAAATAAAATAAGAATGGACAGTACAGAAATCTAATTCTTACACCTGTAGTAGAGTTCCTAGCACACATTGGTGAGCCTCAACTTAATCATTTAATTGCATAGTAGTCACTCTAGATCAGAGGTAGATAAAGCAAGATCTTCCAGATGTTGGGTTGCAAGTCACAGCAATCCACATCTTTGAATATGTTGGTACATCTGGTGGGAATCGCAATCCAACACCATCTGGAAGTTTGCAGTTTGCAACTCCTACTTTATAATATAGTTGGCCCATTTCATGCTTCATGTTAAGCTTGGGGTTATTGTTTACAGGCATTATGCTATATGCTTTGGCTGCTGCCAAGAGCTGCTAAGCAGAACACAAACCTTCCACTCATGTGGCATTTATACCAGGAATTCTGGCTTGCCTGTCTGTCTCCTGGTAAACTAAAGTTGAAGCCAAGAATAATGCATGCCTTATGACCCTGGCTTGTCAGAAGGGTGACAAGCAGTTCCTTTTTCACGCATTGTACTAAGCAAACCAAATACTGGAAGATCCAAGATTTGTTTGGCAAAGCCTGTTTTAAGGACAAGCCAGGTGGGAATCATGGAGAAATGTGTTTAGCATGCATTAGTTCCATCACAGTAAACTAGCATTCTTTAGACTGCCAACCTCATTCAGTTTGTCCTTGGACCAAACATACATTTGGACATGGCACGCTTATAACTTTAATATTTGTTCATTGGTACGATAAGAGTGTGAAGGGGGCTGTATAGGACTGTTACATTTAGAGTTCAGGCATCCAGAGATGTGTATTTATGTCATTATCTTTTTAGAGAATTATTGTTATCCAAATCAATACATTTTGTAACCCGGATCCTCTAGTGGCTGACTTGGATTAACTTGAACTATCAGCACTATTGTTGTTGTACACCATTCTTGGTCAATTATGTTGTATTTAGTGAGAGAAAATGTAATGCCTTTTGAAAACCCACCCTTCCTATGTGTGGCATAATTGCTTTCAGCATATTCTATGCTTACTGAATTAGTATTGAAAGGATCATTTCATGCTTGGTTAAGTGGTAAATCCAATTCATTTGCTGTTGAAAGAAAGTAACAAATCTGACTTTAACAGTGTTAATTGTAACCAAAAGGAATGTAAGAGAAGTTAAAGGTAAATTAGCCTATGTTATGTTAGTTGTCTGATCTGTTTCTTGTCACACATGAGCCAGCATTCCCATTACTTGTTGTTCAGTTGTTGCTTGGTAAATCTTTGGGAATGATCAAGTCAAATTTAAAAGCTTTTAAGTCACATTGATTTCAGTAGGCTAGAGCAAAGGATATGAATTATATATTTTTTACACTAAAAAAATTGGGAAATTGTGTTTTGGGATTTTTCTGGATCACAGCATTTGTTGTTAAAACAGGGAATCATACAGTATTATTAAAATAATGCTGCATAAAGTAAACATGAATATCATATACTGTACATTGCAAAATTTTATGGAGAAATTAAAAAAGTGCAGTATCAGTTTGTCCAAATACCACATTCCCATATTATGTAAACTCATTCTATCTAGACCAGTGGTTTCCAATGTGAGGGCTAAACCCCACAGGGGAACTTTGATTTCCAGAAGCCTACACCAGTACATTGGCTGATCAGTGCTTTGGGGGATTGAATTAGGCTTCTGGGAATTGAAGTCCAAAAAAACAAAGGTTGGGAAACAGTGATATAGACTGAAAAGCACTGCCAAACCATCTAGCTCTGTCAGGCATGCCAAGTTTATTAATTTAATTAACAGTTTCCCCAAAATCCTATGGTTCAAACCTCTAATGACATCATGTTCAGGGATTTCTATATCTTAGCTCATTCTATATTTCTATTTCTTAGCTCTTTTAGTCTTTGCAGCACTAATTAGATTAGCAACCATTCCAGTTCTGATTTTCTAGCATTCATTTTATTTTTAAAAAGTATTGCCAGTAGGCTAATAGGCAACAGAAAGCATATAATTATTTTGTATAATTTAATTCCTAAGTATGTGCATGTGTTCAGACTCATCAGCAGTGAATATTTTCTTATGTTGACCATACTTCCAGATACAGTATTTTCAGTTCTATTGCTGCTCAGGACCTTGTGTGCATATTCTTGTAATGATTGTACTTGAAGTTGGAAAAATATGCAAACTTTGGCTCAGTCTTACAAGTTTGAATCTGTACTACCTCTTGGAGAGTTAATTCCTTAAATCATGTTGTTAGTATCTTGTATGTTTTTTTCCTCCTTCAAGATATTGAACTTAAAAGAAGATTATATAGATTGTTTCTGTAAGCCTTTATTATCTTTATAAGCCTTTTGTACATCTAAGAGCCTTTACATCTCGGGGTGCCAACCTGTGGCCCCTAAGGTTTTTCTGTCTGGCCCTTCAACCTGTTTATTTATTTCTATCACCTTCAAGACATTTTCCATCAGACCCACACTGTTTTTCCTGCCTCAAGAAGCAACATCTCCTGTTTTTCCAGACCCTTTCTTACAACAACAAACAAACAAACACACGCACGCACATTAGCAATCTTCATTGACTTTTGAATGTTTACTATTGATTTAAATCAGTACATTAATAATTTTTTTACATTTAATATGTGACCCTCTTTAGGCATTGTGCCTTTAAGCATTGCCCCCCTAATGTGGCCCCCATGTCCCACTAATTTGGGGACCACTGGTCTACATCACAGTTTTTCTCCACATACTATAAAATATTTCCTCTATCTTATCTCAAGGGAGAAAACATTATAAAAACTAGAAAATTTATTTGTATTTTCTGTATCACAGTCAGATACAAGTTTATTTTGACAATAAAGTCACTTTTTTGACAGATCATATTATTCCCAGTTAGATGAAATTGTCTTAAATCCTATGCTTACCATAGTAAGTTACACTACAGTAGGCCCAATAAATCAGCATTTCATGAGTCAATACCTCTACAAGTTCCATTGATTCAAATTTGCTATTCACGTTGTGACTTACTAACAGTAACTGTTCCTCGTAAATCACAGCTACAGTACACCAATTTGAAATTATGGAGAAGTTGACTCACCAAATCCTTATTTAGGCCTGCTTTAATTCAATTACTACACTAAGCAATAGGATTTCAGCCATTGTTTCCAGTCTATATAGGACTGATTTGAAAACGTCCCAGTTTCCTATTCCAGTTAAAGTTCTATTGTATGAACATGAAGTGAATGGTGAAATACACTGACTACTCACTTGATCTTAACCAAAAGGCTAAAATCTTTGAAACTGTGAATAAATAAAATGATCTCTGTTGTTGTTTTTTACTTTTTCTCTGTTTTTCTTAGTGGACCTTGGGTACACAGAAAGAGCCTCCTTGAAAATTGTGGTATTTTTGAACCACAATCGGGCTTACCCTGATCATAGCAAACTTGTGTAGCTGGCTAATCTTTCTCACACTGGGTCAGGTGAAAGGAACTGCAGAATGAACTCACCCAAAGGTGCCCTGTTGTAGACATGTTTACCTTTTCCCACCTTTGTTAGATTGCCCAGCTCTACCTGTTCCTGGATAGGAATTCCTTTTTCAGTGGTTCATGTATTAGTAATTAAAGAATCGATTACTGAAATGCACTCTATGTGGGGCTACCTGTGAAGACTGTACGGAAGCTGCAGCAGGTGCAGAATGTGGCTTTGAGACTAGTTTCAGAATTGCAGAGATATGATTCCCCCACTCTAACCCTCCTGCATTGGCTACCTATCTGTTTCTGCACCCAATTCAAGGTTCTTGTATTAGCATTTAAAGCCTTAAACAGTTTAGGACTTAAATAATTGCTAGAGCGCCTCTCCTTGACAAAGCATACCAAGACAACATTGTTTGCTTTGGCAAGTGGACTGAGAGTGACTATTCTAAGAGAACCCCAAAGAGCAGGCTCCTTTTCTGTGGATGTCCCTATGAAAAGCTTATCAACTCATTTTCATTGGGTCCTAATACTACAAGCTTTCCAGAAGTTATTAAAAGCGGAGCTATTTAAGGAGGCTTTTCATAACATTCTGCCCCAGAATAATTCTGTCCTTTAAAAAAATATATTCCTGATTTACAGCTGCCGTCTAATTCAATTACTTGGAGTTTTTATCATTATACTATTGTTATATTTTTATTGTTGTTAACTACTGAACAACAACAAACAAATGTTTGTGCATGACTGTGAATTGTTGTTAACCGCCCAGAGTAACTATTCAAGTTAGTTGGGCATTATAAAAATCCCAACTAAATTAATCAATCAATCACTAATATTGTTCTGGCCATTGTCTTTCTTTGGAGAAAATCTCTGCTAATTCAGAGTTTCTCCAAAGAGGCAACCCTATAGAGAAATTTGAGGTGTTATCAATGAGGTAAGGAAAGCATTGTGTCCCCCCCCGCCCCCCCCCCCCCCCGCTATCTGTCTCCTGTTGCTGCTCCCCTTGTTGGATGATCTTCTCTAGCAGTTGGGAAGATATAAGGAAACAAGATCAGCTGCCAGATAGACAGATAACAGGAGATAAACAGTTAACTTCATTGGTCACTTCTCTTTCCCATCTGCATAATCACTAGTATGTTTTGTGTCATGTGTCTTATCAAATGGTGTCAAAATGGGGACCTTCTAAGGCAGAGGTTCCCAACTTTTTCAAGTCCGGAGGCCGGGTCATACTCTCTCAGTCAGCTTCAAGGGCTGGACGGTCATTTTAACTTGCCTGAACAATGGGTGTGGCCATTTTGTCCCAACAGCTTCAAAGAGGTGGCCATTTTGTTTCTTGAATGCCCTTGGAGGGGTGGGGTGGGGGCACATGAAAACCCCTGTTCTAAGGTTAAGCCAGAAACAGGAAAGACGGCAAGGGTGTAACCACCAGGAAGGGAAAGGAGAAACCACCCTAAGGAAGAGAAGTCAATGGGATAAAATCAAAAGTGGTTTAATGTCTAAAGTGAAGCAACCCGGTCGAACTGTAAGGAGAAAATAATAATAGAGCTCTGACCTAATATGAATACACAGAGAAGGTCGTTTTGAGCGCGTCTGTTGATGATTCAGAGTCTTGATAAAGGACTACGAAATATCCATTTTACCGGAAGGATATGGACGACTGATTATTTACCTTTCTGCAACGACTTACCTCTTTGTTACTCTTGAAGTTCTACTTTCGCTGTAGCACCCGGATTTTCGACTGTTTACGACTTTCTAGGACTTTTCGGCTTGGACCCTTAGACTTGGTATTCCCATTTCGGACCCCACATACGAACTTGTTACAATTCTACATTTTGCTGTTACACTGTGTTATTCATAGAGTTAGTTATCTTGTTGTTTGGTCCAGTTACTGCCCGATATGTTCCTTTGATGTTCTTATCTACACATGGGATACTCATTGATTTTTGGATGAATGCGATTTTACATCTTTGTTATCATTGCTTTATTTTACATTCAGCTTGTTCAGCATGACATTTTGAGTTTTATCCCTGTCGTCCGTATTTTCTCCTTACAGTTTGACCGGGTTGCTTCACTTTAGACATTAAACCACTTTTGATTTTATCCCATTGACTCCTCTTCCTTAGGGTGGTTTCTCCTTTCCCTTCCTAAGGTAAAGCCATGCTGTTATTCATCTGGTAGGAATAATGTGTAGCACAATTCTAACCGCTGACAACTTGCCTCCAGCAGTGCTTGTCAGTATGTTACTGAGATAGAATTCAGAAATGAACAAAGAGATACCCAGCCAACAGCTACCTGATGCAGACTGCTTCTTCTTCTTCTCACTCACCTCTAAGAAACAGAGACAACCACTGTGAACTTTTGAAACTTTCATTTATAATTTCCTGTTTTAGTCACAAGAAATTGGTGTATGTCTGAAAAAGTGATGCTGAATCACAAAAGCTCATGCAGTGTTTGGTTTTTCTGTGATCCAGTAAAGATTAATAACTTGCTCCTGTATATGTATTGAAATAGAATTGTCATTGGTTGGGCTTAGAAATGTAAAAAAAAAAAAAAGAGGAAATAGGTCACTTAAATATATGGCAGCCTTGTGAAGTTAAAATCCATGCTAGCACAACTGCAGCTTACTCTGCCCTGTGAGCAGCTATGGAACCGCACAACCATTTGTGTAACTGCTTACACAACAAAAAACTGTGTAAGGTACAGTACTAGTCTTGCTCTGACTCCAAAAATGTGAAATCATGAGTGCAGCAAGCCTTATGGCAGTGTGGTAACATCATGGGATACAAGTCACTGAATTTATCCACACAAATATTGAGTTTCCAGTTTTAGAAATTGGAGTGGAAAACAGCAAGTGGAAGGAACAATGTTCAGAAACCTGAAGGAGTCTTTTACAGATTTGGAAGTACTTGCTCCTGGAAATGCCCACATCTGTCATAGCTTTATTTGGCTGCTTTCTATCATGTGTATTGCAGCTCCTCCGGTGGCTTAGTGGTTAAGATGCTTAGCTGGAGACTGGAAGGTCGGGTTTTGATACCCGAGAGCTGCTCTTGCAGACATGAAAGGAGCCTCATTCAGGCATCCCCTGAGCAGAGTTTCTCTAGCAAAAATCCTTTCAACCCAGAGTAATCTCTGACACGAAATTATTATTATCGTGTATCGTTACAGAAATGGAAGTGAAATTTGTTCTCTACACAATCCACACTGAAATCTGCATTATTCACAATTTCCTAGTGTGTTCCAAAATGTGCATGTTCAGGGGAAAGGCACATATGCATAGAAATCCATGTTATTTTTTTTGAAAAAGTAGCATGCACTGTAAAAAGTGTGTATAGAAATTTGTATATTATGAGAAATTTTGTGAAAATACTGAATCCGCAAAATAATGTAAAGACAGACTGGACTGGACTTCTGAGGAACTGAACAAAACAAAGCAAATGTACTAATCCCTGTTTTCAGTTGACACACAGAAAAAGATTACAATCAGTTTGTAGTTTGTAGTCTTAGATTACTGTATTATTCTGTTTTCAAAAGTACCATTTGTGATAGTGTGCTTGACTGAATGTGTTAGTGGGTTTTTTTGTTAACCAAGTGTATGTGGGTTTTATTCATTAATGGTCTGGAGAATAAAAAAGCTGTATTTCTTGAACAGCACTCATTATATTAGAGTTGCTTATCTTTTTGATTTGGGTACGAGTTTGGAATTGAATGTTGTGGTCTTCACTGGAAGAAAAGCTTCTGTTGTGCTTGCATATAACTGTCTCTTGTGAACCTTGCAGCATTTTGATTTTCTATACATGTCATAATGCTTGTGTACTTAAGGGAGATTGTTAATAGCAAGAAAGTGTACGCAATAAAGAGCTTTCACCAGCGATTAAAACCAGCAAAGCAAAGCTGAGGAAAATAAAAGCAGTTTATTGTTAATTACCGGTACATCTCAGCATCACAAGGAAAGCTTTGCTTGCCAGGTCTACAGGATTATACTATCCTAATGGCAGAAACTGAGGAAGACTTAAAGTAACTCCTGCTTAGATTGAAAGAAGAGAGTGCAAAATCTGGCTTGAGAATCAACATTAAGAAAACAAAGATTATTAAGAACAACATTAAGAAAACAGGTCTGATCAGTACCTGGAAAATAGATGAGGAAGAAGTAGAAGCAGTGACAGACTTTACATTCTTAGGATCCAGGATCACTGCAGATGGCGGCTGCAGCCATTAAATAAAAAGGCAACTAATTCTTGGGAGGCAAGCTATGAGAAATTTGGGGAACATAGTTAATAGTAGAGATATCACTTTGCAAACAAAAGTTTGCATAGTCAAAGCAATGGTATTGCCAGTAGTAATGTATGGCTGTGAGAGTTGGACCATAAGAAAAGCTGATCGCAGAAGAATACACGCCTTTGAAATGTGGTATTAGAGGAAAGTTTTGAGAGTACCCTGAAAAGCAAGGAGAACAAACAGGTCAATCTTAGAAGAAATCAACCCTGACTGCTCCTTAGAAGGTCAAATAGTGAAGATGAAGCTAAAGTTCTGTGGTCATCAAATGAGGGGATTCACTTGAGAAGGCCTTGGTGCTGGGAAAGGTAGAGGGCAAAAGAAGAAGGGGCCGGTAGAAAATGAGATGTCTAGATGGCATTGTTGATGCAAATGGCACAGAGTTGGGTGAGTTGAGAGGGATGGTGGAGGACTGGTGTGTGATGGTCCATGGGGTTGCAAACGGTCGGAACCGACTGTGCGACTGAACAACAACAAAGGACAGTCGATTCCGACCCTTTGTGACCCCATGGACCATTTTCCTCCAGGCACCTCTGTTCTCCACCATTCTCCTCAGCCCACCAAGCTCTGTGCCCATTGTGTCCACAATACCATCTATCCATCTCATCTTTGGATGCCCCCTTCTTCTCTTGCCCTCCACCTTTCCCAGCATCAAGGCCTTCTCAAGTGAGTCCTCCCTTCTCATTTCATGTCCGAAGTACTTTAGCTTCATCTTCACCATTTGTCCCTCCAATGAACAGCCAGGATTGATTTCTTCCAGTATTGACCTATTTGTTCTGTTTGCTGTCCAAGGGACTCTCAGGACTCTCCTCCAACACCACATCTCAAAGGCATCTATTCTTCTGCGCTCAGCCTTCCTAATGGTCCAGCTCTCACACCCATACATTACCACTGGGAATACCATTGCTTTGAGTATGAGAATTTTTGTTTTCAAGGTGATGTCTCTGCTTTTCACTATATTCCCCAGGTTTCTCATAGGTTGTCTCCCCATAATCAGTTGTCTTTTTATTTCATGGCTACAGTCGCCATCTGCAGTGATCTTAGATCCCAGGAAAGTAAAATCTGTCACTGCTTCTACTTCTTCCCCATCTATTTTCCAGGGACTGATCAGACCTGTTGCCATTATCTTGGTTTTCTTGATATTAAGTCTCAAGCCAGCTTTTGCACTCTCCTCCTTCAATCCAATCAAGAGGTTCTTTAGGTCTTCCTCACTTTCTGCCATTAGGGTGGTATCGTCTGCATATCTCAAATTGTTGATGTTTCTCCCAGCAATTGTGATTCCTCCATCCCTGCATTATGCATTATGTGCTCTGTGTATAGAGTGAATAAGCAGGGTGATAAAATGCAGCCTTGTCTTACTCCTTTTCCTATTCCAAACCACTCTGTCTTTCCGTGTTCTGTCCTAACTCTTGCTTCTTGGTTCGTGTACAGATTTCTCATGAGGCATATGAGGTGTTCTGGTATTCCCATCTCTTTAATTACTTGCCACATTTTGTTGTGGTCCACACAGTCAAAGGCCTTGGTGTAGTCAATAAAACAAAAGTAGACTTGCTTCTGGTATTCTTTTGTTTTCTCCATGATCCAACGTATGTTGGCAATGTGGTCTCTAGTCCCCCTGCCTCTTCTGAAACCGGCCTGCACCTCTGGTAGTTCTCTCTCCACATGTTGTTGAAGTCTATCCCGTATAATCTTGAGCATCACCTTGCTGGCATGTGGGATGAGCGTAATTGTTCGGTAATTTGAGCATTCTTTGGCATTGCCCTTTTTTGGGATTGGAACGTACACTGATCTTTTCCAATCCTGTGGCCACTGTTTTGTTTTCCAATTTGCTGGCATATTGAATGCAGTAGTTTGATTCTATCATCTTTTAGGGCTTTGAAAATTTCAATTGGGATACCATCATTTCCACTAGCTTTATTGTTTGCAGTGCTTTTTAGGGCCTTTCTGACTTCACTCTCCAGAATGTCTGGTTCAAGTTCAAATTTCTCATTATTGTTATTATCAGGAGTGTTGAGGTACTTTTTGTAGAGTTCCTGTGTACTCTTGCCATCTTTTTTTGATCTCTTCTGCTTCAGCTAACTCCTTTCCATCTTTGTCCCTTATTATGGTCATTTTTGCTTTAAATGTTCCTTTCATTTCCCCAATTTTTTTGGAAAAGATCTCTAGTCCTGCCTCTGTTGTTGTTTTCCTCAATTTCTTTGCACTGTTCATTCAGGTAGTTTTCCTTATCTCTCCTTGCTTTTCTTTGAAATTCTGTATTCAGATGGTTATATTTTTTCCTTTCTCCTTGGACTTTTGCATTCCTTCTTTCCTCTGCTATTTTAAGGGCCTCATCAGACAACCACTTTGCTTTCTTATGCTTCTTTTCTTTTGTTATGGTTTCTCTTGCTGCCTCCTGCATGATGTCCCCTGTCTCTGTCCATAATTCTTCTGGTACTCTGTCTATCAGGTACAGGACATTAAATCTGTTCATGACCTCCACCATGTATTCTTTAGGGATGTTGTGTAGGTCATATCTGTCTGGTCTAATTGTTTTCCCCATTTTCTTTAGTCTAAGCCTGAATTTTGCGATCAGTAGGTTGTGATCTGAGCCACAGTCTGCTCCAGGTCTTGTTTTTGCTGACTGAATGGAGGTTCTCCATCTTTGACTGCAGAGTATGTAATCAATCTGATTTCGATGCTGGCCATCTGGTGATGTCCATGTGTAAAGTCGCCTCTTGTGTTGCTGGAAGAGGGTGTTTGCTATAACTAGTGCATTATCTTGGCAGAACTTTATCAATCTTTGTCCTGCTTCATTCTGTGTTCCAAGACCGAACTTGCCTGTTATTCCATTTACTTTTTGATTTCCTACTTTGGCATTCCAATCTCCTAAGATAATGTGGACATCATTTCTTGGTGTCTGTTCTATGAGGTGTTGTAGGTCCTCATAGAACTGGTCAACTGTGGCTTCATCTGCACTAGTGGTTGGTGCATAGACTTGGAATACAGTGATATTGAAAGGTTTGCCTTGGATTCTGACTGACATCATTCTATCATTTTTGATATTGTATCCCATTACTGCTTTCCTCACTCTTTTGCTGACAATTATGGCTACTCCGTTTTTTCTGACGTTTTCTTGCCCACAGTAGTAGATATGATGGTTTCCAGAGCTGAATTCACCTATCCCTGTCCATTTTAACTCACTGATGCCCAGAATGTAAATGCTAATTCTTTCCATCTCATTTTTAACCACTTCTAGTTTTCCATGATTCATAGACCTCACATTCCATGTCCCTATGCAGTATTGTTCCCTGCAACACTGTATTTCTCCTGTCCCTTTCGTATCCCTCCCCCTTTTCAGATCTGCTGTGCTGAGCATCCCCTTGTTTTGCCTTTTGTTTTGGTCCATAGGGTTCTCTTGGCAAACCTTGTGGCGTGCCTTGCCGGTCTCTACGTCAGTCTTTTCCCATCCCACATGTTATCACAGAGGTGCCTGGAGAACAATGGTCCATAGGGTCGCAAAGGGTCGGAACCGACTGTGCGACTGAACAACAACAAACAGTTTTAAAACAAAGTATTACCATGCTCAATATCACAGTTTATCACATAGTATCAAAGTAAAAGTTGAACTAATTAATGAAGGGAAAGAAAGAAAGAAAGAAAGAAAGAAAGAAAGAAAGAAAAAGTCCACTATATCAAGTCTCTATGTAAGTCAGTTTCTTGTACAGTCACTATGTCAGTTGCTATAAGCCATCTATGTTTAGTCAATTATATTATTTCAGTTCGATTACTTATCCTTTGCATGCATGCAGCAGCTCTCGCCACCCTTTGGCCGCATGGAGTTGGTCAAAGGTGCCGACTCGGGCCTCGCTGTGATGGTGGTTGTGGATGGTATCTCCTGGGGGTGGTCGGGGGTCTCTGGAGGTGTCCTTCTCTCTGGCCCCAGGTCTTCGGGTGGGGAGGGAGGGGCAGGATCTTTTACTCACCTCCCCCTGGGCCTCTCTGGATGGCAAATGGGCAGCAGAGTTGGGCTTCTGTCTTTCTCCTGATGCCTTTTCCTTCTCTCTGGGCCCAGGTCTTTGGAATGGGGGGGGCAGGATCTTTTACTCACCTCCCCCTGGCCTCTCTGGATTTTGTGGGATGGACCTGCTGAGCGACAGAGGTTCCAGTTAGCTATAATTCATAAGGAGATACCTTGGGCTCAATTATAGCTAACTGGAACCTCTGTCTCTCAGCAGGTCCATCCCACAAAATTTAACTGCCCAATGAAGAGCAACAAGTGACATTCCCCAAAGAGGAAAGTAACACAGGATCTAATTTATTTTGACACACAGGGCAGGAAATCCTACACGGCCCATTCCTATGTCCTGACACTGAGAACAAGATAATGCCAAAGTAAACAAACAACCTCTGACACTTTCATGACATTGAAAAATCTGCTGCTTGAGGCAGCTGCCTTACATTAGCTAATGATAGGGCCAGCCCAGTGTTTCAGGCAACATACCTTTAACATTCTGAAATGCAGGAAGAGAACAATGAGAAGACATATTTAGCTTACTTGTCTAGTACAGATTCATTTAATCTTTTTAAGGGGGGAGGTCACATAGATTAGGGGAATAACAGAGGAAAATTGCAGTATAATTACTGTAAGTAGAAAGGATAATATAATTTCTTCAGATTGGTACGGAGTTCCATTTTCTGTTTCCTTTATTATTTATACAGTAAAACCCCTACTTACGGAAAAAGACCATTCCATAGGCTTTTGCTTAAATCGGTTTTTTACGTAACTTGAAGCAAAGCCATAGGAAAAATGAAATGTTTATGTAAAATGAAGCAAACCCATAGGGAAATGAATTTTTACATAACTCGAAGCAAACCCATGGGGAAAAGAATCTTTATGTAACTTGAAACAAACTCATAGGAAATCGTGTAAATCAGGACATGGTTTTAGCACAAAATCATTATGTAAGTCGAATTTTATGTAACTCTTTTTTTTAAAATTAAGTTTTTATTCAAAATTAATATACAACAATACATACACACAAAGAAAACACATGGAAAAACTAATAATAATAAAAAGACATAAACCTCAACAACATTAGAAAGTACAAAAATATTGGTAGCGATACCTGTAAATCTTTAAAACTAGCTATACAATTGAAATATATTAGTTCATCTTTAACATTTTTATAGTTGTGTAATATTCATATATAATACTTTTTAATTGTTGCAATCTTATCTATCTATAATCAATCACTCAATAACTCTACCGATATTATAATAGTTATTACATTTTGTAGCAACAAATAATACCCAGGTGATATTTATATTTGTCAAGGAAGCTGAAAATATTTGTAATTATACATTTGATTTCCAGAAAACTAATTGGTCGGTTGCTGGCGCACATTCGTTTCCTTTCTCTGTTGCATATTCTATAAAGGCTTTCCAAATTGCAAAAAAAATATTCTCTTTAACAATTCCTCTTTTTAAATTAATTTCCCAAGTTAATTTATCATTTAAGGCCATTGCCCACATCTCTTTATACCATCCCTTAATTACAGGAGCATTTTCGCCTTTCCATTTCCGAGCTATACACTGCCTTGCAGTAGATATCATGATTGAAACATGATCTTTCCTATATATATATCAAAATTTAAATCTTCTACGTCAGTTAACAATGCTATGTGCGCCTTTAAACTGAATTTAACATCAATCATACCCTTTATTTCATTTTCAACTGCTGACCAGAATGGTTTTAACTCATTACAGTTCCACCACATATGTGAGTAGGTACCTCTCTCATTTTTACATCTCCAGCATTTCAACAATTTCGATTTATCCATTTGATGCAGGCGAATAGGTGTTAAATACCATTTCCATAGCATTTTGAAATTATGCTCCCTAACCCTCACTGATAATGTCTTCATGATCCTTCTACCCCATATTCTTTTCCAATTTTCTTTACTTATTTTTATATCTAGATCTTGCTCCCAAACTGCCCTTAAAGCTTCTTGTGAATTGTCATCTGAATTAAGTAACTTATACAATTTACTTACAAGCCACTTAAATTCTACCACATCAGATCGTAAAGTACTCAGTAAATCCTCAAATTTGGTATTTGTTCTATTCAGACCGTCATCTGCCATATACTTTTTTGTCCAGTTATCTACAGAAATAACTTGAAGCCAATTTAACTTTAATTGTTTATATATATCCAATTTTTTCTTTTTGTCTTTGCAAATCCTGATCTAATCCTTGAACTTCATTACTTTTAATAACTTCTTCTGTTCTTCTATTCATTTCAACTGGAAAATTTTCAATATCTATTAATTCTATAATTGGGGAAATATTAGGAGCTAACTTCTCTTTTACATCAATCCATGTCTTCATTGTTGCTTTCAAAAGTTTATTTTCAGAGCTAATAGCTACTTTAATTCTTTCTAGAAAAGCTGCTTGCCCTATACCATTTAGCGCTTTGATTTCTATGCTACCCCATATAACTTCTTTTCTAGTCAAGTTTACACAAGTTCCTCACATGAAATGCTTTACAATAATTTTGAATATTAGGGAGTCCCAATCCCCCCTACTTTTGATTCATATACCATAAGCTTTTTGTAATTTTTACCGCCATTACAGTATTTATTTATCAAATTTTGAAATAACCTCAAATCTTTTTCTTTCAGTTGAATCGGCAGGCTATCGAATAGGAAATTAATTTTTGGTAGTAGTTTCATTTTAGCCAAGGCTATTCTGCCGAACCACAACAAATTTAATTTGTTATATCTTTGTGTCATTTCTTGGAGCGCTTTTAACAATTTATCATAATTTAGTTTTTTTAATTTCTCAAATTTATCCTAAATATTTATTCCTAAATATCTTACCTGTTCTTTTATTTGCATTTTGTAATTGTTTTTAATCTTTATCGTATCTTCTTTACTAATGTTAAGCATAATCGCTTCTGATTTCTCCCAGTTTATCTCTAAACCAGTAACCTCCTGAAAATCTTTCAAATGTGCTTGAATTTTTTGTACTGCAATTAATGTTTTTTTTAAAATTATTATTAGGGTATTATCGGCGTATAGGTTGATTTTAACTCCTTCCACTCCAACTAATTCGATATCATCCCTTATTACGTTTGCCATTAATTCCATTGCCATCACAAATAATACTGCAGATAGAGGGTCTCCTTGTCATGTACCAGCTTCCAATTTAATTTCCGGTGTATATTTATTATTAACCTTAACTCTTGCTGAACTTTGTTGATATAAATTTTCAATTATCCTTCTAAACTTCAAAGTCATAACTTTCAATCATTTTCTTAATAGTTAACCTTTACAAAGAATCAAAGGTTTTATATATATCTAATGCTAATTAGATATATATAACTGCAGTGGCTCAAGTCGCTAAGACGCTGACTGGGAAGCGGAAGGTCAGCAGTTCGATTCCCGAGTACTGCAGGACGGAAATGAGCTTCCGTCTTCATCCCAGCTCCTGCCAACCTAGCAGTTCGAAAGCAAGAAATTGCAAGTAGATAAATAGGGACCACTTCGGTGGGAAGGTAATAGCGTTCCGTGCGCTCCGGTGTCTAGTCATGCCTGCCACATGACCACGGAAACGTCTGCAGAAGCAGACAGCGCTGGCTCTTCGGCTTAGAAACAGAGATGAGCACTGCACCCTAGAGTCGGATACGACTGGCTTTCGAGCAAGGGAAACCTTTATCTTTACCTAATGCTAATGTGCCTACTTTTTCTTTTTTTGTTTCAGCTTTGTTCATTACATCAATTACTTCCCTTGTCAAATCTGTTAAATGTCGTCCTTTAATAAAGCCTGCTTGGTCACTGTTAATATGTTCACCAATGAATTTGTTTAATCTGTTGGTTAAAATCACTGTGAAAATTTTGGCGTCTTGATTGATTAAAGATATTGGTCAGTATGAATCTATCTTTTCTATAAAAAAAAATCTAGGTTTGGGAATTAAAATTATATTTATCTTATTCCAAGAGTTTGGGATTACTCCTCCATCAAGTATATTATTGAAAAGTCGACTAATTTTATATATTAAGGTAAAGGTTTCCCTTGCTCGAAAGCCAGTCGTATCCGACTCTAGGGTGCAGTGCTCATCTCTGTTTCTAAGCCGAAGAGCCAGCGTTGTCTGCTTCTGCAGACGTTTCTGTGGTCATGTGGCAGGCATGACTAGACACTGGAGCGCACAGAACGCTGTTACCTTCCCACCAAAGTGGTCCCTATTTATCTACTTGCAATTTCTTGCTTTCGAACTGCTAGGTTGGCAGGAGCTGGGACAAAGACGGGAGCTCATTTCCGTCCTGCAGTACTCGGGAATCGAACTGCTGACCTTCTGCTTCCCAGTCAGCGTCTTAGCAACTTGAGCCACTGCAGTCCCTAATTTTATATATTACCATTTCCCTAAATTGTTTATAAAACTGAACACTTAATCCATCTTCTCGAGAGGCTTTTCCAATTTTCAGTTTATCTATCGTATCATTAATCTCTTTGATGGTAATTTTACTTTCCATATACTCCATATGTTCCTGACTTATTAGCTTTTTTGACCATTTTCTTAGATAATTATCTAATTTGTCTCTATCTATTTTCTTTTCTGAATATAGTCTTTGAAAAAATTCTTTTACAATTTCAATTTTCTGTTCAGTTTTATTATATCTATTTCCATCCTTTTTTCTGTCGGCTGCTTTTCCTAGTAATTTTGAATGTTTATTACCGTATTCAAAGTATTTCCTTTTTAAGTATATTCAATTTCTCTTTATTTGTTCAATTTCTTTATTTGTTACTTTTGCTTTTAATTTTTGTATTTTTTGTAATTTTTGTGACACTATCTTTTGTTCTAGCATGTTCAGTCTGTAATTGCTTTCTTTTTTCCTCTACTTTTTGTGTGTGTTCTTTATGTAATTTATTCTTAATCACTGAGAGTCTAACACATTCACCCCTAAATATTGATTTCATTGTGTCCCACAATATTCCATCAGGTACATAATTTGTATCGTTCAACTCCCATAGCTGCTCCCAATTCTTAATTATCTCATCTTTATCTTTTTGGTTGTTGAATAATTTTGCATCATATGTACATCTTCCATAATCTTTTTTTAAGACTCTCTATATTAATATCTAATATTATTTTGGCATGATCTGATTCTTTGTGTCGATTTCAATAGATTCCAAAATATTACATAAGTTCTCAGTTGCAAATATATAATCAATTCTGGAGTATGTGTCATAGACTCCTGAGTAAAATGTATACCTTCTCTCTTGTCCTCTAATTCTCCAAACATTACATACTTAAACTTATCATCCATTTATCTAACATTCCTTGGGAATTAGTTTTATATCTATACCTATAAAATGGTGCGTTAACCGTTGGAATGTGACAAAGGATGTTGCACCAGGCCCCACTAGCCCCGTCCGAGCTTCCGTTCACTCGCCCGAATGGTGTTCGCAGGTAACTGTCGGGTTGAAATTTTCGACCCGGGGGCAGGAGCCCCCCAGTCGCAAACAAAAAAAGGGAACTTCAATTCCCAAAGTTCCTTTCACCGCGCCGCGCCAGAGCCAATCAGGCTGAGCGGGGTGGCAAAAGAAATGATCGGAAACATGCCGCGGCCAATCAAAAAAAAAGCCGCAAAAGAAAAACCGCCGCAGAAAACAAACACGCGCAGCCAAAACTACAAGCCCCAGTGTCCTGCGCGCCATTAGCGCGCAGGACGCTGAGGCAGCGGTGCACAAAAAATAAAAGCTAAAAAAAAAATAAGCCCGCCGCCACTGCCATTCATCCCCACGGGCGAGCCAGCATGGCCCGTGGGGGAAAAAAATAAAAAAAACCCCGCCGCCGCTGCTCTTCCGTTCGAAGGGCCAGCCGGCGCACGAAAAAAACAAGTTAAAAAAACATCCCGCAACTGCCCTTCTTCACCACGGGCCAGCAAGTATGCCCCGTGGGGAAAAAAAATACAACCCCGGCCGCCGCTGCCCTTCCGTTCGAAGGGCCAGCCGGCGTGCCAAAAATAAAAGCAACCCACCCACCCGCCCCCACAACTGCCCTTCTTCCCAACGGGCCACCAAGCATGGCCCGTGGGAACGAAAGGCACCCTCCCCGCAACAACGCTCCCTTCCCAAGGGCCATCCAGCATGGCCCATGGGAACAAAAGGCACCCCTGCCGGCAGTGCCCTTCCTACCCACGGGCCACACAGCATGGCCCATGGGAAGAAAAGGCACCCCCGCCGCAAGTGCCCTTCCTTCCCACGGGCCACCAAGCATGGCCCGTGAGAACAAAAGGAACCCCCACTAAAAAAGAACGCACCAAAAAATAAACCAAAAACACTCAAAAAGACACACAAAGAAACCCCCACCCAAAACCCAAAAACATTCAAAAAACACACACACAAACCCCCACCCAAAACCCTAAACAAAAACAGAACGCCCCCCAACCAAAAAAAAACCCCTTTAAAAAAACGGAGAGAATTTACCCCGATGAAAACCGGAAATGAAATGAAGAGAAGAGACTCACCAGAATAAGCAATACAAAAAAATTGCTCAACACCACCACCCAGTGGCCAAAGGAGAAAAAACATCCAAAATATTCCCAAATATTCAATAAATCCCCAAAAATAGGGTAATCAATTCCAAAAACATTCAAAAATATCAAAAAAAATCAAAAATAATTCACAGATAAAAAAATAAATTTTCAATAAAAAATAAAAAAACACTGTTGCATTTTAGCAAGCATTTCTCCCTCCCCAATTACATGAGTAAGGCATTAAATTTCTTCTTCTCTCACTGGTGTAAGTGAAAGAGGCATTCAATAACTTAAAACCAGCATAGCATGGTAAATCAAATACAGTACAAATATCATTAGAGCATTTCACACTCATAGCATGAGCAGGTAGACAATTTTTTAAAAGGCTTTCAGGTTTTATAATGCAAACAAGGCCAATTCTTATTTAGAGTCCACACAAACTTTTTAGTCCAATCAAAATGTCCAAATTAAAAGTCCAAATGTTGATTGAAGCTTTCTTCTTAAACACTATCTTCTCTCCAGCACAGTTCTTGGCATGGCAAGGTTGAAATTAGGCCATAAATTACTTCTCACTAAATTCACAGAACACCCAGCCAACCCCCCTTTTCAGCTTTTCAGACAAACACATATTCCTTCATGCTCCAGCCACACCCATCTGTATTAAGGCAGGCCGATGAGGTATGAACAAACTTGGAACAGCCCATTCTGGATCTCTTTGTTTGAGGGTTGGGCAGTTCATAATCAGCCAAAAACTGTATGTCTTCTCCCTCCTTGTTTTTTTGCAAAAGCCTGCTGTCCATACAGGAAGGATCCACACCCCTTTTCCTCTGGACTTCTTTCATTTGCAGCATCTGAATCTCAACTTTATGACAAACTTCATCTGTTAGTTTGTACTTGCAATAAGACCCCTTTTTGGGCTTGGGTTTTCTGCATTCCTCCTCTGGGCCATCCTCCCACTTCTTGGCCACACGTGAGGTATCAAGTTTACTACTCAGCTTCTCCTGCTTTTGTGATGAGGGTTGCTTCAGGGGTGAGCTGAGATCTCCTATGCTGCTCTTTGAATCACACTCCTTGCTTCTTGCCACTTTGCATGCATTAATAGCTTCAATCTGTGATGAGGTCCCCACATTTTGACAAACTTTCATCATGTCTGCTATCGATGTGCCTGGCCGAGCATAAACAGCTGTCAGAGCACCCTTACAATCCTCATTGGCATTTTCAAAAGCCAGTTGTTTCATGAGCATTTCCCGTGCTGGGACATTTTCCACCTGGCGGCTGAGGGCAGTCATGAGTCTGTTAATGAACTCAGCGTAATTCTCTTTAGGGCCCTGCCTTATTGCTGCAAACCCAGCAACTGAGCTATCCCCTTTGGAAGGAATCTTACTCCAGGCACGCATGACTATCTGTGCAATATCTCCCAACTGGGCATCAGTGAGTGCCAACTGCTGTGTGGGGTTGGCAAAATTTCCCTCCCCACATAACATATCCATCGTGAGTGCAGAGTGTGTGTGATGTACCTCCCAAGCCACATCCCTCCACTCCTGCAAGCAGAGCATGGCTTCTGCAGGAGGCAGGAGTGCTTTAATCATCTGTTTCCAATCAGCTGGTATCAATTTTTGAGAAGCAATGGCTTCCAACAGAGCTTTTGTAAAAGGTGCATTAACCCCATAGTCACGTATGCTGACTTTCAGTTCCTTCAGATATTTGTAATGGAGGGTTTCATATCTATCTGGGATTGCCGGTGCATTGCCAACAGCCGGAGCCCCCCTGATCACTGGGTATATCTCAGGAGATTCCACATCCAGCACAGCTGCAGTTAAAGCAGCAGAGAACAGGTCTTTTGTAGGGCTAAAAGTGCTTGATTGCTGCAAGGCAGGATATAATGTCCCATCTCCTTTTCCACCCCCATCTCCATCAGGGGGCTCATGCTGTTGTTTCTCATATGATGGAGGGGTTGTCGCCATAGTCCCTCCCTTGGCTGGAGGCAAAAGCTGTGGAAGGGGACCAGCAAGCCGCTGAGACAACAACATATTTTTTGGAGTAAGTCTTTGCAGACAGTTTCTGACTTCATTCCAATTATATTGCACTGATACAGAAATCCCATCATGCTTCTGCAATTCTCTCCCAATCTTTTCCCACTCTTTTAAGTCCAGACAATCATATTTAAATGAAGGACAGGTTTTTCCTACAACTTGGACCAGCTGCTGTATTTCCTTCTTATCAGCTCATTTCCCATTCTTATGCAGAAGATATAAGATATCTTTACAAAACTCCTGTTCTGGCGAGGCTAGCACACACCCCATAATTATTGTTTTTCACTCACCCTTTGAATTTCAAGCACTTGAGTTGACCTTTCCTCTGGTCGGACCTTTCTGGTCGTAGGTGAATGAAGACCTTGCCCTGGTCGCAATGAGGTGCTAATTAGGTGCTAATCGCTGATTGCTGCTTCAAAGCATTCCTTTGAATTTCATTCAAACGCCTCGCGACGGGGCACCACTTGTAGGAATCCGATTCATGTAAAGATCTCTAATCAGCCTCATTAGCAACAGTTTATAGCCCCAGATAAACAAAGGAAGAGTTAAAAGCTAACGAAGTCCAGCTTCATTAGGCAAGGAAGAAACAGAGGTAGAGAGAAAAGCATATACACACGACTGCAGTTTTGGCTGAACAAAAGGATAATAATGGCGTCTCTTTATTCAAACAGAGAATATCAGAAACAAAACTTAAGGCACATCAACCAATCAGAATGTCAGAACCAAATAAGGAGAAGAAAGGAGAATTCTTCTCACTATTCTACGCATGCCCAAAATCCAGCGTTGTCTCTCATGTAGACAAAGAGGCCTTTGTTTATAAAATGTGAAGGCAGACAGGAAGACAGAAACCAGATGCATTCCCACATCTGGGCAAAATATGCTAGTCTTGTTATATTAATAGTATCTATGTTTGATCTTATCTGATTGAAATCTTCTGCAATTATTATTTTCAATATATTTTCTTTAATTATCATTTGATTAATATTTTCTAGAAAAGTCTCCTGGTTGTCATTGGGGGCATATATATTAACAAACAAGAATATCTCATCATCAATTTTACCTCTTATTATTAAATACCTACTTTCCGGATCAATGATACTTTTGGACTTTATAAAATCCAATCTCTTTGAAAACATAATTGCCACTCCCCTTGATTTTGATGATCCACAAGCTTTTTCATAATTCTGGATCCACCCTAATTTCAAATTGTTATCATTTTCAGTTTTTTTTTTGTCTCTTGGAGAAAGATTACATCAGGTTTGCTTTTCCTTATGGCAGATTCCAATCTTTTTCTCTTAATCAGATTGCCAGAACCATTAACATTCCAAGATAATATCTTTAAATCTTTCATACCAAATTCAAAATTTTATTAATTAAAACCAGCTTCCTAAAGACATATGCAATTGTACATAAAAAACAAACCCATATAACCACATAAATTCTAAAAAACAACATAAAATGAACAACAAATAATACATAATCCTACTCCCCATCTTTTCTGCTAAAAGAACCCTTGAAAATCAAGGATGGGGACACGGGGGGGGGGGGGGGTAAGTGATAGAAATATAAATGAACATCGTGTTTGTCGCTACTAACTTATTTTAAAATATTTTATCCACTGTATTTAGGATTACCTTACCCACTTAAATCTTTATTACTCATAAATTCCTGACACAGTTAGGGCATCTTTAATGACCTTCCACTCCTGTGAGCCATGTTCAATTATGTTAGTATCAGTTAAGAGATCTAACATTGGCGATCTTTCCTTAATAACATATTTCTTCTCTTGAAAAGTGAACGTTAATTGCCGTAGTGGTCTCCAATTGTATCTCACTTCTTTATCTCTTAGCATTTTAGTTATTGATTTAATTTGCTTTTGCCAAATTCTCTCTTCAATGGGCAAATCATGATAGATCTCTATATTGTTGTTTCCTAATTTTGGTGCATGCCCCATTATTTTGATATGTAGCAATACACTGGCTTTCAGTCCTTCATTTGTAAACCTTAATAGTACATTTCTGTTTACTGATTTATTCCTTTTTGGACCCAGCCTATGCACACTAACAATATCTTCAGAAGTAAAGGTCTTATCCATTTGTAACTCATTCAACCATTCTAAGATTCTTGGCTTTAATTGGTCTGGCTCGGATTCAGCAACATTTTTAATTATCACATTTTGTCTTTTAAATTGATCCTCAATCAATCCCAGCCTTTTATCGTAGCTATCTAATTTTAACACACTTTCTTTGACTATCTCTTGCATATCATCAACTCTTTTTCCAAGTACTTCAACTTCCTTAATATTAATATTCATTGCCTCTTTTAACTCAACAATTTCCTTCATGATACTTGCAGTCTGTGCTTTAGTGGTCTCTGCTATAGTCTCAGTCATCTGTGTAATTTTTTGCTGGAATTCTTCTAAACTCTCTTGTTGTAACTTTAGAAATTTCTGGTTATCAATAACTCTTTGATTTTCCATTACCTGAAACTTTGCATTTAAGAACTCTTCCAGCCTGTCTAACCCTATCTCAATGTTGCTCGTATCCTCTTCTTCCATGTCTGATTCTGACCCTTCCATTTCTTTTTGCAACCTATCCTTTTCTTTTCCATCATGTACCTTAGCTATTTTCCCTTTTCTTTTTACCACCTGTGGTTCAGTACCTTTATCCATTTTACAAGGCTTTCTTGTTTTTTCAATCTATTCGCTTCTGGAAAAGTCTAATTCTCTAACTGCTGTAACTCTCCCTGAATTTGTTGATCTGTTTTTGTGCCTTACGCCACTCTACTTTGGCCTTTAAATCCTCCAATTCCTGAATCTCAGCAATTTCCTCCTTTAAAGATTTCCATCTCTCACTTGGTTCTACTCTCTCCAAATGACCTATTCTCATCCACACTGGATCAAGTTCCAACTCTTGCTTTGGCCTTTTACTTTTCCTTACTTGGTTCATACAAACTAACCTAAATGGAGATTATTTACCAGTAATTTTCTAATAGTATGCTCTATCAATTGCAATTAATAACTAAGCACAAAAGATTACAAAAATATCAGAATCAATGTCAAAATTCAAGACAGTTATTTGAATATATAAGTGTGTATGTATAAGTGTGTATGAATCAAAA
This sequence comes from Bradypodion ventrale, assembly GCA_035047345.1. Lineage (NCBI taxonomy): Eukaryota > Metazoa > Chordata > Lepidosauria > Squamata > Chamaeleonidae > Bradypodion > Bradypodion ventrale. The sequence continues at coordinate 230,383,909 of JAWDJE010000002.1, read as the reverse complement.
TTAAACTGTCCAAGGGCAGAGTGTTACAGCTGTGGTCTTATCTATACAGCGCTGTTATGAGTCTTCAGAGCTTGTCTCCGGCTTGGTTTAAGGGCATTTTCTTATCTTAATATTTCCTGGACCTGGTTGCTTCAGGTTTGTCCAAGTTGCTTATGATCAGACACTTGGCAGCAATACCATAAATGAAGAGTCATTTTTTGAAGGGTTAGAAAGGGTTAGAAAGTTTTGAAAAACAAATAAACTCTTTCTATTGTAAGCTCCAGTTCAACGCACGAAGCATGCCTCTCATCTGTCTTCTTCCCCCTTCACTTTCATTCTCCTCTTCGGGTTGAAACAATTTAACACATGCACTCCCTCCCAAAAGACCTATTAACTGCAGAACACTGACAGTATCCTTAAGGCTTATGTTCCAAAGGGATGGCACAGATGTGGAACAGAATAGAGTGCTCCCTTAATGTATACTGGAAAATCCAGCAATAAAGTCAAGAAAGAAGAAAGGGTCCAACCAAAATTTCACCCACCGAACAAACAAGAGTCTTGGACATCAGGAACCACCTCCGCTCACTGCTTAACTAGAGTAGACTTTATTCAGCTCTGCGTGGCCCCACTATAGCCAAATCGACTCCAACTGCGACTCCGCATGGCCCCGACTCTGCTTGGCTCCGCTGCGGTTAGCTCGGTGCCATCAGGGCCGAGAAGAGGCTTGCTTTTGCTCCCCTCTCCTGACCCAAAATCGGACTTACCCCTTTCATGCTCTTTCTCGCTTGCTTGCCCGTTTGCCGATAGCCCACTTGCCGTTCACCACTTATTTAATTGCCACTTTGTTCCACTCAAAGCTCGTCACAATGCTTCAGTTCAGTTCTCAGTTCAGTTCTCTGTTCTCAGTTTATCAGACAAATGAATCAATTCCTCTTGAAGTATAACAGCCCAAGCTCTTCTCTCTGTAATTGCGAGGAGGAGATCTTCTGTGCAGCAGATGACAGATGATAGATGCCACTACACTGTACTGCTTTGTCCTATGAAGTGCTGCTTAGTTTCACTTTGGAATGCTGCTGCTGAACCTCAAACCTCAAGCCTCGATTCCTTCTCTGGTCAACTTCTCAAACTTTTAAATGCCAGTACTTCTTAGTTCACTGAATCACTGAATCATTAAACTAAACTACAGGAGTTTCAGGCTCTTCAAACCTAATTTTTCCACCTTATAGTGGCTCACCTTTCAGAGCGACAAAGAACTCTGACTGTTCTGTTCAATTTGCCATCTTGGCTCCTCCCCCAAATTTTATGTAACTCGAGGCATATGTAAGTCAGGGTTTTACTGTACTTCTGGTCCTATCGAAACTAATTTTTCCGTGTCTCTTGGTTCCTGGCGGCATCTTGTTTTACATTCCTCTTCAGTTCAGAGTGCTTTCCAGAAGAATACTAAAGGTTGTAGAGATTCAGAGTATAAAAAATATTAAGTTAGAGAAGCTGAAATGATTGTGCAATCATTTTTTCTTTTATTTTTTTAGAAAAACAAGACAACAAAGATTTCATTAGCTAATGGGTTACTTATATGATTCCTCTCTATAACTGCTGGGTGGCTAGCAGGCTAGGTAACTCTTGTCTTGAGAGAAGACACAATCCATCTTCTACTGCAGTTCTGCTTATGAAAAGGATATGGGAAACTTCAGATGCTACTTCCTCTGTATAGATAATGCATCTGAAGATCTTACACAGATCTACCTACCATTAACACATTATAACACTTCTTTATAGTGTTACAGTAATTATAAATTAGTACTAAATTTTTCTCCGGGATAGGGTATTGCTCCCAGAAGAGTCTCCACATTTGCAAGATCAATTTTTCTACAACTGCACAAAAATTAAAACTCTGATTATTGTTGCCTTGTAATTGTGTAGGCTTTAAAAATAGAACATCAAACAGATTGTGTGCATCTTTGTGAAAAATCAGTTTGTCCTTTTGTGTTTGCACCATGTGTGTACTTAATTTCAGAAAGGGAAAAGATGCTGGAGAAACTATAAGTGAATTGCTCAAACAATGGACATTGCAGCCATGAAATAAAAAGGCGACTAATTCTTGGGAGGCAAGCTATGAGAAATTTGGGGAACATAGTTAAAAGCAGAGACATCACCTTGCAAACAAAAGTTTACATAGTCAAAGCAGTGGTATTCCCGGTGGTAATGTATTGTTGTGAGAGCTGCACCATTAGGAAGGCTGAGCGCAGAAGAATAGATGCCTTTGAAATGTGGTGTTCAAGGAGACTTTTAAGAGTACCATGGACAGCAAAGTGAACAAACAGGTTGAATTTAAAATAAATCTACCCCAACTGCTCCTTGGAAGGTCAAATGCTGAAGATGAAGTTAAAGTACTTTGGACATCAAATGAGAAGAGAGGATTTAATATGACATCTTTTTTGGGGCCAGGTGCTCCCTGCATGAAATCTCTTTGTGAGTCATACTGAGTGTGTCCTGTAGAGAGGGTAGAGAGGGACCTGCCTGCTTCTGTTTATTCTCTTTCCCTTGGTTTATTGCCTAGAAGACTGCAAAGGGGAGATGTACTATGTTCTGTTTAATTGACCCTATACCACACAAATGGTGTGATCCTTTCTGAAGTACCCCCAAGCTCAGAGCTGTGATCTGGTGACCCAGTTAAGGCAGTTAAGGTACCACATGTTCCAGTAGTCTCCTGTGCAAACTGTATAAACAGGGAAACCTAGCATATCAGGGAAGATAGGTTTTGTGTTTATGTGTGTCCTGTTCCTTGCAATGAAGCATTCTCTTAAGCTTTTGCGCCTACTCTCTGGTCTGGAGGGGTATAATCCAGCATGTATTTCATGTTGTTTTGGCATGTTTTGATTGTCCCTATGATATTTGTGAAAATAGTCGGTGGTTGGAGATTGTATTCAGACCAAAACAACAATCCATTGTGTACCTCTGTATTCCCACCTGATCATGGGGCCATGTATAAATTAATGTTATGAAGTCTCACTCTTGTGTCCGAAGAAGTGGGTGTGATCCATGAAAGCTAACATTAAAATAAACCAGTTAATCTTTAAGGTGCCACAATGTTTTTGCCTTTTTTGTTTTGTTTTCTGTCTTAGTCTTAAAGAATCAGAGATGAAGTTTACCCTTTTTTTTTGATAACTTTCTGGACCATAATTTCTCACCAAGCATGGAGAAGCTCTGGAAGCTGTAGTTCAAACTTTAAATCAGATTTTTTAAAAAAAATTAAATCAGGTTTTTTATTTAAATTGAAAGTTTTTAAATAAAATGCTTTTTTGAGGAAAAAAAATCTAGAAACAAAATACAGAAAAACAGCTGTTTTATTGTGATGATGTTGAAATTTGGAGGGAACTGAGTGTGGAAGGAACTTAAACAGAACTAAGTAATGACAGAATTAAATAAATAATAATAATAAAAAAAGAATAGTTCAAGCACTGACTCCGGCTCATTTCTCTGTGTGCAAATATTATTAATATCCGGTACATTAAGTGTTAAGATAGAGGTGTTAACTATATACTAGTCTGTACCTGTAAAATTCATCTGAGAAATTGTTATTCTCAATATAAAGACCTCATCTGGTTGTATATACTAAGATGTTACCATCAAGAACAAGAGCCCTGGTGGCACAGTGGTTAAACTGCTGCCCTGCAACCAAAAGGTTGACTCAACCTTCCATCCTTCCAAGGTCAGTAAAGTGAGTACCCATCAAGTTGTGGGGGAAATGCTAATTAACTTTTGAAGCACCCAGAGAGTGCATGAAAGTGCCATGGGGTGGTATACAAGTATGATTGCTTTGCTTTATGCAGAAAACTATGATTTAAATCTAGTCTTGCTGACTAGTGATTTATACCATCATTTAATTGAATTTGATTTAAACCAAAGCAACCCTGAGAGCACCTGACTGCCATTATATGCGGAAATGGAAGTCAGATTTTCCCCAAAGGTGGATTTAATTTTTAATCAGATCAAATCACTTTATTACGGCCATTGACCATCACAATAAAAAGGGTTTAAGTACATGAGATACAATCAAAATGTGCCACCACAAATGCATCTTCTTGAGTTGAAATAAAATAGAATAAAATCAGTTCTTAAAATTGGTGCTATATTTGGACTAGGTAATAGAACGGCACCTCTTTGAATCTGAATTAAAAAGAATAAAACAACACAGATTTATACAGATAGGGCACCTGATACTTCTAAAATCTGACATAAATTCAAAAGTTTAAAAGTTAAAGTTATTAATGTGAGAATAAAAGTGTCCGTATAAAGGTAAAGGTTTCCCTTGCTCGAAAGCCAGTCGTATCCGACTCTAAGGTTCAGTGCTCATCTGTTTCAAAGCCAAAGAGTCAGTGCTGTCTGCTTCTGCAGACCTTTCCATGGTCATGTAGCAGGCATGACTAGACACTGGAGTGCACGGAACACTGCTTACCTTCCCACCGAAGTGGTCCCTATTTATCTACTTGCAATTTCTTGCTTTCGAACTGCTAGGTTGGCAGGAGCTGGGACAAAGATGGGAGCTCATTCCGTCCTGCAGTACTCGGGAATTGAACTGCTGACCTCCCGCCTTCCAGGCAGCATCTTAGCCACTTGAGCCACTGCAGTCTGTATACAAATGCACATACAATAATAGATACAGTATACACATTAGTAGGTTATAAAATAGGTTTACAAGTGCAAAGTAAAAGAATCATTATGGCTAGTGTTTAACCTGTCCCTGATGTAGCTGGTGCTTTCTAATGCTCTGTGATTTAATTTTAAAATTTGGAAGTTTCCAGGAGCTGGAAATGACCCTCTCCAAATTTCTGGCTGGGAGAACACTGTGGATTGTTAAGCCTAAAATGGCCTTGGGTTTTATGCTGAACTTCTCTTCTAGATGGTATTCAGTGGTTCCCACAGGGGGGCTTCAATTCCCAGTACATTGGCTGATCAGTGCTTTGGGGAATTGACTTAGGCTTCTGGGAATTGAAGTCCAAAAAACCAAAGGTTGGGAAACACTGCTATAGATGCTTATGAAATTGACACCTGAGTAGGTTCAGGACTGATTCATCAAACTACAACCTAAGAGCAAAATGGTTTCTCTCAGAATTATCTGAATATAAATGTGTCCGTGAAGTGACAGTGTCTTAACAGATTTCACTGTGGAAAAGGCGCTTGTTCGCTTTGTATTATGGAACTGTTAACATTCATCCTTGCATACCTTAGCATCAGTCAGTTGGGCATTTGCTTTTTCCTTGATACCAAGGCCACCATTTAATGACAACAAGGACATACGGTAACTGATGCTGGCTTTGCTATATGCTATTAATTGTCATTATTGCACAGGAGCTGCCAAATAAGAGTTTATTTGGGTATCAGAAGAAGAAAAAATAATCGAGATTCTAATGCTTTCAATATAAACCTTCAAATACCCATTTCATTAAAAAAATTCCCCCTCTACAGCTGGTAGCAGAGATTAGGATGTTTTGCCATCTGTGCAGATTATTGTTGACTAAAAAAAGAGTGAGTGCAACAGATGAGAGAGAAAGAGAGAGCTAGATTTTGGGGGTGGGTTGGGGAAATATCCAAAATACAAAAGCTCAAATATCTAGCCCTGCCTTCAGTATCTTATCCTGCCTCATTTAATCACAGTGGTATCTCACTTGTTGTTGTTGTTGTTTTATGGGACAGAAAGTATCCAGATACCTCATTTTTAAAAAAGATTCTTCTCCCCTCTCACCACCATCACCCCATCCCTCAGGCTCTGTGGCTTGTGCTTGCACAGAATTTTGTTTGGAGGCAGCTAAACTTTCTTTACTTTGTCTCTTTCTGGGCAAAGTTTCTTTGCTCCATCGCGTAGCCAGTCTGTCATACCAGGAGGAACATGCCAGATGTGCTGCATGCAAGAACACGGGTCTTCTGGTTCTTTTATCCTTGATTAGCCTTTCATAACTGTTCCAGGGGAGGCAGCCTTCTTGTTTATTGAAATTAAATTTTTAATCAAACCTATGTCACCACAATGTCCCACCGTGTTGTAATTATCAAATTACATTAGACTCGTGTAGAGTAAAGAACAAAGAGAATACGGTGCATCGTTCTGTATGTGGAGAGCCTGAGAAAAAAATATCCTGAAAACAAAAACAGCATTTGTTGGCAGTAATTACTGGGGCTGGGATTCAGCACTAAAATTAATGGCTTTTTCTGAGCCAGACGAGAAATGTGATCATAATTTTTGATTATATCTTGAGGACCACTGAAAATCAGCAAGGTTGTTATTGAGGCTAGAGATGAGGTTGTTCTCAGAGTCAAGGGACATGATCGGCAATCAGATGAAATGTGTCTTTTTCTGCACTCCAGCCATTTTTGCTAGTGGTGTGGAAGGGAAAAATAAATACACACCCTAGTGATGGCTGAGGCAGGGAAGGGAAATACAGTGGAACCTCATACAACAATTGCCTGGTATAGCAATGAAATTGTATATCAATTAGGTTTTAGGGGGAAATTTCATCCCACATAACAATTGGAAATGGTACAACAATTTTTCAATGGGAAAAACCACTTAGCAAAAAAAAAAATCGTTGTATGATGCATCCCATAGGGAAAATCACTATATGATGCATGCATCATATAGCAATTGTTTCGTACAACAATGAGCCCCATGGAACGGATTAAAATCGTTGTATGGGGTACCACTGTATGTGTGAGTGTTGCCTTGCTGGACCTTGGAAAAGGTTACTTTTTAAGACTATATCCAATGCAGCTTTTACTTTTGAACTACAAAGCCCAGAATCCTCCAGTCACTGTGGGCACTGGCCCTTCTGACTAGGGGAGTGAGGATTTTCTGGTCTAAAAATAACTTTTCCAGCCCCAGTCACTTATTTTTTCCAACTCACTTCTAAGAAACAAATGCTGGCACAATGTGTTGCCATGAACTTTTCAGACTTTCATTGATTGTTTTCCTGCACTGGATGCATGAAGAAGTGATCTTGAATTATGAAAACTCATATAACGTTTGATTTTTATGAATGATCCTCAATAGACATCACTTTTCTCCTGTATGTGTATTGTATAAGGCAGGGGTTCCCAACCTGCAGCCCATGGGCCTAATCAGGCCCATGGAGTTCATTAATATGGCCCACTGTGGGAACCCCAGCACCTCTAGAACTGCCCCACCACCACCAGAAGCTTACCACACTGTCGATGGCAGTTGTACCATTTTAGCGGCTTTTTGCACAGCCTCTGCCACTTCTCAGGGCAGTGGGAGGCTTTTCAGAGCATGTTCACTCAATTTTAGGATGTTTCACCGCTTCCCCACTGCGCTTCGGCAGCCAAACTGCAGCAGTTGGTGACTTCTGGTGCCAGGCAGAGCTTACATCAGTGCCAGGGTTCCCTGTGCAGAACAAGGAAGTTCCCAACCACCACACTTTGGCTGCCAAAGCGCAGTGGAGAAGTGGCAAAAAATCCCAAAATGGAGCAAACATGCTCTGAAAAGCCTCCCTAGGAGGAGGAGGAGGCTGTGCAAAAAGCCAGTAAAATGGCTTAATTGCCACCGATAGTGATGATGATGAAAATGTAAGCAGTGGGTGAAGCCACACTTCTGGCTCCCACAGTGAGCATGGAAGCAGGAACTGGCCCCTGGTGGGAAAACGTTGGGAACCCCTGGTGTAAGGATTACACAGTTGTCTTTGTTCACTTATGTGCTATTTAAGTTAATTCCCCTTTTATTTCATTTACTTAGAATCACATGGATAGGGAGCTGGATGTGCTGCTAAATTTGAGCCTTTATAAACTTAAGACTGTTTATTTTAATTGTATTGATGTAATATTGTTATATAAAATGAGCACATGAAATTTGTTATTAAAAATACCTTGCCTGACCTTGAAAAGGAGGTTGAGAGGGAGTTACAACAAGTTATAAGTACAGTAAAATGCTGGTTTACAAATGCGTTGGTTTACGGTTGCTGTGGTTCATGACGGCAAATTCTATTAAATTATTGCCCCGTTTTACGTTTGTTTGTTTTTTTTAGTTTATGACCAGGAATTGCGCTACTTTAAACCCTAAAATGGTGGTTGGCACCATTCTAGAGTCTAATATGGCACCCTCCCCCACCAGCAGAAGTTACAATTCATCGCTTACCACTGCAGAGGTGCTGCCGTTGCGTTTGTGGTATTTTTGGTGCTATTTCCACACTGTCCACCTCCTCTACCAGCAGTGGGAGAGTCTGGGGACCTTATCCACTCAGTTCCGATCTTTGTCTGAGCTCCCTGCTCAGCGCTACAGCCAGGAATGTGCACCTCCCACAGGACGATGACCATTTTTTAATTTTTCAATGCATTCCTATGGGGAAATGTGCTTTGGTTTACAATTTTTTTGGTTTACAATGGAGCCTGTTGGAATGGACAATAGTCGTAAACTGGGGTTTTACTATATGTTATATAAAGAAATGTTACATGAAATGAAAAATCCAACTTCTGCTAAATGGCTCATATAAACCATTTATCATTTTAAGAAAAAAATTAAAATATTTGTTTCATTGTAATGACAGAGTATAATTCAGTTAGCAGTACTATGTCCAAGATGAGGGTGGGCAACCTCTTTGTTCTCAAGAACTACATGTGGGGCCAGTTGATGAATTGTGGCTAGGTGCATGTGTGTGTGAATGTACATGTATGTACATGCATATATACACATAACTTCCAGAGGTATGCAACAGTTCAACATATGCTACTAGGAGGGTTTTGATTTCCTTTCCTTGCCCAGTTGAGTTGGACAGGGACACTGGAAGAAGGGCTGGATTGGAAAGGGTGCTTCTAGCATCAAAGAAACAGTTAGCTCTGTGGTCGGATGGCCTCTTGATTATAATCCATCTCACAAGTCCAATCCAGATCACAGCCTTGGTGTTGCTGAATGTTTTCACAGAATAGCAGCCTTATTCCCATCAGCTCGGATGATGGATAATCTAGTGGACTGCACAGAGAAAAAGCAGGACTAGGTAAGTGCTGGTAGCAAAGGGTTGAAAAATTGTTCTTTTCCATATGTTGCATTTTTCTTGGGGTGTGGTGTGGGAAATGAATTAAGTACAAAAGGAATATCTGGTTGACTTAAGGAATACCTGGTTGACTATGTCTCTCTCCTCAAATGCCATGGTATGAAGCTTTCAGAGATGAGAGAGAGATGATTAAAAACACATTATATGTAAAATTAAACTTTTGTTGTTTGTTTATCTCTCCAGACCTGTCTACATGAACTCTTGGAGAGAAATTAATCTATGTTCATTGCTTTTGCCCTCTCTTAAGACAGCAGGCCAAGATGTCTGTCAGTAAACACTCTAGGTAGTGAAACTCTAAAATAATTGTAGTAACTCTAAAACGGGAGTTCTTATCCTTTTTAAGCCGGGGGCCAGGCCACACTCCCTCAGGCAGCTTCAGGGGCCGGACAGCCATTTTGCCCCTCCTCCACCACATGGCACTTTTGGGTGTTGTGGAGGCAGGGGGCCACATGAAATGGTGCTGTGGGCCACATCTGGCCCATGGGCCACAGGTTGAGAATCCCTGCTCTAGAAGCTTGGAATGTCTGAAATGTAGGGCATCTCTGTGTTTGATATGTTCTTTTCATTCAGTTAATTATTTTTATGAGGATAGGTCTGTTTTTGTTGTTTTTATTGTTGTTTTAGAAGGTCTTTTGCCAAGCACTTAGTTTATGAAGCTCATTAAAACACTTCAAGAAGAATCAAATAAAACTGGGCTGCAGGAGAAAATAGTTTCATTCCACACAAATTCTGGACATATTCATTGTTTAAAATCAGTGTGTCTTTGAAATGGCTGGTAGCATGAGTGTGGAGGCAGTGTCTCCTGTTATATTTTTCACCTTTACATATGCTTTGTTCTTATTAGATTTATTTTATGTGAAACAGTTCTCAATATTTTGGTCACATAGTAAGAAAACAAAAATTATGTGGTTAAAACTGATAATTTATGATAAGTTAATTGAGTGCTGGTTCTTTGGCTATAGACATAAATGAGCACTGAACCCTAGAGTCGAATACAACTGGCTTTTGAGCAAGGGTGACCTTTACCTTTAATTGGGAAAAGAAATGCAGAAAGAGAAATCTGATGGTTGATGATCTTGAAATGCTGGTCTGGAGACAGCAACTCATCATTGTTTAAAGCTGTCTTGTCCAATCAGAATCATTTCATTTTTTCCCCACTTTTTATTTCTATACTGCTTTATTTGGCCCGAAGGCAACTCAAAGCGGTTTAGACCAATGTGTGCTGTCTATACAGCAGACAGCAGCAGAAAAAAGCAAAAGAGATATAATAATAACAATATAAAGAATAAATAGATGCATAATACAAAATCCACTAAATAGCGTAATCAATACAAAACAAGGAATACAGTAGGAATCAACAAAGAGGTCAAACAGCAAGTACAAGCTCGCGCTTATGTCACGACAAAGACCGGACAGGTAAAAGTCCTCAAGAACAGCAGCAAAGAGCAGCCATAGGCAGCTCCCATCCCCAGAGCAATGGTGTGGCTCCGGGGAGAGCGCAGGACCTTTGTGTGGCGGCGGCAGCTTTTTTCCCCTCCGGCCAAGCATGGCTCGGAAGGCGGCAGCGGCGGCGGCAATCACAGGTGGCTCCCATCCCTAGTGCGATGGCGTGGATCTGGGGAGAGCGCGGGATTCATTGGGAAGCTGCCTCCAGCCCGGGGCTGATGGAAAGAGCCCCGGGAGAGGCTTGGGTGGCAACAGAAGAACAAGTTTTTCAGATATCTGCTAAAGCAGTAAATAACAGAGTAAGCGCCACATGGAGATACTATAGCATTTTCAATTGTGGTTGGTTTGAGTTGCCCTTCTAAGCCCCCCTTGGAAAGGGTCAAAGATACAGTGTCAAGTCATACAGGCTTTGACATTAACCTTGAGTATGATGTTCCTGTTAGCATTCCTACTCAGAACAGTCTAGATTAGTGATGGTGGACTTTGGCACTCTAGGTGTTCTAGGACTGCAATTACCAGAAGCTCACTCTTGCTGACCAGAGCTTCTGGAAATTGAAGTTCCAGAACACCTGGAGTGCTAAGGTTCACCATCACTGGTCTAGGTTCTGGTGTCTTCATCAACCAGCCTCTTTACCCCACCTTTGCTATCCAATATGAGTATAGAGGAAGGAGCCCTATATTGTCTTCTTTTCTGCCTTCCTCCCACCTTCCTCTCCAATACCCTGTGTTGCAAAATAACCAGAATAATCCTAAAACTAGATACTAAGGCTATAAATCTTTGCTTCTGACCACAAATATCTGCAAAAAATTATTTACCTTTTTTCTAAGACAATGAGAGATATTTTCTGCCAATCTTCATGAAAGTTTGTGCATTTGTGAGAATAATTGTTGTGGAAATTTTATAATTTAATCTTTTGCATCACTGAACTATAATAGCTGCTACTGTATTGCATGGATTTTTAAAAACAGAAGCATCAGATGGGTTGTTTTCATCTCTTTGATTAACCAGCCATTTCTTTTGTGCTTGCAATAGGCTTTGATTCACAGAGCAAAGATACTGGTTTTGCACAGCTCTCTTGCAGAAACGGCAATGAAAGAAATCACTTGCTTTTGTGCTTTAGGCAAGAAATCTCTTGTGGGTTAAAATGCTCTCAAGAGGATCTTTCAAGCTGTTGAAATAGCCTGTCTTATCAAGAATGAGTAATTTAGACAATTTCTTTCACACCGCTGATTTAGCTATTTACATCTCCTTAGATGAGAAGCTTCATGGACAGCTTTATTTTTGCATTGCAGACTTGTTATTTCTTGTATTGATTAAAAAGTAGGATGTAAATTTGTTGTGTATTAAGGCAGAATTGCAAGTTGTGCAGGCAACGCCTTGCCAGGATAAAATGGCGGTTTCCCGCCATCCAAATTAGGAGCTAAAGTTGACGTGAAATCTCCCTCTCTGGGTGCGCTCATTGTGCTAATTAGAGATCTGTGATTGGTTACAACTTTGGATCCTGTTCCTGATTGATTAATACTTATATATCCTGTTATGATTGGTTGGTTATGCTTGTCCGGTGGGTTACTATATTGTAACAAGGAGTCACCGCCGGGGAAACACTATATAAGCCCCACGGGTGAACAAGGGTGGGGCCAGACCAGATCTATGCTTCCCATCACTGCACAGGTTAGCCAGCGTCGGGCTAAGCCTGGGTCTCCTCTTTATGCTATCATGCCAAGGTGTAGTTTAGTCACTGACTCTACGGTAGGAAACACGAGGGACCGACTACATGGGACTTGTGGAGCCATCTAATGCACTGGTGGGCTCCAAAAAAATTACTACCACACTGTGGGCATGGTATGGTGGGTGTGGCCAGGGGAAAAGCCCTGCATTGCACCAGAATTAAGACTACTGTACAGTACTTTATTTCAAAACTTGGATGGGCGGGGCCAACCAGAATTTCTGCTACCGGTTCTGGTGAACTGGTGCAAACCTGCTGATACCAACCAGAGTGCCTTATAAGTGTTATCTGAAAGACTGTTCAATAAACTACTGTTGTTCTGTTCATCATTGCCTGGACTATTGCTTATAAGGGCCGGACACAACAAAACTTGATAAGAATATGACTGCTGTATAGCAGGTTCCCAGCTTTTTTATGATGTGGGCTGGAATACCACCACCTCAGACACCTGAACCAGCCAGACTGGTGGTTTTCCCCAGTGTAAACACTGCCATAAATGCATCCTTGGCTGTAGTAAATGCATTTTCAACAGCCGTGGGCACATTTACAGCTGTTGTAAATGCATCCACATCTGCTTCCGCTTCCAGAGCGGCAGTGACACAGGCAACATGAATTGGTGCCGCAGACCTGGTTGACCACCCCTGCTGTATAGCAACATTCACTATTCCACCAAGACAAGGGTGGACATGTTCTCCATCCATGCCATTTTATGTTCCCCAGCACCATACACCACTTTGATTCCCTTCTTTCCCCCAGTTCAAAGCAATTTCTCCATGTTTTGAGGGGTCACCAGTCAAAAAATGTTGACGATTTTTAGCCACTACAGAACACAAGGGACTTTTCTCACTTCTTCTTCTTTAAGTGCCATATCTGATTCTGAATATTCTCTATCCTCATTGCAATCAACCATGAATATTGTCCTGGTAGCAATATAATGCAGTCACCTTCTATTTGCCTTCTGCATCACAATGTGACACCCATACCAATGATCCAGTTCTTTGAGTCATTTTCTGGTCCTGATTGACCCCAGGCGAGTATCGATTAAGCTTCTGCCCTCAATCAAGATGAATTCAACTGGGATTTAATCCACTTGTAGACCAACACCCTTCCCTGTGGTCTTTGTCACCCAAGGCTATTAGTCTTCAGGGTTGTCTGGTTAGCTAACCACTACCTGATGATTGGTGTTGAGTTGGTGGCAGTATGATCTACTCTATTATCATAGCAGGATAAGTTGGCCAGACGTTTCTCACTTAGAAAAACATTTTTAACATGTCACACCCATTTTTCAGTTAACAAAAATCTGTTGCAGCATACTTTACAGTACACAATCACTGCATTTAAAATATAAACATAGACAATATGAGATGCAAATTGGGCCTTTTCACCCCGTCATTTGGGAATGCAGTCCTTTGCCTGCTGACCAATCTGAAACAGCCTTCCGGCCTTTTAAGACCACCTACCCCTGATTATACATCAGTCACACTAAATGGCCTTTTTACTTCATTGAGACAAGTTGGATCTTTATATAATCTGCAGTTCTGGCTTTCATCCGCCCTTAGCTTTGGATTCATATGAGAACAGAATCAATACTTGTGCCATCAGCAGAAGTTAAATATAAATAAATTACTTCACAATAAATCATGGGATACTTCCCTCTGAAGCCTTATATATTGCAGAACTAAATCATGAGAAATATATAATGCAAATTGTATTATAATGGCTGGTCCTTGGGCTGGATGTAGGAATCATAGGACATACAAGCGTCTCTCTGAAACAGCAGCTTTTTATCTTCTCTTCCTTCTGGAGGCAACACTTAGTAATATAAACCCATGATAACACGGTTTCTCCTCTTCTGTAGGAGCCACTGTTGTGGAGAAAACAGATGGTGATAACACATTACTAAACATTTGAGAAATGAAGAGAAGGAGACCCTGAGCTACAGTTTGGGATGACAGCCATGCACTTTCTGATGATGTCTCGTTCTTGTCATGATCACGTTCCAAATTTACAGTCTGCTGAGATCGTTTTGTATGTCAGCGAAACAAGAGACTGAGTTGGCAGACAGTAGTAGAGCTCCATTAAAAGTAAAAGGATGTTGTGTTTCTTCCCTTGAAGGCCCCCCCCCCCCAGGTTTTACTCTTTTGCAAATTACAAATTAGTTTTTTTTTTTTTGTTCAGTAACACTCGTTAGGAGATAAGCACTGGATTAATTTAGAGGCTGATTGCACAGACACAGAAATTTTGAGAAAAGGTATTTAATTTCTGACTAATTACAAAGCAAAGCTGGCTCAGTTGTTTAGGTATCTGGCTGCAGAGCCAGAGTGTGGGAGTTTGATTCCCCACTTTGCCTCCTAGGAGAAGCGACAACCTGTGTCCCCTGGGCAAACTGCACAGTCCAAAGAAGTCCCCCAAGAGGAAGGGAGTGTGAGAACCCTTCTGTCTATTCTCTGCCTAGAAAACCCTGGAAAGGGTGACCATAAATCAGAATTCACCTGATGGCGCACAATTTTTAATTACAGAGCAAACCTTTCCTCTATTTGTGCATTGAATCTGTAATCCCAGACAAACATACTATGTTTCCTTTTGACCCAGTTGTTTCTGAGGCAGTGTACAGATTGGTGCTGCAATATCTAATTAGTTATATGTCAGAGTTTATTGCAGGGACATGCATTGTGTTAATTGTTTAGAGCAAATTGCATGATATTCACACCAGAACTGTGACAGTACAGTGGCAAAGGCTACAATCTATGACATTTTGTTCTCACGAAATAGTAGAGAAAATAATATCATGCCTTGGAATCCCATTGCAGTATTGCTTGTTTTAGGAGGTCTTTTTTTAAAAAGGGGAGTAAATCTGTTCTTGAAAAGATACTAGAAATGACTCATCCTTTCAAATAAATCCAATTATGGAGTTGAGATGCCAGATCCAAAATCTTACAGTCTATTCCTGGAGTTTTTTAGGGTGTGAGATTATGAGAAGATATAGGAAGAACTAAAAGAGGCTATATGTATGAGAAAGCACTTTGAAATCAAAATCTGCTGAATCCATTAAAGAATTTCCTGAAGAAAATGTCACAATTGCCAAAACTAGAAGTCATTAATAGACAAAGTAACACATTCTGACGATATGGAAAGAGAATTCAAAGTAGCTCAAGAGATTTTATTACTTGAGACAGAAAATCCAGTGGTTCTCTCTTCCAGTATTACAATCAGTTTATCAAATGATGGAATACATATTGTACACTAATTGACAATTCATTGCTCTCTGAGTCAGGTTGCTTCATATTACCGGTTGGGGTGACTGACTTTGACAGCATTTTTAATTAGAGCTGAGCTGAAAATACAATCTTTTTGTGACAGCTTTTCACAGCAGTAGGAAGTAGTCTTATGATTTATTTTTCATAGATTTTTCTGAAATTAGGCACAACTTGTTTGTCTGTTCACAGGGAAGGAAGCTCTGTTCTTACTCTAACCTGGCTTTATCATGACTTTGTAATTGGTTGTGAACTGTCAGTGTTTCTTCATGCTTACTTTTTGTTTCTTTCTTGCTGTATACCTTTTTTCCCCTCCAGACTCCAATGATGCCAATCAGCAACATGCTGGAGAACACTACAGTGCTACATTAAGGTAGCAAATCTATCTATCTATCTATATAAAATCAAGGCCCTGACTGACCGCCTGTCCCCCCTTGCTTCACTCCGGCCGGCGGCGGCGGGGCCCCCTCCCTATCAACTACTGTTGGCAAACAGCCATCGCAGCCTGGCTCCTCCGCCCTCCTGGAGGGCGCTTGGGTAGAAAGAAGGACCCACATGGGGGACAGAGCCTGGAGACAGGACAAGGCTGGCGCCTTCCACGGTCCATGCGGCAGTGAGCACTGCTCCCATGGAGTCTCCCTTCCACCTGAGGTGCTCCTCAGAAAGAAGATGCAGCCAGGCTGCGATGGCTTCCCCCTGACAGTAGTTGCTGAGGAGGCTACTGCTGCCCGCCGGAGAGGGGCACACATGGGCTCCAGAGTAGGCTGCGGCCCCGGTTGTGATGGTACATTGCAGCAGGGCCAGCCATGCGGCCGCCGCCCCTCAGCCTGGCATGCCCTGGGACCACGCCGCACTTTCTTTGCCACCCAGAGCTGTCCCAAGCAGCCCCTGGCTCCACCTCCAGGCCTGTCCAGCATCGGACCTGGCCGCAGCACCGCAGGCCTCAGCAAGGCCTAGGCCGTTGCTGCCGGTACCATTACAAGGGCGGTGCCAGCAGACAGAAAGGTACAGCAACTGGGGTGGGTTGGGGGCCGGGGGCACCAGGCCGCGTTTCTCCTCAGCCCGGGTTCAGTACCCCCAGGCAATGCTGGGTCCTCTGCTAGTAGGATATATAGTAGGGATACTTAGAAGAGGGAAAAATATTTTTGGAAATCTAAAATTTGAAAGGCAAGACATCAGACCAAATGTCTTGTAGTCTTTTCCTGGAGTTTAGTATGGCATGAAATCATGACAAGATATGGGAAGAAATAAAGGAGAGTGAATGTGCTACAATAAGGTAGAAAACAAGATGTATAGTAGAGATACCTAGTTTTTTTAACATGTAAAACTGCTAAACTTACTTAAGCATTACTGAAAACATTGCCATGAATTAATTACCCAAAGCCAGAGGTTCTTATATAATCCACAATGCAGGGCTGGATGAATCAATAGTTGAAATTAAAATTGCTGGGAGAAACACCAACAATTTGAGATATGCAGATGATACTACCCTAATGGCAGAAAGTGAAGACCTAAAGAGGCTTCTGCTTAGGTTGAAAGAAGAGAGTGCAAAAGCTGGCTTGAGACTCAGCATTAAGAAAACCAAGATAATTGCAACAGGCCCTATCACTACCTGAATAAGAGATGGGGAAGAAGTAGAAGCAGTGACAGACTTTATATTCTTAGGATCCAAGATCACTGCAGATGGAGATTGCAGCCATGAAATAAAAAGGCGACTGATTCTTGGGAGACAAGCTATGAGAAATCTGGGGAACATAATTAAAAGTAATGACATCAACTTGCAAACAAAAGTCTGCATAGTCAAAGCAATGGTATTCCCAGTAGTAATGTATGGTTGTGAGAGCTGGACCATAAAGAAAGCTGAGCACAGAAGAATAGACACCTTTGAAATGTGGTGTTGGAGGAGAATTTTGTGAGTACCCTGGACAGTAAACAGAACAAATAGGTTGATCTTGAAGATTAGATATTAAAGATGAAACTAAAGTACTTTGGACATCAAATGAGAAGAGAAGATTCACTTGAGAAAGCCTTGATGCTGGGAAAGGTTGAGAGCAAAAGAAGAAGGGGGCAGCAGAGAATGAGATAGATGGCTAGGTTGTATTGTTGACACAATGAGCACAAAACTGGAAGGGTTGAGGAGGATGGTAGAGGATAGGGGTGCCTGGCGTGCAATGGTCCATGAGGTCGCAAAGGGTCAGACTCGACTATGCGACTGAACAACAACAAGAGGTTCTTAAATGATGAGCCATTTATCCCATTAAGGTAATTTGTGATAACTAATCATGGAGCCATCGGGAAAAAAACCTGTATTTGGCTCTACATTTGATCCATTTTCTCTCATTACAAAGATTGTGTGTTGTGATTAAGACTAAATTATTGACCTAAACCTGTCATTGCAGGCGCACCCCCCAATAAAGGACTCAGACACTGATGAAAGTGGATAACGGCATTGGGCCACATTTATTGATTCATGCCCTAGTCCGAATTATAAATTTCTATTGGTATTCAACCAATTATAATTCTTAAGGCAAGCAGGCCGAAGTAACACTGGTAAGGTACCACCCAAAATTGCAAACGGCAATTGGTTACAATGTATCCATTTGTATCAATTTGTTTGTTGACAACAAACAAATTGTTGACCGTAGTCAATACCTAACTATTGACCCCACCCTCTGACGCGTATCCGTAAAATAACGGGGTGATGCATGCTGCATAGCTCTTGCCATCACCCCATCGCCTTGTTCGTCGTTGACCGGACAACGTTTAATCAACTTGTGCCTGTCTAGTGTTGTCCAGTCAATTGCGAACCTGCCGGATACCTGTGGGTCATAAATGTTTACCTTACCAGTGCTACCCGCCACACGGAGAGGCTCAATAAAGGCTCAACGCCCCCCCCCCCCGACCGTCAGCTCGGTCAACAGGCCTGCTCGCCAATCTCCTAACAGGAGGTCCATACCTCCCTGCGACAGATGGACCCCATCCCCTGAATAAAGCTCATAATTTTGTAGGCTGATTGCGGGGTGCCTAATGACGCGCCCCCAACCCTTGTCGAGAAGGAACCGGGCAATAGCCCTGTTCAACGAGCGACGAGCTCGATCAAGGGCCTGGAGGTCGAACCCTCCCCTGTAAGCATGCCGCGGTACCATGTCTGACCAAATGAGGGTTGTGGCAGGCCACACATAATGTAAGTAAGCCAGGTCACCGCAAATCGCATGCTTCAGCGATAGTCCAGTGACCTGTCCCAAATCATTGCCCCCAAGGTGTATGATCAGAATATCTGGCGGGTCAGCATTCCTGCTGGATAAAAGGAATGGCAACAGTTCCCGCCATAACATGCCACGCTTACCATACCATCTGAGACTTGCGGATGCACCCAGTCCCAGTCGGGGTCCCCACTCTGTCGCCGCAGCGTATGACGCTGCCCTATGCACGTAGCTGTGGCCCACCAGCCATACTGCCACCGGTGTAATACGACACCCAGGGTCTGTCAAGGAAAAAGAGGGGGGAGAACAATACAGTGACTAAACTGGTACTCACGGTTGAAGAGGGCGAACATAAAACTGAAAACATTGTGATCCCCACCTTCCCATGCGGCGTATTTCCGCCCCGGAGTACCCGAAAGCAGCTGCAGTAGAAGCCGCCCCTATCCTAAATGAATGGGTGCCGTAACGAGCCCCGGGGAGGCCAACACTGGCTAGTGCCTTACCGGTCACCTTCCAAAATTGAAATTTAGTAAGGGGAGACCCATCTTGGTGACAGAAAAAACGGGCCATTGTGCGTGCCACGCAGTGCAAGAAACTCCTGTAGGGCACCAACCGGACAGATGTCTGCCAATGAACATTGTAGCAGTCGTACTCCACTGCCTACGCCGTGCTGATCAACTTTAGAGGAGCGTATCCTCAACTGAGCCCAATCATTGCAAACATAGACATCGTCGAGTTCCAGTGCCCTACGACTTGCATCCGCCTTAGACAGCATCACAAGCTCGCTGATGCGGAGCGCTCCAAAAAAGGCCACCGTAGTAGCCGCATGAAACAGGGCGGCCTCATACCTATCAAAACAGAGCTCATGCCAGCCCCGTGCTAGGTGGGTAAGTACCCCTGGGGAAATTGGGTGGCGGTCATCCGGGCTACGCCCACGCTCCCGCACCCACCCCTCCAAAACATGTCGTATGCGGAAATCAGTGGTACTGTCAGCGTAACCACCCACTTTGGCCATGAATGCCAACGCTGACAGCCTGGATGCTATGGTGCAGGGTGCTAGGCCCTGGGCATGTAGGTAAACCATGAATTGTAGAATGTGGGCGACTGGGATAGGCCAAGCCTCAGGTAGTCGAAACTGGGCACAAAAGGCCTGAAAAGTGATGAACGCGTGGTGATACGCCTTACGCGTGCGGGGCGCCAGCGACATGCCGATCACCCGGTTCACCTCTCCTTGCCAAGTGTCCATATCTCGTCTGGGAGCGGCGAGGGAAATTCCTCTGCGTCTGGGGCCAAGGCACGGAACCGGGAGATCTGCAGGCGGGACAAAGCGTCAGCAGTATCGTTATTAACACCAGGCACATGCCTAGCCCTGAACAGCACATTGAGGCGCAGGCTACGCAACACAAACTGGCGCACCAGCTCCATGACCCTGGGAGATTTAGACGTCTGTGAGTTGACAATGTGGACAACTGCCGCATTGTCACACCAGAATTGTACTACCGAATTGGCCCACTCCTCACCCCATAGCATCAAGGCTCCCAGAATGGGAAAAAATTCCAGATACGTGAGGTCGCGCAAGCGACCCGTGCCCGACCAGGCTGGCGGCCACCTGCCGTAGGCCCACTTCCCATTGAAGTACATCCGATAACCCAGGGACCCCGATGCATCGGACTGGACCTGGAAACGAGGGGAAGCCAGAAGGTCAGACCTCCAGAAGGACACCCCGTTGAACTCCCTCAGGAACTGGAGCCAGATGAGCATATCCACCTTAAGGCCCCTGCTAAGACGTACCCTGTGGTGGGGCTTAGTTAAGCCTATCATGGCGTCGCACAAGCGTCGAGCAAAGGCTCTGCCAGGTGCTATCACCCTGCAAGCAAAATTGAGGTGACCATGCAGCACCTGTAGCTCACGAAGGGACGCCTTGCGTTTAGCCACCAAGCCGGATATGACTGCAACGATCCGTGATACCTTATCAGCCGGTAACCTGGATGCTTGCACTACCGTGTCAATCTCCACCCCCAGGAATGTTAGCTTGGTAGATGGGCCCTCGGTCTTTTCGGGCGCCAAAGGGACACCAAGGTCCTTCATTAGCGTCTGAAATGTATTGAGGAGACGCGCACACGTGTCCCAGCCCCGTTCACCCCCGAATAAGAAATCATCCAGGTAATGGGCTACAGACCGAGACCCCGACCTGCGGACGAACGCCTACTGCAGGAAGGTGCTGAAACGCTCGAAAGCCGAGCAGGAGATGGAACAACCAAAAGGCATGGCCTTATCGAAGTAATATTTACCCCGGAACTTGAAACCTAGCAACTCAAAGTCGCCCGGGTGCACCGGCAGAAGACGGAAGGCCGACTTGATGTCGCACTTAGCCAACAGTGCACCCGGGCCCCATGAGCGCACCATGCGCAGAGCCTGGTCAAAAGATGTATACCGGACCGAACAAAGGTCATCCGGGATAGCATCATTGACCGATCGGCCGGCTGGGTAGGACAAGTGATGTATTAAGCGGAACTCGCCCGGTGACTTTTTGGGCACTAGCCCCAAGGGGGAAACTTTTAAATTAGGAAACGGGGGGGCAGGGAAAGGGCCGGCAACCCTGCCAGCATCCACCTCCTTAATAATGCTCAAGGCAGCCACCTCCTCCCTTCCCCTAAGTGACAAAAGGTTGGGTGCATCTTGGGGAGCCCTGACCCCCGTGAAAGGAATGCGAAACCCCTGCTGGAAACCCTCAAGCAGGTAAGCTGCGTCTGCCCTCCTCGGGTACATCGTGAGCCAACCCTCTAACATGTCCACATCAATTGGTGAGGGGGCCTTTTGCCTGACCAGCTCCCTCTGCGGCAGTCTTGCCCGCCCCCTGTCCACCTCTACCCCTGCCCCGCGCTCCTCCTTGCCTGGGACAGGCGGAGGCAGCGTGGGGGCCAGCACAAGAGGGACACTCATGCCTATATCGGCAATTTCTCCTGCTGCAGGTACCATTGGCCGAGAAGGTCCAACACAGCAGGCGGGCTGGAACCCCCTGCCCCGCCAACTGGCGGGGTGTCTGTGCTGGAGCAGCTCGCTGGACCGCATGTCCACAATGGTACCTCTCCCCAGGCGCCGGGCGCGTGGGGGTCATATACAGAAGCCACAGCTTCTGGCAGGGCTCATCCCACCTCATCTCCGGGTGTAGGGGCACTCTCATGCGAAATTCTTCGTCGTAAGCCAACCACGACGGGCCCGGGAAGTCAACCATCGCCCGGTATATGTTGTCCAAGTACTGAACCATCGGGATGGCCAGATCCGGCCGGGCCCTGAGGTACACAGCCATGTATATGAGGTACGCTGGCAGCCAGTTGGCCCACGTGCGTGGCGGCTTACGACGACGTGCCTGTTCCTTATCTTTCTCATCCTGCCCCTCCCTCTCCTCCTTGGTGGGTTCTCTATTCAGAAGGGAGAAAATGTCCACATACTCCCCCCGCCAGATTTTCTCTTTGGTGGCCTGGGCAAGATGATCCCCAAGGGGCAGAGAATACCCCGCCGTAGGCAATGCCGACAACGGCACAGAGGCCGCATTGGGCACGGTGAAAGGAGCCTGGACCAAGCCCGCCACCCCGAGTAAGTTCCCAACGGGACAGAGGGCGCCACCCCCAGTGGGGCCCTGGTTTGATGGCGCCGCACCCGTATGGCCCGGCGGCGGCTGAACCACCGCGCCAGCCATGCGGGGCCATGGCCACTGGACGCCCCCCCAGTGTAGGTAGTGGTGTGGGTGCACTAGTTTGAACCGCATACTCACACGCTGCACCCCCATGGGCCGCCCCTACCAGGGGTTCCGGCCCACTGTGGGCGTCGGAGCTCGCGACCGCAACCGAGCTCGTGGACGAGGCCTGGTCAGTACCTGACGGCAGCAACTGTTGCACGGGGAGCTGCGAGGCCGCGGCTGATGCCGACCCACGGGCCTCAAGCAGCTCTACCCGTCCGGCCGCCTGCCGATGACCGGCAGCCGATGCGTCGACCTGTAGTCCCAAAGGCGCCCCGGGTGGGTTAACCACCCCCAAAGAAGCCTCAAGGTCCGCTACGCGGGCCAGAAGGGCGTCAACATTAACATAGCCCCCAACACTGATGGGGGGCATAGGGCCGGCTGGCCCACTGATAAGAGGCGCCGGGTCAGGTCTCTGGACCCCGGGTCCCGAATATGGCCATGAACCCAGTACCGGCCCTTGAGGGGCCGGAGGTATGCCCTGCCAGGGAAGGGAACCCAACCACCTCCCATGGATAAAGCCCACCGCAGGTAGCTGCGGGGCAAGGCCAGAAGGCCCCAAGGTATAAACCGGGCCAGAGCCGGGAGCCACCGATTGAGAGCCGGAGGCCGCGGCTCCCGCCGGGCCGGTCTGAGGACGCCCATTCCCGGGTCCTGTGGCAACCGACCCCATCCCACCGGTCCCGGTGGGCGCCGGCAAAGGGGGCTGTTGGGGGGGCGCAGTCGCGGTCCTCCGACCCGGCTGGCGCCTCCTCGAAGTGCGAACTGCGTTCGCCAACACCTTCTTTTTGGAAGGCATTCTTGAAAGTGCTGGGAAGCCGAAGAAAAGGAACGAAAAGGACCGCTGCCCGAAGTAGCTTCCCGGCTAAGGTAAGAGCGACGGAGCAATGGGGAAAAACTTCTCCTGTCCGTCGCATCGCAAAATGGCAGCTCGGCTGCCTCGTGGCCGCCCCTTTTATAAGGGTGCTGGCCATGCCCCCTAACTACCCGGATGCTCTTCGTCCGGTGGGGGGGCCCGCAAAGAGCGCGGCGGCCATTTTGGCGCCGCGCTTGCAATGTCCACCACTAGTACTTTCTGCTAACTATAGTCTATAAAAATACTAGTAATTAAGAAATATAACCATATAGATTAGAGTGCAACACTAAGGTTGTAAATAATTCTCAGCATAATAATAATAATCAGAGCTTTGCATCTTATTTCTGGAGAAGACTCTGTGGTCTCTTCCTAAAACAAATGCTAAAGGGAAGATTAAGTGCAATGTATCCGTTCAATGAAGAGAATGTCCATCAATATACTTTACAGGATGTACTTTATGGAGGAAATAGGAAAAGTCCTACACTCTTAAAGGCCACTGCCAGTTTAAAGATTATCATCGTGGTCTAAATAAGGGTTCCAGCAGGCATAACACTAAATGGATTCTGAACATTGTATGGGCTCAAGTGGTTTACGTACACCTCCCCAGACAAGACTGCAAACACATAAACTCTAGGATTGTGACAGTTGACTATATGAAGGGGGAACTAGTTCCAATGTCCTCACTTAGTTTTCCCCTGAAACTATTGATCCGTGGAATCCCGTGCAAAAGGAATTTTTTTTAGTGATTTTTCATTGGATTAAAACCAAAAGCTAGATCCAATGTCTATTAAAATTAGGGGCAACGTGCAGTCTAGACTTTAACAATGCCGCTGAACACACCACCATTTCCATCTGAAAATAATTCTTGTTTATTCTATAGTAGTTGGCTGCAGAAGATAATCCAGTAACATTTAAGTATTTCTCCTGTACATAGATTGTGTTTTAGTAATGCAATTACTCTAGGTTTTTTCATGCTTGGTTATTTCATCTTCAATATCCAGTGCCAGTATAATTACAACCATTTCTCAGTTCCCATCTCAACTCTGCCGGTTTAGTTTGCATTGATCTTTTTGCATAGCAGCATAGGAACAATGAACAACTTGACAGAAATGTAATTTAGATGCAGTTAAAATATACTCAAACAGGCAAGGGAGTTCAGGAATTGCAATGTTGCTAGAAATGATTTTAATTGTCTTTTTAATGAAACTAAGATTGAAATTGATGGTTCAACTTTAAAGTAGTCCAATTCTCGAATCTTCTTTGCATAATTCTAGTGAAATGGTTGTCAAATTTTCTGTCTTCAGGAAATTATTTCCCTGTTCATTTGTCTTTTGCACATTTACCACAAAATGATGTCACGCAGCAGAACATTCTGGGATGCTTTGTCCGCTGTACCTTCTGTTCCCTTTCCAGGCAGGTATTGGCCAAGTCTTTCCAGTTTCATTGACACCCCACAGAGTTTGGGGGTGTATCTTATATCTTAAGGTCAGGGCAGAACATTTGAATGTCTGATTGGATTTATTTAATTTTCTGAAGGACTGATGGTGAAATAGAGGGAAACTGCCTCTCTTCTTTTGCGTTTGCTGGAGCATAACATTAATGTTGAAAGAGCAGGGATTTTGCTGAACATTGCTGCAATTCAAGTTGCTGGCAGATGCCATTTCCCCCCAGTGTCCCATTCTCTGAATCAGAGCATTCATCTGGTTTGTCCTTCGCTATCCCAATTATATGCCCTATATTTCAGCCTGGATGTAAACAGGTCAACAGAAGTAGAATGGGAAACCTTGCAGCTACATGTCAGATACTTTAAGTTGTTACACATTTTGAGAGGAAACCAGCAGTAGTGCCCACCGTATTTTTCAGGAGAACTTGTCTGCCATGAATTTTCTTTTTGTTGAATGCTCAATGTGCTTCCAAGAATTCCCTGGAAGCCAGTAGGAAACATAGTGAAACCTCGCATAAAGAGCACTTTGCTTAGAGACTAGCTCATTTAAAGAGCAGAATTTTATCTGAATGGTCGCCTCGCTTAACAATTTAAATCAGCCAAAAACTTGCTTAACAACTAAATTGGGGTTCATAATCCACACACACACACACACACACACACACCAGAAGTCACTTACAATGGTGTTTTGCTTAAAGAGCAAAGTCGCTTAAAGAGCAATCCCATGGAATGCATTATGCTCTTTAAGTGAGGTACCACTGTACTTTCTCACCCAGCTCCTAATCCAATTATTTCATAGGATGGAGCCATGCCCATTAAGTTACTGTAAATCTGCTGTAATCGTGTGATGTAGGCATGCACTAAAGCTTTGGAAATGTGTCTGCTCTTACCATTTCTTTGTGTATTTAACATCTACATTATACTGTTCCATCATTGGATTAAACAAGCATAGTATGCAAATACAGGAATAATACAATGCAGTGTAATGAGGGACAGAGTCCATTAAAACATATGGTCAGTAGTTTAGCCAAAACACTTCACAGGGCAAAATGCTTTTTCCAAGCTACATTTGTATGTTGAGCTCCTTCCATTACTGTGGATCTATTTATAGTCCACCAAAAACTGCTGCAATGCCATCATGTTACTAAGGAAATGATAGTAGTGGAATGCTGTTGGTTATTAATTATTTGTTGCACTAACAACTGCTGTTTCTTTTTCTTTATTTTTTTTTTAAAAAACCATTGATGGCAGGCTATTCCTTGAAGAGCCATTAGATAGAAAGGAGATCCCAAATAATGGTCTGTTTTCTCCCAAAGGTATTCTCTCAGGCAAAACAAGGGATTGTGGCAGGTTTCATCCGATCATATTATACTTGTATGGTTTAAGAGATTTTCCAATTCTATCTATTTATAAAATTACTTGGAGCTGAGGATTAAAGAAGAAGGTTTAATGCAGGAAAGCTGATTTAAGACTGAGAATCTTTCTTAGCAGCATCCATTTAAAAGTTAATCTTTGATCATCTGTGGGGCTGATTACCTAACACATAAAACCTATGAAAATGGGCTTCTCTTTTATTATCCAACAAAGAATAATTTTGTTTATCCAAATACCATTGATCGGACGAGGATAAGCATTGGGTCTGCTGATGGGACAAAGATATGCTTGTTACCTTCAGAAAAAGTCCACCCTTAAAATGAAAAGGAAGAGGGCAAGGAAGATACAATGATTAGGATCCTGGTGTCTTGAAGCCCGAGATTGGAGGCAATTCAAAGGATTGCAAGGATGAGATATATTCCACCAAAGAGAGGATGTATCAAATGATACATTTGATCTTGGCCCAGAGGCTTGCTATTTAAAGATGTCTGACACAGCACATGCCGGTGCTTTTCTTCCTCTCTGTGGTTAAAACCTCCAAACTCTTTCACAGTTCATTTCATGCCTTTTGCGGTCTCTCGTTCTCAGGCAGCACCGTTATTCTAGGATATCTCAAATCCCTAGCGCATAAAATATGCACTTGTTTCAGCAAAAACACACTCAGAACAACCCCAGATCCCTGGTATAAACAAAACACATTGAATGCAATTTTTTTTGCCTTTTCCCTTTTAAATTAATCTACCAGTGTTACTCACAAAGCCCTGCAGGTGAGCACATTCCTCCCCACCAAACTTGTACGGTTGAAGAAGAACATTGGTTTGCAGGCCTGAGCATTGACTGCAGCTTGTGCAAGCCCTTACCGTTGGGAGTGTGGAAGAGATGGCAAGGTTTGGGAAGAGATGTGGCACTGTATGGAGTGCAGTCTGCCTTGGACTCCCAAAACTACTCTCCTGTCATCAGTTGCATGATACAGACTGTGGTGGCTCAGTGGTTAAGAAGCTTGCCTTGTTAGCTGGAAGGTTGGCAAGTTGGCAGTTCAAGACCTGAGTACTGTGTGATGGAATGAGCGCCTGTCTCTGTCCCAGCTCCTGCTAACCTAGCAATTCAAAAGCAAGACATTGCAAGTAGGTAAATAGGAACCACTTCAGGGGGAAAAGATCTTGGGGACATAAAGGACCCTCATTTGGATGTCCCCTGAGCACAGTTCCTCCAGCAAAAATCCTTTCAACCCAGAAAGCACCTATGTGTACTTCTGACATGATTTTTTTTAAAAAATCAGTTGCATGGGGCAGCTGTCCTGTTCTAAGCATCAAAGTAAGGTTTAGCTGCCAGGCTGAAAGTTTTTTTTTCACATGTAAAAGAGGAATATACCTTCTTGTTCTTTACCCTAAGGTTGGGTTAGACCAGCTCATGGAACATTGTTAAATGTGGCCAGCTGTCCCTCGCTTGGATCCTACAGATGTGTAGAACCGCAGCTTCCATCATTCTTAAACAGTAATCTCTGCGGAGTGATGGTATGAATCACAGTTCTTCACCTGAGGTGAACCTCAGTTGAAGATGGGTATACTCAGATTAACTGGGTTTGTGGTTCAAGATCAAGTAGAAGTACTAACCAGATATTACATGCTCTGGTTTATTAGATGCAATAATTTGAAGGGAATTTATTCTCATTCCCTGTTTCTCTTTCTTCATGTGGACAACGAGGAGTCTTCAGGAGAGATATTTGCTTCAGAAAGGAACTTTCTGTGCAAGCAATTACCCTGATTTGGGGGGATTATTCCTTGCAAAGATTCATTACTTTCCATGTGATGACAGGGAAGGCAGGTCCAGAAATCTCCCTGCTCACATGTATGATAAAGTAGGTGTGTGACTCTTACATAGCTCTTGCAAAAGGGAAATATATGAACACTAGAGAAACCACAGAGAATCGCTTCTTTTGCATTCCCAGCAGACATGCCTGTGAAGACAGTAGGATGGATAGAAGGACCTCTCCTGAAGAGAACTGAGAAGGTTCTTAGGTGAATGCCCCTAATATGTTGTATTGGCAAAGGTGCCTCACAGGTTTAGGAACATTATTAACAAGAGAGGTCATGAAGGACACCATGCTGAGCCCCAGAAACAAGTTTTTGAAGTTTGGCGACAGCATAGAGGGAGGTGGAGCTGAGTTCCTAGTATATGGTATGAAGAACAACTCATGAAGCAGAAAACCATGCCATTTCCCTTTCAATGTACACCTACAGTAAGCACAGAAGTTTATAATTGGGTCTTAAGACTCTTGTAGCCCATTCTGTATGTGTTGCTTCTGCATGAAAGAAGCTAGAACATTAATGGGGCAGAGAAAGGAGATATGCACAAACATTTTCAATGCCTAAAGCCAATTTATATTTATTATGCATCATCATAAATCTCATACAATGTGGCTGTATAAAGGTAAAGGTTTCCCTTGCTCAATAGCCAGTCATATCTGACTCTGGGGTCCAGTGCTCATCTCTGTTTCAAAGCCGAAGAGCCAGCGTTATCTGCTTCTGCAGACGTTTCTGTGGTAATGTGGCAGGCATGACTAGACACCAGAGTGCACGGAATGCTGTTACCTTCCCACAGAAGTGGTCCCTATATCTACTTGCAATTTCTTGCTTTCGAACTGCTAGGTTGGCAGGAGCTTGGAACAAAGACAGGAGCTCATTCCATCCTGCAGTACTCGGGAATCGAACTGCTGACCTCCCGCCTCCCAGTCAGCGTCTTAGCCACTTGAGCCACTGCAGTCCTTAGTGGCTGTATAGAGTGAGTAAAATCAGGCCACTTGATTCTTCTTCTTCAGGTGCTGTATCCATTCCAGATACTGTATTGGCTATCATCATAGCAATAGTCTTCCTGTTTTTAACTCCTCAGAACAGTTCTTGATTTCAACTGGTTTTCCGACAATGGTGATTAGCTTATTAATCCGACTTTAGCCTCTAATACTCAATGCACAAAAAGGACATCTGCAGGCGATAAATAATGGCAGGGGAGGGAGATTCTACCTTCTTCCTCTACCTATTTGCTGCCATCACTACCCTTGCTTTCCACCTGTTCTTGGAGTGAAGCAGAGGGAAATGTAGCCAGGAGTAGAAGATGTGAAGGGAAAACTATAGAAGAATGGTGATGCATTTCATCTTTCTTGCTGCTGCTTTTTGCAAGTAGGTTCACTGCTTTTAATGCCAGAAGAAACACCAGTTGGCTGGGAATGCTATGTTTGCCACCTCACATTTCGTTTTGTACCCACAGATTGAGATAGTATGGAAGCTGAAAGGTCATGTATTTTGGACAGTTAGAAAGAGTGTTGAATAACTAATGTTAGGATAATGTGGAACATACTGTCTAAAATCCTGTTGCTTTTTTTGGTAAGCTGCAACTAGAAGTAAACCCATTCAATCAGTGGGACATAAGGAGGAGATGACTTACCATGCCCCCGTGATTCAGTGGAACTACACTAGTCTATATTTCGGCCAAGGCATTGTACTTTTGTCAAATAAATATACTGTTGATGTTAAATATGTTTTCTACCCTTTTTTCTATATTCATTCCTCTTTTTTTTTTTTAAAGGGATAATTCAAAATACTAGCTGAGGATCAGCATGGTACGCTGTTGACACATTCGCTTTTAATATATTTTCAGAGCCCTTTATCTGTGAGTTTATTTACATATGGCATAATACATAAACCCAGGCTTACATTTACTTTAGCTGGAAAAGTCTTGCTTCTGACAAATAAAGACTTTGCATTATCTAGATATGAAACCTTTTCAGCTGATTATGAGCGCATTGGGATTGAGCTGCAGTAAAGGGGTTAGTTATGGCTTTTGTTCCATGAGTTAACTGTTCATGGGATTTAGGCTATGGGTTTACATTGCTTTCCCCTTTACCCCTGATGGGGGTTGTTGTGATATATGAATTGAACAGTGTTAGGTGTACTCTGAACACTAGGAAAGAACTACACACATAATAAAATCACAAGTTACTTTATTGCATCTCCACTGCCTCCCCCAGAAGCCATTGCACTACTAGTCTTCTGCTGGATGAAACAGATAGTCTAAGTCAGAGGTTCCTAACCTTTTTAAGCCAGGAGCCGGGTCACGTTCTCTCAGTCAGCTTCAAGGACCGGACAGCCATTTTGCCCTCCCTGTACGATGGGAGTGGCCATTTTGTCCAAACAGCTTCAAAGGGGTGGCCATTTTGGAAGGGTGAGGGGCCACATAAAATGGTGTTGTGGGCTATATCCAGCCATGTGCCTTAGGTTGGAAACCCTTGGTCTAAGTTAATTATATCTATAGGTAGCTCATGAACTGAGCAGAGTTGTGAAGTTTATGGGTGGTATATCTCCTTGCTGAGACCACAGTCTGTTTCTGTCAAGACCCGCTGCTGTTTTAATTTAATTTAATTTAATTTTTAATTTAATTTAATTTTCACACTTGTTTGCCACCTAATCAAGAAACCCAACTCAGGGCAGCTCACATGGTAAATAAACAATATACACAGTATATAATATACAATATACACAATATATATATTTTCCTATACTTTTGCAAGCCTTCACAAAACTAAGAATGAACAAATTTCTCAGTTTCAATTTCTGCCATATTCAGTGTGCCTTAATTTCAAATTAAGTTTGTTGGTACAGAAATTTCAGGTCTTTTGTCATCTTTACAAAGATTTTGTGGATTTTGGAAATGTGTTATCAAAAACAAACCGAATTGTGTTCTCAACTGTTTGCACTAGGTAAATTCAGTAGATGTACTTTTCAGTAGATGCACTTATTTGCAGGGACTGCAGTGGCTCAAGTAGGTAAGACGCTGACTGGGAAGCAGAAGGTCAGCAGTTCGATTCCCGAGTACTGCAGGACGGAATGAGCTCCCGTCTTTGTCCCAACTCCTGCCAACCTAGCAGTTTGAAAGCAAGAAATTGCAAGTAGATAAATAGGGACCACTTCGGTGGGAAGGTAAACAGCGTTCCGTGCGCTCCGGTGTCTAGTCATGCCTGCCACATGACCACGGAAACGTCTGCAGAAGCAGACAGCGCTGGGCTCTTTGGCTTGGAAACAGAGATGAGCACTGCACCCTAGAGTTGGATACGACTGGCTTTTGAGCAAGGGGAACCTTTACCTTTACCGTATTTATTCGAGTATAACGCGCACTCGTGTATAACGCGCACCCCTAATTTTCCATGAAACCTCGGTATAAAATTTTGTTTCACACCACTCTCTAACATTCGTCTCTGGTACAGTGAATTCTCGGCTAGCTGCTCGGTTTCCATGCATTTCAGCATGATCAACAACTTTGAGCTTGAACGAAGCGTCATATGCACAACGTTTATGCTTGATACCCTGAGATGCCATCTAATGGGGAACCAGTTATATCGGTGAAAAAGAGCACGCCTTAAAATATTGAGGGAGGGGGGGATAATCAGACCCACCTGTTGCAGAAAATGCAATCCGAAACGAGCACTTCCGACCCCCAGGAGCCTCGCTCGAACTGCGAGCTACCTCCGGGCCACGCCTCGTCTCCCGCGCCACCCAATCAGATCCCGTCAATTTCTTCAAAGCCACCCCCCCCGCCTCCCCTTCACCCGCCGCAGCAATAGACAGCCGACCCAATTCTAAAAAGGAAGTAAAAGAGGCTCGTTTATAACGCGCACCCAGTCCTCGTGTATAACGCGCACCCAAACTTTGATTTCTTTTTTTGGTATAAAATTTTGCGCGTTATACACGAATAAATACGGTATCTACTTATTTGCAACATGAACTGAAGTATCAGTAAAGAAAAAAGCTGGCAATCCTGATTCAGCACTGTAATTGTGATCAAATATGCAAGTAAAGGTCACCCTTACTCGAAAGCCAGTCATATCCAACTCTAGGGTTCAGTGCTCATCTCTCTTTCATAGCCGAAGAGCCAGCGCTGTCTGCATCTGCAGACTTTTTCGTGGTCATGTGGCAGGCATGACTAAACACCAGAGAGCACGGAGCACTGTTTACCTTCCCACCAAAGTGATCCCTATTTATCTACTTGCAATTTCTTGCTTTCAAACTGCTAGGTTGGCAGGAGCTGGGACAAAGACGGGAGCTCACCCCGTCCTGCGGTATTCGGGTCTTGAACTGCTGACCTCCCACCTTCCAGGCAGCATCTTAGCCACTTGAGCCACTGTAGTTCCTATACAAGTATATAAACGCAAACCATGTAAGTAGTCAACATTAAACATATCTCTCTGCCCTCCCTTGTCCCATTTACAAAATTCTTCCTTCTTCTTTCTTTCGGTAATGGATCATTTATTAATTAAATGAAATTAAAACAGAAAGTACCAAAATCTCATTATGAACGTCTTAACATATAATTTATATTAAAGGGAAAATTTTAACCTAATATGTTTCATTTCCCCCTCCCTCCCCCAATAATGGCTTCCAAAATGAACAGGCATATCCTTTATTTTCTGCCACTCCCATAAAGATGTGCTCTCCTGGATGGAATTTGGACATCAAAAGCAAAGCAACCACACTTATATAGTGCCCCATAGCCCTTAGTGCACACTCTGAGAGGCTCACAGGTTAATTAGCCTTTTGCCCCCAACATGCTGGGTACTCATTTTACTGACCTTGGAAGGATGGGAGGCTGAGTCAACATTGGAGTCTGGTTAGGATCAAACTCACAACCTTTTGCTTGAAGGAAAGCAGTTTAACCACTGTGTCACCAGGACCCCAGCAATTAATCAATTAATGAACTATTATTTATTATTATTATTTATATCCCGCCCTCCTGGTGGAAACACCACTCAGGGCGACTAACAACATAAGAGGAAAAGGGAAAGGGGAAAAACAGAAATAAAAATACAATATAAAACAATTAAAACATCAATAGTTAAAAAGATTACCCCAAAGAACCCCAGATAAAAACCACATTAAAACACACAAACCCCGAATAGTCATTAAAAAACAGCCCTCTCCACCCACCACCCACATTAAAACAGAAATCCCAGACAGGGCAAGTCCGTCTCCCAGGCTAGTCAAGCCAGCGGGCCTGAGAGGTGGGGGCATTCATGCCCCACACCTGCTGACACAACCATGTCTTCAGCAACTTTCTAAAGGGGAGTAGTTCCATCTGGAGATGCACCTCGGGTGAAAGGAGGTTCCACAGGGCTGGGGCAGACACGGAGAAGGCTCTCTTCCTGGCCCCAATCAGATGTACCTCTCTCACTGATGGGACCACCTCTGAGCCCCTCCTGTCTGCCCTGGTAGGACAGGCTGAATTTCTGATGATGATGCGGTCTCTTAGGTAGCCTGGTCCAATGCCATGAAGGGCTTTAAAAGTCAAAACCAGCACCTTGAATTGCACCCGGAGGCACACTGGCAACCAGTGCAGCTCCCAGAGCAGTCACATTCTACCCAGGCAACCGCATTCTGGACCAGCTGAAGCCTCCAGATAGTCACCAAGGGCAGCCCCATGTAGAGCACATTACAATAATCCAATCTGGAGGTGACCAGAGCATGAGTGACCGTGAGCAAGGAGTCCTGGTCCAGGAGCGGGCACAACTGGTAAATTACACGAAGCTGTGCAAAAGCCCTCCTAGCCATGGCTGCCACCTTCTCTTTGGGCAGTAGCCGCGAGTCCAGGAGGACCCCAAAATTATGCACCGGATCTGACTGGGGCAAAGATGCCCCAGCAAGGACCAAAGATGGTAGCTCCTGGGATAACACAGGGCCCCTCACCCAAAGCCACTCAGTCAGCTGAAGCCCGTTGTCCCCCATCCAAATCCGGACAGCCTCCAGACACCTGGTTAGGACTTTGACTGCATCACTCGGGTCCCCACGGGCTGAGATGTACAGCTGGGTATCATCTGTATACTGATGACACCTCACCCCATGGGAACGAATGATCTCGCCCAGTGGTTTCATGTAAATATTAAACAATAGAGGCAAGAGTACCGAGTCCTGAGGCATCCCACATGGGAGCAGCCTAGGGCTGGACAACCCACTCTCTAAAGACACTAACTGAGTCCGGACCATCAGAAATGAGGAAAACCAGGACAACACAGTGCCCTGGGCGCCCAGCCCTCAGAACTGGCCCAGAAGGACACCGTGATCGACAGTATCAAAAGCCGTTGAGAGATCAAGAAGAGCAAGGACAGAGGGGTTGCCTCCGTCCTGCTCCCACCAGAGATCATCCAAGAGTGCGACCAATGCTGTCTTGGTTTCGTAACCGGGCCTGAATCCTGACTGAAATGGGTCCAGATAATCTGTATCATCCAGAACCCCCTGGAGCTGCCGTGCCACTGCTTTTTCTAACACCTTCCCCATGAAGGGAAGGTTGGAGATCGGTCTGAAATTTGAAATAACCGTAGGGTCGAGCGATGGCTTCTTCAGAAGAGGGCGAACCAGGGCATGTTTGAAAACTGCTGGAACCACCCCCTCCCTCAGAGATGCATTCACCAACTAGTTGAATGATGTGCCAAGAAACCTCACTGGAATCACTCTTCTCTCTGAATATGTAAATAGGAGCGATATTGGGAAAGCACTATAAGAGCTTCCTGTCTGAGTGGTTCTGTATTCATAGAATTGAATTAAGTTCAATGAAGTAACCTCAGTAATTTTCACAAGGGATGCTTAAATGGATATGTAATCCATGCTCTGGGACAGAGCTTTTCAAATTGTGATCCTGGGAACTTGGAGATGGGCTGAAAGGTTATCAGGAAATTCTCAAACAGAAAATCTGCAGTGACAGCAGGCAAGCTCCCATAAACAAGTCTGTCTTCCAGTACAGTATTTTCCTGTTGTATACAGAGCATGGAACATTAGATCTGAAAACTAGTTATTTGGTATTAACCATTAGAATAGGGGAATTAGTGCATTGCTCATATCATTTTAACCAGAAAATGTTTAATTCATTGAGTGGAATCCTACTGATGGTGGCATAAGGTTTGTGTCAATTGCTTTGAGAGATCGCAACTAATTGATGAGGTGTGGGGTGCATCATGGTTATATAAACTGGCACGTAACCAGGCAAGCAACAAAGATGTGTCATAGTGGCTTATTAATTAACGGCAATTAGCTGTGGCAGGTTTTATAAAGCTTACACAAGCACCAATACAATTCTGGTAATTAAATTAAAATTATTTAAAAGTCCTATTGAGTGTTTCTGCTGGCATGACATAATTAGTGTAAATCTCAGCAAATTGCTGCAAATTAAAAAAAATAGAGTGGTACATGTATTTGTCGTTCTGCTACATGAGACTCAAGTCATGAGACTCAGCTCACAAAAGCAAATACCTATGCTCACTTCTTAACTTGCAAAAGATAGAGATTTATGCCAATTACATTAAGCTGGTAGATATAACTAATAGGATTTCTTCAGTTAGTTATTAAAAGAAACAGTGGAGATTCCAGAAAATGGCATATAAATTGTCGCATTTGACCTCAGGAGCACATTTGTTATTGGCCTCTCTGAACATACCATTGTGGTGGTGGTGGTGGTTTTGGAATGGCCTTCCTCAGTCTCACATTTGTTCCAGATGGGTTACAAGAATAGTGGTTTGAATGGGACAATTAATAGGTCGAGAAAGGATGTATAGCCTAAACCAGGATACAGAGAAGGAGACATCCAGCAAGACTAAATCTACGAGTCACTAATTTCTCTGATCATATTCAAAAGCAATTCTTTTGTAGGGCTCTGTAGAAATTTTTCCTGAAAGTACAGTCTTAATGAAAAGGCTGGGCATTTCCTTGTGCCTGAACACTCCACAGACTGCTCAACTGATAATGACCAATTCCTGTGTCCCTGTAACCAACTATGGGACGCTGTTAATATGCCTCCTAAAATTCTGCCCATTGGCTATCCTGGGTAGGGCTTCTGGGAGTTGTTAATTAAACATATGATGTGCCAAGGTTAGGAAGCACTTATATGGATTTGTATGGGGACCTTGAGGAGGGGGCAGGAAGGAGTCTGGACTCACAGAGGTAGCACAAATAATTCTTTTTTCAATGTGTAGAAAATATGTTAACATTGATCTAAAGCGTTTCTTCTTAAATTCTTCTTCTTTCATGTCTATGCCAGATGTGGAACTGCCAAAGCAAAGGCACCTTTGAGTGAATTCATTCTGCAGTTCCTTTTGCCTAACCGAGTGTGAGAAAGATTAGCCAGCAACACAAGGTTGCCATGACTAGGGTATGCCCGATTGTGGTTAAAAAATACCACAATCTTCAAGGAGGTTCTTTCTGTGTACCTCTTCCTCTTAAATGTTAGACACATTAGTTTTTATGTGTTTCCAAGCTGTGGACTTATACCATCTCAAAACCAGAGAGATACCTTCCCCATGTGCACTTAGCAAATTGGCAAGGGTGTGTTCTAGAATCTTCTGTCATTTTGTGGAGCTACTCAACAACCGAGTCAGTATTTTTCGTGTTAATAGCAGCTGTGGTTAACTCTGCTTGGAATTCCTTTCCATCTTGCCTTCTCTCTCGTGGCCTCTTGTGGGCCTTCCTTTTGAAGGGAGCGGTCTGGACTGTGAATGGCAAATCCTGCAGAATTTGGTTTTTAAGCAATTTGGGGTTTAGGGTGGTTGGGTTTCTGAATAACCTTATTGTGATAGGAAGCAAAAAAAGACAACTTGAAAGTGAAAGTGTTTCATTGTTATAGCAAAGCAACATACAGTGGTACCTCGGATAAAGTCCGATTCGGATAAAGTCCCATTTAGATAAAGTCGTGGTTTTAATGCATACATGATGCATTGTATAAAGTCCAAAACTGCTAAAAAGTGGACGTTATCCGGGGTATTTGGTATAGGAAACTTGGATAAAGTCCATTTTGGGACGTTATCCGATGCATCGCCCATTGGATTCGGATAAAGTCCAAACTTGTGGAACGGAGTTTGGACTTTATCCAAGATTCTACTGTATAACAATGTTTAGGTCTATTTGCTTTTAGTTGTTTGTGCTCCTCAGAGCAAAGAGAAGGGCATAAATGTTTTAAATAAAGTTAGACTTTTGGCTAGAATCTCCATTCAGCTTCAAGACAGCTCTCTTCCTTCCTTTATGCACCACCAGTAGCATCCAGACATATGTACAAGTGATGAAAGAGAGACTTGGAGGAGTTTTTTGAATCACGATAGTGAAAAATCTATTTCCACTCTCCTCGCTGGATGATTTGAATTGAAGTGCCTCTCTTTTAAAATTAGGACCCCCACATAGCTGATGAATGATGATTCCCCAGGCTGCAATATTTTTCTTTTCCTTCCATGGTGCACCTAATGAAGTCATATGTACTGTCTGTACCTTATGAAAGTGCAGCATATTAAAAACAAATAACTCTTGGATCATATGCTACTTTTACAAAGCATAAATATACTTCTTAAAAATTTGTTCAATCTTAAACCTGCCTTGCAGCATCAAAGATCAATGTGTCATCTGCTTAAATTGTGCTCTATAGATTTCTCCAGTCAAGATCATCAAAGAACACATTTCTCTCCTTCTAATGATGCTGAACTTAAAGTTCTTCTCTGAAGTACTTTAATTTTCACTTGGTCATTACAAGAAGACAGTGACTTAATGAACTGCAAATAGAAGAAGAAAGTAACATAAATCATGTTTGCATCCTCTTTTTCTGTTGTATTAACATAGCTGCTCTTTCATCATTAGAATGCCTAGGGTGATTTTTCCGTGCATGATGGTGAGAATTAAATTATACTGCCCTTTCTCTGATCCACTCTGCCAATAAACATTTAAAATCATTACAAAATAATCATGATGAATTAATGTCAAGGAAGTGTAATATGTTATAAATTGTTGAGATAGATGTAGCATTGACAATCCTATTACGATAATTGTCAGGAGATATTTATCATAACAAATCAGTTGAAAGTTTGTGGGAGCTGCAGGAGAGGTTTGCCCAAGCCAATTATGAAGTTACTGCTTGTTTAAATGAATAGTTTTCTTGGAGGAGCTTAATACGTTGAAGACACTTTAAAGTTCAGGCCATGCTCAGAGGATTAAATCTGGAAAGCATCTCAACTTCAATTCAAAGTGCTATTGTTTATACTGTACATGTTTTGTTTTATCCCATGTTTGCTTTATCTAAAACAAAAAGAAATGTTCTGCATTTGGTTTTTGGACACCTGCAGCATTCTCTCTCTCTCCCCCCCTTACTTTTATACCACCCAGTTTAGTGACTAGCATTACTCAGGGCAGTAAAATACAACAGACTCAAAGTCACCCAACCCACAAAATCAAATCTTACCTTGCTCAAAAGCCATTTGTATGACTAGACATCGGAGTGCATAGAATGCTGTTACCTTCTCACCCAAGTGGTACTTATTTATCCACTTGCTTTCAAACTGCTAGGATGACCAGACCTTGGACAGAGATGGGAGTTCACTCCATTGTGCAGCACTCAGGTCTTGAATTACTGACCTGTTGACCTTCCACCTACAAAGACTGGAGTCCCCACAGCGGTGGCTGCCGGTTCCTCCCGCCCGGACCTGGCCAGAAGAGGGAGACTTTGCCATTCCGCCACCACCCGCCAACGAGTCCCACTTGTGGCAGGGGCTCCTGCCTACAAAGACTGGAGTCCCCACAGCAGTGGCCACCAGTTCCTCCCGCCTGGACCTGGCCAGAGGAGGGAGACTTTGCCGTGCCGCCCGCCAACGAGTCCCACCTGTGGCGGGGGCTCCTGCCTACAAAGACTGGAGTCCCCTCGGCGGTGGCCGCCGGTTCCTCCCACCTGGACCTGTGACCATGTATGCAGCTGAGGTTAGCGAGAGCTGCTGCCAGCACTGTTTCAGCCAACACCTTCTTGGCTCCTCATCTGGCCTGGTTGGCCATGGGAGGTGGAGGCATGGGTGGTGGTGGCCCCAGTGGTTGGATGGGGTGGGGACCGCTGTATCCTGCATTGCTGTGCTTGATGATGGTTGTCTGGCTCCTTTTGAGGGTTACCTAGTAGGAACTGTTTTGATGTATTATGACTGTATTTGATATATTGTGCTTGGTTTCTGACTGATATATTGTAATTCCTTATTTGTTGTTAATGCGGATATTTGCTTTATATTGTCTTGTTTATTTTGTTATTTATTATTTGTACTTTTGCATTAATTTGTATTAATTGCTGTTTGCCGCTTCAAGTCTCCTTCAGGATGAGGGAAGCGGGGTATAAATAAAATGATTGATTGATTGATTGATCTTAACCACTAAGCCACCACAATCCATCTTAAGCTCCATTAGACAGCTCCAACTACAGAGAGGATGTTTTCAAAGGTTCTGTTTTCAATCCTCTCTTAGAAGCCTAAAAGGAAGAGGCCTGATGGATCTCTACATGTAACGTTCCATAATACCAGAGTCGCCACCAAGAAAGCATGGTGGAGATTGATCGAAAAAAAGACAAATACAGTACAGTAAAGGAACCAATCTCCCTACCTTTTGCATGCTGCTGCTTCTTCCTGCGCGGTTTGTCTGGGCGCCGGGGAAACCCACGCAGCGGTGACAGCAGCAGCACCAGCAGCATTTTTGGCACAGTTTCCCAATGTCCGCCATTTCTACTGGCAGTGGCAGACTGTGGGGACCATATATGCTCCGTTCCGGTCTTTGTCCGAGGTCCCCCCTCAGTGCTACAACCGGAAACACACGCCTCTCTAGAACTTTCTGGTTATGCACCGGGGCCCCAGGTATGCATTCTCAGCTGTAGCACCATGGGGGAACCTTGGATGAAGACTGAAATGGAACGGATATGGTCCCCACAGTCTGCTGCCGCCTGTAGAAGTGGCGGACACTGTGGAAACCACACCAAAAATGTGGGGGCAGATGCCATTTTAGACTCTAAAATGGCATGGGGCCTCCATTTTAGACTGTAAAATGGTGGCAGCAGTCTAATTCCCAGCCATAAACCAGAAAAAAAATTGTAAGCCGATATGTTATTTTTGAAGAATTTGCCATCATAAACTGTGGCAAACATAACCCAGGGCAATTAAAAGTTGGGGTTTTACTATAATTGGGCTTACCATGTTGTCAAAGTAGCCCTGCACTGCTTTCCAGCTCCATTTTGGAGGGCGGGAAGGAGGGAGAGGTTTGTAGTTATAACTAACTTGAAATTATGGGAGTTGAGATGGTAAAAATAAACAAAAACATAGATTTGTTTGGTATGCATGTTATGTACATTAATGAGTGGGTGGATGTGACATTGCCTGAAGTAGACTGATAATACTTGACAGACGGCTTTATAGCAGTGGTTTCCCATCATGGGGCCCAGGCCCCACAGTGGGACTCTTAAGTCAGTACATTGGCTGATTAGTGCTTTGGAGAATTAACTTCGGCTTCTGGGAATCAAAATCCTAAGCCAAAAGTTGGAAAACACTGCTCTACAGCCTACAAGCATGTATCCCATTGATTCTAAAATGCATATATAGCAGTGTTTCCCAACCTTTGGTTCTTGGACTTCAATTCCCAGAAGCCTAAATCAGTACATTGGCTGATCAGTGCTTTTAGGAATTGACTTAAGCTTCTGGGAATTGAAGTCCAAGAATCAAAGGTTGGGAAACACTGATCTACAGTGTCTGCATTAAAATACCTGAATCAGTGGTTGGTGACTTTTTAAGGTATGTGTATTTCTAACTAAATACTGTGCAAATACAGCTTCAGAGCTACATCTATGATGAATATGTACATGTATTCCTTGTGTTAGCTTTCTTGTAGGGCAGTTTTTCCATAAGAGGGCAAGAAAGGCAAGCCATCTTGAAAGCACTGGTGGGAGAGGAATGTAGTGCTGTCCAAACACTACATTACATGTAGTGTGGAAAGAAAGCTGAAAGGATCTTAAGCATTATTCATTTATTTTACCTTTCAGGGAAAAAATATTGCAGCCATAAAATCCAGCTTAATGTTATAAAGAAGAAACTTTGCTTTAGGTGAAGCTAGTCCATCCTTCCCTGTGAATTTCCTGACAGGAAAGAAAATAATGATGACATGTAGGCACCGGCTGCCATAAACTAGATGCTACATGAGGGAAATGTAGGCACATCAAACCCGTCAACTTGTTTTCATTATGTTACAGAATGGCAGGTCCACAAAGCAAATTCACCAGAGCACCTGGATATAATCCAGTTTGGGTCTGTTGATATCAGACAAATGTGATGGTAAGACTCCAGGTACTTCAGATGGTCTTGCCCCTTGTTATGTTTCAAGCAGATCTTGGAAAGTTGTCTCACCTGTATTGTAGGGTCTCAGAAGAGC
This sequence comes from Bradypodion ventrale, assembly GCA_035047345.1. Classification (NCBI taxonomy): domain Eukaryota; kingdom Metazoa; phylum Chordata; class Lepidosauria; order Squamata; family Chamaeleonidae; genus Bradypodion; species Bradypodion ventrale. The sequence goes on along the minus strand of JAWDJE010000002.1, from coordinate 230,342,604 downwards.
ATTATATCAAAGATAGAGAACTTTCTTGGGTCTGGAATCTAAGCCAGCCTCACCAGATCTGCTGGGTAACTGCACATACATGTGCACACATGCACAGGTGCATACACAGCCACACATACACACACAGTTGTTACCACTGTGGGAATTTTGGTATTGATAACTAGAGGCAAATGGAATAAAATTGGGTGAGGTTACATGCAGCACAAAGGTCAAGTGTTACCCAGCCCAGCATAATGTCAATAAACCTCCACAAATGTCTCTGTATCCAAAATGTATTTGTGCAGGATCCTTGTTCGCTCCAACAAGGCTGCTCCAAAATGAGTTTATGGGAACCACACTACCAAAATATTTACCAGACTTGGCATAATCTCAGGTTTTTGGCAACATCTTTGATGCCGTGTCATGAAAGTAATCAGAATTCTCTTTGGAAATGCTTGGACAAAAGTGAATCACCTATAATAAAATCATCCCTGAATTTGTTTCCTGTTAGAACATTTGCTTGTGATATTCCGGTCCCAGACCTTTATTTGACAGAAATTTCCTGAAACTTGACATGTATGCCTGTGTTTGAGGGGTTTTGGTTGCTTGTTTGCTTAGGGGAAATTATTACACCAAATAAAGTTGTCCAAGGCAAAATCAGTTATGACCTGTATTCATACCTGTCAAGTTTCGGGAAATTTCTGTCAGACATCCATATTTTACACTCTTTCCCGCCGTCATCCCATATTAGTTAGACTGCAATTAGACTGAAGTTAGACTGGAGGCCAGCACAGGATAAGCATAGCTGTCCAGTTTCCCATTTTGGCCGAGAAATTTCCCTTATTTGACAGAAATTTCCTGAAACTTGACAGGTATGCCTGCATTTGAGCTAGGCTTGCCATTCCTATTTGGGAGAGTCCAGTTGAGGCCTAAAGTCTTACCATTACAAAACAGCAATTAGGAGGTCATTGCAAATCCAAAGCAGATAGATTTATATTTTACATTCCCCAGTTAGCTATTAAGGAATAGCAGGGCTGCTATTAGGTCAGATACTGTGGCCAAGGTTAGCCATTTAGCACATGAAATTATATCAGTTGAGACCTAGCTGAGGAAAAGCAGGATGCTGAAAGTTGTCCACTATAAAACTAGTATTAGGTATTTGTGAGTCTAAGATAGGGATTGTCTATTCTAAAGCTAGAAATGGATCTGATAAGGAATTTGCAGAGTTACCTCTTTGGACTACAGCTCCAAAAATCCACCAGCCTGTGCCAGTGGACATACTAATTTGGAGAATTCTGGCAACCATTATCCCAAATAAGTATTTTTCAACCTTTGCTTGTGATGGGTTAATTGCCAGACTTTGTGAAAAGCCAGAAGCTAACACAGGAATTAGTGATAAGTCAAGGAGCACACTTGTTGGCCAGTTCAACTGAAGAGGTTCAAGGTTATGCCTGAGGACATGAATAGGTATGGCAGTGATGGTGAACTTTGGCACTACATGTGTTCTTGAACTTCAAATCCCAGAAGCCCTAATCAGCAGGAGTGCTGACTTGGGTGTCTGGTAATTGAAGTCCAAGAACACCTGGAGTGCCAACGTTCACCACACTGGATGTATGATAATGGACGGAATTTGAAATATTGCCATGCAGTATTAGTACGGTCTGCAGTGTCAGAAGGTATTCCATGTGGCAGAGTAGATAGAGTGACAGACTAGAACTTAGGAGATCTGGGTTGAAATCCCCCACTTGGCCAGGGAAACTCAGCTGGGAAGGAGGGAGGTAACCCTGGTACTGTATGTGGATGTACGTATTCTGTGCCGATTCCAATTTATGGTGCACCTTTCCAGGGTTTTCTAGTAGAGAATACATGTACTATTTGCTTATTTTGAGGACTCCCTGGCCTGTACTCAGCTTGCCCATGGCTCCACAGGCTGACTCTATTTCCTGGAGGCACAATGGTGGATTGAAGGCCCAAACTCTGGCTCCACAACCAAACGCTTCAACTTCCATGCTACGATATAACCTTTCCTTAAATATCTAACTTACCTTGAAAACCCTGTTAGAGATGCTGTAAATCAGATGTGACTTGACAGCATGTAGCACAAATCTGCGATGTCACAAGTAACCCACTTGCTCAGGACTTACTCTCTTTTGGTTTGCTACTGTATAAACCTGATAAGAGGAGTGATTTTGTTCCTAGGTAGCCTGCTGCATTAAAATTGAATAAGAACACTGTCCTATTCACTGACAATCTGATATATATACATTTTTCGGAAATCATTCCAGATCATCACATTGTGGCTAGACTCCAACCTAGTGAGGCAAAACCTGGAACTGCTGTCCTCTCTGCAGCTGACAAACATTTAATTTAGGATTGAGATTCTCTTCTCTCGTAGGGGTTTAAATAGTTTGTGATTAGATATTTGTGCATGGAGGGAGGCTAGTGCTGTACTGAAAAGAAAGTATTAAAACCACATTTCATAATGATAATCCAAGAGATTTAAACTGGGCGATTTACTCTCATGCCATTTTCTAATCGTAGGAAGTGGGCAGATAGCCATCACTATGCTATTCTGAAGGACATAACGCATCTTTGTGTTTCATGGCTCCATGTATGGTATATAAGGGGATATTAAGAAACTATTGAATGAGCACTATAAATAGAACCAGCTAATCCTCACCTTCTGATGTTTTATTACCTCCCATCTCCTTCCAACTTAAATGTTGCCACTTATACATTTTTTTAACAATTTTATCTTTCCTAGTAAAGGATGGCTGAGGCTGGCAGGATGCAGATAAGAAGAGAGGCTCGTTTTGCTTACCTTCTTTCTCGACAGTAATGCCCTTTGGGGGGGGCAGAACTGGATGGAGCAGGGACTGGGGAGAGGGCAGAACAGGCTGAAGCATAGTTTCATAGATCTTGAGTCTGACAGTGCTCAGATAATTCACTGAATACTACGAAGGAAACCCTGTGTTTCACTCTGTGTTTATTTTAGAAGGTCTCATTGTGTAGACATGTTTCTTTGCCTCAAACTGATTTTTCTGAGGAGAAAGGTGTGTTCCTTTGTCTAGTGCTACTTATGGTCTCCAAAACATGGATGGTTTAATTCCTTAGTGGCAAAAGTATACAAAAAGGGTTTTTATTTTTAAAAAGTCTTCTTACTAATGTAGGAGACTACATCAAAGAACTACTGCACTTACCTTATTGTGAGAGGAGAAATGGAAAAGAAAGCTTTGATCCACAAGGAAGGAACCAACATAGCGACTTACTCTCTACTAGTAGTAAAAGACACTGCCTTTGCCCCCCACTCATAGAGACTCAAAGGAAGTGAAAACCATTAAAACATGCTGGCTCCACCTCTGCCCTTTCTGTATTTTCTTTTCTCTACACTGGTCTGTCTGTTTTTTCACATTGCTACGGCTTTGTCTACTGCATTTTTCATAGCCCAATTTCTAATAGGGTCAGGAACATTTCGAACCATATATGATTACAGAGTACGTAATGGGGAGGGAGGAGTAGAATAAGATAGAAAAGATGTACAAGGATATACAACTCTGGCTGTATAAATGAGTATGGAGACAGACAGAGAGAGAGAGATTTTAGGATAAAATGAAATGAAAATCATGGAGATGAATATGTACCATATTTTCCGGCGTATAAGACGACTGGGTGTATAAGACGACCCCCAACTTTTCCACTTAAAATATAGAGTTTGGAATATACTTGCCGTATAAGACTACCTCTCTTCCAATGCACACCAAACAAAAATTAACCCACACTCAACCCGAAGACGCGCAGCCCTCCGAGTCGAATGGGCAGGTTCTGGTGGAGAGCCAATCCACACTCACGTTCTCCTCCTCGAGGTACAGGAAGATGTGTGCAGCTTGCTTCCCCTTGCTTCATACTCCCTGCACAGAGCAGGGACTCGGCCGCGGCACCCCTCACCATATGCGCCGGACATATGAAGCAAGGGGAAACAAGCTGCAGTTACGTACCTGTCCTTTTTTGGGGAAATATTTTCCCCCTAAAAGGAAGTGGGTGTGGGGAAGCAGTATGTCACAGGGATCAGGAAACCTTCTGTCATTAGAGACAAAGCTTCCGGGTGTCAAGAGGAGAGGTGAAGATTTGTTAAATGCAGGAGTAAAAGGTAGCCGTTCTGGTATGTCAGAGAAATTGATATTCAGAACAACTACGATTCCACAAGAAGGCTGTCTGGTAAATATGCGTGCTGAGCCTCAACCCACAGTGAAATATGCAGCTAGGCCTCCGGTGAAGATCTAAGTGTGAATGTCAGAGGGATTCATAAACATATGCTCATATACATAATGGGAGTGCAATTCAGCCTTTCCTTAGGTTCTGATGAATCAAACATTGCTAATCTAAATAGCTGCTACAGTACTTGTAAAGCACCATCCTTACCTCAGTTTGCTTCATGGGAATCGGAAGTGAGGGCAGGGTGGGTCGACTGCCCCTCCCCCCCGAAATTGCCATGCAGCCATGGGCCCTTTTGGAGGAACTAGGAAGTCTCCTGTTCTCACCACCCATCTCAGTCCGGGCCTTTTGGAAGGCTCCGCCTCACCCCTCCTCCCCATCTAATCTCAGTCCGGGCCTTTTGGAAGGCTCCGCCTCACCCCTCCTCCCCATCTAATCTCAGTCCAGGCCTTTTGGAAGGCTCCACCTCCCCTCCTCCCCACCTACTCACCCCAGACCGGTGAAGCTGCAGCACTCCAGGCCCAGGCAGCTAACCCAGCCAGCACATGAGGACGCCGCAGCAGAGAGAGGGGCGAGGCCCGAGCAAAGGGATTCAGCCTTGCGTCTGCCCAGGGGACATGAACGCAGAGCAAGTAGGCCTTCTCTCATGCGCAGGCTGCCGATGGGGAAGGCGGGGTGTGTGTGGGGGGATACGGAGGACAGGTAAGAATGCAGGGGTGGGGTGAGGGGTGAGAGAGGGGGGGTCAGGTGAGCCATGAAGGGGGAAAGCATGCCTGCCACATGTTTACCTGAAGGATTTTTATTTTTTTTAAAAAAAAGATATGCCTACCACATGACCTATTGGCTCTTTGGTTTTGAAACAGATGAGCACTGAATTGCAAGAGTCTGATATAAATGGCTTTGGTGTATTTAAGATTAATATGTTGTTTATTAATAATAGTCAGATTATTGATTGACATTTCAGTAGTGTATTTATTGTAATTGGTGTATTATATGTTTTAATGCAGTAAAAAATTAATTAAAAAAATTAGAAGGAATGAGTAGTCTTCATTAATAGAAATTAAATTTCACTTGTTTTCAGCTTGCTTTTTCCCTTCTGACGCAATTCTCACACCTTCATATGCTCTTTTAGCAAAATTCAAGTCTCTACCCCCTAATCCACAATCCCCCCAACCTTCAAAAAATGCAGGCCCTGTTCTTAGGAGCAGGGCCCTTTTCAAGGTTGCCCCCCCCCCCAGCAAAAATAGTTCCTACGCCCCTGGTTTGCTTGGTCATGCTAGAGAGTTGCAGAGATGTCAGAATGTAGCTTCTAAACACATACAGATGCATACATATACAGTGTGTGGGTGTGGGTGTGTGGGTTGGGTGGGTAGGTGTATGGGTAGGTGTGTGTGTGTGTAAATTTCTAAAACTTTTTTTTACAAAAAGAATTTATACTTTCAAAAGGCCTATAGAAATTATCTGCAAAAGGAAAGCTTAGTGAAGAGGACAGCAAAATCTTGGAAATGTGCCATTCCTCCCCAGTTGGATGGCTAATGATAGCCATCCAAGAGAAAACTTGAGTAATCTGGCCCTACCACAACCGTGGTTTCCTTTTAATCACACATCCCACCCAGTGTCGTTGCTATGGTGTGTTTAACTTGGAAAGTGTGGTGCTGTCACTCAAGGTCATAAATGCTGCTCTAGATTGACAGATAATTTATACAGTATTGTAAAATAAATAGCAGCTCTGTACTAATTTACAGTAGTTTAAAATGTCAATAGGTGCCTTCAAGATTTTTCCCTGCTGTATCGGGCTATAAGGAAATATAGTTATATTCTTTTAATTTATTTTTAAGAACAACCTAGAAAACATTTAACATGCAACTCATCATGTAACTCATCCTTCAGACATGTTTTGCTGAATTCTTAGTATAGTATCTTGCCGGAAAAGCCAATCTTTAAGGATTCTACCAGTTTTGAATAAATTTTAAGAAATTTATCAGTGCTTCTGTTTTGCTTTTCTTTCCATAACTTGAATGATAGCCAGAATGTGAAGCTTTTCTCATCACAGAGATATGACTCCAGAGACTCAATCTTCACCTCAAATACTACATTTCAGACAATAGCAATTACACTTATAAACTTCCCTATAGTGCTTAGAGCACTCTGGGCAGTTCACAAGTAAATTAGCATCCCTCCCCCTCCCCCCCCTCCCCGCCGCAACATGCTGGTACTCATTTTACCGACTTCAGAAGAATGGAAGGCTGGGTCAACCTTGAGCCCCATCAAGATTAAACTCACAATGTTTTGGCAGATTGCCTTCCCTCTCCCCTTCCCATAACTATTTGAAGAGATGGTTCCAAGCTGTTGATGTGTATGTGTTACTTTTAACTTAAGGCAGCCTGCAAATTGGTGACTTCCAAAAATGAATTAGTGGCACCCTGCTCAGGTCATGCAACTTAAGGCTGTCCCATTATTATTATTTTTGCATGGCTTCTCAAGCTACAGCCCATGGGCTGGACCTGGCCCATGGTGCCAAATAATCCACCCCCGCCCTTGCTCCAGCTGCCACTGCTGGAATCAGCCACTGACTTATTTACGGCTGTTGTAATCATTTACAACAGCCATAAATGAGTCCACGGCCGATTCCGGCAGTGACGGAGGCAGAGTGGCTGGAGAACCAGTCTGGCCCTCCAACTGTTTGAGGAAGCATGACCCGGCCCACAATTTGAAAAGGTTGAGAACCCCTGGTTTATTGTAATATTTTCTTTTCTAGAGAGTTTCAATATGCTTAAAGTATGATAGCCTCAGTTTATTATTTTTGCTTTTGAAGAATGTTCAGGTTTAATTTGACCTTGTTTCCACTTGTTTCCTTTTATGGTAGTCCATGGTATCTGTAAAGCTCTCTTCCATCATCACATTTCAAGTAAATCCGTTTTTTTTCCCTGTCACTGTTCTTCACTGTCTGTCTTTCACACCCATACATAATAACCAGGAATACCATAGGTTGATGGTTGTAGCCTTGTTCTCCGGTTTCTATTTTGTTCATAGCTGTCCCTTTGAGCTGCAGTTGTTTTCTGTTTTTTCTTTGCTACAGCTTCAGTTTGGATTGATTATTGAACCTAAGTATAGAAAATCTTCAATGATTTCAATATGTCCAGTAAAACCACCTGGAATCTTCATGTGGTCACTTGAATCTAATGGAGTTTAATCCATGCACATAGTCCCCTTTCCTTTGATGCCACCCCCTTGGTATCTGATCCCTGACTGTTTGAAGTGTTGCATGGCAGTGGGGGTGGTGAGAGGGCAGTTTTGCAAAATTCTCCATACACATACATTCTTGTAATGGAAACAGTGCTGTTGCTGGAGTTGTTTTGATTTCCTATCTTTTTCCCCCTTCTGTGAGGTTAGCTAATGCTAAACTGATGTAGCAATACAATAATAAGGTGATCGGTACAAGATTTAATTGTTTTATAAAATACTTCGGGACTTCATCCTTCCATGGTTGGTTAAAAGAGTACCCAGCATGTTGGGGGCAAAATGATAATTAACTTGTGAACTACACAGAGTGCACTAAGCACAATGGGATGGTATATAAGTGTGATTGCTTTGCTTTACTTTGCTTTGCTATAGGGAAGGATCACTGGGGTGAGTGTTTCCATTGTTGCAAAACAACACATCACCACCACCAAAAAAAACCCACCCAAAATCACACGTAGAGCAAAACAGGTAACCATACAGGCAAAACACCAATTGATTTTTTGCAATTTGGGAAAAACTGAAAGTCCCCAATGATGGGGTGGTGGTCTTCTTATTTCATCTCCAAATCAAGCTTTGGGCTGCCAAAATGAAGACACTTTCTTGGCTTTGTTGTTGGCCAAACCTAAGTCCTCATCAATACATGTTTCTGGTAGTAATTGGCAGACCAATAAATGAGCTGAATTCTGTATCTCTCCACATTCACATAGTGTTTTGCTGTCTGCCAGCAGCCCCTACTTGATCATGTTGGTCTTTATTATTTATTTATTTATTTATTTATTTATTTTTTAGTCGTATTTATATATGCCACCCACTCAGGCAGAACCCGACTCAGGGCGGCATTACAACAAATTCTAAAAACATATAAAAACACTTTAAAAAACCCCATATCCCACCCACTTAAAAAAAAAACCCTTATCCCACCCATCCATCCCACCCACTCTAAAAAAGGAAGAGAGAGTTCTTAATTCTTTACGTAAGCCAGCAAGCGGGGACCGTGATCCCATTCGGGCCCCACACCTGCCCTGCCAGCCAGGTCTTCAATCCTTTCCAGAAGGGCAGCAATTCTCTTTGAAGTCTTAGATCTGTTGGCAGGAGGTTCCAGAGAGTTGGTGCGGACACGGAGAAGGCCCTCCTTCGGGTGCTGGATAGATGTGCACCCCTAACTGATGGCACCATTAGAGAGCCCCTCCGGTCCACTCTGGTTGGACGGGCAGACACTCTTGGGACGATGCGGTCTCTAAGGTATCCTGGCCCACTGCCATATAGGGCTTTAAAGGTCAAAACCAGCACCTTGAATTGCACCCGGAGACAAACTGGTAACCAGTGCAGCTCCCGAAGTAGCGGTGAGGCATGGGCATATCGCCCACATCCCATCACCACCCGGGCTGTATTTAGGGCTTCCATCTCTCAGCCTACCAGCTAATAAAGTGATTGTGTCATGAGCACAATAGACAAGACACTATTTCAGTTGATCCATGGGGTAGATGACCTTGCGATTAAGCTTTTTTTTTGTTTAGGAAAGAACAAGGGTTGTAATTTGTGAACTGCCCTGTCTCTAAGGTAATCCAGGGTATAGCTGTTTAAAACAGTCATCTGTCTCATGAGTTGCATGCAGAGTGGTTCTGAAACAAAACTATTTTATGGAAAAGAAGGTCTCTTTCAATTTCAGAAAAGATTTCTTTGCATACATTATGAGACAGGGTGTTTCCGTTTTAGTCTTGGAGGCACGGCAAGGAACTATGTAACTCTGTGTGCTTTATTGACAGGTTCATGTAAAATTCAGCACCGTGGGTTACCCCCTTGGCAGCTGTTTTCTGTGTCAGCCCTCATCAGTAACCAGCAGCAGCCAATGGAAGCCATACTAGACACTGTGTGAGATCATAAACCTCCCACTCAGATAGACAGCCAGCCATGGAGTGGGGTGGGGGAGGCATTCCCACTGGTACAAGAAGTGGCAGATGTTTGCTGTGCTCTTCACAAAGCAGTGACAGTTTGGAGAGAGAAAGCGGAGAAAGGAGCTTACAAACAAATCCTGCGCAGATGACCTTGTGCCCAGGTGCTGTTTGACCTCAGCCAGCATTGACAGATGCAAAATCAGCAACCCTGCATTCGGAACAAAGAACCAAGAGACTAGTTTTTACAGCCCCCCAAGCAGTGTTGCTCTGCAAAAAAAATTACTACCCCCACCATGGGCATGACTAACTCTGTGGGTGTGGCTTACTCTGTGGGCCACACCCACTTGGCCTCCCTACACCATGGTCTGGGGTAGGGGGTGGGCATGTCTGGCCAAGTGGGCATGCCTGGGGGAATTTTCGCTACCGGTGCCCAGGCACCAGGAGCAGTAAACACTGCCCCCAAGCCATCCCTGCTTTTGAGGGACCCATTTGAGGCAGCGATGAAGGCTAGAGGAAGTGCACTGAAACTGCCTTTCATGGTTGTCAATGGACATTGTTTCTGAACTAAAGTAGCTCATTATAATGCCATCAAGTCAGTTTCAACAGATGATGATCAGGATTTTCTAGTTAAAGAATGGCTTAAAGGTGGTTTATTAGTCCCTTGTACAGGTTACATTCTGGGACTGGGCAGGTTGCTTGAGAACATCACATCCAGATGGCAAGACACACATAACCCCAATAACCACACCTATTCCAAGTGATCTTTCCTAGTCCCTTTCCTGGGAGGCATAATGGGAATCCAGACTCTGAATCCTTGGCTCAAATGTTCGCCACCCTAATGTAACGAGCTGTACCAGCTCTAATATGAGTTGGGGAGGGGGGATTTGGTAGCAAGGCTACAACTAAGATGTATTTCAAAAACAAATCAGTGAGTATTTGTACATACTTTTTCCATTGTGGTTTTTTTTTCATAATGTTTTCTATCCCCTTTGAAAAGAAGGCATTTTAAAAGCATTTTAAAATACTGTAGTTTATTTTTTTAAAAAAAATATGTCATTCTCTTATTAATCATAAGTGACTAGGAAAGTTTTTTTAATTGTCTTTTGTAGGTTTGTAAAAATTTTCAATGTACAATATCAAAATTGCTAAAATGAGATAGTATTTCCATGTATTTTATGCAATGCCAGCAGTGGCAGAAACCCCGCTAGTAGTGTAAGCCCAAGTGTAACGGTCCATCTATTCCTCCTCCATAAACAACACAAAAATGCTGCCCCAGTTTTCAGAAGGGTGTGTGTGCACACACCCACACCCCAAGAAACACAGCAGTGATGATTTGTTTACAAAGAAGGAACAGACAGAAAGTTAGATTTGGGCTTAGGCTACAAACAGGATTTCATCCATTGTGTTAATAACATCCTAGGCAATAAATCACTTTTACAAATGAAACAACAAAAACAACAAAAGATGAATAATTCACAAGTTCTCTTTTTTAAAATTAATGTTCCAAGCTTTGTTTTCAATGTAATTACCAGTGCCCAAAGTCTAGCCTTCATAATTATTTTAAAGACAAAATATCTAGTTACTTGCTATCTCAAAAGGATTAGCTAGTAAAATTACAGGATATTTCAAATCCTATAAATTCAGTCTATAATTTTTGGATAGTAAATATAGCACACTAGATTGGAATTAATTCAGAACATTAATTTATCTGGCTTCATTGACTAGTGCCTGACATGTTCCAAGGAAGATTTTCTTGTCCTTCCTAGAGATTCTGAGGTTTGAACCTAGGACTTGTGCCCTACAAAATATATGTTCTTCTCTAAAGTTATAGCCCTTCCCATTGGACAGGGATGGTTTAGTATTTCATATGCTTGTGTTACATTCCCAAATCAAATAACTTGCCGGTGAAGTACACCAAGGTGTCCACATGTCTAGCCCAAAGTCATGCTTCTCAGGCATAATTAAATTATAATGGCTAACATTAGAATAAAATTATCTCAGAGCTTCTATGGATAGTTTTTAGGAGCATACATTAATATTTTCCCCATGAGAATGTTACTCTTTCTTATTCAATTTGAGACCAAATAATTTCCCTTCAAAAAGAATTTTAAAGAAGGAGGAATTTTAGAGACTAGCTCATGGATGTGGTTCAGGATTCTTGAGGCTACCCTTCTTATGAATAGTTAAGGAAAATACTTTGTGCCTTGTCTTTGATTACACAGTCATCTCTTTGGCAACCAGTTGCCACTCCTGCAGGCTCCTGTCCCCATACTTCAATTACATCCTAGGAAAATATATTATCCCCATGGCTTTTTTACAGCAGGAAGCATGAGCCAAGTGGTAAAGAGAGGTTTAGAAAGACAAAGCCCAAAAGAGTAACCCCTGGATACCTAGCAGTATCAGGAAAATAAACAGAGGTCATTCTAAAGGGCCCCAAGAATGAGGGAGGTAAAAAAGAAGCTTGTTTTATGTGGATTTGAAACCAATGGGAAATTGCTGACAAATTGTGAAAGAGCATTAATTTGTCCTTTAAAGCATGTCAAGCCCATGCACAACTGAGAGGAGTATACTTTTTTTGTTGTTCAGTTGCACGGTCAAGCCCAACCCTTTGTGACCCCATAGACCACCACATGCCAGGCTCCTCTGTCATCTGCCATCCTCCCTGTCCAGCCAGATCTACGCCCAATGCATCAATGATTCCATCCATCCACCGCATCCTCTTCCACCTCCTTCTCCTTTTGCTTTAGATCTATCCCAGCATCAGGGCCTTCTCAAGTGAGTCCTCTCTTCTCATTTGGTGGCCAAAGTAATTGAGCTTCATCTTCAATATATGTCCCTCCAATGAGCAGCCAGGGTTGATTTCCTTTGGGATTGACTGACTTGATCTCCTTGAGGTTCAGGGAGTGTCTGAACCTCAAGTGTCTCCTCCAGCACCACAGTTCAAAGGCATCTATTCTTCTGCACTCAGCCTTCCTTATGGTCCAGCTCTCACAGCTGTACATTACTACTGGGAATACTATTGCTTTGAGTATGAGGACTTTTGTTGTCAGGGTGATGTCTCTACTTTTTTTTTATGTTGCCTAGGTTTCTCATAGCTTGCCTCCCAAGAAGTAAGCATCATTTCATTTCATGGTTGCAGTCCATGCATACTAGGAGTATACTAGACTCTCCCTTTTTCATCTCCTTAACCAATGGTCTATGGGGTCGCAAAGGATCGGAATTGACTGTGCTATTGAACAACAATCATGACCATTCATTTGTGTAAAGAGGGAGAGGCTGCTGTATCCAGGTAGTCTCTTTCTGTAGGCTAGAACCTCAGTTTTGTGGTGTGGATGATTCATAGGGAGAGGCTAGTCAGATACAGCAGTCTCTGGATCAGTTCTCAACCTTTTTAATCCGGGGGGCAGGTCATGCTCCCTTAGACAGCTTTGGGGGAAAGACAGCCATTTTCCCCTTCCTCCACCATATGGCACTTCCTGGTGTGGTGGAGGTGGGCCACATGAAATGGTGCCATGGGCTACATCTGGCCCACAGGCTGCAGATTGAAAATCCCTACTCTGGATAGTCATCTCCCTTTGATAAAAGAGATAAAATCTGAATGTTGATGCTATAGCACATTCCTAATGGCTTCCATTTATTTGATTCTATCTTCTTTTAAGAATTAGCATTATTTGCAGTAAGCACCTGGAATTAGTTGAGCCCACTTTCAGAGGGGTAGAAGGAGTGTCTGTACATGAGGCTGTGTGAAAGAAAGAAAGGGAGAGAGATCATTAAGTGGATAGGAGAATGACAGAAGATAACTCTTCAGTTTGAATTGTAAGAAAAGACTACAATTGATGAACCAGCTAAGACATTAGGCATATCTAGCTGTGGAGCCAGAGGTTGGGAGCTTGATTCCTCACTGTGTCTTCAAGGAGAAGAGCCAGCCTATGTACTCATGAGCAAGCTAAGTAGTCCCAGGTCACCACCTGCAAGGAGGAACAGTAAATCACTTCTGTGTATTCTGTTCCTAGAAAACTCTGGAATGGGTAACATAAGTGAGAAGAGTTTTGATGGCATGTCATTATTGTATGATTAATAAGGTTAATTAAATTTATTTCCTTACAGTTTCATAGCTGCTTTATTATTATTATTATTATTATTATTATTATTATTATTATTATTATTATTATTATTATTATTATTATTATTATTATTATTATTATTATTATTATTATTATTATTATTATTATTATTATTATTATTATTATTATTATTATTATTAGGTTGGTGCCTTGTCTGCTAACACATCCACAAATAAATAATCATATACATAATAGCAAACTGGTTGCTGAACCTTGATCTTTTTGTAGTCACAATAGCTCTGACCTGGAAGGATTCAGAAAAATAAAGGTGAAGAATATCTTTGGAAATGGCAAAAACCCCAGGGAGACCACTCCTCTCCCAAAACTAGTCTGTTGAGATCTGAGTTGTGGCCATATATCTGGCTGCAGAGCCAGCAGCTGGGAATAATAATAATATTTTTGTGTCAGAAATTATTCTGGGTTGAAAGGATTTTTACAGGAGAAACTCTGCTCAAGGAACGCCCAAATGAGGCTCCTTTCATGTCCCCAAGAGCTGGGACAGAGATGGGTGCTCAATAGGTCATGCAGTACCCAAGTCTCAAATTGCCGACTTGCTAGCCTTCCAGTTAACAAGGTAAGCTTATTAACCACTGATAAGTTAAAAACCTGCTGTGCTTCCTGGGATAAGAACAAGCCTGTGTGTAGTTATGGGCCAACTTAACAGTCCCAGGGGACCCCCCCAGAAGAAAGGAATGGGCTTTTGTGTATTCTCTACCTAGAAAACCACAATAAAGATCAAAATTGACTTGATGGTATGAAATTATTATATAAACTGATAGCCAAGAAAGAAATGTATTAAATTTTTGAAGAGGTAGCCATATTAGTATGTGCAAGCATATCAGAGAGTAAAAAAAAACAACCTAAAAAGACCAAAAAAACATTGTAGCACCTTAAAGACTAACTCCTGTCTCCAAATTTGAGCTTTTTTGTGGATCAAGTCTACTTATTCATATGTCTTTATTCTATATGGCACGTCAGATACCTAGTGCATGTGACTTCATAAATTTGTAATTTGGGGGAATGTCCACATAAATACTTTATTCAGAGAGAAAAATTGCTAGTGGAAATTATGTGAATTTAAAAACTTTTAAATGCACACTTTCCATAAATATATGCAGAAATGAAATTAAGGACATGAAAATATGCACAAATATTCAAACAGACTTTTTAAAAATTGCAAACCAGTGTCAGAGAGGGTTGCAATAGATTTAGCAATGCCGACTAGTCATAGCAAAAAGCCAGAAGCTGCTTCTATTAAACAGGTGCTTATGTGTGCTTGTGTTGGTTGAATGTATGTGACTGTTTATAACATCAGTGACCATGAAGAAAAGGGGCTGTGGTGGCACAGTGGTTAAAAAGCTCACTTTGTTAGCTGGAAGGCCGGCAAGTCGGCAGTTCGAGACTCAGGTACTGCATGATGGATTGAGCACCCATCTCTGTCCCTGCTCTTGGTGACATGAAAGGAGCCTCACTTGGGCATTCCCTGAGTGGAGTTTATTCCGCAAAAAATCCTTTCAACTCAGAATATTTTCTGACATGAAATTATTATTATAACCTTTGAAGAAGGGCTCAAATTCAAAGGAAGTAAGTGAAAAATTGACCATTTTAGATAGTAGGATCTAATTCTGTGCCTATCTTCAGTATAGATTTTTAAAGGTATTCTTTTTTATGGAGGTCCATCTTAACCTCATTCCTCTTTCCCATTCTGCAGCAAATGTGCCAATGAGATTGGGAGAACATAGGACAGCTATTTATGACAAAGTCCTGTGTTCTATTTATTCTTTCATCAACTGGCTATGGCTACATTTTAGACTTTGACTCACTATGTTTTAAAATTACATGTAGGTCATACATAGGTGAACCCTTTAAAAAGTTGCAATTCATGCTGTCTTATTCTTGCAGCTCTGAACACATAAACGCTACGCTACAGATCCAGGTCAAATGATGTCCAACTGATCATGCTGACAGTGCTTTTAATTTTTTCATTGCACTTGCATCTTAATGATCTCACGTGTGCATTGCCATCATTTAAGTGAACGTGCTTGTGTATGCACATTTAACAACATATAATTCAACCTTATTAATGATAATTTCTATAAATCTGTTCATCAATATATGTCATTTAAAGAAAGATGGATGTGTGTGCACTTGTTTATACCAGCAAGAGATGAACTTCTCCTTACTGATGTCTTGACAGTTGAAGGCACATCTAGCCCCAGCCTGGACCTTGAGGAGAGTAGGCAGATGGAAAATGCTGGGGATCTTGAGGTTGGAGAACCCCATGCCCAGATAGCCAAAATAGATGTGGACATTGTCTGTGGAAACACTAGAGGAGACCTCAGAGCAGGTCTTTAGATGAGAGGAAGGAGGATGTGGATAGCTAGCAGGTAGGAGAGAGATACTGCATAAAGGATGTGTGAGGGGAGTTAGAAGAGCAGTCGAGAGAAGAGAAACATATGGGAAAACTGGGGCAGAAGACTGAGACATTGGTGTTCTTGAAAGCAAAGCAATCCCACTTATATACCACCCCATAGCGCTTGATGCACTCTCTGGGCAGATCACAAGTTAATTAGCATTTTGCCCCCAACATGCTGGGTACTCACTTTACCTTTATCTGAAGGATGGAAGGCTGAGTTAACCTTGAGCCCTGGTCAGGATCAAGCTCACATCCTTTTGGTTGCAGGACAGCAGTTTAACCATTGTGCCACCAGAGCTCCTGGCGAAGAAGGAGGATGGAGCTTGGAGAGATAACCAAGAAAAATTAGGGGAGTCTGGTTGGCTGGCTTGTTGCTGGTTTATTCCTTCCTCCCTTCCTTCATTGCATTTAGATACCACACATGTAGTGGGGGGAAATCACCACTCTGGGCAGTTAGGTAAAGGTAAAGGTCACCCTTGCTCGACAGCCAGTCATATCCGCCTCTAGGGTTCAGTGCTCATCTCTGTTTATAGTCGAAAAGCCAGTGCTGTCTGCGTCTGCAGACGTTTCTGTGGACATATGGCAGGCATGCCTAGACAGGCATGCCTAGAGTGCACAGAACGCTGTTTACCTTTACACTGAAGTGTTCCCTATTTATCTATTTACAATTTCTTGCTTTTGAATTGCTAGGTTGGCAAGAGCTGGGACAAAGACGGGAGCTCATTCCATCCTGCAGTACTCAGGTATTGACCTGCCACCTTCCAGTCAGCATCATAACCACTTGAACCACTACAGTCCCCTAGGCAGTTAATATAGATAGAATAAACAGAAAAACAACAGACATAAAAACCCTCCTGTTGGTGGCAACATATATCAATAGAAAATAATCTGTAGAATTTTTGTTCCAGAGACAAGCAAAGGCACAAAGGAAATCAATGACTGTAGGGAAATATGTCCTTCTATGCCTCTCGACATAGCTTTGTTCTTTTGGACTACACTACACATACTTGATCATAGCCAAAAGACTGAGAGGAGAAGTTTTTGGACATTTTAAACATTGGCCATGGAGATAGATATGCTCTGGTAGGTGACAAGGTCTCAAACAATTCAGAGATTTGCAAGTTAACACCTTGTACTTGATACAGTATACAACAGGAAGCCAGTGTAGCCAGGCAAGGGTTGAAGTGATGTGGTCAAATTTGTTCTCTCTGGAAATTAACCTAGCTGCCGCATTCTGGACCTCTTACAAACTCCATATCAGGTACAAGGGCAGGCCCACATAGAGAGCATTATAGTAGTCAATTCTTGAGCATTGTCAGGGACCTTCTGTCCAAATAGGGATGAAGCTGGGTGATCTGTTGAAGACGAAAAACTCATTCACCTACATCTGTTCTGTTATCAAGGCCGAGCAGCCTTGGAGGCACTGGAAATACATCCACTGTAGAAGATGTAAAGAAGAAATAGAGCTGTGTGATACAGTACTGTATATTGATGAGTACTGTATATTGATGGAGAAAAACAACAAAATAGGCAGGACTAGAGATCTTTTCAGAAAAATTGGGGAAATCAAGGGAACATTTAAATCAAAAATGACCATGATAAGGGACAAAGATGGAAAGGAGTTAGCTGATGCAGAAGAGATTAAGAAAAGATGGAAAGAGTACGCAGAGGAACTCTACAAAAAGGACCTTAATACTCCTGATGATAACAATGATGAGGAAATTGAACTTGAGCCAGGCATTCTGGAGAATGAAGTCAGAAAGGCCATAAAAAGCACCACAAACAGCAAAGCTAGTGGAGATGATGGTATCCCAGTTGAATTTTTCAAAGCCCTAAAAGATGATGGAATCAAAATACTGCATTCAATATGCCAGCAGATTTGGAAAATAAAACAGTGGCTGCAGGACTGGAAAAGATCAGTGTACGTTCCAATCCCCAAAAAAGGCAATGCCAAAGAATGCTCAAATTATAGAACAATTGCACTCATCCCACATGCCAGCAAAGTGATGCTCAAGATAATACAGGATAGACTTCAGCAGCATGTAGAGAGAGAACTACCAGAGGTGCAGGCCGGTTTCAGAAGAGGCAGGTGGACTAGAGACCACATTGCCAACATACGTTGGATCATGTAGAAAACAAAAGAATACCAGAAACAAGTCTACTTTTGCTTTATTGACTACACCAAGGTTTTTGACTGTGTAGACCACAACAAAATGTTTCAAGTGATTAAAGAGATGGGAATACCAGAACACATCATATGTCTAATGAGAAATCTGTACACAAATCAGGAAGCAACAGTTAGGACAGAACACGGAATGACAGAGTGATTTAGAATAGGAAAAGGAGTAAGACAAGGATGCATTTTGTCACCCTGCTTATTCAACTTATACACAGAGCACATAATGCCCAATGCAGGGATGGAGGAATTGAAATATGGGATCACAATTGCTGGGAGAAACATCAACAACTTGAGATATGCAGACGATACCACCCTGATGGCAGAAAGTGAGGAATACTTAAAGAATCTCTTGATTGGGCTGAAGGAGGAGAGTGAAAAAGCTGGACTGAGACTCAATGTGAAGAAAACCAAGATAATGACAACAGGGCCTATCAGTCTGTGGAAAATAGATGGGGAAGAGGTAGAAGCAGTCTCAGATTTTACTTTCCTATGATCTAAGATCACTGCAGATGGCGACTGCAGCCATGAAATAAAAAGACAATTGATTCTGGGAAGACAAGCCATTAGAAACCTGGGGAACATAGTGAAAAGTAGAGACATCACCTTGAAAACAAAAATTCGCATAGTTAAAGCAAAGGTATTCCTGGTGGTAATGTATGGGTGTGAGAGTTTGACCATTAGGAAAGCTGAGCGCAGAAGAATAGATGCGTACCTTACGTACCTTCAAGAATGTTTGTTCTTGCCATAAAGCTCTTCCTGGATCTAAAACAGTGGACTTGAGGCTCCGTGTATTTTCAGGTTAAGGCATAGATTCAATCTTTAAAAAGTTTTGTTCCTCTACATCAGTGTTTCTCAACCTTTGGTTTTTGGACTTCAATTCCCAGAAGCCTAAGTCAATTTCCCAAAGCAATGATCAGCCGATGGACTGACTTAGGCGTCTGGGAATTGAAGTCCAAAAGCCAAAGGTTGAGAAACACTGCTCTACATTCATGTCTTTATCATACACTGTATCTCCAAAAACAGTGAACCCTGCCAAGCATTTAGGTATTCAAGTGCACTATAGTTTTGGTCATTTTATACTTGCACATCCACATACAATTGGCCACTGTTTGCTCCATCCAGAAGCTCTCCAGCTCTGGTAATAGAGTAGACCATATTGCCAGCAACTCAATGCCGAGCGTCAGGTGACAGTTAACTAACCTGACAACCCTGCGGACGAGTGGCCTTGGCGAAGTCCACAGATTAAATCCCACTTGAATCCATCTTGATGGAGGGCAGCATCTTCATCAATACTGACCTGGGGCTGAGGAGGACTTTGCATGCCAAAAAGGCTCAGGACCAGAAAGTGACTCGCAGAGCTGGATCAGTGGCACAGGTATCATGCTGCGATGCGGAAGGCAGATGAAAGGCCACTGCATTATATTCGCAGGACAGTCTTCATGGCTGATCACCATGGCTGATCACCATATTTGGAATTGGATATGGTACAAGAAGAAGAAGAGGCCCTTCAGCTCTGTTGAACTGCAAATCCAACCCATCAGGGTTTAAACTACAGCCTTGTGAAGTCCTTATCCAAAAGGTCTGTTCAACACCCCACACACAAACACACACTCCTTCAGATGGTTTCCTTTCTTATTATTCGAACCTGGGGGTTTATTTACCATCATGCCAGTGTTCAAATATAATAAGAAAAACATTAAAAATCGCTTCTTGAAGAGATGAGAATGGTTTGCTGATGGCTGTGTGACTTTCTGAAGTATAAACTTCCCGCACACACAAAATTGCCCCTTTCTTCCTCCCTGCATCTTGCACTGACATAGCCAGCAGAAATACGCAAACAATTCCATGTTTATAGGCAGCAATAATCTTGTTCCCTGTCTTATATTCCCATATACACAGGCATAATTAACAGCAATCAGTCAATTTTTTTGTGGATCTGATTGTAATTTGCAATATACTTGGTAATAACGATTTTGCATATTGCTTATAACTGCATCCGAAATTGTCAAAACTATTGTTTCCATTAGTTCTGTGTTTCCTCTTCATTTTAGAAAATTATATTACTTTAATTTAGTTAGTTGTGCAGACATATGTTTAAGGTTTTGTTTTTTCCTTCTGGCACCCGAATGTTTCTGCACTGTTTAGCAGGATTTGCTGCCTGCTTCTATAATTTGTTGCCCATAGAGTATGTAACCAATATACAATTCCCAGTTTAATTATTGCTTGTGTTTCATAGTTTTATGAAAAGCTCCACAATTTGGAATAATTCCTAGAGATTTTCACAAACAGCAGTGGCAGTATTTACATACTTGTTTGCATTACAATTTCATTGTTTACAATGTTGTATGGCAAAGAAGGATACTCAGCTTTAAAGTTAAACATCTTGATTTTTAAAAACTCACCCCCTCCAAAAAATACAAGCACGACTCTTCCTCTCCTTGATACTGTAAAGTAATGTATTTAGGTTGGGTCACAATCCTAATAATTTCATGTAAGCGATTACTCTGGGTTGAAAGGATTTTTGCTGGAGAAACTCCACTCAGGGGATGCCTGGATAAGGCTCCTTTCATGTCCCCAAGTGCAGCTCTTGGATATCTAAACCTGACCTTCCAGTCCCCAGCTCAGCATCTTAACCACTAAGCCACCTGGGGAGCTGCACAATCCTACTAACTGGCTGACTTTGGGCTGTCTGAGTAGGCTTAGGCCAGTGGAGGTGATGTTATATCCAACCCCTTCCTTAGCAGGAGGGGGGAGGGCTTTAACTGACCCAAGGGGGAAATTGCACAAGAAAAGAAAAAATTAAAACCACAAGCCCAACACAATCACAATGGAAACTGAGCTGATAGCAACTCATCCACAACTAGCAGCCTGCACTCACCCTATCCAAACCCACCTCAGACATTCTTTTTTATTAATTAATTCTTTTTATTTATTAATTAACTCAGTCATTCTTAACTTAGAGTTAGGATTGTGCCTTTGGTTTGCTTGCTGAGTGACAGATTGTAATGGGCACACCTTGAGCCTGCAGAGGCACAGGGCAAATGTATACCTTTGTGTCAGGCTGTGAGATCTGGCAATGCATGAAGACATATTGGCCAGATTTCCTTAACTGTATCCCTACAGTTATTATGGGTGATATTGTTGTTACATACCATCGGGTTGTCTCCAAGCTATGGGACTCTAGCAATAAGCTCCCTCCAGAATGTCCTGTCTTTAACATGTGGATGATCTTTGCCTGGTCTCCAATGACACATCCCCACACTTGGCAATCTTTTCAAATTAATTAATTGCTGCCCTTACATATCTCAATAGTCTTTCTGGCTGCAATATCCATTTAGACTCAAGATTGAACCAAGCTATATGTATGAAATCTTCCACTATCTCAGTTTCTTCAATGTCATTGTTAAAGTTGTGTGCGGTAGTTCTGCAGTTGTGTTGTCATTTTTTGTCTTTTACCTATTCAAGTGCTTTGGTGTGGGTTTTTTTCTTTCATTTTTCTTAAAAGTAATTTCAATTCATTGCTTCTTTCTGCCAATAAAATGGTGTCATTTGTGAATCTTAAATTATTAATGGTTCTTCAACCAATTTTCACATCTCCTTCATCTGAGTCTATTTTGGCTTTCTATATAACAGTGATGGCGAACCTATGGCACGCGTGTCAGAGGTGGCACTCAGAGCCTTTTCTGTGGGCATCCATGCAGTCACCTCAGCACAGAGTTTGCCCCACCCCTCTGCCCAGCAGCCCAATGAAAGCGCTTCCTCCCTCCCCCAGCATAGAGTTAACCCCATCCCTATGCCTAGCAGCCCAATGGGAGTGTTTACTTCCTCCCTTGATGCTTTGTTGGCACTTTGCAATAAATAAGTGGGTTTTGGGTTGCAGTTTAGGCACTCGGTCTCTAAAAGGTTTGCCATCACTGCTATATGAAATGTTCTTTATACACATTGAACAGGTAAGGGAATAAAATGCACCCTTGTCTGAAACCATTGCCAACTGCCAGGACAGAGACTCATTCAAGCCTTAATTCAACATTGTTCTCGATGAGAGCTCAATTGTCTGCATGCACAAGATAGCTGTGGATGGAAGGGTAATTTACTGAACACGAAACAAGAAAGACTCCTCAAAAAGTGCAGAGTTGGATATCATTGCCATACCTGTCAACCTTCCCGATTTGGCCAGGATTACTCCGTAAATTGACGTCGGTTGACGTCATAACCCGGCCCCGGCTGCCAAAACCCCGTAATTTGGCAGTGGGGGAAACGCTTTCCGTGCATGCGTGGAAGGGTTTTACCCCTTCCACACATGCGTGAAAGCACTACATCGCTTGCGTAAGGGCTGTGCAAGCGGCGTAGCGCTTCCACGCATGCGTGGAAGGGGTAAAACCTTTCCACGCATGCGTGGAACGCGACCTGCGCACAAGCGATGTGCGCAGGTCCCATTTTTCCGGAGCCGCGGGTTGACAGGTATGATCATTGCAGAAAGTAATGTGGAAAAGATCCACTTCTTCAACATGGCAAGTAGGTACAACATGATCTCTATACCAAAAAGGGTTATCTGAGGTTTGCAATTTTTTTCATAAATCCACTTGAAACGATTGACTTTAAAACCTTCAGATGTGAAAGAGATGGCTCACCATTTGGCACAGCTCCTTTGCTGGCACTCAGTTGTGCATTTGACCTGATGAATCATAATCAGGTGGCCTTTATCATTGTAGCAATCTTGAAGAGCCATGCAATGGGGGTGGGGAGATGAGTGCAATGCAGTAATGGATTGAGAGAGCTCTGTTTACACAGTATCCCGCCATGTTCTATCTCCACTCCACGAGTAAATGCTTTAAAATAAAAGTAGGTCAGAAAATTCAAATAACTGCTCCTGATGTCAAAAAAACAACTTCAGAAAATGTATAAACATTTCCTCTACTGTGAAGAATGTATGTATCTCATGGATGGTTCAAATATAGTAAGAGTGATTCTAGAATTTGACACAATACTGTGACTTATTCTATTTTGACCACTATTCATCATTAGTGCTCTGAACTGGCTGAATAAAAATGCCTTTATGCAGAAACAGAGTGCATTTCTCCTTCTCCGCCGCCACCTCCTTTTCTTCTTCGTCATCTTCTTTACCATAGAAATTCCCATGGAGCAATCTGCAGCCCATGAACTGCTTACAAAGTACACATAACAAAATGTACACGAGGGGTGGCTCAGATTTCAAAGCGTTAATCTATGAAGGCAAAAAACACAGGTTCAATTGTGAAAGTGGCAAAGGGAAACATTTGTTGCAATGGATTTATACATATGGATTTATACATATCTAGTGTCAGTGTGTTGTGTCCAAGCGTTATTTGTTATAACCGCTTGAGCACCATAATGTCTGCAGCGTTATTATGCACCTTTTGCAAAGGCACCAATTTCAAAGATCTGTCCGAATTGCTGATTCATCAGTACAAACTTTCCCGCTTCTCCAGAAGCCTGCCGAAATGTATCAACTTGTGTAATTGCCATTTCCACTGTATATAAGCCAGCCACCTTGTGCATGTTCCCCAGTCTGGTATTATGAGCTGAATAATAAATCACTTGTGTTTGACCCTATCCTGCTGGCCAGAATACTTCTTAAGCGTCGGACTCAACACAGTGGGAACATTAGGGCCAGTGCCAACATTGCTGATCTTCTGGTCTGACACCAAATCCATAAGTCAGTGAAGTGCTGCTCTTTGAAAAGTGACACAGAACCAGCCCAGGGATTTGCACAGCCATTCCCCAGATATTTATGATATTGCCACTTCAAACCAAGCTGGCCTTTTCTGATCCTCAGTCTCACAATTTCAGCTAGTGACGATAAGTGGATGTACACATTCTTACTGTGACTTGGCACGATTTAGGTGCAGTGGAATCACCACATTATACGTTCTTTCCATTCTTGAGAAGAGTGGGAATAAAATATTTGGAAGATTGGTGTAACATTGACTTGATCTGCAATGAAAACTACAAATAAAGGGAGCGGAGGCTTGCCTTAAAGAGGAAAAGAAAGCTCTGAAGCTAACAAGGTACTTTTCAGCTACAACTGACATGTGTGCTTCCCAAGCTTCTCTCTGAAATATCCCAGAATTGTAAAGGCAAGCAGGGGAATAGATGCTTTTATACTTATGACAGGGATCCCTTTGATTGCACTTCACTGCAAGAGACTCCTGGGTTTCTAAGAAAAAAGGAGAGAGAACAAAGAGGGAAACAGAAACCAAGCCTAGATGGTAGTAAGAAATGGTTGCCAAAGTTAAAAAAAAAGCTAGGAATGAGATCAGAAAAGGAGACATGGAGAAAAAGTTAGAAGGAGACAATAGAAAATTCTATAGTGGCAGAAGTGGTTGCAATCTATGCCTATAAATCTGTGTGTTAACCGTTGGAATGTGACAAAGGATCGTGCACCAGGCCCCACTAGCCCCGACCGAGCATTCGTGCACTTGTCTGACTGGGGTTCGCAGGTAACTGTTGGGTTGAGAAATGCGCCAGTGGGGCAGGAGACCCACGAACGCAAACAAAAAGAAAATACTTCTATTCTTTACTGTATGGGACCAAAGACAACAGGACAGCCGAAGGGTTGGCTTAACACAGGTTTATTGCTTGGGGATCTGGTGGAGCATGAGGTAATGGCGGTGATACATCTCTTTATATACAGTAGGGTTATACATTTGAATCTTGTAGCACGGTAGCTCATTGGCCGCTACCTGCGTGGCCTCGCCCAGGCACGCCTCTCTTCAGTAGTTCTTCTTTCCTGCTGCTGAATGCGGGGAAGGTTTTCCCGCGGCTGTCCGTGATTGAGCAATGTGAACCATGTGAGATTGAACGCTCGCAGCTGCCCTCTATGGGCTGCTTGCTCGCGTTCCTTTACAGCTGCAATACATTGTAATTGGGGTGGTTACATTCTGACAGTACAAGACATGCATACACAACACCCCTCCCCCCTAGGATGGGACGAAGTCCCGCAACCAATGTGGCTTGCCGCACATTCGCTTGGGGCGTGCTTGCGCCTGCCCTAGTACCGGAGAGCCTGTGATCCCTGACTCCGTGGGTGCTTGTCCTGCAACGGGAAACGGGGATTCATTATTGGCTCTGTAGGGCGTCTGTGCCTGCCTTGCGCTGGGGGAAGGGAATGGGATGAACAACTGAGAAGTGAACCCCTGTCTGTTTCCCTCGGACCCCGGGGACCCTCTGATCGTGAACCGCGGGACCGATGAGGATGCCCTTGTGGTTCTGCTCCCTTCTGTCCCCCGCTCAGGGGACCTTGAGGCTGTGGCGGACGGCCCCGCCGTTGCCTCCTGTCTTGGGGGTGTCGGTCTCCGGGAAATTGGTGCTATGTCGCATTCTAACTCACAGGGGCTACTGGGACTGGAAGTACCAGGGGCTGAACTGAAACCCCTCTTTTCGCTAGGACGGGTGGGGGACCACTCCGCTAACTCCCCCTGGCACTGTAAATCAAGGTCTAAACTTCTTGGGGAATCTGTATTTCTGGGATGTTCCCGGGGGATGTGTGTGGGATCGGGGTTCTTCCTTTCCGCCGCAAACTCCCGCAAAAGATTTCTGAGGATCGATTCCCTTTCCTCCCCCCTTGGTGGGGACCCATGTTCCCCTTTCCCTCCCCCTTGGGTTAAACGGGTGGGGGAGTACCCTAACGCTGATTCGTTGCTGCTCTCGTCTTCGTCCTGCTTTCCGGGGACCCTCCGCCTGAGTTGCTCCGCGTGCCGCCTCCACAGGAGGCCTGTATTGGTCTCCACGCGGTATGAGACGGGGCCGGTTTGTTCTATTACAATGCCGGGCACCCAGGCTGGTCCCCCGCTGGCGTAGTTCCTGCAATGCACGGGGGCGCCTACGCTAAAACTCTTTGAGGAATCCATCTCTACATTTCGCCCTTTGTCTTCCACTCTGGTGGGGTCTAGCCTGGAGATTACCGTAGCCAGCTTCCTGCGCATTAGTAACTCCGCGGGGGAGTATCCTGACGCTAGTGGGGTGACCCTGTACCTTAGCAAGAACTGACATAGTTGTCGGTCTAGATCTCCGGAGCCCATGCGCCGCAGCGCGTCTTTAGTGGTGCGCACGAGGCGCTCTACTTGGCCGTTGGTGGCCGGGTGGAAAGGGGCGGAGGTGATGTGCCGAATGGCGTTGAGGTCCATGAATTCCCTGAACTCGGCGGAGGTGAAACAGCTAGCGTTATCGCTGACGAGGGTGTCGGGTAAACCGAACGTGGAAAAGACCCTCCGTAACTGCTTAACTGTGGTGGCCGAGGAGGTGCTCGAGACTGGGATGACCTCCAACCACTTTGAGAACGCGTCCACCACTAGGAGGAAAAGCGTTCCCCTGAACGGCCCTGCAAAGTCTACGTGTACCTGGGACCAGGGCCCCCTCGCTGTGTCCCACTCTCTATGTGGCAGACGAGCCTCTTCTGGCCTGGAGCTTTGGCACGCTTCGCAAGTGCCGACCATGTGCTCGATGTCGGCATCTAGCTGGGGCCACCAAAAGTAGCTACGGGCTAGTGCCTTAGAGCGGACGATTCCGGGGTGGCTGACGTGCAGCAGTTTAAGCACCCTCGGCCGGAGGGACGTGGGGATCACTACCCGCTGTCCCCACAAAAGGCAACCCCTCTCTAGGGACAACTCTAATTTCTTTTTGAAAAATGTGTCGAATTCCGCTGCTGGGGAAGACACGGGCCACCCTTTCTGTACCCAGGAGGAGACTGTGGCTAACGTTTTGTCCTTGCCGGTCGCTTTGGCGATGTCGGCCGGTACTACTGGAGGGGCGTCTAGGACCTCTATCATTAAAACCTGGTGGTCTCTCTCTTCCTCGCCCACGTGGCAGCAATCCCAGGGAATGGGGGACCTCGACAGGGCATCCGCATGGCTGATCTCCTTTCCGGGCCGGTATACCAACGCGTGCTGATACGCGTTGAGAAAAATGGCCCACCTGAGCATTCTCGGGGACAGGATTTGGGGTGTGTGCTTATCTGCGGTGAAAATGCCTAGCAAGGGCTTGTGGTCAGTCACTATGGTGAAGGGGCGGCCATACACGAAATCATGAAATTTCTTGGTCCCCGCAATTATCGCTAGTGCTTCCCTGTCTGTCTGGGCGTAGTTTCTCTCCGCTTGGGACAAGGACCTAGAGTAAAACGCTATCGGGGCCTCCCTCCCGTTTTCCAGCACGTGGCATAACACCGCCCCCACCCCCACCGGGGATGCATCGCAAATCAGGACCACTGGGCGTTTGGGATTGAAGTGGGTCAGTACAGCATCTGATGCCAGGAGTCGCTTCAGGTCATTGAAAGCCTTCTCGTGGTCGTCGCCCCACTTCCATGCCTCGTCCTTTTTTAACAATTTGTGTAGCGGTTCCGCCACGGCTGCCTTCCGAGGAAGGAAGGAGTGGTAGAAGTTGAGCAGCCCAAGGAACGACTGCAGCTCGGGCTTGGAGGTGGGGCGAGGGGCCTTTTTGATGGCGGCCACCTTGGATTGGGATGGCCGTATTCCCTCGGGAGTAATGCGGAACCCTAGGAACTCGACCTCGGTTGCGAAGAAGACGCATTTGTCCTTTCGCAACCGCAACCCCGCCTTTTCGAATTTTTCTAGGACTCTTCCCAACCTTTCTGCCAATTCTGCCCGGCTCCCCCCCGTAATCAACACGTCATCAAAGTATGGCAACACCCCCTCTAGTCCCTTTAGGAGGCGTTCCACGAGTGATTGAAAAATCCCGGGCGCCGAATTCACGCCGAATTGGAGGCGCGATACTTGGAACGCCCCTTTGTGTGTGACTATGGTCTGCGCAACAGCTGCGGCGGGGGTGACCGGGAGCTGCTGGTAGGCTTGGGCCAGGTCGAGTTTAGCAAAACACCTCCCCCCGTGCAACCTGGCCAACAAGTGGCTGACTACCGGCACCGGATACGCATTAGGGCGGATCGCCTTATTGATGGTGCACTTGTAATCAGCGCATATGCGGACCTCCCCATTGGCCTTGAGTGCTGTTACAATTGGAGTTTCCCACTCCGCAGAGTCAACAGGAACAAGGATCCCCTGGCCCACCAACTTGTCCAACTCCGCCTCTATTTTGTCTTTTAGGGCGAAAGGCACCCTGCGCGTTTTGAGTCTGATTGGACGCACTCCAGGGTCCTGGTCGAAAGTCACTGGGGGGCCCTTGAACTTTCCGAGTCCTTTCTTAAAAACTTCGGGGTGCGCCTCACACACGCTCTGTATTGGATCAGTCCCGGCGGCGTGTATTCCCACGGCTTGCACCCCCCCGATGAACAACCCCAGGGGCTGAAACCATTGAGTCCCGAGGAGGCTGCATTTACCTCCTTTGAGGACGACTAGGGGAAGCGTTGCAGTGCGCTTTTTGAACTGGACCTGGAACTTCCCAACCCCCAGTACCGGGATGCGGTTCCCTTGCACGTCCTTTAGTGTGGCCCTCAACGCCTTGAGCTTGGGCCGCACGTGGGGGGGTATCTTTAGGAATTCTCCCTGGGAGATAATAGAGTAAGAAGAACCCGAGTCCACCTCCATCCTAACAGGGGCCCCTTGTATTACTACCTCGACGAAGTATCGGGGATGCTCCGTGGAAACGCTGAAAACCGGGGCGTCGTCCTCGCTGTCGTCGGAGATGCGTCCGACGCCGTCCCGCTTCCTCGTGGTCCGGGTGCCGTGGTCCTTGGGCCTCGTGGTGCGATCCTGCCTCGCCGAGCGGTCTGGGGAGCTCCTCTTGGCCTCGCGCCGCTTCCGGCAGACCTTGGCGATGTGCCCGCGCCGGCCGCAGTTGTGGCACTCGGCCTTGCGGAACGGGCATTTGGCGCGGGCGTGGGCGGCGCCGCAGCCGTCGCAGCGCCGGCCCTCCTTTTGGACCTTCCGGACATCGTCGTCGTCGTCGCCGTCCTCCGTGGTTGAGTCCGAGGCTCGCCGGGCCGCGCGCACCGAGCTCTCTGCTTTGGCGGTTTTCGGCCGCCAGTCCTGGAGCTCTTGCACGCCGGCCGCCATGGCTTCCGCGGCCTGTGCGGTGCCGAGGACCGTTTGCCACGTGGGGGGCGGCTCCTGCTTCATCAGCGCGCGCTGAGTTTCGGTGTCCCTCAGGCCGCAGAGCAGGCAGTCGCGGAGGGTGACTTCTGGGGTCTCCCATTTGCAGGGGCCGGCGGCCAGCCGCAGGGCCGCGGCGAACTCGGCGACCGATTCCCCGGGCGCTTGGACTCGCCTCCAGAACGCGCTCCGAGCGGGGAACATCGCTATCGCGGGCCGGAGGTGGGCGCGCAACACAGCCAGAAGCTCTTTGGCTTTGTAGTCGCTCACCCTCCTCGGCGCGATCAGGTCCACCAGAGTCCTTTTTGTCTCGTGTCCGAGCATGCGGATGAAGATGGCCCTCTTCTTGTCCTCATCTGAGACTTCGAGCTCCACCAGCGCTCCGTTGAAGTCTATCTCAAACAGCTCCAAGTCTCCCGGCTTCCTGATCTCGTAGCCGGCGCATGTCTTGGTCCCGTGGGCAGCCATTTATCCCACCTTCGTCGCCAGTTTACTGTATGGGACCAAAGACAACAGGACAGCCGAAGGGTTGGCTTAACACAGGTTTATTGCTTGGGGATCTGGTGGAGCATGAGGTAATGGCGGTGATACATCTCTTTATATACAGTAGGGTTATACATTTGAATCTTGTAGCACGGTAGCTCATTGGCCGCTACCTGCGTGGCCTCGCCCAGGCACGCCTCTCTTCAGTAGTTCTTCTTTCCTGCTGCTGAATGCGGGGAAGGTTTTCCCGCGGCTGTCCGTGATTGAGCAATGTGAACCATGTGAGATTGAACGCTCGCAGCTGCCCTCTATGGGCTGCTTGCTCGCGTTCCTTTACAGCTGCAATACATTGTAATTGGGGTGGTTACATTCTGACAGTACAAGACATGCATACACAACATATTCCCAACATTCCATGCGCCGTGCCACACCAGAGCCAATCAGGCTGAGAGGCGTGAGCAAAAGGAACGTTGGGAAACACGCCGCGGCCAATCAAAATCAAACCGCAGCAAAAAATGACGCACAAGCCAAAAACGCAAACGCCAAACTACAAGCCCCAGCGTCCTACGCGCCATGAGCTCACAGAACGCTAAGGAAGCTGGTGCGCAAAAAATAAAATAAAAAACACACTGGGAGCGCAAGTCCGCTGCAGCCAAACACAGCGCTTCACAGAAAAAAGCCACAAAAACAAGGGGGGGGGGTTTGTCAAGGGGCCACAAGAGATAAAACAGTCCAAAACATAACATTACATCACACATTCACACAAATCACAAAATAATAAAATAAAAACATTTCTAAAATCCTGTGTAGAGTTTTCACTCAAAAAAACCCCCAAAAACATCTAAACACAGTTTAAAAACATTGAATGTAAAAAAACATGTACTTTCATATTTTTAAAATTATTATCCAAGGTACAACTATTAAAAAAATTAACATACTAAAACATTATTTGGTTAAATAAAATAATCGTAAAAAATTATATTATCCTTTCCTCTTTTTTTAATCCACAAAAACAAACCCAAAAAAACTGATCACAGTTTATAACAGCCCGTTTGTATAAATAAACATTTTAAAAATCACAATTACACACTAACCTCATTTGTACAAACAGTAACAAAACAAAAACCTTCCAACACAATTTAAAACAGCCTGGCACCACCGGGCAAAATTTGCTAGTAGTAAGGATAAAATAGCATGGACTGTTTTGTAGAAAATATCCAGTATGTTAGTTTGCAGTAAGGCTGATATATATGCCTAGAGCATTCAGCATGAAGTGTATGTTTGTCCTATAGGAAGAGCCCATTCTTTTAGAAACAAAGCAAGATTCATTTAATGACAGAAACACTGAAAGAGCATTTGTTTACAACATTTATATCTTGGCTTTGTTTTATGGAGTCAAGCATCCATCTATACAAGTTCCCAAGAGGTTTCCACACTTTGATGAGCAAAAAAAATATCGATGAAATTGCTGTGCCAAATGCCTTCAGATCATGTTATTGAGACATCAAAAGAAAGGGGCGTATTTTCCCCGAAAATAGGGTCACGCATCAGGTATAAAAACCTGAATGTTGGTAAAATGAAAGACAAGAAGTATCTTGAATTTTCTTCCCACAAAACTGGATTATTTGTTCTCCTTATATTTTTCTATGTGTTTTACTATGAAAATAAAATATAGTTATGAAATGAAATTTCTGGCATACATTATAAATCATGTTAATCAACCCAATAACTGTATTGCAAACTGCTGCAGCCTTGCTATTGTTCACATAATGATTGGTTTTTAACCATCCATTTTGCTTATGGCTGAGCCATTCTTTCATGACATGGTGGAGCTTGGCCTTCATATGAACTGCAGGTACAATCTGACTGAATGCCATCACTTTTATTCCCCTTTGACACAATAAAATGGTTCTTAAGTGAAGTACAACAAACAAGTTCCTTGACACACAACCAATTCTAACTCTGTTAAGTACCATGATTCTTGGGCATTTAATTTAATTCCAGTTTTGCTCCTTATTATCCTTGTATACTGTACTTCATACCTGGTTTGTACTTGTTTAGCTTCCAAATAGCAGGCTTGTCTCTTGCAGCTGCACAATAATGCAATGATTACGGTACACTGCACAACAAGATTTTGCACGTGTGATTTACATGATATCGAGAGTGCTGATTCCAAATCTGATCTCAGAATTTGCCTGTCCCATAGAGATTTTAAGGTGTGCTATAGCTGCTCAAATGGTCAGTAATTGGGCAATGTATTTTTACATGGGGATATTATAACTGCTGCAGCTACCACTATGCCTGCTGCTGCCTCAGCAGAATCACATCCCTTGGTGGCATGCATGTTCCAGCAGTGTCTGGGCATGTCTGGGCAAGTCAGTGAGCTGACATCAGAAGTAGGTATATAAGGTGAGATGGACCAAGGGCTTTTCTCTAGTGTGAAACCATCTTATTGGAAAGTACAGCTAGGCCATAGTGAGTCTGTTTTGAGCTAAAAATGAGTAGGCACAGCTGTGTTAATAAACGGGATAATTTTTGCTACATTTGTGGCAAATCGTTTTTTAAACAAAATGGCAGCCACAAATTTTTTCAGCTGTTGTGTGGCCCAGGGATGCCCTAGGAAGGCAGTAATAGCATGGAAAAGGTCATCCCACCCTCCCAGAGGCTGCTGGGGAGGCAGAGAACCAGAAACATGCACCCAACAATGGCAATTTTTTTGGACCCAATCAGCGTGAAAAGGTAGGAGATCAAACACAATCCATCAGATAACACTAAACTGGTGTTTTCTGGTGCAAATCTTTTCTCAAAAATTACCGTCGTTATCCAGATTTGGCATTATCTGGTACTGTCGTTATCTCGAGTTTTACTGTAATTGGAAAGGAAGAAATGAGCAAGAAATATATGGTAATTGGATACTTAAGGGCTAAGAGGGAATGTCTTAATAAAGGATGTGAAAAATGGAAAGACCATGGATGTGCTGCTTATTCTCCCATTTCTTGGTAGCAGAGAATTGATTCTAGGAACTCAGGAATTTGTACTCAAATTATAAGCTCTCTGTGTTGTCGATCACCTTTGATATCATAGAGCAGTAATCCAAAGGTCTAAACCAGGAGATCTCAACCTTTGTAAACCGGGGGCCAGGTCATCCTCCCTCAGATAGCTTTGGGGGCTGGATGGCCATTTTGCCCTTCATCCACCACACGGTACTTCTGGGTGTGGTGAAGGTGGTGGTGGGCCACATCTGGCCTGCAGGCCGCAGGTTGAGAATCCCTGGTCTAAGCTGTGCAAAGAACAAGCTGAGCAAGTTCCCTGCATCAGATCCTCCCCACTCCAACTCAGTTGAGTCATCAATACTAGGAAGCAACCCTCTCTAAAGACCTCTAAATCAAGGGATTAAGGCCAAATAGCTGATAGTGAGTCAGCCCATTCATTTTTATACAGTGTGTTGTTATTCTTCATCATTGGCCTTCATAATACATTGTTATTTTGTTTATCATCTCTCGTCACAAATTCCTTTTAAAAAGCTTGTATTTTCTGATATGTCTTAAAACCAAAGCACAAACAGAGCTACATGAAATGCACTGTTACTTAACACTAAAGTGGGGATGAAATATTTAATTATTTTTGTCCAAACTCAGAAGCTAGCATCTGTACCCTGAGATGCCATCTAACGGGTACCAGTTATATCGGTGAAAAAGCTTGTTCATAAGAGCACACCTTAAAACATTGAGGGAGGGGGGGATAATCAGACCCACCTGTTGCAGGGTAAAGAAAATGCAATCCGAAACGAGCACTTCCGACCCCCAGGAGCCTCGCTCGAACTGCGAGCTACCTCCGGGCCACGCCTCGTCTCCCGCGCCACCCAATCAGATCCCGTCAATTTCTTCAAAGCCACACCCCCGCCTCCCCTTCAATAGACAGCCGACCCAATTCTAAAAAGGAAGTAAAAGAGGCTCGCGACGGGGGTGGGACACCAGTCCTCGTTTATAACGCGCACCCAAACTTTGATTTCTTTTTTTGGTATAAAATTTTGCGCGTTATACACGAATAAATACGGTACTTTTTGACCAAGTAAGGATAACGAAGAGATTTAATTCTATCTTAGGGCTGGATAACTTTGGCAGGAGCATGGTATGCAAAAAGAAAACACAAACCAACCAGGGGGGAAAACCCAAAAGCAGAGGTGATCAGACATCTGCTTCTAGTTTTGATATTTTTTTTTAGGGAGTTGAGCTTCAGGGAGCTTCCCCTCCTCTTTTGTGGGGAAATCCATATTTTGGGTGCCCTGTTCTGCTTGAAAGACCACCCAGATATCTTAATCACAATATATACAGGTGAAACTCTGAAAATTAGAATATCATGCAGATGTTTGTTCAGTTCAGTAATGCAACTTAAAAGGTGAAACAAATATATGAGATAGACTCATTACATGCAAAGCGAGATAGTTTAAGCCTTACTTTTTTATAATATTGATGCTTATGGCTTACAGTTTATGAAAACCCCAACCCCCAATCTCATGTACCCCATAATCGTCACATAATCTCATGTACACTGTACACCATGATCATAATAATTATAACGAATTATGGCATGACATATCTTGCTTTGCATGTGGGTGAGTCTATCTCATATATTTGTTTCACCTTTTAAGTGAAATCAACGGACATTTGCATGATATTCTAATTTTCCAAGTTTCACTTGTATACAATATGATTCAAAACAGAAGTACTGCTTAATATTCTTAATAGGTTGTGAGGATCCTGGAAGCTCCCTACACTTCCCCAGCCCATCGCACACGGCCGACTGATCATTCGACCCAAGCTTTTGCTAACAGCATCTCTAGATAATGGCCAGTTCCAAGGGGGCTGTGTTCTGTCAATTCGTTTTACATTATTTTGAACTTGTTTCAGAAGCAGTGATTGAAATGGCCTAATGCCAACTAATCTTGCTCAGTTTCAGAGCCTAGCTATGGTTGCCAAAGGATGAACTACACATTAATTAGCTTGCTGCCAGTATGCAAACAACAACACAGAATTGCAAAGCTCAATCTTTGGGGAATAATCCTTTAATCATACACTGTGTGTGCATGTTCTGCTTCTAATTTGTGATGGAATCAATCGTTTTGCTTCCAGACTCTTTACTTACCAGGGAACACAGGAACAAGAAATGCATGTGTGCATGCATGCTTGTATGCGTATGCCAGATATTCAAAATGATTGCTTTTTACTGCTGTTTATCTTAGTTGCCATCTTTATATTGCAAAGATAAATAAAGTAAAAAGAGAATAAATATAGGCAATCAGCTGCAGTTTATGTAGTGGCCAATGGGAATGTTCATATTTGTCAGTATCTGGGTCTGGGCGGATAGCTTATCCAGCTGTGGAGCCAAAGGTTGGGAATTCAGTTCCTCCATTGTGCATATTAGGAGAAGGGCTGGCTGGATAGGCCCCAAATACCTCTAGAAGAAGGGAATAGTGTAGCATTTCTGAGTACTCTATGTAGAAAAGCGTAGAAATGGCCAGCATACCTCAGAATTGACTTACCATAAGTAGTTATTTCAGCATTAGAGGCTACACCAGTCTGGAATATTATAGGGATTGTTTGTTTTTGCATTTGTAACTTTAAAAAAGCTAATGTACTTAGACTGTGCATTTTCCTTTAAAGTCAGTGCCATTTGTTTGGGTCCATCAACCTAGCTAGAAACTTCAGCAAAGGATAGATAAATGAATTTTCCTTCAAGTACATGCAGCAGCATCACAAGAGTTGAATGAATCTCAGAAGCACTGTTAACCAAAGCCTGAGTTCTGGTTTGTAGAGAACAGATATGCCCAGGCGCAGTTGCACTGATTCAACTAACTTTAGATTTAACAACTTTAGAAATTGTTAAGCAGTTCTATTATCTTTCTAGGAATTTAATTTTGAAGACCAAAGTGTATTTTCCACAAAAACAGGAACAGGTTCTTCTTCAACAGGTTTCCAGTCACATAGGGATGGCATAATCAAATCTATCTATCATGGTGACAAAGAGCATAAGTTACTCTCTAGGGCCTCCAAGAACTAGGCAAGATTGAATTAAGATTGTCAGAGAAAATATCAGCAACCTCAGATAAGCAGAAGACACCACCCTAATGACAGAAAGTGAAGAAGATCTAAAGAGCCTCTTGATGAGGATAAAAGAGGAGAGTGCAAAAGTTGGCTTGAAACTCAACATCAAAAAAGACCAAGATCATGGCATCCAACCCCATCACTCCCTGGCACATAGAAGGGGAAAAAATTGAAGCAGTGACATACTTTACTTTCTTGGGATCCATGATCACTGTAGTGAGCAGTGGTTCCCATCATGGGGTACATGCCCCACAGGGGGACTTTAATACCCAGAAGTTGAAGTCAGTACGTTGGCTGATCAATGTTTTAGGAAATTGACTTAGGCTTCTGGGAATTGAAGTTCAAAAACCAAAGGTTGGGAAACACTATTTGAGAAGTAAACTATGACAAACCTAGGTAATATAACAAAAAGTAGAGAGATCACCCAGCCAACAAAAGTCTGTACCGTTAAAGCAATGGATTTCCCCATTAGTAATGTATGCTTATGAGTGCTGGACCATAAGAAAGGTTGAGCACAGAAGAATACAGGTAGATGCATTCAAACTGTGGTGCTGGAGAAGACTTTTGAGAGTCCCCTGGACTGCAAGGAGATCAAATCAATCAATCCTAAAGGAAATCAACCCTGACTGCTCCTTGGAAGGACAGGTACTGAAATTGAAATACTTTGGTCATCAAATGAGAAGAGAGGACTCACTGAATGTGATGCTAGGAAGGATCAAAGGCAAAAGGAGAAGGGGGCAGTAGAAGTTGAAAAGATTAGATAGCATCATTGATGTGGTGGACATGGATCTGGGTGGACCCCGAAGGATGGCAAATGACAAAGGAGCCTGGCATGCTGTGATCCATGGGGTGATGAAGGGTCAGACTTGACTGTGTGACTGAGCAACAACATGGGCCTTCAAAATGGTGCCCTTTCAGACCTGTAATAAAGGACTTTAAAATGCTTGAAAGGTTTGTTTTTGGAAAGGAATGGATTGCACAACTGTTAGCATTTGCCCAGAAATGGGAATATTACTTTTCCAGATAATAACTCCCCAAGCTATCTAGCCAGCATGATGGCTGAGTGGTTCTAAGAGTACCTGTATAGTCTCAAAAACAATTATCCCCCTTTAGTGTATGAGAACCAAGACAATTGAACAGCCGAAAGGTTGGCTTAACACATCTTTATTGCATGGTGGTCCGGGGGAACATGTGGTAATGGTGGACGAACAGCTCAATATATACAGAGGCTATACATTTGAATGTGGCTCCTCGATAGCCCATTGGCTACTGTCTGCGTGACATCATTCCTGGTCACGCCCTTCTTGTCCAGGTGAGGTGGTGGCGGGAATCTTCCCGCGCTGTAGGTATTTGGGGAATTGGAACCATGTGAGCTGGACGCTCGCTATTGCCACCTGGTGGACATTAGCTCGTGTCCTGATACAGGAGGTTACAGTGTTACAGCTGGTAGTTATTCTGTCCACTCTTCGAGTGTTACATTGTTTAAAGACATACTTTCTTAGACACAACATCCCTCCCCCCTAGGATGAGACGAAGTCTCTCATCCAATATGGTTTATTGCAAACGCGTTTTGGGCGCAAGGCTGGCTGGCTTGTCCCGGGTAC
This sequence comes from Bradypodion ventrale, assembly GCA_035047345.1. Classification (NCBI taxonomy): domain Eukaryota; kingdom Metazoa; phylum Chordata; class Lepidosauria; order Squamata; family Chamaeleonidae; genus Bradypodion; species Bradypodion ventrale. The sequence continues at coordinate 230,305,326 of JAWDJE010000002.1, read as the reverse complement.
GGGGGTGAGACGGCTGGAGTGTTGTAACAAGCAAGGGAGAAAGGGGGGGAAACACTCCCAATAGTTAAAGTGAAAAAATACAAAGTGATTTAATAAAAGGAATAATTCACATATACGTCCAATATTGAGGTAAATCAGGCACGATATTATAGTGAGGGTGGCTGACGTGCAGCAGTTTGAGCACCCTCGCTCTCAGGGATTCAGGGACAATTACCCGCTGGCCCCATAGGAGGCACCCCCTCTCTAAGGACAATTCTAGCTTTTTCCGAAAAAATGGGGCGAACTCCGCCGCTGGGGAGGACGTTGGCCACCCTTTCTGCACCCAAGAACTAACCAGGGCCAACGTCTTGTCCTTGCCTGTCACCTTGGCGATCTCTGCGGGCAATACGGGGGGTGAATCCAAGACCTCTATCATGAGCACTTGGTGGTCTTGCTCCACCTCGCACACGTGGCTGCTTGTGTGGGGGAGGGGTGATCTCGACAGGGCGTCCGCATGGCTTATGTCCTTTCCAGGGCGATACACCAGCGCGTTCTGGTATGCGTTTAAGAAAATGGCCCACCTGAGCATCCTAGGGGACAGGATCTGTGGCGTGGGCTTGTCTGCAGTGAAAATGCCTAGCAGGGGCTTGTGGTCAGTGACGATGGTAAAAGGGCGGCCATAGAGAAAATCGTGGAACTTTTTGGTCCCAGCGATTATTGCTAATGCTTCCCTGTCTGTCTGTGTGTAATTTCGCTCTGCCTGAGACAGGGACCTGGAGTAGAACGCCACCGGGGCCTCCCGCCCGTTTTCCATCACATGGCACAGAACCGCCCCCACCCCCACTGGGGACGCATCACATATCAGGACTACTGGCCTCTTGGGGTCAAAATGGGTTAATATGGCGTCTGAGGCTAGGAGTTGTTTCAAGTCATTGAATGCTTTCTCTTGGCTCTCGCCCCATTTCCATGCCTCGTCCTTTTTTAGAAGCCTGTGAAGCGGCTCCACTACCGATGCCTTCCGAGGCAGGAAGGAATGGTAGAAGTTTAGGAGCCCCAGGAACGACTGCAATTCGGGCTTGGAGGTGGGGCGAGGAGCATTTTGAATGGCGGCCACCTTTGATTTGGAGGGTTTGATTCCTGCAGGGGTTACCCGGAAACCCAAGAACTCAACCTCTTTTGCAAAGAAGACGCATTTGTCTTTTCGCAGCCTCAACCCCGCCTTTTCGAATATCGTCAGTACTTTGTCTAGTCTTTCAGCCAATTCAGATTCGCTCCCCCCCGTTATCAACACGTCATCAAAGTTTGGTAAGACCCCCTCTAGACCCTTTAAGAGGCGTTCCACGAGCGATTGGAAGATACCTGGCGCCAAGTTCACGCCAAACTGTAGGCGCGTGACCTGGAACGCCCCCATATGAGTGACTATCGTCTGCACAGCAGCCGCAGCTGGGGTTACCGAGAGCTGCTGATATGCTTGTGCCAGATCAAGTTTTGCAAAACACCTCCCCCCATGTAACCTGGCCAACAGGTGGCTGACCACCGGTACCGGATACGCATTTGGGCGTATCGCCTTATTAATGGTGCATTTGTAATCTGCGCATATGCGAACCTCCCCGTTGGCCTTCAGCGCTGTTACAATCGGAGTTTCCCACTCCGCGGAATCAACAGGAACAAGAATCCCCTGGCACACCAATTTGTCCAGCTCCACCTCTATCTTGTCCTTGAGTGCAAAAGGCACTCTGCGCGGTTTGAGTCTTATTGGGCGGACCTCCGGGTCCAGGTCGAACGCAACTGGGGGTCCCTTGAATTTTCCGAGTCCCTTCTTGAACACTTCGGGGTGCGCGTCGCACACCTCTTGTATAGGGTCAGTCCCAACGGCATGCACCACCCCAATGAACAAACCCAGGGGCTTAAACCATTGAGTCCCGAGAAGGCTACAGCTTCCCCCCTTGAGGACAACCAGGGGAAGTTCCGCGGCGTGCCGCTTGTATTGGACCTTGAATTTTCCAACCCCCAACACCGGAATGCTATTTCCCTGCACGTCCCGCAGCGTAGACCTCAGCGCTTTGAGCCTGGGCCGCACGTTGGGGGAAATTCCCAAAAACTCCCTCTGGGAAATGATTGAATATGAAGACCCCGAGTCTATCTCCATCCTAACAGGGGCCCCTTGCACCAGTACCTCAACAAAGTAACGGGGGTGTCCTAAGGACACGCTGTGAACTGGGGCGTCGTCGTCGCTGCCGTCGGAGATGTGGCCCACACCGTCCTGCTTCCTCGAGGGCTGGGCGCCTTCCTGGAATCTCGGTGGGCGGTCTGTCGAGCCTCTCTGGTCCCCGCGCCGCCGTCTGCAAACCTTGGCTATGTGCCCTCGACGTCCACAGTTGTGGCACTCAGCCTTCCGGAACGGGCACTTGGCACGGTCGTGGGCCGCCCCGCAGCCGTCGCAACGTTGGCCATCCTTCCATACCTTCCGGACGTCCTCGTCCTCGCTGCTCTCCGTGGAGGATTGTGGCACTCACCTGGCCACGCGCACCGAGCCTGCTGCCTTGTCAGGTTGTGGGGGCCTTTCCCTGAACCCCTTGACTCCGGCCCTCGTGGCTTCCGCGGCCTGCGCCGCCTTCACGACCTCGTGCAGCGTCGGGGGCGGCTCCTGGTTCATCAGCTTTCGCTGAACTTCCTCGTCCCACAGGCCACAGAGCATGCGGTCCCTGAGGGCGATTTCCAGGTTCTCCCACTTGCAAGGGCCGGTGGCCAACCGGAGGGCCGCTGCAAAAGCGGCAACGGACTCACCCGGCACTTGGACTCTCGAGCTGAAAACATCGAAACGGAGGAAATGGTCGTGCATTGCCTTCAGGAGCTGCTTGACCGACACCTCACTCACCTTCTTCGGTGACACCAGGTCCACCAGTACTTTCATGGCGGAGTACCCGAGCATCCGGGTGAGGATGGCCTTCTTCTTCCCCTCGTCTGTGATGTCGGACACCACCAGCGTGCTTTGGAAGTCCATTTCGAAGAGCTCCCATTCCTCCGGCTTGTTGATGTCGAAACCGGCATGTGTCTTGATTCCGTGGAGATCCATTATCCCACCTTCGTCGCCAGTTTAGTGTATGAGAACCAAGACAATTGAACAGCCGAAAGGTTGGCTTAACACATCTTTATTGCATGGTGGTCCGGGGGAACATGTGGTAATGGTGGACGAACAGCTCAATATATACAGAGGCTATACATTTGAATGTGGCTCCTCGATAGCCCATTGGCTACTGTCTGCGTGACGTCATTCCTGGTCACGCCCTTCTTGTCCAGGTGAGGTGGTGGCGGGAATCTTCCCGCGCTGTAGGTATTTGGGGAATTGGAACCATGTGAGCTGGACGCTCGCTATTGCCACCTGGTGGACATTAGCTCGCGTCCTGATACAGGAGGTTACAGTGTTACAGCTGGTAGTTATTCTGTCCACTCTTCGAGTGTTACATTGTTTAAAGGCATACTTTCTTAGACACAACACCCCCCCATGCTCCTGAATGTGAAAGGTATGAAACATACAAAGATACTTGGATTTACCGTATTTATTCGAGTATAACGCGCACCCCTAATTTTCCATGAAACCTCGGTATAAAATTTTGTTCACACCACGCATTGAAATTGACATAAAAAACGTTGTTGAACACGTGCGGCCATGAAAAAAACATTCGTCTCTGGTACAGTGAATTCTCGGCTAGCTGCTCGGTTTCCATGCATTTCAGCATGATCAACAACTTTGAGCTTGAACGAAGCGTCATATGCACAACGTTTACGCTTGATACCCTGAGATGCCATCTAAAGGGGAACCAGTTATATCGGTTAAAAAGAGCACGCCTTAAAATATTGAGGGAGGGGGGGATAATCAGACCCACCTGTTGCAGAAAATGCAATCCGAAACGAGCACTTCCGACCCCCAGGAGCCTCGCTCGAACTGCGAGCTACCTCCGGGCCACGCCTCGTCTCCCGCGCCACCCAATCAGATCCCGTCAATTTCTTCAAAGCCACCCCCCGCCTCCCCTTCACCCGCCGCAGCAATAGACAGCCGACCCAATTCTAAAAAGGAAGTAAAAGAGGCTCGTTTATAACGCGCACCCAGTCCTCGTGTATAACGCGCACCCAAACTTTGATTTCTTTTTTTGGTATAAAATTTTGCGCGTTATACACGAATAAATACGGTATTTCCTTTCATGGATTGCAGGGACTCAAGTGGCTAAGACACTGACTGGGAGGCAGAAGGTCAGCAGTTCGATTCCTGAGCACTGCAGGACAGAATGAGCTCCCATCTTTGTCCCAGCTCCTGCCAACCTAGCAGTTCGAAAGCAAGAAATTGCAAGTAGATAAATAGGGACCACTTCAGTGGGAAGGTAAACAGCATTCCATGCACTCCGGCGTCTAGTCATATTTGCCACATGACCACGGAAACATCTGCAGAAGTAGACAGCACTGGCTCTTCGACTTTGAAACAGAGATGAGCACTGAACCCTAGAGTCGGATACGACTGGCTTTCGAGGAAGGGAAACCTTTATCTTTATCTATGGACTGTAAGTAAGTATGGGTTAATTAGTCTCACCTGTGTCAGTTTTGCACAAATTAACATGATTCTGTTTCATCTCATTTCTTCATTGACCTCTGAAGTTAAAGAAATCCACACAAAAGTCACATCAAAATGCACATTTAAAAATCTATTATTTCCCTTGAAAAATGCATATCATATGGAGTACTCCTACCATCTTTCTTAAGGCATAAGAGGGGATCATCTGGTACTGCAGACCTCCTTCTACAAGAGTTAGGAAGAGAGCTCTTGGGATGGGGAGTGCTACGGGCGGATGAGCCCCTTTTGGTGGGGTGATGGTCTCCCTCAGTGGAAGAAATGCCACTGGAAATCATCATATTGGGCCCAACAGCAAAATGAGGAGAGGAGGAACTCTGATTCCCAACAGTCATGGAGGCGGAAGAGGCCATGCCAGATGGACTGGTTGTGAAGGCGCACTTGTCTACATCCTCAAGGCTGTGGCGGTCCATTGCATTCCCGGTGTTAAATCCTGCATGTTGCGCTTCACATGTGCTGTGGCTGATGGCTCCAAGATCATAGTGTGTGGGTCACTTCATGGCAAGATGGGATCCACCTTAAACAAATTCACGGCAGTGACATTTTTTCTGCTTCAGGAAAAAAAATGCATTCTTGGATACGAGTTGCAGTCGACGACAACAATCAGTGCTATGTATATATCTAAAAAAATACATCCCTGCCATCATTTCTTCTTCTTCCACGTGTCTAGGCCAGACATGAAACTGCCAAAATGAAGGCACCTTTTGGTGAGTTCATTCTGCTGTTCCTTTCGCCTGAGAAAGATTAGCCATCACTGTTCCATCCTCATTGTTTCAAAGAACTGAGATTTTAAAAATATGTAATTAGATGGGAGTATAGGATGAAAATCTTGGATCTTCTTCCACATCAAAAGCCCTCTTACTGTATTTCCAATGACATACACAACAGGAATTTAGAGATTCTTTGCCTCCCAATGACATTGGTGGGAATTGGAGATATTAATGGCCAAATTCAGAAAGTGAAAACTATCTATCCACACTTAGATCTTCTGCACAAGTTCAGACAAGTAGGGAGGGTTTAGGAAGCAGCACCTTTTTGTATTATATAATTCTTTTCCCATCAATGTAGGATTCCTCTGTGTATGTATTTTCTCTCAAAGTATGGATTTTGAAGCACATTTTGTACAGTTTCTGGAATTGGCATTTCATCTTTCAGGGCAGTACAACACATTTAATGAGTATTATCAGTTCTGTTCCATTGTAATCTCCATGTTTTTCTAGATGCCTAGCTCCGTTCTGTGACCCTGTGTTGAAATGTGATAATTAGCACATTGGAACATCTTGTCTGTGCAGGTGTATGTGTGTTTGCTCCAGCAAGACCATGAAATGGATGTCTAATGAAAATCAGATATGAGGAACCCTTTGGATTTGATATAGTAAAGAGTGGATGGATCACTACTTCATTTAGAAACAAACGTGTCTTTCAGTTTTTACTTCAACATATTAAATAGGTTCTTTACTAGAGGAAGCACCTTCCCTTACAGCCGAAGCTGGGGAATATTTTAGTTCTGTGGACCAACCTACTTTCCAAGACCAAACCAATCTTCTTTCTATATTCATATCAGAGCATTGCACAATTTAAAATTATGGACTTGAATGAAATATAGGTAAAACCAAATTAAAATATTAAAATAATTAGACTGTGTTTGACTGCAGGCAGGCCAGATAACATCAAGGCGCTTCCTCGATTGGAAGTCTTTCTCATAATTACAATGTGCCCATTTCCAGTTTCTGTACGGCTCTGGTTGAGTCCCTGCAAGCAGCATGGATTTTCTTAATTAAAAAAGCCAACAAAGTACAGAGAATCCTTCTATTATTCTAAAAGTAACATCCTGATCTAGAATCAAACTTATTTTATTATTTATTTATTATTTTATTTGTTAGATTTCTATCCCGCCTCCCTCAACACAATGTGTGACTTGAGGCAGCATACAGCATAAATTAAACTAATATACAATGCAAATGCATAACATAATGTTAAGTCCAATCATAGTCCATCAAATACAATATACAAAAAGATTTGACAGAAAGTGATTGATACAAAATTACAAAATACAACGGTTCTACAAAACCCAATTCAATGCAATAAATAAGAATACATCAATACAATTCCTACCGAATAAACACCCCACAATACCTGACATCCATAATAAAGCCACTGACCCCCATGTCCACAGTGGAGCGCCCCCGAGGTGCAATGATCATGGCGGATTCACATGATTCAACGTTGTGTCGGAGCCCCTTGGTTCAAAACCCACGGTAGAGTCAGAAAACAGAGTCAACAAACAGATCCCAATACGTCCCCAGCAGAAAGAAAAAAGAAAAGATATCTTACTTAGCATGTGGTTTCTTCTCATCCCATTAGGTAGAACACATTTAGCTTTCTCAGATAGGAAGATGAGAAGTGTGATAAGGAGTTTTCCCACCCATGTGTTTGGGTGTAGTGGAAGGGAAGGAATTTGCTCAAGCCTGATGATCAAATGACAAGAAAGGGACATAAATCTAACATAAGGGACATAAATCTAACATAAATCTTGTCAGTCTTTAGATCAGGGTGCCCAAACTATGGCCTGGAAACTGGGGTGGCCTACGTGATGTCAGCATCCAACCTGCAGGCTGGATTGCCATTGACACTGGAAGTGCCACTTCCAGAAGTGCCGAAACCGCAGCAGAAATGCGGCAAAAAATTCAAAAAGAGTGCCAAAAATGTTCCTTCATCGCTCCCCCCTCCAAGGGAAGCAGTGGAGGAGGGGGGAAATGCCCAGAAACATGGCATGAATTCATGCACCGCTGACAGCAGGAGGAACCATGTGACCAACCCATTCAGCTGTTTGAGGGTGTGTGGTCAGGCCCCTGGCAGGAAAAGTTTGGGAACCCTGCTTTAGATCGTACCGATTTACATTAACAAGACTTGTTGACATCTTTGCCTGTAACCTTTTGTTAACCTCCTTGTCAAGAACTATCTTTTACACTGGGAAACAACTATATTTTGTCTTGAAAACCTATGCAGATGTTTGATGAAGTGGACTTTATCCACAAAAGCCAACATTAAAATACAGCAGTTAGTCTTGAAAGTGCCATTACGTTTTTTGTCTTTTTGTTTTGTTTACTCTCTGATATGCTTGAGACACAGACTAACATTTCAAAAATGTGCAGATATGTTTTCTATCTGTGGGCTTCTTGTTTTGATACTCTGTAAAATTCCTGTACCATTGAGTTCTTCCTGTTTACTGCCACGTGTGCAATGCCCTCAGCATCATCAAAGTCTTCTCACAGTTAGAAGGCTGTGAAGAATCTTAAAACACATTTACTTTTCACTGCAAAGAGCCTGAGGGTCTTGTTTGTGAATATCTTTTTATAGTTTGGCAGCATGGGTTCCATTTGTCTGCAAGTTAAACTGTGAATGTCAGATACTCTGCACAAAGCAGGATTATGTTGAGAATGGTCTAAAATCCACCCCTTTAAATTTATCCCTCCATGAAAGGAAGGGGAGAATATTTAGCACCTGGTGGGTAAGGTAGACTTACAAAAAAGACAAGGTAGCTATGTGAATAATTGACCAAGGTGATCTTCATTCTGGAACAAATTCACCCAATCTGCAGCTTCTGTATTAATGTGCAGGTCAAAATGTAGTCTGCTCCAGAAGCTGCAGTTCTCTGCAATGTAGCCTGAAAGCTAACGTACGTAACTAGCCATTTGGGGGAGGGAGTTAGAAGATATCGACTAATAAGGGTTGGAACAGGCCAAAAATGCCCCTACAAAGACCAGTTCCTCAGTACATGCCATCCACCACTGTAACTGTTCTAGCCCCATTTCCACCTAGCAGTTCTTCCACTTTCTAGCTGTTGTGAGTGGCTTACTCCTATTTTTAAAAGAAGAAGAAACTCAAAAGCCATCTCTTGAACCATCTTGTAGGGATACATTTTATTTTGCTTTACATAATTTTGTGAGGAGTTTTTAAAAAATACACTGCATGAGCCAATGCAAATAGGAAAGAACAGCCTTTGCATTGAGCCTGTGTATCACTTTTTATTCTTCAGGTGCCGTATCCATTCTGGATATTGGCTGTCATTGTTGTGATAGTCTTCCTGTTCTTAACTCCTCAGAACAGTTCTTCCGAGGACATGCCACACCAGTCTCTCAGGTTGTTCAGCCATAAAGTTTGTTCTTCCGTGTTTATCCATGTGTCCTAAATTTAGATTGATCCACCAATCCCTAGGAATGCCCAAGGACTTTTCTGTGTTGCCTATGTTGAGCCTTATGGAAGCAGATTGCCCTACTGCCTAATCTCTAAAAGCATCAGTTCAGTCATTGTTTGGGGAGCAGCACCTTTTTCCAGCCCGTTTTATCCTAAGACTGCAGTGAATACCCATGTCCATTGGTTAAATTATCAAAAAAACTCCCCTTCCTTTTTTTAATGAAAAAAGAAGTGGGAATAAATCCTGCTCCACCTCCTAATTTAACTGAAGCCTCTCCTCCCCTAACATTACTGCTTTCATTTCTAGCTGTATGAATGGCTCTTTGGGCATGTAAAGGTACTCAGGCAACCTTTCGCTTGCATGGGAGAAGATGCTCTCACAGATATGCTATTATTTAACTGTTGTGTGAGACTGTGGTGGCTCAAGTGGTTAAGATGCTAAACTCACTGACTGGAAGGCTGGAGTTCAATTCCTGGCTACTGCATGACAGAGTGAGCTCCCGTCTCTGTCCCAGCTCCTGTCAACCTAGCAGTTCGAAAGCAAGAAATTGCAAGTAGATAAATAGGGACCACTTTGGTGGGATGGTAAACAGCATTCTGTGCATGGAAACGTTTGGGAAGGTAAACAGGATTCTGTCCTTGGAAACATTTGCAGATGCGGACAGTGCTGGCTCTTCGGCTATAAACAGAGATGAGCACTGAGCCCTAGAGTCGGATACAACTGGCTTTCAAACAAGGGTAACCTTTACCTTTACCTACCCACTGTGTCCTCTGAAATGTGTTTCATATATGCTTGCCTGCTGTGATCTCTCATGCCTTGAAAGCATACACATGCATTCCTTGCTTGTGTATAGGTGTTCTAGTGCAATGTTGGCATGACCAAACCGTTTCCATTTTATGTTCACACACACCCACACCCACACACACAGGACTGTTACCCACTTGAGTCTGGAGCTCCTGACATTTCTCATATAAGAGTTGTAGAACTGTTGTAGCTTCAAGCCTGATGTCAGTTTTGTCCTTGTTTTTCTAAACAAACAAATCAGAGATTCACAAGTATTAGAGAAATGTCCCCTGTTCAGAGTTCTATGCAACATTTTTGTAGTTGTTTTGTGTTATCTAATAAACACATTTGGGATTCCCCCCCCCCCTCCTTTGCATTCTTGTGCAGAGCAGAGCTGGCATGCATCTAGGAGAAACTACGTGTAGGATGTTCTTCTGAATTTTCAGTAAAGAACTTTCAAGAACTAATTTGGTAGATAGCTATAGCCATTAGACAAGGCAGGAGCTGTCATATATCTTTAAGGAATAACCACAAATGGCAGCATCATGCGTTGGGGAAGGCATATCTGGCTACCTCTTTTCTCTGGTTCCAGCTGTTCTCATACTTGCATAAGTGGGTCCTGGGCAGAACTTTGATAGCAGAAGATCTTTGCCAGTTTGCTCACTGATTCCTTTAGAAGTCCACAATGCCACTTTCCCCACATTTTGGAGAGCTATCTGGAGCAGCTTATCATGGGGCATTGGAAACTGAGTGAGAAAGTGATACAAATTGCCACCTATTTTCTCCTGTGATAGGAGCCTATTCTTTGGAGCAGGGGTTTGCAACATTTTCCTGCCAGTGGCTAGACCCGCCCCCAACACTCCCCACCAGGGGCCAGGGGAGTGTTTGCTCCCTGGACTTGTGTTTTTGTCATCACTGGTGGTGGCGGTGGGAATTGCACTGTTTTCTGGGATTTTGGACAGCCTCCACTGCTCCCCATGGCAACAGGAGGCTTTTCGGAGCATAATCACTCTGTTTTGGGCTGTTTTGCCGCACACCGGTTCTGTTTTGGCTGCTAGAAAGTGCCACTGAGCAACTTCCTGGTTCCATGCTGGGAACCCAGCCAGTGAAGCAAGCTCTGGCCAACACTGGAAGTCGCCCAGTGGCACTTTCTAGCAGCCAAAATTTAGCAGTTATGTGGCAAAAACAGCCCAAAATGGAGTGATTATGCTCTGACAAGCCTCCTACTGATAAACTGTCCAAAACCCCAGAAAAAACACACAATTCCCACCGCCATAACCACCATCACCACACTAAGTGATGTATCAGACTTCCGGCAGTAGGGGGGCACGTCCAGAGGTGCCCGGGTTCTCACCGAGGGCCAGATTAATGAGATGCATGGGCTGGATTAGGCCCGTGGGCCTGGGAGTTGCTTCTACCCACCACTTGGCAGTCACTTGCATGAGAAGTTTGAGAGAAGTGAAAAGAATGATAAGCCTGCCTAGAACTTGCAGCTCAAAAGGTCCCTGACACAGCAGCAGCAATAAAGCCTCTGAAGAGAGTCTGCTAACCGATCAAAGAGGATATTGAGAAACATGATGGAGCTCCTTAATTAATTTCTAATCCTTTCCCATCCTTAATCTTCCTTCTCATAGGAAGCTCTGGCTTTATACGTTCATTGCACATGTTTTATAGGCAGCGTGTGCTGCTTTCTTAGATCTCTGATTTGTTAAAAGCAACATGCCAGTGGGTTTATCTCAAGCCCAGTACTGAACTATTTTAGGCTTTGTGCCAGATACAAGACAAAAATGTTAAGACCTTAGTATTAATAACGCTACCTCAAAAAGAGAGAAGAAAGTAAATTCAGATTATTATTTTTACTATTCTGTGATTTTAAAAACAACAAAAACTTTTATAGTTTAATTTCTTTTCTTTTTAAACTGGCAGCAAATGACATCCTATTTACGTACTTTTATAGTTATCTCTTTTGACAGCAACCATTATGCAGAGACTAGAGACAAGAGGACAGGTCTTCTTATAGATTTCATATTTGGTTAACAAATAGGAAGTGGGTAGTTGTAGGCAATGGTCAGTTATGGCTTAGGAAGGAAGAAAATACTAGGATTGTCTACAGGTCTATATTGGGAAAGATATGTCTCAAGTGCATTTGTTAATGATTTGGGATTAGGGGTGAGCAATGAAATAGCCATGTGTGCTGGTGACATCAAATTATGTAGAGTACCTGTACTTGAAATAAAGCATGTCCTTAAAGGCTCTTTAAACTGGGCACAAGGCATTGGCATGCTGGACTCACTGCAATCTAAGCAAGTCTAAGACATTGATGCCTTTTTGGGATCCTGACTAGATAATTTGATATCTCTAAATCCAACAAGATATATGGCAAGAAGGAATTTCTGTTCAAGAGGTCCCTTGTGCATCGAAAGAACATGCTGTATTACTGAGCTGTTACCAAACTTATTTTAAGGATTAGCCCATTTCCTCATATACATGTGTTTCCACAATGCATGGCCAAGACAAGAAAGACATCCATTTTCATAATGATTGTCTTTTGTATAGGATTATTATTCCTAGATATTGTTGACAACTTCTTTGACTAGTTGTAAATCATGTGCGCGCGCGCACACACACACACACACACACTTATCATTATAAAAACCCATTCCCATTTATTTAAGTGCACAGAGACTGAAGGAGTGTGTCCATGATTCAAGCTTTCTGTTTGCTTTTGAGTCACTTTAGAGAGGGATGTGAACAGATGGTGTAAGAAGATGCTTTAGCATTTATAACAAAAACACATAAATCTTTTGTGCATCTGGAGAAGAGAAAGAGGGGTGAAAAATTCTTCTTCACCATCACCATACATATAGCACTTTCAGCATAAATAAGCAGCTATGTCAAGGAAATTCCACTTACAGTAATACCTCATACAAAGTCCGCTTCATACAACATCGAATTCATACAACATTGCCTAATTCCTTGAAAAAAGTTGCCTCATACAAAGTCACTGTGACTTTGTATGAGGCATTGGGGTTTTCCCCAGGTTGCATTGTGCCTGGGCAGTATAAAAGGCAGGACACATGCATGCATTGCTCTTGTGGGTTTTGCACGAGGCGAAGAGTATTTAAGAGTGGTTTTGAGTGCAATTTTGGATTTTTTTGAATTTTTTCGTGAGAATTTTTAGAATCATTCCTAGGATTTTTGCCGCATTCTTCAGGTTCTTGGACAATCAGGGTTCTTTGACATTTTTTTGTAATGTATTTAGCCTTTAGACAATTATTTCTTAAATTTCTATCAGTTTACTGTCTGTTTCCTTGACTTTGCACTGAAGTCTGTGCTGTTACAGTACAATGTATCTCTATGGAAATGACGTGGTATGAGGCATCGTGGCAAGGATTTGGACATTGTATGAGGCATCTTGGATAGGATTTTGCATGCCTCATACAAAGTCCAAATCCATATAAAGTCCAAACTTGTGGAACCAAGTTTGGACGTTGTATGAGGTATCACTGTATTTTCATAGGTAAAGGTAAACGTCTCCCTTGCTCGAAAGCCATTTGTATCCAACTCTAGGGTTCAGTGCTCATCTCAGTTTTAAAGCCGAAGAGCCAGCGCTGTATGCATCTGCAGACATTTCCATGGTCATGTGGCAGGCATGACTAGACACTGGAATGCATGGAATGCTGTTTACCTTCCCACCGAATTGGTCCCTATTTATCTACTACTAGCATAGTTTTCCCAGCGATGCCGGGCTGTTATACACTGTGATCAGCTTTATTTGAGTTTTTTTTGTGGATTAAAAAAAGAACAAAGGATGATATAATTTTTTCAAATTGTTTTATTTAACCAAATAATGTTTTAGTTTGTGGGGTTTTTTTTAATAGTTGTACCGTAGGTAATATTTTTAAAAATGTGAAAGTACGTTTTTTACATTCAATGTTTTTAAACTGTGTTTAGATGTTTTGGGTTTTTATTTGAGTTAAAACTCAACACAGGAATTTATAAATCTTTTTATTTTATTTGTTTGACATTTGTTTGTGATTTGTGTAAAATTGTGATTTATTGTTGTTTTTGACTTGTTTTTACTCTTGTGGCCTCTAGGTGGGGCTGTTGTGTCTTTTTGAGTTGTTTTTACTATTCTGCCCTGCAGGTGGGGCTGCGAGTGATTCTGTTTTAGTTTCATTTGTTTTTTCTCTCCTGGCCTCTGGGTGGGGCTTCTTCCGGTAAGTAGTCTCCTTGTTTCTTCATTTCTGTTCTGGTCATCGTGGAGGGAGGACGTGCTGGTGAGTTGTCTGGTTTTCTTTCTTCTGGGGTTTTTCTTTGTTTTGTTTTTGTGGTGGTGGGCTGGGAGGTGTTTCTGTTTGTTCTTTTTTGTTTTGGTTGAGTTTTAGGTTTGTTTAATTGGTTTGGTTATTTCTGATTTTGTTTAATTTTTCTTATTTTATTGTTTATTTGTGTAATTAGTTGTTGTTTGTTTGTGTAATTTGTGGTTTATTTTTTGTTTATTAATGGTTTTATTATTGATTTATTTTTGTTTTATTATTTTTTAATAATTGTGGTGTTTGTTTTTGGTGGTTACTTTAGCTTGAATAATGGGCTGCCTGTGGGTTTCTCTTTTCCCCACTGCTGCTTTGAATTTTGGTTTAGATGCAGCAATAGGGGAAAGAAGGAGGAGGCAGTCAGCCCGTTCTTCTCCCAGGAAAGTTTGTTAGGAAGGTCAGGGGAGAAGGAGGAGACAGAGAAGAGCTATCTGTGCCTAACGATGGTTCTCTCCTCTCTGTCTCCTTTTTCTCCCGGCTTACCTAACTGGAGATGTGCAGGCAGCGATCCGTAAGGGGTGGGGCTCTTCCTTGCAGATTGCTGACTGCTGCTTTTGTATTCGGAAGTACAAAGGCATCAGCCAGTCATCCGCCAGGGAGGGTGCTTTCCCTGACAAACTGCTGCCTGTTTTGGGGGTGTTTTCTACCCCGGCTCAACTTTACTTGAGGCTGGTGGTGGTCTCGCCGTGTCTTCAGCGGGATAGCATGGAGGAGAGGGAGTCCCTCTTCTCCCCATTGCTCAGGAAAGAAGGATGGTGGGTGTTTCGCGGTGGTGTTTTGTGGCTTTTTGTTTTGCGTGGCTGTGAGGCACTTAGTCTGCCTGCTGGAGACTTGTGCTCCCGTTGTGTTTTGTAAGTTTATTTTTCATGCACCGGCTTTCCCAGCATTCTGCGCACTCATGGCGCGCAGGACGCTGGGACTTGTAGTTTTGCGTTTGTGGTTTGCTTTCGTGCAGTTTTTTTTTTTGTGCAGTGGTTTTCAATTGGCCATGCTGCATTTCCCAATGTTCTTTTTGCTCGCGCCTCTCAGCCTGATCGGCTGTGGTGCGGCGCGGCGTAAAGAATGTTGGGAATTGAAGTTGTTTCCTTTTGTTCACGTTCGTGGGGCTCTTGCCCCACTGGCACATATCTCAACCCTACAGTTACCTCTGTACCGGGTTCTGGCGAGTGCAGGAGGCTCGGTACGGGATAGTGTGGATGGGTGCGGGAGCCTTTGTCACATTCCAGTGGTTAACGCTTGGATTTATAGGTATAGATAGGAAAGCAAAAAGGATAGAGAGCAAAAGGGATGGGAAGCAACAGTCAGTTCTTTTCCACCATGTCTGAAAGTTCTCAAGTATCTGGGAGTGAGTGACACTATGGAACTAGGAAGGAGTCCTCCCAATTGCAGTGAAGCATATTAAAATTATACATATGGAGGTGTCTTTCCAACACCTTACATGTATCATAATATGTGTGCTCAACATCTTATATCTTTGATTCTGACAAGATAATAGCAATTTGAGCTTGCTGTTGAATTAGGGTATGGACCTATACTTGAATGTACATGTTATGTGGTAATGTCTCTGAATTAGACCAGATGCCCGTTGATAGGTTGGAGGAAACATATCTCTGGCCCACTTGTTGCCACAAACGATACCAAATTGGCCACCAAAGGGATGAGCCTCTGTTGGTTTTGCTTGTTTCTTTGGCAGTTGATATTCTTACTGTGGCAATTAACAACCAGCATGACCTGCTGCGCAAAGACTGCCTTGCCATATGTCAGTGATGCCGAACCTTGGCACTCCAGGTGTTCTTGGACTTGAATTACCAGAAACCCAAGTCAGCACTTCTGCTGATCAGGACCTTCTGGGAACTGAAGTTCAAGAACACCAGGAGTGCCAAGGTTCACTATCATGGCCATATGTGCATCTCCCTGTCTCTGTTTCTCAACTATGGTCTTCAGGCATTTATTTTTTCCCAGCTGAGATGCTGACATCTGGAAGGATATAACATTGCATAGCAGAATACAATACTGCAAAACAAAGTGCAGTATTCCCCAGATTTATATGGTACTGTATAAATATCAACAGCTAGAAAAGAACAACGAATTACACAGTGGGATAAACTAATTGTATGAAGTCAGTTGCTTGCTGAGGCAGCTTGTGTCCTACTTTTCAAGACATTGATAACAAACAATTCTATGTACTCTGTTTATTAAAAAACCACCAAAATCAATATGGCAATATTTTGTAGGAGAAAATTAAGTTTATTAAACTGGTTTGGCATTTTAAAGATGATTAAATGCTTTTGTTTATTGAGTGTCACAGAAACATCAGGAATATTTGGCATAGAAAAGAATGTAAACTATAATAAACTTCTTGGACTTGTAAGTAAAATGAAAAAATTGATTTTTTATTTTTTGTGCTCATAAAATTGAAAGTATGAGTCTCAGTTTCATTCTGCAGGTGAAAGCAGTTAAAGATATTGCAGGGTAGAGAGTTTATGAAAAATTAATATCAAACTATGAAACTTAGGAAAAACTTAGATTTATGTAGTTTTCCTAGAATCTAGGAAATTTCATTCAGGGCGACATCGAAGTGAACCAACTCCCACCAGCTTGAGAGAATTAATATGAAGTGTAGGCCAGTTAGGAACCAGGAGATGGGTGTGACCCAAAGCAGAGATTCAGAGAAAATTAAGATGATGAGCAAACTAAGTGAAGATTACATCCTTATCAGTCTCTTTGATGCAATGTTTGTTGCAAAATATCTGCTTCAAAGGCTGTCTCCTGCAGAGGAACACAAAGACATGTTCTTACAAACCTTTCAGCAAACTAGCCAAGCAATCCCAAGAAGACAGTTATGTTGCAGGAATTCCTGGGCTGAAATTCACCGGTTATCCTGCAGATGCAAAATTCACTTGGCTGCATCATTACAGAAGGCAGCATGTTGCAGGAGTGAAGGCAGGAAACATATACAGCATGCCTATACTGTACAAGTAAACAGACTTCTTGCTTGACAAAGCCACCTTTTCCAAAGTAGACCTTGGCACTCACCTCATTCTTTAAGCCAATCTTTTGTTCCCCTAATGAGGGCAGCTAATTATGTTTCGGCTAAGGTGCTCAGGTTGACCAGATTTGACTTGCTCTTAGCAGGCTCGACATGCCTCCCACTTGAAAATGTCCATTTCTAATGCAAGATATGTTGGGAGGTTAGACATCCATGCCCAGAGCAGTTCAATACATTTTGTAAATATGAACAGGAAATGTATTTTACAGGTATGAAAAGGAGGAGAGAGCAAATCTTCAAAAAGAAAGAGCAACATGCAAATATTTTCAGTACCAGTGAAATGTGTATTGCAGGCGCACCCCCCAATAAAGGACTCAGACACCGGTAAAAGTGGATAACAGCATCGGGCCACATTTATTGATTCATGCCCTAGTCCGAATTATAAATTTCTATTGGTAAAACGACCAATCATAATTCTTAAGGCAAGCAGGCCGAAGTAACACTGGTAAGGTACCACCCCAAAATTGCCAACGGCAATTGGTTACAATGTATCGATTTGTATCAATTTGTTTGTTTACAACAAACAAATTGTTGACCGTAGTCAATATCTAACTAATGACCCCACCCTCTGACGCGTATCCGTGGAATCACGGGGTGATGCATGCTGGCTAGCTATCGCCATCACCCCGTCGCCTAGTTCGTCGTTGACCGGACAACGTTTAACCAACTTATGCCTGTCTATTGTTGTCCAGTCAATTGCGAACCTGCCGGATACCTGTGGGTCATAATGTTTACCTTACCAGTGATACCCGCCCATGTGACCAAGTCAACAGCATCACAGAAACCCCTATATCAAACCATAGCAACAGTGTGGGATGGGCGAAAAAACCAGGACCCGAGAGCCAATTGTGGGTCCCAGCCAAAAATTCCCACCCGGCCCCGAAGCGACCAAAATATCACACTGTTAACTAGGGAGGGGGTGGAGGGGAAAAACTTCTCCGCTCCGTCGCTTCGGAAAATGGCAGCTCGGCTGCCTCATGGCCACCCCTTTTATAAGGGAGCTGGCCACGCCCCTAACTACCCGGATGCCTTCGTCCTATGGGGGGGGGGCCCGCAAAGGGCGCGGCGGCCATTTTGGCGCCGCGCTTGCATTGCAGGCGCACCCCCCAATAAAGGACTCAGACACCGGTAAAAGTGGATAACAGCATCGGGCCACATTTATTGATTCATGCCCTAGTCCGAATTATAAATTTCTATTGGTAAAACGACCAATCATAATTCTTAAGGCAAGCAGGCCGAAGTAACACTGGTAAGGTACCACCCCAAAATTGCCAACGGCAATTGGTTACAATGTATCGATTTGTATCAATTTGTTTGTTTACAACAAACAAATTGTTGACCGTAGTCAATATCTAACTAATGACCCCACCCTCTGACGCGTATCCGTGGAATCACGGGGTGATGCATGCTGGCTAGCTATCGCCATCACCCCGTCGCCTAGTTCGTCGTTGACCGGACAACGTTTAACCAACTTATGCCTGTCTATTGTTGTCCAGTCAATTGCGAACCTGCCGGATACCTGTGGGTCATAATGTTTACCTTACCAGTGATACCCGCCACACGGGGAGGCTTGCAAAGGCTCACCGCCCCCCCCCAAGACCGTCAGCTCGGTCGACAGGCCTGCTCGCCAGTCCAGTAATCCAGAGGTCCATACCTCCCTGCGACAGATGGGCCCCATCCCCTGAGTAAAGCTCGTAAATTTGCAGACTGATGGCGGGGAGGCTAATGACGCATCCCCCGCCCTTGTCAAGGGAACCGGGCAATAGCCCCGTTCACGGAGTGTCGGCTCAGTCAAGAGCCCCGAGGCCGAACGCCCCCCTGTAAGCGTACCGCGGTATCGTGTCCGACGTGCGGATGCACCCTGTCCCAGTCGGGTACCCACTCTGTCGCCGCAGCGTAACGCGCTGCCCCATGCAGCGTAACGCGCTGCCCCGTGCACCTGGCTACGGCCCACCAGGCATACTGTCACCGGTGTAAAACGACACCCAGGGTGTGTCAAGTAAAAAAAAGGGAAGGGGGGGGGGAGAAACAGTGCAGTGACTAAAACTGGTACTCACAGTTGAGGAGGGCGAAGACAAAACTGAAAACATTGTGATCCCGACCCTCCCACGTGGCGTATTTCAGCCCTGTAGTACCCAAAAAACAACTGCAGCAGAAGCCGCCCCTATGCAGAGCGAACGGGCGCCGCAACGAGCCCCTGAGAGGCCAACACTGTCTAGTGCCTTCCCACCACCCTCCAAATTGGGATTTAGGAATAGAAGACCCACCTCGGTGACAGAAAAAACGTGCCATGGTGCGTGCCACAGTGCACGGAAATCCTGTAGGGCACCAACCGGACAGATGTCTGTCGAGGAACATCGTAGCAGTCTATTCCACTGCCTACGCCGTGCTGATTCGTTTTAGAGGAGCGTATCCCCAACTGAGCCCAATATTATCCACACAGACATCTTCGAGTTCCAGTGCCCTACGACTTGCATCCGCCTTATACAGCATCCCAAGCTCGCTGATGCGGAGCGCTCCAAAAAGGCCACCGTTGTAGCCGCATGAAGTGGGCTGCCTCATTTATCCAAACAGAGGCCAGGCCAGCCCCGGGCCAATTGGGTAAAAACCCTGGAAAAATCTTGCATCCGCCTTATTCAGCATCTCAAGCTCGCTGACGCAGAGCGCCTCCAAAAAGGCCACCGTAGTAGCCGCATGAAATGGGCTGCCTCATCTATCAAAACAGAGGCCAGGCCAGCCCCGGGCCAATTGGGTAAAAACCCTGGGAAAATCTTGCAACCGCCTTACTCGGCATCTCAAGCTCGCCGATGCGGAGCGCTCCAAAAAGGCCACCGTTGTAGCCGCATGAAGTGGGCTGCCTCATTTATCAAAACTGAGGCCAGGCCAGCCCCGGGCCAATTGGGTGAAAACCCTGGGAAAATCTTGCATCCGCCTTATTCAGCATCTCAAGCTCGCTGATGCGGAGCGCCTCCAAAAAGGCCACCGTAGTAGCCGCATGAAATGGGCTGCCTCATCTATCAAAACAGAGGCCAGGCCAGCCCCGGGCCAATTGGGTAAAAACCCCTGGGTAAATCGGGTGGCGGTCGCCCGGGAAACACCCGCGCACGCACACCCACCCTTCCCAAACATGTCTCACACGGAAGTCATTGGTGCTGTCCACACGACCTCCCACTTTGGCCATAAAAGCCAACCCTGACAGCTGAGATGCTATGGTGCGTGGTGCAAGGCCCTGGGCATACAGGTAAACCATGAACCGCAGAACATGGGCTACTGGGATCGGCCAGGTTCCTGGCAGTCAAATTGGGTACATAATGCTCTGAAGGAACTAAATGCGTGGTGATACGCCTTACTCATGCATGGCGCTAGTGACAGGCCAATCGCCCGGGTCACTTCTCCTTGCCAACGTTCCATCTCTCGTCCGGGAGTGGCGAGGGAAAGTCCTCCGCATCCGGGGCCGAGGCACGGAACCGGGAGATCTGCAGGTGGGACAAAGCAGCAGCAATATCATTATCAACCCTTGGGACATGCCTGGCCCTGAAGAGAACGTTGAGGCACAGGCTGCATAACACAAACTCGCGCACTAGGTCAATAACCCCGGGCGATTTGGAAATCTGTGCATTGACGATGCGGGCAAGAGCCGCATTGTCACGCCAAAATTGCACAACCGAGTTGGCCCACTCCTTGCCCCATAGCATCAAAGCACCCAGGATAGGGAAACATTCCAGATACGTGAGACCATGCAGGCGACCCTTGCCTGCCCAGGATGGTGGCCACCCACCATAGGCCCACTTCCAATTGAAGTACATCCCATAACCCAGGAATCCTGAGGCATCGGACTGTATCTGCAAGCAAGGGGGAGCCAGGAGATCAGACCCCAAAATGACACCCCGTTGAACTACCTCTGGATCTATGGCCAGACAAGCACGTCTGCCCTGATACCCCGGGTAAATCTAAGCCTATGGTGGGGCCTGGATAATCCTGCCATGGCGTCGCACCAGCGCGGAGCAAATGCCCTGCCCGGTGCGACGACCCTGCCAGCGAAATTGGGGTGACCATGTAGCACCAGAAGTTCCCTCAGTGATGCCATGCGCTCGGCCAGCGAGTACGAGATAAGGGCCACTAGCCTTGACACCTTATCCCGCTGCAACCTAGAATCCTGCACTACCGTGTCACTCTCCACCCCAGGAATACT
The DNA here is from genome assembly GCA_035047345.1 of Bradypodion ventrale. Classification (NCBI taxonomy): domain Eukaryota; kingdom Metazoa; phylum Chordata; class Lepidosauria; order Squamata; family Chamaeleonidae; genus Bradypodion; species Bradypodion ventrale. Next base: position 230,284,185 of record JAWDJE010000002.1, on the reverse strand, counting down.
AGCTGTGGAGATGGGCCCTCGGTCTTTTCGGGCGCTAAAAGGACACCAAGTTCCTCCATTAGCGTCTGAAATGTGTTGAGGAGACGTGTGTACGTGTCCCAGCCCCGTTCAGCCCCGAATAAAACCATCCAGGGAATGGGCTACAGACCGGGACCCTGACCTGCGGACAAAGGCCCACTCTAGGAAAGTGGTGAAACGCTCGAATACCGAGCCCCAATGGAATAGCCAAAAGGCATGGCATCATTGAAATAATATGCTCCCCGGGACGGGGGTGCAGGGACAGGGCCAACGACCCTGCCCGCATAGACCCTCTTGTCAAAGCTGGCAGCAGCCACCTCCTCCCTCCCCCCAAGGGATAAAAGATCGGGGGCATCCTGAGGGGACCTGTTACCCATGAAAGGGATCCGGAACCCCTGCCTAGAACCCTGAAGGAGATAACCCGCATCCTCTCCCTTCGGGTACAATGTGAGCCAACGCTCCAACATGCCCACCTTAATTGGGGAGGGAGGCCTTCGGTGGACTAGATCCATCTGCGGCAGTCTTGCCAGCCCCCTGTCTGCCCCACCCTCTGCCCCGCATCCCTCTAGGCCTGGGACAGGCAGAGGCCGCATGGGGGCCAACACAGGTGGGACACTCCTGTCTGTATTTGCCATTCTTCCCATTGCAGGAGCCATTGGACAAGAAAGTCCAGCACCGCAGGCGGGCTGGAACCCCCCGCCCCGCCCCCTGGCCGGTGACCTGTGCTGGGGCCGCCTGCTGGACCCTAATCTCGGGGTGCGGGGAAATCCGCCTACGGCATTCCACGTCACAAGCCAACCACGATGGGCCCGGAAAGTAAACCATCGCCCGGTAGACGTTGTCCAAATACTGGACCATCGGAATTGCCAAATCCGGCCGGGCCCTAAGGTACACCGCCATGCATATGATGCAGGCCGGCAACCATTTTGCCCACATACTTGGTGGCTTGCGACGACGTGCCTGCCACTATCCTTCTCATTCTGCCCCTCCCTCTCCTCCTTGGTGGGCCCTCTGTTTAGGAGTGAGAAGATATCCACGTACTCCCCCCGCCAAATTTACTCTCTGTTGGCCTGTGCCAAGTGGTCACTCAGCGGTAAGGAATAGGGGCTTGGACCAACCCGGCCACCCAAAACATTCCCCTCGGGGTAGGGAACACCCCCCACCACGGGGCCCTGGGTGGTAGTTGTCATTGCCGGGTGGGGCGTCAGCGGGTGCACCGCCGCACCACCCACGCGAGGCCAAGGCCATTGGAAAGCCCCCCCAAACGTGGCCACGTGTGTAGGTGCACTAGTTTGGACCGCATACTCACGTGCTGCACCCCCGCGGCCGCCCCCACCGGGGGTTCCGGCCCACTGGGGGCGTCGGAGCTCACGACCGCCGTAGAGCTCGTCACTGGGGGCTGACCCGCACCGGCCTGTTGGTTGGGGAGCTGCGAGGCAGTGGCCGAGGTTGTGCCACGCCTCAAGCAGCTCAACCCGTCCCGTCGCCTGCCGCTGCCCAGCAGACGACGCGTCGAAATGAACCCCAAAGGGAGCCCCAGCATGGCTGGCCCGAGCCAAGGACGCCTCAAGGGCCGCAACACGGGCCAGTAAGACCTCCACGCTGACATGGGGCCAAGGGCCGGCCGGCCCTCCTGCTACAGGCACAGGTACAGGTCCCTGTACCCCGGGACCCTAATAGGGCCATCGCCCCACGCCGAGGCCCGGTAGGGCCGATGGGATGGGAAGCACCAGGAGCGGCGTCCACCGCTTGCGGGCCGCGGGCCACAGCCCTCACTTGACCCATGCTCGGGTCCCCCGCCTCCGTGCAAGGGGGAATAGACCCCATTCCACCGGTCCCGGTGGGTACCAGCAAAGGCGGCTGCTGGGGAGGCGCAACCGCGGTCCTCCGACCCGGATTGCGCCTCCTAACAGCGCGAGCCGCGCTCGCGGCCGCCCTCTTCTTCGCAGGCATCGCAAGGAAATCTAAGGGAAGCCAAAAGAGAAAATTTGCCGCCAAAAAGGCTTCCCTGGCAAGGTAAGAGCGACGGAGTAAGGTAAGAGGGGAAAAACCTCTCCGCTCCGTCGCTTCGGAAAATGGCAGCTCGGCTGCCTCATGGCCACCCCTTTTATAAGGGAGCTGGCCACGCCCCTAACTACCTGGATGCCTTCGTCCTATGGGGGGGGCCGCAAAGGGCGCGGCGGCCATTTTGGCGCCACGCTTGCATTCTTGTCAGACATTCCTCTGCCAGGAGTATTATGCATAAATCCAAGCCACTTGACGTTAAAAAAAAGATTTGAATCTTTTTCAAAGTGCTGTTTTAGAAGAGTTTAAACCAGGGGTGCCCAAACGACAGCCTGTGGGCCATATCTGCCCCCCTGCACCCATTCATCCGCCCCATGTCGCTCCTGTATGGGCACATTTTTCTTCCGCTTCCAGGAGTGACAAGGGTGGCATGGGCCAGATGAATTGGCATGGGTGCTGTATCTGGCCCACGGGCCATAGTTTAAGCAGAGAAACTGGCAGCTTAAAATCTATTTCATCCTGTTGCAAAATAGATTGCAAGACACGTTTTACTGCCACTTCCGGTGGGAGGACCCACGTAACCGGCCCCCTGGTTTAAAGTTTTACTTGCAGCAAGCGAAGCACAGATGAGCTCTCCAAGGTTCCGTTTCTGCCAGCTATGGTGATCTGCAAATGGAAAAGGCAGGAGGAACATCAACCCTTGATTTTTATTTTTTAAAACATGACCTCTGTTCAACTGCACATTGATTTTAGATAAACCAGAGCTTGGAAATTTTACAGTCTTGTGCTACAACTTCCAGAATCCTCCAGCTGCCATGGCCACTGATTTATTTTGCAAATTGTAGTCCAAAAATATAACTTTTCTAAATTCTCAGCCACAGGCAGTAAGAGTAATATCAGAATCCAGTCAGGGACAGAAATCTGTGTTCTATTTATCTGCTTTATATTTGCCTCATTTCGTTAATTTTATAAAGCAATTGTGTACAGTGATTGAACCAAATTCATATGTAACAGCTGTGTAAAGAATTTGGTACAATGAAAAATGAAATGTACTGAGGTCAAATTTCATCTTACTGAAAAACCAATATACCTCCAGAGTAAAACCTTGAATGCTTTTATAGACCGGCAGTTAAATCAATGTGAAGAATGAGAAATTTAACACAGTGCTGCTTTGGACCAGGTTAGGTCTTGCCTGGTATCATTCTTTTCTCCCCAAATTCTGCCAACAGGAAAATCATGGCAACACCTCTTGTTTGATTACAGCATCTCATGCTAAAATATAAGCTGCCTTTAAAAAAACCTAAAACAAAATAGGCTTTATTTTACTACTACAACTAATTGTTGGCAATGAATAGGTCAGCAACTCCATGAATAAAGAATGTACCTGGAAATCAGTATAATAGATCTCTAGAGCATTTGACAATTTGTCACACACGATGATTTATTAATGAAGGAAAGATGCCACTGGCATGAATTTGTTTAAGGTGGATCCCAGCTTGCCAAGCAGTGACCCACACATGCTATAACGACCAGCTGAAACAAACCTTGATGGTGTCAGGTATGAACTCACAAACCTGGGAGACAACAGCCGAAGATCACCCACTTTGGCATCAAACCATCTCTGCTGCTACCGATTACTTCGAAGAGGAACACTGCAGTCATGAAGTGACTAAGCGACAAGCACGGAAGCTTCATCAAACCCAACCATGCCCACCACTATCTATTCAATGTACTGTGTGTGATCACATGTTCCATGCCAGGATCTGTTTGTACCAGAGATACTTCCACCAGCTGAGAAAATGACCTCCAGGAAAAATGTGTGCTTGGATACGAGTAGCAGCCACTGACGATGATGATTAATGAAGGAAGCAATGGATAAATTAAAATAATTCAGAACCCTTCATAACGTTCACTCTGGGTACCCTGTGTAAACCTAATAGTCCAGTCCTGTATGTGCCATATCTACCCAAACAGTAACCCTAATGGAGTTCAAAAGGCTGTATTCCAGGTAGCCTTTATCACAAGGAACATATTTTATTTGCCATCTGCAACCTTTTCTGGGCAAGAATAGACAAGCAAGGGTGTTTTACACTAGCACAGGAGTTCTCAACCTTTTTAAGCCGGGGGCTGGGTCATGCTTCGTCAGACAGCTTTGGGAGCCTGGTGGCCATTTTGCCCTTCCTCCACCACATGGTACTTCCTGATGTGGTGGGGGCAGTGTGGGCCACATGAAATGGTTCAATGGGCCACATCCAGCCCATGGGCCACAGGTTGAGAATCCCTGCACTAGCATAACCTCCAAGTTGAATGATTACAAAAACTTACATGGGGCTGCCTTCAAGGATGACTTGGAAACTTCAGTTACAGAAGAATTCACCTGTCGGAATTGTAATTGATCCTGCTAGAAAGAACTGAACCAATTACCTATGCATTTCCAGGCCCAGTTCAAACTTCTGGCACTCACCCTTAAAGGTCTAAATAGCTTGTGGTCCAAATATGTGAGGGAGTTCCTTTTCCCCTGTTGGTCTGCCCACACCTGCAGATTGTCTGTTAAGGCCCTGTCCTTTGTATCTTCTGTGGGAGATGTTATATATCATAATTAATAAATGAGAGAGCTTCCTCTGTAGTCCTGTTAATTTTAGGGCCTAGGCAGAATCATACAAGAACAGGATGCCCTTCACCACAGCCTCATCATAAGCTGTTTAAGCTTTTGAAGGTGAACACCAGCACTTTGAATTGGGCCCAGAAATACACTGACAGCCAATGTATCTATTACTGCATCAGCTGTTATAGTCTGTGATCATCCCTTTCGGACTAATGGATTGCACTCTGCTTCAGCTGAACCAATTTGAAAGGCAATCCCACATGGAATGGATTACAGTAGCTTTGGCCAGATGAAATGAGGGCATACAAATCACTGTAGCAAAATCTGAATTTTCCAGATGTAATGCAAACACTGTGAAATATGAAAATACAATGTAAATATAACACATAGTACTTTTGAAAGAAAAATCAGCTCTGAAAACTGAGAATTCTGCGTGGAGAAATAATGTGGTGTTATAAATATGAGACATTAATAACAGATTTTCCAGTTTCTTGCTTAATATTAGAAACTAGCTTGCATATAAAAGTATGCAATTTGCAGAGAGTAAACAAAGCAAACAGTCAGAATACATTTCAAAATTTTAAAAATAATATTTCAAAAAATTCAATTTCCAGATAGTTCTCTGTCCTACTAGGTGAGAGTCTTGTCGAGGCGTGAGGGCTTGAGTAGTCTAACTAGGCAGTGTTGCCCATCTCTTGTCAATGATGTTAGGACTAAAACTCACCAAAGCATCCTCTGTCGGATCCCTTGGGCCAAGTGAAAGCGGAGGGCACACATCATGGTCTGCCTAGCCAGCAGGTGAAGTGATACTCAAATGGCTAAAAAACCACATGCAGATGAACTTGATTTGTCAAGTCCATTTGCGGAATGTTGTCGCAGGGATGTCTACCAACATGCAGACTCCTCGCTGAATAACAACTCCAAGCTATCCAAGGTATCTTCTGTTCTGCTTATTTTATTCTACTGATGTAGTGGAGAGTAATACTGTGCCCAGAACACCAAATCAAAAGCTGCCATATCCAGGACTAGTGTTTTCATGGCTAAAAAACCCTTAGCTTTTAATACAATTAATTTATCTTGAGAAGTCCGTCTTTCTTTCTTTTTCCCCCTCTTCTACAAATTTGCCTAAGGCTGAAGTAGCGCCTTGTTTGTCAAAAGCAATGCCCAAGATCCTGCATAAAGCCACCAGAGCAGAAAATTCCATCAATGTACTTAACACTGGTGTTCCATTGGAGAGCAAATGACAGAAGCCCAAGACCAAAATAGCACCAAGCAGCTCTTTCATCAACAAAGCTTTTGGCATCCTCACACTCCCTGAGGTAATCATTAACTAACTTTACTTGTGGCAGGAGCAGAGCTGCAGCTGGTGACAGACTGCTTGTCCCTTACTGCAATCTGATATTACTCTTACTGCGCCTGGCTGAGAATTTAGAAAAGTTAGATTTTTGGACTACAATTTGCAAAATACACCAGTGGCCATGGCAGCTGAAGAGTTCTGGAAATTGTAGCACAAGACCAAAAGGCAGAAGTGCTCACACAACTGAGGGTTGTACAGTCATGAGGAGAAAAGTTAAATAGCGACAGTCAAGAACAATGTTGTCACAACTGATCTGATGCACTGCTTTAACTCTTTCCCCATATCTATTTGTATTATGTTTTTGCATGCTCAGCTTTCTGGAGTTCCCTATTTGCGATTTTCATTGAATTGTACTTTTTAAAATATTTTTATGTTAGAAAAATGGATACACTTTTGATAGAAATGGGTTAAGGCCTAAAGTATGTGAGTAGAGATTTGCTGTGTTTACCTGTTATCAACGGGTGTTGGGGAAGTTTCCTTGAAATGGCGCCATCTCTAGACATTATGCGCCACAAATATGCCATAACAAAGCTATGTGTACTGTAAACTGCTAGATGTGAGAATGCAATGTGAATGTTATGAGAAAAGGATTTTGTTTTGCTTTAAGAAATGATTTAATTGCCTAATGCTATTAAAGTACGCCATAGTTTCTTTAAGCTAGTGATAGATGAGATTTAGAGTTAATTTGATCCTGGATTCCAAGATGTAACCATACCTGTCAAATATCCCAGATTGGCCGGGAAATCCTGTATTTCTGCAGCCGTTCTTCCCCTTTCCCCCCTGCCATCATGTATTTCAACAGTGGGGAAAGGGGTTACTGCGCATGCGCGCCCATTGCAAATGGGTTCTACACATGGGCAAAGGGTTCTGCACATGCACAAAGGGGTTCTGCGCATGCGCAAAGGAGTTTTTGCTGCACATGCGCACCCGGGCTGGGGCAGTTCCTGTATTTGCCGGAGCAGGGGCAGTTCCCGTATTTGTCGGAGCAGCGCTTGACAGGTATGATGTAACCATAGTGTGGTAAGAATGCAGAACTTAGAACTTAGTCAGGTTCTTTATTTTCAAGGGGAAAGAACTGTGATGAAAGTCTCTGAAACATTTTAATTCGTATTTTTACTTTGTTCTATTTTGGAAACTGCAACTTTTTACCTTATGAAGAACCTTATTCTTTTACCTATCTTTTATTCTAAATAAATGAAGAACCGCTAAAACCAACAGTGTGATTATTGAAGTGGGGTAAGCAGAGAGTGTTTGCCAAACCTTAAATATAGGCTACTGCTGACCACAACAATATTTCTTTATTCTCTCAGTCTGAGGTGGCTTAAAGCTGAACATACCCCAGGTATGGACATTACACAGCCAGGTTTAAGACTAAGCAGATTTCCCAAGTCTGGGGGAGTTCCTGTACTGCAGGCTAATTAAGCAAAAGGCCTTGATACAGTGGGGAACAAGAGAGAACTTAGGCAGAGGGTCCTGTTTAGCAGGTCTTTATCAAGAAGGGTCTGTGTTTACCTGAGGAGACCCTGACACTGATGATCATGAAATCTTAAAATGAAGACTCAAGGAATTGTAGGAAAGCCCATGCCCATGCACCAGTTACCTACAGTATAGTATTCATATTATGTAGGTTGAGTATGAGTGTAGAATGCTGTTTAACTGAAAAATCATTAGCACTAAAAATTGTAGGCTCCACTGGCTCTACACTAGCTTTTGTAGACACTAACAGGCCCAGATTGCCGGATTATTATAGTAATGTGCCTATAATACAGAAATTTATTGTCCTTAAAAGGGAGCATGTGGCATATTAAGCTCATGGGATGTTATAATTCCCAAGGACACGTTCCGTGCTCTTAATTGCCTATCGAACATAATTATCTGGTGAGTGGCATGACCCTTTGGTGCCTCTATTAAGATTCTCTTTCTTTCTGCCTCATCTCCTTCCCTGCTCTTCCAAAATGGTATATGTGTTACTGAAGCCCATTGTTTTCATCACAGGGAATTGACATATTGTGCTCATTAGCCAGTCATTTCTTAGGTCTTCTTCAGGTAACTCACAGATTAGTATTTGAGTAAAGTGAACACCTACCCTCTTTAGCAGTCAGCAGCAAAATGTGTCATATGCAAGTGGTTATAAGCCCATCGTACTTCCAAAACTGGGCTACACTATATGAAAACAGTTTACCTTCTACTAATTAACACAAAAGTCCTCTTCAAATGCTTCAATCTCAGTAAGATGAAAAGATTATTTAAATCCTTCCATTTATCTTTTGTTATTTGATCAATTCCACACCGTCTTTTTAATCAGACAGAGAGGCTGATGTTAGCACTGCTCCCTGTTGTTTATCAAAGCTAGGCAATTATATGGTCACTCTAGCCCAGTATGTGAAACTTTATCGACAACCCTGCTGTTTAATTTTAAGTACTGTTCTTCTTTTGAACTCAGAATTTAAAAAAATCATTGAAGGTTTTCCCCGGAAAGCATCTGTGGTAGAAATGGAACTTATCTGATGTTCTGGGGTTAAGCTGTTGAAATTGCACCCCAAACACTCAACAGCAGCAAACTTGCAATATCCAGGAGTTGTGCATTGAGATTCGCAATTGTTTATAGATCGCTGATGCCAGTGCCTTTGCAACTACAAAGTCACAGATTATAGTGGGATCAATTGCCCCATTCCTTTCCTGCTTTGCTCAGGGAAGTAAACAGAGAGTTTCTGTGTGTGTGTGTATGTGCGCGCGCGCATGCATGCATGCACGCACGCACGCACTCACGCACACTGTATGTGTATGTTTTAACAAAAATCTAATGGGTTCATAGTGCTCTCTTCTGGCTATAGTAAAATACTGCAAGCAACGTGCCTAAAATATAGTTTGATAGACTTCTGCATTGGCATGAAAATACTCTTGGCAGAATTCTGTTCATATTTTCTTAAAATGAGTGTTGATGCAACATTTTAAACACATTTTAATATAACAACCATATGCACCTGTATAATGAAGACAATTAGCAAAATCCTGTTAGTATAGTTACGCTGGTGTAACGTGGATCCTGGGGCTGCTTTTGGGAGCCCTGAGATTGGGAGCAGAGAGGCTTTGATAGTCAAAAATTGCTGGCAGATTGCTGCTGGCACTCCTAATCCCAGTGGCCAGCTTCACTTTAATTATTGATCAATCAATCAATTATTCAATTAAATCCAGCACCTGGGTATGGCTTATGCCAATATAACTATGCCAACAGAATTTTTACACACTGATATTGAACAGTTAGACCTTAATTCAGCCAGATCCTGAATATTTTTGCCTGTGCAAATGTTGAAGGCAAGTGTGTCTGAAAGTATTGTTTAACTTTCTAAAACAGAGATGAATGATAGGCAGAACACAGACTATAGTAGATCTCTACTTTAGAAATCTCAAGACATTGACCCAATATCTCAAAGCCCCTAGTTCTATAGGGACAACAAAAAGACTTTTCACCACCCTATATAATGCTACTAGTTAAAAAAGAAAATAATGCTAAGAAAACTGGAAAGCAATGCCGATAGAGGAAGAGACAACATGAAGTAGATTGGTGTGATAAATAAAATCTCAGGCATTGGATAGCAGGATCTGAGTGGGGCTATTAATGGTAGCATCTGGTTCTGAACAGAGATACTGTATATGCATGCACCCTAGTGAACCAATTCTGCCGAGTTGTAAATTTCCAGTTTCTGCAGGTGTGGAATCTCTATTCACCACAATGCACTGGGCTTTACAACTACCATCTCCTGTCCAAATTTAACTCTAGGTCAGCATTATAAACAAAGGTCTAAATCCAGTTAGAAACCCCAATTAGAGTAGGCCTATTGAATCAATTGCAGAAAGGTGAACCAACACATATGTACATTCCATTGATTCAGTGGCTCTTCTTTAATAGGATTAGTAATAGAAATCAAGCCTGTTATTAAGAATTTATTTGTTATAGATTCTTTAAGCACAATGTTTGGGATCTCATTGTGATCCATGCTACCCTATTTTGCATAGTCTCTCAAGAACAGCATAATTGCCAAAGGACTTGGAAACACAATTTTGTGTAATGGTAAACATTTTGGTTTTGACATCTGGAGTGTTACTTTACTGGCATGACAAATTAATGCAATGGTCCTATGGTTACTGCACTCCTTAGTGTCTCTGTGCTTGGAATGTACATTGGACATTTCCAGTATGTAGATTGATATTTTGTTTTCCATATTTGGCAACATATTCATGCTAGTACTGTGGCATGCTATTTATTTATTTATTTATTTATTTATTTTATATAACCACCTTTTTTACCTAAGCGACCCAAGGCAGCTCACAACATCAGTTAAAACCCATACCAATACTTATTAAAACCAAATACTATAAAATTCTCTAAAAACGTCCATAAAACCTCCCCAATCCCCTTAAAAAGAGAGGCACTTGGGCAGGAATAAATAAAAAAAACTGGCAGGCCTAAATAAGCCAACAGGGCTATGCTGTGATACCAGTTATACCCCACACCTGCTGGCATAGCCACATTTTTAAGGCCTTCCTGAAGGGGATCAACTCTACCTGGTGGCGCAGTTCAAGTGCCCCTGCCATAAGGAGAATGATTATATTAGTTATATCAATATGATAAGACATCAGTCTCAGAATTAATTAATTAAGTTAATCCTAATTATCTTGTGAACCGCCCAGAGAGTGCACTAAGCACTATGGATAATTTACCATGGCAATTACACTTAATTGATAGATGTCATAGCATATCTCAGTTGTATAGGCAGGTGCATGATTAGGCATGTAACCAAAATGTGCCTTGGCACATCATCAGTTAGCTGCAATTAGCCATAGCAAGTTGTGCAGATCATACACGAACAGTGAAAGGATTCTAGCCATTAATGTACTAAGCACAGAAGAATGAGTCTACATTCACAGTGAGACAGGGAAGTGTGCAGTAAAGAAATAATGTGATGAAAGGCAAGAGGCATCTCTAATAGTCAATTTTCCTGCCTTGAGAGAGAGAAAGAGTTTGGCCTGTGGGCATTTCACATATTCTGTTTTGATAAGAGATAATTTGTTCCATCGCTTATTGCGGAATTATGTTCATTGCTTCATCAGAAGGCCAGCACTATGGCATTGTCTCATTTGCTCCATATTATGGAAGCAATGTTCTTCATGGAGTTGCCCTGGTTTTGATGAGAGCCCCCTTTTTCAATCAAAAAGAGAGATCTTGCGCAGGATAACAAGAAGGCTTCATATTTGCTTTTATGCATCGTTACTGACAGACATAAAGAGCTCTCACGCTGTGGCAGAACTGGTAACAGAACAGCAATATTTCAAACCAGCCATGTGTACGGTATGGCACTGGGCTAAATAAGGTATGAAATCCAAAGAGCGAAGAGCAATATCTTATTTTGCTAATGGTTGTATAATTCCTGTTTTAATCTACTTTATGAATTTTAATGAGAACAGGAAAGCAGCATTTAATACCATTCAGGAGCTCACTTTTCTGAAAAACAAATAGCAACATTGATCAGACTGCATTTCACTGTCATTGTAAATGTTCTGTAAGTAACACATGCTTGTTCTGTGCATTTGGAAAACAAAAATAATTATATAAACAAATGTGGACTGAGAAATAAGACACCATTATAGTATATGAGAGATGGAATGAACCATCCAAGACTATTTCACATAGCTGTAAGCACTTTGCTGAAATAAGCCACCCTAGTCCTGACATAGGCTAGCTATTTTTCATTATGTGAATTGAATGACTCCAGATTAGGTCAATTGCGGTCACATTCAGTGGGGATTCAATAAGTCCCACAAGATATATCTACAATGTTGCTGAATCAGGCCATTTATATGTAACCATTCCTGCCTGACACTAGCATAGACTGTTTCAAAATGCCCATAAGGCAGGGGAGGCCAAACTTTTTGGGCCGTAGGCTGGTCATATGGTCAAGTGTGCCAGTCACATGGTTCCTCCCACCCAGAAGTGGAAGTACAACATGCATGCATGTGCGAAGAATGCACCCTTACATGCACGTTTTATTTCCACTTCTGGGAGTGGCATTGGCAGCACAAGATGGATTAATTGCTGGCATGGGCCAGATCTGGCCTGCAGGCCATAGTTTGTGTGCCCCTGCCATAAGGAGAATGATTATATTACTTACCGTATTTTCCAGCGTATAAGACGACTGGGCGTATAAGACGACCCCCAACTTTTCCAGTTAAAATATAGAGTTTGGAATATACTTGCTGTATAAGACTACCTCTCTTCCAATGCACACCAAATAAAAATTAACCCACACTCAACCCGAAGACGCGCAGCCGTCCGAGTCGAATGGGCAGGTTCTGGTGGAGAGCCAATCCACACTCACGTTCTCCTCCTCGAGGTACAGGAAGATGTGTGCAGCTTGCTTCCCCTTGCTTCATACTCCCTGCACAGAGCAGGGACTCGGCCGCGGCACCCCCCACCATATGCGCCGGACATATGAAGCAAGGGGAAACAAGCTGCAGTTAAGTACCTGTCCTATAAGACGACCCCCGACTTTGGCACAGATTTTTCGGGGTTAAAAAGTAGTCTTATACGCCAGAAAATACAGTATATCAATATGATAAGACATCAGTCTCAGAACACTGAAGAAACTTGACTGATCACATAGTGGCGAGCGTTCTGGAATCAGCCCTACAGGAAGGACCAGGAAAACTGGAACATTGTGCCTCAGTATCTCACCCTGGAAAATAGGGGCACATAGATTTGTGTTTTTTAGATGGCGGTTCCCAGAATTCCCAAAGAAGCTTCCCTTTACATCAGTATTTCCCAGTCTTTGGTTTTTGGACTTCAATTCCCAGAAGCCTAAGTCAATTCCCCAAAGCACTGCTCAGCCAATGTACTGACTTAGATTACTTTAAAAGTAGTTTTAATAGTTTCTCAGATCTAATGAAATTAGCCCTACTGGAAATTAAAGTATGAGAAAGCAAATAAATTGTTTCCCTGGAATTGTAATACAGTATACAAAGAATGGAAAAGTTTGTACCCAAGATGGGTTTGCAGGACTAGATCTATCTAGCACTCACTGCATCTTGGGTTATAAGAGCACATTGTTGCTGATCTCAGAGAATCACAAACATAGTCACAAGCAGCCAGATAGATCATTGCAGGCGCACCCCCCAAAGAAAGACTCAGACACCGGTATATGGATAAAGGCATTGGGCCACTTTTATTGAATAATGCCCTAGTCCGAATTATAACTTTCAATTGGTACTCATCCAATTATAATTCTTAAGGCAAGCAGGCCGCAGTAACACTGGTAAGGTTCCTCCCAAAATTGCCAATGGCAATTGGCTACAATGTATCCATTTGTATCAATTTGTTTGTTGACACAAACAAATTGTTGACCGTAGTCAATAAACTATCTACTGACCCCACCCCCTGACGTGTATCCGTCAAATCACGGGGTGATGCATGCTGAAAAGCTCCTGCCATCACCCCTTGCCTGGTTCGTCGTTGACCGGTCAACGTTATTACACCTGTACCTGTCTAAGTGTTGGCCAGTCAATTGCGAACCTGCCGGATACCTATGGGTCATAAATCTTTACCTTACCAGTGCTACCCGCCTAAGTGACCAAAGTCAAGAGCAAAACCCCTATGTCAAACCTAAGCAACAGTGTGGGATGGGCAAAAAAGCCAGAACCCAAGGGCCAATTGCAGGTTCAGGCCAAAAATTCCCACCCGGCCCCGAAGCGACCAAAATATCACACTGTTCACTAGGGAGGGGGCGGAGGGGAAACTTCTCCTCTCCGTCGATATTTTAAAATGGCAACTACGCTCACACCCAGAAATGTGAGCGTAGTTGATGGGCCCTCGGTCTTTTCAGGCGCTAAAGGGACACCCAGTTCCTGCATTAGCGTCTGAAATGTGGTGAGGAGACGCGTGCACGTGTCCAAGCCCCGTTCACCCCCGAACAAAAAGTCATCAAGGTAATGGGCTACAGACCGAGACCCGGACCTGCGAACAAAGGCCCACTGAAGGAAAGTGCTAAAGCATTCAAATGCTGAACAGGATATAGAGCAGCCAAAAGGCATGGCCTTATCTACGTAAAACTTCCCTTGGAATCTAAAACCCAATAGCTCAAAGTCCCCCGGGTGCACTGGCAACAATTGGAATGCCGATTTAATGTCACATTTTGCCAGGAGGGCACCAGGACCACAAGAGTGCACCATTCGCAAAGCTTGGTCAAAAGACGTATACCTGACCGAACAAAGGTCATCAGGAATAGCATCATTGACAGAATTACCCGCCGGGTACGATAAATAGTGAATTAAACGAAATTCCCCCGGGGCCTTTTTGGGTACCAACCCCAGAGGGGAGACCTTCAGGTTGGGAAAGGGTGGTACAGAAAAGGGGCCAGCTACCCTCTTGGCCTCTACCTCTTAGGCAATACTCATGGCAGCCACCTCCTCTCTACCCTTCAGGGACAGTAAATTGGGTGCATCTTGGGGTCCCCGCACTCCTTTGAATGGGATACGGAAGCCCCACTGAAAACCCTCCAGGAGGTACCTCGCATCCTCTCTCCTTGGATAAGTTGAAAGCCATCGCTCCAACATATACACATTAACTGGGGAGGGGGCCTTTTGTCTGGCTAGCTCCATCAGCAGAAGCTCTGCCCGCTCCCTGTCCACCTCTACCTCTGCCCCGTGACCCACCGGCACGCGGGCACGCGGCGGCGGCGTGGGGGCCAGCGCAAGAGGGACACTCGTGTTTGTATCAGCACTGCCGCTTATTGCACACGCCATTAGCCGAGAAGCTCCAACACAGCAAGCGGGCTGGAACCCCCTGCCCCACCGGCTGGCGGGGAGCCTGTGTTGGAGCAGCTTGCTGCATGGCATGGCCACAATGGTACCTATCCCCAGGCGCCGGACGCGTGGGGGTCATGTACAAAAGCCACAATTTCTGACAGGGCTCGTCCCATCTCATCTCCGGGTGCAAGGGCACCCTCATTCTAAATTCCTCATCGTAAGCCAACCACGATGGGCCAGGAAAATCCACCATCGCCCTGTAAATATTGTCCAAATATTGGACCATAGGAATGGCCAGGTCAGGCCGGGCCCTAAGGTACACCGCCATATAAATAAGATATGCGGGCAGCCAGTTGGCCCAGGTGCATGGTGGCTTACGACGGCGGGACAGTTCTTTGTCTCTGTCGTCCTGTCCCTCTCTATCCTCCTTAGTGGGCTCACGGTTCAATAGGGAGAATATATCCACGTACTCCCCCCGCCAAATCTTTTCCCTCGTGACCTGGGACAAATCATCACCAAGGGGCAATGAATAACCAGCCATCGGCAAGGCCGTCACCGGCACATTAGGTACACGGGGCATACGCAGCGGAACCTGGACAGCCCCTGCGATGCCCGGCACTGCCCTGGGGGCGGAAACCCCCACCCCCCCTGTTGTGCCAGTATGAAACCAAGGGGCACTGGGATAGGCTGGCAACTGATGCCCACTCGCCTCTACTTGACGAGGCCATGGCCACTGAACTCCACCACTGGAAGTGGACTGTGATGTGGGTGCATTAACTTGAACCTGATACTCACTAGGTGCACCCCCGTGAGCCGCCCCCACTGGGGGTTCCAGCCCACGGCGGGCGTCGGAGCTCGCAACCAGAATCGAGCTCTGGGGCCACACCTGTACGAACAGGGAGCTGCGAGACACCAGCAGGCGCAGGCCGGAGCGTCTCAAGCAGCTCAACCCGGCTGACCGCCTGTTGCAATGCGGCAGCTGTCGAGGTAGCCGGTGGACATGAAGGGCCCCCAGCAGAGAGGGAAGGACCCCCCCATGGGGTTGTGTGCAATCCCCAAGGATGCCTCCAGCACAGCTAAACGCGTTAGCAACGCATCTACTGCCACAGATCCCCCAGTATAAAGTGGGCCGGGTGGGCCGGACGGACGGCCCACTAGGCGCTTGACCAGGAACCCCAAAGTGAGAGCCTGGGCCCGAATAGGGCCATGCCCAAAACTCCGGCCCATGAGGGGCCGGAGGGGGAACGTGCTGTGCACTCGCACCAGGCCCTCCCCCGCTGTCCTGACCCATGGCCGGCAACTGCGGGCCGAGGGCCGAAGCCCCTGAAGGGCCGGCCGGAGGCTGGCCAGCTGAGGGCCAAGCACAAGCCTGCATCGCCCCACCGGTATCGGTGGGTAAAGCTGGGGTAGTGCCCTGCCGCAGGGGCGCAGCCCTGGTCCTCCAACCTGAGGGCTGCCCCCCCGCTCTGCGCAGGGCCCGCAAAAGTCCTCCCCTTTGGCCACGGTTTCGTCGCCGGGGCCTTCCGTTTGGGAGGCATATCTAAGAGAAAGAGCAGGATCCCTTTCCAGGGATCAACCAGAGCAGCCAGCAAGCCAAAGGCTCTGTGCAAGATCCTTCCTTCCCAGCCGGGAAAGAATAAGGGCTAAAGAGCCGAAGAATCAAAGGAACAGCGACGGAGAAAACTTCTCCTCTCCGTCGATATTTTAAAATGGCAGCTCGGCTGCCTCGTGGCCACCCCTTTTATAGAGGGGTGGCCACGGCCCCTAACTCACCCGGATGTCTGAGTCCGGGTGGGGGGGGCCACAAAGAGCGCGGCGGCCATTTTGGCGCCGCACTTTCATTCTCTCCTATATCTAGCACTTCTCTATTTTCCAACCAGGTGCTTTTAGGACCTGATTATTTCAGTAGAAATAGGCTACTTATTTAATATCTCTTCTTGTAGTAAAGTTGCTGCTCATTTTTATTCAGTCTTTAGCCCAAGACCTGAGTTGCAGCATTTGGCAATCGCTCCACTTTATAGACAACCCTACTGTTTGTTCACCCAAGCATAAGCAGAGTCCTGTGGGCCCTACATAATCTACAGTGTCATCATGCAACATCCCCCCATGATCCTCCACACTGGGGGCATTTTTCTTCCCTAAAACCTGAGTTTTCTGATTTTGGTCACTTTCACGATCAATGCCAATCATTCCCAAAACCCCAATCAAAAAAACAAAACCAGACATAGTGATCCACTTGCTTCCTGTTTTGACTTTATTTGTTTAAAAATACTCTACTGTTTATCTCCCAGCCCCAACAGAGTTGTTTGGTTTGTATTAAAAAAAACATGAGAAAGTGACATCTACAGCCAAAGGAAAAGTCCTTCTAAACCCTTGTCCAAATGTACTAGAAATCAGGTGGAATAGAGGTGAGGAACTGGGCAACTCTACATTATTCTCTTCTTGCACTTGTCTACTCTTTTCATGCAGGGGACATTTATACTGATGTGGCACAAAGTATTATCTCTAATAGGTCTGAGAGATTATAAGCACTCAGAGCTGTAATATAATGATTGGTCTCTCCAGACAAGATGCACTCATGTGCATAAAGTTTTATCTTTTGTAATTATTACTGACCACCTTTAGAACATACTCCTTTGCAGTTGTTAAATTATGACAGGTGAGTAACTAGTCTAACTCACCTTCTCTGATGTGAAGAGTAATCAGTTGTACAATAAAACCCCAATTTACAATTTTGGTCCATTCTGACAGCCTTCGTCGTAAACCAGAAAAATCATAAACCGAAGCATGTTTTCCTATAGGAATGCAATGAACATTAAAAAATGGTCCGGACTGGACCAAAAATAATTTTAAAATGCAAAAAAAATCCAAAGATGCCAAACACAAGCATCCCCACCCCTCGATCTATCCCTCCAACTGGTGAGGGGCTGGGGTGGAGAAAAGGGGGTGTTCCACCCCCTCCTTCCCCCCCCCCCCAGCCAACCCCCAATGGTGGATATAGATCAAAAAAATTGACACATACTGTACAGTAAAGGAAGAAATGATCTCCCTACCTTTTTCATGGTGCTGCTTCTTCCTGAGTGGTTTTTCTGGGCACCGGGCGGCGGCGGCAGCGGAAACATTTTTGGTGCAGCTTCCACAGTGTCTGCTACTTCTACAGGCAGCGGCAGACTGTGGGGACCATATCCACTTCACTCTGGTCTTTGTTTGAAGCCTTGAATTGTCCTTCTCAAGGTTTCCCCTTGAAAAATGCAATCAGTTGTCTCATTATCCAGTAAAGAGTAATGCATCTATTTTTCATGTACAGTGTACATAGACACCCGAAACTTTTTTCACCAGCTTAGCAGGTCCTCTCAATCTTCTTTGAACTTAGATTTGAAATATGGCCTTCAGTGTTTCATAGCTTGGGTTATGATTAGCTCTGGGACTTTGTGCTCTGTCTATAAAAATAAACTCAGTGCTGTATATAGAGTGACAAGTATGACAGATGCCTACTTGAATAAAGTTCTGCAGATCAGTTTTTGTCAGTTGCCAAACATGTACTCACCTTTCCTGTTCACCCATGTCTCAGTTCTAAAATAGTGTACCAGAGGTAGATGGTGGCTAGAGTAGGATCACAGGATGGTTCAGCAAATATACGCTTGTCTGCCTAGGTTTGTGCTGACACCATACCATTGAGTGACAACATAGTACATATCTTTTTTTAAAAAAAAAACATTTTATTTGGTATTACAAGACATGATGGTATAAGACAGGGTTAATCTTCAGCTCTTAAGAGGCTTCAAGAGACCATCCTTATAACAAGAAATGTAACAAGTCTGATAGCTTGCTTCCTTCATCTTAAATATTAAGACAGAAATTGCAGGTACAGTATCTAATACGGGGTTATGTGAATTCTTTTTTACTCTCCTTGCTCAGCAGTTCCCAGTAGCAGAGAGGAGGGATTTTCATTCTTCTGAATGAAATTTGGGATATTTCCACATGGCAGCTTTTTGTGCTCTGAGGTTGGAATTGGAAATGCAGGGCGTTGGACACACCAAAAAGCAGGCCTTCTTTGTTGTGAATGAAAGATACAATCTCTGCTGTGGAGACAGCACAGCCTGCATTCATCCTACACCCATCCTCTTCTATCATGCCTCTTTATTGATGTCTTTGGGAGCTACTGCCAGTGTTTAATGTGGCAAGAGCTTTATTTTCTTGCAGGTGCAAAAGAACGTTACCCTTGCTTCTTCTCTATGCAATCTTTAGCACTACAGTACTGAATGGAGGTTGGTGTAAATTAGGAATAGCGCTGCACCCACAACCCCAGTAAATTGAACATTCATTCGGAGGGCTGTTTGAACAACATGCAAAATGTGCAGATGCGGTAGCCTCACAATCTTGCTGGCTCTCCTTTATCATCTGTACAGAGTTGTTTGTGTTATAAATTCAAATGGCTCATATTTACTCTAGGAATCAAAGCAGGAACATTCAAGATATGCATAGAATGAACCGGGTGGGGGGAAAGGATTTTGATATATTTTAAAAGAATTTCAGTAACATCTCATTTCAAAATGCAAGACCTGCAAGATTAACTCAGGGGGAACCCGACTCAGGGGGAACCCAACTTAGGGCGGCTCACATACTTAAAAAAACCCACATAAAACCAGATTAAAACCCCTAACCCACATTTAAAAAATCCCACCCACCCTGAGAGGCAGAAAGAAGATACATTTCATGATAAGAGCCAATGAGCAGGAGCCACATTGCCTTCAGGGTTCCACACCTGCCCCGCCAGCCAGGTCTTAAGTCCTTTCCTGAAGGGCATCAACTCCATCTGCAGGCATAGTTCTACTGGTAGTAGGTTCCAAAGGGCCAGAGCAAACACGGAAAAGGCCCTTTTTCTTGTGCCAGAGAGGCGGGGCCCCCTGGCTGATGGAACAATTAGAGAGCCCCTCCAGTCCGCTCTTAGGTATCCCGACCCACTACCATATAGGGCTTTAAAGGTCATAACTAGCACCTTGAATTGCACTCGGAGGCAAACTGGTAACCAGTGCAGCTCCCAGAGCAGGGGCGAGGCAAGGGCATAACGTCCACACCCCATCACCACCTGGGCTGCTGCATTCTGGACCAGCTGCAGCCTCCTAATGGTTGTCAAGGGTAGCCCCATGTAGAGCGCATTGCAATGGTCTAGTCTGGAGATGTCTTTTCAATCTGTTCATATTTATTTTCTAATTTTTCTGAATAACATGCCTGACTTTGGCTGAGCAATTTCTTGTCCATAAATACAGAGCTAAAACAAGCTTTCCTTGAAACATTTAAGGGAATCTGATACCTATTTGCCATGCATGCCAAGTGCAGAGGCAATAAACCGGAAAATAAGTGTAAAACTGTTTCAGCCACAGTTATCCTTCCCCATCCCACTCCCAGCTGTTGATAAATGATTTTATGTGACATGTAGAAACTTCTTGGTCTGAAGTGAAAGTAAAAAGAGCCTATAATACACCTGTGTCAGTGTAATGAGGCAGAACTATTGATGATCACCCTCAACCTTTATCACACTGTTTCCATAATGTAAGTTTTCTTACAGGGGAATGAGCAACAAAACAAGACTTTTGAGCATAGCAATTAGTAGTACAGGTAAAATGACCTTGCAGCAATGTTAATGATTATGGTGCCAGTCTACTATAGAAAAAACATGTAATTACTAAGGTGTTACAGTAAAACCTCTCATAAAGAGTGCCTTGCTTAGAGACTAACTCGCTTAAAGAGCAGAATTTTCTCTGAATGGTCGCCTTGCTTAACAACTAAAACCAACCAAAAACTCGCTTAACAACTAAATCAGGGTTCGCAATCCCCACACACACACACACACACACACAAACCAGAAGTCACAGTTGGCCACTTACAATGGTGTTTCGCTTAAAGAGCAAAGTCACTTAAAGAGCAATCCCGTGAGATTGCGGGACCTGCACTGGCTGCCTATATGTCTCCGGGTGCAATTCAAGGTGCTGGTTGTCACATTTAAAGCCCTTCATGGTAGTGGACCAAGATACCTCAGGGACTGTATCATCCCTAGGACATCGACATGTGTTTTGTTTTTTTTAATAATTTTTATTGTGAACCGCTTTGAGTTGGCTTTGGCCGAGTGAGCGGTATATAAATGTGACAATTAAATTAAATTAAATTAAATCAACCCGTCCCACGAGAGCAAACCGAGAGGGCACCAGCTCTCCAGCTCAAGGAAAAGGGCCTTTTTGGTTGTAGCCCCCACACTATGGAACCTCCTCCCAGTAGAACTACACCTCTAGGCCCAGTTTCTATCATTTAGGAAAGAATTGAAGATGTGGTTAGCAAAATGGGTCTGGGGGCTGGGATTGTCAACAACCTCCCCTTTTTGGCTCATCTGAAGCTTCCCCCCTCCTGTAATTAATTTTTAAAAAGTTTTTGTAGATTTTATATTTGTTTTTAGATAATAGATGGCACGGCGGGGTGGGTGGGTAATATTGTTATGTTTTTAAGGGTTTTTTAAAAATTGTTTTACCTGTATATTGGTTTTGACTTGTGTACACCGCCCAGAGTCCTTTATATAAATCTATTTAATTTAATTAAATTAATTAATTAGGTGAGGTACCACTGTACTTCAGATTAAAGCTCAGCAAGGCATACTATAGCTCTCCTTCCCTATGATTGATGCAAGTGATCATAATATATATTTATCTTGTGTGTCCAGCTTGCTGATTTTTATTTAGTTGTCCTGCAAATGCTGGGGAGAAGGACTCAGTGTTGCTTCGTTCAGAAATACGACTTCACCCATAGCCCACCTGGAAGAAAGTTCAACCACTGGAACATAGCATGAGAAATTTACTTTTTCCCCTTCAATTCCCAAGTCCACCAGCCAGGCTGAGCTCTGCTTCAACATAAGCTTCATCAAAGTGAATGGGTGTTGTTGCACTGCACTCATACATTTTCCATTCATTCCAACGTGGCATGTTCAAGACACCTTCCTTTCAGGAAGATGGCTCTTTTTGGCTTTACAATATGGCAATACTGTATAGAGATTGACCCTGGTTTGTTTCACTTTGTTTTTCACTTTTTTAAAAGACCCTGGTTTCATAATTGAACCCTTGGCCAAACCTGTTTATGTGCTGGGATCTTGGTCATAGTCAACGTTATGTTTGCTAATTTGGCTGTTCTTTCATCTCCAATTTATTTATTTAAACTTAGGTTTATAAAAGGCAGGAAAACACAACTATGTAAGAAAGGTCAATCCCGATTAGTCCATAGGCTTATTTAGTCAATCAGGCTATTTATAGATTGGCTATCCTGTAGCCAAACCACTGACAGGAAAGAAGCAACCAAAACCCTTCTTGCATTCCCCAGAGACAGAAGTTGTGTATATTGGAAACAGGCATCTAAACCCATTTGGATATCCCATCTGAAAGACCAAGAGATTTTAAATTATGTACAAGTGCGAAAAAAACGGTTCTTTTATTATCACTAGGAAAACTAACCAACAAAGTCTACCACTGGTTTCTTTGTATCCAAGCCTTATGCGTCCATGTCAGTGGTGGGCTCCAAAAAATGTTCTACCACACTGTGGGTATGGTATGGTGGGCATGGCCAGGGAGAAAGCCCTGTATTGTACCCAATTTAGGACTACTGTACTTTATTTCAAAACATGGATGGGCGGGGCCAGCCAGAATTTCTGCTACCAGTTCTGGCGAACTGATGTGAACCTGCTGATGCCCACCACTGGTGCATGCATATACAAACAGAAAAATGTGTGGGGAAATGGTGATAAAAATAGCTTTCTGTGCAAATGGTGCACAAAATACTTTAGCTATTTATTTATTTTTGTTTAAAAATTTCACATTACAAAAAAAAGGAATAAAAACTCTCATAGTCTTGGCAAAGTTTATTACACCTTTTTTTGATCTCTTAATTTTCAGGCTTAGTCATCTCTGCTTTTAGCCGATTGGTTTTATAAATTTTTCAGTGAGAAGAAATGAGTTGAATTTTTGATATGTTTGAATAGATTATAAATAATTTATCCTTTGTTGAAATATCTCCATTTCTTGGGCCTGAAATTATGTAATGAAGCCATTATTCAAGTCTCATGTAAGGAATGCTTTCACATTTCCACTTATTTAGAGGCAAACCAATCAAATTTATTGTATTCCTCACATAGTTCTAGCTAATATGATTGTGTATATATCTTCTATATTTTACATGAAATATGTATAGTTATTAAAATAATCCAGTATAATGCTTTTAGCAGGAAAAAGAAACATTTAGACTTTGTGAATTCCTTACAGCTTTTCAGAGAAAATAAATGCTTCTAGTTCAACTAATGTTGAGTGTTGGCTTGGAGTAAATCAAGAAGCCCATGTCATACTTTCTTCATTCTGTTTTATTTAGGTCAGTGGGACAATGTACAATACAGGAAGACATGTTTCTTTACGACTGGACAAAGAGCATTTGGTCAATATCTCCGGAGGGCCCATGACATACAGTCACCGCTTAGAAGAGATCCGGTTACACTTTGGCAGTGAAGACAGCCAGGGATCAGAACACCTACTGAATGGACAAGCTTTCTCTGGGGAGGTATGTCCATATATTTAGAAGATAGAAGTGAAAGTTAAAATTGTACCTAGGGGAGAAGAAGAATGATAAGAATTGATAAGAATGATAAAAAATTGCATTTGATTGGCTTTTTTATAATAAGAATTTCCCAAAATTTGCAGGTGTGTTTATAAATTCATGGAGGAGAACTTAAGATTTTAAAAACTCATGGGTATGATAATTGAAATGAGACCATAACACCCATTCCAGGTGGATGTCTCTGTGTGGTTATCTATGAGAAATCTGAGGTTTTGATGCCTGTGTGTTTAGCTATCTGGTGGTAAAGCAGAGTTGTTATCTCTTTTTCTACAAAATGTACCTACTTTTCCAGATTTCATCTTAAATTAAACAAAACTAATATTCTTTTTTTTTTAAATGAAGGTGACAAATTCAGTCAGAGCTTTGTTCACATTTTCTGGTCTTCCAAATGATCTGGAATTCTGTGATTTGCCAGATACAGTGGAACCTTGGTTAACAAATGGCTCTGTTTTAATTTAATTTAATTTAATTTAATTTTCGCGCTTATATACCGCCCACTCGGGTGCAACCCAACTCAGGGCGGTTCACATGGCGGACAATAAATACAATATAATAATACAATGACACATAATAATACAGTTCAATTACATCAAAGAAATTCAGGGGAAAAACACAATATCAATACATCACATAATACATAAGTACAAAGCATCAAAAGTAATCAATATTAACAAAATCCCCAAGGGATGAAGCATAGCTCACATCCCATATAGTGCCCAGCCCAACTTCCCCAGCTGTGGCAAACATCAGCCTCAGTCCCTCTGTCTCCCTCCCTGCCCCCCGCCCCCACTCTCACCACAGCCAGGGGAGAGAGCCGAGGTGGTGTTTCGGCTTCAGCGTCTCGGTGGCAGCAGCTTCCAAGGTCCCTGCCGAGAACAAGGCACAGCTGCGCCAATGCTCCCATCTCCCCTGACTGACTTGGCCTGGGGAGAGAGCCGCAGGTGGCTCGCATCCTGGGCCGAAGGCGGGGGCCCAGGAGAGCTTTGGTGCGGCGTCCCCGGCTGCGGCGCGGCGTCCTTTTATCCCTCCGGTCAAGAATGGAGGGAGGCGGGGCCGGTGACCGCAGGTGGCTCCCATCCTGGGCTGATGGCGGGGGCCCAGGAGAGCTTCGGCGTGGCCTTTTGAGTCCGAAGGCGAGGGGGAGGGGGGGGCAGGGACGCCGGCAGGTGGTGTGGCCGGGAGGGCCTCTTCGCCCCCACTGGGGCCAGGAGCGCACCGGCAGCGGCTCGCCCGGCACCCCCTCACCCTTTGAGTCTGAAGGCAAGGGGGGAGGGCAGAGCCCGGGGACGCCGGCAGGTGGTGTGGCCGGGAGGGCCTCTTCACCCCCACCGGGGCCAGGAGCGCGCCGGCAGCAGC
The DNA here is from genome assembly GCA_035047345.1 of Bradypodion ventrale. NCBI lineage: Eukaryota > Metazoa > Chordata > Lepidosauria > Squamata > Chamaeleonidae > Bradypodion > Bradypodion ventrale. The sequence continues at coordinate 230,259,403 of JAWDJE010000002.1, read as the reverse complement.
TCGCCCAGCACCCCCTCGCCTTTTGAGTCCGAAGGCGAGGGGGGAGGGCGGGGCCCAGGAGCGCCGGCAGGTGGTGTGGCCGGGAGGGCCTCTTCGCCCCCACCGGGAAATCCATAGAAAATAGTAGCTCGGTTTACAGATTTTTTGGGGGGAACAGATTAATTGTTTTTCAATGCATTCCTATGGGAAACCGCGTTTTGATTAATGTATTTTGGTTTCCAATGCATTCCTATGGGAAATTGCATTCAGTGCATTCCTATGGGAAATTTGATTAAAGTGATTTTAACTGTAAGAAACATCCTGGCGAAAGCAATAATTACATTAACTGAGATTCCACTGTACATGTCGACAAGTCTGTACTGAAATAACAGTAATGCTGCAAATGGAATGCTTTATCCACATTCAATAAACTTGTTGAATGTTTAGTGTTTGTTTTTTGCATAAAAACTGTATCACTTTCCCTCTGGATTTGAAATGTATCAGGGTTTTTCCAGTTTAGCAATAGCAATGAATTTGGAACTCAGAACTCTGGAAATTACATTATAAGTGGAGTAGTAGTGGTCAACCTGTGTCCTGTGCAGAGCTTGGGAAGGATTCTTTTTTACTCCAAGCTGTTAGAATTCCCCACTAGAATGCTGACAGTTACATTTCAAAAAGTAACTTTTTCAAGCACTGATTCTGCGGAATGCTACAGATCCATGGAAGTTCCTCAGTTTGAATGTGTCATAGTATAAATATCAAGACCACTTGCCCACCACTGCTAATTTTTCTATGCCATTCACAAATCATTCATTTTAATTTCATTTTATTGTACCATGCCTTTCTCTCCGAGAGGACCCAAGGCAGCACACAATATTAAAAGAAAGGGAAATTGAACTCTCCATTGTCACATTACACTAGTTGCCCACTCACTGCTTAAACTGGGTTTGTTTTCATGGAGTATATCTTGTTTTATCTGCAGCAGAGTGTTCCTCAGAAAACAAGTTTATGTGAAAAAGGATTGGAAACAAAATCACATTTATTCCTCAAACCCCAGAGAAGTGAATGGTACTTTATTCATTCCAGTAGAGCAGGGATACTCAACTTATGGCCAATCCTTGTCTCCTCTGCTTGGTTTGGCATGTCCCTAATGACATTCTGTAGCAGAGCAGAAGTGGCCATGGGTGCATTTCCTCCAGGCTGGTGTGGGGGGCTTTTTGGGGTCGTGGTGGGCTCAGGGTGATTGCTGATGCCTGTGGCGGTGTGGCGGTGGGGGGGGACCACCAGTCCGGCCTTTCATCAATTTGGGGGAGCATGACCCGGCCCCCAGCTTTAAAAGGTTGAGGCCCCCTGCTGTAGAGTGTTCAGTCTGCAAGAGTGTTCCTTGAATTCAGTCCTGGTGTATTGTGAACAGAAATGGAGGAAATTGGTTGGCAACTTGCTATTAATAATATTATGAGTACAAGCCATCACCACGGAAGCTACCAAAGATGTTGTGTGGTTAAGGCAATCACAAGGTCAGAAGCAATCAGTGTTAATGATGAGGAATCTGCTCACAGAAGATGAAGTGTAAGAGAGGACAAATGAATATGGAAGTCAGCAGGATTAGGTCAGACCAGAAGGAGAATTCCAAAAACTAGATAACAAGAACACACAACTACCTGTTATCATCATCTCAGAAGAACTTGGAGACAGCTGGAGTTACCAGGGCGTACCTGTCAACCTTCCCGATTTGGCCGAGATTACCCCGTAATTTGGCAGCGGGGGAAACACTTTCCGTGCATGCGTGGAAAGGTTTTACCCCTTCCATGCATGCGTGGAATCGCTACGTTGCTTGCGTAAGGGCTGCACAAGCGACATAGCACTTCCACGGATGCGTGGAAGGGGTAAAACCTTTCAACACATGCGTGGAACGCGACCTGCGCACAAGCGATGTGCACAGGTCCCGTTTTTCCGGAGCCGCGGGTTGACAGGTATGCCAGGGTCTATTGGGAAACTGCAATTGCAGTCAAACTCAGAATCATGATGAGAATATTCAGAAAGTTGATTTCACACAGCAAATGTTGTTGAAGATGTTGATGATGTTCCCTGTTTGAAATCTCATAAATGCTAATGCGTGTATGCACAAAGATAAATACACAGAGTAAGGACACAGTTCTTTACAAATGCTTACAAAATGCTTATAGAAGAGCTACTTTTTCTGTTTGAAACACGGAAGAATTCTAGCAGTAGAAGAATTTATTCTGTTGAAGATAATGCCCACTTTTGGAGCTGTATGATTTATCACCAATTGGAGGAGATAAATCAAACAATACTTTCCCCCACGCACACATCGGGTACAATTGATAGGTAAAGAGGAATACATTAATTGCAGCCTTGTCAAATGATGTTGTTATAATTGATTGTAATCATTTTCTTTGTTTTCCAAAGTTAGGTAGTCATAAAGGAAAGGGAGGTTTGGGTGTTTCAGTGAAATTACACATTTCACGAACCTCTAATAGTATTGTGACATGTTTATTTAATTCATATTTTGTCTTTTCAAAGAAGAGAAAATGCCATTGACATTTTGTTTTAAAAGGGAAGACTGTTTGTTTGTTTTTTGGTTTTGTTTGTTTGTTTAAAATAGACTGGGAAGAAGTGAATCAATTTTTTAGACTACAGTTTCAACCATCCTCAGTTAGCCTGACAATTATGTGTATTGGGACAATGATTGTGCTTCAAAAGAAATAAATCAGGAAGAACATCTGGGAGGACTGCTATTGTTGCCCACTCCCACCCCCAGCATTTTTCTTTGAGGCTACTGCAGTGGCTCAAGTCGCTAAGATGCTGACTGGGAAGCGGAAGGTCAGCAGTTCGATTCCCGAGTACTGCAGGACGGAAATGAGCTCCCGTCTTCATCCCAGCTCCTGCCAACCTAGCAGTTCGAAAGCAAGAAATTGCAAGTAGATAAATAGGGACCACTTCGGTGGGAAGGTAACAGCGTTCCGTGCGCTCCGGTGTCTAGTCATGCCTGCCACATGACCACGGAAACGTCTGCAGAAGCAGACAGCGCTGGCTCTTCGGCTTAGAAACAGAGATGAGCACTGAACCCTAGAGTCGGATACGACTGGCTTTCGAGCAAGGGAAACCTTTACCTTTACCTATATGGCCTTGTCCTACCTTCAATAGGGCAAACTGTACAAATACACCTGCATGCTGTGCATTCAAGGTTGCAAAGAAACATTCTGATACATACACAGTTACACACAGAAAGTTCTGCCACTACAAATGCTTGTGGGCAGGAATGATCAGTCAACTCCTGATGTCTGGGCAAAACTGGTAACAACTGCTCTACTCACACACTGGTGTATATATAAGTTGCTACTTCTGAAGAAGGCTTAGATCAGGGGTTCTCAACTGTTTAAGCTGTGGGCCGGATCACGCCCCCTCAGACTGTTTGCAAGCCTTTACTGGTGCTCCCCCAGCGGCGGCAGCAGGACCACCTTGAGCTCACCAACATTCCCCTGCTTACCAGCCTGGAGGAGCTGCATGGCATGGGTGAAGGACCCCCCATGGGAACACCTCCGCAGCTGCTGGGAATGCTTCTGTGGCTGCTGGAAACACATCAGTGGCCACTGGAAATGTGCCAGCAACTGCCAGAATACGCCCACAGCCACCAGGAACACCTCCACAGCTGCTGGAAATGCCTCCACAGCTACTGAGAACATAGCCACAGCTGCAGCCACTAGCAATGCAGATGCGGACACCAAAAATGTGTTAGAAAAAACCCCTGCACTACCAGGAATGCAGCTGCGGCTGCCAGGAGCATCTCCGTGGTCACCAGGAATGTGTTAATAGCTGCCAGAATCCCCCCCCACACACACACACACACAGGTTCCAGGAACACATCTGCAGCCTGGATGGGGCATCGCTGCTTCATACAGATCCCGTGCGCAATTTGGGAATCCTCTTGGACTCACGGCTGCTGCTCGAAGAGCAGGTGGCAGCCATGGCCAGGAGGGTTTTTGCACAGCTTCAAGTTATTCACCAATTGTGCATGCTCCTGGACCGGGATGACTTGCTCATGGTCACTCATGCTCTGGTCACCTCCAGATTGGATTTTTGCAATGCGCTCTACATGGGGCTGCCCTTGGAGATCATTTGGAGGCTTCAGCTGGTCCAGAATGTAGCTGCCAGGGCAGTGATGGGTTGCAGACGGTATGTTCATGCCTCACCTCTGCTATGGGAGCTGCACTGGATGCCGGTATGCCTCCAGGTGCAATTCAAGGTGCTGGTCTTGACCTTTAAAGCCCTTCGTGGCATTGGACCTGGGTACTTAAGAGACTGCATCACCCCAAGGTTTTCAGCCCATCCTACAAGGGCAGACAGGAGGGGCGCATTGGTGGTCCCATCAACAAAAGAGGCCTCTCTTATGAGGACCAGAAGGAGAGCCTTCTCTGTCTCTGCCACAGCCCTCTGGAACCTACTTCCATCAGAATTGCATCTCCAGTCAGAGCTACTCCCCTTCAGGAAGATGCTGAAAACCTGGCTCTGCCAATGGGTGTGGGGCACATTAGGCTCCACTTCTCTGTCTAGCCTACCTGTTGTGGGATCGAGACACCCCCCCCCCCCGTTCTTTGATAATTCTGTTTTATTGTGGGTGGAGGTTAGGGTAATTTTTAATAATGATGTTAGTTTTTATGTGTTTAAATTCTGCTTTTAGCTAAGGTTTTTATGTAATGTTTTATTGATAATGGCTTTATCTTTCTTGTATTGTACTTATTTCGTTGTTGCCACCCTGAGTGGTGCGTTGCACTAGGAAAGCGGGGTAGAAATCAACAAATAAATAAATAAATCAGGAATGCCTCCTTGGTTGCTGGAAACACATCCATGGCTGCCAGAAATGTGGGTGCCGTCGCTGGGAATGCAGCTGCTTCCAGCAGTGACGGAAGCAACAGCTGGAGCAAGGGTACAGGACTGATGATTTGGTGCTACAGGCCTGAACTGGCCTGCAGGCCATAGGTTGAGAATTCCTGGCTTAGATAGTTGATTAACTCATGCAGCATCATTGATAGAAAAACTGTACAAACAGATAAATGTGTTATTTTTAACACTAAAGATATAGCAGAGATTAAAAGGATACACTACAAATCACAATTAATAAATGAAATAAAATATTTCCAGCTTAGGAAGCTATTTTAAATTGAGTGTTGGTCTACTTAGGACAAGGGTCTTCAACCTTTTTAAGCTGAGGGCCAGGTCATGCTCCCTCAGACTGTTGACTGGTGGTCCCTCCACCACCACTGCTGCCGCTACTAAAGAGGGCAGCAGCAACCAGGCAGAGCCCACCACATCCCCTAAAATCCCCCACTTCCCCACACACCACTCCCCTGCTTACCAGTCTGGAGGAGTTGCGTCACATGGGTGAAAGAAATGCCCCCGCAGCCACCAGAAACGTGGCCACTTTCTCCACCACTTCCACTGCCACTGTCTTAATCCTTGTCTCCTCCGCTTGGCTTGGCATGTCCCTAACTGTGCTCCATAGCAGGGTGGATGTTGTAAGCCTTACAATATCCACCCTGCTACAGAGCACTGTTAGGGACACACCAAGTCAAGCGGAGGAGGCAAGGATTGAGGCAGCAGTGGCAGCAGGTGGAGCGAGGGCATGGCCTGGATGATTTGGTGCTATGGGCTGGATCTGACCTGTGGGACGTAGTTTGAGGATCCCTGACTTAGGATATATCTATACCACAGGTGGCTGAAGTAACTTGCTAGATCCTACCATCTAGAAGGAGATTTCCATGTTTTTAGATAAGCATTCCTGCAGCTGTCAGGGTTTTAACTTTAACCCTTCTATAAAGAACACACATGCTTTATTACTGTTCCAGTGATATTTCTTTGCCAGCTGAAAATTCACAGTTGGTTTACTATTTGCAATTCTAATGCCAGATGTTGCCTTCACCAGATTAGAGAATGGAAAATTAAGTTTCCACTGGTGAAATGCTCCTGCTTTTTTGCTTCATTCTGCTCATTCTGGTTTTTTTCCTGAAACCCAGCTGTTCTTCTGCTAGTTATGGTTCTATAACTGGTTTTATCCCAGTTTCTATTATCTTGACATACATTTCCCCTGCATGGCTTAAGAGTGAGATGCCTCGTTATTGTGTGCATTCTTCTTTGCTTCCTTTGCTTTTCCACAGTGGTACTAATATTGCTTGTTGCCAAACAGTGAGTGCAATTAATTGTTTGGTATATCATTCATTTATATTTTGAAAAATGTTGATTGGTTGGCTAAGTCTGCTGACTTAAAGTATGGTTAGAAAGGATTTGTCCCATTGTTTGGTCCTCTCAGAGAAAAGAAGTGACCACTTTTTAATAATTGCCATTGCAAACTGGCTCATCCCTAATGTATTTGTACCTGTGTCTTTTTGCCTCCCTGTAAGGTGCTGATATTTTTAGGCATGTGTAAGATATCTTATTTTTATTGTTGTTCAGTTACAACATATGTGATTTCAGTTTTGCAACATTTTAAGTCACTTAAATGGACAGCTTAAGCTACTTAACATTACAGTGTTACCTCATACAATGATTTTAATCTGTTCCATGGGGCTCGTTGTTGTGCAAAACAATTGCTATATGATACATGCACCGTATAGCGATTTTCCCTATGGGATGCATCGTACAATTTTTGTTTGTTTTGTTTGTTTGTGGGGTTTTTTTTTGCTAAGTGGCTTTTCCCATTGAAAAATTGTTGTACGACTTTTTCCATAGGGAAAATTGCTATGTGGGACACCATTCCCCCCAAAAAACAACAACAACACCTAATTGTTATGTGATTTTGTTGCTATATGGGGCAATTGTTATATGAGGTTCCACTGTATTTGGAAATTGAAAGCCTACTACTCTCTTCCATTGATTTTTTTTTTAAAAAAGCTGCATGTAGGGCAGTGCTGATTTTTTTAAAAAATAAAAGCTTTTTCTGTGAAAGAGGAGCAGACAGGAGGCAACAGGGAGAATTATTATTTCTTTAATTCATTTTCTTTCTTTTAATGTGAGGAGAGGCAAATAGGGTGAATTGAGATGCAGTGTGACTCTCGCAACCAGCTTTCCATGGGGGCCAAGGGTGAGCAGGGTGGTTAGGCTAGATTACAGTCCTTTGAAGGCCACCCGCCACCAGAGATGGAGTGGACCCAACCATGAGAACTGCCTCTTTTTAATTTTTTCTTTCCTTGGGTCACACAGGCAAGATGTTGTTCTCAGGCCTGCTCAGGGATGAGGGCTACACTCCCACAGTTAGTAGCCCTAGCAACTTTATCAACATCCCGAGCCAATGTCTCTTTTGAAGATCCACTCTTTCACTGACCCCGGCCATTGACAAGGGTCATCTGTGGGGGGGGGGGGATAGCCAATAGAGGGTAGAATGGCAAAACGGTGTATAGCTAATGGCAAAGAGTAAACCGTTCTTCTCAAAGACTTAGTGTCCTCTCTCTCTCTCTCTCTCTCTCTCTCTGTCTCTCTCTGGGCACTTGGCCCCCATTCCATTATTCTAAGTTTTTCATCTGATGTTGCGATGCCATTATCAGATGACAAAGTGCTAAGAGCTGTCTCCCAGGTGTCACTTTTTGAGGGTCTAAAATCTAGGGTTTTTATACTGTTTGGGACATTCTTCTCTCCCGGCCCCCCCAAGAATGTTTCTTTCGTGGAAACTTGCTAACTTTCTCACAGGTACTTTTTCACAAGTGGGGGCCCCAGAATGCTATCTGGGTCTCCTATCAACCTTTCCTCCGGGATCTGAGAGCTAAAAAGTCCTGGTTAAAGGTTGGGTCTGGGTGAAGTGTATCCCTTCCTGGGCTCCCCCTCCCAACTCTTAAATCAGGGTGAATGACCTACAATTAAACTGAGTGAATGAGGGTTACAAAACTTCACTCCTGGCCCTCTACAAGGTTGTGCATGCTCCTGGGACTCTAACATGTGTCTGTCCGCTAGGGGCATTAACTTGATTGATGTTGTGTCTCTGGAATGTGCTTTGGTATTCACTGAGAAATGTCGCACTTTAAATTGAAGCAAGTGTTTCTCAACCTATTTAACACTAATACATATGAATAAATAAAAGGTAACTTTAAAAAATTGTAACATTTCTTGAGTTCTCATGACAGAAGCCACTTTTCCCTTGCTTGTTGGATTTCAGATCCCATGATCCCCCATTGGCTACACTGGGTAGGGCTGATGAGAGTAGTAGTCCTACAATATCCAAAGTGCCGTGCATTCCCTACCTTACTGTAGAATCAACAACCCAGGAGAGTTCAGGTGCCTGCTTGATTCATATAAATGTACTATACAGTTCTTCCAATTGTATGAGAGCCATTAATGCACAAATTGCTTGTCCACTCGTGGATTAATATATCAATAGCATTTAAATCTACAGTTCTCCAAGTCTGTTATTTCTGCTTGATGCTAATAAGGCAAGTCCCTCTTTTCTCAAAGGTTTGCTACATTTTATTGTCCTTTCTTCCTTAAATGCTGTGTGATATAATTGATAGGCAATTAAAAATAGATACCTGTAATATGAAATATTAATTAGTTTTCCAAATTGCATATAGCTCCTATCCATAAAATTGTACTCAAATAAAAGTGCAACATCTCCTAAATGTTACTGTAAGCATTTCCAGATCAAGTTGAAAACACCAAGACCCCAAAGTAAAAGGAGGATTCATGTCTTTCTATACTTTGGCCCTGATTCACATAGGGTTTTCTGTTCTTCTGAACTCCATCAAAGACACTTAGTATGCTATTGATCAGCGTTCCCCAGCTAGCCTTACAAACTTAGAAAATGTCTGACACAGAATACAAGAATAGTTAGTTACAAAGTTGTTCCTTGTAATAACCTAAGGTGTTACTAAGTTATATTACAGTGGAAACTTACCAGTAATTGTAATACTGTTTTAATTGTAATCATACTGTTTTGTTCCTTTTATAGTTATGAAAGTGTACCTTGCTAAATGGTGAAAGAAGAATTTCACATGGTTCAAATGGTGGCTTGTATTGTGCTTCATATTAGTACTTCATGCTCTATTGTTGGTACTTTCAGTGGTGGGGTTCAACAGGTTCACACCAGTTCGCCAGAACCGGTGGCAGAAATTCTGGCTGGCCCCGCCCATCCAAGTTTGGAAATAAAGTAGTCGTAATTCGGGTGCAATGCAGGGCTTTCCCCCTGGCTACGCCCACCATACCACTCTGACAGAGTAGGTAGCAAAAAAAATTAGACCCACCACTGGTCAGGCATGACTAGATTGCCCACCCAGTCACATGGTCATGCCCACAGAGTAGGCGACACCCACTAAGTACATCATGCCTACAGTTTGGTAGTAAAAGTTTTTGGATCCCACCACTTGGTACTTTCCATTAGTGCTTGGGTTGGACTGACATATTGATGTAGGAGTCAGTCATGCGTAGCCCTACTCTTTCAACTTTGGTGTTATTTGCACACAAACAGGTGTCTACCAAGGTGAAAAGCTGTATGTGCCAAGAGATACTGTGCCTGAGATAGCTGGCCCAGTCCAACAGCAGATTTATGCGCCACAGCTTTGGCCAACACTGAGCGATAGTGCACAGCTATGAATCTGGAAACAGGGAAATATATCTAATATTTCTATTGCTTTCCATAATAGACCAGAACTGTCTGTGATCTTGTAATCTGGCATACACACACAAGGAATGCAAATCCTCGTTTATTTATTTCATTGTCACAAATGTGCGAAAAGGTGACACTGATATTTTTCTCAACTTGCCAGCAAGGGAGTGAGGTTTTTTCTGTCAGTCTTACTTTGGTATTACCATGTGTGTGAGAGCGGTTTTTGTAAAAATAGGACAAATTACACAACACTGTGACAGCTGCTGTCTTGATTTTTTTTTTTAAAAAAAAAAATAGAAACTTTGTGTGGGCTGTTTGCATCTTTTTTTTTTTTTTTTTACTTAGCCAATCTTTTTCTGTTTTCTGTGTCTTATATGATTTGTTCCCAAAGAAAACAGCTCCTAGTCCAGCACCAACATTTTCTGCAGGTTGCAGAAACTTTGAAGCAAAAAAAAAAAAGGCCTCTTCTTGTTGTGCTTGAGGCAAGGAATCTGTCCATGCATGAAAGATTGCATTTAATATAGGATTAGCTATAACTGGAATATGCTGTCGGTAATAATCTGCCTAAATTCTATTATTCTGCAAGCCAGTGGTGTCTCTCTTTTGAAAGGTAATTACCATATGCAGTTCTACAGAGCTTGAAAGCATTAGAAGCATGAAGAAGTCTGTCATTGCTAACTAGAAGACAGAAGCTGTCACATGTCTTCCGATGTACAACAGAAAAAAATAAAAGGTTGTAATTAACTTTGCTACAAATTAATATTTAAATAGCCTTTTACCTATGGGTAGATTCTTGCTTACTTGTAGAACAGTGCTTAGAGTTGAGCATCTAATCACCTTCAGTAATGGTGAACCTTGGCACTCCAACTGTTCTTGAACTTCAATTCCCAGAAGCTCTGATCAGCAAGAGTGCTGACTTGGGCTTCTGGTAATTGAAATCCAAGAACACCCAGGCTGCCAAGGTCCTAAAAGATGACACAGTTATTGATATAAGTTATAGTAACCTACAAGGAAACCAGATAATGTGCTCAGACCTTAGAGTTTGTTTTATTCCCATGCTGGTACTGATGCCTTCCATAAGAAGAAGAAAGGAAATGATAAGAATGAATTTACTGTTTCTCTTGCTGAAATTGAGACCTTCAGATTGCCGTGGGCTATTAGCATTGCAGTTCTAAAGCTTTTTCAACAAAATGACACAAATCAGTTTTAAGAATTTCACCTCAAAGATAGGTTTAATATCCTTCAGTGTTTACTAGCATAGACAGTGTTTACTAGCATAGAAAATTAAACCTTGGAGGGGAAAAATCAAGAAGAGAACATATGTCTAATGTAAGGGCACTATTGTAGAACTGCTGTAGACTGCAGATTAATGTTCACCTTCAAGAGTGGAAGTCAGTGTGGCAGTGTATTCAATAGGTAAAATACAAATCAAAAGATTTTTTGTTGTTCATTCGCACTTTCGACTCCGACTCTTTGCGACCCCATGGACCACTGCTCTCCAGGCACCTTTGTCCTCCACCATCATCCTCAACCTGCCCAGCCCTGTGCCCATTGTGTCCACAATACCATCTAGCCATCTCATCTTTGGCTGTCCCCTTCTTCTTTTGCCCTCCACCTTTCCCAGCATCAAGGCCTTCTCAAGTGAATCCTCCCTTCTTGTTTGAAAAACAAAGCCAAGCTTTTGTATTAAAACATTACAATGAATAATATAGTGATAGGGAATTTTAAAATAAGAGTGTGTATGCAACTATGAACTCATTACTGTATGGGATTTGCATTCTGATTTGGAAATGTTCAGAATTATTATTATTTCTTTATTTATTTTGCGCATTTATATCCCGCCCTCCTGGTAGAATTATTTAGAATCCACTAAATAATGTCACATTTGGATAGTTCCACACATATCTTACTCCAAATTTGATAGTTCTGAATATCTATAATAATAATTCCTAATATTTGGAGTCCCATTTACTCTATAGATTAGAAAGCAAAAAGGCTCAATTTCTCCTTGGCAAAAAAAAGACGTAAAACTGAAACCTATTCCTCAGGCATCCTAGAGTGATTTCGTAAAAAAGAAACTTACATATTCCTGAAACATTTTGGCACCAAGAGTAACTGGAGCAGAGAGCTCTGTGTCTCCTGACGGGGTTGCCCTGGGTATCCCAAGTGAGGGAGGCTTGGGTGAGATCAAAACCTGCAAATGATGTCTGTCTGTGCTAATGAAGTCAAGAAGCTGGCATGGACAGCAGAAGGTATTTTTCTTTTCCACATTGGCTCCTTCCTATAGAAAGGTAGCATTCTTCTTCTTCTTCTGCTGTATCCGAATCTGAATATTGGCGATCATCATGGCAATCGGCCATGAAAACTGTCCTGAGAATATAATGCAGTGGCCTTTCATCTGCCTTCTGTAATGCAGCATGACTACTGATCCGGTTCTGTGAGTCACCTTCTGGTCCTGAGCCCTTTTGGCATGCAAAATCCTCCTCAGCCCCAGGTCAGTATTGATGAAGCTGCTGCCCTTCATCAAGATGGATTCAAGTGGGATTTAATCCACTTGGGGACCATCACCCTTCCATGTGGACTTTGGAACCCAAGACCATTAGTCCTCAGGGTTGTCAGGTTAGTTAACCACCACATGACACTAGCTGTTGGGTCACTAGCAGTATGGTCTACTCTATTAGCAGGGTAACCTGACCAAACTAGCAAAAGTAGCATATTGCTTATAAATCTCCTCCCCTGGTAAAATCTTTCAGTGCAGCAGTTTTGTTGGGGTCCTTTTCTGAAGCTTCAACTTACATTTACATCCTTTACATTCCATTGTAAATTTGTTTATATAGTTAGTAAGATTTAGAATTAATAGATTCATAGAATAATACATTATAAATCAACAAAGAAATGTTATAATAGCTTTATGCCCCTTTGGTGCATCGTGTACTCTATATCGAACAGGGGAATAAGGTTTTCTCATATACAGACAGATATATTAAGTTAATAAATTTTGGTGTGTCTAACAGAATCATAGACTGTTCTTTGTGTAGAGTCTGCAGGCAGCATGAAACATGGGTGTGGTAGAAGAAGTAGGCACTTGGGGAAGACTCCAGGAATGCAGCATCTTCTACTCATAACAACTCTTATTAGCCCCCAAATAAAATCTGTTACCCAGCTGCTTTGGTCAACAATGACGTAATGAAGATGCAACAGACAGTGGAACAGAGGGTCTCTCAAGGAAGTGGCAGAGGAACTCTGGTTTGAGGTTGGACAGATGTGTGGGAATCTCAGGCATGTTCCAGTGGGATTGTCATACTCTGCATAATACTCACAGGGAAACCTGACTGTGTCATACCACCCAGAGTGACTAAGAAATCTAGGTTCTTTCCCAGTTTATTTTATCAGTGGGATACACCCTGAAGGGTTTTGTACCTTCTGCAATTTAGTTGTTTTTAAAAGTTAGGGTGTGGGAATTAGAAGCCATTTGGACCCCTAAGGAGCCTCACACAATCCACAGGTAGCATGTTGCCCACCGTGATGTACTTGCTCATCTCCATTCATTCAGTGGACCCACTGAAACTGGTTTAATTTGGTCCTTTAATGAGGAACCAAGAACAAGCATAACATATAATAAAGCCACATTACTTCTTATGTATTCAGACATTCTGATCTCACAGTAGCTAACTAGGTGCCTGTGTGAAGCTAAAACACGGAGGATGTAAACCCAACAGTACCGTCCCATTCTCACTCCCCAGCAAATGGTACTCAGAAGCATACTGCCACTGAGATTTATAACCCATCACAACTCTAAACCATAGTAAAAATATTTCTTTGTAAAATATGGTTTGCCCCTAAGAGCCTTGTTTCTTTAAGTCTTGATTAAATTTAGACCAGTTGGTTAATTTCTGTGTTGCTTCACATATTTATTTGTTCAATTACCAACTGTTCCCTTCATTTGGGGATGCAAGAACCGTCTGTCACATAATAGATTCAAATTGTCTTTAGGGACCTGAATTTTCAGTGCTGCCAACACAAATCAGGAAGGGATTTCATCCTCTCCCTCCAACCTCTGTCCAGACCAAAAAAAAATAAAATATGACAGTTCTCTAGCTTGGTTCCTTGGAGGCATTCAGACAATAAATATTTTAAACCTCTATTGCCACTTGGTTTATTTTCCATGAAATGTTTTAAGATGCTAAAAGATTGATTTTATTTGCTTAAGGGGTATTTTGTTTCTAATTAAAGAGTAGGTATCCTCCAGAGGCAGGAAACTCCAGTGTTAAACAATTCTGAGGTAACTTACTAAATGCCTCCATTACAACCTTTTCATTTTTATCTTTCACCTCTTAAGGCCTAGTTCTAATATTTACTGTGTCAGTAATTAAACACGGTAACAGATTGTCCTGCTTGGCTGTGATAAACAAGATACAATACCATTAAATCTGTACATCAAGTCAAGGAGTCAAATGGTGAGTCCTTTTTTAGAGGGCAGGGAAACCTCCAGTCTGCTGTGCTGAGAATCATAGTCCTATAGCTGCAGATCTACTTGAAACAATATGTCAATAGAGAGAAAGCTCAACTATATTCCGATTGCACCTTTCAAATCATTGGAGCCCATTTGAGTGCATTTTCAGGTGTGGCATATCTGCCTTTCTTCCAGATGATGACTAGGCCTGCTCATGCCCTATAGCAGTGGTGGCGAACCTTGGCACTCCAGGTGCTCTTGGACTTCAATTACCAGAAGCCCAAGTCAGCACTTGTTGTGATCCAGTCCTCATCAGACTCCAAATATGACCTGGGTCAGGAGGCACTTCCTATGCCCATCCCAGTTCTGCCTAAACTCAAACCTAAGAATGTCCTGAACCAGGAATCTCAGCCTGCTTCTGGCTCAACTCTGTTTCCCCAGGCAGATAGATCATCAGAAGTCTGTCTCTGACAGTGATCAGCCCTCAGTCAGGGAAAGATTCAGAAAGGAGCTACACCTGTGATGCAAGCAAGCTAAAGAAGGCTCCCAGCTGATAGCGATTACCTGCGGGGGTTTTAAGCAAGCTTGTTGCAGCATTCCAGCATCGGAACAATTCTTCAGTGCAAAGACTGATGCTCTGCTTGACTTCTGATACCTCTTGAGATTTCCTGCCTAGACCCTGGCCTTGACCCTGACTTGTCTGCCAATGACCCTGTACATCTCTTGGACTAGATGCTGCTTGAACTACTGGTAACCAGACCTCGGCTTGCTCTTTGGACTTTGCTATTTGGACTCTCTTTGAATAGACTCTCCGTGTAGCACTGCTGTGTGGCAACTGTGCCTGCTGGGGTAGGTCAGCACAGCACTTCTGCTAATCAGGGCTTCTGGGAATTGAATTTCAAGAACATCTGGAGTGCCAAGGTTCTCCATCACTGTTCTATAGGATGTTACAACATCCAGGATTCAATAGCTGCCCATTCTAATGTTAGTCATGTGCAATTCTGATTTCCATCTGGATAGCCCTTCCTTAGTTTTCCCATAGGGTTCCTCAAACTTAACTGTCCAGGTGTTCTTGGACTTCAATTACCAGAAGCCCAAGTCAGTACACCTGCTGATCAGGGCTTCTGGGAATTAAAGTCCAGGAACACCTGGAGAGCCAAGTTTGCTGACCTCTGCCACAGAACATTACATTACAGTGATACTTCATACAACGTCCAAACTTGGTTCCACAAGTTTGGACTTTATATGGATTTGGACTTTATATGAGGCATGCAAAATCCTAGCCGTGATGCCTCATACAACATCCAAATCATTGCCGCGATGCCTCGTACAACGTCATTTCCATAGAGATACATTGTACTGTAACAGCACAGACTTCAGTGCAAAGTCAAGGAAACTGACAGAACTTTAAGAAATCATTGTCTAAAGGCTAAATGCATTACAAAAACATGTCAAACAACCCTGATTTTAGGAGACAAACCACAAACCATACAACAAGTTTTTAACTTTTGAAAACTTTGTGAAGTGCAGGTTTAAAAGTTAACATGTCCCATTATGCAGCACAGTGTTAATCTGCAGCCATGCGGCCGATCATCCATTTTGTACAAGCTACTGTAAACAATTACTGGATGTAAGCAAGGACAAAATGGATACCAATATGTCCCATCATGCAGCACAGTGTTAATCATCCAAACAGTAGCAAACACCAAACAATTAAAATCGTGCTCAAAACCAATCCTAAACACTCTTCGCCTCGTGCAAAACCCACAAGAGCAATACACACATGCATCTTGCCTTTTATACTTCCTAGGCACAATGCAACCTGGGAAAACCCCCAATACCTCATACAAAGTTGCAGAGACTTTGTATGAGGCAACTTTTTTCAAGGAATTAGGCGATGTATGAATTTGATGTTGTAGGAAGCGGACTTTGTATGAGGTATTACTGAACTTCTAATGGTTCACAATTCTGTTCAGTGGGGGCACAGTGCAAATGAATCCATGTTTCAAACACCTGTGAACACTTGTTGGAGTAAATGGACCAGCCTGCTCCCATCCATAGAATACCTATCCCACAGGTATGTTGAGTAGTGATATGGTCCTAACTTTCCATATTTATGTGACATTTTCACTTCAGTATCTGTTATACTAGTCCAGTCCTTATAGTCCTGTTGAAATATCTGACACACTTATGGTAAGTCCACATAGTGTTGTTATTTTGTGCTATCAAGTCAGAAATGACTTATAGCAATCCTAACTGGGCTTTCAAGGTAAGTGAGCTATTTAAGGAATAGTTTTACCAGTTCCACATCCCCAGTGAGTTTCCATACTGAGTGGGGATTCAAACCCAGGCCTCCTGAGTCTTAGTCCATCACTCTATCTCCTACTGGGGTCCCCAACTTTTTTTATACCACAGACCAGGTGGTGGGATTTTTAATCTCACCCATCTGCCAGCCACAGCTTGAATATGGGCCGTGTGATACCCTACTGTACACAACTGGGGGTGGAGCCCCACTGGAGTTAAGCAATGTGGAGGAGGGGCCCAGCCACCTGCCTCTGTGCTGTGTCTGAAGCCCATGATCTCGCTCCATTTGCTGGGCAGACCCGGCAGAGCACATTGAGGGCAGAAGGCTGCCAAATGAAATCACTTTATTAAAGTCAATGACGGATACATAAGCGTTCTGGAACAGTAACTTTCTTAAATAACCCCTCTCTGAATACTTATGGTAACATGTTAAAATGCAAAATTATGTATGATCTCCTGTGCTCAGGGTTACTTAAGCTGGATAAGTAAGATAAGGGCCTCATATGATTAGGTGGGGACATTTCAAAGAGTGGACTATTTATTTTATTTAAATCATGTTGCTGATGGATATCCAATATCCTTTGTTTTATTATCTCTTTTGCTCAAGCAGAGCCAAGAGAAACAACTAACTGCTTTGAGAGGTCATATGAAGCCAGTTTTTCTTTGAGAATAGATATCCACGGAACTGCTGAGGTATTTGACATTGTTAATTTCAGCAGACCATTTGGGGAAAATAACAATTTTAGCCAATACATTGATGAACATATCCATAACATGGACTGAACATGTTACATGTTCCAGTTTCCAGCCTGGTTGCAGCACTAGACATACTAGGTGGTATCTGAAGTATAGATCTCAAGAATTCTGATTGGATCTTCTCTGAGCTGGTGGCAGAAGGCTGCCATCCGGGCTCCCATCACCATCCATCCCTATGGCCCGATTCAGGACAGCCTGTGGCCCAGTACCGGACTGCAGACTGGTGGTTGGGGACCCCTGCCCTACACCACTTTAAGTATCATAAGTCCAAATACTACTTCCCTTATATGCGATTCACAGAGAGATCAGGAAAGACCAGATTGCATACTTGTAAACAGTGTCTGTTTTCTGCGCATTCACACAACATTCCCTCAATCCTTTTGAAGGTATCCACTTTTTCGCTTTGATGCTGATCTTGGTTTGAACCGAGCAAAAATCTACGAACAACAACCTAGACTTGGTTAGTGAGGTGGGTGGGTCTGTCTTGGAGGGAATGCTCTCAACTATGGAAGAGCCTAACAATACTCAGTATAGAGAGCAAAACCCATATATGTGAATGCACAGTAGCTACTTGAAGAACCACAGCTACTGGTAGGCAGTGTCTTCTTGCTTATTCCTTTTCTAAGCAAAATATCTGGATCACTCATTTGAATCTAAGAATCATGGCAGTTTTTCCTTGCACACCATGCTGGTGTAATCTCTAAAGGACACACACCCCCATTACTTATTATTTTCTTATTAAGAGTATCAGATATAAGGCATGTCTATTCTCACCTGTAATCCTTCAAACAAGAAAGCTTTGATTTCTACACATTTTTTCCTTTTGACAATGCTCTGCGATCTGAAAAAAGTTAACAGTCTTTTGAAAGGCAATGCATGTTTGTGAAGAAAAAAATACTTTAGAATAAAAACAGTAAATTATGAATTAAGTAAAAGTATTTGTACATTTTAGTGTCAGCACACACTTTAAAAGGAAATTTATTTTTCTTTCATACTTATTACAGTAACAGCAGTCATCCCTCAAGATAGCTAGATTTTCAAATACTGCATTAGTTTTGCTTTAACCACAAAGTAAATGAGTTTCCATTCCATAAAACATCTCAGATATTTTTAACCCCATTATATATATGTTCTGTTATCATCTTTTATCTTCCATTCATTTACTGCAAATCAATGGATAGTCATGAATACCAATCTTCCAAGAATCCCTGTTTCAAAACCACAAGAGTGGATTGTTCTAGTTCATTTAAAACGAGTCACTCTCCAAATGAAGACAGTAGACGAGAAGTTCGTTCTGAGCAAAGGTTTAATAGGAGTTAGATGATATTGGCTTTAATCCAGCAGAACTCTAGTCATGGGATATTCTCACTGGGCAAAGCAGCGACACATGGCCTTGGTTGATTTCCTGTTCTCCTTTTAATCCTTTATTAGGTGGGCATTTGAGGGACCCTTTGGAATAATAGTGTGAGGTGAGTCTTGGAGGGGATCAGTAAGAATTGTCTCACCATTCTCAGATCTCAATCCCTTCTGCAGAGGAAAGGAGTCGTTCCACAGAAGGAATGCTCTATCAATTTTATATACTACTCTTTTTTCTGAACCTTCAACTAATGAATAACAAAGTTTAGCTACTGAATTACCATATGATTTGAAATCAGTTCTCCTTAGAAGTTCAGTTTTAAACAAAAAAAGCTAATATTTTTAATCATTAAAAGAAATGTTTGGAGTGGTGTGACTCATGTTCCTATTAATATTTAGATATTCAACATAAAATAGATCTTCCACTGGAAAAAAAGAACTTGAAAAACCTTCAGAACCTAGTGAGAGAAGCTTGGTGGACAGCCTAAACTGAGAATTGTACAAAAGGAGATTGTCTCTATGGGACTTTTCATTGGTATTTGACACTGTTCATTAGTCTATGACTTTTGGCTGGGTTGTAAATTGGAGACACTATTTTAAGGCAGCCAAATAAACCCAAAATGTGGTGTTCAACTATTACTTTTTTGGGTTCTCTAAAATTCAGTATTGTTCCCTGTGGTTTTTAACATCAATATGAAATGATGCTACATGTCATGCACATTTTGGGGGTTGATTCTTAGTCTTATATTTGTGGTATAAGTTTGTACCTTAGAGTAGCCTTCAGCCCAGAACATATTCTGATGAGTGAGTGAGTTAAGGTGTGTGGGAGCATCTTTTTCTTATGTAGCCACTGTGTGGCTCCCCTGAAGAAAGTCAAGCCTGGCAATAAAGAATCAGTCCTTATTACCTCACATCCTGATTACTGTCATGTTATGTCATATTGCCCTTGAAAAGTGTTAAGAAATTAGAATAAAAAGTGCAAGCCAACCTGTTGTTAGATGTGTGTTCAAGAATATGCTTGAACCAACTATATCAGCAGTTAAAAGTTACTGCTAATTTTTGAGCACAATAACAATAACACTCATCAACAACCATGCGATAATAGAACAGGATGTCCATATCACAGACCCATTTACAAATGGTTTTTAATCTTTTAAATTGAGTTCCTAAAATAGGTAAGGGCAATTGACAAAAGAAATACAATCTCATCCAGATTTCACCAGTTGCTGAGGCTAAAGACGAGGAACCCATTACTTCCATTTAGAGCAGGGGTTCCCAACCTACGTCCCATGGGCCTAATACGTCCTGTGGAGTTCATTAATATACCCCATGGTGGCCACCCCAGTGCCACCAGAAGCTACCACCACCACCGGAAGTCCCAATACATCATTTACTGCCATGGCAGCAGTAATTGCACCATTTTTGCAGCTTCTTGCACAACCTCCACCACTTCCCAGGGAGGCGGGAAGCTTTTTGGAGCATTTTTGCTCCATTTTCGGATTTTTTTGCCACTTTTCTGCTGCATTTCAGCAGCTAAACCATGGCGTTTTGGCACTTCCAGTGCTGGGTTGAGCTTACTTCAGTGCCTGGGTTGCCAGCATGGAACCAGGAAGTGCCCAACTGCCACAGTTTAGCTGCCAAAACACAGTGGAGAAGCTGCAAAAAAATCCCAAAATGGAGCGAAAATGCTCCGAAAGGCCTCCTGCCACCCTGGGAGGCTGTGGAAGAAGCTGCAAAAATGCTGTGATTACCACCGATGATGCTGATGACAACAAAAGCATAAGCAGTGGGAACAACCGTGTCTCCAGCCAACACAGCTGAGTGTCGGGGGTAGGTCTGGTCTGTGGTGGGAAAATGTTGGGAACCCCTGATCTAGAGTATCCCAAAGCATGTTGTTACTGGTTCCTATTTCCAAAGGAATGATAGGCTAGATGGACCTTGACTAATCCAGCAAATATGGCTTTCTCACTGTCCAAGCACGAGTGCATCTCCTTCCAGCATTTGGGAGTGACATCCCTTCCCTGCACAGACAAGCAAGCTTAGAACTTAGGTGCTCGTTCACTTGAGTACAACATTTTCACTGTTTCATTTTGTAATGTGCGCAAGCATATTAGCATTTCACCTTTCTACAGGTGATTGTTGTATGCTACATAACATTGTGAACAGGCTGTCTTACATCAGGAGGGCATCATTTGTTGTCTGAGATTGCCAGTCACTGTGGAGAAATGGCAAATAGATGTTAGAGTCAGCTTGCTGCAGAACTGAGCTGAACTGAGCAGGTCTACCTCAGCAGAGCCATTAATAATGCTGAGATTCTCTCATAAATGAAAAAGGTTCTTAAAGAAGCGTTGAAAGAGATCAGTTATGTAGGGGATTGTATGGATTGTTGAAAAGGCATCTAGTATTTACTTTACCTAAAGTTACAACATGGCTGCTGCTTTTAGTGACTAATATGTCCAGTCACATGGTCAAAAGGATTATTAAGTTTCTTAGTGACTTTTTACAGCAGGGGTCAGCAACCTATGGCCTACGAGCCGAATCTATCACATGGCGCCAAATCACTTTTGCTCCAGTCACCACCACTGGAATTGGCCCCAGATGTGTTTACAGCAGCCATAAACAGCAGGGGACCACCAGTCCAGCCCCTTCATCTGTGACCCAGAAAGTGACCCGGCCCCCAACTTAAAAAGGTTGGTGAACCCTGCTTTACAGGAACATGCCATATTTAGACTGTCATGAGGTTAGGCACCCTATCAGTGCTGCTTCCACTTGTTGTTGGACCTCAGACTTGCAGCCTTTCTGCCACATAACACCTTATAGAATCTATGGAGGCAACTGGGAGGCCAGGGCTAGAGCCACAACACCCACTCTCTTTACTACCATCTCTCAGAGCAGACTGGCTCATTTATAAATTCTCTGGTCATGTTATTGTAACAGCACAGAATTACTGAACTTAATAAAAATCTCCACTTCATGAAATGTAGTGCATGGATACCCTAAAAAAAGAGAGAAGGAGTTGATCCAAACAAACAAAGACTCTTCCAAGCCCCTTCAGAAACATCTTCAGTTTTGCCTTCTCCAAAGTTAAAAGAATGGACATCAGTAAAAGAATGGAGTTCAGCAGGCATCTTTGAAATAATTAGATAGGAGATATTGGCCTTCAGGATCAATAGCCTTCCTATTCTTCTGACCTGAGAGAATATATGATAGCCTTGAAGATTGCAAATTTCATTTTCATTGCAACCAGTGGAAGAGGAATAATAAAAGCAAAGGGAGTGCATCCTCCCCTCAGTCTTTTAGTAGTATTATTGTTCTGCTCTGTGGTAATAATAGTGTGTATCTAATAGTGGAGGCTGGCTGAGTGAAAAGTGACCAACAAAGGCTGATGCTCCACCTTATATTAAAACTGAAGCTACAGAAAAAGTCATCATAATGCTTGCCTTGCATTTGAGGTGTGCATTCTTCTCTGCACCCCTGAAAGTTTTTTTGCCACCAATGTCAGCCATACCACTAAATCTTAAAACACAGACAGTTAGTATAATTACTGAGTCAAATACCGGTACATCTTGACGAAATTTATTTTTAATGGTTTCTATATCTCCTCTTCAGTGTTAATATGAACATGACTGGAGCATTTCCTACAATTTTCAATAGATCTCTAAGGTTGGTGAAATCCTAGTAAAGTGATTACCTTTAAAATGTCTTTAAGCATCCCTTAAATATTTTGCAATTTTTTATTGAAATTACAGTTGCAAATGTACTGAAGCATTTAATTAATTTGACAGTGTTTAAACTTCACAGAGATGTTGATTGATTCCAGCGGTAAATCCTGCAGCAATAATTTCAGGATGTTTTCACCGCTCTGAATATTGTCAATGAAGCAAAGCAGATTCTTCTTTCAACTTTATCTTCACCAAGTATCATTGATTTCATGCCCATTGTAAGTTTCATCCATCCCTGCCAGCTTCCATTTATAGGATCAAACTGTATTTTATAGTAAATGTGCACCTGCATATCATATAACACAATGTTTGACTTGTGCAAATCTGCAAAATTGTTCACATAGACTGAACTTTTGAATGCTTTCCTTTAAAACAGCTGCCAAGGCAAAGTATCAGGAGTATTTGGGAGGGACAGTTTAATCTCACATATTCTCTACACATGCTAGCCCCAAGATGCTGTTTGCCAAGGGAGAAAAGCTGATCCCATATGAGTACTTCTTCTCAAAATATTTCAACACAAAGCTAGCAGGCAGAATCCTCTTGTTTACTTATACAGCCATAAGAGCAGTGGCATAGATCGCAGTGGCAAATTGCTTCTATTTAATGAGCCATCCTTGTATATCCTCATCATACATGAATTCTCATGACCAGCATGCAATAAAGAATATAAAGGATAACTCATCTAGACAGAGAGCCGCTCTAGAACAGTGATTCCTAATATGGGGCACACACCCCACAGGGGGATTTCAATTCCCAGAAACCTAGGTCAGTACATTGGCTTTGGGGAAGTGACACTTAGGCTAATGGTGGTGAACACATGCCACACGTGACACGCACAGGTTTTTCTGTTGGCTTGCATGCCGTCACCCCAGCACAGAGTTCTGCCCAGCAACCCAATGGGAGCACTTCCCCCCTCCCCCAAGCACAGAGTTCACCAGCCCCTCTGCCCAGTAGCCCAATGGGGGTGCTTCCTCCCACCCCCAAGCACAGAGTTTGCCAGCCCCTTTGCCCAGCAGCCCAATGGGAGCACTTCCTCCCCCCCCCCAGCTTAGAGTTTGCTCTGCCCCTCTGTTTTGGCACTCTGTCTCTAAAAGGTTTGCCATCACTGACACAGGCTTTTGAGAATTGAAGTCCAAAAACCAAATGTTGAGAAACATTGCCCTAGAGTGTATTGATTTGAAAAATCTGTGGTACAGGGTTAGAATTACCATATTTTCCACCCACCAATAGTTGTACCAATAGAATCTATCCAGTACTGATGGAAATAATTTTGTTTTGCTTCATTTTCATAAGATGGTACTAATATATAGCCTTTTCCTCATGAATTTGAGAGAAAAGACCCTGTGGTTTTAAAAATTCAAATATTGAAGAAAGTGACACTGGCAGGTTGTCAATCCTGAGCCTCATGATTTTGAGTCAAGACTTAAATCCTAAACAAACAAAATGTATAATGTAATCATCTGCACACAACCATACATCCCAACTTGTTCTTTTTTCCTAGCCATTGTATCTACAGGAATTGCTCGGACCATTTTTATGCTTGACACAGTAACAAATTGTTCCTCCCTTCCGCCTGGTGAGTCAAATTATATAGTACAAAAGGCCAGCCAAAGGCAGTGAAAAATATAATGATAAACAACATAACTGCCAATTTCTTATATTTTTTGAAACTCATATAAGCTCCACTGGAGGCACCCACTTTCCTCTGAATACTGAGAGGCCCTTCCAAATGTAGTTATGTAGCTCCCCATGCAGAACAGTGATGATGACATCGACAGTGGCAAAACACCATTGACTAATAAAAATTGGCATTTAGATGGTCTACACAACTTTGTCATAATGTGTATGGGTCATATAGAGAATCATAAAGGAAAGTATAAGTGACATCACAGAATCAGGAAAGAGGAGGAATACAGGGGTAGGGATCCCTTGTTGCCCTGGAGTTGAGCTCTAAATAAGGAAGGCCCAGAGGTCATAGTTCAGCAGAGGGCTACCATGGTACATGGTCAGAGGGAAGGGCCTGGGTAAGATGTAGTGTAGCTCTTAGCAATTCTTCCCAGTGCAACAGCTTTCAAGGATGCAACTTTTCCCACATTGCAAAACAGAGCTCAGTGTAAATCTTTGACAAACCAGAGCTCATTTCAGCGCAAAGCTTCTTGGGATTCAAATAGCCTCACATCCCTAACCCTTGATCAGAGTTCAGGGCTGAAGACTCTCTGAGGACTGGATGGGGAATCCCTACAACTTGGAATAGGCCTTTGGAAACACACACACAACACACACCTGTCTTCTTTCCCTCAAAGCATAAATCAGAGAAACAAACCATCTGCACTTGTAGAAAGCCTCCCTACGTCCCAGGAACCATAGGAAGACAATTGAATTAGCAAAGCAGCCGGCTCTCCCCTCTTTGAGTCACGCAGCTACCACACAAGTTCAATTGTCAACTTCTCTTCATTTCCCCCCTGAGCTTGGGGATCATTTTGCCTCCAGTTACATGATAAGGGGCTGCAGCACGGGCTGACCAAGCAAAATTCAAAACAAAGGCAAGCAAACAGCTGTCCTACACCAGAACAAGCCAGGCAGCTGCAGTGGTGAGAAAGCATGTTTGACTGATGGTCCAAGCATAGGAGGCCTCACCCAAATATATAGGGAGGAAGCTCTTGTTTATGTCACTTGCAACAGGTTAACCTACATACAAAGGTTAATGGTTAAGTGGTTTCCTGTTGTTCTTACAAAGATACAATTCCTTGTAATTTGAATTCTGGTTGCTAATTGGTACTCATAATTGTTATAGGCTTTATGATTAAGAAGAGGTATGAAGCTGAGCAGAAGATGTGCTTTCTGGGTAACTTCTGCACTAGAATTGTTTGTTAGTGAAAATATATATTCTGTTCAAGTATAATTTGCATCTTCACTGCTGCCTATCCCTCCACGGAAGATACAGATACCAGTGTCCACTGTAGTCGACAAAAGTGTCTTCCATCTGAAATCATGGATTGCCTATGTCATGAAAGCAGCTGATGGGCCCACTTAGTCATTTGTCTTTCTTTGCCTCAATACTAATTTCCTGGTAAATATACATAGAGCTGCATGGTCAGGTTTTCCAGAATGCTCACAAGAGTCTAGGAGAACTGCAAGGCTAATATACAAAGTACCGTACATCTGTTTCATTTTGCTACTTTTAACGTTCTAGAAATCAATATCAAAATCGTTGAAAGAATCTTGTTATGTATTTTCTTCACATGGTCTGGTCCCTTTGGTTATAAAATCTCTCACTCTGTTTTGATAACACTTTAAAATTACGAAGAAGAGTTTCAGGGAGTTTAACAATGGAAGCAAAAGAGCCAACAACTCATGCTGTCAGTTTGAACTTTGAAAGGAGAAAGAGAAAGGCATGTTGAACATTGAGCTCTTTTCCCGCAAGGATAAGGAAGGATGGGTCTGAACAACACAGCAGATACTGGGCGTTTTGCCACCAACATGGAGGGGGGAATCTTTAAATTTGTGTTACCATCAACATGTACTCTATGTTGGGCAGGTTGAAAAGTAAATTCTTGAGAGTCAAGCTATCCAGGTGCATCATGCTCAGAGCTCTTAAGGCTCCCTCCCAGTTAAGGGGCGAAACTCAGGGGCTTTGCAATAACTTCCATTCTGAGAGATAACACTTCTCTTGACTTAATGACATTGGAATCAGTTAGACAAGCAACTTCTTGTTACTCTTCCCAAAGCTTCTTTAATTAGACCACCCAGGCCTTTTCCCCACCCCACGTCTTGGAGGGGTGAGTCTGGCCACTAAATTACCTGTGGTCTCCCCTTCACCTGATGCCCTTGAGCTAAGTGGAGATACAGGTGAAACCTGAAAAATTAGAATATCGTACAAATGTTCATTCATTTCACTTAAAAGGTGAAACAAATATATGAGATAGACTCACTACATGCAAAGCGAGAGATGTCATGCCTTAGTTTGTTATAATTGTGATGATCATGGCGTACAGCGTAAATGAGATTATGTGGTATATGAGATTGGGGGGTTGGGGTTTTCTTAAGATGTAAGCCATAAGCATCGATATTTTAACAAAGTAAGACTTGAACTATCTCGCTTTTCATGTAATGAGTCTATCTCATATATTAGTTTCACCTTTTAAGTTGCATTACTGAACTGAATGAACATTCGCACGATATTCTAATTTTCTGAGTTTCACCTGTATATCAGACAACTGTCCTTGAATGCATAGCTTATTTGGAGTGGAGATTTGAAATTCTGTACACAGTTTCCATCTGAATCCCTGCTGTGAATCCATATTGATTTCTTCCTTCATGTAGTTTATGGGATCAAGTATTTGCCTCTTAGTTGGCTAATTGTTGGGCACTTGTTTAAAGCCTCAAGGGCTAACAGTAAAAAATATAATGCAGCTGTAGTCCAGCCTTGTTAATTTCTCATGATCCATAAAACTTAACTGGCAACTATTTTTAATAGTGACTGTCTTCTAAACTGAGCAAGAGATCAAAGAAACAGAAATTTTGGCTCCAGACATTAGTTAGGTTCAAGTGTTAAGTAATTTGGCTCCACTGATAAACTCACTCTCTTCTAGAAGTGAAGAAACCTGTCCATTTTGCTTTCTCAAACATTTAGATTTTTTAAAAGCCTTACGTTGTTTCCATCCTGGATAAGAAGAAATTTGAGAAGAAATATAAGAATAATTCTTTGAAAAGCAAACAGAACGAAAATTCTCCTTGATCTCTCCACTAGCGTGGAGAGGATAATGTTTGCAATATAGGCACTGGAGATGAGAAGCCTCCTTAGTCAGCTAGACTCATCTTTGAAGAAGAAGGTTTATTTCCCCCTCAACAGAAAATAGAAACTAACTATGATTCTAATTCTATGAAATTGCTTTGCAAAATAAAACAAAACAAAACAAAATAAAAATTATTTATTTTATTTTGTTAAAGTGCTTGTGTTCCAATATACTGTAACCGATATTTAAGTTTTTTCATCTGTCTAATTGTTTAAAAAGATCCAGCCTAGCCTCTGTCATCAGTTATATAATGCTTGCCATCTTTTATTTAAACAATTAGAGGGTTGTTGTTTTTCAAAATTAACCAATATGTATTTATTTATTAATTTTGCAAAATTTTGCTGTCATTTTGCCAGACTCAAAATCACTTATATTTCTGACGTTGCCAGAAAATGGTAGTTTTAAAAGCCCCTGTTTTCTTATCATTTAATCACTCACCAAGGCCTTGTTTAGAGATATGCCTGTGGTTTTCTGCCTCATAGGCACAAAATGACTTGTTATATTACTGGTCATTTTAATCTTTAAGTTTCCTACTTGAAGAAGGAAATGGGAGGGAATATGAGGTGAAATTTTCATCCCTTGTGTCAGAAACTGAATAATAATAACCTCAAGGAGTTTCAACACTTTAATAAAATATTCATTCAAGAATGCCGTGGGCTATTTTTAATCATGCTGTGCTTCTTCAAATACGCTGTTGCATGAGCCCAGAGTCATAGACTCTCTGCTAATATCACCCCACGTATTTCATTTCCAATTGTTTTAATACCTCATTAATGTTATTCATCTTGGTGAAAGTCAGATGGTTCACAGACTTGTGGACTTGCATTTATTCCTGAAGTGGCTACCGTATTTTTCAGACCATAAGAGGCACTACCCCCCACCAAAAAAAAAAGTGGAGGGGAAATGAGGGTGCGTCTTATAGTCCGAATGCTGTCCAGCAAGGCTGTTGTAAAAGGATATTTTACAACAGCTGCGGCTGGTCAAAGACCTCCACCGCTTCTGCCACAGCTGTTCCGGGCCCAGGCCGGAGAAAGAAAAACATATGTTCAGTGGTCCATTACCACAGGTGGCCACAAGAGGACGCAAATCACAATTTCCCATTCAAATGCATTGGAAATCAATTTCTTGTACACTATTCTAAAGCTTTTCTGTTTGTATGTTCCTAATGCATTTCAGTGGGAAACCAAACCTGTGCATAAAAAGGGGTTTCATTTACCTTTCCTGCCTTTGTCCCTGCTCCATGTGGTCAAAATGGAGGGGGAAG
The DNA here is from genome assembly GCA_035047345.1 of Bradypodion ventrale. Classification (NCBI taxonomy): domain Eukaryota; kingdom Metazoa; phylum Chordata; class Lepidosauria; order Squamata; family Chamaeleonidae; genus Bradypodion; species Bradypodion ventrale. The sequence continues at coordinate 230,231,166 of JAWDJE010000002.1, read as the reverse complement.
CCATGCTTCCTGGTTGCAGGGAGAGCAAGAGGCTAGGCTAGAGCATCGCTTCCTGCCTCAGTGCAATTGGCTTGCCTGCCCATTTCCACTGCAGCACCACCACTGGTTGGAGGTGCAAATACAGTACTATTTGGTTCAGAATATTTTTTCTTGTTTTCCTGCTTTAAAAACTGGGTACTTCTTATGGTCAGGTGCATCTTATGGTCCAAAAATATGGTACCTTATAACTGTGGCTGTGTGATATCAAAAGCTACATGACAATACTCAAACAGTTATCATGAAATATTTTCAGCAGAAGAGTAAGTTCAGTTGAAATAAAGATTAGTGAGTGCCTTCAGCATTTGTTGTTCAGCTTCATTTTGTCACAATTGAAGCTATGTTCTTACATCTCCAAGGTAAAACATATATGTGCCCAGGTCCATTGAAATCAATGGGGTGTAGCACACTTTAGTCTTGTGTTGGGTTGAGGCTATTGTGCATTGTTCCAATATAACTTTTGTATTTTACAAGAGAGCAATTGTGGTACAGTATAAGTAAGATATAATATAAATATTCTATTCAACATTACCAAGCTCTAGGTAAAGGATGCCATTGCTCAAAAGCCAGTCGTATCTGATTCTAGGGTTTGGTGCTCATCTCTGTTTATAGGCAAAGAGTCAGTGCTGTTTGACTTTTGAAGACGTTTCCATGGGCATGTGGCAGGCATGATTAGACATCGAAGTGAATGGAACACTGTTTACCTTCCTACCAAAGTGGTACCTGTTTGTCTACTTGCAGTTTCTTGCTTTTGAACTGCTAAATTGACAGAAACTGAGACAGAGATGGGAGCTCACTCTGTCATGCAGCACTCATGTCTCAAACTGCTGACCCTGCTGACCTTGTCAAGTTCAGCATCTTAACTACTAAGCCACCACAGTCCTACCAAGCTTCACACACACACAGCAGATGCTGGATCTCATTTGATTGATTTGTCAAGTTTTGAGCATAATTTTTCACATATAGCCACCAACTAGACCACACTTGGTTTCCCATTCTCTGTACACCTCCCAGTCACCTGAACATATAATTTGCCATGTATTTTTCCTTTCAACTGTCTCTGTGCTCTTGTCTTGATGAAGCATACATGCTGCCTTCTTGCCCCATTTGGTTTCCTACCTCATATTTTCCATTACTGTTAGAGATGATCACGTCTGGTGGCCCCACAAGCACAGGCAGCAAGGACAGGACCAACAAAAAAAGAGCATCCCTTTCAGCATAACCGCTGGCCTCACAGAATGTCTGCCAAAGCTACTACTCACTGTGTGGTCCAGCGTCACAACTAGCCCTGCCATTTGTATGGACATATTTCCTGTGCTGGTGCAACACACTCAGCTGAAATGATACAGATTTCTGTGAGCCTTGTAATTTAGAATCTGCATTTACATTTCTCTGTGTGTATACACACACACACACACACACACACACACACACACACACACACACACACACACACACACACACACACATACAGTTCGTTTTATCTGGAAAATTAAGGGCATGGGCAACACATCGGGTTTATGATTCTAAGATCATCTGTTCCCTCCCCCGCCCCACAAAAAATGGGGGCAAAAACATTTCCTAAAGCACCTGGGAACATTTCATTACACCCAAGTGGGACCAGGAAACACAAAACCATGATTTTTAATTTCCATAATTTAATTTACTTTAAAATTTCCCCTAAATCAGAGTCCACCTGGAGATGGAGCATGGGCCCATGCTAAACCATATGCTTCACAAGTTTTAAAAGTCATATCTGTAACTACACCATCATCACCATGCAAATACAATGTTTTCAAAGCTTCATCCCTCTGTTATAAAATAATATTTACTGCATGCACTAGCAAACTGCCTATTTTTAATTACAGAAAGTTGGTAGAGGCAAAAAAAAACCATAAGCATGGTTATCTCATGTCCTCTGGATGGTTTTTACATCGATTCTCCAAATTTCCAGCTATTGGTCATGCTGATGAGGGATGATGGAGGGAGGGGGGTCGTCATAGTCTAAAACTATCTTGATGGTTCTAGGTTGCTTGTTTCTGCATAAATGGAGGACCTCTGTGTGTTTGAAGATTGTCCAAGAGGTAATCCTTTCTAGGACAGCAGTCATTAATTACCTATATATATTGGGGAAGTGTCTCCCCCCCCCCGGCCATTTGTTTGGTAATTTCTTCAGAGAATTCTTTGGCAACCATAGATGGTTTAGCCGGGGCCAGTGCACCACCACTAGGTATACACTGATGGGTGTGTGTGTTATTTATTTATTTATTAAATCACATTTCTACCACCACCCCCTCTCCGAGGTGACTCCAGGCAGCTTACACATATAAACATGACAGGTAAAATTCTACAAAAATTTAAGACAAAAAATGTTAAAATGTTAAATTGTTTGAAATTTTAAAATTTTAAAATGCCCTCCCCAATGCCACTTCTTCAAATTTCTAAAACTAATCCTAAACACTAAAAGCTGGACACCTGGGCGACATACAAGCCATCCCAGAGTGATGGTAGTTCCCCCCATTTATGCAAAAAGTCCGCACATCTCCTTTGCCCTGTATGTATTCTATTAAGGCTACAGGGCTAGGGTTCAGTTTCACAATCTTAGGAAGGAGAGGGGTGTTTTTCATTTGGGGAGGGTTTTTTCTTTTTTAAAAAAAATTGGTTTTTTTTTGTTGTCATTTTTTAATGCCAGATGCCTATTTTTGGAGATGAGAGGAAATGTCCATCAAAATAAGATAGGAAGTAATGTTACTGACATGGTTTATTCATTTAAATGTTCTAGGATTTGTAAGAAATCACACATATTCCAAATGTTTGTACAGGATCAACAGATAAAGAAAATAAATGAAAAGGATGTATGGCCAGGCAGGTATAGAAGTATAAGCATTCCACCCCCATTTTTGGACAACAGCTTCTATAAATCCCAGACAGCTCATCTAGTAGTTAGGGATTATAGCAGTTGTAATGAAAATGTATCTTTATATTTTGAGAGTACACTAAACAGCAAAGAGAACAAATAGATTGATCCTGAAGGAAATCAACCCTGACTGCTCCTTGGAAGGACAAATATTGAAGATGAAGCTAAAGTACTTTGGACACCAAGTGAGAAGAGAGGATTCACTCGAGAAAGCCTTGATACTGGGAAAGGTCAAAGGCAAAAGAAGAAGGGGGTGGCAGAGGATGAGACGGCTAGATGGTATTGTTGATGCAATGGGCACAAAGCTGGATGAGCTGAGGAGGATGGTGGAGGGTAGAGGTGCCTGGTGTGTGGTGGTCCATGGGGTTGCAAAGGGTCAGACTCAACTGTGTGACTGAACAACAACAAAAATGTAATACATTTGGCATACCACCTTCAACTCTATTAAAAGCTTTTCCTTTTCTTTAACTTTGGCTAATTGCCATTATTTCTTGCCAAATCTTAGGAAACAACTGCTGTTATCCATCAATTGCAATCAGTGGCTGGGGTTTTCTGAGAATTGTAGTCCAAAGAAAGTTGCTTTTCTGCTAATAGGCTTCGCTTGGTCCTTAGAACTTCTGGTAGGGAAAGCCATGTTCCAAACTTCATTTCTATTTTCCAAGGCTATTGCTTGGTGACAATAATAATAATAATAATAATAATAATAATAATAATAATAATAATAATAATAATAATAATAATAATAATAATGTTTTTATTTATATCCCGCTTCCCTCAATCCAATGGATGACTCGAAGCAGCTTACAAAGAACATAAAAATACAATATTTGAAATACAGATTACAGAAAATACAATATATCAACAAATACAACAATGTAATCAGAGAAAACAATATAAAGTTACAAAATTCCGAGTGACAAGGTCCACAATAACAGAACCACCAGCTCAACAGTTTCACTGACGGCCCCAACAGCCCATGGCCCTCTATCCCTCCCGGCAAGAGTGGGGGAGGGAGAGACGGGGCCCTCCCCAGCTGTGGCGGCACTCCGGGCGGCGGTCTTCAGCCTGGCCCCAGCAGCCCACAGACCTTTATCCCTCCCCAAGAGCAGGGGAGGGAGAGGCGGGGCCCTCCCCAACTGTGGCGGCGCTCCGGGCGGCAGTCTTCGGCCTGGCCCCGGCAGCCCACGGCCCTTTATCCCTCCCCAACAAGAGCGGGGGAGGGAGAGATGGGGTCCTCCCCAGCTGCAGCGGTGCTCCAGGCGGCGTTCTTTGGCCTGGCCCCGGCAGCCCATGGCCCTTTATCCCTCCCAGTAAGAGTGGGGGAGGGAGAGGCAGGGCCCTCCCCAGCTGCGGCGGCGCTCCGGGCCAGAGATTGCAAGTAGATATGGTATGGTAAGAAGTATAAGGGACTGCGGTGTCTTAGTGGTTAAGATGCTGAACTTGATGAATGGAAGGTTGGCAGGTCAGCAGTTCAATACCCGAGCGCCGCACAACAAAGTGTGCTTCCGTCTCTGTCCCAGCTCCCACCAACCTAGCAGTCCGAAATCAAGAAACTGCAAGTAGATCAATAGACATTGATTTGCAGTGTCATCTAGGCCCGTGATGATGAACCTTGGCACTCCAGATGTTCTTGGACTTCAATTCCCAGAAGCCCAAGCCCCTGTAAATCCACACAAATGGGTTTGGTGCGATTCATCCGGCCTGTGCCGCACCACCCTCGTCGCTCCTGGAAGCGGAAGTATGGGCACGTCTTACTTCCGCTTCCAGGAGCGACGAGGGTGGCATGGCGTGGGCTGGATGAATCGCAGCAAACCCATTCGTGTGGATTCACGGGGGCTTGGGCTTCTGGGAATTCAAGTCCAAGAACATCTGGAGTGCCAAGGTTTGCCATCACGGATCTAGGCCGATCCTGCTTTGCTAGTAAATGGAAGTTTCACCTTAATGATATTCAGAGTTTATGTGTTAATTGTAGGGAGGAAACCTTTTTTAAAAGACTCTTAGCAAATAGAGAATGCATGCTTTGCTTAACATCTAAGGAGAACTTTAGTGAGAACAAGCGTATTTGGATTGTGCAGAGCTGCTAGGTCTCAACATATAGCCTTGTGAATTTGAACAAGGATACATAGTGGATTTTTATTTTATTCTTATTTTCTGGTCAGCTTAAATAAGAGTAATTAATCTTAGTTCTAACAGTTCCCCTGAAAAAAATCTACAGTTTTTATTCCTCAAGGAAAGCACAGAAGGCTTACTTGTTCTCTGGCACATTAATCTTACAAACGGACTCTTGCAAAGAAAATCAATAGCTTATAACAAGAGCTCAAAATCTCAAGATCAGGACTAAAAGGGGATGTTCTTTGCAGTGCTCTTGGCACAAAAGTATGTTTTCTTCTGAACAGAACTTCCCATCATTTTTAAGCTGAAAATGCTGTGTAGATGCTAGACAAACCAACTTATCTGCTTGCCCAGAAGTTAACAAGCTGGGGACAGCACTTGGGGGAATCTCAGAGGTGGATGGGGCAAACTTTATGTGACTTTCAGATATACCTCATGTTTGCTTCCCTGTGGGAAAGAAGCCTGGGCCTGTTTAAGCATGCTTTATCTTAGCCCGTGTGTAGGGACTGTAGTGGCTTAGTGCTTAAGACGCTGAACTTGATGGCTGGAAGGTCGGCAGGTCAGCAGTTCAAGACTCGAGTGCTGCACAATGGAGTGAGCTCCTGTCTCTGTCCAAGCTCCTGCCAACCTAGCAGTTGGAAAGCAAGAAATTGCAAGTAGATGAATAGAAACTGCTTTGGTGGGAAAGGTAACCGTGTTGCTTGCTCTACAGTGTCTAATCATGCCTGCCACATGACATCTGGAGACAAAGACAATGCTTGCTCTTTGGCTGTAAATGGGAATGAGCACTGCCCCCTAGAGTCAGATATAGAGTTGCCATATGTCCCGCTTTCCCGGGATTTTCCCGGGTTGAAGCAGTCCCTGCCGATTCAAGAAAAAAACATGTAAAAATCCTGGAAACAAAGGGTTAATTTCATAGAGTCGATATTCCTAGAGAGGGAGGACAGAAAGTAAAGAGTTAGTTGTCCATTGCAAAATAAGTCCCTTCCTGTCTCCTGCTTTTCTCCTTCCTGAGGGAAACGGGCTGCATTGCCGTTCCGGGTGCCTCCTTAGAACTTTCTTCCAAGGGATCCTCATGTGGGGTTTGAAGGTGAGTCTACTTCAATGGTGTGTGAAGAAGAGGGGGTGACCTCAGGAAGAAGAAGGGTGGTTTAAAGGGTGGCCCAAGAAATTTTAAAAAGGTAAAGACCACCCTTGCTCGAAAGCCAGTCGTAGCCACTTCCCCAGGAAGCAAAGGCAGAGAACGGCCACAGACCGCCCAGTCCAGCATTCTGTCTCACACAGTGGCTCACCACTTGCTTCAGGGTATTATTCCCAAGGAGATGCCTTCACCTGCTTAGGATTCCCTGGAAATGGCATTGAGAGAGATCCTGCCTATCTCTCCAACCCAGAGGTTGTCCTTAGATATCCATAATTATAGCCATTGATACCCTTGTCCTCCATGAACTTGTCTAATCCTTTCTTAAAGATGTCAAGACTGACAGCTGTCACCACTTCTTCTGGCAGGGAGTTCCATAGACCAGTGATCCTCAGGGTGAAAAAGCACTTTCTCTTATTTGTTTGATTGCTAGTACCAAATGTTTCATGGAGTTCTAAAGTAAAGGTAAAGGTTTCCCTTGCTCGAAAGCCAGTCGTATCCGACTCTAGGGTGCAGTGCTCATCTCTGTTTCTAAGCCGAAGAGCCAGCGCTGTCTGCTTCTGCAGACATTTCCATGGTCATGTGGCAGGCATGACTAGACACCGGAGCGCACGGAACACTGTTAGCATTCCACCAAAGTGGTCCCTATTTATCTACTTGCAATTTCTTGCTTTCAAACTGCTAGGTTGGCAGGAGCTGGGATGAAGACGGGAGCTCATTTCCGTCCTGCAGTACTTGGGAATCGAACTGCTGACCTTCCACTTCCCAGTCAGCTAGTGTTATGCAATAGGGAAAACAGTTTTTCCTTATCTACTTTGTCCACACCGTGCATGATTTACAACTGAAGTGATAGTAAACTCTAAAAACCTTTGAAAACCTACTTCTCTGCAGATCTGTGGATTGGAGTGCAACTTCTGATTTTTGATGAAGGCTGCTCTAGAGGCACTATCTGAATCTGGAGTGTTGGAGGTTAAGGAGTTCCTTCTGGATATGGAAATGCGTGGCAACCAAAATAAAAGCCTCAATTAAACAACATCTGAACAATGATGTGAGATGCAGAACGAATGTACTTGGGGCGTTATTGATCCATTTATTCACGAGATCTGCAGTGGGAATAGATACAGGGCATTTTAAATAATATTTGAGCTGTATGGCGTCTCTACTTATGGGATGTAGGATGTAGCTACCCAGACTTCAGGCAAGACTACCCACCGAGCCTGAAGCTTGGGTAGCTCATCCTACATCTCATAAGTTGAGATGCCAGACAGCTCAAATATTATTTAAAATACTCTGTATCTATTCCCACTACAGATCTTGTGAATAAACGGATCAATAATGTCCCAAGTACATTCCTTGTGCATCTCACCTCATTGTTCAGATGTTGTTAGACTGAGGCTCTTATAAGTCCCCTGTTATTGCTGTTAAGTGCATCTAGTTGGAACTGACTTATAGCAGGACTTTCAAGATAAGAGAGATATTTAAGAAGTGGTTTCTCCTGTTGCATTCTCCCTCAGTCATCTTCCATGGCTGAGCAGGCATTCAAGCCCAAGTTTCCTGAATCTTGATCTATCCACTGCACCACACTGGGTAGCACCAGTCCCACAACACTGACTTAAATTCTGCTGGGAAGTTGTTGGCCCAACTTTCTCTATAGATCTCTTACGAGTCTATCTTCTGGATATTTCACTCCCACCAGTGTGCCCTCTGGTGCTTATGCTGCTGGAAACATTCCCCGGCCCAATACGGTAGGCCAGAATGGAATAAAAACCATGAAAATGGGTTTCTTTTAAGACTTGTGTGTCTATTTGATTTATAGTTTTTGGGCTCCCATTGCTGATGGGGACAAAAATAGCAACTACATCTATCTCAGGGACTGTGGTGGCTCAAGTAGTTAAGACACTGAACTCACTGACTGGAAGGTCGGCAGTTCAATTCCCAGGTACTGCATGACAGTTTAAACTCCCATTGTCCGTCCCAGCTCCTGCCAGCCTAGCAGTTCGAAAACAAGAAATTGCAAGTAGATAAATAGGGACCACTTTGGTGGGAAGGTAAACAGCGTTCTGTGCACTCTAGTGTTGAGGCATGTCTGCCGCATGTCCGCGGAAACGTCTGCGGACGCAGACAGTGCAGGCTCTTTGACTATAAACAGAGATGAGCACTGAACCCTAGAGTGGGATACAACTGGCTTTCGAGCAAGGGTGACCATTACCTTTACCTAAGGCTATCTCTTGTGTAAATATTGGCTACTGGTTTATTGGAATTGCTTGGAAGTCACAGAGAGACAATGGGATGACATAGGAATAAAGAAAGTATGTACCCTACAGCAGAAGAGAAAGCTTCCTAATTCCCATTTATTTAAATGCCTAGCATCGATCCTTTGACTAACATACTCACAACTAAGTTAAAATGCATTATTCAAACTCTCTTATAGTTAAAAATGCATTGCAGGCGCACCCACTCAAATAAAGATTCAGACACCGGTAATGGATTAAAGGCATTGGGCCACTTTTATTGAATAATGCCCTAGTCCGAATTATCACTTTCAATTGGTGTATCATCCAATTGTAATTCTTTAAGGCAAGCAGGCCGCAGTAGCACTGGTAAGGTTCCTCGCAAAATGCCAATGGAAATTGGCTACATGTATCAATTTGTATCAATTTGTTTGTTGACACAAACAAATTGTTGACCGAAGTCAATATACTATCTACTGACCCCACCCTATGACGTGTATCCGTCCAAATATCAAGGTGATGCAGGCTGTGAAGCTCCTAACATCACCCCTTTCATGGTTCGCCCTTGACCGGCCAATCCTGTTTCCCCTGTACCTATCTACGTGTTGGCCAGTCAATTGCGAACCTGCCGGATACCTATGGGTCATAAATCTTTACCTTACCAGTGCTACCCGCCACACGGGGAGGCGTCCATGATGACTCACCGCCACCGCCCCCCCCCCCCCGACCGTCAGCTCGGTCGCCAGGCCTGCTTGCATGTCCTCCAGAAAGAGATTCATACTTCTGGCCAACAGGTGGAACTCATCTCCTGCATACAGGTCAAAATCCTGCAACCCTATCCCCGGGTGTCGAATAGCTGTCCCCAAGCCATTCTCAACAAGAAACAGGGCAACAGCCCTGTTCACTGACCGCCGGGCACGGTCCAAAGCACGGAGATCCATGCCTCCTCTATAACACTGTCTCGGCACGATGTCAGACCATAGCAACCGTGTGTACAGCCATAAATGATGTAAAAACGCCAGGTCACTGCACACCGACATTTTTAAGGAAAGGCCAGTGATCTGTGCTAGATCATTGCCGCCGAGGTGCAGAATCAGAACATCAGGCGGTCCAGCATCCCTGATGGACATCAGGAATGGCAACAGTTCCCGCCATCTCATGCCGTACATACCATACCACCGCATACTTGTGGATGCACGCAGCCCGAGATGGGGTCCCCACTCCGTCGATGCAGCATACTGTGCCGCACATAACTATGGCCCACCAGCAACACTGCCACCGGTGTGCGTAGACACACAGGGTTTGTAAAAGAAGGAGAAGGAATTAAGGACATAACTGGTACTCATACAGTGAGGGGACGTACATATAAGGAAAAATGAGCGGACCCCCACCTGCCCATCCGACATATATCAGCCTCAGAGTACCCAAACGCAGCCGCAGTTGAAGCGGCGCCTATCCTGAATGAATGGGTGCCATAACGAGCCCCAGGGAGGCCGACACTGTGAAGTGCCATACCGGTCACCTTCCAGAACTGAAATTTGGTAAGGGGAGACCCATCCTGGTGGGAGAAAAATGGGCCGGGGCACGTACCACGCACTGCCAAAAATGCATGTAGGGCACCAACCGGACAGATGTCAGCAAATGTACATCGTAGCAGTCTAACACCACTGCCTACTCCATGCTGATTGGCCTTTGAGGAACGAATCCTCAACTGAGCCCACTCCTGGTTGATAGACACATCATCGAGTTCCAGTGCCCTACGAGACACGTCCCCCTTTGACAATGGGACCAGCTCGCTGATTATCACAGCTCCAAAGAAAGCTACAGTGGTAGCTGCATGAAAAAGAGCCTCCTCATACCTATCATAACACAGTCTATGCCAACCTCATGCAAGGTGGGTCAGAACACCTGGTGAAACAGGGTGATGTGTGTCCGGGCGGCAGCCACGCTCACGTGTCCACCCTTCCAATACGTGGCGTATGCGGAAGTCATTCACGCAGTCAGTAAAGCCCCGTGCCTTGGCCATAAATGCCAAGGTGGAAAGCCTGGTGGCGATAGTGCGTGGGGCCAACCCCTGATCATGAATGTGCACCATATACTGTAAAATCTGGTTGACCGGTATCGGCCACATGTCAGGCAACTGCCTTTGCCTACAAAAGGCCCTAAAGTGAAGGAGTGTATGTTGATACGCCTTATGCGTGCGAGGTGCCAAAGACATGCCGATCGCCCGGTTCACCTCTCCTCGCCAAATGTCCAAATCTCGGCCGGGAGTGGAGAGGGAATTCCTCTGCGTCTGGAGCCAAGGCACGGAACCGGGAGATCTGCAGGCGGGATAAAGCATCAGCAATATCGTTATTAATGCCTGGCACATGTCTGGCCCTGAAGAGCACATTAAGGCACAAGGACCTAAGAACAAATTGGCGAACTAAGGCCATGACTCTGGGGGATTTGGATGTTTGGGCATTGACAATGTGCACCACTGCAGCATTGTCACACCAAAAGTGAACTACTGAATTAGCCCACCTGTCCCCCCAGAGCATGAGGGCCCCCCAAATTGGAAAAAATTCCAGGAATGTAAGATCGCGTAAGCGATCCATGCCCTGCCATGTCTGAGGCCATTGACCATAGGCCCACTGTCCTTCAAAATAAATCCCATAGCCCAGGGAGCCGGAGGCATCCGACTGTACTTGGAAATGGGGGCTGACCATAAGCTCAGATCTCCAAAAGGAGACGCCATTAAAGTCCTGTAGGAATGTGAGCCAAACCGCAAGGTCTGCTTGTAAACCCCTAGTCAGCCGTAACCTGTGGTGTCGTTTAGAAAGGCCCACCATAGCGTCACACAGACGCCTGGCAAAGGCTCTGTCTGGTGTCACTACCCTACAGGCGAAGTTGAGGTGGCCATGAAGCACCTGCAACTCCCGGAGGGACACCTTACGCTTGGCAAGCATTGCCAAAATCGCATCAGAGATCCGAGTCACCTTTTCCATAGACAACGGTGTCGATTTCAATACCTAAAATGGTAAGGGTGGTGGCTGGGCCCTCTGTCTTTTCAGGTGCTAGGGGGACACCCAATTCCCCCATAAGCACCTGAAATGTGGTGAGCAGGCATGCGCACGTGCCCGTGTCATGTCCACCCCCGAACAAAAAATCGTTGAGGTAGTGGGCTACAGACCGGGACCCCGACCTACAAACAAAAGCCCAGTGTAGGAAGGTGCTAAATCGTTCGAAGGCCGAACAGGAAATTGAACAGCCAAAAGGCATGGCCTTGTCCACATAAAACTTGCCCCGAAAACAAAAACCTAACAGCTCAAAGTCATCCGGGTGCACTGGCAACAATCGGAATGCCGATTTGATATCACACTTTGCCAAGAGCGCCCCGGGACCACACAAGCATACCATCTGTAAGGCCTGGTCATAGGACGTATACCTGATAGAGCAAAGGTCGTCCGGTATAGCGTCATTTACCGAGGAACCCGCAGGGTAAGAAAGGTGGTGAATTAGACGGAATTCACCCAGGGACTTCTTAGGGGCTAAACCTAGAGGGGATACCTTCAAGTTAGGATATGGGGGTCGTCAAATGGCCCCGCCACCCTCTGTGACTTAACCTCCTTGGCTATCTGCTCCATAGCAATGTCCTCATTACCCCTGACAGACAGTAGGTTCGGTGCGTCCTGAGGCCCACGAACACCTTTAAAGGGTATGCGGAAGCCAAACTGGAAGCCCTCGAGCAGGTATATCACATCATCCTGTCTAGGATAAGCGCACAGCCATCGTTCAAGCACCGGGACATTAATTGGGGAGGGGGCCCTTTGAATGGATAGCACTGTCAGAGGGAGCTCTGGCCACCCCCTGAAAAACCCTTCCTCTGCCTCATGATCCACCGGCCCGCGGGCACGCGGAAGCGGCATGGGGGCCAGAACAAGAAGGGCACTCGTGCCTAAATCTACACTGGTGCTTGGTGCACACTCCGGGAGTCTGTTCAGTAGCAGCCCACTGTACGGCATGGCCACAATGGTACCAGTCACCAGGCGCTGGCCGCGTGGGGGTCATATACAGCAGCCACAACTGCTGGTAGGGCTCATCCCACCTCATCTCAGGGTGAAGGGCCGCCCTCATCCTAAATTCTTCATCATAGGTCAACCATGACGGGCCAGGGAAATCAACCACGGCCCGGTAAATATTGTCCAAGTACTGGACCATTGGGATGGCCAAATCAGGACGGGCACGTAGGTATACTGCCATGTAAATCAGATAGGCCAGTAACCAATTGGCCCAAGTGCGAGGTGGCTTACGACGACGGGACAACTCCTTGTCCCTGTCATCCTGCCCCTCCCTCTCCTCCTTAGTGGGTTCACGGTTCAGGAGGGTGAAAATGTCAAGGTATTCCCTACGCTATATCTTCTCCCTAGTAGCCTGGGATAAATGGTCACCCAGGGGTAGGGAGTAACCGGCCTTCGGCAGGGCCGCCGTTGGCACGGATTGAAGTGGGGGTACCCGTAATGGGCCCTGTCGGACCCCTGAGAAGTTAGGCATACTCATATGGGCGGTCACCCCTGCAATAACCGGGGGATAATTGGCCACCCAGGAAGTAACAGGATAGTGTGGATTAAACTGCCCTCCCGCAGTAACTTGTTGTGGCCATGGCCACTGTACCCCCACAGTATTATTAGCTAGTGTCACCGGTGTACTGACTTGACCAGGATACTCACTCGGTGCACCCCCATGGGCCGCCCCCACTGGGGGTTCCGGCCCACGGTGGGCATCGGAGCTCGCGATGGCTATCGAGCTCTGTGTCCCGGTGCATCCCTGCCAAGCAGGACCGGTCTCCGGTGGAAAGCCTTGCTGTAATGGCCTGATGGGGAACTGTGAGGCGCCAGCTTGCGCTGGCCTGATGGCCTCCAGCAGCTCAACCCTGTTGGCGGCCCACTGTGCAGCAGTGGCTGGCATGTGGGCCGGAAATGAAGAGCTGGGAAGCCCACCATCCGAAGGTGGTGGAGCAATTCCCATTGATGCCTCGAGTGCCGATATGCGGGCAAGGAGAGCATCTACAGTGTCTGACCCACCGGGATAAGGTGGGCCGGATGGGCCGGACAGTCTGCCAGGTAATTGCTGAGCGGGCAGAGGGATAAAACCGTGTGGCAATCCCTGGCCAGAATAGGGCCATGCCCAATAATCCGGCCCATGAGGGGCTGGTTGAATGGTGGAGCGCAATCCCGCACCACACCCGAGTGGGCCGCTATGCCCCAAGCCAGGCAAAGGTGCAACAGGGGTAGAAACCCCAGGGGAGCAGGCCTGTGCAGCCCCCGCCCGAGTCCTCCGACTGGGCGGGTAGGCAGAGGCCTGGTCACCCTCATTGATGGCAGTGGGGATTATGACCCCCCCCTGTGGGGCGGCCGCCTGAGCCCTCCGGCCTGGCGGTTGCCCCAAGGAGGTCGAGGGGGTAGGCCGAGCCCTCCCCCTAGGTTGCGGCCTAGGGGCCACCTGGGCCTTGCGCATGGGTGCCATAGCCACCCAAGCAGGCTCTGATCGGAGGAGAGATATCCTCCGATCAAATTCCAAGAAAAAAGGCAAGCAAACCGGGGAGCAGCGTCGGAGCGAACTTCTCCGCTCCGTCGCTTCTCGTAAAATGGCAGCAAGGCTGCCTCGTGGCCACCCCTTTTTTAGAGGGATGGCCACACCCCCTAACTAACCCAGATGTCTGCGTCTGGGTAGGGGGCCCCTGCAAAGAGCGTGGCGGCCATTTTGGCGCCGCGCTTGCATTTGTTCAATAACCAGAGACATCCTGGAAATATTAAACACACCTGTCAGGATGCTTATGGTTAACTCAAAATAAATGAAGACAAACAAGCCAGCTCAAGGCAGAGTATATTTTGCGGGCAGCCCCTGCACTGTTAAACCAACTGCTTGTCAGGCTGAGCGTCTCCACTGATGGTAGCCCTGTTTGAAACAGCAAAGAAGATTGATGAAATCCCAAGCTGCCTAGATGGAGCTCAGGAGGTGGTATTATGAAGCAAAGCAGCCATGCAAGAAGTTTTAAAGATAGCCTTTACGAATGGCAGTGCCTGGTTTTCACCTCCATGTGAAAAAAGGATAGAAATAGCTTTTCCAGCTCTAGCAAAGATCTTCTGGAGGTCTTAACTGAAAAGCCAATCATGGAACTTTAAAATAGACCAGACTTGAAACAAGTATATGAAAGCTACCTGTGGAATTCTTTAAATTATGGTTCAAAAGGTAAACGTTCCCATCTCTATTATGAAAGGGTTTCCACAGTAAGGAGAGTTCAGCATAGGTTTTACTATTGCCACCTGCTTTGCAGTACTAACAAAAGTTAGAGTACCACGGCCATTGCCTCCTCTGCCAGTGTCACCTTCTGCTACCGCTGTTGCCTAGCATCTGTCATCATCATCATCAATATCCTTTGGCCTTTCCTTCTTGGATACTGCCATGTCTGCTGCACCCTCCCGCCATATATTCCCCTGCCCTAAACAGATCTAGCCATCGCTCCCCGACTTCTCATGAGCCACATGTCCAAGTCAGCAGAGAAAGATCCAAGTTTACAATTTCTCCTCAAGTCCTTTAATGGGAGTTGACATTGAGTGCGAAAAAATATAGGGAGTCGCATCGTCGAGTAAGGTGGCATACAAGTCAAATAAATAAATAAATAAATCTGACTAGCAGGAAACAAGAACAACTTGAAATGACTTATAATAATAATTTCATGTCAGAGATTACTTTGGGTTGAAAGGATTTTTGCTGGAGAAACTCCACTCCGGGGACATCTGAATGAGGCTCCTTTCATGTCCCCAAGTGCAGCCCTCGGATATCAAAACCTGACTTTCCCCTCTCCAAGGTCAGCATCTTAGCCACTAAGCCACCAGAGGAGCTGACTTTTAATGAAAATGAAAGAAGAAAGTGCCAAAACTTGGCGGCAATTGATCATTAAGAATAGCAAAATAATAACTACAAAGGAACCACACAACTTTAATGAAGAAATTGAGATAGTGAAAGATTTTGTATTTCTAAATCATCAGTCCAAATATCAACTGCAAACAAGAAATCAGTAGAAGAATGAGACTCAGAATGGCAACAGTGAAAGAATTAGAAAAAATCATCAGGATGTGTCAATGGAGAACAAGGCCAAGATCATTCATACTATTATTTTCTCAAAGACTATGTATGAGTGCAAAAACTGGACAGTAAAGATGGATTGATTCCCTTAGGCAGGGGTGTCCAACTTTGGTGCTCCAGGTATTCTTGAACTTCAATTCCCAGAAGCCCTGATCAGCTAGTGTACTGACTTGGGCTTCTGATAATTGAAGTCCAAGAACATCTGGAGCACCATGGTAGGCCCTAAGGGAAGCCACAAGCTATAGCTTGCAAGAGGTGAGCAGGTCTGTTGAGGATATGATATTCGGGACATATTGCATTCATAAAGACACCAGACACCACTGGATTGCACATAACAACAATAATGAAAGAGACACAAATTTAAAATAACTAGAACACTTTAAGAAAAATGATGAAAAAACTTAAAAGGTGTTCAGCAAGATGATGGGATTTGTGTTCCTATAATTTTACAGTTTGAGTGAGTGTAAGGTGGTAGACAGAGGATAGCTATTCCTGCTATTTGCTTATCTTATACAGTATACTGGCAAATCACCTCCAGCTTGCTTGCTTGTTTGCTTTTTTTTTTTTTTTTTGCTTTTATTCTACTCACCTAGTGATAAATTCAGTACTCTACGTCAGTTTGCACCAGCTCTATAAATTAATGTCCTCCAAAAGTTTCTATCATTTAACAGCACTACTTACTTACTTGGTTATTTGGTTGATCTGTGTTTCACATGTCCAGTTGAAGTGGCGGATCAAAGCATCATCTCCCGCTGTTTCCAATCCTGTGCCAGTATAATCCAAGGCCTCGAGTGCTTTGCCCTGAACTAGTCTTCCCAACTGGTTGCTGCCCTTCCTCGTAGTCACTTTATGTCAAGGGGTATCTACTCTGATAGCTTCCATCCACCTGCCATATTTGAAACAGCACACATGCCCGGCCCGGCTGGCCTTGCAAACTCAATCAACATTGACACTTGTTTTGCACCTGATCTTATGCACAGTTCATTTTATATTTGATCAACCTATTGTATGTGTAGTAGCCTACGTTTGATTGCTCTTTCTGCCTATGTTTGAAAAACAGCTGAAAACATTTCTTTTTAAAGAGGTTTTGGGGAATGTTTTACCAATGACTGATTGTTAGGGATTTTATTCTGTCTCTCTCGCCAATGGGTTTTCCTTTTAAGGTTTCTTGTTTTTGATGTACAGTATTCATACGTAAATTTTAAAATGTGTGACTGTTTTTAATGTTTGAGTAGGAATTTTTTTCCTAGAGGAGAAATAAGTATAATTAATTAATTAATTAATTGATTGATTGATTTGGGGGCGTCCAAAGATGAGATGGATAGATGGTATTGTGGACACAATGGGCACAGAGCTTGGTGGGCTGAGGAGAATGGTGGAGGATAGAGGTGCCTGGAGGAAAATGGTCCATGGGATCGCAAAGGGTCAGAATTGACTGTGCGACTGAACAACAACAACAAAAATTAATTAATTAATTAATAATATTTATGTCACATTGATTTTTTTTATGTCAGTTTTTGTAGGTGCCCATGTTTCACTGCCGTATAATAAAGCAGGAAGAATGATGGTGCTGATGAGTTCAGCCCATAATGTTCTCGCTTTTGCTTCACTAAGCACATCCTTTATGCTCTTAAAAGCTGTCCATGCTGCTTGCCTTCTTCTCGAAATTACTTTTGTTAGATTGTGCCTTAGGTTAACCTCTTGACCAAGATATACATATGAGTCAACTTCTACTATCTCATTTCCACTTCTCATATCTATGGCATTTGTGGAGGCACTCAATATATATTTCGCTTTTGACATATTGATCTTCAGGCCAATCTTTTGACTTTCTGCATCTAACCCTTGGAGCATATTCTGCGCTTCTTCTACTGATTCTGATATTAACACTATATCGTCAGTGAAGCGAAGATGGGATAAGTACTCGCCATTTATATGAATTCCCTTTTCATCCCATGTTAAAATTGTGCATTGTAAGATGGAAGTAAACAACTTTAGGCTGATCATATCACCCTGACGGACTCCTCTTTTTATGGGGATCATTATTGGTTTCTGAAATAAAGTGATTTGTGTCGTACATCCCTTGTACACATCTTTGAGAAGACTGATGTAGCATGGATCATTTCCTTTTTTGTAGAGTGCTGGAGGGGACTGCAGTGGCTCAAATGGCTAAGACGCTGACTGGGAAGCAGAAGGTCAGCAGTTCGATTCCCGAGTACTGCAGGACAGAAATGAGCTCCTGTCTTGGTCCCAGCTCCTGCCAACCTAGCAGTTTGAAAGCAAGAAATTGCAAGTAGATAAATAGGGACCATTTTGGTGGGAAGGTAACAGCGTTCCGTGCGCTCCGGTGTCTAGTCATGCCTGCCACATGACCACGGAAATGTCTGCAGAAGCAGACAGCGCTGACTCTTCGGCTTAGAAACAGAGATGAGCACTGCACCCTAAAGTCGGATATGACTGGCTTTCGAGCAAGGGAAACCTTTACCTTTACTTTAGAGTGCTGGAAGCACATTGTTGGTTTCAACAGAGTCAAAGGCCTTCTCATAATCCATGAAGGCAAGAACCAATGGTAATTTATGCACTCTCTGTCGCTCTATCAACTGATTGACAGTGTGCAGATGATCCATGGTACTCTATCCTCACTGGAAACCCAAAACCAGAAGAAGTATGTAAGTGTGGCTCTCATCCAGGTGCAATTCTGTTGAGAATAATCCGTGTGAAAAGCTTATATACTTGAGACAAAAGGCATATTGGCCTATAGTTCTTGATTTCTTCCTAATTTCCCTTTTTAAAGAATAATACTGTCTTTGATGTTTTCCACTGAGCTAGGATAGTCCCATGTAGTATGTACTTATTAAACAAGCATGTCAGAGCTTTCTGCAGTTTTTCCCCACCAGTCTCTATGGTTTCTGTGGTGTTTCAATCAATTCCAGGGGCATTTCCTGACATGGTTTGCTTCAGGTCATACTGCACCACACTTATTAGTACTTCTTTTAACGCTTCCTTAGTAAGAGCACTGCTTAGGTCTTGCAAACTGAAGATTGCAGATTCTTTCTCATTTTAAGTCTTTCCCTTTACCTACTGCCTTTCTATCACAATAATCTTTTAGTATTTGGTTCTAACAGGAGCTTCTTGTCTACAGTATAGTTATGTATTAGGGCAATTAAATGTTGTGGCATACCCTTTGCTTTTAGAATGATCCATAGATTGTAAGGATCCACACTGTCAAAAGCTTGGCTGCAATCTGTAAAGCAAAATTGATTTTCAGAGCAGTTGGAAGAAATAAATTACAGGAGTAATTGGATACCAATAGAGCTATCTCAGGCTGCTGAAGCTGAATTTGTCACAATCTTAACAAAAATATGTCTACAATATATAAGATAAAACAATGGTCTATCAACTGAAAATATTCAATGTATGTTCAAGTCTAAAATAAAGGAGATGCATTGCTCTCCCATGCATGAAAATAAATGCTCAGGATTTTAAAACAAAGATATTTACCATATATAGAGCAAGAAATGCCAGTTGTCCAAGCTGTTTTCAGAAGTAAGAAGCACTAGAGATAATATTGCAAATATACGTTAGCTAATAGAACAGAGGTGGCCAACCTATGGCCCACGGGCCAGACCCAGCCTGCAGCACCATTTCATGTGGTCTGCCACCGCCCTCACCACTACTGGAAGTGGATGCATTTGCGCCAGTTGTAAAACGTACCCACACATGCATAAATGCACCCATAAAAGCTGCCGTAAATGCACCCACAGCTGTCATAAACATGTTTACGACAGCCACGGATGCATTTTATGGCAGTGTTTATGGTGGGAGGAACCACATGACTGGCCTGCTATGCTGTCCAGGAGGCGTGGTCCAGCCATCAGTGTTAAAAGTTTGGAAACCCCTGTACTAGAGCATACCAAAGAAAACTTGAGAGCAGAGTTAGTTTATGCTTTCTAGATAAAAGTAAAGCTTCAACTATGATAATCATGAATTCATACATATGACATTTTTTAAAAATGTCTTCTATGATTTGAGAGCACAATTCTCTACTATGTATAGACTATATTAGGCTATTTATACCAATAGACAAAATGTCATGTGGTTCAGTTTAACAATCCTAATTAGAATTTGATTTTTGCAAATTCCTACATGGAATGAACCAATCTAACCTTTCAGAATAATGTGCTAACTATAACTCAGGTATCTACCACAAACCACAGATATCCAAACACTATGAAATGTTTCTCGGCACATAAAATACAGGAATATGTAGGTGTGCTCATTAGGGATGTCAATCTCACAGCCTCTCACTGTTGACAGGATAAAACTGAGGGGGAAATCTCTCTTTTCTCTTTATAGTGAGACTGCTGTGTGCTTTCTGAAAAGTCTTAGGAGGTTTGTTGGACATGCCTAAGAGTTCACAGAATTATAGTACAGTGGTACCTCATACAACAATTTTAATCCGTTCCACGGGGCTCGTTGTTGTACGAAACAATTGCTATATGATACATGCATCGTATAGTGATTTTCCCTATGGGATGCATCGTACAATGATTTTTTTTTTGCTAAGTGGTTTTTCCCATTGAAATATTGCTGTACGATTTTTTCCATAGGGAAAATTGTTATGCGAGACACCATTTCCCCCCAAAACCTAATTGTTATGCAATTTCATCGCTATACTGGGCAATTGTTGTATGAGGTTCCACTGTATTATAATTCCAGTGCAGAATGATTTTTTTTCCTGGGCAGGGATCACCTGGAATATAGGGTAGAGAAGAATCACCAAACTCTACTATACGTGAGTATTACACTTCATGTGTGTTATGTACTGAATAGAATGTGACAAGTACCCTTTAACTGATTGTATCCGACAATTGTATCCATTGTAAGTAATCAATGACACATTGTAGCAAGCTGTTAAGGATAATACTGCTCGTGCCAGTAGCAGCATCCAGCTCACGTGATACAGATTCCCCTGAATACCTGAAGGGCGGGAAACCTTCCCACGGCACCGCACCTGGAGAAGATGGGTGTGACGATCCATGACGTCACGTGGACAGTAACCAATGAACTATCACCTGGGTTATTCAAAATGTACAGTGTGCTATAAATAGAGCTATTTGGTCCACCATTACCTAGTGTTCACTCTGACTACCATGCAATAAAGTTGTGTTTTAGCCCTTACTGCGGCTCCTTCCTTGTCTTCCGTGCAAGACACCAAATTGGCGACGAAGGTGGGATGGCATCCTGAAAAGTGAACATCGCGCCCTTCGACACCACGAAGCCAGAAAAATGGGGACTCTATGAGCAGCAGTTCTTCTACACTATGGACCTCGAAGGCATCAAGGAGGAAGCCCAGTGCCGGGCATTCCTACTGGCCCAGTGTGGCCTAGAGACTTTTGAACTGGCCACCAACCTCCTGACGCCGAGACCACTCAGGGCCGTGCCCCTAGATGAGATCCTTGTCGAGCTGAGGAAACACTTTCGCCCGAAAGTGTCAGTGTTCCTGGCAAGGTTGGCATTTCAGCAGCGGTGCCAGCAGGCTGGTGAGTCCGTGGCAGACTTCATGGCAGCCCTGTGGGTGGCTGCCATGCCTTGCCGGTGGGGAGCATCCCTGAGCGAGGTGCTGAGAGACAGGCTCCTGCTGGGCCTGCGAGATGAGGGGGCCAGGAAAAAACTACTGGCCAAAGACGAGAGCATCTCGTTCGAGCATGTCCTCCACATCGCCCAAGCCGCCGAGTCAGTACAACATGGCAGCGACGATTAAGCAATTACCGAAAGTATTCAGTTGTTTTGGTTTACCTGACGTACTTGTGAGCGATAACGCCACAACTTTCACGTCAGCGGAGTTCCAGGGTTTCATAGAGATTAACAAAATTCACCACATAACTGCGGCCCCCTTTCACCCCGCTACAAATGGTCAAGCGGAACACCTGGTGCGAACAACGAAGGATGCACTGTGTAGGATGGGCCCCGGGGAATTGAACTTGCAGCTCTGCCAATTCCTATTAAGTTACCATGTAACCCCCTTAGCGTCAGGGCTCTCACCCGCCGAGCTCCTCATGCGGAGGAAACCCGCCACGATTCTCTCGAGATTAGACCCAACCAGGGTGGAGGACACGGGTAGAAACATAGAAATGGGGGGCACCAAGAGTTTCGAGATTGGCCAGCCAGTACATTGCTGAAACTACGCAGCTGGCGGCCCCACTTGGGTCCCTGGAATAGTGGTCGGACAGACAGGGCCAGTCTCCTACAATGTCGAGACAGGCACAGGACTCCTCTGGAGGAGGCACGCTGACCAACTCCGAAGTAGAGTAGTGGGAAGGCAAGATGTAAGTGACCAAATGGAACAGTCAGCGTTAGGGTTCTCCCCCACCCGCTTATCCCAAGGGGGAGACACAGACCACAGGGGGGAGGGAAATGAGACAAACCCATATCCTTTTGACCCCCCGGGTAACAGGGACGACTTGGAAGAGAGAGATCCTGAAGAATTGTTAGATTTTGAGTTAGGAGACCAGGGGGATTTTTCAGAGTGGTCTCCCACCCATCCAAGCGAAGAGCGGGGTTTTTCTTTAGTCCCTGGAGCCCCCGGTCTCACATCCCTGGAGTTTACTCCCACACCTAGACCTCCCCAATCCCCGACTCATGACTCGCAGCCAATCGCTAACGAGTCACGCTCCTCCAATGCAGGAACTCCAGCCTGAAGTGCGGCCACCCCTTGCCCAAAGCGAACATGTGGAAAGCCTCAATGGCTTAAGGACTTCGTCCTCACCTAGGGGGAGGGATGTTATGTACTGAATAGAATGTGACAAGTACCCTTTAACTGATTGTATCTGACAATTGTATCCATTGTAAGTAATCAATGACACATTGTAGCAAGCTGTTAAGGATAATACTGCTCGTCCCAGTAGCAGCATCCAGCTCACGTGATATAGATTCCCCTGAATACCTGAAGGGCGGGAAACCTTCCCGCCGCACCGCACCTGGAGAAGATGGGCATGACGATCCATGATGTCACGTGGACAGTAACCAATGAACTATCACCCGGGTTATTCAAAATGTACAGTGTGCTATAAATAGAGCTGTTTGGTCCACCATTACCTCGTGTTCACTCTGACAACCATGCAATAAAGTTGTGTTTTAGCCCTTACTGCGGCTCCTTCCTTGTCTTCCGTGCAAGACACCAAAATGTGTGAAAATGAAATATTTTCAGTGTAGAATTCAATAGAGAGGGCATTATGCTATGCATCATTTGACAGTTTCCTGGGCAAGATTTACATGGAAAGAGCAAATGAAATGCCAAGGCACCAAACTTGGTAGTTCATTGCAAGTTGGTAGTATTTAAGACAGGGGCTCCTAACATTTTACCACTAGGGGCTGTTCCCGCCCCCGACACTCAGCTGGAGGGGCTAGAGGGGTCATTGCTCCCAGCGCTTATGTTTTTGGCAATGGCAGCAATCACACTTTTTTTTTACTTCTTGTACAGCTGGGAACCTAGGCACTGCCAGAAGGTCCACCCAGCACCACGGCGCATTTTGGCTGCTAAAACGCAGCAAGGATGCAGCAAAAAAAATCCCAGAATGGAGTAAAAATGCTCCAAAAACCCTCTTGCCACTGTGGGAAGTGGTGGTGGCTGTGCAAGCAACCACAAAAACGGCACAATTGCTGCCTCTGCTGCCACCACGGTAAGTGATGTTTTCGGATGTCCAGTAATAGGGGGAGCTTCTGGCTGTGCCTAGGGTGGCCACCACGGGTCATATTAATGAGCTCTGCGGGCTAGATTAGGCCTGTACGCCATAGGTTGGGAACCCCTGATTTAAGACAATACCCTAGTAAAAGAAGAAGGCCAGACCCTCAAATTTGTGGGGTAGTTTAATTATCTTGGTAGCATCACGGACACAGATGGGGGAACAGAAGCAGATGTGAAATGCAAAGCAACTGCTGTTTCTCAACAAATGTCTCTGCTTGGACATCACCCTCTATACTGTAAGGTAAAGGTAAAGGTTTCCCTTGCTCGAAAGCTAGTCGTATCCGACTCTAGGATGCAGTGCTCATCTCTGTTTCCAAGCCGAAGAGCCCAGCGCTGTCTGCTTCTGCAGACGTTTCCGTGGTCACGTGGCAGGCATGACTAGACACCGGAGCGCACGGAACGCTGTTACCTTCCCACTGAAGTGGTCCCTATTTATCTACTTGCAATTTCTTGCTTTCGAACTGCTAGGTTGGCAGGAGCTGGGACGGAGACGGGAGCTCATTCCGTCCTGCAGTACTCGGGAATCGAACTGCTGACCTTCTGCTTCCCAGTCAGTGTCTTACCTACTTGAGCCACTGCACAAGCCCTCTATACTGTAGATATTTGCAATTAACAACAGCTTTTTTAATGCCATTGTTGGACTGATTGCCATCTATGCTGGTGTGAGTTGGAATTCTACAACAAATATCACCCAGAAGATTAATGTCTTTCAGCAACATTGTCTAAGATTGGTATCGCATATCAGGATCATATTAAAAACGAGGAATTATTACAAATATATGGTTCCTGAAGAATATTCTGAGTTAATAACACAATGAAGAATCCACGTTGCAGGACATGTGCTCCACATGGGTAAATAGCACTCTGCCAAAATTGAGATTAACTGGATGCCATCAAGTGGATGGACGAAGACCAAAGAAGAGCTGGCACTGAACTTTCCAGGATGGCCAAAGAAGCATCAACCTTGAGTGGAAGGATGCGGAAATTATGGCTGGGGATAGAACATTGTGGAAGATGCTTGTAGCCCGATGTGCTTGGTACAGGATTTAGAGATTAGATATTATGTGAAACAATAAATTAAAAAATGGAAATACCATAATAATATAGGTTAATATGGGGGAAACATGGCTGCTGCACAAGATGTCCCAGAACGACAAAACTTGAAAAATCATGAAGCATGAGAAATGTTTTGTGGGCTTGTCTGGCTCATGTGGATAAGATGCTGACTGGGAGGCGGAAGGTCAGCAGTTCAATTCCAGAGTACTGCAGGATGGATTGAGCTCCTGTCTTTGTCCCAGCTCCTGCCAACCTAGCAGTTGGAAAGCAAGAAATTGCAAGTAGATAAATAGGGACACTTTGGAGGGAAGGTAACAGTGTTCTGTGCGCTCCGGTGTCTAGTCATGCCTGCCACATGGCCACGGAAACGTCTGCAGAAGCAGACAGTGCTGGCTCTTCGGCTTTGAAACAGAGATGAGCACTGCACCCTAGAGTCAGATACAACTGGCTTTCGAGCAAGGGAAACCTTTACCTTTACCACATCACTAGCACATATGTAGTGTTTATTGAGAAAATATGCAGTGTTCTCTAATAGCAATTCTAAAAACATTTGGAAATCATGTTCCGAATGGGAATATATTTAGAGCAGATTTTTAGAACTCTTCAAAAGTGAGTGGAAAAGCATAGAACTGGGTAAATAGACATAAAAGTAAGAATAAATATTTCTCTTTTTTCTGTTTCCCTTTTCTGTACCAACATCTATCCTTTTCTTTCACTGTTTCTCTTCGCTTGTGGCTCATTTATTTTAAGTACAGTCATTGTAATACAGTGAATTACCACTACTCTAATGAAATATAAATTGTTACAATGCCCATCCACTGAGTTGATTTAGAAAAGTTGGCCTTTCATTATAAATGGTGTTTTAATCTCCTTGACATGAGATTTTAAGTCAATTTTATTAAAAATTTCTAATGTATTTAATTAATTCAGCCAGAATCATCAGCAAGTAAAAGAATGATGGGGGAACCACAATCCTGAGAACAAAAAAGGGTCATTACGTGATCAAGTTTTAGCCACATTATTTGGGGCATAACTAGCATAAGGATAATTACTTAGAACCAATACACAAATAATTCTGATTACATTATTGTATAATACTGCATTCATATTAACTTTTCCAAAATAAGGAAGGATTAGAAGTGTGTAGGTCATACTGCATTCAGTTTCTTTGACATTCATGTGTAATTATATTGTACGGTAAATTAATGTTATTATACTGTGGCATCCTCAGCAAAGGGACAATGAAAAGTTCAGAAGTGTTGATAGAATGGAAAACAATTCAGTTTTTTAAATCTATTTATGGGAACCATCCATAAATTGTATGCATCCCCTTCCAAAAACCAAAATAACTATTGCTTTCAGAGACCTTCGGGAGGGGGGGGGGGGGTGGGGGGAAATCCCTAGACACATTTCCAAAGCTAGAAACTTGTGAACATAGATGCATTAAGGGGGAAGAGTTTCTAAACATGTATCACAGGCGTTATGCTATGATAAATTAGAGCAGGGTAGATAGGCTGACTGGTCAATCCAAGTTTTTCATATTAAGACTCTTCAAATTGTTTGTACAGAGTCCCAATGGACATATTATTCAACACAGTAAATGTCATATTTTAGAGGATGCTTCATCATTTTTGCATGGTGAGCAAGTGCCATTTTCTCTAGAAATGACACACGTCATATTGACCTTGTTCTGTAGAATCCAGATGACATTGCCACCATGCTCCTGAGCTCCCACACTTCCCAGCTCTTTCTTGGTTTGACCTTCAACGCAAACGTATCATTTTCATGTGTGGACTAGTCAGAGCTGCTATTTACTAACAGTTTTCTTTGATGTTTGGAAGAGTCCTGGTCTTGCAGCTCTACTCTGGGAAGGTAATGGAGAAAGGCATGTGTGCTATTTTACTTGTGCTTTGAATTTGTAGTCTGCCAAGCTCCATACCCAAGAGTAGCCTCCAGGGTTCCAAGCTGCTGCCCTGGCTACCACTTGGCACCACCTATGGCTGGCTGGTGGTGAGTTTTCAGACAAAGAAAGCAAAGGGTGAGTGAGAGCATGAAAGAAAACAAGTGGTGGTGTCAGCATTTTATACAGCTGTTTAATCTTGTACCATTTCTTTCTTTCCTCTGGGAACTCAGCCATCAGCCCCCTTTGGGGTCATTCAACAATTACGTGATCCATTTTTGGAGGAAAATTGACCCCCTCCCCCATGAAATCCAACCATAATTTTTGCTTCAACCCCCCCCCCCCCCGCCCCGCCTCCCATCCTTCCTTTAAAATTACGTAATCCAGAGCTTTTGTATCGAAACTCTAATTTTTAGAGCTTTTCACTATTGGTGCCTAATGCAGACTGCACAAGCAATTCAATAATCTCAAATCGGATCAAAATTCCCAGAGATCATTTTTAAACCTAAAAAAAAGGGGGGGCAATGTTTCTAAACCACAACAACTCCACATGGATTATATAATCTTTGACCTGACACCCACCCACCCTGCCCCCATGTAATTTTCCGTAATTCAGATGGCAGCCCCCCCTCCGCCCCAGGTTCACGTAATTGTTGAATAGCCCCTTTCCAGGCACAAATGGGATTGGCAGATTGATTGCAATAGCATCTATGTCTATTCTAGGCTTTCCTAGATTAACAGACTGAATGGCAGCACCTGCTCTGCAAAAAGTCCTCAATCCCTCTGCTTGATACTTGAAGACCTGAAAGAACTAGGATGCAATACAAGGAGAGGGTGCTAAGAGTCCAAGCTGGTAGAGGTGGCCAGAAGCTGCTCAGCATAGATGAAAGATGGTGGCCATCTTTTGCTTTGGGGTGAGCAAATGAGGAAAGAAGAACTTCCTTAGGTTTCCCAGGCTGTCCATTGCCTGCTGGGCTCTATGCTGACCTTCTTTCCACTGAGATTGAGACTTGTACAGGTTACCAATGTTACTTTTTCCCCTGCCACATTTTCCTCGTGACCTTCTGAAAGAAAGGAGGGAGTGGACCTCTTGCCTTTGTTGTTGAGAGGTTAAGGGGCAGCCATGACTTCTCCACTTTATTTAGCTAGAACTAGGATTCATCTTATCTTGCCTGGCTCAATATCTCTCTAATAACTGCTAGCTTTCTTGTTTTTCTTAGAATAAGAAATAGGCATGATTTCTTTTCAAACAGGGAAGTATGTTCTGTTAATCATTCTGAGTTCCGGGGCTGAATCCACAAGTTCACTGGGCTGCGACTACCGTAGCTGCTGCTTGCTCTGCTGCTCTTGCATTTAATTGTCCTACCGCTGCCTCTTTCTTTGCTCTGAAAATTTCACCACAGTCGCTGAATGCCAGAGACTGTAAAAGAGCTGAGAGCAGGTTGCAGGACCAGCAGTTTTTATCATTGTCCATAGGGATAATTTGATGGGAAGCAAGAAATGGCCAGTGGGACGTTAAAAATGGCCAGTGAAACACTTGCAAATGAGAATCATTAGGTCGATGGCTCCTTCTTACTTGCAAGGTAGGCCTAGCAAACGCCCAACTTTAGTGTTATAAATGCAAAAACAGGGAACCTTTGTTTACCTCTGGAGTGGCCAAACCTTTCACACCACGGGCCTGATCGTGCCCCCTGGACAGCTGGTTGGGCCAGTCATATGGTTCATCCCACCAGAAGCAGAAGTAAAACATGGTCACGCATGTGCAAACGCTGCAGTAAAACGCATCTGCGGCTGTCATAAACACGTTTACGACAGCTGCAGGTGCATTTACAGCAGCATTTGCGTGGGCGCGTTTGTGCATGCGCAGGTGAGCCTACTTGTGGTAGTGGTGCAGGTGGTGTGGGCTTGATGAGTTTGGCATTGTGGGCCAGATCTGGCTCACGAGCCGTAGTTTGCCTACCCCGGTTTAACTCATTAGAAGAAATATTCAATTCAATACTCTCAGTCTTGATTTTGTGTGATATCTTCAAGTCCCTCTATGTTTCCACCTGCTTTTTATATTCATAACAGTTTCCAAGACTTTGTTTTAAATTCCCAAATGGAACTTCATGCAAAGGTTTCATCTGTTTTAAACTGGTGGACACAGTTTTGTCTACATTTGTCCCATTGAAAGAATTATATTTAGCCAGCTTTCTTCTGCTGTACACATTTTTAGTCAGAAATGTCTTAAAAGGCACACATAGTTTTGTGTGTATTTTATTGCACCAAAACCCATCACCGGTTTTGTAAATGTGAATTTTTGAGGCAGGTTCTCCTTGTCTCATCAAAATTCTAGGAATACTTTCACAAAATTATCATGAAATCTTTCATTGGGAATCTCTTTTTTATTTTTGCTCAGATTATTCCTGATTTTATCCCTTCCTCTGACATTTTATTTCCATAGTGACCAACTTTTGTTTGTGTTTTCTTGTAAGTGTCCATGTTTGGCACTGGTAACATAAAGGTGGGAGTGAATATGTAAGGTGGGAATTAATATGCATTATATGAGTTATTTCTTTGTGCTGGATGGTGTTGTCTTATGTTGTAAGAGCAGGGCTAATTTTCATAATTAACTGCATTTCTTCTTCCATGTCTAGGCCAGATTTGGTGAGTTCATTCTGCAGTACCTTTCGTCTGACCTAGTGTGAGAAAGATTAGCTGGCAACACAAAGTTGCAGTTGCCAGGGTACGTCCGATTTTGGTTCAAAAATGCCGCAGTCTTCGAGGAGGTTCTTTCTGTATATCCCAACTGCACTTACTTACTTACTTACTTACTTATTTTGTTCTACTTTTATCGCCACCCCCTCGCCAAGGCAACTCTGGGCAGTTTACAGTCTAACCAATAAGAATACTAAAATATAAAAGCATCCCCACAATAACAATTAAAATCATAAAAGCATTTAAAAAAAACTTAAAATACCCCTCCACATTCACAATAGTTCAAAACTAAAACCCAGTGAACCAGTGGGGAGGCTGCTCCACAGGCAGCACCCCACACCCACTGGGCCAGCCAACTTTTGAAGCCTTTTCTAAAGGCTAATAACTCTGACTGGAGGTGTAGTTCAGACAGCAGGAGGTTCCACAGAGCCGGACCGGATACCAAAAAGGCCCTCCTTCTAGTGCTAGAGAGGCGAGCCTCTCTAGCCATTGGTACCATTAGGGAGCCCTCCAGTCCACTCTGGTGGGACGGGCAGATATCCTTGTGGTGACGTGGTCTCTTAAGTAACCAGGTTCACTACCATGTAGGGCTTTAAAGGTAATAGCCAACACATTGAATTGCACCTGGAAGCACACCAACAGCCAATGCAGCTCCAGCAAAAAGGATAAGGCATGGACATAACGCCCATACTCCATCACCATGTGGGCTGCTGCATTTTTAACCAGTTGCAGCCTCCAAATAGCTATCAAGGGCAGGCCCATATAGAGCGCACTACAATAATCTAGTCTGGAGGTGACCACTGCACAAGTGACCATAAGCAAGGAGTCCCGGTCCAGGAACGGGCATAATTGGCGAATCGCTCAAAATTGTGTGAAAGCCCTCCCTAATTGTGGTGATCATATAAATACTGCTTTCAGGAGTGGCCGCCCACTCTTTATGGAGAGCTTGTTCTTATTACAGAAGTAATATGTTCCTACTTGGCTCATTATTGTTTTTAATCAAAACTCCCTTCTGTGTATTAATGTCAGTATCTCCATCTCTGTTATTGGAAAGGAAAACAAAGAGAGACAGACCAAGGGTTTTGACCTCTTTCTTCCTGACTCTGAGTGAATGAAATTCCAAACCTGTGCTACATAGTCCCAAAATGTCAAGAAGAGCATGATTCTAAAGACTTAAGATTTTCTAAAAGTTCAGTAAAATCATAGACTGGTGCTTAATGAGGCTGTAACCTCTTGTCACTATATACTGTAGTGAGAGAACCTCATTAATTCTTTACAAGGGCTTTGGAAGAAAGACCACAGTAGGGTTGCATTAATGCCTCTTACCACTCTGTTGGCTGTCAAGCTTCCACCAATGATTTTATTGCCTTTGACATTTTTTACTTCTTCTAGCCAAGAAGTTTGTTTGCTAACTTTAAAAAATAACCTACTGTGCCAACTGAGAAAAGGTCAAGTGGTATTTTTCTCTTCTGCAAGAATATAAACTAGAAGAAATTAAAACACTACATCAACCATTTTGACTTTCCCATTTAAAAAAACCTGACTGGACAGTTCAATAGTTTAGGTATCTGGCTGCAGAGCCAGAGGCTGGGCGTTCAATTCTCCATTGTGCCTCCAGAAAGAAGAGCCAGCCTGTGCAGCCTTGGGAAATATGCAAAATCCCAGAGCACCTCCAGAAGTAGGAAATAGTAAACCACTTCTGCATATTCACTATCTAAAATCACTATTGTTGTAAAAAATCTGATACCTTAAAGCAAAGCAATCACATTTTTATACTCTTAGTCCACTCTCTGGGTGGTTAACAAGTTAACATTTTGCTCCCAACATTCAAGGTACTCATTTTACCCAGCCCTGGTCAAGATTGAACGCACAACCTTTTTGGATGCAGGACAGCAGTTTAACCACTGCGCCATCAGGGCTCCTAGACAATCTCTCCAATTTCTCTCTGCCTTTCTCTCTCTCAACACCGCTTACTGAACCAGAAGCTTCACATGCCTTTTTAAAATACACTTTCTTGACAATGAGGCTTGTCTGGTTTAAGGGATCAGGAATCTCGCTGCCTAAGCAGCTGGTTTGCATGATTCAAGAGGAGTTGGATATGAAGGAGATGCTAGGGTTAGGTTTCAAATCAGCATTCTTTAGAGCCTTGCAGAAGACCCTGGGCAGTACTCTATCTCTTGAGATTTCCCACTGCAGTGCAATTTGACGGTCTGCTGCTCTATTTCGTACCAAAAAAAGTTGCAGCCCACTCTAGGCCTTCAAGTCATTTGCAAGTTAATCTAGGCCAGTGCAAGTTGTATTAGCTGTGCTACTTCAGTTCACAGCTTTCTAGTGATGGAAGGCAAATTTCATGCTTCAGAATATTTCTACAGTCTCTGCTACCATTTCAGCAAACACACACATTCATTGATGCCTTGATTTGGGAGGGATAAGTGAATCTTTGAAGATCAAGGTCACTTATATTTTCCAACATGCAGTTTCAAGGTTAAGCTTCAGAGATTTAATACATGTCCAGGCTGGATTCCTAGAGTGGGGATTCCCTTTGGAACTTTGTGCACATTAATCCTTCCTTTCCTTACTCAGATCATGTAGTTCCACCATCAGGACAAGTAGCTCCTGAGCAAAAACTCCTCACACAAATATATAATTATGCACACTGATGAAGATGCTGATATAAATACTGTTTTGGTGCTGGGCATCGACTCTTTGTAGAGAGGCAGAGGACGGGCATTTGTTACTTGTGTTTTTGAAATATGTATCTTTTTTCTCATTTATTTAGGTGCCCTTGTGATCTTTTTTTATGAATGAATGCTAAATTTGCATTCTGGATGGACTTGCAAGTCCTTGTTTCTTCTGATAATAGATCCCCCTTACTAATGTTTCTTTGTTGTTATGCATACCTGTCAAGTTTCGGGAAATTTCTGTAAAAAAACCGTATTTTACACTCTTTCCCGTTGTCATCCCATATTAGTTAGACGGCAGTTAGACTGGAGTTAGACTGGAGACCAGCACAGGATAAGCATAGCTGTCCAATCCCCCATTTTGGCCAGGAAATTTCCCTTATTTGACAGAAATTTCCCGAAACTTGACACATACCTGTCAACCATCCCGATTTGGCCAGGATTACCCTGTAATTTGACATCGATTGACGTCATAACCCACCCCGCGCTGCTAAAACCCTGTAATTTGACAGCGGGGGAAAATGCTTTCCACGCATGCGTAGAAGTGCTATGCCGCTTGCGCAGCCCCTATGGGGCTGCGCAAGCGGCGTAACGCTTCCACGCATGCGTGGAAAGCAACCTGCGCACAAGCGATCTGCGCAGGTCCCATTTTCCCGGAGCCGCGGGTTGACAGGTATGACTTGACAGGTATGTTGTTATGTAAAGTAGCTTTTGCAACAGATGTGTTTTTGTAGTGTCTAAAAGTACATGCACTGTGATGCCCAATTGAGTCCCAAAGAAATTGATGAGGCTTATAAATGTGTGACCAGTAATGGAGCCCACCCACCTTCTTGTGGGGAGGGAGGAGTTAGTCCCAGTACCAGCGCTTCTCCTGAAGTCAGGCCATGCAAGATCCCTTCTTGTTGGTTCCTCGTTCAAAAGCACCTTCCCTTTGCATCTCATATGGATGTTGATTGATTATATTTACAGACCACCTTTCTCCCAATTGGTTAAAAAGTCAAATTTAAGCACCATTAGTTACATATTAAAGATAATTGAAGTACAATAATAGTTAGAATATGTTAAGTCAGTGGTTCCCAACATGGGGCACATGTCCAACAGGGTCACTTCAATTCCCAGAAGCCTAAGTCAGTACATTGGCTGATCAGTGATTTGGGGAATTGACTTAGGCTTCTGGGAATTGAAGTATAAAAACCAAATGTTGGGGATCACTCAGTGGTGGGCTCCCAAAAAAAATTTACTACCACACTGTGAGCGTGGCCAGGGGAAAGCCCTGTGTTGCACCCAAAGTAGGACTACTTTATTTCAAAACTTGGGTGGACGGGGCCAACCAGAATTTCTGCTACTGGTTCTGGCGAACTGGTGCGAACCTGCTGATGCTCACGATTGGAAACACTGCATTAAGTGATCAGAAACAGGATTAAAACATATTAAAAAGAGGCAGTAATTTAGCTAAAACTAGTATCCAGGATATTCTTCTGCCTCATACTTTGTATCTTTCTCTTTGTCTGCCTGCCTGCTTGATTAGATGGCTTGGGTTCTGCTTGGATTCTTTACTCAAATATTTGCCTTTGTGCACAACATGTTGTCTAGTATCAAGAAAAGGAAGATAAAGCAGCTTCTCCCTTACCTCCCCATGGATTCTTGCCTCCTTTTCCTCATCCCCAATACTTACAGTTAGGACATAATTTGGAGCATGTGAACATGCATACATGCATGTTTTGGAAAGAAGGAGTGTGCGCATGGAAAGAGAAGGAGAGAGAGAGTGTGTGTGTAAGAATCTCATAGAGGGTCCTTGCACTTTTGAATTTGTGACTACACTGCCTTAGCATTTTCTTGAACACTTCATTCATGACATTCAGGAATGCTCCCAAAAGTGTTGCCCACAAGTACCACATAGATATTGTCTCCTCTAAGAGCAAGGTTGAAATCTCAACATCATTCATATAATGGACAGTTACATGAGTTAAAGGTTCAACAGCCATCTCAATTCTCTTGGTACTGAGAGTCCAGAAACACATTCTATAAGCAGAGTTAAGGCTGCTGCAAATACACAAGTCCTATGGAATTGCCAATTTGTACAACAGTGCTATTTTATAAAAATTGCCAGGCCTGTGGTTGTTCCAGATGAGAGGGCTTTTGAGGCACTCAGATGGAACACTTCAACAACTGTGACTTAATCCATTCATCAGTCACATCAGTTTTGTCTTGGATTTTTTTGGACATGCCTCTCAAACCCTCTTGATGTCCAAGATTTGGCTCTGCTTTTCTCCTTCTTCATATATATTGTATTAACTATGCCTCTCACTTCAGATTGTTTGTTCTACAAGTTTCTAATAACTTTTAACAAACAAATTTGCCCTTTGTTGCCTAAAACTGTTCAATTCTGCTCAAGGTTTTTATTTATTGCTGCATTTACCACAATTTGCAGTCAATTACTGTTGAAATATCTACACATTTAGTCCCACTTGAATTCTTCAAAGTGTTGTTTGTATGTTCTAGCTTTTTTATTGGTGATAATGGCAATAGTTACTCATTATTTTGGAAATAGTACAAGTCCTTTATTGAAAGACCTTACAGCAAAGAACATTATTTACAAATGAACCATGATTTTAACGCTCATGTGTTACAACAGGATATTTTAGATCTCCCAATGAACCTTCAAAATGTAGGTAGTGCTACATCTGCATTGTACTGTATAGCATTGTTACCTATACAGTGGTAAATCATTTCCTCAAATGTCAGGTATCAGGGGTTTTCTCCTATTAAAAAAAAACAATAGCAATAACTGTCCTCAAATATATTGATTTTCACCCACATTTGACTGCCCTTTCTCCCACCTAGGTCAATGAACAAAAACTCAGCTAGAATTGAAGTACTCATGCCTAACAACATAAGCCTGTGGATATTGATCTCAGTGGTGGATGGCTACTATTTGAGAAGCCAATGGTTGCATGTTCTGCCATGTACCAGTCATATGACTTGGCATATGATAAGAGATGCAAATGCTATTTCCATAATTAGTGGCAATTTGCTACTGACATTTATGCTGCTAGGGGAAAACCAGCATAATCATTTAGTTGCACTCTGGCCACTAAGACTATCATTTTTTTAAAAAATGAATCATAAAGCAGTGGAGTGTATATGACATTTTTTGTTTGCCAAGAGGATGGTCTCATTAGGGGAAAATAAAAGGTTTTTTTTAAGCAGGAGGGCGAAGAGACTCAAGAATTCACCAGGATCAAGAAATACACTACAAACCAAGAAGTACACATTTTGTTTTTATTTGATGTTGGCCAAACTCCTATTCCTTATGCCTGCTGGCCTAACTTCATTGGTATTACTTTGAGCAGTAAATTGCCACAAATTAAGAGTTCGTTGTTGATATTTCCTGTTGCCCATGCAAGAGAATCACAGTTTCTTTTCCACATGCAAACCTTCATTTGGTCACCTCAGTTGCCACATACTTTTGCTGACGTTAGCCTACTTGCATTCTACTTTTTGGGTTGGCTGTCTGCTATGCTGCCCACGTCTCTGTATGCTGTGATATTAATTACTTGGCTGCTACCTGCTATGCTGCTATGCTCTATTTCATGTTCCTGTTGGTTTGGAGTGACAGTCTGCTAGTCTCCGGAAAACTTGTCTATCTTAGAATGGTATATTTGTGTTGCCAACTTATCTGGAACTAAACTACATGAACTCACTGGATCCTGTTTCCAGATAAGCAACAAGCAGCAGCACTGAGCCAGGATGCTCAGATATTTTTCCTCTTGCAAGGACTATATGCTTTGGACTGTAACTTTGCCAATGCCAGCCATGGAGGAGGCTGGAGTATCTGTTTGTCTCCAAGATCTACTGTGAGTACATTTTTCTCTCTGAGATAGCCAAGAGCCAAGCTCTATAATTGTCTGGGACACTGACCTTGAGAACTACTGTTTACAAAGACTTACCACCGCAGATATTGTTTTGCATTACAGAGAAGAAGCTACTGTTTATGTCTTTTACCTAATGGACTTATTAATAACATGTTGTAGTAAAAGCTTTCTCATTCGCACTTTATTAACTGTGTCTTATTATCTGGATGTGAGTGAAATACTGTTCCCTCTGCTGTTTCTAAAAGCCAACTGCTTCACTCTGCTGAATTTGCACCCAGACCCCCAATACCTTATAGTTATTAGACATTATATATCATTAACTCTTGCCAGTCAGTGGTGAGGAATGTGCAGAATTGCAGCCTGGCAACATCTGCAGGGCAGAGGTTCCCCACCATTATGTTGACTCCGCTAGATGCCTGTATCCTCTGAATGTTTAAAAGCAGAATGAGAAGGCTTCCCATCTTTTTTGCAGAGCCGATAAAGAAAGGACATATTCCAGAGGCACAGAGGAGGGCAGGTGCCACTGATGCTAGGAAAACCACATTTCACATACTGTACATTGTGACAAGTTGCACAGTTACAACTGATATGTACTGTTTTGACACCTGAGATAAGCATCTGAGTTTGGCTTCAGGCTTTCACCTTGAGTAGCTTTTTCAGAATCTTAACTAAGTGCAATGCAGTGCCCATTTCCACAATTGTGGAACAACATCTGCCTCCAAACATCTCTCGTTGGCACTTAGAATGCCGAAGAAGAGGCATATTACTGGATTACTATAGCAAGATAGCTGCTGTTGCAGCAGGAGAATGATGCTGACCTCATTTTGCATCTTAATGTGTTAAATTTACTTTTTGACAATGGGGAAGAGAGAGATACAACTGGTTGAGTGTCAGTATAAGGCAGATGGTCACTATGAATATTAAAATCATGCAGGCAGCAAAACCTCCAGGGGGGGGATATACTATTATAAACTTTACAAGCTTGATAAAGATCATGTTGCAAATAAATCTGGATTTATAAAGATGGTATTTGTTCTTTTGGAAGGAAGCAGTGGGCTTGATTCTCTAGTATTTATTCTTGATTTTCCCCTCTATCCTTAGGTTCAACTAATCCACTATAACCATGAGTTATATACAAATGTTACAGAAGCTGCAAAAAGTCCCAATGGCTTGGTGGTAGTTTCTATATTTATGAAAGTAAGTACAGTACAATTTCTTGAAATGTTGAAATTTATCCTCTTAAGAAAATGGAAAGAAATTTGGCACCTTGGTGGCTAACAATAAATAAATAATAATAAAAAAAGGGTGGCACAATCATAGCTTAATACATCCTTGCCCAACCTGGTCCTTTAGATTTATGTGGCAGGGAGTTGTCCATATGTAGGTTTAAGATCCCCACAAATGAATCACAGCTGTCAACCAACATGTTTGGAAAACAAAAAATGAAGGAAGCCTAGCATAAAATGTTTTTTAATACTTTGTGATCTCAGTTAAATGTACACTGAAATACAGTTTGCAAAGAGAGTAGGTTATTGTCTGGGCCCATGAAAGATCCAATATGGAATTAAGGATGAAGCAGTGTACATAAAATGTTAACATCTCCGTGGTGGGCTTCAGCAGGTTCTCATCAGTTCGCCAGAACCGGTAGCAGACATTTCAGCTGGCCCCACCCATTCAAGTTTTGAAATAAAGTAGTCCTCATTTAGGTGCAACGCACGGCTTTCCCCCTCGCCACGCCCACCTTACCACGCCCACAGAGTAGGTAGTTAAAAAAATGAATCCCACCACTGAAACATCTATATTACTAAGCACACATTTTGATATTTTTAAAAAAAATCATTTCCACATAATTCAATCCAACAAATGAAGATCAATGAATGCCCAGCAAAAAGTGGACTCTGGAAAAGCAATAGTAGAAATCATTTTAGGGAGTCCCCACTACGTATTTATTTATTTATTTATAGCTCATATTTTTATAGCCGCCCCACTCATAAAGACTCTGGGAGGCTTACAATATAACACCCCCCAACTGTTAAACAACCCCAAAACAAATAATCCCAATAAAAAAACCATTTAAAAACCTACCCAAATATTATTTATTTTTCTGATTTATATTGCCACCCAACTCCGAAGACTCTGGGCGGCTCACAGAAAATAAAACCAATCACATTTTAAAAACCAACAGAAACCCCATTAAAACTGCCACCAAAAATTACTCTGACCCCTACAGATTAAAAGAGGGAGAGAGTGTTCTTACTAAATCAGCCAGTAGGCAGGCAGTATTGTCCTCCTTATTTAAATGACATTTTAAATAATTCTGAAGATGCTAACCTTTCTAAACATGCAAATATTCAACCCAATTTCCTTTTAAAATGCCAGTTGTTCTGATGCCAAACCTTACATAGACCTTTGGCAATCACCCTTAAAAGATAATAAAGCTCTCCCTGTGAGGAAATAGATACTTCCTGATCATTTCTAAAGTATGTGGAAGGTTGCCCACTAAATAGTTTGGAGAAGTTACTTTTTTTTAACTGCATTCCAAGAATCTCTTATCCGGCATGAATTGGCCAGTAACAAGAGGCCATGCTATCTGGGGGATTCTGGTAACTGTAGTTGAAAAAATTAGAGCAAATTTTTAAAGGTCTGATCCTTTGACTAGATACAGTGTTTCCCAAACTTTGATTTTTGGACTTTAATTCCCAGAAGCCTAACTCAATTCCTCAAAGCACTGATCAGCCTATGTACTTGACTGAGGCTTCTGGGAATTTAAGTCCACTAATGTTCCGTGGAACATGGTTTGGGAAATGCTGTAAGACTTGCATTTCCTCAACCACTGCAATACATGCAGCTCATGTTTCTGAGAGTAAGAAAGATGAATCTAAGAATCTGGATCAAGTCCTAATAGCTGAAAAAGGGTCAGGGAAGGATAGGATTTAGAAGGTCAGAGATGACCATTCCCCATCTGTCTCTTCTCACTCCTAACCTTTTTGTGCTCAGTATGGGTTGTCAGATTTCTATTTATGTACCTGGTTAAAAAGTGGCTCTTGCAAAATAATGGATGGAGGAGGGTTCAAGCAAATCCTCCCCCTAGCTACTGGAGCTTTCAATTAGTTGGCATTAAATCAGATTTTCAGATCCAATAATGCAGTGGCTCAGCCATCACATTGCAAATGATTAATGGAGTGCAACAGTCACAGCAACAACTAGGGTTATAAATCCTTGATTTCCTTATTCTCACATGCAAGGGTTTCATCATTTTTCTCATATTCAAAAACTCCCCATGATATTACTGTACTCTTAAGTTTTCCCTGTATTGATGGTTTTTTTCTTTTCATGTCTGATGTAAAGGAATAAGCAAAGGAATAAAACAATAGAATAGAGCAGCAAAGCCAACTGTTGCTTTGATTGATGTACTTTTGCCTTAGATGGGTTATTTGCATCTTCCGAAACAAGAAGCAAGTCCTACAGTACTTTCAGTATGTGTTTATCCAAGATCTTAACAAAGCCCTTTGACCTGTTTGCGAGTAAGCTAGGAATCTCAGATGGCTGTCAAATTCTTCATCCAAAAGGAACCCATGCTGGAATTGACTTGTATGGAGAATTTAGCAATCATTTTTCATAAACCCAGGAACAGCAATAGGTTTTTCTTATGTAGCTTCTATATCTTTCACATCAAACAATGCTTTTATATGGCTGCCTCTGGGCTTCTGATAAAACTTAGCACTAATAAGCAAATCTGTCTTTGCTCTCCCTTCTTACCATTAAGGAGTTGTTGTTTCCTTTACTAAGAAAAAGCTCTGTAGGATACCATTTGAATGTCTCCTATTGCACAACAACAAAAACTAGTGGAATAAAAGAGCTCTGCCCATTCCACACTTCCAGGTACTTGAGGATCAAATTGTATTCGAGGTTTTGTTTGTTTTTTGGCCCTAGTGTTCTGCAAATATTGATGCGCTCTTTCTTCAGGGATAAGGAGTCAGAAAAAGAGCCCAGTAGGTTAGGCAGGATTTGCTGTTCCCTGAAGTCTGAAGATTAGCTCAGCAACGGAAGTCTTTGTTTTAAACCAGAGTTTTTCCAACATATAAATTACTTTCTATGTGCTGCAAACTCAAGAATCAAAAAGCCAAATGCTGATTAACAGCTATATGAAATTTGTAATAAGTTTCAGTCAGCATTGCTTATGCTTTGTTTCTTGGGATCGTGACCACAATGAGAAAACTTAACCAAGCACCAGTATAAACTGAGGCAGAGGCCTGAGGAGACTAAGTTTTTCCTTCTTCCGTGTCTAGGCTAGACATGAAACTGCCAAAATGAAGGCACCTGAAATTAGTGGAAGGAGAAACAGATTCAAAGAGTAATATGCTTTTCAAATCAAAATATTTTATCCATGGAGTTTCAAATAAGAGTAATGATGAAAGGTTGTACATTACCAAGATTTTGTGGTGATGGTTTCAGATCCAGACCCAAATGGCCTCATTTCCACTAATGCTTTGCTGTGCAAAATACAGGGAAACCAGTAGTGCTCCATCTTGCTTGTGAATAAGCAGGGTTTTACGTATAAAGCACTGAGCTATACCACTGAGCTAGAGTAACCGCCATATATATATGCTGGTGGAAACTATTGTGGATACATGGCTACACAGGAGTATCTTAACTCAGTTTAAACTTGCTCCTTCAATGAACGTGGTGCTAGAAGTCCTTGAAGTTCTCATCCAGTATGGCCAAACGCAGTGCTAGTTCAGGGATTTGGGGACTTCTAGTCCAAAAATAGTACTTTCCCAAGCTCTGCTCATTTGGAATTCCCAATGTCTACAAGTCACTCCACACCCATATGTAACTTATACCAATGCCTTTTTGTTCTACACAACAGATGTTGGGCCACGGAACATGTATGTAAAGGCCTGTCCATATAGATCAATAGGTGTGTTTTGTATGCAACACAGGCTTGCCAACCTTTGGCTTATACCCCTAAATGCTACTCCCCGCATTATCCAGATTTTTGAAATCTAAAATGTCATCAGTTCGATTCCTGAGTACTGCAGGACAGAATGAGCTCCCGTCTTTGTCCCAGCTCCTGCTAACCTAGCAGTTCGAAAGCAAGAAATTGCAAGTAGATAAATAGGGACCACTTTGGTTGGAAGGTAACAGCATTCAGTGCGCCCCGGTGTCTAGTCATGCGTGCCACATGACCACAGAAACATCTGCAGAAGCAGACAGCGCTAGCTCTTCGGCTTTGAAACAGAGATGAGCACTGAACCCTAGAGTTGGATACGACTGGCTTTCGAGCAAGGGAAACCTTTACCGTTACCTTTAAAATGACACCATTGATACAGACTACAACCTGAGGGTTCACAACATTGCCCTCTTCTTTTCTGTTTCCATCATATCTTACTATTTGCTGAAACTCTCATTGAAACACACATCCACAATAACTTCATGTAGCTGTAGTTATCTTCCCACTAGTTGAAATGATTTGCTGATTCTGTATTTGACCTTTCACTCTGTTCTCTGCTCTGCCCCACAAGAAAGTGGTGTGCTTTCCTAAGTAAGACATGTATGATAACTAGTCTTTGACAATGAATTCTTTCCCTCACAGGTATCTGAATCATCAAATGCTTTTCTAAATCGTATGCTTAACAGGGACACCATAACGAGAATAACATATAAAAGTAAGTTTCTTCTTTACTCCACATGGAAACACCTATAAAAGCTTAATGAGAAATCTATGCAGTTAGCTGTACTTCACTTTGTGAAGAATTCCTAAAACATGAGGTGTTATGAGTTGGGGGTTCTTAAATGGCTGCAAGCTTATGCGCTGTGTGTCTTAAATCAACTGGTCAACAGCCAATTCACAGAATGTCTTCTAGTATCTCCAGATTGGGGGAGGAGAGAGGATAAATTAAATATTTATTTTATTGAAAACAGTTGCAATATTTATGAACCATTTTTCATCCTGAGCCCATGGAAGTGGTTGCCTGTAGTAACAACCACAATTAAGGTTTGATAGCAGATACCATAATAAATATTATTATGAGGTAGTCTTG
The DNA here is from genome assembly GCA_035047345.1 of Bradypodion ventrale. Lineage (NCBI taxonomy): Eukaryota > Metazoa > Chordata > Lepidosauria > Squamata > Chamaeleonidae > Bradypodion > Bradypodion ventrale. The sequence continues at coordinate 230,189,604 of JAWDJE010000002.1, read as the reverse complement.
ATTATTTAAAAAAAAGTGTACATAAATTCCAGTGAGTCTGTATTTGTTTCAGTCCTTCTCATAATGCTCTTTTGAATGTTGTGTGATACCGAACCATATTTTGGTGATCCGGAATGACTGGAGTGTCAGTACGTATCAGTGTTCCATTGCAGACATATGACTCGTTCCTGATCTGTGAACAGAGGTCCCTGATCCCCACCCTGTCCTTGGAGGGAAAAGGAACTCAGCAGCCTGTTTTGCTGCCACCAACTAACGCCTGATGATTGTCAATAGAGGGGATGAGAATTGTGCTGTCCCAGATTTCTTGCTGGTGTGAAATCAACAGCTGGGGCGCATCTGAATTTTCATTTTCTCTTATTATTAAAGCCTCTGAGAAGCAGGAGGAAACCAAGGTGGCTCAGTGGCTAAGACGCTGAACTTGCTAACTGGAAGGTTGACAGGTCAGCAGTTCGAGACCCGAGTGAGTGACCATCTCTGTCCCAGCTCCTGCCAACCAAGCAATTCGAACAGTGGTATGCTGGCCCATAGGGATACAGGGACTCATCCCGGTGAACCCCAGCAACTGGTGCCCCCATTTCAGTGTGAAGGTAAACAGTGTTCCGTGCACTCTGGTATCTAGGCATGCCTGGCACATGTCCATGGAAATGTCTGCAAGGGCGACCTTTACCTTTACCCTGAGACACTGGATGAGTCCTGCCTTTGTTGTTCACCATGCATAGCTAATGGGGAAGGATGGGTTGAAGTCACAGTCAGGGCGTGTGTTGAAGTTCTCATCGTTCAAGAGCCATGAACAGTCTCAGAGCAGCAACACTGGCCTCAGCTTGCCTTAAGTTTCCTTGAATGGGTTTGCTGCTGGAGCTGTAACATGAAATACTGTGGAACCTCAGCTAACAAATGGCTCGGTTAACATAAAAATCACATAACAAAAGGAAATCCATAGAAAATAGTAGCTTGGTTTACGGAATTGTTTTTGGAATGGATGAATTGGTTTTCAATGCATTCCTATGGGAAACCATATTTCTGTTAATGTATTTTGGTTATCAATGCATTCCTATGGGAAATTGCATTCAATGCATTCCTATGGGAAATTCAGTTAAAGTAATTTTCGCTGTAAGAAATGTCCTGGAGAACATATTAATTATTTTTACCTAGGTACCACTGTATTCCCCTTTTCAATGAGTGTCTCTAAACTTTGTTTACAGAACAGATGTGCTGCCTGGAGAGTTCTGGTGGGTTGTAGTCCTGATGCACAAATCTGCATACTTATAATATAGCATATCTTCAGTCAAATGCTAAATATTAAAAAGAGGGGGGTTTGGTAAATAGGCACACAAATGTTATTTTTATATTTGAAAAATGTATTACCATAGCTTCAGAACAAAAATATGGGATGCTAGAAATGAGAGAAGAGTTCATCATCTCATTTGCAGTTGAAATAATGCATAAGCTTTGCCAGGTCTCAGGGAATTGCTGCGCTTTTGTAAGGGCCTCCAGGCAGAGAGACAAAACTCAGGTTTCATTTTTGTTTTTGAGATGGTTCTAAATCCTGGGCAAACATCTCTACTCATCCTGAGCTGATGCCAGGGCTCATGGGCTCAGTGCAGATGTGATTTTACATGTATTGTATCTGCTTGCAACCATAAGATACTAGATACCAGGAGTGAGGAAAAGAAACTGGAAAGAGAGACTGGCTGCATACATATGGACTGGACTCATCGGGCTATTGGGAGCCAAAGCTGGAAGCATAGCCTGTTTCTGCTATCAGGAGGACCCGAAATAATTTCTAACAAATACCATTTCCCTTCCCGGGCCTGTGGCACAAGAATTTGTCCCCATTAAATCGAACTGGCCCGTTTGATCTCAAGTGTTGCTCTGAAATCTCAGAAAATTGGAATATTCTTATTTTAGTAACCATGGCAATGCATACAATTATCTCATAGAGGAGACACTGAAAGGTCATTAGGTCCATAGATTAAAATTACCTATTCTCTCCAGCAATCCCTGGATCCCCTTTTTTAATAGAACATTTCTTCTACTGGATTCTACAGAGCATAGTCTGTTGGGATTCTACAGAGCATAGTCTGTTGGGATATGCAAACTGGCAGATTTTGGCTAGGATTCAACAGCAGACAGAACCTAGAACTTTGCTGCTGGATGAATCTCCTGTTGAGGACTGTATGATTTGCATTTATGCAAAAAAATGGGGAGGAGCATTTATATGTAATCTGTGGCTGCAACCGGGAAGTGAGCACAGTGGCAGTAGGGATAGGGGCACAGGATTTCCTCACTCAAGTACTGTATTAGAAAGTCACCCCCAATTGAATCATACAGAAGAGTTACAATGTTTAGGTTTCATCTATACCTATAAGAATGGGGTTGGGCCATGCATGTCTGGAATGTGTGTCTGCACCCGTCCACCCCATCCCCAATGCGCCAGCCACACTTACCTTTTGTCCTTGACAACATCACCGCAAGGGTCCGGAAGCCAAGAGTGGGGCCAATGCTGCACGAACACAGGGGGGGGGGGACTACTCTTTCCTGCCACCATCCTGTATTAGAATGCAATTAGACTGGAGTTAGACTAGAGGCCAGCACAGGATAAGCATAGCCATCCACTTTCCCATTTTGGCCTGGACATTTCCCTTATTTGACAGAAATTTCCGGAAACTTGACAGGTATGGCCTTTCTCCTCTCATCATCTGCTCTTCAGCGGCCCTAAAAAGATGCCTCCCCACCGCCACCATTCCTGCCACCGTCGGCCCAGCAGAGTTCACCCGGTAGGTCAGCTGGGGGAGAGGGAGGAGGGGAGGAGTGACCCACAACACCTAGGGTCTCTCCAGCGGCCCTAAAAAGCCACCTCCCTGCCGCTGCTGTTCCCGCTGCCATCGGCCCAGCAGAGTTTGCCTGGTAGGTTGGCCGGGGGAGAAGGAGGTGGGGGGAGAGACCTGCAACACCTAGGGTCTCTCCAGTGGCCCTAAAAAGCTGCCTCCCCACCGCCGCCGTTCCCACCACTGTCAGCCCAGTGGAGTTCGCCCGGTAAGTCGGCCAGGGGAGAAGGAGGCGGGGAGGAGAGACCAGAAACACCTAGGGTTTCTCCGGTGACCCTAAAAAGTCACCTCCCCACCACAGCCGCCACCATTGGCCCAACAAAGTTCACCCGGTAGGTCAGCCAGGGGAGAAGGAGGCAGGGAGGAGAGCCAGCCCGCCAGCCCTCTGGCCCCAACACCGCCAGAGAAGAGGGGTGCTGGAGACAGCTCAGTGGGCGCAAGGCAGGTTAATCGGGGGAGGGGGGTTGTTGTGTGAGTGTGCTGTGTCAGGTGTGGTGTGTGTGGTTGTGTTGTGTGTGTGTTGTGTATGGGGGGTGTATTGTGTGGGTGTGTCCTGTGTGGGTGTGTGTTGTGTCGGTGTGTGTTGTGTGGGTGTGCTGTGTCATGTGTGCGTGTTGTATAAGTGTGTTGTGATGCATGTGGCTGTGTTGGGTGTGGGTTGTGTGCCCCACCACCAACACACAAAAAATACCTGCCCAGCAAGGACGGGCACAATAGCTAGTCTGTTCTAATAATCAAAAGCATTTGGAAATGATTTGAACCAAGAGCTCTGGTGGTGTTGTGTGTGACCATGTTATTTGAACTGGAACATCACCATTAGAATGCAGTTATGGTTGTCAAAGGCAGGGCTGTAGTGTGTAAGAGTTACTTTTCTACAGTAACAGCTATTGATTGGAAGCATTTTCAGGGCAAAAAGGCAACACCAAAATGTTATCAAAAGTAATTTTGCAGTTGTCTCCGATGATAGATTATGCTGTCTTTGCTAGGGGGAAATCTAATTTTGCTTTCCAGTGTTAGAAAAAATTCAGAACTCAGTTTAAGCGGTTGGGCTTTTAAAACCCCATTGCTTGGGAACTTAATTTTTAATTGTGTTGGTTAGTTTTGATTCTGAGACTGTAACAAGTGTTGTGCACTTAACTGTTGGCTGGAATAAAGAGTAGGAAGAATTTTTAAATTTAGGAGGCATTAATAAAATAATTGAAGCAGTGGTTTTAAAAGCATCTCAAGAGATACTGCATCAGGAAGATATATCAGGAAGCTTCTAAGAGTCAAGGCCCCTCTTTGAATTACAAAGTGGATTTTAGATGAATGTTTCATTCTTTTTCTAGCAAATCTACACAACCTCTAATACACACACAATTAAATAAATGCATTCAAATGGCTGTGGACGGAGTAGCAACTGCATTGATCTTTCTAAAAAATTATTGCTTTAATTTTCAGCTTTTTAAAAGCTTGGAACTGAGGGCTTCAAGATTCTAATTTTATCTTTTTTAAGCATCTGTGTAACATTACCAGGAGCCACACATTAAAATAACAACCTCTTCATGCTGCTGAGTTTGCAGACAGATGAACCCAGGCACAGCTTTAGTCCCCATTCAATCCTGCAAGCTTGTTCACTGGGTCCTGCCCCATCTCCCCACTATGGAGAAACCTCTTTTGTTTATTTATTTTTTGAATAGTAGCCATGTTGGTCTGTGTTTCAAGCATATCAGAGAGTAAACAAAACAAAAACGTGGCACTTTAAAGACTAACTACTGTATTTCAGTGTTAGTTTTCGTGGATCTGGATCAAGTCCACTTTGTCAGACAATGTAATCTTGTAAAAAGCCATATTGATTTGTATACTTATCTGTTATGCTAATCAATCACTCTGTACCTCTGTACCTGATATATATAGATTGATGCTATGAAGTCTCACTCCAAAGTCTGACGAAGTGGACTTTATCCATGAAAGCTAACAATGAAATACAACAGTTAGTCTTTAAAGTGCTACAACATTTTTGTTTTGTTTACTCTCTGACTGCAGTGGCTCAAGTGGCTAAGACGTTGACTGGGAGGTGGAAGGTCAGCAGTTCGATTCCCGAGTACTGCAGGACAGAATGAGTTCCCGTCTTTGTCCCAGCTCCTGCCAACCTAGCAGATCAAAAGCAAGAAATTGCAAGTAGATAAATAGGGACCACTTTGGTGGGAAGGTAACAGCATTCAGTTCGCCCCGGTGTCTAGTCATGCCTGCCACATGACCACGTAAACATCTGCAGAAGCAGACAGCGCTAGCTCTTTGTCTTTAAAACAGAGATGAGCACTGCACCCTAGAGTCGGATATGACTGGTTTTCAAGCAAGGGAAACCTTTACCTTTACTCTCTGATATGCTCTTTTGTTTAGTTAAGCAAGGGGTGGAGCTGTTAAATATAACTACTAAGTTTGGAGTTAATACCATGGAACTCACAAATACTTACTTCTGAGTAAACACCTATAGCATTATGTCAGGAAAGTACATACTTCAAAGTGTGAGTGATAAATCAAGTCCTGGAAACTCAAATCACTTGCATTTACTGATTGCAATTTTTAGCAGGATGTTAACATAATCTATACTTTGAATGTCCAATACATTTTCACTGTCTTTTATCACATAAGAAGCTCGTTACTAAGTCTATATAATGCAGTTGTCATCTTTCTTTCTCCTTCCAACTGATCCTGCTCCCACCACACATGCTGTATCCAGTGGTGAGCATTGTCAAGTTCGCAACAGTTCACCAGAACTGGAAGCAGAAATACTGGCTGGCCCCGCCCATCCAAGTTTTGAAATAAAGTAGTCCTAATTCGGGTGCAATGCAAGGCTTTTCCCCTGGCCACGCCCACCATACCATGCCCACAGTGTGGTAGTAAAAAAAAATTTGGAACCCACCACTGGCTGTATCTAAACCTGTGGGTTAGATACAGTAGAACCCCGTATAACAAAAAAGTCCATTCTGCGAGGCACTTCATTATACGGATTTTTGTTGTTGTATGAAGCATGCCTCGTATAATGAAAATCCTTATGGGACGCATTGTACAATGAAAATCTCTATGGGAAAAATTGTACAATGAAAAAAAATTCATTGTATGATGCATCCCATAGAGATTTTCGTTGTACGATTTTTTCCCATAGAGATGCATTGCTTCATATAATGAAAAAAATAGTTATACAGGGTATAATGGTTTTCGCAAATCCTCTTTGTTGTATGAATTTTTCATTGTATGAGGCATTCGTTATACAGGGTTCCACTGTATTATACTTCCTGCCTCAAAAGAAGTGAACTGTAATTCATGAACACTTGCACTTGATATAAATTGAAGAGTATTAAAGGTGGCACAATGTTTCCCCGTCTCAAGAAACATTACTACCATTTACTGCCTCTCTAAAAACTGCTAAAAAAGAGGTTTGATTATGGTAGTATTACTTTTGATTTCCATAGATCTTATAAACATGTGTATTAACGTTTATTGTACCAGAAGAACCTTGTACATGGAATATTTTGGTTTAGAGATGGCATAAGTTTTTGGTTTTGTTCTGTTTAGTTGTTGTTGTTTTGTGTGGTATACATAATTAGCAGAAGCATTGCCTGCAACAGTGTTGCTCATTAACAAGATTTGTCCCCACTTGCCATTTTCATAAGAACAAAATAAGTCAAGCAGTGTATTATAATTGAAGGAGCGTATGTTTTATTCATGAGAGTTGAAGAAATTCCACTTGCTGTGAGTGAAATTAAATCTCAAGATTACATTGTGTAAGGTTTGTTCATTTTACTGTATGTTGGATTACATATTTGAATTCAGAAAGTCCAAAGGTATGATACAGCTTTTGTCGTAATGCTGAGACCTTGCTCTCACTTCATATTATACATCTAATTATTGAATAACCTCACAACTTTTTTGTGTTCAGTGCCTGCCTTAACAACATTATTACTAAGATCAGTGTAAGATGATTCTGACACTTAAGAGGTGAAGAAACCATTTTTTTGCTAACACCGCAGGATTAAGTTTTAAAAATATTAATAGGATCTACATTTCTTGTTAATGTAAGCTAAGTTTATTATTAGAAGTACCGGCTCACAAAGTGAGTGCCAGTCTATCAAATGCAAAGAGCAGTGGAAATTTGAATGCTAGCAGATTTGCAAAATTCTTTGATGATTAAAGTGAATAAAGCAGAAACACTGCAAGAGAGATTCAAAAGTAAGAGGCAGAAAAAAGTCAGGTAAATAATGTGAGCAAGATAAACAATGGAATATTGCTCAGAGCTCAGCAGTGTGTGTGTGTGTGTGTGTACTTTATATATATATAAAGGTCCTGTGACCTATGCCTACTTTGTGTGTGTGTGTATACACATAAAAAGTAGGCATAGGTCACAGGAGACTTATGGAGAAGATACTCACAGGACTCAGTGACTTTTACTACTGTGAATTATAAGTAAACATGCAATAAGTTGTTTCTACAAATCTCCCTGCCTAAGACAACTAATTCAGGCTGTGCTTCTAGTCAGTGCATGAATCAGTACCCCTATATGACCTATATTGCCTATAACCCTAACAATTTGTATTAATCCAACTGCTCTATCTGGACAAAGTGCATGTTTTTAGACATTCACTTGTTTTTCAGAAGGCTATTTATTCTAAGTATGTGGTGGTGGGGGAAATCATTTTCACTAAAAAAAAATATTTTTTTTGCACCTTACCAAGTCAAAAATCCATGATAAAGATTTTCTCCTGCACTAGTGATATTTCCTGCCTGTTGTGATCTGCCTACCACAGCGGTGTAAAAGTAACGACATTTATTTATTTATCTATTTATTTATCATTCACATTTGTAAATGCCGCCCACTCAGGCAGAACCCGACTCAGGGCGGCATTACAACAACTCCAAAAAATACATAAAACATTATAAAACCTTATAAAACCCACCCAATAAAAAACCCACCCAATAAAAGAAAAATCCGACATCCACCCCCATTTAAAACCCATATCCCACTCACCCGTCCCACCTACCACACAGAGGGAAAGAGAGAGAGTCTTATAAAAGCCAGCCGGCGGGGGCCATAGTCCCGTTCGGGCCCCACACCTGCCCTGCCAGCCAGGTCTTTACTCCTTTCCTGAAGGGCAGCAATTCACTTTGAAGTCTTAGATCTGTTGGTAGGAGGTTCCAGAGGGTTGGTGCGGACACGGAGAAGGCCCTCCTTCGGGTGCTAGTCAAATGTGCACCCCTCGTTGATGGCACCACCAGAGAGCCTCTCCGGTCCGCTCTGGTTGGACGGGCAGTCACTCTTGGGACGATGCGGTCTCTAAGGTATCCTGGCCCCCTGCCATATAGGGCTTTAAAGGTCAAAACCAGCACCTTAAATTGCACCCGGAGACAAACTGGTAACCAGTGCAGCTCCCGAAGCAGCGGTGAGGCATGGGCATATCGCCCACACCCCATCACCACCCGGGCCGCCGCATTCTGGACCAGCTGCAGCCTCCGAATGGTCGTCAAGGGCAGCCCCATGTAGAGCGCATTACAATAATCTAGTCGGGAAGTAACCAGAGCATGAGTGACCATAAGCAAGGAGCCCCGGTCCAGGAGCGTGCGCAGTTGGCGAATCACCCGAAGTTGGGCAAAAGCCCCCCTGGCCACAGCTGCCACTTGTTCTTCCAGCAGGAGCCGTGAGTCCAGAAGGACCCCCAAGTTGCGCACTGGGTCTGTCTGGGGCAAAACAGCCCCATCCAGTACCAAAGATGGTAACTCCTTGGATAACGTGGGGCCCCTTATCCACAGCCACTCTGTCTTGCTGGGATTCAGCCGAAGCCCATTGGCCCCCATCCAGACCCCAATGGCCTCCAGGCATCCGGATAGGATTTCAACAGCATCACTGGGGTCCCCACGGGCCGAGATGTACAATTGAGTATCATCCGCGTACTGATGGTACCGCACCCCGTGGGAACGAATGATCTCACCCAGCGGCTTCATGTAGATGTTAAATAAGAGAGGAGAGAGCACAGATCCCTGAGGCACCCCATATTTGAGAAGCCTAGGGCTGGACCTCTCACTCTCTAACCACACCGACTGGGTACGGCCCTCCAGAAATGAGGAAAACCAGGACAACACAGTGCCCTGGATCCCCAGTCCTTCGAGCCGTTCCAGCAGGATACCGTGGTCGACGGTATCGAAGGCCGCTGAGAGGTCAAGAAGAGCAAGGACGGATGGACAACCCCCGTCCCGCTCCCGCCAGAGATCATCCATCAGTGCGACCAATGCCGTCTCCGTTCCATATCCGGGCCTGAATCCCGATTGAAAGGGGTCTAGATAATCCGCTTCCTCCAGGACACTCTGCAGCTGGCGCGCCACCGCCTTCTCCAAAACCTTACCCAGAAAGGGCAGGTTGGAAACCGGCCTGTAGTTGTTAAGGACAGCTGGGTCGAGGGACATTTTCTTCAGGAGGGGGCGCACCAAAGCATGTTTTAGCTGTGCAGGAAATACCCCCTCCCGTAAAGAAGCATTTACTATCCCCCCAACCCAGCCCCCCGTTACCCCCCTGGATGCTTTCACCAACCAGGTGGGACAGGGGTCCAGAGGACATGTAGTGGCACGAACATCTGCAAGGAGCCTGTCCACTTCATCAGGGACAACAGGATCAAACCGATCCCAGATCGTACAGCAAGACTGTGCTCCGGCACCCCCCCGACCCTCCCCATCCACGCCAGGATTCAATCCTGAACGAATCCGATCGATTTTCTCCACCAGATGGTCAGCAAAGTCCTCAGCCGACCCCTGCCAACCGGGCACCGATCTCCCTCTACCGAGGAGGGACCTGGTTACCCGGAACAGGGCGGCTGGGCGATTATCAGCGGAGGCAATAAGGGTGGTGAAGTATTGCCGCCTCACCACCCCCATCGCCACTAGGTAGGCCCTAATAGCGGCTCTAGCTAGTGTCCAATCGGAGTCATCCTGGGTCTTCACCCAGCGGCGCTCTAGGCGTCTCTTTGCCCGTTTGAGTTCCCGTAGTTCCTCTGTGAACCACGGAGATGACCTAGTTCCCCGGGCGCGGAGAGGCCGCAGTGGCGCGATTTCATCCAAGGCAGCTATTGTCGTCCTATTCCATAGGTCGACGAGTGCCTCGGGTGAATCGTTTAGCCGATCCAGAGGTACATCCCCCAGTTCCCTCTGGAAACCATCTGGATCCATTAGTTGCCGAGGGCGGACCATTTTAATAGGCCCTGCCTCCCTACGATGAAGTGTCGCCCCCAGGAAGTCAAGAGTCACCAGATAGTGATCCGACCATGGCACAGGTGAGATGACTAAGACATGCAGACATTTGAAGGATGGTCAAAGTGAGATGGCTCCATGCTTTATTTAGCAGCTGGTATATATACCTTAAAGCTTGATGCTATTTTTAGAATACACATTCCTAGTCTAACAAAGAATCTAGCTACGTGACAATGTCCAACTACTGTTATTGACAGATAGGCTTTTCCCTGGCTCCAATAGCTCAGGGAATGTCAAGAGATAGTTAATGTTTAAGGTGGAAGGACCTGGGTGAATTCGATTAGTAAAATCCCATATCAAAAGTTGAAATACTGGTTTTCCGAAGGCCAAAGGACTGTTTGTCCAAGTTAATTAATTGCGAGTTCAGCCAGGTTGTGTTCCGTAGAATTGTTATGAAAGACCATGGTGTGCCATGCTTTCCAGCAATATCGGCCCGATATTACTGCCTCACCCTTTCGGAACTCGCTATACTAAATAACAATGTGTATATATTTTAGGGTGATCATGGGGTCAAACTAATATATCATCACTACACCTACCCTCCCATTTGTTTTCATTTGTGTGTGTGTGGGGGGGGGTCTTTTTTTGGCTTGGGGAGAGCTGTGAGATGTTTTGCCTGTTTTGACAAGAAATTGCAAAATCCTGCCTGCTTTGTTGACCTTCCCAATGAATCTAATGCAGGAAAGATGCCATTCTGTCTGGAGCTTGTAATAATAGTCCTAGGCAGTTTAGTATTTCTTCTGCCATTCCTGGGGAAATCCTACTCAAGAAAAGTGCCATCATATGCAAAAATGACCATAATGCTAGTCCTAAACCCCACAAGATTACCCTGAGGAGTGAAGGAATCGTACTCAGAGAATTCTTGCTGCAAGGAACAAAAAAGACATTTTTTCTCCTTTGGTTTCCTCTGAGAACAAGAGGGTATGACATACATATCCTTAATTTATTGTCAAAGTATCCATTGAGGTAACCATTGGTTGTCATTGTGGATATATTTATTAACTGAAGCGACCTATTAAGATTGGATGGAGATGCCCTGTGTGGTATAGTGAATAGAATGATGGACTAGGACTGAGAAGACCTGTCAGAGAGTAAACAAAAACAGAACAGCAAAAAAAAAGAGAGACAAAAAATGTTGTGGCTCTTTAAAGACTAACTCTGGAAGCTCACATTTAAATACAGGAGTAAGCTACCCATGCTTGTGACATTGCATAAAAATGTCATTCCCAATAATGAGGCCCATCTGTTAAGGCATAACCCTTAACTTCCAATTCCCTGGCTTTTCAACATATGACCCACCATGAAATACACTTAACTCTTAAACTAACAGGGTTGTGAGATAATTGAATCAATGTACTTAAAGCAAAAATAAATATCCTTCACCAAGCTGATTAATGAGATCATTTTTAAAGCAGGGTGGCCTTGAATGCTCCTGAGTACAGTCTTCATCATATTTTGTTTCTGCCTGTTTCAAGGACACCTCAGAACAGCTTTCCCAGCTCAGATTGAGCACAGGATGTCCTGGGAAAATTTTAATTCTTCTAGCCTACCACCTCCAGACAAACTGTTATCCTATACAATGAGGGAGCAACATTTTAAAAATCCCTCACTCCTCCCCATGTGTCTTGATCAACAACAACAAAAGGAGAGGGAGGGGAAGAAAATGCTTAGGTGAAAATCACCTGCCAAGATATAATGTTCATCCAAGAGCTTGAATTTGCTGGGATTTTCACAGACTCACCCTAAAACTTTCCTGGTTTTCCACAGAAACAGAAAAAAACCAAGGCAATCCAATGAGACTTTTAAAGAATCATCTTTCAGAACACTGGGATTTTTTACCACTATATTAAATTTCTTAAATTTTGCACTTTTGAACTGTTTTCCAATTTGAGCCCAAATTTGAGAAGTTGGGACTCTGAATTCTATAAATTTTGAAAGTTCATCTAACAGGTGCTTTGTGACAGCCCTCAAAAGCCATGTAATTAATTAATTTCAGAATTAAAATAGACAAGGCATAGTAACTCCATGGCCTTTGCAGCAGATAAAATAATGATCCAACGTATGTTGGCAATGTGGTCTCTAGTCCCCCTGCCTCTTCTGAAACCAGCCTGCACCTCTGGTAATTCTCTTTCCACATGCTGCTGAAGTCTATCCTGTATTATCTTGAGCATCACCTTGCTGGCGTGTGGGATGAGCGCAATTGTTCGATAATTTGAGCATTCTTTGGCATTGCCCTTTTTTGGGATTGGAGGAAGACCAGGCTGGCGGCGGAAAAGTCATCATCCACCACCGCCGCCAGAGGCAGAGGCCGCCAGAGGCAGAGGAAGAGGAACAGCTGACCCACGGGGAAAACATCCACTGCTCGCCACTGCGATGTCACGGGAGCAAGGGGCCCAGAGAAAACAACCCCACCTGGGGAGTGAGGACACAAGGATAAGTAGCTGATGTGAAAAATGTAGCTGAATTAATATAGCAACTGACATAGAGACTTTACACTGACTTAATATAGCAATTAACATAGAGACTGTGTTTTAAAGTGTGATAATATGCAGGATAATATGTTGTCTTAAATTTTTTAAATTTTTTTAAAAACTGTGATAAAATGTATGAGGAAAGAAAAATGGCGCAGACACCGGCAACCACGCCATAAATCTTGCCAAGAGAACCCTATGGACCAAAACAAAAGGCAAAACAAAAGGGCAGGCTAGGTGATACAGGATGCTTAACACCACAGAGTGGAGGAAGGGGAGGGACAGGAAGGAGGGAGGAGGAATGCAATGTTGTAAGGAACAATACTGCATAGGGACATGGAATGTGAGATCAATGAACCAAGGTAAACTAGAAGTGGTAAAAAATGAGATGGAAAGAATAAGCATTGACATCTTGGGCATCAGTGAGCTCAAATGGACAGGGATGGGCGAATTCAGCTCTGGAAACCATCACATCTACTACTGTGGACAAGAAAACCTTAGAAGACATGGAGTAGCCATAATTGTCAATAAAAGAGTGAGAAGAGCAGTAATGGGATACAACCTCAAAAATGACAGAATGATGTCAGTAAGATTTCAGGGCAAACCCTTCAATGTTACTGTGATCCAAATATACGCACCAACCACGGGTGCAGATGAAGCCACAGTGGACCAGTTTTATGAGGACTTACAACACCTCATAGAACAAACACCAAGAAATGATGTCCAAATTATTTTAGGAGACTGGAATGCCAAAGTAGGCAATCAAAAAGTGGAGGGAATAACAGGCAGGTTCGGTCTTGGAACACAGAATGAAGCAGGGCAAAGATTGATAGAGTTCTGCCAAGAGAACGCACTGGTCATAGCAAACACCCTCTTCCAGCAACACAAGAGGCGACTTTACACATGGACATCACCAGATGGCCAACACCGAAACCAGATTGATTACATACTCTGCAGTCAAAGATGGAGAACCTCCATACAGTCAGCAAAAACAAGACCTGGAGCAGACTGTGGCTCAGATCACAACCTACTGATTGCAAAATTCAGGCTTAGACTAAAGAAAATAGGGAAAACAAAGAGACCAGATAGATATCACCTAGATAGCATCCCTAAAGAATACACGGTGGAGGTGATGAACAGATTCAATGGCTTAGACTCAATAGAGAGAGTGCCAGAAGAATTATGGACAGAGATGAGGGACATTTTAGTGTATGAAAACCAAGACACAGGACACAGCCTCGGGCTGGGTTAACTCAGGTTTATTGCATCGTGGACAGAGGGAACATGAGGTAATGGCGGATCGATAGCTCTTTATATACGGTGGTAATACATTTGAACGTGGTGCCATGGTAGCCCATTGGCTACTGCCTGCGTGACGTCATTGCGAGTCACGCCCTTCTTGTCCAGGTGTAGGTGACGGCGGGAAAGCTTCCCGCGCTGTTGCCTTTGATGAGTTCGGACCAAGAGAGCTTGGACGCTCGCTGCTGCCAGCTGGTGGTCATTAGCTCGCGTCCTCTTACAGGGTTTATATGATACAGCTGCAGGTTACATTGTTGCTATAGGCAAGGTTACATTGGCTCAGATACATTGTAATCCATGTGGAAGGTAAAACCATTAGAACACAACACCCCTCCCCCCTAGGATGAGACAATGTCTCGAGCCCACATTTAAACACACTCCCCCCCCCCCTAGGAGACAAAGTCTCTCAGCCAAGATGGCTTATTTCGAACACGCTGGGGTCTCGATGCGGGCTGCCTTTCCCCGGGTTTGCTACCTTCTCTTTGTCCCCTGGTTTCCTGTCCTGTAATTGGAGAGGGAGACTCGTTAGTGACTTGCCGCGGCTCCGCGGTGTTGTTTGGAGGTGTGCTCTTTCTTAGGGAGGGACCGGGGGCACTGGGGGCTAACGAAAAACCCCTCTTCTCGCTTGGATGGGTGGGGGAACACTCCTGAAAACCCCCCCGGCTCGCAAAATCAAAATCAAAATTACATTCGGGGGCAGCGGTCGCGAACTCTTGTCCCCCTTCCCCGGCCTCTGATAGAACTGGCGTATCAAAAGGGTATGAGTCGGGGCCGCTGCTTCTGCCTTCCCCCCTTGCTTGGGACTGTTGTCCGCTGCTGTCTTCCCCTTGGGCTAAACGGGTGGGGGAGAACCCTAACGCTGAATCCTGTTGCTGAGCCCCACTGACTGGTACACTCACTCGGTGCCTCAGTTGGTCCGCGTGCCTCCTCCAGAGGAGGCCGGTGTTAGTCTCGACCCGGTACGACACTGGCCCCGTCTGTTCTACTACCGTCCCTGGCACCCAGGCTGGCCCTGCGCTGGCATAGTTCCTGCAGTGAACAGGGTCGCCGGCGGCGAACCCTTTCGAGACTGCCAACCCTATGTTTTTTCCTTTATCCTCGACCCTCGTCGGGTCTAGCCTGGACAGAATCGTGGTCAGTTTTCGCCGCATCAAGAGCTCTGCCGGCGAGTAACCTGACGCTAAGGGGGTCACCCTATACGCTAATAAGAACTGACATACTTGGTGATTTAGGTCCCCCGGGCCCATGCGCCGAAGCGCATCCTTTGTTGTACGCACCAACCGTTCCACTTGGCCATTCGTGGCCGGGTGAAACGGCGCGGATGTGACATGCCGAATGGCGTTTGCCTCCATGAATGCCCCGAACTCCGAGGAGGTGAAGCAACTCGCGTTATCGCTAACTAACGTGTCGGGTAAACCGAACGTGGAAAAGACTCTCCGTAGCTGGCTAATTGTCGTGGCGGAGGACGTGCTCTTTACTGGGATAACCTCCAGCCACTTGGAGAACGCATCCACCACCAGGAGAAACATGGTTCCTCGGAATGGGCCAGCGAAATCTATGTGCACCCTGGACCACGGCCCCCTTGCTGTGTCCCATTCCCTATGCGGGAGGCGGGCCTCCTCTGGACGGGATCCCTGACATGCCTCACAAGTGCCGACCATGTGCTCAATGTCCGCGTCCAGCTGTGGCCACCAAAAGTAACTGCGGGCTAGCGCTTTCGAACGAACGATGCCCGGGTGGCTGACGTGCAGCAGTTTGAGCACCCTCGGCCGCATGGATGTAGGGACCACCACCCGTTGGCCCCACAACAGGCACCCCCTTTCTAGGGACAGCTCTAGTTTTTTCCGAAAGAAAGGGTCGAATTCCGTGCTTGGGGACGATGCCGGCCACCCCTTCTGCACCCATGAGCTGACTTTCTCCAGCGTTCTGTCCTTGCCTGTCGCCCTAGCAATATCGGCTGGTACTATTGGGGGTGCGTCTAAGGCCTCGATTAGCAACACCTGGCGGTCTCTTTCTACCCTAGCCTTTTGGTCGTCCGACAAGGGCAAAGGAGATCTCGAAAGTGCATCAGCATGGCTGATCTCCTTTCCGGGCCGGTACTCCAACTCGTGTTGGTATGCGTTGAGAAAAATAGCCCAACGCAGCATTCTCGGGGATAGGATCTGCGGCGTGGGCTTGTTTGCCGTGAAAATCCCTAACAGGGGCTTGTGATCCGTCACGATTTTGAACGGGCGGCCATACAGAAAATCGTGAAACTTTTTGGTCCCCGCTACTATTGCTAACGCCTCCCTGTCGGTTTGTGCGTAATTTCGCTCCGCTTGGGACAGGGACCTTGAATAAAACGCGACCGGGGCCTCCCTTCCGTCATCCAACACGTGGCAAAGTACCGCCCCCACCCCCACCGGTGATGCATCGCAGACTAAGACCACCGGCCGTTTGGGGTCGAAGTGCGTTAGGATTGCATCAGAAGTCAAGAGTTGTTTTAGTTCTTTGAACGCCCTCTCGTGCTCGTCACCCCACATCCATGTTTCCTCCTTTTTAAGCAACCGATGAAGCGGTTCGGCCACGGACGCTTTCCGCGGAAGGAATGTATGGTAAAAATTGAGGAGCCCCAGGAATGACTGAAGCTCGGTTTTGGATGTGGGGCGAGGGGCCTTCTTGATGGCTGCTACTTTGGATTTGGATGGCTTAATACCCTCGGGTGTGATTCGGAACCCTAAAAACTCGACCTCGGTTTCGAAAAAGACACATTTGTCCTTCCTCAGTCTCAGCCCCGCTTTCTCGAACACCGTTAGTACTTTGTCCAATCTTTTTGCCAGTTCGGCCTCACTCCCCCCTGTTATCAATACGTCATCAAAATAAGGCAACACCCCCTCCAGTCCCTTCAGGAGGCGTTCCACAAGCGACTGAAAAAGGCCGGGTGCCGAGTTCACGCCGAACTGTAAACGCGACACCTGGAACGCTCCTTTATGTGTGACTATCGTTTGTGCCGCGGCCGTGGCGGGAGTTACGGGGAGTTGCTGATAGGCTTGCGCTAGATCGAGCTTAGCGAAACACTTTCCCCCATTTAGCCTGGCCAAAAGGTGGCTGACCACCGGCACCGGGTATGCATTAGGGCGGATCGCCTTGTTGATTGTACACTTATAATCAGCGCAAATGCGCACCTCCCCGTTAGCCTTCAGAGCTGTTACAATTGGAGTTTCCCACTCCGCGGAATCAACAGGAATAAGAATCCCCTGGCCCACCAATTTGTCCAGTTCCGCCTCTATTTTGTCCTTTAGTGCGAAGGGCACCCTGCGCGGTTTGAGTCTTATCGGGCGGACCTCCGGGTCTAGGTCGAAGGCTACAGGGGGTCCCTTGAACTTTCCAAGTCCTTTTTTAAAAACGGCGGGATGCGCATCGCACACCGCTTGTATTGGATCTACCCCCACCGTATGTACTCCCCCTATGAACAGGCCTAAAGGCTGAAACCACTGTGTCCCTAGGAGGCTACAACTTCCCCCCTTGAGGACAACTAGGGGCAGTTCCGCAGAGTGTCTCTTAAAATTAACCCGAAATTTCCCGACCCCCAACACCGGAATGCTGTTTCCCTGTACATCTCGTAGCGTGGACCTCAATGTTTTAAGTTTGGGCCGCACGTGGGGGTCGATTTTCAAGAACTCTTTCTGGGGAATTATGGAATAGGAGGACCCCGAGTCAATTTCCATCCTGATAGGGGCCCCTTGTACTAGTACCTCAACGAAGTAATGGGACTGTCCCGCGGACACGCTGAACACTGGGGCGTCGTCTTCGCTGCCGTCCGAGACGCGGCCCACGCCGTCCTTCTTCCTCGTGGTCTGGGCGCCATCTTTGGGCCTCGCTGGACGGTCCGGTCTGGTCGAACGGTCTGGTGACTGCCTCCGGCCCTCCTTTCGTTTTCTGCATGCCTTGGCAATGTGCCCCCGACGGCCGCAGGTGTAACATTCAGCCTTTCTAAATGGGCACCTCGCGCGTTCATGGGCCGCTCCGCAACCATCGCAGCGGCGCCCCCCTTTTCGGACCTTCTGGACCTCCTCGCCGTCGCTGCCTTCCGAGGACGATTTTGAGGCCCGTCGAGTTGCGTGCACCGATTGTCCGGACTTCCCGTGCACCGAATTTTCCGCTTTGTCGGCCCTGGGACGCCACTCACGCCACTGGTGCATCTCGTCCACTCCAGCATTCGTGGACTCCGCGGCTTCTGCGGCCTCGACGACCTCTGCCAGCGTGGGTGGCGGCTCCTTGTTCATCAGGCTGCGCTGCACCTCCTTGTCTTTCAGGCCACACAGCACGCCGTCCCTGAGGGCCATTTCTTGGATATTGTCCCATTTGCAGGGGACGGCGGCTACCCTCATGGCGGCCACGAATGCCTCAACCGACTCGTCCGGCGCTTGGACTCGCCTCCAAAACGCGCTCCGAGCGGGAAACATCGCCCTCGAGGGTCGGAAGCGCTCCCGTAGCAGCTTCATGATGTCGTCCGCCTTAAATTCGCTCACCTTCTTCGGAGCGATGATGCCCACCAGCGTCCGCTTGGTTTCCACCCCGAGCATTCTGGTGAGGATGGCCCTCTTCCGCTCCTCATCGTCTTCCTTGACTTTGAGTTCCACCAGCGCCGCCTGGAAGTCCATCTCCAACAGCTCCCAGTCTTGCGGCTTGGTGATGTTGAACCCGTTCTGTGCCCTGGCTGCTCCTTGGGGATCCATGATCCCACCTTCGTCGCCAATTTAGTGTATGAAAACCAAGACACAGGACACAGCCTCGGGCTGGGTTAACTCAGGTTTATTGCATCGTGGACAGAGGGAACATGAGGTAATGGCGGATCGATAGCTCTTTATATACGGTGGTAATACATTTGAACGTGGTGCCATGGTAGCCCATTGGCTACTGCCTGCGTGACGTCATTGCGAGTCACGCCCTTCTTGTCCAGGTGTAGGTGACGGCGGGAAAGCTTCCCGCGCTGTTGCCTTTGATGAGTTCGGACCAAGAGAGCTTGGACGCTCGCTGCTGCCAGCTGGTGGTCATTAGCTCGCGTCCTCTTACAGGGTTTATATGATACAGCTGCAGGTTACATTGTTGCTATAGGCAAGGTTACATTGGCTCAGATACATTGTAATCCATGTGGAAGGTAAAACCATTAGAACACAACACCCATCATGCAGGAAGCAGCAAAGAAAACCATACCAAAAGAAAAGAAGAGCAAGAAAGCAAAGTGGTTGTCTGATGAGGCTCTTAAAATAGCAGAGGAAAGAAGGAATGCAAAAGTCAAAGGAGAAAGGAAAAAATACAATCTTTTGAACACAGAATTTCAAAGAAAAGCAAGGAGAGATAAGGAAAACTACCTAAAAGAACAGTGCAGAGAAATGGAGGAAAACAACAAAAGAGGCAGAACCAGAGACCTTTTCAAAAATGTCCAGGAAATCAAGGGAACATTTAAAGCAAAAATGAACATGATAAGGGACAAAGACGGAAAGGAGCTAGCTGATGCAGAAGAGATTAAGAAAAGATGGAAAGAGTACACAGAGGAACTCTACAAAAAGGAACTCAACACTCCTGATAGTCACAATGATGAAGAATTTGAACCTGAGCCAGACATCCTGGAGAGTGAAGTCAGAAAGGCCCTAAAGAGCACTGCAAACAACAAAGCTAGTGGAGATGATGGTATCCCAGTTGAATTTTTCAAAGCTCTAAAAGATGATGGCATCAAATTACTGCATTCAATATGCCAGCAGATTTGGAAAACAAAACAGTGGCCACAGGACTGGAAAAGATCAGTATATGTTCCAATCCCAAAAAAGGGCAATGCCAAAGAATGCTCAAATTATCGAACAATTGCGCTCATCCCACACGCCAGCAAGGTGATGCTCAAGATAATACAGGATAGACTTCAGCAGCATGTGGAAAGAGAATTACCAGAGGTGCAGGCTGGTTTCAGAAGAGGCAGGGGGACTAGAGACCACATTGCCAACATACGCTGGATCATGGAGAAAACAAAGGAATACCAGAAACAAGCATACTTTTGCTTTATTGACTACACTAAGGCATTTGATTGTGTGGATCACAACAAGATGTGGCAAGTGATTAAAGAGATGGGAATACCAGAGCATCTCATATGCCTCCTGAGAAATCTGTACAGGAACCAAGAAGCAACAGTTAGGACAGAACACGGAATGACAGAGTGGTTTGGAATAGGAAAAGGAGTAAGACAAGGCTGCATTTTGTCACCCTGCTTATTCAACTTATACACAGAGCACATCATGCGCAACGCAGGGATGGAGGAATCACAATATGGGATCAAAATTGCTGGGAGAAACATCAACAATCTGAGATATGCAGACGACACCACCCTAATGGCAGAAAGTGAGGAAGACCTAAAGAATCTCTTGATCGGTTTGAAGGAAGAGAGTGCAAAAGCGGGCTTGAGACTCAATATCAAGAAAACCAAGATAATGGCAACAGGCCCGATCAGTTCCTGGAAAATAGACGGGGAAGAAGTAGAAGCAGTGACAGATTTTACGTTCTTAGGATCTAAGATCACTGCAGATGGGGATTGCAGCCATGAAATAAAAAGGCGACTGATTCTTGGGAGACAAGCCATGAGAAACCTGGTGAACATAGTGAAAAGCAGAGACATCACATTGCAAACAAAAATTAGAATAGTCAAAGCAATGGTTTTCCCAGTAGTAATGTATGGATGTGAGAGCTGGACATTTAGGAAAGCTGAACGCAGAAGAATAGACGCCTTTGAAATGTGGTGCTGGAGAAGAGTTTTGAGGGTACCCTGGACAGCGAGGAGAACAAATAGGTCAATCTTGGAGGAAATCAACACTGACTGCTCATTGGAAGGTCAAATAGTAAAGATGAGGCTAAAGTACTTTGGGCATCAAATGAGAAGGGAGGATTCACTTGAGAAGGCCGTGATGTTGGGAAAGGTGGAGGGCAAAAGAAGAAGGGGGAGGCCAAGGATGAGATGGATAGATGGTGTTGTAGACACAGTGGGCACAGAACTGGGAGGACTGAGGGGGATGGTGGAGGACAGAGGTGCCTGGAGAGCGATGGTCCATGGGGTCGCAAAGGGTCGGAATCGACTGTGCGACTGAACAACAACAACCTGTTACGCTAAAGGAAGTAAGTTGTTTGGTTACTAGTTAGATCAGGGGTTCCGAATATTTTCAAGCCGGGGGCCAGGTCACACTCTCTCAGTCAGCTTTGAGGGCTGGACAGCCATTTTGCCCCGCCCGCATGATGGTGGTGGCCATTTTGTCCCAACAGTTTCAGAGGGGCAGCCATTTTATTTCTAAAATGCCCTTGGAGGGAGGGCAAATGAAATGGCACTGTGGGCCAGATCCAGCCCATGGACCTTAGGTTGCGAACCCCTGGGTTAGATGCAGTTCCCAAAAATAAGCAATTTAAGCTCAGGTTATGCCTGCTGTATTTAGTGGTATGTGAACCATCAAGAAAAGATATTAAGGGATTCAGCCAGAATGAGTCTTGTCTTGACAGAGGGCTGATTTCTTTGCAGAGCCCATTCAATAACAGCAGAGTTGCCCTGATTTCGTGTTCAGGTAATGAAGAAGCAGACAAGTGAAGTAGTGAAACTCAGCTCTTTATTAGTGGGGTTTGAACACAGTTTGGATGGGGCAAAACTCGGACTTATATTCACTATAAACAGTAACAGTAACAATAATACAACAAGCCCATTGGCTAACAGAGTGTGCACATTTTCGATCCACTTACTTGCATAAGAATAGATACATGAGAAAAGATACATTCTGCTCCTATAAACAGTAACAATAATACAACAAGCCCATTGGCTAACAGAGTGTGCACATTTTCGATCCACTTACTTGCATAAGAATAGATACATGAGAAAAGATACATTCTGCTCCTGTCAGAAAACACAGTTAACATACATAACACCGGAGAAGGAACATTATATGGTCAACGCTAAGCTGAGTGGATCAGTGGTTGGTTTCAGCAAGTGTAAGAAAGTGTCCTATATTTTAGAGCCAACACCATACTATTGAAATTAGCAAGAGTTTGTTTTCAGTTCCAGGATGTAGATTTCATTTGTTGCCTACACACCCCAAATGATTGTGGTTGGGTTTGGTTTTGCTTTGTTTATATATTTTTTTAAGTACAGCCATGTGGCACAGCAGGTGGAAGATGCAAGTAATGATAAAAATATCTCTGTGTGTCTGTGTGTGCACCTGCTTGCATATGCGCATATGTGTGCATGTGTGGGGATCCTTCAAATATTTCTGGATTGTGGTTTTCAGTTCTTTTGGTATAATCTGTCATTGTGATGGTCCAGGCTGCCCCCTTGAAAATTAAGAGGAGGATAACTAGGAGAACCTGGCTTTTAAAAATTGAAATTTGCCTCATTTTTAACAGAGCTGCTTGATGCTGCCCAACACTGTGTGCATGATAAATAAGCAACAGATGGAAATAGGGGAGAGAGAGAGGAAACTATGAAGAATCAAACCAGTTCCTGGAATGAAAAATAAAATACCTTTGGAGGGTCACATAATTCCCACAACTACAGGTAGTGTTCAGGGTATCCAGTGATCTCTAGCTGTTACCTCATGATATTTTTTAAGTTCACTAATGTTGGTGGAGAGTTCTTATTCTTTCTTGAGGCTTGGAAACAATAATCATCATCCTAGGCATCGGGTCAACAAGGGCTGAACACGTAAACAAGACAAGGCTAGGCCAGTCATATATGAGAAAGGACAATGGAGTTCTCTGCTCCAGCTATATTTTTGAAGCCGAAGTTACCATATTTTTTCTTAAAAGAAACTCATGGCATGCTTCATTATTTATGAGAAATTATTATTGTAATTCATTGTGTTAAATGTTACCATCTATACCTACAAATCCAAGGGTTAACCGTTGGAACTTGCTATACGTTTCTGCACCCGTCCATCCTATCCTGTACCGAGCCTCCTGCAGTTGCCCGAAACCGGTCTGGAGGTTACTGCAGGGTTGAGAAAGGCGCCAGTGGGGCAACAGCCCCACAAACGTGAAAAAAGGAAAATAACTTCAATTTCCAACGTTCTCTGCACCGCGCCGCACCACAGCCAATCAAGCTGAGAGGCGCGAGCAAAAAGAATGTTGGGAAACACGGCATGGCCAATTAAAATCTAGCCGCAGGGGAAAAACGCCGCATGAATGCAAACCAAAAACGCAAAACTACAAGTCCCAGCATCCTGCATGCCATGAGCACGCAGAATGCTGAGAAAGCCGGCGTGCGAAAAATAAACTTAAAAAACACAACAAGAGCGCAAGTCCACCTTCAGGCAGATGCAGCGCCTCACAACCTCACAAAACAAAAATCCACAAAAATCCACTGTGACACACCCGCTAGCCTTTCCCAGAGCAACGGGGAGAAGAGGGACTCCCTCTCCTCCCCACTACCCCACCGAAGACACGGCGAGACCACCGCCGGCCTCAAGGAAAGTTGAGCCGGGGTGGAAAAAATACCACCAGCAGGCAGCAGTTCGTCAGGGGAAGCACCCTTCCTGGCGGATGACTGGCTGCTGCCTTTGTACTTCCGATGGAGGTAATACGAAAGCAGCAGCCAGCAATCCACAAAGAAGAGCACCACCCCTTACAGATTGCTGACTGCCGATCTCTGGTTAGGTAAGCCAGGAGAGGAAGAAGACAGAGAGGAGAGTACCATCGTCAGGCAGAGATAGCTCTTCTCTGTCTCCTTCTCCCCTGACCTACCTAACGAACCTTCCCGGGGGAAGAGCCAGCTGACTGCCTCCTCCTCCTTTCCCTCATTGCTGCATTGAAACCAAAATTCAAAGCAGCAATGGGGAGAAGAGGAACCAACAGGCAGTCCGTTCTTCACGCTAAAGTACACACCAACAACAAACACCAAAATTAATAAAAAATAATAAAACAAAAATAAATCAATGATTAAAAAACCATTAATAAACAAAAAAGTAAACCACAAAATCCACAAACAAAAACATCCACAATACCACAAAAGCACATACAAAACCCCTAACCACAACATGAAAATACCTAACTCTAACAACACAACTACCACAAATTACACAAATAAACAACAATGAAATAACAAAACTAAACAACACCAGAAATAAACAAACCAATTAAAGCCCAACCAATACAAAAAAGAACAAACAGAAACACCTCCCAGCCCACCACCACAAAAACAAAACAAAGAAAAACCCCAGAAGAAAGAAAACCAGACAACTCACCAGCACATCCTCCCTCCACGAGATCCGAACGGAAATGAAAAAACAAATACTACTTACCGGAAGAAGCCCCACCTAGAGGCCAGGAGAGAAAAAACACGTGAAACGAAAACAAAACCACTAACAGCCCCACCTGCAGGGCGGAATAGTAAAAACAACTCAAAAACAATGAAGCCCCACCTAGAGGCCACAAGAGTAAAAACAAGTCAAAAACATAACAATAAATCAAATGCTTACACAAATAACAAACATATGTTAAATGAATAAAATAAAAAGATTTATAGCATCCTCTGTTGAGTTTTTACTCAAACAAAAACCCAAAACATCTAAACACAGTTTAAAAACACTGAACGTAAAAAACATGTACTTTCATATTTTTAAAAATATTACCTACGGTACAACTATTAACAAAAAAAAGTCACATACTAAAACGCCAGAAATTTCTGCCAAGAGAACCCAATGGACCAGAACAAAAGGCAAAACAAAAGAGGAAGTTTAGATGAAACAGGATGCTTAACACAGATCAAAAGAAGGGGAGAGATGGGAGAGGGGGAGGAGAAATACAGTGTTGCAAAGAACAATACTGCATAGGAACATGGAATGTGAGGTCGATGAACCAAGGAAAACTGGAAGTGGTGAAAAATGAGATGGAAAGAATAAACATTGACATCTTGGGAATCAGTGAGCTAAAATGGACAGGGATGGTAAATTCAACTCGGGAAACCATCACATCTACTACTGTGGTCAAGAAAACTTCAGAAAAAAATGGAGTAGCCATAATTGTCAACAAAAGAGTGAGAAAAGCAGTAATGGGATACAATCTCAAAAATGATAGAATGATGTCAGTCAGAATACAAGGCAAACCTTTTAATATCACTGTAATCCAAATATACGCACCAACCACGGGTGCAGATGAAGCCACAGTGGACCAGTTCTATGAGGACCTACAAGACCTCATAGAACAGACACCAAGAAATGATGTCCACATTATCTTGGGAGATTGGAATCCCAAAGTAGGAAATCAAAAAGTAGATGGAATAACAGGCAAGTTTGGTCTTGGAACGCAGAATGAAGCAGGGCTAAGATTGATAGAGTTCTGTCAAGATAACACACTGGTCATAGCAAACACCCTCTTCCAGCAACACAAGCGGCGACTTTACACATGGACATCACCAGATGGCCAACATCGAAACCAGATTGATTACATACTCTGCAGCCAAAGATGGAGAACCTCCATACAGTCAGCAAAAACAAGACCTGGAGCAGACTATGGCTCAGATCACAACCTACTAATAGCAAAATTCAGACTTAGACTAAAGAAAATAGGGAAAAGAATCAGGCCAGACAGATATGACCTAGACAACATCCCTAACGAATACACGGTGGAGGTGAGGAACAGATTTAATGGTTTGGAATTGATAGACAAAGTGCCAGAAGAATTATGGACAGATGTGCGGGACATCATGCAGGAGGCAGCAAGGAAAACCA
The DNA here is from genome assembly GCA_035047345.1 of Bradypodion ventrale. NCBI lineage: Eukaryota > Metazoa > Chordata > Lepidosauria > Squamata > Chamaeleonidae > Bradypodion > Bradypodion ventrale. The sequence continues at coordinate 230,164,005 of JAWDJE010000002.1, read as the reverse complement.
TACCAAAAGAAAAGAAGCATAAGAAAGCAAAGTGGTTGTCTGATGAGACTCTTAAAATAGCAGAGGAAAGAAGGAATGCAAAAGGCAAAGGAGAAAAGAAAAAATACAGTCACTTGAACACAGAATTTCAAAGAAAAGCAAGGAGAGACAAGGAAATCTATTTAAATGAACAGTGCAAAGAAATAGAGGAAAGCAACACAAGAGGCCGAACTAGAGATGTTTTCAAAAAAATTGGGGAAATCAAGGGAACATTCAAAGCAAAAATGACCATGATAAGGGACAAAGACGGCAAGGAGTTAGCTGATGCAGAAGAGATTAAGAAAGGATGGAAAGAATACACAGAGGAACTTTACAAAAGGGACCTCAACACCACTGATAATCACAATGATGAGAACATTGAACTTGAGCCAGACATCCTAGAGAGTGAAGTTAGAAAGGCCCTAAAAAGCACTGCAAACAACAAAGCTAGTGGAGATGACGGTATCCCAGTTGAATTTTTCAATGCTCTAAAAGATGACAGAATCAAATTACTGCATTCGATATGCCAGCAGATCTGGAAATCAAAACAGTGGCCACAGGATTGGAAAAGATCAGTATACGTTCCAATCCCAAAGAAGGGTAGTGCCAAAGAGTGTTCAAATTATCGAACAATTGCGCTCATCCCACACGCTAGCAAGGTGATGCTCAAGATAATACAGGATAGACTTCAGCAGCATGTGGAAAGAGAATTACCAGAGGTGCAGGCTGGTTTCAGAAGAGGCAGGGGGACTAGAGACCACATTGCCAACATACGCTGGATCATGGAGAAAACAAAGGAATACCAGAAACAAGTTTATTTTTGCTTTATTGACTACACTAAGGCATTTGATTGTGTGGATCACAACAAGATGTGGCAAGTGATTAAAGAGATGGGAATACTAGAGCACCTCATATGCCTCCTGAGAAATCTGTACAGGAACCAAGAAGCAACAGTTAGGACAGAACATGGAATGACAGAGTGGTTTGGAATAGGAAAAGGAGTAAGACAAGGCTGCATTTTGTCACCCTGCTTATTCAACTTATACACAGAGCACATAATGCGCAAGGCAGGGATGGAGGAATCACAATATGGGATAAAAATTGCTGGGAGAAACATCAACAATTTGAGATATGCAGACGATACCACCCTAATGGCAGAAAGTGAGGAAGATTTAAAGAACCTAGTGATTAGGTTGAAAGAAGAGAGTGCAAAAGCTGGCCTGAGACTTAACATCAAGAAAACCAAGATAATGGCAACAGGCCCTATCAACACCTGGAAAGTAGACGGGGAAGAAGTAGAAGCAGTGACGGATTTTACTTTCTTGGGATCTAGGATCACTGCAGATGGTGACTGCAGCCATGAAATAAAGAGGCGACTGATTCTAGGGAGACAAGCCATGAGAAACCTGGGGAACCTAGTGAAAAGTAGAGACATCATCTTGCAAACAAAAATCCGTATAGTCAAAGCAATGGTATTCCCAGTGGTAATGTATGGATGCGAGAGCTGGATCATTAGGAAGGCTGAGCGCAGAAGAATAGACGCCTTTGAGATGTGGTGTTGGAGGAGAGTTTTGAGAGTACCCTGGACAGTGAGGAGAACAAATAAGTCAATCTTGAAAGAAATCAGTCCTGACTGCTCCTTAGAAGGTCAAATAGTAAAGATGAAGCTGAAGTACTTTGGACACCAAATGAAAAGAGAGGATTCACTTGAGAAAGCCTTGATGCTGGGAAAGGTGGAGGGCAAAAGAAAAAGGGGACGGCCAAGGATGAGATGGCTGGATGACATTGTGGCACCGAGCTGAGCGGGCTGAGGAGGATGGTGGAGGACAGGGGTACCTGGAGATCAATGGTCCATAGGGTCGCAAAGGGTCGGAATCGACTGTGCAACTGAACAACAACAACAAAACATTATTTTGTTAAATAAAACCATTTGAAACAATTATATCATCCTTTGCTCTTTTTTAATCCACAAAAAAAACAGAAAAGGCTGATCACAGTTTATAACAGCCCGGCAACGCTGGTCAACCTATGCTAGTACTTCATAAGGCAAGGCGGATGGAGAAAATTACTAAGAACTCTGCAAAGAGATCTGTAAAAGCCTGAAATAGGCTATGATGAGTACCGGGCAGCACAGCTACAAGAGACTGCAGAAATAAGGAAAAATCTGAAGAAACCAGAAAAGGAATTACATTAAAAAAGGAAATTACCAATTGCATTTATAAAACAAAGATGGAATGTGAGTGACGGATAGACTGGAAATGAAGCAAATATCTGAAAATTTCTATAACAACCTATATGTTTCTAAAGTACGAGTAAGCAAAATTGCCTCACATGCCAAATCAGAAGAAATTCTGTCAGTAACATGCAGTGAATTGGATGTGGCTGTTAGAAAGACAAAACCAGACAAATGGAATAACAGCTGAGCATTTAAAGGTAGGGGATCACACACTCTGTAGAACACATGCTGAACACTTTACGAATTACTTGCGAACTGCTAGTTTGCCCAAGTTTGTATGGCATCTGAAACTGTACTACTTATGAAGAAAGGAGATACAAAAGATCTGGGAAATTATCATCCAATCACCTTCCTTTCTCAACTTTATAAATTGTTTACTAGAATTTTTCTGCAAAGAATATTTAAAGATGTAGAATTCAGCAGAGAACAAGCGGGCTTTAGAAGAAGCTATTCCACTCTCGACCACATCCATGCAGCCAGACAACTACTAAAGATAAGCAGAGAATATAGAGTGCCAGTATGTCTTGCATTTGTTGATTACCGAAAGGTATTCGACTCAGTGAAGAAAAATGCTACTCTCAAGTCATAATAAATCCAGTATATGTCAATGTCATAAGAAGCATTAATATGGGATGCACTACTGATATAAGACTGCTAGCTGAAATATGTCATATTTCAATCAATAAAGGTGTTCGTCTAGGAGACACAATATCGCTGAAGCTTTTTGGGATAACTTTAGAAAGTCTCTTTCATAAAATTAAATTTAAATGTGATATTAAGGTTCATGGAGAAAGACTGACCCATCTTCTGTTTGCTGATGACTGCATACTTTTTGCAAACAGCCCCAATGGCTTACAATATAACCTCCAGCAGTTGGTGAACTCTTCTAAACAGGTTGAGTTGGAGATGAATCTAACAAAAAAAAAATCGATGAGAAATGGCCAATGTACTCAGGGTTCCATCACCATAAATGGAACTGAGATTGAAGAAGTAGCTGATTATGTCTACCTCGGTCAGCAAATCCAACCAGATAACATACCTTGTGGTGAGTGGATAAGAAGATGCAAAGCAGCTTGGATTGCCTTTAATATAAATCAAACAGTACTGACAGATGACAGTCTGCTGATAAATATCAGGGCAAACACATTCAATATGACAGTGTTACCAACAATGTTGTATGCATCCAAAACATGGGCAATAACAAGATCAGAGGAAGAAAAACTGGTGGTAACCCAAAGAGCAGTGGAAAGACAGGTGTGCAGAGTAACAATCAGGTCAGCAATAAGGAATTATGCCAAAGGACTGGACTGCATGATGTGGTCAATGAATTATACGGTATGTGGCAAAAAGAATTTGGGCAGGCCATATCACCTGCCTGAAAGATAACTGATGAACCTGTAGGCTAACAGACTGAATTCCAAGGGACCACAAAAGACCACTAGGCAGACCCCAAAAATGATGGGATGAGCTGATGGTAAAGTTGTTCAGCCAGAGATGGAAAGAGAAGGCAAAGGATATAATATTTTGGAGTTCAGCAGATTTGCGCTAAAAGTGATGACAAATCAATATTGGATATTAGATTGGATATTGCATTGTTGTTACCAGCTGGGGTGGAGGTGGGGATACCTTGATGGTTAATTCTAGTATTACGTCTTGCAAATACTGACCACTAAAAAAAAGTAAAAGGAAGGATTATTTTCCTTTTCACTGAAAATGAATAACAGAATAAGATAAACCTTGGAAAAGGTTATGTGATTATGCCTCTTAGAATGCACTTTAAAATGAACTTTTGAAAATAACTAGAAAATATTATGCTTACAAAGACTAATTGCAACTACATTCTACATTACCTTTGCTGTACCTTTCTGACTACTCATTACATCATGCTGCTCCATTCTCCTGGTCTAATTAAGGCTGTTAATGAGAAAAACATCAGTGGAAGAAATGATAGCTCTGTGTTAGAGTATATACTGTGCATGCAGAAGGTCGCCCAAATTCAATTCATAGTATCACCAAGTAGCAGGTGAATTGTTTCTGTCTATCTGCATCCTTGCAGAGCTGCTGCTAGTCTGGACTAGACAAACAAATAGCCTGACCAAGTGTAAAGTAGCCTCCTGTGAACCTGTGTGTAATTCCTTCTTTAAAGTCACTTTTGGATTCCTAATACATAAGGGGCCAACTGGGAACTCAGCTGATTTATCCTTAAAAGAACCCTTCTCTTAAGGGTACTCTTTAGCGCACATGTCAAAGTACATTGTCTAGTTCCTCTTCCCAGAGTCACACAGAATTGGCTACAAGATTGATGTATGTAAAAGTGAAGCACAGAAGAATTAGGGTGCAAAATCTTACCAGTTTGGGGAAGGAGCAAAAAGGATTTATACATAGTGTTTTATTGACATCAATGCAATCCTGTTGACATCAATGGGTATAAAAGTTTAAGCCACCCAATTTGACCTGAACACAGCCGTTAAATTCATCATGCTAACCTACAGTTCATTCCATACACTCATAGTTGGAAGGAGGATCTTAGATGCTGTCCTTCCTGCATTGATCCCAAATCTTGCTGGCCACTGCTCCATAAAGTGAGACCGAGAACTTGCAACCTCTCGGTAATGTGGTCTGAACTGTGTGCTTCGCCCCCAAGTGATTGGCTCCTTCTGAGCAGGAAAGAGCATAAAACAGTATCCTGTAGCACCTGAAATGTGCTGGTTCTTCCTGAAGCCTGCTGTTTTCCTTGGTTGTCCCTGCCTCATGGTAAGTGATAGAATCAGAGAGTAATTGAGTCAGAAGGGGTCCATAAAGCTATCAAGTCCAACCCCCTGCTCAGTGCAAGAATTGGAGTTAAAACAGAACTGGGTATTCCTTTTCTTACTTCAGGTTCAACTACTCTTTCACTCCATAATCCAATCCCACCAGTCCTGATTAGCCTTTTGAACCCAGCAAATTCTTTCATCCTGATTAATAGCTTGTCCATTGTTTTCAGGTTCATGGTTTCTTTGTCTCCTTTGTCTCCTCCCCACTACTCATCACTGAAAAATTTAACATTACACAAGCTTACTATGTGTGTGTTTCAACAAGGCTACTTCTGATACCAAGACTTGAAGTTGCGTTGTCTAGAAATAGTGTAACCACAGTTAGTATTAAACAGGAACCAAGGCAGGCAGCTTTTGGCCCAGGCAGGAGGGAATACCCATTTAGAGTGATGCACGCAGTGGTGTGCTCCAAAAAAATTTACTACCAAATTTACTACCACACTGTTGCCGTGGTATGGTGGGTGTGGCCAGGGAGAAAGCCGTGTGTTGCACCCGAATTAGGACTACTTTATTTCAAAACTTGGATGGGCGGGGCCAGCCAGAATTTCTGCTACTGGTTCTGGAGAACTGGTGCAAACCTGCTGATGCCCACCACTGGATGCACTCTTCTACTTGATCATAAAAACAGCCTTGCTGGAACAGGCCACAGCCCATCCAGTCCAGCATTCTGTCTTACACAGTGGCTCACCATTTGCTATATGGTATTCCCAAGCAGATGCCTTCACCTGTTTAGGATTCCCTGGAAATGGCATTGAGAGATATCCTGCCTATCTCTCCAACTCGGAGGTTGTCCTTTGGTATCCATAGTTATAGCCATTGATACCCTTGTCCTCCATGAACTTGTCTAATCCTTTCTTAAAGGATCCACAACTCATGCTTGAGTGCCAGATAACGTGACAAATGACAAATAAGCAAATACCTGTGCATTTGAAAGCTTATACCCAGCTACAAAGAAGGAAAAGAGGAGGGAGAGAGGCTTGTTCATGGCACACTGGGCCACTGGATAACATTATGTGTAAATATGGCCAATGACTAAACAAAAAGGTAGACACTGAGTAAGTAAACAGGATAATGCCTCTCCTATTACAAATCTCACTACCTTATTTTTATCTATCTGTCTGTCTGTCTGTCTATCTGCCTGCCTGCCTGCCTATCTTCTTGTTGCACTTTGCATTTTTTAACTTAACAAATCTGTACTTTTAAGTCTTAGGTATTTTTAGCTTTTTTAACCATATAGACACATTAAATAAATTCAAAAGGTGCTAATGAAGAGTTGTATACGTTGTGTATAGATTAAGATTGCTACCATATAGTTTTTGTTTGCTGTCATTTACAACAGTGATCTAAAGCAAATCTATAAAATCTATGTCTGGTTCTTTTATTCCACAGCATCTCGTGTTTTCATTTGTCTGACCTGAATCTTAGGTATTTTTAGCATAATTTGAATACTATCAATATTAATATTATCATATGTTGATAATGTTTTCAGTGGTATTAATATTAAATAAATGATTAATATATAATTTATCATTATTGCTTCTTTTACATTAATATCTCAATACAGTAGAACCCCGTATAGAGATCGCCCCATACAGCTATGAAATCGCATAGCGATAAGGCTTGGAGGGGGGAAAGCCATCCAACATAGTGATCGTCCTATGGGAAAATCCATACAACACTTTTCCAATGGGAAAAACTGCTTAGCACCAAACATCGTTGTATGGTTTTTCCTATAGGGAAGATCATTGTACAGATTTTCCCATAGGAAAGATTGTGCAACAATAAAAACTGCATAGCGATCAGCTCCGTGGAACGGATTAAAATCGATATACAGGGTTCTACTGTATTAAGTACAGTATGTTGATAATATACATACAATTGCCCCTGTATAGCAACAAAATCACATAACAATTAGGTTTGGGGGGTGGGGAATGGCGATCCACATAACAATTTTCCCTATGGAAAAATCCATACAACAATTTTTCAATGGGAAAACCCGCTTAGTGAAAAAAATCATTGTACGATGCATCCCATAGGGAAAATCGCTATATGATGCATGCATCATACAGCATTTTTTTCCGTACAACAATGAGCCCTGTGGAGTGGATTAAAATTGTTGTATGATGTACCACTGTATAGGGATAAAATTGGAGTACAATCAACTAGTAACAGAATGTTCTTATAGAATCAAGACATGGTTAACCACTAACATTTAGCTAGAATCTTAGCAACAGACCTACGGATTGCACAGCCTTTTCATACGATCAATTTGTTCTGCAATAAATACACTTTTGTTGCCTGTAATATCATCCATATTTTGTCTCAAGATTGCCCTTCTGCCAACGAAAATACATTTTATAGTTGTTGTCTGATGAGCAGTATTTTGTGCAACCGAAATAGGTTGCCTTACATCGCTGTATGGAGAAAAAAGCAGGACATAAATAAAACAAATGAATGGATGAGAGAAAGAAAGAAATTTGTTGCTTTAGTATCATACGTATCTATGAGGTTTTGCATGTTAGTGATCAAATTAGGAGTAAACAATTCAGTTTCAGATTCCATACCATTTTGTGAATGTTCTTTAAATAGTCTTCTTGCTAACTGTTTGGTAACCACGTGCTTTTATTTTTTAAACAATTTTTTAATTTAAAGGCCTTGGGCACAGATGACTTCCCTTCCTCAGTGACCAGGGGTCCAAAGACTTTACAAGGCATTTGGTGCATCCATGTTTTGCTTTGGCCATACAGGAATCTGCTTTTGAAGATACCTCTGGGCATGCCTGAAGCAGCTCCTGCTTTCCTGACTCTTATACTCTGTGCAGAATACAAGGGTCAGAAAAGAAGGCGCCCTTGTTGTTCCCAAAGAAAACAAACACCTTTATATATATTGCAAACCCAAGCCTGAGACTGTGGCTTGTTTTTTACTAATTGGACAGAAGTGTCCCTAAGTGTTACTCTGTTCCAGAGGCTATATCAGATTAGGGTCAAGGAGACCAGCTCAGGTTTCGTCTTTGCCCTCTAAAGGTCTCTCAGATAGTCTGTTCAACTCCTGAACACAAGTGGTTTGGAGAAACAAAGTGAGAGCAAGCAAAATGAGACTGAAACCAGGCAAGACAGAAGTAGAAAAACTGTCCAGATAGAGCAGGGGCTCCCAACCTAAGGCCCACAGGCCAGATTGAGCCCACAACACCGTTTCATGTGGCCCCCAACCCCTCCAAGACCATTTGAGAAACAAAATGGCCACCCCTTTCAAGCTGTTGGTGCTATCTTGAAGAACTGCCAAGAAGAACCTGGCAACAGTCCAAGACAGGGGTTCCCAACCTATGGCCTGGGGGCCAGATTTGGCCCATGGCACCATTTCATGTGGCCCCCACCCCCTCCAAGGGCATCCAAGAAACAAAATGGCCACCCCTTTGAAGCTGTTGGGGCAAAATGACCACCCCCATCATGCAGGCAAGGCAAAATGGCCATCCGGCCCTCGAAGCCGACTGAGAGAACGTGACCCAGCCCCTGGCTTGAAAAGGTTGGGAACCCCTGAAATAGAGGAATATTTATTTTCATCATTACATTTCCTCTGAAGAATCATATATATTGCGTGGGGCAGGGGCTGCTTCAGAACTTGGCACTGCTACCTGGGAACTACAAATACTTTTTACCAGCTTAAGGTCATAGTGCAGCTGCAGCTTTTCCTGGGGAGGGCTGAGGGTATTTGTGCTCAGACAATATTCAAGCTGAATTACTGTAACTGCACTTTTTGTGGGGCTACTTTTAAAGATGATTCAGAAATATCAGCTTGTATAGAATATGGCTGGCTTGGTGTTGGTGAGGGCTAGATTATCAGCTCATGGGACACCAAAATTGTACTAACTGCATTTATTGCTACTATATTTTTTAAAATTGCAAAACATCACCCCTTATAAACACTTTGGAACCAAGTTGCCTGAAGGTCCACCTTCATCTGTATCAAGCAGTCCTTGAAGGTCCTTCTTCCTTGCCTGTTTTCAAGGGTGGTGAGGCTTTGTGAGTATAGAAAGATAGTCTTCTTTCTTGCCCTACACCTCTGAAGGTTGCTTCCCTTGGACTCGGGGTTCCCAACCTTTTCAAGCCAGGGGCCAGGCCATGCTCTCTCAGTCAGCTTCCAGGGTCGGACAGCCATTTTGCCCTGCCTTCACAATGGGGGGAGGGGGCGGCCATTTTGCCCCAACAGCTTTAAACAGGTGGCCATTTTGTTTCTTGGGTGCCCTTGGAGGGGGGGCATATGAAATGCTGTCATGGACCAAATCTGGCCCCCAGGTCTTAGGTTGCGAACCCCTGTCATGGACTGTTGCCAGGTTCTTCTTGGCAGTTCTTCAAGAAAGCACTAAGGACTCCACCGTTCCTACAAGATTTTCAAAATTATGGGACTACATGTATTAGCTTTATCTGTTCCATAATTATGAAACTCGTGTGAGAACAGTAGAGTCCTTAGTGCTTATCTTTATCTTTGGGACTGCAGTGGCTCAAGTGGCTAAGATGCTGACTGGAAGGCAGCAGGTCAGAAATTCGATACCCGAATACAGTACTGCAGGATGGAATGAGCTCCCATCTTTGTCCCAGCTCCTGCCAACCTAGCAGTTCAAAAGCAAGACATTGCAAGTACAGTAGATAAATAGGGACCTCTTCAGTGGGAAGTTAAACAGCGTTCCTTGTGCTCCAGTGTCTAGTCATGCTTGCCCCATGACCACAGAAATGTCTGCAAAAGCAGACTGCGCTGGCTCTTCTGCTATGTAACTGAGATGAGCACTGAACCCTAGAGTTGGATATGACTGGCTTTTGAGCAAGGGTGACCTTTAGATTTAGCTTTATCTGTAACTGCTGTTTTTAAGGAATAGCCATGTTTTTGTTTTTAATCTTATATGCTACTCTTGGAGGATTTCTAGGCTTAAAGGCATGCCAAAAATGATTTCAAAGTCATTTCAAAGTCATTGGAAGTCTGGATTTAGGAAAGACATTCTTATCTTTGAATCTCCTGGATAAGGAGAAGAACAAACCCAACCAGGTTGTTGTGAGACAGAAATGCCATGATAAATTGTTAAGCATTTTGGCTGTGTAAGTACTGTAGAAGCAGCATGACAAATACTGATCGGCTCAAATGGCTTTTAAGGGCTCCATCTCGTTCTAATTATAGACTGAGCACATCAGATGTTCACCATGGAATCTTCTACAAAGGCATGGCTCATTAATTAGCAGGGAGGGAAGGAGGGGAGGATGTGAGGAGGGGATGAGTGGGAAGTCCAGTTGTTTGTTTAAAAGCATATTTCTTCATCAGCTAGATCTTTCCAAGTGAGCTCCCTGTGCCTTCCACATTCCCACTGTGCATGCTAAAGGGCATGAGGCTCCACCGAGCACTTTATTATCATACATTAACCTTAACAAGGTAGAACAATCTTTTTTCTGCAGTGCAAGGGTAATTAAATCTAAACACTCTTGGCCTTTCCAGGATGTGTTGAACAAAAATAATTACTGTTAATCAAGCCCCTTCTCTTCCCTTCCACCAGGTGAGCATTCCCAAAGCATAATGCCATATGTGTTTAATGCACTGGCCACAATATTTTTTAAACTCAATTTACTGCCCGAAAGACAGGGTTATCCCTTTTCTGTGTTTATATTGTGAGAGATACTCAGTGCCTTAGATATGAATGGACAAGCAATAGCCCTCCAAATGGACGCGGACTCTAGATTCCGTCAGCCAATGCTCAGGATCATGTGGATGACTAACTCTAAAAGTTTGTAAATGGGTTTTAGTAAGCAACCACTTCACTGCTTCAGGACTCTTTCATCTGTACAATGGGAATGAGAGCACTGTATGAGACAGTGTGCAAGAAGTACTTTGCAATGCAGTAAAAGTGCAAACTGATAGATACAGCACCAACATCACCAGGCTTTGGAGGATTCCCAACCTTAAAGGCATGTGCAAGTACCTCCTTCAGTTCTGCCACCTATTGCTACATAATGCAGTTAGGCACAGAAACTCACCACAGTACTATGTGGATCCTGGTTGTGCCATATCTGATGGCACCAGGAAGTATCCTATAGAATAGTGATGGTGAACCTTTTAGAGACCGAGAGCCCAAACAGAGGGGCGGGGTGAACTCTGTGCTGAGGGGGAAGGAGGAAGCGCTCCCATTGGGCTGCTGGGCACAGGGGAGGGGTAAACTCTGTGCTGGGGAAGAAAGAAGCACTCCCATTGGGCTGCTGGGCAGAGCGAACTCTGAGCTGGGCAATGGCTGTGCATGCCATCAGATAGGCCTGGGAGTGCCTGTAACAGAATGAAGCATACCCTGTGCTTTATTCTCATTCAATATAGCGATTTCAGATCAGTGGGGAGAGAAAATGGAATGCAAACAATATGAGCCTCATGGTTTAGAAGAAATGAAACTTAATGTGTGGTTGACATGTCTTATTGTAAGATTATTGGTTGGAATCCCTAAGGGGGAGGGCCAAAGGTGGACCCTAAGGGAGAAGATAAAACCCAGAGACTCACGTGCACACACTCAGACACTCTCCAGAATGCTGTGCTTTTACCTGCAAAAATGTAGATGCTTGAGAGAAAGGGGGGCCCATGGGCTATCCCTTAGAGAACCAGTTTGCTTTATTTCCTTGCTTTGAAATGCTTCCTGATCTTTTGATGAATTGTATCCTGTATCTTGCTATGCTTTCAATATATTTCTAAAATACCTGAAGAGACTTGGAGTGGTTATTTGGCTTGATGCTACCTTATCTACACATATCTGATGCCTGGGTTGTCCAGCCAGGGAGCTGCAACTCAGAAGAACAATAGAGCCTACTCAAGGGTAAGGTTTGTATTGTTACAGTGCCACTTCTGGCACATGTGCCATAGGTTCGCCACCACTGCTGTAGAAGGAACTGGATTATCAAGCAGAGCGAGGCAGTGGCCATTGAAGTGTCAATGGAGTGTCAGTGTTCTCCATCAATGCACTGGCAGGTCGTTAAAAAAATTGCATCATATAGACCAAGGGACTGCTTGGTGAGCTCCTAGAGGAAGCACATCAGAACTCCAAGGGAGGCTTCTGCAGCAGGGAGACCTTCTGTGCCTTAAACCAGGGTTTATAACAGGAGTCTCATGAATATCTGATGATGGCGTAAAATTGTTTGTGGCTGAAGACTCCCCATTCATGCTGAACTGTCCCATTGCACATTCAGCGAGACAGCCTTCATCAGCCAGGGTTGCCATTGACCAGGTCAAGTGGAAGAATACTGCTGAAACAGTTACCTGTTACTGGGGCATGGACACCTGAAAAATTCCACAAAGGCTCTAGTTCCTTTTGGGTCAGCTGCAAAAGACAGGATACAACCCCAGGTCTGTTACACCTTTCATGGAGCAGAAACAAACACATAGGCAAGCCTGACTTGGAGGACATATTCTGCCTAACATATTCTGTGTTTTCAGTTTTAATTGCATCCATAGAAATCTAATTACTAAAACACATAAACTACCTTTATGGGCTTTTCTTGTTTGACTGTGTTGGGGAGAGGTGGCTTCTCAGTCACGGGTATATTTAGTCCTGATTTCTTTGAAGTTCAGCATTCTTTGCATTGTTAGAAGAATGAATTTCAGCCCTGTCTTTGCACTGAGTCCCTTTGTATACCAGTAGAACTTTACACCTGCTTTTCCCAAACTGGCACCCTCCAGGTGCTGAATTGCATGTCCCATCATTCCATGCTAGCTGAGAATGCTGAGGTTTGTAGTCCAGCTCACCTGCTGTTGGTGGGAGTTTGCTTTATTTTATAGGAAACAAGAATAACATTTGTCTTGTGAATTTATTCCTCAGATGATGCATACTTATTGCAGGGACTTAATATCGAGGAACTGTATCCTGAAACCTCTAGTTTCATTACATACGATGGGTCGATGACAATTCCGCCCTGCTATGAAACAGCAAGTTGGATCCTAATGAACAAACCTGTCTACATAACGAGGATGCAGGTAAAACCTAAGACATCACTAGATATCACCCGTGACCTATGTGAAGAATGAATTTCAGTCCTATCTTGATCACTTTTTGCATGAAGTCAGAACAAAGCAGATATATAATATAAGGATGGCCACTCAAACATATGTGTGTCAGTTCTGCTTCCCTCTCTAACTCCTGCCCCTAAGTAAGTCTCCTCTCTGCCTATTCTCTCATCCATTTTATTCCTAGTCATTCCAAGCCTTTGTTTTTCCTTCTTCCCCATGTTCTTATGAACCATCCTCTTTTCACTTTTGCCTTTACTAGGCCTCACTTCCCTAGGAATTTCCAAGTTAGTATGTTCTGATACCTCTCAGGGTTCTTGACAGTGTCCGTGGGCGAACAGTGGACAGTATAGCAGTGCACAGTGGGTGACTGAAAGGGACACACCTGGGGAAGGGTGTCTATTTCTGACAACAATGGAGCAGACACAGTTCTTGAGGTTCTTGAGTCTGGTGCACAGCTCAGAAGGGTTTGTTTGAGAGCAGGTAGTGCAAATAAATACAGTGCAACAAACAGAACCAAACAGTACAGTACTCTGTGTTTCCCAGTTTGTGTCACTGGGTAACAATATCGGTGCCAAGGTGTACCAGTCTCTATTCAGTCCTCACACAGTTTGAGAATAATCTCTAAGCAGCTGCGTCCAAGGCAACTGCAAACAGCTTGGTGGCTTACCCCCGAGTAGTCTTTCTGTGAGGCAGTCAGAAGAGCCAGAAAGATGCTTTCCCTTGGGCTGGCTGACAACTCAGTCCTTGTAGAATGCTTTCGAGTTAGCAGGGCTCTTATCACAGGCTGAGGACAGAAGCGAGCAGCAGTGAAGCAGGCACTGAACAGCCTAGAAGTCTGGCATTGAAGCCAAAGCCAGTATTCTGGTAAGCGCTGGGGCTCTGGTCGAGCATTGAAGCTGGTGTCTGTGGCTTCTGCACAGTCATAAAAACACCAGTTTCAGAATTCTTTGCAAGAGCCATGATGCCTGTGTGCCTCTGTGTTCAGTTCTTAAAGCAGCAGAGACACTATATGCCTTGCAACTCAGTTGGAGAACAGAGTCAAAACTTACATCCCCAACAGTTCTCAGTGAAAAAACACCCATGTGAGCAGCCTTCTGCCACAGGACCTTCCTTCCAACTCACCAGACTCTCTGTAAGAACCAGAGTGCTAAGCAGTTGTGGACAGAGACTGAATCACCATACCAGCACAGGTGCCCTTGAGATTTCTTCAGGCTTCATATATTTCTAAGGCTGGACACTATTGTCTAGCCCAGGCACTGTTCAAAATACTTAGGCCTCACAACTAATTTATTTTATTTTTAATTACTGGGAATAGTCTGATCTGGGTCCTAGAACTGGGCTAGATGTATGCTTCCCCACTGAAGTTTAAAACAACAACAGAGCTTTATATTAGCTAAATTGTGATATATGCAGTACTGATCTTATAAGGCAACTCCCCGTGTTTTTAGAATGAAATGTGATAGAAAGTCACCACCATTTCCTACTGCAGTGTTAGCGTACCTATGGCATGCGTGCCAGAGGTGGCACTCGGAGCCCTCTGTGGGCACCCATGCAGTCACCCCAACACAGAGTTTGCCCTGCCGTTCTGCCCAGCACCCCAATGGGAGCATTTCCTTCCTCCCCTATTGCTATGTTGGCACTTTGCGATAAATAGGTGGGCTTTGGGTTGCAGTTTGGGCACTTGGTCTCTAAAAGGTTCGTAATGACTGTCCTACTGCCACCTTCTCACAGTGACTTCTGCCTAAAGGGCTTATCAGGCAAATAAGGCATCATCTGATTTCAAATGTGCCACTTAAAGTGCTGCGGGAAGGGGTGTTTCCAGCAGCTTTCAAGCATGCGCTGGTTCGCCCTCTCCTGAAGAAGTCATCACTTGACCCTACTGTTATTTCTAATTTTAGACCAATTTCCAACCTTCCCTTTGTGGGGAAGCTGTTGGAGAAAGCAGTGGCACGGGAGCTCCAGGGGGTTCTGGATGATACGGATAATCTGGACCCATTTCAGTCTGGATTCAGGCCTGGTTATGGTACTGAGACTGCATTGGTCGCACTCTTGGATGATCTCTGGTGGGAGCGGGATGGAGGCAACCCCTCCATCCTTGCTGTTCTGGACCTCTCAGCGGCTTTCGATACTGTCAACCACAGTATCCTTCTGGGTCGGCTCCGAGGATTGGGGGCCCAGGGCACTGTGTTGACCTGGTTCTCCTCATTTCTGACAGGCCAGACTCAGTTGGTGTCTCTAGAGAGCGGGCTGCCCAGCCCTAGGTTGCTCCCATGTGGGGTGCCTCAGGGCTCGGTGCTCTCGCCTCTACTGTTTAATATCTACATGAAACTGCTGGGTGAGATCATTCATTCCCACGGGGTGAGGTATCATCAATATGCAGATGATACCCATCTGTACATCTCGGCCCGTGGGGACCCGGGTGATGCAGTCAAAGTCCTAACCAGGTGTCTGGAGGCTGTTCAGGTCTGGATGGGGGACAACGGGCTTCAGCTGAATCACGGCAAGACTGAGTGGCTGTGGGTATGGGGTCCCGTGCTATCCCGGGAGCTACCACCTTTGGTTCTGGATGGGGAAGTGTTGCCTCAGACAGACCCGGTGTGTAATTTGGGGGTCCTCCTGGACTCGCAGCTACTGCTTGATGAGCAGGTGGTGGCCGTGGACAGGAGGGCCTTTGCACAGCTTCGTGTCATCTACCAATTACGCCCGCTCCTGGACCAGGACTCCTTGCTCACGGTCACTCATGCTCTGGTCACCTCCAGATTGGATTATTGCAATGCGCTCTACATGGGGCTGCCCTTGATGTCCATTTGAAGGCTACAACTGGTCCAGAATGCAGCTGCTCGGGTGGTGATGGGGTGTGGGCATTATGCCCGTGCCTCACCGCTGCTTCGGAAGCTGCACAGGTTGCCAGTATGCTCCGGGTGCAATTCAAGGTGCTGGTTTTGACCTTTAAAGCCCTTCGTGGCAATGGACCAGGATACCTAAGAGACCGCATCACCCCAAGGTGTCCTACCCATCCTATGAGGGCAGACCGGAGGGGGTTGGTTATGGTCCCTGCAGCAAAAGAAGCCCATCTTATGGGGACCAGGAGGAGGGCCTTCTCCGTGTCAGCCCCGGCACTTTGGAACCTCTTGCCACTCAAACTACACCTCCAGATGGAGCTGCTCCCCTTTAGAAAACAACTGAAAACTTGGCTATTCCAGCGGGCATGGGGCATGGATGCATCAACTTCCCAGTCCCGCTGGCTTATTTAGCCTATACTGGCTTGTCCTGATTTTTTTTGTCTTTTTAATTGTGAGGGGAGGGTTTTTTAGGTGGTTTTAAAATTGTTTTTAATGGGCTTTGTTAAACTGTTTTTATTGTTGTTTTTGATTATGTTTGTGAGCCGCTTCAGGTCGCTCTCAAGTGAGGGAAGCGGGATAGAAATGTATTTAAATAAAAATAAATAAATAAATAAATAAAATTTGGAGTCTTTCCCTGGCATTAATGCAAGATGTGTCACCAACAGAAGTGTGGTTTTAAATGCTCTATAAGTATGTTTTGACCCTTTGAGTATGTTTTGAATCAACTGGTGGCCACAGACAGCTCTCAAATTGAGCCGGGGTGGGAGCAGTTTCCATTCTCCACCGACATTTCCCCTACATTTGTGTGCACTGTTGAAAGACTTTTTAATACAGTCACAGGAG
Organism: Bradypodion ventrale; assembly: GCA_035047345.1. Lineage (NCBI taxonomy): Eukaryota > Metazoa > Chordata > Lepidosauria > Squamata > Chamaeleonidae > Bradypodion > Bradypodion ventrale. The sequence goes on along the minus strand of JAWDJE010000002.1, from coordinate 230,147,233 downwards.
TGGAGCAAACTACTCCTCAAATATCTCACACATCTTGAAAGTCCTACTACGGTAGGACATTCTCAGGACAGTCTTCATGGCTGATCACCATGATAATCGCCTAGATTCTGATATGGCAGAAGAAGAAGTCACAGTGATATTAGTTATTTTGTTAATGGTTCTATAATTTTTACCTACAGTCAAGTGTCTTCCTATTAAAAGGCGTGCAAGCTGAAAAGCAAAAGCCGTGGCTAACTTCCTAAACAATGGAGTGCCCTGCAATAATGCCAGTGTGCATTGCTGTGGAGGACAGAGAAGGAGGGGAAAAAGACGGTGAAATTCAATAGGGGGGGGAGCCAAAAAGCCAGAACTGTCTACCCACCCTTGTGCTCATTGTTCTGTGAAAGTAAAGCAAGTGAAATTCTATTTTTACTTTTCTGTTCACTCCTGCTCGCTGTCTTGCTCCACATCTTTAATCCTGAAGTATTTTAAAGAGATTGTTTTTAGTTCCTAGTTACTTATGTGTACAAATGAGCGCTGAAGCACAGGGTGATGTTAGCATTGGTGGTAGGAAAGAAGTGACTAGGCATTTCAGAAGTCAATTAACTTCTGTAGTAATGCAGTTTGTTTGGTATGTACAGATGGATGGGCAGGTGAGATTTGTGAAAAGGTAGGGTTCCGCTCCATATTTTGAAGCTGTAGAGAAGTCTTTGCAGAACACTGTGAGCCCACATCTCAGACAAGACAGCAGGACAGTGATTTCTCATTTAGTTAGAATAAGTAGTTGTAGCCGGTAAAATTATAACTAATAAATGATCATGATACACATTAACTGTGTATAGAAATGTTTCCCAGCTGCTGGGGCACTTTAAGCTTGATTTTTACCTTAGTGGAACAATCTTTTTAAAAAGTGAAGTAATAAGAGAAAGTATGCTTGTTTAGACTATAAATCCCAGAATTCCACATGGAATTCCACATATTCAAGAGCAGTGCCTGTGGTCCCCCATAAAATCCTCATTGATTATATCAATTTCTTTGCTCCCTTGGTCCTGACTGATTAGGTGACTCTTAGAGCAGGGGTTCCCAACCTACAGCCCATGGGCAGGATCTGCCCCCCCCGGCACCAATTCATCTGACCTGTGCCACCCACACTGCTTCCGGAAGCAGAGGTAAAACATGCCCATGCATGTGCAGAACACTGCTGTAAATGGCCAGTGGCTGTCGTAAATGTGTTTATGATAGCCATGGGTCATTTACGACAGCGTTCTGCGCATGCATGAGCATGTTTTACTTCTGCTTCTGGGTGGGAGGAACCACATGACTGGCCCGCTCAACCACATGACCCGCCCGTGGCCCAAAAAGGTTGGGAACCCCTGTCTTAGAGCACAGGCCAAAATAGTAACTTCTCCAAGGCCAGGTCTTTAGTACATTTTCTATTGAGATCCACTTTATTGAACAAGACATGTCAAGTCTATTTAAACTTCTGTTTTTTACTACTTCCAGACTAGATCTTTTTTAGTGCTTGTTGTGACATTATTTTGTTACACTCAGAGAAGATGGAATTTAAATGAAGTATTTAATATACAGTACGCCGATATTTCCCAGCTGCATTGTCAAGTTTCTCCTCTTGTGATTATGCTCACTAGTAGGCAATGTTCAGCATAGCTGATATCTTACTTAAAATGTTCTTTAGCCAGTCAATTTCTTCCTGTTTATCAGGATGATTATCCATTATTTTCCTCATTAATCAACTTCTTCCACTGCTCCAGTCCAAAGGAAAATGAACTGCTGGTTTTCTTTCTTTTTTAAAAAAAAAAATTCTAGCAAAAAGCAAAGTATTTTTTCTGCAAAAGAAATAAAAGACAAGTAAACCTATAACTTAACCGAACTCAGAGGAGTAAATATTAGCTTAAGAGATGATTAAAGGCACTTCACCACTAGTTTCTTAGCTATTGAACAAACAGGAATCTTTTTATTAATGGTGTAAGGTAAAGGTAAAGGTTTCCCTTGCTCGAAAGCCAGTCATATCCGACTATAGGGTTCAGTGCTCATCTCTGTTTCAAAGCCGAAGAGCCAGTGCTGTCTGCTTCTGCAGATGCTTCTGTGGTCATGTGACAGACATGACTAGACACTGGAGCACACGGAACGATGTTACCTTCCCACCAAAGTGGTCCCTATTTATCTACTTGCAATTTCTTGCTTTCGGACTGCTAGGTTGGCAGGAGCTGGGACAAAGATGGGAGCTCATTCCGTCCTGCAGTATTCAGGGATCGAACTGCCTATCTGTGTTGGACAGGTCATCATTATAATTGTATTCAGTCCCCTCCCCTCCAAAAATAACAACAACCAGAAATCAGACTTTATTTTAAAAAATCACAACCAGAACAACACAGTCAAAAAAGGAATCCAATGATTGGTACGTGTGCAACCTACAACAATGCATTAAATGAAGGATGGCAGTTCCAAATAAAGAACTACTATAAAGGCAGCTACTTTATGATATATATGATTTAAATAAGCTGCAGTACTTCACCTCTAATATATATTCATAAAAGATCATTATTCATTCCTCAATCCATTAAAAAAGATACAGAGTTCATGAAGCTTCTAAGAGCTTTTGTTACATTTTTATATGATGACATTTATAGTATTGGCTGGGAAGATTCTATTGCAGAGGAAGTACATTTAACAGGAAAAATCTTTCCTTTGGAAATTGTTGTAAAAGTTATTTGGGGTTTACAATTCCCAGAATCCCCCAGTGGCCATGCTGATTTGGCAGATTCCAGGAACTGTTCTCCCAACAGGCAACATCTGGAAGCTCTGGTTTTAATCCTCATTGATCATATCAATTTCTTTGCCCCCTTGGTCCTGACTATAGGAAACAGACCCAATGAAATACTGATAAAAGTTAGTCTTTAAAGTGCTACAGCATTTTTGTTTTTGTTTTGTTTGTTCTATGATATGCCTGAAACACAGACTAACAGGGCTACTATTCCTAAATTCCCAAATGAAAACCTGTACACTAATTTGCAGAACCTATTAAGACTGTAAAATTAGCCTTATAGGGTACACAGCTATTCCTGCACAACTTTTTAATAATAAATACAGAGTCGACACAACTCAGAGAATGACAGTTCAGAGTGCTTTTCATCAATTATCTGTTATGTGTTTCAGTTTGCTCCTGTGTTTTTGCTCCTGGATATGAACAGATGTAAATCCATGGGTCTGTTTATCTTTGTTCAGATGCATTCCTTACGATTGCTAAGCCAGAATCAGCCTTCACAGATTTTTCTGAGTATGAGTGACAACTTCAGACCAGTCCAGCCTCTCAACAATCGGTGTATCCGAACAAACATCAACTTTAGTTTACAAGGGAAAGATTGCCCAAACAATAGAGCACAGAAACTACAGTATAGAGGTAGGTGCCAAACATTGGTTTTTATGGTCAGGTTAAGGGTATTGGCAATTTTGTATGGTTTGCAACCAGCTATCAGCATGGAAGGCAAGCTCTGTCTGACTAGCCAAGGATTTACTCACCTAAGTGGCACTGGGTCTCCAGAATCGGAGATGGAAATGAGTGTTTCCCATTATCCACTGCCTGACAATTAAATTAGAGGTTTTGGGGCTTGGAAACAGTGCAAGTGCTAAGATGTTAGCCTTGGGTACTTAAAGAGCATTCATTTGTTACTGCTGACCATTACAGAGATTCTATTTTAAAAATTGATAAAGTAGATTTGATCCAGTAGACTTGATCATTAATTAATTCAAGCCACGAAAACTGTTGTACGTTGCTCAAAAATAACATTGTTGGCATTTAGGAAGGATGCAAAATTTTGCTTATCTTGCTTGTGCTGGCAAAGATGAAGAATTGCAATATTTCTCCTTTTTGCCTTACAAGAAGGCAAAATATTTTCTGGTACCATCAACTGACTTGACTTGCACACGCTGCACAAAATTGTTTCAGGGACTTATAAAAATCTGAAAAACCAGATGAGTTCTTTGCTTACTCCATCTGGTTGTGTCTATGTTTCCTTCTTAAAGGGAAAGGACACTGAGTTTTGTGAATTCTTCCCCAGTAACATCTTTACCTATAAGAATGGGATGTGGCATATGAGGAAAAGGAATATAATAGATAGGTCAATGACCCCCTTTGAAAAATTAATTTTTGAAGTGAGACAGGGAAATATGAATTTAAAAGGTTTAGTAGGTAGAATATACCGTTTATTAAACTCTAATGAGGAAGCTCAGCAATGGCTTTAAAAAATCTGGGAAGAAGATTTGGGAATAAAAATTAAGGATTAAAGTTGTGGGGGGGAAATAGACCCATAGAAGTATGAAATCACTATCAATTAAGGAGAAAGAACACAACTGTAAGGTTCTCTGGTGGTGGTACCTCACTCCGGCCAAACTCCATCTAATGAAGAAAAAGAATTCAGATCTGTGTTGGAGATGTAACAAAAGGAAGGGGACATATATTCATATGTGGTAGTCGTGTGACCACTTAAGGAATTTTTGGAATGTTATAAAAAAGAACTAAGTAAAATATTAAAAACAACAATTGTGTAAAGTCCTAAGATAGCAATACTGGGTGAACTTGATGATTTACATCTGGATGATTCAAAAAAAGAATTACTGTTATCATTAGTAATGGTAGCAAGACAACTAATTGCTAAGGAGTGGAAAGGTGGAGTAGGTATCAGTAAAGCCAGATGGTATTCAGATGTTTGGCAATTGGCACTTAATGAGAAATTAACCATGCAAATCCATCAGAGAAAAGGGATAATGGTGAAGATCCCATTTTGGGATATTTGGGGTCCTTTTGTTGAATTTGCACTATCAGATGACAATGAGATTATCCCAAGCCCTGACACGATCCTATTTTGGAAAGAGAAATGAGATTAATTGGCACAGAATTCCTCACAAACACTCCCAACAGATCACGGGTGTTATCTTCATCCCTATTTACAAATGTCAATGGGGGTTAAAAAAATTTCTTCTTTTTTTTCTCTTATGTTATTCCAGTTTAAGTCTTTTTTTCTCTCTCTCTTTTATTTTTGTTATGAAATACTATATTATAAGAGGTGGATGTATATGTATTCTTTCTTATTGTATACACATATGGATCTGTATTTGTTTATATTTTCTCTTTTAGTTTAAAAAAACTAAATAAGAATGGGATGTGGCTGTGCGTGTCCGGAATGCGTGTCCGCACACATCCAGCCAATCCTGTAATGAGCCGGCCACACTTACCTTAAGTCCCGAAGATCACTCCCACAAGGGTCCGGAAGTTGAGAGTGAGGTCAACGCCCCACGAACCTGAACAAAAAAAACTACGCTTCCTAATGTCCTCCGCACTGCGCCACCCCTCAGCCAATCAGGCAGGAGGACGCAAGCATGGAGGAGGTGGGATAGCCGGCACGTGTGTAAAAAAAACAGCCAATGCGCGCCAAAAACAGCTCAGCCCAGGGCTCTGCCTTACCGAGGCAGACAGAGCCCGGGCTGAGGGAACGGTCTGCCTGTCACCCCTTCCGCACTGCCTAAGGGGGAAATGCCTAAGGCAGCAGCCAGCGATTCATCAGGTGAGGCGCTCTCCCTGGCGGATTGCTGCCTGCCGCCTTTGTAATACCTCCACCGCTCTTTTGTGTTAGCTCTCGAAACAGCGGTGGGGGTAATACAAAGGAGGCAGCCAGCGATCCAGTAGGGAGAGCGCCTCTCCTGATGGATCGCTGGCTGCCGCATTTGCATTTCCCCCTCAACTGTTTTGAAGGTTGACACGAACAAAATTATATTTCACTTTTCTCATCTGCTGGTGAAGTCCTGCCAGTTGTTGGTGCATTTCCATAAGGCTGTGATGGGCAAGGGAACCCATTGGGATTATATTCCCTATGCTGCTGGCACCATACACTATAGAAATCTGGTCAAGGAAGTTACAAGAAGCCCAACAATACACTGTTGTTGTAACCTTAGGGCCCAAGTAACACCCAACTACTGTCATGGGCCCCAGGAGACTTCAGAGAGTTTAAATGTGTGATGGCTGGAGGAAGAGATGGATAGAGAGACAACTTGTGATCTACAGCCTAGATAGTCTCCTGTAAGTGTCAGTGTTAGCCTTCCTACTTCCTGACACATGGCAATATCGGATCTTCACCCACAGGTCTCTATTTAACCCAAAACTTAACACCACTGTCCAACAGTTAGCATGTATGGTGGTATCCCTGCCTGCCACCACAGTCTCATCAGGTGTCATTGTAATCCTCAAGTGAAAATTATTGGGAGTTTTAAAGCTGGATGACACTGGGAAATCTATATTTTGTTGTTCTTCCCCACTCCCACTCCTACCTCTCACTTTCAGTAAATGAATGGCTTCTCAAGTGATGGATGGAAAAGCAGGAAGAACTCGTAACCTCAGTGGAATGCTACTACTACTACTACTACTACTACTACTACTACTACTACTGTGAATTGATGTGATCCAGAACGCCCCAGCCTCATTCAGTCTTCAGTCTTTGTACTTCATAGATGGCCCATGTGCAACCGTGCTCCAACAAAACAAAACAAAAAGGATGCCAAGGGACTTCAGCTAAATGGAATTTATTCACAATATCAGTCATAACAAACAAATAAAAAGACAGTACCTATCGTTAACATGGTTATACAATTTTGATACAATTTTCCTGAAATTACTATAGCTCACAAACAAAAGACTTTTCAGACTTTGTACATATGGAATTCCTCCTCTCTTCCCATCCTCCCATCTTCCCGTTTCCATCATTTCCCCCACCCCATTAAAAAAGAAATGGTGGTTCACTACCGCATCCAAGTGGATTTGTGTCCTGTGTGCCAAGTAATCCTTGGGAAGCTCTCATTATATCACTCTCATGATTGGTTACTGGCAAAGCAGAACTAGAAGATTGTAAGGGAACTTACTTCTGGATCATGATCTTTCTGTTTATTTAATAATGGGCAGATACTGAGATAGGTATTGTAAATATATCACTGAAGAATATAAAGGGAATTGAAATATTTTCCCCTCATCACATATCTGTAGTAGGAACTGCCAAGACTGGAAATAAATCCATTTTTCTGTTTCTTGTTTTACAAAGGTCATACATTGTGTTTGGTTACTGTTAACAATTCAATAAATGTGTTTAACAAATTAATTTATTACACTTGCTATGGTTTATTTTTTTTTCTCCCCAAAATGGAAAAAAAACCTTTAGAATTCTAACTATATTTTTAAAACCACCTAAACTTACTATATTAACTGATAGCCACTTTTGTTGGACAAAAATATATCATAAATACCTTTAAATAAAGTAGTGCAACTTTAATTCCTTCATATAATTAACTAATCAGGACATCAGGCACGTAAAGTTTTAAAATGGCCTCACCCAGACAACCATAAAACTGATCTGAAATGGCTCAGAAAATATTTTATCTTTGAAATTCAAATAATTTTTCTTTGTCCTACCGTAAATTAAGACCTTTTCTAAATATTCTCATCATGTTATTCCCCTCAGTGCCCTGACAAAATGCTACATCTGTGGCATTGGGGAGCATTCAAAATCCAATTGGTGAGCTTCCCCTTCTCAAAAAATTTTTTGATAGCTTTCTCACAGGTAGATGATGGGGAATTTCAGGTTGCCATTTGCACACAGCTCTTGTTCATAAATTGCCAATAATACCTAAGGCACCTAGTTTTCATTAGACCATAGCTTACATCAAGTCTGAACTGGAAGGTTAACAACAATGGTTCCCCACAGTGCAAAAAAAAATCACTTAGGTATCTTAACTGCCCATTAATGGCCCTCAAAATCTGGTAATTAAGGCAAAAACTCAGAAACCCTGATAGGTGAGAAAGAAACACTGATGAGAATATTAATGTAAGACCTTTTTAAAAGTACCATTATAACTCTAAAATGAATCCTCCTCTTTGTAGAATGAACAGTGAGTCACAACATGGAACTACAGTATATTGTGAAGGTAAATGTCACAGTCTGTGTCCAATAAGTGTTTGTGATACATGCCCAGCTTTATTTCAAGCAGGACAGCAATTCACAATAGTCCTGCATCTGACTAAAGAATAACATCAACCCAGCAGCAATATATTCAAGTTGCACTACTGTAAAAATATAACCCTGGAAGAGAAATGTTCTCTTAAAATGAGGGAAGACCCTGGATCCTACAATGTCCTTGTCTGAATGTATTGTTAAAGCTTATTACCTCAGTCTTATACAAGGTCTATTTTTTTCCTCATTTCATTTAAACCAGAAAAGGAATAGATGCCTTTGAGTTGATTATTTTTTAAAAGAATACTTCAACAATCAATTACCGTGTTTGGTTACTGGCAAGAACTCAATAAATGTGTTTAAGAAGTTTATGCTTGAGCTTTTTCAATTTTCATTATTTGTTTTAGAAAAAAACCATGCCCCCCAAATCAAATTTCTTTCTCCCCATTATCCCCTTTTCTTGTGACCTGCTTAACTATTAGAATAAACTGAAATATCAATGAGAAAGTGTCTTCCACTTACAGATCAGAAAAACAGCGAGGAAGCTGTGAGTTAGCTGGGAAGATGAGATTTTTGAATATTACACTCAAAATATTCATGCTGGATCAAACCCTTCCTACAAAAAGCTTTGGGTAAACATCAAACAGAAAGTTGCCACCAGAAAGAACATACAGTACTTGGAAAACTAGTTGGATTAACCTGGGATGCGCATCCACAAAAAATAAAATACAGTGATACCTCATACAACGTCCAAACTTGGTTCCACAAGTTTGGACTTTATACGGATTTGGACTTTGTATGAGGCATGCAAAATCATAGCCATGATGCCTCATACAACATCCAAATCCTTGCCGTGATGCCTCGTACAACATCATTTCCATAGAGATACATTGTACCGTAACAGTACAGATTTCAGGGCAAAGTCAAGGAAACAGACAGGAAACTGACAGAACTTGAAGAAATCATTGTCTAAAGGCTAAATACGTTACAAAAACATGTCAAACAACCCTGATTTTAGGGGACAAGCCATTCTGGGAAAACCCCAATGGCTCATACAAAGTCGCAGCAACTTTGTATGAGGCAACTTTTTTCAAGGAATTAGGCGATGCTGTATGAATTCGATGTTGTACGAAGCAGACTTTGTATGAGGTATTACTGTACCAGCTTTGTTCCTGTGCTACTCCATAGCAGAATATGCTAGAGTGACGTGACATAAATAGGCACATGCCAAACAAGTAGATGCAGTTCTTAATGAATCCATCAAGATTATTACTGGCTGCCTGAAACCTATCCGCACTGGAAAAAGTCTATTACGGTATTTGGCTAGTACTACCCCTTTGGCCTTACTACAGCAGGTACTAGCAAATAAAGAAAGAATAAGGTAATATAGCACTAGACTCATCCATTTCATTGACCCCAATCCTTAGACAACAGCTAAAATCAAGGAAATGTTTTTTTGCATACTTCTCAAGCTCAAAATATTATTATTAATATGATTAGCTATTTTAAACCCAAGGAAGAGCAAAAACAACACATGTTGCCTAATGGAAGAATGTCAAAGAGTGTCTCCCACCAGGAAAGGTTTCTGACTAGACCATCTGGAAGTCATTTAATAGAGTTCAAAGTGAAGATTGATGAATAAATGAGTAAAATGGGGCTACTTACATACGAGACAAATTTCTGTGAATGTGAGGAAATTCAATCAATGCAACATTTTATGCCCCACCATTTGCACAAAAGAAGATCTAGTAAATGACCAAGGTAAGTAGTCCACTTCTGGTCAAAAATAGGCCAGTCAATTTAACATTTAATTTATTTTTGAATTTTACCTATAATTCATGTGCATTCATAATGTTAAAATACACAGTGATCTAACATGAATAAAGAAAGAAAAATCTATGTTTCTAATACCCAGCAGAGATTGCTGGTTGTCTCAGATCAGGGGGCAAGTTAATTTGCTCAAGTGACAGATATAAATGGCACTTCCCATTTCCATCCTGGGATTGAACTAAATGTATTGTAAATCTCTCTAGGATGAGAAAGAAAAAAAGTTGTTACAAGAGTCGACCAAGTGGTAACACAAAACATACCAACAAGCAGTGTTGGGAGCTTTCCACGGTCTGGTTGAGTCACTTCTCTACGATTGCCTTCCTCCACCTTGAATTTCCCATGTAGTATAAGTTACTATCACCTCCATCCAGCATGACCAATTGCCACATATCTGAACAATGTGAAAGAAAGTCCAACACAGAGGTTCTCAACATTTTTAGCTGGGGGCTGGATCATGCCCCCCTCTGACTGTTGGCAGGCCACCAGTCTGGCCCACCAACACTTCCCACACATTGCCACCATCTCCACTTCCCTGCTTATCAGCCTGCTGTGGGTGAAGGAGGGGCCCTGACTGTATTTTCCCGTGCTCAGTTAGAGCAGCCCCCAGGAAAGATGTGGGCAGCCGCGGGTGTCTGCCGCTTCAGTCGGCTCAATTCTTGTCTCCTGTGCTTGGCTTTGTGTGTCCCTAATACTGCTCCATAGCAGGGCAGATGTTGTAAGCCTTCTTACAACATCTGCCCTGCTAAGTAGTAGTGTTAGGGACATGCCAAGCCAGGCAGAAGAGACAGGAGTGATGGCAGCAGAAGTGAGGGTGTGGGCCGGATGGAATGGTGTCATGGGCCGGATCCAGCCCGTTGTCAATAGGTTGAGAACCCCTGATCCAACACATTATGGGAGCACTTGCTGTACCTATTTGTCTACATACAATTTCTTGCTTTCAAACTACTAAGTTGGCAGGAGCTGGGACAGAGATGGGAACTCACTCCATCATGCAGCACTCGGTCTCTGACAGCTAACCTTCCAGTCATCAAGTTCAGTGTCTTAACCACCAAGCCATCTTTGGTGTATGAAAACCAAGACACAGGACACAGCCTCGGGCTGGGTTAACTCAGGTTTATTGCATCGTGGACAGAGGGAACATGAGGTAATGGCGAATCGATAGCTCTTTATATACTGCAGTAATACATTTGAACGTGGTGCCATGGTAGCCCATTGGCTACTGCCTGCGTGACGTCATTGCGAGTCACGCCCTTCTTGTCCAGGTGTAGGTGGTGGCGGGAAAGCTTCCCGCGCTGTTGCCTTTGATGAGTTCGGACCAAGAGAGCTTGGACGCTCGCTGCTGCCAGCTGGTGGTCATTGGCTCGCGTCCTCTTACAGGGTTTATATGATACAGCTGTAGGTTACATTGTTGCTATAGGCAAGGTTACATTGGCTCAGATACATTGTAATCCAAGTGGAAGGTAAAACCATTAGAACACAACACCCCTCCCCCCTAGGATGAGACGAAGTCTCTCAGCCAAGATGGCTTATTTCGAACACGTTGGGGTCTCGGTGCGGGCTGCCCTGCTCCGGGTTTGCTACCTTCACTCTGTCCCCTGCCTTCCTGTCCTGAAATTGGAGAGGGAGACTTGTTAGTTGCTTGCCGCGGTTCTGCGGCTTCTTGGGGAGGTGAACGCTGGGCTGTGGTTGAACCGGGGGCACTGGGGACTAACGAAAATCCCCTCTTCTCGCTTGGATGGGTGGGGGAACACTCCCAAACCCCCCCCCCCCCGGCTCGGTAACTGAAAATCAAAATCGGGGGCAGCAGTCGCAAACTCATCTGTCGCAGACTCATCTCCCTCTTCCCCGGTCCCTGACAGAACTGCCGTATCAAAAGGATATGAGTCCGACTGCTTCCCCCCCCCTGTTTGGGACTGATGCCCCTCGTTGTCTCCCCCTTGGGCTAAACGGGTGGAGGAGGACCCTAACGCTGAGGCGTTTTCCGCGCCGTCCGTGGACTGCTTTTCGGGAACGCGGCTGCGGAGTTGATCGGCATGCCGTCTCCAGAGCAGGCCGGCGCCCGTTTCTACCCTATAAGACACCGGTCCCGTCTGTTCTACGATCCTTCCTGGCACCCAGGCCGGCCCTCCGCTAGTATAATTCCTGCAATGTACCAGATCGCCGGCTGCAAAACTTTTCGATACTGCTAGCTCCACGTTCCTCCCTTTGTCCTCGACCCTCGTCGGGTCTAGCCTGGTCAGAAGTGTGGTCAGCTTCCTCTTCATCAACAATTCTGCCGGTGAGTATCCTGACGCTAAGGGGGTCACCCTATACGCTAGTAGGAACTGACAAATTTGGTGATTTAGGTCCCCGGGGCCCATGCGCCGCAACGCATCCTTTGTCGTGCGCACCAACCGTTCCACTTGGCCATTCGTGGCCGGGTGAAACGGCGCGGACGTAACGTGCCGAATGGCATTAGCCTCGGTGAATGCCCTGAACTCCGTGGACGTGAAACAACTGGCGTTATCGCTGATCAAAGTGTCGGGTAAACCGAACGTGGAAAAAATTCGCCTTAACTGATTTATCGTAGTGGTGGAGGACGTGCTCCTGACCGGAATCACCTCCAGCCACTTGGAGTACGCATCCACCACTAGGAGAAAAAGGGTTCCTCGAAACGGGCCAGCAAAATCAATGTGCACTCTGGACCATGGCCCCCTTGCTGTGTCCCATTCCCTGTGCGGAAGTCGGGTCGCCTCCGGTCGGGAGGCCTGGCAGGCTTCACAGGTGCCGACCATGTACTCTATATCAGTGTCCAACTGGGGCCACCAAAAGTAGCTCCGGGCCAGCGCCTTGGAGCGGACGATGCCCGGGTGGCTGACGTGCAGCAGCTTGAGCACCCTCGATCGCAGGGATGTGGGGACCACCACCCTTTGACCCCACAACAGGCATCCCCTTTCTAGGGACAACTCAATCTTCTTCCTAAAGAATGGGTCGAATTCTGGACCCGGGGAAGACGCCGGCCACCCCTTCTGTACCCACGAGCTCACTTTCTCCAGCGTTTTATCTTTTCCTGTCGCCCTGGCGATGTCGGCCGGTACTATCGGGGGTTCCTCTAACACCTCTATCAGCAATACCTGACGGTCCTTCTCTATCCCTGCCTGTTGGCTGCCCGTCAATGGTAGAGGAGACCTCGAGAGCGCATCTGCGTGACTGATCTCCTTTCCTGGCCGGTATTCCAACTCATGTTGGTAAGCGTTAAGGAAAATAGCCCACCTCAGCATTCTCGGGGACAGGATCTGTGGCGTGGGCTTATTTGCAGTAAAGATTCCTAGCAGGGGTTTGTGATCAGTCACGATCGTAAACGGGCGACCATACAGAAAGTCGTGAAATTTCTTTGTGCCCGCTACTATCGCTAATGCCTCCCTGTCGGTTTGTGCGTAATTCCGCTCCGCCTGGGACAGGGACCTTGAATAAAAAGCTACCGGGGCTTCCCTCCCGTCTTTCAATACGTGGCAAAGCACCGCCCCCACCCCCACCGGGGATGCATCGCAAACTAGGACCACTGGCCGTTTGGGATCAAAATGGGTTAGGATTGCTTCGGACGTTAGGAGTTGCTTCAACTCTTTAAAAGCCTTCTCCTGCTCATCCCCCCACAGCCATGCCTCCTCTTTTTTAAGCAGCCGATGGAGCGGTTCGGCCACGGACGCCTTCCGAGGAAGGAAAGTGTGGTAAAAATTTAAGAGCCCCAGGAATGACTGTAGCTCGGTTTTGGATGTGGGGCGGGGAGCCTTCTTGATGGCGGCTACTTTTGATTGGGAGGGCTTAATTCCCTCGGGTGTGACACGGAACCCTAGAAATTCAACCTCCGTTTCGAAAAAAAACACATTTGTCTTTCCTGAGCCGCAGCCCCGCCTTCTCGAACACCGTCAGCACCTTATCCAATCTCTGGGCCAGTTCGGCCTCACTCCCCCCTGTTATCAATACGTCATCAAAATAAGGCAACACCCCCTCCAAACCCTTCAGGAGGCGTTCCACAAGCGATTGGAAAAGGCCGGGTGCCGAGTTCACGCCGAACTGTAACCGCGACACCTGGAACGCCCCTTTATGTGTGACTATTGTTTGGGCCGCTGCCGTGGCGGGGGTAACGGGAAGTTGCTGATAGGCCTGTGCTAAGTCGAGTTTAGCGAAACATTTGCCCCCATTTAGTCTGGCCAGAAGGTGGCTGACCACGGGCACCGGATATGCATTAGGGCGGATGGCCTTGTTAATTGTACACTTATAATCAGCGCAAATGCGCACCTCCCCGTTAGCCTTTAGTGCAGTTACGATTGGAGTTTCCCACTCCGCGGAATCAACAGGAATCAGAATCCCCTGGCCCACCAGTTTGTCCAGTTCCGCCTCTATTTTGTCCTTGAGTGCGAACGGCACCCTTCGTGGCTTGAGTCTTATCGGGCGGACCTCCGGGTCCAGGTCGAACGCTACGGGGGGTCCCTTGAACTTTCCAAGTCCTTTTTTAAAAACGGCGGGGTGCGCGTCACACACCGCTTGTATCGGATCCGCGCCCACGGCATGCACCCCCCCTATGAACAAACCCAAAGGCTGAAACCACTGCGTCCCGAGGAGGCTACAATTCCCCCCTTTGAGAACGACTAAAGGGAGTTCTGTAGAATGTCTTTTATAACGAACCCGAAATTTCCCGACCCCCAGCACTGGAATGCTGTTCCCTTGTACGTCTCGTAGCGTGGACCTCAGAGTCTTAAGTTTGGGCCGCGCTTGGGGGTCGATCTTCAAGAACTCTTTCTGGGGAATTATGGAATAATAGGACCCCGAGTCAATCTCCATCCTAACAGGGGCCCCTTGTACTATTACCTCAACGAAGTAATGGTTTTGTCCCGCGGACACGCTGAACACGGGGGCGTCGTCCTCACTGCCGTCCGAGACGCGACCCACGCCGTCCTGCTTCCTCGTGGTTCGGGCGCCATCTTGGGGTCTCGCTGGACGGTCCGGTCTGGCCGAACGGTCTTTCGACTGCCTCCGGCCCTCTTTCCGATTTCTGCATGCCCTGGCGATGTGCCCGCGCCGGCCACAGCTGTAACATTCGGCTTTCCTGAAGGGGCACTTCGCACGCTCGTGGGCCGCCCCACAACCCTCGCAGCGGCGCCCCCCTTTTCGGACCTTCTGGACCTCTTCGCCGTCGCTGCCATCTGTAGAGGATCTCGAGGTTCGTCGGGTCGCGTGCACCGGCTGTCCTGACTTGCCGCGCACCGAGCTTTCCGCTTTGCTGGCCCTAGGACGCCACTCACGCCACTCGTGTATTTCGTCCACTCCCGCATTCGTGGACTCCGCGGATTCCGCGGTCTCTACGACCTCGGCCAGCGTGGGTGGCGGCTCCCTGTTCATCAGGCTGCGCTGCACTTCCTTGTCCTTCAGGCCACACAGCACGACGTCCCTCATGATCATCTCCAGGTTGTCCCACTTGCAGGGGGCGGCGGCTACCCTCAGGGCCTCCACGAAAGCCTCTACCGACTCATCCGGCGCTTGGACTCGCCTCCAAAACGCACTCCTAGCGGGAAACATTGCCTTCGAGGGTTGGAAACGCTCACGCAGCAACTTCAGTATGTCGTCGGTTTTGAAGTCATCCAACGTCTTCGGTTCGATCATGCCCACCAGCGTCCGCTTGGTCTCTACTCCCAGCATTCGGGTGAGGATGGCCCTCTTCCTTTCCTCGTCGTCTTTGACTTTGAGTTCCACCAATGCCGCCTTGAAATCCATGTTAAAGATGGTCCAGTCTTGCGGCTTGGTAATATTGAACCCGCTCTGTGTCCTGGCACCTTGGGAATCCATATCCCATCCTCGTCGCCAATTTGGTGTATGAAAACCAAGACACAGGACACAGCCTCGGGCTGGGTTAACTCAGGTTTATTGCATCGTGGACAGAGGGAACATGAGGTAATGGCGAATCGATAGCTCTTTATATACTGCAGTAATACATTTGAACGTGGTGCCATGGTAGCCCATTGGCTACTGCCTGCGTGACGTCATTGCGAGTCACGCCCTTCTTGTCCAGGTGTAGGTGGTGGCGGGAAAGCTTCCCGCGCTGTTGCCTTTGATGAGTTCGGACCAAGAGAGCTTGGACGCTCGCTGCTGCCAGCTGGTGGTCATTGGCTTGCGTCCTCTTACAGGGTTTATATGATACAGCTGTAGGTTACATTGTTGCTATAGGCAAGGTTACATTGGCTCAGATACATTGTAATCCAAGTGGAAGGTAAAACCATTAGAACACAACACCATCACAGTCTCTTCATACGTCAGAGCAATCAACAAAACACATTTCAGCATTTTCTGTACTACCAACCACCAAATGGCAGCCAAATTGGGGGGAGGGCTCACTTGCCCTCCTGCAACTTGCCCATAAGCTGAACTCCGCTGTGTGGGTCATGTATTTTGGGAGTCACTTTATGCCTTCAGGCCCTTCACTGTCATTTGATGAAGGAAAAGGCTTTCTAGCAGCCCCTATATTTCATTTGTATTGCTATCAAAACTAGTTCATTTTTCTATTCAACTGAAAAAAGGCACTTATTGTTAGAATCAGATGGATTGGTCTTACTCAGCAATGACTTCCATAGCAATCTGCAGGGTAAACCTAGATAAAAAGAAGCATTTGCCATTTTGTCAAGTGATGGGAGATGGACAGTCCTCTGAATGTTTTATGTATGTGAAATCTTTGTGAGACTGGATGGGAAGCAAAATAATGAATTCCACACCCAACCCACAGCAAATCATTACCACAATTAAGAAGTCTTGATCAAACAACAACTGGCCCCATGTGACCGTCACACACCCCAATCCATTGCTTGCTCACTCTGAAGTGCTGATTGCCTTATTCCCAGAGATGTTGCCAACCTGAAAGTTAATTGAGTGAGCACTGAGCAACTCTCCTGGGGTTCAATGGACATTATTCAAAAGGAAGTGTGGGCAGAACTGCTCCCGCCTTCCTTCACTTCTGAGACGTAGAATCAGTTTGTTGTTTACATGAGTGCTAACCTGGAACACGACAAAAGGCGCTCCTACAAAACCTTGTGCAGCATGCCTGCATTGTGCAGCATGCATGGGTTTGTGATAAAGGCAAGGCTCATGAGACACCTGTATTAGGCTAAGGACACCCAAAGGAGACCAGAAGGGTCTTCTGCAGAGTGGCTCTGTCCCTTTTTAATGTAAATGATTGCTCTAATTCTGCTATCGTGTTGCAAATAATATCTTAACCTATAAATCCAAGGGTTAACCGTTGGAACTGGCTATAGGTTGCTATGCCTCGCCCTACTTGCCTGCACTCACCCTTCGTGCACACGGCTGATCTGGGTCCGCAGGTCAACGAAGGATTGAGAAAACCGGCAGTGGGGCAACAGCCCCACAAACATGAAGAAAGGGAAAAAACTTCACTTCCCAACATTCTTTGCACCACGCCGCGCCGCGCCAGAGCCAATTAGGCTGAGAGGCTCTCGCACAGTGCAGCGTTCGGAAACGCGCCGCAGCCAATCAAAAGAAAACCATTTTAAAAAAACGCAGCACAAACACAAAGCACCAACCCATAACTACAAGCCCCAGCGTCCTGCGCGCCATGAGCGCGCAGAACGCTGAGGAAGCCGGCACCCAAAAAATAAAACAAAAACAAAAACACCGTGAGAGCAAGTCCGCCAAGCCGCGGGAACCAAAGCCCCTCTCCCCAACGGCGCCTGAAGCTCCTAATTGGAGTTTCCCCTTTAATATCACTGGGTGGGTGGGGTGTTGTGCTCCCCCTCTCTACTGGCTCCCTTGGGGTTGAGAGGGTGGGGGGACAAAAGGAGTCTGTCTCCCCCACCCTCCTGACCCCAGGGGACCCGGCAGAGAAGGGATTCCCTTCCCCCCCACACACACACCCCATATTAAAGAGAAGAAACCAAGTGTTTACTTCTCTTTAAAAACGGAGTTGGGGGGGAATCCCCCTCTCTACTGGCTCCCCTGGGGTTGAGAGGGTGGGGGGACAAAAGGAGTCTGTCTCCCCCACCCTCCTGACCCCAGGGGACCCAGCAGAGAGGGGATTCCCTCCCCCCCCACACACGGCCCATATTAAAGAGAAGAAACCAAGTGGTTACTTCTCTTTAAAAACGGAGTTGGGGGGGAATCCCCCTCTCTACTGGCTCCCCTGGGGTTGAGAGGGTGTGGGGGACCAAAGGAGTCTGTCTGAGAGGGGATTCCCCCCCCCCGGACACCAAAAAACACAAAAACAAACAATCAAAAACATTCAAAAATACACAAAAACAAACAAAAATAACACCAAAAAAGTAAACAACAACAAACATTTCCAAACACACCTAGCACCCAGCCAAACACCACAAAATCCAACCACCACCACCACCCCAAATAAAGAAAAACAGCTAACTCACCACCACACGACCTCATACCACAACGACTGGAAAAGAAATGAATAAAGAAAGAGACTACTTACTGGAAGAAGCTCCACCCAGAGGCCACGAGAGAAAAAACAGTCAAAATACAAGATAACCCCTACCAGCAGCACTTGCTGCCCACAATAATAAAAAAATTCAAAAAGACACAATAGCCCCACACAAAAGGCCCCAAGAGTTTTTCGAAAAAGTATATCATCCTTTATTCTTTTTTTCATCCACAAAACCAAAACACAAAACAAAACTCATCACAGTTTAAAACAGGACATCAAAAAAAATTGTATAAATAAATTTATTAAAAATTTCAAATATAGATTAACCTCTTCTTTACAAACATTAACAACAACAACAACAAAAACTTTCCAACACCATTTAAAACAGCCCGGCAACGCCAGGCAACCTTTGCTAGTTAGTGATAAAACAAAAGGACTATTTATGTAATTAGCAATTAATTTCACAATAAAAGTGAGGGTGGAGAAATACAGAACATATTTTGCCATTGCAATGTTATGGTTTACTGGTTTAGGGATGAATTTCTTCTTGGTCTGGAATGTGAATGCTCGCCCCTCAGAGCTTTACAACCTATCAGTCTCAGATTTTAGCATGAGCAATGGCATCATCTCTTCCTCGATCTGGATTTACTAGGCAGCGGCAGCAATGGCAGCAGGAGTTTCTGCAGCTCCAGCAATAGCTGCACTGGAAGTAAAAGGTGAATTATCCCTACTCTCTTTCTCCACCCTCCTTGCATTATTTCTCCCTTCTTCTGACACTGCCAGTTGGAACATTTCTGGAGTAGACCTCCAGGCACCAGGGACTCTGGGAAATGGAATTCCTCCATGGTACCAACTAAGTGTCAGCATTAGGAAAATAGCAGTTACCAGTGATTCTGGGGAAATGTAATAGCAGAGACGATACTGCAGAGACGATACTCATCCAGAAGCCAAGGAAGAGCCAAGAAAATTGAAAACATGTAATTATAGACTGAATTGGGATCATTTGTGCAGTCCCTGTGGCAAACACAGGCAAAGCAGGTAGCTGCTGGCAACTCCTGGGGCAAAACAGCACATTGCACGGACCCCTTGTGTTCCAGCTGTCATTCTTGGGGTTAACGTTCAAAGAAATAAAAAAGATGCACAGTGTGAGGAAAGAGAAGTCAAAATTAATACATACTAGAGACGAAACTGTGCTAGTACCAAACAAGAAGACTGATGGCTAAACCCCTGCAATAAAACCCAAGATCTCTCCTGGATACTTCACTCTTTTATTTTCATTTTCTTTCTTTTCCTTTTTTTCCTCATTTGAAACAACAAGTTGCAGTGTGAGTGAAGGTTTCTGTTGGTATTGTATATTGCCTGGACTTTGCCTTTTCTTGTTCTTTCAAAAATAATATTGAGTTAAAGCCTGCACAGAGAGTCATTAAGTCCACTCTCGGGTTGGTCTGTGGGGAGGGGCACACCATTTTTATTTATTTATTATTTTTGAAATGGTGTCCACACTTGTTGCCCACCAGAATGGTCCTCCCAAACATACACCTTTTGTTTTTGTTTTGTTTTTTAATAATAATAATAATAATAATAATAATAATAATAATAATAATAATAATAATAATAATAATAATAATAATAATAATAATAATAATAATAATAATAATAGAGAAAATTGTCATTTCAGCTACATTTCCCCCCTTATTCTTGACCCAACACACACCTTTGATCTCCTAACAAGGGATCCAGCTTTACAGTATGGTCCCTTATATCCTGTTTATTTATCTTAATCAGTAATAGAATGATATGGTTCATAAGATTAAAATTCCAACATTGCTATCTAGCAGGTCTCCAGGTAGGGTTGTTCACATAATATATACAGTAGGTGTATGTGAGTGGGTTTACCTTCCACTACTCCGAAATGAGCTGCTGAAGTCTACATGGGTGCAGCTTTCCAGGTTTGGTAACCTTACTTCACAGTTGCCTCAGACCACAGTGGATTGTAGACTACTAAGCAGTCTGTATAACACCTTAACACACTTCTGGGTTGCATCTGAGACTGAGTTCATACCTTTGCAGGAACCAACACACACAAAAGCCTTAAAAAAAAAGCCAACCTCATTTTGTTAGCATTCTTCTGAAGGCATCGGAGCCAAGTGCCTTTATTTGGTGCGGCAAGAAATGAGGCACATTTCCCGAACGATTTGAAATAACGACCTTGCAGTTACTGAAACAAGAGTAGCCTCTATTTTGAAACAGCACCTCAAACAGTGAACGGTGGGTAGATTAAAAAAGGAAGCAATACGACTGGCTCATTGGAACATTTCATCTGCTGGAGACAGGAGAATGGCGTTTAGATGAAATGTTGTCTACCGAATTTCATTTCCATGTGTGCAGGCACACAGCATAAATGTTTAATGACTGGGGGAACTCCCAATCTGAGAAAACTTTGGCTTCGGGTGTCTGAAAACACCGCTTATTAGTCATTAGTGTCACATTTCAAATTATGCTTGAAAGGAAGCAGGGAACTAAAATCAGCCTCTTGTGCCACTGTATTGCAGTATTTTATCATTAAATGAGAAGTACTACGATGATGATGTTTTGAGTGGGCTGGAAGGGAGAGGGGACAGCAGTCAGTCCACACTTAGCATCTTCCAATCATTTTTGTAAGTATTTTGCCAACACTTCTCTCCTCTCCTCCTTTTGTGTCTTTCTTTGACTTTCTGTGCTTTCAGACAGACCATTTCCCCTCACTGCACATCTTCTCTGCTGAACTACTGAGGAGTTTATAGCAATAGCTAGGTAAAATTAGTAAACCATGCTTGCTAGAAAACTCGGAACAGACAGGCTTCCAGCTTTAATTCAATAATGTGGTGTCTGAATTATAAAGATTATGGTCTCCATTGTACAGTACCATGTACAAACTGCTTTAGACAAGAACTGATGTTATGGGAGAATGAGATCAGAAGACCTAGAGCAGTCATTGTGGTGACAGATGTAACATCTGAGGTTCTGTAAGTTAAGGTTCTGTCAGTGCAATCTGCACTATATTTGAGAATAGACACATGCACTGGCTCTCCAAGTCAAAATGAAGGCAACACGGATTGGGGGCCTGGCCATTCTTATTTCCTTTTTGGAGACAGTCTGATTCTGATTCCTCAGATGTCCTAAATATGATGCCAGCTTGTTGCCATGTAAGATATCATGGTAAATGAGCAAGTTTTGTTGAGTTATGTTACATGTCATGTAGAATCTCATCTTTCAGAAAAGACAAGACCTAGCAATGTTTGCAGAAGGATCCTCTGGTAATTTTTCTGACAAAGAGTCTCCCCTTGCTATCTATCTATCTACTGTATCTACTGTATCTACCTATCTATCTACTATATCTATCTTACTGTATCTATCTATCTATCTGTCTGTCTGTCTATCTGTCTGTCTGTCTATCTGTCTATCTGTCTATCTATCTATCTATTTATTTCCCACCCATCTGTGATTTTTCCCCCCACTCTGGGCGCTTACAACATATTAAAAATCTTTGCAATAAAAATTTAAGCATGAAGAATAACCTATTGCTCAGCCATTGGCAGTATGTCCTTAAAAGCCTCTTTAAGGTGGAATGATTTTAGGGTGGTTGTTGTTTTTTATAAATAAATAAAAAGATAGATATTGAATCTGGCACAGCTGAACCAGTAGAGAGTTCCACAAAGTTGGTGCCACCACCAAGAAGGTTCTTCTCCAAGTCACAGCCTTTCTTGCTAATCTCAGGCTCAGCACCTGGAGCAGCACCATCTAGGAGGAATAAGGGCTAATGTTCTGAGGGGAAGGTTGACTGGCTCAGCATCACCCAAAGAGTGCACGGAATGCTTCCCACTGAAGTGGTACCTATTTATCTACTTGCAACCTCTTGTTTCAAACAGCAGCTCACTACATCAGGCAGCACTCAAATCTTGAACTGCTGACCAGCTGACCTTCTAGTCCTCAAGTTCAGCATTTTAACCACTAAGCTACCGCAGGCCTTACTCTATCAGTAGGACTAAGCATAAAGGAGTATTATCAATGTGCAAGCACTATATTTCACAGCAGCATTTCCCCCTCAGCTCTGTGCTGTTTCCATGGAAGAACGCCGAGTCTCCTGCAGACCAGTGTCTCTGCAGTCTTAGCAGAAAATGGACATCAAATCAAGCTGAAAGAGATTGATGGGCTGAGGCCACCATTTCCCATGTGCCAAGAGAAGGAAACCTGGTAATAGGCAGAAAGCCACATATGCGGGCTAAATCTAGACTGGGCCAGTATCATTTATAACTCAATACACAATTCACCAACCAACCACACTGGCCTGAGAGATGCTTGAATAACAATCATTTTGGTTTGCACCATTCTGAGCCAACCCTCTGTGAGGCCCTCATACATGCCTAATTGATTGGCCTACCTTAGAACAGCTTTACTGCTTCAGCATCGTGGGACTACTCTAAATAAGGTTGTGTCATGGTAAATTTTGGAAGAACAGGTGCTCTACATAATAGTCCCCACTGTTTTGCATATTAACTATCCAAAAAGTCAGGCAAGCCAGATAAGTCTATAGCAGGATTCCTCAAACTTGGCTCTCCAGGTGTTCTTGGACTTCAATTCCCAGAAGCCCAGGTTAACACACCTGCCGATCAGGGCTTCTGGGAATTGAAGTCCAAGAACACCTAGAGAGCCAAGTTTGAGGAACTCTGGTCTATAGTAACAGATGAGGAACACATCCTTTGTAAAGTGAATGAGTCTTGATTGCCTATGCAAGACCGAACCACACTCAAATGCTTTGCATTAAAACAAGGAGCACTTGCAATAACATATTGTTCCTGGGAAAATCTATTTCTAAACTGAGGGAGCAAGGAAGACAGAGGGGGTGGGCAAACAATGTCATAGCCCCTGCTACTCATAAAGTTCCGGTGCTTTGACTCTGCAAGCCCAGGTTCCACTGCTTAAATGAGAGTCTATATACGTAGCAAGATCTATAGTACGGCCTGTGGACTGGATCCTGCCCACACTGCTCCTGGAAGCAGAAGTAAAATGTCCATGCACATAACGCTGCCAAAAATGACCCGCAGCTGCTGTAAATGTGTTTACGACAGCAACAGGTCATTTATGGTAGCGTTGTGTGCATGCGTGGGTGCGTTATGTACACATGCATGCATGTTTTACTTCCACGTCTGGTTGGAGGAACCACGTAACTGGCATGCTCAACCCAGGACCATAGCCAGGATTCTAGATGTGGGTGGGCGAATATTTTTTTCAGGATGGGTAACAAAGCCTCTTTTCAATACATTTCTAAGGGAAATGGTGCTTTGCCAGGGTGGGCAAGCTGCTATCTCAGGATGGGCCAAGCCCACCCTGACCATCCCCTGGCTATGGCCCAGGTTCAACCATGTGACCAACCCATAGCCCGAAAAGTTTGGGCACCCCTGATCTATACTCTAACTTTAAAAGGTATGGTCACTTGTATTATTTTTTCTGTTACAATATGGTAGCATAATAATAATAATAATTAAAATTAATTTAAAAAATTAATTTTCACGCTTATATACCGCTCACTCAGGCGAACCCAACTCAGGGCGGTTTACATAGCGGACAACAAATACAAAATACAGTAACATAACATACAATGAATACAGCAAAAAAAAATCAATCACCAGAAGTACAATTACAAATCTCTATCTGCAAAAATTACAGAAATATATATATATGTAGTATATATATATATATATATATATATATATATATATATATATATATATATATATATATATATATATATATATATATATATATACACACACACACACACTACAATATGCACTACATGTGCACTACAATACAGTTTCTAACAATATATCAAATAAGGTACAATACAATAAAATCCTAAACATCAGTTAATCACATCAAAAAGTACACAATATAAAAAATTCAAAACATCAAATAACAATATAAAAATATACCCAGCACAGTCCTTTTAGTCCTTCCAGAAAGGGGGGGTGGGGGGTGGATGGGACAAAAGTGTGCACAATTCCTGGAGCTCCAAGCCGACTGGCCTCCCCGCCTCCACCGAGGCCCACACCATGGCAAGGCCAACTGCCCGCCGTGGCTGGCCCCAAGTCCTAGCCAGCAACAAGAAGATGGTAGCAAGGCATCCCGGGGGGCCAACCAGGACAACCCGTGGCATCTCCCACCTGTCTCCACTCCTGGGAGCCGATGGTGTGGGCTCCCGGGCGAGACAGGGAGTCCCTCTCTGCGACGCCGGTGTCTCCCTTTTTCTGCTCTCTGGGTGGGCCGGCCCAGAGAGCGAAGTCAGCTGCAGGGGGGGCGTGGCTCTCCCACCTGTCTCCACTCCTGGGAGCCGATGGTGTGGGCTCCCGGGCGAGACAGGGAGTCCCTCTCCGCGACGCCGGTGTCTCCCTTTTTCTGCTCTCTGGCCGGGCCGGCCCGGAGAGCGAAGTCAGCTGCGGGGGGCGATGAATCTCCCACCTGTCTCCACTCCCGGGAGCCGGTGGCGTGGGCTCCCGGGTGAGATAATAATAATAATAATAATAATAATAATAATAATAATAATAATAATAATAATAATAATAATAATAATAATAATAATAATAATAATAATAATAATAATAATAATAATAATAATAATAATAATAATAATAATAATAATAATATATACCCCGCCTTTCTCGGCCAAGGCCGACTCAAGGCAGCATCAACATGTCAATACAATATTACAACAATCATACAATAATACAAAGGCAAATTCAATACAAAAACATTCACTAATTACAATATAATAACCCCAAAAATACAATATAGCAATACAGAAAATAATAAATGCAACAAAAAATAATCGGTACACATCACATAATACAAAATATCACATCACAATTAAAAAAACTTAACATCACTATATGCAAAGTCCCCAAGTGACGGAACACAGCTCACGTCCCAGACGGAGCCCCAGCTCAACGTCCTCAGCTGAGGAAACATCAACAGCTGTGCTGGTCTATCTCCCTGTCTCTCGTCTCTCTCCTTCCCCACCCCTCCTCACACCAAGGGCAGGGAATGGTCCAGCAAAACTGACAACTCCAACTGCGATGGAACAGTCCTCAGCTACGCTCCCACATCCTGAAAGGTTGGCACTGGGGGGGGGGGCGGTGACAGCTTTTCATGGGCCCCACCATGATGGAACTCAGCTGCACTCAACCCCCTGTGACCGGCAGAGCCACGGGAGGGAGCTGAAGGCGCTGGTGTTCGGAGCATCAGCGGCGGTTTTTCATGGCCCCCACCGTGATGGAGCTCAGCAGCGCTCCCACCTCCCATGACTGGCAGAGCCATGGGAGGAAGCCGAAGGCCAAAAAAAGTTGTTATTGCTGTACAGTTGTTGCACAAGTTTGATTGTATCCTTAATTATTATAAAGCATACTTTCACAGATGAGGAAAGTTGTTTGTTTGGACTACAACTCCCAGAATGTCTCAGGCTGATCTGAAGTTTAAAAGTTACCTTTGGGGTGGTGCCCCCATGTTTAGAATTGCCTTGTAGAATGTTGTTTTACTCTGCCAGCAAAACATATCACATCACTTCATAGGAAGCAGTGATAATACAACATACAGTAATTAAATTTTAATTTTTTATTTTATTTAATTTTAATTTTCCAATAGGTATAGCTGCCCAACTCAAAATGACTCTGGGTGGCTCACAACATTAAAAACAATACAGCAGTCCAAAGTATTAAAAACCCATTAAAAACCAATTTAAAATACTACAGGAATTAAAAGAACGAGGATTAAAAGAACGAGGGAGCGATATTGCTATTATTTTATCAGCCAACAGGTGGGGGTCATCACATCACCGATGCTTCACATCTGCTTTGCCAGCCAGGTTTTTAGTTCTTTCCTGAAGGGCAGCAACTGCATCTGGAGTCATAGCTCAATTAGCAGGAGGTTCCATAAGGCCGGACCAGGCAGAGAGAAGGCCCAATTAGTTATTGTTGTGTCCTAATGGTTTGATCCTCCACACGGATAACAATGTATCTGAACCAATGTAACCTTGCCTATAGGTAACAATGTAACCTTCAGCTGTATCACATAAACCCTGTAATAGGACGCGAGCTAATGACCACCAGCTGGCAGCAGCGAGCGTCCAAGCTCTCTTGGTCCAAACTCATCAAAGGCAACAGCGCGGGAAGTTTTCCCGCCACCACCTACACCTGGACAAGAAGGGCGTGACAAGCAATGACGTCACGCAGACAGTAGCCAATGGGCTATCATGGAACCACGTTCAAATGTGTTACTACTGTATATAAAGAGCTATCGATCCGCCATTACCTCATGTTCCCTCTGACCACCATGCAATAAACCTGAGTTAACCCAGCCCGAGGCTGTGTCCTGTGTCTTGGTTTTCATACACCAAATTGGCGACGAAGGTGGGATAATGGATCCCCAAGGAGCAGCTAGGGCACAGAGCGGGTTCAACATCACCAAACCGCAAGACTGGGAGCTTTTTGAGATGGACTTCCAGGCGGCGCTGGTGGAACTCAAAGTCAAAGAAGACGATGAGGAGAGGAAGAGGGCCATCCTCACCAGAATGCTTGGGATAGAAACCAAGCGAACGCTGGTGGGCATCATTGCACCGAAGAAGGTGAGCGAATTCAAAGCAGACGACATCATGAAGCTGCTGCGTGAGCGCTTCCGACCCTCGAGGGCGATGTTTCCCGCTCGGAGCGCGTTTTGGAGGCGAGTCCAAGCGCCGGACGAGTCGGTTGAGGCATTCGTAATAGCCATGAGGATAGCCGCCGGCCCCTGCAGATGGGACGACCTAGAGACGGCCCTCAGGGACGGAGTGCTGTGTGGCCTGAAGGACAAGGAGGTGCAGCGCAGCTTGATGAACAAGGAGCCACCACCCACGCTGGCAGAGGTTGTAGAGGCCGCGGAAGCCGCGGAGTCCACGAATGCTGGAGTGGACGAAATGCACCAGTGGCGTGAGTGGCGTCCTAGAGCCGGCAAAGCGGAGAATTCGGTGCACGGAAAGTCCGGACAGTCGGTGCACGCAACCCGACGGGCCTCAAAGTCGTCTACGGAAGGCAGCGACGGCGAGGAGGTCCAAAAGGTCCGAAAAGGGGGGCGCCGCTGCGATGGTTGCGGAGCGGCCCATGAGCGCGCGAGGTGCCCATTCAGGAAAGCCGAGTGTTACACCTGCGGCCGTCGGGGGCACATCGCCAAGGCGTGCAGAAAACGGAAGGAGGGCCGGAGGCAGTCACAAGACCGTTCAACCAGGCCGGACCGTCCAGCAAGGTCCAAAGATGGCGCCCAGACCACGAGGAAGCAGGACGGCGTGGGCCGCATCTCGGACGACAGCGAGGACGACGCTCCAGTGTTCAGCGTGTCCGAGGGACAGTCCCATTACTTCGTTGAGGTACTAGTACAAGGGGCCCCTATCAGGATGGAAATTGACTCGGGGTCCTCCTATTCTATAATTCCCCAGAAAGAGTTCTTGAAAATCGACCCCCACGTGCGACCCAAACTTAAAACGTTGAGGTCCACGCTACGAGATGTACAGGGGAACAGCATTCCAGTGTTGGGGGTCGGGAAATTTCGGGTCAGTTTTAAGAGACATTCTGCGGAACTGCCCCTAGTTGTCCTTAAGGGGGGTAGTTGTAGCCTCCTAGGGACGCAGTGGTTTCAGCCCTTGGGGTTGTTCATAGGCGGAGTGCATACCGTGGGGGTGGATCCAATACAAGCGGTGTGCGACGCGCATCCCGCCGTTTTTAAAAAAGGACTTGGAAAGTTCAAGGGACCCCCTGTAGCCTTCGACCTAGACCCGGAGGTCCACCCGATAAGACTCAAACCGCGCAGGGTGCCGTTCGCACTAAAGGACAAAATAGAGGCGGAACTGGACAAACTGGTGGGCCAGGGGATTCTTATTCCTGTTGATTCCGCGGAGTGGGAAACTCCAATTGTAACAGCGTTGAAGGCTAACGGGGAGGTGCGCATTTGCGCTGATTATAAGTGTACAATTAACAAGGCGATCTGCCCTAATGCATACCCGGTGCCGGTGGTCAGCCACCTTCTGGCCAGGCTGAATGGGGGAAAGTGTTTCGCTAAACTCGATTTGGCTCAAGCTTATCAGCAACTCCCTGTAACTCCCGCCACGGCCGCGGCTCAAACGATAGTCACACATAAAGGGGCGTTCCAGGTGTCGCGCTTACAGTTCGGCGTGAACTCGGCACCCGGCCTTTTTCAGTCGCTTGTGGAACGCCTCCTGAAGGGGCTGGAGGGGGTGTTGCCTTATTTTGATGACGTGTTGATAACAGGGGGGAGTGAGGCCGAACTGGCAAAGAGATTGGATAAAGTTCTGACTGTCTTCGAGAAAGCGGGGCTACGACTGAGAAAAGACAAATGTGTCTTCTTCGAAACTGAGGTTGAGTTTCTAGGGTTTCGGGTCACGCCAGAGGGTATTAAGCCGTCCAAATCCAAAGTAGCCGCCATCAAGAATGCCCCTCGCCCCACGTCCAAAACCGAGCTACAGTCATTTCTGGGACTCCTCAATTTTTACCATACCTTCCTTCCACGGAAGGCGTCCGTGGCCGAGCCACTCCATCGGTTGCTAAAAAAAGGAGGAAACATGGATGTGGGGCGACGAGCAAGAGAGGGCGTTTAAAGAGTTGAAGCAACTCCTAACATCTGAGGCAATCCTGATGCATTTCGACCCCAAACGGCCAGTGGTCTTAGTCTGTGACGCATCCCCGGTGGGGGTGGGGGCGGTGCTTTGCCACGTGTTGGACGACGGAAGGGAGGCCCCGATAGCGTTTTATTCAAGGTCCCTGTCCCAAGCAGAGCGTAATTACGCGCAGACCGACAGGGAGGCATTAGCGGTAGTAGCGGGAACCAAAAAATTTCACGATTTTCTGTATGGTCGGCCGTTCAAAATCGTGACTGACCACAAGCCCCTATTAGGAATTTTCACTGCAAGTAAGCCCACGCCACAGATCTTGTCCCCAAGAATGCTGAGGTGGGCTATTTTTCTCAACGCATACCAGCATGAGTTGGAATACCGGCCCGGGAAGGAGATCAGCCATGCCGACGCACTCTCGAGGTCTCCTTTGCCCTTGTCGGGCGTCCAAAAGGAAAGGGCAGAGAGAGATCACCAGGTTTTGTTAATAGAGGTTTTAGACTCACCCCCAATAGTACCAGCCGACATTGCCAGGGCCACAGGCAAGGACAGAACGCTAGAGAAAGTTAGCTCATGGGTACAGAAGGGGTGGCCGGCGTCATCCCCAGGTACGGAATTCGACCCATTTTTTCGAAAAAAAATAGAGTTGTCCCTAGAGAGGGGCTGCCTTTTGTGGGGCCAACGGGTGGTGGTTCCTACGTCCCTGCGACCGAGGGTACTCGAACTGCTGCACGTCAGCCACCCGGGCATCGTCCGGTCCAAGGCGCTGGCCCGGAGTTACTTCTGGTGGCCACAGCTGGACGCGGACATTGAGCACATGGTCGGCACTTGTGAGGCATGCCAGGGCTCCCGACCAGAGGCGGCCCGTCTTCCGCATAGGGAATGGGACACAGCAAGGGGGCCATGGTCCAGGGTGCACGTAGACTTCGCTGGCCCATTCCGAGGAACCATGTTTCTCCTGGTGGTGGATGCGTTCTCCAAGTGGTTGGAGGTTATCCCAGTAAAGAGTACGTCCTCCGCCACTACAATTAGCCAGCTAAGGAGAGTCTTTTCCAAGTTCGGTTTACCCGACACTTTAGTCAGCGATAACGCTAGTTGTTTCACCTCCGCTGAATTCAAGGCATTCATGGAGGCAAACGCCATTCGGCATGTCACATCCGCACCGTTTCACCCGGCCACGAATGGCCAAGTGGAACGGCTGGTGCGTACAACAAAGGATGCGCTGCGGCGCATGGGCCCGGGGGACCTAAATCACCAAGTTTGTCAGTTTTTGTTAGCGTATAGGGTGACCCCCTTAGCATCAGGTTACTCGCCGGCAGAGCTGTTGATGCGGCGAAAACTGACCACGATCCTGTCCAGGCTAGACCCGACAAGAGTCGAGGACAAAGGAAAAAACATAGGGTTGGCAGTCTCGAAAGGTTTCGCCGCCGGCGATCCTGTTCACTGCAGGAACTACGCCAGCGCAGGTCCAGCCTGGGTGCCGGGAACGGTTGTGGAACGGACGGGGCCAGTGTCGTACCGGGTCGAGACGAGCACCGGTCTCCTCTGGAGGAGGCACGCGGACCAACTTAGGCACCGAGTGAGTGGGGGGGCCGGTCAGTGGAGCTCAGCAACAGGAGTCAGCGTTAGGGTTCTCCCCCACCCGTTTAGCCCAAGGGGGAGACAGCAGCGGACAATGGTCCCAAACAAGGGGGGAAAGCAGCGGCCCCGACTCATACCCTTTTGATACGCCAGTCCTATCAGAGGCTGGGGAAGGGGGAGAGGAGTTCGCAACCGCTGCCCCCGAATTTAATTCTGATTTTGATTTTGCGAGCCGGGGGGGGTTTTCGGGAGTGTTCCCCCACCCATCCAAGCGAGAAGAGGGGTTTTTCGTTAGCCCCCAGTGCCCCCGGTTCTTCCCCAATAAAGCACACACCTCCCAACAACGCCGCGGAGCCGCGGCAAGTCACTAACGAGTCTCCCTCTCCAATTACAGGGCAGGAAACCAGGGGACAAAGAGAAGGTAGCAAACCCGGGGGAAGGCAGCCCGCACCGAGACCCCAGCGTGTTCGAAATAAGCCATCTTGGCTGAGAGACTTCGTCTCATCCTAGGGGGGGGGAGTGTGGTTTCGAGACTTCGTCTCATCCTAGGGGGGAGGGGTGTTGTGTCCTAATGGTTTGATCCTCCACACGGATAACAATGTATCTGAACCAATGTAACCTTGCCTATAGGTAACAATGTAACCTTCAGCTGTATCACATAAACCCTGTAATAGGACGCGAGCTAATGACCACCAGCTGGCAGCAGCGAGCGTCCAAGCTCTCTTGGTCCAAACTCATCAAAGGCAACAGCGCGGGAAGTTTTCCCGCCACCACCTACACCTGGACAAGAAGGGCGTGACAAGCAATGACGTCACGCAGACAGTAGCCAATGGGCTATCATGGAACCACGTTCAAATGTGTTACTACTGTATATAAAGAGCTATCGATCCGCCATTACCTCATGTTCCCTCTGACCACCATGCAATAAACCTGAGTTAACCCAGCCCGAGGCTGTGTCCTGTGTCTTGGTTTTCATACACCAAAGTTATGCTACTTCCTATGCAGCACATTATGAGTGTTGCAGGAAGAGTGGAAATTAAACACAATCTTTCATATGACCACAAGCCACAAAAAAACAGAAGCCCCACACTGGCTTTATGCTATGCAGTTCTGTGACCATGCTTAGAGGAGGATATCTGATCTTGTCTCTCTCCACCATTGTCACATCCTTACAGCTAAAACATTTGATTTGAAGAAGAAATGTTTCTGTCAGCATGATAGGATTCATATTTCTATTCTATTTAGAGTGTGAGGGTAAGATGGTAAGCTCTCTAGTTTACTTTGAAAGCTAGAAAGCATATTAGGTCATAACATGTGCCTTCTCAATTAGTCAGAACAACCAAAATATCAGTCTCTGGTTCACCCTGTGGGACCTCAACCAAGCATTCCAGGGTAAACTTTAAATAAGGCTTGAGATCATAAAGGAAGAGCAGCACATGACAGAATATGGAAACCTATGAGTCATCCTCTATAGCAGGAGTTCTCAACCTTTTTAAGCTGGGGGCTGGGTCACACTCCCTCAGACAGCTTCAGGGATCAAATGGCCATTTTGTCCTTCCTCCACCACAAGGCACTTCCCGGTGTGGTGGAGGTGGGGGGGGGGGACATGAAATGGTGTCATGAGCCACATCCGGCCCCCAGGCTGCAGGTTGAGAATCCCTGCTCTAAAGCAAAGAACCTAGAAGCTGCAAAAGAGGATACAGAGGTAGCAACACATACACAGAGACTGAGAGAAAGCTTTTGTGGTTAATAAATGAGGGGAAATGGTAAACACTGGGATTAAAATGGCAGTGAACCACTCCAATCTGAAGGTAAGTACACAAACGCACACAACAGAAGTAACTGGCAGTAAGCGTCAGTGGGCAAAATGTGTAAATAAATGTGTGTTCTTATGTGCCATTGGGTCAGAACTGACTTACAGTAATCCTATTAGAGCTTTCAGGGTAAATATGGTATTTAAAGGAACTGCTTTTAAAAGTTCCACATCCCCAGTGAGCTCCCGTGACTAAGCAGGGATTCGAATCCAGTCCTACTAAGTCCTTGTCCATCACTCTATATCAGGGATTCTCAACATGCAGCCCATGGCCAAGATGAGGCCCGCAGCACCATTTCATGTGGCCCCAACCTCCTCCATCACACCAGGAAGTGCCATGTGTGGTGGAGAAGGAGCAAAATGGCCATCTGGCCCCTAAAGTTGTCTGAGGGAACGTGACCCAGCCCCTGGTTTAAAAAGGTTGAGAACTCCTGCTCTATATACAACACTGGGTATCCCAAATAAATGTGTACCGGGCAGAAACTGTGAATGCAACCCATATGGAGAAAACAAGATTCGCAAGCTGGTGCAAGCAAAGGATGAGATAGAAATGCAAGTTTGATTTGGAGAAACAGAATGAAAGCCAGGACTGAGAGTCCTCCAAGAGCCAAAGGGAAATGTTTATGGAAGCTCAGGGGTGGAAAATTGGAAGGTGAAATGTTCTGAGATATAATTATAGGAGCATAGAATAACTGAGTTAGAAGGATCCTAATGAAGTCATCGAATCCAAAACCCCTGCTCAATGCAGAAATATATCTGACATATGGTTGTCCAGTTTTCTCTTGAATGTCTCAAGTGTTGGAGCACTCGCCACCTCCCGAGGTAATTGGTTCTATTGTTGTACTGCTCTAACAGTTAAGAAGGTTTCTTGATATTCAATCTATATCTGGTTTCCTAATGTTTGATTCAATTATCACATGTCCTGCACTCTGGTATGATCGAGAACAGATCTTGCCTCTTTATGATTATCTTTCAAGTCTTTGAAAAGTGCAAACAATATCCCTCCCCTCAGTCTCCTTTTCTCAAGGCTAAATATTCCAAGTTCTTTTAGTCTTTCTTCATAGGGCTTCGTTTCCAGTTCCCCGATCATCCTTATTGCCCTCCTCTGAACTTACTCAAGTTTGTTAACGGCCTTCTTAAACAGCATTGTTCAGAACTGGGCACAGTATTCTAGATGTGATATAACTAGTGCCAAATAGAGAGACTATATTTCTGTTAATGCAGCCAAAATAGCATCAACCTTTCTTGCAGCCACATCAAACTGTTGACTCAGATTCAGCTTGTGATCTACAATTCCAAGATTCTTCTCACTCATAGTATTACTCAGCAAAGTTCCCTCATCTTGTAAATTTGCATTTGTTTTTCTTCCTAGGTATAGAACTTTGCACTTATCTCTGTTAAATTTCATTCTGTAGTTTTCAGCCAAGTGCTGAAGCCTATCAAGAACATTTTGAATTTTGTTCCTGTCTTCTGAGATGTAACCTATTCCACTCAATTTTTATTTGTTAAGTATTCCCTGCATTCCCTCATCCAAGTCAAGAATGAAAATGCTGAAGAGCATCAGGCCCAGAACTGAGCCTTTTGATAGAAACAAGTAAAGGGACAAATAGAGAAGGAGGAGGAGGGAAAGAATAATTAAAGAAAAATTGAACAGAATTTCTATGACTTTGAAGAATAAAATGGCAGACATATAACTGAGAAACTTTTATTGTTGTTGCCTCCATTCTTAATTTAGCTGCATTTATTGCAATATACTGAGAAGTATACAGGTATATACAGTACTGTATATGGTCCTGTTTGTACATTAGCAGTTTGTGAAAACAAAACAGAATATGAGAATTAAGTTCAGTAATGAATGAATCTGTCTGGTGTTAACATAACTCATATAGACCAAAATATAAGCATTCCACAAAAATAACTTTTAATGTTTCCAGTAAATTTCAGTCATCTTCAATAAAATCACCCAGATTTCTCAGAGTAAAGAAATTGCCTCTAAAGCTAAAAAACTGGTCATTTTAAGGCACTCCAGCTTCATAATTTACCTTTTAATTGAATTTAGTCTACAAGCTTACCATAGAAAGAAATGTTCTACAATGTCAGCATTTTACGAATGCTTTAACAGAAAGTAGGCTATCTATGACATCTTTGAATAGTTTTTTAAAGTGTTCTATTAAATTTGAAAAGATTGTCCATTTGAAACAATTTATGCTCTGATTCCTGAAAATTCTTCCATGAAAATATATCAACCAAGCAGAACCGCAAACTAAAAATATCTGCTTACTTCCACTAGATAACTCAATTAATTTGGCTTTAATTTGGCTTCTCCTATTGGGTACTCATCAGTCTGGCCAGATTATCCTGATATTGTAATAGAGTAGACCATATTGCCAGCAACTCAACGCCGAGTGTCATGCGGGAGTTAACTAACTCAACAACCCTGTGGACTAACGGGTGCCAAAGTCCACAGGGAAGGGTGATGATCCCCAAATGGATTAAATCCCACTTGAATCCATCTTAATGAGGGTCAGCAGCTTCATCAATACTGGCCTGGGGCTGATGAGGACTTTTCATGCCAAAATTGCTCAGGATCAGAGAGTGACTCACAGAACTGGATCAGTGGTATGGGTGTCATGCTGCAATGCAGAAGGCAGATGAAAGGCCACTGCATTGTATTCTATGGACAGTCTTCATGGCTGTTCGCCATGATGATCACCTATATTCGGCTTCGGATGCGGCAGAAGAAGAAGTGGGCACCCTAAATTTTAATTCTAGTTCTCTGATGGGGGCCTGCATTTTTTCTGTACTACCTTTCCCAGGTCAAATAGGAATCGTGAGTTTGAAAAAGAAAACAACGGAGGAGTTTTTCAATGCAGATTATTAGGTGATTCTTTGTTTGAAGAGTTGGGAAAAGAAATCTAGCTAACTGCTACTTGGGGTGGAGATTGAAACCACAACCCCAATGATGTCTGTAGGCTGCACTTGAGCTCACCTTAAGAAGCAAATATGGTGCAATCATTTACCATAAATTTTGGGGGTTCTTTGTTGTTTTTCCCCTGAACAATTCATAAATTTTTGGTGCAGAGCTTGAGAAAGACGTAGCAACATTGTAAGCTAGCTGTTTGTTCAATTTTTGTGGTCTGATCAAGGTATCCCCCCCCCCCTGCTCTTGCATTTGTGTCATGAAAATGTAAACACTTTTTGAACAACAGGCATTGGATCTTGTTCCTTATTAATTTCTTGAAAACTCCAGATCATATGACCTAGGACTCCCACTGCTGGAAAACCATTAGATTTCCTTCATTCAGGGATCAGTTGTTCTTGTTTTTTTCTCCCTTCTTCATTGTCCACATCAGCATCCTTCCTGCTGCCATTGCCAATTGCCTCCTTTCAATCTTTAAAGACAAAGGGCACCAGCTGAGTCGAGAAGGCTTCAAGTTCAACAGAAAGTGAAAGTAAAACTCAGTGGGGCAAGCATACAAGTAAAGGTAAAGGTTTCCCTTGCTCGAAAGCCAGTCGTATCCGACTCTAGGGTGCAGTGCTCATCTCTGTTTCTAAGCCGAAGAGCCAGCGCTCTTTATTTATGCCAATAAAAGTTATCTACTACAAGAGACATAATTTCTCTCCTGCTCATGCAATGCAGGAATAGAGTTGCCATAATTCTCTTCCACAAAACAGGGACAGAAGTAAAGGTTTCTCTTGCACGAAAGCCAGTTGTATCCGACTCTAGGGTGCAGTGCTCATCTCTGTTTCAAAGCCGAAGAGCCAGCGCTGTCTGCTTCTGCAGACGTTTCCATGGTCAAAAAGAGGGTCCCCCTCACAGCACATGGGGGCTGCTTCCCCCCCAACCAGCAACACCTCTGGAGGGTTCACAACCCCCCTCCCCCTGCTTCCCATTTGGACCCAGGAAGGGGAGACGCAAGAGCTTCGCCTCTCCGTTGCCATGGAGGGGGGATGCGAAGGGACCTTTTGGCTGGAGGATATGCGCTGTGTCCAGCTGGTGGGGTGGAGGTCCCCAGAGGAAAGCCCCCCCCCTTGGACAAACCCTGCCATTTTCTTTCCCCTTGGAGGCTCCGGGGGTGTGTGAGGTGGGGGGGCACAAGCCCTTCTCAGGACAGGCGGCCTGTTTCCGAGTGGGCACAAAGGGGAGAGGAGGGGGAGGGCGAGCATCCCTCTGAGAGACAAAAAACCCCACTGCCTCCCCACCGCCACCACCATGGCAGAAGGAAAGCACCTCAAGCTCTCTTGTTCCCGGCAGTTTCCATCCACGCAGGAGCTCCGGCTGTCCGGGCCTCTTACCAGCAGCTCAGAAGGCGCTTGTCGGGGCAAAAGGCCCCTTTCCCGGGGGGCCAAACCCATCTGCCCAACCCCCCCCCCCGGCTGCTGTGCACGCCCCCTCAGGTGTCCCTCCAGGGAGGATCCCCTCTCTCTCCCCCTTCCCTGGAGCGGGCCGGGGGCGCTCGGCGAGGCTCCACCACTCCTCCCGACTGAGCAGCCCTGATGGGGGGAAGGTAAATTCTGTGTCTGCAGATGTTTGTGTGGACATGTGGCAACAGGCATGCCCAGACCAAAGTGTTGTGGCACCTTAAAGAATAACTCCTGTTTTGAAATTACCTTTCTATTCATATAAAAGTTTACCCGATCTCTTTCTTTGGCCACAAAGCTGTTGCTGTTGCGACTGTGGCTACTGCTACCGACGCCACCTGCTGGTGCTTCAATAGAAGCGGCGCTCTAAGGTGACAAGAAAAAGACGCAATTTTTTTCCCTTCAAACCAAGCACACCCCTTGGTTTGAAAACCGGGAGTTTTCAATGATTTCATTGGAACCGGGCCAGGACAGGTTCAACCCATGACGTATGGCAACCCTATGCAGGAAGGATCTTCTGCACCTTTACCTTCTCTTTCCTTCATCACTCTTCACAAAGATGCATGCTTGAGAACATGTACTATGTTGGCTTTAATATTTGCTCCAGAGCTATTACTGGCCCATAACCTGACTACAGGAACAGATGAAGATGCCTTAAGTGGAATTTCACAGTCAGATGTTCAGCTCATTTGAGCTACTACTGTTAAATCCCTGTATGGCTCCTGATTCCCAGTTAATCTTTCTCTGGTTTTTACAATACTTTTCCTTTCACCAAAGTGAGTGGTGGATATATCTCAAGTCCTATGCACAGGGCATCCAGTTCTGAACATGAGCCTTGTCTTCTGTACTGTGAGTCCCAAAAAATATAGAAAAATAAATAAAAATCTGTTGAAAGATTAGTCAGATAAGAGACTGTCAGCTCCGTTGAATCTTATGGAGATGACCTCTATCATGTTCTCTGATGGATCATGATATAAAGGAATTTGCTACCACAGAATTTGATAACTTAAATGGTTTTCAAGAGCACCTAAACAAATTCATAGAGGATAAGATTACCAATGGTAAGTAATCGTAATGGCCAAAAAGAGAAAGAGCATGCAAAAGAGAGAGATAGAAAGAATGCTAAATAACACTTCAATCAAGTTTTTCGTAGATCTGTTTGAGGGATGCAATTAATCACTAAAATGTAAATACACTTATAAGAGGGACAGGCAAACAGAAGTATTTAAGAAGATGTTTCAGTAAAATACATACCAAATTTCTGCACTGACATCTGTTTGATCCTGTGGGACAAAACAGGCCTTTGATCTAATCTAACAGTGCTGTTTTTGTGTCACCAGCATGCTCTATTTGTTCCTCTACGTTGGGGTCATCCTGTATAAGACCTCATTTCTTTTTTGGGGGAATGATGAGCTTGAAAGATTTCAATCTGCTGTTCATCTTAGAATTTATCTGTCATGTAAATGGTCAACATATGCAGCATATTGTAACAAGCCAAAAATGATATCTATTGCATGTAGACATCAGGAACTGTGGGAGTTCATCTGATCTTGAAAGCTGCCTTAACCTGCCTATATTGCCTTTCTGTTGTTTCTGAGTCTATGGACTGTGTGACATGAGACGATGCTTGCTTTGGTACATGCGCAGACAGTGTGAAACATGCTGATTCACCCTCCATATATGGGTCGGAGATTCTGATAGGCTGATGTATGTATGACTCTTGTATCTTATACTCTGTTTAATAAAGAGCCACCATGATTCCTTTGTTAAGCTCTAACGAGTGCAGCTGTGTCATTCATTCTACCTCTGTTTCTTCTCTATTATTTCTAATGGAGCTGACCTTCATTAGAATTCCTAATTCCTCCTGTGTTTATCTGTGGCTATGAACTGCTCTGCCTCAGGCTGATAAGATCACGATAAATGGCGCTCCGTTTGAGGCTCTGAACTGTGGAAAAAGCCTTTCAACTCTGACAAGCTTTTAACACCTCATAACAACAGGATAATCGCTTTATTGTCTCTCACCCCCGACCGAGTGAGTAAGGTCCGACCAGAGAAAAAGGTCTTCAGGCACCTGACATCATCCAAGCTCTATCTTGGATCCCACAGGATGAGTGACAGCTTACGTTATGGGGGGTGTTTTAACGTCACCACAACAGAAGTTTTGCAAAGATTTGACTTATCTTTTGTATAAGAATGGACAAAGGGCAGACACCACAGAAATGCAGGAATTACTTCAGACTATAGAAAATGTTTCCCCTTGGTTCCTAAGAGAGAGCAGTCTTGATTTAAAAACATGGGACAGGGTTGGAAATGACTTTCAGAGACATGCTGGAGTTTCTGTCCCAGTGCAATATACCTGGAATGAAGTCAGAAAATGTCTTCAAAGACTTACTCCAAAAAATATTCTGCTGTCCCAGAGGCTTGCTGCCCCACTGCCACAGCTTTTGCCACCAGCCAAGGGAGAGCCTCTGTCCCCTACTGCCCCCCCCCACCATATGGGAAACAACAGCATGAGCCCCTTGATGGAGGTGGGGGTGGAGATGGAGATGGGACATTATATCCTACCTTACAGCAATCAAGTGCTGTTAGCCCTACAAAAGTCCCGTTCTCTGCTGCTTTAACTGCAGCTGTGCTGGATATGGAATCTGTTGCTGTATATCCAGTGAACAGAGAGGCTCTGGCAAATGGGAATGCTGCAACACTGCCTGCCAGGTCTAAAAAACAACTAGTGCCAGCTGATTGGGAACAAATGGTGAGGACCTCATCGCAGATGGAAGCAAGGATTGTGATTCCAAGGGCAGCACAGAAGACCTCAGCTCGCCCCTGAAGCAACCCTCATCACAAAAGGAGGAGAAGCTGAGTGGTAAGCTTGATACCTCACGTGTGGGCAGGAATTGGAAGGATGGGCCAGAGGAGGAATGCAGAAAACCCAAGCCCAGAAAGAGGTCTTCTCGCAAATACAACGTAACAGGTGCAGTTTGTCATCAAGTTAAGATTCAGATGCTGCAGATGAAAGAAGTCCAGAGGAAAAGTGGTGTGGATCCTTCCTCTATGGACAGCAGACTTTTGCAAAAATACAAGGAGGGAGAGGACATACTCCAATTTTTGGCTGATTTTGAATTGCTCAACCCTCAAGCAAAGAGATCCAGAGTGGGTTGTTCCAAGTTACAAGCATCATGATCGCAGGGGAAGCAACTGGGAAGTCCCTGTACTGTTCATCAGTGTGGAAGTTACTTGCAACTTCTGGAGAAGCTGTTCTTTGTGCTCATACCTCATCTGCCTGCTTCAATACAGATGGGTGTGCCTGGAGCATGAAGGGATGAGTGTGTTTGGCTGAAAAGCTGAAAGATGTGGTTGTTTGGAGGATGGAGGGTTGCCTGGTTGTCTTGTGAATTCAGTGTGAATTAACTCATGGCCTAATTCCAACCTTGCCATACCAAGAACTGTGCTGGAGAGAAGATGGTGTTTAAGCACTAATCTGAGAAGAAGAAATCTTCAATCAACATCTGGACTCTTAATTTGGACATTTTATTTGGGACCAAGGTTTGTCATGGACTTCAAAAATCTGTGATCTCAGTGAATTGGCTTTGTTTGCATTATCTAACCTGAAAACCTTTTTACATTGGCTAAATGTTACATTGTATGCTAATGCTATGAGTTTGAAATGCTCTAATGATATTTGTACTGTACCTATTTGATTTACCATGCTATGCTGGTTTTAAGTTATTGAATGCCTCTTTCACTTGTACCTAGTGAGGGAAGAAATGTAATGCTTTACTCATGTAATTGGGGAGTGAGAATGCTTGCTAGAATGCTACAGAAACTTCCTTCATGTAAGGAAGAAGAAAAATGTTCATGTTTGTTCATGCTTAAATGTTTTGCTTATTCTCTTGCAGGTGCAAGACCTGTCTTTGCCTATGCTATATTTTGCTTATGTAACTGCATAGCTCAAGGTACCTCCAGAAGTACATGGAAGAGTTTTCAGTACCCTACATATGTAAATGGGTTTGTGATATTGCATTTGTGTTATATGTCAGGCATGTTTCATGTCTAGTTCCATGGTGCTAGTAATAACATGGCACTGGTCATCAAACAGGGCATGTTCCTGTTTCTTAGAGGAGTGTCTTCCTAAGCCATTGGTCATTTATCGGCAACAACCGGATCCTGAGTGGAAGGGTCCTGTGCCTCTAATCACCTGGGGATGAGGATACGCAGCTGTTTATACTACCTCAGGGCCTGTGTGGGTCCCTGCCCGAGCGATCCGCCCATGGAGAGAAAAGAAGGTTACTCAGCTCCAGGACGGTGGTTCACCAGCAAACTAAATTTGCTGACATTTGTTCTTTTCTTTCTTACTGCACTTCCAGCTGTAAGAACAATGATTCATGGGGGCAACCCCAACTTTTGGCTTCACCACGCTAACTATATGTTTGAGGTTCATTGTAAGAATGCAACGTTATACTATGAGCATCCACTGGCAGTGTCTCAAATGGCCTTCCTTCCGGCATTGTTCAACACGCCTGAGTTGGTTATCGGACACTTGCAACATATTGACAGGTCTACACTCTTCTCAAACCCCCCAGAACAATTTAACAACACCCGCTGGCGAAGCATGACGTTCAAGAAATACACTAAAGGGCTTTGTTTCTGCTGTCATAGTTCTGGGGTCTGGAATAGTAAATGGAAGCACTGGACTCAAGCAAAAAGGGTTTTGTGGAATGTAGGCAATTATACGGGATGTGATTATTATTTTTGGTTATGGGGTAGTTATAACAGTTCTTATAAGCTTAATTATACCTTGTTTAACACTACTATTGAAGATATATATGATGTATTTCCTATGTTTACTCCTGATTATTCTGCTATAGCTAGTGGTTCAATTTGCAATGGATGGCAAATTAAGGATCCCAACATGTGGTTCTTTTTTAATGGAGTTGCTACAAATTTCCACCCAGGACAATATCAATGTGCAGCATTGGGTTATTTTACCTTACCCGTACAAGTGCAAACGCCGCTTCAGGCTGATGCACGGTGCCGGAGAGCTGTTGCTGGCCCAATGGGTTTTGGTTGCAATGATGAAGTGATAATCGATGTTCAGCTTTCTGATGGTAGCTCCTGGGGGAGAGCTATAGGGAGTGTTATCACTGGAGCACTCACCTTGGGATTGTACCCAGGTGTCATTTCCCAGGAGAATAGAAGGTCCATTTTGGGACTCACCTGTAGGCTGGAGAAATCAATCAACGCCACAGCGAGGGTTATACGGGATCTTCAAATGGAAATCACTGAGCTCCATCAAGACCAAATGCAGGACAGACTGGCCATAGATTACCTATTAGCAAAATCTGGAGGATTTTGTAAACTGGTCGGGAACCAGGGGTGTCAGGTGAAATTCCAGGATCTGAATAACACTATTGAGAAAGAACTTCAGAAATTACGGAGAGCATTACTAATAATGTACACACTGATGTTACTCTCTTTGATTGGATGACTTCTTGGTTGCCTGACCTGTCTGTCCTTAGACAAGTTTTCTTTTATGGGGTCATTGCTATTATTTGCCTTATATTTTTATGTTTTTGCATTTATTGTATTCCTAATCTTATTTCTATGTGTAATGCATGTCCACTGCGTAGAAGGGAGACATCTGGTTTTGCACGACGGCAATTGTACTCAATGAGGTATCATCCTCTGGAACAAAGTACCAGGAGTCAGGAGGGGTACAATGTCCAGGAGAACAGTGATGATGAATATGGAGGAGTAGTTATGGAGTATGCTGACATGCAGGGGTATGATTGGCCGTCCCTCTCTCAACATTAAAGTAAAGAAAGAGGACATGTGGGAGTTCATCTGATCTTGAAAGCTGCCTTAACCTGCCTATATTGCCTTTCTGTGTGTTTCTGAGTCTATGGACTGTGTGACGTGAGACGATGCTTGCTTTGGTACATGCGCAGACAGTGTGAAAAATGCTGATTCACCCTCCATATATGGGTCGGAGATTCTGATAGGCTGATGTGTGTATGACGCTTGTATCTTATACTCTGTTTAACAAAGAGCCACCATGATTCCTTTGTTAAGCTCTAACGAGTGCAGCTGTGTAATTCATTCTACCTCTGATTCTTCTCTATTCTTTCTAATGGAGCTGGCCTTCGTTAGAATTCCTAATTCCTCCTGTGTTTATCTGTGGCTATAAACTGCTCTACCTCAGGCTGATAAGATCTCTATAAGGAACCATCCATCTATGCTGACAGATTTCTCTGGAAACACATCATAAATTAATAATAAGTGGAATTGCTCAGCAGGATGTTATGAATAGTGTCAAAGTACATAAAACTTTTCCTTTAAAGAACTCAGCAGCAATATCAGTTTGCTGTATTTATAAGTATACTTCATCTGTCTGTGTTGTCCACTTATATACAACTTCAAAACAGTCACTCCACAGGTTTATTGCCCTCTCTTCCTTGCTCTAAGTCTGCCAGAAATAAATTTCGCCTTCTTTCCCGCTCCCTCTGTTTTTCTTTTTACTTTTTCTTTCACCCTGTAAAAATACATATTCTGCCCTGATGTCTGAGGCTCAGATGAGGAATCTATTTCATTTGTGCATTAAAAACGGAAGTCATAGGAAAAGAAATGAAAAGGGAGAATTGAAAGAATTATACTATTTTTTAAAAAATTGAAGCCTTCACAGAATCTCTGAGAAATACCACCTACATCAGGATGCATTCTGAGTCGTTAATCATACTGTACTTGAAATGATGAACTTGGAAAATAGTATTTGAGCAATCGCAGGGTTGCAGTTTGGAGCAAGTTACTTATACATACACCCACATGAAATCAAGGGGTTGGGTTAGTGGTTAGAAGCCCCTTTAATTTAAAAGGAAATTAAATAAGACAGAAGATACAATTCTCTCATTATGGGAGGGAATTCCAGAGGCCTCAAGATACTGTGGCTTTCTTCTTCCTAAGCCAGGGGCCTACAACCTTCAGCCCATGGGCTAGATCCCGCCCACAGCACCAAATAATCCAGCCCCCGACTTTGCTCCAGCTGCTGCTGCCATCATAGTAAATGTGTGTACTACAGCCACAAATGAGTCCGTGGCCATTGTAAACACGTTTACGAAGCCATGGACACATTTTACGGCACTACTCCAGCCCGATCAGCTGTCTGAGGGGCATGGTCTGGCCCACATCTGCCAAACATTGAGAACTCCTGTCCCTAGACAGTCATGGTGGCTGTTCATTCATGGAAGTCCTCCTTCGAGAATAACCGAGTTTCCCAACATGCCTTAATGGCCCTGCTCCGTCTCTGGGCCTAGGATGGCAAGGGAGAAAGGCTACTTGCAGATAGATCAGGAGAGTTTAGGTGCCACCAGCCCCAAAGTCTTCTCCTCTTCCTTAAGAAACATTGTTGGAAAGAGAAGATATGCCCCATCTAAAGCTGCCATTTTTATTTGCTCTCCCTCTTTTTGCTGCTACCAACAAAAAGGGGGAGAGTCACCCCACCACTTTCTTCTTTGGCCAGAGCATGCTTGACAGAGCTTAGACAGTGGTGGCTATTGGAAGGTAATGTCCAAGAAAAGACTTGAACTTGGATGTCTCCTGTTCTATCATAATCTATA
This sequence comes from Bradypodion ventrale, assembly GCA_035047345.1. NCBI lineage: Eukaryota > Metazoa > Chordata > Lepidosauria > Squamata > Chamaeleonidae > Bradypodion > Bradypodion ventrale. Next base: position 230,102,946 of record JAWDJE010000002.1, on the reverse strand, counting down.
TCTATAAAACAGAGGTATGGTCTTGTATGTTATCGATGGCTTCCCACACCCCTGGACGGATCCCGCTGAAACTTGCCACACACCTCCCTTGGCCTGGCGAGATCAGCACTGGGAAGGTCCCAAAACTCCTTTGGGGGTGAATGCCCCCCCCCAAAGTGTCACAAATGCCCACCCCCACCCCACTGATGGGACAAATGGCCAGTGAAGGCAGTGGTGCACATGCATGGAAATCCGTGTGCACAACAGAGCCTGACCAGCATTTCAGGTAGTAGCACGGGTGCGGAGCTGCCCAAGGAGGTGACAAACAAGTCCTCGGCAGCCAAAATGGCAGCAGTGGAGAAGGTGGAGGTCAGGGCATGCGAGGAGGAGGCCAACCCAACAGCATGACCGAAGCAGCAAGGAGTGATGGCTGCGTGGCGGGCCTGGCCCTAAAACAGCCATCACTAGACACATCACCGACACCAGATGCCCTCAGCCAGCCACGGCCTGGAGGGAGGAGTGGCAGGGAGCAGAAGCTGCATGGCGGGGCAGGCCTTACAGCCGCTGGATGCCTCGCCACCACCTCCGCGCATCCTCAGCCAGCAGCGGCCGGCAGTGAGAAACGGCGAGGAGCGACAGCTGTGTGGCAGGCCAGGACATGAACCCACTGCCGACAACGCTGGATGACCGTAAATTATGCAGCAGCAGTGCGACCAGGCCCAGGCCTGGGGTGCCTTGGCAGGAGCCCAGGTGGCCTGGGCAGTTGGGGAGCCAGACCCTACCTGGGCAGGCAAGCAAAAAATCCCCCAGACAAGCAATGGTATTTCCGGTAGTAATGTATGGTTGTGAGAGCTGGACCATAAATAAAGCTGAGAACAGAAGAATAGATGTCATTAAAATGTGGTGTTGGAGGAAATTTTGAGAGTACCCTGGACAGCAAAGAGAACAAATAGGTCGATCTTAATAGAAATCAACCCCGACTGTTCCATGGAAGGTCGAATATTGAAGATGAAGCTAAAGTACTTTGGACATCAAATGAGAACAGAGGATTCACTTGAGAAAGCCTTGATGCTGGGAAAGGTTGAGGGCAAAAGAAGAAGGGGCGGCAGATAATGAGATGGGTAGATGACATTATTGATTCAATGGGCACAAAGCTGGGTGGGCTGAGGAGGATGGTGGAGGATAGGGGTGCCTGGTGTGCAACGGTCCATGGGATCGCAAAGGGTTGGACTTGACTATGCAACTGACAACAACAAATAAGTATGCAAGCCTTCTTGAGGCAGGATACATATCTTTTTGTCCTCTAGATGTCTTAGATTAGAATAAAACTCATATTATCTTCAAACAATATAGCCCATGATAAAGGATCCTAGTGACTTCAGACCAATAATTCTGCAAGATAGCATTTGCCTACCAAAGATAAATGTAAAAAAATAGCAACATGAAAGATCGCACCTAGTTATGCAGAAAGAAATGCAAGTTTTTATGACACACACAAAACTGGCATCAATTATTTAGTTTTGTGGAGAAGGACTCAGTTGTGGGAAAAGAAGATGAGGAATTTCCATCACATTGATAAGGAACTTTGTAAACTCTGGAAATGTGGTCTCACAAAAATGAAACATGTTGAATTCTCACTTATTCTGAGTTAAAGAGTGAAAGTGAAAAACTGCATCCACTCTTCTGATTGCAGAGCTAAGAATTCTGTGTCTAGAAGCTATTTCCCATATTTTTAAAACACATTCTGCTGGGATATGCCAGTTAGAGACAAACATGCTTTGCATGATTTTTAGAATAGGTGCTCCCTCAAGTGGTGAAAGAAATCCGTTTGTCACAGCATGCATTTTACCTAATCTACATATCTTAAATTTACCATTTTAATTCTACCATTGCTCATTGGAAGGCAATCTCAGTAGAGTGATCATATATTCTCCTTTAGGAAAGACGATCCTCCATTTGATGAGCTCTCATTTTACGTGATACATGTCCTCCTTTTTGGTGATGTATAAGTGCTCATTCTAGCCATCCTCTTAAGTTTCTTTGGTCTAGCCTGGGAAGTAAAGCCTTTGATCGATAAAACATTTCCGATGAAGTGGACTTGATCCATGAAAGCTAACATTAAAATTTAACAGTTAGTCTTCAAAGTGCTACAATATTTTTTGTTTTGTTTATTCTCGGATATTCATAAAACATTTCAAATCAGCCCTTTCTCCTTTTTAAAGTAAAAGTTGTGTATTGTTTTTTTTTTGGGGGGGGCGGTCATTTTGTAAGGAAATATGAAAAACACACACACTGATACATCTACTGACTCATGGCAGGAAGGATATGGCATAACATTCCATTCCATTTGAACTCTTGATGTAAGATCACTGCCAGGAATTGACATTCTGGAAGAACTGTTCAGACTATTCTTCTGAAATAACTGGTTATTATCTAGCTAGATATTTCAGCAAGACTGCATTTTTGTTCCTCCATTTATTTCTCCCCTAACATATATATTCATTCCCAGTAAGCTGCAGAATGAAAATACAAGAGAGTTAAACACTGCACCTTACTTATTTCTTTATTTAATTTATATCACATCTTTATCTTAACACTGTAACTACTTAAATTACAATCTTGCACAATATGTTGAACAGTATTTTAAATTATAGTAATAAATTCTGATTTTGGTGACATTTGAATAATTTACTTTAAATTAGGAAATGCATCTCCTCCTTTTCCTCCCTAAATAATGCCATTGCTCCTTGTTCTCCATGACCTCCTTCCTGGTGATCTCTGTCCTCATTGGCCATGTAGTCGAAGCCTTACTTTGCTTGTCTTTCCTGAATCAAATATCTATGAGGGAAATACCATTGTGATGAGGGAACTGAATTCATTAAATATTGACATTAAACGTATCCTCCCATGTAGCTTAAGGCTAATGTAGGAGATACACCTTTTTACCCTGATTCTCAGCAACTGCCACCAAAGTTAGATATCTCTGTCTATTCAATTGTATTTATAAACATTCTTTAGTATGCCCTAAAACTATTGGCATTTTAGGGGGAAACAGCCACCCATTGGCAACCCCAGTCAAATTGAGTTTCCTTCTGCCATCATCCTTAAAAGAGCTATAAAAGATCAAAACCTGGCTGCAATGTTCACCTGAAATTGTTTTTCTCATTTCTTTGCTCTTTAGTAAAGCAGAAATGGCCTCTCACTACTGTAATGAAACAAAAAGGGGGCTTTATTTTGCACAGTTTAAAAATGGTTGCCGATGCTTCTTTGCTTCCTGAGCAGGGGTGAAGAAAATCTTGAAATTTGACCTTCAAGTCAGGTGCAGATTCCTTTGCTATTGGGATTCAAAATAAGCTGAAACTGTGTGAAGAAGATGGATATTGAGTGCATTGAGTGCACAGTCTTATTGGTTAGGAGACAGGAAAAGGAGGGACAAAGGATGAAAAATGGGTTTGGTTATCTTAGAATGTTAGAGAAGAAACCTCATTATTACTGTTAAGCATGTTCAAAGCAGGAGGAAAGAGGAGTTACTTATGCTTGCTTGTGAGTAGAATGAGTCCTATTCTAGTGGGATAATGGGCTTTGTTTTCCCACTGCTGCCACCATGTAAGGATAACATAGCCCGTTATCCCACAAACATAGGACTCATTATACCTGACAGAGACCTGTACCCCTTAAGGAAGCCAGCATAAAACCTTTTGTAGCTTCAGAGTACATGAGGTTCTGCTCCAGGCTAAATAAATCTATGATAGGTTTCAATCACTGGCTATTTATGCTTACAAACCAGCCAGATCAGGTAGGAAATAGTAATGTAGATTAGGTAGCAATATGAAACATTTCCAATAAAGGAAAAAAGGAACTAGAATTCTCTCACCAGCTTATGCTCTATATAAAAAGTACAAACTTTCCCCCTAATATTATATGAATGAAACATAGATTTAAAAATCAGAGTCACAAAAAGTAACAAAAATAAAAAGCAAGATTTTTTACGTTTCCCCCTTTACCTGGTAAAACAAGAAAGGTATATCTATCTATATTTCCTGACATAATCAGAATTGAATTTATCTACTGTTCCTCTCATAAGCAAGTATAGGTAAACTCTTCTTTCCTCCTGCTTGAACATGCTTAACAATAATGGTGTTTCTGCTCTAGCATTCTAAGATAACCAAGTCCATCTTTCATCCTTTATCTCTCCTTTTCCTCTCTGTCACTCAATAAGACTTCACATTTAAAGTTCATCATTCCTACCTCCGTTCTCACACTCCCAGCTTGTTTTGAATTCCAATAGGACAGGAACCTGGTTCCCTCTGGTTTACCCAGAGGTAAACATGTGAAAAGCAGGCACAAGAGCTGAGAGTTATTGTCACCAGATGGTGGGGTTTGGAAATCTGATCTTTCAAGAGTGCATTTTCATAGGCAAACTTTAAAAAGTCCTTTACACAGAAGAGTCAGTGAGTGGAAAGAGGACTATGAAATGGTTTATGTGTTCATTTATTATTTATTTGTCATAAATATTTATATTCCACTTTTCCATAAAGCAGGCCCAAGAAAGCTAACAACAATAAATCCAAAAATCAATATACTCATGAATAATTTCCTTTACTGTGTATTAATATATGTGGTGTTTTGTTAAAAAAAGATACGTGTGAGAGGTCAAAGATAATTAGGCAGAGAAGAGATAAGAGTATGGGGAAATGGGGTTTATTTGTTCATGTATAAAATAAAAAGAGTGATAACAAATTATAAAATGTTGCATCTGATGGTGAAAGTGGTGTGTGCCAATTTAAAGGGGCAAATGCACTTTACACAAGGGAAAGCAACCATGGGATGTAAGCTAAAATGAGGAGAAACACCAGAGCATCTGGTTTAAATGAAATGCTGCCCAAGAAAACTGCATTTAATTAAAATTCATTTTATGAACTAATCGCAGCATTTTTCATATCTGAACTAACTAGCTTCTTTCCAGAAAGATTCTCCACGAAGATTATGGTATTTTTGAAACACAATCGGGCGTACCCTGGTAACGGAACCTTGTGTTGCCAGCTAATCTTTCTCACACTCGGTCTGGTGAAAGGAACTGCAGAATGAACTCACCAAACAGTGCCTTCATTTTGGCAGTTTCACCAAGACGAATGGCCTAGACGAAGAAGAAGAGGCTTGTTTTCTAATGAACAGGCCTGTATGCCAGTAAAATTCTTGCCCGTGATTTTGCATATAGTAGTAAAGGAGGCAAGAGGAAGATGCAAGATGATAATAATCTCATTAAATTATGATATTGCCCTTCAAAATATTACACAGATTTGCTTTTCAAATTGACCACAGATTTCCCTTAAACTCTTCTCACAGTGTCAAAAGGTTTGTAGAGAAATTGGCATTCTAAGGAAGCCAGCTTTCTCTTTCCATTTCCTCCACCCCTCCTCTACTTCAATTTATTCTAACACTTTTTATTATGTGCTAATTACTCTGACTGGTGATGGTTGAAGGGAAAACTATGTATGGCAACCACTGATCTTCTCATAATGACTAGAGGAATTCATATATCACAGCCTTGATATGCCACTTCTACTGTCTTCTTGCGTGTGTTTTTTTGAAGCCTGGAGGATTTTAATTTTTTAAGTTGTTGCCACGATTTTTCATGCTGTCACTTCCAAATATGCATATTGACAAGGACGTCAAGAAGTTGCCTTCCATGCATTTATTCTCTCTCTCTCTCTCTCTCTCTCTCTCTCACACACACAACACACACACACACACACACATACATACACACACACACACACAGAGAGAGTTATTCACAACTTTTGCAAATACTGTAATGAGAAAGCTGATTTATCCTTTTAAGGTACACGCAGATTCACTAAATAAATGGTGTTTACATTCACATAACTGGAATTAGTCATTGTGAAGAAGCAATTTTTACATTGGTGGTTCAGGTGCAACTCCATAGATAATGTTTTCTGAGTGCCACTTACCCATCTTCAAGCCAATGTGTCCAAACATCCTTGGATGTCATAAAAAAAACCCACCAGAATTCTTTTTGTTTAGCAGTTGATGGTGGTGGCGGTGGTGACACAGGCCACATGAAATGGTGCCACAGGCCAGGGCCAGCCCGCAGGCCATTGGTTGGTTTCATTTAAATGCCAACCTTTCTCACAGCAGAGGGACTCAAGGCAGCTATGAAAATAGTTACAAAATAGAAACATTTTTAAAAACACAAGTATACAAATACAATAACTTTTTAAATGAATATTATACTTATAATTAATATTATTTTATTTATTTATTTATTCTTAGATTTTTATGCCGCCCACTCAGGGAAACCCGACTCAGGGCGGCGCACAATGGTAAAAACAGATAAAATAAGTAAAATATAACAAAACAGATTAAAACCCTCACTCAACCACCCACTAACCCACCCTCCCACTCCCACCCCGCATAAAATACTTAAAAGGGAATAGGGAATGGAGGAATACCGCAGTACACAACACAAAAAAGAGGGACAGTTGAGCTCTAGTTGGAAATAAGCCAACAGGCTGGGGCCATATTCCCATTAGGGCCCTACACCTGCCCTGCCAGCCATATGTGGGGCCCTAATTCACATGTGGACTATAATGGCTTAGTGGTTACGAAGCTTGTCTTGTTAGCTGGAAGGTTGGCAAGTCGACAGTTCAAGACCCTAGTAATGCATGACAGAGTGAGCTTCCATCTCTGTCCCAGCTCCTACCAACCTAGCAGTTTGAAAGCAAGAAATTGCAAGTAGATAAATAGGGACCATTTTGGTGGGAAAAGATCTTGTGTACTTACTGTGGTGGTGGCAGCAGCAGTGGTGGGAATCACACAGTTTTTTCAGGATTTTGCACATCCTCCACCACTTCCTAGGGCAATGGGAAGCTTTTCGGAGCATGTTTACTTAGTTTTGGAATTTTCTGAGCCTTCTCCACTGTGCTTCGGCAGCTGGAGAGTTGTGGTGGACGACTTCCTGGTTCCATGCTTGGACCCCAGGCACCTACGTAAGCTCCGTCCAGCATCATAAGTCATCCACCGCCACTCTACAACTGCAGAAGAGTAGCGGAGAAGGCTCAGAAAATTCCGAAACCAGAGCAAACATGCTCCAAAAAACCTCCCGCTGCCCTGGGAAGTGGAAGAGGCTGTGCAAAACCCCGGAAAAACCATGCAATTCCTGCCTCTACTGACACTGCCGCTGTCATGACTGCTGTCACCGTTTCCATAGTAAGGGATGCATTGCAACTTCCAGTGGTGGTGGGCAGGTCTAGAGCTGCCTGGGTGGCCACCATGGGCCAGATTAATTATATGCATGGACCAGATTAGGCCCACAGACTGGAAGTTGGGCACTCCTGAGCTAAGGAAATGGTATACAGTGGAACCTCGGTTAACAAATGGCTCAATTAACATAAAAATTGCATAACAAAAGGAAATTCATAGAAAATAATGGCTTGGTTTAAGTAATTTTTTTCAGAATGGATTAATTGATTTTCAATGCATTCCTATGTGAAACCGCATTTTGGTTAAAGTATTTTGATTTTCAATGCATTCCTATGGGAAATTTGGTTAAAGTAATTTTCGCTGTAAAAACATCCCGGAGAATGCATTCATTATGTTAACCGAGGTTCCACTGTAGTTCACTTCATTCCAATTGATGGGATGAAGAATGAAAAGAGAAGCAGAAAAAAACAAAAATAAATGGATACCTGTCCTTCTGCGTCATGGATACATCTTTTGGAATACATCAGACTTGCTAATATGAGAGCCTCCTGAAGGGCAAGTAGGTTCCTGGTATTGATCTTTTAAAACAGGGGTTCCCAACCTTTTCAAGCCAGGGGCTGGATCAAACTCTCTCAGTCAGCTTCAAGGACTAGACAGCCATTTTGCCCTGTCTTCACAGTGGGGGTGGCCAGCTTGTCCCAACAGCTTCAAAGGGGCATCCATTTTGTTTCTCAAATACCCTTGAAGGGATGGGGCCACATGTAATGGTGCCATGGGCTGGATCCGGCCCACGGGCCTTAGGTTGGGAACCCCTATTTTAAAATGTCTGTTTTGAAGAAGAGAGCACAGAAGGTCAAGAACAAGCCAAGCGTCTCTATAAACTAAAGTGGGAGCAGAAAGACCCCCATCAGCGTTGCCATCCTACAATCCAGTGATAGGCAGCTCCCAGATCACACCGGTCTGTGCGGGGGGGGGGGGGCAGGGGGAGTAGAAATTCCCCATGGCCATGTCCATTTCCTTCCCTGCACCCTGCTGGCTCTCTTCCTGGGTCTCCCTTCCAGGGACCTTCTCCTGCACACCAACAAACAATCTACAGGGCAAGGTCTGGGTCTGGGGAGGGGTCCCTCAACTATTTCCCCTCCCAACTCCAACCCCACCCCACCCCAAGAAAAAACCTCTCTCTGTGATGGAAACGCCTCTTCCCTCCAGCCTCTACTCCACCTCCACTTTCCTCCTTCACTTTCTTGAGGGAACATTGCCGTCAGAAGGTCTTTTGATAACTCACCCCTGCAATGCTTCTAAGAGCAGAACTTTTAACATGTTGGTCTTTTCCTGCTTCTGGAGTTCAATTCTCAGGTACTGCATGGCAGAGTGAGCTCCCGTCCCTATGCCAACTCCTACCAACCTAGCAGTCTGAAAGCAAGAAATTGCAAGTACTGTAGATAAAAAGGGACCACTTTGATGGGAAAGATCGCCCTTGCTCAAAAGCCAGTTGTATCTGACTCTAGGGTGCAGTGCTCATCTCCATTTACAGCCAAAGAGCCAGTGCTGTCTGTGTTTGCAGACGTTTTCATGGCCATGTGGCACGCAGGCATGACTAGATCATATGGCCACCCCCAACAACCCACAGATTTGGCTCCACCCACATATTTGGCCCCACCCACAGAGGTAGCCCCACCCACAGAGGAAGCATCACCCACAGTGTAGCAGTAATTTTTCTTGATGCTCATCACTGCTACCATCACTAACCCATCTTTGCACTGAGTCAACATGACCTGTGCTACTCTTTACAGAGCCAGCCCAGCCCAAATATCTGTCTGCAATGGGTCTTCCTCGAAGTCAGATGTTGTCCCCTGGAAACACGGGAGTCTCACGGTCTAAACTAAGGATTCTCAACCTGTGGCCCATGGGACGGATGCAGCCCACGGCATCATTTCTTGTGCCCCCACACACACCGCCTCCACCACACCAGGAAGTGCCATGGGGTGGAGGAAGAGCAAAATGGCCATCTGGCTCCAGAAGCTGTCTGAGGGAGCGTGTCCTGGGCCCCAGCTTTAAAAGGTTGAAAACTCCTGATCTAAACAAAGGACCATCTTATCCTACAAACTACTGTGTCTAGAAAAAAAATATGAAATGGGCATCACAGGTATAAAGCAATCTGTGCTGTGCACAGTCACTTCATACCAACACCCTGAACTTATTTTCCCTGAGCTCAGGCCCTGGATATGACCAATGACTCATTAGTTGCCAGCTAAGAATGCCTAAATGTTAAGCCTATTGTATAACAAAGCAACAGGGTTTCAGCCATTGTCTATCAGCCACTGTTAATAAAGGCATAATTCTGTCAAGCTTGTGAATATACCTGCATTGGACTGACCTGCTTCTCAGGTTTGAATGATATACAGCATCCTCTCCACATGCAATATCACTTGCCTACAGTTTTTGACATATTCATACCTTGCCATAAATCTGTAACATTTTAGCTATAAAATATTCCACGATCTTGAACAGGAATCAGACAGTTCTGGTAGAGACCCTATCAATCTATAGCATTCCTATGAAGTGGCAGAATGCTTTCAACTTCAATGGCAGATTTGGGAGTGCAAACAATCTGTTTGTATGATGAAGTGGTTAGCTCCCAAAGAATGCCATTAATCACTCCTCAAAGCCCCTTAGAGTTGGTGGCTCGCCTTTCATGAATCATTTGATCAGGCAAAGCCATCTTCCCACACTCAACCTCAATGCAGCTGCTCATTATCAAGTAAAATACCTTGAGAAAAGAGAGAGAAGCATAACAAGAGGCTTTAAAAGGAACCCGGAATGATTAATTTCCCATTCTTTTCTGTATTCCTTTAGAGGAGGGATTCTCAACCTGCAGCCCATGGGCCAGATGCAGCCCATGGCACCATTTCACGGCGCTAACCACTTCACCTCCACCACACCAGGAAGTGCCATGTGATGGAGGAAAGGCAAAATGAACGTCCGGCCCCCAAAGCTGTCTGAGGGAGCGTGACCAGCCCCTGGCTTTAAAAAGGTTGAGAACTGCTGCTTTAGAGATACACCAACAAATATACATGCAATTAACAATACAGGAACACTTAGAGATTCAGCTTCGTTTACTACTGATGTGCTTTCCTCTCCTTCCCTATCTCTCATTCTTTTATTTTTAAGAACAAAATCAGTCCGTTAAAACTTCAGTCCCCCCCCCCCAACTTTTTTTTTTTTTTTGGCTATCTTTTATTTTCAAGGACAAGGGAGGCATGAATATTTAAAGATATCCAAGCATTAATTTTAAGGTTTGTGAAGTGCTGGAGATTTTCTTGCTATAAATCTATGCCTAATATAAAACATCATGTAAAAACCCAGGTACTTGGAGCTATAAATATGCACTCAGAATAAGTATATGGTCAGATAGGCTTCATTACTGAAGTAAGGAGTCAGTGGAGGGGAGGGGCAGTACAGGATCTGTAGTGGCTCCTTTTCCCCTAGAGGATCTCACATTTCATGTGTATGTATTTCTTCCTCCCATTAGCATTCTGTGCCATCAAAGTCTTTTCCTCTCCTTTATTATAACTAACACCCTCCCCTAGGGGATATGGCATGAGGACTGCAGTGGGTTAGCTTCAGTTTAATTTTAAGAAGGCGGCAGAACAGCTAGGACAGGAAGGATGTAAATTAGGGGTTCCCAACCTTTTCAAGCCAGGGCCCAGGTCACACTCTCTCAGTCAGCTTCAAGGGCAAGATGACAATTTTGCCCTTCCTGCACAATGGGAGTGGCCATTTTGTCCCAACAGCTTCAAAGGGGTGGCCATTTTGTTTCTCAAAAGCCCTTGGAGGGGTGGGGGCACATGAAATGGCACCATGGGCTGGATCTGGCCCACGGGCCTTAGGTTGGGAACCCCTGATCTAAATGAAGAAGATAGTTGACAAAGACCAACTGCATGTCCATGGCTTTTAGAGTTTGCTGAGAGGGCAATAACCTCTCATTCTCTGGCAGCCTGATCCTATAGGTCCATTTAATGTCCAGGCAGCAATGCAAACACCTCAGTTGACTGTCCAGTAACTAAGGTAACATATATTGTCACCAGGACTACTACTACTTCTTCTTCCTCCTCTTCTTCTTCTTCAGTTCATTAGGGTTGACTTTGTGTGAGAGACATTAGCCATTGCCAAGGATACGCCCAACTGTGGTTCAAAAATACCACAATTTTCAAGGAGGCTCTTTTTGTATACAATTTTTAAAAAAGCAATAAAATACTTTGCAAAGGGAGAAATGGAGGACAGTGACCTTGCAGTGCTTCTTGGGAGCTCAAGCACCTGATATAATTGTTGGTTTAAGCAACCCCATACTTGTTTTGTACTTGGAAAACCCTAGAAATGGTCTCCATAAATCAGAAACAACTTGATGTCACACAGTTATTGCAGGCGCACCCCCCAATAAAGGACTCAGACACTAATGAAAGTGGATAACGGCATTGGGCCACATTTATTGATTCATGCCCTAGTCCGAATTATAAATTTCTATTGGTAAAACGACCAATCATAATTCTTAAGGCAAGCAGGCCGAAGTAACACTGGTAAGGTACCACCCAAAATTGCCAACGGCAATTGGTTACAATGTATCTATTTGTATCTATTTGTTTGTTGACAACAAACAAATTGTTGACCGAAGTCAATATCTAACTAATGACCCCACCCTCTGACTCGTATCCGTGAAATCACGGGGTGATGCATGCTGTCTAGTTATAGCCATCACCCCGTCGCCTAGTTCGTCGTTGACCGGACAACGTTTAACCAACTTATGCCTGTCTAGTGTTGTCCAGTCAATTGCGAACCTGCCGGATACCTGTGGGTCATAAATGTTTACCTTACCAGTGCTACCCGCCACACGGAGGGGCTTCAAAGAAGGCCTGACACCCCCCCCCCAGACCGTCAGCTCGGTCAACAGGCCTGCTCGCCAATCACCCAACAGGAGGTCCATACCTCCTCGCGACAGATGGACCCCATCCCCTGCATACAGGTCATAATTTTGTAGACTAATAGCGGGGTGACGACTGACCCTCCCCCAAGCCCTGTCGACGAGGAACCGCGCCACTGCCCTATTCACCATGGGTCTAGCGGTCAAGGGCCAGGAGGTCGAAACCTCCTCTGTACACATGGCGCGGGACCATGTCCGACCAAACAAGGGTTGTGGCGGGCCAGACGTAATGCAGGTAGGCGAGGTCCTCGCAAATCGCATGCTTGAGCGATAAGCCGGTGACCTGGCCCAAATCGTTGCCCCCTAGGTGTATGATGAGAATGTCAGGCGGGTCACCATTCTGGCCTGAAAAAAGGAAAGGCAGCAGCTCCCACCATAACATTCCGGGCTTACCATGCCATGTGAGACTTGCGTATGCACCCAGTCCCAGTCGGGGTCCCCACTCTGTCGCCGCAGCGTAACGCGCTGCCCTGTGCACGTAGCTATGGCCCACCAGCCATACTGTCACCGGTGTAATACGACACCCAGGGTCTGTAAAGAAAAATGAGGAAAAGAAGGTAAGGTGACTGAACTGGTACTCACGGCGGAAGTGGGCGCACATAAAACTGAAAACATTGCGAACCCCACCTTCCCATGCTGCGTATGTCAGCCCCGGACTACCCAAAAGCAGCTGCAGTGGAGGCCGCCCCTATTCGGAATGAATGGGTGCCATAACGGACGCCCGGGAGGCCCACACTGGCCAGCGCTTTGCCTGTCACCTTCCAAAATTGAAACTTAGTAAGGGGAGACCCATCATGATGACAGAAAAACGGGCCATGGTGCGTGCCACGCAGTGCAAGGAACTCCTGTAGGGCACCAACCGGACAGATGTCTGCCAAAGAACACCGTAGCAGTCTTACACTACTGCCTACGCCATGCTGATCTGCCTTAGAGGAGCGAATCCTCAACTGAGCCCAGTCTTTGGCAACATATACATCCTCGAGTTCCAGTGCCCTACGACTTGCATCCGCCTTAGACAGCATCACAAGCTCGCTGATGCGGAGCGCTCCAAAAAATGCCACCGTTGTGGCTGCATGAAATAGGGCTGCCTCATATCCATCAAAGCAGAGGCCTGGCCAGCCCCGGGCCAACTGGGTAAGAACCCCTGGGGAAATTGGGTGGCAGTCGTCCAGGCAACGCCCGCGCTCGCGCACCCACCCCTCCAAAACATGTCTCACACGGAAGTCAGTGGTGCTGTCCACATGACCTCCCACTTTGGCCATAAAAGCCAACGCTGACAGCTTAGATGCTATGGTGCGAGGTGCAAGGCCCTGTGCGTGGAGGTAAACCATGAACCGCAGAACATGGGTTACCGGGATCGGCCAGGTTCCTGGCAGTTGAAATTGGGTACAGAATGCTCTGAAAGAATTAAATGCGTGGTGATACGCCTTACGCGTGCGTGGCGCTAGTGACAGGCCAATCGCCCGGTTCACCTCTCCTTGCCAATGGTCCATATCTCGTCCGGGAGTGGCGAGGGAAATTCCTCCGCATCCGGGGCCAAGGCACGGAACCGGGAGATCTGCAGGCGGGACAAAGCGTCAGCGATATCATTATTAACCCCTGGGACATGCCTGGCCCTGAAAAGAACGTTGAGGCGCAGGCTGCGCAACACAAACTGGCGCACTAGATCCATAACCCTGGGCGATTTAGAAGTCTGTGCATTCACAATGTGGACAACAGCCGCATTGTCACACCAGAAATGCACAACCGAGTTGGCTCACTCCTCGCCCCACAGCATCAAAGCACCCAAGATAGGGAAAAATTCGAGATATGTGAGATCCCGCAGGCGACCCGTGCCTGCCCAGGCCGGTGGCCACCCACCATAGGCCCACTTCCCATTGAAGTACATCCCATAACCCAGGGATCCTGAAGCATCGGACTGAATCTGAAAGCGGGGGGAAGCCAGGAGGTCAGACCTCCAAAATGAGACCCCATTGAACTCCCTCAGGAACTGTAGCCAGACAAGCATGTCTGCTCTGATACCCCGGGTTAGCCTGACCCTATGGTGGGGCCTGGATAATCCTGCCATGGCGTCGCACAGGCGCCTAGCAAATGCCCTGCCCGGTGCGACCACCCTGCAAGCGAAATTGAGGTGACCATGGAGCACCTGCAGTTCCCTCAGTGATGCCTTGCGCTTGGCCAGCAAGTCCGAGATGAGGGCCACTATTCTGGACACCTTATCCCGCGGTAACCTAGAAGCCTGCGCTACCGTGTCAATCTCCACCCCCAGGAAGACTAGCTGGGTAGATGGGCCCTCGGTCTTTTCGGGCGCTAAAGGGACACCGAGTTCCTCCATTAGCGTCTGAAATGTGTTGAGGAGACGTGTACACGTGTCCCAGCCCCGTTCACCCCCGAATAAAAAGTCATCCAGGTAATGGGCTACAGACCGGGACCCTGACCTGCGGACGAAAGCCCACTCTAGGAATGTGCTGAAACGCTCGAAGGCCGAGCATGATATTGAACAGCCAAAAGGCATGGCCTTATCAAAGTAATATTCACCCCGGAATTTAAAACCCAGCAACTCGAAGTCGCCCGGGTGCACCGGCAAGAGGCGAAAAGCCGACTTAATGTCGCACTTAGCCAGCAGCGCACCCGGGCCACATGAGCGCACCATGCGCAGCGCGTGGTCAAAAGATGTATACCTGACTGAGCAAAGGTCATCAGGGATAGCATCATTGACCGAGCGGCCGGCTGGGTAGGACAAGTGATGAATGAGGCGAAACTCGCCCGGTGACTTTTTAGGCACTAAGCCCAAGGGCGATACCTTAAGGTTGGGAAACGGGGGTAAAGGGAAAGGGCCAGCGACCCTGCCCGCAACGACCTCCTTATTAATGCTGGCAGCAGCCACCTCCTCCCTCCCCCTAAGGGATAAAAGATTGGGGGCATCCTGAGGGGACCTATCCCCCATGAAAGGGATACAGAACCCCTGCTTAAAACCCTGAAGGAGATAATCCGCATCCTCTCCCTTCGGGTACAATGTGAGCCAACGCTCCAACATGTCCACATTAATTGGGGAGGGAGCCTTTCGGTGAACTAGCTCCATCTGCGGCAGTCTTGCCAGCCCCCTGTCCGTCCCTCCCTCTGCCCCGCGTCCCTCCAGGCCTGGGACAGGCAGAGGCCGCATGGGGGCCAGCACAGGCGGGGCACTCATGTCTGTATTTGCAGTTCTTCCTATTGCAGGAACCATTAGACGAGAAGGTCCAGCACAGCAGGCGGGCTGGAACCCCCTGCCCCGCCACCTGGCGGGGAACCTGTGCTGGGGCGCTCGCTGGACCGCATGTCCACAATGGTACCTCTCCCCGGGCGCGGGGCGCGTGGGCATCATGTACAAAAGCCACAGCCTCTGACATGGCTCATCCCACCTCATCTCGGGGTGCAGGGGAATCCGCATACGGAATTCCTCGTCATAAGCCAACCACAATGGGCCCGGAAAGTCAACCATCGCCCTATAGATGTTGTCCAAATACTGGGCCATCGGAATTGCCAAATCCGGCCGGGCCCTGAGGTATACCGCCATGTATATGAGGTAGGCCGGCAACCAGTTGGCCCACGTGCGTGGTGGCTTGCGACGACGCGCCTGCTCCTTATCCTTCTCATCCTGCCCCTCCCTCTCTTCCTTGGTGGGCTCTCTGTTGAGGAGTGAAAAGATATCCACGTACTCCCCCCGCCAGATCTTCTCTTTGGTGGTCTGTGCCAAATGGTCACCAAGTGGTAAGGAATACCCTGCCGTCGGCAAGGCCGAGACAGGCACAGCAGGAACTGCGGGCATCTGAAAAGGGGCCTGTACTAATCCAGCCACCCCCAAAACATTCCCCACAGGGTAGGACACCCCCCCCCACCACGGGGCCCTGAGTGTTAGTTGTCGTCGCCGGGTGGGGCGTCAGCGGCTGGACCGCCGCACCACCCGTGCAAGGCCAAGGCCATTGAAAAGCCCCCCCCAACGTGGCCACGTGTGTAGGTGCACTGGTTTGAACCGCATACTCACATGCTGCACCCCCATAGGCCGCCCCCACCGGGGGTTCCGGCCCACTGGGGGCGTCGGAGCTCACGACCGCCGTAGAGCTCGTCGATGGGGCCTGACCCGCGCCGGTCTGTTGGTTGGGGAGCTGCGAGGCAGTGGCCGAGGTCGTGCCACGCGCCTCAAGCAGCTCGACCCGTCCCGCCGCCTGCCGCTGCCCAGCAGATGACGCGTCAAAATGAACCCCAAAGGGAGCCCCAGCGTGGCTAGCCCGGGCCAGGGATGCCTCGAGGGCTGCAACGCGGGCCAGTAAGGCTTCCACGCTGACATGGGGCAAAGGGCCAGCCGGCCTGCCTACTACAGGCATGAGTACAGGTCCCTGTACCCCGGGGCCCGAATAGGGCCACGACCCCACACCCTGGGCCGGTAGGGCCGATGTAGCAACCTGCCAGGGAAGGGGACCAGACCACCCCCCAAGGCTGGAAGGCCCCGGAGCGAGCTGCGCCCCTACGGAGGAAGGCCCAGCGGAATGAGCAACACCAGGAGCGGTGCCCACCGCTTGCGGGCCGAGGGCCGCAGCCCCCACTGGACCCATGCGTGGGCCCCCATTGTCCGGCCAAGGGGGAATAGACCCCATTCCACCGGTCCCGGTGGATGCAGGCAAAGGCGGCTGCTGGGGAGGCGCAGCCGCGGTCCTCCGACCCGGATTGCGCCTCCGAACCGCACGAGCCGCGCTCGCAGCCGCCTTCTTCTTCGAGGGCATCTCAGCCAATCGATGGAAAGCCGAAAACGAGAAAATTCAGCAGCCAAAAGGCTTCCCGGTAAGGGTAAAAGCGACGGAGGTAAGAGGGAAAAACTTCTCCGCTCCGTCGCTTCGTAAAATGGCAGCACGGCTGCCTCGTGGCCACCCCTTTTATAAGGGAGCTGGCCACGCCCCCTAACTACCCGGATGCCTTCGTCCGATGGGGGGGCCCGCAAAGAGCGCGGCGGCCATTTTGGCACCGCGCTTGCATTATCACTATTGAATTGCTCAGTTTCACTGCAATAAACATTCCTAGATCAGCTTGAGATGAGAGTGGTCATGGTCATTAAATGGTCAGCTTTGAATCATAAAAGTTTATTTTTATTGGTTTAACAAGCATTTAGCACATCATTAGCTCTCAGCCCTGCTAGCAACAATACCTGAATGAACGAAAGATGCATAGGCACAAACATATTTTTAGCTTCTCCTCTCCCCCATCCAGATCATATAACAACATATACTGAATGTTTAGTGCAGGCATGCCCAAACTATGCCCCATGGGCTGAATATGGCCCCCAATGCCATTCCATCTGGCCTGCTACACCCTCGGCAAACCAGGAAGTAAATATGGCCGCTTCTGCGCATGCACGAAAAGCAGCCATTTTACTTCATGCTCAGTAAGTAAAATAGCCACTTTTGTGCATGCGCAGAATCAGCCGTGCCAAACCAAGAAGTAAAATGGCCACTTTTGTGCATGCGCAGAGGTAGCCATGCATGCGCAAACATGCCCTGTTCTGTGGGCCGGGTCTGGCCCACTCAGCTGTTCCAGGGACATGGTCAGGCCCCCAGCCCAAAAGGTTTGGGCACCCCTGGTTTAGTGTCTCCATTTTTAAAAACTGAAAATCCCCCCTGCAACCTATAAGTGCCAATTAAAAACACAGTAAAACCCCTACTTATGGGGAGAAAGTCCGTTCCGTAGGCTTTTACTTAAATCAAATTTTTATGTAACTCGAAGCAAACCCATAGGAAAAAATTATATTTTTGTGTAACTTGAAGCAAACCCATAGGAAAAATGAAAATTTTATGTAAATTGAAGCAAACCCATAGGAAAAAATTATATTTTTGTGTAACTTGAAGCAAACCCATAGGAAAAATGAAAATTTTATGTAAATTGAAGCAAACCCATAGGAAAAAGGATCTTTATGTAACTCGAAGCAAACCCAAAGGAAATCGTGTAAATTGGGACATGGTTTTAGCACAAAATCATTATGTAAGCCGAATTTTATGTAACTCGAAGCATTTGTAAGTTGGGGTTTTACTGTAACAATAATTGTAAGGTGTAGTGGGACTAAGGGGCAAATTTAGTGAAATAGTCCCCCACAACCTTAGAAGGCTGAAGAGAACTTTCTCAGCAAAGCCTAAAAAAAATTCTGGAGGCTTAAGAACCCAGAATGTCAGGAAGCATCCTGCAGTCTATGGGCCACAATTTGTCCATCTCTGACTTATTTACAAACACATGATCTTGGCTTTTAAAAAGTTAGAACGCCCACATGCTGTCCTCACTTTCCCAGGCAGTAAAAATGCAGAGCTAACTCCAATGTAAGGTCTCTCTTGCTCAAAAGCCTGTCGTGTTTGAGTCTAGGGGGCAGTGCTCATCTCTGTTTACAGCCAAAGAGCTGCAGACATTTCTGTGGTCATGTGGCAGGCATGACTAGATGCCAGAGTGCACTGAATGCTGTTACCTTTCCTGCCGAAATGGTACCTATTTATCTACTTGCAATTACTTGCTTTTGAACTGCTATGTTGGCAAAAGATGGGGCAGATGACGGGCACACATGCCATCTCAAATTACTAACCTGCCAACCTTCTTGTCATCAAGCACAGCATCTTAACAACTAAGCCACCCTTCCCCAAATCCAATTAATCCAATAGGGAGTCTGCACTAATTTGGACTAGAGAAATCCAGGGTACAGTGTAAGGTTGCCGCTCTCCATCTGTAGCCACATGCCTGTGAATCAAGAACTGGACTGAGCATCCCAGAATACCCAGTGAATGTCTCCGCACCAAAGCTGGGTTGGCACAGGACAACTTTATTGTCAATAATAAAACCAAGTAAAGGTAAAGGTTTCCCTTGCTCAAAAGCCAGTCGTATCTGACTCTAGGGTTCAGTGTTCATTTCTGTTTCAAAGCTGAAGAGCCAGCGTTGTCTGCTTCTGCAGACGTTTCCATGGTCATGTGGCAGGCATGACTAGACACCGGAGCACACAGAAGGCTGTTACCTTCCCACCAAAGTGGTCCCTATTTATCTACTTGCAATTTCTTGCCTTCAAACTGCTAGGTTGGCAGGAGCTGGGACAAAGACGGGAGCTCATTCCGTCCTGCAGTACTCGGGAATTGAACTGATGTGTGTGCGCCCACAGATAAACACACAAAAGAAAATTACCTTCACCCACATATGGACTCTCGAGAAGAAAGTAAAATGGCCAAATTGTAAGCCAAATAAAACTTTTCAGTCCATGCAAAACTTGCCCAACTCTGTAGGGAGAAAATAGGGTGACCGCCTTGTGAAGCTGAATTGCCAGACTCAAACATCTGTCTTTCTCCTGCACACCAGTAACTTATTTCTGCTGTGCCCCTTACGGGAAACTCCTGGGTCAGAGGGCCATCCTGATCCCTCCACAATCAGTGCAGGAAAGCCAACCCCATGCCAACCCCTGTGCTGTTCCAAGGCCCATGGTTACATCTGCCGCCCCACTCTCCTGATCAATGCGAATTTGGTGTGCTAGGGTCACAGGGTGATTTTCGCCCACCCAAGGTGAGCTGATCATCCCTAACATAGCTGTCCCATCTAAATCCCCTCCAGCTGTAGGAAAGTCCCATGGCCGGTCTTTGGGACAGAAGGGAGGTAAGTAGGGCTCCACCCAGTGCTCCCAACCAGCTACAGACTTAACATCTCTCCAAGGAATGAAGGCACCACTCTTCCCCCCCCCCCCCCCGCCTCTTTTAAATATTGTTCTTAACCCCTTCAAGGCAAGTTCTTCACACATCCTTTTTTTAATTTGGAGGCTTTTCTTTTGTACAAGATAGGGGTGCAAATATATATTGCTTTTATACAGTTTGAAAAATGAGTTCCTTCTTGTAACCTCCCAGCCCACACTATTAGCTAAGTAGCCCATGTCTAGGGCAACAACCCACTTAAGGAATTTTAAAAGTCTAATTATGTAGAAAAAGTTTATGTAATTATATATCAGTGGCTTGGGTATCTGGCTGTGGAAACACAGGTTGGGAGTTCAATTTCCCACTGTGCCTCCCAGAAAGTCCATCTGTGTAAACTGCATAATCCCAGGGCACCCTCAGAAGAAGGGAAGGTTAAACCATTTGCAGGCGCACCCCCCCAATGATGGACTCAGACACAAATGAAAGTGGATAACGGCATTGGGCCACATTTATTGATTCAAGCCCTAGTCCGAATTATAAATTTCTATTGGTAAAACGACCAATCATAATTCTTAAGGCAAGCAGGCCGAAGTAACACTGGTAAGGTACCACCCAAAATTGCCAACGGCAATTGTTACAATGTATCTATTTGTATCAATTTGTTTGTTGACAACAAACAAATTGTTGACCGTAGTCAATATCTAACTAATGACCCCACCCTCTGACGTGTATCCGTAAAATCAGGGGGTGATTCCAGCTGTCTAGTGGTAACCATCACCCCCTCGCCTGGTTCGTCGTTGACCGGACAACGTTTAAACAACTTATGCCTATCTAGTGTTGTCCAGTCAATTGCGAACCTGCCGGATACCTGTGGGTCATCAATGTTTACCTTACCAGTGCTACCAGCCACCCGGAGAGGCTTCAATAAAGGCTCGACGCCCCCCCCAAGACCGTCAGCTCGGTCGACAGGCCTGCTCGCCAATCACCCAGCAGGAGGTCCATACCTCCTCGCGACAGATGGACCCCATCCCCTGAATAAAGCCCATAATTTTGCAAACTGATGGCGGGATGATGACTGACCCGCCCCCAGCCCTTGGTCGAAAGGAATCGGGCAACAGCCCTGTTCACCATGCGCCGAGTGCGGTCCAGGACCTGAAGGTCAAAGCCTCCCCGATAAGCATGCCGTGGGACCATATCTGACCAAACAAGGGTTGGGGCGGGCCATACGTAATGTAAGTAGGCGAGGTCCCCGCAAATCGCATGCTTGAGCGATAAGCCAGTGACCTGACCCAAGTCATTACCCCCAAGGTGTATGATCAGAATGTCGGGCGGGTCGGCATTCCTCGACGAAAAGAGGAATGGCAAAAGCTCCCGCCACAACATACCGGGCTTACCGTACCATGTGAGATGTGCGTATGCACCCAGTCCCAGTCGGGGTCCCCAATCTGTCGCCGCAGCGTAACGCGCTGCCCTGCGCACGTAGCTATGGCCCACCAGCCATACTGTCACCGGTGTGATACGACACCCAGGGTCTGTCAAGGGAAAAAACAGGGAAGGAAGAGATACATGGTGACTCAAAAGGTACTCACGGTGGGAGTGGGCGAACATAAAACTGGAAACACTGTGAGCCCCACCTTCCCATGCTGCGTATGTCAGCCCCGGAGTACCCATAAGCAGCCGCAGTAGAGGCTGCCCCAATTCTGAATGAATGGGTGCCGTAACGGGCCCCAGGGAGGCCGACGCTAGCCAGTGCCTTCCCAGTCACCTTCCAGAACTGAAATTTAGTGAGGGGAGACCCATCTTGGTGACAGAAAAACGGGCCATGGTGCGTGCCACGCAGTGCAAGGAACTCTTGTAGGGCACCAACCGGACAGATGTCTGCCAAGGAACATCGTAGCAGTCTTACTCCACTGCCTACGCCGTGCTGATCTGTTTTAGAGGAGCGTATCCTCAATTGAGCCCAATCATTGCAAACATAGACATCGTCGAGTTCCAGTGCCCTACGACTTGCATCCGCCTTAGACAGCATCACAAGCTCGCTGATGCGGAGCGCTCCAAAAAAGGCCACCGTTGTAGCCGCGTGAAACAGGGCTGCCTCATACCTATCGAAACATAGGTCCTGCCAGCCTCGTGCCAGTTGGGTAAGTACCCCAGGGGAAATTGGGTGACGGTCGTCCAGGCAACGCCCACGTTCCCGCACCCACCCCTCCAAAACATGTCTCACACGGAAATCAGCGGTACTGTCCGCATGACCCCCCACTTTGGCCATAAAAGCCAGCGCTGATAGCCTGGATGCTATGGTGCGGGGTGCCAGGCCCTGAGCGTGCAGGTAAACCATGAAACGGAGGATGTGGGCCACTGGGATCGGCCAGGTATCTGGCAGGTGAGATTGGGTACAGAAGGTCCGAAAGGAAACCAACGCGTGGTGATACGCCTTACGCGTGCGTGGCGCCAGTGACATGCCGATCGCCCGGTTCACCTCTCCTTGCCAAAGGTCCATATCTCCTGCGGTAGTGGCGAGGGAAATTCCTCCGCATCCGGGGCCAAGGCACGGAACCGGGAGATCTGCAGGCGGGACAAAGCGTCAGCAATATCATTATTCACCCCCGGGACATGCCTGGCCCTGAACAGTACATTGAGGCGCAGGCTGCGCAACACAAACTGGTGCACAAGGTCCATGACCCTGGGAGATTTAGAGGTCTGTGAGTTGACAATGTAGACAACGGCCGCATTGTCACACCAGAAATGCACCACAGAGTTGGCCCACTCCTCACCCCATAGCATCAAGGACCCCAGTATGGGAAAAAATTCCAAATATGTGAGATCCCTCAGGCGACCTGTGCCTGACCAGGCTGGTGGCCATCCACCATATGCCCACTTCCCATTGAAGTACATCCCATAACCAAGGGATCCCGAGGCATCAGACTGAATTTGAAATGGGGGCGAAGCCAGGAGGTCTGACCTCCAAAATGAGACCCCGTTGAACTCCCTCAGGAACTGTAGCCATACATGCAGATCTGCCCTGATGCCCCGTGTCAATCTCGCCCTATGATGGGGCCTGGATAAGCCTGCCATGGCATCACACAAGAGCCGAGCAAATGCCCTGCCCGGTGCGACCACCCTGCAAGCGAAATTGAGGTGTCCATGTAGCACCTGCAGTTCCCGAAGGGATGCCTTGCACTTGGCCAGCAAGTCCGATATAAGGGCCACTATCCTGGACACCTTGTCTTCGGGCAACCTAGACGCCTGGGCCACCGTGTCAATTTCCACCCCCAGGAACACTAATTTATTAGACGGGCCTTCGGTCTTTTCGGGCGCTAAAGGGACACCAAGTTCCTCCATTAGCGTCTGAAATGTATTGAGGAGACGTGTGCACGTGTCCCAGCCCCGTTCACCCCCGAATAAAAAGTCATCCAGGTAATGGGCTACAGACCGAGACCCGGACAAATGCCCATTGCAGGAAGGTACTGAAACGCTCGAAAGCCGAGCAGGAAATGGAACAGCCGAATGGCATGGCTTTGTCGAAATAATATTCACCCCGAAATTTGAAACCCAGCAACTCAAAGTCACCCGGGTGCACTGGTAAGAGGCGAAAAGCCGACTTAATGTCACACTTAGCCAACAGTGCACCCGGGCCACATGAGCGCACCATGCGCAACGCCTGGTCAAAGGATGTATACCTGACAGAACAAAGGTCATCAGGGATAGCATCATTGACCGAGTGGCCGGCTGGGTAGGACAAATGATGAATCAGGCGGAACTCGCCCGGGGATTTTTTGGGTACTAGTCCTAGGGGAGACACTTTAAGGTTGGGGAACGGGGGTGCGGGGAAAGGGCCAGCGACCCTGCCCGCAACAATCTCCTTATTAATGCTGGCAGCAGCCACCTCCTCCCTCCCCCTAAGTGACAACAGGTTGGGTGCATCCTGCGGTGACCTATCCCCAGTGAAAGGAATACGAAAACCCAGCTGAAAACCCTGAAGGAGGTACACAGCGTCTGCTCTCCTTGGGTACAATGCAAGCCAACGCTCAAGCATGTCGACATTAATTGGGGAGGGGGCCTTTCGGTGAACCCGCTCCCTCCGTGGCAGTCCTGCCTGCCCCTTGTCCGCCCCTACCCCTGCCCCTGTACCCTCCCGGTCTGGGACAGGCGGAGGCAGCATGGGGGCCACCACAAGAGGGGCACTCATGCTTGTACTTGCAATTTTTCTTGTTGCAAGAACCATTGGACGAGAAAGTCCAGCACAGCAGGCGGGCTGGAACCCCCTGCCCCGCCACTTGGAGGGGGACCTGTACCGGGGCCGCTCGTTGGACCGCATGTCCACAATGGTATCTCTCCCCAGGCGCCGGGCGCGTGGGGGTCATATACAGAAGCCACAGCTTCTGGCAGGGCTCGTCCCACCTCATCTCCGGGTGCAGTGGAATTCTCATGCGGAATTCTTCATCGTAAGCCAGCCACGCCGGGCCCAGGAAGTCAACCATAGCCCGGTAAATGTTGTCCAGATACTGGACCATAGGGATGGCCAAGTCCGGCCTAGCCCTGAGGTAAACGGCCATGTAAATCAAGTACGCTGGCAGCCAATTTGCCCACGTGCGTGGCGGCTTACGACGACGTGCCTGCTCCTTATCCTTCTCGTCCAGCCCTTCCCTCTCTTCTTTGGTCGGCTCCCTATTTAGAAGGGAGAAGATATCTACATACTCGCCCTTCCAAATCTTTTCCTTGGTGGAGTGGGCCAGATGGTCTCCCAGGGGCAAGGAATACCCTGCTGTTGGCAGAGCCGACACCGGCAGAGAGGAAACTGCGGGCAAAGCAAAGGGGGCCTGAGCCAGCCCGGGGATCCCCAACACATTTCCTAGCACATTGGGGGCGCCACCCCGACCCAGGCCCTGTGACAAAGGTAAAGCCGCTTGGTGTGCCGGGGGCCATTGGACCGCCGGACCACCCAATCGAGGCCACGGCCATTGAACAGCCCCCCCCCCAAGGAAGTCAGTTGTGTGGGTGCATTAGCTTGAACTGCATACTCACCCGATGCACCCCCACGGGCCGCCCCCACCGGGGGTTCCGGCCCGCTGGGGGCGTCGGAGCTCACGACCGAAGCTGAGCTCGTCGACGGGGCCAGACCAGCACCAGACTGCTGCACCTGTGGGGTGGGGAGCTGCGAGGCAGTGGCCGCCACCGGCCCATGCGCCTCAGGCGGCTCAACCCGACCCATCGCCAGCCGCTGTTCGGTGGCCAAAGGGGGCACCTGGAATCCCAAGGGCACCCCTGTTTGGTTAGCCCTCGCCAAGGACGCTTCAAGGGCCGCAACCCGGGCCAGGAGGGCCTCCACGTCTACATAGGCCCCGGCCCCAACAGGGGGCAAATGGGGAGCCGGCCCATGAATCACGGGTACCTGTCCAGGTCCCTGAGCCCCCGAGGCCACATAAGGCCAAGCGCCCATGCCCGGCCCTTGGGCAGCCATGGGCACGCCCTGCAAAGGCAGGGTGCCCAACCATCCTCCATGACTCGCACCCCCCATGGGGAACTGCGGGCTGGAGCAAGAGGGCCCAGCCACGCTGACCATGGCAGGGGCGGTGGTCGCCGTTTGCGGGCCAAGGGCCGAGGCCCCTTCCGGGGCAGCCGGTATACACCGCGCTCCGGGCCAAGGAGCTACCGATCCCATCCCACCGTTCCCGGTGGGCTCCGCTAAAGGCGGCTGCGGAACGGGCGCAGTCGCGGTCCTCCGACCCGGCTGACGCCTCCGCGCCGATCGAGCCATGTTCGCGGCTGCCTTCTTCTTCGAGGGCATGGCTAAGGTAGCTAGGAAGCCTAAAACAAGAGAAAGCTGCCCGAAAAAAGGCTTCCCCAAAAGGACACGAGCGACGGAGGTCAGGGGGAAAAACTTCTCCGCTCCGTCGGTTCGCCAAAATGGCAGCGCGGCTGCCTCGTGGCCAGCCCCTTTTATTAGGGTGCTGGCCACGCCCCTAACTACCCGGATGGTTTCGTCTGGTGGGGGGGCCGGAAAGAGCGCGGCGGCCATTTTGGCGCCAGGCTTCCATTCTCTCTATCCTCTACCCTAGAAAACCCTGGAAAGGGTCATCATAAGTGAGAATGGACTTGAAACTAACAGTTGTTGTTGTTGTTGTTGTTGTTGTTGTTGTTGTTGTTGTTGTATACAAGCCACAGCAAACAAGATAACAATGCTGGATTTTGTATCATAAATCACTAGTTGAACGCTTCCCAAGCGTCTAGGACTACGTGATGTATCGGTGAATTATGCGGGCAGATCCCAGTAAGGTGGCCTTCTGCAGCTGATTTATGGTGATTTTGTCAACTCCGATTGTTTCTAAATGTTTGCCTAGATCTTTAAGCACTGCTCCCAGTGTGCTGATTACCACTGGGACCACCTGTACCGGGTTACACAAGAGTCTCTGCAGTTCAATTTTTAGATCCTGATATCGGATGGGGTTTTTTTCAAGTTGTTTCTTATTAATTCTCATTATTCATTAATAATAATAATTCTGTTGTTGTTGTTAAAGTAATTAGTTAGTGCAGTGGTGGCCAACCTTGTTGCTCCAGCTGTTCTTGGACTTCAATTCCCAGAAGCCCGGATCATCAGGTGTGCTGACTTGGGCTTCTGGTAACGGAAGTCCAAGAACAGCTGGGGCAACAAGATTGGCCACCCCTGGGTTAGTGTATCCATCAAATTGTATAGATCTGAATATAGATAAAAACAATATCTTTGAAAGAAAATCATACGTTTCTTTGTGTTAAAATGGTGTGGTTGGTTACTATTTTAGCCTTCCTCCTAGAAGAAAAATTCCTGTTGTGGGAGATAGAAAAGAAAGGTGTCTATTTTAAGATGTCTCCAGAGTGGGAGGGTACGTCAATGTTTAATTTGTGTCACCAAAATGATAAAGAGCTTTGTGGCAGCACAAAAGGTTATGAGAAAAGTTAAGAGATAACTTGTGAAAAAGTGAAATCTCTAATTGTGTGTGGCTGCCACAGCAGGGTCTTCTCTCAGCTCCCAGAATGGATAAATTAGTTTCCTCTGCTTTGATTGTCCTTCAAAGGCTCTTTTCTGTCTGAAGTGCTGCTCCAAAGGCCACTCATTTCCTTCGGTCATAGGACATCTTACTTAATGCCATCTCACCATCTTGCCAGTTATGTTGGCAATTGGCAGAGAAAATTCCACAAGTTCTTCTTCCAGGCAATTAAAAAAAAAACAATAACCAACCAAATAACTACCACTTGGTTGCCCTTCCATGACATCTAAAATTGGCCATATGTGATGACAACGTATTCTACATAAAAGAAGAGTTGGTCTTTCTCACACCAGAAAATTACCCTCTGAAGGCACTGGCATGATCAACTACTGGACCGAACCCTGAACTTGAGCAATCCTTTGTGTGACATTTGACAAGAGCTTCTAGAAAAGAACTTGGCTTTTCCTTCTAATGCATCTAAACTATTTTTAGATATCACAATACTACCTAGTTAGCAAGTCAGTTAGACATACAAATATAAATGTAAGTGGTACTATAATAATAATTTTGTGTCAGAAATTATTGTGGGTCAAAAGGATTTTTGCTGGAGAAACACCATTCAGGGGGCGCCCGAATGAGGCTTCTTTCACATCCCCAAGAGCTTTCCCACTGAAGTGGTCCCTATTTATCTACTTGCTGCTTTCGAACTGCTAGTTTGGCAGGAGCTGGGACAGAGACGGGTGCTCAAACAGTACCCAGGTCTTGAACTGTCAACTTGCCGGCCTTCCAGCTAACAAGGCGAGCTTCTTAACCACTGAGCCACCACAGTACTATTATTTCTCTTTGTTTATATTTAAAAATATCTTCTATAAGATCATTGGCTAGAGCAGTCTCTTTCCCCTCCCCCAAATTTGGTGGAACTGGTTATTTGACAACTTCCTTCAGACATCTTCACTATTTCTACTCAGAGATCTAATTTTCAGTCTACTGGACCAACAGATTTCTGAACAATAAATATGTTACATAGTTTATCAGGAATTGGAAATCTAAAGCATGTTAGGAAAGCAGCAAGCATATCTTAACCTATAAAACCAAGAGTTAACCGTTGGAACTTGCTATAGGTTCCAACGGCTGGCCCTACTTGCCTGTACTCACCCTTCGTGCACACGTACGGACTGGGTCCGCAGGTCAACGAAGGATTGAGTAAAGCGGCAGTGGGGCAACAGCCCCACAAACGCAAAAAAAGTGAAACAACTTCATTTCCCAACGTTCTTTGCGCCACGCTGCGCCACAGCCAATCAGGCTGAGAGGCGGGAGCACAAAGAACCTGGGGAAATGCAGCGCGGCCAATCAAAAATGAGCTGCACGAAAAAAATGGAGCACAAAGGGAAAGCACAAATGGAAAAATACAATCCCTAGTGTCCTGCGCACCGTGAGCATGCAGAACTCTGGGAAAGCCGGCGCGGGCAAAATAAAAAAAATGCACAGCCACACAGCCCCCGGTAACGAAAGCACACACCCCGCCGCTGGGCTTTCTTACCGCGGGCCGCCCAGGGAAGCCAGCCCCCAGTAAGGAAAGCCCAGCGACCCACCCCACCGCTGGGCTTCCTTACCATGGGCCGCAAGCCAGCCCCCGGTAAGGCTCACAGCCACACAGCCCCCGGTAATGAAAGCACCTCCCCCCCACCGCTGGGCTTCCTTACTGCGGGCCGCCAAGGGAAGCCGCCCCCCGGTAAGGAAAGCCCAGCCACCCACCCCATCGCTGAGCTTCCTTAACACGGGATGCAAGCCAGCCCCTGGTAAGGAAAGCCTACCACCACCACCCCGCCACTGGGCTTCCTTACTCCGGGCCGGAAGCCAGCCCCCGAGAAGGAAAGCCCACACACACCCCGACGCTAGGCCCCCCCAAACAAAAACAAAAACGGCATGGGGATTTTTGCAGTCCGGCCACCAAGGCCGAACCGTGAACCCCCCACCCTCACCAAAACAAAACAACCAACAAACACAACGTGGGGATTCCCACGGGCCTGCGGCATGGATATTCCAACGCGGCCGGCCCACGAAAATACCCCAACCCCAACCACGCATGAACCAGTGATGGTATTTCCACAGGACAGCCATCGACACTGGCCCGCGAAAATACCCCCAACCCAACACCACATGGTATTTCAATGGGCCAGCCAGCCACCAAGGCCGGCCCACGGTAATACCAACACCAAAAACACAAAAAAGAACATTCAACAAAAATCAAAAACAATAATAAACATAAGAATTAAAAAGAAAAGCATCCAAAAACAACCAAAAATAAACAAGGACAAACACAACCCCCCACCCCCCCACAAATCCCAACCCCCCCCCTAACAAAAAAGAGCAGACACCTTACCACAACACGTCCGGCCTCACCGAGGTCCAGAACTGAAATGACAAAAGAACAGGAAGAATACACAGCCCAGGACACAGTCAAAATTTAAAAATTACGCAACAGCACCACCCAGTGGCCATACAAATATAACACTCAATAAATTCAAATTAATCTCCAAGATTTTTAAAAAAGGGAAATAAGTTTTAAAAACATTCAAAAATATCCAAACAAAAAAATTATTCATAAATAAATAAGAACACACTAAAAGAAAACCAAACATCTAAACACAGTCAAAAACATTGAATTTAAAAAACATACACTTACACATTTAAAAAAAAATTCTTATCCAAGGTACACCTATTAACAAAAAATCACATAGTAACACATTATTTTTAAAAATGCCATAATTGAAAAAAAATTATATCAACCTTTCCTCTTTTTAAAATCCAAAAAAAATGATGACAGTTTAAAACACTACCTACGTATAAAAAACATTATTTTAAAAAAATAACATACCTCATTTAAATACACATACAACAAAAACCATCCAACACCATTTAAAACAGCCCGGCAACGCTGGGCAACTTCTGCTAGTACAGTATACTACATGAGTTAGCATTACCCACATTTCCCCACCTTTACCTATAAGGAGGGACCTTAACCATTGGACTCCAGCATACACGCCCGCACCCGTCCATAGTATCCCATACCGAGCCACCTGCACTGGCCTTAACCTGGCCCGCAGAGTGCCGCAATGGTCCCGAAGTCGGCAGTGGGGCAACAGCCCCACAAATGCAAACAAAGCAAAACAACTTCAATTCCAAACATTCTCCACGCTGTGCCACCCCTCAGCCAATCAGGCTGTCAGGCGAGAGCAAAGAGAACGTTGGGAAACGCAGTGTGCCCAATAGAAACTGAGCCACAGAAAAAAACCGCCACAGGAATGCAAACAAAATAAACTAAACTCCAAGCCACAGCGTCCTCCACGCCATGACCACTTCAGCCAATCAGGCTGAAGGGCGCGAGCGTGCAGAATGCTAATCAAATCAAATTCTTTATTACAGCCCAAGGCCAGTGTTACAATATCACAAAATCAAGCTGCTTGACACAAGTGAGGCAACCTAATAAAACTATCACAAAATCATGAACACTAGATTATTTATACAATAGCAACATACAACCAGAATTTCAAGGGTTGTTATTTCTATGTCCTGCAGACATATTCTATGACATTCAAGTTGTAATCTAGAAGCATTTTCCTTATTCCTTTGATTTTATCTTGCCTTTACGAATACAAGTTGCATACCATGCGAATCTAGCGACCGCTATCGTCGTATCTTGCCCTTCACCCAGTGTCCTGATTTTATTGTTAGACTTCAAGTTTGGGAAAACACTAAAAAGGTCTCTCCTGGGTTTATTATATAGGGGACACTCTAGCAGAATATGCTCAGAGGTTTCTATCATATTTAACTGACATGGGCATAAACGCTCAAGTGCTGGAACTTTCTTAAAGAAATCCTCCCTGTAGGAGGAGGGAAGCATGTTATACCAAATAAGTGTTAAGGAACATCTATGATCTGGATTTCTTATTAAAGACAAGTATGCTAAGGGCTTAGACGCAGAATCCTAAAAAAGCGTGCGTGTGAAAAATAAAATAAAAAAGCCTCACACAACAGGAGTGCAAGGCCGCCACAGGTGGATGCAGCGCCTCATGGCCTCGCAAATAAAAAAACCCCGCAAAAAACCCACGACGAGACAAATGCCGCCCTTCTCTCCTGGAGCAACAGGGAGAAGAGGGACTCCCTCTCCTCCCCGCTACCCCACTGAAGACATGGCAAGACCACCACCGGCCTCAAGGTAAGTTGAGCTGGGGTGGGGAAAAAAACAGCAGGCAGCAATTCGTCAGGGGAAGCACGCTCCCTGGCGGATGACTGGATTCTGCCTTTCTACTATCCACACCGCTATTTTGAGAACTAGCGTGAAACAGCGGTGGAGTTAATAGAAGAGCAGCAGAAATCTGCAAGGAAGAGCACCACACCTTACGGATCGCTGCCTGCCAACCCCCCCCCCCCCCCATTAGGTAAGCCAGTGAAAAAAGGAGGGACAGAGTAGAGAACTATCGTCAAGCAGATAGCTCTTCTCTGCCTCCTTTTCACCTGACCTACTTAACGAACATTACCAGTCGAAGAGTGAGCTGACTGCCAGCCCTTCCTTTTCCCCATCGCTGCATCAAAACCTAATTTCGAAGCAGCAATGGGAAAAAAGAAGAAATGACAGACAGGCCATTCTTCACACAACAAAACACAACAACAACAAAACCCAACAGTAAACCAAAACACAAAGCACCAAAATTAATAAAACACAAATAAATAAACAAATAATTAAAATAAACCCATTAAACAACAAAACAATAAACAACAAAATCAACAAAAAACACCCGAAATACCAAAGGCTAATGCAAAACCATATAAACACATTAAAACCACCAATCTACAACACGAAGATACCTAACTCAACAAACAATAATCTCACAAATTAAAGAAATAAATACAGAAAATTTTAAAAAAATTACCACCTTAAATACCGAAAACAAACACATCTAAAATCCTAAATAAAAACCAACAAACAAGCCAAAACACTTTGGATAGGTTTAAGTAGAAACTCTCTACTTAAACCACCCAACCCAACACCACAAAATCAAAACAAAAAATAAATAAATAAACAATCAAGTGAATTTACCAGACACGTCCTCCCTACATGGGGCCCGGAACTAAACTGA
The DNA here is from genome assembly GCA_035047345.1 of Bradypodion ventrale. NCBI lineage: Eukaryota > Metazoa > Chordata > Lepidosauria > Squamata > Chamaeleonidae > Bradypodion > Bradypodion ventrale. The sequence continues at coordinate 230,070,983 of JAWDJE010000002.1, read as the reverse complement.
ACAAAGAGAAAGGAAAGTTGCAAAAAACTTAATAACAGCCTGACCTAGAGGTCAGAAAAATAAAATCAGTCACAAAAAACAAAATAATCAAAATTAAAATGACAAATATAAAAATAATTGCTGTATCCGCGAGCACAATTGGCATAACTGTCCCTGACAGAGGCCATGTCATGTGAGCACACTCCGGGCCTCTGGGCTCCGCGGGGACAGAAATTGGGGAGCGGATTAATAGTCATAAGATTGATTCACCCATATCTGACCTGACAGGCAGTACAAGCAGGAGGAAATTGAATGCCTAACTAAGCAGTTAGGAAATAGGTAATACCACACCTGCGGATTACCCTAAGCCCTAACGTCAATAGTGGCCATATTTACTCTTGTGTAAGCTAGGAACAATGGACTTCCCCTGCCAGTGTTTGCCATAGTTAATTAACTTCCCCGAGAGAGATTCCCAATTAACCCGGGTAAACAGGTGATGTGATTTTCTGTCAGATGACGATTCTATCACACGCTGCCTTGAATTCCTATATATGATGATGATTTTCCCTCAATAAACCACTGGTCTTCGCTCCATCTTGTCTCGTGTCATTACTTGACCAGTCTCCTCCGGGACCCAACAGCCGTCTTGCGGCCCCAATCCAACAAATAATCAATAAAATAAAATCACAAACCACAAATGCAAAACACCCCCACCCAAACCACCCCTAACCAAAAAAAGCACAAATAAAAACAGTTGTAAATAAAAGCATAGCTTTAGTAGAGATGGAACAAGAAAATAATTCAAAGGCTTCATTACTGTTTTCACTGCCTGAATCATTCCTCCCATTGTTGTCACACATTTCATGAAGAAGGATTTCAGTGCTCTGAGCGCAGAGGCAAAGGCCGATGTTTCAATTAAAGCTCCTAAATCTTGTGTCTCCAGAAAAGTTCAATATTGCTGCTGCTAATCTCTCTTCCCTCAACATGCTCTGAAAAACTTGATGGGTCTGACCTTCAATCTCTTTCTCTTCTTCCTCTACTTTATCTTTATTCTCGTTGTGATTCTGAAAATATTCACTTTGGCAAAAGTTCATGTCCTCAATTTCCCCAGTAAATTTGCTATCTACACCTTCACAGAGAAATAGGTGCATGTCTCTGTAATAGGATCTCCCTCCCCCCGCCCCCAATCTCTGCCTACATATCATGTTTTTACTGTCTTACTGTCGAATTTTGGAAGGTGAGCATAATGTGTCTTGGCATGAAAGAAGTAAAACACTCCCAGGTGCTTTCAACAAATGTAGAGAAAGAGGGGAGAAAAGGAGAACATCAGATGCACTAAAGCCATCAAACCAAAGTACCGGATTGGGGGCATTTAGATTTGAAGGAGTTGCTGCTCCATTGAGCATTGCCAATTTAAGTGGTTTGGGACATAATAAAGCAGCTAGGAGAGCACCTTCATGGAAATTTGTCCCACTCTTTGGAATGCCAAGGGGTCATATTGGTCTCCTATTTTTACTGCCTCCACATGTGTTGTGCACTAGAAGAGGCCAGGCCACCCAAAACATGTCTTTTAGAGGGTTATACTGTTCTGACACACTCACTTATAATCCATTCTCAGTGAATGTAGACACTGAGAACAGACATGTGAGCCTGCAGCTGTCAAAGGCTGCTCCTAGTGTCAGCTTTCTAGTATCTGAAATGACAAATGAAATGCTTTAGGATACTGCTAATTGAACACTTTCCCTGATCATCCATAATGGTAAATGGAAGTGAAGTTATTTCTTTCAAGTATGCTAGATTATTTACTGTTTTGCTAAATCACTTAGATGACAATTTTAAAAAGTCTCTTTCCTTTTAGTGTACAATTGGGAAAATGCCTGCAGCCTCTCTTTCAATTGGCATTACCCAGAAAGGGAAATAATTTTTTGTGTACTGTCACTCACAAATGATTCGCTGCAACAATGCTGTTTTGCAAACTCAGTAATAATAATTTCACTTCCTCATATCATCTGCAGACAAGCAGGGGAAATGCTTAATTTCCAACATCCCGAAGTGGCTTGTTAGCACCCTCAGGATACCAGAAACAGGAGTGATTGAAATCTGTATGCTGCGGTTTCCCCATGCCCCAATGGCATGGAACGGCCCGCGCAGAGGCCACTTCGGGAGAACGCTCCCTGAGCCGTGGGCTCTGCGGGCAGAGAAATTAAGGGGGGTGGATTAATGATAGGGTTTGATTCACCCAATTCCTTGACCTGACCAGCGGTTCTGCTGAGAGAGCGAATATCTAACTCCGTTACCCATTAAGGTAATCACTCATCTCCAAGGAGAGCGTAATCTCTGGTGCAAATAGAAGCCATATTTACTCTGGCTTAAGCCTCAGACAATAGTTTTCCTCTGTCAGTGTTTGTCCTAGTTAATTAACTTCCCCAAGAGAGGTTCTCAATTAACATGGGTAAATGGGTGATGTGATTTTCTGTCAGATAACCATTTTACCATGCGCAGCCTTGGACATAATATATACTGATGATTTTCCCTCAATAAATCACTGGTCTTCGCTCCATCTTGCCTCGTGTCGTTCCTTTGACCAGTCTCCTCCGGGACCCCAAGGGCCGCTTCACGGCCCCGATTCCTACAGTATGCTTTTTGGACAAAAAGATCATTCCGAACGGCAGTTTGCTCCTCCCCCTTACTTCAAGTAACTTTCCTTATCCTGGAACACACTGGATCAAAATGGCCAGTGTAGACAGATCCCGAGTTTAAAAGAACAAGAGGACCGGAAAACATAGAATGGTGACTAGAAGTCAGTAGATAAAAGGAGTGAAATACAAGGGACTCGATGGATTAGAGCAGGGATTCTCAACCTGTAGCAAACAACACCATTTGATGTGCCCCCTCCCCACCGCCTCTACCATACCAGGAAGTGCCATATGGTGGAGGAAGGGCAAAATGGCCGTCCGGTCCCCGATGTTGTCTGAGGGAGCGTGACCTGGCCTCCGGCTTAAAAAGGTTAGGGGGAAAAAGAACTCCTTGATTAGAGGCAAAAACACCACTAAAGCAACCATAAAACACTATTCTTTGTTATCATGACAGGAATAAGTTGCTCATCTCGAAGCAGAACCTTGCTATCTAAAGTGTGAGCTAAACATCTCAAATTAACATGCAGTATTTGTATTTTTATTTATTTATTTATTTCAATTTTTACGCCACCCACTCTGGTAAAAACCCAACTCAGGGCAGCGTACAACCGTTAAAAACATATAAAAACATGTTAAAACCCCATCATCCACCCATCCATCCACCCTTATTACTCCCATGCCATTTAAAACTAGAAGTTCTCATTTTGCACATGGACCCCATTTCATCGTCAAGTAGTATTTAATATGTGAGAATAAAAATATTTTCAATAATTCTCTTTGCCTAGTGTTTCTCTAGTCTAAAAGAAAAGCTGTACACAAAAAAAATTAGACACAAAAAAGGGATGCATATGACATACCTTATTTGCTGACATATAAGACGTACTCCCCCCACTTAAAATGCAGGGTTGGCCTGTAAGTCCCTATTGAATCTTTTTCTAAATTTGCCACTTATTGTATCCAGGGTGTCGCCAGTATTCTTGCATTCATATACCCATGAACGCTCTTCAAATGTACATGGGCTTAAATCGGCCATATATCTCTGAAAAAAAGAAAAATTATAATACATATGGATGGGTAGGGACTTACATCAGAAGTCCCTGTACATCAGAAAAATGGAGTGTGTCTTATATGCCAGCATCAACCCCCTCCCCCGCTGATGCAGTTCAGTGGCAGCCACTGACTATTAGGACCCGGGAGAAAGATGGCTTCCAAAGGAGCAATCTTGCCTGGCCGATCCCACCCACCCCTCTTGACAGTCAAGCCATGGCAGCTCAGTGGGGGAAGCAGGCTGACAAAGGAGCCTGCTTCCACTGCCCTCCCAGGCTCAGGGCGGTCAGCCACAGCAGGGGAAGTTGCAGTTTGGCAGGGGAAGCAAGCTGGCAAAGTTGCCCGATTCACCTGCCGAGCTTGCCACGGCCGACCATCCATAGTCAGAAAGAGCAGACTCAGTGGCGGATTTCTCTGGTTTCTTTCTTTCTTTCCCTCCCTTCCTTCTGTGAAGTGGGTCTGAGTAGCTATACAGAGATCACCATGATCCCCACCTGTCCCATAATTCTCAGACCTAGGATGTCCCAGGAGATGGCTGCTCCCAGAGGAGGGGGTGAGGGTTAGGGGAAAAGGGCCTTTCTTTATTTCCTTCTTTCCTTCCCTTCTTCCCTCCCTTTGCTCCTTCATTCCTTTCTTCTTCGCAGTAGGTCCAAGCAGCTGCCTGATCCAGGTTTGCACTGTGCCCAAGAGGGAGCCAGGGAAACCCTCACGATTGCCACCCGCCCGATAACTCTCAGAGCTAGGATGTCCCAGGAGATGGCTGCTCCCAGAGGAGAGGGTGAGGGTTAGGGGGAAAGGGCTTGCTTTCTCTCTCTCTTTGGTGTCTTGCACGGAAGACAAAGAAGGAGTCGCAGTAAGGACTAACACAGGTTTATTGGGTGATGATCAGGATGAACATGTGGTAATGGCGGAGGTACATCACATTATATACAGCAGTACAATGCATTTGAATCTTGTTGCACGGTAGCTCATTGGCTGCTACCGGTGTGACGTTGTTCCAAGTCATGCCCCTCTTCTGTAGTTAGTGATAGTGCGGGAGAGTTCCCGCGGCTGCCGGTGATTTGAGGAATGTGAACCATGTGAGTTGAACGCTCGCAGCTGCCCTCTATTGGGCAGCTTACTTGTGTTCCTTAACAGCTGAGCTACATTGTAATTATGGTCAGGATACATTCATACATTTTCTTAAAGCAACATTGTACATACATAACACCCCTCCCCCCTAGGATGGGACGAAGTCCCTCAACCATTGTGGCTTGCCACACGTGCGCCTGGGGCGTGTGGCCGCTTGACTTAACACAGGGGAGCCGGGGGCTCCTGGTTCCGCGGAGTCCCGTCCTGCAACGGAAAGGGGGGACTCATTAGTAGCTCGGTGTGGACTCTGCGACAACCTTGCATTGGGGGACGGGAATGGAGTGCACAGTTGGGACGTGAACCCCTGCCTACCATTTGAGGAGCTTGGGGTCCCCCCCAGTATGAACCTCGGGACCGACGAGGAGGCCCTCGTGGTCTCGCCACCCCCTGCTGTCTGTCCGGGAGTTCTAGGGGATGCAACGGGCGGATTTCCCCCTGCTGCCTGTCTCGGGGGTGTCTGTCTCCGGGGGGCTGGAGCTATGGTATACTCTAAAACAAAAGGACTGGGGGGACTGGAGGTACCAGGGGCTGAACTGAAACCCCTCTTCTCGCTAGGACGGGTGGGGGACCACTCCGCTACACCCCCTGGTACTGCAAATCATAATCGAACTCGTCCCTCTCTTCCCGGGTATCCTCCTCTGTGGCTGAAAACCGAGGGTATGCATTTGTACCCGCTGGTGCCGCCGTGTCTCCCCCTTGGGTAACGCGGGTGGGGGAGGATCCTAACGCTGATTCCCCTTCACTGGTGACTCGCCTTCTGAGTTGGTCGGCGTGCCTCCTCCAGAGTAAACCCGAGCTAGTCTTGACCCTATAGGATACTGGCCCCGTCTGCTCGATGATCATCCCTGGTACCCACGCTGGCCCCGCGGCCGCGTAATTCCTGCAGTGAACCTGGTCCCCTACTGAAAAACTTTTGGAGCTTTCTACCCCTATATTTATATTTCTCCCTTCATCCTCCACCCTGGATGGATCCATCCGGTCAAAAAGTGTTACCGGACGCCTTCTCATGAGGAGTTCGGCTGGCGAAAATCCTGAAGCTAGGGGGGTTGTCCTGTAGCAGATGAGGAATTGACACAGATGAAGGTTCAACTCACCAGGACCCATGCGCCGCAGTGCATCTTTCGTAGTGCGCACTTGGCGCTCTACCTGACCATTTGTGGCAGGGTGAAACGGGGCAGCGGTAATGTGCCTGATGGCGTTTCTCTCTATAAACGTCTTGAACTCTGCAGACGTGAAGGTACTAGCGTTATCACTAACAAGGACGTCTGGCAGGCCGAAACAGGCAAAGACCTTGCGCAACTGTTTAATAGTCGCCGCAGAGGAGGTGCTGTTCATGGGGATTACCTCCAACCATTTGGAGTAGGAGTCGACTATCAGCAGGAACATGGACCCGTGGAAAGGGCCTGCGAAGTCAACATGTATCCGGAACCATGGCCCGCGGGCCGTGTCCCATTCCCTATGGGGTAGCCGGGACTCCTCGGGCCGAGAGCTCTGGCAGCTCTCACACGTGCCCACTAAACGTTCTATATCCGCGTCTTTCTGGGGCCTCCAAAAGAAACTCCTAGCCAGAGCCTTGGAGCGCACTATTCCCGGGTGACTGGTATGCAGTAGCTTCAGTACCTTAGCCCTTAGCCTCTCTGGGATAACTACCCGCTGGCCCCAGAGTAAGCAACCCCTTTCCAGGGAAAGCTCGACTCTCCGCCTGAAAAACGGCTTGAAATTTTCCTCGGGGGGAGTAGTGGGCCACCCTTTCCTAACCCAGGAACTAACTTGGGCCAGCATCTTGTCGGCCGCCGTGGCCTTAGCGAGGTCGGCCGGGACGATGGGGGGTGAGTCGAGGGACTCAATCAGCAGGACTTGGTGTTCCTGCTCTACCTCGCATGCGGGATCCCCTAAACTAGGGAGGGGAGACCGGGACAGTGCGTCCGTATGAGAGATCTCCTTCCCTGGGCGATAGACCAGCTCATACTAGTAGGCGTTGAGGAATATGGCCCAATGCAGCATTCTGGGGGATAGAATTTGCGGGGTGGGTTTGCCGGTAGTGAAGATCCCGAGAAGTGGTTTGTGATCAGTCACTACCGTAAACTCGCGGCCGTATAAAAAATCGTGGAACTTCTTCGTTCCCACGATTATGGCCAGGGCCTCCCTATCTGTTTGCGCGTAATTGCGCTCGGCCTTTGAGAGGGACCTTGAGTAGTACGCCACCGGGGCTTCCCGCCCGCTCTCCAACACGTGGCACAGGACCGCCCCCACCCCCACTGGGGACGCATCACAGACTAGAACCACTGGTTTTTTCGGATCGAAGTGGGTTAGGACAGCATCCGAGGATAGGAGTGTCTTAAGCTCCTTGAATGCTTTCTCCTGCCTGTCCCCCCACCGCCAAACCGTGTCCTTTTTTAGTAGCGCGTGCAGTGGCTCCGCGACCGATGCCTTCCTAGGCAGGAAGGAGTGATAGAAATTTAGGAGCCCTAGAAATGACTGCAGCTCCGGTTTTGCGGTGGGACGAGGGGCGTTTTTCACGGCCGCAACCTTGGACTCGGAGGGTTTGATTCCCTCCTGGGTTACCTTAAAACCGAGAAACTCGACCTCCCTCGCAAAGAATACACACTTGTCCCGTCTCAGTCGAAGCCCCGCTCTCTCGAACACTGAGAGGACCCCGTCTAACCTCTTTGCTAATTCTAATTCGCTCCCCGCCATTATCAACACATCGTCGAAATATGGGAGAACACCTGGAAGCCCCTTTAAAAGGCGTTCCACGAGGGACTGGAAGATTCCGGGGGCCGAATTCACGCCGAACTGAAGGCGCGTTACCTTAAATGCCCCCTTGTGTGTCACGATCGTTTGCGCAGCGGCAGCAGCCGGGGTTACTGAGAGCTGCTGATATGCCTGCGCCAGATCTAGCTTGGCAAAGCACCTCCCCCCATGTAACGTGGCCAGTAAATGGCTGACCACGGGCACCGGATATGCATTTGGCTGAATGGCCTTATTGATCGTACATTTATAGTCCGCACAAATCTTGACCTCCCCATTTGACTTAAGGGCTGTAACAATCGGCGTTTCCCACTCCGCCGAATCAACTGGGACCAAGATCCCCTGCCCCACCAATTTGTCCAGTTCCGCCTCGATCTTGTCCTTGAGGGCGAAGGGCACTCTCCTTGGCTTGAGGCGGATGGGCCGGATTTCTGGGTCCAGCTCAAAGGAAACTGGGGGGCCCTTGTACGTCCCGGGCCCCTTCTTGAAAACGTCCGGGTGTGCATTGCACACGTCCCGCATTGGGTCAGTCTCGATGGCGTTAATGCCGGACAGTTCGATTCCCAGGGAAGCAAACCACTGCGTTCCCAAAAGGCAGCATCTCCCTCCTTTAAGGACCACTAGGGGCAGTTTCTCGGAGTAATTCTTGAACTTCACTCTGAACTTGCCCACCCCCAACACTGGGATCCCATTTCCCTGCACGTCCCGTAAATGTGACTTCATGGCCGCAGTTTGGGCCGCGCATCTGGGGGAATGCGCATAAACTCTTTTTGGGACAGGATGGAATAGGATGACCCCAAGTCTATCTCCATCCTCACTGGGAGCCCCTGTAACTGTATCTCTACGAAGAAACGCCGGTGCTCCAGGCCCACGCGGTTCACGCCTTCCTCGCTGTAGTTGGCTGAGACCTTCCTGGTGCCGGCCGGCTTCCGTTGGTGCATCTGGGGATGGCTTGAAACGCCCTTGTCCTCGGCTTGCCCGCGCCTGCATACTCTGGCAATGTGTCCCTTTCGGCCGCAGTTGTGGCACTCGGCCTTTCAGAACGGGCACCTCGTGCGGTCGTGGGACGCCCCACAACCATCGCAGCGGCGTTCTTGCCGTTCACGGGTCTGTCGCTTCTCCCCGCGTTTCTTTATCCTCTGGATGTCATTGTCCTCACTGGAGCAGGAGTCCGCCGTCGTGGACGATTCGTCGGACGTCGCTGGTGTGCCGGCGGGCGACTTGGGGGCCCACCAGGCCGTCTTCGCCGATGTCCGCCGGGCCGCCTGCACTGGTGACTTGGCCCTTTCGGACGTGGCCCCTCGGGACTTGAACACTCTGACCCCGCTCCTGGCCGCCTCGGCTGCCTGGGCCTCCCGCAGTACCTCGTTGAACGTGAGGCGATAGTCACGGGTCATCAATTTTATCTGGACCTCCTCGTCCCTCAGGCCACACAGCATGCGGTCTCGGAGGGCCGTGTCCAGGTCTTCCCACTGGCAGTGCACCGCTGCAAGCCTGAGGGCCGCCACGTAGGCGGACACGGTTTCTCCCGGGCGCTGGTCTCATCTGTGGAATGCAACCCTGGCTGGGAAAATCGACACGGGGGGTTGGAAATGCTCGCCGAGCACTTCCAGGATGCGGGTGAGGGGCACCACGTCCATCTTCCGGGGGGCCACCAGGTTCATCAGGATCCGCAGCGTGGCCGGCCCCACCTGGGCCAGGAAGTGGGAGCGCATTTTCGCGTCGTCATCGACGCCCGCGGCTTCCATCACGTGCCGAAACTGGCACTCGTAGAGCTCCCATTGTTCTGGCTCGCTGACATCGAACTGGTACGGCTTGACCTTGGGATTCGCCATCGATCCCATCCTCGTCGCCAATTTGGTGTCTTGCATGGAAGACAAAGAAGGAGTCGCAGTAAGGACTAACACAGGTTTATTGGGTGATGATCAGGATGAACATGTGGTAATGGCGGAGGTACATCACATTATATACAGCAGTACAATGCATTTGAATCTTGTTGCACGGTAGCTCATTGGCTGCTACCGGCGTGACGTTGTTCCAAGTCACGCCCCTCTTCTGTAGTTAGTGATAGTGCGGGAGAGTTCCCGCGGCTGCCGGTGATTTGAGGAATGTGAACCATGTGAGTTGAACGCTCGCAGCTGCCCTCTATTGGGCAGCTTACTCGCGTTCCTTAACAGCTGAGCTACATTGTAATTATGGTCAGGATACATTCATACATTTTCTTAAAGCAACATTGTACATACATAACACTCTCTCTCCTTCCTTCCTTTCTTCTTTCCTTCCTTCTGTTACCCCAAATCTGGAAACTACCTCTTTCAATTTTGTTTATTATTTTTTAATGTTTGATTTTCAATAAAATACTCTTAACCTTTATTCTTCTATTCCCCCCTGACTCTAACTGCTAGGCTTATGTGTCCACAAACACCACATTGTACACCCATCCATCCATGATTCACTTGCAGATAGAAGCTGCAAGGTTTGATTTTAATACATTAATAAAGATCTCAAACCGTTATTTTTAAAGGGGGGAGGGGCCCCCTTTCTCTCCTTCTATATAAAGCCAAGCCTCAGTAAATAATTGCAGCTTGATTTAAAATGCATTGTTTCCTTTCTGCCAAATAGACACAGTAGACTTAACCCTTTCACTCCTGATTAATTTTATTTCATTAGCAGTTATACCTAGGCAATTTCCAGAATCTCAAAAAGACTTCCACCTGCCAATTAGTGTGGGCAATATTGAGCATTACAGACCAAGGGTTTACCTTTGAATAAAGCTGCTTCCCTACATTGTTAGCTTTTGAAAGGTTTGTGAAACCAAATCTCCACAAAACAAATCGGGGTTTTGCCTCTGCATTTTTGCTGTATTGCATGAAAACAGCTGGATGGTAGATTTGGGATGGTCTGATTTCGTGAACAAGCTGCACAGTATATACAAAAATCACTTTTGGGGCCCTTGGGGGACCCCAATCATTTTCTCATCAACAGGTAGATTGTTATTAGGGAGGATATATTTGGGTTGGTCTAGCTTAAAATATGGGGTGCATGGCAAATATCCTTTTGGAGATTCTGGGTTGTTAGCTGTATACAGAGGCATGTGGCACATACTTTTAGATATTTCTATGTGTTGAGTTTGGAAGTTTACAAGTTTTGAATTTTATTGAAGTTTGATGGACAAGAAAGGCTCGAAATGATCATTAATACAGAGCTGTTATTGATTAGAGTGTCCTGAGAGTTGCATACCTTAGATAAGCTCAATGAGTATCAAGATTTTATTGTCTTTTCCTACGTGTATTGAACAATTGGCTGATATTGATGTCCTGATTTGTCCAGTGGCCTTTTATCCAATATGTCAAAAGCTGACACTTGGCAATTTTTTTTGTTCAACAGCCCCAAATCTCAATCCATAAAGGAGAGGAAGGTACTTTGGTTTTCCTTACCACCTCAGTGTTTGTTTGTTTTTTGTTTGTTTGGTGTGGTCCACTTTCTCTGGCAGTATCAGTAAACAGGAGGCAAAAATTGCATACAGACTTCCAAAACATCAATTAAAATCTCAATCTAAACTTAAATATTATGTTGTACCTTGGGGTTTCAAAGAATGAAATCCAGCTGTGTGACTGTACACACAAATTCTGATGATATCATCATCCACAGACATTAATCTTTGTTTCCAAGTATCATATCTCACCCCACTCCAAGGCTCTGAGGCCTGAAAATTACGGCAACCAGTCCTGTCACTAAGATTGGGATGCAGCTGATGACAGCATCAGGATTTACATGCACATAGTTCACCTCCAGGCTAGATTACTGTAATGCGCTTTACATGGGGCTGCCTTTGATGACCATTCGGAGGCTACAGCTGGTTCAGAATGCAGCTGCCCAAGTGGTGATGGGGTGTGGACGTTGTGCCCATGCCTCCCCACTACTCCGGGAGTTGCACTGGTTACCAATTTGCCTCCGGGTGCAATTCAAGGTGCTGGTTTTGACCTTTAAAGCCCTATATGGCAGTGGGCCAGGATACCTGAGAGACCAGATTGTCCCAATTGTGTCTGCCCATCCAACCAGAGTGGACCAGAGGGGATCCTTGGTGGTACCTTCAGCTAGAGAGGCTCGCCTCTCTGGCACGTGGAGGAGGGCCTTCTCCATGTCCGCACCAACCCTCTGGAACCTCCTTCCAACAGAATTGAGGCTACAGACAGAATTGCTGCCTTTCAGAGGTGACCTGATTGAAGTTTATAAACCTGGCTGGCAGGGCAGGTGTGGGGCCCTAATGGGAATACGGCCCCAGCCTGTTGGCTTATTTCCAACTAGAGCTCAACTGTCCCTCCTTTTTGTGTTGTGTACTGCGGTATTCCTCCATTCCCTATTCCCTTTTTAGTCTTTTATGTGGGGTGGGAGTGGGAGGGTGGGTTGGTGGGTGGTCAAGTGAGAGTTTTGATCTGTTTTGTTATATTTTACTGTATTTTATCTGTTTTTACCATTGTGCACCGCCCTGAGGCGGGTTTCCCCGAGTGGGCAGCATAAAAATCTAAGAATAAATAAATTAAAATTAAAATAAATAAATAAAATTTCAGCCAGTGTGGCTGCAGAGAGGAGAAGAAGAATCTGCAATCTATGACATCTTGGCATTGTTGATACATATGATTCATAGTTAAAGACTGAGGTACATTTTAATGGAAATCTGAGTCAGTCAAGAACTGTCTTGCTTGTGGGTAGAGCAGGGGTGGCCAACCTTTGTGCCCCAGGTGTTCTTGGACTTCAATCCCCCAGAAGCCCTGATCAGCAGGTATTCTTGCTTGGGCTTCTGATAATTGAAGTCTAAGAACACCTGGGGCACCAAGGTTGGCTACCCCTGGGGTAGAGTGTGGTTTTGTCCAATTAATCTTCCACATCTGAAGTCAGTGCTCTAGTTAAATATCCATACATTAAAGGTGAGATCCACCTCCTTAAACAGATAAGGAAAGAGCTAGTGAGTTCCAACTTGCTGGAGTATAGGATGTTTATTTAAAAAACAAAGCTAAAATGAATGCTTGTCTAGACTTCACGTTGGGATTCCAAACACCCTTAACAGTCTCCAAGAAGACACTACTGAACTATGGTGGGGTGTCTCACAATGTGTGTGTTTCACAAAGTGTTTGCCAGAATCTTTCTGTCAGACCTGGTGTGCTGAGATGGTGAATGACAGACTAAAGCCAAGTTTCTAAACCCCACTCCACTGCAAAGCTTCCTAGGTGATACTGCTGTTCTCATTAACTCTCAGCCTTACTAATTTCAATGAACACAACACAACAGTTTTGCTATTATAAAGGTAAAAGACAACTATGTCCATTAGATTAAAGGAACATAATTATAAAATGTTGTGGAAATGGTATTTGACCCCAGTGAGGTTAAATCAGATTGATAATAAGAAGGATAAATTTGTTGGTGGTGTAAGGAGTCATTGGGAACTTATGAACACATGTGGTGGAGTTGTAAAGTGGTTAAAGACTTCTGGAGGAAAACTGAAAAAGAGATAGGGGAAATTATGGGTATGAATATTAAATTGGGGTCAAATACCATTTTGTTGAAAGACGTGGAAAGCACAAATTTAAGCAAAGATAAAAAAGAATTGTTAGAGATAGTGTTGACAACGGGCAGACAATGTATCGCTAGAAATTGGAAAAATGATGTGATTGTGAAAATAGAGGAATGGTACAAGGAAATGTGGGATTCAGCATTGAATGATAAATTAACATGGGAGTTAAAAATGAGAAACAGCATAATTAAAGAAAACAGATTCTGGAAGGTGTGGCAAGTTTTCGTGGAACATGCATTGAAAGGAGATGATACAAATAGACCTGTACCTGGCCAAAGATGTTTCTGGATAAGAAATGAATGAGACAATCCATGCTCTCCAGGGCAATGTATAAAGCACTGGATGTTTTTTGATTATTTCTGTATTAGCATTACAATTTTTGTATTGATATAATGATTATGGAGTCTGACTTAGTTGAGGTATTAGAATGTGTTGGAATGAAATGATTAAGAATTTGTTTAATGTGATAATAATAAATTATAAAATTGATTTTAGAAATTAGTGGGATGTATAATTTATAGAGGTAAAATATAGTATTTAGATGTGTGTTACTTATTAAAAGTATGAAGGGGAATATGTTAACATTTATTTTACTAAGTCATACCCATTGGTATTTTTATATGTTTTTTACTGTACTAAGATTGTTAATTTGTATTGTTTGTTTATGTTATCAATCAATCAATCAATCAATCAGTTTAATTTATATCCCGCCTTCCTCAGCCGAGACCAACTCGAGGCGGCTAACAACATAATCCAACAAAGTAACAATAAAAAGATAATACAGAGAAACAACAAGTTCAAAATGGAAAACAATCCAGATAAGCATAATATCATAATACAAAAACTACAGTACATAATTAGGTCATAAAAATGCAATAAATATAATTATACTACAGCAAACCCAACATAACAAGACCCCCATGTCCACTGGAGAACAGTCGTAGGAGCTACCACTCCCCCAACAGCTTGGGGAAGGAGGTCCACGTCTCAGTCTCAACATGAGCCAAGGCAGCCACAGCAAAGGAGCCAAAGACGGCGATGGTCCTGGGGCGGCGGCAGTCCTGGGCCTGGCCCGGCGGCCCACGGCCCTTTATCTCCCCGCGCAAGGGACGGGAGAGGAGGGCGGGGCCAGGTGGAGAGGCCGATGGAATGGCCCTCTCTTCGCCCCCACCGGGGCAGGATGCGCAGCGGCGGCAGGCTCACCCGGGCGCCTCTCGCCTTTTAAGTCCAAGGGCGAGGGGGAAGGCGGGGCCCGAGGACGCCGGCCAGGTGAGAGGCCGATGGAATGGCCCTCTCTTCGCCCCCACCGGGGCAGGATGCGCAGCGGCGGCAGGCTCACCCGGGCGCCCCTCGCCTTTTAAGTCCAAGGGCGAGGGGGAAGGCGGGGCCCGAGGACGCCGGCCAGGTGAGAGGCCGATGGAATGGCCCTCTCTTCGCCCCCACCGGGGCAGAATGCGCAGCGGCGGCAGGCTCACCCGGGCGCCCCTCGCCTTTTAAGTCCAAGGGCGAGGGGGAAGGCGGGGCCCGAGGACGCCGGCCAGGTGAGAGGCCGATGGAATGGCCCTCTCTTCGCCCCCACTGGGGCAGGATGCGCAGCGGCGGCAGGCTCACCCGGGCGCCTCTCGCCTTTTAAGTCCAAGGGCGAGGGGGAAGGCGGGGCCCGAGGACGCCGACCAGGTGAGAGGCCGATGGAATGGCCCTCTCTTCGCCCCCACCGGGGCAGGATGCGCAGCGGCGGCAGGCTCACCCGGGCGCCCCTCGCCTTTTAAGTCCAAGGGCGAGGGGGAAGGCGGGGCCCGAGGACGCCGGCCAGGTGAGAGGCCGATGGAATGGCCCTCTCTTCGCCCCCACCGGGGCAGGATGCGCAGCGGCGGCAGGCTCACCCGGGCGCCCCTCGCCTTTTAAGTCCAAGGGCGAGGGGGAAGGCGGGGCCCGAGGACGCCGGCCAGGTGAGAGGCCGATGGAATGGCCCTCTCTTCGCCCCCACTGGGGCAGGATGCGCAGCATCAGTATAATTGCTGTTTTATTTTGTTAAGTTGTATTATAGTGTTAAAATTCAACAAAAAAAGGTAAAAGACCAGAGAAGCCAAATTCATTATACTGTACATGAATGTTCAACAGTGTTGGATTGGGGCCGTGAAGCGGCCCTTGAGGTCCCGGAGGAGACTGGTCAAGTAACGACACGAGACAAGATAGAGCGAAGACCAGTGGTTTATTGAGGGAAAATCATCATCATATATAGGAATTCAAGGCAGCGTGTGATAGAATCGTTATCTGACAGAAAATCACATCACCCATTTACCCGGGTTAATTGGGAACTTCTCTTGGGGAAGTTAATTAACTAAGGCAAATACTGACAGGGGAAATCCATTGTTCATGGCTTGCTCAAGAGTAAACATGGCCACTATTTGCACTAGGGCTTGGGCTAATCTCCAAGTGTGGAATTACCTAATTCCTAATTTGAGTTAGATATTCAATTTCCTCCTGCCGAACTGCCTGCCAGGTCAGATATGGGTGAATCAATCTTATGACTATTAATCCGCACCCCAATTTCTGTACCCGCAAAGGCCAGTGACCAGGAGCCTCCCTCAACCGGTGTAACCTTTGTCAGGGACAGTTAATGCCAATTGCGCCCACGGACACCACACAACAGGAAGGTGAGAACAATGTAATGAACAAACCTATGATATTCTCACCAGATATATTTAGAGACAAGTCTTTTTTACTTATCAATGTAGTTACTATTGCTTTTGAAATCAAAAAGAAATGATGAAAGAAGCCTGCCTAACCCACTATATCTTCCCTTCATTGTCAGAATATGAATGCCAATGTTATCCTTGGCCTTATTGCACATTTTCAACCTCCCCCCCCCCTTAATAAGTATCATGCCTATATTCCCAAAGTGTGATAAAAGAGAGGAGAGGATACATCATGTCTACAAAATGAATTCAAAAGGTGTTTACATTAGTGAAAATTAATTATTAAGATCCTGAAGCAACAAAGGTTATAAATAAAGCATGAGCACTGGGTATTTATTAACACAATCTGAAAGAAGAATCTCTGGTGGGAGAAGCATATGACACATGCCGCAACTTCAGCATATTTTTATCAGGACAATAAGTCTCTCCAATGCTGTGATGTGCCAAAATGATTTGTTGAGGTATGTTGGGGTGCAACACAGTAAAAAAACAAACAGAGGTGTGGATTAGTTAATGCAGTCAGCATTTACTGATATTTGAAAAGCAGCATGTCTTTCCCAAAAGCAAGATGTGCATTCCCTGTAAGAAAACAGTTTGAAATGCTGTGCAATAAATGTGGGCTGCTGTTGGAAATTAAGCCATAATTTAAAGGCAGAAGGGGAACTGTACAAAGGAGCATAGCAGCCATCGTAATTTAAGGGATATACAGTTTAGGAGCAAGTAGGCCATCCTAGTGCTGATTGTGAAAGAGAGCACAAACTGATAAAATCAAAATGAATGATCAAGTCCACAGCTGGAGGGCGGGGCGGAATATAGGAAGCCACCTTGCCAAATTCTAAGTTGCTTGTATAGGTCTGAATGCCTGTTATCCCAAATTCAGTTTTTAGAAACAGTTCCAATTACTTATACTGTTCAGCTTTTGGAGTCTTGGGGCTGTAAGGCATAGCTGTCAAGTATCCCTTATTGGCTGGGAAAACCCCTTATTTTACCCTCTTTCCCGCCATCATCCTTTATTAATTAGACTGCAAAACCCTATTGCCACCATTGGAGGGCAGCACAGGATAAGCATAGCTGTCAAGTATCCCATATTTGCCAGGAATTTTCCCTTTTTTCCAAATTCAAAACTTGACAGGTATGCTGTAAGGGAAGAATACTTTGTACCTACTATGTGGACAATGCAGCCATTGAAGAAATCAAAGAAATTGCCTCTCACACTGTTTAACATATACACTAATGATCAACCTCTGCCAGAAGCCACTAGGAGCTTTCTCTATGCTGACAAACTGACAATTGCTGCAAAGCACACAACCTTGGAGGCTGTTGAGAAAAAACTGACTGAGGCTTTGAACTTAATGGCTATATATTATGGGGATAACCAACTGAAGCTAAACTGTCTAAAAACTCAACTCTGTGCTTTTCATCCGAAAAACTGTGAGACATCAAGAAGGTTGCAGGCGAACTGGAATGGCACCCCCAAAATACCTGGGAGTTTTCCTGGATCGAACTCTCACCTTCAAGACCCACTGCTTAAATACCAAACAGAAGATTTTTTGGGGGGAACAATATTTTGAGGGAAAAAATAACAGGCACAAGTTGGGGAGCCCAACCACACACATTAAGAACTTCTGTGCTGGCTTTATGATACTTTGCAAGAGAGTATGCTGGTCCAGTGTGTTGCACATAAAAGCATACAGGGCAGGTGGATGTGGCCCTAAATGAAACAGCAAGATTGGTCACAGGATGCCTAAAATCAACCCCAATACAAAAAGTGCATTACTAAGCTGACATCCCTCCACCAACATTTTGCCAAGAAAGTGTTGCTCAGAAAGAGTGGATCCTTCGAAACACAACTGCTATCCAATCACCAAGTGTGGATTCCCCGTGCCCGGTGGGCATGGAACGGCCCGAGCAGAGGCCACTTCGGGAGAATGCTCCTTGAGCCGTGGGCTCTGCGGGCAGAGAAATTAAGGGGGGTGGATAAATGATAGGGTTTGATTCACCCAATTCCTTGACCTGGCCAGCGGATCTGCTGAGAGAGCAGATATCTAACTCTGTTACCCATTAGAGTAATCACTCATCTCCGAGTCTCAGTCTAATCTCAGGCACAAATAGAAGCCATGTTTACCCCTGCCTAATCCTTGGACAATGGTGTTTCCCCATGTCAATGTTTATCCCAGTTAATTAACTTCCCTCAGAGAGATTCCCAATTAACCCGAGTAAACAGGTGATGTGATTTCTGTCAGAGGACGGTTTTGCCACCGTTGCGCTTTTCCCTCTATATATGTTGAAGCTTTCCCTCAATAAACTACTGATCTGATCACGCTCCATATTGCCTCGTATAGTTTCTTGATCAGTCTCCTCCGGGACCTCCGGCCCTTAGCGGCCCCGATTCCTACACCTGGTGACCCCGACGTGATCTACTCGTGAGTAAGCGACCCCCGAGCGGTCTACTCAGAGAGACACACGGCCCGGTTCTGTGCTTGAACCATGGCCCCTCGTCCCGGAGGACAGCGCGGCAGCCCGGCCGGTAAACCAGCCGGTCGGGAGAACGGCCTATGCGGCGAGGCACTACCGAGAGGCTTCCTACAGTTTGCTCCCGACTTTCGCGGCGGCTTGCAGGTTACGGAGAAAACGCGTTCCGCAGGGTCAGCTGTGAGCCCTGACAGCGCAGAGGCCACCGAGGGCCCGTGGTAGGGGACCACGCTCCGAGCTCTACCCAGAGAATCATCGCCAGAACCTATTACTTGCCCAAGACGCGTCGACCCGTCCCGAGGAGGAAACTTCGGAGGACCCTTCGCAGGTAATATGGGGACCTGTCCTCAGCGACAGCGTCCGTCCGCTAGCCAAAAAACTCGTGAAGAAGAGTTTATAATCCTGGCCAGGGTATTTCAGTTAAAGTTCCACAGCAGAGAGCTACCGAGACTTTTGGCGTACCTAAGGGAACACTGCCTGCTTTACCCAGAAGTAGGTACGTTAACCCTTGAGCTCTGGGATCAGATAGGAGACTGCATTCAGCAACCCCCGAAAGCTCCAGGAGGCGTAATTCGCACTTGGAACAAATGTAGGAAACTCTTAGCGGAGATAGAACCAGTCCGGGTAGAGGCCAAAGAACCCCCAGCACCAGCCGAGCCAACGGCACCCACGGCGCTCTATCCGTCATTACAGTTTAGGCAGAGTAGCGTAGGGAACTTTCCCTCGGTGACAGCTGCAGACGTCACTGACGGAATGCAAGGAATGGGGAGCGCAGGCGCTTCCCTGACAGCCCCAGGTTCCCTAGTTACCAAGAGTGCCCTTCAGCGCACAGTTGAGGAAGAACTGAAGAAGGGGGAGTTGCCAGCGGAAGAACTAGCTGAGCTTAGTCAGATTTGTCCAATTCGCCTAGAAATGGATGCCCTCACGGGGGCCCAGAAGATAGTTCATTCACCAGTCCCGTACAAGCTGCTCATGGCTATACGGAAGGCCATTTCAGAGACAGGGCTCCAAAGCCGATTTACAAGGGGCACGCTTCAGCAAGTGTGTGAGAACACCATGTTCATTCCTCATGACTGGAAAGCCATCATGCGGATGATGCTCAACCCTAGCCAGTACTTGATTTGGGATAGTGAGTTTCGCCTTGAGGCTCAAACTAGGGCTGCCAGGATGGGAGGCGCAGTAATTCCTGACCAGTTATATGGTTCGGGTGCCTTCGAATCCATCGATGCGCAGATCAACTTGCCACTCGCCACTCTCCAGATGTCGGCAGAGGCTGCCTTTAGGGCTTTTTTCAAGGTCCCTGCGACCGGCAAGGCGGCTAAGAATTATACCGCAGTCAAGCAGGGAGCCCAAGAGCCCTACATGGATTTCATCAATCGCTTGGAAGAGGCGATTAGTAGGCAGATCGATAATGAGGAGGCCCAGCAAGAGCTCATGATCAAGCTAGCCAAGGACAATGCCAATTTAGACTGCCGTAAAATCTTGCAGTCACTGGGCAATCGTCCTGACTTGACTCTCACGGACATGATTAGAGCTTGCGCTGACATTGGCACAGAATCCTATAAAATGGGTTTGCTAGCGGCAGCGGTGCAAGGGGGTAGAAGACCTAAAGGAAAGACCCAAGGAGCATGTCACAATTGTGGCAAGGTCGGTCACTTCACTAGGGAGTGCCGATCCAAGGGAGGTGGACAAAATTCCGGCCGTTCCAAGGCTCCGAACACCCTGTGTCCGAAGTGCAAGAAAGGCTACCATTGGGCCAGAAACTGTCCGAGTTCAGGAAACCGGCGCACGGGCACGTCTCTGGCCCCGGTCCAAACAGAGACTTCCCAGATTCAAGGCTCGCCAGAGCTAGACTAGATTCAGGTCACATTTCAGGCACTGCGAGGGCGCAGGCCAGCCCCAAGGGTAGTACAGGGTTAGATTTGACTTGTCAGGCAGATGTTACATGCAACCTGCCAGGCACGGTCTACCTGGTGGACTCCCAGTACATGGGTCCACTGCCCAAGGGCTTTATAGGTTTAGTTTTGCCCCGTAGTGTAGTGACTCGAATTTTTCAGGCGTTCTCCAAGTTCAGTTGTGGACTCACCTGCCCCAAACAATTCACAAGGGAGACACCCTAGCGCAACTGATCATGGTTCCTTGTCACTCGCCAGCAGACAGCCAGGGAAGGCTCAGTGACAGCTTCGAGTCCCGGTCAGAGGACCGCTCGAGCGCCAGTGAGGCAGTACAAGGATACCAGGTCTTAGCGACAGTGGAAACCAACATTGAGTGGAAACAGCGCCCGGTTATTGAGGTATTTCTGAATAATAGATCATTCTCAGGCCTGTTAGATACCGGAGCAGATGTCAGCGTGATAAGTAGGGGCCAGTGGCCAAGGGAGTGGGCCATTGAGCCGGTCTCCGATGTGTGGGGGGTAGGC
Source organism: Bradypodion ventrale (assembly GCA_035047345.1). Classification (NCBI taxonomy): domain Eukaryota; kingdom Metazoa; phylum Chordata; class Lepidosauria; order Squamata; family Chamaeleonidae; genus Bradypodion; species Bradypodion ventrale. Next base: position 230,050,277 of record JAWDJE010000002.1, on the reverse strand, counting down.
GGTATTCAGGAAGCGTTTAGGAGCCGAGAATGGGTGACAGTCACAATCCCAAGGGCTGACGGCACGGCGGTAATTCGGCCGCACATTCTTGACGTGCACATCAACCTTTGGGGGCGAGACATTTTACAGCAGTATGGTGCTATGCTTACCTTTGGGTAATGGCGTTGCCACTTAAGTGGCTCACCGATACACCGGTCTGGGTAGAACAATGGCCGGTAGTGGGAGAGAAGTTAGTTGCCCTTAAGCAGCTGGTTAGAGAACAGCTAGACGCAGGACATATAGAATGGTCCACAAGTCCATGGAATTCGCCAATTTTTGTCATAAAAAAGAAGTCGGGGAAGTGGCGACTCCTCCACGATCTCAGGGAGATCAATAAGTGCATACAGCCAATGGGTCCGCTTCAATGCGGCATCCCAAATCCTAATATGATTCCCGAGGGGTGGGAGATCCTAGTCGTAGATCTCAAGGATTGCTTTTATACAATCCCCTTAGACCCCAGGGACCGGGAAAGGTTCGCCTTTACGGTGCCGGTTGTGAACCACAGTGAGCCTACGCAGCGTTACGTGTGGAAATTTTTGCCACAGGGCATGCTCAATTCGCCCACCCTGTGCCAAATTTATGTTCACAACGCATTGGCAAAGTTCCGAAACCTTTACCCAAAAGCGATAGTTTGCCATTTCATGGATGACATCTTGGTCGCGGTGCCGCAACTCGGCAGCGAAATGTTTTCTGACCTCCAGGCCAGCCTGGGGGACAAAGGTTTACTCATTGCCCCGGAGAAAGTGCAGAGAACCGAGCCCTTCTCATACTTGGGTCATCGGCTTCTCCGCTCTTTCGCAGCACCAGTTTTGCCTCAGATCAATTTACAGGACTTAATCACCCTTGTAGAATTGCAGCAAGTTCTGGGTAATATCAATTGGGCCAGACCGTATTTCCGATTGGATACGGATCTTTTGAAACCGCTCTTCTCGCTGCTAACTTTAGGTAAGCAGCCGGCAGACCGGATACACATTTCTCGAGAAGCGCGCTTAGCTCTCGAAAAAGTGAACCAAGTTCTCAGCCAGAGGTGGGTAGATAGGATCACCCCAGGGCCATATGCTCCGATCCTGAATTTGTACATCGTAGGGCAGGATCCATGTTCACCGGAGCTCTAGGAGTAGACTCCGAGAAAGGAGCGAGTATCGTGGAATGGGTGTACTTGCCGAACACCTCTTCCCGGAACATCGTTCCTCCCCAAGAGCTGGTTTCCGCGGTGGTCTACCGCGGAAGGCTGAGAGCTAGGGACATCTCAGGGCACGATTTGGCCAAAATTGTAGTTCCATTCACCAAGGAACAAATTCAGCAATTGATGCAGCTCGGTGACTCGCTTCCAATCGCTTTGGAAGGATTCACCGGATGCTTGGCATACCACTTGCCAAAAGACCCCAGACTCGTCTCACTTCAAACGCAGACAGTCAGCTTGTTCGAATTGCTCTCGCTGGTTCCGCTTCAGGGGGCCAGGACAGTTTTTACTGATGGTGGTCGCACATATGGTGTCTTGACTTGGCAGGAGGGCCAGGCTTGGCGCATGCTGTTAACTCTTCCACAGAAGTCCGCACAGCGGGCAGAGTTGGCAGCGGTGAACCTTGCCTTGCGCACCTTCGCCAAAGAACGTTTAAACATCATTACAGACAGTCAGTATGTCAGGAATTTGCTTCACAGTCTACCAGGAGCATACATCACTCCCGCGATAGACAAAAATCTGCTTAGTCTGTTTCTCACTGCTCAATTTCATTTGCGAAACCGCACGGAGCCGCTCTATATTGCCCACATCCGCAGTCATCAAGACCTGCTGGGTCCGATTTCCACGGGCAATAGCAGAGCGGACGCGGCGGCAAGGGAAATTCAGCAACGTTCGGTTTTAGGTGTTTTTACTACTCCAATTCAGAGTCATGCCTTTTTTCACCAAAATGCCAAAGCGCTTGCCAGACAGTTCAATCTGCCACTTTCTCAAGCCCAAGGCATAGTTTGCTCTTGCCAGCATTGTGCAGGGGCACCGGGGGGGCCCTCGTGGGGGGTCAACCCACGAGGGAAGAGGCTAACCAAGTGTGGCAGATGGATGTCACGCATGTTCCGCAGTTTGGCAGATGGCAGTACATGCACGTTTGCATTGACACATTTTCTCAATTTGTTTGGGCAACGGCGCAGAAAGGGGAGACTGCTTCCCACGTGGAGCAGCACCTCCTTTCCTGCATCGTGGCAATGGGCAAGCCACGGCAAATTAAAACCGATAACGCCCCGTCCTACAGCTCCAGGCAGCTGGCGGCCTTCATGGCCACTTGGGATATTAAGCATACTTTTGGCGTTCCTTACAATCCGCAGGGGCAAGCGATTGTGGAACGGGTCAATCGGACGCTCAAGTCCTATATTGACAAACAAACAGAAAGGGGGGAGCCACCAGCCCTCCCCAAGTCACAGGCTCAGGCACAGCATTGTCTGAATAAGGTATTGTTCACTTACAATCACCTTAATGTTTTTTCGGATTGCACGCCGCTCGGAAGCTCTCCCGCGACCGATGGTCCGATACCGGGTGCCACCGGACCCTTCTTGGAGGGGCCCGGCGCCACTCATAACCTGGGGGAGAGGGTATGCTGCAGTTATGTCTCCTACAGGTGTTGTTTGGATTCCAGCTCGGTGTGTCAAGCCTCACTTGGAACCACATGGCGTGGACCCAGACCGACCCGAGTCCGATCCCGGAGATGGAGGACCTCACCCTGACCGACAAAACCTGCCGGAGGAGACGGCCACCGACGGTGCCGAAGGTCACCTGGGGGATGGTCAAGGTCCTTTGCAGTGAGGCCGAGGACGCCCTCCGACGCGAGGAGAAGGAACCGACACCGGAGAACTTCACGGCTGCAGTCTTCGCCCGAATTCACGCCAACACCATGGCAGCCACCATCATCCTGATCCTCTCCCTGTTTTGCGGGGGAGGCGTTCAGGCTACCTTGTTGAAAGCCAATGATTTGGTGCCCGGCGGAGACCTTTCTGCCAGGATGCAGTACAACATTTGGGAAAGGTTGGCGGGCCTCGTCAACCAGTCTGATTTTTGCCTGAGACAGGACATTGGTTCTGCCTCAATCTTGAGCACCTGCCTCATCCCAGTGTGCCACTCTCCAGGCGCATACCCCAGGGATGGGGATTGGCTCGTGAAACGGATTTTCAGCCCATACAACCCAGCGGCTTCTGCAGAGTACGCCCGTTGGGAGATGCGGCTCACTATGACTTTGCCGGCTGATGCAGCCACTCTCCACACTCCTCGAGTGGCGGTCAGCCCGAACACTACTTGCGCTCGAATGACCGGCTGCTCCTCAGTCGGTCGAACCCGGCGCCGCTGCCTCTACGTTGGCAGTGGCAATTGGACTTGCAATAACCCAGTGAAGCTTGGTTCAATGTATGCTCATGTTACGTTACCATCTGGTTGGTTCTTCACATGTAATCAGTACACGTGGAACTATATTCCTGCAAATGTATCAGATGCTACTTGTTGCATTAGTCGTTTGACACTGTTACTCCCCACTAAGGATATGGTCACCCCAAGCACAAATGTTTCCGCACCCATACGTCACACTCGCACCACCCAGTTAGACAGCTCATGTGAGAGCAGCTTTAGAGTTATGAGTCCAGCCGAATACGTCTCGTTGGCGGTCAGCATAATTGGCGTGCCAGGCTTAGCTGTCGGCAACGCTCGGAGGATTAGTCGGTTGGCTTGCGGTCTAGCCAAAGCCATCAACCATACCTCCTCGGCGATAGCGCTGCTCAACCAGGAGCAGGCAGAGCTTCGCCATGCCATACTTGACAATAGATCAGCTATAGACTACCTCTTATTGCTTCATCATTTGGGTTGCGAATCTTTCCATGGTATGTGTTGCTTCAATCTTACTGACAACTCCCGCAAGGTACAGAGTCAGCTCACGGCCCTCCACACCATAGTCGAGGGCATAAGGGAAGGTTCTGCATGGGGAACTTGGTGGAGTTCATTGTGGAATTGGATGTGGTCGTGGATCCCGTGGGGGTGGCTCCAGACGGTACTCAAGGTGGTTGTGGGGGTGATTATACTAGGTATAGCGTTATGCTGCTTTGCACAATGTATTCCCTCACTGATCTCAAAGTGCCGCCCCAAGAAGAAACCCCAAAACGCCATTCCCGCTCAGCAGCTGATGCCCCTCTTACGCAGAGTCGCTGGTCAGGTCCTTAAATGAAAATTAAAGGGGAGATGTGGATTCCCCGTGCCCGGTGGGCATGGAATGGCCCGCGCAGAGGCCACTTCGGGAGAATGCTCCTTGAGCCGTGGGCTCTGCGGGCAGAGAAATTAAGGGGGTGGATAAATGATAGGGTTTGATTCACCCAATTCCTTGACCTGGCCAGCGGATCTGCTGAGAGAGCAGATATCTAACTCTGTTACCCATTAGAGTAATCACTCATCTCCGAGTCTCAGTCTAATCTCAGGCACAAATAGAAGCCATGTTTACCCCTGCCTAATCCTTGGACAATGGTGTTTCCCCATGTCAATGTTTATCCCAGTTAATTAACTTCCCTCAGAGAGATTCCCAATTAACCCGAGTAAACAGGTGATGAGATTCCCAATTAACCCGAGTAAACAGAGGACGGTTTTGCCACAGTTGCGCTTTTCCCTCTATATATGTTGAAGCTTTCCCTCAATAAACTACTGATCTGATCACGCTCCATATTGCCTCGTATCGTTTCTTGATCAGTCTCCTCCGGGACCTCCGGCCCTTAGCGGCCCCGATTCCTACACCCAAGTACCAAAGCAGAGACTGAAATCAAGGCACAGTTTCCTCATAACTTCTGGGGGGCCCTCAACAATCAGCCCCCACAGACTGCTCTATAACTCTGAAAGGCAAGCAAGCAGCTACCAGACAACTGGGCAGAACCACATAATTCTCTACCTCCTGGCAAAGAACAACCTTGGCCTATGTGAAAAGCTTTAAGCAGACTGTGTGCTGGGGTAGGAAGATCAAGGGCTAATCTGAGAAGGTGGGGTTTCCCTGTAGATAGTAGCCTGTGTGAAGGCAGAGAAGAACAAACTATCACCCATATGATACAATGTACACTATGCCCCTCAATTTACACTGAGGAGGACCTTATGTTGGGAAGAGGAAATGCTGTTGATGTGGCCTGATGTTGGGCAGATGTCATCTAGCCCTTTTAATTCTTGTTGTTTTAGATATGTTAATTTTAGATTTGTATGTTATTATATGCTATTGGTGTCTGTGACACAAAGAAAGAAAGAACCTACTATGTTGTATTGTGTTTTGACAGTCAAGCTCCCTAGGAAAAAGCAAGGTAGCCAAATTTGCTGACGACACTAAATTATACAGGGTAGTGAAAACTGTGAGAGATTGTGAGGAGCTCCAGAGGGATCTCTTGACACTGGGGGAGTGGGCAAAACAGTGGCAAATGAGCTTCAACATTAGTAAGTGCAGAGTGATGCATGTTGGGGCAAAGAACCCCAATTACATTTATAAACTGATGGGGTCTGAACTCTCTGCGACAAACCAGGAAAGGGACCTTGGTGTCCTGGTGGACAACTCAATGAAGGTGTCAACCTAGTGTGCCTCAGCAGTGAAAAAAGCAAACTCAATGCTAGGGATCATTAGGAAGAGTATAGAAAATAAGTCAGCAAGTGTCATTTTGCCTCTTTATAAATCTATGGTGAGGCCCCATCTGGAATACTGTGTACAGTTCTGGTCGCCATACCTCCATAAGGATATTATGGAGCTGGGAAAAGTGCAGAGGAGGGCAACCAGAATGATTAGGGGACTGGAACACCTTCCTTACCATCTGAGGCTGCAACGGTTGGGCCTTTTCACTCTTGAACGACGGTGTCTAAGAGGTGACCTGATTGAAGTTTATAAAATCATGCACGGTGTGGACAAAGTAGATAAGGAAAAACTGTTTTCCCTATCGCATAACACTAGAACTAGGGGACAATCCATGAAACCTTTGGGTACTAGTTCTCAAACAAATAAGAGAAAGTACTTTTTCACCCAGAGGATTACTGGTCTATGGAACTCCCTGCCAGATGAAGTGGTGACAGCTGTCAGTCTTGACAGCTTTAAGAAAGGATTAGACAAGTTCATGGAGGACAAGGGTATCAATGGCTATAATTATGGATACTTAAGGACAATCTCAGGGTTGGAGAGATAGGCAGGATATCACTCAATGCCATTTCCAGGGAATCCTAAGCAGGTGAAGGCATCTGCTTGGGAATACCCTGAAGGAAATGGTGAGCCACTGTGTGAGACAGAATGTTGGACTGGATGGGCTGTGGCCTGTTCCAGCAAGGCTGTTCTTATGTTCTTATATGCTAGCGTGCTGAAGTAAAGTTTGCAATATTCGGATGATCAGGTAAGAAAGCAATGGGGAAACTGTCATGGTGGTGGTGGAGACTGCAAACACAGTTTAGATGAATCATTGCACCGGGACGTAAGAAATTTAGAAGTAAAGGTTTGTTACATCAGGTTCTTGAAATTTTGAAGGGAAAATGAGGCCTTCCACACTTACCCAAACAGTGGTGTTCAAGGATGAAAATAAACGTACTAGTAGGGAAGTAAGGAAGTAAATATTTCCTTGTTTTGTGCTTGCATGCAAGGATGAGGAACTATAAAAGTATTCTGCTCACCCTACAGGAGAGTATATGGAGCTCACAATGAGAGAAGTAAATGAGAATGAGAATAATGTTTGTGTTTAATTTTTAAATGTAAATTTCACAAGATAACAATGACTGCTGCATTGTTGCATGGACTTTTGAAGATCAGAAGCCTCAAGGGGTGTGTGTCTGTATTGTTTTTAACAAAGCCAATCATTCTGAGAACCTTCCATTTCACGCTAGCTGCATCTTCTCAGTCATCATGTTATTTTGAAAGAGTCAGGCTGAAGATGGAGAGCCATTTTATCTTAGCAACCACCCTTTATGAACTAAAATCCAAATCTGGGGCTTCTGGCTGATGTGGAGAGACTACCTGGACACAACAGCTTCTCCTTCTTCCTGCTGTTTTGTTTTTGTAATTAAAGATACAATAATGCCTTCCCCTCAGCGAGCATGGGCTGTCGTCATTTAGATGGCAGCTGAAGGGGGCTTGCATTTGCTCTCCTCTCAAAGAAAAAATATACCAATTTTGCCATGAGGAGGTCTGCCTAAGGACCTGTCCAGACAGCCCACTAGAAAGGCACCTGGGTCAGATACTGTTGGAGGAGGGAAGAGGAACAATGTGCCCTCCAGAGCGCTCTTGTCAGCCAGGTGGGACCCAATCATTTGAGTTTTATTTAGTCTGCAAATGATCAGGGGAAGTGAATTTTTTCCCAGTCTTCTAGATCGTTGCTGATGTAATGCATCACTTTGTTTATGTTTTTTTAAAATATTTGTGTATGTTTGTTTCTCTTGCTGATTGAAATGACAGCTGTGGGCAGTAAGCTGCAGAAAACTCTCAGTGTTTTTGGGATCCAGGATACAAGAGAAAGCCATAGCTCTCTGCACTTCCATGTTAGGTAGCCAGAGTTAGGTATCCTATCATCTTTGCTATCAAATGGGGGCCATGTGGATCTCCAGATATTGCCAGAATCCATTTCCAAACATCTCTCACCACTGGTTATGGTGGGTGGCACTGGATGGAATTCACAAGCCAACAACTACTGGAACAAGGGTCAGCAAACTTGGCTCTACAGATGTCCTTGGACTTCAATTCCCAGAAGTCCTGATCAACAGGTATACTAAATTGGGCTTCTAGTAATTGAAGTCCAAGAACACCAGGAAAGCCAGGTTTTCTGACCCTGGACTAGAATACCACATACATTTTAGTCTTATGACAATGGTGTGGGTAGGACCATCCACATTTTGCATATAGACAACATATTCAGCAGAATTTTTTTTTTCACAGTTGGGATCTGAATTTTTCACAAAATCCAAAAACATGAAAAATGTACAATAAATTCTTGTAATCCTGTCCAACAGGGAGAAGACATTTGACATTTTCCACTGTTGCATTCAGAGACAAAATAAGCGAAGATTTATATCCCAGGTCTTGGGTATTTGCAGAATTCCTCTCTCACAAATGGCATTTAAATGTGTAAAGAGTCAACTCCATCTATATCCTTCTTAAGGGAAGGCACAGGAAGGCAGCACTTCATAAGTGCTAGAGATAAATATTTATCAGTCACTGAAAGCAATTGAAATTCAGATGCTTTTTCTGATATTGAAAAGACCCCCTTGAGGGAAGGACTAGTTTTGCAAACAGCTCAAATGGATGGTGGGGTATGGCAAAGTGGGGGAAATCTGTCAACCTAACCTGAGAATGTGTTAGACATGGCATCAGATCAGCAGCCACTACAGGAGACTTAAAATGCAGTGTACAAACAAAGACAGTTCATAATATATTACTAGATCCTCTATGTATCTTCAAATACATGCTGTACTACTGGGGTTTTCAAGCTATGCTTACCAAACAGACCAACAGGTCCTACTTTTCGGCTAGTACCGAATCCAGGAGCAAAGCCAAGCTGCAATCCTGAGTCTCCAAGAGAAGCATGATCCCATAAGTTGAATCCCTACTCCCTGTAGTGCCTTCTGACTGACCATAAGTCTTTTTGTCTTATCTGGATGAAGCTTCAGTTTATCCACCTCATCCAGTCCAGTGCTGACATCAGCCACCGAGCAGCTTCTTTGGAGTTAAATGGAAAGAGAAGTTAAGCCTTGTTCTGCCATGAGTTAAGAATGTGGAGTCCGAGAATGAAAAGAAGAGTGTGCAAGCCCTAACGCTGCCACCATGGTTCTCAATACATGAAAGTGGGAGACTGAAGGAGATAATTGCTGTATCCCTATAGCCTCACCATATCAAGCACAACCAGGATCGGCTGGGGGATAGACCTAACCCAAATGGCAGCCTCCTTTTCTTCAGTCGCTCATATTTACAAGTTGAAGGTGATTTATTTATATTTCAAATTTATATATAGCTGCCCACTCACAACATCGTGACAACTCAGGGCGGCTTACAAAATTACTACAAAGAAATAACAAAGATAGTGAAAGTTTGAAAGTTCGGATAGGCGGTGACATATCGCCCGGCTAGGTGGATAGTGTCCAGGGGGCGGAGATGTCCTTGGCCGCCCACACAGCTGGGGGGGGGGGCAGTAGCAGCCACCCACACGGCCAGGGCATGCTGATGAAGAGTAAAGCCACCATCCATGTCCCATCACATGTGGGTATCTTTTTTTAAAAAATATCCATAAGTTTTTATTCAAAATTAATATACAAAAATACATACACACAAAGAAAACACATGGAAAAACTAATAATAATAAAAAATACATAACAAACCTCAACAACATTAGAAAGTACAAGAATATTGGTAGAGATACCTTTAAAACTAACTAAATAATTGAAATATATTAGTTCATCTTTAACACTTTTATAGTTGTGTAATATTAATATATAATACTTTTTAATTATTGTTGCAATCTTATCCATCTATAATCAATCACATGTGGGTTTCACACACTTAACCAATGTCTTGGAGTATGGTGGGGGCAGGTGGGAATCTGATATGGATGAACCATAAGCCAAGTTCATGAGAGTGAAAACACTCCTGTTTGGCTTCCGAGTTTCCCCCGAGAGATGTCCTGCATCCCTTTACTATGTTTCAATCTTTCCCTGAAAGAATGTCAGTACACATGTAATCAAGGTCTAAGCTTCTACTATGGAGAGACTGATCACACAGGTTTCATGAGGCTAGTATGCTATCTTAGCTGCTCTAACCAATCAGGACTCTAATCACGTACTGTAGCTTGCTTGATTCTCACACGGTATCCTAATGTTAGAAACAATGTATGCCGAATGTAACCTATGGCTGAATACTCTCTATTGTTCACTATGCAACCCATTTTGCTCCCTTTCTACTGAATGCGCTATTGTTCCTGTATTCTTATCTGCTGTTGAATTTTGGCAATAAAAGATACTGGTTGGAGTGGTTCGAGAGAGTTCTCCCCAGACAGTTGGCTGGACCGTATCTCTGTCTGGGCATTTCATGGTGTCAGGATTTCGTCCCGCAACACCAACAATGGGGGGAGGTTGTTGGAAATGGGGGGGGCGGGGGGGGGCAGAAGTGTCAGGTCTGGATGCCATTCATTCATTCATTCATTCAGATTTATACCCTGCCCATCTAGTTAAAACAGCCACTTTGGGTGGCCAAATACAGATGAACAAGATATAAAACATTCCAACATATTAAGAAAAGAAGAGCATTGGTTGCAGTAAACCCACATGTCTCCCTCAGTAGTTTCATTGGGCAAATCTTGTTGGTGTAGTTATGCTGTTCCAAGACACCCTAAGGCCCTCTTTTTTCCAGAGGAAGCCATTGGGTGCCTTGGGACAGGGAAAGAAGGAACCTTTAATACAGGGGTGCCCAACCTTTTTATGCCACAGGCCTAACTATGCACCCTGGACAGCTTAGCGGGCCTGACCATGCCCCCGGGAAGTGGAAGCAGGTGAATTTACAACATGTGTGGGCATGTTTATGTATGTGCAGGCACATTTTACGGCTGACGTAAATGCGTCTGCTTCAACTTCCAGGAGCGGCAAGCTGCAGGCAGCATGAAATGGTGTCGTGGCTGGCCCGGCCCACAGGCCATAGGTTGGAAACCACAGCTGGGATTCAGACCAATAGCAATATTGTTGTTGTTGTTGTTTTTGTTGTTGTTGTTGTTGTTGTTAACAATTAAAGGCTCCTCTACCCCCATTACGAGCTTCCCAAAGTAATCCACTGGCACCATCACTAAGGAAATCCTAGCATGCTGGTCTACCCTGGTGCTGCAGTGGTTAAACTGCTGGACTGCAACCAAAAAGTTGTGAGTTCAATCCTGACCAGGGCTCAAGATTGACTCTGCTTTCCATCCTTCCAAGGTTGGTAAAATAAGTACCCAGCATGTTGGGGACAAAATGCTAATTAACCTGTGAACTGCCCAGAGAATGCACTAAGCACTATGGGGTGGTATATAAGTGTGATTGCTTTGCTTTGCTTTGTACCTGCCTAGGTGCTGCCACACTTCAACCAATTAACAGCATCCCAATTAACAGCACCAGTGCAAGACATGGCAATATCATTGAGCAAATAAAAGCAGGTGTGGTCTTTGATTTGCAATGTGTGCTTATTTCCCTGCTCAGGACAGATTTAGACATGCCTGGGAAAACCTACACTCAAAAAGATTTGAACATAGAATACAGTTTAATTTAAAAAAATATGAATATTGCCTCTTTTCTCCAGTTCTCCTTATAACAGCTCAATTTAAATGAAGGACTGAACCAACAGTGAAATTTAGTTTTTGGATTATTACTCCCAGAATGGCCATATTATTGGCCAGAAGATTCTAGGAAATGTAATTCAAAAAGTATCCTGCGATCTCTTATTACAACCCTTGAGACAGGGGAGGCTAGACACAAAGAGAGGGAAAGAACTATTTTTAAGTGAAGAGCAGAAAACAATAATTTGGGATGGATAGTTGTGGTTAAGCCATCCACAAGTTGTACTTGTTGAGCAGTCTGAAGAAATATATGTCAAGGAAATTTATTTCCAATATTTCTGGCTGCTACATACAAAACGACTCTAGGCACAATATCTATACAGTGATACCTCATACAACATTCAAACGTGGTTCCACAAGTTTGGACTTTATACGGATTTGGACTTTGTATGAGGCATGCAAAATCCTAGCCGCGATGCCTCATACAACTTCCAAATCCTTGCCGCGATGCCTCATACAACGTCATTTCCATAGAGATACATTGTACTGTAACAGCACAGACTTCAAGGCAAAGTCAAGGAAACAGACAGGAAACTGACAGAACTTTAAGAAAACATTGTCTAAAGGCTAAATACATTACAAAAACATGTCAAACAACTCTGATTGTCCAAGAACCTGAAGAATGCTGCAAAAATCCCAGGAATGCTTCTAAAAATTCTGATGAAAAATTCAAAAAATATATATCCAAAATCACACTCAAAACCACTCCTAAATACTCTTTGCCTTGCGCGAAACCCACAAGAGCAATGCACGCATGTGTCCTGTCTTTTATACTGCCCAGGCACAATGCAACCTGGGAAAAACTGAATGCCTCATACAAAGTCGAGCGACTTTGTATGAGGTACCTTTTTTCAAGAAATTAGGCAATGTTGTATGAATTCGATGTTATATGAAGCAGACTTTGTATGAGTTATTACTATACCTATAAAATGGTGCGTTAACCATTGGAATGTGACAAAGGATGTTGCACCAGGCCCCAGTAGCCCTGTCCGAGCCTCCGTGCACTCGCCCGACCGGGGTTCGCAGGTAACTGTCGGGTTGAAATTTGCGCTGGGGGGCAGGAGTCAATTTTAAAAAGCCCGGCACCGCCGGGCAAAATATGCTAGTCTTAAAATATTATTAAGTAGTTTATTGTATGCATAAGCCAAATAAAATCAAAACACAATATATAAGGTATAATACTTTAATAATATAGAGATGCAAGTAATATAAAGATTGGCCAATAATATAAAAATAGGGACGAAACAAAGACAGGTTCCAAAAGGATCCCATGTTGGCAATGCCCACTTGTCTCTTTTTTCTCCTCCTTTTTATACCTTCTAATACTGTCATTTTTAGAACATTAAGTCATATCACATTTTGCGGTCAGCATCATTTCCTTTTTTGGTTAGCACTGGTCACGTTTTGTGGTCAGCATGAAACACATGTTGTGGTTAGCATTGACCCTGACAGGTGATCTTGAGTCATCTGCAGCAGTTCCTCTTTTCTGTCTGGTCAATGTGACACAACCACAAAGCACATTATTACCCATGTGATGACACCCTTTGTATCATTTTGATTTTACTTTTAATTAATATGGCTAGACATTTGATATAATAATAATAATGAAAATTTACTCTCTCACATACATACCATCCTCAAACTGTCAGTGGCTCTTCTGCTTGGGTGCTGCCACTGGAAACTCAGGAACACTACGCTTCAGTACTACCTAAATGTCAGAGCAAGTGCCGGCATGTAAAAATCAATATCCCAATGATACCTTGCACTCGAGTGCAGATGGAAGAAGAGTCACTGTACAGAGACCTGCTGTGACTAAACCAGCCCCTATTTGTGAACACACCTAACCAGCAGTTATCATTCTGTTACCTAAATTCCAGACTCCATTCCTCAGCACTACCAGCATCCAAGCCAAGGAGTAGGAAATTATTTTGCTTTAATATTTAAAGAACCATTTCACTGGCAGAAGCTTTGAAAATGAGCCACAGACAAATTGTTTGATACAAATAAGAGAAGTTTACTTAGAAAACAAATAAGAAAATAAGAACACAATAGCAATACAGACATTTGCCCATGAAAGGCGCCATTTCAAAAAGGCAAAGGACCTGAATTGGACCCAAGACTAGGCAGATGGGGAAAAGCCAGGAATCAGGTGATGTACTGACTTCAGAGTTCAGTTTTTATAATGATCCATGTGGCAGCAAGGCCAAACAAACTAACTACTGCAGATTATTACAGATGAATGTTACAGATTAGGAAGACAAAAGGGAATCTTATGGCCATTCAAAGAAGATGAATATAGCAGATCAGTAACACAAAAACAATAAGTGTTTCTTCAAGTACAAAACAATACAATACAATATAGTAACACAACATTCTCTTTTAATTATGCATCCCAGCCTTCACAGTAAAGGGCAAATCATATCAGAGCTTGAAAAGATGAGTGAATCAGAACTATAATTTTAAACATCCAAGGTCAATCAGTTTGTTGGTACATCATAGATGGTGGGGGCAGTTCTTCGATGAAAACTGGCCTCTTGACTTCTTGTAAACATATTGCTATGTAAACTGGCAATTCCTTTCTGCCAGCTTTATTTCCACAATAATAGGTGTTGACTTTCACCTGATGGGCCTGGCTAGAAAAGCTAGTTTGAATTTTTTAATAAGAATTTCCTGAGGGCAAAGGACATTTTTCCTTCACATATCTGCATTGATTTAATAACAGAGCTGTCCTTTAGTTATAATTTTCCATTTAACTGTTCCTTGGAATGAGAAGACATAAAATCCAATATTAATATCATAATCAGACAGAAATAATTCCATAGAAGTTACCTATACATTCATATCTTAAAGGAAATCAACTTCAATGTTGACCAAGATCAGCCACCTGGTCTAATTCTGAATGTATTCCATTAACTTCCAGTCTCCATTTGAGTGCATTGCTGCACATTTTATTTCCAGTTTTGTTGTGTGATTGTGCAATGCTTAAGTTTACAAATGTAGACCATTGAAGAAGATCCAATGGTCATAAGAACATAAGAACAGCCTTGCTGGAACAGGCCACAGCCCATCCAGTCCAGCATTCTGTCTCACACAGTGGCTCACCATTTCCTTCAGGGTATTCCCAAGGAGATGATTTCACCTGCTTAGGATTCCCTGGAAATGGCATTGAGAGATATCCTGCCTATCTCTCCAACCCCGAGATTGTCCTTAAGTATCCATAATTATAGCCATTGATACCCTTGTCCTCCATGAACTTGTCTAATCCTTTCTTAAAGCTGTCAAGACTTCTTCTGGCAGGGAGTTCCATAGACCAGTGATCCTCTGGGTGAAAAAGTACTTTCTCTTATTTGTTTGAGAACTAGTACCCAAAAGTTTCATCGAGTGTCCCCTAGTTCTAGTGTTGTGCGATAGGAAAAACAGTTTTTCCTTATCTACTTTGTCCACACCGTGCATGATTTTATAAACTTCAATCAGGTCACCTCTTAGACGCCGTCGCTCAAGAGTGAAAAGGCCCAACCGTTGCAGCCTCAGATGGTAAGGAAGGTGTTCCAGTCCCCTAATCATTCTGGTTGCCCTCCTCTGCACTTTCTCCAACTCCATAATATCCTTCTGGAGGTATGGCAACCAGAACTGTACACAGTATTCCAGTTGGGGCCTCACCATAGATTTATAAAGAGGCAAAATGACACTTGCTGACTTATTTTCTATACCCTTCCTAATGATCCCTAGCATTGAGTTTGCTTTTTTCACTGCTGAGGCACACTGGGTTGACACCTTCATTGAGTTGTCCACCAGGACACCAAGGTCCCTTTCCTGGTTTGTCGCAGAGAGTTCAGACCCAATCAGTTTATAAATGTAATTGGTTTTTTTTGCCCCAACATGCATCACTCTGCACTTACTAGTGTTGAAGCTCATTTGCCACTGTTTTGCCCACTCCCCCAGTGTCAAGAGATCCCTCTGGAGCTCCTCACAATCTCTCACAGTTTTCACTACCCTGTATAATTTAGTGTCATCAGCAAATTTGGCTACCTTGCTTTTTACTCCTACCTCTAGATCATTTATGAAGAGGTTGAAAAGCAGGGGTCCCAGTACTGAACCTTGGGGGACCCCACTCTTTACTTCCCTCCACTTGGAGAAGTGTCCATTTAGTGCTGCCCTCTGTTTCCTGTTCCTTAGCCAGTTGCTGATCCAGGACAAGACCTGTCCCTTTATTCCATGACTGGCAAGTTTATTCAAGAGCCTTTGGTGTGGGACCTTGTCAAAAGCCTTCTGAAAGTCCAGATAAACAATGTCAACTGGATCCCCCTTATCCACATGCTTGTTGACACTCTCAAAAAATTCCAAAAGATTAGTGAGGCATGATTTGCCCTTGCAAAAGCCATGTTGGCTCTCCTTTAGCAGCACCTTCTCTTCTATGTGCCTATTAATTCTATCTTTTAGGATGGTTTCCATCACTTTACCTGGGACACATGTCAAACTGACAGGTCGGTAATTTCCTGGATCACCCCTGGATCCTTTTTTGAAAATTGGTGTTACATTCGCTACCTTCCAGACATCAGGCACAAAGCCTGATTTGATGGAAATATTATATATTTTGCCTAGGAGATCAGCAATTTCATCTTTAAGTTCCCTGAGAACTCGTGGATGGATGCCATCTGGTCCTGGTGATTTGTTAGTGTTTAGCTTAACAAGACTTGCAAGGACCTCATCCCTGGTTATTTCTATCTTGCTTAATTCTTCGGTTTCCCTCCCTACGAAGATAGGCTCTGTTTTGGGCATGTGGTCTCTGTCTTCTTCAGTGAATACTGAAGAAAAGAATTCATTGAGTCTCTCTGCAATCTCTGTTTCCTCTTTAATAACCCCTTGCCTTCCATTGTCATCTAATGGTCCAATGGCCTTCCTAGTTGGGTTCTTACTTCTAATGTACTTAAGATAAGTCTTTGTTATTTCTCTGAGTATTTTTAGCTATACGCTCCTCAAAGTCTTGCTTTGCTTTCCTGATTGTTGCCTTGCATTTGTTCTGCCAGAATTTAGTCGCAGGTCAATGAGGGGGTGGGGAGAGAAATCTTTATTGATGTTAGATTAAAATATGGTTAGCAAATGGGTGTTAGGTGATGCAGGCATCATCTGCCACCGCCTTAGGAGCAAAGGTCTATGCTCTGGGGAACATGGAATGTGTAATGCTTAGTGCAAACAGGTGCCTAATGATTAGTTCAGGGGGAAATGAAAGGTTTAAAGAACATTATTTAATAATAAAAGAAAATAACTTAAATTAAAGGTGAATTTCAAAATATTAGGTAACAACTCTATAAGGCATAGAAGACACTTTGGCTCCCAGGGAGAAAAGTGAATGAATTCTTCCACTTAATTATAAAGAACTGCTCTTTCCATTGGCCAGAAATGTGCACAATACCATTTGTTGTTGCTTTCTACATGACAACACATCAAGTGGAAGCAAAACAATGAGGTGTCCAATGCTGTACCAGCAGTACTTACTCATGAATTGCTCCCACGAGATAGCAGGAATACAATTGAAAGGGGCAACCAACCCACTAGTAGAGCAGAAATCACACAAAAACTCTCACCATGTCAGCAGAAAATGAAAGCGCGGTGCCAAAATGGCCACCGCGCTCTTTGCGGGCCCCCCCACCCAGACTCAGACATCCGGGTAGTTAGGGGGCGTGGCCACTCCACTATAAAAGGGGTGGCCATGAGGCAGCCGAGCTGCCATTTTAGAATGCGACGGAGCGGAGAAGTTTTCTCCGCCGCATTTTTCTCTCTTTCGCCTTCGTACCTTAGCTTTAGATGGATTTTCTTGCTCATTGATACTGCGGTACTCAGGGCACAGGATACTGAGTCGGATCCCTGGCCAGGGATCGATTAGGGAGCAGCTTCTCTTACGGCTTGGGAGACATGGCTCCCAAGCGCAAGGCTCCGGCTCCCAAGCCGCGTCTGTGGGGGAGGGCTTTGCCTACCCCCTCTTCCTCCGGGGGGCAGCCATCGGGTCGGAGGGCTCGGGCGGCACCCCCGCAGCAGGGCAGTGGGATGACTTTGCCCACTGCCACCAATGTCGCTGATCAGGCTTCCGCCTGTCAGCCTGGCGCAAGCTTTCAGGTGGGGCTGGCACAGGCTGGCCCCTCGGGGACCTCTGCCCCTGGAGGGCCTATTCATGGCCCGGGACAGGGTGGCCCATGTGGGCCTGGTGTGGGTTTCCACCACACCATTCCTCCGGCTCCCCACGGGCCGGAATTTTGGGCATGGCCCTATTCGGGCCCGGGATCCTCATTCGGGTTTCCCCTTCAGCAGCTGCCCAGTGGGCCGTCCGGGCCGTCCGGCCCACCTTATACAGGGGGCTCGAACACCATTGATGCACTTCTTGCATGCATTTCAGTGCTAGAGGCATCAATGGGCATTGCCCCACCGCCTTCCGACGGGGGCTTAGCCACAGCTTCAATTACGGCCCTTTCGTCGATCCCGGCCAACACGTCAGCCGTGCCTATCCAGCGGGCCATCAACAGGGTCAAGCTGCTCGAGGCCATTAGGCCAGCCCAAGCTGGCACCTCGCAGCTCCCCACACGATCGGATTTGTCAGTGAGGACTGGTCAGGTGTGGCCCAAGAGCTTGAGGCCTGTTGCGAGCTCCGACGCCTGCCGTAGGCCGGAACCCCCAGTGGGGGCGGCTCACGGGGGTGCGACTAGTGAGTATCCGGTTCAATTGAGTACACCAGTGACACTGTCCAGTCACATTGGGGGGGGGGTGCAGTGGCCATGGCCGAGGCAGGTTAGGCAGTTGTATCCGCACTGCCCTGTTAACTTATGGTTGCCAAATGGCCCCCTGGTTAGGGCAAGGGTGTCCGCCCTTGTGGGTATGCCAGGTGTTGCAGGGGCTATTCAGGGCCCGCTGTGCATACCCTCCATCCAGAACGTGCCAATCACGGCTCTGCCGACAGCGGGTTATTCCTTGCCCCTGGGTGATCATCTCTCACAGGCCATGAGGAAAAAGATTTGGCGGGGAGAGTATGTTGATATTTTCTCCCTCTTGAATCATGAGCCCACCAAGGAAGAGAGGAAGGGACAGGATGACAGGGACAAGGAGTTGTCCCGTCGTCGTAAGCCACCACGCACCTGGGTCAACTGGTTGCCGGCATACCTCATATATATGGCGGTATACCTGAGGGCCCGGCCTGATTTGGCCATTCCGATGGTGCAATACCTCGACAATATTTATAGGGCGATGGTTTATTTTCCTGGCCCATCGTGGTTGGCTTACGACGAAGAATTCAGGATGAGAGTGGCCCTACATCCTGAGATGAGGTGGGATGAGCCCTGCCAGCAATTGTGGCTTTTGTATATGACTCCCACGCGGCCAGCGCCTGGTGATAGGTATCATTGCGGCCATGCCGTGCAGCAGGCTGCTGCGACACAGGCTACCTGCCAGCCGGCGGGGCAGGGGCTTCCAGCCCGCCTGCTGTGTTGGAGCTTCTCAGCTAGCGGCATGTGCAACAAGCGTCAGTGTCGTTTCCGACACGAGTGTCCCTCTTGCTCTGGCCCTCACGCCGCATCTGCATGCCCGTGGGCTGCATGCCCGCGAGGCAGAGGTAGGGGTGAGCAGGGGGCGGTCAGAGCTCCCTCTGACGGTGCTGGCCAAGCAAAAGGCTCCCTCCCCAATTAATATCCCTATGCTGGAGCGATGGCTTTCTGCTTATCCTAGACGGGATGATGCGAGGTACCTGTTAGAAGGTTTCCAGTTTGGTTTTCGTATACCATTTAGGGGGGTTCGGGGACCCCAGGATGCCCCGAACTTGCTTTCTCTGAAGGGTAATGAGGAGGTCGCTGCACAAAGCATAGCTAAGGAAGTGAATGCTATGAGAGTTGCTGGGCCCTTTACTGAACCACCATTCCCTAACTTGAAGGTCTCTCCTCTGGGGCTAGTCCCGAAAAAGACCCCAGGTGAATTTCGTTTAATTCACCATCTATTTTACCCTGCGGGTTCCTCGGTCAATGATGCGATTCCTGATGACCTTTGCTTGGTCAGGTATACATCATTTGATCAGGCCCTACAGATGGTACACTCCTGTGGTCCCGGGGCGCACCTGGCTAAGTGCGATATCAAATCGGCATTCTGATTGCTGCCAGTGCGCCCCGCTGACTTCGAGCTGTTGGGTTTTCGTTTCCGAGGGAGGTTCTACGTAGATAAGGCCATGCCTTTTGGCTGTTCTATTTCATGTTCGGCATTCGAACGCTTTAGTACTTTCCTTCAATGGGCCTTTGTTCACAGGTCAGGGTCCCGGTCTGTAGCCCACTACCTCGATGACTTTTTGTTCGGGGATGAACGGGGCTTGGACACGTGTACGCGTCTCCTTAATACATTTCAGGCGCTTATGTGGGAACTGGGTGTCCCCTTAGCGCCCGAGAAGACCGAGGGCCCAGCTACCATGCTCATCTTTTTAGGCATCGAAATTGACACTGTCGCACAGGCATCCAGGTTACCCATGGATAAGGTGACTCGGATCTCTGCGGCGATTCTGGCACTGATTGCCAAGCGTAAAGTGTCTCTTCGTGAGCTACAGGTCCTTCACGGCCACCTTAGTTTGGGCAGAGCTTTTGCCAGGTGTCTGTGTGACGCCATGGCTGGCCTATTAAAATGCCACCATAGGGTGCGGCTGACCAGGGGTATACAGGCAGACCTTTCGGTCTGGCTCACATTCCTTCAGGATTTCAACGGGGTCTCTTTTTGGAGATCAGACCTTCTGGTCTGCCCTAAATTTCAAGTACAGTCGGATGCCTCCGTCTCTCTGGGTTATGGGATTTATTTTGAGGGGCAGTGGGCATATGGCCGATGGCCTCATGCATGGCAGGGCACGGATCACCTCCGCGATCTTGCTTTCCTTGAATTTTTTCCCATTTTGGGGGCACTAATGTTATGGGGCGATAAGTGGGCCAATTCAGTGGTCCATTTTTGGTGTGACAATGCGGCAGTGGTCCACATTGTTAACGCCCAAACGTCCAAATCCCCTAGGGTCATGGCATTGGTTTGTCAATTTGTTTTGAGAACCCTACGCCTCAATGTGCTGTTCAGGGCCAGACATGTGCCAGGCATTAATAATGATATTGCTGATGCTTTATCCCACCTGCAGATCTCCCGGTTCCGCGCCCTGGCTCCAGAAGCAGAGGAATTTCCCTCTCCACTCCCGGCCGGGATTTGGACATTTGGCGAGGAGAGGTGAACCGGGCGATCGGCATGTCCTTGGCACCTTGCACGTGTAAGGCGTATCAACATGCTTTCATACAATTTAGAGCCTTTTGTGGGCGACTACAGTTACCTGAAGCGTGGCCAATACCAGTAGATCAGATTTTACAATACATGGTTTACCTTCATGATCAGGGGTTGGCTCCTCGTATTATAGCCTCTAGGCTTTCAGCACTGGCATTTATGGCCAAGGCATGGGGCTTTGCGGACTGCGTGAATGACTTCCACATACGTCATGTTTTGGAAGGGTGGACACGTGAACGTGGCCGCCGCCCGGACACATGTCACCCGATTTCACCAGATGTTCTTACCCACCTTGCACGAGGCTGGCATAACCTATGTTATGATAGGTACGAGGTGGCTCTTTTTCATGCGGCTACCACCGTAGCATTCTTTGGAGCGCTCCGCATCAGTGAGTTGGTACCACTGTCTAAGGCGGATGCGTCTCGTAGGGCACTGGAACTCGACGATGTCTATGTTACACATGAGTGGGCTTAGTTGAGAATATGGTCCTCAAAGGTTGATCAGCAAGGTGTAGGCAGTGGAGTCAGACTGCTACGATGTTCCATTGAAGACATCTGTCTGGTTGGTGCCTTACATGAGTTTTTGGCAGTGCGTGGTACGCACCCTGGCCCGTTCTTCTGCCACCAGGATGGGTCTCCCCTTACTAAATTCCAGTTTTGGAAGGTGTCCGGTACGGCACTTCACAGTGTGGGCCTCCCTGGGGCTCATTACGGCACCCATTCATTTAGGATAGGCGCTGCGTCCACTGCGGCTGCGTTTGGGTACTCTGAGGCTGATATACGCCGGATGGGTAGATGGGGATCCATGCGCTTTGCATTACATGTACACCCCTTCCATGCATGAGTACCAGTTATGTCATTGTTCCTTTTTTCTTCTTTTACAGACCCTGTGTGTGTCCGCACACCGGTGGCAGTATGGCTGGTGGGCCACAGTTACGTGCACTGGGCAGCGCAGTATGCTGCGGTGACAGAGTGGGGACCCCATCTCGGGCTACGTGCAGCCGCACGTATGCGATGGTACGGTAAGTGCGGCATGAGATGGCAGGAACTGTTGCCATTCCTGTTTTCCATCAGCGATGCTGGACCGCCTGATGTCCTTGTCCTGCACCTCGGTGGCAATGATCTCGCACAGGTCACTGGCCTCTCTTTAAAATTCACGATTTGCAGTGACCTAGCCTATCTACATTATGTATGGCCGTCCACGCGGCTGCTATGGTCAGACATTGTGCCGCGACAGACTCACAGAGGAGGCATTGACCTCCGTGCCCTTGACCGCGCTCGCTGGTCGGTGAACAGGGCTGTTGCCCGGTTCCTTGCAGAAAAGGGGTTGGGGACAGCCATTCGGCATCCTAGGATAGGCTTGCAGGATTACGATCTCTATGCAGGAGATGGGGTCCACTTGTCGGCCAGAGGTATGAACCTCTTTCTTGAGGATATGCAAGCAGACCTGGTGACCGAGCTGAAGGTCTGGGGGGGGGGGGTGAGTCATCATGGACGCCTCCCCGTGTGGCGGGTAGCACTGGTAAGGTAAAGATTTATGACCCATAGGTATCCGGCAGGTTCGCAATTGACTGGCCAACACGTAGACAGGTACAGGGGAAATAGGTTTGGCTGGTCAAGGGCGAACTAGGCAAGGGGTGATGTCAGGAGCTTCACAGCCTGCATCACCTTGATATTTAACAGATACACGTCATAGGGTGGGGTCAGTAGATAGTTTATTGACTCCGGTCAACAATTTGTTTGTATCAACAAACAAATTGATACAAATAGTTACATGTAGCCAATTGCCATTGGCATTTTGGGAGGAACCTTACCAGTGTTACTGCGGCCTGCTTGCCTTAAAGAATTACAATTGGATGATTACACCAATTGAAAGTTATAATTCGGACTAGGGCATTATTCAATAAAAGTGGCCCGATGCCTTTATCCATATACCGGTGTCTGAGTCTTTCTTTGGGGGGTGCGCCTGCAATGATTGCCAGCATTTTGAGAAAATATAGGGATTGGCAACATTGTTTCATTCCCCAGAATACACCAGCCAGCTTGACCAGTGCCCATACTGGCTGGTGGATTCAGGGACTTGTGTCTTTTCCATACTCTGAAAAAGGCTCAGATAACCAAGGCATGCCAATGGGTTCTTTAATACCACCCCCCTAAAATGTGGATAAATGTTCTGTGCATAAATGGTAGGCAATCTAACATTTGCCTGAACAGCCCAAACAAAGACTAAATAGAATTGTTAAGGTCACTATTTGATATAATAGTTTCTCTGAGGGAAATCTGAGCCTTATCACTCTAATCATCACACCTAATTTAGTCTACTTTTGTGCGGGCTACAGACATTTGAGAGTATATCCACTTCACAAAAAGCTGGCTGGACAGCTCAGTGGTGTAGGTATCTGGTTGCAAGATAGATTCCCCACTGTGCCTCCTAGTAGAAGAACCAATCTGTGTAGCCATCATTATTATCATCAACTTACACAAGAAAATCAAACTTTTATTTCCTCACTAGATGTGTGACTTTTATTACATTTGGACTACAGTGCCTAGAAATTTCCTAAAATTCCCCTGGCAGAATTCTAGGAGGTCCACGCAAAAACAGAAGTTTACAGAGGAGGCCTATCCATTATTTGGCTTTCAAAAATGAGGAAACTGCCCTAGTGCTATTGGGAGGTAAGGCTGCATAGGAATCCCAATGAACCATGGAATGAATTGTGTTGCTACTTATTAGTCTTTCTGGAAGGTGCCTTTCAAATAACTATGTATTCCATGAGTCTTTGGGATTCCCATGCAACCTCATCATGCCAGGTAGCACTGGGCAGTTTTCTTCTTCTTCTTCTTGAAAGCTGAATAATGGTTGGAAGTCCATACATAAGTAATGAGACCCTCCTTTCTCAATGGCTGTTTTTGACTGGACCTCCCAGAACCCTGACTAGGAGAATTATTGGAGGAATTTTGGGGATTCCTTAAATATTAGCAGAGTATGAGACATACCTGTCAAGTCGCGGGTTTGCTAATCTGGGAGCCAGCCACGCATGCACAGTAAGTTTCCAGGAAATGGGTTACTGTGCATGCGTGACCATCAGAGGCAGCGGTGTGCATGTGCAGAAACCCCTTCCACCAGGAAAGGGGTTACTGCGCACGCATGGCCGTCAGAGGCAGTGGCGCGCATGCACAGTAACCCCTTTCCTGCGATTCAAAATTACAGGATGGAAGCGGGAATGAGGGGGATGGAGCGCTGAAATACGGGAAATCCCAGCTAATCCGGGATACTTGACAGGTATGGTATGAGGTCAAACAAAAAACAAAAATCATACTTGATGAGATCCAGGAAGATGAACAACAGGAACAAACTGAGGTTCTCTCCCTTAATGTGGTTGTAGAGGTGCATGTAGATGAACAGATTGCAGGAGAGAGGCTCCTTGTACTAGGCGATTCAATAATTAGAAATACAGAGAAATGGATTTGTGATGCACATGATAACCGTATGGTGACTTGCCTGCCAGGTGCAAAAGTTGCAGACAACACAAGAAATCTAGATAGATTGTTAGAGAGAACTGGGAACGAGCCAGTTGTCATGGTACACGTTGGTACCAATGATGTTGGGAAGGCCAAGTGGTCTGTCCTGGAAGCCAAATTTAGATTGTTAGGAAGAAGATTGAAGTCCCGGACTTCCAAGGTAGCATTTTCAGAAGTGCTGCCTGTCCCTCGCGCAGGACCTACCAGGCAGGCAGAGCTCAGAAGCCTCAATGCGTGGATGAGGCGATGGTGTCGAGAGGAGGGCTTCAGATTTGTCAGGAACTGGAGAACATTTTGGGACAAGCCAAATCTGTTCAGGAGGGATGGGTTGCATTTAAACCATGATGGGACCAGATTGCTGGCACTCAACATCAAAAAGGCTGCAGAGCAGCTTTTAAACTGATAACTGGGGGAAAGCCGACAGGAGCTGGGCAGCATCCGGTTCGGGAAAGTGTGTACTTGAGTAGTGAGGAGGATGCAAAAATTACTGAGCAGAGCAAGGAGCTAGTCACCAGCACTCTAGCAGAAGGATGCAACTGGATTCAAAAGACTGTATCAGGAAAGCATATATAAATGCTTGTATACAAATGCCAGAAGCCTCCGGAACAAAATAGGGGAGCTGGAATACTTAGCAATAGATAAGAATATTGATATTATTGGTATCACTGAAACCTGGTGGACGGATGATAACCAATGGGATACAGTTATCCCAGGCTACAAACTGTACAGGAAGGATAGGAAGGGGCAAACAGGAGGTGGTGTAGCCTTGTATGTCAAAGAAGTGATAAAATCTTATGAATTGGAATATCTAGGTGATTTAGAGTCACCATTAGAAGCTCTGTGGGTAAGAGTACCAGGCCACAAGGATGGTCTAACAGTAGGCATATACTATCGGCCTCCGACCCAAACTCTTGAGGGAGACTGGCAGTTGGAGAATGTTGTAAAGGAGGCATCCAAGAAGGGAAGCCTGGTTATAATGGGGGACTTCAATTACCCTCACATAGACTGGGTGAACTGTTGTTCAGCACATGATAAAGAGATAAAGTTCCTAGATATGCTAAATGATTGTTCCCTGGGACAGATGGTTGAAGACCCAACTAGAGGTACAAGAATCCTTGACTTGATCCTGAGTAATACTCAGGATCTGGTGCAAGATGTTAATGTGACTGATCCAATAGGGAACAGTGACCACAACTCAATTATGTTTAACTTGATCATAGACCGCAAGTCAATTATAAAATCAAACACAGAGACCTTAAATTTTCAAAAAGGAAATTTCCCAAAGATGAGGAAACTAGTAAAAAAGAAACTGAAAGGGAAAATTGAGAGAGTCCAAACACTCCAAGAGGCATGGAGGTTGTTTACAAAAACAATAACAGAGGCCCAATTGGAATGCATACCCAAAAGGAAAAAGGGCACTGCCAGGTCCAAGAGGACTCCGATGTGGCTTACAGGAGCTGTTCGGGAAGTGATCAAGAGCAAGAAAAGCTCATTTAGAAGATGGAAGGCTTGTCCAAATGAGGACAGCAGGCAGAAACATAAATTCTGGCAGAACAAATGCAAGGCAACAATCAGGAAAGGAAAGCAAGACTTTGAGGAGCGTATAGCTAAAAATACTCAGAGAAATAACAAAGACTTCTTTAAGTACATTAGAAGTAAGAACCCAACTAGGAAGGCCATTGGACCATTAGATGACAATGGAAGGCAAGGGGTTATTAAAGAGGAAACAGAGATTGCAGAGAAACTCAATTAATTCTTTGCTTCAGTATTCACTGAAGAAGACAGAGACCACATGCCCAAAAAAGAGCCTATCTTCGTAGGGAGGGAAACCGAAGAATTAAGCAAGATAGAAATAACCAGGGAGGAGGTCCTTGCATGTCTCGTTACGCTAAACACTAACAAATCACCAGGACCAGATGGCATCCATCCACGAGTTCTCAGGGAACTTAAAGATGAAATTGCTGATCTCCTAGCCAAAATATATAATCTTTCCATCAAATCAGGCTTTGTGCCTGATGACTGGAAGGTAGCGAATGTAACACCAATTTTCAAAAAAGGATCCAGGGGTGATCCAGGAAATTACCGACCTGTCAGTTTGACATGTGTCCCAGGTAAAGTGATGGAAACCATCCTAAAAGATAGAATTAATAGGTACATAGAAGAGAAGGCGCTGCTAAAGGAGAGCCAACATGGCTTTTACAAGGGCAAATCATGCCTCACTAATCTGTTGGAATTTTTTGAGAGTGTCAACAAGCATGTGGATAAGGGGGATCCAGTTGACATTGTTTATCTGGACTTTCAGAAGGCTTTTGACAAGGTCCCACACCAAAGGCTCTTGAATAAACTTACCAGTCATGGAATAAAGGGACAGGTCTTGTCCTGGATCAGCAACTGGCTAAGGGACAGGAAACAGAGGGTAGCACTAAATGGACACTTCTCCAAGTGGAGGGAAGTAAAGAGTGGGGTCCCCCAAGGTTCAGTACTGGGACCCCTGCTTTTCAACCTCTTCATAAATGATCTAGAGGTAGGAGTAAAAAGCAAGGTAGCCAAATTTGCTGATGACACTAAATTATACAGGGTAGTGAAAACTGTGAGAGATTGTGAAGAGCTCCAGAGGGATCTCTTGACACTGGGGGAGTGGGCAAAACAGTGGCAAATGAGCTTCAACATCAGTAAGTGCAGAGTGATGCATGTTGGGGCAAAAAACCCCAATTACATTTATAAACTGATGGGTTCTGAACTCTCTGCGACAAACCAGGAAAGGGACCTTGGGGTCCTGGTGGACAGCTCAATGAAGATGTCAACCCAGTGCGCCTCAGCAGTGAAAAAAGCAAACTCAATGTTAGGGATCATTAGGAAGGGTATAGAAAATAAGTCAGCAAGTGTCATTTTGCCTCTTTATAAATCTATGGTGAGTCCCCATCTGGAATATTGTGTACAGTTCTGGTCGCCATACCTCCAGAAGGATATTATGGAGTTGGAGAAAGTACAGAGGAGGGCAACCAGAATGATTAGGGGACTGGAACACCTTCCTTACCATCTGAGGCTGCAACGGTTGGGCCTTTTCACTCTTGAACGACGGCGTCTAAGAGGTGACCTGATTGAAGTTTATAAAATCATGCACGGTGTGGACAAAGTAGATAAGGAAAAACTGTTTTCCCTATCGCACAACACTAGAACTAGGGGACACTCGATGAAACTTTTGGGTACTAGTTCTCAAACAAATAAGAGAAAGTACTTTTTCACCCAGAGGATTACTGGTCTATGGAACTCCCTGCCAGAAGAAGTGGTGACAGCTGTCAGTCTTGACAGGTTTAAGAAAGGATTAGACAAGTTCATGGAGGACAAGGGTATCAATGGCTATAATTATTGCTACCTAAGGACAACCTCCGGGTTGGAGAGATAGGCAGGATATCTCTCAATGCCATTTCCAGGGAATCCTAAGCAGGTGAAGGCATCTCCTTGGGAATACCCTGAAGGAAATGGTGAGCCACTGTGTGAGACAGAATGCTGGACTGGATGGGCTGTGGCCTGTTCCAGCAAGGCTGTTCTTATGTTCTTATGTTCTTAAAAATAAAAAAACTAACATAACAGAATACGGCACTCACAGAAAAAGCATAGAAAATAACTTAAAGTCTCAACCTTCCACCCTTTCTTTCAGTAACTAATACTTTAAGTCTTATTAAATCATTCTTCAGGCACTTAAGTTTAAAAAAGAAAGCATATTTATGTACAGTTGCATTCAGTAGTTACAAACAGAAGAATAAAAGAGGAAATAGGCAGATGAATCTCTGAACCATGTGGCATGGAGAGATTCACTGTCAACCTAATGCCTTTGCATGAGCAAGCAAAACAGGAACAAAGGAGGGGCAAGCTAGATCAAAGGGAAAATAACTTTGATAATGGGTTAGTGAGAAGAGAGAATCCTTCTAGATCTTAAAGGCAGCCTTCTCATTGATACCCAGTGTTAATCAATGCAAGATTATTATTCTCCCTACGAGAATTCCAGGAGAATTCTGGGAGCTGCACTCTGAAAGAGAAAAAAGGCCCCATGTATCCTCCCCACCTGGAGACTTAATGGAAGCGCGGCGCCAAAATGGCCGCCGCGCTCTTTGCGCCCCCCCCCACCGGACGAAACCATCCGGGTAGTTAGGGGCGTGGCCAGCACCCTAATAAAAGGGGCTGGCCACGAGGCAGCCATGCTGCCATTTTGGCGAACCGACGGAGCGGAGAAGTTTTTCTTTCCTCCTTACCTCCGTCGCTCGTGTCCTCTTGGGGGAAGCCTTTTCGGGCAGCTTTCTCTTGTTTTAGGCTTCCTAGCTACCTTAGCCATGCCCTCGAAGAAGAAGGCAGCCGCGAACGTGGCTCGATCGGCGCGGAGGCGTCAGCCGGGTCGGAGGACCGCGACTGCGCCCGTTCCGCAGCCATCTTTAGCAGACCCCACCGGGAACGGTGGGATGGGATCGGTAGCTCCTTGGCCTGATGCGCGGAGCATACCTGCTGCCCCGGACGGGGCCTCGGCCCTTGGCCCCTGCCATGGTCTGTGCGGCGGGGCCCTCTTGCCCGGGTGCGCTATTCCCTATGGGGGGTGCGAGCCACGGAGGGTGGTTGGGTTCCCTGCCTTTGCAGGGCGTTCCCACGGCTCCCCAGGGGCTGAGCATGGCTCTTGGCCTTATCTGGCCCCTGGGGCTCAGGGACCTGGACAGGTACCCGTGAATTATGGGCCGGTTGCCCAATTGCCCCCTGTTGGAGCCGGGGCCTATGTTGATGTGGAGGCCCTCCTGGCCCGGGTGGCGGCCCTTGAAGCGTCCTTGGCAAGGGCCAACCAAACAGGGGTGTCTCTAGGTTTTCAGGTGCCCCCTTTGGCCGCCGAACAGCGGCCGGCGATGGGTCGGGTTGAGCCGCCTGAGGCGCGCGGGCCGGTGGTGGCCACTGCCTCGCAGCTCCCCACACCACAGGTGCAGCAGTCTGGTGCTGGTCTGGCCCCGTCGACGAGCTCAGCTTCGGTCGTGAGCTCCGACGCCCCCAGCGGGCCGGAACCCCCGGTGGGGGCGGCCCGCGGGGGTGCAGCGGGTGAGTATGCAGTCCAAGCTAATGCACCCACACAACTGACTTCCTTTGGGGGGGGCTGTTCAATGGCCTTGGCCTCGCTCGGGTGGCCCGGCGGCCCAATGGCCCCTGGCCCACCCAGCGACTTTGCCCGTGACACAGGGCCTGGGTCGGGGTGGTGCCCCCAACGTGCTGAAAATGTGTTGGGAATCCCCGGGCTGGCTCAGGCTCATTTTCCTTTGCCCGTAGTTCCCTCAGTGCCGGTGTCGGCTTTGCCAACAGCAGGGTATTCCTTGCCCTTGGGGGACCATTTGGCCCAGTCTACCAAGGAAAAGATTTGGAGGGGCGAGTATGTAGATATCTTCTCCCTTCTAAATAGGGAGCCGACCAAGGAAGAGAGGGAAGGGCTGGACAAGAAGGATAAGGAGCAGGCACGTCGTCGTAAGCCGCCATGCACGTGGGCAAATTGGTTGCCAGCGTACCTGATTTACTTGGCCGTTTACTTGGCCGGATTTGGCTATCCCTATGGTCCAGTATCTGGACAATATTTGCCGGGCTATGGTTGACTTCCCGGGTCCGTCATGGCTGGCTTATGACGAAGAATTCAGCATGAGGATTCCACTGCACCCAGAGATGAGGTGGGATGAGCCCTGCCAGAAGCTGTGGCTTCTGTATATGACCCCCACGCGCCCGGCGCCTGGGGAGAGATACCATTGTGGACATGCGGTCCAACGAGCGGCCCCGGTACAGGTACCCCGCCAAGTGGCGGGGCAGGGGGTTCCAGCCCGCCTGCTGTGCTGGACCTTCTCGTCCAATGGTTCTTGCAACAGGAAAAATTGCAAGTACAAGCATGAGTGCCCCTCTTGTTCTGGCCCCCATGCTGCCTCCGCCTGTCCCAGGCCGGGAGGATACGGGGGCAGGGGTAGGGGCGGACAAGGGCCAGGTAAGACTGCCATGGAGGGAGCGGGTTCACCAAAAGGCCCCCTCCCCGATTAATGTCGACATGCTGGAGAGTTGGCTCGCATTGTACCCGAGGAGAGCAGACTCTGTGTACCTCCTTCAGGGTTTTCAACTGGGTTTTCGTATTCCTTTCACGGGGGATAGGTCACCGCAGGATGCACCTAACCTTTCGTCACTTAGGGGAAGGGAGGAGGTGGCTGCCGCCAGCATTAATAAGGAGATTGCTGCGGGCAGGGTCGCTGGCCCTTTCCCCGCACCCCCGTTCCACAACCTTACAGTGTCTCCGCTAGGACTAGTGCCCAAGAAGTCCCCGGGCGAGTTCCGCCTGATTCACCATTTGTCCTACCCAGCCGGCCACTCGGTCAATGATGCTATCCCTGATGACCTTTGTTCTGTCGGGTATACATCCTTTGACCAGGCATTGCGCATGGTGCGCTCATGTGGCCCGGGTGCACTGTTGGCTAAGTGTGACATTCAGTCGGCGTTTCGCCTTTTGCACGTGCACCCGGGTGACTTCGAGTTGCTGGGTTTCAAATTCCGGGGTGAATATTATTTTGACAAAGCCATGCCATTCGGCTGTTCCATATTCTGCTCGGCTTTCGAGCGTTTCAGTACCTTCCTGCAGTGGGCATTTGTCCGTAGGTCAGGGTCTCGGTCTGTAGCCCATTACCTGGATGACTTTTTATTCGGGGGTGAACGGGGCTGGGACACGTGCACACGTCTCCTCAACACATTTCAGACGCTAATGGAGGAACTCGGTGTCCCTTTGGCGCCCGAAAAGACCGAAGGCCCGTCTAATAAGTTAATATTCCTGGGGGTGGAAATTGACACGGTAGCGCAGGCGTCTGGGTTGCCCGCAGACAAGGTGTCAAGGATAGTGGCCCTTATATCGGACTTGCTGGCTAAGTGCAAGGCATCCCTTCGGGGATTGTAGGTGCCACATGGACATCTCAATTTCGCTTGCAGGGTGGTCGCACCTGGCAGGGCATTTGCTCGGCGCTTGTGCGACGCCATGGCAGGCTTATCCAGGCCCCATCATAGGGCGAGATTGACACGGGGCATCAGGGCAGATCTGCACGTATGGCTCCAGTTCCTGAGGGAGTTCAATGGGGTCTCATTTTGGAGGTCTGACCTCCTGGCTTCGCCCCAATTTCAAATTCAGTCTGATGCCTCGGGATCCCTTGGTTATGGGATGTACTTCAATGGGAAGTGGGCATATGGTGGATGGCCACCAGTCTGGTCAGGCACGGGTCGCCTGAGGGATCTCACATATTTGGAATTTTTTCCCATACTGGGGGCCTTGATGCTAGGGGGTGAGGAGTGGGCCAACTCTGTGGTGCATTTCTGGTGTGACAATGCAGCTGTTGTCCACATTGTCAACTCACAGACCTTTAAATCTCCCAGGGTCATGGATCTTGTGCGCCAGTTTGTATTGCGCAGCCTGCGCCTCAATGTACTGTTCAGAGCCAGGCATGTCCCGGGGGTGAATAATGATATTGCTGACGCTTTGTCCCGCCTGCAGATCTCCCGGTTCCGTGCCTTGGCTCCGGATGCGGAGGAATTTCCCTCGCCACTACCGCAGGAGATATGGACCATTGGCAAGGAGAGGTGAACCGGGCGATAGGCATGTCACTGGCGCCACGCACGCGTAAGGCGTATCACCACGCGTTGGTTGCATTTCGGACCTTTTGTTCCCAATCTCGCCTGCCAGATACCTGGCCGATCCCAGTGGCCCACATCCTCCGTTTCATGGTTTACCTGCACGCCCAGGGCCTGGCACCCCGCACCATAGCATCTCGGCTATCAGCGCTGGCTTTTATGGCCAAGGTGGGAGGTCACGCGGACAGTACCGCTGATTTCCGTGTGAGACATGTTTTGGAGGGGGGGTGCGGGACCGTGGGCGTTGCCTGGACGACCGTCACCCAATTTCCCCTGGGGTACTTACCCAACTGGCACGAGGCTGGCATGACCTATGTTTCGATAGGTATGAGGCAGCCCTGTTTCGTGCGGCTACAACGGTGGCCTTTTTTGGAGCGCTCCGCATCAGCGAGCTTATGATGCTGTCTAAGGCGGATGCAAGTCGTAGGGCACTGGAACTCGAAGATGTCTATGATTGGGCTCAGTTGAGGATACGCTCCTCTAAAACAGGTCAGCACGGCGTAGGCAGTTGAGTAATACTGCTACGATGTTCCTTGGAAGACATCTGTCCGGTTGGTGCCCTACAGGAGTTTCTTGCACTGTGTGGCACGCACCATGCCCCGTTTTTCTGTCACCAGGGTGGGTCTCCCCTCACTCAGCCATTCCTGCAGGATGGGGGCGGTTTCTACTGCAGCTACTTTTGGGTACTCTGGGGCTGAAATATGCCGCATGGGAAGGTGGGGATCACATTGTTTTCAGTTTTGTGTTCACCCTCTTCAACCGTGAGTGCCAGTTTAGTCACTGCAATGTTTCTCACCCCCCTTTTTTCCTTGACAGACCCTGGGTGTCGTTTTACACCGGTGACAGTAGGGCTGGTGGGCCGTTGCCACGTGCACAGGGCAGCGCGTTACGCTGCACAGGGCAGCGCGTTATGCTGCACAGGGCAGCGCGTTACGCTGCGGCGACAGAGTGGGACCCCGACTGGGACTGGGTGCATCCGCACATCTCAGGTGGTGTGGTAAGCGCGGCATGTTATGGCGGGAACTGTTGCCATTCCTTTTCTACATCAGGGATGCTGACTCGCCTGATGTCCTGGTTATTCACCTTGGGGGCAATGGTTTCGGACAGGTCACTGGCCTATCGCGGAAGCTTGCGATTTGCAGTCACCTGGCCTACTCGCATTATGTGTGGCCTGCCACACCCCTCATTGGTCGGACATGATACCGCAGTACGCTTACAGGGGAGCGTTCGGCCTCCAGGCGCTTGACCGGGCTCGTCGCTCCAGGGCTATTGCCCGGTTCCTTTTTGATATGGGTTGGGGACGCGTCATTCGCCTCCCCATCATCAGTCTGCAAAATTATGAGCTTTATTCAGGGGAGGGGGCCCATCTGTCGTGAGGAGGTATGGACCTCCTGCTGAGTGATTGGCGAGCAGGCCTGTCGACCGAGCTGACGGTCTTGGGGGGGGGCGTCGAGCCTTTATTGAAGCCTCTCCGGGTGGCGGGTAGCACTGGTAAGGTAAACATTTATGACCCACAGGTATCCGGCAGGTTCGCAATTGACTGGACAACACTAGATAGGCATAAGTTGTTTAAACGTTGTCCGGTCAACGACGAACCAGGCGAGGGGGTGATGGTTACCACTAGACAGCTGGAATCACCCCCTGATTTTGCGGATACACGTCAGAGGGTGGGGTCATTAGTTAGATATTGACTACGGTCAACAATTTGTTTGTTGTCAACAAACAAATTGATACAAATAGATACATTGTAACAATTGCCGTTGGCAATTTTGGGTGGTACCTTACCAGTGTTACTTCGGCCTGCTTGCCTTAAGAATTATGATTGGTCGTTTTACCAATAGAAATTTATAATTCGGACTAGGGCTTGAATCAATAAATGTGGCCCATGCCGTTATCCACTTTCATTTGTGTCTGAGTCCATCATTGGGGGGGTGCACCTGCAATGAACCATAGCAATTTCCTAAGTCTTCATGGGTAACCCTGAGATGTGGCAACATTAATTTTCATTTTAAAAATTGACATTAATTAGTAATTTTTTTCTTTTTTCTTTTGTGCCCATTTATTGTTTGTTCAATAAATGGTGTTATCATAAAACAACAATTTTTAACATTGTGTGTCACTCTAGCAGGTGAGTGTGTGTTTCATGATGGTAACGGTGGTGAATTTGATGGGCCAGTTGTTTTATAATAATTTATTGTTTGTTTGTTTACATTATATCCCATTAGTGTGCAGCGCTACTCTAAGCAGCTCACAATAAATCATACTTCAAACCTTCTAACCTACCCACTTTTTTTCTCTTCTGATTGTAACCAGTTGGAGAACAAGTTGGAGGAAGTTGTTAATACAACCCTGTTTGGTTCTGTACTTGATGTGAGGATTCATACATAGGTTGATGTGAGCTCCAGGAGATTAGCAGGCTAAATGCCAACTCATTCAAGGCATGGCTTTTGGGGTTCCATGCTGTTCCCCAACTCACAAACATCATTACAAGCAGCAGTGATAAATTCTTCCATTTCAAATTCTTTACAAAACATGCAGCAGGAATTACTCCCTTGGTAATATGGAACAGAAGAAATCATAATTCATTAAGTCTGTAAACAGACATCTTGAAAAATGGTGTTAATTACTCACCAGGTATGGGCCAGAATTCTTTTTAAAAATAAAATGAAAATGAAAGCAATGCAGAGCATTCATAATTCCAAAGTATATTTCCAAAGCCTAGAAGAAAAATTAAAAGTACATTTCTTCACAAAGCTGAGTAGTCGTTAGTGTTTTGAACATCTGAAACATTTTTCTCTGTCCTGGATAAAAGTAAAAGAACTGAAAGAAACAAATGTTCCAAAGGAAATCTAGTTCAGCAGTTGGGTGTGTGTGTGATCTGGAATGTTTTTATTATAGCCTGCAGAATTAATTGGACTGGACTGGAGTGAGTAGTATGATTCTATGAGACAATGACACCTTTCAAAACAAGACACTATTTGTCAGAAATCTCCATGGCCTGGAGCCTCATAATTGCTGTTGGACATGGCATTGCCAGAGATTTTGTAGCAGACACTGGGTAGGGAGCTACAAATGCTCAGACAGAATTATTTATTTATTACATTTATAACCTAACCCATCTGGGATATTTTTCCCACTCTGGGTGGTGTATGACAGATTAAAAGATTTTTACAAATGTCAATATATAATAAACCATAATATAATACAACAAGCAGGGCTGAGAGTTGGTGAAACCAATTTAATAATTCAGTGAAGCTCAGAAAAACAGATAGATTTCTAAACTTTGTTTGTTTGCTTGCTTGCTTAATTGCTTGCTTGCTTGTATGAATCCTGCAGTTGCAGACAGCTTACACATTTGAGAACAAAGGTTTCTGGCCCATAGACTGGATCCAGGCTAATAATAATAATAATAATAATAATAATAATAATAATAATAATAATAATAATAATAATAATAATAATAATAATAATAATAATAATAATAATAATAATAATAATAATAATAATAGTTTTATTTATATACCACTTTATCTTGGCCCGAAGGCAACTCAAAGTGGTGCACAATGTAGCATGCTTAAATTCATCTTCTAAAAGGGGGAATTTTCAAGGCACAACTACAAACAATTCCAACAGGTAAAGAAAGGTGGAAGACAGCAAAAAAAAAAAATCCAAGGTGGCTCAAGAAAAAACTCAAAGTGGAGCTAAATACTAAAAAAGGACATATATAGGAAGTGGAAAGGAGGCCATGAGAATACAGACAAGTGGCAAACAATTGCAGGGATAGTGTTAATAAAACAAAAGTTAAGAATAAGCTGCAGTTAGGAAGATATGCTAAAAGCAACAAAAAAGTATTCTTTGGGTATTTTGTTGTTGTTCAGTCGCACAGTCAATTCTGACCCTTTGCGACCCTGTGGACCATTGCCTTCCAGGCACCTCTGTCCTCCACCATCCTCCTCACCCCGCCCAGCTCTGTGCCCATTGCATCTATAATACCATCTACCCATCTCATTTTTGGCTGTCTCCTTCTTCTTTTGCCCTCCACCTTTCCCAGCATCAAGGCTTTCTCAAGTGAATCCTCTCTTCTCATTTGATGTCCAAAGTACTTTAGCTTCATATTTACTATTTGACCTTCTAAGGAGCAGTCAGGGTTGATTTCTTCTAGGATCAACCTATTTGTCCTCCTCGCTGTCCAGGGGACTCTCCAAACTCTCCTCCAACACCACATTTCAAAGGCATCAATTCTTCTGCTCTCAGCTTTCCTTATGGTCCAGCTCTAGCAAAAGGCATAGAACTGAAACAGTGGCTCAGCTATTCAGTTAGGATGGGGACATGATAACAGATGACAAAAAAAAAAAAGCCAAAGTGCTCAATTTATACTTCAGCTGGTCTTTTTCCAAAAGATAGTCAACCCTATAGGCAATTGTGAAGTGCAATAGGAGGGGTAAGATTGCAGTTTGAGATTGATAAACACATAGCTAAAGAATACTTTATTATTTTGAATGAGTTCAGATCCTCAGGGCTAGATGAACTGCATACAAGGATATTGACGGAACTGGCTGAAGAGATCTCAAAACGGCTGTTTATCATTTTCTTGAAATCATGGAGAATGAGTAAAATGCCAGGTGACTGGAAGTGGGGGAGAGGTTAATGTCCTTAACTTTCAAAAGGGCAAAAAAAGGAAAACTAGAGACTTACAGACCAGTCACCCTGACATAAATCTCAGGGGAAAGTCTGGAGCAGTTTATAAAGCAGTCACTCTGCAAGTACCTTAAAAATGCAGTAATAATTGGAAACCAACAAGGATTTGTCAGGAACAAATACTGCCAGATTAATCTTATCTCATTTTTCAATTGGGTAACTTCCTTGGTAGACAATGGAAATGCTGTAGATGTAATATATCTTGATTTCAATGAAGTATTTGATATAGAGGCCCATGATATTCTGATTAACAAAATAACTAGATGTGGCTTGGATAGCACAAGTGTCAGGTGAATACACAATTGGCTACTGAATCATATTCAGAGAGAGTCTATCAATGGCTCCATCTCAAATTGGGAGGTGATAACAAGTGGAGTACCACAATGCTCAGTTCTGGGCCCAGTGCTCTTCAGTATTATTATTTGTGATTTGGATGAGAAAGTGCAGGGAATAATTATCAAATTTGTGGATGACACAATATTTAACAGAATAGCCAATACCTTGGAAGACAGAAACAAAATCCAAAAAGATCTTGATAGGCTTGAGCACTGAGCTGAAAACAACAGAATGAACTCTAACAGGGATAAGTGCAAAGTTCTACACTGGTGGTGGTGGGGATCTACAGTTACAACATGGGGGATATTTGACTCAGTAGTATTAGAAGCAAGTAGGATCTTGGAATTGTTGTAGATCACAAGCTGAATATGAGTCAACAGTACGATGTGGCTGTGGGAAAGGCCAATGCTATTTTAGACAGAAGTATAGTTGCCAAAAACCTGTGAGGTACTAATCCCCCATCAATCTGGCACTAGTCAGACCACATCTAGAATACTGTGTCCAGTTCTGGACATTGCACTTTAAGAAGGATGCCAACAAATAGGAACAAGTTCAGAAATGGGCAACAGGGATGATCAGGACTGGAAACCAAACCTATGAGGAAAGACGGAAGGAAATGGGCATGTTTAGCATTTAGAAAAGAAGATTGAGGGAGGGCATGAAAGCACTTTTCAAATACTGTACTTGATAGTCATAAAGCAGAGGGGACAGGATTTGTTCTTGATCATACCAGAGTACAGGACATGTAAAAACAGGGTCAAACTATAGGAAACCAGATATATGCTGAATATCAGGAAAACCTCTTAACTGTTACAAGCATATACCATTGGAACCAATTACCTGGAGAGGTGGTGAGCACGCCAATGCTGGAGGTATTGAAGAGATAACTAGACAACCTTCTATCAGATCTGCTATAATTTGGTTTCCTGCATTGATCATGAGGTTGGACTCAATGGGAGCTGGATCCCTGTCTGTCCTGAAATGAGTTTGATAGTTTTAATGCAAACACTATAAAACAATTTTAAGGAAGGCAGTTCAAACATCAAAGGTGGGGCCTGCAAGTTCACTGGAGGCTTAGCCTGATGCTGAGCCAGAATGATATGAGAGTCTAGCCACATCTGACCAGCTTTCCATATGTGTACTCTAAAAGATATTTCTGAATTCTGTGCAAAATTCAAATTGTTCCAACATATCAGAAATGCAGTGGGTTTCATTGTCAGACAAGTCGATATAGAAGGTTTTCCTAGAAGGGAACATTGAAAAGTCCTAGGCTTATGCTGACAGGCTAACTAAATAAAACTGTGAAGTATGGTGGAACAGGGAGCCTCTGGGTTTAAGTAACCTGAGCCCCTGCCTTCAGGAAATGCTCAACATCAGAGAGCAGGTTGTGCCAGCATTATTAAAAAGAATCCCCAAGGGTGAACTGTCTTTTCTCAGAAAATAAAATTTCCTTCAAAAGAGGAGAGATCAATAGCAGTGAATTCACCATGAAGATATATTTACAAAGTGACAGGGTGAAGTGACTTCCACCATCATGGTGGCTTTCTATTTCTCGCCTTAGCTATCACTCCAAGAGATGAGAAATAATCTTCAACTTTGTTTACTTCTGGTCCCCTGATTCACCTGGATGCAATTTAAGGAATTTCTGCTTGAATCTTTCCCCTTGAAAATCAATGGAGAATTAGATACGATAATAACTTTATCAATTGTAAAAGACTTAAGGAAAAGAGAATGAATTTGTGTGATCCTTGTACACAATCCAAATGCAAGGGTGGTACCTTTGTTAGAACACCTTTCAGTTTTTTCTGTGCCTTCCTTTAAATGGAAACTTTCCCTTTTAAATAAATCAGTTCGTACAGGAAAATCAAACCGTTTGTCCACAGTTTTTATAATGTGATGTAGTCAAACAGCCTGTTCATTAGTTGGCAAAAATGAACACACATGAACTTCAAGCATACACAGATTGCTGGTTAAATAATCTAGAATGGTCCATTAAAGGGTTAATTAAGACTTGATCAGCAGATATTTAGGCTTTTTCTGTAATGTTGATAAGAGCACCCAAGAGATTGACTCTATTGCAAAATTCAGGCATCTCTCCAAGGTCCCAATCAGAGCATGAAGAGGCAAAGGCAGGGAGGAGCTGTGTAAAATACAACAGACTACATTTTGTGGGAGAGATAGAGAGTGGAGGTGTTATGAAAAGAGCCTTTTTAAAATGTGAGATACTAATTTCCTTTCCCAAAAATTCTTCTTCATCTTCTGAATATTGGCTATCATCATGGTGATAGTCTTCCTGTTCTTAACTCCTCGGAACAGTTCTTCCAAGAGTATTCCATACATGTCTCTCAAGTTCTATAGCCACAAAGCCTGCCTACATCCAGGACCTCTCTTCCCAAGGATGTTCCCTTGCATAACAAGTTGGAGTATTCTATACTTCATGTAGTTCTTCATAGGTAGTCTGGCTAAGTTATCCTGCTATGGTAATAGAGTAGACCATACTGCCACCAACTCAACAGTGATTGTCATGTGGTGGTTAATGAATCTGACCACCCTGAGGACTAATGGCCTTGGGTGCCAAAGTCCACAGGGAAGGGTGGTGGTCCCCAAGTGGATTAATTCCCACTTCGATCCATCTTGATGGAGGGCAGCAGCTTCATCAATACTGGCTTGAGGTTGAGGAGGACTTTGTGTGTCAAAAGGGCTCAGGACCAGAAAGTGACTCGCGAAACTGGATAAGTGGTACAGGTGTCATGCTGCAACGTGGAAGGCAAATGGAAGACCAATGTACAGTATTATATTGTTCCTAGGACACTCTTCCAAATGATGGAAAGGAAATGTATGGATTTGCATTTCCA
Source organism: Bradypodion ventrale (assembly GCA_035047345.1). Lineage (NCBI taxonomy): Eukaryota > Metazoa > Chordata > Lepidosauria > Squamata > Chamaeleonidae > Bradypodion > Bradypodion ventrale. The sequence goes on along the minus strand of JAWDJE010000002.1, from coordinate 230,010,577 downwards.
TGATTTCACACTCCTGAGATTGCCTAAGGATCAAAATGCACCTCGTCTGACCAATCCGCACAATTGCAAAGTTTATTTCAAAAACAGAGAGAAAATTATACATCCCCATGTACCTTTGAAAAATGTGCACAAAAGATGTGGGCATTCAAAAATGTCCACGATTTCTCTTTAGGTAATATCAAAATGCATTTTGTGCACATACTGAAAGAATATGCACAAAATGGCCAACATCTAGCAGTAGGCTTGGTATCCAATGCCATTAGAACGAAGACTTTCTTCTTTCAGTTCTGATAGAGGAGTACACAGAAAGAGCCTCCTTGAAGATTTGTAGGGACATCCATCCCTACAATCTTTCTCCCTAGTCATCCCAAAGTATTTTTAATTTTTAAAAAACTACAAAGCTTAGCTTTATCACTGCACTGAATTATTAGTTTAGCACAAAGTCACCTCTGCACAGCATTAAAAAAAGGTAAGAAAGGAGAGCCAGGGATCATTAGATAAGCAGTATCAAAGGAAGAGAGACCACGAGCTTTGGGTGTGTATCACATTTCATCAGATGGGGACATGTCCAGTGGGGACCTGTTGTGTGGTCAACTAAACCAAATACAACTGTACCCTAAGATGGAAACTGACATTCACCCAGTTTTATCATATGCTTCCATTTAAAAGTAATCTAATGTATATAGCTAATTAATCAGGGCAGCTCTTTAGTAAATCAAAGAGTTTTTAAATTTTAGTTAATCCAATGCTTTAATTAACTAAACACTGTTACTTTATTATTAAGGTATGAACAGTTCTATCAGATAGCTAAGAAAAAATGAGCACTGTGATGAGACACCACTGAATCATCATCTGCACCTCCCCAAATGAGAAAGCTGTGGAGCCTGCCATTTGCCTTCCAGGCCGAGGACTCTTTTCCACCTCTTCCCTACCCAAGTCTGGGATCCATAAAAATATCTTGTCTCTTTGAAACTGGAAGACCATGTTTGATTTGAGCACTACCCACACAGCAAGTGGGTGATTCATTCTGGTTTATCTTAATTAGTTACTGTTTTGATGTTGATGTCTTTTCAAGTACTTTTAATGAACACGTTCTGGCTTTTCTTTGAATATGACTAAGACTGCTTTTTCTCTTGCTACTTATGAACTACCTTTCTGCATAATGGATATGGAAAAGCATTTTACACAGTCTAATGGAGGATTTAAAATGATCTACCCTTGAATGCGTAACATGAAAGGAAATTCTGACTCATCTGGGCATGGTAGCGCAAGTCCTAGACCTTATGGATGATTGGTGGAGCTTAAGAGATGGGCAGAAATGGGAGACATGGCAACCTGTCTAGTTAGGTACTTCTGAACCTGGACTGCTAACAATCCAAAAGTGATTCTGCAGATCTGCAAATCTGGAATGTGCCTCAAGAATCCTTCCAACAAACATTGAATTGAGGTAACTCTGTGAAAGATGGGGTTCTGTCCTCTGTGTTTCCCAAAACCCACAATGCTTTTTATTCTTTGTTGAGATTTTAAAATCTATTTTACATAAATGTGTCTTCTTTTCTCTCTCTCCCTGAAAAATATGTTCCACCCTTCCTATAACTGAAAATTATCCATGCCTTGCAGATCAGGGCTCCCTTCCATCATCAATCACTCCTTTCTCATATGGGCTGTCCAATTGTTGTTCTATAGTGCTGTTTACTAAAAAAAATGAAAAACGGGGAAACCTAAATGAAATGTGCTGAGGTCAACACTACGGTAATAACAAGAACTATAAAGCATGGAGACAAGCAGACACCTCAGCACAAACCACCCTTTTATGCTGTGCTAAACCCAATACAACTGGGGAGAAGGGAAATAACCCGGGCAAAGGTGTGGAGAAGGTCTGAAATTTCTCTGACATTTTAAACTTGTTCATATGTATCCTTTGTAAAACATTAATGGCACGTGTATATTGATAGCCTGACTTTGGGAGAGTGAATGGTTTTGAAGGAATAAAGCCCACATTACTTCAAATTATGGAAACTGAATATCTTTTTTCAAAGGTGTCCGTGTACTTTAGAGACAAAATGCAGATCCTTGAAGCTATACAGTATAAATATTGCAACAGTCTATTTAGAATCAAAGGACTGCAGTGGCTCAAGTGGCTAATATACTGACTGGGAGGTGGAAGGTCAGCAGTTCGATTCCCGAGTACTGCAGGAGGGAATGAGCTCTCATCTTTGTCCCAGCTCCTGCCAACCTAGAAGTTCGAAAGCAAGAAATTGCAAGTAGATAAATAGGGACCACTTTGGTGGGAAGGTAACAGTGCTCTGTGCGCTCTGGTGTCTAGTCATGCCTGCCACATGACCATGGAAACGTCTGTAGAAGCAGACAGCGCTGGCTCTTCGGCTTTGAAACAAAGGTGAGCACTGAACCCTAGAGTCGGATATGACTGGCTTTCGAGCAAGGGAAACCTATTTAGAACCAAAGCTGGAAACTATCCTTATGTGCATTGACTGAAGAGGGTGTCATGTTGTAGCCTTTCCCAACAAGGAGTTGATCTGATCAACAAACTATCGATCCCTTCATCCACAGCCAAATGCTAAGGAAGGATGAATTTCAAGGAGATATCCTTGTAGTCCTACAGTGGCCTAGTCTTACAGATTTACAGTGGTGTAACCTGAGGTTCTGTCAGGATGTGGCAATTACCTCCAGCATCCTCATAATCTAGCCTCATTTCATGATCTGATTCCTAGGCTCTCTGAGAATCTGGAAGATGCTAAGAAATAAGGAGACTGGAAGAATCCTCCCGCGCTACCAGCTCTTTAGAGCTTTGCTCAACCTTCTTAAGTCAAATTGTCAATGGTATGACAAACCAGTTCATTCAGAAGACTCCAGTTCTTCTCTCATCACAGGTTTCTCCATGAATCAATTGTTGTCAATTGGTTACAAAATATGACTTACTAAAGTCTATTCCAGATGGCATGTTTGTACTCCTTTAACCTTCCCATTGAACACTAATATTGAAGGAAATTCCCTGACACCCAGATAACGCTCCTCTTTTTTTATTTTATTCATGGGACTCAGATCTTCCCAAATCCTTGGTTGGTTGGTTGGTTGGTTGGTACTGCTTTGTGTAAAGATAACATGACTGAAGGACAGTTTGAAAAACCTGTCGCTCGCCTGCCCTCAATTAAAAAAAAAAACAGAAGAGAAAGGGGAGATAAGTGAAAGCAGTGCCTTCAAAAGCAAGAGAACTGCCCAATTGTGCACACACTGAAACCAAACTTGCAAGAAGCCGTCCTGAGAAGCACACTCACTTCCTTACTCCCTAGCTAGCTGCTGCAATGATTGAATGAGGGTGGGGGTGGAGGGAAAGGAATATGCATTCTCATTCTCTTCATGTTGGAAATATGGCTTTTCCATGTTTGGGTCATGGTGCAACTGCTGTCACCACGAACCACCTCTCCTGCTTTCTTTGATGAACTTAACTCTGAAGTAACTTTAATTGTACACAACTCTTTGGACACATGGGTAAATTCTCCACTGGTAAATTTCACAATGTTTTGAAACCAAGCAACAACAAAAACAAAAATAAGATACAAAAGTTCTATCTGAAAAAAAGCCCTGACTTTCTAGCGTAAGGAAAAGAGTATTGCCTTCAAGGTCACCTTGTGGTCTTTGAAGAACGTTTGTTTAGCTATGGCAGGAAACAGAGTGTGATCTAGAATTTGGACCTAATCTACTGAGGCTCTTCTTATTTTGATTCCATACCATTATATTGCCACTCTGTAAGAGAGTTTCCTCTATAGAGGGGAATAGGGTTGTTAGCTCAATGACATGGCCTTTCCTCAGATTTCAAGGCCCAAACTTGAAGCTAGTGGGGGTGGGGGAGCAAATGCTTGTGTTAATTAAAAGGCAAGGCAGGTGAGGATAGTAGCTTCTCTCTGGCTTCTCTGGATTGGCTGGTAGTAGAAATGGGAACACAGAAAAAATGAATCCCCATACTAGATTGAGTGCAAATAGCTAGGTAATATGACAACTCAGAGGCAGGGGTAAAATGCAAATTTTTTTTGGCAACTGAACAGGAAGCAAAATGATCCCAAAATGTCAATTCAGAATTTGGGGAGAGGCTTGTAAACTATTCATTACTGTCTCTACCTTGTACATACTTGAGGCTGCATTGCATTTTGCAGAGCAAACCAAATATGTACTGAGATACATGGGTGCATACATTTGAGCAGATAATGTTAATGGGGTGAAGACATATCTTTTGGAAACCATGCAAAAACCACAGCTAAGATTTTTACTTTAAAAAGTAATTATTTGTGCAACTTGATGGAAAGCCCTAAAATATAAGTCATTGCCACTAATATTACACAGCGGTTTTAGCCGCATGTTAGAAAATTTACTGTGACAGGGAATCCGTTGGAAACATATTATAAAAATGGTCTAAAATGGGAAAGAATCCCCACACACAAAAAGTGTACTTCTACTGGTAGCTCTCCGGATAAAGTACTGTTGTCTATGAAAGAGGAGACACTTCTTGAGCATGATTCAGTAGCTGATGATGGCTTTGGCATTAATTCAGTCCAAGGTCCTTTAGGACATTCAGTGCCATGGCCTGGGATGTTATAGGAAATGTGTCTATTCATGGCCATGAAAACAAAGTAGCTGTCATCAGATCAGACACATAGAGAACACCACTTTGATGATGGGCAATTACTGTTGCTAATTTTAATCATGGCTATTAAATGCAACAGATGCAATCCTTATGCCCAAATTAAAAATCTTGCCTTTAAATACTACAGGCTGCACTGCTTCTAATGCTCCAGACAATTTTCTATCTATCCATCTACAATTATGGTGCACCCACAGCTTTTTGTGTTGCAATGGCCCATATAGGGGGTCACCTGATGTGGTAATGGCCCACAGAGGTTCGGAATGACTGGCTGCAAAGGAAGGCACGTGAGATGAATGTGCGGTGAAAGTCCAGTCCCCATCTGTCTCGGGTGGACGCATTTATTACCCTGCCTCAGGGTCTTTTCTGCATAGGTTGCGCATGTGACCTCGTTACAGAAGGTTTTTGCATACGTGGCATTTCGCTGACCAAGTTACATTCGTCAGCTCTTGGAAGTTACTCGGAAGTTACTGAGTACCCTGGACCTCTGCTGGGAAACTAATTAACAGGATGGGCAAAACCTATTGTTCTCGCCTTATCTTGGAGCCTATCTGTATGTTGATTAACTTGCTCAACTGGTCTGGCTTATTTGCTCAGCCTAATCTGAGGCCAGAAGGGGAAGAGCGTGTTTTTACCTTGGTTAGGTATCTGTGCATTAACCTGGGTTCATCACCTTATGACATTTGCCCTACTTCTCTCAGAGCTGCCAGCCAAGGCAATATGAATCATTCCATAAGTATCAATAACCCATACCCCAATTTCCTTTCCGTCCAAGCCTGTTGCTTCTCAAGCTGTGTGCTGGCGAGCGAACCTTTCAGGAAGGGTTTTGGCCAATTACGAGCACGGGAAACCCACATTTTTGCTCTTGGTGAGCATGAAGTACAAATACCTATCTCTTGGACAGTTGCTTATTCCATGGAAACCAGTGCTTTTTAATAGCCTTCATTATTCTGTAGGTTCTGGAAATTCTCCCCATTGATCAATTGTGGGGAAAGGCAGATTGCAAATGCCCATGCCTTTTGCCTGTCCAAAATGCTTCCCATTTTACAGCATAGCCCCTGTAATGACAGCCTAAGGACATGCTACTGTGATCCTGAAAATTACAACATGCAAAAAATGATACACTGGGGTGCTGTAAAGAAGCCTAATGAAGCTTGGCACTGGAAGTCAGTCATCAAGCCTGTAATCAGGGTGAGCTAGCAACATATTTATTGTTGTCTTTTCCTAGGCAAGCCACATTAGTTATAGCCTTGGTAGTCATGTCTGATTACAGCCACAACACATTTCATTATACCAATACATCCTTCTGGAACTGTCAATCATCCTGCAATGATTTGTTCATATAATAATACTTTTTACATTAGAGCCAACCTGAAATAACACAGATGCCCCCTCAATTTCTTCATAACACCTCAACATTTTCAAAATATTCTCATTTGATATCTTCAAAATAAATTTTAATCTCCATCAAGAAATACTTTTTAATGATCAGAACAAAGCAAGCAGTAATTTATTGGGCAGGGAGAGGTATTTTCTTTAGCACTTTTACTTTATGAAAGTTATACCACATGTGGGGCTTCTAATAATAAAATGCCAATGAATCTGTTTTTCAAGTTATGCTGGGAAAAGAAAATAACAGCAACCATTTCATCCTTAAATGGTCCAAATCAACTGTTCATTAAGTATAAGTTATTTGAAAACTATTTTGGAGAATTAAAAGGGTGGGTGAAGTGGAGACATAATACTTTCCAAGTAACGAGAGAGATAGAAAATGTAAAAATATAACACCATTACTGGTGGCAGGGTGTTGGTTTGGAAGACAGCTTCAGGTTCCCAGGTATCTTAAGTCAGTCCAGTATAAAAAAATATTAATCATTTTCCTCTCTGGAGAACTAACCATGAAACACATCACTTTAAATTACAATCATTTCTGTGACTTTTGTTGTTGTGAAGGGACTCTTCCCATGCACATTCACTGTAGAATTGTTCTCAGATTGGCACCTTTTAAGGCTGGGTTGTACCAGTTCCATCTCAATGAGACATTTTAATATCTTAGCAACAAATGTGTCTATAAGGATGTAAGATAATTACAGAATATTTTGAGAATAATGGCAGATATTTGATCATCCAAACTTCCTTCCTTCCTTCCTTCCTCTCTCTCTCTGTCCCACCCTTTCTTTCATGAAGGCTCACAAGTCGTTGTATTCAGTTGACTTGCTGGCACAAATTATTGACTATATACCTCAACCCCACTTGTAACATTTTTTGTTTTTCTCGTAAAATCAACTTTCTACCCTGTGGCAACCTGAACACATAGTACTTAATGGATCCTTTCTAATGGTGGGAAAGAAAAAGATTTATGTGCTGGGTTCATTTAAAATTTTCCACAACGAAAGCCTGCTGACATGTATAATGAATGCATTGACACTTGCCACACTGTCGTTTTCCTTCTAGTAAGATTTCAGAAGACTTATGTAAGTTGAACTGATATTCCTTTAGGGGGCTTTTTCACCCTTCTCTTCTCCCTCTTGTTAATGACAGTTGACTCCCTTTTAAATCATGAGCTGTAAGAGGAGGAAAACTTGGAGATCTGTTTAAATGCCAAAAAAAATATGACAGATGTCAGATTGAATGGAATTGTATGCCATTATGTCCTCCTTGAAGGGACTGCAGTGTACTAGTGGTCAAGATTCTGAACTTAATGATCAGAAGGTTGGCAGGTCAGCAGTTCAAGACCTGAGTGCTGCTCTATGGAGAGAGCTTCTGTCTCTGTCCCAGCTCATGCCAACTTAGCAGTTTGAAAGAAAGAAATTGCAAGTACTGTAGATAAATAGGTGCAATTTCATTGGGAAGGTAAGCAGCGTTCCATGCACTCCAGTGTCTAGTCATGCCTGCCACATGGCCATGGAAACTTCTGCAGATGTTTGACTATAAAAGGAGATGAGCACGGAACCATAGTATCGAATATGACTTGCTTTCTAGCAAGTAAGACCTTTATTTTTACCTATATCTTCCTTGACTCATGGAACTTTCTCTGCTACTAAAGAAACAACCAGAAGATGAACCTAAATTCATCTTATTGATTGTTCACTTAATCCTACAATAGGCTTTCCCATACTGGCAAAATCTATATGTGGGTAATCTCAGATTTTTGGCTGAGATGTGGAGACTCAGTTTTCACACCAATTTGATTTATTGTTCAACTGTCCCTCCTTAACACCTCTAATAGATAAACAACCTGGTTTGTGTCCCTTTTGATACATGTTCTTCCCAGGAACTGGAGATAGGGATCTTTAGGGCCTTTTGTTTTCTCAAGCCTAAACCTACCCATACCCTCAGAAGAGGGTGACATAGACCAGCATTTACAGAAGCAAAACCTTGTGTTGTTTTTATAATATAAAAAATAGAATGATAGTACATCTTACCCACAGAGAAAGAGTTGTGACCAGGAAACCTGTGTGCCTGTTGAAACTGCTGTCCTAGTGTTGAGTGTAGATGGGGAACTTCAAATACCTTGAACTCCTATTTCACGATTTTTGATTCTTAAACCAGATTTGGACTGGACAGCCATTCAAATAAAGGTGGGTTGGGGTGTTGGTAAAATACAATGCTGGCAGGGACTTACAGTCATCATCTCAAGTGACTATTTCTTGGGCTTATCCAGCCCAAAATAAGGATAGTGTGCTTGAGTGGTTGTAGAAGGGAACCCCGGATGGTGGATCTGTGACACTGCTCATATTTCTCTTGATAAGGAGAGGGTAAGAAAGCTGCCCATGTGCCCACAATGATTACTGAAGGAAGCAGTGAAGCTCTTCGCCCTCTTCCTCATTGAATTTGTAATGCTTCCCCCCTACAACCTCCGTAGATTAAATTGTACTCCATTTGAGACTTTCATCTGCAACAAAGCCATCCAAGTTCAGCACACCAAGCAAATGCATAGTTGTTGACTGGCTTGAAGAATCTGGTATACTTCTGATTCAGCCCTTCCAGCACATCTCCAAGGCCTCTTTGCCTCAGTCACTCTCATCTGCTTCCTGAAGATGGAGAATAGTTGTTGTTTTGGCTCAGCATTTTCCAACAGAATCAACGAACTCTCCTCCAGTTCCATGGTTCCTAGTGTTATAGCCTGTCAAATGTTATATTCATTCTTCTGCATGTAAAAGAAGGTGGGAAGTGCAAATGCATAAATGTGAAAGCCTGAGTGATTCTTCAAATGTGGAAAGTAGCAATAGCAATAGCAACAACACTTATATACCACCCCATAGAGCTCAGTGCACTCTCTGGGCAGTTCACAAGTTAATTAGCATTTTGTACTCATTTTACCAACTTCTGAAGGATGGAAAGCTGAGCCAAACTTACCCCCATCAGGATCGAACTCACAATGTTTTGGCTGCAATACAGCAGTTTAACCACTATGCTACCAGGGCTTTAAAAGTAGCCTCCTATGCCAAACCAGAAGCACCCACCATCTCTCAGGCTGTCAAGGCTACAATGTGGTGTGGCACCCCTTGACAAACAAGAGGTATTTCCAGTGAGAAGTTGCTTCTCTTTCTTAAAATTTTAGCCAGATGGATTTCTGCACTGGCACGCTTGCAAAACAAGCTGTGTTACAAGAAAAAAATTAAATGTAATCAACCTCAACTGCCAAATTCAAATGGGATTGGGAGGTGGACAGCACAACCGATGCAAAGGTAGCCAGAAGCCCTTGGCTGAATGCTTTGGCAACCTCATAAAACAAGCAAACTTGATGATGGTCTAAAACACCTGGTGCACAATCATCAGTGCTGAAATCATGGTGGACATTCCTTCTCAATTCCAATCCAGCAGCGTTGTTGGGAGGTGTACTCTCTCTTCGGGAAGAACCGGGGGCACTGGGGGCTAACGGAAAACCCCTCTTCTCGCTTGGATGGGTGGGGGAACACTCCTGAAAACCCCCCCGGCTCGCAAAATCAAAATCAAAATTACATTCGGGGGCAGCGGTCGCGAACTCCTCTCCCCCTTCCCCGGCCTCTGATGGAACTGGTTTATCAAAAGGGTATGAGTCGGGGCCGCTGCTCCTTCCTTCCCCCCTTGCTTGGGACTGTTGTCCGCTGATGTCTCCCCCTTGGGCTAAACGGGTGGGGGAGAACCCTAACGCTGAATCCTGTTGTTGAGCCCCACTGGCTGGTACGCTCACTCGGTGTCTCAGCTGGTCCGCGTGCCTCCTCCAGAGGAAGCCGGTGCTCGTCTCGACCCGGTACGACACTGGTCCCGTCTGTTCTACTACCGTCCCCGGCACCCAGGCTGGCCCTGCGCTGGCATAGTTTCTGCAGTGAACAGGGTCGCCGGCGGCGAATCCTTTCGAGACTGCCAGCCCTATGTTCTTCCCCTTATCCTCGACTCTCGTCGGGTCTAGTCTGGACAGAATCGTGGTCAGTTTTCGCCGCATCAAGAGCTCTGCCGGCGAGTAACCTGACGCTAGGGGGGTCACCCTATACGCTAATAAGAACTGACATACTTGGTGATTTAGGTCCCCCGGGCCCATGCGCCACAGCGCATCCTTCGTTGTACGCACCAACCGTTCCACTTGGCCATTCGTGGCCGGGTGAAACGGCGCGGATGTGACATGCCGAATGGCGTTTGCCGCCATGAATGCTCCGAACTCCGAGGAGGTGAAGCAACTCGCGTTATCGCTGACTAACGTGTCGGGTAAACCGAACGTGGAAAAGACTCTCCGTAGCTGGCTAATTGTCGTGGCGGAGGACGTACTCTTTACTGGGATAACCTCCAGCCACTTGGAGAACGCATCCACCACCAGGAGAAACATGGTTCCTCGGAATGGGCCAGCGAAATCTATGTGTACTCTGGACCACGGCCCCCTTGCTGTGTCCCATTCCCTATGCGGGAGGCGGGCCTCCTCTGGACGGGATCCCTGACATGCCTCACAAGTGCCGACCATGTACTCAATGTCCGCGTCCAGCTGTGGCCACCAAAAGTAACTGCGGGCCAGCGCTTTCGAACGAACGATGCCCGGGTGGCTGACGTGCAGCAGTTTGAGCACCCTCGGCCGCATGGATGTAGGGACCACCACCCGTTGGCCCCACAACAGGCACCCCCTTTCTAGGGACAGCTCTAGTTTTTTCCGAAAGAATGGGTCGAATTCCGTGCTCGGGGACGATGCCGGCCACCCCTTCTGTACCCATGAGCTAACTTTCTCCAGCGCTTTGTCCTTGCCTGTCGCCCTAGCAATGTCGGCTGGTACTATTGGGGGTGCGTCTAAGACCTCAATTAGCAACACCTGGCGGTCTCTTCCTACTCTAGCCTTTTGGTCGTCCGACAGGGGCAAAGGGGATCTCGAAAGTGCATCAGCATGGCTGATCTCCTTTCCGGGCCGGTACTCCAACTCGTGTTGGTATGCGTTGAGAAAAATAGCCCAACGCAGCATTCTCGGGGATAGGATCTGCGGCGTGGGCTTGCTTGCCGTGAAAATCCCTAACAGGGGCTTGTGATCCGTCACGATTGTGAACGGGCGGCCATACAGAAAATCGTGAAACTTTTTGGTTCCCGCTACTATTGCTAATGCCTCCCTGTCGGTTTGTGCGTAATTCCGCTCTGCTTGGGACAGGGACCTTGAATAAAATGCAACTGGGGCCTCCCTTCCGTCATCCAACACGTGGCAAAGCACCGCCCCCACCCCCACCGGTGATGCATCGCAGACTAAAACCACCGGCCGTTTGGGGTCGAAATGCGTTAGGATTGCGTCAGAAGTCAAGAGTTGCTTTAGTTCTTTGAACGCCCTCTCGTGCTCGTCACCCCACATCCATGTCTCCTCCTTTTTGAGCAACCGATGAAGCGGTTCGGCTACGGACGCTTTCCGCGGAAGGAATGTATGGTAAAAATTGAGGAGCCCCAGGAATGACTGTAGCTCGGTTTTGGATGTGGGGCGAGGGGCCTTCTTAATGGCCGCTACTTTGGATTTGGATGGCTTAATACCCTCGGGTGTGACTCGGAACCCTAAAAACTCGACCTCGGTTTCGAAAAAGACACATTTGTCCTTCCTCAGTCTCAGCCCCGCTTTCTCGAACACAGTTAGTACTTTGTCCAATCTTTTTGCCAGTTCGGCCTCACTCCCCCCTGTTATCAATACGTCATCAAAATAAGGCAACACCCCCTCCAGTCCCTTCAGGAGGCGTTCCACAAGCGATTGAAAAAGGCCGGGTGCCGAGTTCACGCCGAACTGTAAACGCGACACCTGGAACGCTCCTTTATGTGTGACTATCGTTTGGGCCGCGGCCGTGGCGGGAGTTACGGGGAGTTGCTGATAGGCCTGTGCTAGATCGAGCTTAGCGAAACACTTTCCCCCATTTAGCCTGGCCAAAAGGTGGCTGACCACCGGCACCGGGTATGCATTAGGGCGGATCGCCTTGTTAATTGTACACTTATAATCAGCGCAAATGCGCACCTCCCCGTTGGCCTTCAGAGCTGTTACAATTGGAGTTTCCCACTCCGCGGAATCAACAGGAATAAGAATCCCCTGGCCCACCAATTTGTCCAGTTCCGCCTCTATTTTGTCCTTTAGTGCGAAGGGCACCCTGCGCGGTTTGAGTCTTATCGGGCGGACCTCCGGGTCTAGGTCGAAGGCTACAGGGGGTCCCTTGAATTTTCCCAGTCCTTCTTTAAAAACGGCGGGATGCGCATCGCACACCGCTTGTATTGGATCCACCCCCACCGAATGTACTCCCCCTATGAACAGGCCTAAAGGCCGAAACCACTGTGTCCCTAGGAGGCTACAACTTCCCCCCTTGAGGACAACTAGGGGCAGTTCCGCAGAATGTCTCTTAAACTTAACCCGAAATTTCCCGACCCCCAACACCGGAATGCTGTTTCCTTGTACATCTCGTAGCGTGGACCTCAATGTTTTAAGTTTGGGTCGCACGTGGGGGTCGATTTTCAAGAACTCTTTCTGGGGAATTATGGAATAGGAGGACCCTGAGTCAATTTCCATTCTGATAGGGGCCCCTTGTATTAGTACCTCAACGAAGTAATGGGACTGTCCCGCGGACACGCTGAACACTGGGGCGTCGTCTTCGCTGCCGTCCGAGACGCGGCCCACGCCGTCATTCTTCCTCGTGGTCTGGGCGCCATCTTTGGGCTTCGCTGGACGGTCCGGTCTGGCCGAACGGTCTGGTGACTGCCTCCGGCCCTCCTTTCGTTTTCTGCATGCCTTGGCAATGTGCCCCCGACGGCCGCAGATGTAACATTCAGCCTTTCTAAATGGGCATCTCGCGCGTTCGTGGGCCGCTCCGCAACCATCGCAGCGGCGCCCCCCTTTTCGGACCTTCTGGACCTCCTCGCCGTCGCTGCCTTCCGAGGACGATTTTGAGGCCCGTCGAGTTGCGTGCACCGATTTTCCGGACTTCCCGTGCACCGAATTTTCCGCTTTGCCGGCCCTGGGACGCCACTCACGCCACTGGTGCATCTCGTCCACTCCAGCATTCGTGGTCTCCGCGGCTTCTGCGGCCTCGACGACCTCTGCCAGCGTGGGTGGCGGCTCCTTGTTCATCAAGCCGCGCTGCACCTCCTTGTCTTTCAGGCCACACAGCACGCCGTCCCTGAGGGCCATGTCTAGGATGTCGCCCCATTTGCAGGGGACGGCGGCTACCCTCATGGCGGCCACGAATGCCTCCACCGACTCGTCCGGCGCTTGGACTCGCCTCCAAAACGCGCTCCGAGCGGGAAACATCGCCCTCGAGGGTCGGAAGCGCTCCCGTAGCAGCTTCATGATGTCGTCCGCCTTAAATTCGCTCACCTTCTTCGGAGCGATGATGCCCACCAGCGTCCGCTTGGTTTCCACCCCGAGCATTCTGGTGAGGATGGCCCTCTTCCGCTCCTCATCGTCTTCCTTGACTTTGAGTTCTACCAGCGCCGCCTGGAAGTCCATCTCCAACAGCTCCCAGTCTTGCGGTTTGGTCATGTTGAACCCGCTCTGTGCCCTGGCTGCTCCTTGGGGATCCATTATCCCACCTTCGTCGCCAATTTGGTGTATGAAAACCAAGACACAGGACACAGCCTCGGGCTGGGTTAACTCAGGTTTATTGCATCGTGGACAGAGGGAACATGAGGTAATGGCGGATCGATAGCTCTTTATATACGGTGGTAATACATTTGAACGTGGTGCCATGGTAGCCCATTGGCTACTGCCTGCGTGACGTCATTGCGAGTCACGCCCTTCTTGTCCAGGTGTAGGTGGTGGCGGGAAAACTTCCCGCGCTGTTGCCTTTGATGAGTTCGGACCAAGAGAGCTTGGACGCTCGCTGCTGCCAGCTGGTGGTCATTAGCTCGCGTCCTCTTACAGGGTTTATATGATCCAGCTGCAAGTTACATTGTTGCTATAGGCAAGGTTACATTGGCTCAGATACATTGTAATCCATGTGGAAGGTAAAACCATTAGACACAACACAGACATTAACTTTAGATGCAGCTGCTGTGTGAATTTCTTCAAGTCTTTGGCTATATTGTGAGGATACCTCAAGGTCCTAAATATCAGCTGTCTGTCTGGATGGCTCAGTGGTTTAGGTATGTGGCTGTGGAGCCAGAGTTCCAGAGTCTGATTCCCCACTGTGCCTCCCTGGAGAAGATCCGGCTTGTGTGGCCTTGGGCAGCTTCCACAGTCCCAGGATGCCCCCAGAAGAAGAGAATGGTAAATCACCTCTGTACAATATATCCAAAAAAAACTGGAAAGAGTAAGTCAGAACTGACAACATACAATTATTGTTGTTGAGTATCAGCTAAATTCTTTGTGTTCCAAAAAGTACAGGACGGTATATACCGTATTTTCTGGCGTATAAGACGACTGGGCGTATAAGACGACCCCCAACTTTTCCAGTTAAAATATAGAGTTTGGAATATACTTGCCGTATAAGACTACCTCTCTTCCAATGCACACCAAATAAAAATTAACCCACACTCAACCCGAAGACGCGCAGCCCTCCGAGTTGAATGGGCAGGTTCTGGTGGAGAGCCAATCCACGCTCACGTTCTCCTCCTCGAGGTACAGGAAGATGTGTGCAGCTTGCTTCCCCTTGCTTCATACTCCCCGCACAGAGCAGGGACTCGGCCGCAGCACCCCCCACCATATGCGCCGGACATATGAAGCAAGGGGAAATAAGCTGCAGTTAAGTACCTGTCCTATAAGATGACCCCCGACTTTGGCACAGATTTTTCGGGGTTAAAAAGTAGTCTTATATGCCAGAAAATACAGTAAGTGTTGATGCAATTGCTATTGCTACTTTCCACATTTGAAGAATCACTCAGGCTTTCACATTTGATAGTGTACACTGAGAGTCTCTCTGGCAGATCCTGCATCTATACAGCATACCAGCAACTTTCATTACCATTTTTAAAAACTTATACCTACAATCAAGTTGCTGTGTTAAGACTGAGAACAGTCATATGGACATCTTTGAAATTACTACTAGGGTTAGGCAAGGCTGTATCCTATCTCCTCATGGCTCTTGACTATGTTATGCGATGAGCAGCAAGAACTGGAACAAGCATTCTTTGGTCAGACCAAAATAGCTTTGGTGACCTGTCCTAGATTTTGCTGATGTCATCACTTTGCTCAAGGAAGACGAGATGAAACTCACAACTTTCTGTGCTCCATGTTAACCTACCCTGGTGATAATCTGTGTTTTATTGGCTAATATATCTCACACCTAGAGTTAGTCACACATAGAGTCAAAGGGGTTTTAGTGACTCAATGCCTCCAAAAGTTCCACTGATTCAATGGACCTATTCTAATAAGTTGTGAAATCCTTCTGTATTTTAGCCATTGTTTCTTTCATTCTCAAAAGCAGGAGCCATTGAATATGCAATTGTTGATCCTGGGGAAATGAAATTGTGCTTTTTATGTCATCTCCCACAACAGAAATAACTGGTCAACAACACTCTGCCAGTTCGGGTAAGCTGCTGGCTTTTGCTCTACTCTGAACCATTCAAAAGAGGTAGAACCAAGAATGTTAATATTTATTGTGGAAAGTTATGAGAATACACATTAAAGGTTACATGACCTTTTGTAAGATCTAATATCTTTCTGTGGTCACCTTTCCTCTTCTCAAAGGAGATTATATTTCTCTACTTTAACAGTTTTAGTATGGAGTTACAGAAGCTGCTGTCATCTGTGCTTCTTAGCTTCCGGGATGCTGCTACATCCCTAACATATTTGATCCTCACAGAAGCTTAACAGCCAGACCATTAGCCCATCTTTCCCCCATGTTGACAATAATAGCTATCAACAATGGCTCGCTAAATGTTCCTAGCCCTACTCTAAACGTTCAGGGCAGCCCCCAGTCTCTACCAACTCAGGGCCAGTTTTTAAATAAACCTGAAAGTGTCTCTCACATTTTGAGGTCTTTTTTAGGCTTCTTCTTCTTCCGAGTCTAGGCCAGACATAAAACTGCCAAAATGAAGGTGAGTTCATTCTGCAGTTCCTTTCACCTGACCCAGCGTGAGAAAGATTAGCTGGCAACACAAGGTTGCCATTACCAGGGTATGCCCAAATGTGATTCAAAAATACCACAATCTTTGAGGAGGCTCTTTCTGTCTACCCCTGTTTTAGGCTGAAGTAGGATCTTATTTCAAAAGCACAAGTCATTACTAGTTGTTTTTTTACCTTCTCCCCACCCCTACCTCAGCAAGAGGTGCTTCAAAAATAGAGTTGGAACATTTTGTTGCAAAACTATCCCCCAAATGTACCTTTATTCTTTCAGGAATTTTAGCTCTTCAAGGTCTTGAGAAGGCATACTTTGGCCTAAGGCTTGGAATTTACATCCCTGCCACAGATGTTTCCCGCAGATGTTGTGGTTTGAATGTGGCAAACACTAAACTACAGACCTGACACCACCACCACCCCTAAGCATCTGACATTGCCTGGTAGACTCCCATTAAAATACACACAAGGCCTGACCTTACATAGCTTGTGAAATAAAATAAGACCAGCTCAAGGTTGGATAGCATGGTTGTTATAAACCCTGGTGCCAGATTGAGACTTATGCAATCAAAGCTTGCTGAACAAAGAACACATTCATTCATTTGCAGTTTTCCTAACAATTTCCATAGTGAAATGCAAATGTATAAGCAGGTTAATATGCCAAAGAAAAAGAGTGCGAGCCATGCCAACCATGTCTGGATTGGCGGGTGGCCCCTCATCCATTCCCAGATCCATGGGACACAAGGTGATTTGAACAAAACAGGACTTATTACAACTAGGGTGTAGGTATTGACACGTTCTCAGATAACCTGGCTCTCTTCAGGGCATAAGAAGATCAGGGCTAAACGGTACGTAACTGGAGATCCAAAGGAAACCGTTTGAAGCACGTAATAATGTCTCTAAAGAATTATATACTATATTCCATGTAAATCGTTTTATTTGTAAATCAAAATATTCGAAGCCATTCTGGTATAAATCTATGGCTTTTCATAATTCTCTTTCTTCAGGAATCTAAAACATTAACAAAACATCATTTTTACTGTGTGTCATTTTCATGCTAATACATGACATAGTCCTATAAACAGACAAACTTAATAACAAAGTAACAAAGTTCTTATACAATAACAAACTTTCTATATTTAAACAATTTTTAAAAGATTTAAATGTACCTGTAATTCAAATATGTGCTTATATCGTATCCCCAAGCCTCAACATGTAGTTTTCTCATGTGCTGATGGACGTTAAATTACCATCACAAACTAAGTAAATTTATAATGCTTCAGAGAAAACTCTCCTGTACTTAATCAAGCTAATGAACCCTCATGATGACCAGGGCATGACTCAACAGTAAGTAACAATGAGTGGTTTAAAGAAAGCATGATAAATCAAACTCCATATTGAGACCTCAAGGATACATCACATCAAACTTATGAATATAGTATGCCTCTCATTGCAAAAGTTTTTTCCTCAATATTAACTTCCGTGAAAGGTGTGGATCAGACCACTTCCAGAGCCACAAATCTTAAATCATCCTCAGTATGCTTGTACAGTGATACCTCATAGATCCAAACTTGGTTCCACAAGTTTGGACTTTATACGGATTCTGACTTTGTATGAGGCATGCAAAATCCTAGCCGCAATGCCTCATACAACATCCAAATCCTTGCCGCAATGCCTCGTACAACATCGTTTCCATAAAGATACATTGTACTGTACTGTAACAGCACAGACTTCAGAGCAAAGTCAAGGAAACAGACAGGAAACTGACAGAACTTTAAGAAATCATTGTCTAAAGGCTAAATACATTACAAAAACACGTCAAACAACCCTGATTGTCCAAGAACCTGAAGAATGCTGCAAAAATCTCAGGAATGCTTCTAAAAATTCAGATGAAAAAATCCAAAAAAAATATCCAAAATCGCACACAAAACCACTCCTAAACACTCTTTGCCTCATGCAAAACCCACAAGAGCAATGCACGCATGCGTCCTGGCTTTTATACTGCCCAGGCACAATGCAACCTGGGAAAAGCCCCAATGCCTCATACAAAGTCACAGTGACTTTGTATGAGGCAACTTTTTTCAAGAAATTAGGCGACGTTGTATGAATTTGATGTTGTATGAAGCAGACTTTGTATGACGTATTACTGTATTTCAAAAAATGACATACCAAAGGTGACTGAAGTTTTTGTGATTGAATTTTAGATCGATGTTCCCCTATCAGAATTCTCAATTCCCTAGTCGTTTTTCCAATGTAAGCTTTGCCACTAGGACAAATTAATAAATGTACACAGTCTTTTTTTGTAAAACAATTAGTAAAATCCTTAACTTTGATCGTAAAATTACAACCTGGGATAGAAACCTCCTTAGTCTCCCAGCTAAATTTGCAATACATACAGCTGCTGCACCTGTAGTGACCTAAGGCAACCTTCAAAATTGAACTCAGGTGCTGTTTGTGATCTGTCTGTGTTAACATGTTTCCGAGAGATCTGGTTCTCCTCAGACCAATTAAAGTTCTACTGCTACAACCAGGCAGATCCTCTACAATGTGCCAATGTCTGTAAATTAGGCTCTTGATTTGCTTTGCTAGGGGTGAAAATTCAAATAAACAACTCACTCTGTAATTACCTTCCCGGTGTTTTCTCCTAAGTAGAGTGGATCGTGGATTATCCCTGATTTTACTAAAGGATCTATGTATAATATGATCTGGGTAACCCTTCTGAGTCAAAAAATGAGAAATCTTATCAGAGGAAGCCAACATATCCACGTTAGCTGTAGAGTGGCATTTATACCAGAATGGCTTCAAATATTTTGATTTACAAATAAAACAATTTACGTGGAATATAGTATACAAGAAAGACCTAGGCCTCAACTGACCAGTCACCATCCAAAGGCCTTTGGGGGAGGTGAGTGAAGAATCGGCCCCTCCCCCCCACCCCATCCTAAAACCTGGGTGCAAGGAAGGAAGAGGCAGAGAAAGACCTAGGCCTCAACTAACCAGTCAACATCCAAAGGCCTTTGGGGGAGGTGAGTGAAGAATCGGCCCCTCCCCCCACCCCATCCTAAAACCTGGGTGCAAGGAAGGAAGAGGCAGAGAAAGACCTAGGCCTCAACTGACCAGTCACCATCCAGAGGCCTTTGGGTTTTGATTGCAAAATTTTGATTGCAAAATTCAGGCTCAGACTGAAGAAAATAGGGAAAACTAATAGGCCGGATAGATATGATCTAGACAACATACCCAAGGAATACACGGTGGAGGTGAGGAACAGATTCAATGGTCTGGACGAAACAGACAGAGTACCAGAGGAATTATGGACAGAGATGAGAGACATTATGCAGGAGGCAGCAAGGAAAACTATACCAAAAGAAAAGAAGCGCAAGAAAGCAAAGTGGTTGTCGGATGAGGCTCTTAAAATAGCAGAGGAAAGAAGGAACGCAAAAGGCAAAGGAGAAAGGAAAAAATACAATCACTTAAATAAAGAATTTCAAAGAAAAGCAAGGAGAGATAAGGAAAGCTACCTAAATGAACAGTGCAAAGAAATAGAGGAAAACAACACAAGAGGCAGGACTAGAGATCTCTTTTTAAAAATTGGGGAAGTCAAGGGAACGTTCAAAGCAAAAATGATCACGATAAAAGACAAAGATGGCAAAGAGTTAGCGGATGCAGAAGAGATAAAGAAAAGATGGAAAGAGTACACAGAGGAACTTTACAAAAAAGACCTAAACACCGCAGATAATAACAATGAGGGGGAAATTGAACTTGAACCAGACATCCTAGAGAGTGAAGTCAGAAAGGCCCTAAAAAGCACGGCAAATAACAAAGCCAGTGGATATGATGGTATCCCAGTTGAATTCTTCAAAGCCCTAAAAGATGATGGAATCAAGCTACTACATGCTTTATGCCAACAGATTTGGAAAACGAAACAGTGGCCACAGGATTGGAAAAGATCAGTATATGTCCCTATCCCAAAAAAGGGCAATGCCAAAGAATGTTCAAATTATCGAACAATTGCGCTCATCCCACAAGCCAGCAAAGTGATGCTCAAGATAATGCAGGATAGACTACAGCAGCATGTAGAAAGAGAACTACCAGAGGTGCAGGCTGGATTCAGAAGAGGCAGGGGGACCAGAGATCACATTGCCAACATACGTTGGATCATGGAGAAAACAAAGGAATACCAGAAACAAGCTTACTTCTGTTTCATTGACTACACCAAGGCCTTTGATTGTGTGGACCACAACAAAATGTGGCAAGTAATTAAAGAGATGGGAATACCAGAACACCTCATATGTCTCATGAGAAATCTGTACATGAGTCAAGAAGCAACAGTTAGGACAGAGTATGGAATGACGGAGTGGTTTGGAATAGGAAAAGGAGTAAGACAAGGCTGCATTCTGTCACCCTGCTTATTCAACTTATACACAGAGCACATAATGCGCAATGCAGGGATGGAGGAATCACCATATGGGATCAAAATTGCTGGGAGAAACATCAACAATTTGAAATATGCAGATGATACCACCCTAATGGCAGAAAGTGAAGAAGACCTAAAGAAGCTCCTGATTAGGTTGAAAGAAGAGAGTGCAAAAGCTGGCCTGAGACTCAATATCAAGAAAACCAAGATAATGGCAACAGGCGCTATAAGTCCCTGGAAAATAGATGGGGAAGAAGTAGAAGCAGTAACAGATTTTACTTTCTTAGGATCCAAGATCTCTGCAGATGGGGATTGCAGCCATGAAATAAAAAGGCGACTGATTCTTGGGAGACAAGCTATGAAAAACCTGGGGAACATAGTGAAAAGTAGAGGTATCTCACTGCAAACAAAGGTCCGCATAGTCAAAGCAATGGTATTTCCGGTGGTAATGTATGGCTGTGAGAGCTGGACCATTAGAAAGGCTGAGCGAAGAAAAATAGATGCCTTTGAGATGTGGTGCTGGAGGAGAGTTTTGAGAGTCCCCTGGACAGCGAGGAGAACAAATAGGTCAATATTAGAAGAGATTAGCCCTGAGTGCTCCTTAGAAGGACAAATAACAAAGATGAAGTTGAAGTATTTTGGACATCAAATGAGAAGAGAGGATTCACTTGAGAAGGCCTTGATGCTGGGGAAGGTGGAGGGCAAAAGAAGAAGGGCACGGCCAAAGATGAGATGGCTAGATGGTATTGTAGACACAATGGGCACGGGGCTGTGTGGACTAAGGAGGATGGTGGAGGACAGAGGTGCCTGGAGAGCGATGGTCCATAGGGTCGCAAAGAGTCGGAATCGACTGTGCGACTGAACAACAACAAATAGTATACAATTCTTTAGATACTTTGTTACGTGCTTCAAACAGTTTCCTTTTTATGTCGTCAGGGCATGTCAGACTCACAAACCCTGATTTAGTCTAGCTCTGTTCCATCATCACCATGAAGCTGATGGCATGGAGGTGCATGTGTATCAGTGTTCAGAGGCTAGTGCCACAAGCTGCTGAAATGTGAGACCTGCTAAATTTCAGACTTGATATGCCTGCAGTGCAGGCAAATATGAATGTTGCACTTTGGGCCTGGCCATTGGGCAAGTAGAAGGCTGGTCTTACTGGAACTGCTACAGATATTCCTTCTGCAGCTTCTGCTTCCAGCCATACCTGTCAAGTTTCGGGAAATTTCTGTCAAACCCCCGTATTTTACACTCTTTCCCACTGTCATCCCATATTAGTTAGACTGCAATTAGACTGGAGTTAGACTAGAGGCCAGCACAGGATAAACATAGCTGTCCAGTTTCTTGTTTTGGCCGGGAAATTTCCCTTATTTGACAGAAATTTCCCGAAACTTGACAGGTATGCCTCCAGCATCGCAGTTACATTGGTCAGGGAGATCCCTGTCTGCTTCCCAATGGTTTGCCCATATTCACCTTCCGTAGCGCTTACTTTTGTACTACTATGTTACCCCCAAACTACCTGAGTGATGTACGATCTGCTGGAGTGACTGCCCTGGATCATGGGTAATGAGGATGTCTTGTCCCCCACAGTAGTCAAGGCCACCACCAAGGGAGTTATAGGGGGGACTGCTGTCCTGGGCCCGGAGCTGGCAGGGGCCTGATGGCGCTAAGTTAAATTTTTTATTAAAAATTTCATTTAAAAATTTTTTTTATTTTATTTTATTTTTACTTTTTTTATGTGTGGCACAAGGTGCCACTGTGCATGCCCCACCACCACCAGAGGGCTCCGCCTCCTCCCAGAGCAGCATGGGTGTGGCTAGGGGGAACTTGCCGGGGCACGCGCTTTAGGATCCGTCTGTGTCTGTACTTACTTTCTGCGTGTGCGGCCTTCAGCAATTGCTTCTGCATGTGCCTTGCACCCCCACTCACCCAGGACCAAATCCCAAAGGTTCCTGGAGGAAGCAGCCCCAGTGCGGTGTCTATTCCGGACCGGGACCAGCACGCATTGTGGGCTGAAGCCTTGACCACGAGGTACACTGCGCCAGGCTCAGTCTAGAAGAGAACGTGCACACCGGGGCTGCTTCCTCCAGATTATTGTAATGCGCTCTACATGGGGCTGCCCTTGATGACCATTCGGAGGCTGCAGCTGGTCCAGAATGCGGCGGCCCGGGTGGTGATGGGGTGTGGGCGATATGCCCATGCCTCACCGCTACTTCGGGAGCTGCACTGGTTACCAGTTTGTCTCCGGGTGCAATTTAAGGTGCTGGTTTTGACCTTTAAAGCCCTATATGGCAGGGGGCCAGGATACCTTAGAGACCGCATCGTCCCAAAAGTGTCTGCCCGTCCAACCAGAGCGGACCGGAGGGGCTCTCTAATAGTGCCATCAACTAGGGGTGCACATCTGTCCAGCACCCGAAGGAGGGCCTTCTCCGTGTTCGCACCAACTCTCTGGAACCTCCTGCCAATAGATCTAAGACTCCAAAGTGAACTGCTGCCCTTCAGGAAAGGAGTGAAGACCTGGCTGGCAGGGCAGGTGTGGGGCCCGAATGGGACTATGGTGCCCGCCTGCTGGCTTTTATAAGAACTCTCTCTTCTTTCCTTTTGTATAGTAGGTGGGATGGGTGGGTGGGATATGGGTTTTTTAAAGGGGGTGGGATGTGGGTTTTTTATAACGTTTTTTATGTATTTTTAGAATTGTTGTAATGCCGCCCTGAGTCGGGTTCTGCCTGAGTGGGCGGCATATACAAATATGACTATAAATAAATAAATAAAATAAACCTTTGGGCTTCAGCCCTGGGCAAGCGAGGCGCATGTGGGAGCATTGCCAAAGGACGCCCGCAGAAAGGAAGTACAGCTGAGCTTAAAGAAGCGTGCGCCCCAGAAAGTTCCCCCTAGCCACACTACTCTGGGCAAGGCAAGCGGCGGCGGTGGCAGGGCAGTGGGTGGGTGAAGCGCCTGCCTCCCCCTCCCTGGCGCAGGAAGGAGGGAGGCCACCCGGCAGCGGTTTAAGTTCCAAAGCAGCAGAGCTCCTGTCGGGAGGCGAAGCTGCAACTTCCGGTGAGTCTCGCTCTCTTCTTCTTTCTCTCTCTGTGTGTGGGGTAGTGGTGGTGGTGGTGGTGGTGGTGGTGGTGGTGGTGGTGTGTGTGTGTGTGTGTGTGTGTGTGTGTGTGTGTGTGTGTGTGTGTGTGTGTAATGATGTGCTCCCGTCATCCCTCCCAGCTCATGCCAACCTAGCAGTTGGAAAGCAAGAAATTGCTAGTAGATGTCCTTATTTATCTACTTGCAATTTCTTGCGTTTGAACTGCTAGGTTGGCAAGAGCTGGGCGGGATGACGGGAGCTCATCATTAGGAACGTAAATAGCGTTCCGTGCACTCTGGTGTCTAGTCATGCCTGCCATATGTCTATGGAAACTTCTGTGAATGCAGACATCGTTGGCTCTTTGGCTGTAATCAGAGATGAGCACTGAACTCTAAAGTTGGATACAACTGGCTTTCAAGCAAGGCTTAAAGACTAACTGCTGTATTTCAATGTGAGCTTTTATGGATCAAGGCCACTGACTCTGGCTTTAATCAGAGATGAGCACTGAACTCTAAAGTTGGATACAACTGCCCATCGATTTCTGCCCCAATGCAAGGAGAGAGAAAAGTGTGTGTGTGGGGGGGGGGGGGGGGGATAGGATTGCTCAGTACGGGGCCCAGAAATTTCTGATGGCAGCCCTGACAGTAGTTGACCCTCTCTCTTTGATACCCCTTAGCTGTACCAGTGGGGTACACAGAAAGAGCCTCTTCAAAAATTGTCGTATTTTTGAATCATAATCAGGTGTACCCTGGTAACACCAACTTTGTGTTGCAGGCTAATCTTTCTCACAATCAGTCAGATGAAAGGAACTGCAGAAAGAACTCACCAAAAGGTGCCTTCATTTTGGCAGTTTCATATCTGGTCAAGACATGGAAGAAAAAGAAAGGCACGTGCGGCAACTCGAGGAAGCCAGGGGTGTGGCTAGCCAACCCCTATATAAGGGGTGGCAACGGCTGCGCTCTCCGGCAGTTCCTCTCTATTCGGCCGGGCCAGGGTGCGTTTGAGCGCACCTCCTGCCCAGTCATTTCCCCGGCTCTCGAAAGAGAGCCTCGAGGCCCCTTATTGCCCGTGAACAGGCCAATAGGGGTGCTCCTTCGGCACTCCTCTTACCCGACTCAAAACGAGGATAGGGAGAGAGGTGTCTAGCACTGTCCATGTTCGGCTGGTGAAGTTGATTTTATCCTTTGTGCGGCCAATCACTGTCTGATTGCTGGAAGCCCAGCCCTCGGGCTGATGGCCGCCCATAGTACAGCCACAAACAAACAGCTGTTTGGCGGCTGACAGGGATTTTCTCCCTCGCACAGCTGCCTGTTCCTTTGTGCAGCCCTAATCAGAGCTGGGTATCTGAGCTATTGGTCTTAAGGCCGGCGCATATGGTGCCCATGAAGAAGAAAGCGGCTTGTGCCCAAGGGTCTGAGAGGCGTTCGAGGCCAGTGGCACGAACTACTCCCGGACCACGTACCCAGCATGCGCCAACTCCAGACTCTAGCCCACCAACAAAAAGGAGGGCTCGGGTAGCGTCACGGCCAGCAATCCCCACTCCACAGGTGGGCTGTGTGCCAAGCAGGGCCCAGCCACACCGATCAGGCAGGGGGAGTACAGCGGTCTCTGGCGCTGATTTACCCCAGCCACAAGCTGCCTTCCCTGTTGGCCCTTCAACCATCGAGGACTACTTTGCGGCCCTTGAGCGTGCAATGGGCATAGACCCAAATGCATTGTCCATGGGGCCAGCCTTCCCTCCAATCGAAGAGACCGGCGCAACACAGCCAACGTCATCACTGGACTGGAGGCTGGCCCGCCTTGAGACGGCCCTATTGGCTGCGCACACAAATGGCTTTGGGATGGCAGGGCCAGGCCTAATTCAGCAGGTAACTGGTGCGAATGTATTGCATCATGAATCACCAGGGGCGGAGCAGGTGAGCACCACTGCTTCTGATGCTTCTGACCGGCAGGAAACCACGGTGGGTGCAACAGGTGGCATAACAACAGGTGAGTACAGTGGTAGGTTTAATGTACCTAGGTTGCCTAATGTTAACCAACCGGTTGCTCCTATTTGGCCCTGGCCAATGCAACCTTTTCCTAATACTTTGGTACAACAACCAATAAAGGATACCACCCAGCCAGGGATTTGGAGAGCGACATATCCATCAATGCCAGCTGGGGTTCCGGATGCTAATCTGGTTTCGCCTTATCATATATGGCCTTACGGACCATCAAACAACAACGCATACCAGATTATTCCCATTTCTGCATTGCCTACTGCAGCTGTCTCCCTGCCCCTTGGTGACCATCTGTTAACAGCCACTAGGGATAAGATTTGGCACAGAGAATATGTGGATTTGTTTAGTTTACTAAACAGGGAACCCACTAGAGAGGAAAAGGAGAAGGAGGATGACAAGGACAAGGAGTTGTCCCGCTGTCGCAAGCCACCACGCACGTGGGCCAACTGGCTGCCGGCTTACTTAAGGCTGATCCAGATTTGGCACTTCCCCTTATACAATATTTTGACATAATTTATCGGGCTTATGTTGATTTTCCGGGTCAGGCGTGGCTTTCATACGACGAAGAATTTCGTATGAAGGCCGCACTTCACCCAGAAATGCGTTGGGATGAGCCCAACCAACTACTTTGGTTATTATATATGACACCATCACGCCAGGCTGCGGGGGACAAGTATCACTGAGGTCACGCTGTACAATGGCCCGGCCCTACACAATTACCCCGCCAAACAGTGGGGCAGGGGGTTCCAGCCCTCCTGTTGTGTTGGAATTTTTCATCCGCGGCCGGCTGTTCCCGTAAACAGTGTAAGTACAAACATGAATGTACGATTTGTTTGGGGCCGCATTCGGCCAACATTTGTCCAAGGACAGGGGGAGCAAGGTGGAAGGGGCGAGGGCAGCAGGGTGCAGGCCGTTCAAACACGGATTCAGTGTCATCTTCTAAAGGCACCCACCCCAATCAAAACTGAGGTACTTGAAAGGTGGCTCTGTGTTTACCCTTAAAGGGAGGATGCGGAGTATCTTTTACAGGGATTTCTTATGGGTTTTCGCATACCCTTTGTTGGTGTACGAGCACCACAGGATGCTCCCAATTTGTTATCATTGAAGGGGAAGGAGGATTTGGCAAAGGAAAAAATATTCAAGGAAGTCAGGGAGGGACAGGTCGCAGGACCCTTTGAAACACCCCCTTTCACTAACTTGAAGGTATCGCCCCTGGGACTGGTTCCCAAGAAAGTCCCAGGTGATTATCGTTTGATACACCATTTGTCCTACCCTGCAAGTGGGTCGGTCAACAACGCAATACCAGACGAACTTTGTTCTGTCAGATATGCGTCATTTGATCAGGTAGTTCGAATGGTTCGTGCCTGTGGTCAAGGAGCACTTATGGCTAAATGCGACATTAAGTCCGCATTTCGCCTACTACTTGTCCACCCGGATGACTTTGAACTGTTGGGTTTTAGGTTCCAGGGGCTATATTTTGTTGACAAGGCTATGCCTTTTGGATTTCAGTATCATGCTCAGCTTTTGAGCGTTTCAGTACATTCTTACATTGGGCTTTTGTTCACCGCACTAGAGTGCGCACAGTGGTTCATTACCTGGACGATTTCTTGTTTGGGGCTGCCGTGGGTTCTGGGGCATGTGGACAACTGCTAGCCACATTTCAAGAGCTTATGGCTGAATTGGGGATGCCGTTGGCACCCGAGAAGACTGAGGGACCTACAACTAATTTGGTTTTCCTGGGGATTGAGATTGATACGGTGGCCCAAACGTCTAGATTGCCCAGAGAAAAAATAGCCCGCATTTCAAATGCTATTCAGGCCATCCTAGATAAGCGAAAGGCATCACTGAATGAACTACAGGTGCTACACGGGTATCTCAATTTTGCATGCAGGGTCGTAACACCTGGCAGAGCCTTTGCAAGGCGCCTGTGTGATGCCATGATTGGTTTATCACGTAAATATCACAGAGTGCATATCACAAGGGGTATTAGGAATGACCTAAGAGTGTGGCTGAACTTTCTCTCCAAGTTCAATGGTGTGTCATTTTGGTGGGAGGAGTGTTCAGATTAGCCCATGGTTCAAGTACAGTCGGATGCATCCGGAGCGTTAGGCTACGGCATTTATTTTAATGGACACTGGTCATAGGGCAAGTGGCCGGTGGATTGGCAGTCCACAGCCTTGCTCCGTGACCTGACCTTCCTAGAATTTTTTCCTATTTTGGGTGCTTTGCTGCTGTGGGGGGAGACATGGGCGAACTCTGTAGTACACTTTTGGTGTGACAATGCAGCTATTGTCCACATAGTCAATGCACAGACATCACGATCCCCGAGAGTAATGGCCCTAGTGTGCCAGTTTGTATCCCGAGCATTGCAACTCAACATACTTTTCAAGGCTAAACATGTACCAGACATCAATAATGACATTGCTGATACTTTATCCCGATTAGAGCGATTCAGGGCCCTGGCGCCGGAGGCCGACGAGCTGCCTTTAACATTCCCAGCCAAGATATGGCAGTTTGGTGTGGAGAAGTGAGATGGACCATTGGGTTATCAATAGCTGGCAGCACGAGTAAGGCATACTCCCTCACGTACCGGGCATTTGAGATGTTTCACAATGACAATTCACTGCCATGCCTTTGGCCCGTTCCAGTAGAGCACCTACTTCAGTACATGGTACATCTGCATGCCAAGGGGCTTGCAGCCCGCACAATTGGCGGTCGATTATCGGCCCTGGCATTCAATGCAAAGATTAATGGTTTTGTAGACAACTCGTCTGACTTCAGGGTTCGTAGAGTTTTGGAGGGTTGGACTCATGAACGTGGCCCTTGCCCTGATGTACGACAGCCCATTTCCCCCGATACGCTTACGCGCCTAGCCACAGTTTGGCCGGTGGTTTGCACGGATAGTTATGAGATGGCCCTTTTTCATACTGCTACTTCGCTTGCGTTTTTTGGTGTTCTCAGAATTAGTGAATTGGTTGCAGCTTCTCGTAGTGATGCATCACGGAGGGTGCTGGAGCTCTCTGATATATCCATAATTCCAACTGTATTTACCTAAACGTACGCTTTTCTAAAACAGATCAGCAGGGTAAAGGTACCTCTATAAAGCTATATAGGTGTGGTGATGCCACTATTTGCCCAGTTCTTTCTTTGTGTACCTTCCTACCCATGCGTGTCTTGGCACCTGGCCCCCTACTTTGTCACAGGGATGCTTTGCCCTTGACGAGGTACCAGTTCTGGAGGGTTACTGCGGCGGCCTTGGCCAAACTGGGTCTGGATGGGGTGTGTTTTAGAACTCATTCTTTTTGCATAGGTGCGGCATCAACGGCAGCCGCCTGCGGCTACTCGGACGCTGCAGTTAGGTCAATGGGTAGATGGGGATCCAGGCATTTCCGCTCTTATGTATGTCCTTTGTTGCAGTAGTACCCTGCTTGCTTGTATTTATTTCTTTTATTTCAGCTCCTGGCTACGTGATAGCACCAGGATACACCAGATGTTTTGGGTGATCCTTGTGTTTTGATCCAGGAACGGCGGTCTGAAGACAGGGCAGTGGTCCACCATGTAGATAACATCGGTTTGGGGACAGTAGTCTCGCATCATCCGATCCGGATACATGACCACAGTTTTGTGTCACAGTGATCAGGTGTATTGTTCAGCCAGAGGTATGGACCTCTGCCTGGTGGCTATCCAAACGGGCCTGTTGACCGTGTGAGCGGTCAAGGGGGGCGGGGAGTCAGTGAATTCCTCCCCGTGTGGCGGCTAGCACTGGTAAGGAAAAATTGCATGACCCATTTAATTTGGTATACACAGTTGGTTGGCCATAGTGAGGACAAGGTACAGACAAGATTGGTGAATGGCCAACCAGCTTATAACTAAAACTGTTGCTATGCTTAACCAGCAGGCAACTCCTCCAATATTTACAGGAGGCATTTAATATCAGGTGCTAACCAGTAGCAGCCTGACTAGGGTCCACAACGTGTTTCAGTAGAAACAGGTTGTGGAAAGGGTCACAAAGTTTGTTGCAGTGGCAGCAAATTATGATGTGCATTTAAGTTAGATTCATAATTACATTACTCCTTACCAGTGCTATTATGACCCTTTTGGCTATTGGCAGTAGCCAAGCAAAGTTGAATTAAACTTAATAAAGTGGCCCATTTTTCATCCAAATGAAGTGTCCGTGTCGTCATTGGGGAGTGGGTCTGGCAATGCCATTTGCGTGAATTTGTTTAGGTGGATCCCAGCTTGCCATGAAACCACACACTGATCATGGAGCCATCTCCTATGGCACGTATGAAATCAGATATGCAGGATTTGATGCTGGGACTGCAGCTGATTCTTCTGGAAATTTCTCTATCTGGGATTAAGAGGCCCTAACCAGGAGCTTTAGAAGAGCATGCTGCTACCTCAGGGTAGCCTACTCTCTTAGAGTCCTTGTGACCTGCCCACAAAGAAGAAAATTCCAGAATCAGTGGTTGGTCTACAAGCAATGAAGCATCCTCCCTCCCTCCTGGCTCAATGTGAAAAGTTGGTTCAAATACAGTGGTACCTCGCATAACAAACGCATCGCATAGCGAAAAATTCACATAACGAAGCATTTGTTATGGAAAAGCGATACTCCACATAATGGAAAAATTCATTATGTGGGTTTTTTGATAACTGGGGTATACCTGCTTAATGGGAACCCCAGTTAATGAATATTTTTATTTGTTATATGGGGTATCTCCCATAGGAAACTGCATAACAGAAAAAACCGCATAGTGAAGAGCTCCGTGGAACAGAGTTTTTCATTATGCAGGGTTCTACTGTATGTGTAGGAGGATTTCCAGGTGTCCTCACTCTGCCTCCCTACCAGGATTTTAACGGTTGAATAGCACAGGATAGTCCTGGTGCTTCTTTGATGTTTTGTCCACAATCTCCTTCTATAACACTTTTTTTTTTGGTTCTGTTATTTTACCTTCAAGTATCTGGCCGAACATCCTGCTATGGTAATGGAGTAGACCATACAGCCAGTGACTCAACATTGACTGTTGGGTGGCGGCAAATAAGCTGACTTCCTAAAGGGGCCAACGGCTATGGGTGGATGAGTCCCTTTAGGTAGGGTAATGGTCCCATCAGTGGAGGAAATGCCACTGGAAACCATCATCATATTGGGCCCAAGAGCAAAATGAGCGGAGGAGGAACCATTCTGATTCCCAACGGTCATGGACTGATGGACTGGCAGTGAAGGCAACCTTGTCAATATCCTCAAGGCTGCGGCAGTCCGTTGCAGTCCCAGCACCAAATCCTGCATGTCTCATTTCATACGTGCCATAGGAGATGACTCCATGATCAGTGTGTGGGTCATTTCATAGCAAGCTGGGATCCACCTAAACAAATTCACGCCAATGGCATTCTTCCTGTTTGTCACATCCATCAACTGTGAAAAGGGGGGAAATGCATACTCAGACAAGAGTAGCAGCTGATGATGATGATGATGATTTTACCCTCAAATCTTCCAGAGTTATGCATGATCTGTTGGGACAACTGGCCTGGTTTGTGGATGATGATGGAGTCATGTGATTTCTTGTCATTGCCTAGAAAAGGTGACACTCCCCCTGATTTGGCCTGTTTTTGGCAACCTGTTTTCTGAGTGTAGATGTGTGGGAGCTCTCCCTCACCAAAACAAAACAAAACCCTACATAGTGTTTTGAATGACTAATCATGGTCCCTAGAGGTTCTGTCATTGCCTCCACAGGCTGTACTTCACCCACCTGTGATTTATGATATTCCAATCATGATCTAAAATGCAGAACATTTCTCTGTCTATTTTTAATTCCAGTTTTATGCTTGGAAAATCAGATGAGAGTTGACATATTACTGATAATTACACTATTACTTGGAACACTGTTATAACAATATATCTGAAGAAAAAAGCTTTCAGTATCCCAAGAGAATTAAATGTATTTGCAGATCAGGCCCAAGTGCAAGCTCATCTTGTCTCTTCTACATTAACATTTAACATTTAATTAGTTGAGATTTTTTTCTCATTAAAACAAAACATTCATCAACAAAAAGGAAACCTGACTAGAAATGTATTGTCAGCTATTAGTAGATTTAGCCTTCAGATTTTATTTTTCTCTTTTTTGTGTTAGTCAGATGAATATTTGTATTTTATAATTGAAGATCTTCCTTTTAAATATTGTGATTTTTGTGCTCTGATGATATGGATCGTGGATTTGAAAGTTATGGTAGTGTTTATTTAGGTTTAAATCCATGCAGTGTGCACATCATCAATGCTAGCTGCAACCGCAACAGCGTCGGACAATGGCAATGCATGTTTACTTCTTCTTCCATGTCTAGGTAAGACATGAAACTGCCAAAACGAAGACACCTTTTGGTGAATTCATTCTGCAGTTCCTTTGGTCTGACCTAGTGTGAGAAAGATGAGCCGGCGATATAAGGTTGACGTTACCAGGGTACGCATGATTATGGTTCAAAAATACATCAATCTTTGAGGAGGTTCTTTAAGTGTTCCCTATCCATGTCTACTTAAATTAGGGGTGGCCAAACTACGGCCCACAGAACAGACCAGGCCCATGACTCCATTTCATGTGGCCCACCACTGCCCTCACTACTACCAAAAGCGGAAGTGGACACATTTACAACAGCTGTAAAATGCACCCTCACCTACCGTAAACATGCCCACACCTGCCATAAACGCTGCCATAAATGCATCTGTGGCTGTTGTAAACATGTTTTACAGAAGGAGGAACCACTTGTTCAGCCAACTCAGCTGTCTGGGGGGCGTTGTCTCTCACAATGTATACTTTACCGATAGAGACAGGTTGTGGGGTCCATCCAGCCTGGAAAATCAACTTGGACCAGCAGTGAATTTCTGGCTATACTCAGGGGTTCTTGATCCTCCCTCAGTGGTTTTCCCATGCAAATACTAAATAGGTCTGATCTTCCAAAACCAGAAAGGTCAAACATATTAGACTTACTTTAAAAGATAATATAAACTTTGCTTTCAGAATCTCTGTCTCTGAAACACTGGTAACACTAGGTGACAATGGACAGGCAGATGTTAACATCTGGTATAATTAAAAAGCAACTCAGGGGGAGACTAATGAGAGGTAATTCATATCAATGTAGCACCTCTGCAAATAGTCTACTTAGATACTGCAGACCTTTGTAGTGTAGCATGAATCCCAGAAACCAATCAGCCATATGAGTGAGCCTGTTCCCCTATACCAGTGGTGGCGAACCTATGGCACGCATGCCAGAGGTGGCACTCAGAACACTCTCTGTGGGCACCCGTGCAATCCCTCAAGCACAGAGTTTGCCCCATCCCTCTGCCCACCAGCCCAATGGGAGTGTTTCTTCCCTCCCCTGTTGACATGTTGGCACTTTGTGATAAATAAGTGGTTCTGGGTTGCAGTTTGGGCACTCGGTCTCTAAAGGGTTCTTCATCACTGCCCTATACTGTCTTAGTCCTATACTTTATTGTGAACCTTTGCCATATTTTAATTCTGTTGTGTTCAATAAAATTTCCTTCGTGAATAGCTCTGTGTGAGTATGATACTGTCAGTTCAATCTGTGTCAAGACACACTATTGTGGGGGCATGGCTAAGATGGCCGACGAGTAACATCTTGATCTGGGCGCTCGCGCTTACCAAAGTGGTAATCAATGTGAACGAATAAAGTGGGGAACTTTTAAAGTGGAATTTTTTGTCGATAAGACTTCTGCTTGCCTTTTTGGAAAGTTTTGAAGTCGGGCGGTCGAAGTTTGGGAGGTTTTCTCGGTAGGTGAGGCTTGCGACGGAAGCCGTGGCTTTCCCTGCCGAGGAGCCGAGAACGGGACCAGCGAGACGGTGGAGATTCGAGGTGGCAGTAAAATCGGCAAGAAAACAATTTTACGTAAGTTTATGAAAGTCTACTTGGAAAAGTCAAAGCTAACCGGGGATTTTGTTTAAAAGAGCTCGGACTTGGAAGTGGTAGTGGAAACGGATAAAATCAGGCTGCTGACTCTTTAATGGCGGCGGTCCTGGAAATCAAAAGTGACTGAGTTCTGGTTTATGGCCTCCCTGCGTTCCAGGAGAACCGCGGCGTGTTTTGGCGATAGTAAAGCAGTTAAAGAAGTCTTTGTCTGGGCTCCAGCTTTGTGGGTTTCAGTGCGTTTCGAGCCCGAGGTGTGAGGGGAAAGTCTGCCGACACACAGAGGAAGAAGGGGGGTTTCCTCCTGAAGTTAACGTACCCGCTGGGAAAAGGGCGCTTTGTTTCGTTCGCCTTAAGAGAAGGATTAATTTGCTTTTTATTCCCTCACCGTGTGGATTATAAATAACATTTTTTTTCTCTGTGGATATATTGCTCCTCCTGTTTTTCTTTCACCTTGCTTGGATTTTGGGTTGTTGTTTTTTTTCTCACCTCCCTCCCTCTGACTCAAATGAAAAAATCTGGGTGACCGTTTCCTTGGAGCTTTTACTCCTGTGTTTTGGAGGGTGAATACTTGGACTGCCTGCCTTGGGGAAACGGGTTGGATGTGGATTATTCTTTTTTTCTTTTTGTTTGGAGCACACTCCGGTTCCTGTTTTTTTTTCTGTGGATTACAGTAATTAATTCTTCGTTGGATTTTGCTGGACTTCTTCCTCCTTAAAAGCTTTGTTTGAATTGCCTGGATATGTGGTACTAGTGGCTGCAGTGGTACAAGCTTGTTTGGACTGACCACGATTTTGCAACGTTCTGCAATGCTGGACTCTTTGATTGGGTGTCATCATGGATAAAGGTACGAGAGGGAAAGCAAAAGAGGAAGAACCAGTTGTGAAGTCTAAGAGGAAAGAAAAAGCACCAATAGAAGAGGTCCCTCAGTCTTCATCACCGCCACCTGAGCCTTATGATCAAACCCAAATTATGGTGGAAATTGGTAAACTGTTCCAGAAATTGGAGAAGAATGAGGAATCAAGGGTGAAAGATAGAAATGAAATGATGAAAAAACAAGATAAGGTGGTATCATCTGTTGCAGATTTCTCAAAAAAAGTGGACTTAAGTTTGCAAAAAATAGAAGGAAATGTGAAATTGGTTCAAAATGAAGTAAATGTCATAAAAAAGGAAATAAAAGGGACTCAGGAGGCGGTGCAAGAGAATAAACTGAAATTGGAAGAACATGAGAAAAGGATTGATGCTGTGGAAGATATGATGAGAAAGCAGAATATTGTGATCTGTCAGGTGGTTGAACGGACACCGGACCAGCTAAGAGAAAGAGTGGTTCAGTGGTTAAATGGTTTGAATATGGGAAAGGAATTTATACAGGAAGATATTGTAAGAGCATTCAGGGTGTGCCCAAGAAGAGGGAAAGTGGTTCAAAGAAATGTTTT
The DNA here is from genome assembly GCA_035047345.1 of Bradypodion ventrale. Lineage (NCBI taxonomy): Eukaryota > Metazoa > Chordata > Lepidosauria > Squamata > Chamaeleonidae > Bradypodion > Bradypodion ventrale. Next base: position 229,975,613 of record JAWDJE010000002.1, on the reverse strand, counting down.
GGTAAAATTTGCAAACTGAGGTGATAAGCTTAGAGTAATGGCTTTTTTGAAACAAGCTGGACCTAATGCCCTGAAATTTGATGGTTCTGACATAGAAGTATATAATGATATCTCATTAAAAGAAAGAATGTGGAGATATAAGATGAGACCTGTAACTAAATTGTTGATGAGTAAAAACATAAGGTATAATTGGAGATTTCCACAGCAATTGCGCTTTTTTTATGAGAAAAGAATGCATGTAATTGATGAAGGGACCTATCCATTGGAGTATATGAGTTTGTTGGAGTTGGTAAAAACAGATTCAGAAGAATGGATAAATTTTAAGAAAGAATTGTTGGAATCGGGTGCTCTGGGGAGGGAATATGAGAGGGCAGAGGCTGGTGGTGCCTCATTTTAGATGATCGTTTAAACAGTTTTATGGGGGAATATATAAATGTTGATCAAGTTGGTTTTTTAAAAGGTAGGCATATGGTTGACTTGACTAGAAGAGTATTAGATTTAATTGATAATGTTAATCAAACGAAGGAAAAGGTGGGTTTATTATCATTAGACATTTTTAAGGCATTTGATTCACTACAATGGTCTTCAATTAAGGAAATAGTTAGAAATTATGGATTTGGGGATAGATTCAGAAGGGTAATTGATCTGTTATACCAAAAAGGGAGCACTAGGATCAGAGTAAACGAGGAAGTTACAGATGAGGTAAAACTTGAGGCAGGTACCAGACAGGGTTGTCCACTATCACCTATCCTGTTTATTATGGCAATGGAAATATTAGCTAAAAGTATAAGGGATGATCCGAATATAGAAGGAATTTTGGGTAAGAAAGTGAGCATGTATGCAGACGACACGTTGTTAATGGTGAAACATCCAGAGGTGGTAATGGATAGGATTAAAGATCTACTACAGGAATTTGAGGCTATAACAGGATTGACGATAAATTGGGATAAATCAGAATTGATGCTGTGTAATATGGGGGTAAAGGAGATGGGAAAGATAGTTGGGACATTTAATATACAAATTAAAGAAAAGTTGAAATATTTGGGGATAACTATTTCAAACAAATTGGAAGAACTTAAAAGATTGAATTATGACAGTTTGAAAGTAGAATTTAAGAACAAACTACAAGAGTTTCAAAAGCTGAAATTATCATGGTTTGGGAGGATTGCAATTTGCAAAATGATATTGCTGCCAAATATTAACTTTTTATTTGATGCACTTGCGATCCATTTGAAGGAGAAGGAAATCAATGAGTTTCAAAAGATGTTCAATAATCTTTGTAATGGAGGCAAAAAATCTAGACTTCCAAAGAAGCTCTGGTACTTATCTCAGAAGGAAGGGGGTTTGGGTATGCCAAATTTGTTAGCATACTATCGAGCATTCCAAATTAAGAATGTTGTGAAGATCTTGGCAACAGAAAAGGTAATTTGGGAGGAACTGGAGATGAAAGAATACAGGAATATTGGCAAAATGATATTATTGGGAATAAAGGATAAATTGATAAAGACAAGTAATACTATGATGAGAGGGCTCATGGAGGTGTGGAAAAGAGTAAAGAAGGATATGGTCCCAAATCTCTCTCCAATTTTGGAATTGACTGATATGGTGTGTTTTCCGATAAAAATAGATAAGGGAGAAAAGGAAATGTTGGATAAAAATGAATTGTCTCTATTGAAGGATTGGTTAAAAGTTTGTGATGATGAAACCAAGAGGAGAAAAATATTTGAAAAGTTAAAATTGGATTGGTTTTAGAAATTGAAGGTTGAGAATTGGAATAAAAAATATAGAAGAGAAGTAGGGATGGATAGAACAAAGACCGAATTTGAAGAATCGGTATTAAAGATCAGAAAAGGGGAAAAGAACATTAAGGGTCTAGTAAGCAAACTTTACATTATACTGAATAAGGGTAAAGATCCACAGGAAGATTTGAAACGGAAGTGGGAACAAAATTTGAATATAAAAATAGGAGATGTTGAATGGAGGAATAAATGGAAAAAGAGGATAATGAGAACAATGTCAGTAAGAATTAAGGAACATAATTTTAAAATGTTGTGGCAATGGTACTTGACACCAATGAGGCTTCACCAGATGGACAATAAAAGGGATAATTTATGTTGGAGATGCAAAGAAACAGTTGGATCTTATGAACATATGTGGTGGAGTTGCAAAAAAATAAATGAATTTTGGAGAAGAATAGAAGGAGAGATTGGGGAAATAATGGGTAAAAGAATTAAGTTGGTGTCAGGTACCATTCTATTAACAAATGTGGAAGGCATGGGTTTAAATAACGAGGAAAAAGAATTACTGGAAATTATGTTAACTACAGGTAGACAATGTATTGCCAGAAATTGGAAAAATGATGTATTTATACAGACTGGAGAGTGGTATAAGGAAATGTGGAGTTTAGCATTGAATGACAAAGTGACATGGGAGATAAAAGTAAAAAGGGATAAATTAAAAGAAAATAGGTTTTGGAGTATTTGGAAGCCGTTTGTGGATCATTCTCTTATGGCAAGGGACAGTTTTGGACCTGTACCATCCCAAAGTGGTTTTTGGAGATGATATAGATACTAAACTCTCCGGGCATTGTAAATATTCACTGGGTGTAGTTTAATTTGTAAAGAAATTTAAAAAAAAACAGTTGTAGCACTGGAATTTTTTTTATGACTGTTATGGTTATAGTAATAACCTATAATGAGGGTATTTGACATTGTGGTTTTTATTGTAAATAACTAGTTTAATTACTATTAAGTGCTATTTTCTATGAGTTTGAAGTAATACTGTATGTATTGATATTGTCTTTTTCTTTTTTGTATGTTTGTTAGTTGTACTTTGTTGTCTTTTTGAAATAAATAAAAATATTTTTTTTAAAAAAAAGACACACTATTGTCATGGTTCAAAGATCTCTTCATACATGTGCCCTGAGAGCCCACCCATTAAACAAGGGTTGGCAAAAAAAGTGCCTCAGTTTTGTTTTACAACGAGGCACACATGGAAACATCTAGAAAAGCAGCTATACTTTAAATTAAAGGTTATGTTGCCCATGGATCTTGCTTTTGAAAAGAAATGCATAACATTCCTTGCAATCTGGTGTGAAATATTAGGTGGTGATTTAACAGTCCCATCCTTTAGTGAAATTCACTCCAAATGAGATTAACAACTAGATCTAGACTCAGGTCTGCAAAATATGTTTGTGCGTAGATGGATGAGTCAGGATGACTTGTTTTAAATACTGATATCGATACAGACTAGAAGTACATTATCATAGGTGTTGTGCTACCTGATTCTTGAAATCCCTTTTAACGCCTCAGTTCTATGATTCCGAAAGGATACAAATGGAGAAGTGTTACACAGATGTGGGTGGATTGATTTCTTAGCAGTGCCTATTTAATGTTACAGTGTACAAAGTAAACATGTATTTTATAAGTTGCTTACTCCTCACTACCACTTAAACAGATTTGTGAGCCTTTCCCCAGCTATTCCAGTTCCAGATTGATTTAGGCAGCTGGACCAGTTGGTGTTTATCACCAAGGGCAGGGCCACCTTTTGCAAGTTCCATTCCAACTGATGGATGCCAATTATTCACAGTGAAAATGCTTAAATGGTGATAAACAAGACAATAAGCATAAAACAGCCAAGCATGTGTATGATGATTAAAATTAATCACATGACTATTACAGGAAACTTCCGTCCAGGCTTGGAGCTAATTTCTGTGAACTCAGCCGCATGTATCTTGGATTCATGTACAGTGTGTGTGTGTGTGTGTGTGTGTGTGTGTGAGAGAGAGAGAGAGAGAGAGAGAGAGAGTGTGTGTGAGTGATAAGCTTTGCATCAAAAGTGAGGTAAACGAAATTGTCAATGTGGTGTTGCTTAGCAATCTTTTGGAAGTTTAGGTGAAATCTATTAATTAGTCTGGGAAAGACTGTGGCCTTTGATGTGTTGCTTAGCAACTGGCAGCACTAGGGATGTAGAAATGGGAAAGTGTTATTCTAGAAGATACAGGGAGAGTCAGTTTATGCTGAGACATTAAACAGAAATGTGGACTCCTTTGAGAATGCATTTTAAAAACCCTTTGAAGCTGTGTCCATATCACACTTTCAACAAGAAATAGTGTTGATGCCCACTCTGAAATGAAAATACCTTTCTCCTGCCAGAACCAAATTAAAAATGCTGCAAATGCCTCTTATTTCCCCTCCACCTCAGAATCTGGGACAACAATAATTGCAATGCGGATAGCCAAATGATCACAATCAGCATTTGTATTGCATTTCCACCCCCATCCCCCAAAATGCAAATCATATCTTTTGAGCTTTCTGCTCTAGATCTGATTGTAAGAGAGTGTTGTTTGTCTGCCTTTTTTATTCATTCACGCAGTTCTGGTTTTATTTATTTTTATTTTTGGCGTGCGTGTGTAGCATAACCAGTTTAAATTGATAGCTGGACCATTTTGCAGAAGCTCAGCTTTTGGAGATGAATGACTGTTGATGACTGGCAGATTCTAAATAACTGAGACACTAGATTGGGCAGACCTTTAATGAAACATACACACTGTAGTAGTGGCATTCTTTGGCCTACTGTAATCATAGTTGTGCCCTTATGGAGAAACACTTTGACCACTGTAACTTTCTATGGCAGCTTGTTGGCTGAGCATTTGGAGGTAAAATGGTTGTTTGGGTTTGTTGCTATATTATTTTATTGTCCTTTTTATTTTTATCTATGTATTTATTTCTTGTATTTTACTTTATTGTGACCGTCCTAGAGTAGTGCTGAGCACTAATTATCAGCAGGATACATATATGGTAAGTTAAACATTATGTATTACATTTTCTCTGCATAATACAGAACACAACATTACAGAACACAACTGCAAGTGCTCTGTGCACTGCAGTACTCAAAGCAGGCAACCTGAAATCTCCTTGAACGTTTCTAGTTAGTAAAGGATCTGTGGCTGAACTGAAACTGAAGATGAATCTCCTAAATAGGCACAGTATATAAAAGATGATAACTAGGGAGACTTAGGATCAAAGAATCATCGATTAATGGAGTTGGAAAAGGCTTATAAGGCCATTGAGTCCAACCCCTGGTCAGTTTAGGAATCCAAACAAAGTATAATTGACAGATGGTTGACTATTTTCTTATGAATGTCTCCAGTGCTGGAGCACTTATCAACTCTGGAGATAATTGGTTCCATTGTCATACTACTCTAATGATTATGAAGTTTCCCCCCCTAATATTCACCTGAAATCTTGAGTCCTGTAACATGAGCCCATTATTACAGTTCCTGCAGGCTGGGATGATTGTATGACAATCTTTCAAGTATTTCAAAACTGCTATAATGAAAGCGCGGTGCCAAAATGGCTGCCACACTTTTTGCAGCCCCCCACCCCACCCGGACTCAAACAGGCAGCCGAGGCAGCCGAGCTGCCATTTTAGAAACGCGACGGAGCGGAGAAGTTTTCTCTGCCGCGTTTCTTGCTTCTTCGCCCTTCGTACCTTTGCCTTTGAACGGAGTTCGCTCCTCTTCATTACTGCGGTACTCAGGGCACAGGAACTGATCCCTGGCCAGGGATCCATCGCTAGCTTCTTCAGGAGCCATGGCTCCCAAGCGCAAGACCCTGGCGGTCAAGCCGCGGCCGAGGGGAAGGGCTTTCCCACCCCCTCCCTCTACTGGGGGGCAGCCATCGGGTCGGAAGACTCAGGCTGCACCCCCCCAGCTGGGCAGCGGGACGGCCTTGCCCACCGCTGCCAGTGGGGCCGAGCAGGCTTCCACTGGTCAGCCCGGCACAGGCATCCAGGCTGGGCTGGTACAGGCTGGCTCCTCGGGGATCCCTGCCCCTGGACGGCATTTTCTTGGTTCAGGACAGGGTGGCCCACTTGGACTTGGTGGCGGTTTCGGCCCCACCATTCCTCCGGCCCCCCACGGGCCGGAGTTTTGGGCATGGCCCTACTCAGGCCCTGGATCCCCATTCGGGTTTCCTGCCCAGCAATTGGCCACAGGGCCGTCCGACCCATCCGGCCCGCCTTATACCAGGGGCTAGGAGACTGTCGATGCGCTTCTTGCACGTATTTCGGTGCTAGAGGCATCACTGGGCATTGCCCAACCACCTCCCGATGGGGATTTAGCTGCTGCTTCGATTACGGCCCCTTCGTCGGTCCCGGCAGACACGTCGGCCGTGACTCTCAAGTGGGCCACCAACAGGGTCGAGCTGCTTGAGGCCATCAGGCCAGCCCAGGCTGGCGCCTCACAGTTCCCCGCACATTCGGATTTGCCGGTGTGGAGCAGTCAGGTGTGGCCCCAGAGCTCGATGCCTGTCGCGAGCTCCGACGCCCGCCGTGGGCCGGAACCCCCAGTGGGGGCAGCTCACGGGGGTGCGATTAGTGAGTATCCGGTTCAATTTAGTGCACCGACACTGTCCAGTCACACTGGGGGGGGGGGTACAGTGGCCATGGCCATGCCAGGTTACTGTGGGTGGGCAGTTTAATTTAATTTAATTTAATTTAATTTTCACGCTTATATACCGCTCACTCAGGCGGACCCGACTCAGGGCGGTTTACACAGCGGACAATAAATACAAAATACAATAACATACAATGAATACAGCAAAAATCAGCAACCAAAAACACAATTACAAAATCTCTGTCCACAATATACAACTAGAAAGTATATACTACAGTCTGCACTTACATGTGCACAACAAGGGAGCTCAGGTGCTCGCTGTCCCCTCGCGGCAAATGCCAGACCGGAGGGAGGCGGGGCCGACTGCCGCAGGTGGCTCCCATCCTGGGCCGATGGTGGGGGCCCAGGAGAGCTTCGGCGCGGCGTCCCGTCTGCGGCACAGCGTCTCTTATCCCTCCGGTCAAGGCAGGGCCGGAGGGAGGCGGGACCGGCTGCCGCAGGTGGCTCCCATCCTGGGCCGATGGTGGGGGCCCAGGAGAGCTTCGGCGCGGCGTCCCGTTTGCGGCGCAGCGTCTCTTATCCCTCCGGTCGAGGCAGGGCCGGAGGGAGGCGGGACAGGCTGCCGCAGGCGGCTCCCATCCTGGGCCGATGGTGGGGGCCCAGGAGAGCTTCGGCGCGGCGTCCCGTCCGCGGCGCAGCGTCTCTTATCCCTCCGGTCAAGGCAGGGCCGGAGGGATGCGGGACCGGCTGCCGCAGGTGGCTCCCATCCTGGGCCGATGGTGGGGGCCCAGGAGAGCTTCGGCGCGGCGTCCCGTTTGCGGCACAGCGTCTCTTATCCCTCCGGTCGAGGCAGGGCCGGAGGGAGGCGGGACCGGCTGCCACAGGTGGCTCCCATCCTGGGCCGATGGTGGGGGCCCAGGAGAGCTTCGGCGCGGCGTCCCGTCTGCGGTGCAGCGTCTCTTATCCCTCCGGTCAAGGCAGGGCCGGAGGGAGGCGGGACCGGCTGCCGCAGGTGGCTCCCATCCTGGGCCGATGGTGGGGGCCCAGGAGAGCTTCGGCGCGGCGTCCCGTTTGCGGCACAGCGTCTCTTATCCCTCCGGTCGAGGCAGGGCCGGAGGGAGGCGGGACCGGCTGCCACAGGTGGCTCCCATCCTGGGCCGATGGTGGGGGCCCAGGAGAGCTTCGGCGCGGCGTCCCGTCTGCGGTGCAGCGTCTCTTATCCCTCCGGTCAAGGCAGGGCCGGAGGGAGGCGGGACCGGCTGCCGCAGGTGGCTCCCATCCTGGGCCGATGGTGGGGGCCCAGGGGAGCTTCGGCGCGGCGGCCCGTTTGCGGCGCAGCGTCTCTTATCCCTCCGGTCGAGGCAGGGCCGGAGGGAGGCGGGACCGGCTGCCGCAGGTGGCTCCCATACTGGGCCGATGGTGGGGGCCCAGGAGAGCTTCGGCGCGGCGTCCCGTCCGCGGCGCAGCGTCTCTTATCCCTCCGGTCAAGGCAGGGCCGGAGGGAGGCGGGACCGGCTGCCGCAGGTGGCTCCCATCCTGGGCCGATGGTGGGGGCCCAGGAGAGCTTCGGCGCGGCGTCCCGTTTGCAGCACAGCGTCTCTTATCCCTCCGGTCGAGGCAGGGCCGGAGGGAGGCGGGACCGGCTGCCACAGGTGGCTCCCATCCTGGGCCGATGGTGGGGGCCCAGGAGAGCTTCGGCGCGGCGTCCCGTCTGCGGCGCAGCGTCTCTTATCCCTCCGGTCAAGGCAGGGCCGGAGGGAGGCGGGACCGGCTGCCGCAGGTGGCTCCCATCCTGGGCCGATGGTGGGGGCCCAGGAGAGCTTCGGCGCGGCAGTTGCTTCCACACTGCCCTGTTAATTCCTGGTTCCCAAATGGCCCCTCGGTTAGGACAGGGGTGTCCGCCCCTGGGGGTATGCCAAGCGTCGCAGGGGCTATTCAGGGCCCGCTGCACATACCCTTCATACAACAGGTGCCGACGGCGGCTCTGCCAACGGCTGGTTATTCCTTGCCCCTGGGTGATCATCTTTCACAGGCTACTAGGGATAAGATTTGGCGAGGGGAGTACGTTGATATTTTCTCCCTCCTGAATTGTGAGCCCACCAAGGAGGAGAGGGAGGGACAGGATGACCGGGACAAGGAATTATCCCGTCGTCGTAAGCCACCGCATACCTGGGCCAATTGGTTGCCGGCATATCTTATATATATGGCGGTATACCTTAGGGCCTGGCCTGATTTGGCCATTCCGATGGTCCAATACTTCGACAATATTTATAGGGTGATGGTTGATTTTCCTGGCCCATCGTGGTTGGCTTACGATGAGGAATTTAGGATGAGGGTGGCCCTACATCCTGAGATGAGGTGGGATGAGCCGTGCCAGCAATTGTGGCTCTTGTATATGACTCCCACGCGTCTGGCGCCTGGTAATACGTACCATTGTGGCCATTCCGTGCAGCGGGCGGCTGAGACGCAGGTTCCCCGCCAGCCGGCGGGGCAGGGGGTTCCAGCCCGCCTGCTGTGTTGGAGCTTCTCAGCTAGCGGCGTGTGCAACAAGCATCAGTGTCATTTCCGGCACGAGTGTCCCTCTTGCTCTGGCCCTCACGCCGCCTCCGCGTGCCCGCGGGCTGGTGGGTCACAAGGCAGAGGTAGGGGTAGGCAGGGGGCGGTCAGAGCTCCCTCTGATGGTGCTGGCCAAGCAAAAAAACCCCTCCCCAATTAATATCCCCATGTTAGGACAATGGCTTTGCGCTTATCCTAGATGGGATGATGCGAGGTACCTGCTTGAAGGCTTCGAGTTTGGCTTTTGTATACCATTTAGGGGTGTTCAGGGACAGCAGGACGCCCCGAACTTACTTTCTCTAAAGGGCAATGAGGAGGTCGCTGCACAAAGCATAGCTAAGGAGTTGCAGGCTATGAGAGTTGCGGGGCCCTCTAATGAACCACCGTTCCCTAACCTGAAGGTCTCTCCTCTGGGGCTAGTCCCGAAAAAGACCCCAGGTGAATTTCGCCTAATCCACCATCTTTCTTACCCTGCGGGTTCCTTGGTCAATGATGCTATTCCTGATGACCTTTGCTCAGTCAGGTATACGTCGTTTGATCAGGCCCTACAGACAGTACGCGCCTGTGGTCCCGGGGCCCTCCAGGCAAAGTGTGATATCAAATCGGCATTCCGATTACTGCTTGTGCACCCCGAGGACTTTGAGCTGTTGGGTTTCCATTTTAGGGGGAAATTCTATGTAGATAAGGCCATGCCTTTTGGCTGCTCTATTTCATGTTTGGCATTCGAACGATTTAGCACTTTCCTCCAATGGGCCTTTGTTCGCAGGTCAGGGTCCCGGTCTGTAGCCCATTACCTCGATGACTTTTTGTTCGGGGGTGAACGGGGCTCGGACATGTGTACGCGTCTCCTTACTACATTTCAGGCCCTTATGCAGGAACTGGGTGTCCCCTTAGCGCCTGAAAAGACTGAGGGCCCAGCCACCAAGCTCACCTTTTTAGGCATCGAAATTGACACTGTTACACAGGCATCCAGGTTACCCATGGACAAGGTGGCTCGGATCTCTGCGGCGATTCGGGCACTGATTTCTAAATGTAAGGTGTCCCTTCGTGAGCTACAGGTACTTCACGGCCACCTCAACTTTGCCTGCAGGTTGGTCACACCGGGCAGAGCTTTCGCCAGGCGTCTGTGTGATGCCATGGCTGGCCTATTAAAACGCCATCACGGGGTCTGGCTCACCAAGGGTATACGGGCAGACCTATCGGTTTGGCTCACATTCCTCCAGGAATTTAACGGGGGCGATCGGCATGTCTTTGGCACCTCGCACGCGTAAGGCGTATCAACATGCTTTCATACAATTTAGAACCTTCTGTGGGCAACTACGGTTACCCGAAGTATGGCCAATACCTGTGGACCAAATTTTACAATACATGGTTTATCTTCACGGTCAGGGGCTGGCCCCCCGTACTATAGCCTCTAGGCTTTCGGCACTGGCATTTATGGCCAAGGTGCTGGGCTTCGCTGACTGCGTGAATGATTTCTGCATACGTCATGTTTTGGAAGGGTGGACACGTGAACGTGGCCGCCGCCAGGACACACATTACCCGATTTCACCAGAGGTTCTTACCCACCTTGCACGAGGCTGGCATAACTTATGCTATGATAGGTATGAGGTAGCTCTTTTTCACGCAGCTACTTCTTTGGAGCGCTCCGCATCAGTGAGTTGGTACCACTGTCTAAGGCGGATGCGTCTCGTAGGGCACTAGAACTCGACGATGTCTATGTTGCTCAAGAGTGGGCTCAGTTGAGGATACGGTCCTCAAAGGTTGATCAGCATGGCGTAGGCAGTGGAGTCAGACTGCTACAATGTTCCATTGAAGACATCTGTCCGATTGGTACCCTACATGAGTATTTGGCAGTGCGTGGTACGCACCCTGGCCCGTTTTTCTGCCACCAGGATGGGTCTCCCCTTACTAAATTCCAGTTTTGGAGGGTGACCGGCATGGCACTTACCAGTGTGGGCCTCCCTGGGGCTCGTTACGGCACCCATTCATTTAGGATAGGCGCTGCTTCTACTGCGGCTGCGTTTGGGTACTCTGAGGCTGATATACGCAGGATGGGTAGGTGGGGATCCATGCGCTTTGCATTGTATGTATGCCCCCTCCATGCATGAGTACCAGTTATGTCATTATTCCTTTTTTCCTTCTTTTACAGACCCTGTGTGTCCCCGCACACCGGTGGCAGTATGGCTGGTGGGCCACAGTTACGTGCACTGGGCAGCGCAGTATGCTGCGGTGACAGAGTGGGGACCCCATCTCGGGCTACGTGCAACAGCACGTTTGCGGTGGTACAGTAAGCGCGGTATGAAATGGCGGGAACTGTTGCCATTCCTGTTTTCCATCAGGGATGCTGGACTTCCTGATGTCCTCATCCTACATCTCGGTGGCAATGACCTTGCCCAGGTCACTGGCCTCTCCTTAAAGTTCACGATTTGCAGGGACCTAGCCTATTTGCATTACGTATGGCCGTCCACGCGTCATACTTACATAGGAGGCGTTGACCTCCGTGCCCTTGACCGCGCTCGCCGCTCGGTGAACAGGGCTGTTGCCCGGTTCCTGGCAGACAAGGGCTTGGGGACATCCATCCGGCACCCTAGGATAGGCTTGCAGGATTATAATCTCTATGCAGGAGATGGGGTCCACTTGTCGGCCAGAGGTATGAACCTCTTTCTTGAGGACATGCAAGTAGGCCTGGTGACCGAGCTGACGGTATTGGGGGGGGGGGGGCGGTGAGTCATCATGGACGCCTCCCAGTGTGGCGGGTAGCACTGGTAAGGTAAAGATTTATGACCCATAGGTATCCGGCAGGTTCGCAATTGACTGGCCAACACATAGACAGGTACAGGGGAAATAGGTCTTTCTTTGGGGGGTGCGCCTGCAATGAAAGCGCGGCGCCAAAATGGCCGCCATGCTCTTTGCAGCCCCCCACCCACCCGGACTCAGACATCCGGGTGAGTTAGGGGGCGTGGCCACCCCTCTATAAAAGGGGTGGCCACGAGGCAGCCAAGCTGCCATTTTAGAAATGCGACAGAGCTGAGAAGTTTTCCCCTCCACCCCCTCCCTAGTGAACAGTGTGAATTTTTGGTCGCTTCGGGCCGGGTGGGAATTTTTGGCTTGAACCTACAATTGGCTCTTTGGTTCTTGCTTTTTTGCCCATCCCACACTGTTGCTAGTGTTTGAGAAAAGGGGTAAGTTGACTTTGGTCACTTTTGCCGGGTAGCACTGGTAAGGTAAAGATTTATAACCCATAGGTATCCGGCAGGTTCGCAATTGACTGGCCATCACATAGACAGGTACAGGGGAAATAGGTTTGGCCGGTCAAGGGCGAACCAGGCAAGGGGTGATGGCAGGAGCTTCACAGCCTGCATCACCTTGATATTTAACGGATACACGTCATAGGGTGGAGTCAGTAGATAGTTTATTGACTCCTGTCAACAATTTGTTTGTGTCAACAAACAAATTGATACAAATAGTTACATGTAGCCAATTGCCATTGGCATTTTGGGAGGAACCTTACCAGTGTTACTGCGGCCTGCTTGTCTTAAAGAATTACAATTGGATGATTACACCAATTGAAAGTTATAATTCGGACTAGGGCATTATTCAATAAAAGTGGCTCGATGCCTTTATCCATATACCGGTGTCTGAGTCTTTCTTTGGGGGGTGCGCCTGCAATGTCTGCTCTCAGTTTTATTTTAATAAGATGCTCAATTCTTTCAGTCTTTCCTCATAGGGTTGGGTTTCCAGATAATACTTGTTGCCCTTCTCTGAACTTGTTCCAGTTTGTTGGCGTCCTTCTTGAAGTGCATTGTTCAGAACTGGGCACAGTATCCTAGATGCAGCCTAATCAGTACCAATTAGAGGGGAACTAGTACTTCATGGGATTTGGAAACTAGACTTCTGTTAATGCAACTCGAAATAGTATTTACCTTTTTTCTTGCAACTGCGTCACATTGTTGGCTCACTTTTCAGCTTATGAAAATTAATGCCTAAAAATTGCTGTGTTTGCCAGTTCGACAGCACCCCATTCCCTAAGGGATGTTCAGCCCTTGCTTGCTTTTTTTGTGCAAGCATCCTGATTTGAATGATTCCAGCATAGCCTCTTCTAAGGAAATGAGAATGCTAGGAGGCAGAAGCCAGGGGAGAACTCTTGGGAAGCCACTTTAAAAAAAGAATCACCTCTCCCCACCACCACCACCACCATTTCAAGCATAGTTTTCTCCATGCCAATAGGTCCAGATGTACCTTTGCAGCATCTAGAAGAGAGCAGTCTATTCTCTCTCAGCAATGTTCTTACATCTCTCTATGTCTTGTCACCTTCAGGCTGCAAATCGCTCCCCACAAATTATAGGAAACAGGTTCTTAGTAACACTGCTTGCATGGCCTTTCAAATCATAATTGTGCCTCCTTGTTGTCTGGCTGTCACATACTGCTTTGCCAGCAGCCCTGACAGGTCTGCTTTCTGTGTCATTGCCTAGGTCTCTCAGAGATTGGGATGTTGCTGACCTGGGAACCTTTTGTGGTGGTAGCAGGACAGAACTTGGGAACGTCACTTTTTCCAGAGCGTAGAAAGCTGTGGCCACCATAACTCCCCTTGGTGAATCTTGGATTTACGATAAAAATAAAATAAATTACCTCAAACAAATCTGCCTTATCCCTATTTTAGGAGGGGTTTTTCCTCCCAGAAAATGGGAGAATTAGCAGCAATAGTTGTGCAATGACAGCTACATGAAGATTTCCTCTAGGACATCTAAAAAAGTTATTGGGTAAACGAAGATCTTAGTATGCAGATACTTTTCTCTTTTCCCTTGCGAGAGAGGCTTGCAATGTTCAGATGTTGTGTTTCTCAAACTAATGTGCTGTTTGGTACGGAATTAAACACCTTTTAAAAATCCCTGGGCACTTCCTTAATCTTGTGATAGCGTTCTTAGATCTGAAAAGTACATATTGAAGTGCATTAAAGATGCCTGTTTTGAGAAACAAGAAACACCTTTTGAAGTGTACTTTTCCAGAGAAAAGGTTGGATGTAGTAACAAGATAGAATAGAAATTGAACTAAGGGCTAGATGTTTGCTTGTTTATTTAGTTGTCACCTTTCTCTCATAAGTGGCTCTAAAGGTAATTTATGATATAGTTAGAAACAATCTTGCTAAAACACAAGTCATTACAATGTTAAAACAGAACACTAGAACACTTTTAAAACCCAGTTGAACTAATAAAATATATTAAAACTAAAAACAAATTAGGTAAAAGTAAAGGTCACCATTGCTTGAAAGCCAGCTGTATCCAACTCTAGGGTGCAGTGTTCATCTCTGTTTATAGCCAAAGAGCCAGCGCTGTCTGTGTCTGTAGATGTTTCCATGGACATGTGGCAGGCATGACTAAACACTGGAGTGCACAGAATGAAAGCGCGGTGCCAAAATGGCCGCCGCGCACTTTGCGGGCCCCCCCCACCGGACTTGGACATCCGGGTAGTTAGGGGGCGTGTCCAGCACCCTTTAAAAGGGGTGGCCACGAGGCAGCCGCGCTGCCATTTTGCGAAGCGACGGAGAGGAGAAGTTTTTCCCCTTTTGCTCCGTCGCTCTTCCCTTCAGCTGGGAAGCCTTTTCTGGGCAGCGGTTCCTTCTTAGCTTCTTTCTTCGGCTTCCCAATGACTGCAGCCCACGGGGGTGCAACTTGTGAGTATACGGTCCAATCTAGTGCACCCACGACACAACCCACAATGGGGAGAGGCTTGCAGTGGCCGTGGCCTCGCCTGGCTGGGGCGGCGGGTCAGTCACCGCCGGCCCATCTTGGAACGGCTCCCGCACTCCAGGGCCCCTCTTGGGGCGGGGTACCCTGTCCCGCGGGGAACATACTGGGAGTGGCGGGGCTGGTCCAGGCTCCTTTCAGGGTGCCCAGTACTGTCAATGTTCCGGTGTCGGCCTTGCCGACGGCAGGTTATTCGTTGCCCCTCGGGGACCACCTGGCCCAGGCCACCAAGGAAAAGATATGGCGGGGGGAGTACGTGGACATTTTCTCCCTCTTGAATAGAGAACCCACCAAGGAAGAGAGGGAGGGGCAGGACGAGAAGGACAAGGAGCAGGCTCGTCGACGTAAGCCGCCACGTACATGGGCCAACTGGTTACCCGCGTACCTTATATACATGGCGGTCTATCTCAGGGCCCGGCCTGACCTGGCAATTCCGATGGTCCAGTATTTGGACAACATATACCGGGCGATGGTTGATTTTCCTGGCCCGTCATGGTTGGCTTATGACGAGGAATTCCGTATGAGAGTGCCCTTACACCCAGAGATGAGGTGGGATGAGCCCTGCCAGAAGCTGTGGCTTCTGTATACGACCTCCACGCGCCCGGCGCCAGGGGAGGGGTACCATTGTGGACATGCGGTCCAGCGAGCTGCTCCAGCCCAGGCACCCCGCCAGGTGGCAGGGCAGGGGGTTCCAGCCCGCCTGCTGTGTTGGAGCTTCTCGGCCAATGGTGCGTGTAACAGGAAGCAGTGCCGATACAGGCACGAGTGTCCCTCTTGTGCTGGCCCCCATGCCGCCTCCACGTGTCCTAAGGCGGGCGGACTGCGGGGCAGAGGTAGAGTTGGACAGGGAGCGGGCAGAACTGCCGCAGAGGGAGCTGGTCAGGCAAAAGGCCCCCTCCCCAATTAATGTGGACATGTTGGAGCGTTGGCTCACAATGTACCCGAGGAGGGCAGACGCAGCTTACCTGCTTGAGGGTTTTCAGCAGGGGTTTCACATTCCTTTCACGGGGGTCAGGTCCCCTCAAGATGCACCCAACCTGTTATCACTCAGGGGAAGGGAGGAGGTGGCTGCCATGAGCATTGCTAAGGAGGTTGCTGCTGGCAGGGTTGCCGGCCCTTTCCCTCTTCCGCCATTCCCCAACCTTAAGGTTTCCCCTTTGGGGTTGGTGCCCAAGAAGTCGCCGGGGGAGTTCCGTTTGATACACCACTTGTCTTACCCGGCTGGCCGTTCGGTCAACGACGCTATCCCTGACGACCTTTGTTCGGTCCGGTATACATCTTTTGACCAGGCCCTGCGCATGGTGCGCTCATGTGGCCCGGGTGCACTACTCGCTAAGTGCGACATTAAGTCCGCATTCCGTCTCCTGCCAGTGCACCCGGGCGACTTTGAGTTGCTGGGTTTCAAGTTCCGGGAATTTTATTTCGACAAAGCCATGCCTTTTGGCTGCTCCATTTCATGCTCGGCATTTGAGCGCTTCAGCACCTTCCTCCAATGGGCCTTTGTTCGCAGGTCAGGGTCCCGGTCTGTAGCCCACTACCTTGATGATTTCTTATTCGGGGGTGAACGGGGCTGGGACACGTGCACATGTCTCCTGAACAC
Source organism: Bradypodion ventrale (assembly GCA_035047345.1). Lineage (NCBI taxonomy): Eukaryota > Metazoa > Chordata > Lepidosauria > Squamata > Chamaeleonidae > Bradypodion > Bradypodion ventrale. Next base: position 229,959,313 of record JAWDJE010000002.1, on the reverse strand, counting down.
ATTTCAGACGCTAATGAAGGAACTCGGTGTCCCTTTAGCGCCCGAAAAGACCGAGGGCCCTTCAACCAAGTTCACATTCCTGGGGGTTGAGATTGACACGGTTGTGCAAGCATCCAGGTTACCTGCTGAAAAGGTTTCACGGATCGTTGCACTCATTTTGGACTTGCTGGCAAAACGCAAGGTGTCCCTTCGGGAGCTCCAGGTGTTACATGGTCACCTTAATTTCGCTTGCAGGGTCGTCGCACCTGGCAGAGCATTTGCTCGACGATTGTGCGATGCCATGACTGGCTTGGCCAGGCCCCACCACAGGGTCCGACTGAACAAGGGCACGAGGGAGGATATGCTCATTTGGCTCCAGTTCCTGAGGGAATTCAATGGGGTGTCCTTTTGGAGGTCCGACCTTTTAGTTTCCCCCCGTTTTCAGGTTCAGTCGGATGCACCGGGGTCCCTGGGTTATGGGATTTACTTCGCAGGGAAGTGGGCCTACGGCAGATGGCCGCCAAACTGGTGGGGCACGGATCGCTTGCGAGATCTCACGTACCTGGAATTTTTCCCCATTCTGGGAGCCTTGATGCTATGGGGTGAGGAGTGGGCCAATTCGGTTGTACATTTCTGGTGTGACAATGCGGCGGTGGTTCACATTGTCAACGCACAGACGTCTAAATCTCCAAGGGTTATGGAACTGGTTCACCAGTTCGTGTTGCGCAGCCTACGCCTCAATGTGCTTTTTCGGGCTAGACATGTTCCAGGTATTAATAATGATATTGCTGACGCTTTGTCCCGCCTGCAGATCCCCCGGTTCCGTGCCTTGGCCCCGGACGCAGAGGAATTTCCCTCGCCGCTCCCGGACGAGATATGGACACTTGGCAAGGAGAGGTGAACCGGGCGATCGGCATGTCGCTCGCCCCTCGCACGCGTAAGGCGTATAACCATGCATTCAGTTTGTTCAGGGCCTTTTGTGCCCAATCCCGGATGCTGGAAAGTTGGCCCATCCCAGTGGCTCATATCCTCCAATTTATGGTTTATTTACATGTCCAGGGCTTAGCCCCCCGCACCATAGCATCCAGGCTGTCAGCGCTGGCATTCATGGCCAAGGTGGGTGGTTTTGCTGACAGCACAAGTGATTTTCGCATACGACATGTTTTGGAAGGGTGGGCGCGGGAACGTGGGCGCAGCCCGGATGACCGCCACCCTATTTCCCCAGGGGTACTTACCCAACTTGCACGGGGTTGGCATGACCTGTGTTTCGACAGGTATGAGGCAACCCTGTTTCACGCGGCCACTATGGTGGCCTTTTTTGGAGCGCTCCGCATCAGTGAGCTGGTGCTACTGTCTAAGGCGGATGCGAGTCGTAGGGCACTGGAACTTGAAGATGTCTATGTTTCCAATGATTGGGCTCAGCTGAGGATACGCTCCTCTAAGGTTGATCAGCACGGTGTAGGCAGTGGTGTAAGACTGCTACGATGTTCCATGGCAGACATCTGTCCGTTTGGTGCCCTACAGGAGTTCCTTCCACTACGTGGTACGCACCCTGGCCCGTTTTTCTATCACCAAGATGGGTCTCCCCTTACTAAATTTCAATTTTGGAAGGTGACCGGTAAGGCACTAGCCAGTGTTGGCCTCCCCGGGGCTCGTTACGGCACCCATTCATTTAGGATAGGGGCGGCTTCCACCGCAGCGGCGTTTGGGTACTCTGGGGCTGAGATACGCAACATGGGAAGGTGGCGATCACGATGTTTTCAGTTGTATGTTCGCCCTCTTCAACAGTGAGTACCAGTTAAGTCACTGCCCTGTTTCCTTTTTTCCTTGACAGACCCAGGGTGTCGTCTTACACCGGTGACAGTATGGCTGGTGGGCCACAGCTATGTGCACAGGGCAGCGCAGTTTGCTGCGGCGACAGAGTGGGGACCCCGACTGGGACTAGGTGCATCCGCAAGTCTCAGGTGGTATGGTAAGCGCGGAATGTTATGGCAGGAACTGTTGCCATTCCTTTTCTCCATCAGGGATGCTGACCCGCCTGATGTCCTAATTGTACACCTCGGGGGTAATGATTTGGGCCAGGTCACGGGCCTATCGCTGAAGCACGCGATTTGCGGTGACCTGGCCTACCTGCATTATGTGTGGCCTGCCAGAACCCTGCTTTGGTCGGACATGATACCGCGGCACGCTTACAGGGGAGGGTTGAACCTCCAAGCCCTTGATCGGGCTCGGCGCTTGGTGAACAGGGCTATTGCCCGGTTCCTTATGGACAAGGGTTGGGGGCGTGTCATACGACACCCCACCATCAGTCTCCAAAATTATGAGCTTTACACAGGGGATGGGGTCCATCTGTCGCCGGGAGGTATGGACCTCTTGTTAGGAGATTGGCGAGCAGGCCTGTTGACCGAGCTGACGGTCTGGGGGGGGCGGTGAGCCTTTATTGAAGCCTCCCCGTGTGGCGGGTAGCACTGGTAAGGTAAACATTTATGACCCACAGGTATCCGGCAGGTTCACAATTGACTGGACAACACTAGACAGGCACAAGTTGGTTAACGTTGTCCGGTCAACGATGAACCAGGCAATGGGGTGATGGCATGAGCTGGGCAGCAGGCATCACCCCGTTATTTTACGGATACGCGTCAGAGGGTGGGGTCACTAGTTAGATTATTGACTACGGTCAACAATTTGTTTGTTGTCAACAAAAAAATTGATACAAATGGATACATTGTAACCAATTGCTGTTGGCAATTTTGGGTGGAACCTTACCAGTGTTACTTCGGCCTGCTTGCCTTAAGAATTATAATTGGTTGAATACCAATAGAAATTTATAATTCGGACTAGGGCATGAATCAATAAATGTGGCCCAATGCCGTTATCCACTTTTACCAGTGTCTGAGTCCTTTATTGGGGGGTGCGGCTGCAATGAAAGCGCGGCGCCAAAATGGCCGCTGCGCACTTTGCGCCCCCCCCCACCGGACTTGGACATCTGGGTAGTTAGGGGGCGTGGCCAGCACCCTTTAAAAGGGGTGGCCACGAGGCAGCCGCGCTGCCATTTTGCGAAGCGATGGAGAGGAGAAGTTTTTCCCCTCCACCCCCTCCCTAGTTAACAGTGTGATATTTTGGTCGCTTCGGGGCCGGGTGGGAATTTTTGGCTGGGACCTACAATTGGCTTTCAGGTCCTGGCTTTTTTGCCCATCCCACACTGTTGCTATGGTTTGACATAGGGGTTTTTCTTGTTCTGTTATTGACTTTGGTCACATGGGCGGGTAGCACTGGTAAGGTAAACATTTATGACCCACAGGTATCCGGCAGGTTCACAATTGACTGGACAACACTAGACAGGCACAAGTTGGTTAACGTTGTCCGGTCAACGATGAACCAGGCAATGGGGTGATGGCATGAACTGGGCAGCAGGCATCACCCCGTTATTTTACGGATACACATCAGAGGGTGGGGTCACTAGTTAGATTATTGACTACGGTCAACAATTTTTTTGTTGTCAACAAACAAATTGATACAAATGGATACATTGTAACCAATTGCCGTTGGCAATTTTGGGTGGAACCTTACCAGTGTTATTTCGGCCTGCTTGCCTTAAGAATTATAATTGGTTGAATACCAATAGAAATTTATAATTCGGACTAGGGCATGAATCAATAAATGTGGCCCAATGCCGTTATCCACTTTTACCAGTGTCTGAGTCCTTTATTGTGGGGTGCGCCTGCAATGCAGTTTACCTCCCACTGTAGTGGTACCTAATTATCCACTTGCAGTTTCTTGATTTCAAATTGCTAGGTTGCCAGGAGCCTGGGATAGAGACAGGAACTCACTCCATCATTGAGCACTTGGGTGTCAAGCTGCTGACCTACCGACCTTCCAGTCATCACATTCAGCATCTTAATGACTAAGCCACCGGAGTCCCTTAAAAAGATATTAGCACACCCAATTAATACTGTATCCTTAGATGGCCATCAATTGCTGAACGCCTGCGCAACAAAAAGGGTTTTTTTTCCTGCCACTGGAATTACAACAAGGAGGGGTCCATCCTATCCTTCATCTGTGGAGAACTCCACAGCTTGGGAGTGGACACAGGCAAGCCCCTTCTTGCACTCTCACCCAATGAGAATCACACCATGTTGGTGTTGAAAAGAAAGTCTCTCTAGCAGATCTCACCTATCTCATGCTTGATTGCATGAGAGTGTATGATCTCTCAGATTCAAGGCATATAGGACTTTGTACTCAACCAACACTTGTGAGCTGTGGCCAGAAATGGAGTGGTAGCCAGTGAAACTCTTGCAATGTGGGAAGTGGTAAGATCCTGTAATAGGCTTGTGTACCCCTGACCTTTTAGCCTGAGGATAAGATTGCGATTCACATAAGAAAAATTTGTTGTCATCAGGTTTTATTGTATACTAGCAGAGGTTGCCCGGCGTTGCTGGGCTGTTTTAAATTGTGTTGGAAGGTTAAATTGTGTTAATGTTTTTTTAAAATTGCTTAGTCTATAATTTTAATTTTTAAAATGTTTATGTATGTAATTTTTTTTTTGGCTTGGCTGTTATTAACTGTGATCTGCTTTTTTTGGTTTTTTTTAGGATTAATAAAAGAACAAAGTATGATATAATTTTTTCAAATTGTTTTATGTAAGCAAATAATGTTTTAGTTTTTTTAATTTTTTAATTAGTTGTACCGTAGGTAATAATTTTAATAATGTAAAAGTAAATGTTTTTACATTCAATGTTTTTCAAATGTGTTTAGATGTTTTGGGTTTTAATTTGAGTTAAAACTCAGCACAGGATTTTTAAAAGTTTCTATTGTATTTTATTGACATATGTTTGTGATTTGTGTTAAAGTGTGTTTTAGTGTAATTTTTTGACTTGTTTTTATTGGTGTGACCTTTTGTGTAAAATTGTGAATTTGTGTTATGTTTTTGATTTGTTTTTACTCTTGTGGCCTTTTGTTTGGGGCTGTTCTGTGTTTTTGAATTGTTTTTACTATTGTGGCCAGCAGGTGGTGCTGGTAGGGGTTATTGTATTTTGACTGTTTTTTCTCTCCTGGCCTCTGGGTGGAGCTTCTTCTGATAAGTAGTCTCTTTCTTTATTCATTTCTTTTCCGGTCCTGGTGGAGGTAGGACATCTTTTGGTAAGTTTGCTTGGTTTTTTTTCTTTTGTGAGTGTGTGTGTGGGGGGGGGGTGTTGGAATTTGTATTTTTGTCTGTTTGTTTTGTTTTTTATTGTGTTTTTGTTTACTTCATATTGTTTTTTGGTGTTGTTTTTGTTTGTTTTTGTGTAATTTTGAATGTTTTTGACTGTGTTTTTAGTAATTTTTTAAAAATTATTTATTTATTTGGTGGTGGGGAGGGGTGTGGTTGTTGGGGGTTAGGAAGGTTGGGCTAGGTGGTGGGGAGGGGGCATGGTCATTGGGGGTTGGGAAGGGTGGGCTAGGTGGTGGAGAGGAGTATGTGGTCGGTGGGGGTTAGGAAGGGTGGGCTAGGTGGTGGGGAGGTGGGCGTGGTCATTGGGGGTTAGGAAGAGTGTGCTAGGTGGTGGGGAGGGGGCGTGGTTGTTGGGGGTTAGGAAGGGTGGGCTAGGTGCTGGGGAGGGGGGCATGGTCGGTGGGGGTTAGGAAGGGTGGGCTAGGTGGTGGAGAGGGGGTGTGGGGACAAAAGATCCCTTTTGGCCCCACAAACCTCCCAACCCCAGGTGAGCCAGCGGAGAGGGAGATCACCACCCCCCACTTACTGATATTAAAGGGGAAACTCCAATCAGATTTTCCCTTTTAATATCAGGGTGTTGAGTTGGAATTGATCTCCTCTCTCGGGTCCCGTGGGTCCGTGAGGGTTGGGGGGGGGGACAAAATGGGAAAGTTCCCCCCCAACCCTTCTGGACCCAGGAGACCAGGGAGAGTGGATCAATTCCCCCCCTCCTTAAAACAACTCCGTTTTTAAAGAAAAGAAACTGCTTGGTTTCTTCTCTTTAAAGACGGAGGTTTTTTGGGGGGAATCAATCCACTCTCCCTGGTCTCCTGGGTCCAGAAGGGTTGGGGGGACATACCCCTTTTGTCCCCCCAAACCTCTCAACCCTAGGGGAGCCAGCAGAGAGGGGGATCGCAACCCCCCCTTCTGGTATTAAAAGGGAAACTCCAGTTGGGACCTTCAGGTGCCGTTGGTGAGGGAAAGAAGGGCGGTTGGTGTTTGCGTGGCTGTGAGGCAGTGAGTTGTTGTTTTTTATTTTTCAGGTGCCTCTGGGACTTGTAGTTATGGGTTTGTGATTTGTGGTTGTGGTGCGTTTTTTTTCTGCGGCTCGATTTTGATTGGCTTCTCAATGTTCTTTGTGGTTGCAACTCTCAGCCTGATTGGCTGTGTCACAGAGCAGCGCAAAGAATGTTGGGAAATGAAGTTGTTTCCCTTTTTCGCATTTGTGGGGCTCTTGCCCCACTGGCACATTTCTCAATCTTGCGTTTACCTGCGTACCCAGTTCGGGCGTGTGCACGAATGGTGAGTGCGGGCTAGTAGGGCCTGGCTAAGGAGCCTATGCAAAGTTCCAACGGTTAACCCTCGATTTTATAGGTTACTAGCAAAGGTTGCCCGGCGTTGCCGGGCTGTTTTAAATGGTGTTGGAAAGTTTTTGTTGTTGTTGTTGTTAATGTTTGTAAAGAAGAGGTTAATCTATAATTGAAATTTTTAAAATTTTTATTTATACAAAAAAAATTTGATGGCCTGTTTTAAACTGTGATGAGTTTTGTTTGGTGTTTAGGTTTTGTGGATGAAAAAAGAATAAAGGATGATATACTTTTTCGAAAAACTCTTGGGGCCTTTTGTGCGGGGCTATTGTGTCTTTTTGAATTTTTTTATTATTGTGGGCAGCAAGTGCTGCTGGTAGGGGTTATCTTGTATTTTGACTATTTTTTCTCTCGTGGCCTCTGGGTGGAGCTTCTTCCAGTAAGTAGTCTCTTTCTTTATTCATTTCTTTTTCCAGTCATTGTGGTATGAGGTCGTGGGTGAGTTAGCTGTTTTTCTTTATTTGGGATGGTGGTGGTGGTTGGATTTTGTGGTGTTTTGCTGGGTGCTGGGTGTGTTTGGAAAGGTTTGGTGTTGTTTACTTTTTTGGTGTTATTTTTGTTTGTTTTTGTGTATTTTTGAATGTTTTTGATTGTTTGTTTTTGTGTTTTTTGGTGTCCTGCGGGGGGGGATCCCCTCTCAGACAGACTCCTTTGGTCCCCCCAACCCTCTCAACCCCAGGGGAGCCAGTAGAGAGGGGGATTCCCCCCCCAACTCCATTTTTAAAGAGAAGTAACCACTTGGTTTCTTCTCTTTAATATGGGGCATGTGTGTGGGGGAGGGGAATCCCCTCTCTGCTGGGTCCCCTGGGTTCAGGAGGATTGGGGAGACAGACTCCTTTTGTCCCCCCAACCCTCTCAACCCCAGGGGAGCCAGTAGAGAGGGGGATTCCCCCCCAACTCCATTTTTAAAGAGAAGTAACTGCTTGGTTTCTTCTCTTTAATATGGGGCGTGTGTGTGGGGGGGAAGGGAATCCCCTCTCTGCCGGGTCCCCTGGGGTCAGGAGGGTTGGGGAGACAGGCTCCTTTGGTCCCCCCAACCCTCTCAACCCCAGAGGAGCCAGTAGAGAGGGGGATTCCCCCCCCAACTCCGTTTTTAAAGAGAAGTAACCGCTTGGTTTCTTCTCTTTAAAATGGGGCGTGTGTGTGGGGGGGGAGGGAATCCTCTCTCTGCCGGGTCCTCTGGGGTCAGGAGGGTTGGGGAGACAGGCTCCTTTGGTCCCCCCAACCCTCTCAACCCCAGGGAAGCCAGTAGAGAGGGGGAGCACAACACCCACCCCGTGATATTAAAGGGGAAACTCTGTTTAGGAGCTTCAGGCGCCATTGGGGAGGGGGGCTTTTGGTTCCCGCGGCTTGGCGGACTTGCTCTCCCGGTGTTTTTGTTTTTGTTTTATTTTTTGGGTGCCGGCTTCCTCAGCGTTCTGCGTGCTCATGGCGCGCAGGACGCTGGGGCTTGTAGTTATGGGTTGGTGCTTTGTGTTTGTGCTGCGTTTTTTTAAAATGGTTTTCTTTTGATTGGCTGCGGCGCGTTTCCGAACACTGCACCGTGCGAGAGCCTCTCAGCCTGATTGGCTCTGGCGTGGCACAAGGAATGTTGGGAAGTGAAATTGTTTCCCTTTCTTCGTGTTTGTGGGGCTGTTGCCCCACTGCCGGTTTTCTCAATCCTTCGTTGACCTGCGGACCAAGATCGGCCGTGTGCAGGAAGGGTGAGTGCAGGCAAGTAGGGCGAGGAATAGCAACCTATAGCCAGTTCCAACGGTTAACCCTTGGATTTATAGGTTAAGAAGATGTATTACTATATGTTTTAATTTGATGTTTGGAAATATTTGTTTTCCTTGTTATGTGTTGTATTTTGCCGTTAATACCAGTGCTAAATCCAGCGGTATAGCAACACCACAAATAAATTAATAAATTGGCTACAGTGTTTTGGACCAGTTGACATTCCAAATTAGTCTTCAAAGCCAGTTCAAGTGTTAAGTATTCTAGTGCAACCACAGCATGCAGTTAATACTAAGACACTAACCAATGAGACAGGGATGACTAGTCTGACCTAAAGGATGTTGTTTACATTGTTTGTCTCTAAGTAGACAATTAGAAAGATTCCTGTCTTCCCTTCTGTTATTATGTTAACTGTGTTTTCTGAAAGGAGCGGAACGTATCTTTTCTCATGTATCTATTCTTATGCAAATAAGTGGATTGAAAATGTGCACACTCTGTTAGCCAATTAGCTTATTGTATTATTGTTACTGTTACTAGTGTATATAAATTCCGAGTTTTGCCCCATCCAAACTGTGTTCAAACCCCACTGTTAAAGAGCTGAATTTCACTACTTCACTCATCTGCTTCTTCATTCCCTGAACACGAAACTGGCGATGAAGGTGGGATGGCGTCCCCACATGGCAGCAACATCGGCGCATTTGACCCAGTGCATCCAGAGAAATGGGCAACATATGAACGCCAATTCCGCCATGCAATGGCCTCGCAGGAGATCACTGATGAAGACCAGAAGTGCTCCTGTTTCCTTGCTCAGTGCAGTTCTGAGATGCTTGAGCTGGCAACCCACCTCGTTCTCCCAAGGGACGTGGATGTGGTGCCACTCGCAGAAATCATGTCTGCACTGAGGAAACACCTGCAGCCAGAGGCCTCAATCTTCCCAGCTATGGTGGCCTTCCACAGAAGGGAAGAGCAACCTGGAAAGTCCATTGCAGACTACGCTGCTGCTCTGCACATTGCTGCTGCCCTGTGCAAGTGGGACAACATCGAAGAAGCACTCCGGGACTGTTTGCTGGCTGGCATGAGGGATGAAGATGCTCAATGTCACCTCATGATCAGGAAGATGCTAACTTTCAAGGCTATCCTAAAAGAGGCAGTAGCATCTGAGGCCGCACAGTCCGGCATCAAGCTTTTCCGGCATTGCCACTTCACCACCAGTGCCACCGACTCAGCTGTGCAAGCTCAGCAAAATTCAACTTTATCCTCCTCAGCTTCGCCTGGTTCCATCTCTTCATCAGAGTCCAGTGACGCAGAGGGAGAAGTCGGAGCAGTCCGATGAAAGCACCAAGAGCACCATGACGATCGGGAGAAGAAATTCCTTTGCAAGTGTGATGGCTGTGGAGCCCGGCATGACCTCAGGAAGTGCTCCTTCCACACTGCAGAATGCCACAACTGCGGGCGACGAGGGCACATTGCTAAAGTATGCCAACAGCTAAAGCAAAGAACTCCAGCACCTAAGACCAAGAAGAGTCATCACCACAAAACGTCCATCACCAAAGTGGCACCAGAGCCTGAGCCGTGCCAAGTGGGCATCGTCAGTGAGCATTTCTTTGCAGACCTGAGCCTGCAGGACGTCCCCTTCAAGATGGAGGTGGATTCAGGTACTAGCTTTTCCATAATCCCACAGTGGGAGTTTTTGAGAATTCCCCCTGCCTCTCAGCCCAAGCTCAAATCTTTTAAAACTTCCCTCTGGGATGTGCAAGGTTGCCAGATTCCGGTCCTGGGGCTGGGAAATTTCTGGGTCAAATTCAAAAACATTCGCACCTCCTTGACAGTGCAGGGCACTAACTGTCTTATTGGGACCCAATGGTTTAGGCCCCTGGGAATCTGGCTTTCTGGCATTCATGCAATAGACGCTGACCCGATCCGGGACGTTTGTGCTGCACATCCTTAGGTGTTCAAAAAGGGTTTAGGGTTATACAAAGGACCCCCTGTGGACTTTGAGCTTGACCCAACCATCCGGCCCATCCGGATGAAGCCACGCCGGGTACCCTTTGCTTTAAAGGAGAAGATAGAAGCTGAGCTGGACAAACTGGTGGGGCAGGGCATCCTAGTGCCAGTAGACTCCACAGAGTGGGAGACACCAATAGTGACTGCTTTGAAAAGTAACGGGGAGGTCAGTATATGCGCTGACTACAAGTGTACCATCAATAAAGCTATTCGCCTGAACGCATATCCTGTGCCTGTGGTAAGCCACCTTCTTACCTCCTTGCATGGAGGAAATTGCTTCGCAAAACTTGACCTTGCCCAGGCTTACCAACAATTGACTGTGTCTCCTGCTGCTGCCATAGCCCAGACCATAGTAATGCATAGGGGGGCATGTAAGGTAATTCGACTACAATTCGGGGTGAGTGCGGCCCCCGGAATATTTCAATCTCTTGTAGAACGTATTTTAAAAGGTTTGCCTGGTGTCCTGCCATATTTTGATGATGTCCTGATCACCACTAAGGACACCATCAAACTAGCAGCCAGGCTCGATCGAGTCCTCTCACGTTTCGAGAGGGCCAGTCTACATCTCAGAAGAGACAAATGTGTGTTTGGCACAGGAAGTGGAGTTCCTGGGGTACCGAATTACACCCCAAGGTATCATGCCCACTGACTCCAAGGTGGCGGCCGTGCGAAATGCACCTAAGCCAAAATATAAAGCTGAATTGCAATAATTTCTAGGATTGGTAAACTTCTATCACACTTTTCTCCATCGCAAAGCCTCAGTTGCCAAACCATTACATCAGCTTCTTAAGAAAGATACTGTTTGGTACTGGGGCCATTGCCAGGAGAAAGCGTTCCTAGAACTTAAAAGGCTGCTATCTTTGGATGCTGTATTAACTCATTTTGATCCTAACAAGGAAGTTGTACTTGTGTGTGATGCATCCCCTGTGGGGGTGGGAGCTGTGTTATGCCATGTACTAAATGACGGGAGGGAAGCCCCCGTAGCATTCTATTCCCGTTCACTCTCAAAGCTTGAGAAAAATTACACTCAGACAGACAGCGAGGTGTTGGCAATTGTGGCTGGCACTAAGAAATTCCACGATTACCTTTACGGAAGGTAACTGACCACAAGCCCCTTCTTGGAATCTTTGTGAACAGGAAGCCCACGCCTCAAATTCTGTCCCCAAGGATGTTGCGTTGGGCAATTTTCCTAAATGCATACGATTTTACTTTGGTGCACAAGCCCGGCAAGAATATCAGCCATGCTGATGCCCTGTCATGTTCTCCACTGCCAGGGGTCAGGGAAGCCGATTGCGAGATCAAAAGCAACCACAAGGTCCTTATGATTGAGGTTTTCGACTCGCCCCCAGTCGTCCCCTCAGATATAGCCAAGGCTACGGCCAAGGATGTAACATTGACTAAACTAATGTCTTGGGTACAAAAAGGCTGGCCTGTTTCTCCTCTAGCCGAGGAATTCAGAACATTCCACCGCAAGTGTTTGGAACTGTCAGTGGAACAAGGTTGCCTTTTATGGGGACAGCGGGTGGTCATTCCTGTCACTCTCAGGAAAAAAGGTTTTACATCTACTTCACACAAGTCACCCGGGAATTGTCCATTCCAAAGCCCTTGCCCATAGCTACTTTTGGTGGCTTCACCTAGACCAAGACATAGAACAAATGGTCGGCACTTGTGCCAGTTGTCAATCATCTCACCCAGAGCAATCCCACCTTCCCTCTCAGGAATGGGATTCTGCTCGGGGCCCGTGGTCCAGGTTGCACATAGATTTTGCAGGTCCATTTAGGGGTGCCCTATTTTTGTTGGTTGTGGATTCATTCTCTAAGTGGCTGGAAGGGATTAGGGTGCCTCATACCACTTCAGTCACCACAATAATGCACCTAAGATGGCTGTTTGCAGCATTTTGACTTCCAGGTGCTTCACTGCTGCCCCATTCCACCCAGCCACCAATGACCAGGTAGAGCGGCAGTTGTGCACAACTAAAGATATGCTTCGGCATATGGGTGAAGGGGATTTGGAGCTCCAGTTATGCCAGTTTCTTTTCACATATAGGCTCACCCCCTTGCCTCAGGGCTGTCCCCTGCTGAATTGCTCCAGCGAAGGAAACTGTCATCCATGCTGGACAGATTGGATCCCTCTAGGGTAGAGGACAAAGGCACAAATATAGCAATCCAACACCAGAAGGGTTTCTCGTCCAGAGACCCGGTACATTGCTGCAATTATGCAGCTGGTGGTCCTACATGGGTGCCCGGGTTTATGATCGATCAAACTGGTCCTGTTTCTTACAACATCAAAACAGCCACTGGTCTGATCTGGAGGAGGCACGCGGATCAATTGAGACCCAGAGTACTGGACCCACAAGATGAATACAGACACTCAATGCTAGGTTTGGCCCCCACCCGTTTAAACCCAGGGGGCAGAGGTAATAGTCAGCAGCCAGCCAACATTGACCCAGAAGTGTATTCAAGGAACTGATTTCAAGGGGAATTTGTGGAATGCTCCCCTATTCCGGCCATGTGTACCCCTACACTGTCCCAGCCTAGCACTCTGGATTCCTTTATTGATGATGACCAATTTTGTTCAGAGCCTCCCTCCACTCTTAGCACACACAGGAGGGACCCTTAGTTGTCTTATTCATCCACAGAATTAGATTTTGGTTTTGAGCGTTCCCTTGCTCCTCCATCTGACAAATGGGGCTTCAATTTGGGTTTACAATCCTCCCCCTCTAGCCAATCCCTCACTCCAGTCGGGTCGCCCATCCTACAAGCCCCTGAGCCAGCTCAGCCAAGCGTCGGACCCAGAAGGGAAACTAGACCGCCATCCTGGTTAAAGGATTTTGTTTTTACCTAGGGGGGGGGGAGAATGTTTTATATGTTAACTGTGTTTTCTGACAGGAGCGGAATGTATCTTTTCTCATGTATCTATTTTTATGCAAATAAGTGGATCAAAAATGTGCACACTCTGTTAGCCAATGGGCTTGTTGTATTATTGTTACTGTTATCTAATGGGTGCCACCACAACACAGGGAGTGTGTGAACATTAAAACAATAAGGGAGTTGTTGTGTCCAAGTATTATTTCTTGTTATTCTTAACAGACGCTATTGGCACCGTAAAGTCTATGGTGGACTAGCACGCCTTTTGCAAAGGCACCAAATTCAAACTACTGTCAAAAATAGCTGATTTGTCAGTACGAACTTTCCCGCTTCTCCGGAAGCCTGCCGAAAATGTATCCACTTCTATAACTGCCATTCTCTCTGTATATAAGCAGGCCACTTTGTACAATGTCCCCAGTCCGATTTCTGAGCTGATAATAAATCACTTGTGTTTGACCCAATCCTGCTCGTCAGAATACTTCTTAAGCGCCAGACTCAACAGGAGTGCTTTCTTGTTGCTTCCTGGACCCATGTGCAGAAACCTTGAGGGCTGTAGTTAAGTAAGGTTTCTGAGAATGGTGTGCTAAAGACCTACCTCTCCTTTCACAGGCTTCCTGTTACCAGGGTTTCCTGAGATATGAAATTGTCATTAAATCACTTTGGATTAATGCAGATAAACAAATCGGCAGATACCAGGCATGAAAAAGAGGATGGCAATAGGAGGACACATGAAATAACATTGTTTAATGTTGGGCTTTTTTTATCCCTGAAGGCATTATAATCTCCCAAAACAGTAAGAAAAGGAATGATTTTGAACCTATTCCTTCACCCATCTTGTCGTCTGTCTTCCCGCCCTCTCCCCAAAACAACTATTTGTCACAACAAGGGAGGGAGGGTGGATTTTCAAAGCGTTGTAGGCCTGTGCTCTTCTGTCTGGAGTTAAAAAGTAGTGAGTTATTGTAAAAGTGGAATTGCTAAACCATGGAGCCAATGCACCACATTGTGTATACTTATCTTGTCTGACTTTAGCAGCTTAGTGGGATCAGACTTGTAGGCTTCCAGGTAGGGATAGGAGAAAATCCCATCCAATACCTCGGAGAGCATTTTCTAATCAGAACTGTGAAAACTGGCTGATGGATCAACAGTATGATTCAATGTAAGGCAACAGTTCTTTGCCAGTTGTAACTCCAGGAGGCTGCATTTAAAAAACAAAATGTTATTTATGTAATTAAATATTTGTTTGTTTCCTGCCCCAATTGTTGTAAAAACACTACTTTGGGCAGCTAATAATATACAAAAAAAAAACAACAACAACATAAGTAAAAACACAACATAAACAATAATACACCATAACTTAAAACCGATCATTACCAAATAAAATACAAAAACAATACAAAGTATACATACCTAATTGGCACTATCATTCTAGAAATTGCATTATTTACAGTATTGTGGTTGAGATTTATGTTAGAGTTCAAAGCCAAATAGCATAAATAGTCAGAGGTAATATTGTGATGTAAAGATTTGTGTGTGTGTCAAAGAAGAAGATGCCTGGTGCCTTAAAAATATTTTCAGCATCTTCTGGGGGCAGTTTTAATTTCAGGTAGTAGTTGGGGTACACAGAAAGAGCTTCCTTGAAGATTGTGGTATTTCTGAACCACAATCAGGCATACTCTGGACAATGCCAACCTTGTTGTGCCGGCTAATCTTTCTCACACTAGGTTAGGTGAAAGGAACTGGAGAATGAACTCACCAAAAGGTGGCTTCAGTTTGGCAGTTTCATGTCTGGCCTAGACACGGAAGAAAAAGAAGAAGGTAGTAGTTCATTCCAAAGCCTTATATTACATCATTGTCAGGATATAAAGCAGAAGGTATACACAAGTAACAATCTCATTCACAAACTTACAAATGCCACATGGCGAGTGCAGACTAATGTTCTCCATCCAGATATATGTCCTGTGTTTGTCAGCTGCATTCCCCAGTCCAGAGAAACTCTGCCAATGCTAGTCAAGCTAACATGGCCCATTATGAAACAGCTGTTTATGACTGACACTTGTTAATAAAATCTTCTCACTCGTGGATATAGAACCTCAAAATCAGTGTTTCCCAACCTTTGATTTTTGGACTTCAATTCCCAGAAACCTAAATCAATTCCTCAAAGCACCGATCAGTCAATGTACTGGGAATTGAAGTCCCCCGGTGGGGCACATGCCCCACATTGGGAACCACTGCTCTTGATGTTTGAAGACAAGTAGCAGTGGAAGTTGAATAGAAAGGGTAAGAAACAGACCCAAAGGCATCCTGTGTTTCGAGGTCAACATCACCCATCAATGTTGAAGTCAAGGAAAAGCTTCCTACAAACAATGATGCCAATTCCATCTTCAGCTAATGCTCATTGAACTGAACTATGGAAAAGAATATCACCCAAAGGGTTATGGGCAACAAAGGAGGAGCCAGCAGCAGGTAACCATCTACAATATGGGATATGGAAGATGCTGAATAGGCTGAGAAGTGGGGTGATATGGTGAGAAAAAAACCTAAAGACTGTGAGGCTATATTGACGCTGGTGAACATTGTGAACGTGGTGAGAATTTAGACTCTGAACATCTGCTAATCTGTGGCAACCTTCTTGATCAGTGTGATATCAAGGATTTGTTTGAAGCAAATGACAGGGCTGTTCAAAGTGCTGAATATTGGGAAAGTAGACTGTAAATATGTAAAACTGTAGCTTATGTGCACATTTTTAGATGATTTGTGCTTTTTAAAAATAAAGTTATTTTTAATGTTAGTGCTTTGGATTCAGAAAAAAAATCCATATGGGTATATGAAATCCCAGGGTGACCCTGCACGATCCAAACAGCTGTCACTGGATCAGCAGCACTGATTCTGATCACAGTGGTGGCAATTTTTGACTATTAAAAACTCCCCTCACATCCCTGGGTTCCCAAAGGCTTCCTCAGAGCAAAAGGGAGCCCCAGGAAGCTTGGGAATTTGAACAGGAAAGATGTTTCCAATTAAATATTAGCACTAAAGCTTGATGCCATCATTCTAGTTGCACAGTATAAAATTACATCAATAGGATTTCAACTAGACTTTCACTCACTTCTTTTCCCTTCAGTGCAATCAAACCTAAAAATAGGTTTCTTTTCACAATGTCTAAATAAAGATTATATCGAGTTTGCCTTGGGTGAGTGTCTGAGTGCAGCTTTAAGACACTTGTCAGGTCTTCCACTTTTTCCTTGTATCCAATATTTTCTCTTCTATTCCTTTTTGTTGTTGGACAAATTACTATCTATCATTGTTTTTCTATTTAAATGAAGAACTGTGTATAAGACCAGGTGCAAAATAAGCATCAAAGTTGTTTGAGTTTGCAAGGCATCAGTGTGCCGGACATGTGTGCCGCTTCAAAAATGGCAGGTAGATGAAAGCTATCACAGAGTGGATACCACTTGACATAAAGCAACCACTAGGAAGGCCAGCAACCAGATGGGAAGACCAGTTCAGGGCAAAGCTCCCAAGGCCCTGGATGAGACTGGCACGGGATTGGAAACAGTGGGAAACAATGCTTTGATCTGCCACGTCAACTGGACGTGTTAAACACAGATCAACCAATTAACCAAGTAAGTATTCTATTTAGGATTGAGTCACTACTGCAATCCTATGTCAAGATTGGGGGCATGTCTCTCACAGAAATATACCCATTCTTCTTTCAAGCAAACATTTAAAAAATAAAAATCTCTTTCATGCTGTGGCCTGGGTCTCCTAGGCTGCTAAAGCAAGGGTGATTCTCTTACCCAATTCCTGATTCCCCTCAGCAATCATGACCCATTCAAGATGTACATAATGTCCCTCCTGGTATCATTTCACATGAGATTAATGTGGTTCCTTGAAACTTTGTGTTTCAGAATGTAAAATAATTATTGGTAGACCTTATTATTGCATTGCAGTATGATATGGGACAGAGGAGGGTTCCCAGTATAAGTTTAAGATGTGAGGAAAGCTTATTCCTATAGCTGTTCAGGCATGGAACCTACTGGGTTGGCTGAGGGAAGTTGCTAGCTCTCCAGTTTGTTGTAAGATCAAAGTGAACTCTTATGTACATCACCTTTGTGAGCTCCTTGGAGGAAGAGCAAGGCTACGGTATGACAAATAAATGTTGCATGACATATCACACTACAGCAGAGGTCAAAGAAGTTATTCCAGATATATTATTATTATTTCCTGAGTGTGCCTCTGCCACTGGGTGCTACTCAAGAGTAAAATGATAGCATCAGATTTTAAGCTGACAAAAGGTTCAGAAGTCTTCCTGTTACAGGTTTCCCCTCTGGCTTTGGTTATGCTTTTGATTTTCTCTTTTTCCTCTACATGAAAAAGGATGGCTTAGCATTATTAGACGCTAGATGCACAACTAGGAGGATAGCAGTTGCTGCAATTAACAAAGTGTCATTCTATTGATATGATTTTAAAGTGGCTCTGAAAGGAGCATACTCAGATTGTCAGATATTTAGCATCTAGTATACTGGTAAATGGCTTCTGATGGAATGTTTCAGCTGTGCATTGCTGAAGAAGATGACCTTTCATTAGTGAGATAAATACATTTTGTTCTGTAAACCAGAATTTGGAATATGTGTGTGTGGGGGTGGGGGTGGGGGTGGGGTGGGGTTATTTAAAAAGTATTAGCCATTATTAATTAAATAAAAGTAATAACAGCAAGATATTATAATGGTAAAAAACAGGATACTGTTGTTGTTTTTTAAAAAAACTAACAATTTTTTCTCTCTTTGACAGAGAGAAAAAGAAACAGTTTTCCAGGCTTTACAAACCAGTGCTCTGAACTGCATCTGAAAACAGGATGAGACAATATGGAGAGATACTTAATGCTGTGTCTTTAGATTGGATTACGAAAGAAGGGTAGTACATTAACAAATCAGTAAAATCCTTTTATTCAGTCTTCCACTGCTTGCAACTATAAGAGTATACCAAATATGCTGGTTCTTTTTTCAAAGGTAAACTTATGTCTATGTTTCTAATCAAACATTTTCAAGTGTATAATATTATAGTGAATTTAATCCTATGTTAATGTTTATAATTCTATTACATTTTAAATATTCATTGTTTTTAACTGTTTTGCAAGTTCCTTAAATCCCAGTTCTATGAGAAAGCTGGCATATACTGGTCTTCCCCAAAAAATATATTCATGGGGACACCTTCCAAGATCTTCAGTGGATACATGAAACTGTGGGTAACAGTGAACCCTATATTTAACCCACATACCTGAGTTATAGAAGTGGAGGAGAAGTATCAAATGCTTCCATCATTCTACACATGACCTACCAAAATAACTACCTCTGTCCATTTTAGACAGTGGCCTCTAGTGGCTAGTCCTGATAGTGTGTCATATAATACATATATTATGTACACTCAGGGTTTTATTGAAAATTTTTAGGCCTGCAGATAAGTAAAGCCCTGGATGCTGAATATTTTTAGGTCTGTGGATAAGTGAAGGCATGGATACTGAACCCACGGACATGGTGTGTGTGTGTGTGTGTGTGTGTGTGTGTGTGTGTGTGTGTGTGTGTGTGTGTGTGTGTGTGTGTGTGTGTGTGTGTGTGTGTGTGTGAGTGAGTGAACCAGCATAACCACAACTAAAATTTTAAATTCACCAGCTATTATTTCTACATCTGAAGAAAGAAGTGAAACAGCTGTCTGCTAGTAAGGAATATTTGGCAACTCACCATCACATAGGGCTAGAAAAACTGAAAGCAACCTCTCTGGACAATTGAGGTACTCTTGGTTCATACAGGATTGTGTCTCTTGTCACTAGAGAAAAGTCAGGCAACTTCTGTTTTATCACACCTGGAGGTCTTTTCTCAGAACACTTACTCTCATTTTTAAAGACACATGGTGGCCACAACATGTGCATTAAAGCATTTTTTTAAATGAATGCTGAAAATTCACAAAGACAGCAGCCCCATTTCAAAACAGTGCCAGAGCACTAGCTGTAGCCACTTCCAGGACTTCACTGTGTGCTTATGTGTTACACCTACCAAGCAATTTCCAAACTATAGGAGGGCTCATGAAGTGTTGTGTTCTGCTCAAGGCACAAATGCTTGCAGAGTAAGAGCTTCTATATATATGCATTGGATGCTATTTGGTCTAATCGATGTGCCCTATATTAAATCAAGTGCATTCAATCCAAATCTGAAGTCCAGTTCTGCCTAGGCCGTCAAAATCTTAAGTAAACAAACCTCACCCTCTTGGTTAGGTTTTTGCATTGATCACGCAGGGTATATGAGCCACTGTGTGAGACAGAATGCTGGACTGGATGGGCTGTGGCCTGTTTCAGCAAGGCTGTTCTTATGTTCTTATATTTGCCACAAATGTAGCAAAAAAAGTCCAGTTTATTAAAACAGCTGTGCCTACTCATCTTTAGCTCAAAACAGACTCACTATGGCCTAGCTGTACTATTTAGTAAGATGGTTTCGCACTAGAGACAAGCCCTTGGCCCATCTCACCTTATATACCTATTTCTGACGTCAGCTCACTGACTTGTCCAGACATGCCTGGCCGCTGCTGGGACATGCATGCCACCAGGGGATGTGATTCAGCTGAGGTGGCAGCAGGCATAGTGATAGCTGCAACTGTTACAACTGTTATAATGTTCCCATGTAAATATACATTACCCAATACCATTTGAACAGCTATAGCATGCCTATAACTTAAAATCTGTACATGATAGGCAAATTCTGAGTTCAGATTTGGAATCAGCACACTCGATATCATGTAAATCACATGTATTATTTTCAGTAGCAAAATCGTTGTTGTGCAGTGATATGGTCCTCATCTCTGACTGATATTTTAGTGGGATTTGAACCTTGGTCTAGGAATTTGCTCTGTCAAGGTTTTTCATGGGTTTGTGTGCTCCTAGACCTATCACAGAAATAGATGCAAACAGAAATTGATGCATTTTGTAGTCGGAAAACCAGGTTTGAAATTTGTTTGAAGGAAGGAAGGAAGGACGATATTGCTATAATGAACACTATCTTATTTTAGTCAGCAGGGACGTGCATCAGTTTGGAAAAACAAATCAACATATGTATCTTTTCTCATTAAAAATGGTCATGGTATGATTTGGAGTTAGAAAAAGGGGGGGGGAATCTGCATATGGATTTGAGACATCTCTCCACATGTGAAATTTTCTGAACGCAGTGTAAGTGGCCTGCCATCTCTCCCAAACTGGCTGATCCTTTAGTTTCTTATCTGTTAAGTACCAAATATAGCCAGTGTGCAAAATTCTTTTCCCCAATCTCTCCTAACTGGCAAAAATTGAGAGAATTCCTGACAAAAGAACAAATGAGGTTCCCACTCAGTTATTTTTATATGTGAAAGTATTCTTTGCTTTTATGAGTAGCAATCGTTTTTTCAGTGCAGATGGGTAGGAAATATATATTCGTCATTTATGAGAAAAGTTGTATTATAGCCGTAAGCCTCTTGTTTAATAATGATGATGGTGGAAAAAAGTATATCCAGATGTCATTTCTGAAGGGATAAATAACCCTGTCATTACACTCTGTGATTCTGATCTCCTGTATGATGCTGCCTATCAGTGCTGGGAGAAGAAAACTAACTGTTAAACAATATCACACTAAACAATTGTTTCTTTTAAAAAGTATATTCCAAGCAAAGGCTTATGACAATGGGTTCTTTGTAGAAAAAAAGATACGAGGCAGTGGGACCTGAAAGTTTTCATTTTTTAAATTTATTTTCTAATTTGTATTGCCACCCAACTCCAAAGACTCTGGGTGGCTCACAAAAAATAAAACCAATCAGAGTTTAAAAAGCAATAAAAACCCATTGAAAACTACTGACAAACATTTAAAAAGATTAAAACAGAGAGTGTGTGTTCTACTAAATTAGCCAGCACATCGCTGGTGCCCCACACCTGCTTTGCCAGTCAGGTTTTTAGTTCTTTCTTGAAGGGCAGCAACTCTGTCTGGAGACGCAGCTCAATTGGCAGGAGGTTCCAAAGGGCCAGAGCAGACACTGAGAAGGCCCTCTTTCTGGTGCTAGAGAGACGCGCCTCTCTAACAGATGGAACAATTAGAGAGCCTCTCCAGTCTGCTCCCGTGGGACGGACAGATGTTCTTAGGGTGACACGGTTTCTTACGTTTCCTGGCCCACTACCATGTATGGCTTTAAAGGTAATTACCAGCACCTTGAATTGCACCCGGAGGCACACTAGTAACCAGTGCAGCTGCCAAAACATTGGTGAGGCACGGGCATACTGCCCGCACCCCATCACCACCCGAGCAGCTGCATTCTGGACCAACTGCAGCCTCTGAATGGTCATCAAGGGCAGCCCCATGTAAAGCGCTTTGCAATAGTCAAGTCTGGAGGTGACTAGAGCATGCGTGACCATGAGCAAGGAGTCCCAATCTAGGAGCGGGTGTAACTGGCTAATGACACAAAGCTGTGCAAAAGCCCTCCTGGCCATGACTGACACCTGCTCATTGAGCAGGAGTTGTGAGTCCAGGAGGACCCCCAGGTTATGCACCAGGTCTGTTTGGGGCAAAATAGCCCCATCCAGAACCATACCTGTCAACCATCTCGATTTGGCCAGGATTACCCCGTAATTCAGCGCCGATTTGCGCCATTTCCCAACCCACACTGCCAAAACCCCGTAATTTGGCAGTGGGGGAAAGGAGGCACTGTGCAGCGCATCTGAGCAGGTCGCATTGCATGCATGCATGGAAGGGCTCTACACTTCCGTAGCTCCCTTCCATGCATGCGCAGAAGGCTACGCCGCCTGCATAGAAGGCTACACAAGTGGCGTAGCCCTCAATGCACATGCGTACAATGTGACCTGTGCAGACCCGGTCTGCGCAGGTTCCGAATTCACTGGAGCTGCGGTTGACATGTATGTCCAGAACCCAAGATGGTAGCTCCTGAGATAGACTTACTTTGGGCATTGCCAGCAAATTCCTTGTTATAACTTATCACATATAAACACTTGAAGCATATGTGTAGAGGGAAGTATATTATTTTATATCAGTGTAGTGGTGGCTTAGTGGTTAAGACACTGAACTTGATGACTGGAAGTCAGCAGTTTGAGACCTGAGTGCTCCACGATGGAATGAACTCCCATCTCTGTCCCAGCTCCTGCCAACCTAGCAGTTTAAAAGCGAGAAATTGCAAGTAGATATATAGAGACCACTTTGATGGGAAGATAAACAGTGTTCTGTGCACTCCAGTGTCTAGTCATGCCTGCCACATGTCTATGGAAGTGTCTGCAGACCCAGACAGCACTGGCTCTTTGACTATAAACATGGATGAGCACTGAACCCTAGAGTTGGATACGACTGGCTTTCAAGCAAGGGTGACCTAGTCCAATGAGAATGATTTTCAACATTTCAATAATGTGCAATGAAGCCAAGAGCACGTGTACCATTTGAGTGTCCCTTTGGAGTTTATCTTCCAGAAATCTTTATGAATTCCAGAACTTGGGGAGTTCTACCCTGCAGGTACCTACATTTTGCTCCCCAAGGATGCATAGCTGTCTCACAGCCTTGTTTACACATACAATGAAGCTGCTGTGGTGCTTCCTGGGAGTCATTATCCTTCTGGAGGCACCTTCTCTAAAAGTCAGCAGGGCTACAACTCTCAGGAAGCACTGCAGCCAAGTTCTTGTGGATGAGATAACATCTTTGCAAGATCACTGATTCTTCAATATCAGGGAGCAAATTAGCAGATCTTGGCAATTAAACAAAATTTACCCAAAGATATTTGGAATGACTCCAGCTGTTGAAATTAATATGCAGAGAAGGATGACCTTCCCTTGCTCCAATTGTTTCTTAATTTCTTTCCTTAATGTTTGGTCCTTTTCAGTTTTTGTGCATTCTGTATTTTTGAGATTACACGCTGATGGGGTTTCAATTTCTGTATGGTATGATTTTTTTTGTTGCTTCTCCAGATGTATTGTATCTGGCTTATTAAAATCAACTGTTCTATCCATGATAACTTATACATCATAGTATAGTATTGTGGTTTTGTTATCTAAACCTGGAGGTGGTAAGAGTTTAAAATATGGACGGAAAGGTGCAAGTAATCTACAAGTTTTAAGCACCCCATATAACATGATCATTACAACTTGGTTATGCCTGTATGTATAATCTCTGCATATGAGCCAAGAGTAGATATGATATAATGAATTGTTTCTTTAGATTTATGATGCACCCTAGTTTGTTTCATGATTATTTTCTCATGCATATGACATCCTATTTTCAGCCTGAAGACTATTTAATTTAAGCCTCAGTTTGTTAACACCATCGTACAGGAGATAACTAGAGTGCTATCCATGTAATTGTTTCTCAAGCAATTCATCTCTGCATGGTAGGACTTCAGTTAACTTAGGCTAGTGCAAGTTATAACATTGTTAGTCCTTTATAATTTCCTGCTGTCATAAAACAAAACTCTATTTTAATGGAAGTTGCTTTCCAGTTTGACTATTTAAATCATTACAGACGTTCAACAAGCCCATGGGAAATAAAGGCACTCTGTGCATGCCTTTGGACAATGGCATCGGTATTTTGACAGGGACACTCAGAGTTTCCCGTTTAAATTATAAAGTTAAATTACAGTAAAACCCCTACTTACAAAAAAAAGTCCGTTCCGTAAGCTTTTGTTTAAATCAGTTTTTTATGTAACTCGAAGCAAACCCATAGGAAATCATGTAAATTGGGACATGGTTTTAACACAAAATCATTATGTAAGTCAAATTTTGTAACTTGAGGCATTTGTAAGTCAAAATTTGTTCTGAGTACTGCCTATCTACCAAAATACCTATCCTAAAATAAGAACTAAACTCCTTGTGATTTATATTCCAATTTTCATGAATGCCTAGATATGTATAAGTTTCCTGTGCATTTAAGCATTGAATGAAATGTCTATCATTGAGCTCACAGTTATGCCCCTCTGAGAATTTCCCTCTTTTCATGCAGATAATTGCACATTTATCAATACCAAAGTTAATTTTGATATAAGTATTATAAGACTCAAGAATGCTTAAGAGATTATTTCATTTAGCAAGAGAGCTTGCAAACAGCTCAATATTATTCATATAGTTTAAATGTGAAACATTGAGCCATTTCTCAGATAATCAGGTCTGTATCTTTGAGCGCCACTGTTGAGCTGTATAGACGGGATTTAAAGCCAGGCAGAACCATAAAGGGCTTAAAGAATCATGCTGAAAAATCTCTCTTTTATCACCTAGTCTTCCCAGGGGTTTGGGCTTTGATTACCCATCCTGAGAATGGTCCAGAAAGCAATAACTAGGAATCAGGCCTTCTCAATAGTGGCCCCATCTGCCTGGAATGCTTTGCCATCAACGGTGTGCTTTGCCCACTGTGCATAGCTTTTTAAAGAGAGATCTTCAGGGTTGTGTTACCCCTTCTTCTTAATTTTGGACCATACATTGTCTTAATTTTACCATCTTTTAGGGTTGCAAAGGGTCACAATCGACTGCACGACTGAACAAAAAAAAAAGACTTTTTTATATTTTGAGTTTTGTATAGGTTTATGTCTGTATTTGGTCATTCAGAGTGGCTGTATCAATCAATCAACCAATCAATCTTGTTACAGAGGAGGTCACCATACCTGGCGTTTGTCCTTTTCTTTTCATGCATTTAGATCAATGGTTCCCAACATGGGGCACACACCCCATGGGGGGGGGGGATTTGATTTTTAGGAGAGGGAATTTGAGAATGTTTAGATCAAGTTAATGGCCTTTTAGGCTTTTTTCATGGGTATAGGAGTTCACTTTTTAAATAGTAATAATTCTATGTCATGGGGGGGGAGAGAGACATCAGACGTTTAGAGATACTTAGGTGGTGCATGTCTCGGACAAGCGTAACCAAGGAGAGCCATTTACCTGGCCTGTAGATTTACTGCAGGCCTGGAAATGTGGTTAGCATGACTACAGAGGTTTTCTGATACAGTAAGCTGAGCTGCTCCTCTAACGAACCCTCAGCTACCCAGATCAAACTGGTTATTAAAATGGCAACACCTTGATTTAATACGTGTTGGACTGGGCATAGACCCTTCCTTAGCCACATCCCCAATCAGATAAAGGACAGGGACCTGGTTGGCCTCTTGGGGGTCTTATGTGATGTTGAAGAAGTGAAACCTAAAGTTTGTGTAGATAACACTCTAGCCTCGGGAAAAGGAAACCTTGAAATCTTCCTCTCACGTCCGAGGTGCACCCCCCACAAGTAGGACTTGAGAAAAAGTCTCTTGTTGAAAAAGCTTCTCTGGTCCCTGCTAATTTCCTCCTCTCCGAGGAATAACGCTATGAGGTAGCTTTGGCATCTTAGAAAAAGGTGTGGCAACATTTCCCCATGGCATTGGGAAAAGTGCCTCCAGAAACCTGGAGTTTAAATACAGTTTTCTGGCCTCCGACACGTCCCGTTGGAACTTGAACTTTGACATGACTTGGACATCTTGACATCTGTACAGATAAGAAAGTTCCAATGCACCTGCATATTTGCAGTTGCTGTTATCAGTGACATCATCTGAATGAGATGGCCCTTTCCTGACAAATTCCTACCCAAGCTCCCTTGAGCCAGAAGGAAGGCCTTTGGTTATGTTACGTATGTACTAATGACTGGCTCGTGCAGACAGTGAAAGCATTTAGTAGAGCCTGGGAGAGTTAGGCTACATGGGGGGAGAGAGTCAGAGTGAATACAAACAAGATACAAGTGATCTAACTTGGCATACAGTAACTTTTAAGAAAAGTAACAAGCTTTCACACGTTCCCATTACAGGGCATGGCCAAAAAAAAGGGCTGGGAACCACCGGTTTAGATAGTAAAACTACAATTCTAATACCATTTTTATGACCCTCAACATCTCAAGAAGACATCAGTCTCATTTAAAAGTGCAAGAAACACATTGGACATGCTAATCAAGCTCATGTAGGAATTTAAGGAGCAGAAAAAAGCATCATAGAACACAATGAAGAGTATTCAGGCCCCATGGTTTGCTTTCGCTGTGGATACAGTGCTTGGTATTTCTGTACTTTGGAGATGGAATACTATGCATGCCACTAGATAGAACTACACAAGATATGTTTGAGTAGGAGTGATTTCATTTCAAGTCAAAACAAGAGATTTTAAAAAATCTACAGTTAAAATTCTATTGCTGGCATAGTATAAATGGCTGTGAAATCAATGCAGGCACAACACAGCAGGCAGTAAATAAAGCTTGCATTGACTTCCTAACTTATAGTAATCTATTATCAACAGTTACAATTTATGCTACACTGGCAGTAGGATTCATCCAGTGTAGAAGAAGGAGAAGATCCCCTAAAGAGAAAGACCAGGGGAACCCCCATGTAACACAGGGATTCAAAGGATGGGGAACCTATAACAACTCACCATGTGCAATACAGATTTTTTAAATAAAATAGTAACCATGTTAGTCTGTGTTTCAAACATATCTGAGAATAAACAAAACAAAAACGTTTAGCACTTTAAAGACTATTATATTTTAATGTTAGCTTTTGTGGATCATTTCCACTTCGTCAGACATTATGGACTTGATCCATGAAAGCTAAAATTTAAATATATGGTAACAGTTAATCTTCAATGTGCTACAACATCTTTGTTTTTGTTTTGTCTTGTTTATTCTCTGATATTTGTGCAAATGTCTTGTATTTGTTGATTACTGAAAAGCACGAATCAATGAACACTGTTCAAGAATTAGGAATCAGAATTTGCAAGCACCGCTGGTAGCCCACTACAAAGAAAAAGGACACTCGGCACATCAATTCGGAATTGTGGTTCTCAAGGTGGCTCATACGAAGCCCTTTGAAAAATTAGATATTAATTCTATACTTTTAAAGAGAGAAGCTTTTTATATTTATAGCTTAAGGACATTATCTCCGAATGGGCATAATCAAGAACAGGACTTCTCATGTTATCTGTAAGTGCTGAGGGAGTCAGACACATTTGTAAGTCTTTACTGTTAATTCAATTGGTGTATGTTGTCATGGTTTTCCTACAGAATTGTGTGTTACCCACCTGTATTTGGAAAGTATTTAAATACATTCTATTAACTCAGTAATGTTAACGTCTTTAGCTCAGTATGAAGCAACTGTAAGAGGCTGTTGGACGCAAGCAAAATTACTACGATTTTAAAAAACTAAGATTGTATAACATTTTAGAATTGTGGTAAGCAAGAGCTCCTCTGTGCGATAAGTATAATATTAGAGTGATGCTAATGTTGATTAGTAGTAAGTGCTTATTATTATTTACAGGTTATAACAATCTATAAAAAACATTCTAGTAAGAACTGATTTGTTACTTCCTGATGAAGGCTTCGAAAAGATAGATTACCGGATCATCTTCAAAGTTTGGAATTTATAAATTTATTGAAGAATTTATTTGCAACAAAAAAAGTTTGTATTTACTTTCAAAGAGTTTTAAGTTTATACACAACAAAGTACTATAAAAAATTGAATACCAATATGGAGTTATAAATTGCTGTACTGTATTATCATTTAAGACACTGCAAACACATGACATGAGTTTTGGATTTATATAATTGTGCCGTTGAGAATGGATCATCTTGATATATTTCCTTCTGATTGGTTCACCATTCAGCCAGTATTTATTTGTCTCTAACTCCAGTTGTAAGAAGTATTAATATGGGATGCACTACTGATATAAAACTGCTATCTGAAATATGTCATATTACAATAAATTACAATAAATTACAATAAATAAAGGCATTCGTCAAGGTGACACAATATCGCCAAAGCTTTTTGCAATAATTTTGGAAGGTCTCTTTCGTAAAACCAAATTTAAAGGTGGTATTAAGGTTGATAGGGATTGCAGTGGCTCAAATGGCTAAGACTGGGAGACTGAAGGTCAGCAGTTCGATTCCTGAGTACTGCAGGATGGAATGAGCTCCCGTTTTTGTCCCAGCTCCTGCCATCCTAGCAGTTCGAAAGCAAGAAATTGCAAGTAGATAAATAGGGACCACTTTGGTGGGAAGGTAACAGCATTCCATGCACTCTGGTATCTAGTCATGCTTGCCACATGACCACAGAAATGTCTGCAGAAGCAGACAGCGCTGGCTCCTGGGCTTTGAAACAGAGATGAGCACTAAACCCTAGAGTTGGATATGACTGGCTTTCGAGCAAGGGAAACCTTTACCCTTTACTATTAAGGTTGTTGGAGAAAGACTGACCCATTTGCTGATGACTGCATCCTTTTTGCAAACAACCCTGATGACCTGCAATATAACCTCCAGCAGTTGATGAACTCTTCTAAACATGTTGGGTTGGAGATTAATTTAACAAAAACAAAATTGACAAGAAATGACCAATGAACTCAGGTTCCATCACCATAAATGGAACCAAGATTGAAAAAGTAGTTGATTATGTTTACCTCGATCAGCAAATCTGACCAGATAACATACCATGTGGTGAGTGGATAAAAAGATGCAAAGCAGCTTGGATTACCTTTAATATAAACCAAACAGTACTAAC
This sequence comes from Bradypodion ventrale, assembly GCA_035047345.1. NCBI lineage: Eukaryota > Metazoa > Chordata > Lepidosauria > Squamata > Chamaeleonidae > Bradypodion > Bradypodion ventrale. The sequence goes on along the minus strand of JAWDJE010000002.1, from coordinate 229,930,643 downwards.
AGATGACAGTCTGCCAATTAATATCAGGGCAAATTTATTCAATACAATAATGTTACAAGCAATGTTGTATGCATCCAAAAAATGGGTACTGTAATAACAAAATCAGAAGAAAAAAATTGACGGTAACCCAAAAAGCAATGGAAAGACGGATGTGTGGAGTAACTATCAGGGATAAGGTCAGCAATAAGGAATTATGCCAAACAACTGGCCTGTGTGATGTGGTTGGTGATTTATATGTGGCAAAAAGAAGGGCAGGCCATATCACCTGCCTAAAAGATAACAGATGGACCTGAAGGTTAACTGACTGGATACCAAGGGACCACAAAAGACCACTAGGCAGACCCTGAAAATGATGGGATAAGCTGATGGTAAAGCTGTTCAGCCGTAGATGGAAACAGAAGGCAAAGGATAGAACATTCTGGAGTTCAGTTGATTTGCGCTAAAAACGACGACAAATTGGATATTGGATTGGATGTGTGCAGGTTTGTCTGTTTGTTTGTCTGTCTGTCTGTCTGTCTGTTTGTTTGTCTGTTTGTCTGTTTGTCTGTTTGTCTGTCTGTCTGTCTGTCTGTTTGTTTGTTTGTTTTGTTTGCTGCAGACCTCAGATTCAAGGTACTAGAAAAGATCTATACCTATAAAATGGTGTGTTAACCGTTGGAATGTGACAAAGGATGTTTAGTCAGGCCCCACTAGCCCCGTCCGAGCCTCCATGCACTCGCCCGAACGGGGTTCGCAGGTAACTGTCAGGTTGAAATTTGCGCCAGTGGGGCAGGAGCCCCCCCGGACGCAAACAAAAAAGGGAACTTCAATTCCCAACGTTCCTTGCGCCGCACCGCACCAGAGCCAATCAGGCTGAGCGGCGCGAGCAAAAGGAACGTTCAGAAACGCGCCGCGGCCAATCAAAAATAAGCCGCAGGAAACAAACCGCTGCACTAACTAAAATCGTGCACGCCAAACTACAAGCCCCAGTGTCCTGCGCGCCATGAGCGCGCAGAACCCTGAAGCAGCCAGCGCACGAAAAATAAAAGAAAATAATGTCGCCAGTGCCCTTCCTTTCCATGGGCCAGCCATCGAGCACGGCCCACGGAAAAGAAAGACCCCCCTTTCCTTTCCTTTCCTCGGGCCAGGCATCGAGCCTGGCCCGCAGAAAAGGAAGACCCCCCCACCTCTGCCTTTCCTTTCCACGGGCCAGGTATCGAGCCTGGCCCACGTAAAAGAAAGACCCCCCCTGCCCCTGCCTTTCCTTTCCACGGGCCAGGCATCAAGCCTGCCCCGCGGAAAAGAAAGACACCCCCCGCCCCTGCCTTTTCTTTCCATGGGCCAGGCATCGAGCCTGGCACATGAAAAAAAGACACCCGCCCCTGCCTTTCCTTTCCATGGGCCAGGCATCGAGCTCGGCCCGTGGAAAAGAAAGCCCCCACCCGCCTTTGCCTTTCCTTTCCACGGGCCAGCCACCAAGGCCGGCCCGTGGAAAAACCACCCCCCCCCCAAAACAAAACAACACAATTAAAACTAAAACCAAAATAAAAACAGAAAAAGTAAACACAAAAACATCCAAAAACAAACAAGAAAAAACACGCAGACCCCCCCCCCCCCAAAAAAAAAACCAGAGAGCTTACCAGGAGACGTCTTCACTCCTAAACTGAGTAAAGAAAGATAATACTTACCGGAAGAAGAAGCGACAACCAGAGGACAGTAGAGAAAAATAGTAGAATACAAGAAAAGCTCACCAGCCCCACCCAGAGGCCAGAAGAGAAAAAACATTCAAAAATATTCAAAATAATAAATGCTTCCCAAATTACTGAAATAAGTTATCAAATCATTCAAAAATATTCACACTAATCACAAAAAAAGAAAATAAAAGAAAGAAGTTTTCACTCAAAAAAAAACATCTAAACACAGTATGGAAACACTGATTAAAAAAACCATATTCTTACACATTTTAAAAATTATTATCCAAGGCACAACTATTTAAAAAAATTCACATAGTAACACATTATTTGGTTAAATACAATAATTATAAAAAATTATATCCTTTCCTCTTTTTAAAAACCCAAAACCCAAAAATAAAAAATCACAGTTTATAACAGCCTGTGCGTAAAAATAAAAATTTAAAAAACCACAATTAAAAATTAACCTCATTTGCATAAAAATAAAGCAAAAACCTTCCAAAAACCATTTTAAAGAGCCCGGCACCGCCGGGCAAAATATGGTAGAACATACTAAAAATGATAAGCTCTGACTTAAAAACGGATGGCTTTCGGTCATTGGTAAATCAGAACAAGGAAATTTCTTCCACTCCTAAAAGAATAAGCTTTGGAGTTTTTGAAATCTTAGACTGGTCATGTCCAGATAAGAGATCCTTCAAATCTAATTAGAGATCTGGTCACTGAAGCATTCTAAAAGGGAGGGGAATGAAATAAAATACATAGATTGCAAGTTATTTGTAGCATAAGTTGGATTGGAGACTCATGGGATTCTCCAGCTCCTCTTCCAAGGCTCTACAGCGGGTCCGTTCCTTCAGTAACTCCTTCTGCATATGATAAACTTCCTGCCTGAGTTCCTCAATGTTAGCCACACTTTTGCCAAGTATGGCCTTCTCCCGACGAAGTTTTTTTATCTCTAGCTTGAGTAGTCGGATGTCTTCCACTCTTTGCCGATACTGCATTTCTCCCTTGTTCAGAATTGATTGCTGGATTTTGATCTTCTCATACAGAAGAGCTAGTTCATCATTGCGGCGAACTAACTGGCTCCCCAGAATGTCCCTTTCACTAATAACCTGGTCTAATTCTTTCTTTTGTTTCATTCTCTCTCTCTCTCTTTTTTTTTTTTTTTAAGCTCTGCAGACAGTTTTTAAAATGCATTGTTTTCTTTAATACATGTAGGTACAAGCTCTGTAAGGGTCAGTGTGCAAATGACTGTGCACTTTGAGATGTTTTTATAAAAAAATTGTTTGTATGTCACCTTTAATTTCCTTTTACAGATCCTTGAAGATGAGCTTAGGATATTGACAGGGCAAATGCATTCAGCTTTCTAAAGCAATAAACTTTGCATTAGATGCAAAACCATTGGGAATTTTAAAAAAATCCTTGCCAGTGTACTGCAAACCATTGAGATCTTTTTAGAAGATCCTAATCTGCTTTCTGTAGGGATCAGCTTTACCAAAGCTGAATAATTCAGAAACTCCTTTCTTAACTGCACCTGCTACAAAAAGTGATTTTTGAATAAGATATATGCTCTTGTCACTTTTATTTTGCCACTACCTCTTTATTGGGTGACAAACACCTACATTTGGCACATTCTTTCTTTATTCATGTCAGAGACACCACCAACATATAATAACATACAAAGCTAAAATTAACATATTTAAACAAAAAGGAATTAAAAGGGCTAGATGACATCTGCCCAATATTGGGCCACATCAACTGCATTTCCTCTTGCCAACATAAGGTCCTCCTCAGTGCATATTGAGGGGCATTGTGTACATTGTATCATATGGGTGATAGTTTGTTCTTCTCCACATTCATGCAGGTTACCATCTACATGGAAACACCACTTTCTCAGATTTGCCCTTGATCTTTCTACCCCGGTACACTCTTTAAAGCTTTCTACACAGGCCAAGATTGTTCTTAGCCAGGCAGTAGAGAGTCATTTGGTTCTACCCAGTTATCTAGTAGCTCCTTGCCTGCCTTCCAAAGTTCTAGGGTGGTCTGTCATGGCTGGTTGTTGGGGGGGGGGGGGGAGAAGTTATGAGGAAACTGTGCCTTGATTTCAGTCTCTGCTTTGGTGGTTGGTGATCAAATAGCAGGTGTGTTTCTGAGGATCTTGCTTTTACCCACTCTTTCTGAGCAGCACTTTCTTGGCAAAATGTTGGTGGAGGGATTCCAGCTAAGTAATGCACTTTTTGTATGAGAGTTGATTTTAGGCATCCTGTGACCAATCTCGCTGTTTCATTTAGGGCCACATCCACCTGCCCTGCATGCTTTGATCTGCACCACACTGGACTAGCATACTCTCCTGCCAACTAACATAAAGCCAGCACAGAAGTTGTTAATGTGTGTGGTTAGGCTCCCCAACTTGTACCTGTTATTTTCCTCAAAATATTGTTCCTTGCAAAAACCTTCTGTTTGGTATTTAGGCAGTGGGTCTTGAAGGTCAAAGTTTGATCCAGGGTAACTCCCAGGTATTTGGGGGTGTTGTAGTGTTCGAGCCTGGTGCCATTCCAGTTCACCTGCAACCTTCTTGATACTGCAGCCTTCTAGATGCCTTGCAGTTTTTCAGATGAAAAGCACACAGTTGAGTTTTTAGACAGTTTGGCTTCAGTTGGTTATCCCTATAATATACTGTATAGTCATTAAGTTCAAAGCCTCAGTCACTTTTTTCTCAAAAGCCTCTAAGGTTGTGCGCTGTGCAGCAATTGCCAGGTTGTTGACATAGAGAAAGCTCCTAGTGGCTTCTGACAGAGGTTGATCATTAGTATATATGTTAAACATTGGGGGGCTAGCACACTGCCTTGTGGGATTATTATTATTATTATTATTATTATTATTATTATTATTATTATTATTATTATTATTATTATTATTATTATTATTATTATTATTATTATTATTAATAATAATAATAATAATAATAAATAATAAATAAATAATAAATAATAAATAATAATTTATTTATTTATTTATTTATTTATTTGTATGTTTGTTTGTTTATTTATTTGTTTATTTATTTATTTACTGCTTTTCTTGTCCAAAGACAACTCAAAGTGGTTTACCAACAGAAATTACATATACAAAACATATCATAAGTACAATAAGGCACAGGAATTAAAAATACAATAATATTAAATATAACAAAAAATAAATGAAAATACAATAAAGGTAACAGTGTAGTAAATACAAAAATCAATTCAAAAAACAAGGCATCAATAGAAAACAAATGCAATACAGTAGCAGGAAAATAGCTGTACCATAGACACATCTATGTAATACAAAACAGTACTTTCTTTGCAATTTCTTTGATTTCTCCATCAGCTGCATTGACTTCAAAATGACTGAACTTCTCTGAATTTACCCCATGTGGCTCTTTGTCTTTTGGAGATTTCTTCTTTTAAATTATTGTCCATCTTGACTGCTTGGCTGAAGTAAATGTAGCTTTCCACTTCTTCTATTTGTTCTTCACCAAGTTTTATTCCATCACAAGGCAGCTCTTTCAATTTCATAAACTTCTGCCGTGGCTGCCGCCTCTCCAGCTCCTTCCCTGGTGTGGCATTGGCCGCAGGGAAGTTGAGCCCACTTGCATACTGTATTTTTCTTTTCTTTCTGATTTGCATTTGTATTTGAATTGTATTGTATTTTTCTTATTGCATCTGTTATGTTGTATTGTTTTGTATATTGCTTATTGTATTATTGTATTTATATTGATGTTGTATTGTTTTTGCTGCTGTCTGCTGTGCAGGCAGCATGCTTCACTTGTGAACTGCTTTGAGTTGCCTTCGGGCTGAGATAAAGCGGTATATAAATAAAACATTAGTATTATATTGTTGTTGTTGTTGTTGTTGTTGTTATTATAATAAGACCTTAAGACCTATTTTTGCACCTCTTCTATCCAGTTCTGTAAGCATTTGTTGCAGCTCTTCTGTTGTACTACTGATCAGGATAATGTCATTTTGTATTAACCATTCTAAATTTCTCAGTGACAATTTAAATTCAGGTGGCCAGTGGCCTGGGAAATATAGATTTCCTAGGGCTACTAGCATTTGGGGTTGTTGCCATGTCAAAGTGTCAGAAAGAACAAGTTGGATGTTCACAGCGGGACTGAAGAAGGATCAGACCCTATTGCCCACTTGTTCAAAAATGTGATGGATTCTTAGTTGAAACAAATTGATAAACCTTTCTTCCCCTTTACTTTTTTTAAAAAAATGCTTGCTGAACCTAATTATGAATTACTGTACATCAAAAGATCACACCTCACTACTTGGGCTCTTCAGATATGGGAATGATCCAAATGAAATGAATACCATTTTACAGTGACTGTTAGGCTTCAACCAAAACAGTTTGGGTGGAAAAGTAGTATTTTATAAAGTTAAAAGGCATTCATTCACATCTATAAGGTGAGCAATCAATGAACGGTATCATTAGATCATCACAGAAAACAAAATGTACAAACGAGGCCTTCAGTTGTCAGCTTATATTGATCAAAATCTCCTGTGTTTTTATGTAGATAAACGACACCATTGTGTACCCTTCTGTACCACTTTCACAGCCAGCAAAAATGAGAGGTATTGGGTGGTGGGGGGAGAAGACAAGGAGTTTCTATTTGTTGTATCGGCTACCTTGTCTTTTGAAGGAATAAGGAAACCTGAAGAAATATCGGAAACACGGGCCTCTGTTTGCCCAAAGTTAAAGGCTGAGGAAATGACACCCTGTGTTATTTCTATTCCAGTCCTCCACTGATTTCATTATTATTCTCTTTACCCAAGGACCTGCCATTTAGTGAGAAAGAATAGGACTAGGAAAAAGATAAGAAGTAGGACCCATTCAGTCAAAGGTGGGGAACTTCCAAAACTCTGTTGGATTCTTTACTGCGTCTATGACATACCAAGGGCTGAATCTGAAAATGACTTTTTAAAAAGTGTACATCCTAAAATTCCCTTTAGGCAATATTATATCAGGGGCATTTCTGAATATTTAAATAGCAGCTCCTAACCCTCACAGTTGGGTTTTTATTCTCTCTGGTTGTCCAGGAAGGCAGCTATATCATGAACATGCAAAAATGATATGATGGGACTGGGGGAAAATGAAGAACTGATATTTAACAACCTTTCCTGGTTCCAAAGCAGCTCAAAATACCTGAATAGCTTCCTGTTTCACTCCACGCTGCTTCCAGGGGTAAAGCCATTTTACTCTGAAAATAGCCTAAAAATATCTCTAAAACAGATTGCTTCAGTTCCATGCCCATTCTCCAAAGCAGAGAAGAAAAAATAATATGAAAATGTGTCCCAAAATAAAATTATGCACCTTATAAGGAAGCAATTCTCATGAAGGTTATCTCACTGTAGATGCTTACCTGAAATGGCCCTCATATAAAAACTTTGAAACCTTCAACAATAGAGAAAAATGGTGTGGTAGTTCTATAGTAAAGGTAAAGGTTTCCCTTGCTCAAAAGCTAGTTGTATCTGACTCTGGGGTTCAGTGCTCATCTCTGTTTCAAAGCCGAAGAGCCAGCGCTGTCTGCTTCTCTAGACATTTCTGTGGTCATGTGGCAGGCATGACTAGACACCGGAGCACGCAGAATGCTGTTTACCTTCCCACCGAAGTGGTCCCTATTTATCTACTTGCAATTTCTTGCTTTCGAACTGCTAGGTTGGCAGGAGCTTAGACAAAGATGGAAGCTCATTCTGTCCTGCAGTACTCGGGAATTGAACTGCTGACCTTCTGCCTCCCAGTCAGCGTCATAGCCACTTGAGCCACTGCAGTCCGGAGTTCTATACCTTAGCCAAAAAATTAAAAGAAGATTGAGGTTTGAAAATGGATGCTATGAAAAAAACTAAAAAAGTGTTGTGTATGTAACTGTATCACTTTAAGAATGTATGAATGTAACCTGACAACGATTACAATGTAACTCAGCTGTTAAAGCAACGCGAGCCAGCTACCCATAGAGGGCAGCTGCGAGCGTTCAGCTCACATGGTTCAATTCCCCCAATCACCGGCAGCCGCGGGAACCTTCCCGCGCAAGGAACACCTGGAGAAGAAGGGCGTGACTCAGAATGATGTCATGCAGGTAGCAGCCAATGAGCTACCGTGCAACCCTTTTCAAATGTATTGTTGCAGTATAAAATAAGCTGTACCTCCGCCATTACCACATGTTCATCCTGACCATCATGCAATAAAGCTGTGTTTTAGCCCTCACTGCGGCTCCTTCTTTGTCTTCCGTGCAAGACACTAAATTGGCGACAAAGGTGGGATGCATGGCGTATCCCAAGATCAAGCCTCACCAGTTCGACATCAGTGATCCCGAGCAATGGGAGCTGTACGAGTGCCAGTTTTGGCACACGATGGACGCTGCAGGCATCGACGACGAAGGGAAGGTGCGCTCGCACTTCCTAGCCCAGGTGGGGCCGGCCACGCTGCGCATCCTGATGAACCTGCTGGCTCCCCGGAAAGTCAACGCAATGCCCATTGACTGCATCCTCACAACACTGAGGGATCAATTCCAGCCGCCCGTCTCCATTTTTCCTGCCCGGGTCGAGTTCCACAGGCGGGACCAGCTCCCGGGAAAATCCGTGTCCACCTACGCGGCGGCCCTCAGGCTGGCAGCCATTCACTGCCAATGGGAGGACCTGGTCATAGTCCTTTCAGACCGCATGCTGTGTGGCCTGAGGGATGAGGAGGTACAGAGGAAGTTGATGACCCGCGACCACCGCCTCACGTTCAATGAGGTACTGCGAGAGGCCCAGGCGACCGAGGCGGCGAGGAGCAGGGTCAAAGTCTTCAAGTCTCGGGGGGCTGCATCGGAGAGGGCCAAGTCACCCGTGCAAGTGGCCCGGCGGATTTCGGCATAAGCGGCCTGGCGGGGCCCCCGACAGCCCACAGGCACCCCAGCAACCTCCAAGGAGTCGTCCACGACTGCGGACTCCTGCTTCAGCAAGGATGACAATGTGCAGAGAGTCAAGAGGCATGGGGAAAGGCACCGAGCCAGCGAGAGAGGAAACCACCGTTGCGATGGCTGCAGGGCATCTCACGACCGAACGAGGTGCCCATTCCGGAAGGCCGAGTGCCACAACTGCGGGCGGAAAGACCACATCGCCAGGGTCTGCAGGCGCAGGCAAACGGAGGACAAGGGCTCATCGAGACACCCTCAAGCGCACCAATGCAAGGCGGCCGGCATCGGAAAGGTCTTAGCCAATGACGCCGCGGCGGCCATGAACCGCGTGGGCCTGGAGCACTGCGTTTCTTTGTAGAGGTACTGTTACAAGGGGTCCCGGTTAGGATGGAAATAGACTCGGGGTCATCCTACTCCATCCTATCCCAGAAGGAGTTCCTGCGCATTCCCTCAAATGCGCACCCCAAGTTGTGGGCCATGAAGTCAAACTTACGGGATGTGCAGGGTTATGGGATCCTGGTGTTGGGAGTGGGAAACTTCATGGTGAAGTTCAAAAGGTTCACAGAAAAACTGCCCTTAGTAGTTCTCAAGGGGGGGACCTGTTGCCTTTTGGGAACCCAGTGGTTTGCTCCCCTGGGAATTGAACTGTCCGGCATAAACGCCATAGATGTTATGGAATTCTGAACTAGACAAAGTCGCATTCCACACGCTAAGTCAGATTTAGGAGTTTTATTGTTATTAATATTTGGCCAAACAGATTCAGGAAAGCTTTACCAAACTAAATTATTCCCTGAATGAATATACATTTTCAGAGCCATCCTTTTATAGCATAAAATTTGGAAATTTCTACACATTACATCACTATGGGAAAAGCCAAAATTATTAATTAATCTTCTGACATTTCATTAAGTTCAGGTTAGATCATTCCGTAACTGTTATTTAGATCATGTCATTTAAGGAACATGTCTCATGTCACATCATGTCATGTCACACAAATATTATTTACGGTTCCCTGTCAGCTGTACAAACTGTGCTGAGCTTGTGGACACAAAGGCTTCTGTTTACTTAGCCTCGTCATTAGTTCTGTATGATAGGTCAATCTGATCTGTTTAACTTTACAGAGTACTGAGAAAATAATTTTTACTTTTAAAACAGAATTAATATTATCTTAATTCTTTCACCCCTATTTCATTCCCTCCTGATTTCTTGAAAATTATTAAAGTTTAATAACTTTTCACATAAACATTTCTATCATGTTGATTGCCGATTCCTCAAGCTTCGGCTGGGCATTGAAAAGACCGCCTCCAGTTTGGGTCTTTACTTTCATACAATTCTGCAATGCTTTCAACAATCCCACTTGCTTTCTCAACCTCTTCCTAACTGTGGATTAAATGAACTAGAATGATTCCACTGCCTCCCTGCTTTTGTAAGTCTTCCTCAAATTCTTTATCAAATACAACTCCTGTGTTTGTTTGGCTGTTTAAACATAGCTGTTTTTCGCTTTGCTTCTTCTGCTCCCTTTTACCAACTGTGAGTCTTTTGTTTTCTGATTAATTGCAAGGGGTCTAGGCATTCTGGTCAGCTTTTGATACTGGCTTTGATTACTAACCCACAAATGTCCCTTGTTTTCCAAATCATCTGGAGGGCATGGCCAGTATGTACCTGTACGTCTGCAGAAAAAACTAAACTTCTTGCGCAGGCTTCAAGTTCCTCTGGAGTTAGGCAACTGGCCTGTGACATTTACACTTTTATTTCTGCGTACTTTCACATACTGCCTGAAAAAAATGGGACAAGCCTAGTAGCCTTGGAGCTTGGGGTTAGCTATCAAATGCTCAGCTGTTTGTTTGTTTGTTTTCTGGGATTTCCGAAATTCCTCTGGTTTCTTCAATCATCTCATTCCAATTCCTCTGCCAATGGCCCTCTTGCTTGCAGTAAGCACACTGATTGTTGCCTTTTCTCAAAGCAAGGGAGATCATCTCATATTCTCCTTCTTCTCTTCCTCCTGCTCCCTATTAAAGTAGACCTTCCTTGCAATTTGCACCAGTTCGCTTATGTTCTTTCCCAATGCTCCTTCCAGCTTTTGTAACTTTTTCTTTATATCCGGTGCACTCTGTGTAATGAATCTTTCATTTAACATCTGGCGGTTTTCAGAATCTTCCATATTAATCCCTGTGTTCACTTTATAAGCCTCAATCAATCTGGCTAAGAAACTTTTAGGGGATTCTTCTTTCTCTTGAATTATATTAGCAGGTTTGCTAAAATTGACAGGACCTTTTGCTGCTTCCTTTAAGCTTTCCAAAATCAAATATCTGTACTGTTGAAGACTTGTCCTGTGTGTTGAATCATTAGGATCCCAATTTGGGTTTTGTTCAGCAGCTGCCGCCATATGCACAATAGTCTGATTTGCGTCTGGGAAATTTCTACAAAGGATCCTGTCTTTTGCCAGTTTCAATTTTTGCTTATCTTCCATAATAAGGAGTGTATTTATTATTTGCTGCATATCACTCCATGTGGGGTTATGTATCTGGACTATGGTTCCAATTAGTTCAATCACCTCATTCGGCTTGGTACTAAAAGGTCCATAATGCTGTTTCCAATTTAACAGGTCTGTTGTGGTAAATGGTACATATTGGAAGATTTACTGGTTCATCATCTTCCCTCATATGGCTGGTTATCATTTCCCTCAGCCACTATCTCTTTTCTTTTTTTCATCGTTGGCATGACGTGTGCCATTGGGGTATTCGAAAGTGGCTCCCTTCCAGCTTCATTGTTATAGGGAGAAGATTGGCTGTAGCTTTTGAATTTTTCTTCTCTCTGTTCAATTACATCTTTCAAGATCTCAGTTACTTTTCTTAGTTTTTCTGTGGTTGGGGAAGTCTCACTTCTGTCTGGGGTCTGAAATCTTCCTGCAGAGTGACTGCTTCCTGCATTTACTAATGCAAGGTCTGGATAAATATGTGGGACTTGGCCATCTTGTGGCGCTGATTTTGGCATGACATAAGGTGGAGGTCGTTGAAACAGAATTTCATCTTTTTCATTTTTGTTTAAAATTTTCAATCTTTCTTCTGTCTGCCATTCTATTTCTGGGGTATTGGGTGTTCTGACCACTTTCCTACCTAATTTAGATTTCTTATATTTGGATTTCTTTTCCTTCATTAAATATGCGTTTACACATCCAGCCTGGCATTTCTTTAGCCAAGATGGCCATGGTTTCTCTGCAACTGTTGCCTGCCATACAGACATATAAGGATACTGATCCCAATGTTTATTCTGCGTTATTCTTCGAAACACTCTATTTATAAGACCCAAATCTAAAGAACCTTCTGGAGGCCACCCTATTTGAAAACTGGGCCATTCATATTCACAAAACTTTCTTAACTCAAATTTTGTTAAAGGGGGTTCATGTGTCTCTGGTGTAAATATCTCAAAGTTCTCAAGGAAACACCGTAGTGGCATTCTTGGAACGCTACTACCACAACCCATTCTAAACTAAAACTCTACCACTGGCCTGGGGCGCCCGAAAGATCAAGGGTCACCGTCAGGAACCGCAATGGTTTAACCACCCACACAATATAAATTTTACACACACAAAAATCAGGTTCGCCGCCCTGATTTTTCCAGGAACACTGGGTTACCACCCGTGGTTCATTAAGGACTTAGGAATCGCCGTCCCGTCCCCTTGAAGGTGATCAGGCTCCACTTCCACTTCTCAAATGAGTGGGCACACATAAGTATACTTCTACAGTTTCATACAGTTTCATACAATTTTATACTTGCCTGCAGGCTTTTGAAAATCCACCTTCTAGAGTTCTCCGTCTTGTCAAGTCAGTCCCGGGTGGAGTTCGCCAAAAATTTTATGGAATTCTGAACTAGACAAAGTCACATTCCACACGCTAAGACAGATTTAGGAGTTTTATTGTTATTAATATTTGGCCAAACAGATTCAGGAAAGCTTTACCAAGCTAAATTATTCCCTGAATGAATATACATTTTCAGAGCCATCCTTTTATAGCATAAAATTTGACTGACCCAATTCGGGACATCTGCAATGCGCACCCTGCCATTTTCAAGAAGGGGCTCGGGACTTACAAGGGCCCCCCAGTTTCTTTTGTGTTGGACCCAGAAATCCGGCCCATACGTCTCAAGCCAAGAAGAGTCCCCTTCGCCCTCAAGGACAAGATTGAGGCAGAACTGGACAAATTGGTGGGGCAGGGGATTTTAGTTCCAGTTGATTCTGCGGAGTGGGAAACTCCGATTGTTACAGCTTTAAAATCCAATGGGGAGGTCAGGATTTGCACTGACTACAAATGTACAATCAACAAGGCCATTCGGTCAAATGCATATCCGGTGCCAGTAGTTAGCCACTTACTGGCCACTTTGCATGGGGGGAGGTGTTTTGCCAAGCTAGACCTGGCGCAGGCGTACCAGCAGCTCATGGTAACCCCAGCTCCTGCCGCTGCGCAAACCATCGTCACGCATAAGGGGGCATTCAAGGTAATGCACCTACAGTTCAGCGTAAATTCAGCCCCCGGGATCTTCCAGTCCCTTGTGGAACGCCTTTTAAAGGGCCTTCCAGGCGTGCTCCCATATTTTGACTATGTTTTGATAACAGCGGGGAGTGAATCAGAACTAGCGAGAAGACTAGACAAGGTCCTCTCTGTATTCGAGAGAGCGGGACTGAGGTTGAGAAGGGACAAATGTGTGTTTTTCGCGAGGGAGGTTGAGTTTCTCGGGTTCAAGATAACCCCAGAGGGCATCAAGCCATCCGAGTCCAAGGTTGTGGCTGTGCAAAAAGACCCTCGCCCCACCACGAAACTGGAGCTGCAGTCATTCCTAGGGCTCCTGAATTTTTACCATTCCTTCTTGCCAAGGAAGGCATCCGTTGCGGAGCCACTGCACGGGCTACTTAAGAAAGATGTGGTTTGGTGGTGGGGAGATAGGCAGGAGAAAGCGTTCAAAGAGCTTAAGGCGCTCTTGTCCTCATTTCGACCCGAGGAAACCGGTAGTTTTGGTCTGTGATGCATCACCAGTGGGGGTGGGGGAGGTGCTGTGCCACATGTTAGAGAGCGGGTGGGAAGCCCCGGTTGCCTTCTATTCCAGGTCACGTTCAAAGGCGGAGCGCAATTCCGCGCAAACAGATAGAGAGGCCCTGGCCATAATCGCGGGAACAAAAAAGTTCCACGATTTCCTATACGGCCGCGAGTTCACAATTGTGACTGATCATAAGCCCCTTTTGGGAATTTTTACTACAGGCAAGCCCACCCCACAAATCCTGTCCCCCAGAATGCTGCGTTGGGCGATTTTCCTCAATGCCTACCAGTACGAGCTGTTCCATCGCCCAGGGAAGGAGATCTCCCATGCAGATGCGCTGTCCCAATCTCCCCTCCCTAGTTTAGGAGACCCCGAATGCGAGGTAGAGCAGGACCACCAAGTCCTGCTGATTGAGTCTCTCGACTCGTCCCCCATAGTTCCCGCAGACCTAGCCAAAGCCACGGCGGCCGACAAAATCCTGTCCCAAGTCAGTTCCTGGGTGAGAAAAGGGTGGCCCGCAACTCCCCCCGAGGAGGAATTAAAATCATTTTTCAGGTGCAGAGTAGAGCTTTCCCTTGAAAGGGGCTGCCTTCTCTGGGGCCAGAGGGTGGTCATTCCAGAGAAGTTACGAGCAAAGGTGCTGAGGCTACTGCATACCAGCCACCCGGGAATAGTGCATTCCAAAGCACTGGCCAGGAGCTACTTCTGGTGGCCCCAGATAGACGCGGATATAGAGCACTTGGTGGGCACGTGCGAGAGCTGCCAGAGCAATCAGCCCGAGGAGTCCCGGCTGCACCAAAGGGAATGGGGCACGGCCTGCAGGCCATGGTCCTGAGTACACGTCGATTTTGCTGGCCCCTTTCGCGGTTCCATGTTTCTGCTGATAGTCGACTCATATTCCAAATGGCTGGAAGTCATTCCCATGTCTAACACCTCATCTGCCGCAACCATTAAACAATTGTGCAGGGTGTTCAGTTGCTTTGGCCTGCTGGACATCATTGTGAGTGATAACACCAGTACCTTCACATCTGCGGAATTCAAGGCATTCATCAAGAGGAATGCCATCCGACACATTACCTCTGCCCCGTTTCACCCCGCCACAAATGGTCAGGTAGAGCACCAAGTGCGCACTACGAAAGACGCACTGCAGCACATGGGTCCCGGTGAATTGAACCTCCAACTGTGTCAGTTCCTCATTTGTTATAGGGCAACTCCCCTAGCTTCAGGACTTTTGCCGGCTGAGCTCCTCATGTGGAGGAGGCCGGTAACACTTTTTGATCAGTTGGATCCAACCAGGGTGGAGGATGAGGGGAGAAATATAGAGATAGAGAGCTCCAAAAGCTTTGCGGCAGGGGACCCGGTTCACTGCAGAAATTACGCAACCTCGAGACCAACGTGGGTTCCAGGAACGGTCATTGAGCAAACGGGGCCAGTGTCTTACAGGGTTGAAACTAGCACAGGTCTACTGTGGAGAAGGCGTGCTGACCAGCTCAGTAGGCGAGTTACCAGGGAAAGAGAATCAGCGTTAGGGTTCTCCCCCACCCGTTTAACCCAAGGGGGAGACACGGGGACGTCCTCGGTTACAAATGCATACCCTGGATTCTCAAACGAGGAGGAGGATACTTTGAAAGAGTGGGATGAGTCTGATTTTGTGTTGCCGTACCAGGGGGATGTCGCGGAGTGGTCCCCACCCATCCGAGCGAGAAGAGGGGTTTTAGTTCAGCCCCTGGTACCTCCAGCCCTCCCAGTCCTTTGTTCTAGAGTTTACCCCATCACCAAGACCCCCAACCCAGGCAGCAGGGGGAAGTGCGTTCTCTCCATCCCCAAGAACACTGAGTCAGACAGCAGGGGGTAGCACAAGTATGCCAGTTACAGGCACAAGAAACTGGGGCGAGACAACAAGGGTCTCCTCATCGGTTCTGAGATTTGTGCTGGGGGGTCGCCAGGCACCACGAGTGACAGGCAGGGGTTCACATCCCAGTTACATGTTCCGTTCCCCTCTCCAAATGCAAGGTTGTCACAGAGTCCCCGCCAGACGACTAATGAGTCCCCCCTTTCTGTTGCAGGACGAGAGTCTGCGGAACTCGGAGCCCCTAGTACCCCTGAGCTCAGCCAAGCAGTCGTACGCCCCAAGCGCACATGCGGGAAGCCACAATGGTTGAGGGACTTCATCCTATCCTAGGGGGGAGGAGTGTTGTGTATGTAACTGTATCACTTTAAGAATGTATGAATGTAACCTGACAATGATTACAATGTAACCCAGCTGTTAAAGGAACGCGAGCCAGCTACCCATAGAGGGCAGCTGCGAGTGTTCAGCTCACATGGTTCAATTCCCCCAATCACCGGCAGCTGCGGGAACCTTCCCGCGCAAGGAACACCTGGAGAAGAAGGGCATGACTCAGAATGACGTCACACAGGTAGCAGCCAATAAGCTACCGTGCAACCCTTTTCAAATGTATTGTTGCAGTATAAAATGAGCTGTACCTCCGCCATTACCACATGTTCATCCTGACCATCATGCAATAAAGCTGTGTTTTAGCCCTCACTGCGGCTCCTTCTTTGTCTTCCGTGCAAGACACTAAAAAAAGATTCTTAACTGTCCAGCTGCGTCACTGGAGGCCAAGATCAGGATCAGTCAGACAGCTGCATTCCAGATTACTATGTACAGATGCAAAATCTGGACAGTGAAGAAAGATCGTGGGAGGAAATTGTCTCATTTGAAATATGGTTTTGGAAATGGGTTTTTCAGGTTCATAGACTGCCAAAATGATAAATAAGTATATTCTGGATAAAATCAAGCCCTAGTTCTCACGAGAAGTTCAAATGACTAAACTGAAACAATTTTGCATATTATGAGAGATAATGTCTAGGATCCTAGTGATAGCATATTAGAGAATAAACAAAACAAAAAACGCTGTAGCACCTCAAAGACTAATTGTTAAATTTGTAACTTGCCACAGCTAATTGTGACTACCTTATAAGATGACAGAGCATGACTCAGTCCTGTACTCATGTACCTAATTGTGCAAGCCCTATGCTAGCTTGTATGTCTTTAGTTAGTTGCAGTTAGTCCTAGCAGGTTTTTCTTTCCTGTCCAGATCAAACTTTGAACTGCCAAAATGAAGCCAACTTTTTGGATTTATCACTGGCCAAAACTAAATCCTCATCAGTACATGTTTCTGGTCATATTCGGCAGACCAGCAAATGAGCCGGATTCTATATCTCTCCACATTCACACAGCATGTTGTTGTCTGTCAGCAGCCTCCACTTGAGCATGTTGGTCTAAACTTTTAGGAACTCTGTTGTTGTTGTTCAGTTGCACAGTCGACTCCGACCCTTTGCGACCCCATGGACCATTTTCCTCCAGGCGCCTCTGTCCTCTACCATCCCCCTCAGCCCTCCCAGCTCTGTGCCCATTGTGTCTATAATACCATCTAGCCATCTCATCCTTGGCCTCCCCCTTCTTCTTTTGCCCTCCACCTTTCCCAACATCAATGCCTTCTCAAGTGAATCCTCCCTTCTCATTTGATGTCCAAAGTATTTTAGCTTCATCTTTACTATTTGACCTTCCAATGAGCAGTCAGGGTTAATTTCTTCTAAGATTGACCTATTTGTTCTCCTCGCTGTCCAGGGGACTCTCAAAACCCTCCTCCAACACCACATTTCAAAGGCATCTATTCTTCTGCGTTCAGCCTTCCTAATTGTCCAGCTCTCACATCCATACATTACTACTGGGAAAACCATTGCTTTGACTATTCTAATTTTTGTTTGCAATGTAATGTCTCTGCTTTTCACTATGTTCCCCAGGTTTCTCATCGCTTGTCTCCCAAGAATCAGTCGCCTTTTTATTTCATGGCTGCAATCCCCATCTGCAGTGATCTTTGATCCTAAGAAAGTAAAATCTGTCACTGCTTCTACTTCTTCCCCGTCTATTTTCCAGGAACTGATGGGGCCTGTTGCCATTATCTTGGTTTTCTTGATATTGAGTCTCAAGCCAGCTTTTGCACTCTCCTCCTTCAGCCCAATCAAGAGATTCTTTAGGTCTTCCTCACTTTCTGCCATTAGGGTGGTATCGTCTGCATATCTCAGATTATTGATGTTTCTCCCAGCGATTTTAATCCCATATTGTGATTCCTCCATCCCTGCACTGCACATTATGTGCTCTGTGTATAGGTTGAATAAGCATGGTGACAAAATGCAGCCTTGTCTTACTCCTTTTCCTATTCCAAACCACTCTGTTATTCCATGTTCTGTCCTAACTGTTGCTTCTTGGTTCATGTACAGATTTCTCAGGAGGCATATGAGGTGCTCTGGTATTCCCATCTCTTTAATTACTTGCCACATCTTGTTGTGGTCCACACAGTCAAATGCCTTAGTGTAGTCAATAAAACAAAAGTAAACTTGTTTCTGGTATTCCTTTGTTTTCTCCATGATCCAGCGTATGTTGGCGATGTGGTCTCTAGTCCCCCTGCCTCTTCTGAAACCAGCCTGCACCTCTGGTAATCCACTCTCCACTCTCCACTCTCTCCACTCTGACCCTCAGCCTATTCAGGGTCCTCCAAGTGACATAGGAGAGGTTGGGTTCTTCAGTCATATCCCCCTTTTAATGTTGTTCCTTGTTCAGTGAGCTCCTTCCTCCACCTTCTAATTTAGTTTTGCTCTTGTGTAACCTCAAGAATATTTCTTCTTGCCACAAAGCTCTTTCTGGGTCAGATAAATATGATGAATTTCAGACATATCAACAGACCTCTGGCCAATTATGTTTGGGTAGTTTAAAGTAGTATGAAAAAAGAAAGATCTCACATCAGATGGATCTCACATCTAAATAAAGAACTCAGTGACCCATAGTTTGTGAGACCTGGACAGGGCTGCTAATTTATTTATTTTAATGATGGGACATTCTGAAAGTAATCCTTCCATGGAGACATAACATACAGTAATGCAATACCATACTACAAAAACACTAATTTTCATGAGTTCTGTTAAGAAGGGGATCTTTTCACTGTGAGGTCCATATCACATGAGCCGAGGCAGTGGACTTCCTTCAAATCACCCAGTAATTTATTTAGCAAGCAAAAATAACTGAACATTGTTCGCAAAGAGTCAGATACCTTCTCTTCACACATCAGAGGCCTAAAAACTACACTGTCTACCTGATTATAGACAACACCCCACCCCTTGTTACATAAATCTATGTCTCAGTGGAACTGGTAAGACATGTAGGTAGACAACTAAGTATAGGCTGGCAGCCTTACAGAGAGAAAGTGAAATGATCAGATGGGAGGAGAGAGAAAAGCTGAATCACCCATATGAAGGAATTCATCGGCAATATCATGATGAGGGAGTGGAAACTTCAAAAGCTGTTCATGAGCAGAAGTCTGAATTTAAAATTCCCTTTATATATTATAATATACTAGCAGAGGTTGCCCGGCGTTGCCGGGCTGTTTTAAATGATGTTGGATGGTTTTTGTTGTATGTGTATTTAAATGAGGTATGTTATTTTTTTAAAATAATGTTTTTTATACGTAGGTAGTGATTTAAACTGTCATCATTTTTTTTGGATTTTAAAAAGAGGAAAGGTTGATAAAAAAATTCAATTATGGCATTTTAAAAAATAATGTGTTACTATGTGATTTTTTGTTAATAGGTGTACCTTGGATAAGAATATTTTTTAAATGTGTAAGTGTATGTTTTTTTTAAATTCAATGTTTTGACTGTGTTTAGATGTTTGGTTTTTCTTTTAGTGTGTTCTTATTTATTTATTTTTGAATAATTTTTTTGTTTGGATATTTTTGAATGTTTTTAAAACTTATTTCCCTTTTTAAAAAATCTTGGAGATTAATTTGAATTTATTGAGTGTTATTTTTCCTGTGGCCACTGGGTGGTGCTGTTGTGTAATTTTTTTAATTTTGACTGTGTTCTGGGCTGTGTATTCTTCCTGTTCTTTTGTCATTTCAGTTCTGGACCTCGGTGAGGCCGGACGTGTCATGGTAAGGTGTCTGCTCTTTTTTGTTAGGGGGGGTTGGGATTTGTCGGGGGTGGGGGTTGTGTTTGTCCTTGTTTATTTTTGGTTGTTTTTGGATGTTTTTCTTTTTAATTTTTATGTTCATTATTGTTTTTTATTTTTGTTGAATGTTCTTGGTTGTTGTTTTTTTTGGTGTTGGTATTTCCGTGGGCCAGCCTCGGTGGCTGGCTGGCCCATTGAAATACCATGTGGTGTTGGGTTGGGGGTATTTTTGCGGGCCAGTGTTGATGGCTGGCCCGTGGAAATACCATCGCTGGTTCATGCGTGGTTGGGGTTGGGGTATTTTCGCAGGCCAGCCGTGTTGGAATATCCATGCCGCCGGCCTGTGGGAATCCCCATGTTGTGTTTGTTGGTTGCTTTGTTTTGGTGGGGGTGGGGGGTTCACGGCTCGGCCTTGGTGGCCAGACTGCAAAAATCCCCATGCTGTTTTTGTTTTTGTTTGGGGGGGAGCCCAGCGTCGGGGTGTGTGTGGGCTTTCCTTCCCAGGGGCTGGCTTCTGGCCCACAGTAAGGAAGCCCAGTGGCAGGGTGTGGTGGTGGGCTTTCCTTACCGGGGGCTGGCTTGCAGCCCGTGTTAAGGAAGCCCAGTGGCGGGGTGGGTGGCTGGGCTTTCCTTACCGGGGGCTGGCTTCCCTGGGCGGCCCACAGTAAGGAAGCCCAGCAGCAGGGAGGGGGATGCTTTCGTTACCGGGGGCTGTGTGGCTGTGAGCCTTACCGGGGGCTGGCTTGCGGCCCGCAGTAAGGAAGCCCAGCAGCAGGGTGTGTCGCTGGGCTTTCCTTACCAGGGGCTGGCTTCCCTGGGCAGCCTGCGGTAAGGAAGCCCTGCAGCGGGGGGTGTTTTCATTACTGGGGGCTGTGTGGCTGTGCGTTTTTTATTTTTATTTTGCCCACGCCGGCTTTCCCAGAGTTCTGTGTGCTCACGGCATGCAGGACACTGGGGATTGTATTTTTCCATTTGTGCTTTCCCTTTGTGCTCCATTTTTTTTCGTGCAGCTGGGTTTTGATTGGCCGTGCCGCATTTCCCCAGGTTCTTTGTGCTTCCGCCTCTCAGCCTGATTGGCTGTGGCACAGCACGGCACACAGAACATTGGGAAATCAAGTTGTTTCCCTTTTTTACGTTTGTGGGGCTGTTGCCCCACTGCCGCTTTACTCAATCCTTCGTTGACCTGAGGACCCAGTCCGCACGTGTGCACAAAGGGTGAGTGCAGGCAAGTAGGGCCAGCTGTAGGAACCAATAGCAAGTTCCAACGGTTAACCCTTGGTTTTATAGGTTAAGATATACCCAAGTTTTGGGTATGCAACACAAAAGAACAGGGGTGGGTGGGAAATCATGTGAACACAGGCACTCTGTGTGTAGTGCCACCCATATGGCATGCTCTTCTGCTATAAGAGCTGACAATTAATTCTGCACTGAGGGGCTGCCTTACACAGGTGTGTTGCCTGCTGTTTTGACCACTGCAAGTATAGGCTGGTGTGGTCTTAAAGATGCCGATCAGATGATATCTTTGCTAGAGTGCATCAGCTTGCCCCCAGATCATTGTTACCACATATCTTTCTGACACCTTAAAGAACCTTCAACTTTTCTGGTGCAGGTAGGATCACTCTAGATTGGATCAGTTTCAAAGCAAGCATTCTACTTTGAGTTTACCAATATTGTGCACCATTTTATAAGCGTACCATTTCCAAGTAGTGGCAAATTAATCACTTCCTCTGCTCGACAGAAGGTGGGGAAGTGAAAAGATGTTTTGTCTGTTTAAGACTACAGTATAGCTGAAACTCTATGTGAGATTTTAAAAATTGAAGTCTTTTCTTTGCCTTCCCAGTCAAGAAACCCCTTGCAGTCGAATCCATAGTGGTGGTTTCAGTAATTGTCTTAAACAGTCAAATACCAATTTTTTCAACTTCCTCTGCCATCTGCCAAGCAAGGGGAGTGATTAATATGCCAATATCTGAAATGGTCTGCTTTTTAAGCCTCTTCACAATATTGGCAGGAACCATTTCCATGTAGACTGTTAGGCTTGATTAGATCTTTATATTCAATCCTGACCATTCCAAAGCATCCCATACAAATTTGATCACAGTTGCTGCTGAGACATCCATTCTAAGCCTTCCCACTTTCTCATGCTTCTCTCGGCTGTATGTCAAAGAAGACTGTTAAGTTGGTTGAGGCAGCAAATGCTAGGAGGCAGCAGTGACAGCCATATTTACTGTACTCTCTGGATAGTAATGTATATTTCTGGTGGAGAACAGAACTATAAATGCCACACAACCTGTCTACATCAGCCTAAACTGGTCTGCTGTCCCTCATATAGTAAGTAGAGCAGTGATCACCAACCTTCTGGGACATGGAGGCCATAGTAGAGTGCCTAATGCCAAAAGTGGACAGGAAAACAGCAGTAGATATTGCTGCATGAGAGAGGAAGAACAGGGTGGGTGTTATGTCTGGCCCTTATAAGCAATAGTCCAGACAACAATGAACAGAACAGCAACAATCTTTATTCAACAGTCTTTTAGGTTATGCTCACAAGGTGCTCCGGACACAGAGATGGCTATACAATCCCATGAAATCAGTCCCTCCGGAATCTGATGTGTAGGAGGCAAAGGCTAGCTACACCAGGAGCAGTAGCATAGTGTGGGAGACCCAGGCTTAACACTTTGCTGGCTACCTGTACGGAATGGGTAGTATAGATCTGGTCCGGCCCCACCCTTGTTTACTCGTGGGGCTTATATAGTGTCTTCCTGGCGGTGGTTCTTTGATACAAAGTAGTAACCCACCGGACAACCATAACTAACCAATCATAAGAGGGTATATATGTAATTAACCAATGAGGAACAGGATCCAAAACTGTAACCAATCATAGGGCTTGGATTAGCCTAATGAGCGCACCCTGAATGGGCAACTTGCAAATGTGCCTTAATACACAACAGTGAGTCTGAGGGGAAATGCCTTGATGGTGATGTCAGTGAACAAGCTGGTTGAAGGGCCACAAAGAAAAAGCTCAGGGGGCACAAATTGGAGGATCCCTGCAGTAGAGGGAAGGGATTATCCTATCACCAATTATTATCCTGACATTAACCAGTCACCAAGAGTAGTGTAGGATTCCATCTCCAAAAGCCAACTGGAAGGTACGCGCAGCGGCAAAATGGGCACCGTGCGCTTTGCTGGCCCCGACCCTAAGGCACGGGCGCAGCATGGGAGCGGGGGCATGGCCAGCTTCCCCTTTATAAGGGGTGGCCGAGCCAACGGCCCTCTCTTCAACAATTTGGCTGGGCCCCGGTGCGTTTTTTCATTCCGTGCCCAGACGAATTAACTGATTGCCGCCAGCCCGGGAGTGGGCTAGCGCCAGTCCGTCGTGGTAAAGACCGCGTGTTCTTTGGCTCGCTTGGCGAGCCTCCCTCCTCGCCCTTGGGCGGGTGGGAGTGGAGCGCCCTCCTCGGTCGGCCCGGGCTCGGGCCGGCGCTTGATTTGCGGCGTTCGCGCCGATTTTTCTCGCACAGCGAGCTTTTAGGATGAGCGGCTGTGCTCCTCCCTGGGAATTGGCCGGGGCTGTGCGCCACCTACGCCGGGCCCTACTTGTGGCTGTGCGGCCATGCCTCTTGCGCCGGCCTCCCCCTTTGTCAGGCTTACATGGCGCCGAAGAGGAAGGCCAGTCGCGGTGTCTGCCTCAGGCGTGCTGCTCACGCGTGACCACACCTTGGCCGGTAGCGGCCTCTGCTCCGCCACCTAATCTCACCCCCCTCCGAATAGGAGGGCACACAGGGCGGCTTCCTCCAGGCCTCTGGGGGGGAACCCATCCAGCAGGGGGGGGCAGCCTGGGGGTCTCTTCCCCACAGTCCCTGGCTCCCAGCCTGCAGGTAGCTGCCGAGCCCCAGCCCCTGCCTGGCCCCCATGCCCATGGGCCGGTCAAGGCCCATTTTGCAGCCTTAGAAAGGGCCGCGGGCCTCCAACCTTGGGCTGAGGCTGCCTTGCATCAAGATTATTCTGGCTTGCCCATTGGCCACTCGTTGCTGGCATCTGTCGACTCCCAGCTAGCGCGGCTTGAGAGGGCCCTGCTGGCCGCGCCCAGGGGACGCCCGCTGCCCAGCCCTGTGAGGGTGCATGCCCTGGCTGCGGCAGCATCCACAGGGGGCATCAAGCATGGTTCCCTGGATGGCATGAGCTCTAGTTCATTCCTGAGCTCCGACGCCCCTGCCCACGCGGAACCCCCGTGGGGGTGGCGGGAGGGGTTGCATCCGGTGAGCATAACGGTGAAGTTAGATCCATGCACACTCATTCTGTGACTCCTGCGTTAGCCACTTGGCCATGGCTGGCAGGCTCCAGTGCGGCTCCTTCTGTGTACACTTGCCGCCTATCATGGCTGCGCAGTCTCGGGAGGGGGAATGGAGGGCTCCTTATCCCCTGCCCCCGCCGGCCATCCCACAGGCCACCCTGCAATTGCCTTATCCGGTTTGGCCTTATGGCCCACCGGTCAACACTGGATATCATGCAGTTTCCACCTCTGTGTTGCCTACCGTGGGGGTCATGCTTCCCCTGGGTGATCACTTGCTCCCCGCCACCAGGGATAAGATTTGGCGTAGGGAATATGTTGACCTGTTTAGCCTTCTAAACAGGGAACCAACCCAGGATGAGAAAGAAAAGCAGGATGACCATGATAAGGAGTTGGCCCAGCGGTATAAACCTTCACACACCTGGGCCAACTGGTTGCCCGCCTACCTCATTTATGCAGTCGTCTCCCTTAGGGCTCATCCAGATTTGGCTATTCCACTCTTCCAATACCTCGATATCATTTATCAGGCATATGTGGACTACCCGGGTCAATCGTGGCTGGCATACGATGAAGAATTTCGTATGTGGGCCACACTTCACCCGGAGATGTGCTGGGATGAGCCCAACCAACTTTTTGTGGTTGTACTACATGACCCCATCCCGCCCGGCCACCGGCCACCGGTTTCATTCAGGACATGCTGTACAGCATCCTGGCTCAGCGCAATCCCCCCGCCAGCAGGCAGGGCAGGGGGTTCCACCCCCCTTGTTGTGCTGGAACTACTCGTCAGCGGCTGGATGTTCTCGCAGGCAGTGCAGGTTTAGGCATGCATGCCCTACCTGTTTGGGGCCCCACCCAGCCACTGCTTGCACCAGGTCTGGGGGATCCTGGGGTAGGGGCAGGGGACAGCAGGGTGCCAACCAACCTAACGCTGACCCATTGGCTGCTAAAGGCACCCTCCCCAATTAAGTTGAATGTTTTGGAGCGTTGGCTACGCGTCTATCCCAACCGGGTGGATGCCGAGTATATTTTGGTGTGTTTCTCTGACGGTTTTCATATCCCATTTGTAGGGGCACACTTGCCACAGGATGCCCCTAATTTGATCTCCCTGAGGGGGATGGAGCAGGTCGCCCGGGTTCAGATATTTAAGGAGGTCTGGGAGGGCCAGGTTGCTGGTCCCTTTGATTACCCACCTTTTCCCAACCTCAAAGTGTCACCCCTGGGTTTGGTCCCCAAGAAGGTGCCAGGGGAATTTCGCCTTATTCACCATTTATCTTACCTAGCCGATAAATCGGTGAAGGACGCTATACCGGATGAGCTATGCTCAGTCCGGTACACTTCATTCAATCAGGCGCTCAACATGGTCCGGGCTTGCGGCCGGGGGGCTATGATGGCCAAATGTGACATCAAGTCAGCCTTCTGCCTCCTGCCTGTTCACCCAGATGATTTTGAGTTGCTGGGTTTCCATTTCCAGGGGCAGTATTTTGTTGATAAGGCTATGCCTTTCGGGTGTTCTGTTTCTTGCTCGGCTTTTGAGCGTTTCAGTTCATTCCTGCATTGGGCATTTGTACACCGTTCAGGGGTTCGTACACCATTCTGGCAGTTGGAGAATGTTGTAAAGGAGGCATCCAAGAAGGGAAGCCTGGTTATAATGGGGGACTTCAATTACCCTCACATAGACTGGTGAACTGTTGTTCAGCACATGATAAAGAGCTAAAGTTCCTAGATATGCTAAATGATTGTTCCCTGGGACAGATGGTTGAAGACCCAACTAGAGGTACAAGAATCCTTGACTTGATCCTGAGTAATACTCAGGATCTGGTGCAAGATGTTAATGTGACTGATCCAATAGGGAACAGTGACCACAACTCAATTATGTTTAACTTGATCATAGACCGCAAGTCACTGATAAAATCTAACACAGAGACCTTAAATTTTCAAAAAGGAAATTTCCAAAAGATGAGGAAACTAGTAAAAAAGAAGCTGAAAGGGAAAATTGAAAGAGTCCAAACACTCCAAGAGGCATGGAGGCTGTTTACAAAAACAATAACAGAGGCCCAATTGGAATGCATACCCAAAAGGAAAAAGGGCACTGCCAGGTCCAAGAGGACTCCAATGTGGCTTACAGGAGCTGTTCGGGAAGTGATCAAGAGCAAGAAAAGCTCATTTAGAAGATGGAAGGCTTGTCCGAATGAGGACAGCAGGCACAAACATAAATTCTGGCAGAACAAATGCAAGGCAACAATCAGGAAAGCAAAGCAAGACTTTGAGGAGCGTATAGCTAAAAATACTCAGAGAAATAACAAAGACTTCTTTAAGTACATTAGAAGTAAGAACCCAACTAGGAAGGCCATTGGACCATTAGATGACAATGGAAGGCAAGGGGTTATTAAAGAGGAAACAGAGATTGCAGACAGACTCAATGAATTCTTTGCTTCAGTATTCACTGAAGAAGACAGAGACCACATGCCCAAAACAGAGCCTATCTTTGTAGGGAGGGAAACCGAAGAATTAAGCCAGATAGAAATAACCAGGGAGGAGGTCCTTTTATGTCTTGTTAAACTAAACACTAACAAATCACCAGGACCAGATGGCATCCATCCACGAGTTCTCAGCGAACTTAAAGATGAAATTGCTGATCTCCTAGCCAAAATATATAATCTTTCCCTCAAATCAGGCTTTGTGCCTGATGACTGGAAGGTAGCGAATGTAACACCAATTTTCAAAAAAGGATCCAGGGGTGATCCAGGAAATTACCGACCTGTCAGTTTGACATGTGTCCTGGTAAAGTGATGGAAACCATCCTAAAAGATAGAATTAATAGGCACATAGAAGAGAAGGCGCTGCTAAAGGAGAGCCAACATGGCTTTTACAAGGGCAAATCATGCCTCACTAATCTGTTGGAATTTTTTGAGAGTGTCAACAGGCATATGGATAAGGGGGATCCAGTTGACATTGTTTATCTGGACTTTCAGAAGGCTTTTGACAAGGTCCCACACCAAAGGCTCTTGAATAAACTTACCAGTCATGGAATAAAGGGACAGGTCTTGTCCTAAATCAGCAACTGGCTGAGGGACAGGAAACAGAGGGTAGCACTCAATGGACACTTCTCCAAGTGGAGGGAAGTAAAGAGTGGGGTCCCCAAAGGTTCAGTACTGGGACCCCTGCTTTTCAACCTCTTCATAAATGATCTAGAGGTAGGAGTAAAAAGCAAGGTAGCCAAATTTGCTGACGACACTAAATTATACAGGGTAGTGAAAACTGTGAGAGATTGTGAGGAGCTCCAGAGGGATCTCTTGACACTGGGGGAGTGAGCAAAACAGGGGCAAATGAGTTTCAACATTAGTAAGTGCAGAGTGATGCATGTCAGGGCAAAGAACCCCAATTACATTTATAAACTGATGGGGTCTGAACTCTCTGCGACAAACCAGGAAAGGGACCTTGGTGTCCTGGTGGACAACTCAATGAAGGTGTCAACCCAGTGTGCCTCAGCAGTGAAAAAAGCAAACTCAATGCTAGGGATCATTAGGAAGGGTATAGAAAATAAGTCAGCAAGTGTCATTTTGCCTCTTTATAAATCTATGGTGAGGCCCCATCTGGAATACTGTGTACAGTTCTGGTCGCCATACCTCCAGAAGGATATTATGGAGCTGGAAAAAGTGCAGAGGAGGGCAACCAGAATGATTAGGGGACTGGAACACGTTCCTTACCATCTGAGGCTGCAACGGTTGGGCCTCTTCACTCTTGAACGATGACGTCTAAGAGGTGACCTGATTGAAGTTTATAAAATCATGCACGGTGTGGACAAAGTAGATAAGGAAAAACTGTTTTCCCTATCGCATAACACTAGAACTAGGGGACACTCCATGAAACTTTTGGGTACTAGTTCTCAAACAAATAAGAGAAAGTACTTTTTCACCCAGAGGATTACTGGTCTATGGAACTCCCTGCCAGAAGAAGTGGTGACAGCTGTCAGTCTTGACAGCTTTAAGAAAGGATTAGACAAGTTCATGGACGACAAGGGTATCAATGGCTATAATTATGGATACTTAAGGACAACCTCCGGGTTGGAGAGATAGGCAGGATATCTCTCAATGCCATTTCCAGGGAATCCTAAGCAGGTGAAGGCATCTGCTTAGGAATACCCTGAAGGAAAGGGTGAGCCACTGTGTGAGACAGAATGCTGGACTGGATGGGCTGTGGCCTGTTCCACCAAGGCTGTTCTTATGTTCTTATGTTCAGTGTCACATTACCTGGACGATTTTTTGTTTGGGGCCCCTACAGACTCGGGTGAGTGCGCATGCCTGTTGGCCGCATTTCAGGGGCTCATGGCTGAATTTGGGGTGCTGTTGGCTCCAGAGAAGATGGAGGGTCCCGCCACTTGCTTAGTCTTTTTAGGGATTGAATTGGATACCATAGCCCAGACCTCCATGTTGCCTCAGGACAAAGTCGCCCGCATCTCAGATGCTATCCGTTCTCTACTGGCCAAGCGTAAGGCTTTCCTGCATGACCTTCAGGTTCTTCATGGGTACCTCAATTTTGCTTGCTGGGTCATCACCCCCAGCCATGCATTTGCCAGGCGCTTGTGCAACGCCATGGTTGGGTTATCCAGGAAGCACCACAAGGTTCGTTTGACTAGGGCCATCAGGGCTGACTTGCAGGTGTGGTTGGGGTTCCTGTCAGATTTTAACAGGATTTCCTTCTGGCGTAATGAGCGCCTGACCGCACCAGTATTCCAAGTTCAGTCAGATGCATCTGGGGCATTTGGCTATGGGATGTATTTCGATGGGCACTGGTCTTACGGCAGGTGGCTGGAGGCCTGGCAGGGCACTGCTGTGCTCCGGGACCTTACCTTCTTGGAGTTCTTCCTTATTTTGGGAGCTCTCTTACTCTGGGGTGGGGCATGGGCGAACTCAGTGTTCCATTTCTGGTGTGACAATGCAGCTGTTGTCCACATTGTCAATTCCCAGACGTCTCGCTCCCCTAGGGTTATGGCCATGGTCCGCCATTATTATTATTATTATTATTATTATTTATTCAATTTATATCCCGCCCTACTCAACACATGGCCGACTCAGGGCGGCTAACAACATATAAATGACCCCAGGACAACTCAAGGGGTTTACATATAAGATACAAGATACAGTTTCCAAAATACAATAATCAATACAGTGTTTCAAGTAAATACAATAATACAAATTACAATATTAAGCAAAATAATCCACAAAATACAAAATACAAAATATCAGCACCACATCAAAATAGAAGACAAATCATCCGAAGCCACCCACAAAAAAAACCCTGCCTCCAAAGTCTTATGAAGGGGAGGACAGAGCCCTAGGACGCCAGCCAGTGGCATGGCTGGAAGGCCTCTTCACCCCCACCAGGGCCGGGAGCACTGCGTGGAGGATTCGCCCGGCAGACCCCCTCACCTTTTAAGTCCTGGTGAGGGGTGGAGGGCGGGGCCCGGAACGCCGGCCAGTGTTGTGGCCGGAAGGCCTCTTCGCCCCCACCGGGGCCGGGAGCGCTGCGGCGGTGGTGGACTCGCCCGGCAGACCCCCTCGCCTTAAGTCCTGGCGAGGGGTGGAGGGCGGGGCCCGGAACGCCGGCCGGTGTTGTGGCCGGAAGGCCTCTTCACCCCCACCGGGGCCGGGAGCGCTGCGGCGGCGGTGGACTCGCCCGGCAGACCCCCTCGCCTTAAGTCCTGGTGAGGGGTGGAGGGCGGGGCCCGGAACGCCGGCCGGTGTTGTGGCCGGAAGGCCTCTTCGCCCCCACCGGGGCCGGGAGCGCCGCGGCGGCGGTGGACTCGCCCGGCAGACCCCCTCGCCTTAAGTCCTGGCGAGGGGTGGAGGGCGGGGCCCGGAATTTCGTGTTGTGTGCATTGCGCATCAACATACTGTTTAAGGCCAGACATGTACCGGGTATCAGGAATGATATTGCTGACGCTTTGTCTCGCCTACAGATCAATCGGTTGTGGACTGTGGCGCCGGAGGCCGACGACCTGCCTTTGGCACTCCCGGCCGAGATGTGGAGGTTTGGTGTGGAGAGGTGAACCGGGCCATCATTCTTTCGCTGGCTAGCAGCACCCGTAAGGCGTACTCGCTTACGCATAAGGCCTTTGAGGCATTCCGCCACGAGGCATCCCTCCCCAGTATTTGGCCCACCCCCGTGGATCACCTATTGCTCTTCATGGTTCACCTCCATGGAAAGGGGTTGGCACCCAAGAGTATTGCAGGCTGCCTTTCCGCGTTGGCTTTCTACACGAAGGTTCATGGCTTTGCAGATGTCACCTTGGATTTCAGGGTTCGCCGTGTTTTGGAGGAATGGTCTCGTGAGCGCGGCCCATGCTCTGATCCCCAACAGCCTATTTCCCCAGACATGCTCCTGCGGCTTGCTGGTGTTTGGCCGACAATATGCAGAGATCAATACGAAGCCTGCCTTTTCCATGCGGCCACCTCACTGGCATTTTTCGGAGCACTTCGGGTCAGTGAGCTCGTGGTTGCATCCCGCGCGGACACTTCACGCAGGGTGTTGGAATTAGCTGATCTGTCCGTCACCCACGAATGGCTACAGTTGTCCATTCGTTTTTCCAAGACTGATCAGCTGGGCAAGGGCAGCACGCTCATGCTGTATGCATGCAGCAACCCCGTGATTTGCCTGGTCAGGGCGCTTCACGCCTTCTTGTCATTGCGTGGTGGTTCCCAGGGCCCCCTTTTCTGTCATGCTGATGCGCTCTCCCTCACCAAATACCAATTTTGGAAAGTTACGGGGGCGGCACTGGACAAACTGGGCTTGCGGGGTGTGTGTTTTGGGACCCACTCTTTCCGCATTGGTGCGGCATCCACCGCAGCAGTGTGCAGTTACACCGAGGGGGCCATACGCTCCATGGGGCAGTGAGGTTCCAATTGTTTCCATTCATATGTGCAGCCATTGGTGCAGTAGCACTTTGCTTGTGCATTTTCTTTTCCTTTCTTTCAGGTGCAGCGTGCCTCGGGAGGCCTGCATGGGTCTGGATCGTTGGGCACAGCTACCTGTACTGGGCCATCCACTACGCTGTGTCCACTTCTTGGGGGCCACAGCTGGGCATCGGCGCATTGGCACTGCTACGTTGGTCTGGCTCCCACGGCAAGCGTTGGCATTCGTTGATTCCCTTTATCAGGCCCATGGGAGACCAGAGGGCCCCCCCTGATGTTATTATCATACACCTGGGTGGCAATGACTTAGCTCAGATTACGGGTTTGGAGTTGGCATGCGCCATCCGACGTGATCTTGCCCTGTTGGGTCAGTCCTGGCCACAGGCACGGATCGTTTGGTCTCAAATGATACCACGCATGTTTTACCGAGGTGGAATTGATCCACGAGGAATTGACCGGCCCCGCAGGTTGGTCAACAGGGCAGTGGCCCGTTATGTATATGCCAATACTTTGGGGGGGTCCCACACCCGCTCATACGCATACAGGACCGCTGCCTGTATCGCGCTGATGGTGTGCACTTGTCGGACAGGGGCATGGACCTCTTTTTGTCATCCATACAGATGGGCCTGTTGGCCGTTTGCGGCCATGGTGGGGTGGTGAGTCAGTGAACTCCTTCCCATGTGGCGGATAGCACTGGTTAGGGGCAACAGCATTAACATTTAACAGGCTAGATACAGTTGGTTGGCCATAGGGAGGACAAGGTTAGCCAAACTGGTATGGCCAGCCAGCTTACTTAGTTAGGCAACGCACTGAGTAGGTCAACAAAATGCTTCCGCTGAAGCCAGTTGTTGGCATAGGCTCTCATGTTGTTACCGCAGTAGCAAGTTTTGAGAGTCAGTTAATCAGAACTCTAATTGGATTTGCCCCTTACCAGTGCTATTGCGGCCTGTCTGATCCTTAACCATTGTTAAGCTAGCCCTTGTTTGAATTTAAAAAAATGTCGCCCAGTTATAATCCAAAATTCTGTGTCCGTGTCATTATTAGGGTGTGGGTACAGCAATGGAGATACAGTTATGAAGGCAGCAAGAAATCTTGGCCCAGCCCTGCTGGCAGAATCAGCCCAGATCACACTGGTTTAGGCCTACAGGATTGCACGGTGTATCCCACTAATGAAATATGTTATTGCTGCAGTAAAACCAGAGGGCAAGTTCCCTTTTCTATGGTGAGAGGAAAGCCCTGAAACTGTGTCAGGTTTCCACTATTCCCCACAAAAGACAACCTCAGTGAAACATTAAAACAAGGACTAGCACCCACAATTTTCACATCTCAGTACTATAAGCTATATGTATTTAAAAGAAAAGCTGGTGTCAAGATCCCATCCCATCTTTTCTTTTTTCTTTTCTTTTTAATAATTTTATTAAGTTTTGCAAAAGATAACATAAAATAAAAATATAACATATTTGAGTACGATACAAACTTACAATACAAATGCTCCATTTCAAATAATAAAATACCACCACCAACTAAAGATACAAAGAACATACTAAAGACAATAATACAGAAAAGTAAAGAGACTAGCGTATATTCCTTACATTTTAATTTTAACCTTACTATTTAAACTTATAATGTGTTAATCTGAAATTTACGCTATCTTGAAACAAAATCCAAACACAAAATATATAAATCCAGTGATATATACAATACCTTGGTTGTTACAATGCTACTCTGCATTCAAATTATGACCAAAAACTCATTTGATCTGGTGCTGGTCTGCCCCCTTTACCATCTAACAATGTGAAATCCAGGAAGGGTCTCCATATGCTTCCAAATTTATTTTTACCAACCATGCCTTTTTTAGCTTTCAATTCCCGTGTTAACTTATTGTTTAATGCCATTTGCCACATTTCTCTATGCCATTTCTTAATTTCAACTGTAAAGTCATTCTTCCAATTCCTTGCGATACATTGTCTCGCTAAAGTAAGTATTATTGTTAACAGTTCCTTTTTATTCTCATCTATGTTCATATTATCCAACTCCATCAATAGGGCAGTACTTGACTCCAGCTTAACGCTTATACCCATCATTTCCGATGCTTCTCTTTCTATTTTTACCCAAAAATCTTTAACCACCTCACAACTCCACCGCATATGTTCGTAAGTCCCCATTGCAGATTTACATCTCCAACACATTTTTGATTTATTACGATCCATCTGGTTTAGCCTAACTGGTGTCAGGTACCACCTCTACAACATTTTATAATTATGTTCTTTAATTCTAACTGACATGGTTCTCATGACCCTTTTCTTCCATTTGTTCCTCCAATTTATATCTGATATTTTGATGTTCAAATCATTTTCCCATATTGTTTTTAATATTTCCTGTGCTCCACCATCCTCATTCAAAATTCTATATAATTTGCTAACCAGACCCTTGACACCTATTTTTCCCTTTCTTATTTTAAATACCAACTCCTCAAAGTCTGTCCTGTCTCTTATTTAACTGGTTTCTAAAACCTATTTTTATTCCAATTATTCACTAAGGCAAATTGAAACTAGTTAAAATTCATTTGTCTATATAACTCCAATCTTTTATCTTTATTCTTACAAATACGAATCAAATCCTTCAGCAGGAACACATCATTTTTAAGAAGCACTTCTATCACATCCCTATCAATCTTCTCAGAGAAATTTCTCAAGTCTTCCAATTCGATAATCGGGGATATATCTGGGGCTAACTTCTTCATTCGCTTCCATAAATCCAAAATTGTTTTAATCATTCTGTTTTTGGGCCTAATATTTATTACCTCCCTGTCCAAAAAAGCTTATTTACCTACTTGGTTCACCTCCTTCATCTCAATTTTCTCCCATATTGCTTCTTCCTTCATTAAGATTTTCACCACGTTTTTTAACTGAAAGGCCTTATAATAGTTTCCAATATTAGGTATACCCAGCCCACCCTCTTTCTGTGGTAAATACCATAAGCTTTTTGATATTCTCAGTCTCTTACCTCCGTTACTATAGTCATTGAAAATGTTCTGAAAGTCTTTTACCTCCTTTTCCTTGAGTTGTATCGGCAGAGCATCAAACAAAAAGTTGAATCTCGGTAATAATTTCATTTTACACAGTGCAACTCTGCCAAACCAAGCCAAGGTTAATCTCTTATATTGTTGAATTTTCTCTTTCATTTCCCTTTTCTGCTTTTCATAATTTAATTTTTTTAATTCTTCTAATTTATTTGATATATTTATCCCCAAATATTTCAAATTATCCTTAGCCTGAATATGACACTTAACTTTAATCTCCCTCTGTCCTTTTTTATTGATATTACAAAATATTATTTCTGATTTATCCCAATTTATTCGTAATCCTGTCATTTCCCCCAAACTCCTTAAAATGGCATTGGACTTTCTCTAAAGCTCTATTTGGGTTTTTCATAATTATTAAAGTATTATCTAATTTTATTCCCTTCCACCCCTTCAATATTTTTATCTTCCCTTATTACGTTCGCCAACAACTCCATTGCCATAATAAATAAAATAGGCGACAGCGGACAACCTTGTCAGGTTCCAGCTTTGAGCTCTACCTCCTCCGTAAAAGCTTCATTTACCCTGACCTTAGCAGTGCCATGTTGATATAATTGATCTATAATCTTTTTAAATTTTGTTCCAAACCCATAATTCTTTATAATCTCTTTAATTGTAACCCATTGAAGTGAATCAATTATTATCTAGTGATAATAATCCCACTTTCCCTTTATTCTGAGTCGCTACATCCATTAAATCTACCACCCTCCTTGTTAAATCCACCATCTGTCTCCCCTTCAAAAACCCTGCTTTGTCCTTGTTTATATAGCCCGTCATAAAACTATTCAGCCTGTTTACCATTATCACAGTGAATATCTTAGCGTCTTGATTTATTAATTAAATTGGCCAATATGATTCTACCTTCTCTAAGTCTTTCCCTGGCTTAGGAATCAACACAATTATAGCTCTATACCATGAGGTCAGCACCATCCCATCCTCCAAAATATAATTAAGCAGCTTCAAGAGTTTAGGCACCACCATTTCAAAGAATTCTTTATAAAACTCAGCTGGTAGTCCATCCTCCCCTGGAGATTTTCCTCCCTTCAACTTTGCTATAACCTCCTTAATCTCCTTCTCTGTTATCTTTCCCTCCATTCTATTTTTATGATCTTCCGTTATTTTAACTTTGGAACATTTTTCTAAATACTCATTTAATTTTCCTATATTTATTTCCTTTCTTGAATATAATTCTTGATAAAAAAATCTTTCACAATTTTAAGTTTATCTTTAGTTTTGTTACATCTAATACCCTTGGTGTTTATCAACATTCCCATTTCTCTTCTAGTCTTCTTCTCTTTTGCTGCCCTTGCCAATAATTTTGAATTCCTGTTGCTATACTCAAAATATTCTCTCTTTAAGTACATTAAATCTCGTTTCACTTTTTCTATATCTTTCCCTATCAATTCAGCTTTTAATCTCTGTAGCCTGTCATAAATCTTTACCTTTTTGGTCTTAACATGCTCCTCTTGAAGCTGCCTGATTTCTATCTCCAACTCAAGTTGTTTATTCCTCATTTGTCAATTTTTAATACTAAGTAATTTAATACATTCTCCTCTAAATACCGACTTCATGGTATCCCATACCACATTATAATTTACCACCACCACCACCTGTGTCATTCCATTGCCAGGTCTCATCCCAATTTTTCATTATTTGTTCTTTGTTCTTAGAATCTTTAAATAAATTTATATCATATCTCCAATTATTTCTCCTCTGAACTACTCCTTCCAAATTTAATTCCAACAAAACTTTTGCATGGTCAGATTCCTTAAAATGACCTACTTCCATATCTTCCAAATTCTTGACCATATTATCTGTAACAAATATATAGTCCAGCCTAGAATATGAATTATACACTTGTGAAAAATAAGTGTAAGTTCTTTCTGACCCTTTAAGTTCCCTCCATGCATCCTTCACTCCTAATAATTTGATCCATTTATCAATCAAATGTATTTTT
Organism: Bradypodion ventrale; assembly: GCA_035047345.1. Taxonomy (NCBI): domain Eukaryota; kingdom Metazoa; phylum Chordata; class Lepidosauria; order Squamata; family Chamaeleonidae; genus Bradypodion; species Bradypodion ventrale. The sequence goes on along the minus strand of JAWDJE010000002.1, from coordinate 229,894,766 downwards.
GCCCCAGATCTGTATTTAGTCACATTTGTACAATCTAATTCAGATCTTACTAAGTTAAAGTCACCTGCTACAATCATTTTTACTGATCTTTCTCTTTCTGTTAACTGATACATTTTCTCCAAAAACCTATCTTGATGAAACCTGCCCAGGAGAGAAAAGTGAAAGTGATTTTTGGAACTGAGAAGTGAAGCGGAGTTTTTGAAGACTCGAGCTGGAAAATGACAAAATAAATCTGAGGAATGGCAGAGAAGAATTTCCGAATTGCTGAACTGTAAGGTGGGTCGCTTTACTTGGTTGGATCGGGCACCAGAGTACTGGATTGGCTGTGAGAGTGATGAGCTGTTTTAAGATGATTGAATGGGGTTGATAGCGCTGACCAGGATGGGGTGCAGAGATCGGGAAACTGAGTGGGCTACCCACTAATAACTTTGGGATCTATCCGATGGCGGCGGATTGAGGCTGTGGAGTGCGGGTTGTGAATGGAGTGGAGTCAGTGCGTCACTGGAAGAAGGAAGGAGGAAGGAGGGGAATTGGTGTGGAGAACGGAAGGATAAAGATGGGATATAATGGTGGCGGTGGAAGAGAAGTGAAAGTTAAGAGCGGAGAAGACAGAAGACAGAGATACAAAGTTAAAGTCTGCAAAAGAAGGAGGAGAAATCCAACTGAACAGTCTTCTCGTTCAGCCATGACTGGGTTGGTGGTCGAAGGTAGCAGAAAGGAAAAAAGGTTGAGAAGGTTGGATGAGTGGCTGGCAGTGAGTGAGTGGTGGTGGACTTAAAGTTGGTGATGGAAGAAGAAGAGTGCCGCAGTGGAAGACCCCATTGTGGATTATAAAAAAAGAGGTTCTTTTTTTCTTGTTCTTTTTTCTCTGCTTCCCTCCCCCCTCCTCTCTCATCTCTTTCTGAAGTGTATGTGTTTGACAGAGGAGAAAGAGGATGACTGATTAAAATTGGTTCTTAAAGGTGAAAGGTTAAATTACAATTGGAGCTGGATCAAAGGGCATTAGTCAAGGACTTAAAAGAATCATGATCATTGTTATTTGAGGATATCATGTCAGGTCCAAGCATGTAAAAGAAAAAAGAAGTGGAAGAGGAGGTGATGAAACCAAAAAAATGGACCCAAAAAAGGAAAGAGAAAAGAAGGAGAAAACAACTCCTGCTGTGTCTCCAAAGCCTTTGGACAAGGTTCAGATCATGACAGAATTGGGTAAACTGTTTAAAAGATTGGATAGAATGGAGGAAGTGATATCACAAGATAAAGGCAGCTATTTTAAAGGGAATACAAGGGACTGAGAATAAGGTTGTTAGAATGTTTTCTAAGTTTGTAAAGCAGACCAATGAGAACTTTCAGAGAGTTGAGAAAGAATTGGGGGTTATAAAGGCAGATTCAAAACTGATGCAAGGAGACAGGGAAAGTTGCATGAGGAAGGAAAGGAGGTAAAGTTCAAAGTAGAAACACAAGGAAAGAGGGTAGACATGGTGGAAGAATTAATGAGAAGACAGAACATAGTCAATTGTAAAATTGTTGAAAAAATGCCAGATCAGTTAAAATTAAGAATTTTGGATTGGCTGAATAGTTTGAAAATAGGGAAAGGTTTTGTGATGGAGGATATCGCAAGTGTGTACAGACTTGGATCAAGGAAAGGGAGAGAGGTTCACACAAATGTTTTGGTGAAATTTTCAAATTTGGGGGATAAACTGAGGGTGATGGAATTTATAAAACAAACTGGATCTGGTGTTTTAAAGATTGATGGATGTGATGTGGAGATTTACAATGACATTGCAATTGATGAAAGATTATGGCGATACAAGATGAAGCCAGTAACAAAGATATTGAAGGATCAAGGAATTAATTACAATTGGAGGTTTCCTCAACAATTAACATTTTTATGCCAAAAAAAATGCATGTAATTGATTCAGAAATGAATTCTATGGAGTATTTGCATACAATTAGTCTGATCCAAGGAGGTTCTCAGGATTGGGTTAAGCTGAGTAAGGAGTTGGAGGATTTAGGAGTAATGAGGAAGGGGGAGGGGAAGAGGATGGCGAGGAGCGAGGTGCTGCACGAGGGACTAAAGCTAAAGTTTTAGGGAAGGAGTTGGAGGTGGTGGAAATGGAGGGAGAGTGTGAAGTGAAATTATTAAAGGAGAATTAGCGGATACAGTGGAGAGTAGGAGTAATTTCAGCATCTTACTCGTTTCCCTTCCCCCCATCTTTGGAAGACAAGGGCTGCTTTTTCCTGTGAAGAAGGGGAGGGGGGAGGGGGCGAAGCTTTTTTAAAATTTATATGTATTTGAATGTAGGGTACAAGGGTTTAAGTGTGTAGATAGAAGCACACCTTGGAAATTGCAAACTATTCAGCAAATATCGATAAGATTTAATTATGAAGTATGTTAAGATATTGTCTTGGAACATCAAAGGTTCTGGTTGCCAAATGAAGAGAAGGAGACTGGAAATGTCCCTTAGAAGGGATAAACCTGATGTAATCTTTCTGCGGAAAACACATCAAAAATCAGAAGCATACCTGTCAACCTTCCCGGATTGGCCAGGATTTCACGGTTTTCGGCGCTGATTTGCGCCATTTCCCGCCCCACGCTGCTGAAACCCCGGAATTTGGCAGTGGGGGGAAGGAAGAACTGCGCAGCCGTTCTGCGCATGTCACCTTCTATGCAAGCGGTGTAGCCCCATTTTACACATGCATAGAAGGCTACGCTGCTTGCGTAGAAGGCTACGCCACTTGTGTAGGAGGCTACGCAAGTGGCATAGCCTTCTACACATGCGTAAAAGGTGACCTGCACAGAACCGTTTGCACAGGTCCCATATTTTCCAGAGCCGCGGTTGACAGGTATGATCGGAAGACACAAATAAATTATTTTTGGCATGGACACAAATATATGGAAAATCTTTTGGAACATCAAAAGCAAGAGGGGTAGCGATCTTGATTTCGAACAGATTGGGATTTACATTGACAAAGAGTATTTCTGACCCTGAAGGTAGATATTTGATAGTGAAAGGAATAGTAGATGATGAAGAGATTAACATTAATATTAACATTAGTTAATATTTATGCCCCATCTTTTCCTAGTGAGTATATTTATTCCAACAATACCCAACTACCCAGTTGGAAGGCTGGCAAGTCAGAAGTTCAAGACCCGGGTACTGTATGACAGATTTATCACCCATCTCTGTCCCAGCTCTTGGGGACATGAAAGGAGCCTCATTCAGGCATTCCCTGAGTGGAGTTCCTTCTGCAAACATCCTTTTAACCCAGAATAATTTCTGACACGAAATTATTATTGTTATGAAGTTATTTCTACTTTCTGTGCATTCTTATTGTACATTTGAGGTTGAGAAGGTTTACACAGGCTTTTAATTTTTAATGCCCACTGCAATGATTTTCACCTTTATCACAAGAATGAAAATCCTTTCAAACATCAACCCATCATGACTGGACCTAAAATATGAGAGAATTTTTTATTTCCTCTCCAAAGCTAAGAGCCTTACATCAACACAAATCTGCTTTTTCTTTCTCTTTTTCTTCTTCATTTTTTTGGGACATTTCATAATTGAATGCATTTTCAAAGTGATCTGCATAGTGATTAAGATAGTTCCCCCCACCCAACCTCTAAATCAAAGTCAGTTCTCTAATTTTGTGTTTGAAATCAAACAGTCTGGGATCGGCATGCTTTGAATTTTAATAAATCCCTTTGGGGCAGGCACAGGTTATGAATTCAGGAGACGTGTTTTGGGTAGTGTTCCATTGCTAGTAAGCTCATTTAGGCATTCTTCCATTTGCTGCACTCAGATTTAGAGCATGAAAACCTCCTTCCAGTTCCATTTAAGGGAGGGGGAACCTTGCACCAAAACCAGAATAACTTCTAAAACACAATAAAGGTTTGCTCTTCCTATAAATCATCTCTATGGCCGAAAAGCTGTATCTAGCCATTCCCCCATTCTCTTGTACTATCAACACAGCAGCTGCAAAGAGAAAAAAATGTAATAGTGATTGTTCATTTTTTAATTTTGTTTAAATGTTCTTGAGGTTTTTCAAGAGTGCTGTTTAAGAAATAATACAGTAACACCCAAAGATAATCTATAATTTGCTGTGGAAGTATATGTGTATTATCTTTTAAAGGGGGGCTGCGGTAGCTCACTGGTTAAGAAGCTCCCCTTGTTAGCTAGAAGGCCGGCAAGTCAGCAGTTTAAAACCCAGGTACTGCATGACGGATTGAGCACCCATCTCTGTCCCAGCTCTTGGGAACATAAAAGGAGCTTCATTTGGGCATTCCCTGAGTGGAGTTTCTCCAGCAAAAGTCCTTTCAACCCAGAATAATTTCTGACATGAAATTATTATTATCTTTTAAAGGAAAGATAGCCATCATAAGATGATTTCCAGTGTAGCCATCATAAAACAAAATAGACCAATATGTAAAATCTATTTTGAAAATATCCATAATTAGATAATGTGAAGCCAACAATAAGTGAAAATAAACAATAATGATTACGCAACATTTAGATGCTCAAAGAGTGCCCCTGTGTAATAGTCTGCTGTGCCTGTATAAAACACCACACACTGATGTCTTCATAATGCAGTGCATTTATTATTGTCAATGGAGCAGCAAGGATGTCACTTTGCTGCCACAGAGGGACAAGCAACGCAATAGTTGACTTTAAAACATATGATTTTAAAAATCCAAACCAGAAGCATTTGCTGATTCTCAAGTGGCAAAACATCTGGAGCCAACATCAACACCTATGAATGTGTGAACTTCAAATTTAAGCCAAAGTAAATTGGTTTTCAGCAACCAAAGGTTTTCAAATACTGTAGTATATTTGTTGTGGACTAAAAGAAGACAAAGAAGTGAATTATTCAATTTTTTCAAAAAGTTAACAAGAAAAAATAAACTTAGAATTTCTGCATTTAACTCCCTAATTATTGTAATTGTTGTTTAAGAACAGCAAACATTCAAGGTTTATGCAGAAGGCACAAAAGTTCAGCCCTGTTCTATTGCAGAAGTCACAGTTGGCCTGGTTTATTTCTGGCTAGCCGCATTAGATAGATGAACTCTAGCTAATTCACCATTGTTGTTACAAATATTAACCTGATATTTCCAATTTACAGGAGAATTTAGAATTTATTTCTCTGTCTAAATTACTTTGTCTTTCCCATTTAGGAAGATAAGTCAAGTGAACACCTTTAGTGTTCAAGGAATGAAGAAGCAGACAAATGAAGTAGTGACATTCAGCTCTTTATTAGTGGGGTTTGAACACTGTTTGGATGGGGCAAAACTCGGACTTATATACACTATAAACAGTAACAGTAACAATAATACAACAAGCCCATTGGCTAACAGAGTATGCACATTTTTCAATCCACTTATTTGCATAAGAATGGATACATAAGAAAAGATACATTCCGCTCCTATAAACAGTAACAGTAACAATAATACAGCAAACCCATTGGCTAACAGAGTGTGCATATTTTTCGATCCACTTATTTGCATAAGAATAGATACATGAGAAAAGATACATTCCGCTCCTGTGAGAAAACACAGTTAACATACATAACAACACCAGAAAGACGAAAGCTACATGGCTGGCTTGTCCAAATACCTTCTCAGACCAAGCCAGACCCCACTCAAGTGTGCTGAGCAAAAGACCTACCTATCAGGACTGAACATGATTCTAAGTTGGTCCAAGCTCTTTCATGCAATCCAAAAATATTGTGGAGACTACTAACCATGCTAATTCTGCACCTACTCCCCATCTGTGTGGGAAGCTAGCATGGCAAATGAGTAGCCATAGTTGCTACCAGGCTAGAGTCAGACTAATGTACTGCAATCTATGAGCATTTCAAGACAGAGCACTTATCCCAGTACCAATACAAAGGCACTACTTTTCTATTCTGGGTTTTTTCCTTTTTTTCTTAACAGCTACATCCCGCTATGGTAATGGAGTAGACCATACAGCCAGCAACTAAACGCCAAGTGTTGGGTGGCAGTAAATAACATGACTCCTTAAAGGGGCCAACAGCCCACCTTTAGGTGGGTTGATGGTCCCCTAAGTGGAGGAAATGCCACTGGAAACCATCATATTAAGCCCAATGGCAAAATGAGCGGAGGAGGAACTCTGATTCCCAACAGTCATGGAGGTGGAAGAGGCCGTGCCAGATAGACTGGCTTTGAAGCCACACCTCGTCCATATCCTCAAGGCTGCAGCAGTCCATTGCAGTCCCAGTGTTAAATCCTGCATATCTCATTTCATATGTGCTGCAGGAGATGGCTCTGTGATCATACTGTGTGAGTCACTCCATGGCAAGCTGGGATCCACCTTAAACAAATTCACGCCAATGGCATTTTTCCTGCTTCAGGAAAAAATGCATTCCTGGATACGAGTTGCAGCCGACGACAATTCTGTAGTTTAAAAAAATCTAGACGAAGCAGTAGAAAAAACAAAGGAGGGTTACAAGTAGAAGGCCCAGTAAAATTCAGCAAGATGGTGGCATAATAAAAGGCTAATCTGGCATGTCTGTGGAGTTGTTCTGCAAAACCTTTCAGAAAATACAACTAGGCCAGACAATAATCTGGATCTCAAGAATCACAGTATGCAATGTTGAGCATGTTCAGACCACACCAGTTACCTTTTTTACTTCCAAACTCAATTTTTAAAAGATCGCACTGGCATGAGAAAAACAAACTATCTTTTCTCTTGGGTGTGGCAATTAAGTTTAATACTGAAGAGCAATTTCCATTTCATGTGTGGTCAGCAGTGTGTCCAAGAGAGAGATTTACAGTATTTATTAACTGCTTTTCGACTTCAGAATCCCCAAAGAGATAGACGGCATTAAAATCACAAAACATCAATCGACCAAATTAAAGGTGAATGATGCAATAAAAACAGAATATTGCAGTCCTATGCCATTGGAAAATAAAACACCCTATCATCTCAATATTTCTCCTGGCATAGAGGTGGATGCATGTGAGATCAGTAAGCAGTGATCATGATAATAAGCTAACATCTGATACAGGGAATTGCCCACTTTGTTTGAGCTCCCTACTCATGGTAAACTATTCAGTCTGAATCAGCTCTGAATCTGCTGGTCCCCTCATACTGATTTCAAGAGTGCCTGTCCAGATGGGGCAATTTGGAATGGTCTAGTTCATGCGTAATATGTTCTTAACTTTAGTGAGATATGTTTTATCTCTCATTTTAACTGTCTTTCCACTGATGTGTTCTTGCCTGATAACAGCTGGTAATGAGCTGGTGTAACTCACCAATAAGGACATTACATCAATTAGCCTATTCCAAGTGGCCCCTGTCTGGATTTAGAGACATCTCTCAAATGAGGGGCATACAGTAACACCTCATACAAAGTCTGCTTCGTACAACATCGAATTCATACAACATCGCCTAATTTCTTGAAAAAAGTTACCTCATACAAAGTCGCTCGACTTTGTATGAGGCACTGGGTTTTTCCCAGGTTGCATTGTGCCTGGGCAGTATAAAAGGCAGAACACATGCGTGCATTTCTCTTGTGGGTTTTGCACGAGGCGAAGAGTGTTTAGGAGTGGTTTTGAGCGTGATTTTGGATTTTTTTGAATTTTTTCATCAGAATTTTTAGAAGCATTCCTGGGATTTTTGCAGCATTTTTCAGGTTCTTGGACAATCAGGGTTGTTTGACATGTTTTTGTAATGTATTTAGCCTTTAGACAATGATTTCTTAAAGTTCTGTCAGTTTCCTGTCTGTTTCCTTGACTTTGCCCTGAAGTCTATGCTGTTACAGTACAATGTATCTCTATGGAAACGACGTTGTACGAGGCATCACGGCAAGGATTTGGATGTTGTATGAGGCATCGCAGCTAGGATTTTGCATGCCTCATACAAAGTCCAAATCCGTATAAAATCCAAACTTGTGGAACCAAGTTTGGACGTTGTATGAGGTATCACTGTATTGCCAAGAGGAATGGGCCAATGTTTTGCTTCAGATATAAGAGCAAGGGGACCTAGCCCCCAAATTTTGGAGCTCTCCATACATCATAAGTGCCAGGAAATGTCTTTGCCACCTAACCAGGCTCTCAGCTCCTGGGCTGTCCTAGAGAAGGGACAGAGGGAATCCATGCTAGGTATGCATGGCTTGCTTGTGTTCTTGTTTCTTGCTCTGTTTTCTGTTATGTTTTGCTTAGAGAACTGTCTAATAAAGCTTTGTTTCTTCACCCACTGGGTGCTTATTGTCTCTGAGATCCTAAAAGAACCTGAGCCCCAGCAGGCCTGGCTAGCCTGCATGGCAAGATGCCATGTATCTAGAATTGTGCTGCATCAGTTACAGAAATCTTTTTGTAAAAGTTTAGGAGATTAAAACAAAGGAGCGTGTTCTCTGTCATCCGGTTCAGTATTGCAACCCAACAAATACTTTACAGGGATATCACCTCAGATACTACTGTCCACTTTGATATATTAAAAAATGTAGCCCTAGTGCTGTGCCAAAAGGAGCAGAACAGCTCTTTAAAAAGATCAGGATGGATTGTTCTAAGATGTCAAAACATGTCTGGATACCATAATTCATGGATTCTCAACCTGTGGACCATGGCCCGGATGCAGCCCATGGCACCATTTTATTTATTTATTTATTTATTTTATTCGATTTCTATTGCCGCCTCCTTGCCGAAGTGGCTCCGGGTGGCTTACAATCAACCATAAAAAACATTCAAGTATAAAAACATCCCTACAGCAATTAAAAACATAAATAACGTTTAACATTTAAAAGTGATAAGATGTCCTCCCAACATGCACAATAGGTTAAAACTAAAACCTGAACGGTCATTCATATAAGCCAGCAGGGGGCTTATATGAATGGCCCCAACCACCTCCACCACACCAGAAAGTGCCATGTGGTGGAGGAAGGGCAAAATGGCCGTCCGGCCCCCGAAGCTGTCTGAGGGAGCGTGACTCGGCCCCCGGCTTTAAAAGGTTGAGAACTTCAGCCATAATTTGTTTCAAACCAAACTACGATTCAAATAGCAAGCTGTATGTTTGTCAGGACAGGTCCAGAGTCTGAGGGAGAGTTTGCAGCACAGTTAGTGTTAAGCACTGAGCAGAATTTAATTTAATTCCTGGAGCCCAGTCATAGTGGAGGGGGTGAGAGAACCTGGGGATTCTCTCAAACTTTGTCAAGTCACCTCTCAGCTCTCCTTGTCTGGAGAACTGACATGTAATCAGCTCCTATTCCCCAAGCTCAAACTCCATTCATTTCTCACATACTGTGGAACACAAATGTGGAACAAAGGGGCCTTCTAGATGAATTTTAGACTACAATTTCCAGTATCTTTTACCATTGGCTAAGTGGCTAAGATGCTGACTGGGAAGCAGAAGGTCAGCAGTTCGATTCCCAAGTACTGCAGGACGGAAGGAGCTCCCATCTTTGTCCCAGCTCCTGCCAACCTAGCAATTTGAAAGCAAGAAATTGCAAGCAGATAAATAGGGACCACTTCAGTGGGAAAGTAACAGCATTCCGTGTGCTCCGGTGTCTAGTCATGCCTGCTACATGACCATGGAAACATCTGCAGAAGCAGACAATGCTGGCTCTTCGGCTTTGAAACAGAGTTGAGCACTGAATCCTAGAGTCGGATACGACTAGCTTTTGAGCAAGGGAAACCTTTACCTTTACTAAGATTGCTAGGGCCAAGAGGAATTCAGTCTAACGATATCAGGCAAGCACATGTGGTCCAACCACTTGTGATAAAGAAGGGGGGGGGGAAACAGGCAAAGGCAGACATCCAAAAAAATTTGTTGTAGAAATGAGAAGCAAAACTATGCCAGCATGAAGTGTGACAGCCTGCATTGTAAACATGTCACTAAGTTGCTATATTTTCTGTTGCATGCGCAAAACAGCCATGCTTTCCCGAGTCTTCATTCAGAGTTACAGTCATGTAGCAGGAGTTATAGTGTTTCTGCTGCACCCATCTTTGTGTGTTTAATCTCAGAATCCTTATTCAAACCACCTTCTGAAATGAGTGTGTCTTTGTTGATTAAATACTGTGAAACTACCCCAGGATATTTTAAATATTTGCATTACCCATTGCATTTCATTAATATTAAAAGTTGTCACCCTGTATGGATAGCTGTTTCCAAGAAAAAAAGTGGAAGTTTTCGATACCAAGTCAGTCCCTAAAGACAGACAGATGTGACACCTAATATTTCATACTTCAGAGCAACAGCAGAATTCTTGTTCTGTTGAAAAAGAGTTGTGTATGATTCATACAGCAATCCTGTCTACAATTCTATATATTTCTGGAAGTTAAATATCATTGAGTGGCCATGTATGGGATTTTACTTAAATGATACCCCATTATGTAGTAATACTTGGGAAATTTGGAGTAAATATAAAAATTACTCAGCCCAAGAATTTCTCCATTAACTCAAATAGTGGATTTGGATAAATTCCCAGAGAATTTAAAAGGATTAACAAGGAAGATGGTAATAAGAATGATGAATTGGTTAAGTAAATTATTTAATAAAGATCAAATAAGGTTACTTGTAATTATGGAGCAATGTAAGACGCCATGGTATGATATGCTACAATGGGGGGGGGGGGTGTTTGTGGACAACAAATTGGATTAAAAATATGGGAATTCTACAAGATTTTTTAAAAAGTGAAAATTTGATTGAACAGAGGCTGTATGTGTGAAACAAGGAATGGATTGGTAAGCAAAATATACTGAATCTTATTAGAATAAGTTGACCAATAATAAAGTTTAAGAGTTAGCGAGGAAGCAGACTTAGGTGGTATAAAACAGGGAGAACGGGCCAAAATAAGGAAAGAAAGGATTTTGGAAAATAAGTCTGTTATAGAACAATTTGGAGATGATATATAACACCAGTAAAACTGAGTCACTGCAATTGAAAATACTCAAACAATTGTTAGAGATGTGAACAGGAGGTTGGTACCTATTTCCACTTAGAGACCTTCCTCTCCAACTTGTGAATGGCAACTGAGTGGGACAACAATGAGACAAAGAAGGCAAAAACAGCATGTCTCGCCTTTCTCCCTCCATTATAATTATCATTGCTGCTGCTACTACTATTTTATATGTGCTTTCAGGTGTTTTTAAAAGTTGTAACTAATCATTGTTAATACTATTGTGAGTTTAAATGCTCTTTTTAGTATCTTGTGATCTGCCTTGGGTCCCTTAATTGACAGAAAGGCAGCATAGAAATGAAAACAATTACAGTAAATGTTTGCCTCTCAACAAGAATCAAACAGAAACCAAACTCTTTGCAGTTTTCTTCAAAAGTTCTTTCCTAAATTAGGGCCTTCTCCATGAGGGCCACTAAGACAAGTTCTCTCCCATGACGTTCATAAGACCCCTAATTTTTTTAAAGTTTTGACTACCAGATGAAAATGAGTTCTGCTGATAAACCCTTTGCTGCTTTTGGCAGCAGCAGGGGCGGTTACGGTCTGCCAGCTTGTTTTAATTTTTTGGCCTCTTGATAAGTGCTTGTTTTTTTGTTTTAGGTTTTAGTCTGGAAAGAATGAAAAGTGGTAAAATAATGTCCAAAATTTATGAAGTAGCCATTACATGGATGCAAAGGAACAATACTGATTACCACTGTAGGCTTGGATTTTACAAGTTTGTCCTCAAAACTCAAGCCCCTTATTTTAGGAAACAATACAATGGCCCGTTCTTTTGAATGGATGGAACTGAAGTATGGCAGTGCTTCATGAATGCTGGCAAACCCAACCAATGATGGATTTGAGTTCAGTGAGGCTCCAAGTTGCACAGTGATTGGCTGATCTGCTGCAAAAGAGCAGGTGCAACATCTAGAGCATGCCCAAATTATCTGGATCAGCTTTGCTAGTTAAATGGGATTTCCAAGGCCCTTGCAGACAGATTTGAATATTTACCAAGGAACATGCTTCCCCCGGTGTTATGTACTGAATGAATATTGCAAGTCCCCTTTAACAGATTGTATCCAGTAAATGTATCCATTTGTATCTAATCAGAGACACATTGTAGCAAGCTGTTTAAGGATGCGAGCTAAGTGGCCACCGGTGGTAGTAGCGAGCATCCAGCTCACATGGTACAGATTCCCCAAATACCTGAAGCGTGGGAAACCTTCCCGCCACACCACACCTGGAGAAAATGGGCGTGATGATCCATGATGTCATGCGGACAGTAGCCAATGAGCTATCACCCGGGTTATTCAAAATGTACAGTGTACTATAAATAGAGCTGTTTGGTCCGCCATTACCTCATGTTCACCCTGACTACCATGCAATAAAGTTGTGTTTTAGACCTTACTGCGACTCCTTCTTTGTCTTCCGTGCAAGACACCAAATTGGTGACGAAGGTGGGATGGCGTCCCGAAAAGTGAACATCGCGCCTTTCGACACCACGAAGACAGAAAAATGGGATCTCTACGAGCAGCAGTTCCTCTACACAATGAACCTCGAAGGCATCGAGGAGGAAGCCCAGCACCGGGCATTCCTACTGGCCCAGTGCGGCCTAGAGACTTTGGAACTGGCCACCAACCTCCTGACACCAAGGCTGCTCAGGGAGGAACCCCTAGACGAGATCCTCACCGAGCTGAGGAAGCACTTTCGCCCAAAAGTGTCAGTGTTTCCGGCAAGGTTGGCATTCCAGCAGCGGTGCCAGCAGGCCCGTGAGTCCATGGCAGAATTTGTGGCAGCCCTGAGGGTGGCTGCCATGCCTTGCTGGTGGGGAGCGTCCCTGAGCGAGGCACTGAGAGACAGGCTCCTGCTGGGCCTGCAAGATGAGGGGGCCATGAAAAAACTACTGGCCAAGGAAGAGAGCATCTCGTTCAAGCATGTCCTCCGCATCGCCCAAGCTGCCGAGACAGTGCAACAAGGTGAACGGGTGTGCCGGGCCAGGAACGCCATGGTTGGGGGGGGGCGCCGGTGGTCCCAGTCTACAGCTGTTCCTCCCACGGAGAGCAGGAGCCCTCTGAGTCCACCACGTCCACCTCCGACTTCAGCAAGGACGACGACATGCAGCGGGTGCAGAGAAGACCCAAGGTTCGAGACCGCGCCAGAGAGGACTGCCACTGCGACGGATGCAGGGCATCCCACAACCGGAGCCAATGCCCATTCCGGAAGGCGGAATGCCACAACTGCGGGCAGCACGGGCACATCGCAAAGGTCTGCAGACGGCATCAAGACAATGGCAAGGGCCAGGCGGAACGGCCCCAATGAAAAGCAGACGGGGTCGGCCGAAAGTCACGCCCCAAACTAAAGGCCCTAAAGACTAACTTGCGGGACGTTCAGGGCAAAAGTATCCCAGTGTTGGGGGTGGGGGAGTTCAAGGTACAGTTCAAGAGACGCTCCGTGCAGTTGCCCCTAGTAGTTTTAAAGGAAGGGTCCTACTGCCTCCTGGGTACGCAGTGGTTCGGCCCCCTGGGGGTTTTCATTGGGGGCATACACACTGTGCAGGCTGACCCGATCACGGAGGTGTGTAACGCACACCCTGCTGTCTTTTAGAAGGGGCTAGGGAAGTTCAAGGGGCCCCCAGTCTCTTTCGAAATGGACCCCGACATCAGAATGACCCATCAGAATGAAGCCAAGGAGAGTGCCTTTCGCACTAAAGGACAAAATTGAGACTGAACTGGACAAATTGGTGGGTCAGGGGATTTTGGTACCGGTGGACTCCGCCGAGTGGGAAACCCCCATCGTTACAGCGCTCAAGGCTAATGGGGAGGTCAGAATCTGTGCTGACTACAAGTGCACGATTAACAAGGCAATTCACCCAAATGTGTATCCGGTGCCGGTAGTAAGTCACCTGTTAGCAACCTTGCATGGGGGAGGTGTTTCGCCAAGCTAGACTTAGCGCAGGCATACTAGCAATTGACGGTGACCCCAGCTACTGCCGCCACTCAAACAATTGTTACCCATAAGGGAGCCTTTAAAGTGACGTGCCTCCAATTCGGCGTAAATTCAGCTCCAGGAATCTTTCAGTCCCTTGTGGAAAGATTGTTGAAAAGGCTCCCAGGTGTTTTCCCCTACTTTGACAACATTTTGATAACGGCGGGAGGGGAACAGGAATTGGCCAAGAGGCTAGACCAGGTACTAACCGTGTTCTAAAAAGCGGGGCTCAGGTTGAGAAAGGATAAGTGTGTGTTTTTCGCTGAGGAGGTAGAATTTCTGGGTTTTCGAATAACCCCTGAGGGTATCAAACCAGCAGAGTCCGAGGTAATGGCAGTGAAAGATGCTCCTTGCCCCACCACCAAGGCCGAACTGCAGTCCTTTCTAGGGCTCCTAAATTTTTACCACTCTTTCCTCCCAGGAAAGGCGTTGGTAGCAGAGCCACTGCATAAATTACTCAAAAAAGATGCGGCTTGGGCATTCCGGGGGCTCAAACACCTTCTATCTTCCGAGGCTGTGTTGACCCACTTTGTCCCAAAGAAACCCATTGTGTTGGTCTGCGATGCCTCACCGGTGGAGGTGGGGGCAGTCCTCTGCCACGTGCTAGAGAGAGGGCGAGAAGCCCCAGTGGCATACTATTCGAGATCCCTGTTCAAGGCAGAGCGCAACTACGCGCAAACAGACAAGGAAGCCATCGCGATTGTTGCAGGAACCAAAAAGTTCCACGATTTTCTGTATGGCAGACCATTCAAAGTCGTGACCGACCATAAGCCCTTTCTAGGAATCTTCACTACAGATAAACCAACCCGGCAGATCTTGTCCCCAAGGATGCTGCGATGGGCGATTTTCCTCAACGCGTACCAGTATGCATTGACCTACCATTCCGGCAAGGAGATCAGCCATGCCAATGCCCTTTCCAGGTCACCCCTCCCACAGGCAGGGGACCCAGAGTGCAAGGTAGAACAGGACCACCAGGTGCTCCTGATCAAGGCCCTAGAGTCTCCCCCAATTCTGCCAGCTGAGATCGCCAAGGCTACGGTGAAAGACAAGTCATTGGCCCTAGTCAGTTCATGGGTACAGAAAGGCTGGCCAGCAACCCCCCTTACGGAGGAATTCAGGATTTATGGTAGGCGGAGAGATGAACTCTCTTTAGAAAGGGGCTGCCTACTCTGGGGGCAGTGGGTAGTGATCCCCGAAGTTCTGAGGTCCCAGGTACTCAAGATGCTGCATATCAACCACCCAGGGATCATGCGCTCCAAAGCGCTAGCTAGAAGTTACGTCTGGTGGCCCAAGCTGGACACAGATATAGAGCACATGGTCGGCACTTGTGAGAGCTGCCAGAACATCCGGCCCGAGGAGTCCCGACTTCCGCACAGAGAATGGGACACAGCCCGGGGTCCGGGGTCGCGCCTGCATGTGGATTTCGTGGGTCCCTTTCGGGGGCACCCTCTTTCTTATAATAGTGGACTCGTACTCCAAATGGTTGGAGGTAATCCCGATGGCCAATACATCGTCAGATGCGACGATTAAACAATTACGCAAGGTATTCAGCTGCTTTGGTTTACCTGATGTAATTGTAAGCGATAACGCCACAACTTTCACGTCAGCGGAGTTCCAGGGTTTCATAGAGATTAACAAAATTCACCACATAACTGCGGCCCCCTTTCACCCCGCTACAAATGGTCAAGCGGAACACCTGGTGTGAACAACAAAGGACACACTGCATAGGATGGGCCCCGGGGAATTGAACTTGCAGCTCTGCCAATTCCTACTAAGGTATCATGTAACCCCTTTAGCATCGGGTCTTTCACCTGCCGAGCTCCTCATGCAGAGGAAACCCGCCATGATCCTCTCGAGACTAGACCCAACCAGGGTGGAGGACACGGGTAGAAACATAGAAACAGGGGGCACCAAGAGTTTCGAAATCGGCCAGGCAGTGCATTGCCGAAACTATGCGGCCGGCAGGCCTACTTGGGTACCTGGGATAGTAGTCGGACAGACAGGGCCAGTCTCCTACAATGTCGAGACAAGCACAGGGCTCTCCTCTGGAGGAGGCACGCTGACCAGCTCAGGGGCAGGGTAGTAGGAAGGCAAGACTTGAGTGACCAAGCAGAGTATTCAGCGTTAGGGTTCTCCCCCACCCGTTTATCCCAAGGGGGAGACACAGACCACAGAGGGGAGGGAAATGACACAAACCCGCATCCTTCTGACCCCCCCGGGTAACAGGAACAATTTGGAAGAGAGGGATTCCGAGGGGTTGTTAGATTTTGAGTTAGGAGACCAGGGGGATTTTTCAGAGTGGTTCCCCACCCATCCAAGCGAAGAGCGGGGTTTTTCTTTAGTCCCTGGAGCCCCGGGTCTCACATCCCTGGAGTTTACTCCCACACCTAGACCTCCCCAATCCCCAACTCGCGATTCACAGCCAATCACTAACGAGTCACTTTCTCCCAATGCAGGGACTCCGGCCCGAAGTGCGGCCACCACTTGCCCAAAGCGAACATGCGGAAAGCCTCAATGGCTAAAGGACTTCGTCCTCACCTAGGGGGGAGGGGTGTTAGCAAAAGGATTAAGAGCTGAGCTTTTTTTTTTCTTTGAGAAAGGAAAATAGGCATGTAAATGTTGGTGAAGTAGCACATACTGCTGGCAAAAGGAAACCATGTCTTCAAAGTGCTTTGGAAGGGCACTAAAGTTTGAACTGTGCTTCAAGATTCTCTAAGTGTCAAACTGAGCTAATACTTCATTCAGAAAGCAAGGGAAGTTCTGCTAAGGTGAAAGATTTCTCATGGATGTTAACAAACATATTGTTTTATTAAGCAGGAAGGATCAAAGATCAGTTAATCCTTGGTGAACACCCTTGGTATTTGCCAGAACCAAAGTAAAGCTGATTCAGAATATTATTCTGTAGATACAGCATCTTGAGGGTCATTTTCTGTCTTGATGAGATTTTTATGTTGTTCTCTGAGAGAGAAAAAATCCATTCTATACTGCTGTCTTGCTTTTTTGTGTCTTCTAGTTACATTTATCAGACTGTAATCTTGGGTGGTTGTATATGAGACTAAGTTCCTTTAAAACCAGTTATATCTAACTAGACCTCAATGAAGGATATGATTAGACAGCTCAATTATCCTGGCCTATAGATCAGTGATGGCTAACTTTGGCACTCAGGGTGTTCTTGAACTTCAATTCCCAGAAGCCCGTCAGTAACCTGCTGATCAGGGCTTCTGGGAATTGAAGTTCAAGAACATCTTGAATGCCAAGATTGGCCATCACTAGTATAGATCATGCTAAACACAGTCAGTTTGAGGTGTGATCTGGGGCAATCCTTGCATTCAAATGCAAGGATCGACCATGCCATGGTCAAGCCTTGCTTTTGGCCAGCGTTTCCCAACCTTTTGGTTTTTGGACTTCAATTCCCAGAAGCGTAAGTAAATTCCCAGAAGCACTGATCAGCCAGTGTAATGACTTAGGCTTCTGGGAAATGAAGTCCACCAGTGTTCCACAGAACATAGTTTGGGAAACACTGCCTTAAGCAACCCTTTCTAGAACAATCTTTTATTGTTGTTGTTCAGTCGCAAAAGAGCTAGGCTGATCTTATTCCCTTTTAAAGAGGAAAGAAACAAGGACAAAGAATCCACCTCAATGCTTTGTATCATCTTCAAAATTGGAAAGCTTCTCTCATGCTCCCCCACAGAAAGAGCCTCCTCAAAGATTGTGGTATTTTTGAACCATAACCGCATGTATCCTGGTAACAGCAACCTTGTGTTCAATGGTTGTAGCGATGTCTGGCCGCTAGGGCGGCGTTAGGTCCCGGAGGAGACTGATCAATGACAACACGAGGCAACAGGAGCGAGATCAGATCAGTGGTTTATTGAGAAAATACATACACCTTTTATAGATCAGAAGGCAGGTAGAAAAAACCATCACCCGAGAGTCAATCACATCACCTGTTTACTCAGGCTAATTGGGGAACCTCTCTAAAGGGAAGTTAATTATCTCGGACAAACACGGGACGAGGGAGACTATTGTTTAGGGCTTAGACAGGGGTAAACATCTTCACTGTTTGCACCGGAGATTTCCTTAACCAGGAGATGAGTGATTATTCCAAGAGGTAATTGAGGTCTGCAAGATGCTTATTCGGCAGAGTCGTCGATCAGGCTAGAAGCAGCCGAATTAATCCCTATCATTAATTCACCCCCCTTATGCCCTGACAAGGGCCAGAGGCCAGGAGTTTGCCCGCTGGTTTAACCTCTGCCAGAGACCACTGGTGCCCAACCGGGCACGGGGAATCTTCACCTCCCCTTACTTTTTTATATTAAGAGCCTGACTGGCGACTCTGCGCAAAAGCGGCACCAGCTGTTGGTCGGGAATGACGTCACGGGGTTTCCTTCTTCTGCGGCATTTTGAGATCAGCGAGGGAATACATTGAGCAAGACAGCAAACTGTAATACCTAGTATAACTACCCCCACCACCACTTTGATTACCGTTTGAAGCCACCCCCATGGAATCCACGACCACATCCATTTCCATAGTGAGCTCCACCAAGCCCCCCATGCAGAGCCCTCTGTGATGCCAGCCACTATGGCGTGAAGATCCGTGAGCTGGCTTTGAATCTTACGAGAGTTATCCGTAAGGTTAAAGCAGCACATACCGTGAAAAGACTCGCAGCCCAAGTGATGCAACAATAGGAGGTAGTCGATAGCCGCTCGATTATCGAGAATGGCATGGCGAAGTTCCGCCTGCTCCTGATTGAGGAGTGCTATCGCTGAGGAGGTATGGTTGATGGCCTTTGCTAGACCGCAAGCCAAACGACCAATCCTTTTTGCGTTGCCGACGGCTAAGCCTGGCACGCCAAAGATGCTGACTGCCAAGGAGAGATACTCGGCAGGTCTCATTACCCTAAAGCTGCTTTCACATGAGCTGTCTAACATAGTGGTGCGAGTGTGCCGTATGAGTGAGGGAACATTGGAAACATTGGAAACATTGGGAACATTAGGGCTTGGGGCAATCATATCCTTAGTGGGGAGCAAGAGTGTCAACCGACTTATACAACATATAGAGTCTGTAATATTAGCAGGAATGTAGTTAAACGTATACTGGTTACAAGTGAAAAACCATCCAGATGGTAGGGTGATATGTGCATATGCTGTGCCACGTGGCACTGGGTTACTGCAAGTCCAATTGCCGCTGCCCACATCGAGGCATCGGCGCCGGGTTCGGCCGAGTCCGGAGCAACCGTAAATTCGGCCACAGGTAGAGTTCGGGCTGACCGCCACTCGAGGAGTGTGGAGAGTGGCCGCATCAGCCGGTAAAGTCATGGTTAGCCGCATCTCCCAACGAGCATATTCCGAGGAGGCTGTTGGGATGTACGGGCTGAAGAATCGCTTCACCAACCAGTCCCCATCCCGGGGGTGTGCGCCTGGAGAATGGCACACCGGGATGAGGCAGGTACTGAGGATCGAGGCAGAGCCGACGTCCTGCCTGAGGCAAAAGTCGGACTGGTTGACAAGGCTTGCCAACCTCTCCCAAATGTTGTACTGCATGCGGGCAGAAAGGTCTCCGCCCGGCATCAAATCGCTGGCCTCCAATGAGGCGGCCTGAGCACCTCCTCCGAAAAGCAGGGAGAGGGCCAGGATGATGGTGAAGATCGCTGAATTGACATTAATCTGGGCGAAGACTGCTGCAACGAAGTTCTCCGGTGTTGGCTCCTTCTCCTCGCATTGGAGGGCGTCCTGGGCCTTACTGCAAAGGGACTTGACCATCCCCCAGGTTATCCTCTGCGCTGGGGTCCGCGGCCGCTGCTTCTCCCGGTGGGTCTCCTCGGTCAGGGTGAGGTCCTCCATCTCCGGGATCGGACTCGGGTCGGTCTGGGTCCACGCCATGAGGTTCCAAATGAGGCTTGACGCACCGAGCCGGGATCCAAACGACACCTGTAGGAGACATAACTGCAGCATACCCTCTTCCCCAGGTTATGAGCGGCACCGGGCCCCTCCAAGAAGGGTCTGGTGGCACTTGGTACCGGACCATAGGTCGCGGGAGAGCTTCCGAACGGCGGAAATGCTTCTCCTGCGGCGTACAGTCCGAAAAAACATTAAGGTGATTGTAAGTGAACAATACCTTATTCAAGCAAAACTGTGCCTGTCCCTGTGATTTGGGGAGGGCTGGTGGCTCCCCCCTTTCTGATTGTTTGTCAATGTAGGACTTTAGCGTCCGATTGACCCGCTCTACAATCGCCTGCCCTTGCGGATTGTAGGGAATTCCAAATGTATGCTTGATGTCCCAAGTAGCCATGAAGGCGGCCAACTGCCTAGAGCAGTAGGACGGGGCGTTATCCGTTTTCACGTGCCGCGGCTTGCCCATCGCCGCGATGCAGGAAAGGAGGTGCTGCTCCACGTGGGAGGCAGTCTCCCCTTTCTCGCCGTGGCCCAAACGAACTGTGAGAAAGTGTCAATGCAGACGTGCATGTACTGCCATCTGCCAAACTGCGGCACATGCGTGACATCCATCTGCCACACCTGATTAGCTTCTGTCCCTCGCGGGTTAACCCCCCACGAGGGCCCCCCCGGTGCTCCTGCACAATGCTGGCAAGAGCGGACTATACCTTGGGCTTGAGAAAGTGGCAGGCTGAACTGTCTAGCGAGAGCCTTGGCATTTTGGTGAAAGAAAGCATGACTCTGGATTGGAGTAGTAAAAACTCCCAAAACTGAACGTTGCTGAATTTCCTTTGCCGCCGCATCCGCTCTGCTATTGCCCGCGGAAATCGGACCCGGTAGGTCTTGATGACTGCGGATGTGGGCAATATAGAGCGGCTCCGTGCGGTTTCGCAAATGAAATTGAGCAGTGAGAAACAGGCTAAGCAAGTTCTTGTCTATCGCGGGAGTGATGTAAGCTCCCGGTAGACTGTGAAGTAAATTCCTAACATACAGGCTGTCAGTTATGATATTTAAACGTTCCTTAGCGAAGGTGCGCAAGGCAAGGTTCACGGCTGCCAACTCTGCCCGCTGCGCGGACTTTTGTGGAAGAGTTAACAGCGTGTGCCAAGCTTCGCCCTCCTGCCAGGTCAGGACACCATATGTGCGTCCCCCATCAGTAAAAACTGTCTTGGCCCCCTGAAGTGGGACCAGCGAAAGCAATTCGAACAAGCTGACTGTTCCTGTCTGAAGTGAGACAAGTCTGGGGTCTTTGGGCAAATGGTACGCTAAACTCCCAGTGAAACCTTCCAAAGCTATTGGAAGCGAGTCACCGAGCTGCATTAACTGGTGAATTTGTTCCTTGGTGAACGGGACTCCAATTTTGGCCAAATCATTTCCTGAAATGTCCCTAGCTCTCAGCCTGCCGCGGTAAATCACCGCGGAAACCAGCTCTTGGGGCGGAACGATGTTCCGTGAAGATGTGTTAGGCAAGTAAACCCACTCCACAATTTTCGCTCCCTTCTCTGAGTCTACGCCTAGCGCCCCAGTGAACATGGATCCCGACCGTACGATGTACAAATTCAGGATCAGGGCATACGGCCCCTGGGCGATTCTATCCACCCACCTCTGGCTGAGAACTTGGTTCACTTTCTCGAGCGCCAAGCGCGTGTCTCGAGAAATTTTTATCCGGTCTGCCGGCTGCTTACCTAAGGTCAGCAGCGAGAAGAGCGGTTTTAGAAGATCCGTATCCAATCGGAAATACGGTCTGGCCCAATTAATGTTTCCCAAAACTTGCTGCAACTCTACGAGGGTAATTGAATCCTGTAAATTTATCTGAGGCAAAACCGGTGCGGCAAAAGAACGGAGAAGCCTATGACCCAAGTATGAGAAGGGCTCGGTTCTCTGTACTTTTTCCGGGGCAATGAGTAAACCCTTGTCCCCCAGGCTGGCCTGGAGGTCTGAAAAACACTTCGCTGCCAAGTTGCGGCAACGCTACTAAAATATCATCCATGAAGTGACACACAATAGCTTTAGGGTAAAGGCTTCGGAACTTTGCCAGCGCGTCGTGAACATATATTTGGCACAGGGTGGGCGAATTGAGCATGCCCTGTGGCAAATATTTCCACGCGTAACGCTGCGTGGGCTCACTGTGGTTCACGACCGGCACCGTAAAGGCGAACCTTTCCCGGTCCCTGGGGTCTAAGGGAATTGTATAAAAGCAATCCTTGAGATCTACGACTAGAATCTCCCACCCCTCGGAAATCATGTTAGGATTAGGGATGCCGCATTGAAGCGGACCCATCGGCTGAATGCATTTATTGATCTCTCTGAGATCGTGGAGGAGTCGCCACTTCCCCGACTTTTTCTTAATAACAAAAATTGGCGAATTCCAAGGACTTGTGGACTGTTCTATATGTCCTGCGTCTAGCTGTTCCTTAACTAGCTGCTTGAGGGCAACCAATTTCTCTCCCACTACCGGCCATTGTTCTACCCAGACCGGAGTATCGGTGAGCCATTTAAGTGGCAACGCCATTACCCGAAGGTAAGGGTGGCACCGTACTGCTGTAGAATGTCTCGCCCCCAAAGATTGACGTGCACGTCAAGAATGTGCGGCCGAATCACCGCCGTGCCGTCAGCCCTTGGGATTGTGACTTCTACCCACTCTCGGCTTCTAAACGCTTCCTGAATACCGCTTACCCCCCACACATCGGAGACCGGCTCAATGGCCCACTCCCTCGGCCACTGGCTTCTGCTTATCACACTCACATCTGCTCCGGTATCGAGTAATCCTGAGAACGCTCTTTTGTTCAAAAATACCTCGATAACGGGGCGCTGCTTCCACTCAATGTTGGTCTCCACTGTCGCTAAGACCTGGTACCCTTGCACTGCCTCACTCGCGCTCAAGCGGTCTGCTGAACCGGACTCTGAGCTGTCACTGAGCCTTCTCTGGCTGCCTGCTGGCGAGTGACAAGGAACCATGATCAGTTGCGCTAGGGTGTCTCCCTTGTGGATTGTTTGGGGCAGGTGTGTCCAAAGCTGGACCTGGAGAACGCCTGAAAAATTCGAGTCAATGACTCCTGGAATTATAAAAATTCCACGTGCTCCAGCTATGCTACGGGGCAAAACTAAGCCTATAAAGCCTTTGGGTAGGGGTCCCATGTACTGAGAATCGACTAGATAGACTGTGCCTGGCAGATCGCATGTAACGTCCGCCTGGCAAGCCAATTCTAGCCCTGTGCTACCCTTGGGGCTGGCCTGTGCCCCCGCAGTGCCTGGAATGTGCCTGGGACCTAGTCTAATTCTGGGGAGTTCTGGATCTGGGGGAAGGAAGCCTCTGTTTGGACTGGGGCCAGAGACATGCCCATGCTCCGGTTTCCCGAATTCTGGCAATATCTGGCCCAATGATAGCCTTTCTTGCACTTCGGACAGAGGGTGTTCGGAGCCTTGGGACGGCCGGACTTTTGTCCGCCTCCCTTGGATCGGCACTCCCTAGCGAAGTGGCCGATCTTGCCACAATTGTGACATGCTCCTTTGCTCTTACCATTAGGTCTTTTCCCTCCTTGCACCGCTGCCGCTAGCAGACCCATCTTATAGGATTCTGTGCCAACGTCGGCGCAAGCTCTAATCATGTCCGATAGGGTCAAGTCAGGACGATTGCCCAGGGACTGCAAGATTCTACGGCAGTCTAAGTTGGCATTGTCCTTGGCTAACTTAATCATGAGCTCTTCCTGGGCTTGCTCATTATCAATCTGCCTGCTAATTGCTTCCTCCAGGCGATTGATGAAGTCCATGTAGGGCTCCTGGGCTCCCTGCTTAATGGAGGTGTAATTTTTAGCCGCTTTGCCAGTGGCTGGGACCTTAAAGTAAGCCCTAAAGGCTGCCTCGGCTGACATCTCGAGAGTGGCGAGGGGCAAGTTGATCTGAGCGTTGATTGACTCGAAGGCACCTCAACCATACAACTGGTCAGGGATTACTGCGCCTCCCATTCTGGCAGCTCGAGTTTGAGCCTCTAGGCGAAACTCGCTGTCCCAAATCATGTACTGGCTGGGGGTTAGCATCATCCTCATGACGGCTTTCCAATCATGAGGAATCCACATGGTGGTCTCGCACACTTGCTGAAGCGTGCCCCTAGTAAAACGACTTTGGAGCCCTGTTTCTGCAATGGCCTTCCGCAAAGCCATGAGAAGCTTATACGGAACTGGGGAATGAACAATCTGCTGTGCGCCCGTGAGCGCGTCCATCTCCATGCAGATTGGACATATCTGCCTGAGCTCAGCTAGCTCTTCTACTGCCAGATCCCCCTTTTTAAGCTCCTCCTCAGCTGTGCGCTGAAGGGCACTTTTGGTAACTAGGGAAGCCGAAGCTGTCAGAGAAGCGCCTGCGTTTCTCATTCCTTGCATTCCCTCGGTGACGTCTGCAGCTGTCACCGCGGGAAAGCTCCCTACGCTACTCTGCTGGTACTTGAATGTCGGATAGAGCGAGGTGGGCGCAGTCGGTTCGACTGGCTGAACTGATGACTTATTTAACGGGGGTTCTCCTGCTTCTATCCGGACTGGTTCGATCTCAGCCAAGAGTCTCCTACACTTCCTCCATGTGCGAACTATCCCTCCTGGGGCTTTCGGGGGTTGCTGAATGCAGTCTCCTATCTGATCCCAGAGCGGTAGGGTTAACGTACCTGCTTCTGGGTAAAGCAGGCAGTGTTCCCTAAGGTACGCCAAAAGTCTCGCTAGCTCCCTGCTGTGAAAACGTAACTGAAATACCCTGGCCAGGATCTTAAACTCTTCCTCACGAGTTTTTTGGCTAGCGGACGGACTTGGTCTATGAGAACAAGTCCCCATATTACCTGCGAGTGGTCCTCTGAAGTTTCCTCCTCGGGACGGGTTGACGCGTCTTGGGGCAAGGTAACAGGTCTTGGCGACGATCGTCTGGGTAGAGCTCGGAGCGTGGCCTCCTGCCACGGGCCCTCGGCGGCCTCTGCGCTGTCAGGGGCTCACAGCTGCCCTGAGCGGAACGCGTTTCTCCCTTTAGTGCAAGTCTCCCCGAAAGCTGGGAGCGAGGTGTAGGAATGTCTCTTTGGAATGCCTCGCCGCGGGCCGTCCTCTGACCGGCTGGCTGCCGACCAGAGCGCCGCACTGTCCTCCGGGCTGACGGGTCGCGGTTCAAGCGTAGAACCGGACCGCGTGGATCGCTACTCACGAGTAGACCTCTCCGGGGTCTCTTACTCACGAGTAGAATCACGTCTCGGGGTCACCAGATGTAGCGATGTCTGGCCGCTAGGGCGGCGTTAGGTCCCGGAGGAGACTGATCAATGACAACACGAGGCAACAGGAGCGAGATCAGATCAGTGGTTTATTGAGAAAATACATACACCTTTTATAGATCAGAAGGCAGGTAGAAAAAACCATCACCCGAGAGTCAATCACATCACCTGTTTACTCAGGCTAATTGGGGAACCTCTCTAAAGGGAAGTTAATTATCTCGGACAAACACGGGACGAGGGAGACTATTGTTTAGGGCTTAGACAGGGGTAAACATCTTCACTGTTTGCACCGGAGATTTCCTTAACCAGGAGATGAGTGATTATTCCAAGAGGTAATTGAGGTCTGCAAGATGCTTATTCGGCAGAGGTGTCGATCAGGCTAGAAGCAGCCGAATTAATCCCTATCATTAATTCACCCCCCTTATGCCCTGACAAGGGCCAGAGGCCAGGAGTTTGCCCGCTGGTTTAACCTCTGCCAGAGACCACTGGTGCCCAACCGGGCACGGGGAATCTTCAAATGGTGTTCTGCTCCCGGTTCCCACCAGAACCTGGGAACCGGTAGCAGAAATTGTTCCAGGCCATGGCCACTTGGTTGGCCACACCCACCTCAATAGCCCATAGTGCAGGATGTTTGGCCCCACCCACAGATTTGGCCCGGCCCACAGATTTGGCCAGCCCACAGAGTAGGTAGTAATTTTTTTTGCAATGCATCAGTGCTTGTGTTGCCAGCTAATCTTTCTCACACTAGGTCAGGCAAAAGGAACTGCAGAATGAACTCACCAAAAAGTGCCTTCATTTTGGCAGTTTCACATCTGGCCTAGACATAGGAGGAGGAGAATGGGAGAAAAGCGACACAAAGCCTTTCTTGTTAATTGTTTCTAACTGATAAGGCACATCAGTGAAGTATCACTGATGCATTAAGAACAATTTTTAAAATAGTGAAAACATCTTCTCTCTCTTCCCTGCTGCAGAGGAGCAGGAAGGAAACTTTCCATTCCTCAAGATCATTGAGCAGTTCAAGCAAAAAAATGATAGATTAAGCCAGCTGTTTTGGATTTAATCCCAGTGATCACAGATGTTGGAAACAAACCTACCTGCATCAAGAAATATTAGCTCCTGAAAGGGATCCAAAAAGATACAGGTAGGCATCAATCAGGGATAGACTTGTTTGTGATGACATACATGTTTTGTGGTTGCAAGGAAAAGGAGCAAACTAGCCTGTCCCCACTCAGTGTCAACCTGTAGGACAAATGCCCATCTACTCACACCCAGAATTGCACCATAAATCTGATTTCTCTTGCATTGGCTTTAATTTTGGTTTTGTTGATAGCAAATAGCAGGAGACTCAAACTGAACTAGATCCAGTAAGCTGCTTTAAAAAAAGATGAAACAAAATTAAAATTATTTTTCATTCTGTTGAGTGATCATCTGTTAAACTCTTGAGTTATCACCCTGTTAGGATTGGCAGCTGCTGCCCTAAGTTTGGCAGGGCTGGAGTCCTCATTTTACTGCAGCTGCTAAGCCCCCACTTGCTAACCCCTTAGGAAGGTTTTGGACCTTCATGGGCTCCACCTGGAGACCCTGGGTGGCTTAGCTATATAAGAACCAGCCCTTGCTTTTAGAGATTGCTTCAGCAATGAAGGTCAGTAGATTTTTAATGGCTTGGCTCCTGGGTCTTGTTCTTGCTCCAGAAGCTATCCTGCCTTGTTCCCAATTCCTGCTTCTGAAGATTTCTTCCCACTTCCTGTGAGGAGTTGTTGTGCCTTGTCTGAATCTTTGCTCCTTGAACTCTGTCCTTGCCTTACTCCATCCTCTGAAGGTACTGTGCCTTGTCCCTTAACTTCTGGCTTGTATGGACTACACTTTTGTCAGCCTGTATCCCTGGCTTGATTTTGGATTTTGACTCTGGACTGAGATACAGTTACTGTTCAGTCTGTTACCTGATTGCCCTGGGTCTGGGTTTTCATGTCACCCACCCATACCTTTGACTCTGACACATGTTTGGATAATTTGCAGGTGTATTTAAGTGATTACTTCATTGAATATACACAAAGGCAGTGCTGCAATCAGGGGGGGACATGAAAACCCAGACTGGGGGCCCGTTGGCACTGGGAAACAAACAATGTGTGCATGCGCAAACAGAACATGCATGCGCAGAAAAGCATGGGGGTGTGGTGGTGCTGGGAAACCACCATTGTATGCATGTGCAAACAGACCATGCATGCGCAGAAACCACAGGGGGCGTGGCCAAAATGTGGGGGGTGCATACTGGGCCTGGAAATTTCTGATGTCGGCCCTGCATAAAGCCAGATGAACCAATCAAGCAGTCTGTAATGGGAGATAGTCCTCACTGAAACTCAATAACATTTAGACTATTGCTCTATGGACTTTTCCCTGGGAATAAATCTGTGGTCAATGGGACCCATTTCTGGGTAGACATACAAAACCATTAGTTCTTGTTCAGGACCAGACCTACAAATGATTGTAATCTCCACTGAACTGAATGATATTTACATGTTTATAAGGACACAGGGTTGCAGTCAGAGGTTGCAATGCTGAAAATTTAGATAATTTCCCTCTGAAATTGCAAGCAACCTTAGTATGCTAGGCATGCAAGCCCACAGTTTTCCACCTAACTTGAAAAATAAATCTTCCTCAGGCATCCTGGACTGTAAGAGAAATCAGTGTTAAATGATGTATCACCTCTAGGGGAAAAGGTTTTTTTATCTCAAGTTAGTGAAGCAGGCTGGCTTCCCAGCTTAACGGGTCAGGGATGAAATGAGCTTGGCTGTTGTAGTCGAGCCTGGCTCCAGATGATGTTTGCACCTCCGCTGCAAGCTTCCAGTAGGAGATGAGAGGGAGTGAGGTAAAAAGAGGCTTTTGGAATGAGCTGCAGAGTTTCAGTCATCCGACATTGTCAGGATACAACAAAAGCATGAATGCTGCCAGTGCCTGCCAAAAATTGGCCCAGTTGCCTTGAGTATTAGAAGCACCTCCCTCGTTCAGTTCTATCAGATCTGGTCTAAGTCATATCCAGTCAAGGGTTCCACAAAAACATGTACACGAATGCAGGAGCAGCCAAAATGTGTAGTCCCAGCATATGCGTACAGCACAGCTCCCAAAAATATGGGAAATTTCTGCGCATGCGCATGCATGCAGAACCCATTTGTGCATGCGCAGAACATGTTTGTGCATGTACAGAACATGTTTGCATATGCACGTGTGCACAGTAAACCTTTTCCTGTTGTTCAAAATACGGGACGGCAGCAGGAAAAGGGGAGGAATGAGCGCCAAAATACATGATTTCCCGGCCAATCCGGGATACTTGACAGGTTTGAGTTCCAGGCACATTGAACGGGAGGAAGATTCCACTTCAAGTCATTTCAAGGATGCAGGGGAGCAGTGCTTGGCCAACTCTTCCCCCCAAAATAATAATAATTAAAAAAGACAGAGCAAAGTAGGTTTTCTAAGTACAGTGGTACCTCATACAATGATTTTAATCCATTCCATGGGGCTCATTGTTGTACAAAACAATTGATATACGGTGCATGCATCATATAGCGATTTTCCCTATGGAATGCATCATACAATGATTTATTTATTTTTTGCTAAGTGGTTTTTCCCATTGAAAAATTGTTGTATGATTTTTTCCATAGGGAAAATTGTTATGCGGGACACCATTTCCCCCCAAAACCTAATTGTTATATGATTTCATTGTTATACAGGGCGATTGTTGTATGAGGTTCCACTGTATCATGACTTGAAACCATAAAGCCCTGGTGGCTAACCTTGGCACTCCAGCTGTTCTTGGATTTCAATTACCAGAAGCCCAAGTCAGCACTCCTGCTGATCAGGGCTTCTTCGAATTGAAGTTCCAGAACAGCTGGAGTGCCAAAGTTAGCCATCACTGCATAAAGCCTTGTTTACTGCTTTGATACCACCACCACCACCACCATCCTGAGTAGCTGCAAAAACAATGACTTAAGAGATGAAACCAAGAAAGGAGATTCAGCCAATTTGCTTAATATACACACACTGTAGTTATTTTCATGAGACTTCATTTCAAAGAACTGCAGTTATGGATCACCCATCAGGTATTCCCAGCAACACCCCAGTAGCACTGTTGTATCTCTTCTTTCTGAAAATGGGAGAATGGGGATTTTAACATGTTTCTGAAATCCAAGAAAACTCATCTGAGAAATCTGTCAGCTGATCAAAAAATAAATAGAACTGGCATAGTGGGTCTTACTTTCTTTTCTTTTTTGAAAAGAGAAAAATAATCACATGCAATTATGTGGCTTCTAGTGACAATAAAAAAATTAAACAAAATTATTGAATCAGTGTTACAACAACTAGTGTTGTGCAGAAATGATCAATATACAGTATAGTTCTATCTAGTGCTTCTCCCTCTTTCTAATGCATGCACAAACAAACAATTCTTTATGTATTCAAAGGGATGAAGATAAATGGCAAAGAATGTTACCCTTTGTAAATTATTAAACCTGTTAAGACTTCATCATGCACATAAACAATGAAGAGTGCTTTGTCCCTCTGCTTCGTAAGGGAAGGCATACCTTTTAGGCAAATATATGCATATTTTATATCCCGTGCTGCATGAGTACCTTTCTCCAGCTGTTACACCATTTTATATTTTATTA
Organism: Bradypodion ventrale; assembly: GCA_035047345.1. Classification (NCBI taxonomy): domain Eukaryota; kingdom Metazoa; phylum Chordata; class Lepidosauria; order Squamata; family Chamaeleonidae; genus Bradypodion; species Bradypodion ventrale. Next base: position 229,865,063 of record JAWDJE010000002.1, on the reverse strand, counting down.
CCATCTTTGCAGTTCAAGGAGCAGAGTGTTAATTTGTGCATTTTGCTGCTGCAGCTGCAGGCACGTAGGTGTGTGTGTGCGCGCACACACACACAAAGTGGAGGGGGGGATCCAGAGCCACATTAATATGTTGTGCTTGGCTTGCCATCTTGTGGCCACAGAAACATCCATTCCAGGGTGTTTTCCTCTTGCATTCTATATACTATGTATTAGCTATTCTGGGCACTGATGTACTTTTACTGTTCTTTGAAATGCCATAGATAAACCCTGGCTCTTGTTGCCAGATCCCATGCTGAGAAGTCCAGCAGTTGAGTCTGAGAGACTCTTTCCCAAGGGCAACCAAAGGCAGAATGATTCTCAAGAGATGAGAGCAGTCAGCACTGTATCTGATGGGCAGTGCAACTCAACACAAAATAAACAAAAAAGGAGCCTTATGAATTGCCTCTCCCCTCTAGTGCTAGCTAAGATGTATTCTAGTCTCCCCCACCCCCAGAGCTTCCTTACTTTAATTTGACCTTGTGTTTCATACCATCAGATATTTTACCCTTGTGATTTGATAATGCTTTTACAATGGCTAAATATTTATTATCCTGGACAAGCATCTGCTCTACGTTTTATAGCATGTCACCTATGAAACTTCCCCTGTTGGTGAACCCTTGGCAATAACTGAGTAATTTCTGTGACATCCCAGAAGAGCTGCTGGCAAAGAAAGACCTGAGCTTTTAGGAAAGGAAATAATGAGAAAGTGCCACAATCACTTTAGAGAAACTGTTTGGTACCTCCATTCTCTGGGCTTTTAGTGCTACCTGGTCATTTTGCTTTCACAAAAGGCAGCAGGGATCCCACATTTCAAAGGAGAATAGGATATGTAGTAGATGCACCTTTCATTGTGTTCTAGCCATTGTTAGTGGACATAACTAACCTGATTATCCAGGTGAGGGCACTTAAGCATGCCATGTCTGAGGCAGTCTTATTTCTGGAATTAGTTTAAAGTGTTGCTCCAATCCAATTTTCTTTTCCTTTTTGTTTTCTATTTTTCTTGGTCACTTCCAAATGCTGGATTTTCTGAGCTCTCTGAGGGAATGAAGACTCTTAAGAGAAACCACAGGAAAGGGGAAGTTTGGTGGTCAGGATCCCAGATTTTTGTCATAAAAGGTTTGTGAATTAAGAATTCCAGGATACTCATTTAATTTTTTGTTTTTGTTTTTAATCATGTCAGAAGCACACAAAAGTGCTTTCTAGGTTGAAAGTATTTTTGCTGGAGGGACTCCACTCAGGGGAATCCCGAATGAGGCTCCTTTCATGTCCCCAAGATCTTTTTCCCACCGAAGTGGTTCCTGTTTGTCTACTTGCAATGTCTTGCTTTCGAACTGCTAGGTTGGCAGGAGTTGGGACAGACAACGGGCGCTCATTCTGTCAAGCAGTACTTGGGTCTTGAACTCCTGACTTTCTGACCATCCAGCTAACAAGGCAAGCTTCTTAACCACTGAGCCACCACAGTCCCATACTCATTTAGTGAGGAAAGGTAACATTCATGGAGAGAAAGTCATATGAAGATAAGACGTGAGAGCCCTTAATTGTCCACCCAAATACAGGTAAACCACACAGTTACCCTGGGATTGCTAGTAGCCTTAGCAAAGGCAAAGCAAGAGCATTATGAACCATCTCTACCCTCAGAGATCCCAGAGTACCTATTTTCTGACTAAACTATGGTAGAATAGTGAGAGGCATGATCAACACAGCAGCATCAGCACTAGTTTGTTCCCACCTCCATTGTCTCTCCAAGAATAGTGAGCAGAGGAGAAGTTCCTGCTATGTGCTTGCTCAAGAAGCAAGAACCCAGATTTTCCAGGATTCCTAACTGTGTAGAACTTCCTTGTGATCAGAAAGGATTTTTCAGACTCTGTTGTGTATGGAATATAAATGTGCCTTTAAGTAATGTAACACTCGAATGAGTGGATGTAACAATCCCCAATAGTAACACTGTGACCTTCTGTATGAGGACGCGAGCTAGTGACCACTGGGGGCAGTAGCGAGTGCCCAGCTCACATGGTACCAATTCCCCAAATACCTACAGCCGCGGGAAGATTCCTGCCACTACCTCACCTGAACAAGAAGGGCGTGACTGAGAGTGACGTCACGCAGACAGTAGCCAATGAGCTACCGAGGAGCCACATTCAAATGTATAGCCACTGTATATATTGAGCTGTTCGTCCGCCATTACCACATGTTCCCTCTGACCATCATGCAATAAAGATGTGTTAAGCCAGGCTTCGGCTGTTTCTATTGTCTTGGTTCTTAAACACTAAAGACTCACTATGGCAAATGTAGGGGGGAAATGATGACAGATAAGACAAGGCTATGCCTTCTGACCATTTGAATGACTGGACTGGAGAACAACTGATGAAGCTTAAAGTCAACCATGGCCCATGTGATATTAGCTGCTTGCTATTCATGGTGGTGGGGGTGGTGGGGACGAATACTTAGTGGCAGGTTTCGACCCCAAGACTCACCACAAGAGTACAGATCACCGAGAAGAGAATTTGTCCTTAATGACCTTGCTGTTAAAGACAGGCAAAATGTCTATGGCCTAAATTAAAAGAGTGAAATGTGACACTAAATTGGCAGCTACTCTTAGTTACAGCAGAAGACGTGCTTGAACAGCAAAATCTCTGCCACACCATGTTACATCATCAACATGCAGCCCTGTTAACCAGCAACTTAATGCTAGTTTGATGTGACATTAGACATCTGCTGCTGCAACTACAAAATTTATTACAGCACACATGACTTTTATCCATCCCACCCACTGAGCCATTTTCTCCTTGCTTGTGGATTGATTGTGGAGTTGAACAAAATGAAACATGAAAACATGAAAACACAAAGGTAAAGGATTGGGAGTTTCCAAGTTTAAAAGAGGTGTCTGTGTGTGGAGGAAAATATTCAGGTTTAGAGTGCTTATTCAAAGATACAAGTATGAGTTAAATATAAGGATACGGAAATACCGTATTTTTCGCCATATAAGGCGCTCCGGCATATAAGGCGCACCCAATTTTAAAGGAGGAAAATCTAGGAAAAAAAGATTCTGAACCAAATACTGTGCTGTACCTGTCTCTCCCCAATGGGGCCAGTGGCATGGGCTGCCGGGGTGGGACCAGGGAGCTGCTCGAGGCGGCTGGCATCATCGTCCCTTTTCTGCTTCCCATTCCCGGGCCAAGCAGCGAGGGCCCCGGGAGAGGCAACGTGGCGGCGGCGATGGCGGGTCTCGGGCGGCGTCTCTTTTGGAGGCCTGGCCGGCAGGCAGGGCTCGGAGGACGGGGAGACTCTGCCTCCCATTCCCGGCCCGAATGGCGAGGGCCCGGGAAGAGGCAATGCGGCGGCGGCAATGGCGGGTCTCGGGCGGCGTCTCCTTCGGAGCCCTGGACGGCAGGCAGAGCTCCGAGGGCGGGGAGACTCTGCCTCCCATTCCCGGGCCGAATGGCGAGGGCCCGGGAAGATGCAATGCGGCGGCGGCGATGGCGGGTCTCGGGAATGGGAAGCATATGCGTCTCCCCGCCCTCCGAGCTCTGCCTACCGGCCAGGGCTCCAAAGGAGACGCCGCCCGAGACCCGCCATCGCCGCCGCCGCATTGCATCTTCCCGGGCCCTCGCCATTCGGCCCGGGAATGGGAGGCAGTCTCCCCGCCCTCCGAGCCCTGCCTACCGGCCAGGGCTCCAAAGGAGACGCCGCCCGAGACCCGCCATCGCCGCCGCCACGTTGCCTCTTCCCGGGCCCTCGCCATTCGGCCCGGGAATGGGAGGCAGTCTCCCCGCCCTCCGAGCTCTGCCTACCGGCCAGGGCTCCAAAGGAGACGCCGCCCGAGACCCGCCATCGCCGCCGCCACGTTGCCTCTTCCCGGGCCCTCGCCATTCGGCCCGGGAATGGGAGGCAGTCTCCCCGCCCTCCGAGCTCTGCCTACCGGCCAGGGCTCCAAAGGAGACGCCGCCCGAGACCCGCCATCGCCGCCGCCGCATTGCATCTTCCCGGGCCCTCGCCATTCGGCCCGGGAATGGGAGGCAGTCTCCCCGCCCTCCGAGCTCTGCCTACCGGCCAGGGCTCCAAAGGAGACGCCGCCCGAGACCCGCCATCGCCGCCGCCACGTTGCCTCTTCCCGGGCCCTCGCCATTCGGCCCGGGAATGGGAGGCAGTCTCCCCGCCCTCCGAGCTCTGCCTACCGGCCAGGGCTCCAAAGGAGACGCCGCCCGAGACCCGCCATCGCCGCCGCCGCATTGCATCTTCCCGGGCCCTCGCCATTCGGCCCGGGAATGGGAGGCAGTCTCCCCGCCCTCCGAGCCCTGCTGCCGGCCAGGGCTCCAAAGGAGACGCCGCCCGAGACCCGCCATCGCCGCCGCCACGTTGCCTCTTCCCGGGCCCTCGCCATTCGGCCCGGGAATGGGAGGCAGTCTCCCCGCCCTCCGAGCTCTGCCTACCGGCCAGGGCTCCAAAGGAGACGCCGCCCGAGACCCGCCATCGCCGCCGCCACGTTGCCTCTTCCCGGGCCCTCGCCATTCGGCCCGGGAATGGGAGGCAGTCTCCCCGCCCTCCGAGCCCTGCCTACCGGCCAGGGCTCCAAAGGAGACGCCGCCCGAGACCCGCCATCGCCGCCGCCACGTTGCCTCTTCCCGGGCCCTCGCCATTCGGCCCGGGAATGGGAGGCAGAGTCTCCCCGCCCTCCGAGCCCTGCCTGCCGGCCAGGGCTCCGGCGGCGTCTCCTTTTGAGCCCTCCCGGCAGGCAGGGCTCGGATGGCGGGGAGACGCATCTGCCTCCCATTCCCGGGCCGAATGGCGAGGGCCCCGGGAAGAGGTATTTGCCGTATAAGACGCATCAACTTTTCCCCCCCAGTTTTGGGGAAGAAAAAGTGCGTCTTATATGGCGAAAAATACGGTATAAGGGTGAGCTAAATGTCTCTGAAGAAGGCTACGAAATGTGAATAAGGAATGTTCTGCAGCTGGAGGAGTTACAAGAAAGGTAAGTGCAACCAGAATTCCCACCGAGACATCAGCTCAGACTGCCAGAGTGAATTACATCAGCACCGCTACCATGCACATGCACATGCACATGCGCATGCGCACGCACACCTCATTCCTTTATATCTTCTTTGTATTTACCATTTCATCATACTCTATTGGATGAACTGCAATATATTTACTAGGGTGGTCTTTTATTTTTATCTGAATGATTCAGGATGGATTTTGATGATCATCTGTACAATGGCTTGATACAGATTAAGCCAGAAGCCTCAATCCAGCTGTAGTCCTGTGCTAATGTAGCGATACTGATTGCAATCAAAGCCTAGCAGTAAATTGATAAGAGAGCATAAAACTGTAAAATAAACAATGGGTGATGTACTGTACAGTATAGTGAATTATATCTAATTAATGAAAATATGCATTGCAAGTAGCCAGTGACAGAGTTGAATGTGCTGGAAAAGAACTGCATTCTCAAAATCTGACTGCTTTATCAGTGATTTGGGGGTCCTGACCTGAAAGTAGAAGCATACTGAGAATGTGTTTCTTCTCCCTGAGAATATCACAACAAAGAAGAAAATAAATCAAAGATCACACTAAAGATCAAAAGTAACAGAGCAGTATGATAGGATGTAGTAACAGTTCCCATTTCATGGGGGACATGTCCATTCCCAATAGATGCTGATGTGTAGCTAGGGACTGAAGAAGTTGAAGTAGGGTGCACGTTGGAGTGACCAGTGGATTGTGTTCCAAACAATGCAGTGTAAACTGTTTCAATGCTCAAAAGCACACTGAGAGACTGTCTATGTGGGTGTTTAGCCTGCTGTTTGATCCATTGCAGGAATGGACTGGTTCCAGTGGTGGGCTCTAAAAAAAATTACTACCACACTGTGGGTGTGGTATGGTGGGTGTGGCCAGGGGGAAGCCCTGCATTGCACCTGAATTATGACTACTTTATTTCAAAACATGGACGGGCAGGGCAAGCCAGAATTTCTGCTACTGGTTCTGGTGAACTGGTGCGAACCTGCTGATTCCCACCACTGGCTGGTTCACTCCTAAAGATGCCAATCAGTGACATCTTTGCTGAAGCAAATTGGCCTGGCCAGAGTGTTCTTACCAGTGGTGGGATTCAGCCGGTATGTCCCGCTACACCCGTATTGGTAGTAGAAATTCTGGCTGGCCCTGCCCATCCAGTTGCTGGAGCCTTGGGTCCATGTAGATATGCATGTGCAGATAGCCTCTGAATCCAAATTAAAGAAAATCAAATTTTTTAGTGAAATCTTACAGCATAGCTGGAATGAGTTGTGCATTACACTGAAGTCATCCTCAGATTCCAATGCCTTCTCTTCCAAAAGGAAAGTGGACTGCCAAATATTTACCCTGGACTTCCATTGCTCAATGAAAAAGGCCACGAAATAGGTCAAAACAGACAATAAAACATGCTAGTGATAAGCCAAAAAAGACTTCAAAGCCCCCTGTTGGAAAGAGCAAGGTCTCTTCTTGAAGGTAGAAGATAATATAATAATCCCCCCCCCCCAAAAAAAAATAAACTCTTCAAAGGCCATGAAAGAGGGACGCCAATCTTGATATAGGATTTATTTATTTATATTCAAATTTATATGCCGCCCAATCAGGTAAACCCAACTCTGGGCGGCTCACAACAAGTTAAAACACACATAAAACAGTACAACCAATTAAAACCAATTAAAACCCAACATACCCACCCACCTACCCCATTCCTCTTAAAACCCACATAAACCCACATTAAAAACCAAAGAAATGGGGGCTTAATTTATAAGCCTACAGGCAGGGGCCACTCTTCCATCTGGGCCCCACACCTGCCCTGCCAACCAGGTTTTTAGGTCTTTTCTGAAAGGTAGTACTCCATCTGCTCCCGCAACTCTACAGGCAGGAGGTTCCACAAGGCTGGTGCGGACATGGAAAAGGCCCTCCTTCGTGTGCCAGAGAGACGAGCCCCTCTGGCAGATGGAACAATCAGGGAGCCCCTCCGATCCACTCTGGTTGGATGGGTGGACACTCTTGGGACGATGCAGTCTCTAAGGTATCCTGGCCCACTACCATGAAGGGCTTTAAAGGTCAAAACCAGCACTGTGAACTGCACCCGGAGGCAAACTGGTAGCCAGTGCAGCTCTCGAAGTAATGGTGAGGCACGAGCATAACGCCCATGCCCCATCACCACCTGGGCTGCCGCATTCTGGACCAACTGCAGCCTCCGAATGGTTGACAAGGGCAGCCCCATGTAGAGCGCATTGCAATAATCTAGCCTGGAGATGACCAGAGCATGTGTGACCATGAGCAGGGAGTCCCGGTCCAGGAGCGAACACAACTGACAGATGACGCGAAGCTGTGAGAAAGCCCACCTAGCCACAGCCGCCACTTGATCTGCTAGTAGCAGCCCCGAATCCAGGAGGACCCCTAAATTGTGTACCGGGTGTGTTTGGGGCAAAGCAGCCCCATCCAAGACTAAAGTTGGCAGCTCCCTGGATAACGCAGGACCCCCTATCCAAAGCCACTCAATCTTGGAGGGATTCAATTGTAGCCCGTTGTCCCCCATCCAGACCCCAACCGCTTCCAGACATCTGGATAGGACATTGACTGCATCACTGGGGTCCCCATGGGCCGAGATAAATAACTGGGTATCATCAGCATACTGATGATACCTTACCCCATGGGAATGGATAACCTCGCCCAATGGCTTCATGTATATGTTAAATAGGAAAGGAGAGAGCACCGAGCCCTGAGGCACCCTATACTGTAGGGGCCTAGCGCTGGACCTCTCACTCTCCAACCACACTGACTGGGTACGACCCTCCAGAAATGAGGAAAACCAGGACAGCACAGTGCCCTGGGTCCCCAAACGTTTGAGCCGTTCCAGAAGGATACCGTGGTCAACCGTATCAAAGGCCGCTGAGAGATCCAGAAGAGCCAGGACGGATGGATGACCCCTGTCCCGCTCCCGCAAGAGGTCATCAACCAGTGTGACCAATGCAGTCTCAGTACCATATCCAGGCCTGAAACCCGATTGATAGGGGTCCAGATAATCCGCTTCATCCAGGACCCCCTGCAACTGCTGCATCACCACCTTCTCCAGTACCTTCCCTAAGAAAGGGAGGTTGGAGATCGGCCTATAATTAGCTGGAACTGCTGAGTCGAGAGATTGTTTCTTCAGGAGGGGGCGCACCAGAGCATGCTTTAAAGGTGCAGGAAACACCCCCTCCCGCAATGAAGCATTTACTATAGCCCTGACCCAGCCTCCCGTCACCCCCTTGGAGGCTTTCACCAACCAAGTGGGACAGGGATCTAAAGGGCAGAAGGTGGTGCGAACAGCTGCAAGAAGCCTGTCCACTTCCTCAGGGACAACTGGATCGAACCGATCCCATACAACACTGCCAGACTGAGCTCTGTTCCCCTCTGGACCCTCCCCATCCACACTGGGATTAAACCCCAAGCGAATCCGAGTGATTTTCTCCACCAGATAGTCTGCAAAAACCTCAGCCGAACCCTGCCAATCGGGCACCGGCCCCTCCTGGTCAAGGAGAGACCTGGTAACCCGGAACAGAGTGGCTGGGCGATTATCTGCGGAGGCAATGAGGGCGGTGAAATATTGTTGCTTCACCACCCCCATCGCCACCAGGTAGGTCTTAATAGCAGCTCTAGCCAGTGTCCAGTCGGAATCACTCCAGGTCTTCACCCAGCGGCGCTTTCAGCGTCTCTTTGCCCGTTTAAGCTCCCGAAGTTCTTCTGTGAACCACGGGGAAGATCGAACCCCATGGGCTCAGAGAGGCCGTAGTGGTGCGATTTCATCCAAGGCACCTGTAGTCATCCTGTACCACAGGTCAACGAGTGCCTCGGATGAATCGTGTAGCCGATCCAGAGGAAAATCCCCCAGTTCCCTCTGGAATTCATCAGAATCCATCAGTCGCCGGGGGCAGGCCAATTTAATAGGCCATGCCTCCCTGCAGTGAACCGCCGCCCCCAGGAAGTCCAGAGTCACCAGATAGTGATCTGACCATGGCACAGGTATAGTTTCTAATTTCTGTAGTCTCAGATCACTCTGCCACCACTCCGACAAAAAAACTAGGCCCGGTGTATGACCACTGCCTCTGATCGGGCCATGAATTACCTGAGTCAGGTCCATGGCTGCCATGGAAGCCATGAACCAGTCCCCAGCGAAGGCAAATTGAAGTCCCCCAGAACCATCAGCCTAGGGAACTCCAACAGACCTCGAGGAGCTCAGGCAGGGAGTCTCTTACCCTGCAAGGAGGCAGGTACAGGAGTAAGACTCCCAACTGACCCTTAGGGCCCAACCGCAGGAGCAGGGCCTCACAACCCGGGACTTGTGGAGCCGTGGCCCTGGCGGCTCCCAAGGACTCCCTGGCTACAATGGCGATGCCACCGCCCCTTCCCTCATCCCTTGGCTGGTGCCAGATACCGAAGCCGGCTGGACACATTTCTGACAGAGGTACACCATCCTCTGGTCTCAGCCAGGTTTCGGTGATGCATGCCAGGTCAGCCCGCCCCTCCTGAATAGAGTCTTGAATTAGGGGGGCCTTGTTGCAGATCAACCTGGCATTCATCAGCAGCAGCCTAAGGGTGGGGTCACCCTGGATCAGCTGCTCAGAACCCAGAGATGTACCTGGGTGACTGGAACGAGAGACAGATACCAACCATCGGTCCCGTGTTCCCCGAGGGCGGCCTGCCCCTCAGTACCCGCCATATCGTCCCATGCCCGTCACAACCCCAATTTGAGCCCTGAGAACCTCCCCACCCATCTCAGATGGAGTGCTACCCCTCCTACCCAGCTGACAAGGCCATTTCTCCCACCCTCTCTCTCCTCCAGACCCAGAACCCACCCCCACACTCCCCCTACACTCCTTGGGGCATTTTCAAGAGCCCCTTATCAGAGGTGGGGGGTGCCGGCCATCCCTCCCCAAACCCAATCCCATTCCCTTCCCACCCCTCCAACCCCTACAATTACTCAAAAAGGGGGGTAAGGGCCCTCACTGCTGGCACCACCTCCCTCTCTCCTCTCTATCCCCACAAGAGGTGAAGGAGGGGGCGGCAACATGCCAGTCCATCAATCCGCCAAGGCTTCCCCAGCTGTGACCAATTCCCTCCCACCGGAGCGGCTGGGAGGAAATGCAGTGTCTGTTCTCCATGGCTGGAGTTGCAATTCTTGAAGCCATCTGCCTGGTCCAGCGAAGGAGGCCTTTGGGAAAGGGGGTGGTTGGAAGGTCTTTTGCAGCCACCTCTCCCTGCCTTGACACAGCTGCCAGCCCTCTCTTCTCCTTCCTGGTCCAGCGAAGGAGGCCTTTGGGAAAGGGGGTGGGTGGATGGTCTTTTGTAACCACCCCTCCCTGCCTTGGCACAACTGCCGGCCCTCTCTTCTCCTTCCTGGTCCAGCGAAGGAGGCCTTTTTTGACATGATAATGGCCATACTTGACAGGATAATGGCTATTGTAATCAAAAGCATTTGGAGAAATGGTTGGGAAAGTTTACTATAAATAATAATGTATCATGTTAAGTGCCCTTTTTTAAAAAAATGGAGTATAAAGACAGTCATGTAAGTGGCCTCCACCCACTCTTGAAGGCTTCCTGTGCACAACTACTTGTGTAGCCAACCTTATAATCAATGTGAAAACGTGGTTTTCAGAGAGACTGTAGACCAAGGGGTTATTCACACAATTGCCTTTCTCCTCGATGTTTAGGCAATAAGATATTGGCCTATATTTTCCTGGTTTAGGTTCTGTTTATGTTTTTCAAATGTTACTCAACAGTCCTTTGGCAGTTCATGGGGAAAAAAGACAACGGATGGATATCTGTCGGTTACAGCAAAACAATAGCCCACAGAACTCACCAGACATGGCTTAAACATGATAAGAGAAAAGCTTCCCTTTAGGAGACTGTGTAAATTATAAATTGTCCTTCTCAATGTCACTGAAAATTGAATAAAGATTCTTTATCTAATTACTTTAAAATGCAGATTTAGCAGCATCTAGTCAGAGGAGAACTACAGTTGCTTAGGAAATGAAAGCAGATGCTCCATTCTGTATCTTTTTTGCATTATTACATGGTGTCAAGTTACTTCTAACTTCTGGTGACCCTGGGTTTTCCAAGTACAATACATGAAATGTTCAAGAAGTGGATTACTATTGCTACCCCTGCCACTCAGTGAATATCCATGGGCAAACGGGCTTGAACCATACCTGTCAAGCCGCGGTTTTCAAAATCCAGGAGCCGGGCATGCATGCACAGTAAGTTTCCAGGCACCAGACAGGAAAGGGGTTACTGCGCATGTGTGGCCATCAGAGGCAGCGGCGCACATGAGCAGTAACCCATTCAGCCAGAAAGGGAGTTACTGCACATGTGCAGTAACCCAGTAACCCCTGCGCACATATGCAGTAACCCCTTTCCTGGCTGGTCAAATTACGGGATGGCTGTGGGAAGGGGCGTGACGGAGCTGTAAAATATGGGATTTCCCAGCCAATCCGGGATACTTGACAGGTATGACTTGAACCCCTAGGTTTCCTGAATTCTAGTCTTATACTCTATCCCCATGGTTTCCAACATGAGGCCCACGCCTGACAGGGGGACTTCCATTCTCAGAAGCCTCGGTCACTGCTTGACAAAGCAATGCTTTGGGGAATTGACTTAGGCTTCTGGGAATTGAAGTCCAAAAACCAAAGGTTAGGAAACACTGCTCTATCCATTACATCACACCAAGCTCACACGCCAAGGACAGAAAGTGTTACTCCTGTCAGTGAAATGAAAAAAAAATGGCCTGTATATCCATGACTGGGATACACACATCAGAAACCTTGGAGGAGAGGGCCAAAGGCAAAATGTCCAGTAGTCTAATCCAAAGGGTGTCCAGGGGCATCATCAGGGTTTGCAGAGAAGTCAGGGTCACGGCAGGCAGATCAGGGTCATGGCAGGAAGTCTGAAGTCAAGCAGAATATCAGTCTTCACACAAGAGTTGTACTGATGCAGGATGCAAGAAGTTTGCTTATAAACCTCCCAGCTAATCAGTATCAGCGGGGAGCCTTCTTTGGTGCTTCGTTCTAGCCTGCCTGCATCTCAGGTGTAGCTGTTTCCTGGACCTCTCCCTGACTGAGGGCTGATCACTGTCAGAGCCAGAGTCCTGATCTGACAGATCAGCTACTGGGGGAAACAGACTTGGGCCAGGCGCAGGCTGAGATCTCTGGCTTAGGGCATCCTCGGGCTCGGGTGTAGGCATAACCGGACAGGGCATAAGGAGTGCCCCCTGATCCAGCTCATCTTTGGAGTCAGAGGAAGGCTGGATCACAACAACCTTAGGCCCCAAAATGCTCTTGGGACTTGGTTGTGTCCAAACATTTGTTAATGTAGTTTGCTTAAGTTGCATTAAGTCTTTGCTATATTCATGCCCTTTTCTGTAAGGCGCCTTATTTATAGGTTTTCAATGTACCTTGATTGGTTCCGCATGGGTTTCCCGCGCTTACTGATGTTTGGGCAAATGTATCACTGTAACTGCCTTCCTGTTTCTATATAAGTTGCTACCTCATCCCTGTTTTTCTGAGAGTTCTGTTAGTCCGATTAAATCTGAAATCACTCTGAACTGAGCTATAATATAGGACTTGTTGGTTAACCCCCAATCTGCTGTGGTTTTGCTGATTTATGCTCGGACTCAACAGACTTCTGTTCCCAGGAGTTCTGATCAGCAGGTCTGCTGACTTAGGCTTCTGAACTCAGGAACCTCTGGTAGTTTGCAGGAAATGATTGGAGGATACCTATGGGTAAGGTCATGCATTGAAATCTTACATATACAAGAGCATTAAAGCATTTAGCACCTTTTTAAAAAATGAGCGGTCACGTTAATTCTGACTTATGGTAACTTTTTCAGGGTTTTCTCATAAAAGTTACTTAGAAGTGGTTGACCATTCACTTCCTCTACAGCAGTGATGGCAAAGCTTTTACAGACTGAGTGCCCAAACTCAACAGGGTGCTATACAAGCCGCAGGGGGTGGGGCAAACTCTGTTCTGTGAGGAGGGAGGAAGTGCTCCCATTGGGCTGCTGAGCAGAGGGATGGGACAAACTCTGTGCTGGAGCAATGGCGTAAGTGCCCACAAAGAGGGCTCTGAGTGTCACCTCTGGCATACGTGCCGTAGATTCGCCACCACGGCTCTAGAGAGAGCTATGGGACTCTGCATCTTGCGAAAGGCCACCAGGATTTTTTTAGGAGGCACAGTGGGGAATTTTATTTCCAATCTTTTTTAAAAAAAAATTGTTAGAATTTAATACTACTTTCCTGCTCAAAAAAAAGAAAGACACAATCTTTTCCCTAAGCAAATAACCTTTCTAATCCAGGGATGGATTGAAATGGCTCCTCTTACTGAATCCCATTTGCAGGTGATTAACTGAGGTAGGGAGGCAGCCATTTTAGCAGCTCAATTTAATCCTCAAAATGGTTTTTAAGATGGAAGGCAGTGATGCACTGCAAAAAAAATTGCTACCTACTATGTGGGTTTGTCAAATTTGTGGGTGGGGCCAAATATGTGGACATGACCAAACATCCTGCATTATGGGCTATGGAGGTGGGTGTGGCTAACCAAGTGGGCATGGCCTGGGGAAATTTCCACTACCAGTTCTGCAGAATCTGACAGAACCTGCTGCAGTGCATCACTGATGGAAGGTAACTTTGGTGCCTCTTCCTTAATGTATCTTGGTAGCGTGGCAGTAGGAACTAAGCTGGCAGGGATGGCCTCCATCCTTCTATTTCCAGAGGATTCTGGGGAAAGCAGTGAAGAACTATGCCACTGGCTCTCTTCTTCTTTCTGAGTCACTTAAATTCTCTTCCTCTCTTTTTGTTTATCACCTCTCTGAACTGGAATTGACTATTTCATACTGCTCTCCATTTTGGATTTTGCCTGGCTGGGGAGGGAATTTGATGATAGGAAAAAAAAAGAAACAGTATAATTCAACCAGTCTCAGGTGGGAAGACTGAGGAGATTGCACCATTTATGTTGCCTCAAGAGGAAGAAGAGAAACCTGTCAACTATTAAACACTGTCCTATCACTATCCATCACAAAACCATTACATATATCTATACTGAAGGTATTATACCACTTAAATTGTTCTAAAGTCAGATGTAGTTAATGCCCCCAAGTGGCTTAATTCCTTTAAAATGCAAGATTTCCACAAGCCACTGAGCATCATAGCTTAATGTACTCCAAGTGAAATATGACCAATATTATTGTGCAGGAGTTAACAGTTTGGTCTATAAAATCATTAAAGCATATAATAAGATACATCAGACAAGTTAAGAGCAAAGGGTGCAATTAGGAATGTCACTGCGAATGAGTAAAAAAAGAGGGAACAAGGCAAGGAGGAGAGGAATAAAAACCCTGAATAGAATCATCTGCCTCAGCTACCAGCTCAATTTACAGTTCAAACCCTTTGCTATTACACACATTGTCTGTGAGATTAATATTTAGCCTCCATCAGTAACACACACTCTCCCTTTTCAACAATGTTTCACAGATCATTTACATTGCAATTGTTGCAAAGTTGCAGAAAGCAGAATTGATTAAGGGCCCAAGATTGTACTCCCACTGTTTAATAGGATTGAATTGAGGGAGGGGGGGGAGTTGACTCTTCTTTAAGTTCAAATGGCTCCTGCTATTTTAAAAATTCAGATAGCCAAATTATTCCACAACAGATTATAATCAAGCAGGAGAATTTCTTAACCCTACAAGGGTCAAAAGAGACAATATATTTAATCTTGATTTTTAGAACAGGTGCTCCCCCAAGTGGTAAAGATGTCGATTTGGACTGGCACACAGTTTCCTCTGCATCTTGCACTTAGAATACAGTACTTCAGCAGGTCCCTTCATTATATAATTAATGCACTGATGAAGTTCTAATCTAGATTGTTCCTTGGCCGCTAGTTGAGAATTTACTTCACCCACTGAAAAGGCACATGGGTCCTCCTGAAGACCTCCAATGCTATTTCTGGGTAGATTCTGGCCTCCCTCCACCCCCAATTGTTAAGGGTGTCTTCCCTTAAGCATAGAGGGAATAAGTGTTGAGTTTATAGCAGGTAAATCCACCATGCTTTGTGCTTGTTTTGCACATTAGCATAGAGATGGGAAGGGCCATAATTTAACAAACATATTCACTGACTGCTTTTGAATCAAAACAGCCAATTAGCAGGCTATTTGTTTCTTCCTTCCAGGGTGTGGCTGCCTTGCCACTCTAGGCTCTGCTTTACTAGGTTCTGTATGTGTTATTCTTGTGCTACTGCTACTTTTAGTTTAGCCTATCTGCCTGGTTCAGTTGTCTTTACGAATCATGATCTTAGTTTCAGGAAGCCAGTAACTTCAGTACCCTCTTGTAACCATCATTTGCTTGAGATACTGTTCATTCTGTCTTTATTGCAATCAAGATGAAGTGAACTGCTGTACTATTATTATTATTTTTTACCATATATTGAATAACTTTGTTTGAACACAAGCTTTGTAAGTAAATGATCTTTTTCCTTCTGCTGAAACTGTGCCTGAGCAATTGAACTTTCGGAACTAAGAAGAAACAAAAGGGGAAGTGATGGGGCTTGCATTTCAAAACAGTCAGCCTTAACCCTTTGGGACATGCTAGCTCAGGGCTCTCAACCTTACTGCTCCACGGGCCAGACAACTCCCCCTCAGACAGCTGAGCAGGCTGGACATGTGGTTTTCCCCTGCTGCAAAGGCACGTTTGCATATGCATGGGTGTGTTTGCACATGTGTGGGTGCATTTGCACATGCACTGGTGCATTTGCACAGGTGCATTTCACATGTGCATGTGCAGGTGCATCTGCATCTGCTTCCAGGGTCATCACCATGGGCCGGATGGAATGGCATCAAGGGCTGGGGCCGGCCTGCAAGCCATAGGTTGCGAACACCTGTGCTAGCTGCACTACTCTGCAAAGATTCTCCAACAAGAAAGATACTATGCAGTGAGAGGTAGAAAGGCCAGCAGAATTTGAGGCATCCCATGATGACTTGAGGAAAGTTGTAGAAATTAAGTGGAGATGATGGTAAGGTAGATGGAATCAGAGCTACTCTTCTCTTCCATTATGATTTCCATGAACCAGCTACTCAGGCCGGGGCGAAGAGGCTGCTGCGACGACAAGCACTGGGACCCTCCAACACCACTGGCATCCTGGGCCCCACCCTGGGCCAGGGCACAAAAGGCCGCTGCAGTGGCAGGACTCTGCTGCCACCCCTGGACTTCTTTGCGGCTGGGGCAAAGAGGCCACTGTGGCGACAGGCGATGGGACCCTTCACCACTGTTGGCGTCCGGCCCCGGTCCCAGGGTGGGGCACAAAAGGCCGCTACAGCGGTGCACAGCAGGACTTTGCCGCCGCCGCCCTCAGACTTGCCTGCAGCTGGAGTGGAGAGGCCGTTGTACTATTGTAGTGTTGTATTGTTTTATATTATGATATGTGCTTTTGTAGGATGAATATGGTATAATTATTGTCTATATTATATATTGTATTATTGTGTTTACTGCATAATGTTGTGTGAGCCGCCCTGAGTCAGGTTTCCTGATTGGGCAGCATACAAGTATGAGAATTAAATTAAATTAAATTAAAATGTCTGCCCAGAGCCCCAAGATATTAGGAGTGAGCATTTTACTGGCTATCTTTGTAATTTTGAAGTCCAGAACTGTAATGTCTGTGTGGAAAGAGGTTGAAGCAATCTTCCTGAAAAAGCCAACTCAAAACACTAGGCTATAATATCTCAGTGAAATAGACTGTACTGGTCTCTTTGGCTCAGTATAGCATAACCTTGGGGCGGGGGGGGGGGAGGTTACTGAGGGAAGAAGCAGTTACAATTATTGTACATTGAAGTAACCAGTGAAAGTGAGAAAGAAAGAATGTGGACTTAGAGAATGGATCATTTTTGGAAAGGAGATCAAGTGGGTAGTGTTATATAGAGGGAAAATGTTGCGGTTGGGGTCAGGGAAAGGTTAAAGGAAATAGAAAGAGAATGAATGCTGTCAACCAAAGAGTTTAGTATAAAGTATTTCATTACTTTGTTCCAGCCTTGCAAATAAAGTGTTCTTCTTCCTGTTCAATAATAATAATTGTATGCTATCAAGTTAGATCAGACTTATGGTGACATTTTCCAGAATTTTCTGGTAGAGAGTGCTCAGAAGTGGTTTTCCATTTTCCTTCTTCTGGGGGTATCCTGGGACTGTGCAGCTTGGCCAAGGCCACACAGGCTGGCTCTTCTCTCTGGCACAGTGGGGGAATCGAACTCCCCACCTCTGACCCCACAGTCATGTTACTCAGCCCCTATCCTAAAAATACCTAGATGTCAGGCACAGAGAGCTCAAAAGGGGAACAAACTAGAAAAGGGGGCAAGAAGATGAATGCTCAGATGTAGGACAGGCTCCCATACCAGACCAGAAATGCTAGTGGCCTGGAAGATGAAATGCTGGGAACAACTTCATGGTGCTGATGCAGTCTTTGAGCCCGAAAAAATGGGCCAGTATGGAAATGGATACATAAGACATAGACCCTAGGACATTTGTTAACCCATCAGCCTGGGATGTCCCTTCTACAGAGATACCATGCCTAGGGTTACACCAACCCCTGAAAACAATAGAGAACTGTTCCTCACTGGTTGCGGTCCCACCATGTTATTGGCCAATAAAGAAGCATTTTGTGGTTAGCAACTAAGTAAGTAAGTAGAGGAGCCAATCGGAAAGCAGGAAAGTTTGAGGGTGTCAATGGAATAAAAAGCCACTGCACCCCAAGAGAAGAGTCTTCTTTTCTCTCTCCTCAACCATGGCTGTCCCTAACTCTTGGCCACTAAACCATTTCCCACTTTCCCTCTCCCTGACCCATCCTTCTACCTACTGACCCCCCTGTGGTCCTGTTCCAGGATCCCCCATCTGGGATCTAGGAGGAGGCCCTGCTGAACCTACCCATCTGGACCTATAGGACCCAATACTTCTGCATCTCTGCACTGGATTAGGTAGATATAATATTTTAGTTTCTGTTTTAATCCTTTTTTTATTCGTCATCTTTGCTGCTGTGTAGTTGAGAACTTTTAGGCCTGCTTCTAAAAGTCAGGGTTGGAAGGAGTTTAAGTAGTGCTTGACAGCATTTTAAGCCTATTGTCATTTTGTAGATTTTGATTTTGCATACCACAGATACATCGTGTAAAGAGTTAATTTAGTTTGTTCGGGGTTGTATCTGTTTAGATGCATTTAACATAGTCTGCTTTGCTGGGGGAAATCCCTGTATGTAACAATTGGTTTGATTTTTGTGAATGTTATCATTTTCTTCATGGACTGTTGCTGTTCTGATTTCTACTTGAACATGTTTCCAACTTTTTAAACTAACAAAAGACCTTTGTAATTTCCCTCTGTTTTTTGGAATGACTTTAAATAAACATTTCTATTAATTGTAACTACAAATGGCCTAGTGTTATCTCTGGATATGCTTTTGTTCCCACTGAGGTTAAAAGGACCTCATTTTCAACCTAATTAGATAGATAGATAGATAGATAGATAGATAGATAGATAGATAGATAGATAGATAGATAGATAGATAGATAGATAGATAAATCTTTATTGTCATTGTCTGCACAGAACAACGAGATTGGGGGGAAAAACACTTATCAACCTAACAAAACCTAAACAAAATATAACTATACAAAATTTATCAACATACTCCCACCCCACATATAAACATTTAACCCCTAAAAAGCTTTAAAACTCTAAAAACTCTAAAACTCTAAAAACTATTTACAGAAGCTCCCTCATAGACTGCATTGCACTGCATTCAAAGCCAGAACCGCTTTTGGGTAGAAACTATTTCTCAGGCAGCTGGTCCTGGTCTTTATGATCCTATACCTTCTTCTACAAGACAGAAGATGTAAGAGATTATTTCTGGGGTGCGTACTATCTTGTGCAATCTCTACAGCTTTCTTATAACACCTGGGGGCATAGATTTGATCTAGAGTAGGAAGAGTATGCCCGATTATCCCCTCCGCAGTCTTTCGACCCTGGACAGCATTGTTCTTTCCCTAGCTGTACAACTCCCAAACCATACGCACAGACCATAGGTTTAACACACTCTCCATTGTACAGTGGTAGAATGCCAACAGCAGGTCCTTTGAAAGATTGTTCTTCCTGAGGATTCTCAAGAAGTATAACCTCTGCTGTGCTCTCTTCATCAGATCTTTGGTGTTTGCTCCCCATGTTAGATCATCCCTCAGCTCCATTCCCAGAAATTGAAACACCGAGACCTGTTCCACACAATTCCCTTCAATAATAAGTGGCTGGAAGTTCAATTTGCATTTTCTAAAGTCCACAATGATCTCTTTTGTCTTTTTTACATTGAGGGATAAATTGTTTTCCCTGCACCACTCCGTCAGCATCTTAACCTCCTTCCTGTAAGCTGACTCCCCCTCCCCAGCAGTAATCAGACCCACCAAAAATTAATTAATTAGTACCTGGTTGGATAGCTCAGTGATTTAGATATCAGGCTGGAGGCCACAGGTTAAGTTCCCCACTGAGCCTCCTGGGGAAAGAGCCACCCTGCATAACCATGGGCAAACTGCACTGTTCCAGGGCTACCCCAGAGAAAGGGACTGGTGAACCATTTCTGAGTATTCTGTACCTAAAAAAAACCTGGGAAGGGTCACCATAAATTAGAAGTGAGTTGATGGTACAAACTTATTATAAATCTCTTTGGGTAAGGGTAGCTGGTAGATTCAGTCATTAGATCCTAGAAAGGCAAAAACATGATATTCAGTGAGCTTATCTGTCTGGAAGACTTTTCTTAATTAGCCTTTGAAATTAAGCAGGGACATTGAAATGGCACCTTGGACATTTTTAGATGTTCCTTGCACAGTACAGTTAAAATGGTAGCCACAGGAACAAAGATCCACCCAGGACTTTTTCCTCTGTGAAAGAGGAATGGCAGACATGTTTGAGCTAGTCAGTTATGAATTTAGGACCATCTCATCCTGACCTGGCTTGCATAATCAAAACCTGGGTAGGTGAGGGAGGGAGTGCTCCTCTCTCCTTATCATGCCCACCTGGGTTCTCTGTCAGCCATCAGGGAAGACTGAAGAGTAGAGGGATTGGAGTCGCCATCATTACCAGGGACATCTTGAATGTGCGCAAGACTTCTGGGCTGTCGAGTTTGAGTCAAGAGTTTGGGTCTAGAACTGGATAGGTTTGGAATTGTTTTTGGTGTGCCATGCATGCCAGAAGCCATGGTGGCTTAGTGGTTAAAACGCTGAACAGGTCAGCAGTTCAAAACCTGAGTACTGTGCAACTGCATGAGCGCCCATCATCTACCCCAGCTCCTGTCAACCTAGCAGTTCAAAAGCAAGTAAATGCAAGTAGATATATAGCTACTGCTTCATCAGGAAAGGTGGGGCTGCTGTGGCTCAGTGGTTAAGAAGCTTGCCTTGTTAGCTGGAAGACTGGCAAGTCAGCAGTTTGAGACCCAGGTACTGCATTATGGATTGAGCACCTGTCTCTGTCCCAGCTCTTGGGGACATGAAAAGAGCCTCATTTAGGTGTTCCCTGAGTGGAGTTTCTTCCACAGAAATCCTTTCAACCCAGAATAATTTCTGACACAAAATTATTATTGTCAGTGTCCCATGCGCTCTGGTGTCTAGTTACAGAAACATCCCTACATACTACACCATTTGGGCTACAGCAAATACTGTACAGCTGAGTTTTCTCAATGTCATACATTGTTGAAGTTATGTGAAGTTGTCCCACGGAGAGAGGTCAATTTATTTAGGGAGGCTCTTAAAAGTCTATGTTACGACTGAACTCTCATACTTTGTTACATAGTTGCTTTCTAATCCGTAAAATTCATCAGCCTTTTTCTAGAGCCAGATGAAAAATTATGGCAATTAATTTGCATTGAGAAAAATAATTATATTAATTAGAAACATAGGAGGGATGCATTTTACTGCACCATGCAGCTGTGTATTTTACAGGCCATTTTCTTTATTAACCTGGTGGATTGAGGGTTGATAATGAGCTTCCATGTACAGTATTTTCAGCTTCATAGGTACTGATACCACTGTGACATATAAACATAGATAAATTGTTCAAGGTCTGTAATTCTTGGCTGTTCCCTTTCATGTTCCCATTAAATTGCTGTTGTTGTGAAGGATGCTCTTGGCATGAACTTAGTTGCTAATACTGTACAGTCTTTCTTTAGTTGTTTAAAGTCTCTGACCTCCAGTATCAAGACACTAGAGATAGCACATAATTAGAGCTGAATGTTAATGTTACAGAGAGTTAACTGATTTCCTTGTTTGTGAAAATAGACTTCAAAGGAACCCTCTGGTTAAGTCTTAGAGACCAGTCATCAAAGTAAGCTAATCTGCATAATCCTGAACTGATAGAAGCTGGTGCTGAGGCATTCAGACAATTTCTTTCATTATTAACTTCCCTCTTCTGTTTCAAGGCCATGTCTATCTTCTGTTTCTCGCCTCAGTCCCCCCAGTTCACTCAACTCATATTGGTCTGGTGTCCCTGATAAACTGGGCCATGTTTTTGCTGGTGTTTCCTTCAGTCACTTTCCCTTTTCAGGTCCCATGGAAGAAAGCATGTGGAGAATGAGAACCAGTAACTGATGTTGAATGAAAAAAAAGCAACAACAGGTACCAAACAAAATTACTTCTGTGATTTGACACTTATAGGTAGCAAAGTTTCAAAGTTTCTCCCGTGCCTCACCCCTGCTACGGGAGCTGCATTGGTTGCCAGTGTGCCTCCGGGTGAAATTCAAGGTGCTGGTAATTACTTTTAAAGCCCTACATGGTAGTGGACCAGGATACTTAAGAGACTGCATCACCCTGAGGACATCTGCTTGTCCCACGAGAGCGGAGCGGAGGGACTCTTTAAAGATGCCAACTGCTGGAGAGGCTCACCTCTCTAGCACTAGAAGAAGAGCCTTTTCGGTATCCGCTCTGGCCCTATTGAACCTCCTACCAGTTGAACTGCGTCTCCAGACGGAGTTGCTGCCCTTCAGGAAAGAGCTGAAAACCTGGCTGGAAGGGCAGGTATGGGGAGCTGGAGGGGGGTGACCACACACACACACACACACCCGCTAGCTCATTTAGAGCAGGATCCCTCAGGTTTTCTAGTATTTAACTAGATGTTCTTTTTTGTGTTTTAGGAATTTTTTGAGTTTTTTTAATTGTTTAATGTTGGGTGTGTGTGTGTTATGTACACCACCCAGAGTCGCATGTCGATCGAGGCAGCTATACAAATTGAATAAATAAACAAACAAACTATATAGCTGAAAGTGTATGAGACAATACCAGTGATCAGCTGAAGTGCATTTTCAGTGAAAGCAGCTTTTAGAGGGTGCAATTTCAAAACCAAAGATGTGGTGACATAGGCCATACCTGTCAACTTTTGGACTTGAAAATAAGGGAAATTTTGGGCCACGCCCCCACCCCACCAAGCCACGCCCCCTCCTCCCCACAATCCAGGCACATCCAAGAGCATAGAAGAGGAGGAGTGTTGCGCCCCCCCCCCCCCCCCCCCGTGGAGGAGGAAGCACCCCCTACTATTTAGAACACTGCAGGACATAAATTTCAGCATTCAATTTTTCATATAACATTGGTGCTATAGCAACACTGCAAAATGTATGACTGGCATGAACAACAAATAACTAGGTTTATGGGAAATGGACTATATAAGTTACCAGAAACCTACAGTGGACACTTACTTTAGCTGCAGCTTATTAGAAAATAGGAAAGGAACAGTGGAAAATAATGAGAGCCACCCTGGATCTCTTGTGTGCTCATCCTCGAAGATAGTGGTATTTTTGGACCACAGTTAGGAATGGACAACGGCAACCTTGTGTTGCTGGCTAATCTTTCTCTCATTGGGTCAGGCAAAAGGAACTGCAGAATGATCTCACCCAAAGGTGGCTTCATTTTGACAGTTCCACATCTAGCCTAGACATGGACGACGACAAAGAAATCCCTGAGAAAGGGATCTGGAAGAGCAGGTTCATGAAGTGGCACAATTTGCCCAATGCCAACACTAATTCTAGGTCAGGGGTGCCCAAACATTTCAGGCTGTGGGCCATTCATGTGGTTCAGGGAGCCAGTCACTATGGCCCAGGGCCCAGATCCAGCCCCTGATGCTAATTCATCTGGCCCGTGAAGCCCTCGTCGTTCCTGGAAGTGGAAGTAAAACACTTCCAGGAGTGATGAGGGCTCCACAGGCTGGATGAATTGGAGTCGGGGGGCCAGATCTGGCCCCTGGGGCCATAGTTTGGGCACCCCTTTTCTAGGGGTTTGTGGGGAGGGAAGAGAGAAGGAAAATATCCCAGATCAATGTAATAAAAAAATTATTCCCCCAAAAGGATCTCTGCTCCCTCCCTCCCTGCCCAAGATCTCTCTCTCTCTCTCTCTCTCTCTCTCACACACACACACACACACACACACACACACACACACACACACACACACACACACACACACACACACACACACACAACCCTCTCTCCAGGTGCCAGCCTGAAGGAAGGGAATGGGAGAAGAGGGGGAGAGACTGCAATTTTGCATAGCAAACCAATTAGAATGCCGTCGCCTTCTCCGTGCTGGGACTTCAGGGCTCCCCACCCCCCTTCTCACTCTCCTGCCCCACCACTGACATCATCATGGGGACTCCCTTCCCAATGGGCTGGGCAGCGGTTGAAAAAAGAGTTTAAAGTGGTTTAGTGTATAGGACCAAAGACAATGAACAGCCGAAAGGTTGGCTTAACACAGGTTTATTGCATGATGATCCAGGGGAACATGAGGTAATGGCGGATGGGTAGCTCAATATATACAGTGGCTATACATTTGAATGTGGCTCCTCGACAGTCTATTGGTTACTGTCCGCGTGACGTCATGGACGGTCACGCCCTTCTTGTCCAGGTGTAGGTGATGGCGGGAATCTTCCCGCGCTGTTGTTTGCTGGTGAGTCTGGGCCAGGAGAGCTTGAACGCTCGCTATTGCCACCAGGTGGTCATTAGCTCGCGTCCTATTGCAAGGGCTACAATTAAGCAGCTGCTGGTTATAATGTTACACAAGCATGGTTACATTGGATACACGTGAATGGATACATTGTAAAAGGTACAGTACAGAACACAACATCCCTCCCCCCAGGATGGGACGAAGTCCCTCAGCCAAGATGGCTTATTGCAAACGCGTTTGGGCCGCGATGTGGGCTGACCTGCCCCAGGGGCGCTACTGCTTCCTCGTTCCCTGGTCCCTTGTCCTGAAACGGGAGAGGGAGACTTGTTAGCGGCTTGCTGTGGTTTGGCGGTTTTGGGGGAAGGGAAAAACTCCATTGTGGGCAGACCGGAGACACTTGGGGCTAACGAAAAACCCCTCTTCTCGCTTGGACGGGTGGGGGACCACTCCGCAAAACTTCCCCGGTTCTGAAAATCAAAATCTGATGGGGTATCCGTATTAGTGGGGAGATCCCGCGGGATATCTATGAGGACAGATTCCCTTTCCTCCCCCCTTGGTGGGGACCCATGGCCCCCCTTTCCTCCCCCTTGGGCTGAACGGGTGGGGGAGAACCCTAACGCTGAATCTTGTTTCCCGCGGTCCATGCCCTGCTCGCCGGGGATCCTGCGCCGGAGCTGGTCTGCGTGCCGCCTCCAGAGTAGACCTGTGCCGGTCTCGACACGGTACGAGACGGGGCCGGTCCGCTCTAGGATGACACCCAGTACCCAGGCCGGACCCGCGCTGGCATAATTCCTGCAATACACGGGGGCACCCACATCGAAACTCTTTGTGTCCTCTGTCCCAATGTTCTTCCCCTTGTCCTCTACTCTTGTGGGGTCTAGCCTAGTTAGTATGGTGGTCAGAGCGCATCAGCAGCTCTGCGGGGGAGTATCCTGACGCTAGGGGAGTCACTCTGTAACCTAGCAGGAACTGGCACACTTGATGGTTTAGGTCCCCGGGCCCCATGCGCCGCAGCGCGTCCTTGGTGGTGCGCACGAGGCGCTCTACTTGGCCGT
Source organism: Bradypodion ventrale (assembly GCA_035047345.1). Classification (NCBI taxonomy): domain Eukaryota; kingdom Metazoa; phylum Chordata; class Lepidosauria; order Squamata; family Chamaeleonidae; genus Bradypodion; species Bradypodion ventrale. Next base: position 229,839,998 of record JAWDJE010000002.1, on the reverse strand, counting down.
TTGTGGCAGGGTGAAAAGGAGCGGAGGTGATGTGCTGAATGGCGTTGATTTCTGTGAATGCCCTGAACTCAGAGGACGTGAAGCAACTTGCGTTGTCGCTTACGAGGGTGTCGGGTAAACCGAACGTGGAAAAGACCCTCCGCAAATGCTTTATGGTTGTGGACGTGGACGTGCTTGTAACCGGAATGACCTCCAACCACTTGGAGAAGGCATCCACCACAAGGAGAAACAGCGTCCCACGGAACGGGCCAGCAAAGTCTACATGAACTCGGGACCACGGCCCCTTCGCCGCGTCCCACTCCCTGTGAGGCAGGCGGGCTTCTTCTGGCCTGGAACTTTGGCAGGGCTCACAAGTGCCAACCATGTGCTCGATGTCGGCGTCTAGCTGGGGCCACCAGAAATAGCTCCGTGCCAGGGCTTTGGAGCGCACAATCCCAGGGTGACTGACGTGCAGGAGTTTGAGTACCCTCGGCCGTAAGGACGCCGGGATCACTACTCGCTGGCCCCACAGAAGGCACCCCCTCTCAAGGGACAACTCTAACTTCTTTCGGAAAAATGGGTCGAACTCCGCTGCCGGGGAGGACGCTGGCCACCCTTTCTGCACCCAGGAGCTAACCCTTGCTAAAATGTTGTCCTTGCCAGTCGCCTTGGCGATGTCGGCGGGCAGTATTGGGGGCGAGTCGAGGACTTCTATCATCAGCACCTGATGGTCTGGCTCCTCCCCGCCCACGTGGCTGTTCTCTTGGGGAAGGGGGGACCTCGATAGAGCGTCCGCATGGCTGATCTCCCTCCCGGGCCAGTACACTAACGCGTGCTGATACGCGTTAAGAAAAATGGCCCACCTAAGCATCCTAGGGGACAGGATCTGTGGCGTGGGCTTATCTACGGTAAAGATGCCTAGCAGGGGCTTGTGATCGGTTACGATTGTGAAGGGGCGGCCATACAGGAAGTCGTGGAACTTTTTTGTTCCTGCAATTATCGCTAATGCTTCCCTGTCTGTCTGGGCATAGTTTCTCTCCGCTTGGGACAGGGACCTGGAATAGAACGCTATCGGGGCCTCCCTCCCGTTTTCCAGCACGTGGCACAGCACTGCCCCCACCCCCCACCAGGGATGCATCACAGATGAGGACCACTGGCCGCTTGGGGTTGAAATGGGTGAGGATGGCGTCAGACGCCAGAAGCTGCTTTAGCTCACTAAATGCCCTCTCTTGCTGGTCGCCCCACTTCCATGCCTCGTCCTTTTTAAGCAGCCTGTGCAACGGCTCGGCCACGGCTGCTTTCTGGGGAAGGAAGGAGTGATAAAAGTTCAGCAGCCCTAGAAACGACTGCAACTCGGGCTTGGAGGTGGGGCGAGGGGCTTGCTTGATGGCGGCTACCTTAGACTTGGATGGCCTTATTCCCTCAGGAGTGACACGGAACCCTAGGAATTCGACCTCGGTCGCGAAGAAGACGCATTTGTCTTTTCGCAGTCTCAACCCCGCCTTTTCGAATATCGCCAGGACCTTGCCCAACCTCCTTGCCAATTCGGCCTGACTCCCCCCCCCCCGTTATCAATACGTCATCAAAATAAGGCAACACCCCCTCGAGCCCCTTCAGGAGGCATTCCACGAGTGACTGGAAAATTCCAGGCGCCGAGTATACGCCGAATTGAAGGCGCGTCACCTGGAACGCCCCCTTATGGGTGACTATAGTTTGTGCAGCAGCGGCAGCTGGGGTCACCGAGAGCTGCTGGTAGGCTTGTGCTAAGTCGAGCTTAGCGAAACACTTTCCCCCGTGTAACCTGGCCAGCAAATGGCTGACTACCGGCACCGGATACGCATTAGGGCGAATGGCCTTGTTGATGGTGCACTTGTAATCAGCGCATATGCGCACCTCTCCGTTGGCCTTTAGTGCTGTTACAATTGGAGTTTCCCACTCCGCAGAATCAACAGGAACAAGAATCCCCTGGCCCACCAATTTGTCCAGTTCCGCCTCTATTTTGTCCTTGAGCGCGAATGGCACCCGGCGCGGTTTGAGTCTTATTGGGCGGACCTCAGGGTCTAGGTCGAATGCTACTGGGGGTCCCTTAAATTTCCCAAGTCCCTTTTTGAAGACTTCGGGGTGCGCGTCGCACACCTCCTGAATCGGGTCAGTCCCAACGGCAACGGCGTGCACCCCCCCAATGAACAAACCCAGGGGCTGGAACCATTGAGTCCCGAGGAGGCTGCAATTCCCCCCTTTGAGAACAACTAGGGGGAGAGTCGCGGCGTGTTTCTTAAATTGGACCTGAAAATTCCCAACCCCCAACACCGGAATGCAGTTCCCTTGCACGTCCCGTACGTGGACCTCAAAGCTTTGAGTTTGGGCCGCACGTGGGGGGCAATTTTCAGAAACTCCTTCTGGGGAATGATGGAATATGAGGAACCCGAGTCAATTTCCATCCTAATGGGGGCCCCTTGTACTAGTACCTCAACAAAATAACGGGGGTGTCCCGCGGACACGCTGAACACCAGTGCGTCGTCCTCGCTGTCGTCGGCGATGCGGCCCACGCCGTCTCGCTTCCTCATGGCCTGGGTGCCGTCCTTGGGTCTCGTCACACGGTCTCTCGAGCTCTTCCGGGCCTCGCGCCGTTTCCTGCAGACCTTGGCGATGTGCCCGCGGCGGCCGCAGTTGTGACACTCGGCCTTTCTGAAGGGACATTTGGCGCGGTCGTGGTTCACTCCGCAGCCGTCGCAACGCCGGCCTTCTTTCCGGACGTCCTCGTCGTCGCTGCTCTCCGCGGACGACTTCGAAACTCGCCGGGCCGCGTGCACCGAAACGTGCACCGAAGTCTCTGCCTTGCCCGTCTTTGGCCGCCAGTCCTGGAGCTCCTGGACCCCGGCCTTCGTAGCTTCCGCGGCTTGTGCCTCCTTCAGGACCTCCTGCAATGTGGGGGGTGGCTCGCGGTTCATCAATGTGCGCTGAGTTTCAGCATCGCTCAGGCCGCACAGCACGCAGTCTCTTAGTGTGATTTCTGCGTTCTCCCATTTGCATGGGCCGGCCGCCAGTCGCAGGGCCGCTGCGAAGTCGGCGACCGTCTCCCCGGGCGATCCCCCTCTCCGCTGGCTCCCCTAGGGTTGGGAGGATTGGGGGGACAAAAGGGGTATGTCCCTCCAACCCTTCTGGACCCAGGAGACCAGGGAGAGTGGATCGATCCCCCCCCAAAAAAAAACACCTCCGTCTTTAAAGAGAAGAAACCAAGCGGTTTCTTCTCTTTAAAAACGGGGTTGTTTTAAGGAGGGGAGAATCTATCCACTCTCCCTGGTCTCCTGGGTCCAGAAGGGTTGGGGGGACAGATCCCTTTTGTCCCCCCCAAGCCTCCCAACCACAGGGGAGCCAGCGGAGAGGGGGGTTACAACCCCCCACCCACTGATATTAAAGAGGAAACCCCGATCTACTTTCACAACTCCACACAATCAAAGCACCATAACACAATAAAGCCCCCCTCCCCACCACCTACCCCACCCTTCCTAACCCCCACTGACCACGCCCCCTCCCCACCACCTAGCCCACCCTTCCTAACCCCCACCAACCATGCCCCCCTCCCCACCACCTAGCCCACCCTTCCTAACCCTCACTGACCATGCCCCCTCCCCACCGCCTAGCCCACCCTTCCTAACCTTCACTGACCCCCCTCCCCACCACCTAGCCCACCCTTCCTAACCCCCACCGACCACGCCCCCTCCCCACCACCTAGCCCACCCTTCCTAACCCCCAACGACCACACACCCCTCCCCACCACCAAATAAATAAATAAGTTTTTTAAAAATACTAAAAACAGAGTCAAAAGCATCCAAAAATAAACAAAAACAAATAAAAACAACACCAAAAACAATACAAAGTAAACAAACACACAATCAAAAACAAAACAAACAGACAAAAAATACACATTCCAAACACCCACCCACCCACCCCACACACACACAAAAGAAAGAAAACAAGCAAACTTACCAAAATATGTCCTACCTCCACCAGGACCGGAAAAGAAATGAATAAAGAAAGAGACTACTTGCCAGAAGAAGCTCCACCCAGAGGCCAGGAGAGAAAAAACAGTCAAAATACAATAACCCATACCAGCACCACTGCTGGCCACAAGAGTAAAAACAATTCAAAAACACATAACAGCCCCAAACAAAAGGCCACAAGAGTAAAAAAAAATAAAAAACATAACACAAGTTCACAATTTTACACAGAAGGTCACACCAATAAAAACAAGTAAAAACATTACACTAAAACACACTTTAACACAAATCACAAACATATGTCAATAAAATACAATAGAAACTTTTAAAAATCCTGTGCTGAGTTTTAAATTAAACCTCAAATTTCAAATTAAAACCCAAAACATCTAAACACATTTTAAAAACATTGAATGTAAAAAACATTTACTTTTACATTATTAAAATTATTACCTACAGTACAACTAATAAAAAAATTCAAAAAACTAAAACATTATTCACTTACATAAAACAATTTGAAAAAAATATATGATACTTTGTTCATTTATTAATCCTCAAAAAAAGCAGATTGCAGTTAATAACAGCCAAGCCAAAAAAAAACCACATAAATAAACATTTTAAAAATTAAAATTACAGACTAAGCAATTTAAAAAAAAACATTAACACAATTTAACCTTCCAACACAATTTAAAACAGCCCGGCAATGACCTCTCCTAGTATGTTTTATATATATGGGGAGGGCAGGAGAGGTAACAAACTCTTCAAGCTCACACCTCATACATTCCTGCGAACTCTGAAAACATGATAAATAGCAGTACAGTGGAACCTTGGTTAACTGAATTAATGCTTTCATCAGGACATTTCATACAATGAAAATTACTTAATCCGGATTTCCCATAGGAATGCATTGAATGCAATTTCCCGTAGGAATACATTCAGAACCAAAATATGTTAACCAAAGCACCGTTTCCCATAGGAATGCATTAAAAACCAATTAATCCATTGCGAAAAAAATTCCATAAACCGAGCCACTATTTTCTATTGCTTTCCTTTTGTTGTGTTATTTTTATGTTAACCAAGCCATTCATTAACTAAGGTTCCACTGTACTCAGATAGGAGACTATTTACTTCTTTTGCCCAAATGGGTCTCACTTGAATGATGGTAACTTGCAGCATGACCCTATATATGCCTGCTCATCGCTAAATCCTGTTGGATTCAATGGGATCTTCTACCTGTGGAAGACTCTTCTGTCTAGAGCAGGATTTCCCAATCCCCCCACCATGTTCTTGGACTTCAATTCCCAGTAGCCCTGATCAGCAGGTGTACTAACTCGGGCTTCTGGGAATTGAATTCCAAGAACATCTGGGGCCCCAAGGTTGGGAAAGCCTTGTCTAGAGCATCCCCACTTTTGCATCTTCCCCTGCAGATGTCTAATAAGAGCATTCTATACAATAATAACAACAAAAAATTCAAACAGTATATAGTATACAGTACAATGATAATCTATACCTATAAATCTGTGCGTTAACTGTTGTGATTTGACAAAGGATGTTTAGCCAGGCCCCACTAGCCCCAACCGAGCATTTGTGCACTCGCCCAAACTGGGTACAGAGGTTACTGGGGGGTCGAGAAATGCGCCAGTGGGGCAGGAGCCCCCTGGATGCAAACAAAAAAAGGGAACTTCAATTCCCAATGTTCCTTGCGCTGCACTGCGCCGCACCAGAGCCAATCAGGCAGAGCAGCATGGCAAAAGGAACGTTGGGAAACGCGCCGCGGCCAATCAAAAATAAGCTGCAGGAAACAAACCACTGCAGTAACTAAAATTGCGCATGCAAAACTACAAGCCCCAGTGTCCTGTGCGCCATGAGCGCGCACAACGCTGAGGCAGCTGGCGCGTGAAAAATAAAAGACCCCCCACGGCCCTTTCCTTTCCATGGGCCAGGCATGCAGCTTGGCCCGTGAAAAAAAAGACACACACCCCACAGCCCTTTCCTTTCCATGGGTCAGGCATGTAGCCTGGCCTGTAAAAAAAAAGACACCCCCCCCCCACAGCCCTTTCCTTTCCACGGGCCAGGCATGCAGCCTGGGCTGTGGAAAAGAAAGAACCCCCCAGCCCCTAAAAAAGTAAACACAAAAACCATCCAAAAACACAATCCAAAAACAGTCAAAAATACTCAAAACCAAAAAAACAAAATAGAAAAAGGAAACACAAAAACATTCAAAAACAAACAAGAAAAAAGACACAGACCCCCCCCAAAACGCAAAACAACCCACCCACCCCCAAAAAAGAGAGAGCTTACCAAGAGACGTCTTCACTCCATGACGACTGGAACTAAACTGAGGAAATAAAGAAAATACTCACTGAAAGAAGAAGCCACACCCAGAGAACAGTAGAGAAAAATTGTAGAGAAGAAGAAAAGCTCACCAGCCCCACCCAGAGGCCACAAGAGAAAAAACATTCAAAAATATTGAAAATAATAAGATTAATTCCCAAATCAATGAAATAAGTTATCTAAACATTCAAAAATATTCACACTAATCACAAAAAATACAAAAAAGAAATAACTTTTCACTCAAAAAAACACATCTAAACACAGTATGGAAACATTAATTTTAAAAAACATATTCTTACACATTTTAAAAATTATTATCCAAGGCACAACTATTTTAAAAAAAACACATAGTAACACATTATTTGGTTAAATGCAATAATTATAAAAAAATTATATCATCCTTTCCTCTTTTGAAAAACCAAAAAAAAATGCGTAAAAATAAAGATTTAAAAAACCACAATTAAGAACTAACCTCATTTGCATAAACATAAAACAAAAACCTTCCAAAACCATTTTAAAGAGCCCGGCACTGAGGTAGTCGGCGCACAAAAAATAAAAATAAAAAACACACTGGGAGCGCAAGTCCACCACAGGCGGACGCAGTGTCTCAAAGCCACAAAATCACAAAACCTTTCAACACCATTTAAAACAGCCCATTTGTTCAAGAAAATAAAAAACAAACCCTTTACTATCCAACACAATTTAAAACAGCCCAGCACCGCCAGGCAAAATCTGCTAGTAAACCATATAAATACAAACAAATAGCAAGTAATACATAATATCATATAATGAAAAACAATACATCCCCATGAGGATAAAAAGCTACAAAGATACCACTTAACAATGAGAGTAACATCACTGGTAGCTCCTTCGTCCTCCACAAGAAAATGGCAATAGCTATGCCTGCACTTCCCAAGGCCAACCAGGCCAGAGACGAAGCTGAGAAGGGCCAGCCGGAAGAGGGTGGACCCCTAAAACGGCTACAGCTGTGGGTCCAGGGCCCTGCACGGTGGAGGAGAGGGGAAGAGTCCCAAGCGGCATCCATGGCACTGGTCTTTTGACACTGCGGGGCCGGGCGCAGCTGTCTCGACTTCCCCGCTTCAAATCAGGGCAGTGGGAGGAAGGAGTCCTGAATTGTGTCCACGGTGCTGGTCTTTTGAAGCTGCAGGGCCGAGCACAGCTGTCTCAAGTTCTCTGCATCAAGCCGGGGCAGTGGGAGGAACCCATGGTTCCCAATGTGGGGAAATTTGATTTTGGGGGGTGGGATTTGAGAATGAGTTATTAACAGTAAATGGCCTTTTAGACTTTCTCCACATAAATAGGAGTTCACTTTTTGAATAATAAGAATTATATGTCATGGGGGGCATCAGAATTTTAGAGATGCTTAGGTGAGGAATGGCAAAAAAATGGCCAACTAAGATTGGAGGGTTTTCTCTGCATGCTGGAGCTCCATTCACTTCTCATTTTGTTGTTGTTCTAACTATAAATACAGATGGTAACTGTGTGATACCTTTTTGTACTTCAGATGCTTCTTGAGTGGTTTTTATTATACAAAGAGCTAGTTTGTGTATAAAGCCAGAGAGGGTATTGATGAGTTTGGACTGATCTCTCCTTGTCTCTGTATACTGTTATTGTTGTTATTTTTTCTGCCTTATAACTAAAGGAATAGCCAAATCCCTAGATGCCTTCCTTTCCCCTCAAAATTCCCCAATAGTATCTGTCCTTTCTTTGGTTATCTTCCACTGTCTTGTTGCTCTACTCTAGGAGAATTAAATGCGACTGGCTCTAGCTTTGAAAATTTATTCCATAGCCTGCTAGTTGTGATATAACAACTTGTTGTTGTTCAGTCACACAGTCGGGTCCGACCCTTTGCAACCCCATGGACTACTGCATGCCAGACACCCCATCCTCCACCGTCCTCCTTAAAGACTAAATGCTGTATTTTCATGTACAGTATTTTATTGTTATAATAAACCACAACTAGCAGGTTGTTATATGCTGCAATTTTCCACACCACCTTTACAGAACCTACTTCAGTAGAATTTTCTCATCCACAGCCTCAAGGCACCTCACATTAAAATGCAGTAGTTAGTCTTTAAGGTGCCACTGAAATAGGGGTGAAAGAATTAAGATAATAAGATAATATTAATTCTGTTTTAAAAGTAAAAATTATTTTCTCAGTACTCTGTAAAGTTAAACAGATCAGATTGACCTGCCACGTAGAATCTGATGACGAGACTAAAATTACAAGCTCAGCACTGTTTGTACAGCTGACAGGGAAACGTAAATAATATTTGTGTGACATGACATGTTCTAAACAACAAACACTGAATGTTCTAACCTGAACTTAATGAAATGTCAGAAGATTAATTAATAATTTTGGCTTTATTCCATAGTGATGTAATGTGTAGAAGTTTCCAAATTCTATGCTATAAAAGGATGGCTCTGAAAATGTATATTCATTCAGGGAATAATTTAGCTTGGAAAAGCTTTCCTGAATCTATTAATATTAATTAATATTAATAAAACTCCTAAATCTGTCTTAGCGTGTGGAATGTGAATTTGTCTAGTTCAGAATTCCATAACACCACGATGTGTTCTGTTGTTGTTGGGTTATTTTTGTCTCTTGTTTTGTTTTGTATACTTTATGATATGCATGCACAGACTAACATGGCTACCATTTCAAAAATTTCAACTGAATGAATGGCACAAAACAATAGGAGAATACTTGGCCGTGACAGGCTATCCAGAACAAATTTTCTGTGCTAGAGCCAGTCACATTGAATTCTCCCAACATGTTATTCATGTGAACACATTGGGACTCAGATTGCAATTAGATGGCAGAATAACCCAAAGAACAGAACAAAGAGGGAACAGGAAAAAATATACAGTACCACCTTACCGTTCTGCTGGAGAAAGGATTGTGATTTTCCCATATTTTTATTGAAAGCTCAAGATCTTCTCTATGTTTCTGTCTGTAACTTCCAAAAGAATCAGTTGCTTGTGGGTGCACTTATTACATCAATTAAAATTTTCAAAATGATAAAACTGGAAATAATGTGGATCCGTGCACGAAAAACTTGCTACCTTTCAAACAGATTTTTTTTTAAAAAAATCAGCAAAGTTATGTTTAAACATGGTGGAGGGTTTTTTAAAATGACATACTCCTGGTGCTTCTGCATCGTGAAAAGAAAATGAAAATGAGGTAACTTATCTTCACAGTTTGGCCAGCTAGCTCAGTATTTACATACCTGTCAACTATCCAGTTTTTTCTGGGAAAACCCCTTATTTTTACCCCTCATCCCACCCCATCCCGTTTTATTAATTTTCCCTTATTTTCCCTTATTTTCTAATTAAAAAATCATGACTGGAGCTGCAGTATGTTTTTCCAGCCACTAGAGGACTCTGTTTGTGGCTTTTCGCTTGTGGAAAGGGAGAGAGAAGGTGGTGGGGACTTTTCGTAGTTTCTGATTCCCTTCCCTGCCAGCCACATGGTCATGGGGAAGCTTTGTTTTTGCTGCTGCTGAGTCTACTCTAGGTGAACGATATATTTCATATATGCAGGGGCAAATCAGTGGGGGCGGGAGAGAGAGGGGAGCAAATCAGTGGGGGGAGAGAGGGAGGCAAATCAGTGTGGGGGAGAGAGGGAGCAAATCAGTGGGGGGGAAGAGAGAGAGGGGCAAATCAGTGGGAGAGGGGGGCAAACCATTGGGCGGAGAGAGAGGGGCAAATCAGTGGGGGGAGAGGGGGGCAAAACAGTGGGGGGGAGAGGGGGGCAAATCAGTGTGTGGGTGGAGAGGGGGGCAAATCAGTGAGGGAGAGAGAGGGGGGCAAATCAGGGGGGGAGAGAGAGAGAGTAACCCTAGGAGGCTGGTTTACTATTCTGCACTTTCTTTGCTTCCCAGGAAAAAATAATTAAAAATGAGAAAGGTAAAGGTTTCCCTTGCTCGAAAGCCAGTCGTATCCGACTCAAAGGTTCAGTGCTCATCTCGGTTTCAAAGCCAAAGAGCCAGCGTTGTCTGAGTCTGCAGACGTTTCCGTGGTCATGTGGCAGGTATGTACTAGACACCAGAGCGCACGGAATGCTGTTACCTTCCCACCAAAGTGGTCCCTATTTATCTACTTGCAATTTCTTGCTTTCGAACTGCTAGGATGGCAGGAACTGGGACAAAGATGGGAGCTCATTCCATCTACAGTACTCGGGAATCGAACTGCTGACCTTCTACCTCTCAGTCAGCATCTCAATCACTTAAACCACTGAGTAAACAAGAAAGAAAACAAAACAAACGTCCCCCAAGAAAATGGGGGAAAGGGTTCTTTGGCACACACAGCTTTGTGCCCATTTCATCTACAATACCATCTAGCCATCTTATTTTTGGATATCCCCTTCTTTTGTCCTCCACCTTTACCAGCATCAAGGCTTTCTCAAGTGAATCCTCTTATCTCATTTGATGTCCAAAATACCTTAGCATCATCTTTACTATTTGGCCTTTAATGAGCAGTCATGGTGATTTCTTCTAGGATTGACCTAGTTCTAATGCCACATTTCAAAGGGATCTATTTTTCTGCGCTCAGCTTTCCAAATAGTCCAGCTGTCAAGTGTACTGTATTTGCCAGGAAACTCCACCCCCTGTCAAGTGTCCTGTATTTGCTGATAAATCCCTCCCGTCAAGTATCCTATATTTGCCGGGAAATTTTCCCCCCTGTCAAGTATCCTGTATTTGCCAGGAAATTCCTCCCCCTGTCAAGTATCCTGTATTTGCCGGGAAATTTTCCCCCTGTCAAGTATCCTGGATTTGCCGGGAAATTTCCCCCTTGTCAAGTATCCTGTATTTGCTGGGAAATTTTCCCCCCTGTCAAGTATCCTGTATTTGCCGGGAAATTTTTCACCCTGTCAAGTTTCCTGTATTTGCTTGGAAATCCCCCCCTGTCAACTTTCATGTATTTGCCGGGAAATTTTCCCCCATGTCAAGTTTCCTGTATTTGCTGGGAAATTTTTCCCCCTGTCAAGTTTCCTGTATTTACCGGGAAATTTCCCCCTGTCAAGTTTCCTGTATTTGCCGGGAAATTTTTTCCCCTGTCAACTTTCCTGTATTTGCCGGGAAATTTTCCCCCTGTCAAGTATCCTGTATTTGCCGGGAAATTTCCTCCCTGTCAAGTGTCCTGTATTTGCAGGGAAATTTCCCCGCCTGTCAAGTATCATGTATTTGCAGGGAAATTTTCCCCCCTGTCAAGAATGCTGTATTTGCTGGGAAATTTTAAAAAAAACCCTGTCAAGTATCCTGTATTTGCCGGGAAATTTGCCCCCCCCCCGTCAAGTATCCTGTATTTGCCGGGAAATTTTTTTTTCCTGTCAAGTGTCCTGTATTTGCCAGGAAATGACCCCCCTGTCAAGTATCCTGGATTTGCCGGGAAATTTCCCCCCTGTCAAGATTCCTGTATTTGCCAGGATATTTTCCCCCTGTCAAGTTTCCTGTATTTGCTGGGAAATTTCCCCCCCTGTCAAGTTTCCTGTATTTGGCAGGAAATGTTTTCCACTGTCAACTTTCCTGTATTTGCCGGGAAATTTTTCCCCTGTCAAGTATCCTGTATTTGCCGGGAAATTTCCCACCCTGTCAAGTATCCTGTATTTGTCGGGAAATTTTTCCCCTGTCAAGTATTCTGTATTTGCCGGGAAACTTCCCCTTGTCAAGTATCTTGTATTTGCCGGGAAATTTTCCCCCTGTCAAGTATTCTGTATTTGCCGGGAAATTTCCTCCCTGTCAAGTATCCTGTATTTGCCGGGAAATTTTTTCCACCGTCAAGTGTCCTGTATTTGCCGGGAAATTTTTCCCCACGTCAAGTGTCCTGTATTTGCCGGGAAATTTCCCCCCCGTCAAGTATCCTGTATTTGCCGGGAAATTTTTCCCCATCAAGTGTCCTGTATTTGCCAGGAAATTTTCCCCCTGTCAAGTATCCTGTACTTGACGGGAAATTTCCCCCCCCCCATCAAGTTTCCTGTATTAGCCGGGATATTTCCCCCCGGTCAAGTATCCTGTATTTGCCGGGAAATCCCCCCCGTCAAGTGTCCTGTATTTGCTGGGAAATTCCCCCCTGTCAAGTGTCCTGTATTTGCTGATAACCCCCCCCCGTCAAGTATCCTATCTTTGCTGGGAAATTTCCCCCCCTGTCAAGTATCCTGTATTTGCCAGGAAATTCCTCCCCCTCTCAAGTATCCTGTATTTGCCAGGAAATTTCCCCCCCCATCAAGTTTCCTGTATTTGCCGGGATTTTTTTCCCCTGTCAAGTTTCCTGTATTTGCTGGGAAATTCCCCCCACTGTCAAGGTTCATGCATTTGCCGGGAAAATTTCCCCCCTGTCAAGTTTCCTGTATTTGCTGGGAAATTTTCCCTCCTGTCAAGTTTCCTGTATTTACCGGGAAATTTCCTCCCTGTCAAGTATCCTGTATTTGCCGGGAAATTTTTTCCACTGTCAAGTATCCTGTATTTGCCGGGAAATTTTTCCCCGGGCAAGTATCCTGTATTTGCCGGGAAATTTTCCCCCTGTAAAGTATCCTGTATTTGCCGGGAAATTTCCTCCCTGTCAAGTATCCTGTATTTGCCAGGAAATTTTCCCCCCCCCCATCAAGTTTCCTGTATTTGCCGAGATTTTTTTTCCCCTGTCAAGTTTCCTGTATTTGCTGGGAAATTCCCCCCACTGTCAAGGTTCATGCATTTGCCGGGAAAATTTTCCCCCTGTCAAGTTTCCTGTATTTGCTGGGAAATTTTCCCTCCTGTCAAGTTTCCTGTATTTACCGGGAAATTTCCTCCCTGTCAAGTATCCTGTATTTGCCGGGAAATTTTTTCCACTGTCAAGTATCCTGTATTTGCCGGGAAATTTTTCCCCGGGCAAGTATCCTGTATTTGCCGGGAAATTTACCCCCTGTAAAGTATCCTGTATTTGCCGGGAAATTTCCTCCCTGTCAAGTATCCTGTATTTGCCGGGAAATTTTTCCCCTGTCAAGTGTCCTGTATTTGATGGGAAATTTTTTTTCCCCATCAAGTGTCCTGTATTTGCCGGGAAATTTTTCCCCACGTCAAGTGTCCTGTATTTGCCAGGAAATTTTTCCCCTGTCAAGTATCCAGTATTTGCCGGGAAATTTTCCCCCTGTCAAGTGTCCTGTATTTGCAGGGAAATTTCCCCGCCTGTCAAGTATCATGTATTTGCCAGGAAATTTTCACCCCTGTCAAGAATGCTGTATTTGCCGGGAAATTTTAAACCTCCCCATGTCAAGTATCCTGTATTTGCTGGGAAATTTTCCCCCCCATCAAATTTCCTGTATTTGCTGGGAAATTTCCCCCTGTCAAGTTTCCTGTATTTACCGGGAAATTTCCCCCGTGTCAAGTATCCTGTATTTGCCGGGAAATTTCCCCCCTGTCAAGTGTCCTGTATTTGCAGGGAAATTTCCCCGCCTGTCAAGTATCCTGTATTTGGCAGGAAATTTCCCCCCCTGTCAAGAATGCTGTATTTGCCAGGAAATTTTAACCCCCCCTGTCAAGTATCCTGTATTTGCCGGGAAATTTGCCCCTCCCCGTCAAGTATCCTGTATTTCCCAGGAAATTTTTTTCCCCTGTCAAGTGTCCTGTATTTGCCAGGAAACGTCCCCCCTGTCAAGTATCCTGGATTTGCCGGGAAATTTCCCCCTATTAAGATTCCTGTATTTGCCGGGATATTTCCCCCTGTCAAGTTTCCTGTATTTGCTGGGAAATTTCCCCCTGTCAAGTTTCCTGTATTTGCTGGGATTTTTTTCCCCTGTCAAGTTTCCTGTATTTGCTGGGAAATTCCCCCCACTGTCAAGGTTCATGCATTTGCCGGGAAAATTTCCCCCCTGTCAAGTTTCCTGTATTTGCTGGGAAATTTTCCCTCCTGTCAAGTTTCCTGTATTTACCGGGAAATTTCCTCCCTGTCAAGTATCCTGTATTTGCCGGGAAATTTTTTCCACTGTCAAGTATCCTGTATTTGCCGGGAAATTTTTCCCCGGGCAAGTATCCTGTATTTGCCGGGAAATTTTCCCCCTGTAAAGTATCCTGTATTTGCCGGGAAATTTCCTCCCTGTCAAGTATCCTGTATTTGCCAGGAAATTTTCCCCCCCCCCCCATCAAGTTTCCTGTATTTGCCGAGATTTTTTTTCCCCTGTCAAGTTTCCTGTATTTGCTGGGAAATTCCCCCCACTGTCAAGGTTCATGCATTTGCCGGGAAAATTTTCCCCCTGTCAAGTTTCCTGTATTTGCTGGGAAATTTTCCCTCCTGTCAAGTTTCCTGTATTTACCGGGAAATTTCCTCCCTGTCAAGTATCCTGTATTTGCCGGGAAATTTTTTCCACTGTCAAGTATCCTGTATTTGCCGGGAAATTTTTCCCCGGGCAAGTATCCTGTATTTGCCGGGAAATTTACCCCCTGTAAAGTATCCTGTATTTGCCGGGAAATTTCCTCCCTGTCAAGTATCCTGTATTTGCCGGGAAATTTTTCCCCTGTCAAGTGTCCTGTATTTGATGGGAAATTTTTTTTCCCCATCAAGTGTCCTGTATTTGCCGGGAAATTTTTCCCCACGTCAAGTGTCCTGTATTTGCCAGGAAATTTTTCCCCTGTCAAGTATCCAGTATTTGCCGGGAAATTTTCCCCCTGTCAAGTGTCCTGTATTTGCAGGGAAATTTCCCCGCCTGTCAAGTATCATGTATTTGCCAGGAAATTTTCACCCCTGTCAAGAATGCTGTATTTGCCGGGAAATTTTAAACCTCCCCATGTCAAGTATCCTGTATTTGCTGGGAAATTTTCCCCCCCATCAAATTTCCTGTATTTGCTGGGAAATTTCCCCCTGTCAAGTTTCCTGTATTTACCGGGAAATTTCCCCCGTGTCAAGTATCCTGTATTTGCCGGGAAATTTCCCCCCTGTCAAGTGTCCTGTATTTGCAGGGAAATTTCCCCGCCTGTCAAGTATCCTGTATTTGGCAGGAAATTTCCCCCCCTGTCAAGAATGCTGTATTTGCCAGGAAATTTTAACCCCCCCTGTCAAGTATCCTGTATTTGCCGGGAAATTTGCCCCTCCCCGTCAAGTATCCTGTATTTCCCAGGAAATTTTTTTCCCCTGTCAAGTGTCCTGTATTTGCCAGGAAACGTCCCCCCTGTCAAGTATCCTGGATTTGCCGGGAAATTTCCCCCTATTAAGATTCCTGTATTTGCCGGGATATTTCCCCCTGTCAAGTTTCCTGTATTTGCTGGGAAATTTCCCCCTGTCAAGTTTCCTGTATTTGCTGGGATTTTTTTCCCCTGTCAAGTTTCCTGTATTTGCTGGGAAATTCCCCCCACTGTCAAGGTTCATGCATTTGCCGGGAAAATTTCCCCCCTGTCAAGTTTCCTGTATTTGCTGGGAAATTTTCCCTCCTGTCAAGTTTCCTGTATTTACCGGGAAATTTCCTCCCTGTCAAGTATCCTGTATTTGCCGGGAAATTTTTTCCACTGTCAAGTATCCTGTATTTGCCGGGAAATTTTTCCCCGGGCAAGTATCCTGTATTTGCCGGGAAATTTTCCCCCTGTAAAGTATCCTGTATTTGCCGGGAAATTTCCTCCCTGTCAAGTATCCTGTATTTGCCAGGAAATTTTCCCCCCCCCCATCAAGTTTCCTGTATTTGCCGAGATTTTTTTTCCCCTGTCAAGTATCCTGGATTTGCCGGGAAATTTCCCCCTATTAAGATTCCTGTATTTGCCGGGATATTTCCCCCTGTCAAGTTTCCTGTATTTGCTGGGAAATTTCCCCCTGTCAAGTTTCCTGTATTTGCTGGGAAATTTTTTCCACTGTCAACTTTCCTGTATTTGCCGGGAAATTTTTCCCTTGTCAAGTATCCTGTATTTGCCGGGAAATTTCCCACCCTGTCAAGTATCCTGTATTTGCCGGGAAATTTTCCTCTTGTCAAGTATCCTGTATTTGCTGGGAAATTTCCCCCTGTCAAGTTTTCTGTATTTGATGGGAATTTCCCCCCACCCTGTCAAGTTTCATGTATTTGCCGGGAAATTTTTCCCCCTGTCAAGTATCCTGTATTTGCTGGGAAATTCCCCCCCACTGTCAAGTATCCTGTATTTGCCGGGAAATTTTTTCCACTGTCAAGTATCCTGTATTTGCCGGGAAATTTTTCCCCGGGCAAGTATCCTGTATTTGCCGGGAAATTTTCCCCCTGTAAAGTATCCTGGATTTGCCGGGAAATTTCCTCCCTGTCAAGTATCCTGTATTTGCCGGGAAATTTGCCCCTCCCCGTCAAGTATCCTGTATTTCCCAGGAAATTTTTTTCCCCTGTCAAGTGTCCTGTATTTGCCAGGAAACGTCCCCCCTGTCAAGTATCCTGGATTTGCCGGGAAATTTCCCCCTATTAAGATTCCTGTATTTGCCGGGATATTTCCCCCTGTCAAGTTTCCTGTATTTGCTGGGAAATTTCCCCCTGTCAAGTTTCCTGTATTTGCTGGGAAATTTTTTCCACTGTCAACTTTCCTGTATTTGCCGGGAAATTTTTCCCTTGTCAAGTATCTTGTATTTGCCGGGAAATTTCCCACCCTGTCAAGTATCCTGTATTTGCCGGGAAATTTTCCCCCTGTCAAGTTTCCTGTATTTGCTGGGAAATTTCCCCCTGTCAAGTTTCCTGTATTTGATGGGAATTTCCCCCCACCCTGTCAAGTTTCATGTATTTGCCGGGAAATTTTCCCCCCTGTCAAGTATCCTGTATTTGCTGGGAAATTCCCCCCCACTGTCAAGTATCCTGTATTTGCCAGGAAATTTTTCCCTCTGTCAAGTATGCTGTATTTGCCGGGAAAATTTAAAAAAAACCCTGTCAAGTATCCTGTATTTGCCGGAAAATTTGCCCCCCCCGTCAAGTATCCTGTATTTACCGGGAAATGTCCCCCTTGTCAAGTATCCTGTATTTGCCGGGAAATTTCCCCCCATCAAGATTCCTGTATTTGCCGGGAAATTTTCCCCCTTGTCAAGTATCCTGTATTTGCTGGGAAATTTCCCCCCTGTCAAGTTTCCTGTATTTGCCGGGATATTTCCCCCCTGCCAAGTGTCCTGTATTTGCTGGGAAATTTTTCCCCACGTCGAGTGTCCTGTATTTGCCGGCAAATTTCCCCCCTGTCAAGTTTCCTGTATTTGCCGGGAAATTTTTTCCACTGTCAAGTATCCTGTATTTGCCGGGAAATTTTTCCCCGGTCAAGTATCCTGTATTTGCCGGGAAATTTTTCCCCTGTCAAGTATCCTGTATTTGCCGGGAAATTTCCTCCCTGTCAAGTATCCTGTATTTGCTGGGAAATATTTTCCCCCATCAAGATTCCTGTATTTGCCGGGGAATTTTCCCCCACGTCAAGTGTCCTGTATTTGCCAGGAAATTTTCCTCCCTGTCAAGTGTCCTGTATTTGCCGGGAAATTCCCCCCCCCCCCCCGTCAAGTATCCAGGTAAAAAAAATCAGATTTTCCTGATACCGCAGGTAATGTCCAGGGTTAAAAAAATTGGATATTCCTGATACCGTGAAAAAAATCCTGGGTGAAAAAAATCAGATTTTCCTGATACCATGAGTAAAGTACAGGGTGAAAAAAATCCGATTTTACTGAAACCGTGGTTTGTAGTCCACGTGAAAAAAAAATCAGATTTTCCTGATACTCTGGGTGAAAAAAATCCGAATTTCCTGATACCGTGAATAAAGTCCTGGGTGAAAAAAAATCCGATTTTCCTGATAACGGGAGCAAAGTCCAGGGCTAAAAAAATCCGATTTTCCTGATACCGTGAATAAAGTCCTGGGTGAAAAAAATTAGATTTTCCTGATACCGTGAGTAAAGTCCAGGTGAAAAAAATCAGATTTTCCTGATACCATGAGTAAGGTCCAGGTGAAAAAAATCTGATTTTCCTGATACCGTGGTTATTAGTCCACGTGAAAAAAATCAGATTTTCCTGAAACTGCCTGTAAAGTCCAGGTGAAAATAATTCGATTTTCCTGATACTGTGGTTATTAGTCCATGTAAAAAAAATCAGATTTTCCTGATACCACGGGTAAAGTCCAGGGTGAAAAAAATGGGATATTCCTGATACCGTGAATTTCCCCCCTGTCAAGTGTCCTGTATTTGCAGGGGGGAAAATCAGATTTTCCTGATAACGTGAGTAAAGTCCTGGGTGAAAAAATCAGTTTTTCCTGACACCATGAGTAAAGTCCAGGGTGAAAAAAATCCGATTTTACTGAAACCGTGGTTTTTAGTCCACGTAGAAAAAAAATCAGATTTTCCTGAAACCGCCTGTAAAGTCCAGGTGAAAAAAATTCGATTTTCCTGATACCATGAGTAAAGTCCAGGGTGAAAAAAATCAGATTTTCCTGATAACGTGAGTAAAGTCCAGGGCTAAAAAAATCCGATTCTCCTGATACCGTGAATAAAGTCCTGGGTGAAAAAAATCAGATTTTCCTGATACCGTGAGTAAAGTCCAGGTGAAAAAAAAATCAGATTTTCCTGATACCATGAGTAAGGACCAGGTGAAAAAAATTCGATTTTCCTGATACCGTGGTTATTAGTCCATGTGAAAAAAAATCAGATTTTCCTGATACCGCGGGTAAAGTCCAGCGTGAAAAAAATGGGATATTCCTGATACCGTGAATAAAGTCCTGGGTGAAAAAAATCAGATTTTCCTGACACCATGAGTAAAGTCCAGGGTGAAAAAAATCCGATTTTACTGAAACCGTGGTTCTTAGCCCACATAGAAAAAAAATCAGATTTTCCGGAAACCGCTTGTAAAGTCCAGGTGAAAAAAATTCGATTTTCCTGATACCGTGGTTATTAGTCCATGTGAAAAAAATGAGATTTTCCTGATACCGCGGGTAAAGTCCAGGGTGAAAAAAATGGGATATTCCTGATACCGTGAATAAAGTCCTGGGTAAAAAAAATCAGATTTTCCTGACACCATGAGTAAAGTCCAGGGTGAAAAAAATCAGATTTTACTGAAACCGTGGTTTGTAGTCCACGTAGAAAAAAAATCAGATTTTCCTGAAACCGCCTGTAAAGTCCAGGTGAAAAAAATCAGATTTTCCTGATACCATGAGTAAAGTCCAGGGTGAAAAAAATCAGATTTTCCTGATAACGTGAGTAAAGTCCAGGGTGAAAAAAATCCGATTTTCCTGATTCTGTGAGTAAAGTCCAGGGCTAAAAAAATCCAATTTTCCTGATACCGTGAATAAAGTCCTGGGTGAAAAAAATCAGATTTTCCTGATACCGTGAGTAAAGTCCAGGTGAAAAAAAATCAGATTTTCCTGATACCACGAGTAAGGTCCAGGTGAAAAAAATCTGATTTTCCTGATACCGTGGTTATTAGTCCACGTGAAAAAAATCAGATTTTCCTGAAACTGCCTGTAAAGTCCAGGTGAAAATAATTCGATTTTCCTGATACTGTGGTTATTAGTCCATGTAAAAAAAATCAGATTTTCCTGATACCGTGAGTACAGTCCAAGTGAAAAAAAATCAGATTTTCCTGATAACGTGGGTAGTAGTCTAGGTGAAAAAAATCCAAATTTCCTGATACCGTGAATAAAGTCCTGGGTGAAAAAAATCAGATTTTCCTGATACCATGAGTAAAGTCCAGGTGAAAAAAAATCAGATTTTCCTGATACCATGAGTAAGGTCCAAGTGAAAAAAATCCGATTTTCCTGATACCGTGGTTATTAGTCCACGTGAAAAAAATCAGATTTTCCTGAAACCGCCTGTAAAGTCCATGTGAAAAAAAATCAGATTTTCCTGATACCGTGAATAAAGTCCTGGGTTAAAAAAATCAGATTATCCTAATACCGCAGGTAAAGTCCAGGTGAAAAAAATCAGATTTTCCTGATACCGTGAGTACAGTCCAGGTGAAAAAAAAATCAGATTTTCCTGATACCGTGAGTAAAGTCCAGGTGAAAAAAAAATCAGATTTTCCTGATACCATGAGTAAGGTCCAGGTGAAAAAAATCAGATTTTCCTGATACCATGAGTAAGGTCCAGGTGAAAAAAATCCGATTTTACTGAAACCCCTGTCAACCCCTGTCAACTTTCCTGTATTTGCCGGGAAATTTTCCCCCTGTCAAGTATCCTGTATTTGCCGGGAAATTTCCCCCCTGTCAAGTGTCCTGTATTTGCAGGGAAATTTCCCCGCCTATCAAGTGTCCTGTATTTGCCGGGAAATTTTCCCGCCTCTCAAGTATCATGTATTTGCCGGGAAATTTCCCCCCCCCCTGTCAAGAATGCTGTATTTGCCGGGAAATTTTAGACCCCCACTGTCAAGTATCCTGTATTTGCCGGGAAATTTGCCGCCGCCCCCTCAAGTATCCTGTATTTCCCAGAGAATTTTTTTGCCCTGTCAAGTGTCTTGTATTTGCCAGGAAATGTCCCCCCTGTCAAGTATCCTGGATTTGCCGGGAAATTTCCCCCCTGTCAAGATTCCTGTATTTGCCGGGATATTTCCCCCTGTCAAGTTTCCTGTATTTGCTGGGAAATTTCCCCCCTGTCAACTTTCCTGTTTTTGCCGGGAAATTTTTCCTCTGTCAAATATCCTGTATTTGCCGGGAAATTTCCCACCCTGTCAAGTGTCCTGTATTTGCCGGGAAATTTTCCCCCTTGTCAAGTATCCTGTATTGGCTGGGAAATTTTCCCCCTGTCAAGTTTCATGTATTTGCCGGGAAATTTTCCCCCCTGTCAAGTATCCTGTATTTGCTGGGAAATTCCCCCCCACTGTCAAGTATCCTGTATTTGCCAGGAAATTTTCCCCTCTGTCAAGTATGCTGTATTTGCCAGGAAATTTTTTTTAAAAACCCTGTCAAGTATCCTGCATTTGCCGGAAAATTTGGCCCCCCCGGTCAAGTATCCTGTATTTGCCGGGAAATTGTTTTCCCCTGTCATGTGTCCTGTATTTGCCAGGAAATGTCCCCCTTGTCAAGTATCCTGGATTTGCTGGGAAATTTCCCCCCTGTCAAGATTCCTGTATTTGCCAGGGAATTTTCCCCCTTGTCAAGTATCCTGTATTTGCTGGGAAATTTCCCCCCTGTCAAATATCCTGTACTTGACGGGAAATTTCACCCCTGTCAAGTTTCATATATTTGCCGGGATATTTCCCCTCTGCCAAGTGTCCTGTATTTGCCGGGAAATTTTTCCCCACGTCAAGTTTCCTGTATTTGCCGGGAAATTTTTTCCACTGTCAAGTATCCTGCATTTGCTGGGAAATTTTTTCCACTGTCAAGTATCCTGTATTTGCTGGGAAATTTTTCCCCTGTCAAGTATCCTGTATTTGCAGGGAAATTTTCCCCCTGTCAAGTATCCTGTATTTGCCGGGAAATTTCCTCCCTGTCAAGTATCCTGTATTTGCCGGGAAATTTTTTCCCCTGTCAAGTGTCCTGTGTTTGCCGGGAAATATTTCCCCACGTCAAGTGTCCTGTATTTGCTGGGAATTTTTTTCCCCCATCAAGTGTCCTGAATTTGCCGGGAAATTTTTCCCCACCCCCGGTCAAGTATCCAGGTAAAAAAAATCAGATTTTCCTGATACCGCAGGTAATGTCCAGGGTTAAAAAAATCGGATATTCCTGATACCGTGAAAAAAAGTCCTGCGTGAAAAAAAATCAGATTTTCCTGATACCATAAGTAAAGTCCAGGGTGAAAAAAATCCGATTTTACTGAAACCGTGGTTTGTAGTCCATGTGAAAAAAAAATCAGATTTTCCTGATAATGTGGATAGTAGTCTAGGTGAAAAAAATCCGAATTTCCTGATACCGGGAATAAAGTCCTGGGTGAAAAAATCCGATTTTCCTGATCCTGGGAGCAAAGTCCAGGGCGAAAAAAATCCGATTTTCCTGATATTTGCCGGGAAATTTTCCCCACTGTCAAGTATCCTGTATTTGCCGGGAAATTTCCCCCCTGTCAAGTGTCCTGTATTTGCAGGGAAATTTCCCCGCCTGTCAAGTATCATGTATTTGCCGGGAAATTTTCCCACCTCTCAAGTATCCCCCCCCTGTCAAGAATGCTGTATTTGCCGGGAAATTTTAAACCCCCACTGTCAAGTATCCTGTATTTGCCGGGAAATTTGCCGCCCCCCCTCAAGTATCCTGTATTTCCCAGGAAATTTTTTTCCCCTGTCAAGTGTCCTGTATTTGCCAGGAAATGTCCCCCCTGTCAAGTATCCTGGATTTGCCGGGAAATTTCCCCCTGTCAAGATTCCTGTATTTGCCTGGATATTTCCCCCTGTCAAGTTTCCTGTATTTGCTGGGAAATTTCCCCCCCCCCTGTCAAGTTTCCTGTATTTGCAGGGAAACTTTTTCCACTGTCAACTTTCCTGTGTTTGCCGGGAAATTTTTCCTCTGTCAAGTATCCTGTATTTGCCGGGAAATTTCCCACCCTGTCAAGTATCCTGTATTTGCCGGGAAATTTTCCCCCTTGTCAAGTATCCTGTATTTGCTGGGAAATTTTCCCCCTGTCAAGTTTCCTGTATTTGCTGGGAATTTCCCCCCACCCTGTCAAGTTTCATGTATTTGCCGGGAAATTTTCCCCCCTGTCAAGTATCCTGTATTTGCTGGGAAATTCCCCCCCACTGTCAACTATCCTGTATTTGCCGGGAAATTTTCCCCTCTGTCAAGTATGCTGTATTTGCCGGGAAATTTTTTTAAAAAACCCTGTCAAGTATCCTGCATTTGCCGGAAAATTTTCCCCCCGTCAAGTATCCTGTATTTGGCGGGAAATTTTTTTCCCCTGTCATGTGTCCTGTATTTGCCAGGAAATGTCCCCCTTGTCAAGTATCCTGGATTTGCTGGGAAATTTCCCCCCTGTCAAGATTCCTGTATTTGCCAGGGAATTTTCCCCCTTGTCAAGTATCCTGTATTTGCTGGGAAATTTTCCCCCTGTCAAATATCCTGTACTTGACGGGAAATTTCACCCCTGTCAAGTTTCATATATTTGCCGGGATATTTCCCCTCTGCCAAGTGTCCTGTATTTGCCGGGAAATTTTTCCCCACATCAAGTTTCCTGTATTTGCCGGGAAATTTTTTCCACTGTCAAGTATCATGTATTTGCTGGGAAATTTTTTCAACTGTCAAGTATCCTATATTTGCTGGGAAATTTTTCCCCTGTCAAGTATCCTGTATTTGCCGGGAAATTTTCCCCCTGTCAAGTATCCTGTATTTGCCGGGAAATTTCCTCCCTGTCAAGTATCCTGTATTTGCCGGGAAATTTTTTCCCCTGTCAAGTGTCCTGTGTTTGCCGGGAAATATTTCCCCACGTCAAGTGTCCTGTATTTGCTGGGAATTTTTTCCCCCATCAAGTGTCCTGAATTTGCTGGGAAATTTTTCCCAACGTCAAACGTCCTGTATTTGCCAGGAAATTTTCCTCCCTGTCAAGTGTCCTGTATTTGCCGGGAAATTCCCCCAACCCCCGGTCAAGTATCCAGGTAAAAAAAATCAGATTTTCCTGATACCGCAGGTAATGTCCAGGGTTAAAAAAATCGGATATTCCTGATACCGTGAAAAAAAGTCCTGCGTGAAAAAAAATCAGATTTTCCTGATACCATAAGTAAAGTCCAGGGTGAAAAAAATCCGATTTTACTGAAACCATGGTTTGTAGTCCATGTGAAAAAAAAAATCAGATTTTCCTGATAATGTGGATAGTAGTCTAGGTGAAAAAAATCCGAATTTCCTGATACCGGGAATAAAGTCCTGGGTGAAAAAATCCGATTTTCCTGATCCCGGGAGCAAAGTCCAGGGCGAAAAAAATCCGATTTTCCTGATATCGTGAATAAAGTCCTGGGTGAAAAAAATCAGATTTTCCTGATACCATGAGTAAGGTCCAAGTGAAAAAAATCCGATTTTCCTGATAACGTGGTTATTAGTCCATGTGAAAAAAATCAGATTTTCCT
The DNA here is from genome assembly GCA_035047345.1 of Bradypodion ventrale. NCBI lineage: Eukaryota > Metazoa > Chordata > Lepidosauria > Squamata > Chamaeleonidae > Bradypodion > Bradypodion ventrale. The sequence goes on along the minus strand of JAWDJE010000002.1, from coordinate 229,815,767 downwards.
GAAACCGCGGGTAAAGTCCATGTGAAAAAAAATCAGATTTTCCTGATACCGCGGGTAAAGTCCAGGGTGAAAAAAATCAGATTTTTCTGATACCGTGAGTACAGTCCAGGTGAAAAAAAATCAGATTTTCCTGATACCGTGAGGAAAGTCCAGGGTTAAAAAAATCCAATTGTCCTGATACCATGAATAAAGTCCTGGGTGAAAAAAACCCGATTTTCTTTCTACCATGAGTAAAGGCCTGGTGAAAAAAATCCGATTTTCCTGATACCGGGAGCAAAGTCCAGTGTGAAAAAAATCCAATTTTCCTGACACCGCAAATAAAGTCCTTGGTGAAAAAAATCCGATTTTCCTGATTCTGGGAGTAAAGTCCAGGGCAAAAAAAATTCGATTTTCCTGATACCGTGAATAAAGTCCTGGGTGAAAAAAATCAAATTTTCCTGATACCGTGGGTTTAGTCCAGGGTGAAAAAAATCCGATTTTACTGAAACTGTGGTTTTTAGTCCACGTAAAAAAAATCAGATTTTCCTGATACCGCGGGTAAAGTCCAGGGTGAAAAAATCGGATATTCCTGATACTATGAGTAAAATCCAGGGTGAAAAAAATCCAACTGTCCTGATACCGTGAATAAAGTCCTGGGTGAAAAAAATCCAATTTTCCTGCTTCCGGGAGTAAAGTCCATGTGAAAAAAAATCAGATTTTCCTGATACCACGGGTAAAGTCCAGGGTGAAAAAAATCGGATATTCCTGATACCGTGAATAATCTCCTGGGTTAAAAAAAATCAGATATTCCTGATACCATGAGTAAAGTCCAGGGTGAAAAAATCCAATTGTCCTGATACCGTGAATAAAGGACTGGGTGAAAAAAATCCAATTTTCCTGATTCCGGGAGTAAAGTCCATGTGAAAAAAAAATCAGATTTTCCTGATACCGCGGATAAAGTCCAGGGTAAAAAAAATCGGATATTCCTGATACCGTGAATAATCACCTGGGTGAAAAAAATCAGATTTTACTGATACCGTGAGTACAGTCCAGGTGAAAACAAATCAGATTTTACTGATACCGTGAGGAAAGTCCAGGGTTAAAAAAATCCAATTGCCCTGATACCCTGAATAAAGTCCTCGGTGAAAAAAATCCGATTTTCCTTCTACCATGAGTATAGGCCAGGTGAAAAAAATCCGATTTTCCTGATGCCGGGAGTAAAGTCCAGTGTGAAAAAAAAATTGATTTTCCTGATACCGTGAGTACAGTCCTTGTGAAAAAAAATCAGATTTTCCTGATACCGTGAGTACAGTCCAGGTGAAAAAAAATCAGATTTTCCTGATACCATAAGGAAAGTCCAGGGTTAAAAAAATCCAATTTTCCTGACACCGCGAATAAAGTCCTTGGTGAAAAAAATCAGATTTTCCTGATACCGTGAGTAAAGTCCAGGTGAAAAAAATCAGATTTTCCTGATACCATGAGTAAGGTGCAGATGTAAAAAATTCAATTTTCCTGATAACGTGGTTATTAGTCCACGTGAAAAAAATCAGATTTTCCTGAAACCGCGGTTATTAGTCCATGTGAAAAAAACCCAGATTTTCCTGATACCACGGGTAAAGTCCAGGGTAAAAAAAATCGGATAATCCTGATACCGTGAATAATGTCCTGGGTGAAAAAAATCAGATTTTCCTGTTATCGTGGTTTTTAGTCCACGTGGAAAAAAAATCCGATTTTCTTGATACGGTGAATAAAGTCCTGGGTTAAAAAAATCAGATTATCCTAATACCGCAGGTAAAGTCCAGGTGAAAAAAATCTGATTTTCCTGATACCGTGAGTACAGTCCAGGTGAAAAAAAATCAGATTTTCCTGATACCGTGAGGAAAGTCCAGGGTTAAAAAAATCCAACTGTCATGAAACCGTGCTCCTGCTACCGGGAGTAAAGTCCAGTGTGAAAAAAATTTGATTTTCCTAATACCGTGAGTAAAGTCCTGGTGAAAAAAATGATTTTCCTGATAACGTGAGTACAGTCCAGGTGAAAAAAAATCAGATTTTCCTGATACCGTGAATAAAGTCCTGGGTTAAAAAAATCAGATTATCCTAATACCGCAGGTAAAGTCCAGGTGAAAAAAATCAGATTTTCCTGATACCGTGAGTACAGTCCAGGTGAAAAAAAATCAGATTTTCCTGATACCATGAGGAAAGTCCAGGGTTAAAAAAATCCAATTTTCCTGACACCGCGAATAAAGTCCTTGGTGAAAAAAATCTGATTTTCCTGATTCTGGGAGTAAAGTCCAGGGCGAAAAAAATCCAATTTTCCTGATACCGTGAATAAAGTCCTGGGTGAAAAAAATCAGATTTTCCTGATACCGTGAGTAAAGTCCAGGTTGAAAAAAAAACAGATTTTCCTGATACCACGAGTAAGGTCCAGGTGAAAAAAATACGATTTTCCTGATACCGTGGTTATTAGTCCATGTGAAAAAAATCAGATTTTCCTGAAACCGCCTGTAAAGTCCAGGTGAAAAAAATTCGATTTTCCTGATACCGTGGTTATTAGTCCATGTGAAAAAAAATCAGATTTTCTTGATACCGCGGGTAAAGTCCAGGGTGAAAAAAATCAGATTTTCCTGATACCGTGAGTCAAGTCCAGGTGAAAAAAAATCAGATTTTCCTGATACCATGAGTAAGGTCCAGGTGAATAAAATCAGATTTTCCTGATACCATGAATAAAGTACTGGGTGAAAAAAACCCGATTTTCCTTCTACCATGAGTAAAGGCCAGGTGAAAAAAATCCGATTTTCCTGATACTGGGAGTAAAGTAAAGTGTGAAAAAAATTTGATTTTCCTGATACCGTGAGTAAAGTCCTGGTGAAAAAAAAATGATTTTCCTGATACCGTGAGTACAGTCCAGGTGAAAAAAAAATCAGATTTTCCTGATACCATGAGGAAAGTCCAGGGTTAAAAAAATCCAATTTCCCTGACACCGCGAATAAAGTCCTTGGTGAAAAAAATCCGATTTTCCTGATTCTGGGAGTAAAGTCCAGGCCGAAAAAAATCCGATTTTCCTGATACCGTGAATAAAGTCCTGGGTGAAAAAAATCAATTTTTCCTGATACCGTGGGTTTTGTCCAGAGTGAAAAAAATCTGATTTTATTGAAACCGTGGTTTTTAGTCCACGTGAAAAAAATCAGGTTTTCCTGATACCGTGGGTAATAGTCTAGGTGAAAAAAGTCCGAATTTCCTGATGCCGTGTATAAAGTCCTGGGTGAAAAAAATCAGATATTCCTGATACCATGAGTAAAGTCCAGGGTGAAAAAAATTCAATTGTCCTGATACCGTGAATAAAGTCCTGGGTGAAAAAAATCCAATTTTCCTGATTCCGGGAGTAAAGTCCATGTGAAAAAAATCAGATTTTCCTGATACCATGGTTTTTAGTCCACGTGGAAAAAAATCCGATTTTCCTGATACCGTGAATAAAGTCCTGGGTTAAAAAAATCAGATTATCCTAATACCGCAGGTAAAGTCCAGGTGAAAAAAATCAGATTTTCCTGATACCGTGAGTACAGTCCAGGTGGAAAAAAAATCAGATTTTCCTGATAACGTGGGTAGTAGTCTAGGTGAAAAAAATCCGAATTTCCTGATACCGTGAATAAAGTCCTGGGTGAAAAAGTCCGATTTTCCTGATCCTGGGAGCAAAGTCCAGGGCAAAAAAAATCCGATTTTACTGATACCGTGGTTTGTAGTCCATGTGAAAAAAAATCAGATTTTCCTGATAACGTGGGTAGTAGTCTAGGTGAAAAAAATCCGAATTTCCTGATACTGTGAATAAAGTCCTGGGTGAAAAAATCCGATTTTCCTGATCCCGGGAGCAAAGTCCAGGGTGAAAAAAATCCGATTTTACTGAAACCGTGGTTTGTAATCCATGTGAAAAAAAAATCAGATTTTCCTGATACCATGAATAAAGTCCTGGGTGAAAAAAATCAGATTTTCCTGATACCGTGAGTAAAGTCCAGGTGAAAAAAAATCAGATTTGCCTGATACCATGAGTAAGGTCCATGTGAAAAAAATCAGATTTTCCTGATAACGTGGGTAGTAGCCTAGGTGAAAAAAATCCGAATTTCCTGATACCGTGAATAAAGTCCTGGGTGAAAAAATCCGATTTTCCTGATCCCGGGAGCAAAGTCCAGGGTGAAAAAAATCAGATATTCCAGATACCGTGAATAATTTCATGGGAGAAAAAAATCAGATTTTACTGATACCGTGAGTACAGTCCAGGTGAAAACAAATCAGATTTTACTGATACCATGCGGAAAGTCCAGGGTTAAAAAAATCCAATTGTTCTGATTCTAGGAGTAAAGTCCTGGGTGAAAAAAATTCAATTTCCTGATAACGTGGTTATTATTCCACGTGAAAAAAATCAGATTTTCCTGAAACCGCGGGTAAAGTCAAGGTGAAAAACATCCGATTTTCCTGATACCGTGGTTATTAGTCCATGTGATAAAAAACCAGATTTTCCTGATACCGCGGGTAAAGTCCTGGGTGAAAAAAATCAAATTTTCCTGATACCGTGGTTTTTAGTCCAAGTGGAAAAAAAATCCGATTTTCATGATACCGTGAATAAAGTCCTGGGTTAAAAAAAATCAAATTATCCTAATACCGCAGGTAAAGTCCAGATGAAAAAAATCAGATTTTCCTGATACCGTGAGTACAGTCCAGGTGGAAATAAATCAGATTTTCCTGATACCATGAGGAAAGTCCAGGGTTTAAAAAATCCAATTGTCCTGATACCGTGAATAAAGTCCTGGGTGAAAGAAACCCGATTTTCCTTCTACCATGAGTAAAGGCTAGGTGAAAAAAATCCGATTTTCCTGATACCGGGAGTAAAGTCTAGTGTGAAAAAAATTTGATTTTCCTGATACCGTGAGTAAAGTCCTGGTGAAAAAAAAAATGATTTTCCTGATACCGTGAGTACAGTCCAGGTGAAAAAAAACCGATTTTCCTGATACCATGAGGAAAGTCCAGGGTTAAAAAAATCCAATTTTCCTGACAACGTGAATAAAGTCCTTGGTGAAAAAAATCCGATTTTCCTGATTCTGGAAGTAAAGTCCAGTGTGAAAAAAATCCGATTTTCCTGATACCGTCAATAAAGTCCTGGGTGAAAATATTCAAATTTTCCTGATACCGTGGGTTTAGTCCAGGGTGAAAAAAATCCGATTTTACTGAAACCGTGGTTTTTAGTCCACGTGAAAAAAATCAGATTTTCCTGATACCGTGGGTAATAATCGTCTAGGTGAAAAAAGTCCGAATTTCCTGATGCCGTGTATAAAGTCCTGGGTGAAAAAAAATCAGATATTCCTGATACCATGAGTAAAGTCCAGGGTGAAAAAAATCCAATTGTCCTGATACCATGAATAAAGTCCTGGGTGAAAAAAATCCAATTTTCCTGATTCCCGGAGTAAAGTCCATGTGAAAAAAAATCAGATTTTCCTGATACTGCGGGTAAAGTCCAGGGTGAAAAAAATCGGATATTCCTGATACCGTGAATAACCTCCTGGGTGAAAAAAATCAGATATTCCTGATAACATGAGTAAAGTCCAGGGTGAAAAAAATCCAATTGTCCTGATACCGTGGTTTTTAGTCCATGTGAAAAAAAATCAGATTTTCCTGATACCTCGGGTAAAGTCCAGGGTGAAAAAAATCCAATTGTCCTGATACGGTGAATAAAGTCCTGGGTGAAAAAAACCCGATTTTCCTTCTACCATGAGTAAAGGCCAGGTGAAAAAAATCAGATTTTACTGATACCGTGAGTACAGTCCAGGTGAAAACAAATCAGATTTTACTGATACCGTGAGGAAAGTCCAGGGTTTAAAAAATCCAATTGTCCTGATACCGTGAATAAAGTCCTGGGTGAAAAAAAATCAATTTTTCCTGATACCGTGGGTTTTGTCCAGGGTGAAAAAAATCTGATTTTACTGAAACCGTGGTTTTTAGTCCACGTGAAAAAAAATCAGGTTTTCCTGATACCGTGGGTAATAGTCTAGGTGAAAAAAGTCCGAATTTCCTGATGCCGTGTATAAAGACCTGGGTTAAAAAAATCAGATATTCCTGATACCATGAGGAAAGTCCAGGGTGAAAAAAATCCAATTGTCCTGATACCGTGAATAAAGTCCTGGGTGAAAAAAATCCAATTTTCCTGATTCCGGGAGTAAAGTCCTGGGTTAAAAAAATCAGATTATCCTAATACCGCATGTAAAGTCCAGGTGAAAAAAATCAGATTTTCCTGATACCGTGAGTACAGTCCAGGTGAAAAAAAATCAGATTTTCCTGATACCGTGAGGAAAGTCCAGGTAAAATAAAATCAGATTTTCCTGATACCATAAGGAAAGTCCAGGGTTAAAAAAATCCAATTTTCCTGACATCGCGAAAAAAGTACTTGGTGAAAAAAATCCGATTTTCCTGATTCTGGGAGTAAACTCCTGGGTGAAAAAAATCAGATTTTCCTGAAACCGTGAGTAAAGTCCAGGTGAAAAAAATCACATTTTCCTGATACCATGAGTAAGGTCCAGGTGAAAAAAATTCAATTTTCCTGATAACGTGGTTATTAGTCCACGTGGAAAAAAATCAGATTTTCCTGATACCTCGGGTAAAGTCCAGGGTGAAAAACATCCAATTGTCCTGATACGGTGAATAAAGTCCTGGGTGAAAAAAACCCGATTTTCCTTCTACCATGAGTAAAGGCCAGGTGAAAAAAATCCGATTTTCCTGATACCAGGAGTAAAGTCCAGTGTGAAAAAAATTTGATTTTCCTGATACCGTGAGTAAAGTCCTGGTGAAAAAAAAAATGATTTTCCTGATACCGTGAGTACAGTCCAGGTGAAAAAAAATCAGATTTTCCTGATACCATAAGGAAAGTCCAGGGTTAAAAAAAATCCAATTTTCCTGACACCGCGAATAAAGTCCTTGGTGAAAAAAATCCGATTTTCCTGATTCTGGGAGTAAAGTCCAGGGCGAAAAATATCCGATTTTCCTGATACCGTGAATAAAGTCCTGGGTGAAAAAAATCAGATTTTCCTGATACCGTGAGTAAAGTCCAGGTGAAAAAAAATCAGATTTTCCTGATACCATGAGTAAGGTCCATGTGAAAAAAACCAGATTTTCCTGAAACCGCGGGTAAAGTCCATGTGAAAAAAAATCAGATTTTCCTGATACCGCGGGTAAAGTCCAGGGTGAAAAAAATCGGATATTCCTGATACCGTGAATAATCTCCTGGGTGAAAAAAATCAGATTTTACTGATACCGTGAGTACAGTCCAGGTGAAAACAAATCAGATTTTACTGATACCGTGAGGAAAGTCCAGGGTTTAAAAAATCCAATTGTCCTGATACCGTGAATAAAGTCCTGGGTGAAAAAAATCAATTTTTCGTGATACCGTGGGTTTTGTCCAGGGTGAAAAAAATCTGATTTTACTGAAACCGTGGTTTTTAGTCCACGTGAAAAAAAATCAGGTTTTCCTGATACCGTGGGTAATAGTCTAGGTGAAAAAATTGCGAATTTCCTGATGCCGTGTATAAAGTCCTGGGTTAAAAAAATCAGATATTCCTGATACCATGAGGAAAGTCCAGGGTGAAAAAAATCCAATTGTCCTGATACCGTGAATAAAGTCCTGGGTGAAAAAAATCCAATTTTCCTGATTCCGGGAGTAAAGTCCATGTGAAAAAAATCAGATTTTCCTGATACCGTGGATTTAGTCCACATGGAAAAAAAATCCGATTTTCCTGATACAGTGAATAAAGTCCAGGTGAAAAAAATCAGATTTTCCTGCTACCGTGAGTACAGTGCAGGTGAAAAAAAATCAGATTTTCCTGATACCGTGAGGAAAGTCCAGGTGAAATAAAATCAGATTTTCCTGATATCATAAGGAAAGTCCAGGGTTAAAAAAATCCAATTTTCCTGACATCGCAAATAAGGTACTTGGTGAAAAAAATCCGATTTTCCTGATTCTGGGAGTAAAGTCCTCGGTGAAAAAAATCAGATTTTCCTGATACCGTGAGTAAAGTCCAGGTGAAAAAAATCACATTTTCCTGATACCATGAGTAAGGTCCAGGTGAAAAAAATTCAATTTTCCTGATAACGTGGTTATTAGTCCACGTGGAAAAAAATCAGATTTTCCTGAAACCGCGGTTAAAGTCCAGGTAAAAAAATCGAATTTTCCTGACACCGCGAATAAAGTCCTTGGTGAAAAAAATCCAATTTTCCTGATTCTGGGAGTAAAGTCCAGGGCGAAAAAAATCCGATTTTCCTGATACCGTGAATAAAGTCCTGGGTGAAAAAAATCAATTTTTCCTGATACCGTGGGTTTTGTCCAGGGTGAAAAAAATCTGATTTTACTGAAACCGTGGTTTTTAGTCCACGTGAAAAAAAATCAGGTTTTCCTGATACCGTGGGTAATAGTCTAGGTGAAAAAAGTCCGAATTTCCTGATGCCGTGTATAAAGTCCTGGGTGAAAAAAATCAGATATTCCTGATACCATGAGGAAAGTCCAGGGTGAAAAAAATCCAATTGTCCTGATACCGTGAATAAAGTCCTGGGTGAAAAAAATCCAATTTTCCTGATTCCGGGAGTAAAGTCCATGTGAAAAAAAAATCAGATTTTCCTGATACCGTGGTTTTTAGTCCACGTGGAAAAAATCTTATTTTCCTGATACCGTGAATAAAGTCCTGGGTTAAAAAAATCAGATTATCCTAATACCGCATGTAAAGTCCAGGTGAAAAAAATCAGATTTTCCTGATACCGTGAGTACAGTCCAGGTGAAAAAAAAAACAGATTTTCCTGATACCGTGAATAAAGTCCTGGGTTAAAAAAATCAGATTATCCTAATACCGCATGTAAAGTCCAGGTGAAAAAAATCAGATTTTCCTGATACCGTGAGTACAGTCCAGGTGAAAAAAAATCAGATTTTCCTGATACCGTGAGGAAAGTCCAGGGTTAAAAAAATCCAATTGTCCTCATACCGTGAATAAAGTCCTGGGTGAAAAAAATCCAATTTTCCTGATTCCTGGAGTAAAGTCCATGTGGAAAAAAATCAGATTTTCCTGATACTGCGGGTAAAGTCCAGGGTGAAAAAAATCGGACATTCCTGATACTGTGAATAATCTCCTGGGTGAAAAAAAACAGATATTCCTGATACCATGAGTAAAGTCCAGGGTGAAAAAAATCCAATTGTCCTGATACCGTGAATAAAGTCCTGGGTGAAAAAAATCCAATTTTCCTGATTCCCGGAGTAAAGTCCATGTGGAAAAAAATCAGATTTTCCTGATACTGCGGGTAAAGTCCAGGGTGAAAAAAATCGGATATTCCTGATACTGTGAATAATCTCCTGGGTGAAAAAAATCAGATATTCCTGATACCATGAGTAAAGTCCAGGGTGAAAAAAATCCAATTGTCCTGATACCGTGAATAAAGTCCTGGGTGAAAAAAATCCAATTTTCCTGATTCCGGGAGTAAAGTCCATGTGGAAAAAAATCAGATTTTCCTGATACCGCGGGTAAAGTCCAGGGTGAAAAAAATCGGATATTCCTGATACCGTGAATAATCTCCTTGGTGAAAAAAATCATATATTCCTGATACCAAGAGTAAAGTCCAGGGTGAAAAAAATCCAATTGTCCTGATACCGTGAATAAAGTCCTGGGTGAAAAAAATTCAATTTTCCTGATTCTGGGAGTAAAGTCCATGTGAAAAAAAAATCAGATTTTCCTGATACCACGGGTAAAGTCCAGGGTGAAAAAAATCCGATATTCCTGATACCGTGAATAATCTCCTGGGTTAAAAAAATCAGATTTTACTGATACCGTGAGTACAGTCCAGGTGAAAACAAATCAGATTTTACTGATACCGTGAGGAAAGTCCAGGGTTTAAAAAATCCAATTGTCCTGATACCGTGAATAAAGTCCTGGGTGAAAAAAATCCGATTTTCCTTCTACCATGAGTAAAGGCCAGGTGAAAAAACTCCGATTTTCCTGATGCCGGGAGTAAAGTCCAGTGTGGAAAAAAAAATTGATTTTCCTGATACTGTGAGTACAGTCCGGGTGAAAAAAATCAGATTTTCCTGATACCGTGAGTACAGTCCAGGTGAAATAAAATCAGATTTTCCTGATACCATAAGGAAAGTCCAGGGTTAAAAAAATCCAATTTTCCTGACACCGCAAATATGTCCTTGGTGAAAAAAATCCGATTTTCCTGATTCTGGGAGTAAAGTCCTGGGTGAAAAAAATCAGATTTTCCTGATACCATGAGTAAAGTCCAGGTGAAAAAAATCAGATTTTCCTGATACCATGAGTAAGGTCCAGGTGAAAAAAATTCAATTTTCCTGATACCGTGGTTATTAGTCCATGTGAAAAAAAAACCAGATTTTCCTGATACCGCGGGTAAAGTCCAGGGTAAAAAAAATCGGATAATCCTGATACCGTGAATAATGTCCTGGGTGAAAAAAATCAGATATTCCTGATACCGTGGTTTTTAGTCCACGTGGGAAAAAATCCGATTTTCCTGATACCGTGAATAAAGTCCTGGGTTAAAAAAATCAGATTATCCTAATACCGCAGGTAAAGTCCAGGTGAAAAAAATCAGATTTTCCTGATACCGTGAGTACAGTCCAGGTGAAAAAACATCAGATTTTCCTGATACCGTTAGGAAAGTCCAGGGTTAAAAAAATCCAATTGTCCTGATACCGTGAATAAAGTCCTGGGTGAAAAAAACCAGATTTTCCTTCTACCATGAGTAAAGGCCAGGTGAAAAAAATCCGATTTTCCTGATACCGGGAGTAAAGTCCAGTGTGAAAAAATTTGATTTTCCTGATACCGTGAGTAAAGTCCTGGTGAAAAAAAAATGATTTTCCTGATACCGTGAGTACAGTCCAGGTGAAAAAAAAATCAGATTTTCCTGATACCATGAGGAAAGTCCAGGGTTAAAAAAATCCAATTTTCCTGACATCGCAAATAAAGTACTTGGTGAAAAAAATCCGATTTTCCTGATTCTGGGAGTAAAGTCCTCGGTGAAAAAAATCAGATTTTCCTGATACCGTGAGTAAAGTCCAGGTGAAAAAAATCACATTTTCCTGATACCATGAGTAAGGTCCAGGTGAAAAAAATTCAATTTTCCTGATAACGTGGTTATTAGTCCACGTGGAAAAAATCAGATTTTCCTGAAACCGCGGTTAAAGTCCAGGTAAAAAAATCGGATAATCCTGATACCGTGAATAAAGTCCTGGGTGAAAAAAACCCGATTTTCCTGATTCCCGGAGTAAAGTCCATGTGAAAAAAAATCAGATTTTCCTGATACTGCGGGTAAAGTCCAGGGTGAAAAAAATCGGATATTCCTGATACCGTGAATAACCTCCTGGGTGAAAAAAATCAGATATTCCTGATAACATGAGTAAAGTCCAGGGTGAAAAAAATCCAATTGTCCTGATACCGTGGTTTTTAGTCCATGTGAAAAAAAATCAGATTTTCCTGATACCTCGGGTCAAGTCCAGGGTGAAAAAAATCCAATTGTCCTGATACCGTGAATAAAGTCCTGGGTGAAAAAAACCTGATTTTCCTTCTACCATGAGTAAAGGCCAGGTGAAAAAAATCCGATTTTCCTGATACCAGGAGTAAAGTCCAGTGTGAAAAAAATTTGATTTTCCTGATACCGTGAGTAAAGTCCAGGTGAAAAAAAAATGGTTTTCCTGATACCGTGAGTACAGTCCAGGTGAAAAAAAAATCAGATTTTCCTGATACCATGAGGAAAGTCCAGGGTTAAAAAAATCGAATTTTCCTGACACCGCGAATAAAGTCCTTGGTGAAAAAAATCCAATTTTCCTGATTCTGGGAGTAAAGTCCAGGGCGAAAAAAATCCGATTTTCCTGATACCGTGAATAAAGTCCTGGGTGAAAAAAATCAATTTTTCCTGATACCGTGGGTTTTGTCCAGGGTGAAAAAAATCTGATTTTACTGAAACCATGGTTTTTAGTCCACGTGAAAAAAAATCAGGTTTTCCTGATACCGTGGGTAATAGTCTAGGTGAAAAAAGTCCGAATTTCCTGATACCGTTAGGAAAGTCCAGGGTTAAAAAAATCCAATTGTCCTGATACCGTGAATAAAGTCCTGGGTGAAAAAAACCAGATTTTCCTTCTACCATGAGTAAAGGCCAGGTGAAAAAAATCCGATTTTCCTGATACCGGGAGTAAAGTCCAGTGTGAAAAAAATTTGATTTTCCTGATACCGTGAGTAAAGTCCTGGTGAAAAAAAAATGATTTTCCTGATACCGTGAGTACAGTCCAGGTGAAAAAAAATCAGATTTTCCTGATACCATGAGGAAAGTCCAGGGTTAAAAAAATCCAATTTTCCTGACATCGCAAATAAAGTACTTGGTGAAAAAAATCCGATTTTCCTGATTCTGGGAGTAAAGTCCTCGGTGAAAAAAATCAGATTTTCCTGATACCGTGAGTAAAGTCCAGGTGAAAAAAATCACATTTTCCTGATACCATGAGTAAGGTCCAGGTGAAAAAAATTCAATTTTCCTGATAACGTGGTTATTAGTCCACGTGGAAAAAATCAGATTTTCCTGAAACCGCGGTTAAAGTCCAGGTAAAAAAATCGGATAATCCTGATACCGTGAATAAAGTCCTGGGTGAAAAAAACCCGATTTTCCTGATTCCCGGAGTAAAGTCCATGTGAAAAAAAATCAGATTTTCCTGATACTGCGGGTAAAGTCCAGGGTGAAAAAAATCGGATATTCCTGATACCGTGAATAACCTCCTGGGTGAAAAAAATCAGATATTCCTGATAACATGAGTAAAGTCCAGGGTGAAAAAAATCCAATTGTCCTGATACCGTGGTTTTTAGTCCATGTGAAAAAAAATCAGATTTTCCTGATACCTCGGGTCAAGTCCAGGGTGAAAAAAATCCAATTGTCCTGATACCGTGAATAAAGTCCTGGGTGAAAAAAACCTGATTTTCCTTCTACCATGAGTAAAGGCCAGGTGAAAAAAATCCGATTTTCCTGATACCAGGAGTAAAGTCCAGTTTGAAAAAAAATTGATTTTCCTGATACCGTGAGTAAAGTCCAGGTGAAAAAAAATGGTTTTCCTGATACCGTGAGTACAGTCCAGGTGAAAAAAAAAACAGATTTTCCTGATACCATGAGGAAAGTCCAGGGTTAAAAAAATCGAATTTTCCTGACACCGCGAATAAAGTCCTTGGTGAAAAAAATCCAATTTTCCTGATTCTGGGAGTAAAGTCCAGGGCGAAAAAAATCCGATTTTCCTGATACCGTGAATAAAGTCCTGGGTGAAAAAAATCAATTTTTCCTGATACCGTGGGTTTTGTCCAGGGTGAAAAAAATCTGATTTTACTGAAACCGTGGTTTTTAGTCCACGTGAAAAAAAATCAGGTTTTCCTGATACCGTGGGTAATAGTCTAGGTGAAAAAAGTCCGAATTTCCTGATGCCGTGTATAAAGTCCTGGGTGAAAAAAATCAGATATTCCTGATACCATGAGGAAAGTCCAGGGTGAAAAAAATCCAATTGTCCTGATACCGTGAATAAAGTCCTGGGTGAAAAAAATCCAATTTTCCTGATTCCGGGAGTAAAGTCCATGTGAAAAACAAATCAGATTTTACTGATACCGTGAGGAAAGTCCAGGGTTTAAAAAATCCAATTGTCCTGATACCGTGAATAAAGTCCTGGGTGAAAAAAACCAGATTTTCCTTCTACCATGAGTAAAGGCCAGGTGAAAAAACTCCGATTTTCCTGATGCCAGGAGTAAAGTCCAGTGTGGAAAAAAAAATTGATTTTCCTGATACTGTGAGTACAGTCCGGGTGAAAAAAATCAGATTTTCCTGATACCGTGAGTACAGTCCAGGTGAAATAAAATCAGATTTTCCTGATACCATAAGGAAAGTCCAGGGTTAAAAAAATCCAATTTTCCTGACACCGCAAATATGTCCTTGGTGAAAAAAAACCGATTTTCCTGATTCTGGGAGTAAAGTCCTGGGTGAAAAAAATCAGATTTTCCTGATACCGTGAGTAAAGTCCAGGTGAAAAAAATCAGATTTTCCTGATACCATGAGTAAGGTCCAGGTGAAAAAAATTCAATTTTCCTGATACCGTGGTTATTAGTCCATGTGAAAAAAAAACCAGATTTTCCTGATACCGCGGGTAAAGTCCAGGGTAAAAAAAATCGGATAATCCTGATACCGTGAATAATGTCCTGGGTGAAAAAAATCAGATTATCCTAATATCGCAGGTAAAGTCCAGGTGAAAAAAATCAGATTTTCCTGATACCGTGAGTACAGTCCTGGGTTAAAAAAATCAGATTATCCTAATACCGCAGGTAAAGTCCAGGTGAAAAAAATCAGATTTTCCTGATACCGTGAGTACAGTCCAGGTGAAAAAACTTCAGATTTTCCTGATACCGTTAGGAAAGTCCAGGGTTAAAAAAATCCAATTGTCCTGATACCGTGAATAAAGTCCTGGGTGAAAAAAACCAGATTTTCCTTCTACCATGAGTAAAGGCCAGGTGAAAAAAATCCGATTTTCCTGATACAGGGAGTAAAGTCCAGTGTGAAAAAAATTTGATTTTCCTGATACCGTGAGTAAAGTCCTGGTGAAAAAAAAATGATTTTCCTGATACCGTGAGTACAGTCCAGGTGAAAAAAAATCAGATTTTCCTGATACCATAAGGAAAGTCCAGGGTTAAAAAAATCCAATTTTCCTGACATCGCAAATAAAGTACTTGGTGAAAAAAATCCGATTTTCCTGATTCTGGGAGTAAAGTCCTCGGTGAAAAAAATCAGATTTTCCTGATACCGTGAGTAAAGTCCAGGTGAAAAAAATCACATTTTCCTGATACCATGAGTAAGGTCCAGGTGAAAAAAATTCAATTTTCCTGATAACGTGGTTATTAGTCCACGTGGAAAAAATCAGATTTTCCTGAAACCGCGGTTAAAGTCCAGGTAAAAAAAATCGGATAATCCTGATACCGTGAATAAAGTCCTGGGTGAAAAAAACCCGATTTTCCTGATTCCCGGAGTAAAGTCCATGTGAAAAAAAATCAGATTTTCCTGATACTGCGGGTAAAGTCCAGGGTGAAAAAAATCGGATATTCCTGATACCGTGAATAACCTCCTGGGTGAAAAAAATCAGATATTCCTGATAACATGAGTAAAGTCCAGGGTGAAAAAAATCCAATTGTCCTGATACCGTGGTTTTTAGTCCATGTGAAAAAAAATCAGATTTTCCTGATACCTCGGGTCAAGTCCAGGGTGAAAAAAATCCAATTGTCCTGATACCGTGAATAAAGTCCTGGGTGAAAAAAACCTGATTTTCCTTCTACCATGAGTAAAGGCCAGGTGAAAAAAATCCGATTTTCCTGATACCAGGAGTAAAGTCCAGTGTGAAAAAAATTTGATTTTCCTGATACCGTGAGTAAAGTCCAGGTGAAAAAAAAATGGTTTTCCTGATACCGTGAGTACAGTCCAGGTGAAAAAAAAATCAGATTTTCCTGATACCATGAGGAAAGTCCAGGGTTAAAAAAATCGAATTTTCCTGACACCGCGAATAAAGTCCTTGGTGAAAAAAATCCAATTTTCCTGATTCTGGGAGTAAAGTCCAGGGCGAAAAAAATCCGATTTTCCTGATACCGTGAATAAAGTCCTGGGTGAAAAAAATCAATTTTTCCTGATACCGTGGGTTTTGTCCAGGGTGAAAAAAATCTGATTTTACTGAAACCGTGGTTTTTAGTCCACGTGAAAAAAAATCAGGTTTTCCTGATACCGTGGGTAATAGTCTAGGTGAAAAAAGTCCGAATTTCCTGATGCCGTGTATAAAGTCCTGGGTGAAAAAAATCAGATATTCCTGATACCATGAGGAAAGTCCAGGGTGAAAAAAATCCAATTGTCCTGATACCGTGAATAAAGTCCTGGGTGAAAAAAATCCAATTTTCCTGATTCCGGGAGTAAAGTCCATGTGAAAAAAAATCAGATTTTCCTGATACCGTGGTTTTTAGTCCACGTGGAAAAAAAATCCGATTTTCCTGATACAGTGAATAAAGTCCTGGGTTAAAAAAATCAGATTATCCTAATACCGCATGTAAAGTCCAGGTGAAAAAAATCAGATTTTCCTGCTACTGTGAGTACAGTCCAGGTGAAAAAAAATCAGATTTTCCTGATACCGTGAGGAAAGTCCAGGTGAAATAAAATCAGATTTTCCTGATACCATAAGGAAAGTCCAGGGTTAAAAAAATCCAATTTTCCTGACATCGCAAATAAAGTACTTGGTGAAAAAAATCCGATTTTCCTGATTCTGGGAGTAAAGTCCTCGGTGAAAAAAATCAGATTTTCCTGATACCGTGAGTAAAGTCCAGGTGAAAAAAATCACATTTTCCTGATACCATGAGTAAGGTCCAGGTGAAAAAAATTCAATTTTCCTGATAACGTGGTTATTAGTCCACGTGGAAAAAATCAGATTTTCCTGAAACCGCGGTTAAAGTCCAGGTAAAAAAATCGGATAATCCTGATACCGTGAATAAAGTCCTGGGTGAAAAAAACCCGATTTTCCTGATTCCTGGAGTAAAGTCCATGTGAAAAAAAATCAGATTTTCCTGATACTGCGGGTAAAGTCCAGGGTGAAAAAAATCGGATATTCCTGATACCGTGAATAACCTCCTGGGTGAAAAAAATCAGATATTCCTGATAACATGAGTAAAGTCCAGGGTGAAAAAAATCCAATTGTCCTGATACCGTGGTTTTTAGTCCATGTGAAAAAAAAACAGATTTTCCTGATACCATGAGGAAAGTCCAGGGTTAAAAAAATCGAATTTTCCTGACACCGCGAATAAAGTCCTTGGTGAAAAAAATCCAATTTTCCTGATTCTGGGAGTAAAGTCCAGGGCGAAAAAAATCCGATTTTCCTGATACCGTGAATAAAGTCCTGGGTGAAAAAAATCAATTTTTCCTGATACCGTGGGTTTTGTCCAGGGTGAAAAAAATCTGATTTTACTGAAACCGTGGTTTTTAGTCCACGTGAAAAAAAATCAGGTTTTCCTGATACCGTGGGTAATAGTCTAGGTGAAAAAAGTCCGCATTTCCTGATGCCGTGTATAAAGTCCTGGGTGAAAAAAATCAGATATTCCTGATACCATGAGGAAAGTCCAGGGTGAAAAAAATCCAATTGTCCTGATACCGTGAATAAAGTCCTGGGTGAAAAAAATCCAATTTTCCTGATTCCGGGAGTAAAGTCCATGTGAAAAAAAATCAGATTTTCCTGATACCGTGGTTTTTAGTCCACGTGGAAAAAAAATCCGATTTTCCTGATACAGTGAATAAAGTCCTGGGTTAAAAAAATCAGATTATCCTAATACCGCATGTAAAGTCCAGGTGAAAAAAATCAGATTTTCCTGCTACTGTGAGTACAGTCCAGGTGAAAAAAAATCAGATTTTCCTGATACCGTGAGGAAAGTCCAGGTGAAATAAAATCAGATTTTCCTGATACCATAAGGAAAGTCCAGGGTTAAAAAAATCCAATTTTCCTGACATCGCAAATAAAGTACTTGGTGAAAAAAATCCGATTTTCCTGATTCTGGGAGTAAAGTCCTCGGTGAAAAAAATCAGATTTTCCTGATACCGTGAGTAAAGTCCAGGTGAAAAAAATCACATTTTCCTGATACCATGAGTAAGGTCCAGGTGAAAAAAATTCAATTTTCCTGATAACGTGGTTATTAGTCCACGTGGAAAAAATCAGATTTTCCTGAAACCGCGGTTAAAGTCCAGGTAAAAAAATCGGATAATCCTGATACCGTGAATAAAGTCCTGGGTGAAAAAAACCCGATTTTCCTGATTCCCGGAGTAAAGTCCATGTGAAAAAAAATCAGATTTTCCTGATACTGCGGGTAAAGTCCAGGGTGAAAAAAATCGGATATTCCTGATACCGTGAATAACCTCCTGGGTGAAAAAAATCAGATATTCCTGATAACATGAGTAAAGTCCAGGGTGAAAAAAATCCAATTGTCCTGATACCGTGGTTTTTAGTCCATGTGAAAAAAAAACAGATTTTCCTGATACCATGAGGAAAGTCCAGGGTTAAAAAAATCGAATTTTCCTGACACCGCGAATAAAGTCCTTGGTGAAAAAAATCCAATTTTCCTGATTCTGGGAGTAAAGTCCAGGGCGAAAAAAATCCGATTTTCCTGATACCGTGAATAAAGTCCTGGGTGAAAAAAATCAATTTTTCCTGATACCGTGGGTTTTGTCCAGGGTGAAAAAAATCTGATTTTACTGAAACCGTGGTTTTTAGTCCACGTGAAAAAAAATCAGGTTTTCCTGATACCGTGGGTAATAGTCTAGGTGAAAAAAGTCCGAATTTCCTGATGCCGTGTATAAAGTCCTGGGTGAAAAAAATCAGATATTCCTGATACCATGAGGAAAGTCCAGGGTGAAAAAAATCCAATTGTCCTGATACCGTGAATAAAGTCCTGGGTGAAAAAAATCCAATTTTCCTGATTCCGGGAGTAAAGTCCATGTGAAAAACAAATCAGATTTTACTGATACCGTGAGGAAAGTCCAGGGTTTAAAAAATCCAATTGTCCTGATACCGTGAATAAAGTCCTGGGTGAAAAAAATCCGATTTTCCTTCTACCATGAGTAAAGGCCAGGTGAAAAAACTCCGATTTTCCTGATGCCGGGAGTAAAGTCCAGTGTGGAAAAAAAAATTGATTTTCCTGATACTGTGAGTACAGTCCGGGTGAAAAAAATCAGATTTTCCTGATACCGTGAGTACAGTCCAGGTGAAATAAAATCAGATTTTCCTGATACCATAAGGAAAGTCCAGGGTTAAAAAAATCCAATTTTCCTGACACCGCAAATATGTCCTTGGTGAAAAAAATCCGATTTTCCTGATTCTGGGAGTAAAGTCCTGGGTGAAAAAAATCAGATTTTCCTGATACCGTGAGTAAAGTCCAGGTGAAAAAAATCAGATTTTCCTGATACCATGAGTAAGGTCCAGGTGAAAAAAATTCAATTTTTCTGATACCGTGGTTATTAGTCCATGTGAAAAAAAAACCAGATTTTCCTGATACCGCGGGTAAAGTCCAGGGTAAAAAAAATCGGATAATCCTGATACCGTGAATAATGTCCTGGGTGAAAAAAATCAGATATTCCTGATACCGTGGTTTTTAGTCCACGTGGGAAAAAAATCCGATTTTCCTGATACCGTGAATAAAGTCCTGGGTTAAAAAAATCAGATTATCCTAATACCGCAGGTAAAGTCCAGGTGAAAAAAATCAGATTTTCCTGATACCGTGAGTACAGTCCAGGTGAAAAAACATCAGATTTTCCTGATACCGTTAGGAAAGTCCAGGGTTAAAAAAATCCAATTGTCCTGATACCGTGAATAAAGTCCTGGGTGAAAAAAACCAGATTTTCCTTCTACCATGAGTAAAGGCCAGGTGAAAAAAATCCGATTTTCCTGATACAGGGAGTAAAGTCCAGTGTGAAAAAAATTTGATTTTCCTGATACCGTGAGTAAAGTCCTGGTGAAAAAAAAATGATTTTCCTGATACCGTGAGTACAGTCCAGGTGAAAAAAAATCAGATTTTCCTGATACCATAAGGAAAGTCCAGGGTTAAAAAAATCCAATTTTCCTGACATCGCAAATAAAGTACTTGGTGAAAAAAATCCGATTTTCCTGATTCTGGGAGTAAAGTCCTCGGTGAAAAAAATCAGATTTTCCTGATACCGTGAGTAAAGTCCAGGTGAAAAAAATCACATTTTCCTGATACCATGAGTAAGGTCCAGGTGAAAAAAATTCAATTTTCCTGATAATGTGGTTATTAGTCCACGTGGAAAAAAATCAGATTTTCCTGAAACCGCGGTTAAAGTCCAGGTAAAAAAATCGGATAATCCTGATACCGTGAATAAAGTCCTGGGTGAAAAAAACCCGATTTTCCTGATTCCCGGAGTAAAGTCCATGTGAAAAAAAATCAGATTTTCCTGATACTGCGGGTAAAGTCCAGGGTGAAAAAAATCGGATATTCCTGATACCGTGAATAACCTCCTGGGTGAAAAAAATCAGATATTCCTGATAACATGAGTAAAGTCCAGGGTGAAAAAAATCCAATTGTCCTGATACCGTGGTTTTTAGTCCATGTGAAAAAAAATCAGATTTTCCTGATACCTCGGGTCAAGTCCAGGGTGAAAAAAATCCAATTGTCCTGATACCGTGAATAAAGTCCTGGGTGAAAAAAACCTGATTTTCCTTCTACCATGAGTAAAGGCCAGGTGAAAAAAATCCGATTTTCCTGATACCAGGAGTAAAGTCCAGTGTGAAAAAAATTTGATTTTCCTGATACCGTGAGTAAAGTCCAGGTGAAAAAAAAATGGTTTTCCTGATACCGTGAGTACAGTCCAGGTGAAAAAAAAATCAGATTTTCCTGATACCATGAGGAAAGTCCAGGGTTAAAAAAATCGAATTTTCCTGACACCGCGAATAAAGTCCTTGGTGAAAAAAATCCAATTTTCCTGATTCTGGGAGTAAAGTCCAGGGCGAAAAAAATCCGATTTTCCTGATACCGTGAATAAAGTCCTGGGTGAAAAAAATCAATTTTTCCTGATACCGTGGGTTTTGTCCAGGGTGAAAAAAATCTGATTTTACTGAAACCGTGGTTTTTAGTCCACGTGAAAAAAAATCAGGTTTTCCTGATACCGTGGGTAATAGTCTAGGTGAAAAAAGTCCGAATTTCCTGATGCCGTGTATAAAGTCCTGGGTGAAAAAAATCAGATATTCCTGATACCATGAGGAAAGTCCAGGGTGAAAAAAATCCAATTGTCCTGATACCGTGAATAAAGTCCTGGGTGAAAAAAATCCAATTTTCCTGATTCCGGGAGTAAAGTCCATGTGAAAAAAAATCACATTTTCCTGATACCATGAGTAAGGTCCAGGTGAAAAAAATTCAATTTTCCTGATAACGTGGTTATTAGTCCACGTGGAAAAAATCAGATTTTCCTGAAACCGCGGTTAAAGTCCAGGTAAAAAAATCGGATAATCCTGATACCGTGAATAAAGTCCTGGGTGAAAAAAACCCGATTTTCCTGATTCCCGGAGTAAAGTCCATGTGAAAAAAAATCAGATTTTCCTGATACTGCGGGTAAAGTCCAGGGTGAAAAAAATCGGATATTCCTGATACCGTGAATAACCTCCTGGGTGAAAAAAATCAGATATTCCTGATAACATGAGTAAAGTCCAGGGTGAAAAAAATCCAATTGTCCTGATACCGTGGTTTTTAGTCCATGTGAAAAAAAAACAGATTTTCCTGATACCATGAGGAAAGTCCAGGGTTAAAAAAATCGAATTTTCCTGACACCGCGAATAAAGTCCTTGGTGAAAAAAATCCAATTTTCCTGATTCTGGGAGTAAAGTCCAGGGCGAAAAAAATCCGATTTTCCTGATACCGTGAATAAAGTCCTGGGTGAAAAAAATCAATTTTTCCTGATACCGTGGGTTTTGTCCAGGGTGAAAAAAATCTGATTTTACTGAAACCGTGGTTTTTAGTCCACGTGAAAAAAAATCAGGTTTTCCTGATACCGTGGGTAATAGTCTAGGTGAAAAAAGTCCGAATTTCCTGATGCCGTGTATAAAGTCCTGGGTGAAAAAAATCAGATATTCCTGATACCATGAGGAAAGTCCAGGGTGAAAAAAATCCAATTGTCCTGATACCGTGAATAAAGTCCTGGGTGAAAAAAATCCAATTTTCCTGATTCCGGGAGTAAAGTCCATGTGAAAAACAAATCAGATTTTACTGATACCGTGAGGAAAGTCCAGGGTTTAAAAAATCCAATTGTCCTGATACCGTGAATAAAGTCCTGGGTGAAAAAAATCCGATTTTCCTTCTACCATGAGTAAAGGCCAGGTGAAAAAACTCCGATTTTCCTGATGCCGGGAGTAAAGTCCAGTGTGGAAAAAAAAATTGATTTTCCTGATACTGTGAGTACAGTCCGGGTGAAAAAAATCAGATTTTCCTGATACCGTGAGTACAGTCCAGGTGAAATAAAATCAGATTTTCCTGATACCATAAGGAAAGTCCAGGGTTAAAAAAATCCAATTTTCCTGACACCGCAAATATGTCCTTGGTGAAAAAAATCCGATTTTCCTGATTCTGGGAGTAAAGTCCTGGGTGAAAAAAATCAGATTTTCCTGATACCGTGAGTAAAGTCCAGGTGAAAAAAATCAGATTTTCCTGATACCATGAGTAAGGTCCAGGTGAAAAAAATTCAATTTTTCTGATACCGTGGTTATTAGTCCATGTGAAAAAAAAACCAGATTTTCCTGATACCGCGGGTAAAGTCCAGGGTAAAAAAAATCGGATAATCCTGATACCGTGAATAATGTCCTGGGTGAAAAAAATCAGATATTCCTGATACCGTGGTTTTTAGTCCACGTGGGAAAAAAATCCGATTTTCCTGATACCGTGAATAAAGTCCTGGGTTAAAAAAATCAGATTATCCTAATACCGCAGGTAAAGTCCAGGTGAAAAAAATCAGATTTTCCTGATACCGTGAGTACAGTCCAGGTGAAAAAACATCAGATTTTCCTGATACCGTTAGGAAAGTCCAGGGTTAAAAAAATCCAATTGTCCTGATACCGTGAATAAAGTCCTGGGTGAAAAAAACCAGATTTTCCTTCTACCATGAGTAAAGGCCAGGTGAAAAAAATCCGATTTTCCTGATACAGGGAGTAAAGTCCAGTGTGAAAAAAATTTGATTTTCCTGATACCGTGAGTAAAGTCCTGGTGAAAAAAAAATGATTTTCCTGATACCGTGAGTACAGTCCAGGTGAAAAAAAATCAGATTTTCCTGATACCATAAGGAAAGTCCAGGGTTAAAAAAATCCAATTTTCCTGACATCGCAAATAAAGTACTTGGTGAAAAAAATCCGATTTTCCTGATTCTGGGAGTAAAGTCCTCGGTGAAAAAAATCAGATTTTCCTGATACCGTGAGTAAAGTCCAGGTGAAAAAAATCACATTTTCCTGATACCATGAGTAAGGTCCAGGTGAAAAAAATTCAATTTTCCTGATAATGTGGTTATTAGTCCACGTGGAAAAAATCAGATTTTCATGAAACCGCGGTTAAAGTCCAGGTAAAAAAATCGGATAATCCTGATACCGTGAATAAAGTCCTGGGTGAAAAAAACCCGATTTTCCTGATTCCCGGAGTAAAGTCCATGTGAAAAAAAATCAGATTTTCCTGATACTGCGGGTAAAGTCCAGGGTGAAAAAAATCGGATATTCCTGATACCGTGAATAACCTCCTGGGTGAAAAAAATCAGATATTCCTGATAACATGAGTAAAGTCCAGGGTGAAAAAAATCCAATTGTCCTGATACCGTGGTTTTTAGTCCATGTGAAAAAAAATCAGATTTTCCTGATACCTCGGGTCAAGTCCAGGGTGAAAAAAATCCAATTGTCCTGATACCGTGAATAAAGTCCTGGGTGAAAAAAACCTGATTTTCCTTCTACCATGAGTAAAGGCCAGGTGAAAAAAATCCGATTTTCCTGATACCAGGAGTAAAGTCCAGTGTGAAAAAAATTTGATTTTCCTGATACCGTGAGTAAAGTCCAGGTGAAAAAAAAATGGTTTTCCTGATACCGTGAGTACAGTCCAGGTGAAAAAAAAATCAGATTTTCCTGATACCATGAGGAAAGTCCAGGGTTAAAAAAATCGAATTTTCCTGACACCGCGAATAAAGTCCTTGGTGAAAAAAATCCAATTTTCCTGATTCTGGGAGTAAAGTCCAGGGCGAAAAAAATCCGATTTTCCTGATACCGTGAATAAAGTCCTGGGTGAAAAAAATCAATTTTTCCTGATACCGTGGGTTTTGTCCAGGGTGAAAAAAATCTGATTTTACTGAAACCGTGGTTTTTAGTCCACGTGAAAAAAAATCAGGTTTTCGTGATACCGTGGGTAATAGTCTAGGTGAAAAAAGTCCGAATTTCCTGATGCCGTGTATAAAGTCCTGGGTGAAAAAAATCAGATATTCCTGATACCATGAGGAAAGTCCAGGGTGAAAAAAATCCAATTGTCCTGATACCGTGAATAAAGTCCTGGGTGAAAAAAATCCAATTTTCCTGATTCCGGGAGTAAAGTCCATGTGAAAAAAAATCAGATTTTCCTGATACCGTGGTTTTTAGTCCACGTGGAAAAAAAATCCGATTTTCCTGATACAGTGAATAAAGTCCTGGGTTAAAAAAATCAGATTATCCTAATACCGCATGTAAAGTCCAGGTGAAAAAAATCAGATTTTCCTGCTACTGTGAGTACAGTCCAGGTGAAAAAAAATCAGATTTTCCTGATACCGTGAGGAAAGTCCAGGTGAAATAAAATCAGATTTTCCTGATACCATAAGGAAAGTCCAGGGTTAAAAAAATCCAATTTTCCTGACATCGCAAATAAAGTACTTGGTGAAAAAAATCCAATTTTCCTGATTCTGGGAGTAAAGTCCTCGGTGAAAAAAATCAGATTTTCCTGATACCGTGAGTAAAGTCCAGGTGAAAAAAATCACATTTTCCTGATACCATGAGTAAGGTCCAGGTGAAAAAAATTCAATTTTCCTGATAACGTGGTTATTAGTCCACGTGGAAAAAATCAGATTTTCCTGAAACCGCGGTTAAAGTCCAGGTAAAAAAATCGGATAATCCTGATACCGTGAATAAAGTCCTGGGTGAAAAAAACCCGATTTTCCTGATTCCCGGAGTAAAGTCCATGTGAAAAAAAATCAGATTTTCCTGATACTGCGGGTAAAGTCCAGGGTGAAAAAAATCGGATATTCCTGATACCGTGAATAACCTCCTGGGTGAAAAAAATCAGATATTCCTGATAACATGAGTAAAGTCCAGGGTGAAAAAAATCCAATTGTCCTGATACCGTGGTTTTTAGTCCATGTGAAAAAAAATCAGATTTTCCTGATACCTCGGGTAAAGTCCAGGGTGAAAAAAATCCAATTGTCCTGATACCGTGAATAAAGTCCTGGGTGAAAAAAACCTGATTTTCCTTCTACCATGAGTAAAGGCCAGGTGAAAAAAATCCGATTTTCCTGATACCAGGAGTAAAGTCCAGTGTGAAAAAAAATTGATTTTCCTGATACCGTGAGTAAAGTCCAGGTGAAAAAAAATGGTTTTCCTGATACCGTGAGTACAGTCCAGGTGAAAAAAAAAACAGATTTTCCTGATACCATGAGGAAAGTCCAGGGTTAAAAAAATCGAATTTTCCTGACACCGCGAATAAAGTCCTTGGTGAAAAAAATCCAATTTTCCTGATTCTGGGAGTAAAGTCCAGGGCGAAAAAAATCCGATTTTCCTGATACCGTGAATAAAGTCCTGGGTGAAAAAAATCAATTTTTCCTGATACCGTGGGTTTTGTCCAGGGTGAAAAAAATCTGATTTTACTGAAACCGTGGTTTTTAGTCCACGTGAAAAAAAATCAGGTTTTCCTGATACCATGGGTAATAGTCTAGGTGAAAAAAGTCCGAATTTCCTGATGCCGTGTATAAAGTCCTGGGTGAAAAAAATCAGATATTCCTGATACCATGAGGAAAGTCCAGGGTGAAAAAAATCCAATTGTCCTGATACCGTGAATAAAGTCCTGGGTGAAAAAAATCCAATTTTCCTGATTCCGGGAGTAAAGTCCATGTGAAAAACAAATCAGATTTTACTGATACCGTGAGGAAAGTCCAGGGTTTAAAAAATCCAATTGTCCTGATACCGTGAATAAAGTCCTGGGTGAAAAAAATCCGATTTTCCTTCTACCATGAGTAAAGGCCAGGTGAAAAAACTCCGATTTTCCTGATGCCGGGAGTAAAGTCCAGTGTGGAAAAAAAAATTGATTTTCCTGATACTGTGAGTACAGTCCGGGTGAAAAAAATCAGATTTTCCTGATACCGTGAGTACAGTCCAGGTGAAATAAAATCAGATTTTCCTGATACCATAAGGAAAGTCCAGGGTTAAAAAAATCCAATTTTCCTGACACCGCAAATATGTCCTTGGTGAAAAAAATCCGATTTTCCTGATTCTGGGAGTAAAGTCCTGGGTGAAAAAAATCAGATTTTCCTGATACCGTGAGTAAAGTCCAGGTGAAAAAAATCAGATTTTCCTGATACCATGAGTAAGGTCCAGGTGAAAAAAATTCAATTTTCCTGATACCGTGGTTATTAGTCCATGTGAAAAAAAAACCAGATTTTCCTGATACCGCGGGTAAAGTCCAGGGTAAAAAAAATCGGATAATCCTGATACCGTGAATAATGTCCTGGGTGAAAAAAATCAGATATTCCTGATACCGTGGTTTTTAGTCCACGTGGGAAAAAAATCCGATTTTCCTGATACCGTGAATAAAGTCCTGGGTTAAAAAAATCAGATTATCCTAATACCGCAGGTAAAGTCCAGGTGAAAAAAATCAGATTTTCCTGATACCGTGAGTACAGTCCAGGTGAAAAAACATCAGATTTTCCTGATACCGTTAGGAAAGTCCAGGGTTAAAAAAATCCAATTGTCCTGATACCGTGAATAAAGTCCTGGGTGAAAAAAACCAGATTTTCCTTCTACCATGAGTAAAGGCCAGGTGAAAAAAATCCGATTTTCCTGATACCTGGAGTAAAGTCCAGTGTGAAAAAAATTTGATTTTCCTGATACCGTGAGTAAAGTCCTGGTGAAAAAAAAATGATTTTCCTGATACCGTGAGTACAGTCCAGGTGAAAAAAAATCAGATTTTCCTGATACCATGAGGAAAGTCCAGGGTTAAAAAAATCCAATTTTCCTGACATCGCAAATAAAGTACTTGGTGAAAAAAATCCGATTTTCCTGATTCTGGGAGTAAAGTCCTCGGTGAAAAAAATCAGATTTTCCTGATACCGTGAGTAAAGTCCAGGTGAAAAAAATCACATTTTCCTGATACCATGAGTAAGGTCCAGGTGAAAAAAATTCAATTTTCCTGATAACGTGGTTATTAGTCCACGTGGAAAAAATCAGATTTTCCTGAAACCGCGGTTAAAGTCCAGGTAAAAAAATCGGATAATCCTGATACCGTGAATAAAGTCCTGGGTGAAAAAAACCCGATTTTCCTGATTCCCGGAGTAAAGTCCATGTGAAAAAAAATCAGATTTTCCTGATACTGCGGGTAAAGTCCAGGGTGAAAAAAATCGGATATTCCTGATACCGTGAATAACCTCCTGGGTGAAAAAAATCAGATATTCCTGATAACATGAGTAAAGTCCAGGGTGAAAAAAATCCAATTGTCCTGATACCGTGGTTTTTAGTCCATGTGAAAAAAAATCAGATTTTCCTGATACCTCGGGTCAAGTCCAGGGTGAAAAAAATCCAATTGTCCTGATACCGTGAATAAAGTCCTGGGTGAAAAAAACCTGATTTTCCTTCTACCATGAGTAAAGGCCAGGTGAAAAAAATCCGATTTTCCTGATACCAGGAGTAAAGTCCAGTGTGAAAAAAATTTGATTTTCCTGATACCGTGAGTAAAGTCCAGGTGAAAAAAAATGGTTTTCCTGATACCGTGAGTACAGTCCAGGTGAAAAAAAAATCAGATTTTCCTGATACCATGAGGAAAGTCCAGGGTTAAAAAAATCGAATTTTCCTGACACCGCGAATAAAGTCCTTGGTGAAAAAAATCCAATTTTCCTGATTCTGGGAGTAAAGTCCAGGGCGAAAAAAATCCGATTTTCCTGATACCGTGAATAAAGTCCTGGGTGAAAAAAATCAATTTTTCCTGATACCGTGGGTTTTGTCCAGGGTGAAAAAAATCTGATTTTACTGAAACCGTGGTTTTTAGTCCACGTGAAAAAAAATCAGGTTTTCCTGATACCGTGGGTAATAGTCTAGGTGAAAAAAGTCCGAATTTCCTGATGCCGTGTATAAAGTCCTGGGTGAAAAAAATCAGATATTCCTGATACCATGAGGAAAGTCCAGGGTGAAAAAAATCCAATTGTCCTGATACCGTGAATAAAGTCCTGGGTGAAAAAAATCCAATTTTCCTGATTTCGGGAGTAAAGTCCATGTGAAAAAAAATCAGATTTTCCTGATACCGTGGTTTTTAGTCCACGTGGAAAAAAATCCGATTTTCCTGATACAGTGAATAAAGTCCTGGGTTAAAAAAATCAGATTATCCTAATACCGCATGTAAAGTCCAGGTGAAAAAAATCAGATTTTCCTGCTACTGTGAGTACAGTCCAGGTGAAAAAAAATCAGATTTTCCTGATACCGTGAGGAAAGTCCAGGTGAAATAAAATCAGATTTTCCTGATACCATAAGGAAAGTCCAGGGTTAAAAAAATCCAATTTTCCTGACATCGCAAATAAAGTACTTGGTGAAAAAAATCCGATTTTCCTGATTCTGGGAGTAAAGTCCTCGGTGAAAAAAATCAGATTTTCCTGATACCGTGAGTAAAGTCCAGGTGAAAAAAATCACATTTTCCTGATACCATGAGTAAGGTCCAGGTGAAAAAAATTCAATTTTCCTGATAACGTGGTTATTAGTCCACGTGGAAAAAATCAGATTTTCCTGAAACCGCGGTTAAAGTCCAGGTAAAAAAATCGGATAATCCTGATACCGTGAATAAAGTCCTGGGTGAAAAAAACCCGATTTTCCTGATTCCCGGAGTAAAGTCCATGTGAAAAAAAATCAGATTTTCCTGATACTGCGGGTAAAGTCCAGGGTGAAAAAAATCGGATATTCCTGATACCGTGAATAACCTCCTGGGTGAAAAAAATCAGATATTCCTGATAACATGAGTAAAGTCCAGGGTGAAAAAAATCTAATTGTCCTGATACCGTGGTTTTTAGTCCATGTGAAAAAAAATCAGATTTTCCTGATACCTCGGGTAAAGTCCAGGGTGAAAAAAATCCAATTGTCCTGATACCGTGAATAAAGTCCTGGGTGAAAAAAACCTGATTTTCCTTCTACCATGAGTAAAGGCCAGGTGAAAAAAATCCGATTTTCCTGATACCAGGAGTAAAGTCCAGTGTGAAAAAAAATTGATTTTCCTGATACCGTGAGTAAAGTCCAGGTGAAAAAAAATGGTTTTCCTGATACCGTGAGTACAGTCCAGGTGAAAAAAAAAACAGATTTTCCTGATACCATGAGGAAAGTCCAGGGTTAAAAAAATCGAATTTTCCTGACACCGCGAATAAAGTCCTTGGTGAAAAAAATCCAATTTTCCTGATTCTGGGAGTAAAGTCCAGGGCGAAAAAAATCCGATTTTCCTGATACCGTGAATAAAGTCCTGGGTGAAAAAAATCAATTTTTCCTGATACCGTGGGTTTTGTCCAGGGTGAAAAAAATCTGATTTTACTGAAACCGTGGTTTTTAGTCCACGTGAAAAAAAATCAGGTTTTCCTGATACCGTGGGTAATAGTCTAGGTGAAAAAAGTCCGAATTTCCTGATGCCGTGTATAAAGTCCTGGGTGAAAAAAATCAGATATTCCTGATACCATGAGGAAAGTCCAGGGTGAAAAAAATCCAATTGTCCTGATACCGTGAATAAAGTCCTGGGTGAAAAAAATCCAATTTTCCTGATTCCGGGAGTAAAGTCCATGTGAAAAACAAATCAGATTTTACTGATACCGTGAGGAAAGTCCAGGGTTTAAAAAATCCAATTGTCCTGATACCATGAATAAAGTCCTGGGTGAAAAAAATCCGATTTTCCTTCTACCATGAGTAAAGGCCAGGTGAAAAAACTCCGATTTTCCTGATGCCGGGAGTAAAGTCCAGTGTGGAAAAAAAAATTGATTTTCCTGATACTGTGAGTACAGTCCGGGTGAAAAAAATCAGATTTTCCTGATACCGTGAGTACAGTCCAGGTGAAATAAAATCAGATTTTCCTGATACCATAAGGAAAGTCCAGGGTTAAAAAAATCCAATTTTCCTGACACCGCAAATATGTCCTTGGTGAAAAAAATCCGATTTTCCTGATTCTGGGAGTAAAGTCCTGGGTGAAAAAAAATCAGATTTTCCTGATACCGTGAGTAAAGTCCAGGTGAAAAAAATCAGATTTTCCTGATACCATGAGTAAGGTCCAGGTGAAAAAAATTCAATTTTCCTGATACCGTGGTTATTAGTCCATGTGAAAAAAAAACCAGATTTTCCTGATACCGTGGGTAAAGTCCAGGGTAAAAAAAATCGGATAATCCTGATACCGTGAATAATGTCCTGGGTGAAAAAAATCAGATATTCCTGATACCGTGGTTTTTAGTCCACGTGGGAAAAAAATCCAATTTTCCTGATACCGTGAATAAAGTCCTGGGTTAAAAAAATCAGATTATCCTAATACCGCAGGTAAAGTCCAGGTGAAAAAAATCAGATTTTCCTGATACCGTGAGTACAGTCCAGGTGAAAAAACATCAGATTTTCCTGATACCGTTAGGAAAGTCCAGGGTTAAAAAAATCCAATTGTCCTGATACCGTGAATAAAGTCCTGGGTGAAAAAAACCAGATTTTCCTTCTACCATGAGTAAAGGCCAGGTGAAAAAAATCCGATTTTCCTGATACCGGGAGTAAAGTCCAGTGTGAAAAAAATTTGATTTTCCTGATACCGTGAGTAAAGTCCTGGTGAAAAAAAAATGATTTTCCTGATACCGTGAGTACAGTCCAGGTGAAAAAAAATCAGATTTTCCTGATACCATGAGGAAAGTCCAGGGTTAAAAAAATCCAATTTTCCTGACATCGCAAATAAAGTACTTGGTGAAAAAAATCCGATTTTCCTGATACTGGGAGTAAAGTCCTCGGTGAAAAAAAATCAGATTTTCCTGATACCGTGAGTAAAGTCCAGGTGAAAAAAATCACATTTTCCTGATACCATGAGTAAGGTCCAGGTGAAAAAAATTCAATTTTCCTGATAACGTGGTTATTAGTCCACGTGGAAAAAATCAGATTTTCCTGAAACCGCGGTTAAAGTCCAGGTAAAAAAATCGGATAATCCTGATACCGTGAAAAAAGTCCTGGGTGAAAAAAACCCGATTTTCCTGATTCCCGGAGTAAAGTCCATGTGAAAAAAAATCAGATTTTCCTGATACTGCGGGTAAAGTCCAGGGTGAAAAAAATCGGATATTCCTGATACCGTGAATAACCTCCTGGGTGAAAAAAATCAGATATTCCTGATAACATGAGTAAAGTCCAGGGTGAAAAAAATCCAATTGTCCTGATACCGTGGTTTTTAGTCCATGTGAAAAAAAATCAGATTTTCCTGATACCTCGGGTAAAGTCCAGGGTGAAAAAAATCCAATTGTCCTGATACCGTGAATAAAGTCCTGGGTGAAAAAAACCTGATTTTCCTTCTACCATGAGTAAAGGCCAGGTGAAAAAAATCCGATTTTCCTGATACCAGGAGTAAAGTCCAGTGTGAAAAAAATTTGATTTTCCTGATACCGTGAGTAAAGTCCAGGTGAAAAAAAATGGTTTTCCTGATACCGTGAGTACAGTCCAGGTGAAAAAAAAATCAGATTTTCCTGATACCATGAGGAAAGTCCAGGGTTAAAAAAATCGAATTTTCCTGACACCGCGAATAAAGTCCTTGGTGAAAAAAATCCAATTTTCCTGATTCTGGGAGTAAAGTCCAGGGCGAAAAAAATCCGATTTTCCTGATACCGTGAATAAAGTCCTGGGTGAAAAAAATCAATTTTTCCTGATACCGTGGGTTTTGTCCAGGGTGAAAAAAATCTGATTTTACTGAAACCGTGGTTTTTAGTCCACGTGAAAAAAAATCAGGTTTTCCTGATACCGTGGGTAATAGTCTAGGTGAAAAAAGTCTGAATTTCCTGATGCCGTGTATAAAGTCCTGGGTGAAAAAAATCAGATATTCCTGATACCATGAGGAAAGTCCAGGGTGAAAAAAATCCAATTGTCCTGATACCGTGAATAAAGTCCTGGGTGAAAAAAATCCAATTTTCCTGATTCCGGAAGTAAAGTCCATGTGAAAAAAAAAATCAGATTTTCCTGATACCGTGGTTTTTAGTCCACGTGGAAAAAAATCCGATTTTCCTGATACCGTGAATAAAGTCCTGGGTTAAAAAAATCAGATTATCCTAATACCGCATGTAAAGTCCAGGTGAAAAAAATCAGATTTTCCTGATACCGTGAGTACAGTCCAGGTGGAAAAAAATCAGATTTTCCTGATACCGTGAGGAAAGTCCAAAGTTAAAAAAATCCAATTGTCCTGATACCGTGAATAAAGTCCTGGGTGAAAAAAATCCAATTTTCCTGATTCCTGGAGTAAAGTCCATGTGGAAAAAAATCAGATTTTCCTGATACTGCGGGTAAAGTCCAGGGTGAAAAAAATCGGATATTCCTGATACTGTGAATAATCTCCTGGGTGAAAAAAAATCAGATATTCCTGATACCATGAGTAAAGTCCAGGGTGAAAAAAATCCAATTGTCCTGATACCGTGAATAAAGTCCTGGGTGAAAAAAATCCAATTTTCCTGATTCCCGGAGTAAAGTCCATGTGGAAAAAAATCAGATTTTCCTGATACTGCAGGTAAAGTCCAGGGTGAAAAAAATCGGATATTCCTGATACTGTGAATAATCTCCTGGGTGAAAAAAATCAGATATTCCTGATACCATGAGTAAAGTCCAAGGTGAAAAAAATCCAATTGTCCTGATACCGTGAATAAAGTCCTGGGTGAAAAAAATCCAATTTTCCTGATTCCGGGAGTAAAGTCCATGTGGAAAAAAATCAGATTTTCCTGATACCACGGGTAAAGTCCAGGGTGAAAAAAATCGGATATTCCTGATACCGTGAATAATCTCCTTGGTGAAAAAAATCATATATTCCTGATACCATGAGTAAAGTCCAGGGTGAAAAAAATCCAATTGTCCTGATACCGTGAATAAAGTCCTGGGTGAAAAAAATTCAATTTTCCTGATTCTGGGAGTAAAGTCCATGTGAAAAAAAATCAGATTTTCCTGATACCACGGGAAAAATCCAGGGTGAAAAAAATCCGATATTCCTGATATCGTGAATAATCTCCTGGGTTAAAAAAATCAGATTTTACTGATACCGTGAGTACAGTCCAGGTGAAAAAAATCACATTTTCCTGATACCATGAGTAAGGTCCAGGTGAAAAAAATTCAATTTTCCTGATAACGTGGTTATTAGTCCACGTGGAAAAAAAACAGATTTTCCTGAAACCTCGGGTAAAGTCCAGGGTGAAAAACATCCAATTGTCCTGATACGGTGAATAAAGTCCTGGGTGAAAAAAACCCGATTTTCCTTCTACCATGAGTAAAGGCCAGGTGAAAAAAATCCGATTTTCCTGATACCAGGAGTAAAGTCCAGTGTGAAAAAAATTTGATTTTCCTGATACCGTGAGTAAAGTCCTGGTGAAAAAAAAATGATTTTCCTGATACCGTGAGTACAGTCCAGGTGAAAAAAAATCAGATTTTCCTGATACCATGAGGAAAGTCCAGGGTTAAAAAAAATCCAATTTTCCTGACACCGCGAATAAAGTCCTTGGTGAAAAAAATCCGATTTTCCTGATTCTGGGAGTAAAGTCCAGGGCGAAAAATATCCGATTTTCCTGATACCGTGAATAAAGTCCTGGGTGAAAAAAATCAGATTTTCCTGATACCGTGAGTAAAGTCCAGGTGAAAAAAAATCAGATTTTCCTGATACCATGAGTAAGGTCCATGTGAAAAAAATCAGATTTTCCTGAAACCGCGGGTAAAGTCCATGTGAAAAAAAATCAGATTTTCCTGATACCGCGGGTAAAGTCCAGGGTGAAAAAAATCGGATATTCCTGATACCGTGAATAAAGTCCTGGGTGAAAAAAATCCAATTTTTCTGATTCCGGGAGTAAAGTCCTGGGTTAAAAAAATCAGATTATCCTAATACCGCATGTAAAGTCCAGGTGAAAAAATCAGATTTTCCTGATACCGTGAGTACAGTCCAGGTGAAAAAAAATCAGATTTTCCTGATACCGTGAGGAAAGTCCAGGTGAAATAAAATCAGATTTTCCTGATACCATAAGGAAAGTCCAGGGTTAAAAAAATCCAATTTTCCTGACATCGCGAATAAAGTACTTGGTGAAAAAAATCCGATTTTCCTGATTCTGGGAGTAAAGTCCTGGGTGAAAAAAATCAGATTTTCCTGATACCGTGAGTAAAGTCCAGGTGAAAAAAATCACATTTTCCTGATACCATGAGTAAGGTCCAGGTGAAAAAAATTCAATTTTCCTGATAACGTGGTTATTAGTCCACGTGGAAAAAAATCAGATTTTCCTGAAACCTCGGGTAAAGTCCAGGGTGAAAAACATCCAATTGTCCTGATACGGTGAATAAAGTCCTGGGTGAAAAAAACCCGATTTTCCTTCTACCATGAGTAAAGGCCAGGTGAAAAAAATCCGATTTTCCTGATACCAGGAGTAAAGTCCAGTGTGAAAAAAATTTGATTTTCCTGATACCGTGAGTAAAGTCCTGGTGAAAAAAAAATGATTTTCCTGATACCGTGAGTACAGTCCAGGTGAAAAAAAATCAGATTTTCCTGATACCATGAGGAAAGTCCAGGGTTAAAAAAAATCCAATTTTCCTGACACCGCGAATAAAGTCCTTGGTGAAAAAAATCCGATTTTCCTGATTCTGGGAGTAAAGTCCAGGGCGAAAAATATCCGATTTTCCTGATACCGTGAATAAAGTCCTGGGTGAAAAAAATCAGATTTTCCTGATACCGTGAGTAAAGTCCAGGTGAAAAAAAATCAGATTTTCCTGATACCATGAGTAAGGTCCATGTGAAAAAAATCAGATTTTCCTGAAACCGCGGGTAAAGTCCATGTGAAAAAAAATCAGATTTTCCTGATACCGTGGGTAATAGTCTAGGTGAAAAAAGTC
Source organism: Bradypodion ventrale (assembly GCA_035047345.1). Lineage (NCBI taxonomy): Eukaryota > Metazoa > Chordata > Lepidosauria > Squamata > Chamaeleonidae > Bradypodion > Bradypodion ventrale. The sequence goes on along the minus strand of JAWDJE010000002.1, from coordinate 229,780,882 downwards.
CGAATTTCCTGATGCCGTGTATAATGTCCTGGGTGAAAAAAATCAGATTTTACTGATACCGTGAGTACAGTCCAGGTGAAAACAAATCAGATTTTACTGATACCGTGAGGAAAGTCCAGGGTTTAAAAAATCCAATTGTCCTGATACCGTGAATAAAGTCCTGGGTGAAAAAAATCAATTTTTCGTGTTACCGTGGGTTTTGTCCAGGGTGAAAAAAATCTGATTTTACTGAAACCGTGGTTTTTAGTCCACGTGAAAAAAAATCAGGTTTTCCTGATACCGTGGGTAATAGTCTAGGTGAAAAAAGTCCGAATTTCCTGATGCCGTGTATAATGTCCTGGGTGAAAAAAATCAGATATTCCTGATACCATGAGGAAAGTCCAGGGTGAAAAAAATCCAATTGTCCTGATACCGTGAATAAAGTCCTGGGAGAAAAAAATCCAATTTTCCTGATTCCGGGAGTAAAGTCCATGTGAAAAAAAATCAGATTTTCCTGATACCGTGGTTTTTAGTCCACGTGGAAAAAAAATCCGATTTTCCTGATACCGTGAATAAAGTCCTGGGTTAAAAAAATCAGATTATCCTAATACCGCATGTAAAGACCAGGTGAAAAAAATCAGATTTTCCTGATACCGTGAGTACAGTCCAGGTGAAAAAAAATCAGATTTTCCTGATACCGTGAGGAAAGTCCAGGGTTAAAAAAATCCAATTGTCCTGATACCGTGAATAAAGTCCTGGGTGAAAAAAATCCAATTTTCCTGAATCCTGGAGTAAAGTCCATGTGGAAAAAATCAGATTTTCCTGATACCACGGGTAAAGTCCAGGGTGAAAAAAATCGGATATTCCTGATACCGTGAATAATCTCCTTGGTGAAAAAAATCAGATATTCCTGATACCATGAGGAAAGTCCAGGGTTTAAAAAATCCAATTGTCCTGATACCGTGAATAAAGTCCTGGGTGAAAAAAATCCGATTTTCCTTCTACCATGAGTAAAGGCCAGGTGAAAAAACTCCGATTTTCCTGATGCCGGGAGTCAAGTCCAGTGTGAAAAAAAAAATTGATTTTCCTGATACTGTGAGTACAGTCCGTGTGAAAAGAAATCAGATTTTCCTGATACCGTGAGTACAGTCTAGGTGAAAAAAAATCAGATTTTCCTGATACCATGAGGAAAGTCCAGGGTTAAAAACATCCAATTTTCCTGACACCGCGTATAAAGTCCTGGGTGAAAAAACACCAATTTTCCTGATTCCCAGAGAAAAGTCCATGTGAAAAAAAATCAGATTTTCCTGATACTGCGGGTAAAGTCCCGGGTGAAAAAAATCGGATATTCCTGATACCGTGAATAATCTCCTGGGTGAAAAAAATCAGATATTCCTGATACCATGAGTAAAGTCCAGGGTGAAAAAAATCCAATTGTCCTGATACCGTGAATAAAGTCCTGGGTGAAAAAAATTCAATTTTCCTGATTCCGGGAGTAAAGTCCATGTGAAAAAAATTTGATTTTCCTGATACCGTGAGTAAAGTCCTGGTGGAAAAAAAAATGATTTTCCTGATACCGTGAGTACAGTCTAGGTGAAAATAAATCAGATTTTCCTGATACCATGAGGAAAGTCCAGGGTTAAAAACATCCAATTTTCCTGACACCGCGAATAAAGTCCTGGGTGAAAAAATACCAATTTTCCTGATTCCCAGAGTAAAGTCCATGTGAAAAAAAATCAGATTTTCCTGATACTGCAGGTAAAGTCCCGGGTGAAAAAAATCAGATATTCCTGATACCGTGAATAATCTCCTGGGTGAAAAAAATCAGATATTCCTGATACCATGAGTAAAGTCCAGGGTGAAAAAAATCCAATTGTCCTGATACCGTGAATAAAGTCCTGGGTGAAAAAAATCCGATTTTCCTTCTACCATGAGTAAAGGCCAGGTGAAAAAAATCCGATTTTCCTGATGCCGGGAGTAAAGTCCAGTGTGGAAAAAAAATTGATTTTCCTGATACCGTGAGTACAGTCCGGTTGAAAAAAAATCAGATTTTCCTGATACCGTGAGTACAGTCCAGGTGAAATAAAATCAGATTTTCCTGATACCATAAGGAAAGTCCAGTGTGAAAAAAATCCAATTTTCCTGACACCGCGAATAAAGTCCTTGGGGAAAAAAATCCGATTTTCCTGATTCTGGGAGTAAAGTCCTGGGTGAAAAAAATCAGATTTTCCTGATACCGTCAATAAAGTCCTGGGTGAAAAAAATCAAATTTTCCTGCTACCGTGTGTTTAGTCCAGGGTGAAAAAAATCCGATTTTACTGAAACCGTGGTTTTTAGTCCACGTGAAAAAAATCAGATTTTCCTGATACCGTGGGTAATAATAGTCTAGGTGAAAAAAGTCCGAATTTCCTGATGCTGTGTATAAAGTCCTGGGAGAAAAAAATCAGATATTCCTGATACCATGAGTAAAGTCCAGGGTGAAAAAAATCCAATTGTCCTGATACCATGAATAAAGTCCTGGGTGAAAAAAATCAGATATTCCTGATAACATGAGTAAAGTCCAGGGTGAAAAAAATCCAATTGTCCTGATACCGTGGTTTTTAGTCCATGTGAAAAAAAATCAGATTTTCCTGATACTGCGGGTAAAGTCCAGGGTGAAAAAAATCGGATATTCCTGATACCGTGAATAACCTCCTGGGTGAAAAAAATCAGATATTCCTGATAACATGAGTAAAGTCCAGGGTGAAAAAAATCCAATTGTCCTGATACCGTGGTTTTTAGTCCATGTGAAAAAAAATCAGATTTTCCTGATACCTCGGGTAAAGTCCAGGGTGAAAAAAATCCAATTGTCCTGATACCGTGAATAAAGTCCTGGGTGAAAAAAACCTGATTTTCCTTCTACCATGAGTAAAGGCCAGGTGAAAAAAAATCCGATTTTCCTGATACCAGGAGTAAAGTCCAGTGTGAAAAAAATTTGATTTTCCTGATACCGTGAGTAAAGTCCAGGTGAAAAAAAAATGATTTTCCTGATACCGTGAGTACAGTCCAGGTGAAAAAAAAATCAGATTTTCCTGATACCATGAGGAAAGTCCAGGGTTAAAAAAATCCAATTTTCCTGACACCGCGAATAAAGTCCTTGGTGAAAAAAATCCGATTTTCCTGATTCTGGGAGTAAAGTCCAGGGCGAAAAAAATCCGATTTTCCTGATACCGTGAATAAAGTCCTGGGTGAAAAAAATCAATTTTTCCTGATACCGTTGGTTTTGTCCAGGGTGAAAAAAATCTGATTTTACTGAAACCGTGGTTTTTAGTCCACGTGAAAAAAAATCAGGTTTTCCTGATACCGTGGGTAATAGTCTAGGTGAAAAAAGTCCGAATTTCCTGATGCCGTGTATAATGTCCTGGGTGAAAAAAATCAGATATTCCTGATACCATGAGGAAAGTCCAGGGTGAAAAAAATCCAATTGTCCTGATACCGTGAATAAAGTCCTGGGAGAAAAAAAATCCAATTTTCCTGATTCCGGGAGTAAAGTCCATGTGAAAAAAAATCAGATTTTCCTGATACCGTGGTTTTTAGTCCACGTGGAAAAAAAATCCGATTTTCCTGATACCGTGAATAAAGTCCTGGGTTAAAAAAATCAGATTATCCTAATACCGCATGTAAAGACCAGGTGAAAAAAATCAGATTTTCCTGATACCGTGAGTACAGTCCAGGTGAAAAAAAATCAGATTTTCCTGATACCGTGAGGAAAGTCCAGGGTTAAAAAAATCCAATTGTCCTGATACCGTGAATAAAGTCCTTGGTGAAAAAAATCCAATTTTCCTGATTCCGGGAGTAAAGTCCATGTGGAAAAAATCAGATTTTCCTGATACCACGGGTAAAGTCCAGGGTGAAAAAAATCGGATATTCCTGATACCGTGAATAATCTCCTTGGTGAAAAAAATTAGATATTCCTGATACCATGAGTAAAGTCCAGGGTGAAAAAAATCCAATTGTCCTGATACCGTGAATAAAGTCCTGGGTGAAAAAAATCCAATTTTCCTGATTCCGGGAGTAAAGTCCATGTGGAAAAAATCAGATTTTCCTGATACCACGGGTAAAGTCCAGGGTGAAAAAAATCGGATATTCCTGATACCGTGAATAATCTCCTTGGTGAAAAAAATCAGATATTCCTGATACCATGAGTAAAGTCCAGGGTGAAAAAAATCCAATTGTCCTGATACCGTGAATAAAGTCCTGGGTGAAAAAAATTCAATTTTCCTGATTCTGGGAGTAAAGTCCATGTGAAAAAAAATCAGATTTTCCTGATACCACGGGAAAAGTCCAGGGTGAAAAAAATCGGATATTCCTGATACCGTGAATAATCTCCTGGGTGAAAAAAATCAAATTTTACTGATACCGTGAGTACAGTCCAGGTGAAAACAAATCAGATTTTACTGATACCGTGAGGAAAGTCCAGGGTTTAAAAAATCCAATTGTCCTGATACCGTGAATAAAGTCCTGGGTGAAAAAAATCCGATTTTCCTTCTACCATGAGTAAAGGCCAGGTGAAAAAACTCCGATTTTCCTGATGCCGTGAGTAAAGTCCAGTGTGAAAAAAAAATTGATTTTCCTGATACTGTAAGTACAGTCCGTGTGAAAAGAAATCAGATTTTCCTGATACCGTGAGTACAGTCTAGGTGAAAAAAAATCAGATTTTCCTGATACCATGAGGAAAGTCCAGGGTTAAAAACATCCAATTTTCCTGACACCGCGAATAAAGTCCTGGGTGAAAAAACACCAATTTTCCTGATTCCCAGAGAAAAGTCCATGTGAAAAAAAATCAGATTTTCCTGATACTGCGGGTAAAGTCCCGGGTGAAAAAAATCGGATATTCCTGATACCGTGAATAATCTCCTGGGTGAAAAAAATCAGATATTCCTGATACCATGAGTAAAGTCCAGGGTGAAAAAAATCCAATTGTCCTGATACCGTGAATAAAGTCCTGGGTGAAAAAAATCCAATTTTCCTGATTCCGGGAGTAAAGTCCATGTGAAAAAAATTTGATTTTCCTGATACCGTGAGTAAAGTCCTGGTGGAAAAAAAAATGATTTTCCTGATACCGTGAGTACAGTCTAGGTGAAAATAAATCAGATTTTCCTGATACCATGAGGAAAGTCCAGGGTTAAAAACATCCAATTTTCCTGACACCGCGAATAAAGTCCTGGGTGAAAAAATACCAATTTTCCTGATTCCCAGAGTAAAGTCCATGTGAAAAAAAATCAGATTTTCCTGATACTGCGGGTAAAGTCCCGGGTGAAAAAAATCAGATATTCCTGATACCGTGAATAATCTCCTGGGTGAAAAAAATCAGATATTCCTGATACCATGAGTAAAGTCCAGGGTGAAAAAAATCCAATTGTCCTGATACCGTGAATAAAGTCCTGGGTGAAAAAAATCCGATTTTCCTTCTACCATGAGTAAAGGCCAGGTGAAAAAAATCCGATTTTCCTGATGCCGGGAATAAAGTCCAGTGTGAAAAAAAAATTGATTTTCCTGATACCGTGAGTACAGTCCGGGTGAAAAAAAATCAGATTTTCCTGATACCGTGAGTACAGTCCAGGTGAAATAAAATCAGATTTTCCTGATACCATAAGGAAAGTCCAGGGTTAAAAAAATCCAATTTTCCTGACACCGCGAATAAAGTCCTTGGGGAAAAAAATCCGATTTTCCTGATTCTGGGAGTAAAGTCCTGGGTGAAAAAAATCAGATTTTCCTGATACCGTCAATAAAGTCCTGGGTGAAAAAAATCAAATTTTCCTGCTACCGTGTGTTTAGTCCAGGGTGAAAAAAATCCGATTTTACTGAAACCGTGGTTTTTAGTCCACGTGAAAAAAATCAGATTTTCCTGATACCGTGGGTAATAATAGTCTAGGTGAAAAAAGTCCGAATTTCCTGATGCCGTGTATAAAGTCCTGGGTGAAAAAAATCAGATATTCCTGATACCATGAGTAAAGTCCAGGGTGAAAAAAATCCATTTGTCCTGATACCATGAATAAAGTCCTGGGTGAAAAAAATCAGATATTCCTGATAACATGAGTAAAGTCCAGGGTGAAAAAAATCCAATTGTCCTGATACCGTGGTTTTTAGTCCATGTGAAAAAAAATCAGATTTTCCTGATACTGCGGGTAAAGTCCAGGGTGAAAAAAATCGGATATTCCTGATACCGTGAATAACCTCCTGGGTGAAAAAAATCAGATATTCCTGATGACATGAGTAAAGGCCAGGGTGAAAAAAATCCAATTGTCCTGATACCGTGGTTTTTAGTCCATGTGAAAAAAAAACAGATTTTCCTGATACCTCGGGTAAAGTCCAGGGTGAAAAAAAACCAATTGTCCTGATACCGTGAATAAAGTCCTGGGTGAAAAAAACCTGATTTTCCTTCTACCATGAGTAAAGGCCAGGTGAAAAAAAAATCCGATTTTCCTGATACCAGGAGTAAAGTCCAGTGTGAAAAAAATTTGATTTTCCTGATACCGTGAGTAAAGTCCAGGTGAAAAAAAAAATGATTTTCCTGATACCGTGAGTACAGTCCAGGTGAAAAAAAAAATCAGATTTTCCTGATACCATGAGGAAAGTCCAGGGTTAAAAAAATCCAATTGTCCTGATACCGTGAATAAAGTCCTGGGTGAAAAAAATCCAATTTTCCTGATTCCGGGAGTAAAGTCCATGTGGAAAAAATCAGATTTTCCTGATACCACGGGTAAAGTCCAGGGTGAAAAAAATCGGATATTCCTGATACCGTGAATAATCTCCTTGGTGAAAAAAATCAGATATTCCTGATACCATGAGTAAAGTCCAGGGTGAAAAAAATCCAATTGTCCTGATACCGTGAATAAAGTCCTGGGTGAAAAAAATCCAATTTTCCTGATTCCGGGAGTAAAGTCCATGTGGAAAAAATCAGATTTTCCTGATACCACGGATAAAGTCCAGGGTGAAAAAAATCGGACATTCCTGATACCGTGAATAATCTCCTTGGTGAAAAAAATCAGATATTCCTGATACCATGAGTAAAGTCCAGGGTGAAAAAAATCCAATTGTCCTGATACCATGAATAAAGTCCTGGGTGAAAAAAATTCAATTTTCCTGATTCTGGGAGTAAAGTCCATGTGAAAAAAAATCAGATTTTCCTGATACCACGGGAAAAGTCCAGGGTGAAAAAAATCGGATATTCCTGATACCGTGAATAATCTCCTGGGTGAAAAAAATCAAATTTTACTGATACCGTGAGTACAGTCCAGGTGAAAACAAATCAGATTTTACTGATACCACGGGAAAAGTCCAGGGTGAAAAAAATCGGATATTCCTGATACCGTGAATAATTTCCTGGGTGAAAAAAATCAAATTTTACTGATACCGTGAGTACAGTCCAGGTGAAAACAAATCAGATTTTCCTGATACCATGAGTAAGGTCCAGGTGAAAAAAATTCCATTTTACCTGATAACGTGGTTATTAGTCCACGTGAAAAAATTCAGATTTTCCTGAAACCGCAGGTAAAGTCCAGGTTAAAAAAATCCGATTTTCCTGATACCGTGGTTATTAGTCCATGTGAAAAAAAACCAGATTTTCCTGATACCGCGGGTAAAGTCCAGAGTAAAAAAAATCGGATAATCCTGATACCGTGAATAATGTCCTGGGTGAAAAAAATCAGATTTTCCTGATACCGTGGTTTTTAGTCCACGTGGAAAAAAAATCAGATTTTCCTGATACCGTGAATAAAGTCCTGGGTTAAAAAAATCAGATTATCCTAATACCGCAGGTAAAGTCCAGGTGAAAAAAATCAGATTTTCCTGATACCGTGAGTACGGTCCAGGTGAAAAAACATCAGATTTTCCTGATACCGTGAGGAAAGTCCAGGGTTAAAAAAATCCAATTGTCCGGATACCGTCAATAAAGTCCTGAGTGGAAAAAACCAGATTTTCCTTCTACCATGAGTAAAGGCCAGGTGAAAAAAACCCGATTTTCCTGATACCGGGAGTAAAGTCCAGTGTGAAAAAAAAATTGATTTTCCTGATACTGTAAGTACAGTCCTGGTGAAAAAAAATGATTTTCCTGATACCGTGAGTACAGTCTAGGTGAATAAAAATCAGATTTTCCTGATACCATGAGGAAAGTCCAGGGTTAAAAACATCCAATTTTCCTGACACCGCGAATAAAGTCCTGGGTGAAAAAATACCAATTTTCCTGATTCCCAGAGTAAAGTCCATGTGAAAAAAAATCAGATTTTCCTGATACTGCGGGTAAAGTCCCGGGTGAAAAAAATCGGATATTCCTGATACCGTGAATAATCTCCTGGGTGAAAAAAATCAGATATTCCTGATAGCATGAGTAAAGTCCAGGGTGAAAAAAATCCAATTGTCCTGATACCGTGAATAAAGTCCTGGGTGAAAAAAATTCAATTTTCCTGATTCTGGGAGCAAAGTCCATGTGAAAAAAAATCAGATTTTCCTGATACCGCGGGTAAAGTCCAGGGTGAAAAAAATCGGATATTCCTGATACCGTGAATAATCTCCTGGGTGAAAAAAATCAGATTTTACTGATACCGTGAGTACAGTCCAGGTGAAAACAAATCAGATTTTACTGATACCGTGAGGAAAGTCCAGGGTTTAAAAAATCCAATTGTCCTGATACCGTGAATAAAGTCCTCGGTGAAAAAAATCCGATTTTCCTTCTACCATGAGTAAAGGCCAGGTGAAATAAAATCAGATTTTCCTGATGCCGGGAGTAAAGTCCAGTCTGAAAAAAAAATTGATTTTCCTGATACCGTGAGTACAGTCCGGGTGAAAAAAAAATCAGATTTTCCTGATACCGTGCGTACAGTCCAGGTGAAATAAAATCAGATTTTCCTGATACCATAAGGAAAGTCAAGGGTTAAAAAAATTCAATTTTCCTGACACCGCGAATAAAGTCCTTGGTGAAAAAAAATCCGATTTTCCTGATTCTGGGAGTAAAGTCCTGGGTGAAAAAAATCAGATTTTCCTGATACCGTGAGTAAAGTCCAGGTGAAAAAAATCAGATTTTCCTGATACCATGAGTAAGGTCCAGGTGAAAAAAAATCAGATTTTCCTGATACCGCGGATAAAGTCCAGGGTAAAAAAAATCGGATAATCCTGATACCGTGAATAATGTCCTGGGTGAAAAAAATCAAATTTTCCTGATACTGTGGTTTTTAGTCCCCGTGGAAAAAAAATCCGATTTTCCTGATACCGTGAATAATCTCCTGGGTGAAAAAAATCAGATTTTACTGATACCGTGAGTACAGTCCAGGTGAAAACAAATCAGATTTTACTGATACCGTGAGGAAAGTCCAGGGTTTAAAAAATCCAATTGTCCTGATACCGTGAATAAAGTCCTCGGTGAAAAAAATCCAATTTTCCTTCTACCATGAGTAAAGGCCAGGTGAAAAAAATCAGATTTTCCTGATGCCGGGAGTAAAGTCCAGTCTGAAAAAAAAAATTGATTTTCCTGATACCGTGAGTACAGTCCGGGTGAAAAAAAAATCAGATTTTCCTGATACCGTGCGTACAGTCCAGGTGAAATAAAATCAGATTTTCCTGATACCATAAGGAAAGTCAAGGGTTAAAAAAATTCAATTTTCCTGACACCGCGAATAAAGTCCTTGGTGAAAAAAATCCGATTTTCCTGATTCTGGGAGTAAAGTCCTGGGTGAAAAAAATCCGATTTTCCTGATTCTGGGAGTAAAGTCCTGGGTGAAAAAAATCAGATTTTCCTGATACCGTGAGTAAAGTCCAGGTGAAAAAAATCAGATTTTCCTGATACCATGAGTAAGGTCCAGGTGAAAAAAAATCAGATTTTCCTGATACCGCGGATAAAGTCCAGGGTAAAAAAAATCGGATAATCCTGATACCGTGAATAATGTCCTGGGTGAAAAAAATCAAATTTTCCTGATACTGTGGTTTTTAGTCCCCGTGGAAAAAAAATCCGATTTTCCTGATACCGTGAATAATCTCCTGGGTGAAAAAAATCAGATTTTACTGATACCGTGAGTACAGTCCAGGTGAAAACAAATCAGATTTTACTGATACCGTGAGGAAAGTCCAGGGTTTAAAAAATCCAATTGTCCTGATACCGTGAATAAAGTCCTCGGTGAAAAAAATCCAATTTTCCTTCTACCATGAGTAAAGGCCAGGTGAAAAAAATCCGATTTTCCTGATACCGGGAGTAAAGTCCAGTCTGAAAAAAAAAATTTGATTTTCCTGATACCGTGAGTAAAGTCCTGGTGAAAAAAAATGATTTTCCTGATACCGTGAGTACAGTCCAGGTGAAAAAAAATCAGATTTTCCTGATACCATGAGGAAAGTCCAGGGTTAAAATAATCCAATTTTCCTGACACCGCGAATAAAGTCCTTGGTGAAAAAAATCCAATTTTCCTGATTCTGGGAGTAAAGTCCAGGGCGAAAAAAATCCGATTGTCCTGATACTGTGAATAAAGTCCTGGGTGAAAAAATCAATTTTTCCTGATACCGTGGGTTTTGTCCAGTTTGAAAAAAATCTGATTTTACTGAAACCGTGGTTTTTAGTCCACGTGAAAAAAAATCAGGTTTTCCTGATACCGTGGGTAAAAGTCTAGGTGAAAAAAGTCCGAATTTCCTGATGCCGTGTATAAAGTCCTGAGTGAAAAAAATCAGATATTCCTGATACCATGAGTAAACTCCAGGGTGAAAAAAATCCAATTGTCCTGATACCGTGAATAAAGTCCTGGGTGAAAAAAATCCAACTTTCCTGATTCCCGGAGTAAAGTCCATGTGAAAAAAAATCAGATTTTCCTGATACTGCGGGTAAAGTCCAGGGTGAAAAAAATCGGATATTCCTGATACCGTGAATAATCTCCGGGGTGAAAAAAATCAGATATTCCTGATACCATGAGTAAAGTCCAGGGTGAAAAAAATCCAATTGTCCTGATACCGTGGTTTTTAGTCCATGTGAAAAAAAATAAGATTTTCCTGATACCGTGAGGAAAGTCCAGTGTGAAAAAAAATTGATTTTCCTGATACCGTGAGTAAAGTCCTGGTGAAAAAAAATGATTTTTCTGATAGCGTGAGTACAGTCTAGGTGAAAAAAAAAACAGATTTTCCTGATACCATGAGGAAAGTCCAGGGTTAAAAAAATCCAATTTTCCTGACACCGCGAATGAAGTCCTGGGTGAAAAAAAACCAATTTTCCTGATTCCCGGAGTAAAGTCCATGTGAAAAAAAATCAGATTTTCCTGATTCTGCGGGTAAAGTCCCGGGTGAAAAAAATTGGATATTCCTGATACCGTGAATAATCTCCTGGGTGAAAAAAATCAGATATTCCTGATACCATGAGTAAAGACCAGGGTGAAACAAATCCAATTGTCCTGATACCGCGAATAAAGTCCTGGGTGAAAAAAAACCAATTTTCCTGATTCCCGGAGTAAAGTCCATGTGAAAAAAAATCTGATTTTCCTGATACCGCGGGTAAAGTCCAGGGTGAAAAAAATCGGATATTCCTGATACCGTGAATAATCTCCTGGGTGAAAAAAATCAGATTTTACTGATACCGTGAGTACAGTCCAGGTGAAAACAAATCAGATTTTACTGATACCGTGAGGAAAGTCCAGGGTTTAAAAAATCCAAATGTCCTGATACCGTGAATAAAGTCCTGGGTGAAAAAAATCCGATTTTCCTTCTACCATAAGTAAAGGCCAGGTGAAAAAAATCCGATTTTCCTGATGGCGGGAGTAAAGTCCAGTGTGAAGAAAAAATTGATTTTCCTGATACCGTGAGTACAGTCCGGGTGAAAAAAAATCAGATTTTCCTGATACCGTGAGTACAGTCCAGGTGAAAAAAATCAGATTTTCCTGATACCGTGAGTACAGTCCAGGTGAAAAAAAATCAGATTTCCCTGACACCGCGAATAAAGTCCTTGGGGAAAAAAATCCGATTTTCCTGATTCTGGGAGTAAAGTCCTGGGTGAAAAAAATCCGATTTTCCTTCTACCATGAGTAAAGGCCAGGTGAAAAAAATCCGATTTTCCTGATACCGGGAGTAAAGTCCAGTGTGAAAAAAATTTGATTTTCCTGATACCGTGAGTAAAGTCCTGGTGAAAAAAAATGATTTTCCTGATACCGTGAGTACAGTCCAGGTGAAAAAAAATCAGATTTTCCTGATACCATGAGGAAAGTCCAGGGTTAAAATAATCCAATTTTCCTGACACCGCGAATAAAGTCCTTGGTGAAAAAAATCCAATTTTCCTGATTCTGGGAGTAAAGTCCAGGGCGAAAAAAATCCGATTGTCCTGATACTGTGAATAAAGTCCTGGGTGAAAAAATCAATTTTTCCTGATACCGTGGGTTTTGTCCAGTTTGAAAAAAATCTGATTTTACTGAAACCGTGGATTTAGGCCACGTGAAAAAAAATCAGGTTTTCCTGATACCGTGGGTAATAGTCTAGGTGAAAAAAGTCCGAATTTCCTGATGCCGTGTATAAAGTCCTGAGTGAAAAAAATCAGATATTCCTGATACCATGAGGAAAGTCCAGGAGTAAAAAATCAGATTTTCCAGATACCGCGGGTAAAGTCCAGGTGAAAAAAATCAGATTTTCCTGATACTGTGGTTATTTGTCCATATGAAAATAACCAGATTTTCCTGATACTGCGGGTAAAGTCCAGGTGAAAAAAATCGGATTTTCCTGATACCGCTGGTAAAGTCCAGGTGAAAAATCAGATTTTAATGTTACCGTGAGTAAAGTCCAGGTGGAAAAAATCAGATTTTCCTGATACCGTAGTGATTTGTCCACGTAAAAAAAATCAGATTTTCCTGATCCGCGGGTAAAGTCCAGGTTAAAAAATCCAATTTTCCGGATACCGTGAGTAAAGTCCAGGAGAAAAAAATCAGATTTTCCAGATAACGTGGGTAATAGTCCAGGTGAAAAAAGTCTTATTTTCCTGATACCGCGAGTAAAGCACAGGTGAAAAAAACCCGATTTTCCTGATACCATTAGTACAGTCCAGGGTGGAAAAAAATCCAATTTTCCTGATACCGCGGGTAAAGTCAAGGTGAAAAAAATCAGATTTTCCTGATACCATGAGTAAAGTCCAGGTGGAAAAAATCAGATTTTCCTGATACCGTGGTGATTTGTCCACGTAAAAAAATCAGATTTTCCTGATCCGCGGGTAAAGTCCAGGTTAAAAAATCCAATTTTCCTGATACCGTGAATAAAGTCCAGGAGAAAAAAATCCAATTTTTCTGATACCGCGGGTAAAGTCAAGGTGAAAAAAATCAGATTTTCCTGATACCATGAGTAAGATCCAGGTAAAAAAATCTGATTTTTCTGATACCATGGTTATTAGTCCACGTGAAAAAAAATCTGATTTTCCTGATAACGTGAGTACAGTCCAGGTGAAAAAAATCAGATTTTCCTGATACCGTGAGTACAATTCAGGTGAAAAAATCCGATTTTCCTGATACTGTGAGTAATGTCCCGGGTGAAAAAAATCCGATTTTCTTGCTACCGTGATTAAAGTCCAAGGTAAAAAAATCAGATTTTCCTGATACCATGGTTATTAGTCCACGTGAGAAAAATCAGACTTTCCGGATACCGTGGGAAAAGTCCAGGTGAAAAAAATCAGATTTTCCTGATTCTGTGGGTAAAGTCCAGGGTTAAAAAAATCCAATTTTCCTGACACCGCGAATGAAGTCCTGGGTGAAAAAAAACCAATTTTCCTGATTCCCGGAGTAAAGTCCATGTGAAAAAAAATCAGATTTTCCTGATTCTGCGGGTAAAGTCCCGGGTGAAAAAAATCGGATATTCCTGATACCGTGAATAATCTCCTGGGTGAAAAAAATCAGATATTCCTGATACCATGAGTAAAGACCAGGGTGAAACAAATCCAATTGTCCTGATACCGCGAATAAAGTCCTGGGTGAAAAAAAACCAATTTTCCTGATTCCCGGAGTAAAGTCCATGTGAAAAAAAATCTGATTTTCCTGATACCGCGGGTAAAGTCCAGGGTGAAAAAAATCGGATATTCCTGATACCGTGAATAATCTCCTGGGTGAAAAAAATCAGATTTTACTGATACCGTGAGTACAGTCCAGGTGAAAACAAATCAGATTTTACTGATACCGTGAGGAAAGTCCAGGGTTTAAAAAATCCAAATGTCCTGATACCGTGAATAAAGTCCTGGGTGAAAAAAATCCGATTTTCCTTCTACCATAAGTAAAGGCCAGGTGAAAAAAATCCGATTTTCCTGATGGCGGGAGTAAAGTCCAGTGTGAAGAAAAAATTGATTTTCCTGATACCGTGAGTACAGTCCGGGTGAAAAAAAATCAGATTTTCCTGATACCGTGAGTACAGTCCAGGTGAAAAAAATCAGATTTTCCTGATACCGTGAGTACAGTCCAGGTGAAAAAAAATCAGATTTCCCTGACACCGCGAATAAAGTCCTTGGGGAAAAAAATCCGATTTTCCTGATTCTGGGAGTAAAGTCCTGGGTGAAAAAAATCAGATTTTCCTTCTACCATGAGTAAAGGCCAGGTGAAAAAAATCCGATTTTCCTGATACCGGGAGTAAAGTCCAGTGTGAAAAAAATTTGATTTTCCTGATACCGTGAGTAAAGTCCTGGTGAAAAAAAATGATTTTCCTGATACCGTGAGTACAGTCCAGGTGAAAAAAAATCAGATTTTCCTGATACCATGAGGAAAGTCCAGGGTTAAAATAATCCAATTTTCCTGACACCGCGAATAAAGTCCTTGGTGAAAAAAATCCAATTTTCCTGATTCTGGGAGTAAAGTCCAGGGCGAAAAAAATCCGATTGTCCTGATACTGTGAATAAAGTCCTGGGTGAAAAAATCAATTTTTCCTGATACCGTGGGTTTTGTCCAGTTTGAAAAAAATCTGATTTTACTGAAACCGTGGATTTAGGCCACGTGAAAAAAAATCAGGTTTTCCTGATACCGTGGGTAATAGTCTAGGTGAAAAAAGTCCGAATTTCCTGATGCCGTGTATAAAGTCCTGAGTGAAAAAAATCAGATATTCCTGATACCATGAGGAAAGTCCAGGAGTAAAAAATCAGATTTTCCAGATACCGCGGGTAAAGTCCAGGTGAAAAAAATCAGATTTTCCTGATACTGTGGTTATTTGTCCATATGAAAATAACCAGATTTTCCTGATACTGCGGGTAAAGTCCAGGTGAAAAAAATCGGATTTTCCTGATACCGCTGGTAAAGTCCAGGTGAAAAATCAGATTTTAATGTTACCGTGAGTAAAGTCCAGGTGGAAAAAATCAGATTTTCCTGATACCGTAGTGATTTGTCCACGTAAAAAAAATCAGATTTTCCTGATCCGCGGGTAAAGTCCAGGTTAAAAAATCCAATTTTCCGGATACCGTGAGTAAAGTCCAGGAGAAAAAAATCAGATTTTCCAGATAACGTGGGTAATAGTCCAGGTGAAAAAAGTCTTATTTTCCTGATACCGCGAGTAAAGCACAGGTGAAAAAAACCCGATTTTCCTGATACCATTAGTACAGTCCAGGGTGGAAAAAAATCCAATTTTCCTGATACCGCGGGTAAAGTCAAGGTGAAAAAAATCAGATTTTCCTGATACCATGAGTAAAGTCCAGGTGGAAAAAATCAGATTTTCCTGATACCGTGGTGATTTGTCCACGTAAAAAAATCAGATTTTCCTGATCCGCGGGTAAAGTCCAGGTTAAAAAATCCAATTTTCCTGATACCGTGAATAAAGTCCAGGAGAAAAAAATCCAATTTTTCTGATACCGCGGGTAAAGTCAAGGTGAAAAAAATCAGATTTTCCTGATACCATGAGTAAGATCCAGGTAAAAAAATCTGATTTTTCTGATACCATGGTTATTAGTCCACGTGAAAAAAAATCTGATTTTCCTGATAACGTGAGTACAGTCCAGGTGAAAAAAATCAGATTTTCCTGATACCGTGAGTACAATTCAGGTGAAAAAATCCGATTTTCCTGATACTGTGAGTAATGTCCCGGGTGAAAAAAATCCGATTTTCTTGCTACCGTGATTAAAGTCCAAGGTAAAAAAATCAGATTTTCCTGATACCATGGTTATTAGTCCACGTGAGAAAAATCAGACTTTCCGGATACCGTGGGAAAAGTCCAGGTGAAAAAAATCAGATTTTCCTGATTCTGTGGGTAAAGTCCAGGGTTAAAAAAATCCAATTTTCCTGACACCGCGAATGAAGTCCTGGGTGAAAAAAAACCAATTTTCCTGATTCCCGGAGTAAAGTCCATGTGAAAAAAAATCAGATTTTCCTGATTCTGCGGGTAAAGTCCCGGGTGAAAAAAATCGGATATTCCTGATACCGTGAATAATCTCCTGGGTGAAAAAAATCAGATATTCCTGATACCATGAGTAAAGACCAGGGTGAAACAAATCCAATTGTCCTGATACCGCGAATAAAGTCCTGGGTGAAAAAAAACCAATTTTCCTGATTCCCGGAGTAAAGTCCATGTGAAAAAAAATCTGATTTTCCTGATACCGCGGGTAAAGTCCAGGGTGAAAAAAATCGGATATTCCTGATACCGTGAATAATCTCCTGGGTGAAAAAAATCAGATTTTACTGATACCGTGAGTACAGTCCAGGTGAAAACAAATCAGATTTTACTGATACCGTGAGGAAAGTCCAGGGTTTAAAAAATCCAAATGTCCTGATACCGTGAATAAAGTCCTGGGTGAAAAAAATCCGATTTTCCTTCTACCATAAGTAAAGGCCAGGTGAAAAAAATCCGATTTTCCTGATGGCGGGAGTAAAGTCCAGTGTGAAGAAAAAATTGATTTTCCTGATACCGTGAGTACAGTCCGGGTGAAAAAAAATCAGATTTTCCTGATACCGTGAGTACAGTCCAGGTGAAAAAAATCAGATTTTCCTGATACCGTGAGTACAGTCCAGGTGAAAAAAAATCAGATTTCCCTGACACCGCGAATAAAGTCCTTGGGGAAAAAAATCCGATTTTCCTGATTCTGGGAGTAAAGTCCTGGGTGAAAAAAATCAGATTTTCCTTCTACCATGAGTAAAGGCCAGGTGAAAAAAATCCGATTTTCCTGATACCGGGAGTAAAGTCCAGTGTGAAAAAAATTTGATTTTCCTGATACCGTGAGTAAAGTCCTGGTGAAAAAAAATGATTTTCCTGATACCGTGAGTACAGTCCAGGTGAAAAAAAATCAGATTTTCCTGATACCATGAGGAAAGTCCAGGGTTAAAATAATCCAATTTTCCTGACACCGCGAATAAAGTCCTTGGTGAAAAAAATCCAATTTTCCTGATTCTGGGAGTAAAGTCCAGGGCGAAAAAAATCCGATTGTCCTGATACTGTGAATAAAGTCCTGGGTGAAAAAATCAATTTTTCCTGATACCGTGGGTTTTGTCCAGTTTGAAAAAAATCTGATTTTACTGAAACCGTGGATTTAGGCCACGTGAAAAAAAATCAGGTTTTCCTGATACCGTGGGTAATAGTCTAGGTGAAAAAAGTCCGAATTTCCTGATGCCGTGTATAAAGTCCTGAGTGAAAAAAATCAGATATTCCTGATACCATGAGGAAAGTCCAGGAGTAAAAAATCAGATTTTCCAGATACCGCGGGTAAAGTCCAGGTGAAAAAAATCAGATTTTCCTGATACTGTGGTTATTTGTCCATATGAAAATAACCAGATTTTCCTGATACTGCGGGTAAAGTCCAGGTGAAAAAAATCGGATTTTCCTGATACCGCTGGTAAAGTCCAGGTGAAAAATCAGATTTTAATGTTACCGTGAGTAAAGTCCAGGTGGAAAAAATCAGATTTTCCTGATACCGTAGTGATTTGTCCACGTAAAAAAAATCAGATTTTCCTGATCCGCGGGTAAAGTCCAGGTTAAAAAATCCAATTTTCCGGATACCGTGAGTAAAGTCCAGGAGAAAAAAATCAGATTTTCCAGATAACGTGGGTAATAGTCCAGGTGAAAAAAGTCTTATTTTCCTGATACCGCGAGTAAAGCACAGGTGAAAAAAACCCGATTTTCCTGATACCATTAGTACAGTCCAGGGTGGAAAAAAATCCAATTTTCCTGATACCGCGGGTAAAGTCAAGGTGAAAAAAATCAGATTTTCCTGATACCATGAGTAAAGTCCAGGTGGAAAAAATCAGATTTTCCTGATACCGTGGTGATTTGTCCACGTAAAAAAATCAGATTTTCCTGATCCGCGGGTAAAGTCCAGGTTAAAAAATCCAATTTTCCTGATACCGTGAATAAAGTCCAGGAGAAAAAAATCCAATTTTTCTGATACCGCGGGTAAAGTCAAGGTGAAAAAAATCAGATTTTCCTGATACCATGAGTAAGATCCAGGTAAAAAAATCTGATTTTTCTGATACCATGGTTATTAGTCCACGTGAAAAAAAATCTGATTTTCCTGATAACGTGAGTACAGTCCAGGTGAAAAAAATCAGATTTTCCTGATACCGTGAGTACAATTCAGGTGAAAAAATCCGATTTTCCTGATACTGTGAGTAATGTCCCGGGTGAAAAAAATCCGATTTTCTTGCTACCGTGATTAAAGTCCAAGGTAAAAAAATCAGATTTTCCTGATACCATGGTTATTAGTCCACGTGAGAAAAATCAGACTTTCCGGATACCGTGGGAAAAGTCCAGGTGAAAAAAATCAGATTTTCCTGATTCTGTGGGTAAAGTCCAGGTGGAAAAAATAGGATTTTCCTGATACCGCTGGTAAAGTCCAGGTGAAAATCAGATTTTAATGATACCGTGAGTAAAGTCCAGGTGGAAAAAATCAGATTTTCCTGATACCGTGGTGATTTGTCAACGTAAAAAAAATCTGATTTTCCTGATCCGCGGGTAAAGTTCAGGTTAAAAAATCCAATTTTCCTGATACCGTGAGTAAAGTCCAGGAGAAAAAAAATCAGATTTTCCAGATAATGTGGGTAATAGTCCAGGTGAAAAAAATCTTATTTTCCTGATACCGCAAGTAAAGCGCAGGTGAAAAAAATCCGATTTTCCTGATACCATGAGTACAGTCCAGGGTGGAAAAAAATCCAATTTTCCTGATACCACGGGTAAAGTCAAGGTGAAAAAAATCAGATTTTCCTGATAGCGTGCGTAATAGTCCAGGTGAAAATAATCCAATTTTCCTGATACCGTGAGGAAAGTCCAGGGTGAAAAAAATCCAATTTTCCTGATACCATGAGGAAAGTCCAGGTGAAAAAAATCCGATTTTCCTGATACCACGGTTATTAGTCCACGGAAAAAAATCCAATTTTCCTGATACCGCGGGTAAAGTCCAGGGAGAAAAAAAACTGATTTTACTGATACCGTGGGTTTTAGTCCAGGAGTAAAAAATCAGATTTTCCTGATACCGTGTGTAAAGTCTAGGGTGAAAAATCAGATTTTAATGTTACCGTGAGTAAAGTCCAGGTGGAAAAAATCAGATTTTAATGATACCGTGGGGATTTGTCCACGTAAAAAAAATCAGATTTTCCTGATCCGCGGGTAAAGTCCAGGTTAAAAAATCCAATTTTCCTGATACCGTGAGTAAAGCGCAGGTGAAAAAAATCCGATTTTCCTGATACCATGAGTACAGTCCAGGGTGGAAAAAAATCCAATTTTCCTGATACCACGGGTAAAGTCAAGGTGAAAAAAATTCTGATTTTCCTGAAAACGTGAGTAAAGTACAGGGTGAAAAAAAATCTGATTTTCCTGACACCATGGGTTATTGTCCAGGTGACAAAAATCAGATTTTCCTAATACAGTGAAAAAAGTCCTGGGTGAAAAAAATCAGATTTTCCAGATAATGTGAGTAAAGTCCAGGTGAATAAAATCTTATTTTCCTGATACCGCGAGTAAAGCAGAGGTGAAAAAAATCCGATTTTCCTGATACCATGAGTACAGTCCAGGGTGGAAAAAAATCCAATTTTCCTGATACCGCGGGTAAAGTCTAGGTGAAAAAAATCAGATTTTCCTGATACCATGAGTAAAGTCCAGGTGGAAAAAATCAGATTTTCCTGATACCGTGGTGATTTGTCCACGTAAAAAAATCAGATTTTCCTGATCCGCGGGTAAAGTCCAGGTTAAAAAATCCAATTTTCCTGATACCGTGAGTAAAGTCCTGGTGAAAAAAAACAGATTTTCCTGATACCATGAGTAAAGTCCAGGTGAAAAAAAATCAGATTTTCCTGATACCGTGGGTTATAGTCCAGGAGAAAAAAATCCAATTTTCCTGATACCGTGTGTAAAGTCCAGGGTGAAAAAAATCTGATTTTCCTGATACCGCGGGTAAAGTCCAGGGTGAAAAAAATCTGATTTTACTGATACCGTGGGTTTTAGTCCAGGAGTAAAAAATCAGATTTTCCTGATACCGTGTGTAAAGTCTAGGGTGAAAAAAATTGATTTTACTGATACCGTGGTTATTTGTCAACGTGAAAACTATCAGCTTTTCCAGATACCGCGGGTAAAGTCCAGGTGAAAAAAATCAGATTTTCCTGATACCGTGGTTATTTGTCCATATGAAAAAAAACCAGATTTTCCTGATACTGCGGGTAAAGTCCAGGTGGAAAAAATCGGATTTTCCTGATACCGCTGGTAAAGTCCAGGTGAAAAATCAGATTTTAATGTTACCGTGAGTAAAGTCCAGGTGGAAAAAATCAGATTTTCCTGATACCGTGGTGATTTGTCCACGTAAAAAAAATCAGATTTTCCTGATCCGCGGGTAAAGTCCAGGTTAAAAAATCCAATTTTCCTGATACCGTGAGTAAAGTCCAGGAGAAAAAAATCAGATTATCCAGATAACGTGGGTAATAGTCCAGGTGAAAAAAGTCTTATTTTCCTGATACCGCGAGTAAAGCGCAGGCGAAAAAAATCCGATTTTCCTGATACCATGAGTACAGTCCAGGGTGGAAAAAAATCCAATTTTCCTGATACCGCGGGTAAAGTCAAGGTGAAAAAAATCAGATTTTCCTGATACCGTGAGTAAAGTCCAGGTGGAAAAAATCAGATTTTCCTGATCCGCGGGTAAAGTCCAGGTTAAAAAATCCAATTTTCCTGATACCGTGAGTAAAGTCCAGGAGAAAAAAAATCAGATTTTCCAGATAATGTGTGTAAAGTCCAGGTGAAAAGAATCCAATTTTTCTGATACCGTGGATAATAGTCCTGGTGAAAAAAATCAGATTTTCCTCATACCATAAGTAAAGTCCAGTGTGAAAAAAATCAGATTTTCCTGATACTGTGAGTAAAGTCCAGGGTGAAAAATATCCGATTTTCCTGATACCGTGAATAAAGTCCTGGGTGAAAAAAATCAATTTTTCCTGATACCGTGGGTTTTGTCCAGGGTGAAAAAAATCTGATTTTACTGAAACCGTGGTTTTTAGTCCACGTGAAAAAAAATCAGGTTTTCCTGATACTGTTGGTAATAGTCTAGGTGAAAAAAGTCCGAATTTCCTGATGCCGTGTATAATGTCCTGGGTGAAAAAAATCAGATATTCCTGATACCATGAGGAAAGTCCAGGGTGAAAAAAATCCAATTGTCCTGATACCGTGAATAAAGTCCTGGGAGAAAAAAATCCAATTTTCCTGATTCCGGGAGTAAAGTCCATGTGAAAAAAAATCAGATTTTCCTGATACCGTGGTTTTTAGTCCACGTGGAAAAAAAATCCGATTTTCCTGATACCGTGAATAAAGTCCTGGGTGAAAAAAATCCAATTTTCCTGATTCCGGGAGTAAAGTCCATGTGGAAAAAATCAGATTTTCCTGATACCACGGGTAAAGTCCAGGGTGAAAAAAATCGGATATTCCTGATACCGTGAATAATCTCCTTGGTGAAAAAAATCAGATATTCCTGATACCATGAGTAAAGTCCAGGGTGAAAAAAATCCAATTGTCCTGATACCGTGAATAAAGTCCTGGGTGAAAAAAATCCAATTTTCCTGATTCCGGGAGTAAAGTCCATGTGGAAAAAATCAGATTTTCCTGATACCACGGATAAAGTCCAGGGTGAAAAAAATCGGATATTCCTGATACCGTGAATAATCTCCTTGGTGAAAAAAATCAGATATTCCTGATACCATGAGTAAAGTCCAGGGTGAAAAAAATCCAATTGTCCTGATACCATGAATAAAGTCCTGGGTGAAAAAAATTCAATTTTCCTGATTCTGGGAGTAAAGTCCATGTGAAAAAAAATCAGATTTTCCTGATACCACGGGAAAAGTCCAGGGTGAAAAAAATCGGATATTCCTGATACCGTGAATAATCTCCTGGGTGAAAAAAATCAGATATTCCTGATACCATGAGTAAAGACCAGGGTGAAACAAATCCAATTGTCCTGATACCGCGAATAAAGTCCTGGGTGAAAAAAAACCAATTTTCCTGATTCCCGGAGTAAAGTCCATGTGAAAAAAAATCTGATTTTCCTGATACCGCGGGTAAAGTCCAGGGTGAAAAAAATCGGATATTCCTGATACCGTGAATAATCTCCTGGGTGAAAAAAATCAAATTTTACTGATACCGTGAGTACAGTCCAGGTGAAAACAAATCAGATTTTCCTGATACCATGAGTAAGGTCCAGGTGAAAAAAATTCCATTTTACCTGATAACGTGGTTATTAGTCCACGTGAAAAAATTCAGATTTTCCTGAAACCGCAGGTAAAGTCCAGGTTAAAAAAATCCGATTTTCCTGATACCGTGGTTATTAGTCCATGTGAAAAAAAACCAGATTTTCCTGATACCGCGGGTAAAGTCCAGAGTAAAAAAAATCGGATAATCCTGATACCGTGAATAATGTCCTGGGTGAAAAAAATCAGATTTTCCTGATACCGTGGTTTTTAGTCCACGTGGAAAAAAAATCCGATTTTCCTGATACCGTGAATAAAGTCCTGGGTTAAAAAAATCAGATTATCCTAATACCGCAGGTAAAGTCCAGGTGAAAAAAATCAGATTTTCCTGATACCATGAGTACGGTCCAGGTGAAAAAACATCAGATTTTCCTGATACCGTGAGGAAAGTCCAGGGTTAAAAAAATCCAATTGTCCGGATACCGTCAATAAAGTCCTGAGTGGAAAAAACCAGATTTTCCTTCTACCATGAGTAAAGGCCAGGTGAAAAAAAACCGATTTTCCTGATACCGGGAGTAAAGTCCAGTGTGAAAAAAAAATTGATTTTCCTGATACTGTAAGTACAGTCCTGGTGAAAAAAAATGATTTTCCTGATACCGTGAGTACAGTCTAGGTGAATAAAAATCAGATTTTCCTGATACCATGAGGAAAGTCCAGGGTTAAAAACATCCAATTTTCCTGACACCGCGAATAAAGTCCTGGGTGAAAAAATACCAATTTTCCTGATTCCCAGAGTAAAGTCCATGTGAAAAAAAATCAGATTTTCCTGATACTGCGGGTAAAGTCCCGGGTGAAAAAAATCGGATATTCCTGATACCGTGAATAATCTCCTGGGTGAAAAAAATCAGATATTCCTGATACCATGAGTAAAGTCCAGGGTGAAAAAAATCCAATTGTCCTGATACCGTGAATAAAGTCCTGGGTGAAAAAAATTCAATTTTCCTGATTCTGGGAGCAAAGTCCATGTGAAAAAAAATCAGATTTTCCTGATACCGCGGGTAAAGTCCAGGGTGAAAAAAATCGGATATTCCTGATACCGTGAATAATCTCCTGGGTGAAAAAAATCAGATTTTACTGATACCGTGAGTACAGTCCAGGTGAAAACAAATCAGATTTTACTGATACCGTGAGGAAAGTCCAGGGTTTAAAAAATCCAATTGTCCTGATACCGTGAATAAAGTCCTCGGTGAAAAAAATCCGATTTTCCTTCTACCATGAGTAAAGGCCAGGTGAAATAAAATCAGATTTTCCTGATGCCGGGAGTAAAGTCCAGTCTGAAAAAAAATTGATTTTCCTGATACCGTGAGTACAGTCCGGGTGAAAAAAAAATCAGATTTTCCTGATACCGTGCGTACAGTCCAGGTGAAATAAAATCAGATTTTCCTGATACCATAAGGAAAGTCAAGGGTTAAAAAAATTCAATTTTCCTGACACCGCGAATAAAGTCCTTGGTGAAAAAAATCCGATTTTCCTGATTCTGGGAGTAAAGTCCTGGGTGAAAAAAATCAGATTTTCCTGATACCGTGAGTAAAGTCCAGGTGAAAAAAATCAGATTTTCCTGATACCATGAGTAAGGTCCAGGTGAAAAAAAATCAGATTTTCCTGATACCGCGGATAAAGTCCAGGGTAAAAAAAATCGGATAATCCTGATACCGTGAATAATGTCCTGGGTGAAAAAAATCAAATTTTCCTGATACTGTGGTTTTTAGTCCCCGTGGAAAAAAAATCCGATTTTCCTGATACCGTGAATAATCTCCTGGGTGAAAAAAATCAGATTTTACTGATACCGTGAGTACAGTCCAGGTGAAAACAAATCAGATTTTACTGATACCGTGAGGAAAGTCCAGGGTTTAAAAAATCCAATTGTCCTGATACCGTGAATAAAGTCCTCGGTGAAAAAAATCCAATTTTCCTTCTACCATGAGTAAAGGCCAGGTGAAAAAAATCCGATTTTCCTGATACCGGGAGTAAAGTCCAGTCTGAAAAAAAAAATTTGATTTTCCTGATACCGTGAGTAAAGTCCTGGTGAAAAAAAATGATTTTCCTGATACCGTGAGTACAGTCCAGGTGAAAAAAAATCAGATTTTCCTGATACCATGAGGAAAGTCCAGGGTTAAAATAATCCAATTTTCCTGACACCGCGAATAAAGTCCTTGGTGAAAAAAATCCAATTTTCCTGATTCTGGGAGTAAAGTCCAGGGCGAAAAAAATCCGATTGTCCTGATACTGTGAATAAAGTCCTGGGTGAAAAAATCAATTTTTCCTGATACCGTGGGTTTTGTCCAGTTTGAAAAAAATCTGATTTTACTGAAACCGTGGTTTTTAGTCCACGTGAAAAAAAATCAGGTTTTCCTGATACCGTGGGTAATAGTCTAGGTGAAAAAAGTCCGAATTTCCTGATGCCGTGTATAAAGTCCTGAGTGAAAAAAATCAGATATTCCTGATACCATGAGTAAACTCCAGGGTGAAAAAAATCCAATTGTCCTGATACCGTGAATAAAGTCCTGGGTGAAAAAAATCCAACTTTCCTGATTCCCGGAGTAAAGTCCATGTGAAAAAAAATCAGATTTTCCTGATACTGCGGGTAAAGTCCAGGGTGAAAAAAATCGGATATTCCTGATACCGTGAATAATCTCCTGGGTGAAAAAAATCAGATATTCCTGATACCATGAGTAAAGTCCAGGGTGAAAAAAATCCAATTGTCCTGATACCGTGGTTTTTAGTCCATGTGAAAAAAAATAAGATTTTCCTGATACCGTGAGGAAAGTCCAGTGTGAAAAAAAATTGATTTTCCTGATACCGTGAGTAAAGTCCTGGTGAAAAAAAATGATTTTCCTGATAGCGTGAGTACAGTCTAGGTGAAAAAAAATCAGATTTTCCTGATACCATGAGGAAAGTCCAGGGTTAAAAAAATCCAATTTTCCTGACACCGCGAATGAAGTCCTGGGTGAAAAAAAACCAATTTTCCTGATTCCCGGAGTAAAGTCCATGTGAAAAAAAATCAGATTTTCCTGATTCTGCGGGTAAAGTCCCGGGTGAAAAAAATCGGATATTCCTGATACCGTGAATAATCTCCTGGGTGAAAAAAATCAGATATTCCTGATACCATGAGTAAAGACCAGGGTGAAACAAATCCAATTGTCCTGATACCGCGAATAAAGTCCTGGGTGAAAAAAAACCAATTTTCCTGATTCCCGGAGTAAAGTCCATGTGAAAAAAAATCTGATTTTCCTGATACCGCGGGTAAAGTCCAGGGTGAAAAAAATCGGATATTCCTGATACCGTGAATAATCTCCTGGGTGAAAAAAATCAGATTTTACTGATACCGTGAGTACAGTCCAGGTGAAAACAAATCAGATTTTACTGATACCGTGAGGAAAGTCCAGGGTTTAAAAAATCCAAATGTCCTGATACCGTGAATAAAGTCCTGGGTGAAAAAAATCCGATTTTCCTTCTACCATAAGTAAAGGCCAGGTGAAAAAAATCCGATTTTCCTGATGGCGGGAGTAAAGTCCAGTGTGAAGAAAAAATTGATTTTCCTGATACCGTGAGTACAGTCCGGGTGAAAAAAAATCAGATTTTCCTGATACCGTGAGTACAGTCCAGGTGAAAAAAATCAGATTTTCCTGATACCGTGAGTACAGTCCAGGTGAAAAAAAATCAGATTTCCCTGACACCGCGAATAAAGTCCTTGGGGAAAAAAATCCGATTTTCCTGATTCTGGGAGTAAAGTCCTGGGTGAAAAAAATCAGATTTTCCTTCTACCATGAGTAAAGGCCAGGTGAAAAAAATCCGATTTTCCTGATACCGGGAGTAAAGTCCAGTGTGAAAAAAATTTGATTTTCCTGATACCGTGAGTAAAGTCCTGGTGAAAAAAAATGATTTTCCTGATACCGTGAGTACAGTCCAGGTGAAAAAAAATCAGATTTTCCTGATACCATGAGGAAAGTCCAGGGTTAAAATAATCCAATTTTCCTGACACCGCGAATAAAGTCCTTGGTGAAAAAAATCCAATTTTCCTGATTCTGGGAGTAAAGTCCAGGGCGAAAAAAATCCGATTGTCCTGATACTGTGAATAAAGTCCTGGGTGAAAAAATCAATTTTTCCTGATACCGTGGGTTTTGTCCAGTTTGAAAAAAATCTGATTTTACTGAAACCGTGGTTTTTAGTCCACGTGAAAAAAAATCAGGTTTTCCTGATACCGTGGGTAATAGTCTAGGTGAAAAAAGTCCGAATTTCCTGATGCCGTGTATAAAGTCCTGAGTGAAAAAAATCAGATATTCCTGATACCATGAGGAAAGTCCAGGAGTAAAAAATCAGATTTTCCAGATACCGCGGGTAAAGTCCAGGTGAAAAAAATCAGATTTTCCTGATACCGTGGTTATTTGTCCATATGAAAATAACCAGATTTTCCTGATACTGCGGGTAAAGTCCAGGTGAAAAAAATCGGATTTTCCTGATACCGCTGGTAAAGTCCAGGTGAAAAATCAGATTTTAATGTTACCGTGAGTAAAGTCCAGGTGGAAAAAATCAGATTTTCCTGATACCGTAGTGATTTGTCCACGTAAAAAAAATCAGATTTTCCTGATCCGCGGGTAAAGTCCAGGTTAAAAAATCCAATTTTCCGGATACCGTGAGTAAAGTCCAGGAGAAAAAAATCAGATTTTCCAGATAACATGGGTAATAGTCCAGGTGAAAAAAGTCTTATTTTCCTGATACCGCGAGTAAAGCACAGGTGAAAAAAACCCGATTTTCCTGATACCATTAGTACAGTCCAGGGTGGAAAAAAAATCCAATTTTCCTGATACCGCGGGTAAAGTCAAGGTGAAAAAAATCAGATTTTCCTGATACCATGAGTAAAGTCCAGGTGGAAAAAATCAGATTTTCCTGATACCGTGGTGATTTGTCCACGTAAAAAAATCAGATTTTCCTGATCCGCGGGTAAAGTCCAGGTTAAAAAATCCAATTTTCCTGATACCGTGAATAAAGTCCAGGAGAAAAAAATCCAATTTTTCTGATACCGCGGGTAAAGTCAAGGTGAAAAAAATCAGATTTTCCTGATACCATGAGTAAGATCCAGGTAAAAAAATCTGATTTTTCTGATACCATGGTTATTAGTCCACGTGAAAAAAAATCTGATTTTCCTGATAACGTGAGTACAGTCCAGGTGAAAAAAATCAGATTTTCCTGATACCGTGAGTACAATTCAGGTGAAAAAATCCGATTTTCCTGATACTGTGAGTAATGTCCCGGGTGAAAAAAATCCGATTTTCTTGCTACCGTGATTAAAGTCCAAGGTAAAAAAATCAGATTTTCCTGATACCATGGTTATTAGTCCACGTGAGAAAAATCAGACTTTCCGGATACCGTGGGAAAAGTCCAGGTGAAAAAAATCAGATTTTCCTGATTCTGTGGGTAAAGTCCAGGTGGAAAAAATAGGATTTTCCTGATACCGCTGGTAAAGTCCAGGTGAAAATCAGATTTTAATGATACCGTGAGTAAAGTCCAGGTGGAAAAAATCAGATTTTCCTGATACCGTGGTGATTTGTCAACGTAAAAAAAATCTGATTTTCCTGATCCGCGGGTAAAGTTCAGGTTAAAAAATCCAATTTTCCTGATACCGTGAGTAAAGTCCAGGAGAAAAAAAATCAGATTTTCCAGATAATGTGGGTAATAGTCCAGGTGAAAAAAATCTTATTTTCCTGATACCGCAAGTAAAGCGCAGGTGAAAAAAATCCGATTTTCCTGATACCATGAGTACAGTCCAGGGTGGAAAAAAATCCAATTTTCCTGATACCACGGGTAAAGTCAAGGTGAAAAAAATCAGATTTTCCTGATAGCGTGCGTAATAGTCCAGGTGAAAATAATCCAATTTTCCTGATACCGTGAGGAAAGTCCAGGGTGAAAAAAATCCAATTTTCCTGATACCATGAGGAAAGTCCAGGGTGAAAAAAATCCGATTTTCCTGATACCACGGTTATTAGTCCACGGAAAAAAATCCAATTTTCCTGATACCGCGGGTAAAGTCCAGGGAGAAAAAAAACTGATTTTACTGATACCGTGGGTTTTAGTCCAGGAGTAAAAAATCAGATTTTCCTGATACCGTGTGTAAAGTCTAGGGTGAAAAATCAGATTTTAATGTTACCGTGAGTAAAGTCCAGGTGGAAAAAATCAGATTTTAATGATACCGTGGGGATTTGTCCACGTAAAAAAAATCAGATTTTCCTGATCCGCGGGTAAAGTCCAGGTTAAAAAATCCAATTTTCCTGATACCGTGAGTAAAGCGCAGGTGAAAAAAATCCGATTTTCCTGATACCATGAGTACAGTCCAGGGTGGAAAAAAATCCAATTTTCCTGATACCACGGGTAAAGTCAAGGTGAAAAAAATTCTGATTTTCCTGAAAACGTGAGTAAAGTACAGGGTGAAAAAAAATCTGATTTTCCTGACACCATGGGTTATTGTCCAGGTGACAAAAATCAGATTTTCCTAATACAGTGAAAAAAGTCCTGGGTGAAAAAAATCAGATTTTCCAGATAATGTGAGTAAAGTCCAGGTGAAAAAAATCTTATTTTCCTGATACCGCGAGTAAAGCACAGGTGAAAAAAATCCGATTTTCCTGATACCATGAGTACAGTCCAGGGTGGAAAAAAATCCAATTTTCCTGATACCGCGGGTAAAGTCTAGGTGAAAAAAATCAGATTTTCCTGATACCATGAGTAAAGTCCAGGTGGAAAAAATCAGATTTTCCTGATACCGTGGTGATTTGTCCACGTAAAAAAATCAGATTTTCCTGATCCGCGGGTAAAGTCCAGGTTAAAAAATCCAATTTTCCTGATACCGTGAGTAAAGTCCTGGTGAAAAAAAACAGATTTTCCTGATACCATGAGTAAAGTCCAGGTGAAAAAAAATCAGATTTTCCTGATACCGTGGGTTATAGTCCAGGAGAAAAAAATCCAATTTTCCTGATACCGTGTGTAAAGTCCAGGGTGAAAAAAATCTGATTTTCCTGATACCGCGGGTAAAGTCCAGGGTGAAAAAAATCTGATTTTACTGATACCGTGGGTTTTAGTCCAGGAGTAAAAAATCAGATTTTCCTGATACCGTGTGTAAAGTCTAGGGTGAAAAAAATTGATTTTACTGATACCGTGGTTATTTGTCAACGTGAAAACTATCAGCTTTTCCAGATACCGCGGGTAAAGTCCAGGTGAAAAAAATCAGATTTTCCTGATACCGTGGTTATTTGTCCATATGAAAAAAAACCAGATTTTCCTGATACTGCGGGTAAAGTCCAGGTGGAAAAAATCGGATTTTCCTGATACCGCTGGTAAAGTCCAGGTGAAAAATCAGATTTTAATGTTACCGTGAGTAAAGTCCAGGTGGAAAAAATCAGATTTTCCTGATACCGTGGTGATTTGTCCACGTAAAAAAAATCAGATTTTCCTGATCCGCGGGTAAAGTCCAGGTTAAAAAATCCAATTTTCCTGATACCGTGAGTAAAGTCCAGGAGAAAAAAATCAGATTATCCAGATAACGTGGGTAATAGTCCAGGTGAAAAAAGTCTTATTTTCCTGATACCGCGAGTAAAGCGCAGGCGAAAAAAATCCGATTTTCCTGATACCATGAGTACAGTCCAGGGTGGAAAAAAATCCAATTTTCCTGATACCGCGGGTAAAGTCAAGGTGAAAAAAATCAGATTTTCCTGATACCGTGAGTAAAGTCCAGGTGGAAAAAATCAGATTTTCCTGATCCGCGGGTAAAGTCCAGGTTAAAAAATCCAATTTTCCTGATACCGTGAGTAAAGTCCAGGAGAAAAAAAATCAGATTTTCCAGATAATGTGTGTAAAGTCCAGGTGAAAAGAATCCAATTTTTCTGATACCGTGGATAATAGTCCTGGTGAAAAAAATCAGATTTTCCTCATACCATAAGTAAAGTCCAGTGTGAAAAAAATCAGATTTTCCTGATACTGTGAGTAAAGTCCAGGGTGAAAAATATCCGATTTTCCTGATACCGTGAATAAAGTCCTGGGTGAAAAAAATCAATTTTTCCTGATACCGTGGGTTTTGTCCAGGGTGAAAAAAATCTGATTTTACTGAAACCGTGGTTTTTAGTCCACGTGAAAAAAAATCAGGTTTTCCTGATACTGTTGGTAATAGTCTAGGTGAAAAAAGTCCGAATTTCCTGATGCCGTGTATAATGTCCTGGGTGAAAAAAATCAGATATTCCTGATACCATGAGGAAAGTCCAGGGTGAAAAAAATCCAATTGTCCTGATACCGTGAATAAAGTCCTGGGAGAAAAAAATCCAATTTTCCTGATTCCGGGAGTAAAGTCCATGTGAAAAAAAATCAGATTTTCCTGATACCGTGGTTTTTAGTCCACGTGGAAAAAAAATCCGATTTTCCTGATACCGTGAATAAAGTCCTGGGTGAAAAAAATCCAATTTTCCTGATTCCGGGAGTAAAGTCCATGTGGAAAAAATCAGATTTTCCTGATACCACGGGTAAAGTCCAGGGTGAAAAAAATCGGATATTCCTGATACCGTGAATAATCTCCTTGGTGAAAAAAATCAGATATTCCTGATACCATGAGTAAAGTCCAGGGTGAAAAAAATCCAATTGTCCTGATACCGTGAATAAAGTCCTGGGTGAAAAAAATCCAATTTTCCTGATTCCGGGAGTAAAGTCCATGTGGAAAAAATCAGATTTTCCTGATACCACGGATAAAGTCCAGGGTGAAAAAAATCGGATATTCCTGATACCGTGAATAATCTCCTTGGTGAAAAAAATCAGATATTCCTGATACCATGAGTAAAGTCCAGGGTGAAAAAAATCCAATTGTCCTGATACCATGAATAAAGTCCTGGGTGAAAAAAATTCAATTTTCCTGATTCTGGGAGTAAAGTCCATGTGAAAAAAAATCAGATTTTCCTGATACCACGGGAAAAGTCCAGGGTGAAAAAAATCGGATATTCCTGATACCGTGAATAATCTCCTGGGTGAAAAAAATCAGATATTCCTGATACCATGAGTAAAGACCAGGGTGAAACAAATCCAATTGTCCTGATACCGCGAATAAAGTCCTGGGTGAAAAAAAACCAATTTTCCTGATTCCCGGAGTAAAGTCCATGTGAAAAAAAATCTGATTTTCCTGATACCGCGGGTAAAGTCCAGGGTGAAAAAAATCGGATATTCCTGATACCGTGAATAATCTCCTGGGTGAAAAAAATCAAATTTTACTGATACCGTGAGTACAGTCCAGGTGAAAACAAATCAGATTTTCCTGATACCATGAGTAAGGTCCAGGTGAAAAAAATTCCATTTTACCTGATAACGTGGTTATTAGTCCACGTGAAAAAATTCAGATTTTCCTGAAACCGCAGGTAAAGTCCAGGTTAAAAAAATCCGATTTTCCTGATACCGTGGTTATTAGTCCATGTGAAAAAAAACCAGATTTTCCTGATACCGCGGGTAAAGTCCAGAGTAAAAAAAATCGGATAATCCTGATACCGTGAATAATGTCCTGGGTGAAAAAAATCAGATTTTCCTGATACCGTGGTTTTTAGTCCACGTGGAAAAAAAATCCGATTTTCCTGATACCGTGAATAAAGTCCTGGGTTAAAAAAATCAGATTATCCTAATACCGCAGGTAAAGTCCAGGTGAAAAAAATCAGATTTTCCTGATACCATGAGTACGGTCCAGGTGAAAAAACATCAGATTTTCCTGATACCGTGAGGAAAGTCCAGGGTTAAAAAAATCCAATTGTCCGGATACCGTCAATAAAGTCCTGAGTGGAAAAAACCAGATTTTCCTTCTACCATGAGTAAAGGCCAGGTGAAAAAAAACCGATTTTCCTGATACCGGGAGTAAAGTCCAGTGTGAAAAAAAAATTGATTTTCCTGATACTGTAAGTACAGTCCTGGTGAAAAAAAATGATTTTCCTGATACCGTGAGTACAGTCTAGGTGAATAAAAATCAGATTTTCCTGATACCATGAGGAAAGTCCAGGGTTAAAAACATCCAATTTTCCTGACACCGCGAATAAAGTCCTGGGTGAAAAAATACCAATTTTCCTGATTCCCAGAGTAAAGTCCATGTGAAAAAAAATCAGATTTTCCTGATACTGCGGGTAAAGTCCCGGGTGAAAAAAATCGGATATTCCTGATACCGTGAATAATCTCCTGGGTGAAAAAAATCAGATATTCCTGATACCATGAGTAAAGTCCAGGGTGAAAAAAATCCAATTGTCCTGATACCGTGAATAAAGTCCTGGGTGAAAAAAATTCAATTTTCCTGATTCTGGGAGCAAAGTCCATGTGAAAAAAAATCAGATTTTCCTGATACCGCGGGTAAAGTCCAGGGTGAAAAAAATCGGATATTCCTGATACCGTGAATAATCTCCTGGGTGAAAAAAATCAGATTTTACTGATACCGTGAGTACAGTCCAGGTGAAAACAAATCAGATTTTACTGATACCGTGAGGAAAGTCCAGGGTTTAAAAAATCCAATTGTCCTGATACCGTGAATAAAGTCCTCGGTGAAAAAAATCCGATTTTCCTTCTACCATGAGTAAAGGCCAGGTGAAATAAAATCAGATTTTCCTGATGCCGGGAGTAAAGTCCAGTCTGAAAAAAAATTGATTTTCCTGATACCGTGAGTACAGTCCGGGTGAAAAAAAAATCAGATTTTCCTGATACCGTGCGTACAGTCCAGGTGAAATAAAATCAGATTTTCCTGATACCATAAGGAAAGTCAAGGGTTAAAAAAATTCAATTTTCCTGACACCGCGAATAAAGTCCTTGGTGAAAAAAATCCGATTTTCCTGATTCTGGGAGTAAAGTCCTGGGTGAAAAAAATCAGATTTTCCTGATACCGTGAGTAAAGTCCAGGTGAAAAAAATCAGATTTTCCTGATACCATGAGTAAGGTCCAGGTGAAAAAAAATCAGATTTTCCTGATACCGCGGATAAAGTCCAGGGTAAAAAAAATCGGATAATCCTGATACCGTGAATAATGTCCTGGGTGAAAAAAATCAAATTTTCCTGATACTGTGGTTTTTAGTCCCCGTGGAAAAAAAATCCGATTTTCCTGATACCGTGAATAATCTCCTGGGTGAAAAAAATCAGATTTTACTGATACCGTGAGTACAGTCCAGGTGAAAACAAATCAGATTTTACTGATACCGTGAGGAAAGTCCAGGGTTTAAAAAATCCAATTGTCCTGATACCGTGAATAAAGTCCTCGGTGAAAAAAATCCAATTTTCCTTCTACCATGAGTAAAGGCCAGGTGAAAAAAATCCGATTTTCCTGATACCGGGAGTAAAGTCCAGTCTGAAAAAAAAAATTTGATTTTCCTGATACCGTGAGTAAAGTCCTGGTGAAAAAAAATGATTTTCCTGATACCGTGAGTACAGTCCAGGTGAAAAAAAATCAGATTTTCCTGATACCATGAGGAAAGTCCAGGGTTAAAATAATCCAATTTTCCTGACACCGCGAATAAAGTCCTTGGTGAAAAAAATCCAATTTTCCTGATTCTGGGAGTAAAGTCCAGGGCGAAAAAAATCCGATTGTCCTGATACTGTGAATAAAGTCCTGGGTGAAAAAATCAATTTTTCCTGATACCGTGGGTTTTGTCCAGTTTGAAAAAAATCTGATTTTACTGAAACCGTGGTTTTTAGTCCACGTGAAAAAAAATCAGGTTTTCCTGATACCGTGGGTAATAGTCTAGGTGAAAAAAGTCCGAATTTCCTGATGCCGTGTATAAAGTCCTGAGTGAAAAAAATCAGATATTCCTGATACCATGAGTAAACTCCAGGGTGAAAAAAATCCAATTGTCCTGATACCGTGAATAAAGTCCTGGGTGAAAAAAATCCAACTTTCCTGATTCCCGGAGTAAAGTCCATGTGAAAAAAAATCAGATTTTCCTGATACTGCGGGTAAAGTCCAGGGTGAAAAAAATCGGATATTCCTGATACCGTGAATAATCTCCTGGGTGAAAAAAATCAGATATTCCTGATACCATGAGTAAAGTCCAGGGTGAAAAAAATCCAATTGTCCTGATACCGTGGTTTTTAGTCCATGTGAAAAAAAATAAGATTTTCCTGATACCGTGAGGAAAGTCCAGTGTGAAAAAAAATTGATTTTCCTGATACCGTGAGTAAAGTCCTGGTGAAAAAAAATGATTTTCCTGATAGCGTGAGTACAGTCTAGGTGAAAAAAAATCAGATTTTCCTGATACCATGAGGAAAGTCCAGGGTTAAAAAAATCCAATTTTCCTGACACCGCGAATGAAGTCCTGGGTGAAAAAAAACCAATTTTCCTGATTCCCGGAGTAAAGTCCATGTGAAAAAAAATCAGATTTTCCTGATTCTGCGGGTAAAGTCCCGGGTGAAAAAAATCGGATATTCCTGATACCGTGAATAATCTCCTGGGTGAAAAAAATCAGATATTCCTGATACCATGAGTAAAGACCAGGGTGAAACAAATCCAATTGTCCTGATACCGCGAATAAAGTCCTGGGTGAAAAAAAACCAATTTTCCTGATTCCCGGAGTAAAGTCCATGTGAAAAAAAATCTGATTTTCCTGATACCGCGGGTAAAGTCCAGGGTGAAAAAAATCGGATATTCCTGATACCGTGAATAATCTCCTGGGTGAAAAAAATCAGATTTTACTGATACCGTGAGTACAGTCCAGGTGAAAACAAATCAGATTTTACTGATACCGTGAGGAAAGTCCAGGGTTTAAAAAATCCAAATGTCCTGATACCGTGAATAAAGTCCTGGGTGAAAAAAATCCGATTTTCCTTCTACCATAAGTAAAGGCCAGGTGAAAAAAATCCGATTTTCCTGATGGCGGGAGTAAAGTCCAGTGTGAAGAAAAAATTGATTTTCCTGATACCGTGAGTACAGTCCGGGTGAAAAAAAATCAGATTTTCCTGATACCGTGAGTACAGTCCAGGTGAAAAAAATCAGATTTTCCTGATACCGTGAGTACAGTCCAGGTGAAAAAAAATCAGATTTCCCTGACACCGCGAATAAAGTCCTTGGGGAAAAAAATCCGATTTTCCTGATTCTGGGAGTAAAGTCCTGGGTGAAAAAAATCAGATTTTCCTTCTACCATGAGTAAAGGCCAGGTGAAAAAAATCCGATTTTCCTGATACCGGGAGTAAAGTCCAGTGTGAAAAAAATTTGATTTTCCTGATACCGTGAGTAAAGTCCTGGTGAAAAAAAATGATTTTCCTGATACCGTGAGTACAGTCCAGGTGAAAAAAAATCAGATTTTCCTGATACCATGAGGAAAGTCCAGGGTTAAAATAATCCAATTTTCCTGACACCGCGAATAAAGTCCTTGGTGAAAAAAATCCAATTTTCCTGATTCTGGGAGTAAAGTCCAGGGCGAAAAAAATCCGATTGTCCTGATACTGTGAATAAAGTCCTGGGTGAAAAAATCAATTTTTCCTGATACCGTGGGTTTTGTCCAGTTTGAAAAAAATCTGATTTTACTGAAACCGTGGTTTTTAGTCCACGTGAAAAAAAATCAGGTTTTCCTGATACCGTGGGTAATAGTCTAGGTGAAAAAAGTCCGAATTTCCTGATGCCGTGTATAAAGTCCTGAGTGAAAAAAATCAGATATTCCTGATACCATGAGGAAAGTCCAGGAGTAAAAAATCAGATTTTCCAGATACCGCGGGTAAAGTCCAGGTGAAAAAAATCAGATTTTCCTGATACCGTGGTTATTTGTCCATATGAAAATAACCAGATTTTCCTGATACTGCGGGTAAAGTCCAGGTGAAAAAAATCGGATTTTCCTGATACCGCTGGTAAAGTCCAGGTGAAAAATCAGATTTTAATGTTACCGTGAGTAAAGTCCAGGTGGAAAAAATCAGATTTTCCTGATACCGTAGTGATTTGTCCACGTAAAAAAAATCAGATTTTCCTGATCCGCGGGTAAAGTCCAGGTTAAAAAATCCAATTTTCCGGATACCGTGAGTAAAGTCCAGGAGAAAAAAATCAGATTTTCCAGATAACATGGGTAATAGTCCAGGTGAAAAAAGTCTTATTTTCCTGATACCGCGAGTAAAGCACAGGTGAAAAAAACCCGATTTTCCTGATACCATTAGTACAGTCCAGGGTGGAAAAAAAATCCAATTTTCCTGATACCGCGGGTAAAGTCAAGGTGAAAAAAATCAGATTTTCCTGATACCATGAGTAAAGTCCAGGTGGAAAAAATCAGATTTTCCTGATACCGTGGTGATTTGTCCACGTAAAAAAATCAGATTTTCCTGATCCGCGGGTAAAGTCCAGGTTAAAAAATCCAATTTTCCTGATACCGTGAATAAAGTCCAGGAGAAAAAAATCCAATTTTTCTGATACCGCGGGTAAAGTCAAGGTGAAAAAAATCAGATTTTCCTGATACCATGAGTAAGATCCAGGTAAAAAAATCTGATTTTTCTGATACCATGGTTATTAGTCCACGTGAAAAAAAATCTGATTTTCCTGATAACGTGAGTACAGTCCAGGTGAAAAAAATCAGATTTTCCTGATACCGTGAGTACAATTCAGGTGAAAAAATCCGATTTTCCTGATACTGTGAGTAATGTCCCGGGTGAAAAAAATCCGATTTTCTTGCTACCGTGATTAAAGTCCAAGGTAAAAAAATCAGATTTTCCTGATACCATGGTTATTAGTCCACGTGAGAAAAATCAGACTTTCCGGATACCGTGGGAAAAGTCCAGGTGAAAAAAATCAGATTTTCCTGATTCTGTGGGTAAAGTCCAGGTGGAAAAAATAGGATTTTCCTGATACCGCTGGTAAAGTCCAGGTGAAAATCAGATTTTAATGATACCGTGAGTAAAGTCCAGGTGGAAAAAATCAGATTTTCCTGATACCGTGGTGATTTGTCAACGTAAAAAAAATCTGATTTTCCTGATCCGCGGGTAAAGTTCAGGTTAAAAAATCCAATTTTCCTGATACCGTGAGTAAAGTCCAGGAGAAAAAAAATCAGATTTTCCAGATAATGTGGGTAATAGTCCAGGTGAAAAAAATCTTATTTTCCTGATACCGCAAGTAAAGCGCAGGTGAAAAAAATCCGATTTTCCTGATACCATGAGTACAGTCCAGGGTGGAAAAAAATCCAATTTTCCTGATACCACGGGTAAAGTCAAGGTGAAAAAAATCAGATTTTCCTGATAGCGTGCGTAATAGTCCAGGTGAAAATAATCCAATTTTCCTGATACCGTGAGGAAAGTCCAGGGTGAAAAAAATCCAATTTTCCTGATACCATGAGGAAAGTCCAGGGTGAAAAAAATCCGATTTTCCTGATACCACGGTTATTAGTCCACGGAAAAAAATCCAATTTTCCTGATACCGCGGGTAAAGTCCAGGGAGAAAAAAAACTGATTTTACTGATACCGTGGGTTTTAGTCCAGGAGTAAAAAATCAGATTTTCCTGATACCGTGTGTAAAGTCTAGGGTGAAAAATCAGATTTTAATGTTACCGTGAGTAAAGTCCAGGTGGAAAAAATCAGATTTTAATGATACCGTGGGGATTTGTCCACGTAAAAAAAATCAGATTTTCCTGATCCGCGGGTAAAGTCCAGGTTAAAAAATCCAATTTTCCTGATACCGTGAGTAAAGCGCAGGTGAAAAAAATCCGATTTTCCTGATACCATGAGTACAGTCCAGGGTGGAAAAAAATCCAATTTTCCTGATACCACGGGTAAAGTCAAGGTGAAAAAAATTCTGATTTTCCTGAAAACGTGAGTAAAGTACAGGGTGAAAAAAAATCTGATTTTCCTGACACCATGGGTTATTGTCCAGGTGACAAAAATCAGATTTTCCTAATACAGTGAAAAAAGTCCTGGGTGAAAAAAATCAGATTTTCCAGATAATGTGAGTAAAGTCCAGGTGAAAAAAATCTTATTTTCCTGATACCGCGAGTAAAGCACAGGTGAAAAAAATCCGATTTTCCTGATACCATGAGTACAGTCCAGGGTGGAAAAAAATCCAATTTTCCTGATACCGCGGGTAAAGTCTAGGTGAAAAAAATCAGATTTTCCTGATACCATGAGTAAAGTCCAGGTGGAAAAAATCAGATTTTCCTGATACCGTGGTGATTTGTCCACGTAAAAAAATCAGATTTTCCTGATCCGCGGGTAAAGTCCAGGTTAAAAAATCCAATTTTCCTGATACCGTGAGTAAAGTCCTGGTGAAAAAAAACAGATTTTCCTGATACCATGAGTAAAGTCCAGGTGAAAAAAAATCAGATTTTCCTGATACCGTGGGTTATAGTCCAGGAGAAAAAAATCCAATTTTCCTGATACCGTGTGTAAAGTCCAGGGTGAAAAAAATCTGATTTTCCTGATACCGCGGGTAAAGTCCAGGGTGAAAAAAATCTGATTTTACTGATACCGTGGGTTTTAGTCCAGGAGTAAAAAATCAGATTTTCCTGATACCGTGTGTAAAGTCTAGGGTGAAAAAAATTGATTTTACTGATACCGTGGTTATTTGTCAACGTGAAAACTATCAGCTTTTCCAGATACCGCGGGTAAAGTCCAGGTGAAAAAAATCAGATTTTCCTGATACCGTGGTTATTTGTCCATATGAAAAAAAACCAGATTTTCCTGATACTGCGGGTAAAGTCCAGGTGGAAAAAATCGGATTTTCCTGATACCGCTGGTAAAGTCCAGGTGAAAAATCAGATTTTAATGTTACCGTGAGTAAAGTCCAGGTGGAAAAAATCAGATTTTCCTGATACCGTGGTGATTTGTCCACGTAAAAAAAATCAGATTTTCCTGATCCGCGGGTAAAGTCCAGGTTAAAAAATCCAATTTTCCTGATACCGTGAGTAAAGTCCAGGAGAAAAAAATCAGATTATCCAGATAACGTGGGTAATAGTCCAGGTGAAAAAAGTCTTATTTTCCTGATACCGCGAGTAAAGCGCAGGCGAAAAAAATCCGATTTTCCTGATACCATGAGTACAGTCCAGGGTGGAAAAAAATCCAATTTTCCTGATACCGCGGGTAAAGTCAAGGTGAAAAAAATCAGATTTTCCTGATACCGTGAGTAAAGTCCAGGTGGAAAAAATCAGATTTTCCTGATCCGCGGGTAAAGTCCAGGTTAAAAAATCCAATTTTCCTGATACCGTGAGTAAAGTCCAGGAGAAAAAAAATCAGATTTTCCAGATAATGTGTGTAAAGTCCAGGTGAAAAGAATCCAATTTTTCTGATACCGTGGATAATAGTCCTGGTGAAAAAAATCAGATTTTCCTCATACCATAAGTAAAGTCCAGTGTGAAAAAAATCAGATTTTCCTGATACTGTGAGTAAAGTCCAGGGTGAAAAATATCCGATTTTCCTGATACCGTGAATAAAGTCCTGGGTGAAAAAAATCAATTTTTCCTGATACCGTGGGTTTTGTCCAGGGTGAAAAAAATCTGATTTTACTGAAACCGTGGTTTTTAGTCCACGTGGAAAAAAAATCCGATTTTCCTGATACCGTGAATAAAGTCCTGGGTGAAAAAAATCCAATTTTCCTGATTCCGGGAGTAAAGTCCATGTGGAAAAAATCAGATTTTCCTGATACCACGGGTAAAGTCCAGGGTGAAAAAAATCGGATATTCCTGATACCGTGAATAATCTCCTTGGTGAAAAAAATCAGATATTCCTGATACCATGAGTAAAGTCCAGGGTGAAAAAAATCCAATTGTCCTGATACCGTGAATAAAGTCCTGGGTGAAAAAAATCCAATTTTCCTGATTCCGGGAGTAAAGTCCATGTGGAAAAAATCAGATTTTCCTGATACCACGGATAAAGTCCAGGGTGAAAAAAATCGGATATTCCTGATACCGTGAATAATCTCCTTGGTGAAAAAAATCAGATATTCCTGATACCATGAGTAAAGTCCAGGGTGAAAAAAATCCAATTGTCCTGATACCATGAATAAAGTCCTGGGTGAAAAAAATTCAATTTTCCTGATTCTGGGAGTAAAGTCCATGTGAAAAAAAATCAGATTTTCCTGATACCACGGGAAAAGTCCAGGGTGAAAAAAATCGGATATTCCTGATACCGTGAATAATCTCCTGGGTGAAAAAAATCAGATATTCCTGATACCATGAGTAAAGACCAGGGTGAAACAAATCCAATTGTCCTGATACCGCGAATAAAGTCCTGGGTGAAAAAAAACCAATTTTCCTGATTCCCGGAGTAAAGTCCATGTGAAAAAAAATCTGATTTTCCTGATACCGCGGGTAAAGTCCAGGGTGAAAAAAATCGGATATTCCTGATACCGTGAATAATCTCCTGGGTGAAAAAAATCAAATTTTACTGATACCGTGAGTACAGTCCAGGTGAAAACAAATCAGATTTTCCTGATACCATGAGTAAGGTCCAGGTGAAAAAAATTCCATTTTACCTGATAACGTGGTTATTAGTCCACGTGAAAAAATTCAGATTTTCCTGAAACCGCAGGTAAAGTCCAGGTTAAAAAAATCCGATTTTCCTGATACCGTGGTTATTAGTCCATGTGAAAAAAAACCAGATTTTCCTGATACCGCGGGTAAAGTCCAGAGTAAAAAAAATCGGATAATCCTGATACCGTGAATAATGTCCTGGGTGAAAAAAATCAGATTTTCCTGATACCGTGGTTTTTAGTCCACGTGGAAAAAAAATCCGATTTTCCTGATACCGTGAATAAAGTCCTGGGTTAAAAAAATCAGATTATCCTAATACCGCAGGTAAAGTCCAGGTGAAAAAAATCAGATTTTCCTGATACCATGAGTACGGTCCAGGTGAAAAAACATCAGATTTTCCTGATACCGTGAGGAAAGTCCAGGGTTAAAAAAATCCAATTGTCCGGATACCGTCAATAAAGTCCTGAGTGGAAAAAACCAGATTTTCCTTCTACCATGAGTAAAGGCCAGGTGAAAAAAAACCGATTTTCCTGATACCGGGAGTAAAGTCCAGTGTGAAAAAAAAATTGATTTTCCTGATACTGTAAGTACAGTCCTGGTGAAAAAAAATGATTTTCCTGATACCGTGAGTACAGTCTAGGTGAATAAAAATCAGATTTTCCTGATACCATGAGGAAAGTCCAGGGTTAAAAACATCCAATTTTCCTGACACCGCGAATAAAGTCCTGGGTGAAAAAATACCAATTTTCCTGATTCCCAGAGTAAAGTCCATGTGAAAAAAAATCAGATTTTCCTGATACTGCGGGTAAAGTCCCGGGTGAAAAAAATCGGATATTCCTGATACCGTGAATAATCTCCTGGGTGAAAAAAATCAGATATTCCTGATACCATGAGTAAAGTCCAGGGTGAAAAAAATCCAATTGTCCTGATACCGTGAATAAAGTCCTGGGTGAAAAAAATTCAATTTTCCTGATTCTGGGAGCAAAGTCCATGTGAAAAAAAATCAGATTTTCCTGATACCGCGGGTAAAGTCCAGGGTGAAAAAAATCGGATATTCCTGATACCGTGA
This sequence comes from Bradypodion ventrale, assembly GCA_035047345.1. Taxonomy (NCBI): domain Eukaryota; kingdom Metazoa; phylum Chordata; class Lepidosauria; order Squamata; family Chamaeleonidae; genus Bradypodion; species Bradypodion ventrale. The sequence goes on along the minus strand of JAWDJE010000002.1, from coordinate 229,738,782 downwards.
ATAATCTCCTGGGTGAAAAAAATCAGATTTTACTGATACCGTGAGTACAGTCCAGGTGAAAACAAATCAGATTTTACTGATACCGTGAGGAAAGTCCAGGGTTTAAAAAATCCAATTGTCCTGATACCGTGAATAAAGTCCTCGGTGAAAAAAATCCGATTTTCCTTCTACCATGAGTAAAGGCCAGGTGAAATAAAATCAGATTTTCCTGATGCCGGGAGTAAAGTCCAGTCTGAAAAAAAATTGATTTTCCTGATACCGTGAGTACAGTCCGGGTGAAAAAAAAATCAGATTTTCCTGATACCGTGCGTACAGTCCAGGTGAAATAAAATCAGATTTTCCTGATACCATAAGGAAAGTCAAGGGTTAAAAAAATTCAATTTTCCTGACACCGCGAATAAAGTCCTTGGTGAAAAAAATCCGATTTTCCTGATTCTGGGAGTAAAGTCCTGGGTGAAAAAAATCAGATTTTCCTGATACCGTGAGTAAAGTCCAGGTGAAAAAAATCAGATTTTCCTGATACCATGAGTAAGGTCCAGGTGAAAAAAAATCAGATTTTCCTGATACCGCGGATAAAGTCCAGGGTAAAAAAAATCGGATAATCCTGATACCGTGAATAATGTCCTGGGTGAAAAAAATCAAATTTTCCTGATACTGTGGTTTTTAGTCCCCGTGGAAAAAAAATCCGATTTTCCTGATACCGTGAATAATCTCCTGGGTGAAAAAAATCAGATTTTACTGATACCGTGAGTACAGTCCAGGTGAAAACAAATCAGATTTTACTGATACCGTGAGGAAAGTCCAGGGTTTAAAAAATCCAATTGTCCTGATACCGTGAATAAAGTCCTCGGTGAAAAAAATCCAATTTTCCTTCTACCATGAGTAAAGGCCAGGTGAAAAAAATCCGATTTTCCTGATACCGGGAGTAAAGTCCAGTCTGAAAAAAAAAATTTGATTTTCCTGATACCGTGAGTAAAGTCCTGGTGAAAAAAAATGATTTTCCTGATACCGTGAGTACAGTCCAGGTGAAAAAAAATCAGATTTTCCTGATACCATGAGGAAAGTCCAGGGTTAAAATAATCCAATTTTCCTGACACCGCGAATAAAGTCCTTGGTGAAAAAAATCCAATTTTCCTGATTCTGGGAGTAAAGTCCAGGGCGAAAAAAATCCGATTGTCCTGATACTGTGAATAAAGTCCTGGGTGAAAAAATCAATTTTTCCTGATACCGTGGGTTTTGTCCAGTTTGAAAAAAATCTGATTTTACTGAAACCGTGGTTTTTAGTCCACGTGAAAAAAAATCAGGTTTTCCTGATACCGTGGGTAATAGTCTAGGTGAAAAAAGTCCGAATTTCCTGATGCCGTGTATAAAGTCCTGAGTGAAAAAAATCAGATATTCCTGATACCATGAGTAAACTCCAGGGTGAAAAAAATCCAATTGTCCTGATACCGTGAATAAAGTCCTGGGTGAAAAAAATCCAACTTTCCTGATTCCCGGAGTAAAGTCCATGTGAAAAAAAATCAGATTTTCCTGATACTGCGGGTAAAGTCCAGGGTGAAAAAAATCGGATATTCCTGATACCGTGAATAATCTCCTGGGTGAAAAAAATCAGATATTCCTGATACCATGAGTAAAGTCCAGGGTGAAAAAAATCCAATTGTCCTGATACCGTGGTTTTTAGTCCATGTGAAAAAAAATAAGATTTTCCTGATACCGTGAGGAAAGTCCAGTGTGAAAAAAAATTGATTTTCCTGATACCGTGAGTAAAGTCCTGGTGAAAAAAAATGATTTTCCTGATAGCGTGAGTACAGTCTAGGTGAAAAAAAATCAGATTTTCCTGATACCATGAGGAAAGTCCAGGGTTAAAAAAATCCAATTTTCCTGACACCGCGAATGAAGTCCTGGGTGAAAAAAAACCAATTTTCCTGATTCCCGGAGTAAAGTCCATGTGAAAAAAAATCAGATTTTCCTGATTCTGCGGGTAAAGTCCCGGGTGAAAAAAATCGGATATTCCTGATACCGTGAATAATCTCCTGGGTGAAAAAAATCAGATATTCCTGATACCATGAGTAAAGACCAGGGTGAAACAAATCCAATTGTCCTGATACCGCGAATAAAGTCCTGGGTGAAAAAAAACCAATTTTCCTGATTCCCGGAGTAAAGTCCATGTGAAAAAAAATCTGATTTTCCTGATACCGCGGGTAAAGTCCAGGGTGAAAAAAATCGGATATTCCTGATACCGTGAATAATCTCCTGGGTGAAAAAAATCAGATTTTACTGATACCGTGAGTACAGTCCAGGTGAAAACAAATCAGATTTTACTGATACCGTGAGGAAAGTCCAGGGTTTAAAAAATCCAATTGTCCTGATACCGTGAATAAAGTCCTCGGTGAAAAAAATCCGATTTTCCTTCTACCATGAGTAAAGGCCAGGTGAAATAAAATCAGATTTTCCTGATGCCGGGAGTAAAGTCCAGTCTGAAAAAAAAAATTGATTTTCCTGATACCGTGAGTACAGTCCGGGTGAAAAAAAAATCAGATTTTCCTGATACCGTGCGTACAGTCCAGGTGAAATAAAATCAGATTTTCCTGATACCATAAGGAAAGTCAAGGGTTAAAAAAATTCAATTTTCCTGACACCGCGAATAAAGTCCTTGGTGAAAAAAAATCCGATTTTCCTGATTCTGGGAGTAAAGTCCTGGGTGAAAAAAATCAGATTTTCCTGATACCGTGAGTAAAGTCCAGGTGAAAAAAATCAGATTTTCCTGATACCATGAGTAAGGTCCAGGTGAAAAAAAATCAGATTTTCCTGATACCGCGGATAAAGTCCAGGGTAAAAAAAATCGGATAATCCTGATACCGTGAATAATGTCCTGGGTGAAAAAAATCAAATTTTCCTGATACTGTGGTTTTTAGTCCCCGTGGAAAAAAAATCCGATTTTCCTGATACCGTGAATAATCTCCTGGGTGAAAAAAATCAGATTTTACTGATACCGTGAGTACAGTCCAGGTGAAAACAAATCAGATTTTACTGATACCGTGAGGAAAGTCCAGGGTTTAAAAAATCCAATTGTCCTGATACCGTGAATAAAGTCCTCGGTGAAAAAAATCCAATTTTCCTTCTACCATGAGTAAAGGCCAGGTGAAAAAAATCAGATTTTCCTGATGCCGGGAGTAAAGTCCAGTCTGAAAAAAAAAATTGATTTTCCTGATACCGTGAGTACAGTCCGGGTGAAAAAAAAATCAGATTTTCCTGATACCGTGCGTACAGTCCAGGTGAAATAAAATCAGATTTTCCTGATACCATAAGGAAAGTCAAGGGTTAAAAAAATTCAATTTTCCTGACACCGCGAATAAAGTCCTTGGTGAAAAAAATCCGATTTTCCTGATTCTGGGAGTAAAGTCCTGGGTGAAAAAAATCCGATTTTCCTGATTCTGGGAGTAAAGTCCTGGGTGAAAAAAATCAGATTTTCCTGATACCGTGAGTAAAGTCCAGGTGAAAAAAATCAGATTTTCCTGATACCATGAGTAAGGTCCAGGTGAAAAAAAATCAGATTTTCCTGATACCGCGGATAAAGTCCAGGGTAAAAAAAATCGGATAATCCTGATACCGTGAATAATGTCCTGGGTGAAAAAAATCAAATTTTCCTGATACTGTGGTTTTTAGTCCCCGTGGAAAAAAAATCCGATTTTCCTGATACCGTGAATAATCTCCTGGGTGAAAAAAATCAGATTTTACTGATACCGTGAGTACAGTCCAGGTGAAAACAAATCAGATTTTACTGATACCGTGAGGAAAGTCCAGGGTTTAAAAAATCCAATTGTCCTGATACCGTGAATAAAGTCCTCGGTGAAAAAAATCCAATTTTCCTTCTACCATGAGTAAAGGCCAGGTGAAAAAAATCCGATTTTCCTGATACCGGGAGTAAAGTCCAGTCTGAAAAAAAAAATTTGATTTTCCTGATACCGTGAGTAAAGTCCTGGTGAAAAAAAATGATTTTCCTGATACCGTGAGTACAGTCCAGGTGAAAAAAAATCAGATTTTCCTGATACCATGAGGAAAGTCCAGGGTTAAAATAATCCAATTTTCCTGACACCGCGAATAAAGTCCTTGGTGAAAAAAATCCAATTTTCCTGATTCTGGGAGTAAAGTCCAGGGCGAAAAAAATCCGATTGTCCTGATACTGTGAATAAAGTCCTGGGTGAAAAAATCAATTTTTCCTGATACCGTGGGTTTTGTCCAGTTTGAAAAAAATCTGATTTTACTGAAACCGTGGTTTTTAGTCCACGTGAAAAAAAATCAGGTTTTCCTGATACCGTGGGTAATAGTCTAGGTGAAAAAAGTCCGAATTTCCTGATGCCGTGTATAAAGTCCTGAGTGAAAAAAATCAGATATTCCTGATACCATGAGGAAAGTCCAGGAGTAAAAAATCAGATTTTCCAGATACCGCGGGTAAAGTCCAGGTGAAAAAAATCAGATTTTCCTGATACCGTGGTTATTTGTCCATATGAAAATAACCAGATTTTCCTGATACTGCGGGTAAAGTCCAGGTGAAAAAAATCGGATTTTCCTGATACCGCTGGTAAAGTCCAGGTGAAAAATCAGATTTTAATGTTACCGTGAGTAAAGTCCAGGTGGAAAAAATCAGATTTTCCTGATACCGTAGTGATTTGTCCACGTAAAAAAAATCAGATTTTCCTGATCCGCGGGTAAAGTCCAGGTTAAAAAATCCAATTTTCCGGATACCGTGAGTAAAGTCCAGGAGAAAAAAATCAGATTTTCCAGATAACATGGGTAATAGTCCAGGTGAAAAAAGTCTTATTTTCCTGATACCGCGAGTAAAGCACAGGTGAAAAAAACCCGATTTTCCTGATACCATTAGTACAGTCCAGGGTGGAAAAAAAATCCAATTTTCCTGATACCGCGGGTAAAGTCAAGGTGAAAAAAATCAGATTTTCCTGATACCATGAGTAAAGTCCAGGTGGAAAAAATCAGATTTTCCTGATACCGTGGTGATTTGTCCACGTAAAAAAATCAGATTTTCCTGATCCGCGGGTAAAGTCCAGGTTAAAAAATCCAATTTTCCTGATACCGTGAATAAAGTCCAGGAGAAAAAAATCCAATTTTTCTGATACCGCGGGTAAAGTCAAGGTGAAAAAAATCAGATTTTCCTGATACCATGAGTAAGATCCAGGTAAAAAAATCTGATTTTTCTGATACCATGGTTATTAGTCCACGTGAAAAAAAATCTGATTTTCCTGATAACGTGAGTACAGTCCAGGTGAAAAAAATCAGATTTTCCTGATACCGTGAGTACAATTCAGGTGAAAAAATCCGATTTTCCTGATACTGTGAGTAATGTCCCGGGTGAAAAAAATCCGATTTTCTTGCTACCGTGATTAAAGTCCAAGGTAAAAAAATCAGATTTTCCTGATACCATGGTTATTAGTCCACGTGAGAAAAATCAGACTTTCCGGATACCGTGGGAAAAGTCCAGGTGAAAAAAATCAGATTTTCCTGATTCTGTGGGTAAAGTCCAGGTGGAAAAAATAGGATTTTCCTGATACCGCTGGTAAAGTCCAGGTGAAAATCAGATTTTAATGATACCGTGAGTAAAGTCCAGGTGGAAAAAATCAGATTTTCCTGATACCGTGGTGATTTGTCAACGTAAAAAAAATCAGATTTTCCTGATCCGCGGGTAAAGTCCAGGTTAAAAAATCCAATTTTCCTGATACCGTGAGTAAAGTCCAGGAGAAAAAAATCAGATTATCCAGATAACGTGGGTAATAGTCCAGGTGAAAAAAGTCTTATTTTCCTGATACCGCGAGTAAAGCGCAGGCGAAAAAAATCCAATTTTCCTGATACCGCGGGTAAAGTCTAGGTGAAAAAAATCAAATTTTCCTGATACCGCGGGTAAAGTCAAGGTGAAAAAAATCAGATTTTCCTGATACCGTGGTGATTTGTCCACGTAAAAAAATCAGATTTTCCTGATCCGCGGGTAAAGTCCAGGTTAAAAAATCCAATTTTCCTGATACCGTGAGTAAAGTCCAGGAGAAAAAAAATCAGATTTTCCAGATAATGTGTGTAAAGTCCAGGTGAAAAGAATCCAATTTTTCTGATACCGTGGATAATAGTCCTGGTGAAAAAAATCAGATTTTCCTCATACCATAAGTAAAGTCCAGTGTGAAAAAAATCAGATTTTCCTGATACTGTGAGTAAAGTCCAGGGTGAAAAATATCCGATTTTCCTGATTCCGTGGTTATTAGTCCACGTGAAAAAATTCTGATTTTTCTGAAAACGTGAGTAAAGTACAGGGTGAAAAAAAATCTGATTTTCCTGACACCATGGGTTATTGTCCAGGTGACAAAAATCAGATTTTCCTAATACAGTGAAAAAAGTCCTGGGTGAAAAAATTCAGATTTCCCTGATACCGTGAGTAAAGTCCAGGTGAAAAAAATCAGATTTTCCTGATACCGTGGGTTATAGTCCAGGAGAAAAAAATCAGATTTTCCTGATACTGTGTAAAGTGCAGGGTGAAAAAAATTCCGATTTTGCTGATTCCGTGGTTATTAGTACACGTGAAAAAAATCAGATTTTCCAGATACCGCGGCTAAAGTCCAGGTGAAAAAAATCCGATTTCCCTGATGCTGTGAATAAAGTCCTTGGTGAAAAAAAATCAGATTTTCCTGATACCATGACTAAAGTCCAGGTGGAAAAAAAACTGATTTTCCAGATACCGTGGTTATTAGTCCACCTGAAAAAAATCAGATTTTCCTGACTCCAGGAGTAAAGTCCAGGGCGAAAAAAATCAGATTTTCCTGATAGCGTGCGTAATAGTCCAGGTGAAAATAATCCGATTTTCCTGATACCGTGAGGAAAGTCCAGGGTGAAAAAAATCCAATTTTCCTGATACCATGAGGAAAGTCCAAGGTGAAAAAAATCCGATTTTCCTGATACCATGGTTATTAGTCCACGTGAAAAAAATCCAATTTTCCTGATACCGTGTGTAAAGTCCAGGGTGAAAAAAATCTGATTTTCCTGATACTGCGGGTAAAGTCCAGGGTGAAAAAATCTGATTTTACTGATACCGTGGGTTTTAGTCCAGGAGTAAAAAATCAGATTTTCCTGATACCGTGTGTAAAGTCTAGGGTGAAAAAGATCGATTTTACTGATACCGTGGTTATTTGTCAACGTGAAAAATATCAGATTTTCCAGATACCGTGGGTAAAGTCCAGGTGAAAAAAATCAGATTTTCCTGATACCGTGGTTATTTGTCCATATGAAAAAAACCAGATTTTCCTGATACTGCGGGTAAAGTCCACGTGAAAAAAAATCAGATTTTCCTGATACCCCGGGTAAAGTCCAGTTGAAAAAAATCAGATTTTCCTGATACCGTGAGTAAAGTCCAGGGTGAAAAAAATCCAATTTTCCTGATACCGCTGGTAAAGTCAAGGTGAAAAAAATCAGATTTTCCTGATACCGTGAGTAAAGTCCAGGTGAAAAAAAATCTGATTTTCCTGATACCTTGAGTAAAGTCCCGGAGAAAAAAAATCAGATTTTCCTGATACCTTTTGGTAATAGTCCAGGTGAAAAAAATCCGATTTTCCTGATTCTGTGGGTAAAGTCCAGGTGGAAAAAATCGGATTTTCCTGATACCGCTGGTAAAGTCCAGGTGAAAAATCAGATTTTAATGTTACCGTGAGTAAAGTCCAGGTGAAAAAAATCCAATTTCCCTGATGCTGTGAATAAAGTCCTTGGTGAAAAAAAATCAGATTTTCCTGATACCATGACTAAAGTCCAGGTGGAAAAAATCTGATTTTCCAGATACCGTGGTTATTAGTCCACCTGAAAAAAATCAGATTTTCCTGATTCCAGGAGTAAAGTCCAGGGCGAAAAAAATCAGATTTTCCTGATAGCGTGCGTAATAGTCCAGGTGAAAATAATCCGATTTTCCTGATACCGTGAGGAAAGTCCAGGGTGAAAAAAATCCAATTTTCCTGATACCATGAGGAAAGTCCAAGGTGAAAAAAATCCGATTTTCCTGATACCATGGTTATTAGTCCACGTGAAAAAAATCCAATTTTCCTGATACCGTGTGTAAAGTCCAGGGTGAAAAAAATCTGATTTTCCTGATACCGCGGGTAAAGTCCAGGGTGAAAAAATCTGATTTTACTGATACCGTGGGTTTTAGTCCAGGAGTAAAAAATCAGATTTTCCTGATACCGTGTGTAAAGTCTAGGGTGAAAAAGATCGATTTTACTGATACCGTGGTTATTTGTCAACGTGAAAAATATCAGATTTTCCAGATACCGTGGGTAAAGTCCAGGTGAAAAAAATCAGATTTTCCTGATACCGTGGTTATTTGTCCATATGAAAAAAACCAGATTTTCCTGATACTGCGGGTAAAGTCCACGTGAAAAAATTCAGATTTTCCTGATACCCCGGGTAAAGTCCAGGTGAAAAAAAATCAGATTTTCCTGATACCGTGAGTAAAGTCCAGGGTGAAAAAAATCCAATTTTCCTGATACCGCTGGTAAAGTCAAGGTGAAAAAAATCAGATTTTCCTGATACCGTGAGTAAAGTCCAGGTGAAAAAAAATCTGATTTTCCTGATACCTTGAGTAAAGTCCCGGAGAAAAAAAATCAGATTTTCCTGATACCTTTTGGTAATAGTCCAGGTGAAAAAAATCCGATTTTCCTGATTCTGTGGGTAAAGTCCAGGTGGAAAAAATCGGATTTTCCTGATACCGCTGGTAAAGTCCAGGTGAAAAATCAGATTTTAATGTTACCGTGAGTAAAGTCCAGGTGGAAAAAATCAGATTTTCCTGATACCGTGGTGATTTGTCCATGTAAAAAAAAATCAGATTTTCCTGATCCGCGGGTAAAGTCCAGGTTAAAAAATCCAATTTTCCTGATACCGTGAGTAAAGTCCAGGAGGAAAAAAAATCAGATTTTCCAGATGACGTGGGTAATAGTCCAGGTGAAAAAAATCTTATTTTCCTGATACCGCGAGTAAAGCACAGGTGAAAAAAATCCGATTTTCCTGATACCATGAGTACAGTCCAGGGTGGAAAAAAAATCAGATTTTCCTGATCCGCGGGTAAAGTCAAGGTTAAAAAATCCAATTTTCCTGATACCGTGAGTAAAGTCCAGGTGAAAAAAATCCAATTTTTCTGATACCGTGGGAAATAGTCCTGGTGAAAAAAATCAGATTTTCCTGATACCATGAGTAAAGTCCAGGTGAAAAAAATCAGATTTTACTGATACCATGGGTTATAGTCCAGGAGAAAAAAATCCAATTTTCCTGATACCGTGTGTAAAGTCCAAGGTGAAAAAAATCTGATTTTCCTGATACTGCGGGTAAAGTCCAGGGTGAAAAAAATCTGATTTTACTGATACCGTGGGTTTTAGTCCAGGAGTAAAAAATCAGATTTTCCTGATACCGTGTGTAAAGTCTAGGGTGAAAAAAATCGATTTTACTGATACCGTGGTTATTTGTCAACGTGAAAACTATCAGATTTCCAGATACCGCGGGTAAAGTCCAGGTGAAAAAAATCAGATTTTCCTGATACCGTGGTTATTTGTCCATATGAAAAAAAACAGATTTTCCTGATACTGCGGGTAAAGTCCAGGTGGAAAAAATCGGATTTTCCTGATACCGCTGGTAAAGTCCAGGTGAAAAATCAGATTTTAATGTTACCGTGAGTAAAGTCCAGGTGGAAAAAATCAGATTTTCCTAATACCGTGGTGATTTGTCCATGTAAAAAAAATCAGATTTTCCTGATCCGCGGGTAAAGTCCAGGTTAAAAAATCCAATTTTCCTGATACCGTGAATAAAGTCCAGGAGAAAAAAATCCAATTTTTCTGATACCATGAGTAAAGTCCAGGTGAAAAAAATCAGATTTTCCTGTTACCGTGGGTTATAGTCCAGGAGAAAAAAATCCAATTTTCCTGATACCGTGTGTAAAGTGCAGGGTGAAAAAAATCTGATTTTCCTGATACCGCGGGTAAAGTCCAGGGTGAAAAAAATCTGATTTTACTGATACCGTGGGTTTTAGTCCAGGAGTAAAAAAATCAGATTTTCCTGATACCGTGTGTAAAGTCTAGGGTGAAAAAATCGATTTTACTGATACCGTGGTTATTTGTCAACGTGAAAAATATCAGATTTTCCAGATACCGCGGGTAAAGTCCAGGTGAAAAAAATCAGATTTTCCTGATACCGTGGTTTTTTCTCCATATGAAAAAAACCAGATTTTCCTGATACTGCAGGTAAAGTCCACGTGAAAAAAATCAGATTTTCCTGATACCGCGGGTAAAGTCCAGGTGAAAAAAAAAATCAGATTTTCCTGATACCGTGAGGAAAGTTCATGATGAAAAAATCCATATTTCCTGATACCGTGAGTAAAGTCCAGGTGAAAAAAATCTGATTTTCCTGATACCGTGAGGAAAGTTCATGATGAAAAAATCCATATTTCCTGATACCGTGAGTAAAGTCCAGGTGAAAAAAACCAGATTTTCCTGATACTGCAGGTAAAGTCCACGTGAAAAAAATCAGATTTTCCTGATACCGCGGGTAAAGTCCAGGTGAAAAAAAATCAGATTTTCCTGATACCGTGAGGAAAGTTCATGATGAAAAAATCCATATTTCCTGATACCGTGAGTAAAGTCCAGGGTGAAAAAAATCAGATTTTCCTGATACCGTGAGTAAAGTCCAGGTGGAAAAAATCAGATTTTCCTGATCCGCGGGTAAAGTCCAGGTTAAAAAATCCAATTTTCCTGATACCGTGAGTAAAGTCCAGGAGAAAAAAAATCAGATTTTCCAGATAATGTGTGTAAAGTCCAGGTGAAAAGAATCCAATTTTTCTGATACCGTGGATAATAGTCCTGGTGAAAAAAATCAGATTTTCCTCATACCATAAGTAAAGTCCAGTGTGAAAAAAATCAGATTTTCCTGATACCGTGAGTAAAGTCCAGGGTGAAAAATATCCGATTTTCCTGATTCCGTGGTTATTAGTCCACGTGAAAAAATTCTGATTTTCCTGAAAACGTGAGTAAAGTACAGGGTGAAAAAAAATCTGATTTTCCTGACACCATGGGTTATTGTCCAGGTGACAAAAATCAGATTTTCCTAATACAGTGAAAAAAGTCCTGGGTGAAAAAATTCAGATTTCCCTGATACCGTGAGTAAAGTCCAGGTGAAAAAAATCAGATTTTCCTGATACCGTGGGTTATAGTCCAGGAGAAAAAAATCAGATTTTCCTGATACTGTGTAAAGTGCAGGGTGAAAAAAATTCCGATTTTGCTGATTCCGTGGTTATTAGTACACGTGAAAAAAATCAGATTTTCCAGATACCGCGGGTAAAGTCCAGGTGAAAAAAATCCGATTTCCCTGATGCTGTGAATAAAGTCCTTGGTGAAAAAAAATCAGATTTTCCTGATACCATGACTAAAGTCCAGGTGGAAAAAATCTGATTTTCCAGATACCGTGGTTATTAGTCCACCTGAAAAAAATCAGATTTTCCTGACTCCAGGAGTAAAGTCCAGGGCGAAAAAAATCAGATTTTCCTGATAGCGTGCGTAATAGTCCAGGTGAAAATAATCCGATTTTCCTGATACCGTGAGGAAAGTCCAGGGTGAAAAAAATCCAATTTTCCTGATACCATGAGGAAAGTCCAAGGTGAAAAAAATCCGATTTTCCTGATACCATGGTTATTAGTCCACGTGAAAAAAATCCAATTTTCCTGATACCGTGTGTAAAGTCCAGGGTGAAAAAAATCTGATTTTCCTGATACCGCGGGTAAAGTCCAGGGTGAAAAAATCTGATTTTACTGATACCGTGGGTTTTAGTCCAGGAGTAAAAAATCAGATTTTCCTGATACCGTGTGTAAAGTCTAGGGTGAAAAAGATCGATTTTACTGATACCGTGGTTATTTGTCAACGTGAAAAATATCAGATTTTCCAGATACCGTGGGTAAAGTCCAGGTGAAAAAAATCAGATTTTCCTGATACCGTGGTTATTTGTCCATATGAAAAAAACCAGATTTTCCTGATACTGCGGGTAAAGTCCACGTGAAAAAAATCAGATTTTCCTGATACCCCGGGTAAAGTCCAGGTGAAAAAAATCAGATTTTCCTGATACCGTGAGTAAAGTCCAGGGTGAAAAAAATCCAATTTTCCTGATACCGCTGGTAAAGTCAAGGTGAAAAAAATCTGATTTTCCTGATACCGTGAGTAAAGTCCAGGTGAAAAAAAATCTGATTTTCCTGATACCTTGAGTAAAGTCCCGGAGAAAAAAAATCAGATTTTCCTGATACCTTTTGGTAATAGTCCAGGTGAAAAAAATCCGATTTTCCTGATTCTGTGGGTAAAGTCCAGGTGGAAAAAATCGGATTTTCCTGATACCGCTGGTAAAGTCCAGGTGAAAAATCAGATTTTAATGTTACCGTGAGTAAAGTCCAGGTGGAAAAAATCAGATTTTCCTGATACCGTGGTGATTTGTCCATGTAAAAAAAATCAGATTTTCCTGATCCGCGGGTAAAGTCCAGGTTAAAAAATCCAATTTTCCTGATACCGTGAGTAAAGTCCAGGAGAAAAAAAATCAGATTTTCCAGATGACGTGGGTAATAGTCCAGGTGAAAAAAATCTTATTTTCCTGATACCGCGAGTAAAGCACAGGTGAAAAAAATCCGATTTTCCTGATACCATGAGTACAGTCCAGGGTGGAAAAAAATCAGATTTTCCTGATCCGCGGGTAAAGTCAAGGTTAAAAAATCAGATTTTCCTGATACCGTGGGTTATAGTCCAGGAGAAAAAATCCAATTTTCCTGATACCGTGTGTAAAGTCCAAGGTGAAAAAATCTGATTTTCCTGATACTGCGGGTAAAGTCCAGGGTGAAAAAAATCTGATTTTACTGATACCGTGGGTTTTAGTCCAGGAGTAAAAAATCAGATTTTCCTGATACCGTGTGTAAAGTCTAGGGTGAAAAAAATCGATTTTACTGATACCGTGGTTATTTGTCAACGTGAAAACTATCAGATTTTCCAGATACCGCGGGTAAAGTCCAGGTGAAAAAAATCAGATTTTCCTGATACCGTGGTTATTTGTCCATATGAAAAAAAACAGATTTTCCTGATACTGCGGGTAAAGTCCAGGTGGAAAAAATCGGATTTTCCTGATACCGCTGGTAAAGTCCAGGTGAAAAATCAGATTTTAATGTTACCGTGAGTAAAGTCCAGGTGGAAAAAATCAGATTTTCCTGATACCGTGGTGATTTGTCCATGTAAAAAAAATCAGATTTTCCTGATCCGCGGGTAAAGTCCAGGTTAAAAAATCCAATTTTCCTGATACCGTGAGTAAAGTCCAGGAGAAAAAAAAATCAGATTTTCCAGATTACGTGCGTAATAGTCCAGGTGAAAAAAATCTTATTTTCCTGATACCGCGAGTAAAGCACAGGTGAAAAAAATCCGATTTTCCTGATACCATGAGTACAGTCCAGGGTGGGAAAAAAATCAGATTTTCCTGATCCGCGGGTAAAGTCAAGGTTAAAAAATCCAATTTTCCTGATACCGTGAGTAAAGTCCAGGTGAAAAAAATCCAATTTTTCTGATACCGTGGGAAATAGTCCTGGTGAAAAAAATCAGATTTTCCTGATACCATGAGTAAAGTCCAGGTGAAAAAAAATCAGATTTTCCTGATACCGTGGGTTATAGTCCAGGAGAAAAAAATCCAATTTTCCTGATACCGTGTGTAAAGTCCAAGGTGAAAAAAATCTGATTTTCCTGATACTGCGGGTAAAGTCCAGGGTGAAAAAAATCTGATTTTACTGATACCGTGGGTTTTAGTCCAGGAGTAAAAAATCAGATTTTCCTGATACCGTGTGTAAAGTCTAGGGTGAAAAAAATCGATTTTACTGATACCGTGGTTATTTGTCAACGTGAAAAATATCAGATTTTCCAGATACCGCGGGTAAAGTCCAGGTGAAAAAAATCAGATTTTCCTGATACCGTGGTTATTTGTCCATATGAAAAAAAACAGATTTTCCTGATACTGCGGGTAAAGTCCAGGTGGAAAAAATCGGATTTTCCTGATACCGCGGGTAAAGTCCAGGTGAAAAAAATCTGATTTTACTGATACCGTAGGTTTTCGTCCAGGAGTAAAAAATCAGATTTTCCTGATACCGTGAGGAAAGTTCATGATGAAAAAATCCATATTTCCTGATACCGTGAGTAAAGTCCAGGTGAAAAAAATCTGATTTTCCTGATACCGTGGTTATTTGTCCACGCGAAAAAAATCCGACCTTCCTGATACCGCGGGTAGAGTCCAGGTGAAAAAAATCAGATTTTTTTGATACCGTGAGTACAGTCCAGGTGAAAAAAAATCCGATTTTCCTGATACTGTGAGTAATGTCCCGGGTGAAAATAATCCGATTTTCTTGATACCGTGAGTAAAGTCCAGGGTAAAAAAAAAATCTGATTTACCTGATACCGTGGGTTATAGTCCAGATGAAAAAAATCAGATTTTCCTGATACCATGAGAAAGTTCCAGGTAAAAAAATCTGATTTTTCTGATACCATGGTTATTAGTCCACGTGAACAAAAATCAGATTTTCCTGATAATGTGAGTACAGTCCAGGTGAAAAAAATCAGATTTTCCTGATACCGTGAGTACAATCCAGGTGAAAAAAATCCGATTTTCCTGATACTGTGAGTAATGTCCCGGGTGAAAAAAATCCGATTTTCTTGATACCGTGATTAAAGTCCAAGGTAAAAAAATTAGATTTTCCTGATACCATGGTTATTAGTCCACGTGAGAAAAATCAGACTTTCCAGATACAGCGGGAAAAGTCCAGGTGAAAAAAATCCGATTTTCCTGATACCGCGGGTAAAGTCCAGGTGAAAAAATCAGATTTTCCTGATACCGTGAGGAAAGTCCAGGGTGAAAAAAATCTGATTTTCCTGATACTGTGAGTAAGGTCCAGGTGAAATTTTTTTTATTTTCCTGATACCGCGGGTAAAGTCCAGGTGAAAAAAATTCGATTTTCCTGATACCATGAGTAAGGTCCTGGAAAAAAAATTTCGATTTTACTGATACCGCGGGTAAAGTCCAGGGTGAAAAAATCTGATTTTACTGATACCGTGGGTTTTAGTCCAGGAGTAAAAAATCAGATTTTCCTGATACCGTGTGTAAAGTCTAGGGTGAAAAAGATCGATTTTACTGATACCGTGGTTATTTGTCAACGTGAAAAATATCAGATTTTCCAGATACCGTGGGTAAAGTCCAGGTGAAAAAAATCAGATTTTCCTGATACCGTGGTTATTTGTCCATATGAAAAAAACCAGATTTTCCTGATACTGCGGGTAAAGTCCACGTGAAAAAAATCAGATTTTCCTGATACCCCGGGTAAAGTCCAGGTGAAAAAAATCAGATTTTCCTGATACCGTGAGTAAAGTCCAGGGTGAAAAAAATCCAATTTTCCTGATACCGCTGGTAAAGTCAAGGTGAAAAAAATCTGATTTTCCTGATACCGTGAGTAAAGTCCAGGTGAAAAAAAATCTGATTTTCCTGATACCTTGAGTAAAGTCCCGGAGAAAAAAAATCAGATTTTCCTGATACCTTTTGGTAATAGTCCAGGTGAAAAAAATCCGATTTTCCTGATTCTGTGGGTAAAGTCCAGGTGGAAAAAATCGGATTTTCCTGATACCGCTGGTAAAGTCCAGGTGAAAAATCAGATTTTAATGTTACCGTGAGTAAAGTCCAGGTGGAAAAAATCAGATTTTCCTGATACCGTGGTGATTTGTCCATGTAAAAAAAATCAGATTTTCCTGATCCGCGGGTAAAGTCCAGGTTAAAAAATCCAATTTTCCTGATACCGTGAGTAAAGTCCAGGAGAAAAAAAATCAGATTTTCCAGATGACGTGGGTAATAGTCCAGGTGAAAAAAATCTTATTTTCCTGATACCGCGAGTAAAGCACAGGTGAAAAAAATCCGATTTTCCTGATACCATGAGTACAGTCCAGGGTGGAAAAAAATCAGATTTTCCTGATACGCGGGTAAAGTCAAGGTTAAAAAATCCAATTTTTCTGATACCGTGGGAAATAGTCCTGGTGAAAAAAATCAGATTTTCCTGATACCATGAGTAAAGTCCAGGTGAAAAAAATCAGATTTTCCTGATACCGTGGGTTATAGTCCAGGAGAAAAAATCCAATTTTCCTGATACCGTGTGTAAAGTCCAAGGTGAAAAAATCTGATTTTCCTGATACTGCGGGTAAAGTCCAGGGTGAAAAAAATCTGATTTTACTGATACCGTGGGTTTTAGTCCAGGAGTAAAAAATCAGATTTTCCTGATACCGTGTGTAAAGTCTAGGGTGAAAAAAATCGATTTTACTGATACCGTGGTTATTTGTCAACGTGAAAACTATCAGATTTTCCAGATACCGCGGGTAAAGTCCAGGTGAAAAAAATCAGATTTTCCTGATACCGTGGTTATTTGTCCATATGAAAAAAAACAGATTTTCCTGATACTGCGGGTAAAGTCCAGGTGGAAAAAATCGGATTTTCCTGATACCGCTGGTAAAGTCCAGGTGAAAAATCAGATTTTAATGTTACCGTGAGTAAAGTCCAGGTGGAAAAAATCAGATTTTCCTGATACCGTGGTGATTTGTCCATGTAAAAAAAATCAGATTTTCCTGATCCGCGGGTAAAGTCCAGGTTAAAAAATCCAATTTTCCTGATACCGTGAGTAAAGTCCAGGAGAAAAAAAATCAGATTTTCCAGATTACGTGCGTAATAGTCCAGGTGAAAAAAATCTTATTTTCCTGATACCGCGAGTAAAGCACAGGTGAAAAAAATCCGATTTTCCTGATACCATGAGTACAGTCCAGGGTGGGAAAAAAATCAGATTTTCCTGATCCGCGGGTAAAGTCAAGGTTAAAAAATCCAATTTTCCTGATACCGTGAGTAAAGTCCAGGTGAAAAAAATCCAATTTTTCTGATACCGTGGGAAATAGTCCTGGTGAAAAAAATCAGATTTTCCTGATACCATGAGTAAAGTCCAGGTGAAAAAAAATCAGATTTTCCTGATACCGTGGGTTATAGTCCAGGAGAAAAAAATCCAATTTTCCTGATACCGTGTGTAAAGTCCAAGGTGAAAAAAATCTGATTTTCCTGATACTGCGGGTAAAGTCCAGGGTGAAAAAAATCTGATTTTACTGATACCGTGGGTTTTAGTCCAGGAGTAAAAAATCAGATTTTCCTGATACCGTGTGTAAAGTCTAGGGTGAAAAAAATCGATTTTACTGATACCGTGGTTATTTGTCAACGTGAAAAATATCAGATTTTCCAGATACCGCGGGTAAAGTCCAGGTGAAAAAAATCAGATTTTCCTGATACCGTGGTTATTTGTCCATATGAAAAAAAACAGATTTTCCTGATACTGCGGGTAAAGTCCAGGTGGAAAAAATCGGATTTTCCTGATACCGCGGGTAAAGTCCAGGTGAAAAAAATCTGATTTTACTGATACCGTAGGTTTTCGTCCAGGAGTAAAAAATCAGATTTTCCTGATACCGTGAGGAAAGTTCATGATGAAAAAATCCATATTTCCTGATACCGTGAGTAAAGTCCAGGTGAAAAAAATCTGATTTTCCTGATACCGTGGTTATTTGTCCACGCGAAAAAAATCCGACCTTCCTGATACCGCGGGTAGAGTCCAGGTGAAAAAAATCAGATTTTTTTGATACCGTGAGTACAGTCCAGGTGAAAAAAAATCCGATTTTCCTGATACTGTGAGTAATGTCCCGGGTGAAAATAATCCGATTTTCTTGATACCGTGAGTAAAGTCCAGGGTAAAAAAAAAATCTGATTTACCTGATACCGTGGGTTATAGTCCAGATGAAAAAAATCAGATTTTCCTGATACCATGAGAAAGTTCCAGGTAAAAAAATCTGATTTTTCTGATACCATGGTTATTAGTCCACGTGAACAAAAATCAGATTTTCCTGATAATGTGAGTACAGTCCAGGTGAAAAAAATCAGATTTTCCTGATACCGTGAGTACAATCCAGGTGAAAAAAATCCGATTTTCCTGATACTGTGAGTAATGTCCCGGGTGAAAAAAATCCGATTTTCTTGATACCGTGATTAAAGTCCAAGGTAAAAAAATTAGATTTTCCTGATACCATGGTTATTAGTCCACGTGAGAAAAATCAGACTTTCCAGATACAGCGGGAAAAGTCCAGGTGAAAAAAATCCGATTTTCCTGATACCGCGGGTAAAGTCCAGGTGAAAAAATCAGATTTTCCTGATACCGTGAGGAAAGTCCAGGGTGAAAAAAATCTGATTTTCCTGATACTGTGAGTAAGGTCCAGGTGAAATTTTTTTTATTTTCCTGATACCGCGGGTAAAGTCCAGGTGAAAAAAATTCGATTTTCCTGATACCATGAGTAAGGTCCTGGAAAAAAAATTTCGATTTTACTGATACCGTGGTTATTAGTCCACGTGAAAAAAAATCAGATTTTCCTGATACCGTGAGTAAAGTCCAGGGTAAAAATATCCAATTTTCCTGATGCCGTGAGTAATGTCCAGGGTAAAAAAAAATCCGATTTACCTGATACCGTGGGTTATAGTCCAGGAGAAAAAAATCAGATTTTCTTGATACCATGTGTAAGGTGCAGGTAAAAAAAATCTGATTTTTCTGATCCCGTGGTTATTAGTCCACGTGAAAAAAAATCAGATTTTCCTGATAACGTGAGTAAAGTCCAGGTTAAAAAAAATCCGATATACCTGATACCATGAATAAAGTCCTTGGAGAAAAAAATCTGATTTTACTCATACCGTGGTTATTAGTCCACGTAAAAAAACAGATTTTCCAGATACCGTGGGTAAAGTCCAGGTGAAAAAAATCCCATTTTACTGATACCGTGGATATTAGTCCACGTGAAAAAAATCAGATTTTCCTGACTCCAGGAGTAACATCCAGGGTGAAAAAAATCCGATTTTCCTGATACCGTGAGTAAAGTCCAGGGGAAAAAAATCCGATTTACCTGATACCGTGGGTTATAGTCCAGGTGAAAAATATCAGATTTTCCTGATACCATGAGTAAGGTCCAGGTAAAAAAAACCTGATTTTTCTGATACCATGGTTATTAGTCCACGTGAAAAAAATCAGATTTTCCTGATAACGTGAGTACAGTCCAGGTGAAAAAAATCAGATTTTCCTGACACCGTGAGTACAGTCCAGGTGAAAAAAAATGAGATTTTCCTGATAACGTGAGTACAGTCCAGGTGAAAAAAATAAGATTTTCCTGATACCATGAGTAAAGTCCAGGGTAAAAAAAAATCCGATTTACCTGATACCGTGGGTTATAGTCCAGGTGAAACAAATCAGATTTTCTTGATACCATGAGTAAGGTCCAGGTAAAAAAATCTGATTTTTCTGATACCGTGGTTATTAGTCCACGTGAAAAAAATCCAATTTTCCTGATACCGTGTGTAAAGTCCAGGGTGAAAAAAATCTGATTTTCCTGATACCGCGGGTAAAGTCCAGGGTGAAAAAATCTGATTTTACTGATACAGAGGGTTTTAGTCCAGGAGTAAAAAATCAGATTTTCCTGATACCGTGTGTAAAGTCTAGGGTGAAAAAGATCGATTTTACTGATACCGTGGTTATTTGTCAACGTGAAAAATATCAGATTTTCCAGATACCGTGGGTAAAGTCCAGGTGAAAAAAATCAGATTTTCCTGATACCGTGGTGATTTGTCCATGTAAAAAAAATCAGATTTTCCTGATCCGCGGGTAAAGTCCAGGTTAAAAAATCCAATTTTCCTGATACCGTGAGTAAAGTCCAGGAGAAAAAAAATCAGATTTTCCAGATGACGTGGGTAATAGTCCAGGTGAAAAAAATCTTATTTTCCTGATACCGCGAGTAAAGCACAGGTGAAAAAAATCCGATTTTCCTGATACCATGAGTACAGTCCAGGGTGGAAAAAAATCAGATTTTCCTGATACGCGGGTAAAGTCAAGGTTAAAAAATCCAATTTTTCTGATACCGTGGGAAATAGTCCTGGTGAAAAAAATCAGATTTTCCTGATACCATGAGTAAAGTCCAGGTGAAAAAAATCAGATTTTCCTGATACCGTGGGTTATAGTCCAGGAGAAAAAATCCAATTTTCCTGATACCGTGTGTAAAGTCCAAGGTGAAAAAATCTGATTTTCCTGATACTGCGGGTAAAGTCCAGGGTGAAAAAAATCTGATTTTACTGATACCGTGGGTTTTAGTCCAGGAGTAAAAAATCAGATTTTCCTGATACCGTGTGTAAAGTCTAGGGTGAAAAAAATCGATTTTACTGATACCGTGGTTATTTGTCAACGTGAAAACTATCAGATTTTCCAGATACCGCGGGTAAAGTCCAGGTGAAAAAAATCAGATTTTCCTGATACCGTGGTTATTTGTCCATATGAAAAAAAACAGATTTTCCTGATACTGCGGGTAAAGTCCAGGTGGAAAAAATCGGATTTTCCTGATACCGCTGGTAAAGTCCAGGTGAAAAATCAGATTTTAATGTTACCGTGAGTAAAGTCCAGGTGGAAAAAATCAGATTTTCCTGATACCGTGGTGATTTGTCCATGTAAAAAAAATCAGATTTTCCTGATCCGCGGGTAAAGTCCAGGTTAAAAAATCCAATTTTCCTGATACCGTGAGTAAAGTCCAGGAGAAAAAAAATCAGATTTTCCAGATTACGTGCGTAATAGTCCAGGTGAAAAAAATCTTATTTTCCTGATACCGCGAGTAAAGCACAGGTGAAAAAAATCCGATTTTCCTGATACCATGAGTACAGTCCAGGGTGGGAAAAAAATCAGATTTTCCTGATCCGCGGGTAAAGTCAAGGTTAAAAAATCCAATTTTCCTGATACCGTGAGTAAAGTCCAGGTGAAAAAAATCCAATTTTTCTGATACCGTGGGAAATAGTCCTGGTGAAAAAAATCAGATTTTCCTGATACCATGAGTAAAGTCCAGGTGAAAAAAAATCAGATTTTCCTGATACCGTGGGTTATAGTCCAGGAGAAAAAAATCCAATTTTCCTGATACCGTGTGTAAAGTCCAAGGTGAAAAAAATCTGATTTTCCTGATACTGCGGGTAAAGTCCAGGGTGAAAAAAATCTGATTTTACTGATACCGTGGGTTTTAGTCCAGGAGTAAAAAATCAGATTTTCCTGATACCGTGTGTAAAGTCTAGGGTGAAAAAAATCGATTTTACTGATACCGTGGTTATTTGTCAACGTGAAAAATATCAGATTTTCCAGATACCGCGGGTAAAGTCCAGGTGAAAAAAATCAGATTTTCCTGATACCGTGGTTATTTGTCCATATGAAAAAAAACAGATTTTCCTGATACTGCGGGTAAAGTCCAGGTGGAAAAAATCGGATTTTCCTGATACCGCGGGTAAAGTCCAGGTGAAAAAAATCTGATTTTACTGATACCGTAGGTTTTCGTCCAGGAGTAAAAAATCAGATTTTCCTGATACCGTGAGGAAAGTTCATGATGAAAAAATCCATATTTCCTGATACCGTGAGTAAAGTCCAGGTGAAAAAAATCTGATTTTCCTGATACCGTGGTTATTTGTCCACGCGAAAAAAATCCGACCTTCCTGATACCGCGGGTAGAGTCCAGGTGAAAAAAATCAGATTTTTTTGATACCGTGAGTACAGTCCAGGTGAAAAAAAATCCGATTTTCCTGATACTGTGAGTAATGTCCCGGGTGAAAATAATCCGATTTTCTTGATACCGTGAGTAAAGTCCAGGGTAAAAAAAAAATCTGATTTACCTGATACCGTGGGTTATAGTCCAGATGAAAAAAATCAGATTTTCCTGATACCATGAGAAAGTTCCAGGTAAAAAAATCTGATTTTTCTGATACCATGGTTATTAGTCCACGTGAACAAAAATCAGATTTTCCTGATAATGTGAGTACAGTCCAGGTGAAAAAAATCAGATTTTCCTGATACCGTGAGTACAATCCAGGTGAAAAAAATCCGATTTTCCTGATACTGTGAGTAATGTCCCGGGTGAAAAAAATCCGATTTTCTTGATACCGTGATTAAAGTCCAAGGTAAAAAAATTAGATTTTCCTGATACCATGGTTATTAGTCCACGTGAGAAAAATCAGACTTTCCAGATACAGCGGGAAAAGTCCAGGTGAAAAAAATCCGATTTTCCTGATACCGCGGGTAAAGTCCAGGTGAAAAAATCAGATTTTCCTGATACCGTGAGGAAAGTCCAGGGTGAAAAAAATCTGATTTTCCTGATACTGTGAGTAAGGTCCAGGTGAAATTTTTTTTATTTTCCTGATACCGCGGGTAAAGTCCAGGTGAAAAAAATTCGATTTTCCTGATACCATGAGTAAGGTCCTGGAAAAAAAATTTCGATTTTACTGATACCGTGGTTATTAGTCCACGTGAAAAAAAATCAGATTTTCCTGATACCGTGAGTAAAGTCCAGGGTAAAAATATCCAATTTTCCTGATGCCGTGAGTAATGTCCAGGGTAAAAAAAAATCCGATTTACCTGATACCGTGGGTTATAGTCCAGGAGAAAAAAATCAGATTTTCTTGATACCATGTGTAAGGTGCAGGTAAAAAAAATCTGATTTTTCTGATCCCGTGGTTATTAGTCCACGTGAAAAAAAATCAGATTTTCCTGATAACGTGAGTAAAGTCCAGGTTAAAAAAAATCCGATATACCTGATACCATGAATAAAGTCCTTGGAGAAAAAAATCTGATTTTACTCATACCGTGGTTATTAGTCCACGTAAAAAAACAGATTTTCCAGATACCGTGGGTAAAGTCCAGGTGAAAAAAATCCCATTTTACTGATACCGTGGATATTAGTCCACGTGAAAAAAATCAGATTTTCCTGACTCCAGGAGTAACATCCAGGGTGAAAAAAATCCGATTTTCCTGATACCGTGAGTAAAGTCCAGGGGAAAAAAATCCGATTTACCTGATACCGTGGGTTATAGTCCAGGTGAAAAATATCAGATTTTCCTGATACCATGAGTAAGGTCCAGGTAAAAAAAACCTGATTTTTCTGATACCATGGTTATTAGTCCACGTGAAAAAAATCAGATTTTCCTGATAACGTGAGTACAGTCCAGGTGAAAAAAATCAGATTTTCCTGACACCGTGAGTACAGTCCAGGTGAAAAAAAATGAGATTTTCCTGATAACGTGAGTACAGTCCAGGTGAAAAAAATAAGATTTTCCTGATACCATGAGTAAAGTCCAGGGTAAAAAAAAATCCGATTTACCTGATACCGTGGGTTATAGTCCAGGTGAAACAAATCAGATTTTCTTGATACCATGAGTAAGGTCCAGGTAAAAAAATCTGATTTTTCTGATACCGTGGTTATTAGTCCACGTGAAAAAAATCCAATTTTCCTGATACCGTGTGTAAAGTCCAGGGTGAAAAAAATCTGATTTTCCTGATACCGCGGGTAAAGTCCAGGGTGAAAAAATCTGATTTTACTGATACAGAGGGTTTTAGTCCAGGAGTAAAAAATCAGATTTTCCTGATACCGTGTGTAAAGTCTAGGGTGAAAAAGATCGATTTTACTGATACCGTGGTTATTTGTCAACGTGAAAAATATCAGATTTTCCAGATACCGTGGGTAAAGTCCAGGTGAAAAAAATCAGATTTTCCTGATACCGTGGTTATTTGTCCATATGAAAAAAACCAGATTTTCCTGATACTGCGGGTAAAGTCCACGTGAAAAAAATCAGATTTTCCTGATACCCCGGGTAAAGTCCAGGTGAAAAAAATCAGATTTTCCTGATACCGTGAGTAAAGTCCAGGGTGAAAAAAATCCAATTTTCCTGATACCGCTGGTAAAGTCAAGGTGAAAAAAATCAGATTTTCCTGATACCGTGAGTAAAGTCCAGGTGAAAAAAAAATCTGATTTTCCTGATACCTTGAGTAAAGTCCCGGAGAAAAAAAATCAGATTTTCCTGATACCTTTTGGTAATAGTCCAGGTGGAAAAAATCGGATTTTCCTGATACCGCTGGTAAAGTCCAGGTGAAAAATCAGATTTTAATGTTACCGTGAGTAAAGTCCAGATGGAAAAAATCAGATTTTCCTGATACCGTGGTGATTTGTCCATGTAAAAAAAATCAGATTTTCCTGATCCGCGGGTAAAGTCCAGGTTAAAAAATCCAATTTTCCTGATACCGTGAGTAAAGTCCAGGAGAAAAAAAATCAGATTTTCCAGATGACGTGGGTAATAGTCCAGGTGAAAAAAATCTTATTTTCCTGATACCGCGAGTAAAGCACAGGTGAAAAAAATCCGATTTTCCTGATACCATGAGTACAGTCCAGGGTGGGAAAAAAATCAGATTTTCCTGATCCGCGGGTAAAGTCAAGGTTAAAAAATCCAATTTTCCTGATACCGTGTGTAAAGTCCAAGGTGAAAAAAATCTGATTTTCCTGATACTGCGGGTAAAGTCCAGGGTGAAAAAAATCTGATTTTACTGATACCGTGGGTTTTAGTCCAGGAGTAAAAAATCAGATTTTCCTGATACCGTGTGTAAAGTCTAGGGTGAAAAAAAATCGATTTTACTGATACCGTGGTTATTTGTCAACGTGAAATCTATCAGATTTTCCAGATACCGCGGGTAAAGTCCAGGTGAAAAAAATCAGATTTTCCTGATACCGTGGTTATTTGTCCATATGAAAAAAAACAGATTTTCCTGATACTGCGGGTAAAGTCCAGGTGGAAAAAATCGGATTTTCCTGATACCGCTGGTAAAGTCCAGGTGAAAAATCAGATTTTAATGTTACCGTGAGTAAAGTCCAGGTGGAAAAAAATCAGATTTTCCTGATACCGTGGTGATTTGTCCATGTAAAAAAAATCAGATTTTCCTGATCCGCAGGTAAAGTCCAGGTTAAAAAATCCAATTTTCCTGATACCGTGAGTAAAGTCCAGGAGAAAAAAAATCAGATTTTCCAGATTACGTGCGTAATAGTCCAGATGAAAAAAATCTTATTTTCCTGATACCGCGAGTAAAGCACAGGTGAAAAAAATCCGATTTTCCTGATACCATGAGTACAGTCCAGGGTGGGAAAAAAATCAGATTTTCCTGATCCGCGGGTAAAGTCAAGGTTAAAAAATCCAATTTTCCTGATACCGTGAGTAAAGTCCAGGTGAAAAAAATCCAGTTTTTCTGATACCGTGGGAAATAGTCCTGGTGAAAAAAATCAGATTTTCCTGATACCATGAGTAAAGTCCAGGTGAAAAAAATCAGATTTTCCTGATACCGTGGGTTATAGTCCAGGAGAAAAAAATGCAATTTTCCTGATACCGTGGTTATTTGTCCATATGAAAAAAAACAGATTTTCCTGATACTGCGGGTAAAGTCCAGGTGGAAAAAATCGGATTTTCCTGATACCGCTGGTAAAGTCCAGGTGAAAAATCAGATTTTAATGTTACCGTGAGTAAAGTCCAGGTGGAAAAAATCAGATTTTCATGATACTGTGGTGATTTGTCCACGTAAAAAAAATCAGAATTTCCTGATCCGCGGGTAAAGTCCAGGTTAAAAAATCCAATTTTCCTGATACCGTGAGTAAAGTCCAGGAGAAAAAAATCAGATTTTCCAGATAACGTGGGTAATAGTCCAGGTGAAAAAAGTCTTATTTTCCTGATACCGCGAGTAAAGCACAGGTGAAAAAAAACCGATTTTCCTGATACCATGAGTACAGTCCAGGGTGGAAAAAAATCCAATTTTCCTGATACCGCGGGTAAAGTCAAGGTGAAAAAAATCAGATTTTCCTGATACCATGAGTAAAGTCCAGGTGGAAAAAATCAGATTTTCCTGCTACCGTGGTGATTTGTCCACGTAAAAAAATCAGATTTTCCTGATCCGCGGGTAAAGTCCAGGTTAAAAAATCCAATTTTCCTGATACCGTGAATAAAGTCCAGGAGAAAAAAATCCAATTTTTCTGATACCATGAGTAAAGTCCACGTGAAAAAAATCAGATTTTCCTGTTACCGTGGGTTATAGTCCAGGAGAAAAAAATCCAATTTTCCTGATACCGTGTGTAAAGTCCAGGGTGAAAAAAATCTGATTTTCCTGATACCGCGGGTAAAGTCCAGGGTGAAAAAAATCTGATTTTACTGATACCGTGGGTTTTAGTCCAGGAGTAAAAAAATCAGATTTTCCTGATACCGTGTGTAAAGTCTAGGGTGAAAAAAATCGATTTTACTGATACCGTGGTTATTTGTCAACGTGAAAAATATCAGATTTTCCAGATACCGCGGGTAAAGTCCAGGTGAAAAAAATCAGATTTTCCTGATACCGTGGTTTTTTCTCCATATGAAAAAAACCAGATTTTCCTGATACTGCAGGTAAAGTCCACGTGAAAAAAATCAGATTTTCCTGATACCGCGGGTAAAGTCCAGGTGAAAAAAAATCAGATTTTCCTGATACCGTGAGGAAAGTTCATGATGAAAAAATCCATATTTCCTGATACCGTGAGTAAAGTCCAGGTGAAAAAAATCTGATTTTCCTGATACCGTGGTTATTTGTCCACGCGAAAAAAATCCGACCTTCCTGATACCGCGGGTAGAGTCCAGGTGAAAAAAATCAGATTTTTTTGATACCGTGAGTACAGTCCAGGTGAAAAAAATCCGATTTTCCTGATACTGTGAGTAATGTCCCGGGTGAAAATAATTCGATTTTCTTGATACCGTGAGTAAAGTCCAGGGTAAAAAAAAATCTGATTTACCTGATACCGTGGGTTATAGTCCAGATGAAAAAAATCAGATTTTCCTGATACCATGAGTAAGGTCCAGGTAAAAAAATCTGATTTTTCTGATACCATGGTTATTAGTCCACGTGAACAAAAATCCAATTTTCCTGATACCGTGTGTAAAGTCCAGGGTGAAAAAAATCTGATTTACCTGATACCGCGGGTAAAGTCCAGGGTGAAAAAAATCTGATTTTACTGATACCGTGGGTTTTAGTCCAGGAGTAAAAAATCAGATTTTCCTGATACCGTGTGTAAAGTCCAAGGTAAAAAAATCAGATTTTCCTGATACCATGGTTATTGGTCCACGTGAGAAAAATCAGACTTTCCAGATACGGCGGGAAAAGTCCAGGTGAAAAAAATCCGATTTTCCTGATACCGCGGGTAAAGTCCAGGTGAATAAATCAGATTTTCCTGATACCGTGAGGAAAGTCCAGGGTGAAAAAAATCTGATTTTCCTGATACTGTGAGTAAGCTCCAGGTGAAATTTTTTTTATTTTCCTGATACCGCGGGTAAAGTCCAGGTGAAAAAAATTCGATTTTCCTGATACCATGAGTAAGGTCTTGGAAAAAAAATTTCGATTTTACTGATACCGTGAAGTCCACGTGAAAAAAAATCAGATTTTCCTGATACCGTGAGTAAAGTCCAGGGTAAAAATATCCAATTTTCCTGATGCCGTGAGTAATGTCCAGGGGAAAAAAAATCCGATTTACCTGATACCGTGGGTTATAGTCCAGGTGAAAAATATCAGATTTTCCTGATACCATGAGTAAGGTCCAGATAAAAAAACTGATTTTTCTGATACCATGGTTATTAGTCCACATGAAAAAAATCAGATTTTCCTGATACCGCGGGTAAAGTCCAGGGTGAAAAAAATCTGATTTTACTGATACCGTGGGTTTTAGTCCAGGAGTAAAAAATCAGATTTTCCTGATACCGTGTGTAAAGTCCAAGGTAAAAAAATCAGATTTTCCTAATACAGTGAGTAAAGTCCAGGTGAAAAAAATCAGATTTTCCTGATACCGTGGGTTATAGTCCAGGAGAAAAAAATCAGATTTTCCTGATACTGTGTAAAGTGCAGGGTGAAAAAAATTCCGATTTTGCTGATTCCGTGGTTATTAGTCCACGTGAAAAAATCAGATTTTCCAGATACCGCGGGTAAAGTCCAGGTGAAAAAAATCCGATTTTCCTGATGCTGTGAATAAAGTCCTTGGTGAAAAAAATCAGATTTTCCTGATACCATGACTAAAGTCCTGGTGGAAAAAATCTGATTTTCCAGATACCGTGGTTATTAGTCCACCTGAAAAAAATCAGATTTTCCTGACTCCAGGAGTAAAGTCCAGGGCGAAAAAAATCAGATTTTCCTGATAGCGTGCGTAATAGTCCAGGTGAAAATAATCCGATTTTCCTGATACCGTGAGGAAAGTCCAGGGTGAAAAAAATCCAATTTTCCTGATACCATGAGGAAAGTCCAGGGTGAAAAAAATCCGATTTTCCTGATACCATGGTTATTAGTCCACATGAAAAAAATCAGATTTTCCTGATAACGTGAGTACAGTCCAGGAGAAAAAAATCAGATTTTCCTGATACCGTGAGTACAGTCCAGGTGAAAAAATCAGATTTTCCTGATAACGTGAGAACAGTCCAGGAGTAAAAAATCAGATTTTCCTGATACCGTGTGTAAAGTCCAAGGTAAAAATAACAGATTTTCCTAATACAGTGAGTAAAGTCCAGGTGAAAAAAATCAGATTTTCCTGATACCGTGGGTTATAGTCCAGGAGAAAAAAATCAGATTTTCCTGATACTGTGTAAAGTGCAGGGTGAAAAAAATTCCGATTTTGCTGATTCCGTGGTTATTAGTCCACGTGAAAAAAATCAGATTTTCCAGATACCGCGGGTAAAGTCCAGGTGAAAAAAATCCGATTTTCCTGATGCTGTGAATAAAGTCCTTGGTGAAAAAAAATCAGATTTTCCTGATACCATGACTAAAGTCCAGGTGGAAAAAATCTGATTTTCCAGATACCGTGGTTATTAGTCCACCTGAAAAAAATCAGATTTTCCTGACTCCAGGAGTAAAGTCCATGGCGAAAAAAATCAGATTTTCCTGATAGCGTGCGTAATAGTCCAGGTGAAAATAATCCGATTTTCCTGATACCGTGAGGAAAGTCCAGGGTGAAAAAAATCCAATTTTCCTGATACCATGAGGAAAGTCCAGGGTGAAAAAAATCCGATTTTCCTGATACCATGGTTATTAGTCCACATGAAAAAAATCAGATTTTCCTGATAACGTGAGTACAGTCCAGGTGAAAAAAAATCAGATTTTCCTGATACCGTGAGTACAGTCCAGGTGAAAAAATCAGATTTTCCTGATAACGTGAGAACAGTCCAGGTGAAAAAAATCAGATTTTCCTGATACCATGAGTAAAGTCCAGGGTAAAAAAAATCCGATTTTCCTGATACCGTGGGTTATAGTCCAGGTGAAAAAAATCAGATTTTCTTGATACCATGAGTAAGGTCCAGGTAAAAAAATCTGATTTTTCTGATACCATGGTTATAAGACCACGTGAAAAAAATCAGATTTTCCTGATACCGTGAGTACAGTCCAGGTGAAAAAAAAAATCAGATTTTCCAGATAATGTGGGTAATAGTCCAGGTGAAAAAAATTCGATTTTCCTGATACCGCGGGTAAAGTCCAGGTGAATAAATCAGATTTTCCTGATGCCGTGAGGAAAGTCCAGGGTGAAAAAAATCTGATTTTCCTGATACTGTGAGTAAAGTCCAGGAGAAAAAAAATCAGATTTTCCAGATTACATAGGTAATAGTCGAGGTGAAAAAAGTCTTATTTTCCTGATACCGCGAGTAAAGCACAGGTGAAAAAAAACCGATTTTCCTGATACCATGAGTACAGTCCAGGGTGGAAAAAAATCCAATTTTCCTGATACCGCGGGTAAAGTCAAGGTGAAAAAAATCAGATTTTCCTGATACCATGAGTAAAGTCCAGGTGGAAAAAAATCAGATTTTCCTGATACCGTGAAGAAAGTCCAGGGTGAAAAAAATCTGATTTTCCTGATACTGTGAGTAATGTCCCGGTGAAAAAAATTCGATTTTCTTGATACCGTGATTAAAGTCCAAGGTAAAAAAGATCATATTTTCCTGATGCCATGGTTATTAGTCCAGGTGAAAAAAATCAGATTTTCCTGATATCACAGGTAAAGTCCAGGTGAAAAAATCAGATTTTCCTAATACCGAGAGGAAAGTCCAGGGTGAAAAAAATCTGATTTTCCTGATACTGTGAGTAAGGTCCAGGTGAATTTTTTTTTATTTTACTGATACCGTGGATATTAGTCCACGTGAAAAAAATCAGATTTTCCTGATACCGTGAGTAAAGTCCAGGGTAAAAAAAAAATCCGATTTACCTGATACCGTGGGTTATAGTCCAGGTGAAAAATATCAGATTCTCCTGATACCATGAGTAAGGTCCAGGTGAAAAAAATCAGATTTTCCTGATACCGTGAGTACAGTCCAGGTGAAAAAAATCAGATTTTCCTGATAACGTGAGTACAGTCCAGGTGAAAAAAATCAGATTTTCCTGATACCATGAGTAAAGTCCAGGGTAAAAAAAAATCCGATTTACCTGATGCCGTGGTTATTAGTCCACGTTAGAAAAATCAGACTTTCCGGATACCGCGGGAAAAGTCCAGGTGAAAAAATCAGATTTTCCTGATTCTGTGGGTAAAGTCCAGGTGGAAAAAATCGGATTTTCCTGATACCGCTGGTAAAGTCCAGGTGAAAAATCAGATTTTAATGATACCGTGAGTAAAGTCCAGGAGTAACGTCCAGGGTGAAAAAAATCCGATTTTCCTGATACCGTGAGTAAAGTCCAGGGTAAAAAAAAAATCCGATTTACCTGATACCGTGGGTTATAGTCCAGGTGAAAAATATCAGATTCTCCTGATACCATGAGTAAGGTCCAGGTAAAAAAAACCCTGATTTTTCTGATACCATGGTTATTAGTCCACGTGAAAAAAAATCACATTTTCCTGATAACGTGAGTACAGTCCAGGTGAAAAAAATCAGATTTTCCTGATACCGTGAGTACAATTCAGGTGAAAAAATCCGATTTTCCTGATACTGTGAGTAATGTCCCGGGTGAAAAAAATCCGATTTTCTTGCTACCGTGATTAAAGTCCAAGGTAAAAAAATCAGATTTTCCTGATACCATGGTTAGTAGTCCACGTGAGAAAAATCAGACTTTCCGGATACCGCGGGAAAAGTCCAGGTGAAAAAATCAGATTATCCTGATTCTGTGGGTAAAGTCCAGGTGGAAAAAATCAGATTTTCCTGATACCGCTGGTAAAGTCCAGGTGAAAAATCAGATTTTAATGATACCGTGAGTAAAGTCCAGGTGGAAAAAATCAGATTTTCCTGATACCGTGGTGATTTGTCCACGTAAAAAAATCAGATTTTCCTGATCCGCGGGTAAAGTTCAGGTTAAAAAATCCAATTTTCCTGATACCGTGTGTAAAGTCCAGGAGTAAAAAAATCAGATTTTCCAGATAATGTGGGTAATAGTCCAGGTGAAAAAATCTTATTTTCCTGATACCGCAAGTAAAGCGCAGGTGAAAAAAATCCGATTTTCCTGATACCATGAGTACAGTCCAGGGTGGAAAAAAATCCAATTTTCCTGATACCGCGGGTAAAGTCAAGGTGAAAAAATCAGATTTTCCTGATACCGTGAGTAAAGTCCAGGTGGAAAAAATCAGATTCTCCTGATCCGCGGGCAAAGTCCAGGTTAAAAAATCCAATTTTCCTGATACCGTGAGTAAAGTCCAGGTGGAAAAAATCAGATTTTCCTGCTACCGTGGTGATTTGTCCACGTAAAAAAATCAGATTTTCCTGATCCGCGGGTAAAGTCCAGGTTAAAAAATCCAATTTTCCTGATACCGTGAATAAAGTCCAGGAGAAAAAATCCAATTTTTCTGATACCATGAGTAAAGTCCACGTGAAAAAAATCAGATTTTCCTGTTACCGTGGGTTATAGTCCAGGAGAAAAAAATCCAATTTTCCTGATACCGTGTGTAAAGTCCAGGGTGAAAAAAATCTGATTTTCCTGATACCGCGGGTAAAGTCCAGGGTGAAAAAAATCTGATTTTACTGATACCGTGGGTTTTAGTCCAGGAGTAAAAAAATCAGATTTTCCTGATACCGTGTGTAAAGTCTAGGGTGAAAAAAATCGATTTTACTGATACCGTGGTTATTTGTCAACGTGAAAAATATCAGATTTTCCAGATACCGCGGGTAAAGTCCAGGTGAAAAAAATCAGATTTTCCTGATACCGTGGTTTTTTCTCCATATGAAAAAAACCAGATTTTCCTGATACTGCAGGTAAAGTCCACGTGAAAAAAATCAGATTTTCCTGATACCGCGGGTAAAGTCCAGGTGAAAAAAAATCAGATTTTCCTGATACCGTGAGGAAAGTTCATGATGAAAAAATCCATATTTCCTGATACCGTGAGTAAAGTCCAGGTGAAAAAAATCTGATTTTCCTGATACCGTGGTTATTTGTCCACGCGAAAAAAATCCGACCTTCCTGATACCGCGGGTAGAGTCCAGGTGAAAAAAATCAGATTTTCCTGATACCGTGGTGATTTGTCCACGTAAAAAAATCAGATTTTCCTGATCCGCGGGTAAAGTTCAGGTTAAAAAATCCAATTTTCCTGATACCGTGTGTAAAGTCCAGGAGTAAAAAAATCAGATTTTCCAGATAATGTGGGTAATAGTCCAGGTGAAAAAATCTTATTTTCCTGATACCGCAAGTAAAGCGCAGGTGAAAAAAATCCGATTTTCCTGATACCATGAGTACAGTCCAGGGTGGAAAAAAATCCAATTTTCCTGATACCGCGGGTAAAGTCAAGGTGAAAAAATCAGATTTTCCTGATACCGTGAGTAAAGTCCAGGTGGAAAAAATCAGATTCTCCTGATCCGCGGGCAAAGTCCAGGTTAAAAAATCCAATTTTCCTGATACCGTGAGTAAAGTCTAGGAGAAAAAAAATCAGATTTTCCTGATACCGTGAGTAAAGTCCAAGGTGAAAAATATCCGATTTTCCTGATTCCGTGGTTATTAGTCCACGTGAAAAAAATTCTGATTTTCCTGAAAACGTGAGTAAAGTACAGGGTGAAAAAAAAATCTGATTTTCCTGACACCATGGGTTATTGTCCAGGTGACAAAAATGAGATTTTCCTAATACAGTGAAAAAAGTCCTGGGTGAAAAAATTCAGATTTTCCTGATACCGTGAGTAAAGTCCAGGTGAAAAAAATCAGATTTTCCTGATACCGTGGGTTATTGTCCAGGAGAAAAAAATCAGATTTTCCTGATACTGTGTAAAGTGCAGGGTGAAAAAAATTCCGATTTTGCTGATTCCGTGGTTATTAGTCCACGTGAAAAAAATCAGATTTTCCAGATACCGCGGGTAAAGTCCAGGTGAAAAAAATCAGATTTTCCTGATACCGTGAATAAAGTCCAGGGTGAAAAATATCCAATTTTCCTGATACCGCTGGTAAAGTCAAGGTGAAAAAAATCAGATTTTCCTGATACCGTGAGTAAAGTCCAGGTGAAAAAAAATCTGATTTTCCTGATACCTTGAGTAAAGTCCCGGAGAAAAAAAATCAGATTTTCCTGATACCTTTTGGTAATAGTCCAGGTGAAAAAAATCCGATTTTCCTGATTCTGTGGGTAAAGTCCAGGTGGAAAAAATCGGATTTTCCTGATACCGCTGGTAAAGTCCAGGTGAAAAATCAGATTTTAATGTTACCGTGAGTAAAGTCCAGGTGGAAAAAATCAGATTTTCCTGATAACATGGTGATTTGTCCACGTAAAAAAAATCAGATTTTCCTGATCCGCGGGTAAAGCACAGGTGAAAAAAATCCAATTTTCCTGATACCGTGAGTAAAGTCCAGGGTGGAAAAAAATCCGATTTTCCTGATACCGCGGGTAAAGTCAAGGTGAAAAAAATCAGATTTCCCTGATACCGTGTTTATTTGTCCATATGAAAAAAACTAGATTTTCCTGATACTGCTGGTAAAGTCCACGTGAAAAAAATCAGATTTTCCTGATACCGCGGGTAAAGTCCAGGTGAAAAAAATCAGATTTTCCTGATACCGTGAATAAAGTCCAGGGTGAAAAATATCCAATTTTCCTGATACCGCTGGTAAAGTCAAGGTGAAAAAAATCAGATTTTCCTGATACCGTGAGTAAAGTCCAGGTGAAAAAAAATCTGATTTTCCTGATACCTTGAGTAAAGTCCCGGAGAAAAAAAATCAGATTTTCCTGATACCTTTTGGTAATAGTCAAGGTGAAAAAAATCCGATTTTCCTGATTCTGTGGGTAAAGTCCAGGGTGGAAAAAAATCCGATTTTCCTGATACCGCGGGTAAAGTCAAGGTGAAAAAAATCAGATTTTCCTGATACCATGAGTAAAGTCCAGGTGGAAAAAATCAGATTTTCCTGATACCGTGGTGATTTGTCCACGTAAAAAAATCAGATTTTCCTGATCCGCGGGTAAAGTCCAGGTTAAAAAATCCAATTTTCCTGATACCGTGAGTAAAGTCCAGGTGAAAAAAATCCAATTTTTCTGATACCGTGGGAAATAGTCCTGGTGAAAAAAATCAGATTTTCCTGATACCATGAGTAAAGTCCAGGTGAAAAAAATCAGATTTTACTGATACCGTGGGTTATAGTCCAGGAGAAAAAAATCCAATTTTCCTGATACCGTGTGTAAAGTCCAGGGTGAAAAAAATCTGATTTTCCTGATACTGCGGGTAAAGTCCAGGGTGAAAAAAATTCGATTTTACTGATACCGTGGGTTTTAGTCCAGGAGTAAAAAATCAGATTTTCCTGATACCGTGAGTAAAGTCCAGGTGAAAAAAATCAGATTTTACTGATACCGTGGGTTATAGTCCAGGAGAAAAAAATCCAATTTTCCTGATACCGTGTGTAAAGTCCAGGGTGAAAAAAATCTGATTTTCCTGATACTGCGGGTAAAGTCCAGGGTGAAAAAAATTCGATTTTCTTGATACCGTGATTAAAGTCCAAGGTAAAAAAAATCATATTTTCCTGATGCCATGGTTATTAGTCCAGGTGAAAAAAATCAGATTTTCCTGATATCACGGGTAAAGTCCAGGTGAAAAAATCAGATTTTCCTAATACCGAGAGGAAAGTCCAGGGTGAAAAAAATCTGATTTTCCTGATACTGTGAGTAAGGTCCAGGTGAATTTTTTTTTATTTTACTGATACCGTGGATATTAGTCCACGTGAAAAAAATCAGATTTTCCTGATACCGTGAGTAAAGTCCAGGGTAAAAAAAAAATCCGATTTACCTGATACCGTGGGTTATAGTCCAGGTGAAAAATATCAGATTCTCCTGATACCATGAGTAAGGTCCAGGTGAAAAAAATCAGATTTTCCTGATACCGTGAGTACAGTCCAGGTGAAAAAAATCAGATTTTCCTGATAACGTGAGTACAGTCCAGGTGAAAAAAATCAGATTTTCCTGATACCATGAGTAAAGTCCAGGGTAAAAAAAAATCCGATTTACCTGATGCCGTGGTTATTAGTCCACGTTAGAAAAATCAGACTTTCCGGATACCGCGGGAAAAGTCCAGGTGAAAAAATCAGATTTTCCTGATTCTGTGGGTAAAGTCCAGGTGGAAAAAATCGGATTTTCCTGATACCGCTGGTAAAGTCCAGGTGAAAAATCAGATTTTAATGATACCGTGAGTAAAGTCCAGGAGTAACGTCCAGGGTGAAAAAAATCCGATTTTCCTGATACCGTGAGTAAAGTCCAGGGTAAAAAAAAAATCCGATTTACCTGATACCGTGGGTTATAGTCCAGGTGAAAAATATCAGATTCTCCTGATACCATGAGTAAGGTCCAGGTAAAAAAAACCCTGATTTTTCTGATACCATGGTTATTAGTCCACGTGAAAAAAAATCACATTTTCCTGATAACGTGAGTACAGTCCAGGTGAAAAAAATCAGATTTTCCTGATACCGTGAGTACAATTCAGGTGAAAAAATCCGATTTTCCTGATACTGTGAGTAATGTCCCGGGTGAAAAAAATCCGATTTTCTTGCTACCGTGATTAAAGTCCAAGGTAAAAAAATCAGATTTTCCTGATACCATGGTTAGTAGTCCACGTGAGAAAAATCAGACTTTCCGGATACCGCGGGAAAAGTCCAGGTGAAAAAATCAGATTATCCTGATTCTGTGGGTAAAGTCCAGGTGGAAAAAATCAGATTTTCCTGATACCGCTGGTAAAGTCCAGGTGAAAAATCAGATTTTAATGATACCGTGAGTAAAGTCCAGGTGGAAAAAATCAGATTTTCCTGATACCGTGGTGATTTGTCCACGTAAAAAAATCAGATTTTCCTGATCCGCGGGTAAAGTTCAGGTTAAAAAATCCAATTTTCCTGATACCGTGTGTAAAGTCCAGGAGTAAAAAAATCAGATTTTCCAGATAATGTGGGTAATAGTCCAGGTGAAAAAATCTTATTTTCCTGATACCGCAAGTAAAGCGCAGGTGAAAAAAATCCGATTTTCCTGATACCATGAGTACAGTCCAGGGTGGAAAAAAATCCAATTTTCCTGATACCGCGGGTAAAGTCAAGGTGAAAAAATCAGATTTTCCTGATACCGTGAGTAAAGTCCAGGTGGAAAAAATCAGATTCTCCTGATCCGCGGGCAAAGTCCAGGTTAAAAAATCCAATTTTCCTGATACCGTGAGTAAAGTCTAGGAGAAAAAAAATCAGATTTTCCTGATACCGTGAGTAAAGTCCAGGGTGAAAAATATCCGATTTTCCTGATTCCGTGGTTATTAGTCCACGTGAAAAAAATTCTGATTTTCCTGAAAACGTGAGTAAAGTACAGGGTGAAAAAAAATCTGATTTTCCTGACACCATGGGTTATTGTCCAGGTGACAAAAATGAGATTTTCCTAATACAGTGAAAAAAGTCCTGGGTGAAAAAATTCAGATTTTCCTGATACCGTGAGTAAAGTCCAGGTGAAAAAAATCAGATTTTCCTGATACCGTGGGTTATTGTCCAGGAGAAAAAAATCAGATTTTCCTGATACTGTGTAAAGTGCAGGGTGAAAAAAATTCCGATTTTGCTGATTCCGTGGTTATTAGTCCACGTGAAAAAAATCAGATTTTCCAGATACCGCGGGTAAAGTCCAGGTGAAAAAAATCAGATTTTCCTGATACCGTGAATAAAGTCCAGGGTGAAAAATATCCAATTTTCCTGATACCGCTGGTAAAGTCAAGGTGAAAAAAATCAGATTTTCCTGATACCGTGAGTAAAGTCCAGGTGAAAAAAAATCTGATTTTCCTGATACCTTGAGTAAAGTCCCGGAGAAAAAAAATCAGATTTTCCTGATACCTTTTGGTAATAGTCCAGGTGAAAAAAATCCGATTTTCCTGATTCTGTGGGTAAAGTCCAGGTGGAAAAAATCGGATTTTCCTGATACCGCTGGTAAAGTCCAGGTGAAAAATCAGATTTTAATGTTACCGTGAGTAAAGTCCAGGTGGAAAAAATCAGATTTTCCTGATAACGTGGTGATTTGTCCACGTAAAAAAAATCAGATTTTCCTGATCCGCGGGTAAAGCACAGGTGAAAAAAATCCAATTTTCCTGATACCGTGAGTAAAGTCCAGGGTGGAAAAAAATCCGATTTTCCTGATACCGCGGGTAAAGTCAAGGTGAAAAAAATCAGATTTCCCTGATACCGTGGTTATTTGTCCATATGAAAAAAACTAGATTTTCCTGATACTGCTGGTAAAGTCCACGTGAAAAAAATCAGATTTTCCTGATACCGCGGGTAAAGTCCAGGTGAAAAAAATCAGATTTTCCTGATACCGTGAATAAAGTCCAGGGTGAAAAATATCCAATTTTCCTGATACCGCTGGTAAAGTCAAGGTGAAAAAAATCAGATTTTCCTGATACCGTGAGTAAAGTCCAGGTGAAAAAAAATCTGATTTTCCTGATACCTTGAGTAAAGTCCCGGAGAAAAAAAATCAGATTTTCCTGATACCTTTTGGTAATAGTCAAGGTGAAAAAAATCCGATTTTCCTGATACCATGAGTAAAGTCCAGGTGGAAAAAATCAGATTTTCCTGATACCGTGGTGATTTGTCCACGTAAAAAAATCAGATTTTCCTGATCCGCGGGTAAAGTCCAGGTTAAAAAATCCAATTTTCCTGATACCGTGAGTAAAGTCCAGGTGAAAAAAATCCAATTTTTCTGATACCGTGGGAAATAGTCCTGGTGAAAAAAATCAGATTTTCCTGATACCATGAGTAAAGTCCAGGTGAAAAAAATCAGATTTTACTGATACCGTGGGTTATAGTCCAGGAGAAAAAAATCCAATTTTCCTGATACCGTGTGTAAAGTCCAGGGTGAAAAAAATCTGATTTTCCTGATACTGCGGGTAAAGTCCAGGGTGAAAAAAATTCGATTTTACTGATACCGTGGGTTTTAGTCCAGGAGTAAAAAATCAGATTTTCCTGATACCGTGAGTAAAGTCCAGGTGAAAAAAATCAGATTTTACTGATACCGTGGGTTATAGTCCAGGAGAAAAAAATCCAATTTTCCTGATACCGTGTGTAAAGTCCAGGGTGAAAAAAATCTGATTTTCCTGATACTGCGGGTAAAGTCCAGGGTGAAAAAAATTCGATTTTCTTGATACCGTGATTAAAGTCCAAGGTAAAAAAAATCATATTTTCCTGATGCCATGGTTATTAGTCCAGGTGAAAAAAATCAGATTTTCCTGATATCACGGGTAAAGTCCAGGTGAAAAAATCAGATTTTCCTAATACCGAGAGGAAAGTCCAGGGTGAAAAAAATCTGATTTTCCTGATACTGTGAGTAAGGTCCAGGTGAATTTTTTTTTATTTTACTGATACCGTGGATATTAGTCCACGTGAAAAAAATCAGATTTTCCTGATACCGTGAGTAAAGTCCAGGGTAAAAAAAAAATCCGATTTACCTGATACCGTGGGTTATAGTCCAGGTGAAAAATATCAGATTCTCCTGATACCATGAGTAAGGTCCAGGTGAAAAAAATCAGATTTTCCTGATACCGTGAGTACAGTCCAGGTGAAAAAAATCAGATTTTCCTGATAACGTGAGTACAGTCCAGGTGAAAAAAATCAGATTTTCCTGATACCATGAGTAAAGTCCAGGGTAAAAAAAAATCCGATTTACCTGATGCTGTGGTTATTAGTCCACGTTAGAAAAATCAGACTTTCCGGATACCGCGGGAAAAGTCCAGGTGAAAAAATCAGATTTTCCTGATTCTGTGGGTAAAGTCCAGGTGGAAAAAATCGGATTTTCCTGATACCGCTGGTAAAGTCCAGGTGAAAAATCAGATTTTAATGATACCGTGAGTAAAGTCCAGGCGTAACGTCCAGGGTGAAAAAAATCCGATTTTCCTGATACCGTGAGTAAAGTCCAGGGTAAAAAAAAAATCCGATTTACCTGATACCGTGGGTTATAGTCCAGGTGAAAAATATCAGATTCTCCTGATACCATGAGTAAGGTCCAGGTAAAAAAAACCCTGATTTTTCTGATACCATGGTTATTAGTCCACGTGAAAAAAAATCACATTTTCCTGATAACGTGAGTACAGTCCAGGTGAAAAAAATCAGATTTTCCTGATACCGTGAGTACAATTCAGGTGAAAAAATCCGATTTTCCTGATACTGTGAGTAATGTCCCGGGTGAAAAAAATCCGATTTTCTTGCTACCGTGATTAAAGTCCAAGGTAAAAAAATCAGATTTTCCTGATACCATGGTTAGTAGTCCACGTGAGAAAAATCAGACTTTCCGGATACCGCGGGAAAAGTCCAGGTGAAAAAATCAGATTATCCTGATTCTGTGGGTAAAGTCCAGGTGGAAAAAAATCAGATTTTCCTGATACCGCTGGTAAAGTCCAGGTGAAAAATCAGATTTTAATGATACCGTGAGTAAAGTCCAGGTGGAAAAAATCAGATTTTCCTGATACCGTGGTGATTTGTCCACGTAAAAAAATCAGATTTTCCTGATCCGCGGGTAAAGTTCAGGTTAAAAAATCCAATTTTCCTGATACCGTGTGTAAAGTCCAGGAGTAAAAAAATCAGATTTTCCAGATAATGTGGGTAATAGTCCAGGTGAAAAAATCTTATTTTCCTGATACCGCAAGTAAAGCGCAGGTGAAAAAAATCCGATTTTCCTGATACCATGAGTACAGTCCAGGGTGGAAAAAAATCCAATTTTCCTGATACCGCGGGTAAAGTCAAGGTGAAAAAATCAGATTTTCCTGATACCGTGAGTAAAGTCCAGGTGGAAAAAATCAGATTCTCCTGATCCGCGGGCAAAGTCCAGGTTAAAAAATCCAATTTTCCTGATACCGTGAGTAAAGTCCAGGTGGAAAAAATCAGATTTTCCTGCTACCGTGGTGATTTGTCCACGTAAAAAAATCAGATTTTCCTGATCCGCGGGTAAAGTCCAGGTTAAAAAATCCAATTTTCCTGATACCGTGAATAAAGTCCAGGAGAAAAAAATCCAATTTTTCTGATACCATGAGTAAAGTCCACGTGAAAAAAATCAGATTTTCCTGTTACCGTGGGTTATAGTCCAGGAGAAAAAAATCCAATTTTCCTGATACCGTGGGAAATAGTCCTGGTGAAAAAAATCAGATTTTCCTGATACCATGAGTAAAGTCCAGGTGAAAAAAATCAGATTTTACTGATACCGTGGGTTATAGTCCAGGAGAAAAAAATTCAATTTTCCTGATAACGTGTGTAAAGTCCAGGGTGAAAAAAATCTGATTTTCCTGATACTGCGGGTAAAGTCCAGGGTGAAAAAAATCTGATTTTACTGATACCGTGGGTTTTAGTCCAGGAGTAAAAAATCAGATTTTCCTGATACCGTGAGTAAAGTCCAGGAGAAAAAAATCAGATTTTCCAGATAACGTGGGTAATAGTCCAGGTGAAAAAAGTCTTATTTTCCTGATACCGCGAGTAAAGCACAGGTGAAAAAAAACCGATTTTCCTGATACCATGAGTACAGTCCAGGGTGGAAAAAAATCCAATTTTCCTGATACCGCGGGTAAAGTCAAGGTGAAAAAAATCAGATTTTCCTGATACCGTGGTGATTTGTCCACGTAAAAAAACCCAGATTTTTCTGATCCGCGGGTAAAGTCCAGGTTAAAAAATCCAATTTTCCTGATACCGTGAGTAAAGTCCAGGAGAAAAAAAATCCAATTTTTCTGATACCATGGGAAATAGTCCTGGTGAAAAAAATCAGATTTTCCTGATACCATGAGTAAAGTCCAGGTGAAAAAAATCAGATTTTCCTGATACCGTGTGTAAAGTCCAGGAGAAAAAAAATCTGATTTTCCTGATACCGCGGGTAAAGTCCAGGGTGAAAAAAATCTGATTTTCCTGATACCGCGGGTAAAGTCCAGGGTGAAAAAAATCTGATTTTACTGATACCGTGGGTTTTAGTCCAGGAGTAAAAAATCAGATTTTCCTGATACCGTGTGTAAAGTCTAGGGTGAAAAAAATCGATTTTACTGATACCGTGGTTATTTGTCAATGTGAAAAATATCAGATTTTCCAGATACCGCGGGTAAAGTCCAGGTGAAAAAAACCTGATTTTCCTGATACCGTGGTTGTTTGTCCATATGAAAAAAACCAGATTTTCCTGATACTGTGGGTAAAGTCCACGTGAAAAAAATCAGATTTTCCTGATACCGCGGGTAAAGTCCAGGTTAAAAAATCAGATTTTCAAGATAATGTGTGTAAAGTCCAGGTGAAAAAAATCCAATTTTTCTGATACCGTGGGAAATAGTCCTGGTGAAAAAAATCAGATTTTCCTGATACCATGAGTAAAGTCCAGTGTGAAAAAAATCAGATTTTCCTGATACCGTGAGTAAAGTCCAGGGTGAAAAATATCCGATTTTCCTGATTCCGTGGTTATTAGTCCATGTGAAAAAAATTCTGATTTTCCTGAAAACGTGAGTAAAGTACAGGGTGAAAAAAAATCTGATTTTCCTGACACCATGGGTTATTGTCCAGGTGACAAAAATGAGATTTTCCTAATACAGTGAAAAAAGTCCTGGGTGAAAAAATTCAGATTTTCCTGATACCGTGAGTAAAGTCCAGGTGAAAAAAATCAGATTTTCCTGATACCGTGGGTTATAGTCCAGGAGAAAAAAATCAGATTTTCCTGATACTGTGTAAAGTGCAGGGTGAAAAAAATTCCGATTTTGCTGATTCCGTGGTTATTAGTCCACGTGAAAAAAATCAGATTTTCCAGATACCGTGGGTAAAGTCCAGGTGAAAAAAATCCCATTTTACTGATACCGTGGATATTAGTCCACGTGAAAAAAATCAGATTTTCCTGACTCCAGGAGTAACATCCAGGGTGAAAAAAATCCGATTTTCCTGATACCGTGAGTAAAGTCCAGGGGAAAAAAATCCGATTTACCTGATACCGTGGGTTATAGTCCAGGTGAAAAATATCAGATTTTCCTGATACCATGAGTAAGGTCCAGGTAAAAAAAACCTGATTTTTCTGATACCATGGTTATTAGTCCACGTGAAAAAAATCAGATTTTCCTGATAACGTGAGTACAGTCCAGGTGAAAAAAATCAGATTTTCCTGACACCGTGAGTACAGTCCAGGTGAAAAAAAATGAGATTTTCCTGATAACGTGAGTACAGTCCAGGTGAAAAAAATCAGATTTTCCTGATACCATGAGTAAAGTCCAGGGTAAAAAAAAATCCGATTTACCTGATACCGTGGGTTATAGTCCAGGTGAAAAAAATCAGATTTTCCTGATACCATGAGTAAGGTCCAGGTAAAAAAATCTGATTTTTCTGATACCGTGGTTATTAGTCCACGTGAAAAAAAATCAGATTTTCCTGATACCATGAGTAAGGTCCAGGTAAAAAAATCTGATTTTTCTGATACCATGGTTATTAGTCCACGTGAAAAAAAATCAGATTTTCCTGATAACGTGAGTACAGTCCAGGTGAAAAAATCAGATTTTCCTGATAACGTGAGTACAATTCAGGTGAAAAAATCCGATTTTCCTGATACTGTGAGTAATGTCCCGGGTGAAAAAAATCCGATTTTCTTGCTACCGTGATTAAAGTCCAAGGTAAAAAAATCAGATTTTCCTGATACCATGGTTATTAGTCCACGTGAGAAAAATCAGACTTTCCGGATACCGTGGGAAAAGTCCAGGTGAAAAAATCAGATTTTCCTGATTCTGTGGGTAAAGTCCAGGTGGAAAAAATCGGATTTTCCTGATACCGCTGGTAAAGTCCAGGTGAAAAATCAGATTTTAATGATACCGTGAGTAAAGTCCAGGTGGAAAAAATCAGATTTTCCTGATACCGTGGTGATTTGTCCACGTAAAAAAAATCAGATTTTCCTGATCCGCGGGTAAAGTTCAGGTTAAAAAATCCAATTTTCCTGATACCGTGAGTAAAGTCCAGGAGAAAAAAATCAGATTTTCCAGATAATGTGGGTAATAGTCCAGGTGAAAAAAATCTTATTTTCCTGATACCGCAAGTAAAGCGCAGGTGAAAAAAATCCGATTTTCCTGATACCATGAGTACAGTCCAGGGTGGAAAAAAATCCAATTTTCCTGATACCGCGGGTAAAGTCAAGGTGAAAAAATCAGATTTTCCTGATACCGTGAGTAAAGTCCAGGTGGAAAAAATCAGATTTTCCTGATCCGCGGGTAAAGTCCAGGTTAAAAAATCCAATTTTCCTGATACCGTGAGTAAAGTCCAGGAGAAAAAAAATCAGATTTTCCAGATAATGTGTGTAAAGTCCAGGTGAAAAAAAATCCAATTTTTCTGATACCGTGGGAAATAGTCCTGGTGAAAAAAATCAGATTTTCCTGATACCATGAGTAAAGTCCAGTGTGAAAAAATTCAGATTTTCCTGATACCGTGAGTAAAGTCCAGGGTGAAAAATATCCGATTTTCCTGATTCCGTGGTTATTAGTCCACGTGAAAAAAATTCTGATTTTCCTGAAAACGTGAGTAAAGTACAGGGTGAAAAAAAATCTGATTTTCCTGACACCATGGGTTATTGTCCAGGTGACAAAAATGAGATTTTCCTAATACAGTGAAAAAAGTCCTGGGTGAAAAAATTCAGATTTTCCTGATACCGTGAGTAAAGTCCAGGTGAAAAAAATCAGATTTTCCTGATACCGTGGGTTATAGTCCAGGAGAAAAAAAATCAGATTTTCCTGATACTGTGTAAAGTGCAGGGTGAAAAAAATTCCGATTTTGCTGATTCCGTGGTTATTAGTCCACGTGAAAAAAATCAGATTTTCCAGATACCGCGGGTAAAGTCCAGGTGAAAAAAATCCGATTTTCCTGATGCTGTGAATAAAGTCCTTGGTGAAAAAAAATCAGATTTTCCTGATACCATGACTAAAGTCCAGGTGGAAAAAATCTGATTTTCCAGATACCGTGGTTATTAGTCCACCTGAAAAAAATCAGATTTTCCTGACTCCAGGAGTAAAGTCCAGGGCGAAAAAAATCAGATTTTCCTGATAGCGTGCGTAATAGTCCAGGTGAAAATAATCCGATTTTCCTGATACCGTGAGGAAAGTCCAGGGTGAAAAAAAATCCAATTTTCCTGATACCATGAGGAAAGT
This sequence comes from Bradypodion ventrale, assembly GCA_035047345.1. Classification (NCBI taxonomy): domain Eukaryota; kingdom Metazoa; phylum Chordata; class Lepidosauria; order Squamata; family Chamaeleonidae; genus Bradypodion; species Bradypodion ventrale. The sequence continues at coordinate 229,694,271 of JAWDJE010000002.1, read as the reverse complement.
CCAGGGTGAAAAAAATCCGATTTTCCTGATACCATGGTTATTAGTCCACGTGAAAAAAATCCAATTTTCCTGATACCGTGTGTAAAGTCCAGGGTGAAAAAAATCTGATTTACCTGATACCGCGGGTAAAGTCCAGGGTGAAAAAAATCTGATTTTACTGATACCGTGGGTTTTAGTCCAGGAGTAAAAAATCAGATTTTCCTGATACCGTGTGTAAAGTCCAAGGTAAAAAAATCAGATTTTCCTGATACCATGGTTATTGGTCCACGTGAGAAAAATCAGACTTTCCAGATATGGCGGGAAAAGTCCAGGTGAAAAAAATCCGATTTTCCTGATACCGCGGGTAAAGTCCAGGTGAATAAATCAGATTTTCCTGATACCGTGAGGAAAGTCCAGGGTGAAAAAAATCTGATTTTCCTGATACTGTGAGTAAGCTCCAGGTGAATTTTTTTTTATTTTCCTGATACCGCGGGTAAAGTCCAGGTGAAAAAAATTCGATTTTCCTGATACCATGAGTAAGGTCTTGGAAAAAAAATTTCGATTTTACTGATACCGTGAAGTCCACGTGAAAAAAAATCAGATTTTCCTGATACCGTGAGTAAAGTCCAGGGTAAAAATATCCAATTTTCCTGATGCCGTGAGTAATGTCCAGGGGAAAAAAAATCCGATTTACCTGATACCGTGGGTTATAGTCCAGGTGAAAAATATCAGATTTTCCTGATACCATGAGTAAGGTCCAGATAAAAAAAACTGATTTTTCTGATACCATGGTTATTAGTCCACATGAAAAAAATCAGATTTTCCTGATACCGCGGGTAAAGTCCAGGGTGAAAAAAATCTGATTTTACTGATACCGTGGGTTTTAGTCCAGGAGTAAAAAATCAGATTTTCCTGATACCGTGTGTAAAGTCCAAGGTAAAAAAATCAGATTTTCCTAATACAGTGAGTAAAGTCCAGGTGAAAAAAATCAGATTTTCCTGATACCGTGGGTTATAGTCCAGGAGAAAAAAATCAGATTTTCCTGATACTGTGTAAAGTGCAGGGTGAAAAAAATCCGATTTTCCTGATGCTGTGAATAAAGTCCTTGGTGAAAAAAAATCAGATTTTCCTGATACCATGACTAAAGTCCAGGTGGAAAAAATCTGATTTTCCAGATACCGTGGTTATTAGTCCACCTGAAAAAAATCAGATTTTCCTGACTCCAGGAGTAAAGTCCAGGGCGAAAAAAATCAGATTTTCCTGATAGCGTGCGTAATAGTCCAGGTGAAAATAATCCGATTTTCCTGATACCGTGAGGAAAGTCCAGGGTGAAAAAAATCCAATTTTCCTGATACCATGAGGAAAGTCCAGGGTGAAAAAAATCCGATTTTCCTGATACCATGGTTATTAGTCCACATGAAAAAAATCAGATTTTCCTGATAACGTGAGTACAGTCCAGGTGAAAAAAATCAGATTTTCCTGATAACGTGAGAACAGTCCAGGTGAAAAAAACTCAGATTTTCCTGATACCATGAGTAAAGTCCAGGGTAAAAAAAATCCGATTTACCTGATACCGTGGGTTATAGTCCAGGTGAAAAAAATCAGATTTTCTTGATACCATGAGTAAGGTCCAGGTAAAAAAATCTGATTTTTCTAATACCATGGTTATAAGACCACGTGAAAAAAATCAGATTTTCCTGATACCGTGAGTACAGTCCAGGTGAAAAAAAATCAGATTTTCCAGATAATGTGGGTAATAGTCCAGGTGAAAAAAATTCGATTTTCCTGATACCGCGGGTAAAGTCCAGGTGAATAAATCAGATTTTCCTGATGCCGTGAGGAAAGTCCAGGGTGAAAAAAATCTGATTTTCCTGATACTGTGAGTAAAGCACAGGTGAAAAAAAACCGATTTTCCTGATACCATGAGTACAGTCCAGGGTGGAAAAAAATCCAATTTTCCTGATACCGCGGGTAAAGTCCAGGAGAAAAAAAATCAGATTTTCCAGATTACATAGGTAATAGTCGAGGTGAAAAAAGTCTTATTTTCCTGATACCGCGAGTAAAGCACAGGTGAAAAAAAACCGATTTTCCTGATACCATGAGTACAGTCCAGGGTGGAAAAAAATCCAATTTTCCTGATACCGCGGGTAAAGTCAAGGTGAAAAAAATCAGATTTTCCTGATACCATGAGTAAAGTCCAGGTGGAAAAAATGAGATTTTCCTGATACCGTGAAGAAAGTCCAGGGTGAAAAAAATCTGATTTTCCTGATACTGTGAGTAATGTCCCGGTGAAAAAAATTCGATTTTCTTGATACCGTGATTAAAGTCCAAGGTAAAAAAAATCATATTTTCCTGATGCCATGGTTATTAGTCCAGGTGAAAAAAATCAGATTTTCCTGATATCGCGGGTAAAGTCCAGGTGAAAAAATCAGATTTTCCTAATACCGAGAGGAAAGTCCAGGGTGAAAAAAATCTGATTTTCCTGATACTGTGAGTAAGGTCCAGGTGAATTTTTTTTTATTTTCCTGATACCGCGGGTAAAGTCCAGGTGAAAAAAATTCGATTTTCCTGATACCATGAGTAAGGTCATGGAAAAAAAATTCCGATTTTACTGATACCGTGGTTATTAGTCCACGTGGAAAAAAAAATGCGATTTTCCTGATGCCGTGAGTAAAGTCCAAGGTAAAAATATCCAATTTTCCTGATGCCGTGAGTAATGTCCAGGGTAAAAAAAAATCCGATTTACCTGATACCGTGGGTTATAGTCCAGGTGAAAAAAATCAGATTTTCTTGATACCATGTGTAAGGTCCAGGTAAAAAAATCTGATTTTTCTGATACCGTGGTTATTAGTCCACGTGAAAAAAAATCAGATTTTCCTGATAACGTGAGTAAAGTCCAGGTTAAAAAAAAATCCGATATACCTGATACCATGAATAAAGTCCTTGGAGAAAAAAATCTGATTTTACTCATACCGTGGTTATTAGTCCACGTGAAAAATCAGATTTTCCAGATACCGTGGGTAAAGTCCAGGTGAAAAAAATCCCATTTTACTGATACCGTGGATATTAGTCCACGTGAAAAAAATCAGATTTTCCTGACTCCAGGAGTAACGTCCAGGGTGAAAAAAAATCTGATTTTCCTGATACCGTGAGTAAAGTCCAGGGTAAAAAAAAAATCCGATTTACCTGATACCGTGGGTTATAGTCCAGGTGAAAAATATCAGATTCTCCTGATAACATGAGTAAGGTCCAGGTGAAAAAAATCAGATTTTCCTGATACCGTGAGTACAGTCCAGGTGAAAAAAATCAGATTTACCTCATAACGTGAGTACAGTCCAGGTGAAAAAAATCAGATTTTCCTGATACCATGAGTAAAGTCCAGGGTAAAAAAAAATCCGATTTACCTGATGCCGTGGTTATTAGTCCACGTGAGAAAAATCAGACTTTCCGGATACCGCGGGAAAACTCCAGGTGAAAAAATCAGATTTTCCTGATTCTGTGGGTAAAGTCCAGGTGGAAAAAATCGGATTTTCCTGATACCGCTGGTAAAGTCCAGGTGAAAAATCAGATTTTAATGATACCGTGAGTAAAGTCCAGGAGTAACGTCCAGGGTGAAAAAAATCCGATTTTCCTGATACCGTGAGTAAAGTCCAGGGTAAAAAAAAAATCCGATTTACCTGATACCGTGGGTTATAGTCCAGGTGAAAAATATCAGATTCTCCTGATACCATGAGTAAGGTCCAGGTAAAAAAAACCCTGATTTTTCTGATACCATGGTTATTAGTCCACGTGAAAAAAAATCACATTTTCCTGATAACGTGAGTACAGTCCAGGTGAAAAAAATCAGATTTTCCTGATACCGTGAGTACAATTCAGGTGAAAAAATCCGATTTTCCTGATACTGTGAGTAATGTCCCGGGTGAAAAAAATCCGATTTTCTTGCTACCGTGATTAAAGTCCAAGGTAAAAAAATCAGATTTTCCTGATACAATGGTTATTAGTCCACGTGAGAAAAATCAGACTTTCCGGATACCGCGGGAAAAGTCCAGGTGAAAAAATCAGATTTTCCTGATTCTGTGGGTAAAGTCCAGGTGGAAAAAATCGGATTTTCCTGATACCGCTGGTAAAGTCCAGGTGAAAAATCAGATTTTAATGATACCGTGAGTAAAGTCCAGGTGGAAAAAATCAGATTTTCCTGATACCGTGGTGATTTGTCCACGTAAAAAAATCAGATTTTCCTGATCCGCGGGTAAAGTTCAGGTTAAAAAATCCAATTTTCCTGATACCGTGTGTAAAGTCCAGGAGTAAAAAAATCAGATTTTCCAGATAATGTAGGTAATAGTCCAGGTGAAAAAAATCTTATTTTCCTGATACCGCAAGTAAAGCGCAGGTGAAAAAAATCCGATTTTCCTGATACCATGAGTACAGTCCAGGGTGGAAAAAAATCCAATTTTCCTGATACCGCGGGTAAAGTCAAGGTGAAAAAAATCAGATTTTCCTGATACCGTGAGTAAAGTCCAGGTGGAAAAAATCAGATTCTCCTGATCCGCGGGCAAAGTCCAGGTTAAAAAATCCAATTTTCCTGATACCGTGAGTAAAGTCTAGGAGAAAAAAAATCAGATTTTCCAGATAATGTGTGTAAAGTCCAGGTGAAAAAAATCCAATTTTTCTGATACCGTGGGAAATAGTCCTGCTGAAAAAAATCAGATTTTCCTGATACCATGAGTAAAGTCCAGTGTGAAAAAAATCAGATTTTCCTGATACCGTGAGTAAAGTCCAGGGTGAAAAATATCCGATTTTCCTGATTCCGTGGTTATTAGTCCATGTGAAAAAAATTCTGATTTTCCTGAAAACGTGAGTAAAGTACAGGGTGAAAAAAAATCTGATTTTCCTGACACCATGGGTTATTGTCCAGGTGACAAAAATGAGATTTTCCTAATACAGTGAAAAAAGTCCTGGGTGAAAAAATTCAGATTTTCCTGATACCGTCAGTAAAGTCCAGGTGAAAAAAATCAGATTTTCCTGATACCGTGGGTTATAGTCCAGGAGAAAAAAATCAGATTTTCCTGATACTGTGTAAAGTGCAGGGTGAAAAAAATTCCGATTTTGCTGATTCCGTGGTTATTAGTCCACGTGAAAAAAATCAGATTTTCCAGATACCGCGGGTAAAGTCCAGGTGAAAAAAATCCGATTTTCCTGATGCTGTGAATAAAGTCCTTGGTGAAAAAAAATCAGATTTTCCTGATACCATGACTAAAGTCCAGGTGGAAAAAATCTGATTTTCCAGATACCGTGGTTATTAGTCCACCTGAAAAAAATCAGATTTTCCTGACTCCAGGAGTAAAGTCCAGGGGGAAAAAAATCAGATTTTCCTGATAGCGTGCGTAATAGTCCAGGTGAAAATAATCCGATTTTCCTGATACCGTGAGGAAAGTCCAGGGTGAAAAAAATCCAATTTTCCTGATACCATGAGGAAAGTCCAGGGTGAAAAAAATCCGATTTTCCTGATACCATGGTTATTAGTCCACGTGAAAAAAATCCAATTTTCCTGATACCGTGTGCAAAGTCCAGGGTGAAAAAAATCTGATTTTCCTGATACCGCGGGTAAAGTCCAGGGTGAAAAAAATCCGATTTTCCTGATACCGTGTGTAAAGTCCAGGGTGAAAAAAATCTGATTTTCCTGATACCGCGGGTAAAGTCCAGGGTGAAAAAAATCTGATTTTACTGATACCGTGGGTTTTAGTCCAGGAGTAAAAAATCAGATTTTCCTGATACCGTGTGTAAAGTCTAGGGTGAAAAAAATCGATTTTACTGATACCGTGGTTATTTGTCAACGTGAAAAATATCAGATTTTCCAGATACCGCGGGTAAAGTCCAGGTGAAAAAAATCAGATTTTCCTGATACCGTGGTTGTTTGTCCATATGAAAAAAACCAGATTTTCCTGATACTGTGGGTAAAGTCCACGTGAAAAAAATCAGATTTTCCTGATACCGCGGGTAAAGTCCAGGTTAAAAAATCCAATTTTCCTGATACCGTGAGTAAAGTCCAGGAGAAAAAAATCAGATTTTCAAGATAATGTGTGTAAAGTCCAGGTGAAAAAAATCCAATTTTTCTGATACCGTGGGAAATAGTCCTGGTGAAAAAAATCAGATTTTCCTGATACCATGAGTAAAGTCCAGTGTGAAAAAAATCAGATTTTCCTGATACTGTGAGTAAAGTCCAGGGTGAAAAATATCCGATTTTCCTGATTCCGTGGTTATTAGTCCATGTGAAAAAAATTCTGATTTTCCTGAAAACGTGAGTAAAGTACAGGGTGAAAAAAAATCTGATTTTCCTGACACCATGGGTTATTGTCCAGGTGACAAAAATGAGATTTTCCTAATACAGTGAAAAAAGTCCTGGGTGAAAAAATTCAGATTTTCCTGATACCGTGAGTAAAGTCCAGGTGAAAAAAATCAGATTTTCCTGATACCGTGGGTTATAGTCCAGGAGAAAAAAATCAGATTTTCCTGATACTGTGTAAAGTGCAGGGTGAATAAAATTCCGATTTTGCTGATTCCGTGGTTATTAGTCCACGTGAAAAAAATCAGATTTTCCAGATACCGCGGGTAAAGTCCAGGTGAAAAAAATCCGATTTTCCTGATGCTGTGAATAAAGTCCTTGGTGAAAAAAAATCAGATTTTCCTGATACCATGACTAAAGTCCAGGTGGAAAAAATCTGATTTTCCAGATACCGTGGTTATTAGTCCACCTGAAAAAAATCAGATTTTCCTGACTCCAGGAGTAAAGTCCAGGGCGAAAAAAATCAGATTTTCCTGATAGCGTGCGTAATAGTCCAGGTGAAAATAATCCGATTTTCCTGATACCGTGAGGAAAGTCCAGGGTGAAAAAAATCCAATTTTCCTGATACCATGAGGAAAGTCCAGGGTGAAAAAATCCGATTTTCCTGATACCATGGTTATTAGTCCACGTGAAAAAAATCCAATTTTCCTGATACCGTGTGTAAAGTCTAGGGTGAAAAAAATCGATTTTACTGATACCGTGGATATTTGTCAACGTGAAAAATATCAGATTTTCCAGATACCATGGGTAAAGTCCAGGTGAAAAAAATCAGATTTTCCTGATACCGTGGTTGTTTGTCCATATGAAAAAAACCAGATTTTCCTGATACTGCGGGTAAAGTCCACGTGAAAAAAATCAGATTTTCCTGATACCGCGGGTAAAGTCCAGGTGAAAAAAATCAGATTTTCCTGATACCGTGAGGAAAGTTCATGGTGAAAAAAATCCATATTTCCTGATACCGTGAGTAAAGTCCAGGTGAAAAAAATCTGATTTTCCTGATACCGTGGTTGTTTGTCCACGCGAAAAAAATCCGATCTTCCTGATACCGCGGGTAGAGTCCAGGTGAAAAAATTCAGATTTTCCTGATACCGTGAGTAAAGTCCAGGTGAAAAAAATCAGATTTTCCAGATACCGTGAGTAAAGTCCAGGTGAAAAAAATCCGATTTTCCTGATACCGTGGTTATTTGTCCACGTGAAAAAAATCCGATTTTCCTGATACCGCGGGAAGAGTCCAGGTGAAAAAAATCAGATTTTCCTGATACCGCGGGTAAAGTCCAGGTGAAAAAAATCAGATTTTCCTGATACCGTGAGGAAAGTTCATGGTGAAAAAAATCCATATTTCCTGATACCGTGAGTAAAGTCCAGGTGAAAAAAATCTGATTTTCCTGATACCGTGGTTATTTGTCCACGCGAAAAAAATCCGATCTTCCTGATACCGCGGGTAGAGTCCAGGTGAAAAAATTCAGATTTTCCTGATACCGTGAGTAAAGTCCAGGTGAAAAAAATCAAATTTTCCTGATACCGTGAGGAAAGTCCAGGTGAAAAAAATCCGATTTTCCTGATACCGTGGTTATTTGTCCACGTGAAAAAATCCGATTTTCCTGATAACGTGAGTACAGTCCAGGTGAAAAAAATCCGATTTTCCTGATACTGTGAGTAATGTCCCAGGTGAAAATAATCCGATTTTCTTGATAACGTGCGTAAAGTCCAGGGTAAAAAAAAATCCGATTTACCTGATACCGTGGGTTATAGTCCAGATGAAAAAAAAATCAGATTTTCCTGATACCATGAGTAAGGTCCAGGTAAAAAAATCTGATTTTTCTGATACCATGGTTATTAGTCCATGTGAAAAAAAATCAGATTTTCCTGATAACGTGAGTACAGTCCAGGTGAAAAAAATCAGATTTTCCTGATACCGTGAGTAAAGTCCAGGGTAAAAAAAATCCGATTTACCTGATAACGTGGGTTAAAATCAAGGTGAAAAAAATCAGATTTTCCTGATACCATGACTAAGTTCCAGGTAAAAAAATCTGATTTTTCTGATACCATGGTTATTAGTCCACGTGAAAAAAAATCAGATTTTCCTGATAACGTGAGTACAGTCCAGGTGAAAAAAATCAGATTTTCCTGATACCGTGAGTACAATCCAGATGAAAAAAATCCGATTTTCCTGATACTGTGAGTAATGTCCCGGGTGAAAAAAATCCAATTTTCTTGATACCGTGATTAAAGTCCAAGGTAAAAAAATCAGAATTTCCATGATACCATGGTTATTAGTCCACGTGAGAAAAATCAGACTTTCCAGATACGGCGGGAAAAGTCCAGGTGAAAAAAATCCGATTTTCCTGATACCGCGGGTAAAGTCCAGGTGTAAAAATCAGATTTTCCTGATACCGTGAGGAAAGTCCAGGGTGAAAAAAATCTGATTTTCCTGATACTGTGAGTAAAGTCCAGGTGAAATTTTTTTTATTTTCCTGATACCGCGGGTAAAGTCCAGGTGAAAAAAATTCGATTTTCCTGATACCATGAGTAAGGTCCTGGAAAAAAATTCCGATTTTACTGATACCGTGGTTATTAGTCCACGTGAAAAAATCAGATTTTCCAGATACCGTTGGTAAAGTCCAGGTGAAAAAAAATCCAATTTTACTGATACCGTGGATATTAGTCCACATGAAAAAATCAGATTTTCCTGACTCCAGGAGTAACGTCCAGGGTGAAAAAAAATCCGATTTACCTGATACCATGGTTATTAGTCCACGTGAAAAAAATCAGATTTTCCTGATAACGTGAGTACAGTCCAGGTGAAAAAAATCAGATTTTCCTGATACCGTGAGTACAGTCCAGGTGAAAAAAATCAGATTTTCCTGATAATGTGAGTACAGTCCAGGTGAAAAAAATCAGATTTTCCTGATACCATGAGTAAAGTCCAGGGTAAAAAAAAATCCGATTTACCTGATACCGTGGGTTATAGTCCAGGTGAAAAAAATCAGATTTTCTTGATACCATGAGTAAGGTCCAGGTAAAAAAAATCTGATTTTTCTGATACCGTGGTTATTAGTCCACGTGAAAAAAAATCAGATTTTCCTCATACCATGAGTAAGGTCCGGGTAAAAAAATCTGATTTTTCTGATACCATGGTTATTAGTCCACGTGAAAAAAAATCAGATTTTCCTGATAACGTGAGTACAGTCCAGGTGAAAAAAATCAGATTTTCCTGATACCGTGAGTACAATTCAGGTGAAAAAAATCCGATTTTCCTGATACTGTGAGTAATGTCCCGGGTGAAAAAAATCCGATTTTCTTGCTACCGTGATTAAAGTCCAAGGTAATAAATCAGATTTTCCTGATACCATGGTTATTAGTCCACGTGAGAAAAATCAGACTTTCCAGATACCGCGGGAAAAGTCCAGGTGAAAAAATCAGATTTTCCTGATACCGCGGTTAAAGTCCAGGTGAAAAAATCAGATTTTCCTGATACTGTGTAAAGTGCAGGGTGAAAAAAATTCCGATTTTGCTGATTCCGTGGTTATTAGTCCAGGTGAAAAAAAATCAGATTTTCCAGATACCGCGGATAAAGTCCAGGTGAAAAAAATCCGATTTTCCTGATGCTGTGAATAAAGTCCTTGGTGAAAAAAAATCAGATTTTCCTGATACCATGACTAAAGTCCAGGTGGAAAAAAATCTGATTTTCCAGATACCGTGGTTATTAGTCCACCTGAAAAAAATCAGATTTTCCTGACTCCAGGAGTAAAGTCCAGGGCGAAAAAAATCAGATTTTCCTGATAGCGTGCGTAATAGTCCAGGTGAAAATAATCCGATTTTCCTGATACTGTGAGGAAAGTCCAGGGTGAAAAAATCCAATTTTCCTGATACCGTGAGGAAAGTGCAGGGTGAAAAAAATCCGATTTTCCTGATACCGTGAGGAAAGTCCAGGGTGAAAAAAATCCAATTTTCCTGATACCGTGTGTAAAGTCCAGGTTAAAAAAAATCTGATTTTCCTGATACCGCGGGTAAAGTCCAGGGTGAAAAAAATCTGATTTTACTGATACCGTGCGTTTTTGTCCAGGAGTAAAAAATCAGATTTTCCTGATACCGTTTGTAAAGTCTAGGGTGAAAAAAATCGATTTTACTGATACCGTGGTTATTTGTCAACGTGAAAAATATCAGATTTTCCAGATACCATGGGTAAAGTCCAGGTGAAAAAAATCAGATTTTCCTGATACCGTGGTTGTTTGTCCATATGAAAAAAACCAGATTTTCCTGATACTGCGGGTAAAGTCCACGTGAAAAAAATCAGATTTTCCTGATACCGCGGGTAAAGTCCAGGTGAAAAAAATCAGATTTTCCTGATACCGTGAGGAAAGTTCATGGTGAAAAAAATCCATATTTCCTGATACCGTGAGTAAAGTCCAGGTGAAAAAAATCTGATTTTCCTGATACCGTGGTTGTTTGTCCACGCGAAAAAAATCCGATCTTCCTGATACCGCGGGTAGAGTCCAGGTGAAAAAATTCAGATTTTCCTGATACCGTGAGTAAAGTCCAGGTGAAAAAAATCAGATTTTCCAGATACCGTGAGTAAAGTCCAGGTGAAAAAAATCCGATTTTCCTGATACCGTGGTTATTTGTCCACGTGAAAAAAATCCGATTTTCCTGATACCGCGGGAAGAGTCCAGGTGAAAAAAATCAGATTTTCCTGATACCGCGGGTAAAGTCCAGGTGAAAAAAATCAGATTTTCCTGATACCGTGAGGAAAGTTCATGGTGAAAAAAATCCATATTTCCTGATACCGTGAGTAAAGTCCAGGTGAAAAAAATCTGATTTTCCTGATACCGTGGTTATTTGTCCACGCGAAAAAAATCCGATCTTCCTGATACCGCGGGTAGAGTCCAGGTGAAAAAATTCAGATTTTCCTGATACCGTGAGTAAAGTCCAGGTGAAAAAAATCAAATTTTCCTGATACCGTGAGGAAAGTCCAGGTGAAAAAAATCCGATTTTCCTGATACCGTGGTTATTTGTCCACGTGAAAAAATCCGATTTTCCTGATAACGTGAGTACAGTCCAGGTGAAAAAAATCCGATTTTCCTGATACTGTGAGTAATGTCCCAGGTGAAAATAATCCGATTTTCTTGATAACGTGCGTAAAGTCCAGGGTAAAAAAAAATCCGATTTACCTGATACCGTGGGTTATAGTCCAGATGAAAAAAAAATCAGATTTTCCTGATACCATGAGTAAGGTCCAGGTAAAAAAATCTGATTTTTCTGATACCATGGTTATTAGTCCATGTGAAAAAAAATCAGATTTTCCTGATAACGTGAGTACAGTCCAGGTGAAAAAAATCAGATTTTCCTGATACCGTGAGTAAAGTCCAGGGTAAAAAAAATCCGATTTACCTGATAACGTGGGTTAAAATCAAGGTGAAAAAAATCAGATTTTCCTGATACCATGACTAAGTTCCAGGTAAAAAAATCTGATTTTTCTGATACCATGGTTATTAGTCCACGTGAAAAAAAATCAGATTTTCCTGATAACGTGAGTACAGTCCAGGTGAAAAAAATCAGATTTTCCTGATACCGTGAGTACAATCCAGATGAAAAAAATCCGATTTTCCTGATACTGTGAGTAATGTCCCGGGTGAAAAAAATCCAATTTTCTTGATACCGTGATTAAAGTCCAAGGTAAAAAAATCAGAATTTCCATGATACCATGGTTATTAGTCCACGTGAGAAAAATCAGACTTTCCAGATACGGCGGGAAAAGTCCAGGTGAAAAAAATCCGATTTTCCTGATACCGCGGGTAAAGTCCAGGTGTAAAAATCAGATTTTCCTGATACCGTGAGGAAAGTCCAGGGTGAAAAAAATCTGATTTTCCTGATACTGTGAGTAAAGTCCAGGTGAAATTTTTTTTATTTTCCTGATACCGCGGGTAAAGTCCAGGTGAAAAAAATTCGATTTTCCTGATACCATGAGTAAGGTCCTGGAAAAAAATTCCGATTTTACTGATACCGTGGTTATTAGTCCACGTGAAAAAATCAGATTTTCCAGATACCGTTGGTAAAGTCCAGGTGAAAAAAAATCCAATTTTACTGATACCGTGGATATTAGTCCACATGAAAAAATCAGATTTTCCTGACTCCAGGAGTAACGTCCAGGGTGAAAAAAAATCCGATTTACCTGATACCATGGTTATTAGTCCACGTGAAAAAAATCAGATTTTCCTGATAACGTGAGTACAGTCCAGGTGAAAAAAATCAGATTTTCCTGATACCGTGAGTACAGTCCAGGTGAAAAAAATCAGATTTTCCTGATAACGTGAGTACAGTCCAGGTGAAAAAAATCAGATTTTCCTGATACCATGAGTAAAGTCCAGGGTAAAAAAAAATCCGATTTACCTGATACCGTGGGTTATAGTCCAGGTGAAAAAAATCAGATTTTCTTGATACCATGAGTAAGGTCCAGGTAAAAAAAATCTGATTTTTCTGATACCGTGGTTATTAGTCCACGTGAAAAAAAATCAGATTTTCCTCATACCATGAGTAAGGTCCGGGTAAAAAAATCTGATTTTTCTGATACCATGGTTATTAGTCCACGTGAAAAAAAATCAGATTTTCCTGATAACGTGAGTACAGTCCAGGTGAAAAAAATCAGATTTTCCTGATACCGTGAGTACAATTCAGGTGAAAAAAATCCGATTTTCCTGATACTGTGAGTAATGTCCCGGGTGAAAAAAATCCGATTTTCTTGCTACCGTGATTAAAGTCCAAGGTAATAAATCAGATTTTCCTGATACCATGGTTATTAGTCCACGTGAGAAAAATCAGACTTTCCAGATACCGCGGGAAAAGTCCAGGTGAAAAAATCAGATTTTCCTGATACCGCGGTTAAAGTCCAGGTGAAAAAATCAGATTTTCCTGATACTGTGTAAAGTGCAGGGTGAAAAAAATTCCGATTTTGCTGATTCCGTGGTTATTAGTCCAGGTGAAAAAAAATCAGATTTTCCAGATACCGCGGATAAAGTCCAGGTGAAAAAAATCCGATTTTCCTGATGCTGTGAATAAAGTCCTTGGTGAAAAAAAATCAGATTTTCCTGATACCATGACTAAAGTCCAGGTGGAAAAAAATCTGATTTTCCAGATACCGTGGTTATTAGTCCACCTGAAAAAAATCAGATTTTCCTGACTCCAGGAGTAAAGTCCAGGGCGAAAAAAATCAGATTTTCCTGATAGCGTGCGTAATAGTCCAGGTGAAAATAATCCGATTTTCCTGATACTGTGAGGAAAGTCCAGGGTGAAAAAATCCAATTTTCCTGATACCGTGAGGAAAGTGCAGGGTGAAAAAAATCCGATTTTCCTGATACCGTGAGGAAAGTCCAGGGTGAAAAAAATCCAATTTTCCTGATACCGTGTGGAAAGTCCAGGTTAAAAAAAATCTGATTTTCCTGATACCGCGGGTAAAGTCCAGGGTGAAAAAAATCTGATTTTACTGATACCGTGCGTTTTTGTCCAGGAGTAAAAAATCAGATTTTCCTGATACCGTTTGTAAAGTCTAGGGTGAAAAAAATCGATTTTACTGATACCGTGGTTATTTGTCAACGTGAAAAATATCAGATTTTCCAGATACCGCGGGAAAAGTCCAGGTGAAAAAAATCAGATTTTCCTGATACCGTGGTTATTTGTCCATATGAAAAAACCAGATTTTCCTGATACTGCGGGTAAAGTCCACGTGAAAAAAATCAGATTTTCCTTATACCGCGGGTAAAGTCCAGGTGAAAAAAATCAGATTTTCCTGATACCGTGAGTAAAGTCCAGGTGAAAAAAAAATCAGATTTTCCTGATACCGTGAGGAAAGTTCATGGTGAAAAAAATCCATATTTCCTGATACCGTAAGTAAAGTGCAGGTGAAAAAAATCTGATTTTCCTGATACCGTGGTTCTTTGTCCACGCAAAAAAAATCCGATCTTCCTGATACCGCGGGTAGAGTCCAGGTGAAAAAATTCAGATTTTCCTGATACTGTGAGTAAAGTCCAGGTGAAAAAAATCAGATTTTCCTGATACCGTGAGTAAAGTCCAGGTGAAAAAAATCCGATTTTCCTGATACCGTGGTTATTTGTCCACGTGAAAAAAATCCGATTTTCCTGATACCGCGGGAAGAGTCCAGGTGAAAAAAATCCAATTTTCCTGATACCGTGAGGAAAGTGCAGGGTGAAAAAAATCCGATTTTCCTGATACCGTGAGGAAAGTCCAGGGTGAAAAAAATCCAATTTTCCTGATACCGTGTGTAAAGTACAGGGTGAAAAAAATCTGATTTTCCTGATACCGCGGGTAAAGTCCAGGGTGAAAAAAATCTGATTTTACTGATACCGTGGGTTTTAGTCCAGGAGTAAAAAATCAAATTTTCCTGATACCGTTTGTAAAGTCTAGGGTGAAAAAAATCGATTTTACTGATACCGTGGTTATTTGTCAACGTGAAAAATATCAGATTTTCCAGATACCGCGGGAAAAGTCCAGGTGAAAAAAATCAGATTTTCCTGATACCGTGGTTATTTGTCCATATGAAAAAACCAGATTTTCCTGATACTGCGGGTAAAGTCCACGTGAAAAAAATCAGATTTTCCTTATACCGCGGGTAAAGTCCAGGTGAAAAAAATCAGATTTTCCTGATACCGTGAGTAAAGTCCAGGTGAAAAAAAAATCAGATTTTCCTGATACCGTGAGGAAAGTTCATGGTGAAAAAAATCCATATTTCCTGATACCGTAAGTAAAGTCCAGGTGAAAAAAATCTGATTTTCCTGATACCGTGGTTATTTGTCCACGCGAAAAAAATCCGATCTTCCTGATACCGCAGGTAGAGTCCAGGTGAAAAAATTCAGATTTTCCTGATACTGTGAGTAAAGTCCAGGTGAAAAAAATCAGATTTTCTAATACCGTGAGTAAAGTCCAGGTGAAAAAAATCCGATTTTCCTGATACCGTGGTTATTTGTCCACGTGAAAAACATCCGATTTTCCTGATACCGCGGGAAGAGTCCAGGTGAAAATAATCCGTTTTTCCTGATACCGTGAGGAAAGTCCAGGGTGAAAAAAATCCAATTTTCCTGATACCGCGGGAAGAGTCCAGGTGAAAATAATCCGTTTTTCCTGATACCGTGAGGAAAGTCCAGGGTGAAAAAAATCCAATTTTCCTGATACCGTGAGGAAAGTGCAGGGTGAAAAAAATCCAATTTTCCTGATACCGTAAGTAAAGTCCAGGTGAAAAAAATCTGATTTTCCTGATACCGTGGTTATTTGTCCACGCGAAAAAAATCCGATCTTCCTGATACCGCGGGTAGAGTCCAGGTGAAAAAATTCAGATTTTCCTGATACTGTGAGTAAAGTCCAGGTGAAAAAAATCAGATTTTCCTGATACCGTGAGTAAAGTCCAGGTGAAAAAAATCCGATTTTCCTGATACCGTGGTTATTTGTCCACGTGAAAAAAATCCGATTTTCCTGATACCGCGGGAAGAGTCCAGGTGAAAATAATCCGTTTTTCCTGATACCGTGAGGAAAGTCCAGGGTGAAAAAAATCCAATTTTCCTGATACCGTGAGGAAAGTGCAGGGTGAAAAAAATCCGATTTTCCTGATACCGTGAGGAAAGTCCAGGGTGAAAAAAATCCAATTTTCCTGATACTGTGTGTAAAGTACAGGGTGAAAAAAATCTGATTTTCCTGATACCGCGGGTAAAGTCCAGGGTGAAAAAAATCTGATTTTACTGATACCGTGGGTTTTAGTCCAGGAGTAAAAAATCAGATTTTCCTGATACCGTGTGTAAAGTCTAGGGTGAAAAAAAATCGATTTTACTGATACCGTGGTTATTTGTCAACGTGAAAAATATCAGATTTTCCAGATATCGCGGGTAAAGTCCAGGTGAAAAAAATCAGATTTTCCTGATACTGTGTAAAGTGCAGGGTGAAAAAAATTCCGATCAGATTTTCCTGATAACGTGAGTACAGTCCAGGTGAAAAAAATCAGATTTTCCTGATACCGTGAGTACAATTCAGGTGAAAAAATTCGATTTTCCTGATACTGTGAGTAATGTCCCGGATGAAAAAAATCCGATTTTCTTGCTACCGTGATTAAAGTCCAAGGTAATAAATCAGATTTTCCTGATACCATGGTTATTAGTCCACGTGAGAAAAATCAGACTTTCCGGATACCGCGGGAAAAGTCCAGGTGAAAAAATCATATTTTCCTGATACCGCGGTTAAAGTCCAGGTGAAAAAATCAGATTTTCCTGATACTGTGTAAAGTGCAGGGTGAAAAAAATTCCGATTTTGCTGATTCCGTGGTTATTAGTCCACGTGAAAAAAAATCAGATTTTCCAGATACTGCGGGTAAAGTCCAGGTGAAAAAAATACGATTTTCCTGATACCATGAGTAAGGTCCAGGTAAAAAAATCTGATTTTTCTGATACCATGGTTATTAGTCCACGTGAAAAAAAATCAGATTTTCCTGATAACGTGAGTACAGTACAGGTGAAAAAAATCAGATTTTCCTGATACCGTGAGTACAATTCAGGTGAAAAAATCCGATTTTCCTGATACTGTGAGTAATGTCCCGGGTGAAAAAAATCCGATTTTCTTGCTACCGTGATTAAAGTCCAAGGTAATAAATCAGATTTTCCTGATACCATGGTTATTAGTCCACGTGAGAAAAATCAGACTTTCCGGATACCGCGGGAAAAGTCCAGGTGAAAAAATCAGATTTTCCTGATACCGCGGTTAAAGTCCAGGTGAAAAAATCAGATTTTCCTGATACTGTGTAAAGTGCAGGGTGAAAAAAATTCTGATTTTGCTGATTCCGTGGTTATTAGTCCACGTGAAAAA
Source organism: Bradypodion ventrale (assembly GCA_035047345.1). Taxonomy (NCBI): domain Eukaryota; kingdom Metazoa; phylum Chordata; class Lepidosauria; order Squamata; family Chamaeleonidae; genus Bradypodion; species Bradypodion ventrale. The sequence continues at coordinate 229,677,092 of JAWDJE010000002.1, read as the reverse complement.
AAATCAGATTTTCCAGATACCGCGGGTAAAGTCCAGGTGAAAAAAATCCGATTTTCCTGATGCTGTGAATAAAGTCCTTGGTGAAAAAAAATCAGATTTTCCTGATACCATGACCAAAGTCCAGGTGGAAAAAAATCTGATTTTCCAGATACCGTGGTTATTAGTCCACCTGAAAAAAAATCAGATTTTTCTGACTCCAGGAGTAAAGTCCAGGGCGAAAAAAATCAGATTTTCCTGATAGCGTGCGTAATAGTCCAGGTGAAAATAATCCGATTTTCCTGATACTGTGAGGAAAGTCCAGGGTGAAAAAAATCCAATTTTCCTGATACCGTGAGGAAAGTGCAGGGTGAAAAAAATCCGATTTTCCTGATACCATGAGGAAAGTCCAGGGTGAAAAAAATCCAATTTTCCTGATACCGTGTGTAAAGTCCAGGGTGAAAAAAATCTGATTTTCCTGATACCGCGGGTAAAGTCCAGGGTGAAAAAAATCTGATTTTACTGATACCGTGCGTTTTAGTCCAGGAGTAAAAAATCAGATTTTCCTGATACCGTTTGTAAAGTCTAGGGCGAAAAAAATCGATTTTACTGATACCGTGGTTATTTGTCAACGTGAAAAATATCAGATTTTCCAGATACCGCGGGAAAAGTCCAGGTGAAAAAAATCAGATTTTCCTGATACCGTGGTTATTTGTCCATATGAAAAAACCAGATTTTCCTGATACTGCGGGTAAAGTCCACGTGAAAAAAATCAGATTTTCCTTATACCGCGGGTAAAGTCCAGGTGAAAAAAATCAGATTTTCCTGATACCGTGAATAAAGTCCAGGTGAAAAAAAATCAGATTTTCCTGATACCGTGAGGAAAGTTCATGGTGAAAAAAATCCATATTTCCTGATACCGTAAGTAAAGTCCAGGTGAAAAAAATCTGATTTTCCTGATACCGTGGTTATTTGTCCACGCAAAAAAAATCCGATCTTCCTGATACCGCGGGTAGAGTCCAGGTGAAAAAATTCAGATTTTCCTGATACTGTGAGTAAAGTCCAGGTGAAAAAAATCAGATTTTCCTTATACCGCGGGTAAAGTCCAGGTGAAAAAAATCAGATTTTCCTGATACCGTGAGTAAAGTCCAGGTGAAAAAAAAATCAGATTTTCCTGATACCGTGAGGAAAGTTCATGGTGAAAAAATTCCATATTTCCTGATACCGTAAGTAAAGTCCAGGTGAAAAAAATCTGATTTTCCTGATACCGTGGTTATTTGTCCACGCGAAAAAAATCCGATCTTCCTGATACCGCGGGTAGAGTCCAGGTGAAAAAATTCAGATTTTCCTGATACTGTGAGTAAAGTCCAGGTGAAAAAAATCAGATTTTCCTGATACCGTGAGTAAAGTCCAGGTGAAAAAAATCCGATTTTCCTGATACCGTGGTTATTTGTCCACGTGAAAAAAATCCGATTTTCCTGATACCGCGGGAAGAGTCCAGGTGAAAATAATCCGTTTTTCCTGTTACCGTGAGGAAAGTCCAGGGTGAAAAAAATCCAATTTTCCTGATACCGTGAGGAAAGTGCAGGGTGAAAAAAATCCGATTTTCCTGATACTGTGAGGAAAGTCCAGGGTGAAAAAAATCCAATTTTCCTGATACTGTGTGTAAAGTACAGGGTGAAAAAAATCTGATTTTCCTGATACCGCGGGTAAAGTCCAGGGTGAAAAAAATCTGATTTTACTGATACCGTGGGTTTTAGTCCAGGAGTAAAAAATCAGATTTTCCTGATACCGTGTGTAAAGTCTAGGGTGAAAAAAAATCGATTTTACTGATACCGTGGTTATTTTTCAACGTGAAAAATATCAGATTTTCCAGATATCGTGGGTAAAGTCCAGGTGAAAAAAATCAGATTTTCCTGATACTGTGTAAAGTGCAGGGTGAAAAAAATTCCGATCAGATTTTCCTGATAACGTGAGTACAGTACAGGTGAAAAAAATCAGATTTTCCTGATACCGTGAGTACAATTCAGGTGAAAAAATCCGATTTTCCTGATACTGTGAGTAATGTCCCGGGTGAAAAAAATCCGATTTTCTTGCTACCGTGATTAAAGTCCAAGGTAATAAATCAGATTTTCCTGATACCATGGTTATTAGTCCACGTGAGAAAAATCAGACTTTCCGGATACCGCGGGAAAAGTCCAGGTGAAAAAATCAGATTTTCCTGATACCGCGGTTAAAGTCCAGGTGAAAAAATCAGATTTTCCTGATACTGTGTAAAGTGCAGGGTGAAAAAAATTCTGATTTTGCTGATTCCGTGGTTATTAGTCCACGTGAAAAAAAATCAGATTTTCCAGATACCGCGGGTAAAGTCCAGGTGAAAAAAATCCGATTTTCCTGATGCTGTGAATAAAGTCCTTGGTGAAAAAAAATCAGATTTTCCTGATACCATGACCAAAGTCCAGGTGGAAAAAAATCTGATTTTCCAGATACCGTGGTTATTAGTCCACCTGAAAAAAAATCAGATTTTTCTGACTCCAGGAGTAAAGTCCAGGGCGAAAAAAATCAGATTTTCCTGATAGCGTGCGTAATAGTCCAGGTGAAAATAATCCGATTTTCCTGATACTGTGAGGAAAGTCCAGGGTGAAAAAAATCCAATTTTCCTGATACCGTGAGGAAAGTGCAGGGTGAAAAAAATCCGATTTTCCTGATACCATGAGGAAAGTCCAGGGTGAAAAAAATCCAATTTTCCTGATACCGTGTGTAAAGTCCAGGGTGAAAAAAATCTGATTTTCCTGATACCGCGGGTAAAGTCCAGGGTGAAAAAAATCTGATTTTACTGATACCGTGCGTTTTAGTCCAGGAGTAAAAAATCAGATTTTCCTGATACCGTTTGTAAAGTCTAGGGCGAAAAAAATCGATTTTACTGATACCGTGGTTATTTGTCAACGTGAAAAATATCAGATTTTCCAGATACCGCGGGAAAAGTCCAGGTGAAAAAAATCAGATTTTCCTGATACCGTGGTTATTTGTCCATATGAAAAAACCAGATTTTCCTGATACTGCGGGTAAAGTCCACGTGAAAAAAATCAGATTTTCCTTATACCGCGGGTAAAGTCCAGGTGAAAAAAATCAGATTTTCCTGATACCGTGAATAAAGTCCAGGTGAAAAAAAATCAGATTTTCCTGATACCGTGAGGAAAGTTCATGGTGAAAAAAATCCATATTTCCTGATACCGTAAGTAAAGTCCAGGTGAAAAAAATCTGATTTTCCTGATACCGTGGTTATTTGTCCACGCGAAAAAAATCCGATCTTCCTGATACCGCGGGTAGAGTCCAGGTGAAAAAATTCAGATTTTCCTGATACTGTGAGTAAAGTCCAGGTGAAAAAAATCAGATTTTCCTTATACCGCGGGTAAAGTCCAGGTGAAAAAAATCAGATTTTCCTGATACCGTGAGTAAAGTCCAGGTGAAAAAAAAATCAGATTTTCCTGATACCGTGAGGAAAGTTCATGGTGAAAAAATTCCATATTTCCTGATACCGTAAGTAAAGTCCAGGTGAAAAAAATCTGATTTTCCTGATACCGTGGTTATTTGTCCACGCGAAAAAAATCCGATCTTCCTGATACCGCGGGTAGAGTCCAGGTGAAAAAATTCAGATTTTCCTGATACTGTGAGTAAAGTCCAGGTGAAAAAAATCAGATTTTCCTGATACCGTGAGTAAAGTCCAGGTGAAAAAAATCCGATTTTCCTGATACCGTGGTTATTTGTCCACGTGAAAAAAATCCGATTTTCCTGATACCGCGGGAAGAGTCCAGGTGAAAATAATCCGTTTTTCCTGTTACCGTGAGGAAAGTCCAGGGTGAAAAAAATCCAATTTTCCTGATACCGTGAGGAAAGTGCAGGGTGAAAAAAATCCGATTTTCCTGATACTGTGAGGAAAGTCCAGGGTGAAAAAAATCCAATTTTCCTGATACTGTGTGTAAAGTACAGGGTGAAAAAAATCTGATTTTCCTGATACCGCGGGTAAAGTCCAGGGTGAAAAAAATCTGATTTTACTGATACCGTGGGTTTTAGTCCAGGAGTAAAAAATCAGATTTTCCTGATACCGTGTGTAAAGTCTAGGGTGAAAAAAAATCGATTTTACTGATACCGTGGTTATTTTTCAACGTGAAAAATATCAGATTTTCCAGATATCGTGGGTAAAGTCCAGGTGAAAAAAATCAGATTTTCCTGATACTGTGTAAAGTGCAGGGTGAAAAAAATTCCGATCAGATTTTCCTGATAACGTGAGTACAGTCCAGGTGAAAAAAATCAGATTTTCCTGATACCGTGAGTACAATTCAGGTGAAAAAATTCGATTTTCCTGATACTGTGAGTAATGTCCCGGATGAAATAATCCGATTTTCTTGCTACCGTGATTAAAGTCCAAGGTAATAAATCAGATTTTCCTGATACCATGGTTATTAGTCCACATGAGAAAAATCAGACTTTCCGGATACCGCGGGAAAAGTCCAGGTGAAAAAATCAGATTTTCCTGATACCGCGGTTAAAGTCCAGGTGAAAAAATCAGATTTTCCTGATACTGTGTAAAGTGCAGGGTGAAAAAAATTCCGATTTTGCTGATTCCGTGGTTATTAGTCCACGTGAAAAAAAATCAGATTTTCCAGATACCGCGGGTAAAGTCCAGGTGAAAAAAATCCAATTTTCCTGATGCTGTGAATAAAGTCCAGGTGAAAAAAATCAGATTTTCCTGATACTGTGTAAAGTGCAGGGTGAAAAAAATTCCGATTTTGCTGATTCCGTGGTTATTAGTCCACGTGAAAAAAAATCAGATTTTCCAGATACCGCGGGTAAAGTCCAGGTGAAAAAAATCCGATTTTCCTGATACCATGAGTAAGGTCCAGGTAAAAAAATCTGATTTTTCTGATACCATTGTTATTAGTCCACGTGAAAAAAAATCAGATTTTCCTGATAACGTGAGTACAGTCCAGGTGAAAAAAATCAGATTTTCCTGATACCGTGAGTACAATTCAGGTGAAAAAATCCGATTTTCCTGATACTGTGAGTAATGTCCCGGGTGAAAAAAATCCGATTTTCTTGCTACCGTGATTAAAGTCCAAGGTAATAAATCAGATTTTCCTGATACCATGGTTATTAGTCCACGTGAGAAAAATCAGACTTTCCGGATACCGCGGGAAAAGTCCAGGTGAAAAAATCAGATTTTCCTGATACCGCGGTTAAAGTCCAGGTGAAAAAATCAGATTTTCCTGATACTGTGTAAAGTGCAGGGTGAAAAAAATTCCGATTTTGCTGATTCCGTGGTTATTAGTCCACGTGAAAAAAAATCAGATTTTCCAGATACCGCGGGTAAAGTCCAGGTGAAAAAAATCCGATTTTCCTGATGCTGTGAATAAAGTCCTTGGTGAAAAAAAATCAGATTTTCCTGATACCATGACTAAAGTCCAGGTGGAAAAAAATCTGATTTTCCAGATACCGTGGTTATTAGTCCACCTGAAAAAAATCAGATTTTTCTGACTCCAGGAGTAAAGTCCAGGGCGAAAAAAATCAGATTTTCCTGATAGCGTGCGTAATAGTCCAGGTGAAAATAATCCGATTTTCCTGATACTGTGAGGAAAGTCCAGGGTGAAAAAAATCCAATTTTCCTGATACCGTGAGGAAAGTGCAGGGTGAAAAAAATCCGATTTTCCTGATACCGTGAGGAAAGTCCAGGGTGAAAAAAATCCAATTTTCCTGATACCGTGTGTAAAGTCCAGGGTGAAAAAAATCTGATTTTCCTGATACCGCGGGTAAAGTCCAGGGTGAAAAAAATCTGATTTTACTGATACCGTGCGTTTTAGTCCAGGAGTAAAAAATCAGATTTTCCTGATACCGTTTGTAAAGTCTAGGGCGAAAAAAATCGATTTTACTGATACCGTGGTTATTTGTCAACGTGAAAAATATCAGATTTTCCAGATACCGCGGGAAAAGTCCAGGTGAAAAAAATCAGATTTTCCTGATACCGTGGTTATTTGTCCATATGAAAAAACCAGGTTTTCCTGATACTGCGGGTAAAGTCCACGTGAAAAAAATCAGATTTTCCTTATACCGCGGGTAAAGTCCAGGTGAAAAAAATCAGATTTTCCTGATACCGTGAGTAAAGTCCAGGTGAAAAAAAAATCAGATTTTCCTGATACCGTGAGGAAAGTTCATGGTGAAAAAAATCCATATTTCCTGATACCGTAAGTAAAGTCCAGGTGAAAAAAATCTGATTTTCCTGATACCGTGGTTATTTGTCCACGCGAAAAAAATCCGATCTTCCTGATACCGCGGGTAGAGTCCAGGTGAAAAAATTCAGATTTTCCTGATACTGTGAGTAAAGTCCAGGTGAAAAAAATCAGATTTTCCTGATACCGTGAGTAAAGTCCAGGTGAAAAAAATCCGATTTTCCTGATACCGTGGTTATTTGTCCACGTGAAAAAAATCCGATTTTCCTGATACCGCGGGAAGAGTCCAGGTGAAAATAATCCGTTTTTCCTGATACCGTGAGGAAAGTCCAGGGTGAAAAAAATCCAATTTTCCTGATACCGTGAGGAAAGTGCAGGGTGAAAAAAATCCGATTTTCCTGATACCGTGAGGAAAGTCCAGGGTGAAAAAAATCCAATTTTCCTGATACCGTGTGTAAAGTACTGGGTGAAAAAAATCTGATTTTCCTGATACCGCGGGTAAAGTCCAGGGTGAAAAAAATCTGATTTTACTGATACCGTGGGTTTTAGTCCAGGAGTAAAAAATCAGATTTTCCTGATACCGTGTGTAAAGTCTAGGGTGAAAAAAATCGATTTTACTGATACCGTGGTTATTTGTCAACGTGAAAAATATCAGATTTTCCAGATACCGCGGGTAAAGTCCAGGTGAAAAAAATCAGATTTTCCTGATACCGTGGTTGTTTGTCCATATGAAAAAAAACCAGATTTTCATGATACTGCGGGTAAAGTCCACGTGAAAAAAATCAGATTTTCCTGATACCGCGGGTAAAGTCCAGGTTTAAAAAAATCAGATTTTCCTGATATCGTGAGGAAAGTTCATGGTGAAAAAAATCCATATTTCCTGATACCGTGAGTAAAGTCCAGGTGAAAAAAATCTGATTTTCCTGATACCGTGGTTGTTTGTCCACGCGAAAAAAATCCGATCTTCCTGATACCGCGGGTAGAGTCCAGGTGAAAAAATTCAGATTTTCCTGATACCGTGAGTAAAGTCCAGGTGAAAAAAATCAGATTTTCCAGATACCGTGAGTAAAGTCCAGGTGAAAAAAATCCGATTTTCCTGATACCGTGGTTATTTGTCCACGTGAAAAAAATCCGATTTTCCTGATACCGCGGGAAGAGTCCAGGTGAAAAAAAGCAGATTTTCCTGATACCGCGGGTAAAGTCCAGGTGAAAAAAAATCAGATTTTCCTGATACCGTGAGGAAAGTTCATGGTGAAAAAAATCCATATTTCCTGATATCGTGAGTAAAGTCCAGGTGAAAAAAATCTGATTTTCCTGATACCGTGGTTATTTGTCCACGCGAAAAAATCCGATCTTCCTGATATTGCGGGTAGAGTCCAGGTGAAAAAATTCAGATTTTCCTGATACCGTGAGTAAAGTCCAGGTGAAAAAAATCAAATTTTCCTGATACCGTGAGGAAAGTCCAGGTGAAAAAAATCCAATTTTCCTGATACCGTGGTTATTTGTCCACGTGAAAAAAATCCGATTTTCCTGATAACGTGAGTACAGTCCAGGTGAAAAAAATCCGATTTTCCTGATACTGTGAGTAATGTCCCGGGTGAAAATAATCCGATTTTCTTGAAACCGTGAGTAAAGTCCAGGGTAAAAAAAAAATCCGATTTACCTGATACCGTGGGTTATAGTCCAGATGAAAAAAAATCAGATTTTCCTGATACCATGAGTAAGGTCCAGGTAAAAAAATCTGATTTTTCTGATACCATGGTTATTAGTCCACGTGAAAAAAAATCAGATTTTCCTGATAATGTGAGTACAGTCCAGGTGAAAAAAATCAGATTTTCCTGATACCGTGAGTAAAGTCCAGGGTAAAAAAAATCCGATTTACCTGATACCGTGGGTTAAAATCCAGGTGAAAAAAATCAGATTTTCCTGATACCCTGAGTAAGTTCCAGGTAAAAAAATCTGATTTTTCTGATACCATGGTTATTAGTCCACGTGAAAAAAAATCAGATTTTCCTGATAACGTGAGTACAGTCCAGGTGAAAAAAATCAGATTTTCCTGATACCGTGAGTACAATCCAGGTGAAAAAAATCCGATTTTCCTGATACTGTGAGTAATGTCCCGGGTGAAAAAAATCCAATTTTCTTGATACCGTGATTAAAGTCCAAGGTAAAAAAATCAGATTTTCCTGATACCATGGTTATTAGTCCACATGAGAAAAATCAGACTTTCCAGATACGGCGGGAAAAGTCCAGGTGAAAAAAATCCGATTTTCCTGATACCGCGGGTAAAGTCCAGGTGAAAAAATCAGATTTTCCTGATACCGTGAGGAAAGTCCAGGGTGAAAAAAATCTGATTTTCCTGATACTGTGAGTAAAGTCCAGGTGAATTTTTTTTATTTTCCTGATACCGCGGGTAAAGTCCAGGTGAAAAAACATTCGATTTTCCTGATACCATGAGTAAGGTCCTGGAAAAAAAAATCCGATTTTACTGATACCGTGGTTATTAGTCCACGTGAAAAAAAATCAGATTTTCCTGATACCGTGAGAAAAGTCCAGGGTAAAAATATCCAATTTTCCTGATGCCGTGAGTAAAGTCCAGGGTAAAAAAAATTCCGATTTACCTGATACCGTGGGTTATAGTCCAGGTGAAAAAAATCAGATTTTCTTGATACCATGTGTAAGGTCCAGGTAAAAAAATCTGATTTTTCTGATACCGTGGTTATTAGTCCACGTGAAAAAAAATCAGATTTTCCTGATAACATGAGTAAAGTCCAGGTTAAAAAAAATCCGATTTACCTGATACCATGAATAAAGTCGTGGGAGAAAAAAATCTGATTTTACTCATACCGTGGTTATTAGTCCACGTGAAAAAATCAGATTTTCCATATACCGTTGGTAAAGTCCAGGTGAAAAAAAATCCAATTTTACTGATACCGTGGATATTAGTCCACATGAAAAAAATCAGATTTTCCTGACTCCAGGAGTAACGTCCAGGGTGAAAAAAATCCGATTTTCCTGATACCGTGAGTAAAGTCCAGGGTAAAAAAAAAATCCGATTTACCTGATACCGTGGGTTATGGTCCAGGTGAAAAATATCAGATTTTCCTGATACCATGAGTAAGGTCCAGGTAAAAAAAACCTGATTTTTCTGATACCATGGTTATTAGTCCACGTGAAAAAAATCAGATTTTCCTGATAACGTGAGTACAGTCCAGGTGAAATAAATCAGATTTTCCTGATACCGTGAGTACAGTCCAGGTGAAAAAAAATCAGATTTTCCTGATAACGTGAGTACAGTCCAGGTGAAAAAAATCAGATTTTCCTGATACCATGAGTAAAGTCCAAGGTAAAAAAAATCCGATTTACCTGATACCGTGGGTTATAGTCCAGGTGAAAAAAATCAGATTTTCTTGATACCATGAGTAAGGTCCAAGTAAAAAAATCTGATTTTTCTGATACCGTGGTTATTAGTCCACGTGAAAAAAAAATCAGATTTTCCTGATACCATGAGTAAGGTCCAGGTAAAAAAAATCTGATTTTTCTGATACCATGGTTATTAGTCCACGTGAAAAAAAATCAGATTTTCCTGATAACGTGAGTACAGTCCAGGTGAAAAAAATCAGATTTTCGTGATACCGTGAGTACAATTCAGGTGAAAAAATCCGATTTTCCTGATACTGTGAGTAATGTCCCGGGTGAAAAAATCCGATTTTCTTGCTACCGTGATTAAAGTCCAAGGTAATAAATCAGATTTTCCTGATACCATGGTTATTAGTCCACGTGAGAAAAATCAGACTTTCCGGATACCGCGGGAAAAGTCCAGGTGAAAAATCAGATTTTCCTGATACTGTGTAAAGTGCAGGGTGAAAAAAATTCCGATTTTGCTGATTCCGTGGTTATTAGTCCACGTGAAAAAAATCAGATTTTCCAGATACCGCGGGTAAAGTCCAGGTGAAAAAAATCCTATTTTCCTGATAGCGTGCGTAATAGTCCAGGTGAAAATAATCCGATTTTCCTGATACCGCGGGTAAAGTCCAGGGTGAAAAAAATCTGATTTTACTGATACCGTGGGTTTTAGTCCAGGAGTAAAAAATCAGATTTTCCTGATACCGTGTGTAAAGTCTAGGGTGAAAAAAATCGATTTTACTGATACCGTGGTTATTTGTCAACGTAAAAAATATCAGATTTTCCAGATACCGCGGGAAAAGTCCAGGTGAAAAAAATCAGATTTTCCTGATACCGTGGTTATTTGTCCATATGAAAAAAACCAGATTTTCCTGATACTGCAGGTAAAGTCCAGGTGAAAAAAATCAGATTTTCCTTATACCGCGGGTAAAGTCCAGGTGAAAAAAATCAGATTTTCCTGATACCGTGAGTAAAGTCCAGGTGGAAAAAAATCAGATTTTCCTGATACCGTGAGGAAAGTTCATGGTGAAAAAAATCCATATTTCCTGATACCGTGAGTAAAGTCCAGGTGAAAAAAATCTGATTTTCCTGATACCGTGGTTATTTGTCCACGCGAAAAAAATCCGATCTTCCTGATACCGCGGGTAGAGTCCAGGTTAAAAAATTCAGATTTTCCTGATACTGTGAGTAAAGTCCAGGTGAAAAAAATCAGATTTTCCTGATACCGTGAGTAAAGTCCAGGTGAAAAAAATCCGATTTTCCTGATACCGTGGTTATTTGTCCACGTGAAAAAAATCCGATTTTCCTGATACCGCGGGAAGAGTCCAGGTGAAAAAAAACAGATTTTCCTGATACCGTGAGTAAAGTCCAGGTGAAAAAAATCCGATTTTCCTGATACCGTGGTTATTTGTCCACGTGAAAAAAATCCGATTTTCCTGATACCGCGGGAAGAGTCCAGGTGAAAAAAATCAGATTTTCCTGATACCGTGAGTAAAGTCCAGGTGAAAAAAATCAGATTTTCCTGATAACGTGAGTACAATCAAGGTGAAAAAAATCCGATTTTCCTGATACTGTGAGTAATGTCCCGGGTGAAAATAATCCGATTTTCTTGATACCGTGAGTAAAGTCCAGGGTAAACAAAAATCCGGTTTACCTGATACCGTGGGTTATAGTCCAGATGAAAAAAATCAGATTTTCCTGATACCATGAGTAAGGTCCAGGTAAAAAATTCTGATTTTTCTGATACCATGGTTATTAGTCCACGTGAAAAAAAATCAGATTTTCCTGATAACGTGAGTACAGTCCAGGTGAAAAAAATCAGATTTTCCTGATACCGTGAGTAAAGTCCAGGATAAAAAAAATCCGATTTACCTGATACCGTGGGTTAAAATCCAGGTGAAAAAAATCAGATTTTCCTGATACCATGAGTAAGTTCCAGGTAAAAAAATCAGATTTTCCAGATACCGTGGTTAAAGTCCAGGTGTAAAAAAATCCAATTTTACTGATACCGTGGATATTAGTACACGTGAAAAAAATCAGATTTTCCTGACTCCAGGAGTAACGTCCAGGGTGAAAAAAATCCGATTTTCCTGATACCGTGGGTTATAGTCCAGGTGAAAAATATCAGATTTTCCTGATACCATGAGTAAGGTCCAGGTAAAAAAACCCTGATTTTTCTGAATCCATGGTTATTAGTCCACGTGAAAAAAATCAGATTTTCCTAATAACGTGAGTACAGTCCAGGTGAAAAAAATCAGATTTTCCTGATACCGTGAGTACAGTCCAGGTGAAAAAAAAACAGATTTTCCTGATACCATGAGTAAAGTCCAGGGTAAAAAAAAATCCGATTTACCTGATACCGTGGGTTATAGTCCAGGTGAAAAAAATCAGATTTTCTTGATACCATGAGTAAGGTCCAGGTAAAAAAATCTGATTTTTCTGATACCGTGGTTATTAGTCCACGTGAAAAAAAATCAGATTTTCCTGATACCATGAGTAAGGTCCAGGTAAAAAAATCTGATTTTTCTGATACCATGGTTATTAGTCCACGTGAAAAAAAATCAGATTTTCCTGATAATGTGAGTACAGTCCAGGTGAAAAAAATCAGATATTCCTGATACCGTGAGTACAATTCAGGTGAAAAAAATCCGATTTTCCTGATACTGTGAGTAATGTCCCGGGTGAAAAAAATCCGATTTTCTTGATACCGTGAGGAAAGTTCATGGTGAAAAAAATCCATATTTCCTGATACCGTAAGTAAAGTGCAGGTGAAAAAAATCTGATTTTCCTGATACCGTGGTTCTTTGTCCACGCAAAAAAAATCCGATCTTCCTGATACCGCGGGTAGAGTCCAGGTGAAAAAATTCAGATTTTCCTGATACTGTGAGTAAAGTCCAGGTGAAAAAAATCAGATTTTCCTGATACCGTGAGTAAAGTCCAGGTGAAAAAAATCCGATTTTCCTGATACCGTGGTTATTTGTCCACGTGAAAAAAATCCGATTTTCCTGATACCGCGGGAAGAGTCCAGGTGAAAATAATCCGTTTTTCCTGATACCGTGAGGAAAGTCCAGGGTGAAAAAAATCCAATTTTCCTGATACCGTGAGGAAAGTGCAGGGTGAAAAAAATCCGATTTTCCTGATACCGTGAGGAAAGTCCAGGGTGAAAAAAATCCAATTTTCCTGATACCGTGTGTAAAGTACAGGGTGAAAAAAATCTGATTTTCCTGATACCGCGGGTAAAGTCCAGGGTGAAAAAAATCTGATTTTACTGATACCGTGGGTTTTAGTCCAGGAGTAAAAAATCAAATTTTCCTGATACCGTTTGTAAAGTCTAGGGTGAAAAAAATCGATTTTACTGATACCGTGGTTATTTGTCAACGTGAAAAATATCAGATTTTCCAGATACCGCGGGAAAAGTCCAGGTGAAAAAAATCAGATTTTCCTGATACCGTGGTTATTTGTCCATATGAAAAAACCAGATTTTCCTGATACTGCGGGTAAAGTCCACGTGAAAAAAATCAGATTTTCCTTATACCGCGGGTAAAGTCCAGGTGAAAAAAATCAGATTTTCCTGATACCGTGAGTAAAGTCCAGGTGAAAAAAAAATCAGATTTTCCTGATACCGTGAGGAAAGTTCATGGTGAAAAAAATCCATATTTCCTGATACCGTAAGTAAAGTCCAGGTGAAAAAAATCTGATTTTCCTGATACCGTGGTTATTTGTCCACGCGAAAAAAATCCGATCTTCCTGATACCGCAGGTAGAGTCCAGGTGAAAAAATTCAGATTTTCCTGATACTGTGAGTAAAGTCCAGGTGAAAAAAATCAGATTTTCCTGATACCGTGAGTAAAGTCCAGGTGAAAAAAATCCGATTTTCCTGATACCGTGGTTATTTGTCCACGTGAAAAAAATCCGATTTTCCTGATACCGCGGGAAGAGTCCAGGTGAAAATAATCCGTTTTTCCTGATACCGTGAGGAAAGTCCAGGGTGAAAAAAATCCAATTTTCCTGATACCGCGGGAAGAGTCCAGCTGAAAATAATCCGTTTTTCCTGATACCGTGAGGAAAGTCCAGGGTGAAAAAAATCCAATTTTCCTGATACCGTGAGGAAAGTGCAGGGTGAAAAAAATCCAATTTTCCTGATACCGTGAGGAAAGTCCAGGGTGAAAAAAATCCAATTTTCCTGATACCGTGTGTAAAGTACAGGGTGAAAAAAATCTGATTTTCCTGATACCGCGGGTAAAGTCCAGGGTGAAAAAAATCTGATTTTACTGATACCGTGGGTTTTAGTCCAGGAGTAAAAAATCAGATTTTCCTGATACCGTTTGTAAAGTCTAGGGTGAAAAAAATCGATTTTACTGATACCGTGGTTATTTGTCAACGTGAAAAATATCAGATTTTCCAGATACCGCGGGAAAAGTCCAGGTGAAAAAAATCAGATTTTCCTGATACCGTGGTTATTTGTCCATATGAAAAAACCAGATTTTCCTGATACTGCGGGTAAAGTCCACGTGAAAAAAATCAGATTTTCCTTATACCGCGGGTAAAGTCCAGGTGAAAAAAATCAGATTTTCCTGATACCGTGAGTAAAGTCCAGGTGAAAAAAAATCAGATTTTCCTGATACCGTGAGGAAAGTTCATGGTGAAAAAATTCCATATTTCCTGATACCGTAAGTAAAGTCCAGGTGAAAAAAATCTGATTTTCCTGATACCGTGGTTATTTGTCCACGCGAAAAAAATCCGATCTTCCTGATACCGCGGGTAGAGTCCAGGTGAAAAAATTCAGATTTTCCTGATACTGTGAGTAAAGTCCAGGTGAAAAAAATCAGATTTTCCTGATACCGTGAGTAAAGTCCAGGTGAAAAAAATCCGATTTTCCTGATACCGTGGTTATTTGTCCACGTGAAAAAAATCCGATTTTCCTGATACCGCGGGAAGAGTCCAGGTGAAAATAATCCGTTTTTCCTGATACCGTGAGGAAAGTCCAGGGTGAAAAAAATCCAATTTTCCTGATACCGTGAGGAAAGTGCAGCGTGAAAAAAATCCGATTTTCCTGATACCGTGAGGAAAGTCCAGGGTGAAAAAAATCCAATTTTCCTGATACTGTGTGTAAAGTACAGGGTGAAAAAAATCTGATTTTCCTGATACCGCGGGTAAAGTCCAGGGTGAAAAAAATCTGATTTTACTGATACCGTGGGTTTTAGTCCAGGAGTAAAAAATCAGATTTTCCTGATACCGTGTGTAAAGTCTAGGGTGAAAAAAAATCGATTTTACTGATACCGTGGTTATTTGTCAACGTGAAAAATACCAGATTTTCCAGATATCGCGGGTAAAGTCCAGGTGAAAAAAATCAGATTTTCCTGATACTGTGTAAAGTGCAGGGTGAAAAAAATTCCGATCAGATTTTCCTGATAACGTGAGTACAGTCCAGGTGAAAAAAATCAGATTTTCCTGATACCGTGAGTACAATTCAGGTGAAAAAATTCGATTTTCCTGATACTGTGAGTAATGTCCCGGATGAAAAAAATCCGATTTTCTTGCTACCGTGATTAAAGTCCAAGGTAATAAATCAGATTTTCCTGATACCATGGTTATTAGTCCACGTGAGAAAAATCAGACTTTCCGGATACCGCGGGAAAAGTCCAGGTGAAAAAATCATATTTTCCTGATACCGCGGTTAAAGTCCAGGTGAAAAAATCAGATTTTCCTGATACTGTGTAAAGTGCAGGGTGAAAAAAATTCCGATTTTGCTGATTCCGTGGTTATTAGTCCACGTGAAAAAAAATCAGATTTTCCAGATACCGCGGGTAAAGTCCAGGTGAAAAAAATCCGATTTTCCTGATGCTGTGAATAAAGTCCAGGTGAAAAAAATCAGATTTTCCTGATACTGTGTAAAGTGCAGGGTGAAAAAAATTCCGATTTTGCTGATTCCGTGGTTATTAGTCCACGTGAAAAAAATCAGATTTTCCAGATACCGCGGGTAAAGTCCAGGTGAAAAAAATACGATTTTCCTGATACCATGAGTAAGGTCCAGGTAAAAAAATCTGATTTTTCTGATACCATGGTTATTAGTCCACGTGAAAAAAAATCAGATTTTCCTGATAACGTGAGTACAGTACAGGTGAAAAAAATCAGATTTTCCTGATACCGTGAGTACAATTCAGGTGAAAAAATCCGATTTTCCTGATACTGTGAGTAATGTCCCGGGTGAAAAAAATCCGATTTTCTTGCTACCGTGATTAAAGTCCAAGGTAATAAATCAGATTTTCCTGATACCATGGTTATTAGTCCACGTGAGAAAAATCAGACTTTCCGGATACCGCGGGAAAAGTCCAGGTGAAAAAATCAGATTTTCCTGATACCGCGGTTAAAGTCCAGGTGAAAAAATCAGATTTTCCTGATACTGTGTAAAGTGCAGGGTGAAAAAAATTCCGATTTTGCTGATTCCGTGGTTATTAGTCCACGTGAAAAAAAATCAGATTTTCCAGATACCGCGGGTAAAGTCCAGGTGAAAAAAATCCGATTTTCCTGATGCTGTGAATAAAGTCCTTGGTGAAAAAAAATCAGATTTTCCTGATACCATGACTAAAGTCCAGGTGGAAAAAAATCTGATTTTCCAGATACCGTGGTTATTAGTCCACCTGAAAAAAATCAGATTTTTCTGACTCCAGGAGTAAAGTCCAGGGCGAAAAAAATCAGATTTTCCTGATAGCGTGCGTAATAGTCCAGGTGAAAATAATCCGATTTTCCTGATACTGTGAGGAAAGTCCAGGGTGAAAAAAATCCAATTTTCCTGATACCGTGAGGAAAGTGCAGGGTGAAAAAAATCCGATTTTCCTGATACCATGAGGAAAGTCCAGGGTGAAAAAAATCCAATTTTCCTGATACCGTGTGTAAAGTCCAGGGTGAAAAAAATCTGATTTTCCTGATACCGCGGGTAAAGTCCAGGGTGAAAAAAATCTGATTTTACTGATACCGTGCGTTTTAGTCCAGGAGTAAAAAATCAGATTTTCCTGATACCGTTTGTAAAGTCTAGGGCGAAAAAAATCGATTTTACTGATACCGTGGTTATTTGTCAACGTGAAAAATATCAGATTTTCCAGATACCGCGGGAAAAGTCCAGGTGAAAAAAATCAGATTTTCCTGATACCGTGGTTATTTGTCCATATGAAAAAACCAGATTTTCCTGATACTGCGGGTAAAGTCCACGTGAAAAAAATCAGATTTTCCTTATACCGCGGGTAAAGTCCAGGTGAAAAAAATCAGATTTTCCTGATACCGTGAATAAAGTCCAGGTGAAAAAAAATCAGATTTTCCTGATACCGTGAGGAAAGTTCATGGTGAAAAAAATCCATATTTCCTGATACCGTAAGTAAAGTCCAGGTGAAAAAAATCTGATTTTCCTGATACCGTGGTTATTTGTCCACGCGAAAAAAATCCGATCTTCCTGATACCGCGGGTAGAGTCCAGGTGAAAAAATTCAGATTTTCCTGATACTGTGAGTAAAGTCCAGGTGAAAAAAATCAGATTTTCCTGATACCGTGAGTAAAGTCCAGGTGAAAAAAATCCGATTTTCCTGATACCGTGGTTATTTGTCCACGTGAAAAAAATCCGATTTTCCTGATACCGCGGGAAGAGTCCAGGTGAAAATAATCCGTTTTTCCTGATACCGTGAGGAAAGTCCAGGGTGAAAAAAATCCAATTTTCCTGATACCGTGAGGAAAGTGCAGGGTGAAAAAAATCCGATTTTCCTGATACCGTGAGGAAAGTCCAGGGTGAAAAAAATCCAATTTTCCTGATACCGTGTGTAAAGTACTGGGTGAAAAAAATCTGATTTTCCTGATACCGCGGGTAAAGTCCAGGGTGAAAAAAATCTGATTTTACTGATACCGTGGGTTTTAGTCCAGGAGTAAAAAATCAGATTTTCCTGATACCGTGTGTAAAGTCTAGGGTGAAAAAAATCGATTTTACTGATACCGTGGTTATTTGTCAACGTGAAAAATATCAGATTTTCCAGATACCGCGGGTAAAGTCCAGGTGAAAAAAATCAGATTTTCCTGATACCGTGGTTGTTTGTCCATATGAAAAAAAACCAGATTTTCATGATACTGCGGGTAAAGTCCACGTGAAAAAAATCAGATTTTCCTGATACCGCGGGTAAAGTCCAGGTTTAAAAAAATCAGATTTTCCTGATATCGTGAGGAAAGTTCATGGTGAAAAAAATCCATATTTCCTGATACCGTGAGTAAAGTCCAGGTGAAAAAAATCTGATTTTCCTGATACCGTGGTTGTTTGTCCACGCGAAAAAAATCCGATCTTCCTGATACCGCGGGTAGAGTCCAGGTGAAAAAATTCAGATTTTCCTGATACCGTGAGTAAAGTCCAGGTGAAAAAAATCAGATTTTCCAGATACCGTGAGTAAAGTCCAGGTGAAAAAAATCCGATTTTCCTGATACCGTGGTTATTTGTCCACGTGAAAAAAATCCGATTTTCCTGATACCGCGGGAAGAGTCCAGGTGAAAAAAAGCAGATTTTCCTGATACCGCGGGTAAAGTCCAGGTGAAAAAAAATCAGATTTTCCTGATACCGTGAGGAAAGTTCATGGTGAAAAAAATCCATATTTCCTGATATCGTGAGTAAAGTCCAGGTGAAAAAAATCTGATTTTCCTGATACCGTGGTTATTTGTCCACGCGAAAAAATCCGATCTTCCTGATATTGCGGGTAGAGTCCAGGTGAAAAAATTCAGATTTTCCTGATACCGTGAGTAAAGTCCAGGTGAAAAAAATCAAATTTTCCTGATACCGTGAGGAAAGTCCAGGTGAAAAAAATCCAATTTTCCTGATACCGTGGTTATTTGTCCACGTGAAAAAAATCCGATTTTCCTGATAACGTGAGTACAGTCCAGGTGAAAAAAATCCGATTTTCCTGATACTGTGAGTAATGTCCCGGGTGAAAATAATCCGATTTTCTTGAAACCGTGAGTAAAGTCCAGGGTAAAAAAAAAATCCGATTTACCTGATACCGTGGGTTATAGTCCAGATGAAAAAAAATCAGATTTTCCTGATACCATGAGTAAGGTCCAGGTAAAAAAATCTGATTTTTCTGATACCATGGTTATTAGTCCACGTGAAAAAAAAATCAGATTTTCCTGATAATGTGAGTACAGTCCAGGTGAAAAAAATCAGATTTTCCTGATACCGTGAGTAAAGTCCAGGGTAAAAAAAATCCGATTTACCTGATACCGTGGGTTAAAATCCAGGTGAAAAAAATCAGATTTTCCTGATACCCTGAGTAAGTTCCAGGTAAAAAAATCTGATTTTTCTGATACCATGGTTATTAGTCCACGTGAAAAAAAATCAGATTTTCCTGATAACGTGAGTACAGTCCAGGTGAAAAAAATCAGATTTTCCTGATACCGTGAGTACAATCCAGGTGAAAAAAATCCGATTTTCCTGATACTGTGAGTAATGTCCCGGGTGAAAAAAATCCAATTTTCTTGATACCGTGATTAAAGTCCAAGGTAAAAAAATCAGATTTTCCTGATACCATGGTTATTAGTCCACATGAGAAAAATCAGACTTTCCAGATACGGCGGGAAAAGTCCAGGTGAAAAAAATCCGATTTTCCTGATACCGCGGGTAAAGTCCAGGTGAAAAAATCAGATTTTCCTGATACCGTGAGGAAAGTCCAGGGTGAAAAAAATCTGATTTTCCTGATACTGTGAGTAAAGTCCAGGTGAATTTTTTTTATTTTCCTGATACCGCGGGTAAAGTCCAGGTGAAAAAACATTCGATTTTCCTGATACCATGAGTAAGGTCCTGGAAAAAAAAATCCGATTTTACTGATACCGTGGTTATTAGTCCACGTGAAAAAAAATCAGATTTTCCTGATACCGTGAGAAAAGTCCAGGGTAAAAATATCCAATTTTCCTGATGCCGTGAGTAAAGTCCAGGGTAAAAAAAATTCCGATTTACCTGATACCGTGGGTTATAGTCCAGGTGAAAAAAATCAGATTTTCTTGATACCATGTGTAAGGTCCAGGTAAAAAAATCTGATTTTTCTGATACCGTGGTTATTAGTCCACGTGAAAAAAAATCAGATTTTCCTGATAACATGAGTAAAGTCCAGGTTAAAAAAAATCCGATTTACCTGATACCATGAATAAAGTCGTGGGAGAAAAAAATCTGATTTTACTCATACCGTGGTTATTAGTCCACGTGAAAAAATCAGATTTTCCAGATACCGTTGGTAAAGTCCAGGTGAAAAAAAATCCAATTTTACTGATACCGTGGATATTAGTCCACATGAAAAAAATCAGATTTTCCTGACTCCAGGAGTAACGTCCAGGGTGAAAAAAATCCGATTTTCCTGATACCGCGGGTAAAGTCCAGGTGAAAAAAATCCGATTTTCCTGATAGCGTGCGTAATAGTCCAGGTGAAAATAATCCGATTTTCCTGATACCGCGGGTAAAGTCCAGGGTGAAAAAAATCTGATTTTACTGATACCGTGGGTTTTAGTCCAGGAGTAAAAAATCAGATTTTCCTGATACCGTGTGTAAAGTCTAGGGTGAAAAAAATCGATTTTACTGATACCGTGGTTATTTGTCAACGTAAAAAATATCAGATTTTCCAGATACCGCGGGAAAAGTCCAGGTGAAAAAAATCAGATTTTCCTGATACCGTGGTTATTTGTCCATATGAAAAAAACCAGATTTTCCTGATACTGCAGGTAAAGTCCAGGTGAAAAAAATCAGATTTTCCTTATACCGCGGGTAAAGTCCAGGTGAAAAAAATCAGATTTTCCTGATACCGTGAGTAAAGTCCAGGTGGAAAAAAATCAGATTTTCCTGATACCGTGAGGAAAGTTCATGGTGAAAAAAATCCATATTTCCTGATACCGTGAGTAAAGTCCAGGTGAAAAAAATCTGATTTTCCTGATACCGTGGTTATTTGTCCACGCGAAAAAAATCCGATCTTCCTGATACCGCGGGTAGAGTCCAGGTTAAAAAATTCAGATTTTCCTGATACTGTGAGTAAAGTCCAGGTGAAAAAAATCAGATTTTCCTGATACCGTGAGTAAAGTCCAGGTGAAAAAAATCCGATTTTCCTGATACCGTGGTTATTTGTCCACGTGAAAAAAATCCGATTTTCCTGATACCGCGGGAAGAGTCCAGGTGAAAAAAAACAGATTTTCCTGATACCGTGAGTAAAGTCCAGGTGAAAAAAATCCGATTTTCCTGATACCGTGGTTATTTGTCCACGTGAAAAAAATCCGATTTTCCTGATACCGCGGGAAGAGTCCAGGTGAAAAAAATCAGATTTTCCTGATACCGTGAGTAAAGTCCAGGTGAAAAAAATCAGATTTTCCTGATAACGTGAGTACAATCAAGGTGAAAAAAATTCGATTTTCCTGATACTGTGAGTAATGTCCCGGGTGAAAATAATCCGATTTTCTTGATACCGTGAGTAAAGTCCAGGGTAAAAAAAAATCCGGTTTACCTGATACCATGGGTTATAGTCCAGATGAAAAAAATCAGATTTTCCTGATACCATGAGTAAGGTCCAGGTAAAAAATTCTGATTTTTCTGATACCATGGTTATTAGTCCACGTGAAAAAAAATCAGATTTTCCTGATAACGTGAGTACAGTCCAGGTGAAAAAAATCAGATTTTCCTGATACCGTGAGTAAAGTCCAGGATAAAAAAAATCCGATTTACCTGATACCGTGGGTTAAAATCCAGGTGAAAAAAATCAGATTTTCCTGATACCATGAGTAAGTTCCAGGTAAAAAAATCAGATTTTCCAGATACCGTGGTTAAAGTCCAGGTGTAAAAAAATCCAATTTTACTGATACCGTGGATATTAGTACACGTGAAAAAAATCAGATTTTCCTGACTCCAGGAGTAACGTCCAGGGTGAAAAAAATCCGATTTTCCTGATACCGTGGGTTATAGTCCAGGTGAAAAATATCAGATTTTCCTGATACCATGAGTAAGGTCCAGGTAAAAAAACCCTGATTTTTCTGAATCCATGGTTATTAGTCCACGTGAAAAAAATCAGATTTTCCTAATAACGTGAGTACAGTCCAGGTGAAAAAAATCAGATTTTCCTGATACCGTGAGTACAGTCCAGGTGAAAAAAAAACAGATTTTCCTGATACCATGAGTAAAGTCCAGGGTAAAAAAAAATCCGATTTACCTGATACCGTGGGTTATAGTCCAGGTGAAAAAAATCAGATTTTCTTGATACCATGAGTAAGGTCCAGGTAAAAAAATCTGATTTTTCTGATACCGTGGTTATTAGTCCACGTGAAAAAAAATCAGATTTTCCTGATACCATGAGTAAGGTCCAGGTAAAAAAATCTGATTTTTCTGATACCATGGTTATTAGTCCACGTGAAAAAAAATCAGATTTTCCTGATAATGTGAGTACAGTCCAGGTGAAAAAAATCAGATATTCCTGATACCGTGAGTACAATTCAGGTGAAAAAATCCGATTTTCCTGATACTGTGAGTAATGTCCCGGGTGAAAAAAATCCGATTTTCTTGATACCGTGATTAAAGTCCAAGGTAAAAAAATCAGATTTTCCTGATACCATGGTTATTAGTCCATGTGAGAAAAATCAGACTTTCCGGATACCGCGGGAAAAGTCCAGGTGAAAAAATGAGATTTTCCTGATACCGCGGGTAAAGTCCAGGTGAAAAAATCAGATTTTCCTGATACCATGAGGAAAGTCCAGGGTGAAAAATATCTGATTTTCCTGATACTGTGAGTAAAGTCCAGGTGAATTTTATTTTTATTTTCCTGATACCGCGGGTAAAGTCCAGGTGAAAAAAATCCGATTTTCCTGATACCATGAGTAAGGTCCTGGAAAAAAAATTCCGATTTTACTGATACCGTGGTTATTAGTCCACGTGAAAAAAAAATCAGATTTTCCTGATACCGTGAGTAAAGTCCAGGGTAATAATATCCAATTTTCCTGATGCCGTGAGTAAAGTCGAGGGTAAAAAAAATCTGATTTACCTGATACCGTGGGTTATAGTCCAGGTGAAAAAAATCAGATTTTCTTGATACCATGAGTAAGGTCCAGGTAAAAAAATCTGATTTTTCTGATACCGTGGTTATTAGTCCACGTGAAAAAAAATCAGATTTTCCTGATAACGTGAGTAAAGTCCAGGTTAAAAAAAATCCGATTTACCTGATACCGTGAATAAAGTCCTGGGAGAAAAAAATCTGATTTTACTGATACCGTGGTTATTAGTCCATGTGAAACAATCAGATTTTCCAGATACCGTGGGTAAAGTCCAGGTGAAAAAAATCCAATTTTACTGATACCGTGGATATTAGTCCACGTGAAAAAAAACAGATTTTCCTGACTCCAGGAGTAACGTCCAGGTGAAAAAAATTCGATTTTCCTGATACCGTGCGTAATAGTCCAGTTGAAAAAAAATCCGATTTTCCTGATACCATGAGGAAAGTCCAGGGTGAAAAAAATCCAATTTTCCTGATACCATGAGTAAGGTCCAGGTGGGAAAAAAACAGATTTTCCTGATACCATGAGTACAGTCCAGGTGAATAAAATCAGATTTTCATGATACCGTGAGTACAGTCCAGGTGAAAAAATCAGATTTTCCTGATACCGTAAGGAAAGTCCAGGGTGAAAAAAAATCTGATTTTCCTGATACTGTGAGTAATGTCCCGGTGAAAAAAATTCGATTTTCTTGATGCCGTGATTAAAGTCCAAGGTAAAAAAAATCATATTTTCCTGATGCCATGGTTATTAGTCCACGTGAGAAAAATCAGACTTTCCGGATACCGTGGGAAAAGTCCAGGTGAAAAAATCAGATTTTCCTGATACCGCGGGTAAAGTCCAGGTGAAAAAATCAGATTTTCCTGATACCGTGAGGAAAGTCCAGGGTGAAAAAAATCTGATTTTCCTGATACTGTGAGTAAAGTCCAGGTGAAATTTTTTTTTATTTTCCTGATGCCGCGGGTAAAGTCCAGGTGAAAAAAATCCGATTTTCCTGATACCATGAGTAAGGTCCTGGAAAAAAAATTCCGATTTTACTGATACCGTGGTTATTAGTCCACGTGAAAAAAAATCAGATTTTCCTGATACCGTGAGTAAAGTCCAGGGTAAAAATATCCAATTTTCCTGATGCCGTGAGTAAAGTCCAGGGTAAAAAAAAAATCCGATTTACCTGATACCGTGGGTTATAGTCCAGTTGAAAAAATCAGATTTTCCTGATGCCGTGGGTAATAGTCCAGGTGAAAAAAAATCCAATTTTCCTGATACCGTGAATCAGTCATCCTCCTCCTCTTCCTCAACTCGGAGACTCTTCCTCTTGCTAGTCCAGGTGAAAAAATAAGATTTTCCTGATCCTGTGGGTAACAGTCCAGGTGAAAAATATCAGATTTTCCTGATACCATGAGTAAAGTTCTGGTGAAAAAAATCCGATTTTCCTGATACCGTGGGTTATAGTCCAGGTGAAAAAATCAGATTTTCCTGATACCGTGGGTAATAGTCCAGGTGAAAAAAAATCCAATTTTCCTGATACCGTGAATCAGTCATCCTCCTCCTCTTCCTCAACTCGGAGACTCTTCCTCTTGCTAGTAGGACATGGCTCATCCTTATCTTCGGAGCCAGCAGGAACAAAAGCCAATACATCATGTTTGGGATGCAACTAAGGGTGGAAATAATCACAGTGGAAAGTCAGTGTCAGAGCAGCAACTAATGCAGATACACAATAGGCAGCCTCCTTGGGGAAAGGCATTCTGCTGCATTCTCTTATGGTACAAATGACTGAATGAATCAACCACAACTTTTTATTTTCTTTTTGGTCCAATCATTTCCCTATTTTATATCTTTTTATCTAAAATGCAGAGCAGAAGGGCAGTCCCGTAAGCATTGTCCTGCTCTGGCAGCCTCTTTACTGTATGCCAGGGGTTCTCAACCGATGGCCCATGGGCTAGATCTGGCCCATGTTGCAAATCATCCAGCTCCTGACCTCACTCTAGCCATTGCCACTGGAATTAACCATGGACTCATTTATGGACGTCTAATACAGCTGTAAATAAGTCCCCTGCCATGGTAAACTGCGGCTTAAAAAGACTGAGAACCCCTGCTGTACACCCCTGAATGCAGCATTCAGGGGCGTACAATTTATGCCCCACTAAAGTGTACAAAAGAAGACCTAATAAATGGCTAAGATACCACTATTGAAGACACCATTGGTCAACAATTACCTAATTGTGCAGCACTCTGGAAAAAAAGAAAGAAAGATCCTTGCTGCTTTTTCTCGGTGCCTATTTTTATTCTCCACTCCTTGGTCAGTTTATTGTTCTACTATTCTACTGTTTACTTACAATTAATTAAAATGTGAACAATGAAAAATTTATTAATAGAAAAAGTAAACCACATGTGGTGGAGAGATCTGGGAGAATTTCCAACTGTCCATAGCAGAGTATAACTACAAGGCTGTGCTAGTTAACTACAGACAGATGAAGTTGAGCAGAATTGTTCCTCCATGTACACTGATCTCACATCAGCATTTAAAACAGGAGTTTTCAACCTTTTAAAGCCAGCGGCCAGGTCAGGCTCCCTCAGACAGCTTCGGGGGCCAGATGGCCATTTTGCCCTTCATCCACCACATGGCACTTCCTGGTGCGGTAGAGGTGGTGGTGGGCCACATGAAATGGTGCCGTGGGCCTCATCTGACCCATGGCCTGCAGGTTGGGATTCCCTGATTTATAATAAATATAATAATTTATACTAAGTTCTCTTATTGCATAGTTGTGCACCCAGTTTAGAAATTACTATCCCAGGCCTAATGGACTGAAGAAGACCCAAAGACGAAATATTTCACAATCTATGGATGAGCAGGGGGAGTGAGCTATCCTACAGGGATAAAATCTACCTTAATTGTGGCTCTCCTCATCTCCCTCCTCTCCACTGTCACAGATCAAGTGACACTGCTTGGGTCCTAGAGGTTGCTGGATGGGTTTCTTCCTGCCAATAAGAATAGTGAAGTGAGACATTTGAGAGTTTCCACCATCTCCTAGCAAGACACTTTGGGGAGGAGTGCAGGACAGAAGACTTCAAGCCTGAAATTAATGCTTCCTACTCATCACCTTAAACAGATTTTTAAAAACTGTTTACCCCTATTTTCCTTTTACCACAGGAGTTCAAACTTGGGTGGCAAAACATGCTAATTTCTCTGTAAGAATTTCTAAGAGGAGCACAACTTGAGCCTCCATTGGTAAAAGCATAGGTAAGAGGTGTCCAAGGCTCTTTGTTGACCAACGATTAAACATGAGGAAGTTAATACTAGGCCAGTGATGGCAAACCTTTTAGAGACCGAGTGCCCAAACTGCAACCCCAAAACCACTTATTTATTGCAAAGTGCCAACATGGCAACAGGGGAGAGAGGAAACACTCCCATTGAGCTGCTGGGCAGAGGGGCGGGTGAACTCTGTACTGGGGCAACCGCACAGGTGCCCACAGAGAGGGCTGCTAGTGCCCCCTCTGGCACACATGCCATAGGTTCGCCAGCACTGTACTAGGCATTGAACCATGGGTTATAAAAGAGGAGAGAAAGGAAAAAAGGCTGTTTCTTCAATTGATGTCTTTCTCCTGCTGAGGCTATAAAAGTATTGAAAGTGATCATCTCTCTCACTTTTTCCTGTTTCTACAAGTCAGTTCCTACAAGTTCTTCCTGAGCTCAAAGGGCAGCCTTACTGAATCCCAAATCTTCTGGAAAGGGATCTCCCTCTCTACAGGAAAAAGTCTCTTTGGTCCAAGAATGCTCCTCAGATGGCTTGGGGGAGTTTGGCCTGCCAGGAGCACCATCAGTGACCCCCTTGCATGAAATCATACCAAGGTTGGCCATTGTTGTCTCCTCCTCCTTTAATAATTGCTCTCAGGCATGTTCCCTTGTGTCCGCTCCCACCTCACTTTCTCATGCACAACCCCTATGTTCTTCTCACCTTTCTGCTGGCAGGCCCCCAAGTTCCTCCATACTGAGATGGTCTTCCTCTGAAACTAAAGGGGAAGAGGAAGAAAGGGATCAACACAAGAACAGCCATGTCATCGCTTGATAGTAATAGGACAGTCTGCTGGTGAGGCCAGCGAATTCTCCGATGCAACAATTTTCCTCAGAGCTGTTTCATTGTTCAGAACTGTCTATCGTCCAATCAAGACACTGAAAAATTCCAGAACTACTGGCCACACCAGCACCCAACCTTTAGTAACAGTCCTTTTTTATTGTTGTACTAGCATAGGTTGCCCGGCGTTGCCGGGCTGTTATAAACTGTGATCAGCTTTTTTGGTGGATTAAAAAAAGAACAAAGAATTATATAATTGTTTCAAATTATTTTATTTAACCAAATAACATTTTAGTATGTGACTTTTTTTTGTTAATAGTTGTACCGTAAATAATATTTTTAAAAATGTGAAAGTACATGTTTTTTACGTTCAATGTTTTTAAACTGTGTTTAGATGTTTTGGGGTTTTATTTGAGTTAAAACTCAACAGAGGATGCTATAAATCTTTTTATTTTTTTATTTAACATATGTTTGTTATTTGTGTAAACTTTTGATTTATTGTTATGTTTTTCTTGTTTTTACTCTTGTGGCCTCTAGGTGGGGCTTTATTGTTTTTGACTTGTTTTTAATATTCCGTCCTGCAGGTGGGGCTGTTAGTGGTTTTGTTTTCATTTCACGTGTTTTTAATCTCCTGGCCTCTAGGTGGGGCTTCTTCCAGTAAGTAGTCTTTGTTTCTTCATTTCTGTTCCGATTTCGTGGAGAGAGGACGTGCTGGTGAGTTCTCTGGTTTTCTTTCTTCTGGGGTTTTTCTTTGTTTTGGTTTTGTGGTGATGGGCTGGGAGGTGTTTCTGTTTGTTCTTTTGTGGTTTGGTTTGGTTTTAGGTTTGTTTAATTGGTTTGTTTATTTCTGGTTTGTTTAATTTTTGTGATTTCGTTGTTTATTTGTGTAATTTGTGGTAGTTGTGTTGTTAGAGTTATGTATTCTCATGTTGTCATTAGGGGTTTTCTCTGTGCTTTTGTGGTATTGTGGATGTTTTTGTTTGTGGATTTTGTTGTTTTCTTTTTTGTGTATTAATTGGTTTTTTAAATTATTGATTTATTTTTGTTTTATTAATTTTTATTAATGTTGTTGTTTGTTGTTGGTCTGTACTTTTGTGTGAAGAATGGGCTGCCTGTCGGTTCCTCTTTTCCCCATTGCTGCTTCGAATTTTGGTTTTGATGCCGCAATGGGGGAAAGGAGAAGCCGGCAGTCAGCTCGCTCTTCCCCCGGTAAGGTTCGTTAGGTAGGGCAGGGGAGAAGGAGGCAGAGAAGAGCTATCTGCCTGACGATGGTTCTCTCCTCTCTGTCTCCTTTTTCTCCTGGCTTACCTAACCAGAGATCAGCAGGCAGCGATCCATAAGGGGTGGTGCTCTTCCTTGCGGATTGCTGGCTGCTGCTTTTGTATTACCTCCGTCGGAAGTACAAATGCAGCAGCCAGTCATTCGCCAGGGAGGGTGCTTCCCCTGACGAACTGCTGGCTGCTTTTATTTCCACCCTGGCTCAACTTTCCTTGAGGCCGGCTGTGGTCTCGCCATGTCTTTGGCGGGGTAGCGTGGAAGACAGGGAGTCCCTCTTCTCCCTGTTACTCTGGGAATGAAGGCCGGCAGGTGTCTCACGGTGGATTTTTGTTTTGCGAGGCAGTGAGGCGCTGCGTCCGCCTGCGGTGGACTTGCGCTCCCATTGCCTTTTTTAATTTTATTTTTCACGCGCCGGCTTTCTCAGTGTTCTGCACACTCACAGCATGTAGGATGCTGGGACTTTGAGTTTTGCGTTTTTGGTTTGCGTTCGTGCAGCATTTTTTCCCTGCGGCTCAATTTTAATTGGCCGTGCCGCGTTTCCCAACGTTCTTTTTGCTGCCGCCTCTCAGCCTGGTTGGCTCTGGTATGGTGTGGCACAGAGAACGTTGGGAAGTCAAGTTCTTTTCCTTTTTTCACATTCGTGGTGCTCTTGCCCCACTGGCGCCTTTCTCAACCCTGCAGTAACCTCCAGACCGGTTTAAGGCGCATGCAGGAGGCTCGGTACGGGATAGGATGGACGGGTGCAGAAGCGTATAGCAAGTTCCAATGGTTAACCCTTGGATTCATAGGTATAGATATAACATATTAGAAGGAGATTAGTATTGTTAGTCTCTCTATATATAAACCAAAATATTCAGCCAAAATAAGACTGTAGTCAACAACTCACGGGGAGGGATAAAAGGGCCTTGGACTGCCAGGCCAGGCTGAAGACCGCCGCCCCCCACCCTCCACCTAAGGACCGCTGCCGCGGCTGCGGGATGCCCCGCCCTTCCCATCCTGTCCCTCGCAGGGAGGGATAACATGGCCTTGGGCTGCCGGGCCAGGCCGAAGGCCGCTGCTGCCCCCCCCCCCCCCACCTAAGGACTGCTGCCGCAGCTGCGGAATACCCCACCCTTCCCATCCCATCCCTTGCGGGGAGGGATAAAAGGGCCATGGGCTGTCGGGCCAGGCCGAAGACCACCGGCCCCACCTCCCGAGGACTGCTGCCGTGGCTGCGGGCTGCCCCGCTCTTCCCATCCTGTCCCTCATGGGGAGGGATAAAAGGGCCTTGGGCTGCCGGGCCAGGCCGAAAATCGCCACCCCCGCCGCCCGTGGACTGCTGCCACGGCTGTGGGGGACCCCACCCTTCCCATCCTGTCCCTGGCGGGGAGGGATAAAAGGGCCTTGGGCTGCCAGGCCAGCCCAAAGACCACCACCCCCGCCGCCCGAGGACTGCTGCCGCGGCTGCGGAATACCCCGACCTTCCCGTCCCATCCCTCGCGGGGAGGGATAAAAGGGCCTTAATAATTAATAATTGTCAAATTTATATACCGCCCACTCGGCCAAGGCCGAGTCAGGGCAGTTCACAATCACAATTTAAAAACATGTTAAAAACAGTTAAAACTACCCACCCCCTAAAACAAGGGGTGCAGGATCCAAAGGCACCATGGAGCTGCCGGTCCAGGCCGAAGATCACCGCCCCCAACGCCTGAGGACTGCTACCACAGGTGCAGCCCCCCCTTCCCGTCCCGTCCCTCGTGGGGAGGAGTAAAAGGGCCTTGGGTTGCTGGGCCAGGCTGAAGACCGCCGCCCCTGCCGCCCAAGTACTGCTGCCGCGGCTGTGGAAGCCCCCACCCTGCCGACAACCAAGAGCATTAGGACTTGCGCACCTGTTTGGTTCCCCCTCCCGCCCCCTGTTGCGGGGTCGGTAATTAATTCTGTTATGTTGTTATTTAAATTGTTTTTATTGCATAATTGTATTGTAAACTATGTATGGTGATAATTGTGCATTTTTGTGTATATATAATAATTGTACTGTATTATTATGAATTGTTTATGTATTATTATATGATATAAATTAAATTGGAAATTAAATTGGAAACTCTCTGAAACAGTCAGAAATGGAATTGTCTACAGGCCAGTGATACCAAAATAACTTTTAAGGGGCTAAGCAGGTAGTTTCATTTCATTCATTTATTAGATTTATATGCCACCCTACTCAACAAAAATGTGACTCAGGGAGGCTTACAATAGAGAATATACAAAAACAAAGATACAATCAACAAAAATACAATAGGGTACAGTAACATGTCAGAAATACAGTAACATTTCAGTAATACAATAACATCTCAGTAACATCTCAATAATGCAATAACATCTTGCATATTGCACTCTGGCTCCAGACACGTAAAGTCCTGCCGCCTCTACGGCCTTTTAAGTCCCGGCTGTGGTCGGGGCTCGGGACGCCGGCAGTGGTGGAAGGTCCTGGCGTCCATTGCTGCACTAGGAAGACCGGAGACTTTATTTCAACCGTTGTTTCAGAAGCTTGTTGTCCTTCATTGACTATACTGCCTCCAGCTTCTGTAAAGCAGAGCAATGTGGCCTCAGGACTACTTGGTATGTGACTCTGTTGCCTGGAATGCAACCAATTGTCTATGTTTTGTAGCCTTCCGGGTGCTTGTAATACTTCTAGATCCGAGATATGCAGGTAAGCAAGGGATTCATTAAAGCTTATTGAAAATGTGTTGACTAGAACTTCTAGAATCCATTACCAGCTTAGCAGTCACACAGGTAGGAAGGCAGAAACAAGCTTCCAAGTTCTGTTCTAGTCTCAGGTTAAAATTCCAATGGGCCAAGATGCATAGCTGGTGGACTGTGTCTATGAATTCTGTAATTCTTCTGCGGAGAGAAAGGGAAATGGCAGAATTCTCAGCTATCACAGACACTGACCATGGGAACTGAGGGAGGGTGGCGCTGGGCCTGGCAACAGGCAAGGAAGGGTTGGGGGATGGGAGAGCTGATGCAATTTAGAATTAGAAATCAGTATTCGATTCCTCACATTCATGTATGTTTTGAGAAACGAAACTAAGCAAAAAGTTCTTCTGGAGAAAAAAGTTCAGTGAGGGACTACAGTGATATCAGTTAGGAAACACAACATGAGGCTGGGTACCTGATTAATCAGCAGTCTGAGGAAGTTATTTTGGACTAGATTTTGTAATAAGCAAGGACTGGTGCTGGGCATTGATCTTCGTTTTTCACTGTCTACCATTTGTGTGTGTTTTCAGACATCCAAATGCAAAGGTGTGCAAGGGGAAGGAGGAAAGTCTGTGTAGACATACACACACATCAGTACCTACCAACTCTGAAAGGGCAACTGAAGTAGATGTTAGGATACAGAAAAGTTTGCCTTGGGATCATGTCTGCCTTTGAGATTGGAAGCTTTTGTTACTTCAGATTTTGCCCAAAGCCACAGGCACAATCTTAAGAGACTTTAAACCACAGGTGGTGCCAGTGGGGAGAGAGTTAAGAAGAGAGTTAAGGAGAGAGTTATCGTTTGGACTTCCAGATGTTGTTCAAGCACAACTCACATAATCAATCATTACTGACTTTGCATCAAAAGAAATGTACTACAGTAATTAAAATCAATTGGCTTTAGAGGATATGAAAGCAGCGGAGTAACCAGTAAACACCACAATGATTAAAATAAGTGCAGGAGAAGTAGTTATTGGAAGTCATTAGGGAGGATGGAGATATGAAATGTTTTTGTACTGGGTTAAAATTTGATGATATTTTTTTATGTGACAATTACTAATAAAGTATTTTTTTAAAATTACTGACTTTGCTAATTAGAACAAACATAAGGTACAATTTCACAAGGAGGGTGACAATATTTGGCCCCTCCCCCAACATTGTCGCTTTCAACGTGTGCAAGTGCAGCCTTTAAAAGGTCTTGACTGTTCATTGGAGGCACAAATACTGAAGATGAAGCTCAAGTACTTTGCAATGAGGAATAGTAAACCGTTCATGGCCAGTAGAAATAATCAATGATAGATGGGTTTATAATAGTAAGAATAAAATTGATGAGTCCAAGACAATGTCCGTGAAAACAATTTTGTATTGTGAGTAGTTCCACAATGAGACTATATGTCCAAATATTTCATGACTAAGTATCTAAATATTACATAACTGAGAATAAATTTCCAAAGCTTATCCGGTAGAGTAAAGCTTTTCTGGGCAAGAATGTCCTTTCATCAGGGAAATCTATAAGTTAATAAATATAGGATTGGAAAATGAAATAAAGTGACAGTGCTAGACTAAAAACATGCAAAACTAAATAGACTAATATAAGTCATAGAGATGTTAACACGAGACTGTATATAAAAGACTATATACAAAATACAACAATTCATATCATAAAATATTTGTACAGTGGTGGGAGTATTGGAATACAAGTTTAAACGACTCTAATACAGCATTATAAATATATATAAATATATAAATAGGATCGATCTATAATAATGCTAAAATCCGGTCCAACATTTACATATATACACATATATCAACACTTCAAGAATAAATATTATATAAATAAGTTATTAAATTATAAGGAGGGAATAAGCATCACCAAAAACAATCCTACCTCAGATAAAAATTCATAATGTATGAGTCTCGCATCCTAGCATCTTTGCGAAGTCTGCTGTGTGCTACGGACATTAAGTTGGAACGGAAAGTGACTAAGTTTAAATAGAGCGCCTGTGTCTGCCCAGGTGGGGAGCTCCTCTCGTGACTTGCACTTGGGCTCATCAATTTTATTCTTACTATTATAAACCCATCTATCATTGATTATTTCTACTGGCCACGAACGGTTGACTATTCCTCATTGCTCAAGTACTTTGGCCACCAAATGAGAAGAGAGGACTTTCTCGAGAAGGCCTTGATGCTGAGAAAGACTGAGGGCAATCCTGAACTTGGGTTTTTTTTAAAAATAAAACCTCGTTGGTGAACAAATCCTTCTTGTTATTTTGAAAACAGAAAGGGATTGTAAATTCTGCCCCTTTTGCTAAAAGGAATCAGCATTACAAATAATGGCAGCCCCCAAACTGAGGGAAGGTGGTTTGGGAGTGGCTGTCATTTGCTCATGGCACAAACTGCACTGAGGAAAGTGGGGGTAAGCACCACAGGGAACCAACACTAAATCAACATAAATGATATGTTGGGCTCTTTGCACATGCACATGCCCTTTGCACATGCACAGAACCCCGCCGTTTAAAATATGGGATGGCGGTGGGAAAGGGGAGGAACGAGCACTAAAATACAGGAAATCCCGGCCAATACGGGATACTTGACAGGTATGGTCTAGTGACCTGATGTTGTGTATGCAAGGACACTGTTGCTTTAAGTAAATGAATGTAACCAGCCCCATATCACAATGTATCACAGCTGCTAAAGGAACGCGAGCGAACCGCCTATTGAGGGCGGATGCGAGCGTTCATACTCACATGGTTCAATCCCCAAATCATGGACAGCCGCGGGAACTTCTCCGCATGAAGAACTACAGAAGAGGGGGGGCGTGCCTCAAGTCGACGCCCCCAACGGTGGCAGCCAATGAGCCACCGTGAAACCAGATTCAAATGTGTTTCGTTACTGTATATAATGTGATGTACCTCCGCCATTACCACATGTTCACCCTGGCCATCCAAGAATAAACCTGTGTTAGTCCTTATTGCGACTCGTTCTTTGTCTTCCGTGCGAGACACTAAATTGGCGACGAGGATGGGATCAATGGCGAATCCCAGAGTCAAGACGTACCAGTTCGACGTCAGCGAGCCTGAGCAGTGGGAGCTCTACGAGTGCCAGTTTCGGCACGCAATGGAAGCAGCCGGCGTCGACGACGACGCGTTGATACGCTCCCATTTCCTGGCCCAGGTGGGACCGGCCACGCTGCGCATCCTAATGAACTTGGTGGTGCCAAAGAAGGTTGAAGCCGTGCCGATCGACCAACTCCTGGAGCTGCTGAGGGCACACTTCCAGCCCCCAGTCTCGATTTTTCCGGCCCGGGTCGCGTTCCACCGGCGAGACCAGCGCCCAGGCGAGTCCGTGTCCGACTACGCAGCGGCCCTCAGGCTGGCAGCTGTGCACTGCAAGTGGGACGATCTGAACCAGGCCCTGCGAGACCGCCTGCTGTGCGGCCTGCGGGACGAAGAGCTGCAACGGAAGCTCATGACCCGCGACGAGCACCTCTCGTTCAATGAGGTGTTGCGAGAGGCGCAAGCGGCTGAGGCGGCCAGGAGCGGGGTCAAGGTGTTCAAGGCCCGTGGCACAACGTCCGAGCGGGCCAAGTCCCCTGTCCAAGCGGCCCGGCGGACTCCGGCGAAGGCAGCCTGGCGGGCACCGAAGTCGCCCGCCGGCACTCCAGAAACCTCCGACGACTCCTCCGCAACGGCGGATTCCTACACCAGCGACGACGACGGCGTCCAGAAGGTACGGAAGCGTGGGGAGCGGCGGCAACACCGAGAGCGGCAAGACCGCCGCTGCGACGGCTGTGGCGCGGCCCACGACCGCACGAGGTGCCCTTTCCGCAAGGCCGAGTGCCACAACTGCGGTCGAAAGGGACACATCGCCCGAGTATGCAGGCGCGGGCGAACCGAGGACAAAGGCGGCTCCAGTCATCCCCAGCACCACCAGCGGAAGGCGGCCGGTTCCAGGAAGGTTTCCACCGTTCACAGCGAGGACGGCGTACGCCGCGTGGCCCTGGAGCACCGGCGATTCTACGTGGAGGTACAGTTGCAGGGGCGCCCCGTAAAAATGGAAATAGACTCAGGGTCGTCCTACTCTATACTGTCCCAGAGGGAGTACATGCGCATTCCCCCAGAGGCTCGGCCCAAGCTGCGGGCCATGCGGTCCCATTTGCGGGACGTTCAGGGAAACGGGATCCCGGTGTTGGGGGTGGGGAAGTTCAAGGTGAAGTTCAAGAATTTCTCCGAAAGACTGCCCCTAGTGGTCCTCAAGGGGGGGAAGTGTTGCCTCCTAGGAACGCAGTGGTTTGCTCCCCTGGGAATAGAACTGTCCGGCATCCACGCCACTGAGACTGACCCAATGCAGGACGTTTGCAATGCACACCCGGACGTTTTCAAAAAGGGGCTCGGTACTTACAGGGGGCCCCCAGTCTCATTCGAGTTGGACCCAGAAATCCGGCCCATCCGCCTTAAGCCAAGGAGGGTGCCTTTCGCACTCAAGGACAAAATCGAGGCGGAACTGGACAAATTGGTGGGGCAAGGGATTTTGGTTCCAGTTGATTCGGCCGAGTGGGAGACGCCGATTGTAACGGCCCTTAAATCAAACGGGGAGGTCAGGATTTGTGCAGACTATAAATGTACGATTAATAAGGCCATTCGGCCAAATGCATACCCGGTACCCGTGGTCAGCCACCTGCTGGCCACACTTCATGGGGGGAGGTGTTTTGCCAAGTTAGACCTGGCCCAAGCCTACCAGCAACTCTCAGTGACCCCAGCCGCTGCCGCTGCGCAGACCATCGTGACGCACAAGGGGGCATTTAAGGTAACGCGCCTTCAGTTCGGCGTGAACTCGGCCCCCGGGATCTTTCAGTCCCTCGTGGAACGCCTTTTAAAGGGGCTTCCAGGAGTTCTACCATACTTCGACGATGTGCTGATAACAGCGGGGAGCGAGGTAGAACTAGCGAAAAGACTAGATGGGGTTCTCTCGGTTTTCGAGAAAGCGGGGCTTCGCCTAAGGAAGGACAAGTGTGTGTTTTTTGCGAGGGAGGTTGAGTTCCTAGGTTTCAAAGTAACCCCAGAAGGGATCAGACCCTCAGAGTCCAAGGTTGCAGCCGTACAGAACGCCCCTCGCCCCACCGCAAAGCCGGAGCTGCAGTCGTTCCTGGGGCTCCTTAACTTTTATCATTCATTTCTGCCGAGGAAAGCATCGGTTGCGGAGCCACTGCACGCCTTACTAAAAAAGGACGCGGTTTGGCGGTGGGGGGACAAACAAGAGAAAGCTTTCCGAGAACTGAAATCACTCCTCTCCTCAGACGCGGTCCTAACACATTTTGACCCAAGGAAGCCAGTAGTACTAGTATGTGATGCGTCCCCGGTGGGGGTGGGGGCGGTCCTGTGCCACGTGTTAGAGAGCGGGCGGGAGGCCCCGGTGGCATATTACTCTAGGTCCCTTTCAAAGGCTGAGCGCAACTATGCGCAAACGGATAGGGAGGCCCTGGCCATAATTGCAGGGACCAAAAAATTCCATGATTTTCTATACGGCCGCGAGTTTACGGTAGTGACGGATCATAAGCCGCTTCTGGGAATCTTCACTACCGGCAAACCCACTCCCCAAATACTGTCCCCCAGGATGTTGCGTTGGGCCATATTCCTCAACGCTTATCAGTACGAGATAGTCTACCGCCCAGGTAAGGAGATCTCACACGCGGACGCACTGTCCCGGTCCCCCCTCCCCAGCATGGGGGACCCGGCATGCGAGGTAGAGCAGGACCACCAGGTTATGTTAATTGAGTCCCTCGACTCACCCCCCATTGTTCCGGCCGACCTCGCCAAAGCCACGGCGGCCGACAAGATCCTAGCCCAAGTTAGCTCATGGGTGAGGAAAGGGTGGCCCACTACTCCCCCAGAGGAACCGTTCAAGCCGTTCTGTAGGCGCAGGGTAGAACTTTCCCTGGAAAGGGGCTGTCTACTCTGGGGCCAGCGGGTGGTTATCCCAGAAAAGTTAAGGGCAAGGGTGCTGAAGCTACTGCACACCAGCCACCCAGGGATCGTGCGGTCCAAGGCCCTAGCTAGAAGTTTCTTTTGGTGGCCACAGATAGACGCGGACATAGAGCGCCTAGTGGGCACGTGCGAGAGCTGCCAGAGCTCCCGGCCCGAGGAGCCCCGGCTACCCCATAGAGAGTGGGACACGGCCCGCGGACCGTGGTCCCGTATCCATGTCGACTTCGCGGGGCCCTTCCGTGGGGCAACGTTCCTACTGGTTGTCGACTCCTACTCCAAGTGGTTGGAGGTAATCCCCGTGAGCAGCACCTCCTCCGCGACAACCATAAAGCAGTTGCGTAAACTCTTTGCGTGCTTCGGCCTGCCAGACGTCCTCGTGAGCGACAACGCGAGTTGTTTCACGTCGACCGAGTTCCAAACCTTCATGGAGAGGAACGCAATCAGGCACATCACGGCTGCCCCATTCCACCCCGCCACAAACGGTCAGGTAGAGCGCCAAGTGCGCACTACGAAAGACGCACTGCGGCGCATGGGCCCCGGCGACCTGAACCTACACCTGTGCCAGTTCCTAATCAGCTACAGGACCACCCCCCTAGCTTCAGGATTCTCCCCAGCCGAGCTGCTTATGAAGAGACGCCCGGCAACGCTGTTTGACCGGATGGATTCGTCCAGGGTGGAGGATGAGGGGAGAAATATAAATTTAGGGGGGGGGAACTCCAAGAACTTTGCCACAGGGGACCCGGTTTACTGTAGGAACTACGCGGCCTCGGGGCCGGCGTGGGTACCGGGGTCGGTCATCGAGCAGACAGGACCAGTGTCCTACAGGGTAGAGACTAGCTCAGGGCTACTGTGGAGACGGCACGCCGACCAGCTCCGAAGAAGGGTCACCAGTGAGGGGAAATCAGCGTTAGGGTCCTCCCCCACCCGCATTACCCAAGGGGGAGACACGGAGGCGCACGAGGACGAAATTAAAGAGAGGAATCAGTTTGTCCCCGTCTATGACCAGGAGCACGAGTTTGACTATGATTTTTCGTACCAGGGGGAGTTAGCGGAGTGGTCCCCCACCCGTCCTAGCGAGAAGAGGGGTTTCAGTTCAGCCCCTGGTACCTCCAGTCCCCGCAACGCGGGCATGATAGAGTACACCATAGTCCCGGCCCCCAAGAGACAAGCGCCGCAAAGACAGGCAGCCAGCGGAATCTCGCCAGCCGCAAGTCCCCAGACCCCCGAACAAGTAGCGGGAGACAGCGGGCCCACGAGGGTCTCATCGTCAGTCCCGAAGTTCGTGCTAGGGGGGTCCCCGGGCCCTGCAGGCGGTAAGCAAGGGTTCACTTCCCAACTGTTCATTCCATTCCCGTCCCCACAGGCAAGGTCACCGCAGCCTCATCACAGAACCACTAACGAGTCCCCACCTTACATTGCAGGACAAGACCGCGCGGGACCAGGAGCCACGGGCTCCCCTGTGTTAGGGCAAGCTGACACGCGCCCCAGGCGCACGTGCGGGAAGCCACAATGGTTAAGGGACTTCGTCCCATCCTAGGGGGGAGGGATGTTGTGTATGCAAGGACACTGTTGCTTTAAGTAAATGAATGTAACCAGCCCCATATCACAATGTATCACAGCTGCTAAAGGAACGCGAGCGAACCGCCTATTGAGGGCGGATGCGAGCGTTCATACTCACATGGTTCAATCCCCAAATCACGGACAGCCGCGGGAACTTCTCCGCATGAAGAACTACAGAAGAGGGGGGGCGTGCCTCAAGTCGACGCCCCCAACGGTGGCAGCCAATGAGCCACCGTGCAACCAGATTCAAATGTGTTTCGTTACTGTATATAATGTGATGTACCTCCGCCATTACCACATGTTCACCCTGGCCATCCAAGAATAAACCTGTGTTAGTCCTTATTGCGACTCGTTCTTTGTCTTCCGTGCGAGACACTAAACCTGCGGGTCCCCTGTACTTTCTCATTGAGGCTAGTGGATTCCCCACTCACGTCCATGGCATGGAGAGGTCTTTTAGGTAACACACTCTTCCTCCATCTTGATAGCAATTTAAGTCTTATCATGATTATGTCAGCATATCCTTAGGCACCAATCTTCTCACCCCCTCACCCCCTTTTTTAGATGGGAAATCCATAATAAAATGGTGCAGGGAGGTACACTGGTGTTCAGCTATCCATATGTCCCTTCCTGTCTAACCTCTGCCCCCAAGTTCACAAAATGTGAGCAGTCAGTTCTTATGAGACGGTTTCTGCGAAGTCCCCAAGCCCAGTTTAGTGTTGTTTTTTCACCAGCTCTTTATACATCTTCAAACTTGGAGTTCCCTTAAGCCAATTCTCTGGGTTGCTTGTAGGTGGTGCCATATTTCATAAATAACAGCACTCATAGCCTGAGGTCAGAAAAGTAAATACAGTGATACCTTTATACAACGTATAAAGTCCAACGTCTGGACTTTATACGGATTTGGACTTTGAATGGGGCATGCAAAATCCTAGCCGCGATGCCTCATACAATGTCCAAATCCTTGCCGCGATGCCTCGTACAATGTCGTTTCCATAGAGATACATTGTACTGTAACAGCACAGACTTCAGGGCAAAGACAAGGAAACAGACAGGAAACTGACAGAAATTTAAGAAATCATTGTCTAAAGGCTAAATACATTACAAAAACATGTCAAACAACCCTGATTTTAGGGGACAAACCAACCTGGGGAAAAACCCCAATGCCTCATACAAAGTCGCAGCGACTTTGTACGAGGCAACTTTTTTCAAGAAATTAGGCGATGTTGTATGAATTCGATGTTGTACAAAGTGGACTTTGTATGAGCATACCTGTCAACCTTCCCGGATTGGCCGGGATTTCCCGATTTTCGGCACCGATTTGCACCATTTCCTGCCCCGCGCTGCCGAAACCCCGTAATTTGCGGAAGTAGATCCTAAGCTTAGGAAGTAATTCACTCTTTAAGCAATTGAACAATTCTGCGCATGCGTAGAAGGCTACGCTTGCATAGAATGGGTCTACGCAAGCATAAAACCCTTCTACGCATGCATAGAACGCGACTTGCGCAGAACCGATCTGCGCAAGTCCCGGATTCGTCGGAGCCGCAATTGACAGGTATGTGTATGAGGTATTACTGTAAAAGATTCAGGCAAAAATTGTTCAATTGCTTAAAGAGTGATTTACTTCCTAAGCTTAGGATCTACTTCCGTAATTGAACTGTAGCAAGTTCCTGCATGGACATTTGAAAAAAGCAAGCAAAGCAAAATCACTGGCTCTGTCCCTTCTTCAACTGCAGTCAACACAAGCACACAACACGTTGTGGTTCTGAAAGAAACCTGCCCCTGATTTGCAGGAAGACAATACTGGACCAATGAAGAAGGCATGTGTCTCAGTGAGGCAGGTGGAAATTTTGCAGATGGCAGATGTCAACCAATTCTACAAATAGTATAAATGCCATTAAACAGTGTCTGTTTAAAAACTGCTTGCTCTGGGCCCTGGCCCCTCACTCACCCAGCCTGAGGAAGGAGGAACAGCTGGGGAGGGCCAGTGCCTGTTTAAAAACTGCTTGCTGCTGGACCCTGGCTTCTCACCTGCCCAGCCTGAGGAAAGCGGAACAGCTGGGGAGGGCTGGTGGTTGATTCAGAAGATGATGGTTCCTTTGCCACAGTTGTCAATGTATGTGTTGGTCTTTTACATTTTATTGCACTTACATTTTATTGTATTGTTATTTTTATTGCAGTGTTACATTTTATTGTATTGTTATTTTTATTACATTGTTATTTTTATTGCAGTGTTACATTTTATTGTACTGTAATGTTTGATATGTTGTGATTTTTGTGAGCCACCCTGAGTCGGCGTATGCTGAATCGACGGCATACAAATTGAATCAATCAATCAAGCCTTGAAATACCTCACACATAGAATGATGTGGAAGTAGATTAGCAAGCAAAAGAGACAACAGAAGTGTGTAAGAAGATACATAATGGATATGTGAAAATGAAATAATAACTGATATTATTGCCTGATGTTCCAAAAACCTGTTTGAGCATTAGCTAATTCTCTGCTGAGATTCCTTATAAAACCACATTCTGAAGTACCTAAAGATTTTTAGACACCACTTAAAAAATCAACATGCAGTATGACTCTGAATGTAAGTGTCCTCTATGTTTCTCTCTGTTATCTCTAGTCTTGGGAAATTGAATGGTGGATAGTTTGCAGGCATCAAACAATATTGCAAAAGACTTTTGATCTGGAATGGTCAGAGTTAGGGCCAATCTAGAAGATGTCAGCTGGGCCAGAGTAGTTGGAGGGGGTGGAATAAGGCTCTTACTTCTCTTGGCGGAAGTAGTTGATCAAAGAATGCACACCTTTTCTGAAAAAAGGCTGTAGCAATGTAGAAACCACACCTCCTGCCCCACCGGTCATAACCACAATTGCATCGTAGCCCACATCTATGATACCATCCAGAGCACGTTCTTTCGACAGTTCTGTGCATTCCTGGGTTGCAAAGTAGATGCTGCTCCCCACGTTGTAGTAGGTACCAACAACAGGTATCCACTCTAGAACTGCATGGACATTTTGCTCTTTCTCACTAATGCAATCATTTGAGCTGGAGCGCCGGACTCTTGCAACTCTGTGGCATTGATGTAGCCAAGTACGGCCACCATGTTGTGGTAGGAAGAAGCTGCAGTCACGAGCCATCACATGGAAGGAACCAGTACCAGTGGAGGCCACTCCAGCACAAGAGTCTCCAAGGTGTCGACAAGCTACAGCAGCTGTTAGAAAATCCTTGTGGTCGCTATAGACTTGGCCGTGCAGGAGCGCTCCATTCACTAGCCTGAAACCTCTGCAATAACAAGCCTGCTTGGGTGCTAACTGGTCCAGGTTGAACTGTAAAGCAACACTGCTGTGGTTTTCATGGAGGGGCTTCAGTGTGCCCAGGGCCCCTGCCATTGTACGCAGGAGGCTTTCTGTAGTTGCCGCTCCTAGCTCGTTGGAGAGCTGAAGGACCACGGCTTCAGCGTGCAAGGGGCAGCCTGCACTTTGCAAAGCAAGTGAGAAAGCTGCCCGAATAACTCTCTGGGCAATGCGTGGCACAGTGGCAAAATCTCCCAAGGCCTCAGGCATCAAGTCTTGACAGGAAACACCTTTCTGGGGCAACTGGAACTGGGAGGGTTTGGGGGTAAGAGACTGAAGGTGGCTGCGGAAAGCATCACGGTTGGAGTCAGAAGTAGACTGGTGGGTTCTGCTTCCATGGTCAATTTCTTTGGGGTTATTAATGGCCAGGATAAATCCTTCCAACCCTGGCTGCAACAAGAGGCCAAAGAAAGCCATGATCATCACAGGTGGTGGCAAATACATGTTGGATTGACTCCTTGTATCCTGTTGAAAGAAGGAGAGAATGATGAGCCTGGCTGGAAAGCTCCCACTTGGACCCTCTTCCAGAAAAGCCACATACTGTATAGTAGTTCTCACTCCTCCACCAGAGTTCCCAGCCTAAATTAGTATTCCGCTGCCCCAAAACTATAACATTGGGTCACCAGATTAGACAATGGAAGTTAGGCCTGTAGACAACTATCCACCATGACATAAACATTGCCTTCAAGGATAGAGAATATACATTTTCCCTTCCCAACACTGAAGTAAGATATGACTGCCCATACTGTTGGTTTTTTAACAGATTGGGAGTTGGTGACAAATGCTATCTTGTCTGTAGCCTCAGGCGGTAGCTTTTCTTCTGCTAGCCTTTCTGCCCTGCTGGAGGCCACTAGCAGCATTTGATGAGCCACTGTAGTTCTTTGTTGTCTGGCCGCTTTTGGACACTAGCTTAGACGTATAACAGCTGTCTGATGCAGAACTCCCTGCCAGAAGAAGTGGTGACAGCTGTTAGTCTTGACAGCTTTAAGAAAGGATTAGACAAGTTCATGGAGGACAAGAGTATCAATGGCTATAATTATGGATACTTAAGGACAACCTCCGGGTTGGAGAGATAGGCAGGATATCTCTCAATATCATTTCCAGGGAATCCTAAGAAGGCATCTGCTTGGGAATACCCTGAAGGAAATGGTGAGCCACTGTGTGAGACAGAATGCTGGACTGGATGGGCTGTGGCCTGTTCCAGCAAGGCTGTTCTTATGTTCTTATGTTCTTATGTAACCCAGAGTTAATGTTTACTGCTGAAACACATTAGGGGAATCTTGGTGGCTCTCTATGTTTCCATCACAACTGCTAGTGCATATTTCATAGACCTACACTATTGTAGTTCCTCAGATTAGAGACGGTATTTGGTATTCTTCAAATGCTCCTCTGCCATATCTCTGACACAGGAGGCAGCCATTTTCTGTGGCAGACTCAAAGCACTTGGATAGCATGACCTCTCTTTCTCTAAGTGAGCAGCTAAAAAGCTGAGGGATAGACAACAGTCTCATGTACAGAACCAGGTGTCTGGGTTACCTCATAGATGAGAACGGTCATTTTTCAATACGATAGCCTCAGTATCCACAAGCTAGAACAGCCAGCGGTCATAAGGCGAAGGCAGTATTTCACAACCTTTGGTTTTTGGACTTCAATTCCCAGAAGCCTAATTTTCCAAAGCACTGATCAGCTAATGTACTGACTTAGGCTTCTAGGAAGTGAAGTCACCCTTGTGGGGCCTGGGCCCCACATTGGGAAACACTGGGCTAAGGGGTATTAGGATCTGTTTTGGTTTATCTTGCTGTTTCCTACATTTACTACCTGACAGAGTTTTTTAAGGACTTCTTGTTGATGGAAGGTAGTTTATCTAAGGGGCCATTCAACAATTATGTCATTCTTGAAGGGAGGAGGGGGTCTGCCATCTGAATTATGGAAAAATTATGTGTGTGGGGGTGTGTCATCAGGTCAA
The DNA here is from genome assembly GCA_035047345.1 of Bradypodion ventrale. NCBI lineage: Eukaryota > Metazoa > Chordata > Lepidosauria > Squamata > Chamaeleonidae > Bradypodion > Bradypodion ventrale. The sequence continues at coordinate 229,633,511 of JAWDJE010000002.1, read as the reverse complement.
AGATTACATAAACCATTTGGAGCTTTTGTTCATTAGGCACCAATAGTGAAAAGCTCTAAACATTAGTTTCAATACAAAAGCTCTGGATTCTGTAATTTTAAAGGGGAGAGGGGATCGAAGCTAAAATTACGGTCAGATTACATAGAGGAGGGGGTCAATGTCCCCCCCAAATAATGGATCACATTATTGTTGAATGGCCCCCAAGCAATTACTGAAGTACTCTTTCTGGTATACCAGTGTGGTAGTAGATAGTGACAAACTCAAGAGACTTGGGTTTAAATCCCTACTCAGCTATGGAAAATCAATGGAGGTGTGGAACAGGTAAAACCACTCCTTAAATATCTCTTACCTTGAAAGCCCTATAAATTAGCTGCAACTTGATGGCACATAGCTAACTTATGTACAATCAATCCCTCTTGGAAATAAATACTTGCTCTCTCAGAGAAGCAGTGGCCAAAATAGAGGGGGTTGTGATACTCTATATTTAAATGTAAACAGACCTCCTAAAATGTGTGTGTAACAAAAACGTGCAAAAAGAAGCAGCATACATAACAATATAAATATAATGAAAGCTTGAGTGTATTTAGCACTACTGATACAGTAGTTAGGAAAATGGAGGTAGGAGTAAATAAGTCATGGTAGAGGGATGTACATCTTCGCATATAATGTCCTCACAGGTGAAGTTCAAAAGTCTTCTTGCCACTCAGAGTGGCATTTTTCCCCTGGTAAATTCATAGGAGTGTGTGTGCCCCCCCCCCCAGAAAAATGTAGTTTAGTCATCAATCTAAATGGAGGCTGTGTCCAAGAAATCTGATTTAAGAAGGAATTAGAAGAGATAATCCAGTGTAAGATTGTGTGACTGAAGTCCAAGACCAAGATCTTCCACGCCGATTTATTCTCATTTGCCATGTAAGGGTGTAAAAAAACACATCATGAGAAAGGAAGGGTCTTTGGGAAAATACAATAATGTTGAGAAAGATTGAAAGACAGTAGGAAAAGAAGAAGACCAAATATGAGATGGATTTACTCCCTAATGGCAACCACAGCCTTGAATTTGCAAGAGCTGGACAGGGCTGTTGAGGATACAACATTTTGGCAAACACTTTCATAGGGTCATCATGAGTCAGATGTGATTTGAGTGCACTTTAACAACATAAAAGCCTTGTGCAATACACCATAAGTTTTAAAAATGCCAACTACATTCACATACACCTACTAAAAAAATGACATTTTTATGCAAAAACATCAGGGCTTTTTAAGTTGACGTTATTGATGACCAAAAGGTGCTGGTGTTTTCATGCTTATATGGAGAAGAAAACAAGCCACCAACCTTGTATAATGCAAGGTTGTATAATGTATGAAGATTTTTTTTTCTTTCAGAGGATGAATTCTTTACATTCTAATGTCAGAGGTCAGTAAAATGAGGCACTCTCCTTCACCAAAGGACAAAAATGACATTAGCAGCATGTGATGAGTTTGACAAAACCTATACTCACACCATGAAAAAGCTGCTACAATTCTCTGCACACACTCCAAGTCAGTTACTCAGAGCACCATTTCCTTCACTGGTTGAGGGAAATATGACTCTCTCTTGTCTTAACAGTGTTTCCCAACCTTTGTTTTTTTGACTTCAATTCCCAGAAGCCTAAGTCAATTCCCCAAAGGACTGATCAGCCAATGCACTGCCTTAGGCTTCTGGGAATTAAAGTCCTCCTGTGGGGCATGGGCCCCACATTGCGAACCATTGTTAGAGGGATTGGCTCACCCATCATGTTTTGATTGGCATCATGCAGTAGGCTGGCTCTGTTAAACAAGGCCACCAGATGACCAGAAGTGTGTAGATCTCTGTGGCAAAATGTTGGGAGGAATAACTCTCCTGGTATGCATAAGGCTGCTTAAAAACCGGAAGGGGTGGATTTCCTTTTTCTACTTTTTGCAAGAGAGAATACCACCTTCATGGAAAAGCAGCAGCATATTTTAAGGATGAATGCTAGTATGGGAAGCATGGAAGGAGGTGGAATAGCTTGGCCCCTTCACACAATTCAGGATTAAAAACAGCGGAGAAAAGAGACACAATAAGGGCTCGATAAAGGCCATGGTGGCTTGAAGACCAGGTTAGTATACCAGCTGTATATCAGGATGGAATGAGCGCCTGTCATCTGTCCCAGCTCCTGCCAACCTAGCAGGTTGAAAGCAAGAAATTGTAAGTACTGTAGGTAAATAGGTTCCACTTTGATGGATGAGAAAGGTAACAGTGTTCTGTGTGCTCCAACATCTAGTCATGTCTGCCACATGATCCATTTAGGTATTTGAGCACAGGCCCATAGTCAGACATGACTGACTTTCAAACAAGGGAGACCTTTAAGGGATCATAATGATGGTCCAAAGGTTGAATGTGATGCGGGTGAGAGCACCCCTTGGAGATAATCTTAGAAGATTTCTCCCATATGCTTCTCTGCTGTTTTAGAAATTACAAGAGACTTTACAATCACCATGGCAAACTACCTCTTTTTCAGAAAGAACCCCCACCCACCCCCATTATTCCTCTATAGCAGGGGTTCACAACCTATGGACCACAGGCTGGCCCTAGCCCCTCCACCGTTCCATCTACCCAGGGAACTGGACGTGCCCGCATACACACCCACACAAACACACACACTGCCATTGCATCCGGCCTGCTCAGCTGTCTGAGGATGAACAATCTGGCCCATGGCACAAAAATCTTGAGAACCCCTGCTCTACAGAAACTTCTTCCATACCAATTTCTTTACTGCATACTATGCCCTCTGCCGCCTGGAGAGAGCTGCTTACCTCCCTGGAGAGACGATCCGAGTGCCCACAACTTCAGGATGGGAATGAAGAGATGTTGCAAGTTCTAGCTTATATACATGGCAAGCCTTATCAGCAGACCCATTTGCAAAATGCAATTTCACTGATAAACCCTAGCACGTCCCCGCCCCCTCTTTACAAGGTCCTAAATGGAATCTCTTCTCCCTAATTCTTTTTCCTTACTCAGCTTTACTCACATTTTGAGATGGGAGAGAAATAAAATCAGAATATAGTGATCAACAGGGCAGGTGTGGGGCCCGAACGGGACTATGGTTCCCGCCGGCTGGCTTTTATAAAAATGAGAACTCTCTCTTCTTCCCTTTTGTATAGTAGGTGGGATGGGTGGGTGGGATATGGGTTTTTAAATGGGGTGGATGTGGGTTTTTTATAAGGTTTTTATAATGTTTTTATGTATTTTTAGAATTGTTGTAATGCCGCCCTGAGTCGGGTTCTGCCTGAGTGGGCTGCATATACAAATATGACTATAAATAAATAAAAAATAAATATTTAATGGACTCATCATCATGATGATGTCCATTGAACAGGAAGTGTTCTCCAGCAACCTTGGCCATTTGGAACAGCTTTAGCATTCTCCCGAGACATTAATTTTTTTCAGCATCCTCCTTCAGATTTCCGATGTTGCTGGTTACAATCATCATAATCACTATGATCATCATTCAATTGATTTATGTTTCTTTAGCCATTATAAGTTTGACAGGGCGGTGATATTAACCCTACATGCCCAATTCTTCTCACTTCATTCAGACTTGGGGCCGGCTGGGTTTCTTCAACAGACTCAGCCAGATGGATTTCCACCCCTATAATTTGGTAGGAACTCCAAATTATAATTCGCGAAAACAGTGCAAATTATGGGAATGAAACACCATAGTTGAACATGGTAGAACAACCCCTCTCAATGCATTCTTTCAGAACACCTCCCCACCCCCCACCCACAATAGCTTTGCAAGGAGGAAACCTCTGTTAAAAACTGCTCTCGCAAAGGGTTTTGCAAGTACTGTATCAGGGAATCTCACACAACAGTAGGATGCTTTTTACCCTGTTGATCAAAAGAAGTGGGGGAACCAAATATAGGTAAATACAGTTTCTTCCTCATGCTGCTATAGGGGAGATCCTGCCAAATTATGGGGTTTATTCTTCTGTGTCTAGGCCAGACGTGAAACTGCCAAAACGAAGCTACCTTTTGGTGAGTTCATTTTTGCAGTTTCATCTGCCTGACCTAGTGTGGAAAAGATTAGCCAACAATACAGGGTTACTGTTAAACAGGGTACACCCGATTGTGGTTCAAAAATGACGCAATCTTCTAGGAGGCTCTTACTGTAAGTCCATTAAACACACAAGCCCCATAGTGATCAGGAAAGGCAAAGCAATTTGGAAAGAAGAGAGGAAGGAGAGAAGCTGTTTCAGGTCGTTCGCTCCTGTTTGAACAAGTGAGATCAATACCCATTATCTACAGCATATGAAGCAAACAAAGTTCAAAAGATGTGGGGGACCAAATGTTTCCTCATCCCAAAGCCAAACTCCACAGTCAGAATGCTAGTCAAAGGCTTGGAATATCTGGAAACAATAAATGCTGTTTAAAATCACCCTGTTTGTATTGAAAGCCCAAAAGATGAAGGACTGTATGATCACCAAGGACAATATCTGTTCCCCAACAGAGATCTCATCCTGATTTCTAGATCCAGGGAGTGGGAGGGTAGACATAGCAATGAAACCTTCAAGACACTTTATTTCTTTAGAATTAGCTATCCAATCTTTTTTCAATATCAAAAGCACAATACACAGAAACATTGTCATCCTACCATGGGAACCCAAGGAAGGGAGAGGCCAGCTATCTGAACCTCTCTGACCTGGTCTCTGCTTGAAAACGGCCCAGTGAAATCAATAGTGGATAAAACCAGTCAAGAAGAAGAAACAGCTGCTTAAGCAAGAGGTAGGGGAAGAAGGCATCTCTTTTTTGGGCGGGTGGACAGGGTGAATGCCTTTTGTGGATAGAAAAGAAGGCAGCTTCTGACTCCATTCATCCCTGCCTCTCCCCCTGACTCCCGTCCAGATTCACCATTTAGTTCCTAATGGCTGATATTAAAAGTAGCAGCACATTTCCAATCAGAGCCCCCCCCCCCCCCCCCAATTTTTGATGAAGGAATGATAGAGGTAAAACAGTGTTGAATGGGAACAGCTGGGGTTTTACTTTAAGGCAGTGTGCGCAAATACAAGAGGACGGATCATGAGACCCCAGCCAGGCTCCAGTTTGGGTGAGACACAGGGAGCAAAGCTGATCCACCAGTCAGGGCAAGAATACTGTTTGGAAGGTGGGCATTGGCAGGATGCCAATTGTGAGCTTCAAATCTGGAACAGTTTAAAGCAGGAGTGGCCAAACTATGGCCCACGGGCCGCATCCGGCCAACAGCACCAAATCATCCAGACCGCACTGCCCACAGGAGCGGAAGTAAAATGCGCTCACACGTGCAGATGCATTTTACTTCTGCTTCCGGTGGGAGAAACCACGTGACCAGCCCGCAGCCCGAAAAGTTTGGGCACCCCTGGTTTAAAGGAACTTTCTCACACTCTGCACTCTTGAACTGTAAGAGAGCAGCAGGGGAATGGGCACATTAGAACATTCATTTTAAAAACAGATCTTTTCCTGTACCAAGAGTAACACTGCAACAGGGCAGAGAGCAGAATGGGACTCAGCATGACCTGTTTCTCTACCCTCTTTCCCCAACTCAACAGGCTGCATGTTACTCTTTCTCACATCCAAGAGTTTGATCTCTGCCCTGCCTTCGGCAAAACTAAAGTATTGTGCATGGAATGTATGGGGACTCTGACACTTTCCACTCTGGTCCACCCAATACCCCATGTTTGAAGTTAGTGGCTTGAAGACCCATGGCCAGACATGGGTGCAAACTAGCTGCCTCAGTAACATGTGCAGCCCCAGTCCATCTATCCATCAGTCATCTTCCTCCTCGTCCTCAACTCGGAGACGCTTCCTCTTGCTAGAAGGACGTGGCTCATCCTCATCGCTGGAGCCTGCAAGAACAAAAGCCAAATACGTCATGTTTAGGATACAACTGAGGGTGGAAAGAATCACAGTGGAAAGTCACAGTGCCAGAGCAGCAACCCATGCAGATACGCAATAGGCAGCCTCCTTGGGGAAAAGCATTCTGCTGCATTCTCTTATGGCACAAATGACTGGATGAATCAACCACAACTTTTTGTTCTTTTGAGTCCAATCATTTCTCTCTTTTGTATCTTTTTATCTAAAATGCAGAGCAGAAGGGCAGTACCGTAAGCATTGTCCTGCTCTGGCAGCCTCTTCACTGTATGCCCATGCTCACACTGGGGAGGGCACACTTAGACATGTGGAGAAATTCAACGCTGATTGGGAGGTGGAAGGTCAGCAGTTCAAAACTTGAGTACAGTAGACCCTTGCATAACGACGTTTCTTGGTTCCCCAAGTAGCGTCGTTATGCAGAAAACGTTATGCTGGTTTCTATGGAGTTTCCCGCATAAAGACATTTTTAGCGTCGTTATCCAGATAACAACGGTTATTTGTAGCATCGTTATCCGGATAACGACGCTAAAACGTCGTTATGCGGGAGAACACGTGGCGCATAGCAATGCGTCGTTAAGCGAAAATGACGCTATTCGAACACGTCGTTATGCGAGGGTTCACTGTACTGCATTAACTGAGTGAGCTCTTGTGGTCTGCCCCAGCACTTGGCAACCTAGCAGTTGGAAAGCAAGAAACTGCAAGTAGATAAATAGATACCACTTTAGTGGGAAGATAAACAGCGTTCCGTGCACTTCGATGTCTAGGCATGCCTGCCACATGTCCATGGAAATGTCTGAAAAACGCAGACAGCGCTGGCTCTTTGGCTATAAACAGAGATGAATACTGGACTCTAGAGTTGGATACGACTGGCTTTCGAGCAAGGGTGGCCTTCACCTTTACTAAGTGTACAAAAGAAGATCAAATAAATGGCTAAGATACCACTATTGAAGATGCTATTGGTCAATAATAACCTGATTCTGCAGCACACTGAAAAAGAAAGACTTTCAACTGCAGATTTAGGCAATAGGATCCTGGCAGCTTTTTCTCGGTGACTATTTTTATGCTCCACTCCTTGGTCAGCTTATTGTTCTACTGTTTACTTATCTATATATATAAAAGAAAGGTGTTTGTTTGTGGGTCCCGTAAAGGCTCCCACACCCCTGGACCAACCGCGCTGAAATTCGGCACATATGTTCCTTGGGTTCGCGATATCAGAGCAGCAGGGGTCAGGAGCGCCATAGGGGGTGGGGGTGGTGTATGCCCATAAATTGATCCGCAAAGGGAAGTATACTGGACAGGAGGTTGTGTGCATGTGACCCAGTGATGTCATAGTAGGGCTAATGTCATAGCCCCAGGTAGGTCACCATGATCCCCAACCAATCACAAGGGCTGACAGGTCTGGGCCTTCGTGACATCACAGGACCCCGCCCCTTGGCCAGCTGGCAGGGCGTGACAGGAGTCCAGTGGACAGAAGTCAGTCCAGGAGAAGGAAGAGGGAAGGAGGAAAGGAGAGAGGCTGCCAGGGATCCTCAGGAGAGTAAGCAGGCACCCGAGCAAGTCTGGAAGAGGAGGCAGCAGTCCCTGATGTTTCCTACTCAAAAACAACCCAGGCAAGGCCGGGTACCCAGCTAGTAATTAATTAAAATGTGAACAATGAAAATTTTAGTAAGAGGAAAAAGTAAACCACATGTGATCGAGAGATCTGGCAGAATGTCCAGCTATCCACAGCAGAGGTTAACTAGAAGGCTGTGCTAGTTAACTACAGACAGGTAAAGTTGAGCAAGTTGTTCCTTCATAGACACTGTCTGCACATCAGCATTTAAAATAATGTTGATTGACCTCTCAGCTTTACATTATCGATTATCTCATTGCATAGTTGTGTACCCAGTTCAGAAATTACTAACCCTCATCTGGTGCACTGAAGAAGATGCAAAGATGAAATATTTCACAAACTAGGGATGAGCAGGCAGTGTGACATTCAGGGGAAGAAGGCTACTGGGAGTGGCTATGCTACAGGGATAAAATCTACCGTGATGGTGGCTCTCCTCCTCTTCCTCCTCTCCACTGTCACAGAGCAAGCGACTCCGCTTGGGTCCCGGAGGTTGCTGGATGGGTTCCTTCCTGCCAATAAGAATAGTGAAGTGAGACCTTTGAGAATTTCCACCATCAGTGCAGGACAGAAGACTACAAGCCTGAAATTAATGCTTCCTATTCATAACCTTAAACAGATTTTTTTAAAAAAAATTATTACCACTATTTTCCTTTCACCAGACAGGCCCATGCTGGCCTGGTGGGATACCAGGTCGTGTCGCCGTGTGCCCCTACTTATAACTTAAAGGGCCACGCCACCTTGGAAGTTTCTGCTCTAGCTCCGACTCCTTTTGCCGTGCTCCCCTCCACCCTGTGGGAGAAAGTCCAAACCACTTTGGCAGCGGCGCAAAGATAATAAGGCTTGGATTGGGGGGAAAAACCCCACAAAATTATTATCATCTCAGCGCTGCTGCTGAAGCGCTTTGGACTTTCTCCCACAGTGCAGAGAGAAGCCCAGCGAGAGCTGAAGTGGGAGCGGAAAATGCTGCGGTGGCATGGTTAAGTTATAAGTTATAAGTAGGGGCGTGTGGCAACACCAGGCCAGCATGGGCCTGGCCATAGGAGTTTGTCCTTGGGTGGCAAAACATGCTAATTTCTCTGTAAGAATTTCTAAGAGGAGCACAGATGCTCAGCCTGAAGCTCCATTGGTAAAAGCATAGGTACCGGTAAGAAGTGTCCAAGGCTCTTGGTTGGCCAACAATTTAACATGAGGAAGTTAATGCTAGGCAATGAACCATGGGTCGTAAAAGAGTAGAGAAAGGAGAAAAGGCTGTTCCTTCAATTGAAGTCTTTCTCCTGCTGAGGCTATAAAAGTATTGAAAGTGTTCGTCCCTCTCACTTTTTCCTGTTTCTACGAGTCAGTTCCTACAAGTTATTGTATTATTATTGTGGATTTATTGTAAACGTATTGACTATTTATTTTCTGTATCATTATATTGTTCTTGTTCTTGTATTAACTTGCTGTGAGCCGCTCTGAGTCGGCCTGTGCTGAGTAGAGCGGGGTATAAATCCAACAAACATAAACATAAACAAGTTCTTCCTGAGCTCAAAGGGTAGCCTTACTGAATTCCAAATCTTCTGGAAATGAATCTCTCTCTCTCTCTACAGGAAAAATCTCTTTAGTCTGAGAATGCTCCTCAGATGGCTTGGGGAAGTTTGGCCTTCATACCAACGTTGGCCATTGTTGCCTCCTCCTCCTTTAATAATTGCTCTCAGACATGTTGCCTCATGTCCGCTCCCACTTCACTTTCTCATGCACAACCCCTATGTTCTTCTCACCTTTCTGCTGGCAGGCCCCCATGTTCCTCCGTACTGAGATGGTCTTCCTCTGAAACTAAAGGGGAAGAGGAAGAAAGGGGTCAACACAAGAAAGGCCATGTCATCACCCTGAGCTCCTCCCCTCAGCCGGTTGGAGAGGAGTGGGAGCAACCGTTGCTCCGTGGCAGGAGGAAATTTTCCACCTTCGTCCCTGCCACAAAGCCCCCTGAGCTCCTCCCCTCAGCCGGTTGGAGGGGAGTGGGAGCGGCTGTTACCTATGACATGGGCCTTAAGATGCCCAAGGATGTTGCAGAGGATGTTGAGTACCAGGCTCCATCACTGACGTTGAGCCTGGATTCCGTCTCTTAGGCTCCCTCGGATGTTCAGCCATAATTTTTAATTTTATTTTAAGTTTTATGTAATTTACCATCTCTGCTTGTCTGTAAACCGCTTTGGGTGACCAATAGGTGAGGAAAGCGGTATAAAAATATACTAAATAAATAAATAAATAAATAGTAATAGGACAGTAATAGTAATAGTAATAGGACAGTGATAGGGCAGTCTGCTGGTGAGGCAAGCGACTTCTTTGATGCAACAATTTACCTCAGAGCTGTTTCATTATTCAGAACTGTCTAATGTCCAATCAAGTCACTGGAAATTCCAGAACTGCTGGCCACACCAACACCAAACCTGTAGTAACAGTCCTTTTCTTACTGATGCATATAACATATTAGTAAGAGGTTATGCTTGTTAGTCTCTATAGAAATATATATAAAGTAAAATATTCAGCCAAAATAAGACTGTAGTCAACAACTCTCTGCTACAGTCAGAAGTGGAATCGCCTACAGTTTGGGATAGAAACTTGGTTTCAAACGTTGATTCAGAAGCCTGTTGTCCTTCATCAAATATATTGCCTCCAGCCGTGAGCACGCAGAACGCTGAGAAAGCCGGCGTGTGAAAAATAAAATTACAAAACGCAACGGGAGCACAAGTCCACCGCAGGCGGACGCAGCGCCTCACAGCCTCGCAAAACAAACACCACAAAACTCCACCGCGAGACACCCGCCGGCCTTCTTTCCCGGAGCAACGGGAAGAAGAGGGACTCCCTCTCCTCCACGCTACCCCGCCGAAGACACGACGAGACCACCGGCCTCAAGGAAAGTTTAACCGGGGTGGGAACAAAAACCCAAAAAACAGGCAGCAGTTCGTCAGGGGAAGTGCCCTCCCTGGCAGATGACTGGCTGCTGCCTTTGTACTTCCAACAGAGATAATACAAAAGCAGCAGCCAGCAATCCGCAAGGAAGAGCACCACCCCTTACGGATCGCTGCCTGCCGATCACCGGTTAGGTAAGCCAGGAGAGAAAGGAAGCAGAGAGGAGAGAACCATTGTCAGGCAGAGATAGCTCTTCTCTGCCTCCTTCTCCCCCGACCTACCTAACAAACCTTACCAGCCAGGGAAAGAACGGGCTGACTGCCGGTTCCTCCTTTCCTCCATTGCTGCATCGAAACCAAAATTCGAAGCAGCAATGGGGAAAAGAGGAACCAACAGGCAGCCCGTTTTTCACGCAAAAGTACACACCAACAACAAACACCAAAATTAATAACAATTAATAAAACAAAAACAAATAATTAAAAACCATTAATAAACAAAAAATAAACCACAAAATACACAAACAAAAACATCCACGATACCACAAAAGCACAGAGAAAACACCCAATACAACACAAAAATACCTAACTCTAACAACACAACAACCACAAATCACACAAATAAACAACAATGAAATAACAAAAATAAACAACACCAGAAATAAACAAACCAGTTACACAAATCTAAAGCCCAACCAAAACAAAAAAGAACAAAAACACCCCCAGCCCACCACCACAAAAACAAAACAAAGAAAAACCCCAGAAGAAAGAAAACCAGAGAACACACCAGCACGTCCTCCCTCCACGAGATCTGAACAGAAATGAAGAAACAAAGACTACTTACCAGAAAAAGCCCCACCTAGAGGCCAGGAGAGAAAAAACACGTGAAACTAAAATAAAACCACTAACAGCCCCACCTGCAGGGTGGAATAGTAAAAACAACTCAAAAACAATAAAGCCTCACCTAGAGGTCACAAGAGTAAAAACAAGTCAAACAAATAAAAATATATCAAAAGTTTACACAAATAACAAACATATGTTACATAAATAAAATAAAAAAAATTATAGCATCCTCTGTTGATTTTTAACTCAAAAACAAAAAAAAAGCTAAAAAAGCAAAACACAATTTAAAACAGCCCGGCATCGCCAGGCAAACTATGCTAGTAAGAACATAAGAACAGCCTAGCTGGAACAGGCCACAGGAGCCCATCCAGTCCAGCTTTCAGTCTCACACAGTGGCTCACCATTTGCTTCAGGGTATTATTCCCAAGCAGATGCCTTCACCTGCTTAGGATTCCCTGGAAATGGCATTGAGAGATATCCTGCCTATCTCTCCAACCCGGAGGTTATCCTTAGGTATCCATAATTATAGCCATTGATACCCTTGTCCTCCATGAACTTGTCTAATCCTTTCTTAAAGCTGTCAAGACTGACAGCTGTCACCACTTTCTCTGGCAGCGAGTTCCATAGACCAGTGATCCTCTGGGTGAAAAAGTACTTTCTCTTATTTGTTTGAGAACTAGCACCCAAAGGTTTCATGGAGTACCCCCTAGTTCTAGTGTTAAGCGATAGGGAAAACAGTTTTTCCTTATCTACTTTGTCCACACCGTGCATGATTTTATAAACTTCAATCAGGTCACCTCTTAGACGCCGTCGTTCAAGAGTGAAGAGGCCCAACCGTTGCAGCCTCAGATGGTAAGGAAGGTGTTCCAGTCCCCTAATTATTCTGGTTTCCCTCCTCTGCACTTTTTCCAGCTCCATAATATCCTTCTGGAGGTATGGCAACCAGAACTGTACACAATATTCCAGATGGAGCCTCACCATAGATTTATAAAGAGGCAAAATGACACTTGCTGACTTATTTTCTATGCCCTTCCTAATGATCCCTAGCATTGAGTTTGCTTTTTTCACTGCTGAGGCACACTTCATTGAGCTGTCCATCAGGACACTTCCGGTAGCAGGAAGGGCGGTGGCAGGTCACATTAAATGGTGCTGTGGGCTGGGTGATACCAAAATAATTTTTAAAGGGGATAATCATGTAGTTTGGGATAGACACATGGTTTCAACAATTGATAAGTGTAATAAATAAATAAATAAGCCTAGTGTTCTTCATTGGCTATATTGCCTTCAGCTTTTGTAAAGCAGAGCAATGTGGCCTCAGGACTACTTGGTATGTGACTCAGGTGCCTGGAATGCAACCAATTGTCTATGTTTTGTAGCCTTCCGGGTGCTTGTAATAATTCTAGATCCGAGATATGCAAGAAAGCAAGGGATTCATTAAAGCTTATTGAAAATGTGTTGACTAGAACTTCTAGAATCCATGAACCAGCTTAGGAGTCACACGGGTGGGAAGGCAGAAACAAGCTTCCAAGTTCTGTTCTAGTCTCAGGTTAAAATTCCAATGGGCCAAGATGCATAGCTGGTGGACTGAGTCTATGAATTTTGTAATTCTTCTGTGGAGAGAAAGGGAAATGGCAGAATTCTCAGCTATCACAGACACTGACCATGAGAACTGAGGGAGGGTGGTGGTGCTGGGTCTGGCAACAGGCAAGGAAGGGTTGGGGGGCGGGGGGAGCTGATGCAATTTAGAATTAGAAATCAGTATTCAATTCCTCACATTCACGTGTTTTGAGAAACGAAACTAAGCAAAAGGTTCTTCTGGAGAAAAAAGGTCACTGAGGGACTACAGTGATATCAATTAGGAAACACAACATGAGGCTGGGTAACTGATTAATCAGCAGTCTGAAGAAGTTATTTTGGACTAGGTTTTGTAATAAGCAATGACTGGTGCTGGGCATTGATCTTCGTTTTTCACTGTCAACCACTTGTGTGTGTATTCAGACATCCAAATGCAAAGGTGTGCAAGGGGAGGGAGGAAAGTCTGTACACACACATGCCCGCGCACGCACACGCACACGCGCGCACACACGCGCGCGCGCACACACACAATCAGTACCCACCAACTCTGAAAGGGAAACTGAAGTAGATGTTAGGGTACAGAAATGCCTGCCTTGGGATCATGTCTGCCTTTGAGATTGGAAGCTTTTGTTACTTCAGATTTTGCCCAAAGCCACAGGCACAATCTTAAGAGACTTTAAACCATGCATACGACGGGTAGACAATGTATTGCTAGAAATTGGAAAAATGACATACTCATACAGACGGAGGAGTGGTATAAAGAAATGTGGAATTTAGCATTGAATGATAAACTAACATGGGAGATAAAAGAAAATAAGGGTAGCTTGAGAGAAAACAGATTTTGGAAAATATGGAAACTTTCTGTGGATCACTCACTTATGGGTATTGAAAGAAACAGACCTGTACCGGAACAAAGTAGTTTTTGGAGATAAAATAATGAGTCACTCTGAGCTCTCCTGGGCAATGTAAATAAACACAGGGTGTGTATATTATTGTTTTTGTTATTGTTTCCTATCCAAACTGGTAATGAATTGAATAAAAATGTGTATGACTCAGTAGTACTAGTAATCAAGTAATATTAAAAAGAAGGATTTGAGTTAAGGGTAACAATACTTACTGTGTCATATTTAAGTGAATTTATTTTTAAGGGTGGCATTAATGTATTTGAAATATAATGATAGATGAAAAATGTATTAGGATAGATTGTATCTTTTTTTGTTTAATGACTGTTTTCTTTTGTTTATTTAGTATTTTAGTGTATTTTTTATTATCAGTATTTTTTATTATGTATTATTGTGTATTTGTATTTGTTGAAAATTTTTAATAAAAATTACTAAAAAAAAGAAAGAAATCAGTATTCGATTCCTCACGTTCACGTGTGTGTTTTGAGAAACAAAACTAAGCAAAAAGTTCTTCTGGGGGGAAAAAGGTCAGTGAGGGACTACAGTGATATCAATTAGGAAACACAACAGTTACTTTGGACTAGGTTTTGTAATAAGCAATGACTGGTGCTGGGCACTGATCTTCGTTTTTCACTGTCTACTACTTGTGTGTGTATTCAGACATCCAAATGCAAAGGTGTGCAATGGGAGGGAGGAAAGTCTGTGTAGAACACACATATCAGTTGCCACCAACTCTGAAAGTGCGACTGAAGTAGGTGTTAGAGTACAGAAAAGCCTGCCTTGGGATTATATCTGCCTTTGAGATTGGAAGCTTTAATTCAGATTTTATCCAAAGCCACAGGTACAGTTTTAAGAGACTTTAAACCACAGATGGGGAGAGAGTTATTGTTTGGACTTATTTATTTATTTATTCTGATTTATATTGCCGCCCAACTCCGAAGACTCTGTGCGGCTCACAGAGAATAAAAAAAACCAATATCACATTTTAAAACCAATTTTAAAAAACCATTCCAGATGTTGTTCAAGTGCAACTCACATAATCAGTCATTAGTGACTTTTTGCTAATTAGAACAAACAAAAGGTACAATTTCACAATGAAGGGTCACAATATTTGGCCCTGTCCCCCAACAGTGTCGCTTTCAACGTGTGAAAGTGGCAGCCATAAAAAGGATAAGGGTCTTAAAGAGGAGAGGTAGGATCTGTTCTTGGTCAGAGTGCAGGATATACCTGTAAAATAATGGGCTCAAACTCAAGGAAGCCATTATAAGCTGAATATCGGGGGGGGGACGGGGGACGGGGATGACAACAAGAACGACATCTTAACAGTTAGAGCAGTACAACAGTGGAACCAACTACCCTGAGAGGTGGTGAATGCTCTAACCCTGGAAGCATTCAAGAGAGAATTCAACAGCCATTTGTCAGATCTGCTTTGATTTGGATTCCTGCATTAAAGGTGGTGGTGATGGTTGGACTCAACAACCTAAAAGACCACCTCCCAACTGAGTGATTCTATGGCTTCTCTATTTGTTCAGCTTCTCTGTGACCAAAATATTTTTTTTGGGAGGGGGGGGGGCAGATAGATCAACCCCTCCATTCAGAATGTTGCTTTCACCTGGTGAAAGTAGCAACAGATGAGATGAGGCTATTGCACTTCATTTATGGGCTCTACAGATAACAAGTAAATAAAGGATAATATCTGTAGGTCATAGGTGAGATAATAAGCATTCGTGCCACAAAGGTAGCAGGGATAGTTTCAACAGGCCAAGTTTTCAAGTGCTATGCCACTACAATTATTTCCCCAATACTTTTTTCCCCACTGGCAGGCAACTTACTGGCTAATTGCTCTTTGGTCTCACCCTCCGTTTCTTGTGGGGCGATGGAAGCGGCCACTCTTCTTAGTTGTCCTGGGCTCAGTTTGGCTGGAATGCGCCAGAAAGATTCCTGTTGGAAGTAGAAAGACTGCTAACATCTGGTCATAAAACAGTTCTCCTTCGTATAGTTTGTGAATCCCCACTATTGGGTTATGCGCCTGCACAGAACGCCGATCGGAGGCTTGAAAAGCTATTGTTCAAAAGTTTTGGCAGTAAGACCGCCCACCGTACCACCCACCCTGAGGCGCCCGCGCGCCATTTTACCTCAGTTCTCTTCTTTCTGCCGTAGCAGCAGGACGATCGTTGAGAGCTTCTCAATTTTTCTCGCCCTTCTGAGGGAAAGTCTTTGGCATTTTCAAACAATTTTTGCGACGATATTGTCCTCCGGGCAGGATTGCCACCCCGGCGCTGTTTCTTCCTTCTGGTGGACTCAGTTGCCTACTCGCTCCGGGCACCGTTTCCCCCCTCAAGGGGGTGGCGGCTGGCCTGCCCTTCGGGGTGCCCGCCTTCTTAACCTTCCGCTGGGAGAAATTTTTCTTTGATGGCTGCAGCCTTCAAGCAGTGTTCTGCTTGCCTCAAGAAGTTCCCTGCTTCCGACGGGCATAGCCTTTGCCTTTTCTGCCTGGGAGAGTCTCACCAGAGCCAGTCTTGCCCTCACTGCAAGAAATTTACCCGCCTTGCAGTGCAGAACCGGAGCAACCGGCTCAAAGCCCACATGATGGAGCTCGCTTTGGCCCCCGCCTCGGCAGCCTCTACCTCTGCTGGTGTTTCTCAGCCTCCTCCCGCTTCTTCTTCCACTCTCGCCATCAGGAAGAAGAAGGAAGAAAAGAACGGGGAAAAGAAAAAGAAACACGGGGCGGAGAAGAGGCGATCGCTCCCGCCTACTCCTCGCCCTCCCATTTCTCCGGGGCCCTCGCCTCCGTTCTCGGTTGCAAGATGTCCTTCGCCCGGGTCTTCCATCTGGGGCGGACGGTCCTCCTCGGGATCTCCTGAAAAAGGTCGCAGGGCTGGGGCTCCAGCTCGCCCACTGCAGGTCCTCCCGTCTCCTCCTCGGGGGAGGGGCCGTTCACCCACGAGGCAAGCGTCCGTCTCCCCAAGGCCTAGGACTCCGACGATTGACGAAACGGCAGTCACCATGCCGGCCACCGTTTCGTCTCCGGTACTCCCAACCACCATTTCGTCGGCCACCATTTCATCCCAACCATCGGCGGTGGATGCATCCCAGATGGAGTTCTTCAAAGGGATGTTTGAGGCCATGGCAAAGTCGTTTGCCCACCAGTTTAAGACCTCCATGCCTGCGGCCTCTGTGGCTCCGGTACCGACCACCGCAAGCCCCAGGGATGTTGATCCTACTGTGGCTCCACCGACCTCACGAGGGTCGAGTGCCCGCTCCGCTGGCCCACCCATATCGTCTTGGTAAGGTCCAGACGTCGATGCGGTGGACTCCCATCCCGTCGACCCGCCCAGGCCGTACTGGCGCGGTCCCGACGTGGATGCCAGGGTTCTTCCCTCGTCTTCCGATGACTCCAGCGCGTCTTCAGAGGAGGACAAGCCATCGGCGCGGTTGACCCACCGCGTGGTGAGGATCAACGCTCGCTCACTGCTATGCTGACACTCTTGGGGACCGCCCTGAACCTGAGGGTGGACCAGCCACCACTGGAGGGCGAGGACCAAATGACCGCCAAGCTGGACAGACGAGCGATTCGGCCGGTCCACATTACCATGCTTCCATCCATGTTGACGTCAGCGAAGGCGACATGGAAGAAGCCAGTGTCAGCGCACTCAGTTTCGTCCAGGCTCGATGGCATGTACAGAGTCCTGGACGAGAACGTTGAGTTCTTGCAAGCTCACCCCTTGCCAAACTCGTTGGTGGTCAAGGCCTTCCAGCATAGGACGGCCACGAGCAGTTTTCCGGTACCTTCGACTCCGGAAGGGAAGAAGCTGGACGCGGTGGGCCGAAAGTTCTACGCCACCGGTTCCCTCTTCCTCCGTGCCGCCAACTACTCGGCTGCCATGGGCCTCTACCAATCCCACCTTTGGGAGCAGGTGAAGGTCGTGGCGGCTGTGTTGCCCGCCGAAGCCCAGAAACGGATCGACGCGCTGGCATCCGAAGGGGACTTTCTGTCGGAGCAGCAAATGAGGACGGCCAGGCACATCAATGATTACGCGGCAAAGGACATGGCTTCCGCTATTTTGCTCCGTCGTCATACCTGGCTCAGGGGCACCTCCCTCGATGATGCGATGAAAAAGCTCATCGAGGAGTTCCCGTTCGACGGACAGGGCCTATTCGGGCAGGACACCGATAAGGTCCTGAACGAAATGCGGCAAACGAACTCTACGGCCAAGTTCCTGGGACTTACCACGCCGGCTCCGCCCGCCAGGCCGAGATTCCAACCTTTCACGCGGCAGTATCAAGGAAACCCGCAACAACAAGGCGGCCCTGCGGAACAGCCCAGGTCTGCTCCCTACAAGCAATGGCGCCAGCATAAGTCCCGTTACCAGCCCTACGGGCAGGGCAAGCGTTCCGACGCGAAGTCCAAGTCCCGTGTTTGAAGCTGCGACGGCCGAGTCTCTCTCGCTCCACATCCCGTACCTTCCCCTCCGGAATTTCCTCCAGGTGTGGTCGGGCATCACGGACGACCAGTGGGTCTTAAAGATTTTGTCCTCTGGCTACGCCATCGAGTTCGTGCGGGTGCCCCGGGTAGGAAGGCATCGTTTCACCACCTCGTCTCCCCATTTGGAAGAAGAAATATCAACTCTTCTGTCCAAGGGAGCCATCGAGCGGGTAACACCGCCCGACTGGGACAACGGCTTCTACTCGAGGTACTTCGTGGTCCAGAAGAAGGACGGAGGACTTCGCCCAATTCTGGACCTACGCCGCCTCAACAAGTGCATCCACACCAGGAAGTTCCGGATGGTGACCCTGCAGACCGTCCTCCCCCTCATCAACAAGGGGGACTGGTTCACAGTCATAGACCTCAAGGACGCTTACTTCCATGTCTCCATCCTCGAGAAGCACCGAAGGTTCCTCCGATTCCGCATCGGCAATTCCGTGTACCAGTACCGATGTCTACCGTTCGGTCTGGCGACGGCACCACGGGTCTTCACCAAGTGCATGGCTTCAGTAGCTGCCTTCCTTCGCCAGCGGGGAATCAGGGTCTTCCCGTACATCGACGACTGGCTGCTTGTATCCCCCACCAACTCGTCGGCCATTCGGGACACGCAATTCACGGTCCACCTCATGGAGAGTCTCGGCCTCAGGATCAACTTCACCAAATCGAAGTTGATTCCCTCTCAACGCGTCGAGTACATTGGAGCGGTACTCGACTCGCTTGCCACCAGAGCCTTCGCACCCCAGAAACGCTTGCAGGACATTGCGCAAGGGGTGAGCGACTTTCGCACCAAACCATGCATCCGGGCGAAAAAGGCTCAGAGACTTCTAGGCCTCATGGCCTCAACGACGGCGGTGATACCTCACGCCAAGTTGAAGTTCCGGTCCCTACAGTCGTGGCTCCTTCACGAATTCGACGCGCTCCGGGAGAGCCAGTCCAAGCAGTTGACTCCTTCTCCGGAGCTGAGGGACCAACTGCTGTGGTGGACAACACCGCTCAACGTGGCAACGGGGAAGAGCTTTTACCCCCCGTAACCCTCGTTGCAAATATTGACCGACGCAAGCAACCTCGGCTGGGGGGCTGCCTGCGGGACTCTCAGGGTCAACAACCCTTGGTCACCTCAGGAGAGGGTGCACCACATCAACTACTTGGAACTTCTGGCCGTTTGGAAGGCCCTACGTTCCTTCGAGATCCTACTCACCGGCAAGGCGGTTCAAGTAGCCTCGGAAAATACCACGGCGGTGGCACATCTGAACAAGCAGGGAGGAACGCGATCCACCACCCATCTTTACCTCGCTGTGCAGCTCTGGGAATGGTGCCTGGAGAGGCACATTTTCCCGATTGGAGTGCACATTCAGGGCAAGCTGAATGCCTTGGCCGACCATCTCAGCCGCCTCACCTCGACGACCCACGAGTGGGAACTGGACGACGAGGTTTTTCAGTCGCTTTGCGAGGACTGGGGGACGCCGAGCATCGACCTCTTTGCATCGGAGTCCAACAAGAAATGCCACAGGTACTGCTCCAGGGCAGGCATCGGACTGAACTCCGAGGGCGATGCCTTCATGAAACGGTGGGATCAGGACTATTTCTACGCCTTTCCTCCGTTTCCTCTGGTCCAGAAGGTCCTCACCAGAATGTACCAACACAGGACCAGCGCAATCCTGGTGGCCCCAGCATGGCCTCGCCAGCCCTGGTTTCCGCTGCTGTTACGCATGTCGTCACAGTATCGCATACTGCCGGAGTCACCGACGCTTCTCCAAATGGAGCACGGCCAGGTTCACCATTCGGACCTACCCAGCCTCCACCTCACCGCGTGGAGGATAACCCCAGACTGTCCAGGATCCTGGAACTAGCACGACGCCCTTCCACAAGGAAGTCTTACGCTTCCAAATACCGGCGTTTTTGTGCTTTTCTGGCGTCCCGGCAGACGTCCTCTCCACAGGTGGGACTGCAGGACGTCTTGACCTACCTCCTCCATCTGGCGGAGTCTGGCCTTAGCATCACCTCCATCCGAGTCCACCTCGCAGCGGTGGTGGCTCACTCTCCGGCTGGTTCACCCGCTTCTGGTGCCTTTCGCGACCAAACGGTGAAGCGTTTCCTAAAGGGACTACGGAACGCCTTCCCTCCGGTCAGAATTCCGACAGCACAATGGTCACTATCTGCCGTTCTCAACGCGCTCACCAGGACTCCTTTCGAGCCCATGGCCACCGCGGATGTTCGCCTTCTCACGTGGAAGATGGCGTTCCTGGTAGCTATCACGTCTGCTCGACGAGCTGGTGAACTGGTTGCTCTGCGGGCAGACGCACCATTTCTTCAGTTTTTCAATGACCGCGTGGTTCTCCAAGCGGATATCACCTTCCTGCCCAAGGTGGTCTCCCAGTTTCATATGGCACAAACTATCTCCTTGCCAACTTTCTTCCAGAACCCCACTAACGCCCAAGAAAGGACTTGGCACACGCTGGATGTGAAACGAGCTTTATTGTTTTACACCAGCAGGACAAGGGAGTTCAGGAAGTCTCAACGCCTTTTTGTGGCTTATGGAGGAAAGTCCAAGGGTGAACCCATCTCTGCCCAAAGGTTCTCCAAATGGATCACATCTACCATCTACCTGGCCTACGAGTCAGCCTCGCTGCCGCCTCCGCCGCACGTCAGGGCGCATTCCACCAGAGCGGTTGCCACATCCACTGCCTTTCTGGAGGGCACACCGCTCGAGGACATATGTAAGGCTGCTACCTGGTCCAGACCTTCCACATTTGTCCAGCACTACCGGGTGGACACCAGAGCCACTGCGGACGCCAGGCTCGGCCGTGTCGTCCTCACCAGGGGGCTCCGGACTCAACGCCCTTGACGGATCAATCTACTGGACCTTCATACTCATCGTGGGATCATCTCATCCGACTGCCCACCGGCCAAGTGAGTGTGAGCTTGCTAATCTCCCAATAGTTGGGATTCACAAACTATACGAAGGAGAAAGTTCGGTTTCACTTACCAGTGATAACTTTCGTTCTTCGAGTATATAGTTTGTGAATACACACTACCCACCCTGCCTCCCCTCTTGAGCTGCACGGATGAGATCGATTGGTTTATCCTGTGCTTGGCTTAAGTATGGAACTGAGGTAAAATGGCGCGCGGGCGCCTCAGGGTGGGCGGTACGGTGGGCGGTCTTACCGCCAAAACTTTTGACCAATAGCTTTTCAAGCCTCCGATCGGCGTTCTGCGCAGTCGCATAACCCAATAGTGTGTATTCACAAACTATATACTCGAAGAACGAAAGTTATCACTGGTAAGTGAAACCGAACTTAATCTCTCCTTCAATGCCTGGTTTGCTCTCAAAAAGCATCTTGCTGGGGCAGTACTGGCAAAGAGGTGTTTTTCAGGAATGACCGCAAAGTTCAGGCTTTCTTCCCCCGCCTGATTGAAAATCAAAACCCCCAGCTGTATAATACTAAGAGAAAATACTATGTCAAACTCAGACAAGGACAGCTAAGGGGAAAAGTTCAAAACATTAAAAAAACACAGAAATAAAACAACTACGAATTGATCTTTTATATCAGGGGTTCCCAACCTAAGGCCCATGGGCCAGATTCGGCCCACAGCAACATTTCATGTGGCCCCCCACACCTCCAAGGGTATATGAGAAACAAAATGGCCACCCATTTGAAGTTGTTGGGACAAAATGTCCAACCCCCATCATGCAGGCAGTGCAAAATTGCCGTCCGGCCCTCAAAGATGATTAAGAGGAGTGTGATCAAGCCCCAAGCTTGAAAAGGTTGGGAACCCCTGTTTTATCTGTCGTATAAAATAAATTACAAAACACGGACTGAATAGTTACTGGAATAGAAATCCCAGATATTTTCTTCTCTGGAGGAAGACAAACCTACTCCTCCATACCTAGGATCTACACTTGTCTTTGTCCAGAATTCTGTGTGCATTGTGTTGCTTCTCTCCTGGATGTGTATGTATGTACTCCAACACTTTAAGCACTTAGTCCTATGTTGTTACTTCAACACGTTCAGAAACAGTTCCTCACTAATAATTTTGCCTGCACTATCCACAAGAAATTGATGCCTGAAGAAGTTATCTTGAATCACAAAACGTCATGTAATGTGTGATTATTTTTTTTTAATGATCCAATAAAGGTGTCATCTCTTTCTCTTACATTTCTATTGTGTAAGGATCACGTGGCTGTCTTTGTTGGTTTACATGTCTTTAAAAGTGTCCTTTTCAAAAGCAGCAGCATTAGTAATAATAATAGCAATACAAAACTTCTGACTGTAAAAAGTGTCCGGTAGCTCAGTGCTGTAGGCATTGGTCTGTAAAACCAGAGGTTGGGAGTTTGATTCCCCCACCATGGCTCCTCAGAAAAAAGATTCAGCCCGTGGTGGCTTTGGCCAAACTAAATGGTCCCAAGGTGGCCAACAAAAAAGGGAACGGGAGACCACTTCTGTGTATTCTCTATCCAAAAAAACTCTGAGAAAGGGCACCATAACTGAGATTGGCTTGGCAGCATTCAATTATTATTTGTTTATTATTCTACTGTATTCAGTCTTTACCCTCCAGGCAGGAAAAAACTACCTGTTCACTGGCTGGGGCTCTCAAGCCCATTTTCCGCAGGAGTTTCTGGAAATCCCTGTTCTCCATGGCATCCTCGTTTTCTTCAGACAGTGGCACCAAAGGCACAGGATGGGCGCATCCTGGTAAAAGAGGACCAAACACTTTTCAAACTAGAAATAAAAGTAAAGGTTGCCCCCGCTAGAAAGCCAGTCGTATTCGACTCTAAGGAATGGTGCTCTTCTGTTAACAGCCAAAGAAGCAGCGATATCTATATCTGCATCTGCAGATGTTCCCATGGTCATGTGGCAGGCATGCCTAGACACCAAAGCACACACAACGCTGTTACTTTTCCTGAAGTGGTCCCTATTGATCTTCAGTAAAAACCCTACTTACGAAAAAAAAGTCCATTCCGTAGGCTTTTGCTTAAATCGGTTTTTTATGTAACTCGAAGCAAACCCATAGGGAAAAAATTTTACGCAACTCAAAGCAAATCCATAGGAAAAGTGAATCTTTTATGTAAATCAAAGCAAACCCATAGGGAAAGGATTTTTACATAACTTGAAGCAAACCCATAGGAAAAATAATCTTTATGTAACTCAAAGCAAACCCATAGGAAATCATGTAAATGGGGACATGGTTTTAGCACAAAATCATTATGTAAGTTGGATTTTATGTAACTCGAGGCATACATAAGTCGGGTTTTTACTGTACTTGCAATTTCTTGTTTTCAAGCTGTTAGGTTGGCAGGAGCTGGGACAGACCACAGCTCAATCCGTCGTGCAGCACTCGAGTCTCGAACTGCTGACCTGCTGGCCTTCCAGCCGTCAACTTCAGTGTCTTTCCCACTTGCGTCACCACAGTCTCCTTTTCAAACTACTTTTGGCTAATCGTACGAGATATAGTAGTAAAAAAGCCTCGACTACAGGGTCCCAGGTGGTGTTCAGCTCTTGGCTGCCGGGGAAATGAGGATTTAACTCTAAGCCTCTCTCCAGGTCACTGAATGAATTAATGGCACACCAAGGAATACAACCAAAAAAACAAACAAAACAGATCTGTTCACCTTAAGAAGCCCACATCTTAGTCCTAGGCCCAGTGCCCCATTTTATTTACCTTCCTCTTCGCGGTCAGCAGCTGTTTGGTTCAAGCAGTTCTGGAGCCACAGCAGGGGGCCAGAGAAACCTAAGTGGACAGAAGTGGGTAGAGAAAAGATGGGTCTTGGATCAGAGCACGGTGCCCAAAATACGGCTCATGGGCCAGATTGCTGCCACCGCCGGAAGTGCCCCACTATCGCCAGAAGAGCAGAAACATGCTGATTTTTATTTTTAACGGTGGGAAAATGTTCTGCCTTTGTTCCCTCCTCCATGGGAAGCGGCAGGGGTGGCAAAAAAAGGCCAAAAAACATGTGTTGAATTCACATGCCGCCACCACCAGGAGGATCCACATGACCGGCCCGCTCAGCTGTCTGAGGGGGCATGGTCAGGCACCTGGCAGGAAATGTTTGGGCACCCCTGGATCAGAGGCACACCTAGACCGTAACTATCTATAGGGAAGATATAAGATGGTAAAATGGACAGTACTATTCCAGAACATGGAAGGAGGAAAGGGGAATCTGATTGTTAAGTAATTACAATCGTGCTGGAAATAGAAGCAGGTAAATGGGGGCACTAGAAAACCTTTCCCAAAGGACCAGTGGTTCTCAACGTGGGGCCCACGCCCAACCGGTGGGCTTCAATTTCCAGAATCCTCAGTCAGTACATGGGCTGATCAGTGCTTTGGGGGATTGAGTTAGGCTTTTGGGAATTGAAGTCCAAAAACCAAAGGTTGGGAAACACTGTCAAGGACTATACATTGAGGTGATTTTAAAAATCCTATCTATAGGCTGGCAGTATCTGTTCTGCCACCACAAGCTGTTTGTCCAAGCCAAGAGTAAGTGTGAGCCAGTTACCTTCAAAAACGATTTTGTAAAACAGAGGAAAGAGTAAACAGGATTTTGGATAATCTTAAGATTCTTTAGAACAGGGGTTCCCAACCTAACATGGGCTGAATCCGGCCCATGGCGCCATTTCACGTGGCCCACCCCCACCCCTCCAAGGGCATCTGAGAAACAAAATGGCCACCCCTTTGAAGCTGTTAGGACAAAGATGGCTGCTCCCATCATGCAGGGAGGGCAAAATGGCTGTCCGGCCCTTGAAGCTGACTGAGAGGGTGTAACCCGGCACCCGGCTTGAAAAGGTTGGGAACCCCTGCTTTAGAAGCCTGCTTGTCTACCACTGCTGACCCTCCAACCCTGAAGGAAATGGCATAGAGGGGAATGCTAGTTGTATTTGCAGAACACAAAGGGCAGAGGAACTGAAAAGCAACGGTTGAGTCAGGTTGACACTTGCCAAAATGGCATGTGAAGTCAATACCACCAAAGTTTTGTTTTTTGTTTTTTTTTGGGGGGGGGGGTTTCTTTAACAAACCAATTGAGAGGACTAGAGTGGGGAGATGATCCAAGACAAATAATTTAAGATCCATGTGTTTCTTTGCCAGCCTAAAGCAACTTGGTGCCACCAGATATTTTGTATAGCAACGTCCACATGTTCTGGCCCCAGAACACCATGAAAACAGACCAAAGTGTTATCTTTATGAGGATAGCCAGGCTTTCTCACCTTCCTGCATCAGGCTCTCTAAAACTGCCTGGGAGTCTCTGTCTCTTGCCGTCCCCCACTTTTTCTTCGTCCCTCCATCCAAAGATCTATTGCTCGAATCTCTATCGCTGTTGCCCTGGGCTGGCTCCTTCTCTTCTTCACTGTCCAGGTCATCATCTTCCTCATCCTCCTCTTCTTCCTCCTCTTCCTCAATGTCAACATCCATACCTGGCATGCCTAAGTCCCTGGAGAACTCGTCTTTGTTCTGAAAGAAAGGAAGAAAGAAAAACATGTTTGCCAGTGTGGAACCACAATAGACAACAATTCATGTGTCTTGACAGAAATCAAACCTTCCTTCCACAGCCTCAACTCAGGTAAGGTAAAGGTTTCCCTTGCTCGAAAGCCAGTCGTATCTGACTCTAGGGTTTAGTGCTCATCTCTGTTTCAAAGCTGAAGAGCCAGCACTGTCTACTTCTGCAGACGTTTATGTGGTCATGTGGCAGGCATGACTAGACAGCGCATGGAATGCTGTTTACCTTCCCACCAAAGTGGTCCCTATTTATCTACTTGCAATTTCTTGCTTTCAAACTGCTCGGTTGGCAGGAGCTGGGACAGAGACGGGAGCTCATTCCGTCCTGCAGTACTCGAGTTGTGCATCAACTCAACCTAGACATAAATAGTCCCAATAGCAACACATCTTGTACGCAGTAACACCCTATCAGACTACCCCACCGCTCCTACCTCCCGATGGACATTTAGGTATCTGGTTATAGAACCAGAGGTTGGCAGTTCAATCCCCCATTGGTAACTCCTGGGAGAAAGAGCCAGTCCGTGTAGCCCTGGGCAGCTGCATTGCCCTAGGGCTGTGCCTAGAGGAAAGAAATGGTAAACCACTTGTGTATCTATACCTGTAAGAAGGTGGATAGGTGGTGAGTGTCCGGCATTAGCGGCCACACCTGGCCCAACCATCCCATACCGAGCCGCCCACACTTACCTTTAGCCCTAACTAACATCGCCTCAAGGGTCCAGAAACAGAGAGTGGGGCAAACGCCCCACAAACACGAACAACAAAAAGAACTACAGTTCCCAGCATCCTCAGCGCCACGCAACCCCTCAGCCAATCAGGCTGAAGGGCGCAAAGCCAGAGCAGGCGGGGCAGCCGACACACGGGTAAAAAAAACACCAAGGGAAGCCATCCCCGCCGCCCTGGTGACGAAGGCCGGCTTCAGCGGGGTAGCGGGAAGAAGAGGGGGAGCCCATCTTCTCCCCGCATGCCTGCCACCTCCCCCAGGGAGACAAAGGCCGAGAATGGCGCTCCGTTCTCTGCCTTCACCTCCCAGAGGGAAGCGAGCACCTTCCACAGGGGGCCGGGGGCCAAAGGCACTGCTGTCTTCGCGGCACTGCTGTCTTCGCCCCCTCCCACTGAGGGAAGCGAGCCACTTCCCCAGGAAGCAAAGGCAGAGAACGGCACTCCGTTCTCTGCCTTCGACTCCCGGAGGGAAGCGAGCCCCTTCCACAGGGGCCTTCGTCCCCCACCCACAGAGGGAAGCGAGCCACTTCCCCGGCAAGCAAAGGCAGAGAACGGCACTCCGTTCTCTGCCTTCGCTTTCCGGAGGGAAGCGAGCCCCTTCCACGGGGGCCGAAGGCACTGGTGCCTTCATCCCCCACCCACCGAGGGAAGTGAACCACTTCCCCAGGACGCAAAGGCAGAGTACGGCACTCCATTTTCTGCCTTCGCCTCCCGGAGGGAAGCAAGCCCCTTCCACATTCGGCCCTTGCCTGTCAGAGAAGGGTCTTGCTTTCTCCGACAGACAAGGTTCGAATGCGGAGCACGACTCTCCCCCACTCTCTCTCTCTCACTCACTCACTCTCTCTCACACACACCAGGCACCCCTGCCTTGCCGGGCAGTTATTATCTGTGTATTGGTGGTTGGGGTGGTTTTGGGGTATGTGTGCGGTTGTGTGCACACACCCCAAAACTACCCCAACTACCAACACACAGATAATAACTGCCCAGCAAGGCCGGGCAAAAAATGCTAGTTCTCTATACAGAAAACCATGAATCAGAATTGATCTGAAGGCATGCTTTAATTAATTAATTAATTAATTAATTATAAAATAAAAATCTATCATTACATTTATAGTCGAATACTGGTAGAAAATTAGCAGTTCAAGACCTGACCAAGGACCTAAGAACTGTTAAGGTAATGTATATAGGCAGTTCCTAGTAAAGTTGCCTCGTTAGCTGGATGGCAAGTCAGAAGTTCGAGACCCGGGTACTGTATGACCGATTGAGCACCCATCTGTCCCAGCTCTTGGGAACATGAAAGGAGCCTCATTTGGGCGTTCCCTGAGTGGAGTTTCTTACACAAAAATCCTTTCAACCCAGAATAATTTCTGACACAAAGTTATTATTATAGTAAAGTTGTATTTTGTAGAGTTAGGAAGTTCAAGTCCAATAAATCCAAAATTCCCAAATATCCAGGGAGTCCTTTAGGTATTGCTCTGAGGGCTCCGAACACTATGGACATAACAACAGATTTCTTCCTCCCAAAATTCTCAACTTCAATGTGTAAATTGCAATATTTTGTTATTTTCTCCAGTTGTTTGTCCTCAATTTGTGCATCTCCTGGTATAGAAATCTCAATAAACCAGACCTTCTTCTTTTCCTCAAGAGATATCAGGTGTGTCATGAGTCAGAGATCTAGCTGTTTGAATTTTAAACAGATTAAATTTCAGATTCTTGAAGAAGAGGCTGATAGGCAGCAGGTAGCAGAAGGAAGGCAGAAGACACCACAGGAGGACACAAAAGGGACCAAGTAGAGTCACCCCCAAGGGAGGCCATTTCCACAAGTGGGCAAAGGCCTTTTTCTTCAGCCAGGGCTTCACATCAGGGCCTTTTTTTGTTTTTAAACAAGGCCCTTGTTTATTTCAATATGCTTCTAGAACTGTTTTTTTCCTTCTTATTTTAATATATCTGTTTAATTGTTTTTAATACTGCCATAATGTATTTAAATACTGTTTCAACATTGTGAACTGCCTTGAGTCCTTAAGGAGAAAAGTGGGGTGGACAAATACAAAGAGAAAGAGGAGAGACACACACTCAAAGGGAACCGAGATTTTGGCACCCTACCGCACCACGGGAGCCGGCCTTGCGCTTGCGTTTCTTGTAAAGCTCCTTGCGGTCAGAAACAAGCCCCATGCCGAGCAGCTTTTCAATAACACGGGCCTTGGATCGCTTTGCTGTCATGTGCCTCATCACGTTACCTATGATATCTATAAAGAAGGAAAAGAAGTAGCGATGCTAATGTAACTCTCAAAGATGGTGGCGGCTGGAAAGGGAGGGATTAGAAGTGGTAGGAAGAAGTAGGTCATTGATGGCGAACCTTTTAGACACTGAGTGCCCAAACTGCTGTCTATGCTGCACCATCACGCCACATGTGAGCGGCCCGTCTTACCCCAGACAGGGGAGGGAAGAAGCGCTCCCATTGGGCGGCTGGGCAGAGGGGTGAGGCGAATTCTCTGCTGGGGGAGAGAGGAAGCACTCCCATTGGACTGCTGGGCAGAGAGGTGGGGCAAGCTCTCTGCTGGGGGGAGGGAGGAAGTGCTCCATTTGGGCTACTGAGGAGAGAGGTGGGGTAAACTCTGTGCTTGGGGGAGGGAGGAAGTGCTCCGATTGGGCTGCTAGGCAGAGGGGCGGGGCAAACTCTGTGCTAGGGTGACAGCATGCATGCCCACAGAGAGGGCTGAGTGACCCTTCTGGCACACATGTCATAGGTTCGCCACCACTGAAGTAGGTTATGGAAAGCTTCTTGGAACACATCCTTCCAAAGATGCAAAGTTATCCCAAAGTGAGTTTAGAAGTGTGGCTCTAAGAGTTTCAGTCTTTTCTCTTTCATCACACATACACTCTACCTGTCCATTCCAGCCAACCCCGAGAATAGCCCATTACTATCTGGCCACAGACTCCAGTTCTTTCCAGTCAATCCCAGTCTCACCGTCAGTGCTCTGGAACTCCTCAAAGAGACGCCGAAGTTCCAGCTCCTGATCCTGCGTCCACAGCACAATGCGCGTCCCCTTCCTGTCAAAGAGAGAGTGACCACATCAGCAATGAGGATGCTCTTCTCACCAGGCGCCCTGGGCATTTCTCAGAAAGCAAAGAAACAGGGAGAGGGAACTAAGAGGCAGCAAGGAAAAATGATGAGTTTCTTAGACAAGAACCCTGCCTGAACTGAATCAGAAATGCACAGCGGCTGCAAAACCCCACTGCATAATTAAATTCACAAGATACCAGACATAATACTTGGAATTTTACTAACTTTAATAATTTTCATACCTACATACATATCTTTATTCGATAAATCCAATGCTTACTAGTAGATCAGAATCCGGAGGAAAGTATGTACCTGAAGACTTCCTATGTCAAGGAGGCAGGGTGTCAATGCCCTAAGCAAACCTGGTTCCTTCCTTACACCTACAGAAGCTAATTTCAAGTACTGTACTTTTATTTTGCACATATGTTTGCTTTTGTAAGTTTAATACAATTAAAACAGCTCTTACTTATCCTTGTCTTACAGCAAGGGCAGAAAGGGGCAAGGTGAGATATCATGGAACGATGGAGACCACCCAGCATTTCATACTATATCTTGGCAAGTTGAAAATGAACCCCTTACCGTTCTCGAGGGAAATCTCGCATGTTATTTGCCAGTCCCAAGCGCACCAGCTGTTTTGCCACTTGCTTACGTGTCCGGTCACGAGTGCTCAAGTGTGCCAGGATGTTGTTAAGGACATCTTCCCCTGAAGTTGGAAAGTGGGAGAGGGAAAGTGTGGGTAATGAGACTGGACGAAAAGGAGCAGAAGAACAGGCTCTCTTTTCTCTAAGAAAAATAAAGGTCTCCCTTGCTCGAAAGATGACAGTCGTGTCTGACTCTAGGGGGCGGTACTCATCTCCGTTTACAGCCAAAGAACCAGCACTGCCTGCATCTGCAGATGTTTCCATGGACATGTGGCAGGCATGGCTAGATGCAGAAGCGTATGGAACAATTACCTTTCCTGCCAAACTGGTATCTATTTATCTACTTGCAATTTCTTGCTTTCGAACTGCTAGGTTGGCAGGAATTGGGACAAAGACAGGAGCTCATTCCATCCTGTAGTACTCGGGAATCGAACTGCTGACCTTCCGGTCATCAAGTTCAGCTTCTTAACCACTAAGCCACCGCAGGTCCCGTATCTAAGAAAAAGAGAAGAGCAAAATGCTCCCCACTTGAGACCATTTAAAGAGTCATGGTTTGCTAAAAGCATCTGGGGGTGACTGGCCAGTTATCTGGTGAATTTCCAATCACCACAGATTGGAAGTTTTCAACTTTTTTTGACCTAGACTCATTGTTAGTCATAGTTGCAATAGAGAATGGAACCACATTGAATATTTTTATGAAAGTACTAATTCTTTCCATCTTTCCTCAGAGTGGTAACATATAAGAGGCCAGTACACTTTTCTGGGACTACATAAAAAACAAATTACTGCAAGCAAAGATTGCCATGCCAGGGAAATGGGCCACATCTATTAACATTTTTGTGCAAAACCTAGAAAAAATAAATATACTGTTCTTTTTATTTAAAATGGTAGCTGTGTTAGTCTGTGTTTCAAACATATCAGAGTAAAGAAAACAACAAAAAATACAAAAAAACATTGTGGCACTTTAAAGACCGTTATATTTTAATGTTAGCTTTCATGGATCAAGCCTACTTTGTCAGACAGAAGAGGCAGTCTTGCATCCATTTTCCTAATCATTTGCAATTCAAAAGGACAAAGCTTCACAACTAATCTGAATAACAGATGTTATCAGTTGTGAAAAAAACCACACTTATTTGTATACTTATGTTATGTTAAACAATCACTCTGTACCTGATGTGTATATGTTGTTGCTATGAAGTCTCACTCCCATGTCTGACGAAGTGGACTTGATTCACGAAAGCTGACGGGGCCATGAAAAGCCGCCGAGCCACCGACCGACCTTCCCTGGTTCCCTCCCCTGGCCTGCCTGGTCAGGGGGGGTGGAAGCGCAGCTGACCCGCGCCTCCATAGCTGATGCCGAGTTTCCTCCACTTGCCAGCGTCTCCTGCCCCACTTCACCTTTGACCTATAATAATTCATTGAGTGCTGAGCCTTGTGGCCATCAATCACCCTTTTGAACTTGTCTGGGGATGAGTGTTTACTTATTTTGCTATACTGTATTTCTGGTTTTGTCATTCTGTTTCTTCAGATCATATTTTTTGATTATATTATTGTTATAATGTATTTTTTCAATTTTGTATCTTTAATATTGTATCTTAATTTTTTTTTGTAGGCCGCTTTAAGGTGTCCATTGGACTGAGGGAACCAGGATATAAATAAAAACATCATCATCATCATTATTAAAATATAACCATTAGTCTTCAAAGTGCTACAGCAATTTTTTTTTGTTTATTCTCTGATAAGGGAAAATGTTAAATGGTGATGACGGATCACAGGAAACATTAAGAAAAAAATGGGGGAAAATTTGAATATTAGAATTTTGGAGGAAAGTTGGAGGTATAAATGGAAAAGAATTATGAGATCTATGTCTGTGAGAGTTATGGAGCATAATTATAAAATGTTGTGGAGGTGGTACCTGACACGTTACGTTAAATCAGATGGATTGTACTAAAACAAAAATGTGTTGGAGATGTAAGACTGTTGCGGGGACTTATGAACATATGTGGTTGAGTTGTGATGTGGTTAAAGCTTTTTTGCTTAAAATAGAAAATGAAATATCACAAATAATGGGTAGTAACTTTAAGCTGGAGTCAAGTACCGCCTTATTGATGGAGTTTGACAATATGAATATGGAAGAACACAATATAGAACTATCTATACCTATAAAATGGTGCGTTAACCGTTGGAATGTGACAAAGGATGTTGCACCAGGCCCCACTAGCCCCGTTCGAGCCTCCGTGCACTCGCCCAACAGGGTTCGCAGGTAACTGTTGAGCCCCCCGGACGCATACAAAAAAAGGGAACTTCAATTCCCAACGTTCCTTGCGCCGCGCCACACCAGAGCCAATCAGGCTGAGCGGCGCGGCAAAAGAAACGTTCGGAAACACGCCGTGGCCAATTTTAAAAAAAGCCGCAGGGGGAAAAACTGCTGCAGTAACCAAACACGCAGCCAAAACTACAAGCCCCAGCATCCTGCGCGCCATTAGCGCGCAGAACGCTGAGGCAGCCGGTGCGCGAAAAATAAAAGTTAAAAAAAACCCCCGCCACTGCTTCTCTTCCTTCCCACGGGCCAGCCAGCATGGCCCACAGAAAAGAAAGCCCCCCCACCCGCCCTTTCCTTTCTACAGGCCAGGCTTTGAGCCTGGCCCGTGAAAAAAAAGGACCCCCCCCACCCGCCCTTTCCTTTCCATGGGCCAGGCTTCGAGCCTGGCCCACGGAAAAAAAAGACACCCCCCCTCGCCCCTGTCTTTCCTTTCCATGGGCCAGGCATTGAGCCTGGTCCGCGGAAAAGAAAGACCCCTCCCTAAAAAAGTAAACACAAAAACACAAACCAAAAACAGTCAAAAACACTCAAAATCAAAAATACAAAAAGGCAACACAAAAACAGCCAAAACCAAACAAGAAAAAACACAAAGACACCCCCCCCCCCAAAAAAAAACCCAAACCCCCCAAAAAATAAAACCAGAGAGCTTACCATGAGACCTCTTCACTCCATGACCACCGGAACTCGACTGAAAAAATAAAGAAAATACTTACCGGAAGCGACACCCAGAGGACAGAAGAGAAAAATTGTAGAGAGGAAGAAAAGCTCACCACCCCCACCCAGAGGCCACAAGAGAAAAAACATTCAAAAATATTGAAACTAATAAGATTAATTCCCAAATTAATAAGTTATCAAAACATTCAAAAATATTCACATTAATCTCAAAAAATACAAAAACAAATACAGAAAGCACTTTTCACTCAAAAAAACCAAAAAACCAAACCAAAAAATAAAAAAAATGCATAAAAATAAAGATTTAAAAAACCAAAATTAAATTTTAAATTAAAAAAATTTAATTTACATTAAATAAATTAAAATAAAATTTGCATAAACATAAAACAAAAACCTTCCAAAACCAATTTAAAGAGCCCGGCACTGAGGAAGGCGGTGCGCAAAACATAAAAAATAAAACACACACTGGGAGCGCAAGTCCGCCGCAGGCAGACGCAGCGCCTCGCAGCCACAAAATCACAAAACCTTTCAACACCATTTAAAACAGCCCAGCACCATTGGTTCAAGAAAAAAAAAGAAACCCCTTACTATCCCAACATAATTTTACAAAGCCTGGCACCGCCGGGCAAAATATGCTAGTTAACAATAATATTGACAACTGCAAGACAGTGTATTGCTAGAAATTGGAAGAATGATTCTACAGTGGATATAGAGGAATGGTATAGAGAAATGTGGCATCTTGCACTTAATGATAAGTTAACATGGGAATTGAAAATAAAAAGAGGTATGGCAGATAAAAACAAATTTGGAATCATCTGGAAACCATTTCTGGTTTATACACTGTCTGAAGGTAAAGGTAACAGACCAGCCCCAAGTCACATGAGTTTTTGGTTATGTGATGCTGGGCAGCTCTGCAACTCCCAAGGCAATGTACATAGCACTAGGGTATTATCTTATGTTTAGATTTGTTTTTCTTTTTAAGATAGTGTATTTTTCACATTAAAATAGTATATGTCTAAACAAGAGGGTTTAAATAAGGTAAAATAAATATACACTATCTGTTATTACTGTATTTTAAGTATATGATTTTATTTTTAATTTTTACTTGTAATTTGTATTTCTATGTTATTTTTTATTATGTATTGATGTCTTTTTTCTTTGTGTATTACTTTTCCTTTTAAAAAAATAATAAAGATTCTCTCTCTCTCTCTCTCTCTCTCTCTCACACACACACACACACACACACACGGCCTCAACACTGTTTTCATATGACATTTCAGCTCAGTCCAAGCTCTCCAATCTTGAGTCTCCATTTTGCACTCTTGGACAAACTCTTGCTCTGTTGTCCGAGGGGGTACCCTTTCCCCCAGTGTGGCCTGGTACCTTCCACTTCCTTGAACTTGTAGTAGAGTTCACGCAATTCCTCCTCCTCCTCCTCAGTCCACTGCAAAGCCTTGCAAGAGTTCGAGCTGTACAAGGGAAGGAATGTTACACTCAGAAAAGTTCCTTAGACGAGTTTTTGTTTGCTATCTACTGTTAGTCGAAACAAACTTATAGCAACACAAGATAAAGTAAATAACCAGTGGTGGGCATCAGCAGGTTCGCACCAGTTCGCCAGAACCAGTAGCAGAAATTCTCATACCTGTCAAGTTTCGGGAAATTTCTGTCAAATAAGGGAAACTTCCCGGCCAAAACGGGAAACTGGACATTTATGCTTATCCTGTGCTGGCCTCCAGTCTAACTCCAGTCTAATTGCAGTCTAACTAATACGGGGTGACGGCGGAAAAGAGTGTAAAATACAGGGGTTTGACAGAAATTTCCCGAAACTTGACAGGTATGGAAATTCTGGCTGGCTGCGCCCATCCAAGTTTTGAAACAAAGTAGTCCTAATTAGGGTGCAATGCAGGGCTTTCCCCTGGCCACGGCCACCATACCACACCCACAGAGCAGGTAGTAAATTTTTGGGAGCCCACCACTGATAATAACCCTCCACTGAACAAATGGCTTTCAAGACCTCACCTTCCGTCTTCCCGTAGCGAGGTGTAGCCTTCAGACATCTCCCGCACCACAGCCGTAGTCTTCCAGAATAACAGTTCCACGAAGACTTTCTTGTTAGTGGATGCCAATGCAAAAAACTTGCCCACTAAGTATTTGGCAAAGGTCATCAGCTCCTAGAGTGGTCAGTAGAGAATTTTTTTAATGTCTAGGGCTCAACAGTTGCTACTGTTCTAGCTTTTAGAACTATTTCATACCCCTCCAAACTGAAGAGGTTTGGACATGCATTATGTAAATGCCACAACAGTTAGAAGGATTTCTGACTTAACACACTGAAGATAACGATGAAATTAATGAGTAGCAACAGATGTCTAAAACTAAAGCTATGGAATGTATTTTTCTTCGTCTTTTGTGTCTAGGTCAGACCTTAAACTGCCAAAATGAAGCCACTTTTGGGTGGAAGAAGTGGGGGGGGGGGTTATTATATTTATTAAATATACGTTTTCCCCTTCCTTTTTCGAACTGAGTGCCTTTTGAGTCACTCTCCTCAGAAATAAGTTCTGACATATTTATTTCACACTGCAGAAACCCACCCTCAACCCAGCTCCACCTCTGCAAACACAGGCACTCATACAGGACGAGGTACACGGAAAAGGGCCCATACCTTATAAGCCCCAGCAGCAGGGTCACTAAGGAGCTGGTTGAAGAGGCAGAAGACGGACAGCTGGAAGAGCAGGCCCTCCATCTTGAGATCACAGGCAATACGGTGCAACATCTTGACAATGCAATGGTTGGTGTGGGTGCCGTTCTGCTGGTAGGTCTTGAGGAGCAGGACGTAGGCCTTGACCACCGGAGCCGTAGCAAACCTGGACCCCCCAGGACGCACGGACATGTTTAGCAAATGAGAAGGGCAAGACACCTCTCTAATCAGAACTCCCCATATGTGTGAGTTGTTAACTCCTTGACAACACAAAATGAAGTTTAAAAAAAGATAAGCCAAAGCAGCTTCCTAAAATAATTTCAGATTTGTCATTTGTTCTGAGTTTCTAGCCCTTGTAATGGAAAGTGGGTGGGTATAAAAGAGTGCCTGGAATGAGAATGCCAAAGGAGGGTTTCTCTATGACAGACGTGCCCAACCTAAGCCACGCATGCCGGCCCACGGCACCATTTCATGTGGCCCCGCATCCCTCCAAGGGCATCTGAGAAACAAAATGACCACTCCTTTGAAGCTGTTGGGACAAAATGACCACCCCCATCATGCAGGAAGGGCAAAATGGCAGTCCAGCGCTCGAAGATGAGAGAGCGTGACCCGGCCCCTGGCTTGAAAAGGTTGGGAACCCCTTCTCTATGAGATCTGAGGCAGCCCCACAGACGTGAGAAGTGACAATCTAACACTCATTCACAAACCAGTAATTCTCAACATTTGCTTACCGCTTCACATAGTCCAGGAAATTAAACTCCTTTTCTGACACCCGTACAGATGCCAACTCTTCCTCAGCAATTTCCTCCTCCTCCTCAGCAGTTTCCTCAGGTTGATCCATCGTCACCTCTGGTGCTGCTTGCCCTTCATATGCTGGGCAAAGGGAGGGGAGGGTTACCAGCCCCGCTCAGAGATAAGTGGGTATACCAGTAGTCTTTAATGAGCACAAAGGGGGTAATAAGAAAAGCCCTGGTTGTCATGGAAAAAACTCGTTCTGACTGTGCTTTTCCCTGATCCCTGTAGCCATTTGATTGCCTAGTACTTCAAGATGGAGAATTTCATATGTAGGAGTCCCTGAGAGACAGAAGAATGTAAATTAATTTCAATTGGCTAGAAGTCCCCACGTGGGAAGACTGATATGAGGATAATAAAACCACTATGCAAGAAACTGCTCGCTCTCTTTCACCATGGACCAGCCATGAGAGGACTTCACATGTAATTGTGAGTCAGATAGGGCCAGAGGGCCTAGATAACCAGTTAAGTTTTCTTTATTTTTGTATGTACTTTGAATGACTACATTTGCAAGTTTGCTTTCTTATGCTATACTCATTTTCTTAACTTACTTAATAAACCTTATTAGCCATAGACCCTTTGTGTCTATTGAATTGGGACTGGGGGTTGACTGGACCATGCTGACAGGCCACATCTATGCTATCTAATTCTTATTCCCTGCACCCTTGCTAGCCAGGACCAAGCGGAGCCAAGGGAAACTCATAAGGGGGGTTGCCCCATGGAGGAGGCAGACGCTGCTGGTAAGAAGGCAAATGGTGAGGTGTGCCTGGAAGGCATGATTTTTTAAAAAAAAACTGAAAGAGGGTATCATGACACTGGTAGCGCAGCGTTGCTGTACCAAAAGGTTGTGAGTATGATCCTGACCAGGGCTCAAGGTTGACTCAGCCTTCCACCTGTTTCCAAGATCGGTAAAATGAGCACCCAGCAATTTTGTGGGGAAATGCTAATTAACTTGTGAACCACCCAGAGAGTGTACTAAGCACTATAGGGTGGTATATATGTGTGATTGTTTTGCTTTTTGTTTACTAATGTTACAGCCTTATTGATGGGGTAGCAGTGAGCCATTATTCAGAGAAATGTTCTGCGAACATAAATACAGAGTGTAACATGCACACGTAAACACTGGGAGGAGAGGCAGGCTGTGGCTGAAATCCTGTTGCTTGGCATTAAAAAACTAAAATTTTCAGACTATTTTAGGTATAGTGAGATAAGAACATTGTGCAGATGCTGGGAAGAAACATCAAGGGAATCAGCAAGGGAAGTAGTGTGTGTAGGATATATGCCACAAGAGTCTGTTAAAACCCTTTGGGGGAGAGAGGGGACTGCATATATGGGTGGATGAAACAGTAGTCTGTTCAGCTAATATGCTATCTGATGATGTTATACATAAACTGTATAAAGGTGATGTGTGTATGTGAAAGAGGGAGAATTTCTTTCTGCTTTATTTGAGGAAAGTTTAGTTAGTTCTGTTAAGACGCAGTCAGACTGATGAGAGAAAGTTGTGTATTAGTTTAGAGTGGAATCTTAGACCACAAACGAGAGGTGTGAGGTAGTTAAGACCTGTATCGAGAAAGAACTGTTCTAGGGAAGAAGATAGGGAAATAAAGCATTTTTGGCTGGAAATTGTGTCAGATTCAGAATCTGTCATTATAAAGAACTCTTTATACTTTAAACCAGAGGTTCCCAACCTTTTCAAGTCAGAGGCCAGATCATGCTGTCAGTCAGCTTCAAGGACCGGACAGCCATTTTGCCCTGCCTGCACAACAAGGGCAGCCATTTCATCCCAACAGCTTCAAAGGGGTGGCCATTTTGTTTCTAGAATGCCCTTGGAGGGGTGGGGGCCACATGAAATGGCACTGTGGGCTCGATCTAGCTATGGGCCTTAGGTTGGGAACCCTGGTTTAAACGATAAAGGGGGGAAATGAAAGAGGGAGTTATAGAAAAAACGTAACAGCTTGCAATCCTGAACTTATTTTTTAAAATAAAATCTCTTTGGTGAACAAATCCTGCTTGTTATTTTTTATAACAGCAGTGGCCAGCTTTTTATATTGTACATATCTCACATTGCGGCACAAAGTCCACGTTCTGTCACCAATAACTAAGTAGGCCGTGCTCTTAAATCTTGGAGAAGACAGGCAGTGTAAATTTAGCCCTTAGCCACTACAGAGCAGCCATGGAAAGGGATTGTGAATTCTGCCCATTTTGCTAAAAGGAATCAGCATTACAAGATAATGGCAGCCCCCAAACTGAAGGAAGGTGGTTTGGGAGTGGCTGTCATTTGCTCATGGCACACGCTGCACTGAGGAAAGTGGGGGTAAGCACCACAGGGAACCAACACTAAATCAACACTGATGGGTTCTGAACTCTCTGCGACAAACCAGGAAAGGGACCTTGGTGTCCTGGTGGACAGCTCAATGAAGGTGTCAACCCAGTGTGCCTCAGCAGTGAAAAAAGCAAACTCAATGCTAGGGATCATTAGGAAGGGTATAGAAAATAAGTCAGCAAGTGTCATTTTGCCTTTTTATAAATCTATGGTGAGGCCCCATCTGGAATACTGTGTACAGTTCTGGTCGCCATACCTTCAGAAGGATATTATGGAGCTGGAAAAAGTGCAGAGGAGGGCAACCAAAATGATTAGGGGACTGGAACACCTTCCTTACCATCTGAGGCTGCAATGGTTGGGCCTTTTCACTCTTGAACGACGGCGTCTAAGAGGTGATCTGATTGAAGTTTATAAAATCATGCACGGTGTGGACAAAGTAGATAAGGAAAAACTGTTTTCCCTATTGCATAACACTAGAACTAGGGGACACTCGATGAAACTTTTGGGTACTAGTTCTCAAACAAATAAGAGAAAGTACTTTTTCACCCAGAGGATTACTGGTCTATGGAACTCCCTGCCAGAAGAAGTGGTGACAGCTGTCAGTCTTGACAGCTTTAAGAAAGGATTAGACAAGTTCATGGAGGACAAGGGTATCAATGGCTATAATTATGGATACTTAAGGACAACCTCGGGGTTGGAGAGATAGGCAGGATATCTCTCAATGCCATTTCCAGGGAATCCTAAGCAGGTGAAGGCATCTCCTTGGGAATACCCTGAAGGAAATGGTGAGCCACTGTGTGAGACAGAATGCTGGACTGGATGGGCTCCTGTGGCCTGTTCCAGCAAGGCTGTTTTTATGTTCTAACACTAACGGTATGTTGGGAAGGGCCCTAAAACCTGCTCTTCCCCATAACATTTATAGTCTATATAGGGAGACTGGATACTCACTGGGGATGTTGGCAAAGAAGATTTGTCTCAGCAGCTCGGTTTCTTCATCTGGCTCGGCACTGGGTGACCCAAAAATGTCTCCTTCTGGCCACACCTCCCTTAAGGAACAAAGCAAATAGAAAATATCCCAGCTATTTCTGACACATCCTTTGTTTCATGTTCCTGATGAACAGTGATGGGCTTTTTCATGTCCCACTGTGGAAACAGGACTGAGAAAGAGCGCAAGCACCCAGGCAGAGTCACTGCTATTGGGAGTTGCTGCCCTGCCTCCATCCACATGGACACCTTTGTCAAGTCTCAGGCTTAGACAATCCGTGCCACTGAATTATATGTGACAATGAAAACTCAGAGCCCTGATAGTTATAATCCACAAGATGTCAGCAGGGCTGATACATCCCTGAATATGCCTCTATACCAGTGGCTCCCAACATGGGACCCATGCCCCATGGAGGGATTTCAATTCCCTGAAGTCTCTGATCAGCCAATGTAAGTCAGTACATTGGCTGATCAGAGCTTTGGGGAATTGGCTTCTGAGAATTGAAGTCCAAAAAACCAAAGGTTGGGAAACACTGATTTATACCTTGCTGAGTGCAAGAGAGACAAGGCTTCAGATGTCTGGTCAGCCAGCAGGCTGTCTTGGATCCGTTTCATGGCTATGGCTCGCTGTTCCTCCAATGGGACCTCTGATGCAGCATCAAAGGGAACCACGTCTTCCAGGGGGGGCTCAGAACCCTGGCAAGGGAAAGACAACAATGCTGGGTGAAAATGGCTTAGAAAAAGGAAGTC
Source organism: Bradypodion ventrale (assembly GCA_035047345.1). Classification (NCBI taxonomy): domain Eukaryota; kingdom Metazoa; phylum Chordata; class Lepidosauria; order Squamata; family Chamaeleonidae; genus Bradypodion; species Bradypodion ventrale. The sequence continues at coordinate 229,592,851 of JAWDJE010000002.1, read as the reverse complement.
ACATTTAGCACAAGAGTGCTGAATCAGCATTTTTATTACATAGATAACATCTGCAGAAAAGCTAACAGATATCATAATGCTGAAATAGAGACCACCTGCTTTGCAGAATGGGCTGGCTTTGCTAATACAAAAATCTACTCAAGGAAGCAAAAGTCAAGGCCTGTCTTTGCCTTATACAGAACGGCAGGGATAGAAAGACAAATATGGAACATGTGAATGACCCCATTATCTGTGCAACATTACACATGAACTTCTGCAGCGCTGCTAAGTTGGGAGTGACACTCAATAGGTAGAGCACACGCTTTGCATGTAAGAAGTCATAGTCTGTTTCCGGGGAGGGGGCGGGGGAAGAGAAAAGACTGTTGTCCTGAAACCTTGGAAAGTTCCTGCCAATCACTGAGGATCAAAGGTAAGAATCTTGAAGCTGGGAATCTTGCTGCACGCAACCCCCAGGGATCTTTTTATAGACCCCCTAGTACCTGCCAGCAGGACTGCGGTGGCTTAGTGGTTAAGAAGTTTGATGACTGGAAGGTCGGCAGGTCAGCAGCTCAAGACCTGAATACCTTCACGAAGGAGTGAGCTCCGAGCGGTTCGAAAGCAAGAAATTGCAAGTAGATAAACAAGTACTGCTTCGGTGGGAAGGTAAACAGCGTTCTGTGCACTCTGGTGTCTAGTCATGACAGCCACATGTCCACGGAAACATCTACAGACACAGACAGCACTGGCTCTTTGGCTATAGCACTGAACTCTAGGGTTGGATACAACTGGCTTTTGAGCAAGGGTGACCTAGTACCTGGCAGTGCATTCCTTTTGTCCATACTGTAGTTCAGTGCTACAGGGAACAGTGGCCTCACAAAGTCTCCAAGGCAGATCTTAAGACGCTGAATGCTTCTTCAACATTTAGAACCAGAACACAAGACCAGAGATTTTTGGCAACTGCAAAAAGGAACTGCTTTCCTTGCTTTGAGAGCTACAACTGAATCAACATCCATGAGTTTTAACTCCTGGACCGATCCTAACGCCTTCACTTCTAACTGCATTCTCCTACCTTTATGCAGTTAGTGATTTGTTCAGCCAGCTTTGGCCACATCTGCTCCAACTCTTCTGTAGTTCGAGGTGGCACATCTGAGCCAGCTGGACAGGCCTTGGGTTTCTTCTTCTTCTTCTTCTTGAATTTCTTGCTCTGCAGCAAAACAAGCCACTTAATTTTGTTAGCCAGCTTTTAAGGAAAGGGGAATGTTGGTATAAGTCTAGCATTCCCAGAATTGTCCACCAGAAACAATCAAGCTTAGGGTTGTTATACATCCCGGAAAACTGGGATTATCCCAGATTCAAGGTCAGAAAAATTGTCCTGGCCAGTTTAATAAAAATCATGCTAAAGTCCTGGATTTTTAAAAACATACTGGTTGTGTATTATAACACACCATTAAAATAAATTCGAACTCTCACCATCAAACAAGTGATTTCCTGCCACATTGGAGTTGGAATATACCTGGAGACAAATCTTAATGTCCTCGCCTCACACCACCGCCTGGTAAGTGTGACCAGTGTTTCCTGGAACTGAGGACGTTAATAGTTGACCGTGACGCGACTTCTCAGAAGTACAACAGATCATCTTACAGTAAGAATTAACTGTTGTAAATAAATTCATTTATGTACTGATACAGTATATTTAATGTGAAAGTGTTTTATAGCTGTCATTATATTATGTTTGTTTTAAAAAGGCTATTTTGTAGATAACCCGCCCATTTTGTCAAGTATACTTCTGTCCCGGTTTTGTAGGAGAGAATTATGGCAACTCTAATTCGAGCTCAAAAGTCACCACCCCAAGATACCTGGACCACTAGGTTGTTCCTGCCTTTGCAAAACTTCTCCAGCATCTTCAAGAAAAGGTGAGTGGTCTCCACCAGATCTTTAAGGAATGACCTGGGCTGCTTCGTCTCGTCAAACTTACGGAAAAGGGCGAGGAAGAGTTCACGATACTCCATCATGTAGAAAATATTATCTAGGGAGGAAAATGGATGGTGTCAGTGACATTTCGACATTATGACAGAGTCAATCTCTTCCTTGCCTGTGAAAATAAAGAATGAGATTGAACGCATTTGTAAGCTTTTTCCTCTCAAACCTCCTGGATCTCTGGAGACCAAGCAGTAGGAGACATAAAGGCCAACAACTACATTTTCCTTCTGCACGATCCACTATTTGCTCAGTAAAATCAATGTGTTCATCCCATTCTGATGCTCGGATACCTCCTGACAGCAAGGGTAACCAGAATTCATTTCATTTCATTTATTTATTAGATTTGTATGCCACCCTACTCAACAAATATGACTCAGGGCGGCTCACAGAACCACAACATCAGATACTACAGTACAGCAAAATACAGAGGCACACAATAAAATGCAATAGCATATGAAAAATGCAGGAAAATAACCTAACAACAATATAATATTGCAAAACAGTGAAAAGAAACAATAAGCTTTTGTGATCAAAAATAATAACGGAGCAAACCACACAAAAAGTTCACAAACAAATGGCAGGCGTCCTCAGCGGCAGGTCGTCATCTGCCACACGAGCTGGTGCAGCTTTTTCAACCCCTGGCCAGATGGAAGTTTGGGGGTGGGGCGGCAGGCATCCTCAGCCTCAGCAGCGGGCTGTCTACTAGAATTACTAGTATACCTTTGTCTGTTCATCAAAACAAGCAGGTTTCACAGTGCTTCCACGTGTCAAACATTGCTCATTAGGACTGGCTCCCAACATAGGCAAGAAATGGGGGTGATTACTCCAGGTCACCGTGACGGCTAACCTTGGCACTCCAAGGTGTTCTTGAACTTCAATTCCCAGAAGCCCTGGTCAGCAGGAGTGCTGACTTGGGCTTCTGGTAACTGAAGTCCAAGAACACTTAGAGTGCCGAGGTTAGCCATCACTGCTCTAGTTTGTTACCCTGTAGAGCACTAAACCAGGTTTCTAATTATCGAGATTTTTTAAAAATACTCACTTTTTAAGATGTGGCTACTTTGACACACAGCTTCATCTTGAGATCGGTCCATTTCATTCATAGTCAACAGCAACTCTTGGTAGGCCTTGAGAGCCAGATGCATCCTGTGGAACCAAACAAAAAGGAGAGAGAAGAACTCTTTTGAAATCACACAGAGATGTGGGAGGAAAGGATTCTTTCAAAGCCAAACAGACCAAAAAAAAAAAAAGATTAGGAAGGCCACAGGTCCATGCAGCAGGGTAGCAAGTTTCTTACCTTCTAGACCAAGACGTGGCTTCCTTCTTATCCAGGAGCAGCATTTCATAGTACTTGGTCAGGCTCTGCTCAATAAAATGGAAGGTTCGGACGCTCACTGTCTCAGAGACCAGCTGAGGCTGGAAAGAGTAGGCCCGGTTGAAGGTCATGAAAAAGGCCAGAGCCCACAGGTAGTATGTCTCATCATGCTGTTGGGCTTTCTCTCGGATCAGATGATCCTACAGAAGAGGTGGAGAGAAATGAGAGAAAGCAAAAGTCATAAGAACATAAGAACAGCCTTGCTGGAACAGGCCACAGCCCATCCAGTCCAGCATTCTGTCTCACACAGTGGCTCACCATTTCCTTCAGGGTATTCCCAAGCAGATGCCCTCACCTGCTTAGGATTCCCTGGAAATGGCATTTTAGTACCCAAAAGTTTCATCGAGTGTCCCCTAGTTCTAGTGTTGTGCGATAGGGAAAACAGTTTTTCCTTATCTACTTTGTCCACACCGTGCATGATTTTATAAACTTCAATCAGGTCACCTCTTAGACGCCGTCGCTCAAGAGTGAAAAGGCCCAACCGTTGCAGCCTCAGATGGTAAGGAAGGTGTTCCAGTCCCCTAATCATTCTGGTTGCCCTCCTCTGCACTTTCTCGAACTCCATAATATCCTTCTGGACGTATGGCGACCAAAACTGTACACAGTATTCCAGATGGGGCCTCACCATAGATTTATAAAGAGGCAAAATGACACTTGCTGACTTATTTTCTATACCCTTCCTAATGATCCCTAGCATTGAGTTTGCTTTTTTCACTGCTGAGGCACACTGGGTTGACACCTTCATTGAGTTGTCCACCAAGACACCAAGGTCCCTTTCCTGGTTTGTCGCAGAGAGTTCAGACCCCATCAGTTTATAAATGTAATTGGGTTTTTTTGCCCCAACATGCATCACTCTACACTTACTAATGTTGAAGCTCATTTGCCACTGTTTTGCCCACTCCCTCAGTGTCAAGAGATCCCTCTGGAGCTCCTCACAATCTCTCACAGTTTTCACTACCCTGTATAATTTAGTGTTGTCAGCAAATTTATGAAGAGGTTGAAAAGCAGGGGTCCCAGTACTGAACCTTGGGGGACCCCACTCTTTACTTCTCTCCACTTGGAGAAGTGTCCATTTAGTGCTACCCTCTGTTTCCTGTCCCTTAGCTAGTTGCTGATCCAGGACAAGACCTGTCCCTTTATTCCATGACTGGCAAGTTTATTCAAGAGCCTTTGGTGTGGGACCTTGTCAAAAGCCTTCTGAAATTCCAGATAAACAATGTCAACTGGATCCCCCTTATCCACATGCTTGTTGACACTCTCAAAAAATTCCAAAAGATTAGTGAGTCATGATTTGCCCTTGCAAAAGCCATGTTGGCTCTCCTTTAGCAGCGCCTTCTCTTCTATGTGCCTATTAATTCTATCTTTTAGGATGGTTTCCATCACTTTACCTGGGACACATGTCAAACTGACAGGTCGGTAATTTCCTGGATCACCCCTGGATCCTTTTTTGAAAATTGGTGTTACATTCGCTACCTTCCAGTCATCAGGCACAAAGCCTGATTTGAGGGAAATATTATATATTTTGGCTAGGAGATCAGCAATTTCATCTTTAAGTTCCCTGAGAACTTGTGGATGGATGCCGTCTGGTCCTGGTGATTTGTTAGTGTTTAGCGTAACAAGACATGCAAGGACCTCCTCCCTGGTTATTTCTATCTTGCTTAATTCTTCGGTTTCCCTCCCTACGAAGATAGGCTCTGTTTTGGGCATGTGGTCTCTGTCTTCTTCAGTGAATACTGAAGCAAAGAATTCATTGAGTCTCTCTGCAATCTCTGTTTCCTCTTTAATAACCCCTTGCCTTCCATTGTCATCTAATGGTCCAATGGCCTTCCTAGTTGGGTTCTTACTTCTAATGTACTTAAAGAAGTCTTTGTTATTTCTCTGAGTATTTTTAGCTATACGCTCCTCAAAGTCTTGCTTTGCTTTCCTGATTGTGGCCTTGCATTTGTTCTGCCAGAATTTATGTTTCTGCCTGCTGTCCTCATTCGGACAAGCCTTCCATCTTCTAAATGAGCTTTTCTTGCTCTTGATCACTCCCCGAACAGCTCCTGTAAGCCACATCGGAGTCCTATTGGACCTGGCAGTGCCCTTTTTCCTTTTTGGTATGCATTCCAATTGGGCCTCTGTTATTGTTTTGTAAACAGCCTCCATGCCTCTTGGAGTGTTTGGACTCTCTCAATTTTCCCTTTCAGCTTCTTTTTTACTAGTTTTCTCAACTTTGGGAAATTTCCTTTTTGAAAATTTAAGGTCTCTGTGTTAGATTTTATCAGTGACTTGCAGTCTATGATCAAGTTAAACATAATTGAGTTGTGGTCACTGTTCCCTATTGGATCAGTCACATTAACATCTTGCACCAGATCCTGAGTATTACTCAGGATCAAGTCAAGGATTCTTGTACCTCTAGTTGGGTCTTCAACCATCTGTCCCAGGGAACAATCATTTAGCATATCTAGGAACTTTATCTCTTTATCATGTGCTGAACAACAGTTCACCCAATCTATGTGAGGGTAATTGAAGTCCCCCATTATAACCAGGCTTCCCTTCTTGGATGCCTCCTTTACAACATTCTCCAACTGCTAGTCTCCCTCAAGAGTTTGGGTCGGAGGCCGATAGTATATGCCTACTGTTAGACCATCCTTGTGGCCTGGTACTCTTACCCACAGAGCTTCTAATGGTGACTCCAAATCACCTAGATATTCCAATTCATACGATTTTATCACTTCTTTGACATACAAGGCTACACCACCTCCCGTTTGCCCCTTCCTATCCTTCCTGTACAGTTTGTAGCCTGGGATAACTGTATCCCATTGGTTATCATCCGTCCACCAGGTTTCAGTGATACCAATAATATCAATATTCTTATCTATTGCTAAGTATTCCAGCTCCCCTATTTTGTTCCGGAGGCTTCTGGCATTTGTATACAAGCATTTATATATGCTTTCCTGATACAGTCTTTTGAGTCCAGTTGCATTGTTAGACTGCCTCTTGCATCCTTCTGCTAGAGTGCTGGTGACTAGCTCCTTGCTCTGCTCAGTAATTTTTGCATCCTCCTCACTACTCAAGTACACACTTTCCTGAACCGGATGCTGCCCAGCTCCTGTCGGCTTTCCCCCAGTTATCAGTTTAAAAGCTGTTCTGCAGCCTTTTTGATGTTGAGTGCCAGCATCTGGTCCCATCATGGTTCAAATGCAACCCATCCCTCCTGAACAGATTTGGCTTGTCCCAAAATGTTCTCCAGTTCCTGACAAATCTGAAACCCTCCTCTCGACACCACCGCCTCATCCACGCATTGAGGCTTCTGAGCTCTGCCTGCCTGGTAGGTCCTGCGCGAGGGACAGGCAGCACTTCTGAAAATGCTACCTTGGAAGTCCGGGACTTCAATCTTCTTCCTAACAACCTGAATTTGGCTTCCAGGACAGACCGCTTGGCCTTCCCAACATCATTGGTACCAACGTGTACCATGACAACTGGCTTGTTCCCAGTTCTGGCAAATTGCGGTAGTTGATAATTATTTTTTAGTCTCCCTTCTCTTGTGGGGGTCTTATTAGACCTTAGGGGCAATTCAACAATTACATGATCCTGGAGGGGGGGGAAGGGTATCTGACATCTGAATTACGGAAAACTACGTGGGGGCGGAGGGGGTGTCAGGTCAAATATTATGTAATCCATTTGGAACTGTTGTGATTTCGAAACATGGCGCTTTTTTAGGTTTAAAAATGATCTCTGGGAATTTTGATACGATTTGAGATTATTGAATTGCTTATGCAGTCTATTTCTAACAGACAGAAATTTATATTCCTTATAAAGAAGATAGTAGAACACTATCGGAACTTACTTGATATCCTCATTCCTCCCTACAAAAAAAAATCTCTTCACAAAGGGTGTGATGCATCGAGAATCCTCACCGATACATTCTGCATTAGGCACCAAGAGTGAAAAGCTCTAAAAATTAGAGTTTCGATACAAAAGGTCTGGATAACGTAATTTTAAAGGGGTGGTGGTGGTGTTGAAGTGAAAATTACAGTCGGATTACATGGGGGGGGAGGGGGTCAATTTCCCCCCAAAAATTATTAATAATTATTGAATGGCCCCTTACCAAACACCAAGGAAATTTGCAATTAAAAATATACTGGCAATTTAGCTTCCATCCTATGCTACATATGCAAATGTCCTATCTGCTTGTTTTGCTTGATACGTTAAATTTTTAAGACTGAATGGACCATAAACTTAACCCTAAAAAATTTTGAGTTTTGAGGGAAAGAAACAGGAAATGGCAGAAGGGTACAGTAGTTAGGGATTGAGGGATCTGCGCTAGCTGAAGGTTAAACACACAGTTGGTGCCCATTCATTGCAAGCTAAATAATTGGCAATTTCCCAGTCTATTTGTATTTTAAGGTCCACCCTGTCTTTCAACACCTGAAAAAGCCAAAGCAGCTTCCAGATTTTTTAAAAAAATCTTTAATGTGCAAAACCATCTTGGAAACAAGAACTGGCACTAAGAGAAGCATTAAAAAAACGGCATTTTAAAATGTATTTTTCTCAGCAGTGGGTTGCTGCTGTTCATCTGCAATGCTCCCTTGCAGGACAGAGACTTCATTCTCACCTTGACTAGGTACATGAGGCGATTGTAGCAGTTCTCCAAAAATTCCACACAGAAGTCCTTGAGGAAAAGCCGCACATTGAGAGCTGACCGGCGAGGGGTGGCCTCAGGGTCACAGGCAAGCTGCCGCCTCTTTGGCACGCGTCGGACCTCCTTGCCCAGATCATGGGTGTAGTTCTTCACCTGTCCAACAACAGGAGAAAGGGAGTGAAATGTGTGTGTGTTGAAGGCAGGGGGTAGAATAGAGCAAGGGGCTTCTTCCCACACTACCCTCTTTCCCTCTATAAGATCAACTTCTCTGGAGGTGCTACGATATCGCTGTAAGGAATAGAAATGGTGGCTTGTGTTTTTTAAAACAGTAATGTAGATTTCTGAGTGTTGTTCACTGAAGAGAGAAGGTATATGATATGGCCTTCAAAGTTGTTCCTGGGGAAAGACTGTGTGGTAGACATAATAATCCTGTGTTCTAGGGAAACAAAACCTAAGTTTTGATAGACATTTGATACTATGTAGTAACTGGCTGGAATTCTTCAAAGGCAGGGCCAAAGGTGGAAATTGTTAGAGGAGATAAAAGGAAGGGGGAGAGAAAGGAGGAGGTCTCTTTTCGACATGCTTTGGATTGTTTTACATCAAGAGGGAATTGTGAGTATAATAAAGTCAAAATGTAGTCCACTAATTTGATTTTATCAGGCCATAGCCTGAAGCTAGAAATGGTTTTTATTTTCATGTGTGAAATGGCTAAACTGCAAATTATGTTCCTATGCTATAATCTTTTGAAACTTATCAATAAAGTATGTTTGAAACCCAGAACCTTTGTGTCTGGTGACTGGAGAGCACAACTGTGCTGGGAATAATCTAGTGCCTTGGCCAAAGCTACCACTGATGCATTTTACAATATGTTCTAACTGGTCTGCTTGCTAGACGGTAACCCTTCACATTCACACTAGCCCAAAAGCCAGGCAGGGAGTACCAGAGCCACGCAGGGGGCTTGGGCCCACAGTGAGGGTAAGGGCTGCTGGCTAAGTGGGGAAGATGACATGGAGTGTAGGGGGGGGGCAGAGAAGTTAACCCTTCCAGGCACAGTAGGGTTAACCGTTAAAACCGCATGAAGGACTCAGCAGAGGAACTGATAATGACAATAGCTTCCTTCTTTACAGTTTACAGAATTTAGGAAGAAATGGACAACTCATGTTGTAACCTGAGCATTTTAAGTGGAATAAAATGCATGTTGCTTGTGACCATAGATAGATAGAAAGCGGGGGGAGGAGAGAGCTGACAACATTTGGGAAGAGCCCTCCAACTTTCTTGTTCCATAAGCTACAAAAGAATGAGCCAGTTCCTGCTGGGCCTTGAAATTTTGACAGAAAAGGCATAGCAGTGCCAGAAAAAGAGATGAGAGGGAGCCTAAGGAGGCCATGTTGCCAATGGTCTGTGTGAAGAGTCTCAAAGGCTGCTAATAGACAGACACGACAGAAGTTCAAATACATAACTAGGAAACCCATTCCAGACAACCTCTAAACCCCACCCAAAATGGCTTCAGCCCACCTACATTGTGTAGCCCCTTGTGCATCACGACATCTCTGTCTCCAATAGATTTCAAGCCCTGGATGACATAACAGCCACCAAAACGAGAGTGCCTGTAGAAAGGGAAAATAAAAACAAATATCTCAGAACGAGAGACATTTATCAGCAGGGAAACAGCAAGAGATTGAATGAAAGGCTAAAGAAAATGTTGGATGGAGAAGGGTGGAGAAAGAAACCCCCCAGAGGGAAGCCTTCTTGCCAAAGCCAGTTTAGGCTGTAGAGGTAAAAGAAGATGGATTTGTACTGCTGTCCAAGCCCCAGCAGGAGATTCTAGACCTCAGCAACAATTTAGATCAGGGGTGGCCAATCCCTGGCCCGTGGGCCTAATCTGGCCCATGCATATCATTAAACTGCCCCACGGTGGCCACCCAGGCACCTCTAGAACTGCCCACCACCACCGGAATTTGCAATATGTCACTTACCGCTGCCGCCGCAAGAATCGCAATGTTTTTCGGGGTTTTTAGACAGCCTCTGCCACTTGCCAAGGTGGCAGGAGGTTTTTCAGAGCAATTTCACTCCAGTTTGAGTTTTTTCTGTCACTTCTCTGCTGCACTTTGACAGCTCGAGCACAGCTGTGGGTGACTTCTGGTGCCGGGCAGTGCTTACATCAGCGTCTGGGATCCCAGCGCAGAACCAGGAAGTCACCCACAGACGCACTCGAGCTGCTGAAGCCTGATTTAGATGACTGATTTAGATGACTGACAGTCCTTTTTCCTTCTAGCAAATATCTAGGATTTTTTAAAAATTATTTTTATCTCCCCACCCCACCCCACCCCCACCCACCCGTTTAAACTTTATTGCAGGTTCTAGACATTTTACTGTAATTTCATATTTTGAAACTATTCTGCCCGATTTATTTTCTGGAAGGTGGGGAGGTGTGTGTGAAATCTATAATTTCTTTATTTTAAAATTTTAGATACTGTATTTTTACTTTTCCCACAGGTGTAAAAATTTGGCTGCTAATAGCTATATGAAAATAAGTACACAGGTGAAAAGGAAGCCAAGACATGAACAACAGTAAATAAAGCCTGGAGGCAGGGAGGGGGACACACAGAACCAGCTACAAGTAGAGTTTCCTTACGCTTCTGTGGGTGAATCAAAAGTACTGTACTGGCCAGCAGGTGGGGGAACCATAGCTCTGTCCCAAATTCAGCCCTGGTGGTACAGTGGTTAAACTGCTGTACTACAGTCAAAACGTTGTGAGTTCAATCCTGATGGGGATCAAGGTGGACTCGGCCTTCCATGTCTGTCTGGGCATTGCAAGAGGTGTCCAGGCAGCATGGCGCAAGCAGGGCAACTCTCGCAATGCCCAGAGTCAGATAGACATCTTGCAGGAAGTTCTCTTCCTGCAAGACTAGGTCCAGGCATCGCGAAAGTTGTGCTGCTGCTGCTAGAAGGAGGCAAGGAGCAGCGGTGGGGGCGCGCGGGGCGGGCAGGCGAGCTCCTCTGGGTGGTGCGTGACATCAGCTCCCCCTCCCCTTCCCCCAGGGCCAGGTGTGCACACGCCGCCACCTCCATCACCACCTGAGCGGCACCCACAGCCTATTAAGGAAGCAGCCGCAGCCGCTCTAGAGGAGAAGGACGAGCCAAAGCCGATGCCGTTGGGTCGCCCGCTCTCCCAGGAAGAGGTGGGCGGGGTGGGGTTGGGAGGGGACGTGGCCAGCCAGGTTTACTACCGGTCCTCTCAGACCGGGGCGGACCGGCTGATGCCCAGCACTGCCTATTGCTAAAGCACCTGTTCTGCATCCAGAAGTTCCCAAGTTCTACCCCAGACATCTCTAGTTAAAAGGACAATCTACTGCCAGCTGGGAGAAAAGATCTCTTAGGAGGGTAAATTATTTCTCTGGCAGCAGTTCCTGAATACAGGGACAGTCCCCAACGGGCAGGGGCAGTTTGTGAAACTCTTCAGAAGAAGGAAGAAGACAGTGTGACTCAGGCACACAACCTCCTCATAGGTTCTGACCTACTGCTCCGCTGGTGGACACGGCTCTTCTTCTCAGCCAGTTCTCTCTGCCTTAAGGCTTCCAGCTCAGAGACATCTGTGTCCCGTTCCTTGTTTGTGCGGGCCTGCCCCGTTGCAGCCAGCTGCTCTGGTTTCTGTAAGGAAAACACAGGTTTAGTGTCTTCCTGCAAACCCAGGCTAGGCTCATGCAGCCAAGCTCCCAGAACAACAAATCCAAAAAGACAGATAAACCTGAACCTGCCACCATTTAAACTGTCTCCACCCTCCAGCTTGGAGAAAACCTATGAAAACATAGATCAAAACTGTGACGAGATCACCCCTCAAGGGTTAACATCTGGATAAAAGCAGCAAACCAGCCTACTTCCAAAGTGTGAACTGCAGTTGTCCAAGTAATCCACATTGCTGCTGCCTTATCCTAATCCGAATACTGGCGATCATCATGGCAATCAGCCATGAAGACTGTCCTGAGACTATAATGCAGTGGCCTTCCATTCGCCTTCTGCATCACAGCGTTCCCCCCATACAACTGGTCCAGTTCCACAAGTCACTTTCTGGTCCTGAGCCTTTTTGGTATACAAACTCCTCAGCCCCTGGCCAGTATTGATGAAGCTGCTGCCCTCCATCAAGATGGATTCAAGTGGGATTTAATCCACTCGGAGACCATCACCCTTCCCTGTGAACTTTGGTACCCAAAGCTGTTTGTCCTCAGGGTTGTCAGGTTAGTTAACTGCCGCTTGACTCTTGGCGTTGAGTCACTGGCAGTAGGGTCTACTCCAGTGATGGTGAACCTTTTATAGAGTGAGTGCCCAAACTGCAACACAAAACCCACTTATTTATCGCCAAGTGCCAACATGGCAACAGGGGAGGGAAAAATGCTCCCATTGGGCTGCTGGGCAGATGGGCAGGGGTGGACTCTGTGCAGGGGGAGAGAGGAAGTGCTCCCATTGGGCTGCTGCATAGAGGGCCGGGGCAGACTCTGTGCTGGGGGAGGAAGGAAGTGCTCCCATTGGGCTGCTGGGCAGACTCTGTGCTGGGGTGACTGAATGGGTGCTCCAAGTGCCACTTCTGGCACGCGTGCCATAAGTTCGCCATCACTGGCCTACTCTATTACCATAGCAGGGTAACCTGGCCAGACTGTGCTAGTGGCCATAATTCTAGCCACACTCTGCCCCAGAGCCATTAGATAGTAGCCATTCCCATTTGCAGACGACCATTTCTTTTGTATCAACACTCAGTCCTTTCACCCTTCCCTTCCCATAGCTATACGCTTTGGAATGCCACAAAGTTCCTGGGACTTTCATAGCCACTTCCAATGTAGTAAAGATAAAGGTTTCCCTTGCTCGAAAGCCAGTCGTATCCGACTCTAGGGTGCAGTGCTCATCTTTGTTTCTAAGCCAAAGAGCCAGCGCTGTCTGCCTCCGCAGACGTTTCTGCGGTCATGTGGCAGGCATGACTAGACACCAGAGCACACGGAACACTGTTTACCTTCCCACCGAAGTGGTCCCTATTTATCTACTTGCAATTTCTTGCTTTTGAACTGCTAGGTTGGCAGGAGCTGGGGTGAAGACGGGAGCTCATTTCCGTCCTGCAGTACTCAGGAATCGAACTGCTGACCTTCCGCTTCCCAGTCAGCGTCTTAGCCACTTGAAGAGATTGCAGCAAACACCTTTTCCTCCAACACAGGAGTTCTCAACCTTTTAAAGCCAGGGGCCAGGTCACGCTCCCTCAGGCAGCTTTGGGGGCCGGACGGCCATTTTGCCCTTCCTCCACCACATGGCACTTCTGTGTGCGGTGGTGGTGGTGGTGGTGGGGCCACATGAAATGGCACCACAGACTGCATCCAGCCCACGGGCCACAGGTTGAGAATCCCTGCTCTAACAGGCTAGCAACACAAACCGTTCTTGGATGGCCCCCAGCAGAAATCATAGCAGACCTAGCCCTGGCCCACTTTCTCCATCCTAATCCTATTGGCTGCCTGCCACTGGCTTACCTGATCCCGGAACATAAGGGAGATGATTTCTAGCACATGCAGACTCCACTGCTGCTCGCTCTGGGAGCTGGCCAGGAACTTGATCAGGTCGTCCATGCCACTGATGTGCGCGGCCCACAGCACACGGTCATGGGTGCTGGCATCATCATCAATATTCTGCAGTAAAACAGACCATACAGAACTGAGCACTTATGGACACATGGGTTTCTCGAGCCAAATAAACTTTGAAGTGCAGTGAATGTGGATGCCAGGAAGTCTCTCATTTCAGAATGTACCACAGTCAAGCAACAGCCCAGGGGTCAACAAACTTGGCTCTCCAGGTGTTTTTGGACTTCAATTCCCAGGAGTCCAAGTCAGCACATCTGCTGATCAGGGCTTCTGAGAATTGAAGTCCAAGAACATCTGGAAAGCTACCTTTTCTGACCCCTGGCCTAGCCCAGCCTTTCTCACCCTGTTGGCCTCTTGACATGCTCAGCAACAACTCTCAAGATCTCCACAGCCTCCTTATACAGTCCAATACATCTGGAAGTCACCAGGTTGAGAGAGGCTGAGACATAGCTCAAGCAACTACATCTGCAACATGGGAACAATAATACAGCTGTGGCTCCTGTGAGAGCTACTTTTCCAGCGGTGGCTAACCTTGGAACTCCAGCTGTTCACGGACTTTAATTCCCAGAAGCCTTGATCATTAGATGTGCTGACTTGGACTTCTGGCAATTGGAAGTCCAAGAACACCTGGAGAGCCAAGTTTGCTGACTCCTGGGCTAGGCTAAAAGACTGTTGCTTGACTGTGGTACGGTCTGAAATGACAAACTTCCTGGCTTCTACATTCACTACACTTCAAAGTTTAGTCTGTGCTATTCTAATGGGCATTACAAGCCCCACGTACTCCTTTAAAAACACAAAAACATATTCAGAATCAACCTCAGATGGGCACCAGCCTTCCCTGGTGCCCTGCTCTTCATTCAAGTACCTTCTCTTCATCGGGATCAGCTGGGACATGCAGCACATTGCGGACCAGAAGCAGGATGCGCTCAATCAGCAGGTTATCTTCTTCCTGACGCTGTTCCCAGTCCTGATAAATGGAATAGCTAAGAAATCACAAAAGACGTCCATGGCCCAATTCTAGAGATAGCTACCTGGAGGAGGTGTCTTTCATCTCTTCATCAGCCTCTACCACCCTAAAGGTCAACCTGGCTCACTGATGCTTCACCTGCTTCCACAAACATTCCAAGTAGCTGTTACCTTCCTTCGGATTAATTCTCCTGCTTGATGAACACACATGGACCAAGTTTACGCATAATACTACTCCACTGTTAAGGTGTCTGCTATTTCTGATTGTGAGCCCACCATATAAACAATCTGTTTATTACACTGTTTAGTAAATGCTGTCCAGTCTCATCGGACAGATGGCGACCTTTCAAGGTACTGTAAAACCTCGGTTAACGTAATTAATGCATTCTCGGGGATGTTTCTTACAGCAAAAATTACTTTAACCGAATTTCCCATAGAAATGCATTGAATACAATTTCCCATAGGAATGCATTGAAAACTAAAATTTATGTATTTAGTTTATTTATACCCCGCCCTATTGGTGTAAACACCACTCAGGGCGGCTTACAAAATAAAAGTCCCATATCATAATAAAACCCTAAAATACATCTAAAGCTAAAAACAATATTAAAACCCCTATCTAAAGAAGAATCATAAAACAACTAAACCCTACAATACCCACCCTAACCCCTTAAGAAGACAAAAAGGAATTAAAATAGGAATTAAAAGGTTTTTTAAAAGGGGGGGATGGGAGAATAAAATCAGACAGGTCAATTGAAGGTACTATATAAGCCAGCTGGACTGGGCCGTCACACCTGCCGCCGCCCCCCACCCGCTGGCATAACCAGGTCTTCACGGCCTTCCTAAAGGGGAGCAACTCTGACAGCTCTAAAATACATTAACCAAAACGTGGTTTCCCATAGGAATGCACTGAAAACCAATTAATTCATTCAGGGGAAAAATCCATAAACTGAGCCACTATTTTCTATGGATTTCCATTTGTTATGCAATTTTTATGTTAGCCGAGCCACTTGTTAACTGAGGTTCCACTGGTTTTATCAGTGCTACCTCCCTCTACACCTGAGTGGGGACTTGAACTCAGTCTGCCACTCTAACCATTGCACCACACAATTGCAATCGTGGGTTATTGCTCCTTCCCCGACCCGGCCAGCTGGTGGGAAGTGGAACACCTGGTCCCGCGGCGGAGAGGACTTTAAAATCAAGCGATTCTGCCATGGACGGACGTTCCAAGCTCCTTCCCCAACCCGGCCGGTCGATGGGAAGTGGAAGCTCCTGGCCCTGCAGCAATGGAAGACGCGGAGCACAGTGTCTCCTCCCCTTTGGCCAGGTCAACCGCCCAGTGTGTATATTGTTGTGAGATGTTTTGTACTCTATTATAGTTTGTAATATATTTGTACTACTGTATATTGTATCTTTGTTTGGATTTTGTACTGTATGTTTTTGTCAACTGCTTTGGGTCACCCTAGGGTGTGGAAGGCAGTATATAAATATAGTATAATAATAATAATAATAATAATAATAATAATAATAATAATAATAATAATAATAATAATAATAATAATAATAATAATAATAATAATAATAATAATAATAATAATAATAATAATAATAATGTTTATACATTTTTGTATTTAAAAACTGTGCCATATCTCTCCAGCTGCCCATCTGAAATAGGAGCTAACAAAAGGAACAGACTTGAAGTCTTCTTGTTGTGTATTCAACAAACCTTGGGTAATATAAACCAAGCTGAGTGTGACATGGTACACTAGACTAGAAGGTTGGTGGTGGCTGAACATGGCAACTCACCAGCTGCAGCAGATCGTATAGCTTCTCACTCAGCACCCCAAAGATCTTCTCATTGGCAAAAGCCTATGGATAAGGAGGGGGGAAGTGTCTTAAAAGAAACTGCAGTACCAAAACAGCAAAGAGAAGATTCCCAAAGTGGCTATCTTGGATCAAGGGCAGACATCTTTCCATCATGGTGTCCAACACACTTCTTTGAATCCCAATCTTTTAGTTTTTCATTATCCTAAGGTCATTTCCTAAGGACTGTGGTGGCTTAGTGGTTAAGACACTGAACGTGACGACTAGAAGGCCAGGACGTCAGCAGTTCAAGACCCAAGTGCTGCTTGACGGAGTGAGCTCCCATCTCTGTCTCAGCTCCTGCCAAACTAGCAGTTCGAAAGCAAGAAATTGCAAGTAGATAAACAGGTACCACTTTGGAAGGAAAGGTAAAAGCGTTTGGTGCTCTCCAGTGTCTAGTCATGCCTGCCACATGACCATGGAAACATCTGCAGACGCAGACAGCATGGCTTTTTGCTTGTAAATGGAGATGAGCACCAGACCCTAGAGTCAGATACGACTGGCTTTCAAACAAAGACAACATTTACCTAAGGTCAGTTCTCTCTATACCTGAAGGCTCTTCTCCTGAACCAGTTACGAACTTCACCCAGCCACTGAACGTGCCTAGGTATTCTTGTAGGAAAACTAGGAAACTGTGGTAGCCAGCATTTCCCCATAACTACAAGAAACACAAGCATTTGAAAAAGACTCTCTCAGGAAGCATCAGTATGGCCCCGCTGCCCCCACAAAACAAGACAGGAATGGTGGTGGATGGAGGAGAAATGCCTACTCACTTCCTTGTAAGCTTGGAGATAGGAGACGATCTGCAGGAAGTGATGGCGGAAGCTGGCATCCTCAGGAAGTTTACCAAAGCAGAGGACTGCTGGCTGGGTTAAATTTACCATTAACCTGGTAGGTAGAAGGGGGGAAATAAAACAAATGCTGGTTCTGTCAGCTACTGAGAAATAACTTAAGTCCAATTCAGATGAATATTATGAAATGGCAGTAGCAGCGCTGTTATAAAGCTATCAGGTGGAAGCTATAGATAAGGGGTTCCCAACTATTTCAAGCCGGGGCCGGGTCATGCTCTCTCAGTCAGCTTTGAGGGTCAGGTGGCTATTTTGCCCTGCGTGTAGAATGGGTGGCCATTTTGTCCCAACAGCTTCAATGGGGTTGCCATTTTGTTTCTCAAATGCCCTGGTGGAGGGGCCAGATGAAATGGTGCTGCGGGCCAGATCTGGACTATGGGCCTTAGGTTAGGAACCCCTGCTATAGTTTCTGCTGTTTAGTCTGCTTTGCTAATACAGGCCGAGGGTTAGAAGTGTGGTTGTGGTGGTGGTGTGTGTGCCACCCGTTACTCATGGCACGTGGAACCATAGCGATGCCAACAAATGTATTCAAAGGTTGGAGGCCAGTTAAGATGCAGGAAATTTCTGACTATGAAATGAATTTGATGAAGCACCCATTGGTTCAGGTCAGTTAAGAAACATATAGATGAGTCCCATAGCCTAGAACTGTGGTGGCGAACCTTGGCACTCCAGCTGTTCTTGGACTTCAATTCCCAGAAGCCCTGATCAACAGGTGTACTGACGGGCTTCTGGTAACTGAAGTCCAAGAACAGCTAGAGTGCCAAGGGTTTGCCGACACTGGCCTAGAACTTTACCATGTCCATTTATGTACTATTCAACCTTATACTGTCATCTTCCACTTCCTCACTCAATGAACCTCCCTGTTAAAGCTTAATAATGATTCTAACCAGTTGCTTTTCCTTCTGTGTCAGTTACCTGATAACAGCATCAAAGAGCTGTTTTTCTTGAGGATACTGTATGACGATAGGTATGAGATCATTCTGTAAGATCTGGGCTGCCCCCAACTGCTGCCTAATATCCCGAGTCTCATCTTCATGACGCAGGTAGCGGATCAGGTCCTTAACACTCTCTGGAACAGGCAAGAAAGAACAGAAAGTGTGTATGAACGCAAAAGCACATGCCATTTCTATCCAACCACATAAAGCAATACAGTTACTAGTTATACGTAAACAGCCAAACTATCTTTTGTTGTTGTTTGTTCGTTCGGGAGTCATCCAAGCAAGGAGACCTAAGTGAAGAACTCACACTGCAATTTTAAAAAATAAATGTTAATAAGACCACTGCATAGATCAGTGGTTCCCAAAGTGGGCCCCACGCCCCACAGGGGACTTCAATTCCCAGAAGCCTAAGTCAGTATATTGGCTGATCAGTGCTTTGAGGAATTGACTTAGGCTTCTGGGAAATGGAGTCCAAAAACCAAAGTTTGGGAAACACTGGCATAGATATTACATGCTGTCAAGCCGGAACTGCACTATAGTATCCCCATTAGGGGGTTTTAACGTAAGTGCAATACTTAAGGATTAGTTTTACTAATCCCATGCCCTCCACCAGCTGAGTAGGGATTTGAGTCCAAGTCTGCAATGGCTCAAGTGGCTAAGACGCTGACTGGGAGGTGGAGATCAGCAGTTCCATTCCCGAGTACTGCAGGACGGAATGAGCTCCTGCCTTTGTCCCAACTCCTGCCAACCTAGCAGTTCGAAAGCAAGAAATTGCAAGTAGATAAATAGGGACCACTTCGGTGGGGAAGGTAACAACATTCCGTGCACTCTGATGTCTAGTCATGCCTGCCACATGACCACGGAAATGTCTGCAGAAGCAGACAGCGCTGGCTCTTCGGCTTTGAAACAGAGATGAGCACTGAACCCTAGAGTCGGATACGACTGGCTTTCGAGCAAGGTAAACCTTTACCTTTACCTTTACTAACCTCTTGAAGCCTAGGTAAAGGTAACCGTCGCCCTTGCTCGAAAGCCAGTCTTAACCACTAAGCCATTACAGTCCCTTGTTCGAAGCCTAGATCCTACCTTTTATTCATTTCACCGCCCCATGACTCACTCAATTCACCTCATTTAAATATACATTCTATTCAGAGCCTTCATCCCCGGCCGGGTCTCTCACCTAAGCAGTCCGGCTCTTTGTGGTAGGTGTTCCCCTCCAAGAAGCCAAGGGCGCTGCACGTCGCCAAGAGTTCACAATTCATCATGTACAAGTCCATAAATCTCAGTCTAGGAGGAAAAGGGAATCCTGTAAGGAAAAGACAGTAAGGAAAACAACAGATCTGTTATGCAGGTGCTGGATTGCTGACAAAGCAAGAGAATTACCTAAACAATTAAAAGAATGTGATCACCTCTCTGCAAGGTAGCAAAAATCCCAGGCATTGGTTTGCTATGGCTTCTGAAATTCTAACGCTAGTACCTCGAAATGTATTTTACACAGGCCTAGAGGTGGCTGGCAATACAACTGTGAACGCTGGTCTTCAAAGGATATCAGGCTACCCCGCTGGAGTCTGTTTTCTTTTTAAACATTTTCTACTTATTCATTTGAATCTACAGACTCTGTATAAGGTTCTCAAATGTATTATAGAATACCTACCATATATACTTGACTATAGGTCATTCCGAATATAAGTCGAGGAACCTAATTTGGACCTCTAAAACTAGGAAAATAGATTGACCCGGGTATAAGTTGGGAGTGGAAAATGCAGCAGCTGCTAGTGAGTTTCAATAATTAAAATACATGAAAATATGGTAAAATTAATTACGGTGGTAACTCATACAACCATTTTAATCTGTTCCATGGGGCTCATGGTTGTACGAAACATGATGCATGCATCGTATAGCAATTTTCACTATGGAATGCATCGTACTGTACAACAAATTTTTTTTTGCTAACTGGTTTTTCCCATTGAAAAATTTTTGCACACTTTTTTCCATAGGGAAAATTGTTATGCGGGACGCCATTTTTTCCAAAACCTAATTGTTATGTGATTTCGTTGCTATACGAGGTGATTGTTATATGAGGTTCCACTGTAATTTGGACATTTGTGTGGGTATGTTTTTGAGTGTTTACGTTGACCCGAGTAGAAGTAGAGTCCCATTTTTGAACCATTTTTTTTTTGGGGGGGGGGGGGCTAAAAAAACCAACAAATACTTGAGTATATATGGTATTTTTCTTCTCAGCAAGGCATAAGCAAATATATGTGGGGGTATTTAAATAATACCTGTTGCAATGGCTGCAACACAGCTCCCGTACATTGGGGATAAGCCATTTGCCACCCGGCACAGACGGGGTGCATCATCACCATCATCACTCACAAAAATATCAAACATCGAATAATGCCAGGCTCATAATTCAAAGTACTTGGAGATTCAATTTTAAAGGGAAAGTTAAAGGCCGCCCTTGCTCGAAAGCCAGTTGTATCCCACACAATACTATGATCAAAATAAAAGGAAAGTAGCAGACTACAATGTCCACACAGACTGAAAAGGAAAACTGAGGCACAAGATCCGTGCAAACAGCCTTAGGCAAGTAGCTTTTTTAATTACTCCCTACACAAGCACAGAGAAAACAAGACCAAGATTACTTCCGTTCCATTCAAGCCAGCAGAAAAGATAGCAGAAATGATAAACAGTTCTCCTTGGGATAGATCAGGTACTTTACCAAGGTTTCCCTCCTCCCCGAACACCAAACATATGCTATTGATACATGACGCATTTTACCAGCAAATCCTTTTGTCTTCCCAGACTGTCATACACGCAAATGTGTGAAACACAGGTGTAGCTGGAATTGGTCCAAAGCCTGGGCAGAATGCACACAAGTAGTGCTCACAACTGGCCAAACTCTCTCCTGCTAAAATAGACCTGCTTTCCCCACCCACTTCCTGACAACTCCCTCCTCCCTTGCCACTACTTTGTTCACACAGATTTCACATAACCTAGTTTATATAATTGGTCTACTTACCTGAAGATTTCTAACCTAATTTCTTCTCTTTGGGGTTATAACAACTAAGGTCACTATATGTGTGTGGGGGTGGTGGGTAGTAGAACAAGGGGAACGTGTAACAGTATTATGTGCTTTGCTTAGGACACATGACCAAATACAACAGCAGCATCTTAAAATGATGGGTGCTAAACTCTGATGAGTGACTGCAATGGCTCAAGTGGCTAAGACGCTGAACTTGATGACTGGAAGGTCGGCAGGTCAGCAGTTTGAGACCCGAGTACTGCATGACAGAGTGAGTTCCCCTCATCTGTCCCAGCTCCTGCCAACCGAGCAGTTCGAAAGCAAAAAATTACAAGTAGATAAATAGGGACCACTTCGGTGGGAAGGTAAGCAGCATTTCATGCACTCTGGTGTTTAGTCATGCCTGGCACATGTCCACGGAAACATCTGCAGACACAGAGCTGGCTCTTTGGCTATAAACAGAGATGAGCACTGAACCCTAGAGTCAGATACAACTGGCTTTCAAGCAAGTGTGACCTTTACCTTTACACAACCAATAACTATTAATAACATCTTCTCACTCATGGGTATAGCACCTCCAAATGTAAGAAGACGAGTAGCAGCAAAAGATGAGAAGAATAAGCAAGAAACAAACCCAAGGCATCCAATGTTTAGACTTCATCCATCAAGGTTGAAGTCAAGGAAGAGTTTCCTAAAAAGAACAGCACCAATTCCATTTTTAGCTGAGGTTCGTCAAACTGAAATATGGAAAAACATGGATACTATACAAGCATTCCCCACCACAAGATGGAAAAGATTGTCACCCAGAGGGTTATGGGCAATGAAGGAGGATCCAGCAGGTCACCATCTCCAATAGGTGACATAGGTGATGCTGAATAGGCTGAGAACTAGGGTGACACGATGCAAAACAATCCTGAAAAGATGTGGCTGCATTGACAATGGTGAACAATGTGAATGTGATGAGAGAAACAATTTGAACATCTGCTAATCTGCAACAACTTGCCTGAAGAGTGTGATATTGAGGATTTGTTTGAGGCAAACGACAGGACCATTCAAACTGGGAGAAGCAGAGTGTAAATACAGTATGTGAATACTGTATTTAGTTTATGTATGCATACATTTTTAGATGATGGGTGTATTTTTTTAAATTATGTTGGTCTTAAATTTTAGAGTTTCAGATTCAGCTAAATAAATGAGGCACTGGAATACCCTCAGAAATCAAACCAGTTCCTCTCCTTCTGCAAGATGTTCACAGACTTAACCAGAAGTCTTATCTAGTTATAGCGGGAAGGAATGAACCCTCAACATCGAAGATCTAGTTCAGGGGTTCCCTACCTAAGGCCCGTGGGCTGGATCTGGCCCCCGATACCATTTAATGTGACCCCCCTATCCCTTCAAGGGCATTTGAGAAACAAAATGGCCACCCCCTTTGAAGCTGTTGGGACAAATTAGCCACCCCCATCATGCAGGCAGAGCAAAATGGCCATCTGGCCCTCAAAGCTGACTGAGAGAGCATGACCTGGCCCCCAGCATGAAAAGGTTGAGAACCCCTGATTTAGTTTCTGGCACTATAAAGTCTTTTTCTTCCAGTCAAAAGACTAAACAAGGAGCTTTCTGTTCTAACGGTTCCTACAATGCACCAGCATTGATCCAAGCCTCCCTGGTGCACCAATGGTGCTCACTTAGGGACACTGATAAACAGGTTACCATGCCTCCGGGTGACGGGAACCCAGTTCCATTCAAGTTCCCAAGGAAATAAGCCCCCTGAACATGAATGATCCAAGCGAGAGCCTATCAGAAGAAGCAGTTTTGGGTTACATAACAGACCTCCTTCTTGACCACAATGCAGACTGCTGGGAATGAACAAAGCCAGGTAATAGCCAAGATGTGGGTCACGGAAGGCCCCCTGCTAAAAATGCTTCCAGACTGACACAGGGCTTTGCAAAACACCTGGTGCCGACACTTCACCATAAGACAGCCCATTCTCTTGTACATAACAAATTCTGGCCATGTGTAGCAAGATCACAGGGACTGGCTGACACAACTATGGCACTTCTGATTTCTCCCATCGGCAACGTTTATACAACTTCTCTGCATACGCCACTGACATTAGCAACTGCAGCAAGCGGATTCCCTTCTCCCACATATCCTTTGACAGTTTCTTATTCTGCACTTATGCTTAACATGTCGAAAGAGTAATAGGAATGACTATTATGAGCGGATTCTTAATAAAATATTTGGCTTCTACAGTCAAGCATGTTGCAAATGTTTAAAAAAGGAGCTGATGTTTATATGTGTCTGTGTAAAAATTGGGGGAAATAGTTTGGGTAAACATTAAGGCATATAGTGTCAAAATAACACATCACACTATGGAAAGCTAATTTTATTGATCTTGAAACGAACAAAACTTTGACGCACCAATATGCAGTCATACGTCATTTTTGCAAGAAAAGGTTGTTACACAAGCTTCTGGAAAGTCTCAATATGACCTAAACCATCTGAATGACAAAATATGTAGCATTATGAAGCTATGGTATCACAAGTGGTTATACATGGGTATATAAAAGCTGAGGCGCATTTAAAGCCTTCTTCAAAGTTAGATTATACAGACTGATTACTGGAAAATAAAGCACGTACAGTAATACCCCGGTTAACGTGTGCACTGCACAGCATTAAAACTGGAAAACATTGGGGAATTTGAGGAAAACTTTTGCACCGCACGTTAAGATAACGTTGTGCGATGCAAAAGTTTTCGTCAAATTCCCCAACGTTGATCTCTGCCCTGCGGGCTTTGGGGCAGAGTTCTCCGGAGGCCCCCTTGCCCGGAGGGGGGGGGGGGGCTCCATAGATCCAAGCGTGGGATAGCTGGTTTCCTCTGAGTGAGAGTGTGTGTGCGCGCGCCTTCACCCCAAGGAAACCGCCAATCAGACACTCAGAGCGCCGGTTTCCTTGGGGGGGGGGGGGGGGGAGACCGTGCGTGTGCGCCCTCACCCCAAGGAAACTGGTGTTCAAATGCTTAGAGTGCCAGTTTCCTTGGGGGGAGACCGCCTGCGCGTGCCCTCACCCCAAAGAAGCCGGCGGGAGAGCCAAGCCCCAAAGTCAGAGACCAGTGCTGGCGACTTTGGAGCTTGGCTCAATCTGCCTGCCTCTTTGGAAAAGGCAGCGGGGATTTCATGCATGGAATCCATGCTGCCCTTCCCAAAGAGTCAAGCGGATCGACACCCTGTTCCCTTTCCTCTACAGAAAGGGAACTGGGCTTTTTTAACATTGTGCAATCAATGTATTGCACAACATTAAAAACCGGATAACGCTAAGACTTGTGGAATCAAGTTTTAGCATTATCCAAGGTATTACTGTACAGTACTTGAAATACAACATATGCTTTTCCCAAGTTAAAAGTGACAACTTTTATTTTGAAAATTAATTGTAGATGGACAGCTGTTTACCAAAATTGTTTTAACAGATGGACATGTAAGGAGGGCATGAATAACATTACTTTTAAAAAGATTAACATAATATCCTAACTCTGGACAGTCTGCATAGAAAAGAGAGACCCAGCTCTAAAAGCCCTGGTGGCACAGTGGTTAAACCGCGGAACTGCAAGCAGAATGTTGTGAGTTCAATCCTGACACGGGATCCAGGTTGACTCAGCCTTCTGAAGCTAGTAAAATGAGGACCTAGCATACTGGGGCGAAGGGGTGAGGTGGCTCAGTGGTTAATAAGCTCTCCTTGTTAGCTGGAGGGCTGGCAGATTTGAGACCTGGGTAGTGTATGTTGGATTGAGTGCCTGTCTCTGTCCCAGCTCTTGGGGACATAAAAAGAGCCTCATTTGGGCATTCCCTGAGCAGTCTCTTCCGCAAAAATCCTTTCAACCCAGAATAATTTCTGACATGAAATTATTATTATTATGTTGGGGGCAAAATGCTAATTACTCTGTGAACCGCCCAGAGAGTACACTAAGCACTATATGGGCAGTGGTGGGATTCAGCAGGTACGCCCCAGTTCGCCAGAACCGGTAGCAGATATTCTGGCTGGCCCCATCCATCCGAGTTTTGAAACAAAGTACATAGTCCTAATTCGGGTGAATCACAGGGCTTTCCCCCTGGCCATGCCCACCATACTAAGCCCACAGAGTAGGTAGTAAAAAAATTGAATCCCGGGTAAGGTAAATGTCGCCCTTACTCAAAGGTCAGCCGTATCCGACTCTAGGGTTCAGTGCTCTTCTCTGATTATAGCCAAAGAGGCAGTGCTGTCTGCATCTGCAGACGTTTCCGTGGACAAGCGGCAGGCATGACTAAACAACAGAGATTTTAAAGAAAAAAATAAAATAAAAATACATTCACCTCCACCTCCTCTTCTTTCTCCCTCCTGTGGGCAGTAGGGAAAGCTGGATTATTATTATTTTTTTAAAACATTATTTATTTGAAGATGATATATCATTTTATCAACTTGTCACCAAAGTAAGCAGCACTGGGTTGTACAGGGGGTGGGGGTAATCATCCTCCAAGTTGTTTCCTATCACCCCCTCCTCTACAAGGAGCAGGAAAAAGGTGGAATTTCTTTTTTCATGCATTAGTAAATCACATATCACTTTGTTGGTTTGCCACACAGGTGACATAGCACTGAACTGTCAGGAGAAACGCATACGAGCACTGCTTTGGTTCAATACTGGAAATCATATGTTAGAAGCCAGACTAAAACGGAGCGGTCCTATTCAGACTAAAAAAAAAAGGTAGCCCCAGCCAGGGACCCATAAAGATGCAAGTAGACATATATAAGGGCCTGTCTGGTTCACAATTGCCTGTATGCTTTGTGGTTTCTGGGAAATGGGAGCAAACCAGTCCATCCCCAAAGTGTTCCAAAATGCAAGATAATAATGCTGACTAATCACACTCTAAGATAAAAGTCTGTTGCAACAAAACTAATTTTGCATTGTTTTAATGATTCGCAAGATAAATCACAGGATTGGCTTTGTTTTTTTTTGAGATGCAGTGCTCCAAAACTATTGTTTATGCAGTCCCCATGTTGACCACCATATTGCCATCTCTACAGACACCCACTTTCCCTTCCTATCCTTGATGCAAATTTAAAAAGACTGGACTGCAAGCAACAGCGCAGCTCCCCTGGTGGCTTAGTGGTTAAGACACTGAGCTTGGAAGGTCGGGTTTCAATACCTGAGGGCTACACTTGGGGACATGAAAGTGACACTTGTGAAGAGGGTCAACAACTGGCATGAATACTTTACACCAACTCTGTATCCTTCCAAACACATAATCCTGGCAAATCCTGTTAGTATCCTGGACTGTGATTTGATAAAGCAGAAATTATCTGCAGAACCCTCTTGACCCTTTAGGGCCAAAAAGTGAATTCATGAACACTCAGGATGGCTCGCAGGTATTAAGACACACCAAAACAGACACATGCATTTTGCAAGGTATAACATTTCAGTTTGGAAAGCTAAGGTACCTATGGTGGCTATTTGGGGGGGGGGGGGCACCCAATATTCATGATAGTGCAATGGCTTTATTATACTAATGTTTCACCCTGCTGGTTGGCCAACGTTACTGGCAAAGGTCTTCATATAATTTGAAAAGTAATAGCAACATAAATTATGAGTGAAAGGAGAAGTTCAGATAATAGAGGGCAAAGAAATAAGATAGAAGGACATATACTCTCACCACTACTTCTCAGTTTGTATTCCCAAAAGCCCTCTTTAGAGAAGCACTTGCTCATTTGAAAGGCAATGGCATTGCCAGTGGAAAGATTATCAAGACCCTCTCTTGGGTAGAAAAGGTTACTAATCTGCAAAATAAGAGATTCTACTTTATGACATTCATTCATTCAATGTTTATACAACCACCACCCCCTTCCTGGCCATGAGGCAACACAGGGCACAAGGAAATGTGATCTATGTCATATAAAGACAAATGAACAGGTAGTAATACAGGCAAAGCAAAAAGTTAAAATACTGACTCCAAGTGACAGATTTTACTTTCCTGGGATCTAAGATCACTGCAGATGGCAACTGTAGCCATGAAATAAAAAGACGACTGATTATGGGGAGACAAGCTATGAGAAACCTGGGGAATATAGTGAAAAGCAGAGCCATCACCTTGAAAACAAAAATTTGCATAGTCAAAGCAATGGTATTCCCAGTGGTAATGTATGGGTGTGAGAGCTGGACCATTAGGAAGGCTGAGCGCAGAAGAATAGATTTGAATTGAGATGTGGTGTTGGAGGAGAGTCCTGAGAGTCCCTTGGACAGCAAAGAGAACAAACAGGTCAATACTGGAGGAAATCAAACCTGACTGTTCATTGGAGGGACAAATAGTGAAGATGAAGCTAAAGTACTTTGGACATCAAATGAGAAGGGAGGACTCACTTGAGAAGGCCTTGATGCTGGGAAAGGTGGAGGGCAAGAGAAGAAGGGGGCGTCCAAAGATGAGATGGATAGATGGTATTGTGGACACAATGGGCACAGAGCTTGGTGGGCTGATGAGGATGGTGGAGGACAGAGGTGCCTGGAGGAAAATGGTCCATGGGGTCGCAAAGGGTCGGAATCGACTGTGCGACTGAACAACAACTGACTCCAAGTAATAAAATATGCAATGAAGCACAGCTGGTTACTTGTTGAGATAAGAAATAAATGGCAAATGAAAGAGAGTAAGTTCTTGGCTGAAGAAGCTGGTCAACCAGTTTTGGAAGCAAGATAACATCATTGTTTCTCAACTGCAGCATTAAAAACCCGCTCAAGTCATTCACCCACCCGCCTCACTTATCAAAAGGGGTGCACAGTGCACCAGAGCAAAGGAAAAATAGATGCTTCCCTTATTACAATTCTTAGCATCCTGCGGTTAGCATGGCCACCACCTGTGCTGGCTGCGGGGGGTGGGGTGGGGGGGACACCTTGGAAGCAGTGATCCCCAAAGTAACTTCTCCAAACTTGGCCATGCACCACAGTTAAAGGGGAGGGGGTTCCCCTCTTTCTGAAGCAATGTCAAGTGCAATCTGACAGAAGACTACACTGAGCCCTTGATCAGGACTGTTGAGTCAGTGCTCATAAAATTGAACTGCAGCCTTCAACATTTAGAAGCCTCCAATAGTGCAATTTATGTGTCTACTCAGAAGTACCATAAACCACATTGAGCTCAGATGGATTTACCCAAAGCTGCCCTCATTTTGGCATAAACAAAGACATCCGTGTGACCTATACATAAAAGCTAACTATACAAGAGTTAACTATGCAAAAATCCTCCTGATCCCATCTGGAGACCTTTTGATGCTACTTTCCCTATTGTGCATGTGTTGATGGCCACTGCAAGTGAGTCAAACACACGAGACCTGGATCTTTATTATATGAAACAATCAAAAGTGAACTGCAATACATGTTGCAAGAAGCATTTCTTACCCCACATAACCAACCTGTCAAATATCAGATGAAAATATGAAAGACATTGTTTTGGGGAATGAAGATCCATTTTTTTTAATGTCATGCATTCTTAATTTTTGATTGGCGTTATCTTCTGATTAGGCCAGGGTGGTTTTTGTTTAATACAGGCTTGATTACTTTGCTCAAGATCCTATATTGATTTTAGCAAGTGTTTGCCTATTGATACTGCAGTTGTGTATCAAACTGCTAATCTGTATTCATTACTGTTCGTCTTGATATGCTACGAGGCATTTAGGGTACCATTGTGTTGGGAAATGGCATAGAAATAAAACAGATGAACTATGACATTAAAAATTTAACAAATCAGCTGGCTCTAACAAATCAGTTGAAGTAGATAATGTACCTGCAAAACCTTGGTAATCACATTTCACAGAGCATTTCTGATCAGAATAAACTTGCTGTCCTCTGCAAGTCTACTTAAAGGTTTTCCTTGCTTGAAAGCCAGTCGAATCCAACTCTAGGGTTCAGTGCTCTTCTGTTTCAAAGCTGAAGAGCCAGCGCTGTCTGTTTCTGCAGACATTTCCGTGGTCATGTGGCAGGCATGACTAGACACCAGAGCGCACGGAACGCTGTTACCTTCCCACCAAAGTGGTCCCTATTTATCTACTTGCAATTTCTTGCTTTTGAACTGCTAGGTTGGCAGGAGCTGGGACAAAGACGGGAGCTCATTCCGTCTTGCAGTACTCGGGAATCAAAGTGCTGACCTTCCGCCTCCCAGTCAGCATCTTAGCCACTTGAGCCACTGCAGTCCCTACAAGTCTACTACATTTGTCCAAAGCTGTAAGTACTGTAGCATGGTTAGTTAGATGCTTAGGAAAGCATGAAGTCCCTTTACACTTGTGAGATTGTTGTTCCCCAACATCTAAGTGAAAAACCTTTGTGTTTTGGGAAATATAATGAAGCAATATCTAGTGGTGGGGAGGCCTTTCTGGATCCCTCAGGAGGGATTCCTAGGGATACACTGAAAATTATGGCCCTAAAAAGGTGTTGAAATGGACTGATTCCTGGTGACAACAGAACACAGACATGCATTAAACCAAGCATGCTTTTGTAGTGACTATTTATTGTAAGTAGAAAGACAAATAAATAAAGAAGGTTGTCGTGGATACTGTCCTCTCAAAGGTGCCGATCGCAGACATCGCTTGGCTGAGCCCCAAGAGCACATCTACCAACAACAAGGTTTCGCAAGAACAGCAAAAAATGTGCTTACAGTACCTTGAATCCCCTTGGAATCTTTTAACAGGAACCTGGCAGAATAGGATCCCTTTGGAAGGGCTGGATTTCCGTATTCTCTCTCTCTCTTAATTATTTGTTTTTTAAAAAATAATGATAATCCTTTCCCTTCTGGGAGAAATAACCCACCAGCCAATTATGTCAGGAAAAAAATCAAAGGGAGGAAAAGAAAGAAAAAGGGGGCCCGGCCAATCATCAACCTGAGCAGAGTCGCTGCTCTCTCCCTCTCTGTCTCTTTTTCCCAGCCAGGGAGCTCTTTTAAGTCGCAGCCAATCAGGGGCCGCTGGAGCTGACGCAGGATCTGTTTTGGTCCCGGATCCCCAGCCAATGGAGAGTGGCGCGCCAAGCTTTGCGGTGCTGGAGAAGCGGCGCCTCCTGCCAGAACATAAGAACATATAAGAAGATAAGAACAGCCTTGCTGGAACAGGCCACAGGAGCCCATCCAGTCCAGCATTCTGTCACACACAGTGGCTCACCATTTGCTTCAGGGTATTATTCCCAGAAGACGAAGACGAATCTCGATCTCCCCAACCCAAAGCGCCTTGGAGTACCCAGTCCATAGATGTGGTCATTCTGTGCTCTGGTTGATCTCAGGGGAGGCTGAAACATCCCAAACCAGCCACAGGTTGATGGGCAGCTGACTAGTCAAAGCGGTGAATCACTGTGTAACGCAGAGATTCTCAACCTGCGGCCCGTGGGCCGGATGTGGCCCACACCACCATTTCATGTGGCCCCCACCTCCTCCACCACTCCTCCTTCATGTAGTGGTTTGTTGTTCAGTTGCACCGTGGGTTCCGACCCTTTGCCACCCTATGGACCATTGTCCTCCAGGCACCTCTGTCCTCCACCATTTATTTATTTATTCTTAGATTTTTATGCCACCCACTCGGAGAAACCCAACTCAGGTAACGTGAAATGTGATTACCAAGGTTTTGCAGGTACATTATCTACTTCAACTGATTTGTTGGAGCCAGCTGATTTGTTACATTTTTAATGTCATAGTTCATCTGTTTTATTTCTATGCCATTTCCCAACACAACGGTACCCTAAATGCCTCGCAGCATATCAAGATGAACAGTAATGAATACAGTATAGCAGTTTGATACACAACTGCAGTATCAATAGGCAAACACTTGCTAAGATCAATATAGGATCTTGAGCAAAGTAATCAAGCCTGTATTAAACAAAAACCATCCTCCTCAACCAGCTCTGTGCCCATTGTGTCTACAATACCATCTTAATCATCTCATTTTTGGCCGTCCCCTTCTTTTGCTCTCCACCCTTCCCAGCATCAAGGCTTTCTCAAGTGAATCTTCTCTTCTCATTTGATGTGCAAAGCACTTCAGCTTCATCTTTACTATTTGTCCTTCTAAGGAGCATTCAGCGAGGAAGGGCAAAATGACCATCCAGCCCCCGAAGCTGTCTGAAGGAGCTTGACCCAACCCACCTTAAAAAGGTTGAGAACTCCTGGTGTAACACAATTACAATCTACAGTCAACTTCATGGAGTATGTAGAAACAGTCTCTCCTGGAAGAGTGTGGTATTTTTGAACCACAATCGGGTGTCCCCAGGTAACGACAACCTTGTTGTGCCAGCTAATCTTTCTTGCACTAGGTCAGGCAAAAAGAATTGCAGAATGAACTCGCCAAAAGGTGCCTTCATTTTGGCATAAACAAAGAAAGACAGCCGTGTGACCCACACATAAAACAAAACAATCGCAGGAGGAAGGCGATCACTTTTGTTGGATCACTTTAAAAAAATCAAACATCTCTTTGGCTTCCATGATTCAATATCACTTCTTCAAACATGCATCGATTTCCTGTGGGTAGGGTAGGATAATTATAAATGAATCTCCTAAAAGCTAGGCAAAATGTTTGGCCAAGCACTGTTTCTTAGATGTGAGCTGTGAAAAAAACAGCATGCTGAATCTTTTCTCCTCCTGCATTCAACACAGGAAGCCAGGTGTCAGCATATTGCCTCCCCACATATTTATTTATTTAATTCAATTTGTATTGCCGCCCCAATCGACATGCGACTCTGGGAGGCGTACATAAAATCCCCAACAATAAACAACAAAAATACCCTCAAAAATTCCTAAAACACAGAAAAGAACATCTAGTTAAAAGTTGGCCACAAAGGAAGTTAGTTTCCTTGACCCAATAAAAGGTATTGCTTTCCTCCTACAATTGTTTCATTTGGGAAGTTTCACATCTGGCCTAGACACGGAAGAAGTCATTTCTACTTCTGCTGCTTCTGGGTGTGTATGTTATTATTTGCTCGTGGTGCTTCTGTGTCAATTCCGTTCTCTTTGCCAGGTCCTGCCATCTTGGCAGTTCGAAAGCAAGAAATTGCAAGTAGATAAATAGGGACCACTTTGGTGGGAAGGTAAACAACGTTCCATGCACTCCGGTATCGTCATACCTGCCACATGACCACAGAAAAGTCTGCAGAAGCAGACAGCGTGGGCTCTTCGGCTTTGAAACAGAGATGAGCACTGAACCCTAGAGTCGGATACGACTGGCTTTCGAGCAAGGGAAACCTTTACCTTTACCTTGCTGGGTCTCTTTCTCCCCGACAGAGATCCAACTCCCTTCTCCCTGGCCATTCCTAAGAGCCCCAATCAGGAATAAGAGACCTGGTGGCACAGGTGTTAGACTGCTGTACTGCAGCCAGAAGAATGTGAGCTCCAGACTGGTGGGACTCAAGGTTGATTCAGTCGTCCATCTTTCTGATGTAGGCCGAATGAGTACCCAGCAAGTTGGGAGGCAAAAAATGCTAATTACCTTGTGAACCTAGAGTGCACTAAGCGCTATAGGTAAGGCACAGAATTGGAATCGCTATTGCTATAAGGAACCAATTTCACTCTCCCCTTTCCAGTCACTCGTTTCAGTGCGTTTTTCGAGAAATCGCCTCCTGTGCCTAGCGCGAGATGCTCAAGCGGGCCGCCGCCACCCCACAACCTACTAACAACACCCCCACAGAGACCTAGGTCATTTCAAGCAGGATCGGGCCACAACCAAGCCTCAGATCTCAAACGTCCTGGTGGCGGCATCGTTAAATTACTGTACTGCAACCAAAAGGTTGCGAGTTCAATCCCGACCCAGATTCAAGGTTGACTCAGGCTTCCTTCCATCCTTCCGAGGTTGGTAAGATGAGTACAGTTACGTATGTAGACCCGTGCCTGTCTCTACTTGGTAGAACACTGGTCCTGTTTGTTCGACCACAACCCCTGGGCTGGGACCCATGTTGGACTGGCAGCTGCGTAATTCCTGCAATGCACTGGGTCCCCGGCTGCAAATACTTTTGTGTGCGCAATTTCAACAAATACCCAGCATGTTTAGGAGCAAAATGCTAATTAACTTGTGAACCGCCCAGAGAGCGCACATACATACAAGTGTGATTGCTTTGCTGTCCTTCGTCCTGAGCGACACAACTCCGCCCTACAAAAGCACTTCTATGCTTCGTTCACTCCAATAATTTTTTTAAAAAGGTCCTTAGCAAATGTATTCAGAAATCCCCCAAAGTTTAAGGGCATTGATTTCCCCAGCGAAAGTGCTTCGGACTCCCGCCCCAATCCTATGCACACCTTGCAGAAGCCTGTGCCATTGCTAAAATCAATGGTATCGACATCTAAAGGAAAGGTGCGCATGGCTGCAAACTTATTGCACTGTGTTCCCCATCCCCGGGCGCGCGTTTACCGGCTCCGGGCGGCGCTCCTTCGTCCCGGTTCCCGCCATCACTTTCGTCCGGGGAAAATGAACTTTCTCCTCCTCCTCCTCCAGCGCAGGCTCAGAGATTATTTCCCCGCCTCCCGAGCTCAAAATGGCGCTCAATTTCGCGCTCGTTCCGTAAAAGGACCCAGCGCGCCCTTGCTGTGGCTTTGGCCCCTTGCACGCTTACTTACTCTCAAGTAAGTCTCAGCAGGGCATAAGTGCAAGCAAGCCTACAAGAGCCACGAAGCTCCTCGGCCGCGTGGGACTGGGACCAGATGTTGTGGAACTACAACTCCCATCAGCCCTTGCCAAAATGGCCTAAAGTGGAGCGGTGCTGGGAGTTGAAGTCCAGCCCAGCCGTGGCGGAAGGCTGTAGTCTCCAGTCCTCTATCTTTCCCTTTTGTCAAAGGCTTGTTGTTGTTCAGTCGCACAGTCGATTCCGACCCTTTGCGACCCTATGGACCATTGACCTCCAGGCACCTCTGTCCTCCACCATCCTCCTTAACCTGCCCAGCTCTGTGCCCGTTGTGTCAACAATACCATCTAGCCATCTCATTTTTGGCCTCCCCTTCTTCTTTTGCCCTCCACCTTTCCCAACATCAAGGCTTTCTCAAGTGAATCCTCTCTTCTCATTTGATGTCCAAAGTACTTCAGCTTCATCTTTACTATTTGACCTTCCATTGAGCAGTCAGGGTTGATTTCTTCTAGGATGGACCTATTTGTTCTCCTCGCTGTCCAGGGGACAGCTGTCAAGGCTGCTGTGAGGCAAATTGAGTAGATCAGAGGTGCCCAAACTACAGTACGGGGGCTGCTTCCGGAAGCGATGAGAGCTTTGCAGGCCGGATGAATTGGTGTAGGAGGCCGTGACCAGCCCAGAGGCCATAGTGACCGGCCCCCTGAACCACATGACCAGCCCACACAGTGGTGGGCTGCAAAAAACATTACTACCCCACTGTGGGCATGGTGTGGTGGGTGTGGTCAGGGGGAAAGCCCTGCGTTGCACCCGAATTAGGACTACTTTATTTCAAAACTTGGATGGGTGAGGCTAGCAAGAATTTCTGCTACCGGTTCTGGCGAGCTGGTGTGAACCTGCTGTTGCCCACCACTGGGCCCACGGCCCAAAAAGTTTGGGCATCCCTGGACTAGATGGTTGTGAAACTGGGGAACAAATTATATTACAGAGAAACTGGACATAGTTTGGTTTTCAAGAAAGGACATAAACTTGGATTCTGTAGAGTCCTAGTGCTGTAAATTGGTCAACATGAAAATGAATCATTTCCAGAAATTATATGGAACCAATGAATACAGGGCAAAGAAGAATCGAACTGTGCTTTACACTCTCTTTGGGGGAAACCTGGTGGATTAAAGAAAAAACACCCAGAAACCACTGAGGTTTTCTTCCTCCAAAGCATTCAAGTCAAACCTTTCTAGGAGAAAAGGTCACAGCTGTATTGTGGTTTGGGCAACTTTGATAATCCAAGACATGTTATAGACTGGGCTGCTGTTCTTTACACACTTACACAAAAGTAGACCACTAGGCAACAGCCTTCCGCCGTCACCAACTGTTTTGGGGAAAATTCAATGAGTGGTTTTTTGAGAGGGGGCAGACCTCGGACACCTGAACTCCAAACATGCACCAAACTTGGAGAGGGTTGAGAGGAAACAGCAGAAGATTTTTTTTTCCGGGGGGGGGGGGGGGGCGTCTACAGGACTGTGGTGGCTTAGTGGTTAAGATGCCAAACTTGACCCGAGTGCTGCATGATGGAGTGAGCTCCTATCTCTGTCCCAGCTTCTGCCAGCCTAGCAGTTTGAAAGCAAGAAACTGCAAGTAGATAAATAGGGACCACATCAGTGGGAAAGGTAACAGCATTCTGTACACTAGTCATACCTGTCTAGTCATACCTGCCACCTGGCCACGGAAACGTCTGCAGACACAGACAACACTGGCTCTTTGACTATAAGCAGAAATGAGCACCGAACCCTAAAGTCGGATACAACTGGCCTTCAAGCAAGGGTGACTTTACATGGCTTGGGGGCCAAGTTATGCCTCCCAATGACTCATTGATTCCCCCCCCCCAAAAAAAAAAAAAAGCTGGTAGTGGCCTAAGACTATTGCACAGTTGTTGTATTTCAACAGGCTTATTTCTGAGTAGACCCACCATAATTCCGCACATCCTCCCAAGCAAAAGGCTGGCCTTGCTGTTTTAAGGCTTAGGGGGTGGGGGGGAAGGTGTTGGTTGTTATTTAAAGCTAATTCCCCACCTTCTCTTCTCTGCACCGCTGGTTGTCAGGATGGAGCTGGCCAATTTTGCAACTCTGGAAGGAGAGGCAGGGAGGAAGGTCCCCTCCGGTACTCACCCTCCCATATCACAATTTCCACAAGCCATGGGTTTATGGCTTTTTCTTCTTTCGTGTCCAGATCTGGTGTGAGAAAGCTTAACTGGCAAAACAAGGTTGCCATTGCCCAGGGTATGCCTAATTGTGGTTCAAAAATGTTATTAGTATCCACGATCTGAATTTTATTCATTTGCATCCAGTACTGGCTTTCCGCCAAAGGGTTTCTCAGGAATTCACGATAAAATGCGGACACTAATCAGAATATAACAATCAATCATGTTAAACTACAGTCCAACTTTAAAAATAACAACAGCTCTAATTACTTGCACAACATAAAACTGGCTAAAAGTGCCGAGGTTTTAAACTGAAACAAATGCTAAAATTGCAAGTCACAAAAATAATTATGTGGCACTAAACGTGTCAGCAGGATTAAATTGTATCCAAAAATAAAACTAGAAAAGTAAACAGGCCTCTCTAATATTTCACAAGTAGGCACATCAGTGTTACCAAACATAACTGTATTTAAAATATGTGAAGTAGCTAAAACCCACTAACTAATCTTATGTAATCAAGACAATGCTGCATGGTGAAAAATATTTTATTTTGTGATTAAATAACTAAGTAAATGGGGAAGATGGAGGTCAAATAAAATTGGAAAAGAAGGCAGAGAAAACATTGCAGGAATTTGCTACATTGATTTAATTGGTACTTTATGCTTCAGTTGAGTTGTCACATGTATGCTCCAAACAGAAATTGAGTTTTGTACCAACAACTTCCTCCCACAGACTCTAGGAACTTAAGATTTTTATACAGTATTTGGAGGTGATTATCTACTTCAAAGACCTGCAAGCAAGAGAACTACAATGATTTGTGCTGGAGTACAGTTGGTATTAGTTGATACTCCATGGGGAAGATGTGAAGCTCTAATTTCTAAAGATGTGTATGCTTTACAAAAGAAAAAAAACGTACATAATAAAACCCATGCCCATCTGTGCCACTTACATGTAAGGCCTCATTATGGAACATCCCTAATCAGAGAGACTTGGACAGAATTATTTGTGACACATTGATTAAGCAGCAACTGGTTTTTCTTACCTTTCCTGCTTCTAAAATGTGTCATGGTTTTGCTTATGCCCCCAAAACATGCCATATTTTATGTATCACATAGTCAATTACTCTAAAATCCTTCCAGCAATAACACAAGCCTGAAGGAAGAAAAGGCAACTTCTAGTACAGCAAAGGCATGGCAGTAGAAATGAAGATACTTTTCCTGCATCTTTCTGAGGAACATTTTGTCTTTGCAAGGGCAAAACCATGTGGATATGTTTATATGAGGTGTGTTTTTGCTGAGTGGGATTTTACAGTACAAGTTGGCAAAGGATTGGATACATGTTAAAATAATGTGAAGATATTAGGAGGTAAGAGGATGCCACTTAGTGCCTTTTGTCTTTCCCTTTCATTCATTCTTTTCCTTCTTTCTTTTTTCTTTCTCTCGCTCTCTTAATTTCAAAAATGATGTAGACTAGGAGAGTATCTCAAGAGGCAAAGCAATAGTCAAATGAAAGCACAAAGATTTCCGGTGGAAAAAGAGAATTATGAGAACAATGTCTGTAAGAATTAAAGAACATAATTTCAAGATGTTGTGGCAATGGTACCTGACACCATTAAGATTTTACCAGATGGATAATAAAAGAGATAAGTTATGTTGGAGATGTAAAGAATTTGATGGAACATATGAACATATGTGGTGGAGTTGTAAAAAAATAAGGGATTTTTGGGGAAGAATAGAAAATGAATTTGGTGAAATATTGGGTAAAAGTGTTAAGTTGGTGTCGGGTACTATTCTTTTAACGAATGTGGAAGATCTGGGTTTAAACAAGGAGGAAAAAGAATTACTGGAAATTGTATTGACAACGGGTAGAGAGGAGACTCTGAATTAGCAGAGAAGGCAAGGTTTTGGGCCAGGATACTTAAGAGACAGTATCAACCTGAGAACATCTGTCCATCCCACCAGAGCAGACCGGAGAGGCTCTCTCATTGTGCCATCTGCTAGGAAAGCTCGTCTCTCTAGGACCAGAAGGAGGGCCTTCTCAGTGTCTGCTCCGCCCTTTGGAACCTCCTCCCAATTGAGCTTCGTCTCCAGACGGAGTTGCTGTCCTTCAGGAAAGGGCTAAAAACCTGGCTGGCAAAGCAGGTGTGGGGCACCAGCGATGTGGTGAACCCTACCTGCTAGCTGATTTAGTAAGAACACTCTCTCCCTCTTTTAATATATTTTAATCTGTAGGGGTCGGAGTGATTTTTGGTGGCAGTTTTAATGGGGTTTTTATTGGTTTTTAAAATGTGATTGATTTTATTTTCTGTGAGCCGCCCAGAGTCTTTGGAGTTGGGTGGCAATATAAATCAGAAAAATAAGTAAAATAAATAAATAGTATCCCAAAGTATTTGGACCTCCCTCTGAATCTAACCCTGACCCTGTCTAAACATAAAACAGAAAGCTGCCAGCGGAAATGACATTCATAGGAAACTGGCTGGGTTAGCTTCAGGAGCACCTCTGCAAAGAATAAGAACATCATGTATTTAAATTTATACTCTACTCATCTGGCTGGAACAAGCACTCTGGCAGGTAATTGCAAACACAGAAGAATAAAGGGACCAAGCCCAAGAATAAAGATGGCAATGACAAGATAACAAGCAACTTACATTCCAGAACTAGGGGGAAAGTAACACATCCCTGAAAGCTTCTCTATACACTTCTGCATTCTCCAGCTTGTCAAAAAGCTGTGTAGAGGGGACCAAATGGTAGAAGAGACTTCCAAGCTGATGGTGCCACTACTAAGAAGGCCCAATTTCAGGTCATAGCCTTCCAGGCATCTCTTGGGGTACATATTTGCAGCCCCAACACCTGGGAGGACCATGTAACCTGGGCTGATTTAACTGGAATAGGTACTCTAAAAAGGTCCCAAGCAGTATATAGGACCTTATATTGTAAACCTAATACCCTAATTGGGTGCAGAAAACTACAGGCAACTAATGCAGGTTGGGGAGATATAGTCAAACTCTCACACACATACCCAACATCAGCCACACAACCACATTCTGTATTTGATGCAGCTTTCATACTATCTTCAATGGCAGCCTCACATAGAGCACATTACAGTCATTCATTCACAAAGTTATCAAAATGTGAACAAATGTAAAAGGGACTTCCTGTCTAGGAATTGGCACAGCTGGACAATCTGCCTAGATCAGTGATGGTGAACCTTTTAGAGACCGAGTGCCCAAACTACAACCCAAAACCCACTTATTTATTGCAAAGTGCCAATGCAGCAACAGGGGAGGAAGGGAACACTTCCATTGGGCTGCTGGGCAGAGGCGCGGGGTGAACTTGTGCTGGAGGAATGGAGGAAGCCCTCCCATTGGGCTTTTGGGAAGAGGGAGTGGGGTGAACTCTGTGTTGGGGGAAAGGAGGAAGCATTCTCATTGTGCTGTTGGGCAGAAGGGCGGGGTAAACTCTGTGCTGGGGTGACTGCATGGGTGTCCACAGAGAGGGCTCCAAGTGCCACCTCTGGCATGCATGCCATAGGCTCGCCACCATTGGCCTAGATGGGGGGGGGGGGGGCGGGAGTCTGATCTGCCCACAGCAGATATTTGCTTTTTCAAAGAGAATAATGAGTCCAGGATCATGCCCAGATCGTGCTTCAGAGGGAGTGTGGCCCCATTCCGAAAAAGCCAATTTGCTCCAGACCTTTCAGGAGACCCACCTAACAGCAAAATCTCCATTTGAATGAGTTCAACTTAAACCTGTTTATTCTTGTGCAATCAATTATCATGGACAGTGGGGTCAAGAATCTGGACAGCCTCCTTTTGCTGATGATGCAAAAAGAGAGATATGTGTCTGCAGCATATTGATGACAACACACTCCAACTCTCCAAATGAACTCACTCAGTGGCTTCATGTAGATACTAAAAAGCTTTGGGAAGATGATCAATCCCATGTAGGATTCTATACGATTGGACTCACAGGGTCTACAGTGGAAAAACAGTTTTGTCTTTGTGCTGCTTCATAGCAGAAAATGTTAGTATTGTATGGTGTAAAGCAGCACATGCCAAACAAGTGGGTGTAGCAC
This sequence comes from Bradypodion ventrale, assembly GCA_035047345.1. Classification (NCBI taxonomy): domain Eukaryota; kingdom Metazoa; phylum Chordata; class Lepidosauria; order Squamata; family Chamaeleonidae; genus Bradypodion; species Bradypodion ventrale. Next base: position 229,552,781 of record JAWDJE010000002.1, on the reverse strand, counting down.
TTAATGAATCATGGAGGAGAATTACTGGCTGCCTGTAACCTACTCCTACTAAGAAAGTCTTTTATTTGGCTGGCATTGCCCCTCCAGAAATATGTTGAGAGGTGTTAGCAAATAATGAATGACATAAGGCAGTGGTGGCGAACATATGGCATGCGTGCCAGAGGTGGCACTCGGAGCCCTCTATGTGGGCACCCATGCATTTACCACAGCACAGAGTTTGCTCCGCCCCACTGCCCAGCAGCCCAATGAGAGTAAATAATGAATGACATAAAGCAGTAGTGGCGAACCTATGGCATGCGTGCCAGAGGTGGCACTCAGAGCCCTCTATGTGGGCACCCATGCGTTTACCCACGCACAAAATTTGCCCTTCCCCTCTGCCCAATGGGAGAGTTTCCTTCCACCCCTGTTGCCATGTTGGCACTTTGCGATAAATAAGTGGGTTTTGGTTTGCAGTTTGGGCACTGGGTCTCTAAAAGGTTCGCCATCACTGACATAAGGTATTACAGAACCAGACCCATCCAGTTCATGGACACTAACTCCCTGGATGACAACTAAAATCAAGGAAAAGTTTTCTCCACATCTCTCAAGCTCTAAATATGAAACCAGAAGAGACTAGACCAGGGGTCAACAAACTTTGCTCTCCAGGTGTTCTTGGACTTCAATTACCAGAAGCCCAAGTCAGTACACCTACTGATCAGGGCTTCTGGAAATCGAAGTCCAAGAACACCTGGAGAGCCATGTTTCCTGGCCCCTGGACTAGACTAAACCTTAGAAGAGCAAAAACTACATACCTTGCCAAATGGATGAATGCCAAAGAGCATCTCCCATCAGGACTAAATAAAATGGGGCTACTTGGATACCAAACAAATTTTTTTTGTGAATGTGGAGAAATTCAATCTATACAGCATTTATGTACATGCAATTTATACCTCACCATTTATATAAAAGAATTGTTAGCAAATGACTGAGATAATGAAATTGAAGTAGCCTACTTCTGGTCAAAAATATCCCAATTATTTTAAGATATTTTTTTTTAAAAAAATTAATTTTTACCTATATTTCATATATTTCCATAATTTTAAATCATGTAATGCTCTGATATAATTAAGGACAGACCCAGATCAGCAGTATATTGGAGGCACTGGAGAAAATTAGAGTGGTTTCAAAGTGTCCGGTCATAACAATTATTTTTAAAGAGGTTTCCAAGAGAAGCACCTGCAGTTGACCTTCATACTTTGGTGACATGAACCCTACTTTACAAACACAACCAATCAATTTCACATACAAACGTGCATTCACAGACACATAATGCAAACAGGCAAATATATTTCTTTCCCCACATGGACACAAACACCATCCCTCCCCCATCCTACTTATAAATATTTTCCACATGTATCTCCTCATATAGTCTCCTAGTCGTCTTGAGCCAAGCCTCTGTTCCTTGCTGGCATATTCAACAAAGATGGAGCTAGGCCCAGATGATTAAGAGAAGTGGGAAGTTGAAAGGGGTCGGTGACGAAAGCATGAAGGAGTCTTCCAGCCTTCCAGCCAAGTTAGCAGTAAAAGCAACACACGGCATGAGGAGAGAGAAGAAGAATGAGAAAAATAATAATTCCTGCATTCAGCATGGGGTTGGATTTAAAAGGCTCCTTCCAACTTAGTTATTCTATGATTCTAAGTGGCTTAACTGAAAAGATGTTAAAGGAGCATGAATGTTCCTTCGGGGTCTTTCTTTTTTTGCACCAGGAGTGCCTGCACAAATACAGCATGTAGCTAGCAAGGACTCCGCCAAACCATTAAGCACCTCGGAAGTCTTCCAGGAAGGGGAAGAACAGACGGAATTAATTCTCCTATGCCTTTTTCTGTGAAAATCATTTCCGACATACTTCACCACAAAATAAAATTGAGTTTTTAAAATTAGGCAATGATTTAATTCCCCAGTCCACCCCATTTGCTTTCCCCATTCTATTGTCCCTGGGTCAGACTGTCTGTCTTTAATGAAAGACTGAATAACGAGATGTCCCTTTGGATCTGTGTCTCCTAAAGACACGGCTTCTTACTGGCCAGGAGCTATAACAGTCTGTATACCTGAGCCAGTGTTATTTCTGCCAACTGTGCACCTCAGAGAAGGGTTGAACAAATATGCTATGATCATTCTGCCACCCTATGGTCTCTGTTTATAGCGCTTCTGTCGTCATCTCGAGCTCAGCAGGTTCCTCTGGAGGGACTGGGGGGGCGTTGGTTTCAGCTGGCTTTTCACCTTTTAGGATGGAGAGGCGCTCGGAGACCCCACGCATCCGAGGGAAGAGGACGAAGTCATACAAGAAGCCACCTATCACACCGCCAAGGACAGGTCCAACCCAATACACCTGGAAAGAAGAGAAAGAGGCACAAGGAAAAGGGAAGCAATGAGGTCTATATTGGGTGATCTGTCTGTGTGCATGTTAGAAAAGGCACTGCAAGATAATTGCCTCTGAAAACATCAGACCTTCTTTAATTGCTCCTACCATTCCAAATGTCTGGCCGGACATCCCATTACAGTAATGGAGTAGATCCTAGAGCCAGTGACTCAACGCTGAGTGTCTGCCAGGGGTTAACTAACCTGACTCCCTAAAGAGGTCAATGGCTACAGGCGAATGAACCCCTTTAGCTGGGTGATGGTCCCCTCAGTGAAGGAACTGCCACTGGAAACCATCATATTCAACCCAACGGCAAAATGAAAGGAAGAGGAACTCTGATTCCCAACGGTCATGAAGGCAGAAGAGGAGGCCATGCCAGATGGACTGGCTGTGAAGGCACACCTTGATAATATCCTCAAGGCTGCAGTAGTCCATTGCAGTCCTGGTATTAAATCCTGCATGTCTCATTTCATGTGTGCCACAAGAGATGGCTCCAAGATCATAGTGTGTGGTCAATTCATGACAAGCTGGGATCCACCTTAAACAAATTCATGCCCATGACATTTTTCCTACTTCAGGAAAAAATGCATTCTTGGATACAAGTTGCAGTTGACGATGAACCATTCCAAAGGAACACTGAAAGAACTAGCACATTTTGGGATGGGGAAAACAATACAGTATCACATTAGGAAGAACATCGTAGTACCTTACAGCTAATTTAAACTTGTGGGCAGGGGGACCTACAGAGAGGACACAAGGCATTGCCATGGAGAAGCCTTATTGTCATACCTGTCAAGTATCCTGTATTGTCCGGGATTTCCCATAATTCAGCACCACTTTTTCTACTTTCCCGCCCGGACCCGCCACCATCCTGTAATTTGATGGCGGGGGAAAGTAGTTACTGCGCATCCCCTTCTGCGCAGAACCCTTCTGTGCATGCGCATCCCCTTCTGCGCATGTGCAGAACCCTTCTACGCATGCGCAGAAGGGTTCTGCGCATGTGCAGAAGGCAGAAGCCTTCTGTGCAGAAGCCTTCTGGGCAGGTCCCGTATTGTCCGGAGCTGCACTTGACAGATATGCTTATTGTAGGTGAGAAAAAGAACTGGAAAAATTATGCCAGAAGTGACATCACCATTTCAGAATGTCACAAATCAGAAACATGCCTTTGTTGTTGTTTTTTTGTTTTTTAAGGAAAAGAAGCATTCAGGAATGTCATGTTGCTGTGAAATAAATGGATGGAAGAACTAGAAGTCATGGAGTGCAACCATGTGGGAAGACCATTCCTGCAGCAGAGACTCCCACAGCATATGTTGAAGACCCGCCCATCACAGCAGTCTGGAATGATTCACGTCATAGGTAAGGTAAGGTAAAGGTCACCCTTGCTCGAAAACCAGTTGTAGGGTAGTCAGAGAAACACTCAAGGATTTCTGATGTTCTGTGATGGAAAGGAGCTTCTCCCAAATGCACAAAGTAAAGGTAAAGGTTTCCCTTGCTCGAAAGCCAGTCGTAGCCGACTCTAGGGTTCAGTGCTCATCTCTGTTTCAAAGAGCCAGCGCTGTCTGCTTCTGCAGATGTTTCCATGGTCATGTGGCAGGCATGGCTAGACACCGGAGCACACGGAACACTTTTACCTTCCCACCGAAGTGGTCCCTATTTATCTACTTTCAATTTCTTGCTTTCAAACTGCTAGGTATGCACCAAGTAGAGCTTTTATAGATTCAGGCTTGATCAACTTGTAACACTTAAACTGAGATGTTGTTACACATCTCATTATGATTGGCTTTACCCCCAAACACCACCTTACCCAGTGGTTAGTGAAGTTGCGGGTGATGACAGCAGGGGCAAAGGATCGAGCTGGATTCATTCCTGCTCCTGTATAGTGTATCTGCAAGAAAACAGGGTTGGGATGGAGAAATAGTTTCTCTTGTACAACAGCCAACTTTACCTCTCTTGAAACTACACTTGTCCAACTCTTTTAATAAAACCTTGGTGGGATTTATGTGTAATAGTCTATGCATTTCAACTCAATACCTTTTAACTGACTGCCATATTTTCTGCAAAATTACAGCCGCGTGGAGGAACTGTAGATACTTTCACTGACAGTGACAATTCATTCTAAAGACACTGCACCATTACCCCCTTGTTTTCATTCCCAGATATAGCTACATAAAGTTAAGGTAAAGACAAAGGTCGCCTTTGCTCGAAAGTCAGTCATATCTGACTCTAGGGTTCAGTGCTCATCTCTGTTAATAGCCAAAGAGCCAGCACTCTCTCCATCTGCAGACGTTTCCATGGATATGTGGCAGGCATGGCTCAACACCGGGGTGCACGGGAACTTAAGAGTACAGTACCAGCATGGAAATCCTCTTCCCTATTTTTATTTAAATGGGATTGTGGGTAAGGGACGACAGTGCTATGAAGGGCTTATTTTAGAAATATGATAGAATTAGGTCAGGATGGTAATTACAGAGAGAGAACATCCCTGCCTTGCAGAAATATTGTGACAGCCATCACAATTCTGCTTTTGTCATGCTCCGATTGACTGATCCTTTTTGGGTAGATGACCTTAGACTTAGTGAGCCAAACATTATGAAAGAGCAGCCTATGTTGGTGGGATCTTGTGGTCTCAGTCAGAATTGCCTTTCCTTCATTGGGGGAGAGGTGAGCTATAAATAAAATAGAAATAAACAAATGATGGGCAACTGTGAAACTGCGCAGTCACCAAATTCTAGGAAGCATGGACATCTAAAGATGCCTGCTTTTTTGGCTATGAGATGCCAAAGTGTCCAACAGAGGAATCACATTTCTGTATTATAAGGGACTAGCAGATTTTGCCCGGCGGTGCCGGGCTGTTTTAAATTGTTTCGGAAGGTTTTTTTTAAATGTGTATTTTTATATAAAAAGACGTTAAATTGTGTTGGATAGTAAAGGATTTGGTTTTTTTTTTTCTTGAACAAATGGTGTCGGGCTGCTTTTAAATGGTGCTGAAAGGTTTTGTGATTTTTAAAATGTTTATTTATATGCACGGGCTGTTATAAACTGTGATCAGCTTTTTTTGGTTTGTTTTTTGGATTAACAAAAGGAGGAAAGGATAATATAATTTTTTACAATTTTTTAAAAACCAAATAATGTTTTACTATGTGATTTTTTTAAATAGTTGTACCTTCGATAATAATTTTAAAAATGTGTAAGTATGTGTTTTTTTAATTCAATGTTTTTAAACTGTGTTTAGATGGGGGGGGTTTGAGTGAAAACTGTACACAGGATTTTAGAAATGTTTTAGAAATTTTAGATTTTTCAGGGGAATATTTTTGAATGTTTTTTCTCCTGTGGCCTCTGGGTGGTGCTGTTGAGGTTTTCTTTTGCTTTGACTGTTTTTCTCTACTGGCCTCTTGTTGTCGCTTCTTCCGGTAAGTAGTCTCTTTCTTTCCTCATTTCAGTTCCGGACGTTGTGGAGGAAGGTCGTTTGGGTGAGTTCTCTGATTTAATTTCTTTGGGGGGTTTGTAGTGTTGTTGTTGTTGTTGTTTGGGGGGTTCTGTGTGTTTCTTCTTGGTGTTATTTTTGGGTTTTATTTTGGATGTTTTTGGATGTTTTTGTTTGTGATTTTTGTGTATTTTTGGGGTAAGTAAAGTCAGCGGGCATAGCGCCATCCACTGGCTTTGCTTACCTGGGAATGGGTTCACTTTCAAGGGGGGGGGCCAAGGCACCATTGCCTTTGCCCCCACTTGAAAGCGAAAAACTTTTGGGGTAAGTAAAGTCAGCGGGCGGAGCACCGTCCGCTGGCTTTTCTTACCTGGGAATGGGTTCACTTTCAAGGGTTGGCGAAGGCAATGATGCCTTCGCCTTCCCTTGAAAGTGAAACACTTACTCGGAAAGTAAAGGCACCGGGCGGAGCTCCCGTCCGGTGCCTTTGCTTTGCGGAGGAATTGTTTCGCTTTCAAGAGGGGAAGGCAATGATGCCTTCGCCCTCCCTTGAAAGCGAAACACTTACTTGGAAAGTAAAGGCACCGGGCAGAGCGCCGTCTGGTTCCTTTGCTTTCTAGGGGAATTGTTTTGCTTTCAAGGAGGGGCAAAGGCATCAATACCTCCCCCCCCCCTTTGAACTCCTTCTGTTGTTGTGGGTTTTTTCCACCCCGGCTCAACTTTTGTTGAGGCCGGTGGTAGTCTCGCAGTGTCTTCGGCGTGGTAGCATGGTGGAGAGGGAGTCCCTCTCCTCCCCGTTGCTCCATGCAAGAAGGTCAGTGGGTGTTTGATGGCTTTGAGGTGCTGCGTCCGCCTGCGGCGGACTTGCGCTCCCAGTGTGTTTTTTATTTTTATTTTTCACATGCCGACTTCTTCAGCGTTCTGCATGCTCATGGCGTGCAGGACGCTGGGGCTTGTAGTTTTGGGTTTGTTTTTACCATTTGTGCAGCGTTTTTTTTCCCTGCGGCTTCATTTTGATTGGCTGCGGTGCATTTCCGAACGTTCCCTTTGCTCGCGCCTCTCAGCCTGATTGGCTGTGGCACGGCACGGCCCAAGGAACGTTGGGAAATGGAGTCCTTTCTTTTTGTTTGCGATCGGGGGGCTCCTGCCCCACTGGCGCAAAATTCAACCTGACAGTTACCTGCGAACCCCGGTCAGGCAAGTGCACGGAGGCTCAGACAGGGCTAGTGGGGCCTGGCTAAACATCCTTTGTCACATTCCAACGGTTAACGCACAGATTTATAGGTATAGATGCTTAGGGAGAAGCCACTCCTCTTTGCTTGTTTATGAAACTACTGAGGATACTGCAAAAAAGCCACCCATCAAGAACTCTACGTGGACTTTAACAACAACACAGCAGTACTACAAATTGAAGGACCTCCTTCTAACCCCTAGGTAATAGTTCTAATTGACTTGGATTTGTCTACAATTGGCACACCTAGTGGGTAAACCAAATTTGTTCCCCAATTCCCTGATGGAAGACTCTGGGTTTTTTATTGCCCCTTCCTCTGGCTACAAAGGAAGTTTCAGCCTCCTGTTGCTGCTGCTGCTGCTGCTCAACAACTCACAGCTAAGAGACAAAACCTGGCTGAACATCATGCCATGAATTTTTGGGACTTTCCTTTTTAATTTTCCTACCCTATCCACAAGTAATTGATGCATGCCTGAGGAAGTGATCTTGAATCATAAAAGTTTGTGCAATGTTTGATTTTTTTACGTGTTCCTATAAAGGTACAGTATCACCTCCCTCCTGCATTTATTTTGTGTGTGGAACACACACCTGTCTTTGTTTGTTCTTGCTTGAGGAGTCACTGATGGCTTCTAACTTTGCTCTGAGGAGGGCCCTGAAAAACTTTAGTACTATGTGAAATAAGGTTTGTGCCCTAGCTTCCAGGCCTGTGGGCCCCCTGACTATTTATCTTGTCATTAGATCCATCTTGGAAGCAAAATGAAGTCCTCAAGATGCTGAAGTTCCAGCATTCCTTACCACTAGCGATGCTGCCTACAGCTGAGTAGTAGTCTAACATCTACAAGGACACACCTTGGCCACAGTTGGTTTAGAACTTTGGACTATCTTCTAACCTTCTGGTCTGAACTGACCCTGTGTTTGGATTCTAGACTTTCTTCAGGCTTTGCTTCTGGGGCTGAATTTCACTAATATTGTTCTATTTGTATGTTGCCTAAGGCATCTTGCATGCTGAGACATTACCCCAAACAGGTGTCCAAGAGCGAGGGACAGTCCCACCACCAATGCCACAGATCCCATGCGTCCATTACGTCTCTCATCGTAGGTGGCGAAGATGCAGAGGACAAATTGCAAGGTCAGGAAGATCTCCACAATGGTCGCTTGACCTACGTTTACACTGGGGTTCATCTGCAGCCAGGAAGACACACAGAAGGACATAACTGTGAAGGAATAACAGACATTACCACCTCATGTCACCTCCTTCCCATTAATGTATCCCAACACACTAACAATGGTCCACAAAAGCTCACATTTAAATACAGGACTTAGTCTTTAAGGTGCCACAACATTCTCTATCCCTTTTTATGTGCTGTTCTATTTACTCTCAAATATCTCTCAGTGGTTCATTTTGTCAGCAGCCCCAAACAAAAGTTACAATTTATTAAATATGCCTTGTATCCAGTAGATGTTTATGGAGACTGCTCAAAACATGGATGTGACAAAATAACTAAAACATTTCATAGCTGCCTTGTGCATACCACTGATTTCAGAACTAGCTCCAGTCAAGTCAAATGATGAACAAGGCTAAGGCCAACCCTGGTGTTAGACAGGATGAGCAAGTGCTTCAAGCAACAGATATTAAGACCCACAATGGCAGTCCTTAAGTCATTTCTCAGAAGCTTCTCTGCTGGAGAACAGATCTGTTTGTGTATCATGTGACTGTCATAATCTCCCCATCTGGTCTTGTGCTATCAGTGCTGTTTGGGAATCAAGTCAGTTTCTATACATAGAATAGGTGTGGGATTGCCATCTTGTCTTTTGCCTCAAGCATTGAAATGATGAATTAATGCTATTGTGCCTTCAATCTTCAACCGTTAAGTGAATCATCCTGACTTAGCTTTAGGAATCATGTGGATGCAGGAAATATAGAACATGGGAGAAATATGGATAAAGAAAATAAACTGAAAAAAGCTGTCTAACTTCAAATATTGCTCGTTGCTCAAAAGCAGGAATTGCTATCACTATTCTCGTCACTTGCTACTCGTATCCAAGTATACATTTTTCCTGGATAACCAGGAAAAATGTTTAAGGTGGATTGCAGCTTGCCATGAAGTGACCCACACACTGTGATCATAGAGCCATCTCCTGCGACACATATGAAATGAGACATGCAGGATTTAACACCAGGACTGCAATGGACTACTGCAGCCTTGAGGATATTAACAAGGTGCACCTTCACAGCCAGTCCATCTGGCATGGCCTCTTCCGCCTCCATGACTGTTGTGAATCAGAATAGTGTAGTGGTTCCTCCTTCGCTTATTTTGCCGTTGGGCCCAATATGGTGGTTTCCAGTGGCATTTCATCACCCCATCTAAAGGGGCTCATCTGCCCATAGCCATTGGCCTCTTTAGGGAGTCAGGTTAGTTAATCACCGGCAGATACTCAGCGTTGAGTTGCTAGCTGTACGATTTACTCCATTACTGTAGCGGGATGTCCAGCCAGACATAATCACTATTCTATTACTGCTCCATCACAGGCTATCTTATACAACAACTCATATTTCTGTGTGACACAAGCAAGGAGCAGAAATAAAATGACCAAGATGAAAGAAACCAAAGAAGAGAGAAGTGCTTCTTGCAGTATATTTAACAGCTAGCAAGCCAGCCTCTGATTAAAAAGTCTAAGTGAGGAGAATTCACCACGTCCTGAGGTAGTGCTGGTCAGCTGCCAAACTGGCACTGCCTCCTGTTGAGTGAAGTTGCCTGCTTTGTAATTTGAGCCCGCTGACCTGGGTGCCCTCCTATGAAAAACAGACAACACATTTTGACCATGGTCAACACTTGATGGTAGCATTCCTCACGATTGCTTCTTTTCCAGACAAATCACAACCAGCAAATTCATCTATCTCAGAGAACTTGGTCTTCCTGACCATGAAATGGGAGATCATTAATGTTAGACACTTTACATTGCATTATTTCAAAATAGTAAAACCCCTACTTATGAAAAAAAAAGTCAGTTCCATAGGCTTTTGCTTAAATCGGTTTTTTATGTAACTCAAAGCAAACCCATAGGAAAAAAAAATTTTTTTATGTAACTCAAAGCAAACCCATAGGAAAAATATTTTTTATGTAAATCGAAGCAAACCCATAGGGAAATGAATTTTTACGTAACTCAAAGCAAACACATAGCAGGGGGGGGGAAAATCTTTATGTAACTCAAAGCAAACTCATAGGAAATCATGTAAATCGGGACATGGTTTTAGCACAAAATCATTAGGTAAGTCAAATTTTATGTAACTCGAGGCATTTGTAAGTCGAGGTTTTACTGTATATCAAAGTCTTCCTGTGCAATGATCATATCCATTATTCTATGTGAGGAGGTCCCATGGGACCCCAGTAGGAGAGGCTTCCAAATACAGTAAAACCCCGACTTTACACTATTTCCTATGGGTTTGCTTCGAGTTACAAAAAGATTCTTATTCCTATGGGTTTGCTTCAAGTTACATAAAAATTCATTTTCCTATGGGTTTGCTTCGAGTTACATAAAAAATAATTTTTCCTATGGGTTTGTTTCAAGTTACAAAAAAATTCAATTTAAGCAAAAGCCTATGGAAGGGACTTATTTTTCGTAAGTAGGGGTTTTACTGTAAACATATTTAGAATTGTTCTGTTAGTGAATTGGGATTTAGGAGGCATCTTCCATAAAAACTAAACCACAAGCACCTGATGCTGAAATAGAACAGTCATGTTAGCGTTTCAGATGTGGGCTAGCTGCTAGAAAATGAAGGGCATTTATTTGCAAATAGAAAAAACTCATTTTGCCCAACTTCCATCCCCCAGCATTAAATCAAGTACAGTATAAACATAAAATCTCAGTCCACTGTGGGAATACAGTAATACTATCCTTCCATTTTTTGATCTGATAACCACATTCTCACTCATAGCTCAACCAGCAGGTCACCCTGACATGCTTGTAACTAAGAACAGCCCTGTGAGCAGCAGATGTCACACAACAAAAACAAGTGAGAACTTCCTTTTAAATATCAATAAAGCAGATTTACACTAGACTTGTCTGTATAATGGATGAAAACCAGAAGTAATCAAGGTAGTTCTACAAATATCTCACATAAAATTTCATTGATACCACCACAAAATATGACAACTAGGTGTCTCTGTGGTTCCCATCACTCCTGTTTTGCTCATCATTCTGATATACTGATACTCTAATTTGCATCAAACTCTTCCTTATATTTCTTCATATTTTCACACTTTTCTCTCACAGGACACACATAGGCATATAAAGAATCATCTGTGCTGATTGGCTCTTGTTTGCTTATAATGCCAAAACTATGTTGCTAAAACATTATTGTCACCCTGGAGAACAGGTGGAACGAAAACAAAGCCTTTCTGTATCACCTATGAACGCAGAAACAGCCACAATACAAACAAAGCCTTAGACTGGAAAGTCGGTCCTTGGGCTTAGTGGTCCAGGTTTTTAAAGACATTAGATCACTGATGGTGAACCTTAGCACTCCAGTTGTTCTTGAACTTCAATTCCCAGAAGCCCTGATCAACAGAAGTGCTGACAGGGGCTTCTGGTAATTGAAATCCAAGAACACCTGGAATGCCAAGGTTTGCCATCATGGCATTAGATCCTCTAGTTAGCATCTTACATCTTACATACATAGCAAGGCTGCTTCATTAACTTTTAGCTACAAGGGTTGCCATCCTTCCTCCCCTGAGGAAGGAAAGGAAAACCGCTCTACATCACCACTTTACCGTGTTGAGTGCCAGGTCACCCTGCAGCGCTGCTGGCGTGATTCCGTAAAGCACAGCTGCACCAGCCACACCTCCCAACACCTGGGCCACCATGTAGAAGACAGCGCGGAAGATGGAAAGCTGAGAGCCCAGCAGGAAGGCCATGGTGACAGCTGGGTTGAGGTGAGCACCACTCACGTGACCTAGAGACTGCACCATGGTTGCTACCACCAAACCAAAGGCCAGGGCCACCAGTAGGACATGACTGGGGCCAACCACCCAATGTAGTGAGGCCCCCAAGCCAAAGAGGACATAGATCATTGTGCCAAAAAACTCAGCAAACACAGCTCTCCAAAAGGAGGCTGAGCGTGCTTCCCTCATGGTGAGGCTAGAGAACCAGAAGAAAGGGCTGGGGCAGCAGTCCTCAAACTTCTTTCTGCTGCTGCTTCCCCACACCCACACACACCCCTAAGCCCACCAGTTGGCTGGGTGGCTGGGAGCTTTATATGCCTTCCTAGCCTAGCCCAGCCCAGGAGGTGGGAACTGATGAGTCTGATTAGCTAGGGTCTTAACTCTTCAGTGCCCAGCTGGGGAGCCACCATGCCCCTTATGAAGGACTGAGGACAAAAGGAGGTCCAGGGTCCTGCTACTGCCACCTGACCATTCATCTCTAATGGGCCAACCCTTGGTGGCTTTTTCTTTGGAAGCCAACCAGTGGTGGGATTCAAAAAAAAATTTACTACCTACTCTGTGGGAGTGGTATAGTGGGCAGGGCCAGAGGGAAGCCCTGCATTGCACCTGAATTAGGACTACATGTACTTTATCGCAAAACTTAGATGGGTGGGGCCAGCCAAAATTTCTGCTACTGGTTCTGGCGAACTGGTGCAAACCTGCTGAAGCCCACCACTGAGGCCAACTGTTTCTCAGCCAAGATGAGGCTTTGCTATGGGGGTTTTCTTCTTAGCAGCTTTATCATTACGCCTAGGGACAGAGTAGCATAAGGAGGGAGAGGGGGCTAGTTTGAGGTTGTTCTCTACAGTGTAGAGATTTTGATAGCCCCCTTTGATAGCCCTCTTTGCTATGAGTCCAACTCTCTGCCTTTGAACTGCTTCCAGGAGTGACTGCCTCATGATGGTCACTTGGCATTGTAAAGAGGCTTTTGTAGTTTTTTGGTATGTGATGCTGTTAAGTCTCCCCTGTGCAGAGAAGGGGACAGGTGCACAGTCCTCATTTTGATGAGCTTCCTGATGGGAAAAGTCGAGACCCCTTCAGCAGGAGACAGTGTAGCATATGGGCCAGCACTTGGTCACAGTCTGGGATGCAAGCAGAGCTGGTTAAACTAACTCTAACAGGCAGGCTTCTCCACCTCAAGCTGTTGAGTCAGCAATGCCTTTGAGAAGCAGGCCACCAGGAAAAGGCTAGAGTGCCTGCAGGGATTTTTATGGCGGCTGGAAGAGGCCAAGCACCATAGTGGCTTTGCACAAAAAACATGCCCTACTGCAATACAGGGTGTCTGGCTTTGCACATTAAAATAATAAATAGATTTCAGATATTGGGCGGCAAGTTCTCCTCCCCAAGGCACCCTAGGGACAAAGCCACATTTTAAGCTGCATAGCACTCACTCGGTGATTGAAAAATAGGCTACTAGGCAAATCAAACCAGTAAGACAGAGGCTAAAAACTTTATTCTACTCAAAATCCAAGGCTAGAGGGATGTGGGCTTAATCAGCATAGGGCCAAGGCACTCAATGCAAGTGAAGTTGGGCATGGTTTTATTTCAATAGGTCTACTCTGAACTTAAGGGGCTGCAGAGGCTTAGGGATTAAGATGTTGAACTTGCTGACTGGAAGGTCGGCAGGTCAGCAGTTCAAGATCCAAGTCTCTGTCTCAGCTCCTGCCATCCTAGCAGTTCCTAAGCAAGAAATTGCAAGTAGATAAATAGGTACCACTTCAGTGGGAAGGTAAACAGCATTCCGTGCACTCTGGTGTCTAGTCATGCCTGCCACATGTCCATGAAAACATCTGCAGGTGCAGACAGCACTGGCTTTTTGGCGATAGATGGAAATGAGTACCAAACTCTAGAGTCAGATATGACTGGCTTTCGAGCAAGGGTGAACTTGACTCTGAACTTGACCTTTACCTACTCTGGACCTGGCTCAGTCTTGCTCCAACCCATGATGCAAACCAGTGATGCACTGCAAAAATGTTTACCACCTACTCTGTGGGCTGGCCAAATCTGAGGGCGGGGCCAAATCTGTGGGTGGGGCCAAACAGCCTGCATTATGGGCTATGGAGGTGGGTGTGGTCAACCAAGTGGGCGTGACCTGGGGAATTTCCGCTACCAGTTCTGCAGAACCTGACAGAACCTGCTGCAGTGCATGTGCATCACTGATGCAAACATATAATTATTTTCATAGAGTCTCTCCACAGATCTCTCCAGTGTCTGTTAGAACAATTGAAGCATATTTGCGTGTACGCACTAGGCAAAAGTCCCAGGGCCTTCTGGAGCCAGTTGCCCCAACATCAGTCAATTGTTTATTTCTACAGTGTGCCTAGAGCTTAAAAAGGTCCTGCACTTGTGCCCCAAAGGTTCTAACACTAGCAGTTTACACAACAGATGTGTTTCTAACATATTATCCATTAGAACCAGTGGTGGGCATCAGCAGGTTCGCACCAGTCACCAGAACCGATAACAGAAATTCTGCCCGGCCCCACCTATCCAAGTTTTGAAATAAAGTAGTCCTAATTCTGGTGCAATGCAGGGCTTTCCCCCTGGCCATGCCCACCATACCATACCCACAGTGTGATAAAAAATTACAGGATGCCTTTCCAAGTAATGGGACACTTTATGAAGGACATTTCCCCACCAGGTCCAGATTTAACCACATTTCACCTCTAGATGACTGCACTTTTATTACACAATAGGAATCCTCACTTTCAGGACATGAGATTAAAGAAACATCCCTTCAAAGGTGAGTATATTCTGTATCAGGAATATCAGAGATACAATTTACAATGAACTGGGGATATGACTTACAGCTTTTTAATTGTTTAACAATTAAATAATTAAATTAAGGAAGTAACAGCAAATTGGTTCCTTCACTCTCTACTAAAATGAAGATGGCTGAAGATAACCCTCAGTGCTGAGTGCCTGGAAGTGCATTTCAGTACTGGTAGTCTCTCAACATGCCTCCAGGGAGATGATCCAGCCTACAAAGTCTTGAGCGAGCTGCACAGTCCCAGGACACCCACAAAAGGCCATGGTAGACCACTTCTGAGCATTCTCTACCTAAAAAAAAAAACCTGGAAAGGGTCACTGTAAATCAGAACACACACACACAAAACTTAAAACATATTCCTGGGTTCAGAGTTCTTAATGTGTTTTTCTTTTCTGCACTGTGAATAGTGGGATTCTAAGTAGGAAACAAAAGTAAACTCCACAAGCTTGAAGTCTACCCACTTTGATAAATATTCCAGCTAGGACTGTGATCATTATTCTATTATGGTTTTGTTAACCTATGATAAAGTTTCATTTTAAAGCTGAAGCCACCTCCTTGCAGGCTGACAGCACTGCTATAAATAATAAGCATTGGATCCATAGCTCATCATTTTCTTGATTATGAAATGCCATCAAGGGGAAATTTAAACACAGACATCCAGTGGAACCTCGATTAACATAATTAATGTGTTCTCTGGGACATTTCTTACAGATAAAATTACTTTAACTGAATTTCCCATAGGAATGCATTGAATGTAATTTCCCATAGGAATGCATTGAAAACCAAAATATATTAAGCAAAACAGTTTCCCATAGGAATGCATTGAAAACCAATTAATCCATTCCAGGGGAAAATTCGGTAAACTGAGCCACTATTTATGGATTTCCTTTTGATATGCAATTTCTGTGAGGAGGTTCACAGCACGATCGCTGTGGCTCATGGCACACCATGGTCATAAATCGTGGTTGATCGTTCTCCTTGCCTCATCTGTTTCTACCGTAACTTAGAGGCCCCAGCTTGGGCCTCTAAGCATTACTCCAGGCCTTCTGGCCCTCCCTACCATGCCCAGGGATGGCACGCAGTCATTCAGCTAGCACGCAGCTTCTGTCCAATCAGCAAGGTGAGCACGAGGCAGGCATGCTGATATTTAGCCAATTAAGTAACCTTATGCTATCGCAGGTAACCAATAAGGATATATTGCATACCCTTCTCTGGAATTTTCTTTGTCCTGTTATTCCTAATAAACTCCGTCCGGGCTATCTTGCCCTATGCCTCTTCATGAATTAAGCCTCCGCTGTCTCCTTGATCCCAAAACACAACATCTGGTGACCCGCGACGTGATTGCTGGATCCCAACTCCCCGACTCACCGGCTGGAATAGCCCCCTGGTGCACCTCAGCCTTCAGGCTACCCCAGCCTTTAGGCTCCCTCAGCTTTCGAGCTCCCGATTGTGAGTATGGGGGGGGGAACTTTCTTTAGGGCAAAAGACCCATGCAAAAGAATTGCAGAAAATCATCAAGGAGAGCGGATGTCCAGACATCACGCTTAATAGTCTAGAAGACTTCATTAAGGAAGTCGAATGCCAATGTCCTTGGTACCCAGAAATTGGATCACTCAAACGGGATGATTGGCAAAGAATTGGAACAATTTTATTGGAAGAACCGAGGGCAGCGGTTCATCATTTATTGATTTGGCAAAGAGTTAATGAGTCAGTCAGGAAATTAGTACCAGCAGAGGCATCCCTGACCAATCCTCTGACTCATCCACCCGAGGACTCACCACCTCCTTATCCAAAAGTGCTGCCCGCTATTTTACCACCTACGGCACCATTGGTGCCGCCCATCCCGAGCCTGGTTCTCCAGGCGCCGCCCGCCTACCCTGGCGGTGTGATGGGAAATGTTCGCTCTGCTATACATCGAGCCAAGAGCGATGGGGTTTTGTCCCTGGAGGAGGCGGAAGAGTGGCAAGGAGAGAGTCCTTCCGCTTTTCCCATTACGGTTGACATAGGGGTGGGGGCGGATGGGAATCCAGAGGAACGTATCCATTGGCAAGCTCTGTCATATACAGTAATTAGGGAACTTAATAAAGCTGTTAGAGAGGCTGGTGTCCAATCACATTTTGTGCAAGGGTTGCTTGAGGGAATCGGGAATGGGTACACGATGTTGCCCCAAGACTGGAAGGATTTGTTTCGAATGATTTTGACTGCTTCACAGTATGTTGTTTGGGATAGTTAATTCCGAGCAGCTGCGGTGGCGGCTGGTACGCCACAAAACACCCCTGAGCAGATTTATGGAGCAGGTGCATTTGCTACCCTCCAACAGCAGATGCAACTCCCCCGGGAGTCTTTCCACCGCACGTTCATGTGCATCATGAGAGCCTTTAAAAGGGTCCCTGTCTCTGGGAAACCCACACGCTCCTTTACTTCCACACGGCAGCAGCCCACTGAACGCTACCCACAGTTCATTGATAGATTGAAGGAAGCCATACAAAGACAGATAGACAACCCTGATGCCCAAGGAGAACTCCTGAAACGGCTGGCTTTTGAGCAGGCCAATGCCGATTTCAAGAAGATTTTGCAAAATGTCATTCACCACCCTGAGTATAGTTTAGCTGACATGATTAAAGCCTGTATGGAGGTGGGCACTCAAACACATGCAATGGCCCTTCTGGCTGGAGCGCTTCGTGCTGGAAACAAGCCCACTGGCAATTGTTTCAACTGTCAGAAACCGGGCCACTTCAAGAAAGACTGTCACGCCCCCGGAGGGGGAGCGCATAAGGGGGGTGGAAAGGATGTCAGGCGCCCCAGCAAGAAGTGCCCCCGGTGTGGCAAAGGATACCATTGGGCTAGCCAGTGCAGAGTCAACCCCTCACCACAGAGAAACTAGATACCGGGCCCTCCCTGGGCCCCGGGAAAATAAAGGGGACACGGGTCGATCAGCGCAAGGCTGCTACTGCTGGCAGCGCTGGTCTCGATCTCGTTAACACACAGGACATGACAACTGCGTTGCCTGGGGAGCTTATCCTGATGCCTGCCGACCTTACTGGCCCCTTGCCAAAAGGGACCGTTGGTCTGGTACTGCCAGGTTCATCAGCGGCCAAACATGGCATCATGATAGTTCCTGGCGTGATAGACGCAGACTACACCGGCATCATTTATGTACAATTTTGGAGTCACCTCCCATTGCAACTGCGCAAGGGGGACTCCTGGGCACAATTGATCATTGTTTCTTATGAGACCCGAGGGGGAGCGGAGCCCGCCCTTCGCAGAGGGGGGTTTGGTTCCACCCGTGCCAGGGCCGATGGAGACACCTATCATCCACAGGTTGCCGCCCTTCAAGAGCAGATAGGACAGCAGAAGCCGACCCGTAAGTATTGGGTAAACGGTAATTTGTTGGAAGGATTGTTGGATACGGGGGCGGATATTTCCGTGATAGCCGCTGGGCACTGGGATCCCTTGTGGCCAACCGAAACCGCTCCCTCAGTTTGGGGCATCGGTGGTAGCCAGGCCTCCCGGAAAAGTGCTCAGTGGTTATCTGTCAGTCTCCAACCTGGCGGGCCTGAGATCGCATCAAGCCCTGTATTTTACAAATTGATCTCAACTTGTGGGGGAGGGATTTGCTGGTGCAAGTTGGCACCACCCTCATAACCCATGAATAGCCATCAACATTGTGCTCTTCCACTCTCGTGGAAGACCGATCAAGCCGTGTGGGTGGAGCAATGGCCACTTCCGCAAGAGAAGTTGACTGCGCTTAAGCAGCTCATCCAGGAACAACTGGACACAGGTCACATTGAACCGACTAGTAGTCCGTTCAACACCCCGGTATTTGTCATCAAAAAGAAGTCCGGGAAGTGGCGGTTGCTCCATGACCTGCGGGAGATTAATAAGATAATTGAGCCGATGGGCTCGCTCCAGTGTGGAACCCCGAACCCAAATTTGATACCCCATGATTATGAGATGGCTGTCATTGACCTCAAGGATTGTTTTTATACCATTCCCTTCAGGAAAAGGACCGGAAGTATTTTGCTTTCACGGTCCCAGTGTTGAATAACTCCCAGCCCACAGTCCGGTACCATTGGAAGGTATTGCCAATGGGAATGCTCAATAGCCCCACCATGTGTCAGTTTTATGTAAATGCAGCTCTCATGCCGTACAGAAAGGCTTACCCTAATTTGGTTATATATCATCACATGGATGAAAAACTGACCGTTTGAAGACCGATAACGGCCCTGCCTATTGTTCTACTGCCCTAGCAGAGTTTTGTACCCGCTGGCAGATTGTCCACACATTCAGCATCCCTTATAATTCTCAGGGACAGGCCGTGGTTGAACCGGCCAATAAAACACTGAAAGAGGCACTGGATCGCCAAAAAAGGAAAGGGGGAACTGTCCCCCTCTCTCTTCCGGAAAAGGAGGAGTGGCTTGCTAGTGTACTATTTACGCTAAACCACCTTAACTTGTCTCAATTTAATTCTCAATTTTTATCCAGGGCTCAGCGTCACTACCGCCAGCTTGAGGTTCTGCCTGCCCCCCAGGTCCAGTACAGACGCCTGCCGGACCCGGAGTGGAAAGGGCCTGTTCCCCTCATCACCTGGGGAAGGGGCTACGCCACAGTGTCTATGCCAGAAGGTCCTCTTTGGGTCCCTGCCCGGTTTGTTCGACCGTGGAAGCATGGCATGGCATCAGGGTCTCAGCAACCCCATCCCAAACTTCGACCTTCACCTGCACGAGCTCCCGGAGAGGAGACGGAACCGAGGGGGAAGGCGAAGGGGGCAGAACCCGCCGATAACCTTGGGCCAGGTGAAAGCATTGTCGGATGAAGCCCAGTCCGTGCTGGACGAAATTCGGGTGGAAAAGACTTCTGAGAACTTTGTTGTTGCTATCATAGCTTGTCTAAATGCTAACTCTATAATGATTCTTTGTTGCTACATGCTTCTCTTTCCAGGAGCGCTTGCCGTCCAAGATGAGCTGTCCCAACGCTTTGAGTATAACCTGTGGTATAAGCTTGCCCGCATTTCTAATCAAACTGAGTTTTGCCTTAAGCAAAGCGTTGACTCCTATCACCTGTTAAGCACCTGTCTTATTCCCATTTGCTACAGTCCCCAAAATGTCAGTAGGTCAGTGTTGGGTTACGATATGGCCGACTTTAATGACAAGGTCAAAAACAAATATGCTCTTAGCCCCCTTTGGGGAAAGGCAACCAAAAGGCTGCCCTTTGATGCCCTGTCTCTCTATACTCCTATTGTAGCTGTTAGTAATGCTAGTAAATGTGCCAGGGTTGTGAACTGTACTCAACATAAGTCAAAGCCTCGCTGTTTCCAGCCCGGTCGTGGTCTTAATTGCACCGGGAGGGAGACAGAGGACCTTCATTTTAACTTTCAGCACATTCTGTTGCCTTCTGGGTGGTTCTGGACCTGTGGGTCATGAACTTGGAACTATATTCCTGCTAACCTCTCTAAAACCACTTGTTGCCTTAGTCGTATGATTGTTGCTTTGCCCAACCGCACTACGCTGGTCCGTCAGCGTCCCGCCCGCAAACGCATCACCCGGGGTACTGCCGCTGAGCAGTTACCCTCTGATTGCGATAGCACTGTTAAGGTGCTTTCCCAGGCCGAGTACACATCCTTGGCCATCAGTCTTGTTGGCGTGCCTGGCCTGGCAGCCAGGAATGCAAGGCAGCTTGGAAAGCTTGCTTGTGCATTTGTAAAAGCCATTAATCACACTTCCCAAGCTATTAGCCTCCTGAACAGGGAGCAATTTCAGCTTCGCAACGCCATTTTAGATAACCGCGCCGCGATCGATTATTTGCTAATGTTACATCATCAAGGTTGTGAGTCTGTGCGTAATATGTGTTGCTTTAACTTATCCGATAATTCTAACAAGGTACAAAACCAATTGGATTCTCTAACCAAAATTGTTTCTGATATTAAGCAAAATCCTCCGCCTTCGTGGTGGAGCACTCTTTGGTCCTGGCTTCCCAACGGAGCTTGGGTACGGACCATTCTGCAGTATGGTTTAATTATTCTTGCCATTCTGATAACTGCCTGTTGCTTTATTCAATGCATACCTTCGTTGCTAGCCACCTGCCTGCAAGGATTTCGCTTTCGGCCTCGTGCACGCAAGGACCAAATTTATTATGCTTATAAGCTTCTTAAAAACAGAAAGGGGGAGATGTGAGGAGGTTCACAGCACGATCGCTGTGGCTCATGGCACACCATGGTCATAAATCGTGGGTGATCGTTCTCCTTGCCTCATCTGTTTCTACCGTAACTTAGAGGCCCCAGCTTGGGCCTCTAAGCATTACTCCAGGCCTTCTGGCCCTCCCTACCATGCCCAGGGATGGCACGCAGTCATTCAGCTAGCACGCAGCTTCTGTCCAATCAGCAAGGTGAGCACGAGGCAGGCATGCTGATATTTAGCCAATTAAGTAACCTTATGCTATCGCAGGTAACCAATAAGGATATATTGCATACCCTTCTCTGGAATTTTCTTTGTCCTGTTATTCCTAATAAACTCCGTCCGGGCTATCTTGCCCTATGCCTCTTCATGAATTAAGCCTCCGCTGTCTCCTTGATCCCAAAACACAACAAATTTCTATGTTAACCAAGCTGTTTGTTAACCGAGGTCCACTGTACCTCTCTCAGTGGAGGAAGTACAACTTTAAAATACCTAACTTAGGATGTGACTACACTTAAAAGCTGAATTGGGGAGATTGAAGTCTGCTGTTGGTTGTTTCGCAGCTTCAGTAACAGTTGAAATCGATTATGGTAGAATGATCACACTGGGGTTGAGGGTTTTTTAATCAGCATTTACTGTCTGCATTGATGATATGACCGGCATTCCTATTGGACCTGTAAACCCACCACCACCATCCTCCTGCAGTCCACTGGTCTGCCGTCTTTTCTCTTTTTGTGTGTCCTCTCCTCTTCCAAATTGTTTATGGTCTCCTTTTATGGTCTGATACTTTTGAAGGGTTGCACGTTGTTCTGCAGAAGGTAGTGGTGTTCCAAAAACAGATGAAAGTTTCTCATTTCATTTTCATCTGGATTGTTTCTTTTCATTTAGAATTTTCTATTTCTTTTTTATTTTAACTGAAGAGGTACACTAGTGTAGTGGTGGGCTCCAAAAATATTTGCTACCACAATGTGGGCGTGATATGGTGGGTGTGGCCAGGGGGAAAGCCCTGCATTGCACCTGAATTAGGACTACTTTATTTCAAAACTTGGATGGGCGGGGCCAGCCAGAATTTCTGCTACCGGTTCTGGCGAACTGGTGCAAACCTACTGATGCCCACCACTGCACTAGTGCTAAAGTAGCATAGCAGATGACTGATTCATCACTCCTCTGGCCAGAGATAACCACTGTGTAATTTATATTTCATTTTCTGTCATTGTTCCTTTAACTGTTTTCTCCACTACCCTTTGCCACTCTCTGAGGTTATTCTAATGTCACTAAAGGCCACCTACTACAGACCTGTCTCCACCCCTTGTAAAACACACATCTACATGGGGAAAACCATCACATCGTCTGACATGAAAATATTAGAAGCTCTCCACTGAAACAGAAAAAAGGCCGGGGGGTGGAGTGGGGAGCCACAGATGGAATTGATTCATCATGTGGACAGCAAAAAATAAATAAATAATAGAATCAATTTCACCAATTGTGTAAGAGAAGCAAATCCCAAGTTTTTGGATGGTGTAGTTACCCTGTTGGGTGAAACATGTACTGTACCACATTTTGTGCACTTTCAACCAAATGTATTTGAGATTATTTTTCAAGCAAGAAATTATGTGTGGATGTGTTATTTCACTGTTAGACAAAGATGATTCTATATTCTGCAAATATTCAATATATATATTTATTGGAATAGCTTAGGATGTATTTTTAACAGAGTGTGGGCACATATGCTATACTAAAAAGATACACCACATGGTAACATTAGCCAGGCTACTTCAGTGCAACACAAAAATAAAATATTGGACCACTTCAGCCACATCACTGTGATGGAAACACCAAAAATGTACCTGCACATGTCCTACATCTCCTTAAGCTCACCAGGGTCTCTCACATGCAGTGTAAAATTCACTACGAACTCCAAAATCTGAGGACTCTTCAAAGCCAAACCTAAGTTTTGCAGTTCTTTTGCAGCATTCTCAAAATGGTACAAGTGATTTGTCAAATTGTCATTCCTGGTTAATCCCCAAAATCCAACATGATGACTCGTTTCACTCCAAGCCTATGTTACAGTTTTGCAATCATTTTCAATGCAAACCCAATGCTTTCAGCACCACTCTGCTCCCCTAAATGTCAGAACTTGGCCTTTCAGCTTCACCACTTTGAGGGTTGCTGCAAAGTGCAAAATCTGCACTGCAAAAGAACTGCAAATATCTGGCACAGGTTTGGAGTGAAAAGGAAAATGTTGAATTTTGCAATGCTAACTAGGATCCTCAGTTTGTTGGACCATTTTTTGGGGTATGAACTGTAAAATGCTGCAAAAGAATTGCAAAAAAAAAAATGGCACTGCTATGAATGGTTCCCAAAGTTCAGGATTAGTAAGCAACATATATGTGGAAAACTCAACTTCCATTCTAATCATGAACGGAGAGGGATGTCATGCCGCCTTTTACCTCAGGAGGAGAAAAGCCTTTTGACCACCCTTGTGTAACCCCACCTACTGACTGTGAAGAAAATCTGTCTCCATAACTTTAGTGTTCAAAGAATGAAGAAGCAGATGAATGAAGTAGTGAAATTCAACTCTTTATTAGTGGGGTTTGAACACAGTTTAGATGGGGCAAAACCTGGACTTATATACACTATAAACAGTAACAGTAACAATAATACAACAAGCTGACTATTACCTTTGCCCCCTGGGTTTAAACGGGTGGGGGCCAACCCTAGCGTTGAGTGTCTGTATTCATCCTGTGGGTCCAGTATTCTGGGTCTCAATTGATCCGCGTGCCTCCTCCAGATCAGACCAGTGGCTGTTTCGATTCTGTAAGAAACAGGACCAGTTTGATTGATCACAAACCCAGGCACCCACGTAGGGCCACCAGCTGCATAATTGTGGCAATGTACAGGGTCTCCCAAAGAGAAACCCTTCTGGTGTTGGATCTCTATATTTGTGCCTTTTTCCTCCACCCTAGAGGGATCCAATCTGTCCAGCAAGGATGACAGTTTTCTTCGCTGGAGCAATTCAGCAGGGGACAGCCCTGAGGCAAGGGGGTGAGCCTATACGTGAAAAGAAACTGGCATAACTGGAGCTCCAAATCCCCTTCACCCATACGCCGAAGCACGTCCTTAGTTGTGCGCACCTGCCGCTCCACATGGCCATTGGTGGCTGGGTGGAATGGGGCAGCAGTGATGTGCCCAATCGCATTCCTTTCCATGAAGGATTGGAATTCTGCAGATGTGAACATGGACACATTGTCGGACACCAGCACATCTGGAAGTCCAAATGCTGCAAACAGCCTTCTCAGGTGCATTATCGTGGTGGCTGAAGTGGTATTAGGCACTCTAATCACTTCCAGTCACTTAGAGAATGAGTCTACAACTAACAAAAATAGGGCACCCCTAAATGGACCTGCAAAATCTATGTGCAACCTGGACCACGGGCCCCTAGCAGAATCCCATTCCCAAGAGGGAAGGTGGGATTGCTCTGGGTGAGAGGATTGACAGCTGGCACAAGTGCTGACCATCTGTTCTATGTCTTGGTCCAGTTGGGGCCACCAAAAGTAGCTATGGGCAAGGGCTTTGGAATGTACAATTCCTGGGTGACTTGTGTGAAGTAAATGTAAAAGCTTTTTCCTGAGAGTGACAGGAATGACCACCCGCTGGCCCCATAGAAGGCAACCTCGTTCCACTGACAATTCCAAACACTTGCGGTGGAATGTTCTGAATTCCTCGGCTACAGGAGAGACAAGCTAGCCTTTTTGTACCCAAGACATTACTTTAGTCAATGTTACATCCTTGGCGTGGCTTTGGCTATATCTGAGGGAACGACCGGGGGCAAGTTGAATGCCTCAATCATGAGGACCTGGTGGTCATTTTCAATCTTGCAATCTGCTTCCCCGACCCCTGGCAGTGGAGAACGTGACAGGGCATCAGCATGGCTGAAGTCCTTACCAGGCCAGTGCACCAAAGTAAAATCATATGCATTTAGGAAAATTGCCCAACGCAACATCCTTGGGGACGGAATTTGAGGCGTGGGTTTCCTGTTCACAAAAATTCCAAGGAGGGGCTTGTGATCAGTTACAATGGTAAAAGGCCTTCCCTAAAGGTAATTGTGGAATTTCTTAGTGCCTGCCACGATTGCCAACGCCTCCCTGTCTGTCTGAGCGTAATTTTTCTCAGGCTTTGAGAGCGAACGGGAATAGAATGCTACGGGGCTTCCTTCCCATCATTGAGTACATGGCATAACACGGCTCCCACCCCCACAAGGGATGCATCACACACAAGTACAACTTTCTTGTTAGGATCATAATGAGTTAACACAACATCCAAAGATAGTAGCCTTTTAAGTTCTGCTTTCTCCTGGCAATGACCCCAGTGCCAAACAGTATCTTTCTTGAGAAGCCGATGTAATGGTTCGGCAACTGAGGCTTTGCGATGGAGGAAAGTGTGATAGAAGCTTAACAATCCTAGGAATGATTGCAATTCGGCTTTGCATTTCAGCCCAGATGCATTCCACACGGCTGTTACCTTGGAGTCAGAGGGCATGATACCTTAGGGTGTAATTCGGTACCCCAGGAACTCCACTTCCCATGCCAAAAACACACATTTGTCTCTTCTGAGACGTAAACCAGCCCATTCGAAATGTGACAGGACTTGATCAAGCCTGGCCACTAGTTCGATGGTGTCCTTATCAGTGATCAGGACATCGTCAAAATATGGCAGGAGACCGGTCAACCCTTTTAAAATACGTTCTACAAGAGATGAGGGACTGCAGTGGCTCAAGTGGCTAAGACACTGACTGTGAAGCGGAAGGTCAGCAGTTCGATTCCCGAGTACTGCAGGACAGAAATGAGTTCCTGT
Source organism: Bradypodion ventrale (assembly GCA_035047345.1). NCBI lineage: Eukaryota > Metazoa > Chordata > Lepidosauria > Squamata > Chamaeleonidae > Bradypodion > Bradypodion ventrale. The sequence goes on along the minus strand of JAWDJE010000002.1, from coordinate 229,526,951 downwards.
CTTCGTCCCCAGCTCCTGCCAACCTAGCAGTTCAAAAGCAAGAAATTGCAAGTAGATAAATAGGGACCACTTTGGTGGGAAGGTAACAGCGTTCCGTGCGCTCCACTGTCTAGTCATGCCTGCCACATGACCATAGAAATGTCTGCAGAAGCAGATAGCACTGGCTCTTCAGCTTAGAAACAGAGATGAGGACTGCACCCTAGAGTCGGATACGACTGGCTTTCGAGCAAGGGAAACCTTTACCTTTATAAGAGATTGAAATATTCCGGGGCCCGCATTTACCCCGAATTGTAGTCTGGTTACCTTAAATGCCCTCTTATGCGTAACTATGGTCTGGGCTATGGCAGCAGCAGGAGACACAGTTAATTGCTCGTAAGCCTGGGAAAGGTCAAGTTTTGTGAAGCAATTTCCTCCATGCTTCATCCGGATGGTAGGGTCAAGCTCAAAGTCAACAGGGGGTCCTCTGTATAAGCCTAAACCCTTTTGAACACCTCAGGATGTGCAGCACAAACGTCCCGGATTGGGTCAGAGTCTATAGCATGGATGCCAGAAAGCCAGATCCCCAGGGGCTTAAACCATTGGGTCCCAATAAGACAGTTCATGCCCTGCTTAACTACAACCAATGGCAAGGAGGTGTGAATGTTTTTGAATTTAACCAAGAAGTTACCCTCCCCCGGGACTGGAATCTGGCAACCTTGCACATCCCGGAGAGAAGTCTTAAGGGATTTAAGGTTGGGCCGAGAGGCACTGGGAATCCTTAAATACTCCCGCTGTGGAATTATGGAAAAGGTAGTACCTGAATCCACCTCCATCTTAAAAGGGACGTCCTGAAGGCTCAGGTCTGCGAAGAAACGCTCACTGACAATGCCCACTTGGCATGGCTCAGGCTTGGGTGACACTTTGGCAATGGACGCGTTGTGGTGATGACTCTTCTTGGGCTCAGGCGCTGGAGGTCTTCGCTTTTGCTGCCGGCATACCTTAGCAATATGCCCTCTTCGCCCACAGTTGTGGCATTCTGCAGTGCAGAATGGGCACTTTTTGTGGTCATGCCGGGCTCCACAGCGATCACACTTGTGAAGAAACTTCTTCTCCCGATCGTCACAGCGTTCACGGTGCTTTCGCTGGACTGCTCGGACTTCTCCCTCTGCATCGCTGGACTCCGATGAAGAGGTAGAACCAGGCAATGCCGAGGAGGATGAAGATGACTTCTGCTGAGCTTGCACAGCTGAGTCGGTGGCACTGGTGGTAGAGTGGCGATGCTGGAAAAGCTTTATCCCGGACCGTGCGGCCTCAGGCGCTACTGCCTCTTCTAGGACATCATTGAAGGTTAGCATCTTCCTGATCATGAGGCGACATTGAGCATCTTCACCCCTCATGCCAGCCAGCAGACAGTCCCGGAGCACTTCTTCAATGTTGTCCCACATGCACAGGGCGGCAGCAATGCGCAGCGCAGCGGCGTAGTCTGCAATGGATTCACCAGGTTGCTGCTCTCTTCTGTGGAAGGCCATCCTGGCCAGGAAGATCGAGACCTCTGGCTGCAGGTGCTTCCTCAGTGCGGACATGATTTCTACGAGCCGCACCCCATCCACGTCCCTTGGAAGAACGAGGTGGGTTGCCAGCTCAAGCATCTCAGAACCGCACTGATAGAGGAAACAGGAGTGCTTCTGGTCTTCGTCAGTGATCTTCTGCGAGGCAATTGCATGGCGGAAATGGCGTTCGTATGTTGCCCATTTCTCTGGACGAGCTGGGTCGAATGGGCCGATGTTGCTGCCATGTGGGGACGCCATCCCATCATTGTCGCCAATTTAGTGTTCAAGGAATGAAGAAGCAGATGAATGAAGTAGTGAAATTCAGCTCTTTATTAGTGGGGTTTGAACACAGTCTGGATGGGGCAAAACTCGGACTTATATACACTATAAACAGTAACAGTAACAATAATACAACAAGCCCATTGGCAGACAGAGTGTGCACATTTTTCGATCCACTTATTTGCATAAGAATAGATACATGAGAAAAGATACATTCCGCTCCTGTCAGATTCTAATTTGTGCTCCATATCGAAATCTCGTGAGACTACGCTGCCTGGTGAGATTTCGTAGCTGTCAAACAGGGACGCTGATTTGACAGCTAAGAAAGTGCGGGAAACATGGCGGTTTTGAACCGCCTTGACAGTTAAGCACAGTTAACATACATAACAATAACATATAAACTACATATTTTTGTCATTATTTCATACTCCCTACAACTAGCCTTGTGTGTACAAATTCGGATCTCAGCAGCCCTGCTGTTTCTTTTGTTCTTGGGCCTTTCTGTGGGAGTGGTGGAAATAAACAGATTCCTGCACCTCCAAGCAGAGGCGTTCTCACCTTCGCAATCAGAAGACCTGGAGGCACTTCTTCCAGTACTCCTCCCACCTGACAAATTTTAAGGAAAAAATACAGAAACAGGGAGGGTATTGACAGCAGCATCCATAAAGTTTAATGAAGAAGTCAGGGTGATACGGTGATTAAAAGCCTCATCTGAGAACATACCCAGTTAAGGTTCCAGGCAGAGGAACTGTCTGGTCCAGACCATTTCTTTGGCCAGACCTGAGACAATAAAAGTTATGTACTTCTTGAGCATCTTGCTCAACTGGCTAAGACACTGACTGGGAGGCGGAAAGTCAGCAGTTCGATTCCGAGTACTGCAGGACAGAGTGAGCTCCCGTCTTTGTCCCAGCTCCTGCCAACCTAGCAGTTCAAACACAAGAAATTGCAAGTAGATAAATAGGGACCACTTTGGTGGGGAGATAACAGCATTCCGTGTGCTCCGGTGTCTAGTCATGCCTGCCACATGACCACGGAAATGTCTGCAGAAGCAGACAGTGCTGGCTCTTTGGCTTTGAAACAGAGATGAGCACTGAACCTTAGAGTCGGATACGACTGGCTTTTGAGCAAGGGAAACTTTTACCTTTACTTTCTCTCTTTTTACCCTCCATTTGTTCTACAACTCACTGGCAATGCTGGGCCTGTTCTTAACAATTGTGCTGACTTTTCAACCAAACAGGCAAGTAGGAAGGAGAGAAATCTTTCTCAGTATGACCTGGACTTTGTACATTGTCCAGTCTATACTACTGGCCTGGCTTCCTAGATTTCTGTTTTAATCTTTCAGTCATTCAAATAGAAGGAGACACAGCTTTCCCCTGCTATGGTGTGATAAACACTAGCCATCTTCTCCATGTGTTGGTTCCTGCTTTTAAAGGGCTACAACTGTAGCTGCTTCAGACTTCACTGCCACTAGCACACATGGACCAAAGATCCAGCAAGCATACAAGTCTCCTTCTTTCCCACGAAAGAAGGATGCAATGTAATTTTGTTTAAACTAGACAGATAAAGGTAAAGGTGTAGACGTTTCTGTGGACACATGTCAGGCATTCCTCAACACCATAGTGCACAGAACGCTGTTTATCTTCCCACTGAAGTGGTACCTATTTATCTACTTGCAATTTTTTGCTTTCAAACTGCTAGGTTGCCAGGAGCTGGGCCAGAGATGGGAGTTCACTCCATCCTGCAGTACCCGGGAATCAAATTAAAGCGTTTTTTAGTGACGCATGTCCTCTGTTTTACAAATGCATAAACACCCACCCTTACTTCTAGCCTCAAAGTTAAAGTGCATAGGATTCAATGTGTGCCGTGTTATTCTGAAACAGGAGTGGGGAGATAACACGAGTTATTACCCATCTTCCTGGCAGTGAAAATACAATTAGGTAAAGATAAAGGTCACTCTTGCCGGAAAGCCAGTCATATCCAACTCTAGGGTTCAGTGCTCATCTCTGTTTACAGCCAAAGAGCCAGCACTGTGGTGCATCTGCAGACGTTTCCGCGGACATGTGGCAGGCATGACTAGACACCAGAGAGTGCATGGAACACTGTTTACCCTCCCACTGAAGTAGTACCTATTTATCTACTTGCAATTTCTTGTTTTTGAACTGCTCAGTTGGCAGGAGCTGGGACAGAGGACGGGAGCTTACTCCGTCATGCAGTGCTTGGGTCTCGAACTGCTGACCTGTCAACCTGTCGTCAGGTTCAGCGTCTTAACCACTGAGCCACTGTAGTCCCTGAAAATACAATTAAGAACCATTTAAATATCCATCAATTTGCTACCCTTTCATGACACCTGGAACCTGCTGCCTGCATTACTCTGCCTGAGGGGAAGACCACTCCCCGCCAGCAGGCTCCAGTGGTGGAGTTTCTGGGGGTTAACTATTCAGCAAAAGAGAGGAGGATAAATCTCGGCCCCTCTGTGCTTAGAACAAGGCTTCTGGGGATATATTTGTCACCACAGCATTTCGTTGCAGGGGTTTAGTCAGAGCTGTACCACAAGCTCTAATTGTCTCTGGGCTCCAAGGGATTACCAGCCTGCTCAGGATTGGGCAGGCCAGAGGGAAACGGCCAGGCCTGAAAAGAGGAGAGGACAATAGGACTTGCTTATCTCAGCACTTCTCCAGGCCCAGCTTGTTCCAGGCTTGTGGGGAGGGGGACCAGCCTTTGCGCCACACATTCATCAGGGTGGGGAGGGGTTGGTTTAGGCCTGTTGTTTAACTCCAGTTATGTGGCAAACAACAAAGGGTACAGCAATTCTTGTGGGGTGTTTCTGATGAAAGGGTAAATGAGACACGGACTGAAGGCAGGCATTTAGGAGGGTCATCAGATGAAGGAGAGGAGGAAGCTCAACCCAGGTAGTGTAGCTTCCTGTTCTCCAAGGCTCAGCCCACTAGCTACCATTTTTACACCATGACACCTCATTCTTAACTCCTCCTGTTCTACCTCACTGGATCATGTTTAGGGGCAGTGAACCCAGGAATCTCTGGTTGCAGCCTTTCCCCTGGGTTATCCTATGAGACCTTCTCATTCTGTAACCAGGAGATATAATCCAAGGTTCAGTGTCATCTTTATTGATTTGCACAACTGTCTGGCCAGGTTATCCTGCTTTGGTAATAGAGTAGACCTACTGCCAGCAACTCAATGTCGAGTGTCAGGCAGTGTTTGACTAACCTGACAACCCTGAGGATTAACAGCCTTGGGTGCCGAAGTCCACAGAGAAGGGTGATAATCCCCAAATGGATTAAATCTCACTTGAATCCATCTTAATGAAAGGCAGCAAACTTCATCAATACTGGCCTGGGGCTGAGGAGGACTTTGCATACCAAAAGGGCTCAGGACCAGAAAGTGACTCATGGAACTGGATCAGTAGTATGGAGGTCATGCTGTGATGCGGAAGGCAGATGAAAAGCCATGGCAGTCTATTCTCAGGACAGTCTTCATGGTGGTGGTTGTTCAGACACATAGTCGAGTTGGACCATTTGCACGCTAGACACCTCTATCCTCCACCATCCCCCTCAACCCACCCAGTTTTGTGCCCATGCCCATTGTGTCAACAATACGTCTTCTTCATGGTATGGGTACACAGAAAGAGCCTCCTTGAAGATTGTGTTATTTTTAACCACAATTGGGTGTACCCTGGTAACAGTAACTTTGTGTTGCTGGCTAATCTTTCTCACACTAGGTCAAGCCAAAGAAACTGCAGAATGGATTCGCCAAAAGGTGGCTTCATTTTGGCAGTTTCATGTTTGGCCTAGACATGGGAGAAGAAAAAAATGATTTGCATGGCAAGATCAGCCTAAGACAGTGTCCTGTCTGAGCCAGAGGAAAAAATGAAACCCCTCACCACCACCACCTCACACACAGCAAGTGGTTAGGCTGGCAGCTAGATCTTTCTTCCGCAACATCAGCATCCACTTCTTTCTTGTTTTTATTACAATAAATTAACATGACTTACCTCTCTGCAAATTATATAATTTTTCTTTCTTTCAGGGTAACAGCAGGTGGGAGAAGAAATGTTAGTACAGTGTAAACCATGTTCCTCCTAGGATACCATGTGCAATGTTGAAAATGCCCATTTTTTCATGTCAACTAACAGTTTACTCAAGTACCATTGCCATCACAGCTGTCCTTTTTTATACATCAAAAGAGAGAGGGGGCGGACCCGTTGAAATTAATTAACATGGCCACATTTTTCTCAAACAAGGTCTTTTTCCACATGGAGAAGAGAATTGAAACAGATTGGTTACTCCAAATGTATTTCCATCACATCCAGAGGTGGTTGAGTGAGACATGGGCAGCCACATAGCCTAATATTGCCCAATATGAAGTCCCTAGAGAGGCATTAGAGCGCATTTATGGTTCGATACAGATCTTTGAAGAAGATAATTTTGAAGTATCCAGACTACCGGATGGATATCATCGAATTTGTTGTACTATTTGGACTGTAATTGTGTATTACACAGGACTCTTTGGTCCCTCCTTACTCTGATCACCTTGTATTCACCTTGTATGATACGGATTGCAACAGTATTTTTACTGAACCTCCCGCCCTTCTGCGGTCCAAGATTACGAACTGTGTTTGCCATTATTCAACAACAGGTTGCAACGTTTCATGATCAGTCGTGTATATTGTTATTATATTACATATGTAAAGTTGTGTTCATTGATTTTGCATATTGGAATTGTATATCATGTATTTTGACGTTCAGTATTTCCACTACGGGTTACATTGTTTATACATACAGACTGTGGTATATATATATATATATATATATATATATATATATATATATATATATATATATATATATATATATATATATATATATATATATATATATATATATATATATATATATATATATATATATATATATATATATATATATATTAGCTAGTTGGCTTTGTAGTCAGTTATAGATGTTTTGAGGATCTTTTTGCTTCGCAATTCCTCGCAAACAATTCAGTCATTGTTGTTCACATACAATTTGGATTTATAAAATTACAATTCACTTTTATTATACACCTGTGTTGTCTACATTGTTCTTTGGGTGGTTCTTCTTCCTGCTTGTTTGTACCCCCAGCCATCTCTCCTCTTCTCTATAGATAAAAAGTAGACAGCCAGTAAGCCTGCACTAAAAATAATAAATGAGAGGAAGAGTCAGTGGATTACTGGGAGAGAGATAGCAAAATGATGGAACCAAGTTTTATGATGGTGGATGGGATATTCACTGAAATGTTTCTGAAATGCTTATGACTTGTTATTTTGTACTGTAATTGTGATAATGTGTTTCCATGTTAGCCACCCAGAGTCACTCTGTGAGTGGGGCGTCATACAAATTGAAAAATTTAATTTAATTTAAATTAAGCTGAGGAACAGAATACTGTATGTCCCATGTAGGAGAAGGACAGTCTGGGTACTGTCAGGAGGATCTGATCTCCTACTTGCTTAGTCTAGACCAGTGATGGCCAACCTTGGCACTCCAGGTGTTTTTGGACTTCAATTCCCAGAAGCTGAAGTCAGGACTCCTGCTGATCAGGGCTTCTGGGAATTGAAGTCCAATAACACCTGGAGTGCCAAGGTTGGCCATCACTAGTCTAGACTCTAGATTGGAGCTTGCTTTGAAGACAAGAAACATCAGCAAGACAGCTTTGATTTCTTGATGCTGCAGATTGGGAAAGTAACAATTTTAACACAAATTTGGGGTTCTGGGAAGTATAATCCAAAAAGTAACTGTTGCCTTTCCAAACTCTGTTTGATGTAAGGAAATTTTCTTTGGATTTTCCACTACCAGTCAGGGAATGGTGCTTAAAGTAACATAGGTTCCAGATTCATAGCCAATGACAGGCCACGTAGCAAGGACACATATTACCACTATGGGTACCAATAGTCAAGCTGATTTGTTTGTATCTCTGGATGATGAAAGCAGAACTAAATATTAATCTCCTTGGCTATATTTTAACAGTGTAGATGAGCCCTAAAGCCCATTCTATATCAACATTATTCCTCATTATTTTTTATTTGATCTGATATAGTACAAAGTAGGTGAGACAATGAAAAACAGCATGACACGATAAAAACAGCAAAAGAACCAACTAATCAATAGCTTTTTGACAGAGTTAAGTGAAATTTCATGTTGGCAAAATGGCCCAGTGTGGTGTGTGATGAACTGGGACTCTGGAGACCTGGGTTCAAATCCTCACTCAGCCAAGGAAACTCACTAGGTGGTGTGGAACAGATAAAACCACTCCTTAAATATATCACCCTGAAAGACCTACCAGGGTCACTATAAATTGGTTCTGACTTGATGGCACATAATGTTGTGTATGAAACTATCACTTTAAGAATGAATGTAGCCACTGAAATGTCCAAATGTAACCTAACAATGATCACAATGTATATCAGCTGTTAATGGAACGCGAGCTAGCTACCCATAGAGGGCAGCTGCAAGCGTTCAGCTCACATGGTACAAATTCCCCAATTACCGTCAGCCGCAGGAACCTTCCTGCGCAAGGAACATCTGGAGAAGAAGGGCGTGACTCAGAATGATGTCACGCAGGTAGCAGCCAATACGCTACCGTGTAACCATGTTCAAATGTATTGTTGCATTATAAAAGGAGCTGTACCTCCGCCATTACCACATGTTCAGTCTACCGGTGTGCCAATAAAGATGTGTTAAGCCAGACTTCGGCTGCTTCTATTGTCTTGGTTCCAGTACACCAAATTGGCGATGAGGATGGGATTATGGCGTATCCAAGATAAAGCCACACCAATTCGACATCAGCGATCCTGAGCAATGGGAGCTGTACGAGTGCCAGTTCCGGCACGTGATGGATGCTGCAGGCATCGACGACGAAGGGAAGATGCAGTCGCATTTCCTAGCCCAGGTCGGGCCGGCCACGCTGTGCATCCTGATGAATCTGCTAGCTCCCAGAAGGGTTGACGCAGTGCCCATTGACCGCATCCTCACAATGCTGAGGGAACACTTCCAGCCGCCCGTCTCCATTTTTCCAGCCCGGATCGCATTCCACAGGCGAGACCAGTGCCCGGGAGAATCCATGTCTGCCTACGCGGCGGCCCTCAGGCTGGCGGCCATCCACTGCCAATGGGAGGACCTGGACCTTTCCCTTTGAGACTGCATGCTGTGTGGCCTAAGGGACGAAGAGGTCCAGAGGAAATTGATGACCCGCGACCATCACCTCATGTTCAACGAAGTACTGCGAGAGGCCCAGGCGGCTGAGGCGGCAAGGAGCAGGATCAAAGTTTTCAAGTCTCGAGGGGCCACCCCTGAGAAGGCCAAGTCACCAGTACAAGCGACCCGGTGGACCTCATTACAAGCGGCCTGGCGGGGCCCCCGGTCACCCACCAGCACCCCATCAACTTCCGAGGAGTCGTCCGCAGCTGCAGGTTCCTGTTCCAGCAAGGACGACAACGTGCAGAGAGTCGAGAGGCGAGGGGGAAAGAGCCGAACCAGTGAGAAAAGGGACCACCATTGCAATGGCTGCGGGGCATCTCACGACCGAAAGAGGTGCCCATTCCGAAAAGCTGAGTGCCACAACTGTGGGCGGAGAGGCCACATCGCCAGGGTCTGCAGGCACCAGCAAGCAGAGGACAAGGGCTCGTCGAGACATCCTCAAACACCCCAACGCAAGGCGGCTGGAATTGGAAAGGTCTTGGCTGACGACGACGCGATGGCCGTGAACCGCGTGGCCCTGGAGCACCGGCGTTTCTTTGTAGAGGTACTGATACAAGGGGTCCCAGTTAGGATGGAAATAGACTCAGGGTCATCCTACTCCATCCTTTCTCAGAAGGAGTTCTTGCACATTCTCCCAAATGCGTGGCCCATGTTGTGGGCCATGAAGCCGAACTTACGGGACGTGCAGGGTTATGGGATCCCGGTGTTAGGGGTGGAAAACTTCACGGTGAAGTTTAAAAGGTTCACGGAAAAACTGCCCCTAGTAGTTCTCAAGGAGGAGTCCTGTTGCCTTTTGGGAACCCAGTGATTTGCTCCCCTGGGAATCGAACTGTCTGGCATAAACGCCATCGAGACTGACCAAATTCGGGATGTGTGCGATGCGCACCTGCCGGTTTTTAAAAAGGGGCTCAGGACATACAGGGAGCCCCCGGTCTCGTTTGACTTGGACCCAGAAATCCGGCCCATGCGACTCAAGCCAAGAAGAGTTCCCTTCGCCCTCAAGGACAAGATTGAGGCGGAATTGGACAAATTAGTGGGGCAGGGGATTTTGGTTCCAGTGGATTCTGCGGAGTGGGAAACTCCGATTGTTACAGCTTTAAAATCCAATGGGGAGGTTAGGACTTGGCGCAGGCGTACCAGCAGCTCACTGTAACCCCAGCTGCTGCCGCTGCGCAAACCATCGTCACGCACAAGTGGGCATTCAAGGTAACGCACCTACAGTTCGGCGTGAATTCAGCCCCCGGACTCTTTCAGGCCCTCGTAGAATGCCTTTTAAAGGGGTTTCCAGGCATGCTCCCATATTTTGACTATGTTTTGATAACAGCGGGGAGCGAATCGGAACTAGCAAAAAGGCTGGACAAGGTCCTAACTGTATTTGAGAAAGCGGGACTGAGGTTGAGAAGGGATAAATGTGTGTTCTTTGCAAAGGAGGTTGAGTTTCTTGGGTTCAAAATAACCCCAGAGGGTATCAAGCCATCCGAGTCCAAGGTTGAAGCTGTGCAAAATGCACCTCGCCCCACCGTGAAACCAGAGTTGCAGTCATTTTTAGGGCTCCTGAACTTTTACCATTCCTTTTTGCCAAGGAAGGCATCTGTTGTGGAGCCACTGCATGGGTTACTAAAGAAAGACGGAGTTTGACGGTGGGGAGATAGACAGGAGAAAGCGTTCAAGGAGCACAAGGGGCTCTTGTCCTCAGACGCTGTTCTGACCCATTTTGATCCAAGGAAACCTGTAACCATGGTCTGTGATGCATCACCAGTGGGGGTGGGGGCTGTACTGTGCCACGTGTTAGAGAACGGGCGGGAAGCCCCGGTTGCCTTCTATTCCAGGTCACTCTCAAAGGCGGAGCGCAATTACATGCAAACAGATAGAGAGGCTCTGGCCATAATCGCGGGAACAAAGAAGTTCCACGATTTCCTGTATGGCCGACAGTTCACAATTGTGACCGATCACAAACCCCTTTTGGGGATTTTTACCACAGGCAAGCCCACTCCAAAAATCCTGTCCCCCAGAATGCTGTGTTGGGAGATTTTCCTCAACGCCTAACCAGTATGAACTGGTCCACCGCCCAGGGAAGGAGATCTCCCATGCAGATGCGCTGTCCCTATCTCCCCTCCATCAATTAGGAGACCCCAAATGCGAGGTGGAGCAGGATCACCAGGTCCTGCTGATCGAGTCTCTCAACTCACCCCCCCATCATTCCCACAGACCTCGCCAAAGCTACAGCAGCCGACAAAGTCCTGTCCCAAGTCAGTTCCTGGGTTAGAAAAGGGTGGTCCACAACTCCCCCCAAGGAGGAATTCAAACCGTTTTTCAGACGCAGGGTAGAGCTTTCCATTGAAAGGGGCTGCCTCCTCTGGGGCCAATGGGTGGTCATCCCGGAGAAGTTACGGGCAAAGGTGCTCAGGCTACTGCATATCAGCCACCCGGGAATAGTGCGCTCCAAAGTCTTGGCCAGGAGCTATTTCTGGTGGCCCCAGATAGACGCGGATATAGAGCATTTGGTGGGCACATGCGAGAGTTGCCAGAGCTCTCGGCCCGAAGAGTCCCGGCTGCCCCACAGGGAATGAGACATGGCCCGTGGGCCATGGGCCCGGGTGCACGTCGACTTCGCTGGCCCTTTCTGGGGTTCCCTTTTTCTGCTGATAGTAGACTCGTATTCCAAATGGTTAGAGGTCATTCCTATGTCCAACACCTCATCTGCTGCAACCATTAAACAATTGTGCAAGGTGTTCAGCTGCTTCGGCCTGCCGGACGTGCTTGTGAGTGATAACGCCAGTACTTTCACGTCTGCGGAATTCAAGGCGTTCATCGAGAGGAATGCCATTCGGCACATTACCTCTGCCCCGTTTCACCCCGCCACAAATGGTTAGGTAGAGCGTCAAGTGCAAACTACGAAAGACGCACTGTGGCACATGGGTCCTGGTGAATTGAACCTCCAGCTGTGCCAATTCATCATTTGTTATAGGGCAACTCCCCTGGCTTCAGGACTTTCGCCGGCTGAGCTCCTCATGCGGAGGAAGCCAGTAACGCTTTTTGATCGGTTGGATTCGACCAGGGTGGAGGATGAGGGAAGAAATATAGAAATAGAGAGCTCCAAAAGTTTTGCGGCAGGGGACCCGGTTCACTGTAGGAATTACACAACCTCGGGACCAACGTGGGTTCCAGGAATGGTTATTGAACAAACGGGGCCAGTGCCGTACAGGGTTGAAACCAGTACAGGTCTGCTGTGGAGAAGACACGCTGACCAACTCAGATGGTGAGTTACCAGTGAAAGAGAGTCAACGTTAGGGTTCTCCCCTACCCGTTTAGCCCAAGGGGGGACACGAGGATTCCCCCAAATACAAATGCATATCCTAGATTCTCACACGGGGAGGAGGATACTTTGGAAGAGAGGAATGAGGAGTCAGCTGATGAGTTTAACTTTATGTTGCCATACCAGGGGGGTGTTGTGGAGTGGTCCCCCACCCGTCTGAGCGAGAAGAGGGGTTTTAGTTCAGCCCCTGGTATTTCTAGTCCTCCCAGTCCTTTTGTTCTAGAGTTCACGCCATCACCAAGACCCCCGACCCGGGCAGCAGGGGGAAGCCGTTCACCCCTTCACCAAGTCCCCCGACTCAGGCAGCAGGGGGAAGTACAGGTATGCCAGTTGCAGGCGCAAGAAACCAGGGCAAGACAAGGGTCTCCTCATTGGTTCCTAGATTCGTGCTGGGGGGGTCGCCAGGTGCCACGAGCAACAGGCAGGGATTCACATCCCAGTTATATCTCCCGTTTCCCTCTCCAAACCCAAGGTTGCCACAGAGTCCCCGCCAGACGACTAATGAGTCCCCCCTTTCTGTTGCAGGACGAGAGTCTGCGGAACTCAGAGCCCTTAGTTCCCCTGAGCTCAGCCAAGCAGTCGTTCGCCCCAAGCGCACATGCGGGAAGCCACAATGTTGAGGGACTTCGTCCCATCCTAGGGGGGGGGGGAATGTTGTGTATGAAACTGTATCGCTTTAAGAATGAATGTAGCCACTGCAATGTCCGAATGTAACCTAACAATGATCACAATGTATATCAGCTGTTAATGGAACGCGAGCTAGCTACCCATAGAGGGCAGCTGCGAGCGTTCAACTCACATGGTACAAATTCCCCAATTACCGTCAGCTGCGGGAACCTTCCCATGCAAGGAACATCTGGAGAAGAAGGGCGTGACTCAGAATGACGTCACGCAGGTAGCAGCCAATACGCTACCGTGTAACCATGTTCAAATGTATTGTTGCATTATAAAAGGAGCTGTACCTCTGCCATTACCACATGTTCAGTCTACCAGTGTGCCAATAAAGATGTGTTAAGCCAGACTTCGGCTGCTTCTATTGTCTTGGTTCCAGTACACCAAACATAACTAACTTAATGTCCCACATTGATTCAAACTGCAAGTGAAAAATAGGTCGTTTGAATACTGCACTGTAGTTCAGGGGTTTTGAACCTACGGCCCATGGGCTGGATTTGACCCACAGTGCCATTTCATGTGACCAGCCACCCTCGCTCCCACCATCTCTGCTGCTGCTGGAAGCAGCGGAAACAGCCATAAACATGTCTGTGGCTGTCTTAAACATGTAAAAATGCATTTACGACAGCTGCATCAGCATTTTACGGCAGTGTTTATGGCGGGGGGCACCAGTCTGGCCCACTAAACTGTCTGGGGGAGCATGACCTGGCCTGCTGCTTTAAAAGGTTGAGAACCCCTGTTGTAGTCTCTTATGTTAATACCCACTTAACACCCACCCCTGCCCCCCAAAAAAAACCCCAACAGATAGCAAAAGACTGACTAGGACTTTTTCCCACACCAGTTTTCTTTCACAGGGAGAGTGTTCAAAATGAATATCCCCCTTGTAGCACAAACACAGACTGGATACCCCACCTCCAAATTTGTTTGGGGTACCACCCACCCTCCCACCCCGCAATAGTCACAAACTACATAGGCTATAACTTATTAATGTATGGGAGAAAAATCCTCATGTATTATTAGATATTAACCACATGCAGAAAGGCTCCTGTTAGCCAGTATTACTAACTAGTGAGGTTCTGCAGAGTTCACTGTTCTTTCCAATTTTGGTTTGAGGCTGGGAGAGAGTCACTCTCCTGCTTTTCTGCTTCTGCTGGCTGGAACATTTTAATATCTCCTGCTGCAAAAACTGGACACACTGTCCTTCAGAGGAGGCTTCCTAGTGAGCGCCTCTCTGTGGGAGTCTAAGCTCCATATCCACCTTGGAGATAGTCTTCTGAAGGCACTTCATGTTCTTTATACACTTCAAAAATCAAACTCTTTCTTGTGTTAAGAGTGAGCTATGCTTTCCATTTTAACTCATTAAAAGTTGTGGGATCCGTGCACACAATTGGCATAACTGGCCCTGACAGAACCCCGGTAAAGGGTGATCACATCGTTACCAGGGGTTCCTGAGGGGACAGAAATTGGGGGAGCGGAATATTAGATAGAGTTTAATTCATCAACAGCTGATCTGACAAACTGCTTGGACAATAGAGAGCTAATGACTAACGCGCTAGGCACGTAATAGGCAATCTCATGCCTGTGGATTACCTTAAGGCCTAGAGCCAATACTAGCCACTTGTTTACCCCGGATAACACGGAACAATGTATTTCCTCTGCCATTAATTAAGTTGGTTAATTAACTTCCCCTGTAGACTTCCACAATTAACTTGTGTAAACATTATGTGTGAAACCTGCCAGTATCGCAATGCTTTTACATGCAGCCTAAACATGATAAATACTGATGATTGTTCTTCATTAAATCACTGGTCTTCGCTCCATCTTGCCTCATGTCTCATTGCTTGACCAGTCTCCTCCAGGACCCAACGGCCGCTTCGCGGTTCTGATCCAGCTTGCGCAACCCGCTTCGTGGCCCAGATCCAACATATAGTGACCCCGACGTGATTTACTCATGAGTAAACAATCTTCGTGGTCCGGTTCTACGCCAGAACTGTGTCCGAATCGTCCCGGAGGACAGTGCGGCAGCTCTGGTCAGAAAACCATCCCATCTGAGTGACAGCTATGCTGAGAGGCATTCCAGAGAGGCAGAGCACGCTCCAAAGATCTGAGGCAGCTTGCTCAGTGGAAACGCGTTCCGCTCAGGGTCGGCTGTGAAACCCTGACTTCGTCGCAGAGGCCGCCGAGGGCCTGTGGCAGCAGTCCACGTTCCGAGTTCCTTCCCAGAGGTTCGTCATGCCAGACCTGTTACCTAAACTCAGACGCGTCGCTTCGTCCCGAGGAGGAAAACTTCAAAGGACCAGCAGGTAATATGGGGACTTGTCCTCAGCGACAACGTCCGACCGCTAACCAGAGTACTCACTTAATGGAGTTCAAGGCCCTGGCCAGGGTATACAATACACGCATTCACAGCGTCTAGTTAGCAGATCCTTTGGTGTACTTGGGGGGAAATTGTCTGCTTTATCCAGAAACAGGCATGCTTAACTTCCAACTTTGGGATAGGATAGGAGCCTGCATTCAGCAAGCACCTAGAGCTCCAGACAGCATAATCAGCACGTGGAGCAAGTGTAGGAAGCTCTTAGCAGAGGAAGACCCAGTCCGGATAGAGGCCCAGGAACCCCCAGCGCAGTCAGAGCCATCAGCCCCAACGGCTCTCTATCCGTCATTTCAGCTCAAGCAGGGTAGTGTAGGGAGCTTTCCCTCAGTGACAGCTGCAGACGTCACTGAAGGAATGCATGGAATGAGAAGCGCTGGTGCTTCTCTGAGTTAAAAGTTCCCAGACTACCAAGAGTTCCATCCATCGCATGGTTGAGGAAGAAACCAGTAAGGGGGAGTTGCCAGCAGAAGAACTAGCTGAGCTTAGGCAGATATGCCCAGTTCGCATAGAGGTAGATGCCCTCACGGGTCAGCAGCAAACAATCCATTCGCCAGTTCCGTATAAGATGCTTAAGGCTATACGGAAGGCAATCACAGAGACAGGACTTCAGAGTCACTTCACCAGGGGCACGCTTCAGCAAGTGTGCGAAACCATGATGCTCATTCCATACGACTGGAAAGCCGTCATGCGAATGATGCTCAACCCCAGCCAGTATTTGCTATGGGACAGCGAATATCATCTCGAAACACAGGCAAGGACTGCCAGGATGGGCGGAGCAGTAATCCCTGACCAGCTATACAGTTCAGGTCCATTCGAATCCGTTGATGTGCAGACCGCCTTGTCAATCGCCACCCTTCACTTGGCGGCTGAGACAGCCTTCAGGGCTTATCTCAAGGTCCCGGCAGATGGCAAAGCAGCCAAAAATTACACAGCAGTCAAACAGGGTGCCCAGGAGTCCTACATGGACTTTATCAATAGATTGGAGGAAGCAGTCAGTAGACAGATTGACAATGAGCAAGCCCAACAGGAGCTCATGATGAAGCTGGCGAAAGACAACGCCAACCTTGACTGCCGTAAGATCTTGCAGTCACTGGGCAATCGTCCCGATCTGACTCTCACGGACATGATTAGGGCTTGTGCCGACGTTTGTACAGATTCCTACAAAATGGGTCTGTTGGCAGCAGTGGTACAAGACAGTAGGAAACCCAAAGGCAGGACCAAAGGAGCATGTCACAATTGTGGCAAGATTGGTCATTTCGCTAGAGAATGCTGATCCAACAAGAGCAATGGCCAAAACACCGGCCGTCCCAAGGCTCCAACCACCCCATGTCCACGATGCAATAAAGGCTTCCACTGGGCCAGGAACTGGGCCAGGATTCATTATCAAGAAAAAGTCAGGGAAGTGGCGACTCCTTCAAGATCTCAGAGAGATCAATAAATGTATCCAGCCAATGGGTCCACTTCAATGCGGCATCCCGAATCCGAACATGATCCCCGAGGGTTGGGAGATCTTGGTCATAGACTTAAAAGACTGTTTTTATACCATTCCTTTAGATGCTAGGGATCGGGAAAGGTTCGCTTTTACAGTGCCAGTTGTGAACCACAGAGAGCCTACACAACATTACGTGTGGAAATATTTGCCACAGGGGATGCTCAACTCGCCCACCCTGTGCCAAATTTACGTTCACAATGCACTGGAAAAGTTTCAAAACCTTCACCCCACAGTCTTAGTGGATCATTTCATGAATGACATCCTGGTCGCAGCGCCGCAACTCGGCAGCGAAATGTTTAAAAACCTTCAGGCCACTCTGGGGGGAAAAGGGTTACTCATTGCCCCGGAGAAAGTTCAGAGAACCGAGCCATTTTCATACTTGGGCCATCGGCTTCTCCGTTCTTTCGCAGCACCAGTTTTGCCACAGATCAACTTAAAGGATTCAGTCACCCTTGTAGAATTGCAACAGATTCTGGGGGATATCAATTGGGCCAGACCGTATTTTAGGCTAGATACGGACCTTTTGAAAGCCGCTCTTCTCGCTGCTAACACTAGGTAAGCAGCCGGCAGACCGGATACACATTCCTCGAGAGGCGCGCTTGACTTTCGAAAAGGTCAACCAAGTTCTCAGCCAGAGATGGGTGGACAGGATTAGTCAGGGGCCATATGCTCCCATTCTAAACCTGTATATCGTCCGGACAGGATCCATGTTCACCGGAGCCCTCGGGGTGGACTCCGAGCAGGGGGCGAGTATTGTGGAATGGGTGTATTTACCACACACCTCTTCCCGAAATATCATTCCTCCACAGGAACTGGTCTCCACGGTGATCTACCGAGGAAGGCTGAGAGCAAGGGATATCTCAGGGCACGATTTAGCAAAAATTGTGGTCCCATTCACAAAAGAGCAAATTCAGCAACTGATGCAGCTCGGTGACTCACTTCCGATTGCATTGGAAGGTTTCATTGGATGTTTGGCATACCATTTGCCGAAAGACCCCAGACTTGTCTCACTTCAAACACAGTCAGTTTGTGTGAATTAATGTCCCTGGTCCCACTTCAGGGGGCCAGGACAGTTTTCACTGATTGGGGTCGTACATATGGTGTTCTTACTTGGCAAGAGGGTCAGGCTTGGCGCACACTTCTAACTCTTCCGCAGAAATCCGCGCAGCGGGTGGAATTGGCAGCAGTGAACCTCGCCTTGTGCACCTTTGCCAAAGAACGCTTAAACATAATAACTGACAGCCGTATGTTAGGAAATTGCTTCACAGTCTACCAGGAGCGTACATCACTCCCGCGATAGACAAGAATTTGTTAAGTCTTTTCCTCACAACTCAATTTCACTTGCGGAACCGCACCGAAGCTCTCTATTTCGCCCACATCAGAAGTCACCAGGATCTGCCTGGACCGATTTTCACGGGCAATAGCAGAGCGGATGCGGCCGCAAAGGAAATTCAGCAACGGTCAGTCTTGGGAGTCTTCATGACTCCGATTCAGAGTCATGCATTCTTTCACCAAAATGCCAAAGCACTCGCACGGCAGTTCAACCTGCCACTTTCCCAAGCCCAGGGCATAGTCCGTTCCTGTCCACATTGTCCAGGGGCGGTAGGGGGGCCCTCATGGGGGGTAAACCCACGGGGGACAGAGGCCAACCAGGTGTGGCAGATGGATGTCACACATGTTCCACATTTTGGCAGATGGCAGTACATGCACGTTTGCATTGACACTTTTTCACAGTTCGTTTGGGCTATAGTGCAGAAGGGAGAAATGGCTTCCCATGTGGAACAGCATCTCCTTTCCTGCTTCGCGGCCATGGGCAAACCACGGTACGTGAAGACCGATAACGGTCCGGCTTATAGCTCCAGGCAGCTGGCCGCCTTCATGGCCACCTGGGACATTAAGCACACCTTTGGCATTCCGTACAATCCGCAAGAGCAAGCGATTGTGGAATTGGTCAACCGGAAGCTTAAGTCCTACATTGACAAACAAACAGAAAGGGGAGAACTAGCCCTCCCCAAAAATCAGGGTCAGGCACAGCATTGTCTGAACAAGGTATTGTTTACGTACAATCACCTTAATGTTTTTTCGGATTACACTCCGCAGGAGAAGCACTTCCGTCACACGGAGGCTCTCCCGCGGCCGATGGTGCATTACCGAGTGCCACCGGATCCTTCCTGGAAGGGCCTGGCGCCACTCATAACATGGGGAAGAGTGTATGCTGCAATTATGTCTCCTACAGGCGTTATCTGGATTCCAGCCCGATGTGTCAAGCCTCACTTTGAGTCCAATGGCGTGGACCCAGGCACTCCTGGATCCGATACCGGAGATGGAGGAATTAACCCTGACAGGGAGAGCCAAGTGGAGGAGGCGACGACAGCAGATGACAACGCCGAAGATCACCTGGGGGATGGCCAAGTCCCTGTGCCAGAAGGCGGCGGACGCCATTCGGCGGGAGGAGAAGGAGCCGACACCAGAGAACATCTTGATTGCAGCCTTTTCCCTGATTACTGCTAATTCCATGATGACCACCATCATCTTGATCCTTTCCCTGCTTGCGGGGGGAGGCGTTCAAGCAGCTTCACTGGAAGCCAACAACTTGATGCCAGGTGGAGATCTCTCTGCCTGGATGCATTACAACATTTGGAAGAGATTGGTGAACCTCGTCAATCAGTCCGATTTTTGCCTGAGGCAGACCACCAATTCTGCCTCTATTCTGAGCACTTGTCTCATCCCGGTGTGTCACTCCCTGGATGCGCGCATCAGGAACGGTGACTGGTTGGTGAAGTGGATATTTGGTCCATTTTACAAGACTGCCTTTTCAACGTACGCACACTGGGGGACTCAAGTCACGAAAGTCTTACCGGCTGATGCGGCCACTCTGTACACACCCCGAGTGGCAGTCAGCCCGAACTCAACTTGTGCTCGTATGACCAGCTGTTCCGTGGTCGAAGGGCCACAGCGCCGTTGCCTCAACCCCGGTAACAGCACTTGGACTTGTAATAACCCAGAGACTATTAATTCAATGTATGCTCACATTACTTTGCCTTCAGGATGGTTTTTTACATGTAACCAGTATACTTGGAACTACATTCCTGCCAATGTATCTGATTCCCTTTGTTGTATCAGTTGTTTGACATTGTTGCTTCCCACAAAAGACATGGTTGCCCCAAGTATTAATGTACCTTCCCACATGCTCATGCCACCCAGTTAGACAGTTCATGTGATAGCAACATTAGGATTCTGAGTAAAGCTGAGTATGTCTCCTTAGCAGTCAGCTTGTTTGGCGTGCCAGGCTTAGCTATAGGCAACGCTCGGAGAATTGGTCAATTGGCTTGCGCTTTGGCAAAAGCCATTAACCACACCTCCTCGGCGATAGCGCTGCTTAATCAGGAGCAGATGGAGCTTCGCCATGCCATACTGGATAATCGAGCAGCCATCGATTACCTCTTACTGTTACATCATTTGGGTTGTGAGTCTGTCCATGGCATGTGTTGCTTTAACCTCACAGACAACTCGCGCAAGGTACAGAGTCGACTCACAGACCTCCATACCTTGGTTAAGAATATCAAGGAAGATGCCACGTGGGCGTGGTGGGATTCGTTATGGTCCTGGTTCCCATGGGGTTGGCTACAGACGACACTCAAGGTGGTTGGGGGGTGGCAATACTGGGAACAGCTGTATGTTGTTTCATGCAATGTATTCCCTCACTGATGTCCCCCATGGAGAGAACCCCGGAATGTCCTCACTCCACGTCAGCTGATGCCGCGCCTACGTCGAGCCGTCTGTCAGGTCCAATTAAACAAATAAAATGTGTGGGATCCGCACACACAATTGGCATAACTGGCCATGACAGAACCCTGGTAAAGTGTGATCACATCGTTACCAGGGGTTCCTGAGGGGACAGAAATTGGGGGAGCAGAATATTAGATAGAGTTTAATTCATCAATAGCTGATCTGACAAACTGCTCGGACAATAGAGAGCTAATGACTAACGCGCTAGGCACGTAATAGGCAATCTCGCGCCTGCGGATTACCTTAAGCCCTAGAGCCAATACTAGCCACTTGTTTACCCCGGATAACATGGAACAATGTATTTCCTCTACCATTAATTAAGTTGGTTAATTAACTTCCCCTGTAGACTTCCCCAATTAACTTGTGTAAACATTATGTGTGAAACCTACCAGTATCGCAATGCTTTTACATGCAGCCTAAACATGATAAATACTGATGATTGGTTTTCATTAAATCACTGGTCTTCGCTCCATCTTGCCTCGTGTCTCATTGCTTGTCCAGTCTCCTCCGGGACCCAACAGCCACTTCGTGGTTCCAATCCAGCTTGCGCAACCCGCTTCGCTGCCCAGATCCAACAAAAAGTCAGTCTTGGACACGCACAATGTGACAATTGCTATTCTATTTCTTCAATTCCTCTTGCCTAAAATGTCTACCTTAGCACTAGAGGATGGCTATGTTGGGATTTCAACTGGGGTCTCAGTGGTTATGGAAATTTTAGATGCCTCATCCATTTGCCTGCCACACATTGGGAACTCAGTGATGACACCACCACCCCTCTCTTGGTTTCTGTCAAATCAGCACCTGGCTCAGCGAAAACAGGACTTTATATTAACCTCTCGCATATGCTCTCTCTTTTTCTGTTCGTTTCTCCTTTCTTTAGTGAGGGCTTGCTGACTTGTTACAAAGAGCCAGAACAATCCTGTAAATGAAAACATGGTGAACAAAAGCCACCTCCCCACACCCTACGGCTGTCATATGTCTCTGTCACATTTAATTAGTGTCTGGTGGACTCCTTTAGGTCCATAGATTGAGAAATTAACATTACAGCAGCCATTTTGAAGCACATTGAGCAGAAGAGGAGGTAAAGATCAGAGGACAACTCAGTGGCAAAAGCTGGCAGAATTTCGAGGAACCCACTTTAAAATGGAGCAAGTGGTTCTTTCAAATTCAGGCACCAAATGCACCAGAGAGTTCACAATGCTTCAGGTTACAGGTTTATGAAGATTTAAAAAATTGACTTGGCAGGTTGTGGAGTGCATTCACACTGGCTTTAACAAAAGACAAAATTGAGTCAGAATACCTGTGTTAAATAGCTGGCTATTAATGTAATCAACCTCGACTTCTCACCCAGTGGATTGTGTTAGCAATAATAACACAATCATTTGTAGCTCATGTGCCTATTTCGTCAGTAATAGTGGCTGAAAGCCCATTGGTGTAAATTTATGATGCATAAATTGGATATGCATAAATCCAGCAGACAGTGCTGACTCTTCGGCTTTGAAACAGAGATGAGCACTGCACCCTAGAGTTGGATGCGACTGGCTTTCAGTGAAACCTTTACCTTTACTTTTAAATTGGATGACATCATTATCTGGTGATGGTACCGTATTTTCCGGCGTATAAGATGACTGGGCGTATAAGACGACCCCCAACTTTTCCAGTTAAAATATAGTTTGGAATATACTTGCCGTATAAGACTACCTCCCTTCCAATGCACACCAAATAAAAATTAACCCACGCTCAACCCGAAGACGCGCAGCCCTCCGAGTCGAATGGGCAGGTTCTGGTGGAGAGCCAATCCACGCTCACGTTCTCCTCCTCGAGGTACAGGAAGATGTGTGCAGCTTGCTTCCCCTTGCTTCATACTCCCCGCACAGAGCAGGGACTCGGCCGCGGCACCCCTCACCATATGCGCCGGACATATGAAGCAAGGGGAAACAAGCTGCAGTTAAGTACCTGTCCTATAAGACGACCCCCAACTTTGGCACAGATTTTTCGGGGTTAAAAAGTAGTCTTATACGCCAGAAAATACAGTAATATTGTATTTAATTTAATGAAAAATTTCCTCTCTCTTTCTTCATGTTATGAGGCTCCTTAGGGCTCCCTTTTGATCTTTAGAAGCCTTTGGGGGATGGGGATGTGTCTGTGTGATTTAATATCAGAAAATTGCAATTCTAGGCTTCCCTGCCCCACAATTTGGAATGTCCCAAAGGCTTGCCATGGGCAAAAGGGGTCCCTTGGAAGCTTTGGAAATTGAGAGGTGGGAGAAAAGAATTTTAAAAGTAAATGACATTAAAGATTCTATTGCCAGACAATGTTGTCTCACTTATGCAGCATAAATTTACACACTAACAGGATTCATCAGAAAGTTTTTCATTTAGATAGGAAAAATGGAACAAAACAGTTCTGTAACTGACATCTAGTGGCTAAAACTAAACAAAGACAGCTCCACCATACAAGGGCCACCCACAGAGCATTTATTCAACCTTCATTGCACTCATGCTGCCAATATTACATCCAAGTTAAAACACATTCAACAGATTCAAAATGAGACAAACCTCTTGCTTTCTGGGTTCTTTTACTCTACAAGGGTGATATTTATGTTCTGCTTTGCTGATTTGCCCCAAGCGCATGTGGCCCCCAGCATTGTTTGGGTGTGCTGGTTTGCACACTTTGTGGATGTGTGTTGTTTGGTTATGTTTCTTTATGGATGTTTTTCTGCTGGACACTCTCTTTAGCAGGAGTAGGCAACCTATGGCCCATGGGCAAGATCTGGCCCATGGCACCAAATAATCCAACCACCTCTACCACAGCCACCGGAATCAGCCATGGACTCATTTACGGCTGTCGTAAACCCATTTATGGCTGTCATAAATACATTTACAACAGCTATGGATACATTTACAGCAGCCATAAACAGTGGGAAGGGACCACCAGTCTGGCCCCTTCAACTGTCTGAGGGAGCGCAACCCAGCCCCCAACTTTAAAAGGTTGGTGACACCTTCTCTTTAGGAAGCCAGATTAAAACCCTTTGCTACTTCAGAGTGCATAGGACCAATTTCCATGGCTAGAGAAATCTCTGGTAGAATTTCAATTCCTGGTTGTTCCTGTTTAAACAACAAACAGACTAGGTAGACCAATAGCACGTCGCCTTCCAGCTGAGGCCACTGAAAATAGCTCCACCAACCCTTCTTCCAAAGTACAACAACTTGTTGAAACATCTTTCCTAATGGTGTTAAAATGGGGAGCACAAGGCTGCTGGATAGAGTGCCTCAGAAATCCCAGTAAACACTTCGGGGATCAGCTTTGCTTAAAAATGAAAAACTTTATTAAAGAACAAAACAGGACAGTAAAATGATTTGGAAAGCCAAAATGAAAGATGGAAAACCCCTAAGGTTTACAAACACATCTGCTTTTCCTGCAAGGAGCAAAGGAGAAGGGCCAGGCAAAAAGGCTTGCAGCTGCTAGGCAACACTAGCACCCCATCCTCTCCCTTTACCTATGTGTAACTAAGCCTCCCGACCCTCCACGTGAAAAGCAATTCACTGCGGCTTAGGAGAGATGGCCATCCTTGTCCACCAGTGCTTCAGCATCGGGTGCCTAAGCCCTAACCGACCCCATGTTGTTCAGATGGGGCAGTTATATTTCCCGATGACCCACAGATGAATGGATTTGGGGTGGAGGGTTGGATTCAGTGGGCTACCTACACAGGTGCAAGTTACTATGCTAACCAACAGGATTTTGGTCACTGTATTCTATTATTGTTCTCAGTGTAGGAGTTAATTAAAGCAGTATATAGTTCACAATGTTTATTAATTCTCCAGTAGCTATGCCCCAAATCCAGAAGTCCTGGGTCTTGAAACAGCTGCAAGTATGTAGCTAGTTTATTCTTTTTGTCTCAGTAGCTTTATAGAACTTTGTATCTGGCTTTCCTCTTAATCAATCTGTAATTTTGATATTATTTCTAGATCCAAACCTTACCAAATCCACCAAAAAGTCTTACACCTGCAGACTGACAACGAGTGATTTATATATGGAGCAGAACTATGGTAAATCATCTCTGGGACTGTACGGTAGGAAGAAGATGCAAAATGAAGATGCTGTTTTTGAATGCTTCCTATTTGGGAGAAAAACTTCAGCAGTTAGAGAAAAGATAAGTCAAGAAAAGTAGTCTGAGCCCTTTTTGCTATATATATATATATATATTTACTGCAATTTTTCTGCAAAGCCCAGACAATTCACAGACTAGCAACATCAACCCTGCCGTTTTAAAAGGTAGTCCATGAAGAGCTCTGCCACTTTCCCTGTATCTAAATAGGTCCATGCTCTACCTTAGCCATACACAAGTCAAGGGAGGCAGAGAAGTCAGTTGTCAAAGAGTTGTGCAAATAGGCAAAATAGGGCTTCTGTGCCCAAGAATTAGACTTGTGGGCAGCAAAAACCATTGCAGACAACTTGCAATAAATATAATTCGTTGCAGCATGAATGTTTTCTTAATGTGGATTATCCCTGCTTGCTAGTCACCTGCCTGTAAACGCATTGAAAAGAGGGTGCAAAACTACGAGAGTAGATTCCAACTAACTATTCTCCTCTTAAGTTACCTATATCCCTAATGTCCTACCACTATTCTCCTCTTAAGTTCCTAATGTCCATCCAAAATGGGCGGAGGTACATGCATGAATCTTTACATCACATCAAAATGGCTTCAGCGGGGAAGGAAGAGAATTTCCGAACAAACACCGGGCAGTAAAATAAGATGGCGACTCCAAACCCGGACTAGTTCACAGCCTGAGCCTATGAAGGCGGGCGGGCGAGAGCGGCGGCCTGCCCTCTTTCAAGATGGCGACTGCCCCTCTTTTTTTAAAAAAAGCGGAAGCCGTTCACGTGACCTATTTTCTATTCTAAGATGGCGGCGCCCGTATTGAGAGGAGCGGGGCAGCAAGGGCGGACTTTGCGCGGCTTTGGCTACCGTCTTGTCGACGAAGTGCCTCGGAGAGGTAGGAGTCTTCGAAATTTTATGCAAGTGGATGCCATGCAAGGAAAGGCTAGTGCAGCATCCGGGTGCCCTTGCGATGCCACTGACTCCCCTCCCCGACTCCCCCCCTTCTCTCTCCATCATGGGTTTGGCTGAGCGTCTGCCACATTTTCTAGCGCTTAGCTGGATAGGATTTCGCCAGGCGTTTCTTGCCTTTGAACCAACATAACAAATAGGTACAGTACCTGGGAAACGTTTCCTTTTCTCCTGCACAGAATAAGGCATCAAAATTAAATTGTTACTATTAAAGAACTCGGAATATCTCAAAGGTCAAAAGTTTCCCTTGCTCGAAAGCCAGTCGTATCTGACTCTAGGGTTTAGTGCTCATCTGTTTCAAAGCTGAAGAGCCAGCGCTGTCTGCTTCTGCAGACGTTTCTGTGGTCATGTGGCAGGCATGACTAGACAGCGTGTGGAATGCTGTTTACCTTCCCACCGAAGTGGTCCCTATTTATCTACTTGCAATTTCTTGCTTTTGAACTGCTAGGTTGGCAGAAGCTGGGACAAAGACGGGAGCTCATTCCGTCCTGCAGTACTCGGGAATCAAATTGCTGACCTTCCACCTTCCAGTCAGCATGTTAGCCACTTGAGCCACTGCAGTCCTTAGAAGGCAGAAGGCAGATGAAAAGCCATGGCATTCTATTCTCAGGGCAGGGTTTATGGTGGTGTTTGTTCAGACACATAGTCGAGTCCGACCCTCAGCGTCTTAGCCACTTGAGCCACTGCAGTCCCCTCGGAACATCTAGCAGTAGCAATTGGACTTATACAGGTATACCACCCCAGCGCTTAGTGCACTCTGTGGGCAGTTCACAAGGTAGTTGGAGTTTTGGGGGCCCCCAACAGGCTGGGTTCTCATTTTGCTGACCTCTGAAGGATGGAAGGCTGAGTCCACCTTGCCCTTTCAGGATCGACATCTGGTCGAACATTTTATTTAGTGAATAAGTTTTCTTGTTTTCATAAAGAATCTGGAGCTTTCCGAGCCCCGTTATCAAAGGTGCAGCAAACGATCCTGGTGTAGAGAACATGCTAGGCATTAGCTTGGCAGTGGGGTGGGCGAACCTCACATGGTTTTAACTAAAAAATTTGAACTGGTAGTTGTATTAATCTGTGCAAACATATCAGAGAGTGTATAAAACTTATTTGAAATGGACTTGATCCACGAAAGCTCACATTTAAATACAGGGGTTAGTCTTTAAGGTGCCAAAATATTTTTTGTCTTTTTTGTTTACTCTCTGATACAGTTTTAACTGTAGTTCTTCATAAATGCCATAGTCAAGGTTAGTCTAACATGTTACATATTAACCTATGAAATCCTATTTCAATGCTTGTAATATTGTTACCATATTTCTGATTTCCTTTTGCTACAGGTTAGATATTTTTTCCTGTCAACACAGTCGACTTTTTTGACTGAAGGTTTGTTAAGCCCTAGTTTTCATTGACAAAGGTTCGTCAAGAATTTTCTTCAGGATATTATATTGTGCTGGTCAGGACTGTGGGAGTTGCAACTGCAATCTTCTGAAGGGCCAAATGTCCCTCTTGTGATAAAGGCTGTTGCTGTTTTTTAAATCTAGTAAATTGCTTCTATTTCTATAGAGTCAAACATAGCACAGGAGGAAGAAATCCCAGAATAATTACAGAGTAAAATTGTGATGTTAATATTTAGAGTGCCTTTCTGACACTGCAAAAATACAGCACTCATGTTGTCTTTTTTTTATTTTATTTGCAGAGATCAGTTTCAAGCTAGATGAGAGAACAGCCCATAGTTCCTTGAATCTGTGCAAAAAGAATACTGGTGTTATCTACCGCATGCTTGGAGTTGACCCCACCAGAGTTCCCCAGAACCCTGAACGCTTCAGGGACTGGGCTGTGGTACTGGCTGACACTGCAGTGTCCAGTGGCTGCCATTACTGGGAAGTGACTGTCAAACGATCACAGCAGTTCCGCATTGGGGTAGCAGATGAAGATGTTTCCCGGGACGTCTGCATTGGAATGGACGATCGTTCCTGGGTCTTTGCCTATATGAATCGGCACTGGAATGCCATGTTTGCTAATGAAACTACTCCCATCAGTAACATTGGCAAGCCAGAAAGAGTGGGTCTGTTCTTGGACTATGAAGGCAAGAAATTAAGCTTAGTGGAGATTAATAAACATGAGTTTATCCATAGTATATCTGCTGAATTCCAAGGCCCCATAGTACCTGCTTTTGCTCTCTGGGATGGTGAGCTACTAGCTCATTCAGGTCTTGATGTACCTGAGCAGCTCAATACAAACTGAAACCTCAAGCCTAATCATGGATGTTCAGATGGATTCTTTACCCAGGAAACTAGGATGTTCAGAGAGAGCTGCATAACCAAAGGCAGAGTCTGTCTCTCCAGCCAGCTTTTTTCATAGGAAGATGTCTCAGTTCTACATTGAAAGCCATCCTGGTTGAAAGGTTTTTACTCAAAGCAATCAGTGACAGGATCATATTGTAACTTTCTGATTCTCCGTTATTTCCTGGGAAGATTAAGGTTTGAATCAGGACACATGAGGCTTGCAGCATGTCCCCCCCCCCCCCCCCCTGTATAGGAAAATACGTTGAAGGGATTAAATCTCAGTTGGAAGTGAACTAGAGGGGAGACTTAATCTTGATTGTTTGGAAGAGCAATTATGTGTTTCATAATAGCTATTTTGTGTCTGTGATCATCCATACCCTTTTGTTTCCTTATCCTGAGACTGGGGGAGCTGTGGTCTTTGATAAGTTCTTGGACTCAGCCCTCTGTCCTAGCTAGTGGTTGTAGATCAGTGATGGCCAACCTTGGCACTCCAGATATTCTTGGATTTCAATTCTCAGAAGCCCTGATCAGCAAGAGTGCTGACTTGGGCTTCTGGGAATTGAAATCCAAGAACACCTGGAGTGCCAAGGTCGGCCATCACTGTCATAGATACTTGGTATGGCAGTCCAGGGACATTTAGATGGCCAATGTTTCCCCACCCTTGCTTTATCTTTTCCTTTAATAGCCCCCTCTTTTCATCAGAAGTCTCTCTTGGCATTGTCACAATAGGAAGCTTCTAATGAGAAGCTTTGTCCTCTGCTAGTGTAGGGGAGGACCAGACATGCCTTGATCACAGCAGCTGTTCTCTTCCTGCCATATCCAGTGGAGATCTCACCACCACCCCTCTTGGGCTGACAAAAACTGCTGCACTTGGCAGTGTTATTGGAATTGCTGGGTTTGGGAAACCTGTATTCAGTGTCTTAGAGCAGCAGTATTGGAATACAGCCAGGTTAGATCTATGAGTCTAACCTAGAATATTTTGGGCAGGTGTTTGCAGGCGCAGTCACATTAATTAGAAGTCAGATATTGAAAGTCAAAAAGTACTTGTTACTCTAAAGAGATTTTTTTAACAAGATTTAATCAATATGAGTGGTTTTTTGAAACCAGGAGGAAAAGTCCTTTCTGATGAGTCTGCAACATATCAAAGTCAATAAAAAGTGAATTTATCTAAAACAATAACTGGTCACTTGTGCTGTCCTGGGCTACATGTTGTTTGAAAGTCTCAGTGGTTTGTGCAAGGACTTCCACGGTTAAAAAAAGCACAAAGCTTAATGCCTACATTGAATAACTGGTCTATAAAACTTGCAGCTTGGCTACATAGCAGCTGTGGAAGAGTGTGCAGCTTCATGGTTTGAAATTGTATTGTTATGGAGTGACTATTTTTTAAAGGAACAGCTGCTGAAAGGAAAGAGACTTGAGGGAAAAGCCATCAATAATTCCACAAGAATGTTTTCTTTTCTGAGCACAGAGACACACACCATTTTACACATACTACATTCAATGAAATGTCTTAGGTTCTTGAGTAAATATTCTTAGCATTGTCAGTAAATGTCTACCTCTACTGTTGCAATATAATTCAACCACATCTTGTCTATCATATAGAGGAGGAGACGGAAGCAACTCTGGCTCTCCAAATGCTGCTTGCCTGCATCTCCCAGCTTCCCCCAGTATAAGCTAAATTGATTAGTCCTGATGGGATTTGCAGTCCAACATCATCTGGAGGGCTGGAGTTCCCTGTCTGTTCTAGAATCACCCAGGAAGCTAAAACAAAGGTTTTGATCTGTGCCTTAAGAGGTGACAACCAAAATAACTACCTTGTTCTTTCAAAAAGCATAACAAGCAGTGCTGGAGGGGGGTATGTTGTTCAGTCTCCATAGTAGATGTTTCAGCTTTTGTAAAGTGGAGATTGTTTAAAAGATAATAAGTGTGCAACCTTGTACAGAAAGCTTTTCCTCTCTTGCTGAATCAGTGCTATCAGTAGAGTATATGGTAGGATTTCTAATGTTTGAAAAAAAGACAACAGATGAAAATCTCAGAGGAATTCCCACTAGAAAATACAAGACCAGTTGTGTACATGCTGGCTTTCTCTAATAGGATAAATGGCTGTGTGTGAAATGAAGATAATGAGATTATCAATACGAGAATGTAAGGGCACAAGTGTACAGTTAGACTTAAGGCTTGTATGACTGATTTCCTTCCACCCCAAGATCCACAAACTAGAACCTATTGCAAATGCCATACATGCAAGAATACCGAGCCCTGAAATTTCTTTAGATTATGAACACACATCATATTTCAGCACAAAAATAAAATTTGGTCCACATTCACCTCTTTTCAGCAATACAAACTATGATGAAAGAATCATTTGTTGTTACTGTTAAAATAAAATAATAAAAACATTTTGCCCCCTTCTGCAAATACCACATGTGTACTAGTAGATCCTCTTTTACTTTCTTTCGAACCCTGATGAGAACAGTGATTGCCAAGTTAGGCTTCTCATTATGTCCCCTCCAAAATCATCTCTGCTTTGTTCTTTGATTACATTCAGCCTATGTAGCAATGCCTGTTTGTGTCTGAAGTCCTGAGACAGACTTGAGCTCTACTGCAAAGGCTACAAGCTCAGTTCCCTGTAGACTGGTTCAGCTGTACCTGTTATGTCACTCCATAATTATCAGCTTTTCTAAGGAACCAGCAAGAAGGGTGTAAACTGAAAGGGAGGAGAAAAAAGACTCAATAGGAAGGAGGAGAAGAAGAAGGATGTACTTCCTGCATCATTTCCTAAGTCTGCCTGTTCCCTCTCAAATCACAAGTGACTGGTGTATTTGTGGAAAATATGCAGCTAATGCAACAATCTTTGCTGGTTTCTGACATCACACCATGCTTTCTAAGTTCTCCTTGGAAAGATCCTCAGCTGCTTCCTCAGCCTGGTGAGCTCCTAGTATGTAGGTGTCTTGGTAATTCTTGAGTAACTCCACCACCTCCAGGTGATTAAACTGGATAGCATCCTCCAAGGCAATGTTCCCCCACCTGGAGAAAAGGCAGACAATGAAGAGAGTTGAAGAGTAAAAGAATAGCAAACCACCCTCTGCCTATCAACCCATCAGCATCAGACAAATCAATCTTGTATTTCTCCATCTGAACTACTTGGACTGTTGTGCTTCAATCAGAGGCGTATCAGAGGAGGGGCCTAAGGAACAAGCCATGCTAGATAACTCAGGTGCAGCATACCAACATCACATGCTATAGAAGGAGGAGACTCCCCTTCTCCAATGAGCACTAGATGACCTCAAATGGGGAAACTCAGAACATCTAGTTGTTGGATCAGAATGGAGCACTGCACCCTCTTGCATATAAAACAAAATTCAACAGGACATTGCACAGTCTGTATTCAGGTCTCCTGACATGTTCTACCTGTGCCAAACCCGATATGCAAGGGAAAAGTACAGAAACTATACAAGTCTTTTGATGATCCAGGCTACAGGCATAATACAATGGCCAGGAAAAGTTCATCATGAGCATATATGCACACACTCTTCATATTTAGAATGAAGGAAAAAGTGATGGCTTTTAGGCACTGGATTGACTCCATAAAGAGAACCATGGCCCATTTTTCCTCAGGAAGTCCTGTTAATGACAGGGCTTTTTAGAAATCATTTTGCTGTGAATCAAAGGCAAATTTAAGACAGACTAGCATTGTTGCCTGTCTTCAGCAGGTTTTTTTTGTGTGTGTGTGGGGGGGCTCAACCCATGGCACTGGCCTGTTCCTCTATGGTGCTACCCCTGGCTGAGAGGAGGGCCATTCCCCTATGCTGCCTGTGCAATTTCCCCTCCGCTGTTTTGAGGGGTGCCTCGAAGCAGCATGGGGGAATGGCAGTTTGAGAGGCAGGTATCCGTCAGGGGAGGTGCCTTTCCTGCCTGATCCCTGCCCGGCGCCTTTGCATTTCCTCTGCTGTTTCGAGAGCTGTTCTCGAAACAGCGGAGGGGGAATGGCAGGGCAAGAGGCAGGTATCCATCAGGGAAGGTGCTTTCCCTGGTGGATCGTTGGCTGCTGCCTGTGCATTTTCTCCTCTGCTGTTTCGAGGGCTGGCTCGAAACAGCAGAGGGGGAATCATGGCAAGGGCAAGAGGTAGGTATCCATCAGGGAAGGCGTTCTCCCTGGCAGATCGCTGGCTGCCGCCTGTGCATTTTCCCCTCCGCTGTTTAGAGGGCTGGCTCAAAACAGTGGTGGGAAAATCATGGCAAGGGCGAGATGCAGGTATCCATCAGGGGAGATGCCTTCCCTGGCAGATCCCTGCCTGGCACCTTTGCATTTCTCCCTCTGCTGTTGCGAGGGCTGTTCTCGAAACAGTGGTGGGGGAATCATGGCAAGGGCGAGAGGTAGGTATCCGTCAGGGAAGGCGCTCTCCTTGGCAGATTGCTGGCTGCTGCCTCCGCTGTTTCGAGGGCTGGCTCAAAACAGCAGTGGGGGAATCATGGCAAGGGCGAGAGGCAGGTATCCATCAGGGGAGGTGCCTTCCCTGGTGGATCACTGCCTGGCGCCTTTGCATTTCCCCCTCTGCAGGGAGGGCCCTCAGCTGTAGCGTGTGCGTGCACAATGCGGCCATTGGTTTGAGCATTTGCATGCTGTAACTCTGTAACTTCTGATCTACAAAATCAAATGCCATCCGACAGTTGAATCACTTTCAGTCATCTTGGTTTTTAGTCCCAGGCAAGCAACAAAAATAAAAACAGGAGTGAGGTATTTTGAGCTTGCTTCTGTGCAGTGGTGGGCTCCAAAAAAATTACTATCACACTGTGGGTGTGGTATGGTGGGTGTGGCCAGGGGAAAAGCCCTGTGTTGCACCCGAATTAGGACTACCGTATTTTCTGGCGTATAAAACGACTGGGCGTATAAGACGACCCCCAATTTTTCCAGGTAAAATATAGAGTTTGGAATATACTTGCCATATAAGACTACCTCTCTTCCAATGCACACCAAATAAAAATTAACCCACACTCAACCCGAAGACGCGCAGCCCTCCGAGTCGAATGGGCAGGTTCTGGTGGAGAGCCAATCCTCGCTCACGTTCTCCTCAAGGTACAGGAAGATGTGTGCAGCTTGCTTCCCCTTGCTTCATACTCCCCGCACAGAGCAGGGACACGGCCGCGGCACCCCCACCCCCACCACCACCATATGCGCCAGACATATGAAGCAAGGGGAAACAAGCTGCAGTTAAGTACCTGCCCTATAAGACGACCCCCGGCTTTGGCACAGATTTTTCAGGGTTAAAAAGTAGTCTTATACACCAGAAAATACAGTACTTTATTTCAAAACTTGGATGGGTGGGGCCAGTCAGAATTTCTGCTACTGGTTCTGGCGAACTGATGCGAACCAGCTGATGCCCACCACTGCTTCTGTGGGTACCTCTGCATGTGTGTCCCCACCCACCCACACTAGTGCTCAATTTTTGCAGGACCTTGACAAAAAGTCAATGCTTCCATGCTTTCACTTAAAAGCAAGGAATGCCTCCCAGAACTATAAATCTGCTTGAAACAAGGCACAGCACCCTCACATGCATTGTTTTAAAGCAGAAGTGGAGGGGGAGGAGAAAGGGGGGAGTTAGGGTAAAGGTAAAAGTCACCCTTGCTTGAAAGCCAACCATATCTGACTCTAGGGTTCATTGCTCATCTCTGTTTATAGCCAAAGAGCCAGCGCTGTCTGCGTTTAGTAGATGTTTCTGTGGACATGATGACTAAACACCGTAGTGCACGGAATGCTGTTTACCTTCCCACCAAAGTGGCACCTAATTATCTACTTGTAATTTCTTGATTTCAAATTGCTAGGTTGGTAGGAGCTGGGACAAAGACAGGCGCTCACTCCGTCATGCAGTACACAGGTCTCAAACTGCTAACCTGCCGACATTCCAGTCATCAAGTTCAGTGTCTTAAGTACTAAACCACTGTAGTCCCTTAAGGGGATGAAGCCTGCTGCTAATCTGCTGCCAGAGTTGAGTGAGGTTTCCTAAGAATTTCAGATAGGGACCCATTACACGTGTGTACATTGTTCTCCTCTACCCTATACAGAAGGCAGCAGCAAGTCTTGGTATGTGTTGATTGGTGACTCTCTGCTTCTAACACCTTACCTATCTTTGACAAAGGGGTTGACTTTGCAGGCCTCCACCAGAAACTTCACGACTTCCAGATGCCCTGGGGAAAGAATTACATGACAGAAGCCTGTTTAGAAAGACTGTTACAAACTCTTTCAAAAGAATGCCTATGAGCCCCACCACCTCCTAAAGGTCATACTAAGCAACAGACCTTGCAAAGTTCTCCAAGTGGAGAATGGGTAGGCTGCAGAAAGTCTATTTTAGATTGCAAGTCATTCACTTACAGTAATGGTGAATTGTGCGATAAACATAAACAAAAATTCTAAAGCACTTATTTCTGTATAGATTACTGTAAAGCATCATATTGGACCCAACGGCAAAATGAGCGGAGGAGGAACCACTTCACTATTCGGATTCCCAATGGTCATACAGGTGGAAGAGGCCATGCCAGATGGACTGGCTGTGAAAGCGCACCTTATCAATATCCTCAAGGCTGTGGCAGTCCATTGCAGTCTCAGAGTTAAAACCTGCATGTCTCATTTCATACGTGCCACAGGAGATGGCTCTGTGATCACAGTGTGTGGGTCATTTCATGGCATGCAAGCCACCTTAAACAAACTCACACTAGTGCCATTTTTCCTGGAAACACATCCATTAAATGTGAAAATGATTTCTAGGAGAAAATGTATGCACAGATACAAGTAGCAGCCAATGACGACTGTAACTTGCTAGTGGGAGAACAGATGCCTCGGGCACAAATCACTGTATTGGCAACATCTACTGTAACTCCATCATGGCCAGAGATGGGCAACCTTAAATTTCTCAATTAAACTGTGCTGAATGATCAGGGGTTTTTCCCCCCTTCAAAATCACTCCTCCGTCTGAAATGTAGTTTTGGGAGAGGACTGTAGTTACTTAGCTAAAGCTCCCAGGCTTGCCATAAAATCAGAGTCTTTTGTATTTAGGAGCTATGACAGTGAGTCTGGTATGAAAGCAGTTTACTCTTGTAATTAAAACACAGTGGGCAGAATCCTGCTGTGCTGTTATGCAGGAGGTGTAATTTTTGGAATCAAATTGCTGTACATTAAGGCAGGGTTCCCCAACCTTTTGTGTCTAGAGTTGCCATATGCCACGGAAAACCGTGAACATCACGTTTTATAACTGTCCTGCTTTAAAACCACTTGATTTGGAGAGAGAAAAAAATCCACATTTTTCATGCACTTCCATCGGAACCACCAGTAGGTGGCAGCAGTGAGCAGCAGTGAACACGGAAGAAAGAAGGGGGGCGCCACATGCCTTTTCTTGTGGCGTGTTACACAAACAGGATGGAATCAGCTCCTGTCTTTGTCCCAGCTCCTGCAAACCTAGCAGTTCGAAAGCAAGAAATGGCAAGTAGATAAATAAGAACCACTTGGGTGGGAAGGTAAACAGCATTCCATGTGCTCCGGAGTCTAGTCATGTCTGACACATGACCATGGAAATGACTGCAAAAGCAGACAGCGCTGACTCATTGGCTTTGAAATAGAGATGAGCACTGAAACCTAGAGTCGGATACGACTGGCTTTCGAGCAAGGGAAACCTTTACTCCTGTCCCGTTTTTGTGAGAGGGAAATATGGTAACCCTATTTGTGTCTGGACTTCAATTCCCAGAAGCCTAAGTAAATTCCCCAAAGCACTGATCAGCCAAGTGACTGACTTAGGCTTCTGGAAATTGAAGTCCAAAACCCAAAGGTTGGGGAACCATGCATTAAGGTATTTCCTTAGACCAGTGGTTCCCAACCACAAGGTTCCTGGATGTTCTTCGACTACAGCTCCCAGAAATGTTGGGCAGCAGAACCAATGGTAAAGGATTCTGGGAATTTTAGTCTAAATACTTCTGGGGCTCCAAAGTTGGGAACTACCACCTTAGACATTATGTTTTGTATGCCAAGTTGCACGACTCAACATAAGAAGAGATTATGTCTATAGAAAAATAATCAGTCTGTTCATTTCACTTTTAGTTCAACTGAATTTATTTATTTATTCATTTATTTGCTCAAACTTATATAGCCGCCCTGCTCGCCAGAGCGACTCTGGGCAGCTCACAATGTTAATATCCCAAAGATCAGGAAATTACAAACTCTTAAAACTTTAAAAATTACAGAAATCATTAGAGCTTAAAACCATTAAAACCTGTTGCTAAAAAAATTAAAAAATGAGATTAAACCTAAAAGTACAGGTGGCTATCATTGTATGATTAATCAAATTTACAAAAGTACAAGCATCCATCATTGTATGATGAATCAAATTTATCCAGGATAACTTCTCTCCTTCTAACATTACTCTGATTTTTTCCTTAGTATTTCTTTTCCTAGCTAGCCTTCTAGTCTAATTATTTGTTTCATTTTTAATAACTTCTGAAAATCCCTTTAATTTAAAAAAAATCTTTCTTACTCCAATACAGTTGAACCCTGCATAACAAAAAAACTCCGTCCCACGGAGCTCTTCGCTATGCGGTTTTTAGCGTTATGCGAATCAAATGGGAGATGCCCCAGATAACGAACAAAAAATGTGTGGAAGATCTTAAGAGGATTAGGGCTACACCAGCATGCTGCTGATGCTGCAATACCCATGCCATTCCAAACAGGGTACAGGGTGCATAAACAATGTTCCGTCTGACTAGCTACCTTCAGCTGCAGCAACATGGAGAGCCGTGCGGGAATCATAGTCCTTCTGCTCCATGTCCATGGCTGACAAAGCAAATCTGGGGGGAAGCCAAAAAGAAAGCAAGGTGTCATGCAGGGCAACTTGAATTCTGCTCAGTCCAGTCAATGAGCATCGCCTCAAGGAACCTCCCCACAACACTAGCTTTCCCGAGGGCTCATGGGTGCACCTACCTCCGAAGGGCAGAGATATCGCCACTGTGGGCAGCGAACAGCAGGTTTACAACAGTCTTGTGCTGAAAGATACACAACACGGGTATGTATAAACATAGTCTTTCCAACAATTTTGCCCGTTTACATTCTGTGTCAGTCCCCAGAGTTCTCAACATCTTAAATCTAATAGATGTTTTCAAATTTTCGTGATTTTTGAGGGGGTATAAAACAAAAGAACTCATCTACATATTTAATAATGCAAAACTGAATTTAGAATATACACTGAGAAAACTTTAAGACAACCCTCAAAAGAGACACGACAGTGCAGAATTTACAGCATATGATTGTCAGGCAGTAATTTAAGCATTCTCGACACGGAATCTAGCTGGCTTTTGGGGAATCATTTCCTGATCTGCTTCTGCTCATAATTTGTGTTTCTCCATGTAGTTCAGATCTGCTAATCTCTCTTACTTCCTCTCGCCCATGTCAGATTCTCCTTGCTGGCTCACCGCCCTAGATTGCTTTTCTAGCTTTGCCCTTCTAACCCAACCATAGTTTCCCCTTTATCCCATCCCTGAGCTCCTTGTCTATCCCACGTCCTTCTGCTCATATCTCCCAGTCCAACCAGCATTTTATTTCCTTACTCGAACTTCATCTCCTTCACGGCGTGGGTCCATCTTGCGGGTGCAGTGCAGCAAATTGTCATAGTTGTGAAAGTTGAACAATGAGACCAGTTCCTGGAAAAAAGGGACAATCAACAGATAGTAGGGGACTGAGTGAGAACATAATGAGGGCAATAGTAGAAATGCAAATAAAAATAATGGCAAGGTTTACTTTTTGTGCCTCTCATATACTCCTTTGTTCAAACTAAGTGTCCGCACTTGCACAAAACATGATATACAGGGAGGTATACAGCAGGGGTTCCCAACCCACAGTCTGCGGCACCCAGAAGTGGAAGCGGATGCATTTATGTCAGCTGGAAGACGCACGCACGGATGCATAAATGTCATAAACACGGAAGTGGGTGCATTTGTGGCTGTCATAAATGCACCTGCTTCTGTTTCTGGGAGACGTGGTCAGGACTGTTCAGCTGTCAGGGGCGTGGTCAGGCCCACGACGTAAAAAGGTTGGGAACCCCTGGTATACAGCAGAGAGACATGTTTGCAGATTCTCCAGATTTCACTTAGTTGAAGCACTGGAGTTGCTTCTTTCAATGGCCCACATTCACACTGCACTAAGAAGGTGGTTCCACACAAGGCTTTTAAGCAGCTTTGCCTTGGCTGCAGAGTTTCACAGGAAATCCAGATGTTGTCATTTTCCATTTTTAACCATTACATATTTCCCACCACTTTCTTCTGCTCTTTGCTATTTATATCCTATTCATCCAGCTTCAGAGGCTAACTACATATTACAAGGCCTGGGTGGGCAGAAGAGGAGCCATTGGGGCGGGTGGGGGGAAGAGGCGGCTTTTACATCTGCACCGCCCTGACCCCCTCGGGACGCTCACCCACCCAAAGCCTGGGTGGGTGGTTGAGGAAGCGTTAGGGCCC
Organism: Bradypodion ventrale; assembly: GCA_035047345.1. Taxonomy (NCBI): domain Eukaryota; kingdom Metazoa; phylum Chordata; class Lepidosauria; order Squamata; family Chamaeleonidae; genus Bradypodion; species Bradypodion ventrale. The sequence continues at coordinate 229,488,412 of JAWDJE010000002.1, read as the reverse complement.
TGTGTATATCTTACTACATGTAAACCGCCTTCAGTCGCTCCAGGGCGAGGAAGGCGACATATAAATATAAAAAATAAATAACAAAAATTAGAATTTAAAAATGTACAGTGGTACCTCGGATAAAGTCTGATTCGGATAAAGTCCTATTCGGATAAAGTCGCGGTTTTCATGCACACGCGGTGCATCGCATAAAGTCCAAAACCGCTAAAAAATGGACGTTATCTGAGGTATTTGGTATAGGATCCTTGGATAAAGCCCATTATTTGGACGTTATTCAATGCATCGCCCATTTGATTCAGGTAAAGTCCAAACTTGTGGAACGGAGTTTGGACTTTATCCGAGGTCCTACTATATACATATACTGTAATAGAATTCCATAGTAATACTTTTCACTTAGGTATGAAAAGGAATGCCTAATGGCTTTCAACCTATCCTTTAGTCATATTGTGTTATATAATGAATATATATTTTTTTTATTTATTTAAATTCAAATTTTTATGCAGCCCAATCAGGTAAACCCAATATATATTTTGCAGGTTAAAAACATATATTTTGATGGTTAAAAAGTGGGAGGAGGGTTTTATATTATATATGTTTCATTTATTATTCCCACCACCCAGACTGACATTTAAGTCAGATGGATGGTATAGAAATGGAATAAATAAATAAAATTATTTTTAAATATTTTAGAAGCATGTTGACAGGGATTTCTCATGTTTTATATCATTCTCTTATTAATCCTGAGTAACAAAATAAGTATTCTTTTTTTTTCCTTTTGTATTTTTCCAAGATGCAATATTAAGCTTGTTGATAACAACAGCACATTAATAATGTACAATCTAATGAAATATTTTGTGATTGAAGCAACAGTAGTGATAGTTGCAACCAGGCTGCCAAGAAGTAATGAGCAAGGTTACAAGCCCCCTTTTAAAATATAAAGTTTTGCGCTTTGGTTACAGATATCACATGCCATTGAGAGAGACAATTCCTGAAGTGCTGAAAATGCCTCATTGTTGAAGGTGGATTACTTTGTTCTGTGATTGGTCAACAGGAGACAAGCATAGGCTTCATTTGTAAGAGCTTTATCAGAAGCTGACTGGAAGGTGGCAGGTCAGCAGTTCGATTCCTGAGTACTGCAGGACGGAATGAGCTCCCATCTTTGTCCCAGCTGCTACCAACCTAAGCAGTTTGAAAGCAAGAAATTGCAAGTAGATAAACAGGGATCACTTTGGTGGGAAGGTAACAGTGTTCCGTGCGCCCCGGTGTCTAGTCGTGCCTGCCACATGATCATGGAAATGTTTGCAGAAGCAGACAGCGCTGGCTCTCTGGCTATGAAATATAAATGAGCACTGAACCCTAGAGTTGGATACAACTGGCTTTCAAGCAAGGGTGACATTTACCCTTTACCTATGCCTGATTCATACCTGAAATTTTTGAAATGGCAGCTGTTTTAGTCTGTATTTCAAGTATATAAGAGAGTAAACAAAACAAAACAAAAAGACAAAAAATGTTGTGGCACTTTAAAAACTAACTGGTGTATTATAATGTTAGCTTTCGTGGTTCAAGTCCACTTCATCAGACTCTTATTTTTTTATTTTTTTATTTAGATTTCTAATGCCACCCCACTTGCCGAGGCGACTCTGGGCGGCTTACAATAAAATGCCTGGCAAAGTAGGCTTGATGCATGAAAGTTAACATTAAAATATAGCAGTTAGTCTTTAAAGTGCCACAACATTTTGTCTTGTTGTTTTGTTTACTCTCTGATATGCTTGAATCATACCTGTGGAACATTAATGGATTTCATTTTCTAATTATGAGCTCCTTATTCATATAGTTTGGCAGTGAAATGCTACAATTAATAGTAGTGATGATAACTGTATTATTTTTAAAGGTGGTTGTTGTATCATGAGACATTTTGATGGCTACTTATCATTATTTAAATTTTCTATAAAATACCTGGTGGACTTATGACAGAGAACACAGCCTATAAATAACATTAATTAACTATTTGGTCTGTTGCTATTTTGTCAAATTCTTCAGATAATCACATTATCTATACCAGTGTAGGTGAATTTATGGCATGCATGCGAGAGGTGGCATGCAGAGCCCCCTCAGTGGGCATGCGTGCCATCGCAGGCAAGCCCTGCCCCACCCTGTGCTGCCGCCAATGGCAACATTGCTTCCCCACCCTCCCCTCTCCCTCTGCCAATGGGAAAATGAGAAGGGAGGCTGAAATCACGGCCAGGAGGTGCGGGTGGGGACAAGGTGAGGCGATCAGACATCCACACACACCTCTCCTAGGAGGTAGAGAAGGAGGTGTGAGGGCAGGCACTGGTGTGTGCACGCACCCATGTGACCACCAGTGCGCATCCACTTGAGATCTGCCAGCGACATCATGTGGGTGCCTGCGCGCCACTTCTGCCTCCTTGGGCTCTCGGTCTCTAAAAGGTTTGCCATCACTGATCTATACAAAGAGCTTTATCACCCTTGCCTCATTCACCTTTACTGATGAGGAAGGTTTGCTGTTAGTTTTCTTTTAAGGAACTGGGGTTGAGGAAGTAATCTGCAGAAAGCGGCCTCCCTTCTGACCCTATTCTGTGCCATGGTTTTCATTGGCTTCTGTCAAAGTCCACCATTCTGTGAATCTATGGATCTAGAAAAGCTCACCTGGCAAAACCCAATCCCTCGGGTACTGTTGCCACCTTTATCCAGAGGAGGTGACAAGCACATTATACCCATGACGTTGGGTACCACGAGCAGAATGGCTCCAGAGACTGCAGATTTGGCAGGGAGACCCACCTGGGGATGAGGAAAGACTGGCATGAGATCAGTAATCCTATGAGGTAGGTCAGGATGACAGAATTCAACCCATGCAAACCCATCCAGTAAGTTATTAGTGCTGGAGGTGGGGGCTGTAACTCAGATTCCCTAAGTCCCAATCTAATACTCTAATGCTATCTCCCAATGGCTCATAGTACAACATCTAATAATATTAAGGTGGCAATGGGGATGTTCTCTGCAAACTCAATAGAAAGGGCAACGTCCAGGGCAGAGGCTATACGTTGTACACGCATCAAGAAAGAAGCCGGTTAACAGAACTGTCTCTGCATCTTCAACAACTGCTATTCAGATGCAATAGAAAGACAAGGTCACAAGGTAGAGATTGCATCTCTTAGAGCAGGGGTTCCCAACCTAAGGCCCTTGGGCCGGATCCGGCCCACAGTGCCATTTCATATGGAGAAAATAACCTAGGTAGCACTTGCCTTTCAGAAAGAGTGACCAAGGACATTTGTGCATTGCACAAATATAAGAATTGCACTAGATTATGAGAATCATTGGATGCCACGAAAAGAGCTTTGGCAGCTGAGTGGTGGTTTCCTCTAGCATCTATACAAAAGCTGAGTGGGTCCCTCTTGTGTACATCTCCAGGCTCAGCAAACCAAGCGGACAAAATGACTTCAGTTATCAAGCATTCAGTGCCACCAACATCTCCCATTCTAGGTTAGAAGGATCCTAGAACTCTAGCCTGACATTTCTACTTCCTTGTTTGCATCAACGCTTGTGTACAACCTCAGACCACAGCCCTAGTAGAGAGACATCATGGTAGAAGGCTATACACTCACCTGCCAGCTAGCATGAAAAAGAACACATGAAAGGCTGCCAGTGTGCATCTTCTAGTGAATTCTTCACATGGAGGCATGTTCTCCTCTGTCTTCATTTCCCCAGAATATGGGAGGGAGGGAAACCTGTAGGATTCCAACACCCTTTAAAGAAAATGTTCCCCACCCCCATGCTACTGCCCAGAGGTCTTCTGCCAATACTGAAATACACTGCCTGCAACCTGTAAGAGAAACAGCGGAAACTTACACGGAAGGCAAATTGTCCGGAGAAGTCATACATGCCACAGGAGTGCATGAGACTCAGGGTGTTTCGGACAGCTTCATCACTCAACACGTACTCTCCAGTGATAGGACAGATACCGCCATTGGCCAGAGTGGCTGCCATGACACTGCCAGACTCGCATGTCACTTCCACAGAGCACAGCTATATATGGGAGGGAGAAAGGAGAAACCATCTTGGCCCTGCAAAGCCAACTGTATGCACACTCTGGGTAACAATTTATAGTGCCGGACGCTGGCTTTCAGACTGTTCTTATTGGGATAGTAATATCATTATGCAGGTAGTGAACGCTGATCACTCCTCAAATCAAACTCTGCAGAAGGGGAGGCTAAAATCTTCTGAGGGCCACAACAAATTTGATAGGTAGCCTATATTATTTTTTTCATTATGTAAAACATACTTAGTATGACGAAATTTCCTATGGGGGAATTTGTATAATGAAAATCTCCATAGGAATGCATTGAAAACCACCCAGACCTCAGGAAAAAAACCTGGGATAAATGTTGCTTCATATAACGAACATTTTTGTTATACGAGGCAACATTTTTCTTCAAATCTCTTTAGTTATAAGAGCTTTTCATTATAAGAGCCCTTCGTTATATGGGTTTTTACTGTATATAGTTAATGACACTGAAGACTTTCATGGACCACAATATTTAGCCTGCAAATAATAACAAGTTATAACTAATAAAATTACTCTAAATAATTCTGAGACTGAGCTCAACCTCAAAGCTTCCAGTTGAGTCCTTTCTCCCAAGTGAGTGTCTATCAAACACAACTCCAGAAATGGAGTATAGGATTTGTAGTCTAAGAAAGCAGAAAATCCCATATCTATTAGCTTCCCTGTCATAGCTGGCTGGATAGCCCAGAACTCTAGATATTTGGCTGTGGAGCCAAAGGTTAGGTATTTGGTTCCCCACTATGTTGCCAGGGAGAAGAGTCATTATGTGTGGCCTTGGATAAGCTGTACAGTCCCAGGATGACCCCAGAAGAAGGGAATGGTAAGCCACTTTTGTATATTCTCTACTAAGAAAACTCTAGAAAGGGTTGCCATAAGTCAGAGTTGACTTGAAGGCACACAGCTACTTGAGGTTGAAATCTGCAGCTGAGACTGGTATTTCGAGGTAAACTCACCTGGAAGTACATGTCAAGGGCTGACATCATGTCCGCTCCTTGTGGAAAACACTGTGGTGCAAGAATTAAAATATATTCATGTTAGATGTATTTATTTATTCATATTTCTAACACCGCCCCCTTGCTAAGGCAACTCCGGGCGGGTCACGCATACAATAAAAGCACACAAGCATTTTAAAACATTAAAAAATAAAAGCATTTAAAATTAAAGGTTTTTCATTTTTCTTTAAAAATACTTCCAGTGCCACATCCCAAGCTTCAAGAACTGACCACTCACACAAGCCAGCCCAAGGTGGCTATCTCCCCAGCTGCCCCCCACACCTGCTGTGCAAGCCAGGTCTTAAGACCCCTGTGAAAGGGTAAAAGCTCTGCCTGGAGAAGAAGTTCAATTGGCAGGAGGTTCCACAGGGCCGGAGCAGAAACAGAGAAGGCCCTCCTTCTCGTGGAACTATCAGAGAGCCCCTCCGGTCCACTCTAGTGGGATGGGCAGATGTCCTTGGGGTGATGCGGTCTCTTACGTACCCTGGTCCGCTACCATGTAGGGCTCTAAAAGTAATCACCAGCACCTTGAATTGCACCCAGAGGCAAACTGGTAACCAGTGCAGTTCCCGAAGCAGTGGTGAGGCACGGGCATAATGCCCGCACCCCATCACTACTGAGAAGGAGGGGCAATACTTCTTATCCCAATTCAACACACTCTATTAATTGGGGGCCCTGGGTTGCCCAGGGAATTACCATCTTTGGTTTTAGGTGGGGCTGTTTTGCCCCAGACAAACCTGGTGCGCAACTTGGGGGACCTCCTGGACTCACGGCTGCTGCTAGAAGAACAGGTGGCAGCCGTGGCCAGGAGGGCTTTAGCACAGCTCTGATTAATTCACCAGTTGCACCCGTTCCTGGACAGGGACTCCCTGGTCATGGTCACTCATGCTCTGGTCACCTCCAGACTAGATTATTGTAATACGCTCTACATGGGGCTGCCCTTGACGACCATTTGGATGCTACAGCTGGTCCAGAATGCGGCAGCCTGGGTGGTGATGGGGTGTGGATGTTATGCCCATGCCTCGCCACTGCTTCAGGAGCTGCACTGGTTACCACTTTGCCTCCGAGTGCAATTCAAGGTTCTGGTTTTGACCTTTAAAGCCCTACATGACAGTGGGCCAGGCTACCTAAGAGACCGCATCACCCTAAGGATGTCTGTCCGTCCAGCCAGGGTGGACCGGAGGGGCTCTTTTATTGTAGCATCTGGTAGAGGGACTCGCCTCTCTAGCACAAGGAGGAGGGCCTTCTCCCTGTCCACACCGGCACTCTGGAACCTCCTACCAACAGAGCTACATCTCCAGATGGAATTGCTGCCTTTCAAAAAAGAACTTAAAACCTGGCTGGCAGGCCAAGTATGGGGTGCAGGTGAAAGAGTGACTTCCGTTGGGTGGCTGGTATAGTGCAACTCTGGCCCCCCCTTGATCCCTGCATCCTTTTTTAGAGGGAGGGTAGTTTTTAAGCAGTTTTTATTATGATTGTGAACCACCCTGAGTTGGCCTTGGCCAAGTGGGCGGTATAGAAATTGAAATAATAAATAAATAAATAAAACCTATCCAAGGGAACAATTATTCTTGCCTCCTGTCTACTGAGAAGAACCATGTTTCTCTCTCCCCTTCCCCTCTTCCCTTCTCTCCCTTCTTTTTTTTAAATTACCTTTTTCTCTTTGAGATAGTACCCAATGGCATAATTCCGGTTGCCTGTTTCTTTCTCCGACTGAAACCTATAAAGAAATAAAAACACACCCTTGTTTCTTTCCAGTCTCTGACCATCCACTCTCCTTGAATGATAATCGGTCATGGCAACACTCCTGCCCTAAATGTTACACTAATCACACTATAGGCAGAGGAACATTGTTAGTTCCTTTTGTAGGAACAGTGCTGCTCCCCAACCTCCCCAGCCTTCTGCTAACTAGTCTTACGTGGTATTGCTGAATCCCACATACTCGTTTCCTGCCATCTTCTTCAGATAATCCACTACCTAGGAGAGAAAGAAATAGGCACACAATTAAGCCTCTCCTAATCTTGCTTTACCATTTCCCTGTAGTGCAGTAGTTAAGATGCTGTACTGCTGCCAAAATGTTGAGTTTGATCCTGCGGGGTATCAAAGGTTGACTCAGCCTTCCATCCTTCCGAGGTCAGCAAAATGAGTACCCAGCATGTTGGGGGCAAGATGCTAATTACCTTGTGAACTGCCCAGAGAGTGCATTAAGCACTATTGGGGCAGTATATAAGCATAATTGTTATTGCTATTTTGTCATTTCTTATATAGTAAAACCCCGTATAACAAATTTAATTTGTTCTGCGGGGCTAGTCATTGTACGGTTTTATCGCTATACGATGCATGCTTTGTATAACGAATTTCTCTATAGGATGCATCGTACAATGAATATCTCTATGGGAAAATTTGAACAAAGAAAAAAATCATTGTACGATTTTTTCCCCATAGAGAAATTCATTATACAATACATCCAGTGGTGGGCATCAGCAGGTTTGCCCCAGTTCACCAGAACCGGTAGCAGAAATTCTGGCTTGCCCCAGCCATCCAAGTTTTGAAATAAAGTAGTCCTAATTCAGGTGCAACGCAGGGCTTTTCCCCTGGCCACGCCCACCATACCACTTCCAAAGAGTAGGAAGTAAAAAAAAATGAATCCCACCACTGGATGCATCCCAGAAAGAAGCATTACATCGTACAACAACAAAAATTGTTGTACAATGCAACGTTAGGTGTTTTGCCTCAAATGCCATTTGTTGTATGATTTATTTGTTGTATAATCCAATCATTATATGAGGTTCCACTGTATAGGCTTTGATTCAATTGTAAATATCAGGTAGAGTCGACCTACCAGGCTCCCACTAATTCAGTGGTTGGGTCTACTTGGGATTAAAAATTGGGTCTTTGACTGTAAACCTGAACAAAGGATTTTGCCATTGTTAATCGTATATTACTCATTACTGCACAAGTTCTTGATTTTTAGGAATTGAAAAAATATTACTATAGCCTTCATGGGATTCTAACTGGTAAACTGTAAAGTCTTTTAAAGGCTGTCATGGCATTACAGATAGACAATTTGCATTGATCACACATTTGTCTCAAGTCTAAGCCTCCTGGCATGAGTGGGTTCTCTCTGGTGGAGATGGGTAAGCCTGCTCCTACCATAAGCCCCTAGAATCCTATTTCTTTGCCTCAGACTTATTTCTTTCTTTTAACCGCTCAACTGTGTACAAACCTCCTCCAGACAATAATTGCGTCACTGTCTCCCTTTTCCAGTTCAGCACCTCTATTTTGTTACCTCACAAAGAAGAGTCTCTTAATAGTCCCTTTGGGTTCCTGGGGTTTGACGACCATAGCCTTTGTTGATCTGCCTGACCTGCAGAGCCCAGACTGTTCCCTCTAGTTATTATATCTTTTGTTGCTTTTGTCATTCCCTTTCTTAATCAGGGGTCCAAATCTCTTTCTTGACCTTCTGTCATTGCAGGAGTTTCCTATGGGCTTGAAAGTACAGAAGTGTTGATGAGCTTTGGAAGTTGATACTTGGAAGTGGACCTATGAACTTATCCAGGGATCCTACTTAGATACACAAGTCCATTGCCTGGAGGGAAGAGGTTTGCCTCATATTTCTTCCTCCACCACACACTTGTCAGCAGTGTCCTCCAAGACTCCTCTGGCCTCAGACTCTCTATCCTCTTTCCAGACTTCAGGGGAGAATTCACCTAGCGAGACTTGTATCTTTGGATCTATGCACTCCTCTTCTAACTGTGGTGGCTTAGTGGTTAAGATGCTGAACTTGACGACTGGAAGGTTGGCAGGTCAGCAGTTTGAGACCCAAGTACTGCAAGATGGAGTGAGCTCCAGTCTCCAGTAGTTCAAAAGCAAGAAATTGCAAGTTTCGGTGGGAAGGTAAACAGTGTTCCGTGCACTCTGGTGTCTAGTCATGCCTGCCACGTGTCCACTGAAACATCTGCAGATGCAGACAGCGCTGGCTGTTTGAAAATAAACAGAGATGAACACTGAACCCTAGAGTTGGATACACCTGGTTTTCGAGCAAGTGTGACCTTTACCCCTTTTGTACAACTCCTCCTGAACCTCCCTCTGCCTCCTCTTTCCTACCTTTTTTTCCTTCCTCCTCTCTCTCCTCCCTGGCCACCTCTTTAGGGACTCTGGTCACATGACCTCTTCAGCAATCATCTCCTTCCCTAAGTCAACAAGTGAATATTTGTGGGGAATTCCTTGGACCTTGCGGGTCAAGGGGGATGACTCACTGTCCAGATCACAGCCTTCTCTCACATGACACAAAAATGGTCCTTGTCACTTTGCAATTTGTTAGTGGTGGGCATCAGCAGGTTCACCCCAGTTCGCCAGAACCGGTAGCAGAAATTCTGGCTGGCACCACCCATCCAAGGTTTGAAATAAAGTAGTCCTAATTCAAGTGCATTGCAGGCCTTTCCCCTGGCCACACCCACCATACCACATTCACAGTGTGGTAGTCATTTTTTTGGTGCCCACCACTGGAATAAAGGATGCCTGAAAACATGACCCATGCTTCGTTTATTTTAAAAAAATATTTGGCACCACCTTCTCTACGCAATTCTGCAAACAAAACCTGAACCAGATTTATACTGTCAACCAGAAGGCATTACCTGCCAACATTGTCAATCAGTTGGTTTCTCCAGTCTAGGCCCTGGAACATAAGAATGTTTAAACTATAATGTTCAGACGGGATGGGAAGAGAAAGGCCATACTTACATAGTCAAACTTCTCAGCGTTTTTGCAGCCCATCTGAGAAAACGAAGGGAAAGAAGCACCCATTTAGGTTAGCTGTGAATTTTCAAATAGAGGCAAGGAGCCTCAAGTTTGAGCTCAACCTTTGTACATCCAGTTTTTTAAAAGTGCAAGCATAGAATGAAGTTTGCCTCCTTGAGGTAGGTGTATATCTGTATACTGTATCTACATATGATCTGATAGAGAAATCCTTTGATATCTGAATAGGGAACAAGGGATCCTCTTTTACCCAGGAAAAGTGGTAAGGTTTGAATCTGTTTCTACCAAGAAAGACAGACTGTACCCAGACAATTCAGTCCCTCTAATCAACTACACCCCAGCCTGTGGCAAATGCCATAAAAAGACAGCATATAAACTACAAGATGGAATTTCTTAGTGTTTTAGATGGTGGCTGTGGAATCACACTAGTAAATGAAGCCCATTTTATCTCCATTTTATCTCCCAATGACCAATCACAAAACAAAGCAAGCTAAAATGTAAATAATGGGGAAATATGTAAAGCTCTTGACTTGATGTGAAGATTAAACATTCTTTTAAACATTCTCAGCCGCTAAAGAATTCTCTCTTCTAATAATGGGCTACTTGTAAATACTGCACCCTTTATGTAGCCCATACTTAAACAAGACTCATAATTCGCTAGAATCCTGAGCTATAATCTTTAATCTGACACCATCTTCTATTTCCTTTGGTAGCACCAGAGCTGATTTTTGCACTACAGTAATACCTGATACAAAGTCCGCTTCGTACAACATCGAATTCATACAACATCGCCTAATTCCTTGAAAAAAGTTGCCTCATACAAAGTCATGCGACTTTGTATGAGGCATTGGGGTTTTCCCAGGTTGCATTGTGCCTGGGCAGTATAAAAGGCAGGACACATGCATGCATTGCTCTTGTGGGTTTTGCATGAGGCGAAGAGTGGTTAGGAGTGGTTTTGAGCACGATTTTGGATTTTTTTGAATTTTTTCGTCAGAATTTTTAGAAGCATTCCTGGGATTTTTGCAGCATTCTTCAGGTTCTTGGACAATCAGGGTTGTTTGACTTGTTTTTGTAATGTATTCAGCCTTTAAACAATGATTTCTTAAAGTTCTGTCAGTTTCCTGTCTGTTTCCTTGACTTTGCCATGAAGTCTGTGCTGTTACAGTACAATGTATCTCTATGGAAACGACGTTGTACAAGGCATTGCGGCAAGGATTTGGACGTTGTATGAGGCATTGCGACTAGGATTTTGCATGCCTCATACAAAGTCCAAATCCGTATAAAGTCCAAACTTGTGGAACCAAGTTTGGATGTTGTATGAGGTATCACTGTATTAAAAGCTACGGCCGGGATAGGTGGTGTTTCCGATATTGTTGGACTGCAACTCCTGTCAGACCTAGGCAGCACAGACAAGAATCATAAATAACAGGAGTGGCAGGCCATAAATATCTCAAGGCCTAATAGTTCTCCAGCTCTGCTGATGACTCTTTGTTGACCGAGTTAAATGCTGCCCATGAGCCAGGAGCCATAAACCCACCACCAAAGGATAAGACCTACCAACACATAATCTTTTTACCCTTCCAGTTCACATTTTATAGAGCAGAGCTTAGTTGGTGAATAAGCAGATTTCCCCTTGCAGCCAACCCGATAGGGAATGTATCTGATGTTCTCTTTGCACTGCCAAATGTCTAGCAAGCCACCTTTGGCAACAGAGCAACAACTGCATGTGCCTTACCTTGATGAGAGAGCTGATGACAATGGCCCCTGCATTCACCATAGGGTTGTGGGGGATACCTGGATGTGAAAAATATCTATTAACAGGAGAGTTACTTACATTCTGCTTCCCTAAAACATGGAGGAGAGGAGAAATAGAGCCCATCCAAGTGGAGAATGAAGGCTAGCATTGCTAGCAATGTGCAGGGGCCATTGCTTTTTAGCATAGCTCATCCTAGCCTTGAATGATTAGAGCTTTCTGCTAGGTGAGGGGGGACACACAAAACGTTATCTAATGACAGAAGTCTCCTTTGTTCATATTCCCACACCTTTGTTGGCATTAATTCAATAATATGAACATTCTAAGCCATATTAATCAAAGGCTTCCCAACTTGATTTTTAAAAGCACACAAAAATTGGGGAGGCTGAGTCAGTCAGCAAACCTCACCTGCCTCTGTCATCATTTATATCAGGGTTTCCCAACCTTGGGACCCCAGATGTTCTTGAATTTCAATTCCCAGAAGCCCTGATTAGCAGGTATGCTGTCTTGGGTTTCTGGTAATTGAAGTCCAAGAACACATAAAAGGCCCAAGGTTGTGAAACCCTGATTTATATCTTCCAAGCAAAATGGAGAAGGCACAAAAGACTGGGAAGTGGTTCATATAGATAGATCAGTGATGGTGAAATTTTTAGAGACCGAGTGCCCAAATAGAGGGGCGGGGTGAACTCTGTGCTGGGGGAGGGAAGAAGTGCTCCCATTGGGCTGCTAAACAGAGAGGTGGGGGGAACTCTCTGCTGGGTGGAGGGAGGAAGTGCTCCCTTTGGGCTGCTGGGCATAGGGGTAGGTCAAACTCTGTGCTGGGGTGACAGCACGTGTGCCCCCAAAGAGGGCTCCGAGTGTCCTCTCTGGCACACATGCCATAGGTTCGCCACCACTAATATAGATGGCCATTAAGCATAGGAACATCTCAAGAGTCAAACAAAGCCTCCCTTTCTACACTGAAGGAGCTGTTTCCTCAGAAGACACTCACCTTGGCTAAAGAGAGCCATTCCTATTATTTGGCACTAGGGATGGGAAACCATCCAAGCCCGAAGGACCGCACAAAACCTATCCCTGGACTTTGGAGCACTGAACCCACTCCTGTATACCCATGAATTCCTAAAATATTTTTTAAAGACATTTTTAAACAAACAAAAGCTCCTTCATGTCCTACAGTGGCCTAATTAAAAGAAATACAAAAATATATAGTGCAAGCATGCTAGGGACTGAAAACATGGCAAAATTGTTTCTCATAGTGAAATAATTGTTTGAGCTAGGGGTGCAAAGGGGTGCAAAGGAGTGTATTTGAACCCCTTGAGGCTGCATGTTAATCACAAGCTGCACTTTGTCCACATTGGTTTTGCAACATTTCCCAATATATAAGAAGCTTTATGCTGCAATAACCATGGAACACTGAAATAATCATTCTACAGAATTTACTTGATTTACCATTGAGTGAGTGCTCTGACAGAATGCTACAACCTGTCTCTCTGAGGAAAGGGACCGGTTTAAAACACATCCTTCCAACTCTTCTGTGTGTTAAATTCCTAACTGCAGACATCTTTATTATACAGTAGAACCCCGCATAATGAAAAAAAGTCCATTCTGTGAGGTGCTTCGCTATATGAATTTTTTCGTTGTACGAAGCACTAACCGTGATACCCTGCATTGCAAATTTTTTTGTTATACAGGGTATACCTCACATAACGAAAACCATGTACATATAACGAAAATCTCTATGGAATGCATCGTACAATGAAAATCTCTAAAATTACTGTTGTACAATGCATCCCATAGAGATTTTCGTTATACGGGGTTTTTGTTATGCGAGGTATACCCCAAATAACAAAAAAAATCTTAATGTGGGGTATCACTGTTAGTGCAAAAACGCTTCATTATACAATTTTTTTGTTATGTGGGGCATTCGTTATTTGGGGTTCCACTGTCTATCCATTGTGAAGCAAGCCTTGTGAGAGGACAAGACCTGCCCAGAAATGTTCAAGGCTAAAACCTGCTTTTAGAGAAATGACATTGTTTCTGCTCCTACAGTGTTTTTCCCCCACCAGTGTTATATGCTTTGATATTCAGAACTCTAGAATTCGATTTAAAGGAAGTCCTTGTTTTTATTCAAGAGATAGTGCTGACTATACATGTGCTTCTCTTTTGAATGTGTTTTTACAATCACACCTTTTTCAATGTTTGAGAGAGCACTCCTTCAGGAAAGAGATTTCTTCTTCTTCCTGAATGTGTGCTTTGGTCCTCAGTGAACAGTGAATATTTGAAGCTTGGTTTCTTACACACAAATGCAGTGGGGCTCCTCCCTCACACTTTTGTGAGCTGGAGTTCTGCCCTCTCACCTTCCTCGTCGAGAGAGAGATTGTCGTAGCGCAGCCCGCTGGGCTCTTTGCCCACATATTGATGTACTCGTTCGGTGCCCAGCTCGTTGACCGCCACAGCATACTTCAGGGGTTTGACACAGGACTGGAGGCAGAAGGGTGTCTTGGTGTGGCCCAAGGAATGCCTGAAGAAAGCAAGCAGAGATCAAATGGAGAATGAGAGAAGATGCCACCCATTCCTGGGGTCCGCTCACACAACTGAGTCGTCATCGTCATTGTCAGCTGCTACTCGTATCCAAGTATTGTACAGTAAAACCCTGGGTTACAGAGTTAATCCATTCCATGGGGTTTTCCTTGTGCTGTTTCCTATAGGAATGCATTGAAAACAAAAATTCCATAAAGTGAAGCGCGGTTTCCCATAGGAATGCATTGAAAACCAAAAGAAATGTTCCAAAAAAATCCGTATGCTGAGGCATTATTTTCAATGGATTTCTTTCTGTAAGATGAGTTTTCTGTTACCCGAAGCGTCCATAACCCAGGATTCCACTGTATACATTTTTTCCTTAAAATCATTTTCAGGGAAAATGCCATTGGTGTGAATTTGTTTAAGGTGGATCTCAGCTTGCCATGAAGTGACCCATACATTGTGATCATGGAGCCATCTCCTGCGGCACATATGAAATGAGACATGCAGGATTTAACACCAGGACTGCAATGGACTGCCACAGCCTTGAGGATAGTATCAAGGTGCACCTTCATAGCCAGTCCATCTGGCATGGCCTCTTCTGCCTCCATGACCATTGGGAATCAAAACAAAATGGTTCCTCCCCCACTCATTTGCTTTTGGGCCCAATATGATGGTTTCCAGTGTTTTTTCCTCCACTGAGGGGGCCATTATCCCACCTAAAGGGGCTCATCTGCCCATAGCCATTGGCCCCTTTAGGGAGTCAGCCAGGTTATTTACCCCCACCCAACACTCAGCGTTGAGTCGCTGGCTATATGGTCTACTCTATTACCATAGCAGGATGTCTGACCAGACACAACTGAGTAGCATGGTAGCAAATACTCTGAGTCAATGTGTCACATATGTTTCATCATAGCAGTCTATGCCACAGCCAGGTAAGCAAGTTCTCATACTCTGACACAAGTTTTCTGTGGCAGAATGGGTCCTCAGGAGACATATGCCAAGGTCATCTCAGACCACTAAGGGAGGATGATCCACGCCCTATGGCCCATAAGCCCAAGAACCTTCCATGGCAGGGTGCTCAAACTTTTCAGGCTGTGAACCAGTCACGTGATTCAGCGGGCTGGTCACGTGGTTCCTCCCACCAGAAACCGAAGTAAAATGTGCCTTGCAATCTGTTTTTGGGTGCCATTTTCTCTGCTTAAACCATGGGTAGCCAAACTACAGCCTGAGGGCCATATCCAGTCCCTGATAATAATTCATCCGGCTCATGCTGCCCTTGCCATTCCTGGAGGCAGAAATAAAATGCACCCCCTACAGGCGCATTTTACTTCCGCTTCCAGGAGCAGCAAGGGAGGCGTGGGCCGGATGAATTGGTGTCATGGGCCAGATCTGGCCCACAGGCCATAGTTTGGCCACCCCTGTTCCATGGGATTGTGCAGCCTTTTCCCAAGACATTAAGTGTGGACCCAGCAAAGTCTGCCAGGCAGAAGGATGGTACTCAGAATTTCCTCCCCCTTAACTGGCAACCTCCCTTTTACATTCAGATCCTTTCCACTCACCGTTGTCCATCTACCGTGCAAAGGGATACCCCCCAGATGTCTGAATCACACCTTGCCAATTGTGGAATGTAGTTCGCCACCTAGAAAAGAGGTTTTTTTTTCTTCTTTCAAAAATCAATTTAGAAAGGGGGGCATGCCCTGATGAGCAATCCACTCTCATGTCAACCCTCTGCCCGTTTAACTGAGGGAAACCCAGCCAGCTCCCTTTGATTGACTATCATTAAGGGTGCCTGCATTATTTTCTGTTCATTATTTCTGAGAGCAGCAGGCAGTCTGGAGAGGAAGGTTTTATAGGATCAATATTCTTGTGTAGGTTGGAAAAAGTACACCGGGTTTTGCCACAGCTTTTCATTTTCAAACATGTTCACTGAACAGAGAGGAGCCCCGTCCAGTCTGTAAAGCAGCACTAGTTTCTCCTGAGAAGAATAGTTTCCACAACTACTTCTTGCCAGGCAGTTGACAAAATGCAAGTTGGCTTTTCCTTCAGTGGCAAAAAGGGAGAGTTCTCACAGGAATTAGAATATGCCTTGTATGCCTTCTGCTGATAGCCATCAAAGATCCTAAAAGAAACATTTTTGGAGAAAGACTGGAGCACTGTGGGGAAAATTGTCCCTGGGGAGAGGGGATGATGGAGACAAGGAGCCGTTGTTGTTGTTTTTTCTCTACTACTTGCCCTGCGTTTCCCATTACAAAGCCCTTGTTCTATCCTGCAATGCAAGTTGTGCCCTCATGCTCACCACCCAAACTGAAACGTACAGAACTCTGTTTCTGGATCTTCCGAACAACCCCTGCACTGTTCATTAGCGAACAAAAAATCACTACAATGAGAGATTTTACTGTTGATTTTCCAGCCTTCCACTCACAATATCATTACTGGAGAAGCAAGGAGCATCTGTCTCTCTCACTACACGTATGCAGTAGTAGATGTTGAACAGACCACATGTCTTTCTATGGTCCCTTGAGATCCACCAGGCTACGTCCCTTCAGGCTTTTAGAGAACAGCTAAAAACCTTGCTTTACAAAGAGGCCATTGCTGAAATTCTCCCTTAGCAAGTGGGGTTATAATTTTTCATTTTATTTTTCTCCCGTGAGTTTATTCTTTATTATTTATATGTTGTCATTCACCACCATCTGGGTTTGTGGAGACTTTCTTAATTGTTTTATGACGCTTATTGTAATGCTTTTGTTTGTTTCATCATTATGGTTTTATTTTAATATGTACTTGCTGTTCACCACCGTAGGTAATACTTGGGACACTAAATCAAGGGGTATACAAGTATAAACAAACAAACTGATGCACACCACATTCTCTTAGCTGACAGAGTGGAATGAGAGACAGACTCTGGGGGTTTCCCTCCCCATAGCAGGGAGAGGAGTGTGCAGCCTCTTTTTAAAGCTCAGCCCGAATCTGCCTGTTGGGAATTAATGGTTAGGTGTGCAGAGGTCAGGTTTTGGGTCAACATTTCTTTTTAGGCTGAAATACGTCAGTCTCTTGCTCAGAGTCAGCCCATGGGCCTAGCCAGAGAACATACAGCCCTTGTCACCTGCCATCTATAGTTGTGCTGCAAGCATTTGATTAGACAGGTGTTTCCCAACCTTTGGGTTTTTTTGGACTTCAATTCCCAGAAGCTTAAGACAATTCCCCAAAAGCACTGATCAGTCAATGTACTGATTTAGGCTTCTGAGAATTGAAGTCCTCCTGTAGGGCCTGGGCCCCACAATGGGAACCACTACATTAGACTAAAAGAAAATCAGATGTCAGATAATTAAGGTGGCAAAAGTAAATGCCCACACTTGATCTAGATACACATTGGCAACCAGGGGCACTGATATACAAATTGGTCTTCTGTAAGGCATCTCCCTTATGCCTGTCTACATAGTGGCTCATTTTGCACCATTTTAGATTTCCAATTTCTCTGCAGGTACAGTGGTATTTGCAGTAGTCCAGACTAACACAACACACCTCACATTCTTCCCTTCAAAACAGTTTGCAAATACAGTGTGTGTGTATATATATATATTTGTTTTTGCTACTTTCTGTGTTGCAGAAATGCAGTAGGCACTCTCCCCCCCCCCCCCCAATTTTTTTTGAGGGATGAAGCTGCTGGAATTCTGAACATTGGATCTAAATCAAGCCCTAAGAGTTTTACTTATCCAGTGGTGGAGAAACTAAAGGAAGAGTCTCCTAATATTTCTCTTGGCCCACTCATCTCATCCCAGTGACTTATCATACCAAATATCATGTTCCACAATGAACATGCAAAGCTAATTATTCAAAGGTTTCTTGAACGTGACACCTCCCTAACATGAGTCATCTTCAGCTCCAGCACATTTTAAACTAGAGGTAAGATCTTCACATTGGATCATCATCACATGTGAACAGAGCTATTTCCCTGCTTGTATGAGTCAGCTGTACCCATGGCTGTGGATAGATCACAGCTGGACAAACTGGTGCATCCCTCAAATGTGTGGGAAGCTCATTGCAATTTCCATTTGCACCATACAGTGGCAGAGCAACATTAGCATAATTTTCTCCCAGGAGGCATAGTGAGAAATCAAATTTGCAACCTCTGGCTCTACAGCCAGACACCTAAGGGAAGCAAGAATAATCCTGAAATGGAAGGGAAATAGGAGGGAATGATTTGAAACTCCAATAATGCCACACATATCTGTTAAACTATCATGAATCAATGGACATATGAATTATCTTCTAAGCCAGAGTGAACAGGATATGAGTATGGGGTCTTAGTCTCTACTACTCACATAAATTGCTGGTTCATTCTTTCCTCCTACCTTGCCTTCACAGAGTCCCCTGGTGCTCTCAAATATTTTCTCCATGTGAGTGATGAACTGCTGGAAATCGGGGATGACAAATTTCCTCCGGAAAGCTTGAGTCAGAAGGACAATATTGCTGCTCACACACCTGAGGGCCAAAGGAGTGTTGAACATGAGTGTGTAGGAGAAAGTTATGCATTCTCATATAGGTATAATAGAGAGAAAACTACAAGGCTTGTAATCTAATTAATAATGCCCACTTTCACCATCTTGTTTCTTTGCCCTAGAAGGCAAAGAAGCTCATAGGATTAGCCAAGCAATGCAAACCAAAATTTCAAATTTTCTTGCACTTTGTATAACTATGCCTATCAGAGAGCCTGTTTAATTTTGACAGCTTATTTCCAGGTATTGGGGGTGGGAGTATTAAATTTGTCACCTGACTGTTTTCATTCCTTCCTTGGCAAATCCCACATGCAGTTGTGTTTTTTTCTTATTCTTTTTCTTCTCCATCTTCTTCATCATCATTTTAATTTATATACCGCTTTTTTCAGCCCGAAGGCGACTCAAAGTGGTTTCCCAACATATTAAACAATACAATAGTAAATACAACAACATAAATGCAAGTTATTACAATCTACAATATACATGTAAAAATACAATATAAAAATAAGGCAAAAAGCCATATTACAGCTACAAAGCATCAGTCCAATTACAGTATCAGATACAATATAGAAATGAATTCGGGATTATATCAGCCAATGCATAAACAAAAAACAAATACCAAACATCAATTCTGAAAATAGGAAAGAATACAGCAATACCATAATTAACTTTCAACAAACAAGGACAATAATTTCCAGCCCCTGACAGAGTAGAAGCCAAAGCTCGGAGGTGGGATGACACCTCACACCCAGTTGAAGCGGCCAGGGCAGTCAAAGTCCACTGCAGCTGAGCCGAACCACCCAGCTTTTCAGCCTCTGAGGCAGCGGAGGAGGCGGATCGAGGGTGGGGCAGCATTTCGCCCCCAGCTGGGGCAGGTGGAGTCCTTCATCGCTGAGACAACCCCCACCACCCACCCCGCTTTTCAGCCTCAGAGGCAGCGGTAAAAGAAAATTCCAGAACAGTCTCCCTATCTTATAAATTATTATATGAGAATATGAAGTCACAGAAAGTGGGCTGGAGGTTTTTACCCCTCTAGATCAGTGGGATTTGTTTCTAAATTTCTAAAGCTACAAATCATGGTAACTGTTCCATCCTTGTTACAGTACTGTGGAGGCTTAGTGGTTAAGATGCTGAGCTTGGAGACTGGAAGGTCAGGGTTCAATAGCCAAGTGCTGTGTGATGGATCTTGGGGACATGAAAGGAGCCTCATTCAGGTGACCCCTGAGTAGAGTTTCTCCAGCAAAAAACGTTTCAACCCAGAGTAATTTCTGACATGAAGTTTATTTATTTACCACTTAATAGTCACATGTTGTTTCAATCCTTCCGGTGTCCATTATCTACCCAGTCTTCTTCTTCCATGTCTAGGCCAGATGTGAAACTGCCAAAATGAAACCACCTTTTGATGAGTTCATTCTGCAGTTCCTTTTGCCTGACCTGTTGTTGTTTTTAAGTCTCACAGTTGATTCCGACCCTTTGCGACCCTATGGACTATTGTCCTCCAAGAATCTCTGTCCTCCACCATCCTCCTCAACCCACCCAGCTCTGTGCCCATTGTGTCTACAATACCATCTAGCCATCTCATCTTTGGCCGCCCCTTCTTCTTTTGCCTAGTGTGAGAAATTATTTCCCATCTTTGGCTGCCCCCTTCTTCTTTTGACCTAATGTGAGAAGAATTAGCCGGCAACACAAAGTTGCCATTGCAAGGGTTTGCCCAATTGCAGTTTAAAAATATCACAATCTTCGAGGAGGCTCTTTCTGTGTACCCTTACCCAAGGTAATTGTGGGACTCTGAGCGATGTTAAATTGGGCTAGCTAGATGGATATAAGGTATGGTCAAGAGCAAAGAGATTAAAGATAACAGTGAATTTGGATCATGGATGGACACCAGAGATGTGATAAAGGTTACCAGGCTTTGCAACTGCTGCTCTAAGTCCTGCAGGACTGGAGCCCTCATTTTGCTGCAGCTGCTAAGCCTCACCTGAGAGCCCTGGGGGAGGTTCTGGACCTTCACAAGCTCCACCTGGAGATCCTGGGTGGCTTAGCTATATAAGAAGTGGCCTTTCCTCCTAGAGGCTGTCATAGCAGCAGACTTGTGGTTGCTTGGTTTCTGAATCTCCTGTCTTGTTCCTGATTCTGAAGACTTCTGCCCAGTTCCTGGTTCCTCTGGACTGTTGTTGTAGTACCTTACCTGGATCCTTGTTCTTGGAATTGTGTTCTCATCTTGCTCCAACCCTTGAAGATTCTCTGCCATGTCTGTTCTCACAGTCACCTGACTTTTGGTTTGTTTGGACTACATTTTTGTTGCTTGGACTAATCCTGCATTTCTTGCTTGACTTGGACTCTAGGCTGTGATTTGGTTACTGTTTGGCTGTTACTTCATTAACCTGGTGTTTGTGCTAACCAGCCATGCCCTGAACCCTGATAAAGGTGTGCATGGTACATACCTAAGGGTATGATGCTTCCAGGTAAATGAAGCCTCCTTGTATTACCAATCAATAACTCTTTTGTACAGTTATTTTGCCATTTTCACCTTAACAGGTTTCCTTTTAAAACACAGGAGGGGTACAAAAGGAATTTGACATTGTTTAGAGCCCCCTTGACCAAACAGGTGGCTCAGAACCAATAGTAAACATTGATGTACAACAGGGGGTCCAAACATTTTTTATGCCATGGTCCTGACCATGCCCCCTGGATAGCTGAGTGGGCCAGTCACGTGGTTCCCCACTGTAAATGCTGCCATAAAACACATCTGCAGTGGTTGTAAATGCATTTATAACAGCTGTGTGTGTGTTTGTGCAGGTGCATTTATGACTGTCATAAATGCTTCTGGTGCATTGTTGTCATCGTGAACCACATGAAACGGTGTCGTGGGCAGGGTCCCGTCTGCAGGCCGGAGGTTGGCCACCCCAGGTGTACAACAATTATCAATTACACTACTTGTAGTTTCAGAGACAAGACAACAGCAAGATAAAATACTGTTTGGCTACATCTCAATGGTAGTGTAACAAACTGAATAGTCAGAGCCTGGGGAAACTGTGTTTCAATGCTTAGTATGTATGATAGTAACAGTAACAGGATTTGTTTGAAGTGGTAGCTGTGTTAGTAACAGGATTTGTGAGCCTGCATTACTTTGCCATAACATCAGGAACATAAAAGGTAATGGTGTGTGTGGCTCTTGTTTTTAAATGATTTAGTTTGTTTTAATTAATTTAAACCTGTTTTTCTACAGCGCCATCTGCAGTAACTAGACAGAAGTTGTCCCTAACCAGGTGAAATTAGAGGGGGGGGGACACTTGTGTCTGGTAAATGGGCAGAATGTGTCGAGGGGGAGAAGAATCCACAGTCACTGGGAAGGAGGCATAAAAAAGAAGCAAGAAAAATGAAAAAAGAGTGGTGGTCAAAAGAGCCCTGGCTGAATAAAGGAAAACAAGGGAAGATTGAAGGAGGGAAGAAGCACCGATATGAGGATTGAAGGGAAAGGAAGAAGATTGGGCCAGGAGTGGAGAAACAGCACTCAAGCAGAGAGGAAGGAAAGAACATCATGATGGCAAACTAAGGTTTCTTCTCTGCAAAACTTGGCATATCTGCTAGTATTTTTACTATACAATGTTAGAATTTTTATGTCCGGGTACAAATTCTCAGTCATAGCTCCACTGCCATATGCATTATTATGAATCATACCTACGGAAAAGTTCCCGGTTCAGTACCCCTCCAGTGCTAGGATCCTGAGCTGCTTTTTGCATCAGGTTCATGCAGTCATGAAGGCGTGGATCTGAGGTCCAAAGGCCCGTCCCTTCCAAGGCCTTGACCAAAAAGGAGGAAAATATGGATTAAATACATGAGCGCAAAGTTATGGTACTTGGAACTGGTCAGGCAGTATATCTGTATGGATGCTCTCTCAGAAAGTACTTCATTGTGAATGAATTTGTTGTTCAGTCGCACAATCGATTCTGACCCTTTGCAACCCCATGCACCATTGCACGAATACTCAAAGCACAGAATAAGGACCATGTAGAAATTGTAGGATAGCAAACTTAAAACCCAATTTTGTGGCACTTCCAAGACTGCTATATTTCAGTATGAGCTCTCATAGATTAAAATCCATGAAAATTTTGATTTGTGAAAGTTCACAGTAAAGTAAATAAATTAAAGTGCCAAAATATTTTGCCTTTTTTATTTTTCCTATTAATTAATTTAGTTGAAACAGACTGACACAGCTTCTTCTTCAGAAATAACTAGGAAACTGTTTGTTTACTGCCCTTTTAATGACAAACATTATCCTGTAGCTTACAACAAACAATAAAAATGAAAACCCCACCCACCAAACCAGGCACAAAATATATACATTGTACAGTATATAAAATGCTTAAAAAGATGAAATAATAGACCCAATGGCAGTCATCTGTGCCATCAAGTTGGAACTAATAAAGAGCAAACCCAATTGGGCTTTCAATGTAAGTGAGATAAGTGGTTTTAGTAGTGCCACTCCAACCACCGTGAGTTTCCATGGGCAACTGGGGATTTGAACCCTGATCTCCTGAATCCTAGTCTGTCACTCTAACTACTACACCACATTGAATACAGGCATATCTGCACTACAGGTATAAGTGTGTTGTTTTTACTTCCTCTCCCCATGAATTCTAAAGAAGAGGACTAACTGTGGACACTTTGCCACCTGAGGCAAAAGACATCATTCCTCCAAATCATGCTTGTGCAGAACCTAGTTACACTAGCGTGAGTGCATGAGTACATGTGTTCAATGTTTGTTTAATGGTGACTCCTTTAATCCCATAGAAGGGTAGTTTAAGGCAAGGGTTCTCAACCTAAGACCTGTGGTCCAGATTTGCTCCACAGTGCCATTTCATGTGGCCCCCACCCCCCAAGGACTTTCAAGAAACAAAATGGCAACCCCCTGGAAGCTGTTTGGACAAAATAGCCACCTCCATCATGCAGGCAGGGCAAAATGGCCTTCCAGCCCTCAAAGCTGACTGAAAGAGTGTGACCCGGGCCCCAGCTTGAAAAGGTTGGGAACCCCTGGTTCTGTGACACACAGCTCTGTGCCCCAACTGGAGGGGGTGATCCTGAGGCAATCACCTCACCTTGCCCAGTGCCAGCGTTGTCCAGAAAGTGCCATTCTCTGAGAGGAAGCCATAATAAATATCAGCACTCTCAGCAAACAACATTTTCAATTATTGTTACTCATTACAATTAAAAGTGTACAAAACTACAGGGTACAAGTTGTCTGAAAAATGCATGCCCCAGAAACTGTCAAGAGTGTGTGTGTATGCATGCACACTTTGCAAAACATCACTAAACATTAATCCATGTGTCCACAACTTCCAATACTGCAAAATAATCTTTTGAAATTGATCTTGTGTAGCAATACAGTCTTTTGACTCAACAAGGTAGAGGGAATTGTTTAGATGTTTAGGAAAATGGGTAGTGAGAACAACTTTATCACAAGAAATACACCTGAAAACAAAGATAATTCCATCTGAAGGGATAGGAGCATTAATCAGTTTTATGACTCTCAACTCTAAAATGATGTTTGGTTATTTAAAAGAAAATGTACTTTTCTATAGCAAATAATAAATTGTCATTTATAGTGCCGGCATATAACTCTTTTTCAAGAAACAGTAAAGGAAACCTGCAGGTCAAGACACCCATCACACCACCCAGGCTGGTTGGACGTTGGAAGAGTCTCTTACACTTGTGAATTTATGAACTGAAATACTCTCCTGTCCCTCAGCAACCGTGTAGAAGAGAAGATCGCTAAGACGGCGCAGCATCCCATTCTCTGACATATCCCTGGGAAGAGATGAGAGTCACCTGAGAGAATAGCCACCATGATTCTCAGAAATAATTCATTATAAACCATTTTTTTATTGCTTAGGAAAAGAAGTAGCAATTCAGTGAAGAGGCGATAGAAAACAGAAGGGCAAAGTAAAAGCTGCTAACTACAGTCAGAAGAGCCAGAGGACATATTCCCCTTGAAACAGAGATCGCTTTATATTTATTGAGGAGAGGTAAAAGTAAGGGTCGCCATTGCATAAAAGCCAGTTGTATAGGGTTCAGTGCTCATCTTTTTATAGCCAAAGAGCCAATGCTGTCTGTATCTGCAGACCTTTCCGTGGACATGTGGCAGGCATGACTAGACACAGGAGTGCACGGAATGCTGTTTGCCTGCCCACCAAAGTGGTACCTATTTATCTACTTGCAATTTCTTGCTTTTGGACTGCTAGGTTGGCAGGAGCTAGGACAGAGACGGGAGCTCACTCCATCATACAGAACAGCATTCAGGTCTTCAACTGCTGACCTGCCGACCTTCCAGTTGTCAAGTTCAGTGTCTTAAATACTAAGCCACCACAGTCCCTTCTTGAGGTAAACCCTTCAATTAAATTTCCAGGATTTTGCTTCCTTGTACTTCTCAACAGTCAGGAAAAGATTAGCCAGGTTTTGAAATGTACCCCATAGTCAGTAAAAATTGCAATATATAGGGTTGTGAATAAAATTGGAGATATTTTGTGGTCAAAGACAGTGATGGCTAACCTTGGCACTTCAGGTGTTCCTGGACTTCAATTCCCAGAAGCCCTGATCAGCAGGAGTGGCTGACTTGGGCTTCTGGGAATTGAAGTCCAAGAACACCTGGAGTGCCAAGGTTGGCCATCACTGGTCAAAGACATATTACTGTCTAAGAACAGCAAATTTTGCCTTCACCCAAGTCATTATGAATAAAAATATAGAAAACAGCTATGCCATTTTGGCATGCAAAGCAGAAAAATCTCAGAAGCATATCCCCAAAATTCCTGGCAATAAACTAAGAAATCAATATTGTACTGCCTTTTCATAGGTAGGCTCAGCCCTCCTCTTGCCAGCAAATTAAGAAATTTCTTACTGTAAAGTTTTAAAGTGGGGTGACCCTTCAGATGGCTTTTGTAAAGAAACTGGTGAGGGGGGCATATAACCAAATCTAGAAATTTCAAAGTCTTCTGAGTAAGTGACTGGGAAAGCTGGCTGGAAAGATGTAAGCCAATCTATGCCCAGAGGGAAGGACAATTAACACCTTCAAGTGTCTTCCTACTCCAGACCTCTTCAACGAAGGATTGAGACTAACACTTCAGACTTGCCTCTTGACTTGAAAAACCAGTTGGCTGTCTTCCTCAGAGACATGCAAATAGAGGAAGATATTGCAGTGGTGTGAAAAGAAGAAGCCAAAGGGAATTTTAAATAGAAAAGAAACAGTGCTGGCATTCAGCCATTGTGTTCCTTCCAATCATTTGCATTCTGGACTGAACACAATTCTGTTAATAGAGATGTTTCTATAGTAGCCAGCATTTCTGCTCGGAGCAGCCTCAGAACCAGACTTCAAATTACATGAGGATAAAGATGGCTTAGTGGTTAAGACGCTTGAAGGCAAGTCAGCAGTTCGAGACCCAGAGGCGTAGCCAGAGGGTGGCAAGGATGGGCATTGCCTACCCTGAGTTAGCAGTTTACCCAACCTCAAACTCCTGGCTGCTTATATATATGACACACACACACACACATGCGCACACACGTGCAACATAAAAAATATTCACCCACCCACATCTAGAATCTTGGCTAAGGCCCTGTCGGGACCCAAGTGCTGAACAACAGAGTTAACTCCTATTATCTGTCCCAGCTCCTGCCAACCTAGCAGTTTGAAAGCAAGAAATTGCAAGTATCTAAATAGGTACTGCTTGGGGGCAAAGGTAACAGTATTCCTTGCGCTCTGGCGTCCAGTTGTGTCTGTCACATGACCACGGAAATGTCTTCAGATGCACTCAGTGCTGGTTCTTTAGCTGTGTAACATAAACGGCCATGCCTGGCTTTGGAGCAAGGGAGAACTTCACCTAGGGCAGTGATGGCGAACCTTTTAGGGACCGAGTGCCCAAACTGCAACCCAAAAGACACTTATTTATTGCAAAGTGCCAACACACCATCAGGAGAAGAAGTAAATGCTCCCATTGGGCTGCTGAGCGGAGGGGTGGGGAAAACTCTGTGCAGGGTGAGGGAGGAAGCGCTCCCATTGGGCAGAGGGGTGGGGAGAATTCTGTGCTGGGGGAGGAAGGAAGTGCTCCCATTGGGCTGCTAGGCAGAGGGGTGGGGCAAACTCTGTGCTGGGGGAGGAAGGAAGTGCTCCCATTGGGCTGCTAGGCAGAGGGGTGGGGCAAACTCTGTGCTGGGAGAGGAAGAAGTGCTCCCATTGGGCTGATGGGTAGAGCGAACTCTGGGCTGGGGGAGGGAGGAAGTGCTCCAATTGGGCTGCTGGGCAGAGGGGCAGGGTAAATCCTGTGCTGGGGTGACTGCATGGGTGCCCACAGAAAGGGCTCCGAGTGCCACCTCTGGCACCCGTGCCATAGGTTCGCCACCACTGACCTAGGGCATTTCAAATTCTGGTGGGAAGCACCATCAATATGAATCCTTTCGATTGCATCCGACTCAAGATCGTGCCGTGTGCTCACCGGGACAGGAACCGGCTTTCCTAGTGGAAAATTCCCGAGGGCAAAAAAAGGAGTCCGGACCCATGGGGAGGGGGCGCTTCCAAAACGACCCCTAGAGCATGGGTGGCCCCACTCTCCACTCCCGGACACATCCCCACAATCACCGCGGTATGATGACCCGTGTGCGTTTGTTGTCATGCATGCATCCCTTACTGGTCAGTGAGATGCGGCTGCGAGTGCTGGTGGCGGCCATTCGAGGAGGAGCTGGCCCGGCCGAAACCAGAGGGGCCGACCCCCACCGCCGCCCCTCTTCTCCACCGCCCCCGGGTCTGGTGAGGCTGCGGCAGCAGCAACAACCTGGGCACAGCCCGGAGGGAATGCATGGTGGCTGCCCCGATTCCCTCCGCTGCTGCTGCTGCTGCTCAAGGGCGGCCGGAGCGCCTCTGAAACTCGGCAGGGGAGCAGCAGCGATTCGGGGCAAGGAAAGACGACAAGCCCCCGCCTGGCTGGCCCTTTAAAAGGAATGGTCCCGTGCCTCTTCCGAAGGGGGGCGGGACCACAGACTATTATACGGAGGGAGGGAAAGAATGACGGACTGGAGCCCTGGCCTGTCAGGTAAAGGGGAAAATGCACGTCAACCAATGAGGAACGAAGGGAGGCGTTTCATCACTCCCACTTGTTTGTTCCTCCAGGAGGTGAGTCACAGGGAGGGGCGGGCGGGGGAGTCCTTTCCGGCACCACGCCTTGTTCAGAACCATTGAGTCCCAATGTAGACCATGGGAGACAGTGTTCTGGCATTCGCGGGAATTTAATTACAGGTGCAACTCGGGAAAATAAAATATCGGGCAAATGTCCATTCATTTCACTTAAAAGGTGGAACAAATATATGAGATAGACTCACTACATGCAAAGCCAGAGATGGTATGCCTTAATTCGTTATAATTGTGATGATCATGGCATACAGCGTACATGAGATTATGTGATGATTATGGGGTACATGAGGTTGGGGGGTTGGGGTTTTCATAAGCTGTAAGCCATAAGCATCAATATTATAACAAAGTAAAGGTAAAGGTTTCCCTTGCTCGAAAGCCTCGTATCCGACTCTAGGGTGCAGTGCTCATGTCTGTTTCAAAGCCGAAGAGCCAGCATTGTCTTCTGCAGACATTTCCATGGTCAAGTGGCAGGCATGACTAGACACCGGAGCGCATGGAACGCTGTTACCTTCCCACCTACTTATCTACTTGCAATTTCGTGCTTTCGAACTGCTAGGTTGGCAGGAGCTGGGACAAAGACGGGAGCTCAATCCGTCCTGCAGTACTTGGGAATCGAACTGCTGACCTTCCGCTTCCCAGTCAGTGTCTTATCCACTTGAGCCACTGCAGTACAAAGTAAGTATAACTTACAAAGTATGTATACAAAGTATAACTTACAAAGTATGCAGTACAAAGTAAGTATAATTTACAAAGTATGTATACAAAGTATAACTTACAAAGTATGCAGTACAAAGTAAGTATAACACTGCAGTATAACAAAGTAAGGCATGACATATCTCGCTTTGCATGCAATGAGTCTATCTCATATATTTGTTTCACCTTTTAAGTTGCATTACTGGACTGAACGAACATTTGCACGATATTCTAATTTTCCAAGTTTCACCTATATTATTCTGCCTTTATTCTGTAATATAAAAGAAAAGAGCCGGAAGAAGGGGAAAAGCATTTGCTTTTACTACTGTTGAAGTATTTTTAGGCATATTTTTCATCATCCGTTTTATCATGTTAAAAAACCTAATGAGCAATACAGATGAATGTGCCTTTTGAAAGAGGCATCTCTGTTAATATATACAGTGTAAAGCTATGCGCGCACAAAAGCAGGAAGTTGCAATACTCAAGTCTGTGGGTTTTGTTCTGCTTTTCAAAGTTCAAATGTTTGAAAACCCACAATTGTGAAGAATCCTCCCTGGGAGGTTTGGAGTGAACAAAGAGGATCTGTGTAAGTAGTGTTATGCACTGCTACATAACCTTTGACTTATTAGCTTTATATCTTGCCTTTCCCCCAACTCGTATCAATTTGGAATGAGTTTAAAAAAGCAAGTTTGGTGTTGTGTTCTAACAGTGTAACCATTCTACATGTCATAACAATGTATCTTAACCAATGTAACCTTGCCTACGGGTAACAATGTAACCTTCAGCTGCATCACTATAAACCCTGTAATAGGACGCGAGCTAATGACCACCAGCTGGCAGCAGCGAGCGTCCAAGCTTTCTTGGTCCAAACTCATCAAAGTGCCGCAGCGCGGGAAGTTTCCCGCCACTACCTACACCTGGACAAGAAGGGCGTGACCAGCAATGACGTCACGCGGACAATAGCCAATGGGCTATCGTGGAGCCACGTTCAAATGTTTTACTACCATATATATAGAGCTGTACATCCGCCATTACCTCATGTTCCCTCTGACCATTATGCAATAAACCTGTGTTAAACCAGCCTTGGCTGTTTTCCTGTGTCTTGGTTCTCATACACTAAATTGGCGACGAAGGTGGGATATGGATCCCCAAGGAGCCAGGACACAGAGCGGTTTCAACATTAACAAACCGCAAGACTGGGAGCTCTTCGAGATGGACTTCCAGGGAGCACTGGTAGAACTCGACGTAAAGGACGAGGCAAAGAAGAGGGCCATCCTCACCCGAATGCTTGGGCAAGAAACCAAGCGAACGCTGGTGAGCATCATTGCACCGAAGAAGGTGAGCGATTTTAAAGCCGATGACATCATGAAACTGCTGCGTGAGCGGTTTCGACCTTCGAAGGCAATGTTTCCCGCTCGGAGCGCGTTTTGGAGGCGAGTCCAAGCGCCGGACGAGTCGGTTGAAGCATTCGTAGCGGCCATGAGGTTAGCTGCCAGCCCCTGCAAGTGGGAGAACTTAGAGCTAGCCCTCAGGGATGGCGTGCTGTGCGGCCTGAAGGACAGGGAGGTGCAGCGCGCCCTGATGAATAAAGAGCCACCCCCCACATTACAAGAGGTCGTGGAGGCCGCGGAATCCGCGGAGAC
Organism: Bradypodion ventrale; assembly: GCA_035047345.1. NCBI lineage: Eukaryota > Metazoa > Chordata > Lepidosauria > Squamata > Chamaeleonidae > Bradypodion > Bradypodion ventrale. The sequence continues at coordinate 229,458,298 of JAWDJE010000002.1, read as the reverse complement.
TACGAATGCAGGGGTGCAAGAGATGCACGAATGGCGTCCGAAGGCCGGCAGGGCAGAAAATTCGGTGCACGGCAAGCCGGGGAACTCGGTGCACGCGACTGGGCGAACCTCGAAATTGTCTGCGGAAGGCAGCGACGACGAGGATGTCCGGAAAGTCCGAAAAGGGGGGCGCCGCTGTGATGGCTGTGGGGCGGCCCATGACCGCGCGAAGTGCCCATTCCGGAAAGCCGAATGCCACAACTGTGGCCGCCGTGGGCACATCGCTAAAGTGTGCAGAAAACGGCAAGAGGCACGGAAGCGTTCACCAGACCGCGCGTCCAGACCGGACCGTCCGACGAGGTCCAAAGATGGCGCCCGAGCCACGAGGAAGCAGGACGGCGTGGGCCGCGTCTCAGACGACAGCGAGGACGATGCCCCTGTGTTCAGCGTGTCCGCGGGACAACCCCGTTATTTCGTTGAGGTACTAGTACAAGGGGCCCCTATTAGGATGGAAGTCGACTCGGGGTCCTCCTATTCTATTATTTCTCAGAGGGAGTTCTTGAAAATTGATCCCCTTGTCCGACCCAAACTTAGAGCGTTGAGGTCCACACTACGAGATGTTCAAGGGAACAGCATTCCAGTATTGGGGGTCGGAAAATTCCAAGTGAAATTTAAGAGACACTCTGCAGAACTCCCCCTAGTCGTTCTCAAGGGGGGAAGTTGCAGCCTCCTCGGAACTCAGTGGTTTCAGCCTTTGGGTTTGTTCATAGGGGGGGTGCATGCCGTGGGAGCAGATCCAATTCAAGCGGTGTGTGACGCGCACCCCGCCGTTTTTAAGAAAGGACTGGGAAAGTTCAAGGGGCCCCCTGTAGCTTTCGACCTGGACCCGGAGGTCCGCCCGATAAGACTTAAACCACGCAGAGTGCCGTTCGCACTCAAGGACAAAATAGAGGCGGAACTGGACAAACTGGTGGGCCAGGGGATTCTTATTCCTGTTGATTCCGCGGAGTGGGAGACTCCGATTGTAACAGCACTAAAGGCAAACGGGGAGGTGCGCATTTGCGCTGATTATAAGTGTACAATTAACAAGGCTATCCGCCCTAATGCCTATCCGGTGCCGGTGGTCAGCCACCTTCTGGCCAGGCTGAATGGGGGAAAGTGTTTCGCTAAGCTTGACCTAGCGCAAGCCTACCAGCAACTCCCAGTGACCCCTGCCACGGCAGCGGCACAAACCATAGTCACTCATAAAGGGGCGTTCCAGGTGTCGCGTTTACAGTTCGGCGTGAACTCGGCACCCGGCCTTTTCCAGTCGCTCGTGGAACGCCTCCTGAAAGGTTTGGAGGGGGTTTTGCCTTATTTTGATGACGTATTAATAACAGGGGGGAGTGAGACCGAACTAGCCAAACGATTGGACAATGTACTGACGGTGTTTGAGAGAGCGGGGTTGCGACTGCGGAAAGACAAGTGCGTGTTTTTTGCAACGGAGGTTGAGTTCTTAGGATTCCGGGTCACACCCGAGGGAATTAGGCCTTCCAAATCCAAAGTAACCGCCATAAAGAAAGCTCCTCGCCCCACATCTAAGACCGAACTGCAGTCGTTCCTAGGACTCCTGAATTTTTATCATACATTCCTTCCACGGAAAGCGGCTGTGGCCGAACCGCTCCATAGGTTGCTTAAAAAGGAAGAGGTATGGATGTGGGGCGACGAACAGGAGAGGGCCTTTAAGGAGCTGAAGCAGCTCCTGACCTCCGATGCAATTCTGACCCATTTCGATCCCAAACGGCCAGTAATCCTAGTCTGTGATGCATCCCCAGTGGGGGTGGGGGCGGTGCTTTGCCACGTGTTGGAAAACGGAAGGGAGGCGCCAGTAGCCTTTTACTCCAGGTCCCTGTCCCAAGCGGAGAGGAATTACGCACAGACCGACAGGGAGGCGTTAGCGATAGTAGCGGGGACCAAGAAGTTTCACGATTTTCTGTATGGTCGCCCTTTCACCATAGTGACTGACCACAAGCCCCTGTTGGGAATATTTACTGCGAATAAGCCCACGCCGCAGATCCTGTCCCCGAGGATGCTGAGGTGGGCTATTTTTCTCAACGCATACCAACATGAGTTGGAATACCGACCCGGCAAGGAGATTAGCCATGCGGACGCGCTGTCGCGATCCCCCCTGCCTTTGGCGGGCGGCCACAAGGGTGGGGTAGAAAAAGACCATCAAGTGTTGTTGATAGAGGTTTTAGATTCGCCCCCCATAGTACCTGCCGACATCGCCAAAGCGACGGGCAAGGATAGGACATTAGAGAAAGTCAGTTCTTGGGTGCAAAAGGGGTGGCCGGCGTCCTCCCCGGCTGCGGAATTCGACCCATTTTTTCGGAAAAAGCTAGAATTGTCCCTAGAGAGGGGGTGCCTTTTGTGGGGCCAACGGGTGGTGGTCCCTACATCCCTGAGACCGAGGGTGCTTAAATTGCTGCACGTCAGCCACCCGGGAATTGTTCGCTCCAAGGCACTGGCTCGGAGCTACTTCTGGTGGCCCCAACTAGACGCAGACATAGAACACATGGTCGGCACTTGCGAGGCTTGTCAGGGCTCCCGGCCGGAGGAGGCTCGACTCCCGCATAGGGAATGGGACGCGGCGAGGGGCCCGTGGTCCAGAGTGCACATAGATTTTGCCGGCCCGTTCCGAGGGACCCTTTTTCTCCTGGTAGTGGATGCGTACTCCAAGTGGCTGGAGGTGATTCCGGTCACGAGCACGTCCTCCGCCACTACAATTAAGCACTTACGGAGGATTTTTTCTACGTTCGGTTTACCCGACACTCTAATCAGCGATAACGCTAGTTGTTTCACGTCCGCAGAGTTCAGGGCGTTCACAGACATTAATGCCATTCGGCACGTTACCTCCGCGCCGTTCCACCCGGCCACGAACGGCCAGGTGGAGCGCCTTGTGCGCACAACAAAAGATGCGTTGAAACGCATGGGCCCAGGGGACCTGAACCACCAAGTGTGTCAATTCTTATTGGGATATATGGTAACTCCCCTAGCATCAGGGTACTCGCCGGCGGAGCTGCTGATGCGGAGGAAGCTGACCACGATCCTGACCAGGTTAGATCCGTCGAGGGTTGAGGACAAAGGGAAGAACATAGGGTTAGCGGTCTCGAAAGGTTTCGCCGTCGGCGATCCTGTACACTGCAGGAACTACGCCAACGCAGGTCCAGCCTGGGTACCAGGGACGGTTGTGGAACAGACGGGGCCAGTGTCGTATCGGGTGGAAACTAACACCGGTCTCCTCTGGAGGAGGCACGCTGACCAACTTAGGCACCGAGTAATTGAGGGGCCGATCAGTGGGGTTCAGAAACAGGATTCAGCGTTAGGGTTCTCCTCCACCTGCTTATACCAAGGGGGGGACATCGAAGGGCAACAGTCCCAAACAAGGGGGGGAAGCAGAGGTCCAAACTCACATCCTTTTGATACACCGGTTCTATCCAATTCCTGGAAAGAGAGAAACGAGTTTGCCCCTCCAATTTCACCCAGTCCCTCGGAAGAGGGAAATGAGTTTGCAACTGTCGCCCCCGAATTAAATTTTGTGTTACCGAACCGGGGGGGTTTTTTGGAGTGTTCCCCCACCCGTCCAAGCGAGAAGCGGGGTTTTTCGTTAGCCCCTAGTGCCCCCGGTTTGCCCACATCCACATCAGAAACCTGTCCTCTCCCCTCTCCTGCCCATCCCAAAGCTGCACAACCGCGGCGAGTCACTAACAAGTCATCCTCTCCAATTACAGGACAGGAAGCTGGGGAGCAAGGAGGAGGGAGCAAAGCCGGGGCAGGGCAGCCCGCGCCGAGACCCCAGCGTGTTCGAAATAAGCCATCTTGGCTGAGAGACTTCGTCTCATCCTAGGGGGGAGGAGTGTTGTGTTCTAACAGTGTAACCATTCTACATGTCATAACAATGTATCTTAACCAATGTAACCTTGCCTACGGGTAACAATGTAACCTTCAGCTGCATCACTATAAACCCTGTAATAGGACGCGAGCTAATGACCACCAGCTGGCAGCAGCGAGCGTCCAAGCTCTCTTGGTCCAAACTCATCAAAGTGCCGCAGCGCGGGAAGTTTCCCGCCACTACCTACACCTGGACAAGAAGGGCGTGACCAGCAATGACGTCACGCGGACAATAGCCAATGGGCTATCGTGGAGCCACGTTCAAATGTTTTACTACCATATATATAGAGCTGTACATCCGCCATTACCTCATGTTCCCTCTGACCATTATGCAATAAACCTGTGTTAAACCAGCCTTGGCTGTTTTCCTGTGTCTTGGTTCTCATACACTAAATTTGGATAAAAAGGACAAACAAATTATAACACTAAAACCCAGTTGAATTAAAAGAAGTTTAAAAGCACATTAATAAAACAGTTCAGACCCTTTCTCATCAGTGTTTCATGATAAAAAGGTATTTACCCTGCTGGCAGAAGGACAATAGGGAAGGAAATCAGCACAGCTTCTTTCTATAAAGCCATGGTTCTTAACATGGGGCACACTCCCCAGGGAGGGGGTTGATTTTTAAGGAGGGGGATTCAAGATGAGTTATTAACAGTGAATGACCTTTTAGGCTTCCTCCACTTGAATAGGAGTTCACTTTTTGAATAATAAGAATTATATGTCGGGGGTGTTGGGGATCAGGATTTTAGAGATGTTTTGGTGGGGCATGGCCAAAAAAAGATTGGGAATCACTGGTATAAAGAGTCCCAGTGTCTAGGAAGGTACTTTCTCTTGTGTTCCTCCCAGATCTTCTAGGTAGGAGAAACAGAACCTTCACTGAACTCAGAACCTGGTCAGGTTTGTATCAGAGAATTTTCCTTCAGCTAGCCTAAAACCAAGCCAATAGGATTAACTAGCTCAGAGTTCCTCAAACTTGGCTCTCCAGATGTTCTTGGACTTCAATTCCCAGAAACCCTGGTGTGCTGACTTGGGCTTCTAGGAATTGAAGTCCAAGAACACCTGAAGAGCCAAGTTTGAGGAATCCTACACTAGATTGTGGACAACACTTAAAACAAATAAGTAGTCAGTAAAGCTGTTGTTACATGAGAGCTATGTGCTCCCTGTTATCATTTGGCTATTCTCTTCTAGACCACCTTGAATTTTGCAGCGCTTAACAAAGGCTGTCCTTACAGTAATCCAAAGAAGATTGCTATTGAGCTTTTCTTTCTTTATTCGTGTCAGATGCACCACCAGTTATGTAATGACATACAAAGCTAAAATTAACATGTCTAAAACTAAAACAGAATTAAAAAGAGCTAGATGACATCTGCCCAATATCGGGCAACTTCAACAGCATTTCCTCTTGCCAACATAAGGTCCTCCTCAGTGCATGTTGAGGGGCGTCGTGTGCATTGTATCATATGGGAGATACTTTGTACTTCTCCACATTCACACAGGCTGTCATCTACAAGGAAACCCCACTTTCTCAGATTATTTATTTATTTAATTGATTTATATACCGCCCTAATTCAGTGGACTCTGGGTGGTGTACATAGGCCAGCGAACACCTCACTGACCATACAATGAAACAAGTTAAAAACCAATATAAAAACCAATTTAAAAACCCTTAACAACATTTGGCAATATTGCCCACTGCTGTGCCATTTTGTTATCTAAAAACAAATATAAAATCAGCATAACATTAAATTTAGCCTTGCCTTGATTTTCCAACCCCAGCATGCAGTCTATTTAAAGCTTTCCTGCTTAGGGATGTACTCCAACTCTGCTGATATCTTGCATCTGGTATGGTCATTGTCTGCTACTCGTATCTTCCTGGAGGTCATTTTCTCAGCTGGTGGATGTGTCTCTGGTGACTCCACAAACCGATCCTAGCATGGAACATGTGACCACACACAGTACACTGAATGGTGGAGAATGTGGCTGGGTTTGACGAAGCTTCTGTGCTTGTTGCTTAGCCTCTTTGTGTCTGTGGTGTTCCCCTTCAAAGTGATCAGTAGCAGCAGAGATGTTTTGGCATCAAAGTGGGCGATCTTTGGCCATTATCTCCCAAGTTTGTGAGTTTGTACCTGACACCTTCATGGTTTGTTTCAGTTGCTCGTTATAGTGCTTCAAAGGAGCACCATGAGGTTGCAAGGGCTAAGTTCTCCGTAAAATATTTGGCAAGGAAGCCTGAAACCATCCATACAGCGGGCATGCCCTATCCATCTAAGATGATGGCCTATGATGGAAGCTTCAGTGCTGTTTACATTGCTTTCTCGAGAACTGCAATGTTGGTGACATAGTCATCCCACTTGATATTCAGGATGTTCATCTGGTATATGACTAAGAAACAAATCTTCATAATAATGCTTTCATTTACAGAGTAGGAAGTAAGGGTGCAATCAGAAGAAAATATTTGTTCCATTTCATTTAAAGTGCAGGTGTGATGATCAAATGCCAGAAAAATGAGAATGTTTCCCACTGAACAGTGTGATATTTTTTGAATTGCCTCCAGTCTATCCATTTTTCCCAGATTTTCTTTAGTTCCTTCAGTTTAATGAAGGCTGCAATGATATGTACAAATGCAGTCCAGTTTTACACAACATTTAGCAGGCAGCTTGTTAAAATGAATGGGGTTAGGATAGCCTAACTCTGCTCAGAGTTTGCCTGCTCTTTGGGATTGAATTATCATGAATGTTTGCTTCCAAGCAAGCATGGACAAGTGTAAGTCGAAAGAACGTATTCTGATACACCAGAAGCAGTCAGACCTGTTTCATTATTACAACTGGCTATTGATTTCAGGACAACTTGGGAGGGGGAGGCTTTATTTAATCCTTATTCAAATGTATAACTTAAGGTCATTTGAAACATCAGCCTGAATGACATTTGCAGAGTTTGGATTACAAATAAGGATGTTCATTCAGTGTAACATGTCTCTTTTGGGGGGGAAACAAGGTCAAAAGGACATGCCTTTTGCAAAATAACATTAAAGACTTACAATATCACTATTTTTAAAGTGTATATTTGTTTAATAATTTCTTCCAACATGAAAGAAGGGACTTCTTGACATGCAAAGTACTGTATAATTGGGGTTGGGAAAGAACATTTGAATACCGGTATGCCTTTTAAGGAAAAAACATCCTGAAAACAAAGATTCTAGGCCAGTCCTCTTGCTGCTGTCAGCCTTCTACTGGCAGGGAGATATTATATTTAAAATCAGGAAATATGAACAAATGTGATGCTTCCTTGTATACAGAACAGTGTGCATACAGAACAAGATAATGAATTTTAAGCAGTAATTAAATATTCATTACAATACTCCTTTCTTGTTACATCCAAAATGTCCTGTCCTCAACAACCTTGCTAAGGTCCTGCAAATTCAAGCCTGTGACTTCTCTCAGAGAGTCAATCCATCTCACATTAGGCATTCCTCATTTCCTGCTGCCTTCCACCTTCCCCAGCATTATTGCCTTTTCCAGAGAGTCATACCTTCTCATGATGTGTCCAAAGTAGGAGAGCCTCAGCAGTATCATTTTTGCCTCAAAAGCCAGCAATTTCCCCATTTCCTGGTAATTTTACAGGACGTTTATGAACAGAATTCGCAGGTAAATCATTAGTTTAGATCAGGGGTCACTAAACTTTTAAAGTCGGGGGCCAGGTCATGACTGGTGGTCCCCTCGCTGTTTACAGCTGCAGTAAATGAGTCTGCGGCCGATTCTGGCTCACCTGCAGTGACTGGAGCAAGGGCATGGGCTGGATGATTTTGTGCCATGGGTCAGATCCGGCCCACGGGCCATGGGTTGCCAACCCCTGCTTTATATTATACATCATATAGAAGTTCATTAGTCCAGGTACTGATCAGAAAATGAAGCTGGAGATCTCTTTGAGACATTGACTTACAGTTAAGATTCTGATGTGGACTAGAAGCTTGCTCCTTGGAAAAAGAGAAGTATTTGCCAGTCTTTTGGGGAGAGTAGGTGGTGCCACTATAGATTACACCTGATACCTAACAACCTAGATCTGTGCCTAAGCCAACTAGTTTTAACTAACATGGGCATGGTCAACTTTGCTGTGTAAAAAGACCAGGCTGCACCATCGACTTTATTCTACTCTATAGCTATGTAGATTTTTAAACATTAAAAAATGACATGGACAGAGATGAAGAATGTGTGGCACTTGAAATGTTGCAGAACAAAAACTCCCCTGATCTCCTACCATTGGCTATGCTACCTAGGGCTGGTTGGAGTGATAGTCCAACAATATCAGGCAAGCCACAGTTGTGAATCTCTCCCGCACAGGGGTAAAGCTGAACTCTAGTCCTGGCTCTATTTGAGGGTGGTCCTGTAAGATATTATGGCAGCTCTTGAGAGCAGCATTCCTTTGATCAGTGATGCTATTCCCCATGTGTTCTTAGGCTCCAGTATCAGAAAATGCTGCGAGCTGCGGTGGCTCGGTGGTTAAGAACCTCGCCTTGTTAGCTGGAAGGCTGACAAGTTGGCAGTTCGAGACCTGGGCACTGCATGATGGACTGAGCACCTGTCTTTGTCCCAGCTCTTGGAGACATGAAAGGAGCTTCATTTGAGCATTCCCTGAGTGGAGTTTCTTCCACAGAAATCCTTTCAACCCAGAATAATTTCTGACACGAAACTATTATTATCAGAAAAAGCATGGCTAAAGGCTTGACTGACCTTGGCTGTGACACCCTGAGAAAATGGTCTGAAATGCACTCTGAGGGTAAAGCACAGACCACAAGGGTGATGTGTTGTGGTGTTTTATACAGGGTATAAATCTATCAATGGCTAACAGTCATGGTAAATCTAGATTCTATCCAGCATAAAAATATATATGGCTTTCAACAATGGTTGCTAAGGAATGTAGCAGAGTGCTGTGTCCCTCATGTCCTGTTTAAGGACTTCCGAAAGACATTTGGCTGGCCCTGTGGGAGCTAGAGACAGCTGTGGTCTGATGATCCAGCATGGCTCTTTTTCAGTTAATGCCTCACAAGGAAAGCATGGCTACACAACATACGGCACAGTTCATTCTGAGCTAGGGAGGAGTTGTTTCATGAAAAATTATAGATTAGTATTTTTCCATTTGGCTTGACTGCTGTTCCCAGTTAGAGAGCTACAGAAGTGAGGAGCTACCCAGCCTCCCCAAGACATTTCAAGAGGCAGCCAATGATGAGATGGCTAGATGGTATTGTAGACACAATGGGCACAGAGCTGGGCAGGTTGAGGAGGATGGTGGTGGACAGAGGTGCCTGGGGGACAATGGTCCATAGGGTCGCAAAGGGTCGGAATTGACTGAGCGACTGAACTTCAAAAAACTCAGCACATTGTGGTTCCTTACCTTGATGAGAGTTTCACCATGCAGACATGATACCAATAGCAATTAGACTTGCTATCAGACGACTGATTCTGGGGAGACAAGTTATGAGAAACCTGGGGAACATAGTGAGAAGGAAAGACATCACCTTGAAAACAAAAATTAGTATAGTCAAAGCAATGGCATTCTCAGTGGTGATGTATGGGTGTGAGAGCTGGACCATTATGAAAGCTGAGCGCAGAAGAATAGATGCCTTTGAGATGTGGTGTTGGAGGATTGTTCTGAGAGTCCCCTGGGCAGTGAGGAGAACAAATAGGTCAATTTTAGAAGAAATCAACCCTGACTGCTCATTGGAAGGTCAAATAGTGAAGATGAAGATGAAGTACTTTGGACATCAAATGAGAAGGGAGGATTCACTTGAGAAGGCCTTGATGCTGGGAAAGGTAGAGGGAAAAAGAAGAAGGGGGAGGCCAAAGTTGAGATGGCTAGATGGCATTGTAGACACAATGGGCACAGAGCTGGGTGGGCTGAGAAGGGTGGTGGAGGATATAGGTGCCTGGAGGTCAATGGTCCATAGGGTCGCAAAGGGTCAGAATCGACTGTACGACTGAACAACAAGCAACTGCCCCATAGCACTTTGTGCACTTTCTGGGCAGTTCACAAGTTAATTAGCATTTTTCCCCAACATGCTGAGTACTCATTTTACCAACCATGGAAGGATGGAAGACTGAGTCAACCTTAATCCCTGGTCAGGATTGAACTCACACACTTTTGGCTGCAGTACATCATTTTAATCACCTTGCCATCAGGGCTCCTCAGATACCTAACAGTTCTTCCATTTGCTAGGGTTGTGGTGCATATTTATGGTGCCATTTGCCAGAAGTGATCCATTGTAGAATGTCCTTGTTTCATTACTCATCTGCAAGGAATGATCAAAAGTATGGTTGGAGAAAGAGGAATATAAGGAAAAACAGTTGCTGCAAACATTTCACAGTCTGGATTTGTCATCTTAATTATTATTTTAAATTGCATTTGGGCCCTGAGAAAGGAAGGAAACATTCCATAGTTTTCATAGTGGGAGAGTAAAGAAAGTAGGATGGTTTTATTTCAAATTAAGCCAGGCTTTCTAGTCTTAATTGAAAATATGGTCTTGTGACTATCTGAAAAGAAGCAGGATAATATCCCACTTGTTTTGAGCCTTAGCACCCCTGATTTTAGCTTTACTGTAGACCTGCACTCCTTCCTCCTATCTGTAAATCATAAAGTTTACCTCAGAAGTGACACTGCTCCCTCTGAGTGTCTCTGTCAGTAAGGAGAATAAAGGTAAAGGTAAAGGTTTCCCTTGCTTGAAAGCCAGTCGTATCCGACTCTAGGGTTCAGTGCTCATCTCTGTTTCAAGACCGAAGAGCCAGTGCTGCAGATGTTTCCGTGGTCATGTGGCAGGCATGACTAGACACCAGAGCACACAGAACACTGTTTACCTTCCCACTGAAGTGGTCCCTATTTATCTACTTGCAATTTCTTGCTTTTGAACTACTAGGTTGGCAGGAGCTGGGACAAAGACGTGAGCTCATTCCGTCCTGCAGTACTCGGGAATCGAACTGCTGGCCTCCTGCCTTCCAGTCAGCGTCTTAGCCACTTGAGCCACTTCAGTCCCTTCTAGTAAGGAGAACAGACTACCAATTATCAATGAGTAGAGTTTTTGTTCTCTAATGCACAGTCTGGCCAGGTTATCCTGCTATGGTAATAGAGTAGACTATACTGCCAGTGACTCAACGTCGAGTGTCAGATGGTGGTTAACTAACCTGACAACCCTGAGGACTAGCTGCCTTGGCGAAGTCCACAGGGAAGGGTGACAGGCCCCAAATGGATTAAATCCCACTGGAATCCATCTTGATGGAGGGCAGCAGCTTCATCAGTACTGGCTTGGGGCTGAGGAGGACTTTGTGTGCCAAAAGGGCTCAAGGACCAGAAAGTGACTTGCGGACCTAGATCAGTGGTACGGGTGTCATGCTGCGATGTGGAAGGCAGATTAAAGGCCACTGCATTATATTCACAGGACAGTCTTTATGGCTGATCACCATGATTCTCGCCAATATTCAGAATCGGATACGGCACAAGAAGAAGAATGCATTACTGTTTCTATGCTGTGCTTTAGTCTTCCTCCTAGAAAGTGCATTTCCAAATTAAAAAAGAAGAAGGCATCCTAAATTTGCTCTGTTGTGTTCTACAATAACCTAAATTTAATTTTGTAATAGAAAATTGGCTTTCATGTCCTTCAGAAGCATGGAATGCCTCCTTCAGCAAATCTGTCCAACAAGCTTTTTTGTTTATTTTTAATTGAGCCACTAGAGGTTGTAAGGGGTATTTTTATTTTAAAAAGTCTTTTTAAAGGAGGGTGGGTTGGAAGGTCACAAGAGCAAGTGTGGCCCCTCATAGTCTAGAGCTGGGAGTGTGTGGTCCTCAGACTTCCAGAGGGTGCCTGCCCTCATAAATAACTGTTGCTTCTTCTGCTGCTGCTGCTGAATCCGAATACTGGAGATCAGCTGTGAAGACTGTCCTGAGAATATAATGCAGTGTCCTTTTGGCATGCAAAATTCTCATCAGCCCAAGGCCAGTATTGATGAAGCTGCTGCCCTCCATCAAGTTGGATTCAAGTGGGATTTAATCCACTTGAGAACCATCACTCTTCCCTGTGGACTTCGGCATCCAAGGCAGTTAGTCCTCAGGGTGGTCAGGTTAGTTAACCGCCACCTGATACTCGGTGTTGAGCGCTGGCAGTATGGTCTACTCTATTACCATAGCAGGAGTAAAGCAGTGGGGATTTGGTGATTCAACTTCTCTGTAAATTCCATTGATTCAAATAGGCCTACTCTAATTATCATTTATTGTGCTAAAGTAAATCACAAGGACAGTAATAATAATAATTTCATGTCAAAAATTATTCTGGATTGAAAAGATTTCTGCAGAAGAAACTCTGCTCAGGAAATGCCCAAATGAAGCTCCTTTTGTGTCTCCAAGAGCTGGGACAGAGTCGGGCGCTCAATCCATCATGCAGTACCGGGGTCTCGAACTGTTGACTTGTCAGCCTTCCAGCTAACAAGGCGAGCTTCTTAACCACTGAGCCACTGCAGCCCCAATGGAACTTATGGACTGGATTTGCGAATCCCCAGTGATTAAGTGGACATACTCTAGTGTGATTTACTACACTCAATAACAGGATTTCAGCCAACAAGCAGTAGCAGCAATAGAAGAGAGCAGTGCGTTGGATACAGTTTTAGGATGGGGAATGAATTTGCTTCTTGTGACTCCCATGTGCTTTTCCTGTCTTTGGTGTTGCTTCTTGTGTGTTTCTCTATATAATATCTGTTGTTGTTTAAGAAAATATATTTGTTCAATAATTATCTTGGCAGTGATACCAAACATAGCAGTGGAAATGTAGAAATGCAAATTGGTTGGTTGCTGCTAAAGATGTCAGTTCCATGAAGCTCCTCTCTTTAATTCATTAGTTGACTTCTTGTGGCTAAAGCAGAAAGAGAACTGTAGCACCACAGGGGACCCCAAAATGATTGAGTCCAACTCATGTTAAAGCAGGAAATTCATGGCTAGAGCATCCCTGACAGATGACCATCCAAACTTTGTTTAAAAACCTCCAGTGAAGAAAGAGAGTTCATTAGCTTGGGTCCCATTCTCTGGAGATGCCAAACATAAACTAGCTACATCTTCAGAGTGGCAGCCTTCAATATGCTATCATATCACCACCTAGTCTTCTCTAGGCTAAAGGTATTGAGCTCCCTTAACTGTTCCCTGTATGGCTTCATTTCCAGACCCTTTAACACTGGCTTGCAAATCAATTTGTTCCTTCTGAAGAAAGTTACAGTACTTGCATCTTCTGGTGTTACTGCAAATGGATTTTGAAACATTATTATTTCCTTTCCATGCTTATGGCAATTGGTGAATCTGTTTTGGAATTCCACTTGCTTGGATGGATGGATTCTCTAAATGTTCAGTATGCAGGGCTGGCATCAGAAATTTCCAGGCCCAGTACGCTCCCCCCCCCCCCCCCCACTTTTGGCCATGCCCCTGGGGTTTCCTGCGCATGCATCGTTTGTTTGCGCATGCACAAACCAGTGATTTCCTGGCGCCGCCATGCCCCCGTGGTTTCCTGTGCATGTGTCTTTTGTTTGCGCATGCACAGATCAGTGGTTTCCTGGCGCCACCGGACCCCCATCATCTCCGGGCCCAGGACAGGAGTCCTGATGGTCCCCTCCCCCCACCCTGATGGTGGCCCTGTCAGTATACAAAAACGCTTTGCATTCTTTCTCCAAAAATACCAGGCCCTTGACTCTCCTTTCCCTCTTTTTTTCTTTTTGCAAAAGCAGGCCAGACATCCCCTGCACCCAACCACACAACTGCTTTGTCTTCCTTACACACATATGTACCATGTTTGCCAGCATATAAGACACATTGGAGTATAAGATGCACCCCGGTTTTTAAACACATTTTAAAGGAAAAAATAATGTTCTACATTCTAACTCCAGGAGGCGGGGAGGGCAGGATCGGCCGGGCGAGATCACTCTTTTGAAAGCTGCACTTCACCCAGCTCCTAGCAGTCAGCGGCGGCCACCAAACTGCATCAGGGTGGTGGTGGTGCTGTTACTGACATATAAGACGCACTCCATTTTTCCAGTGTATTTTAAGCGGGGAAGTGTGTCTTATATGCCAGCAAATATGGTATATAACCTTTTGATGTTTGTAGATTGATACGCAGTAGGCAGCAGATATGGGGCCAAACACATCTTTATTGCAAGGTATGCAATCTGAACATGAGGTAATGGCAGAGGCGCAGCTCCTTTTATACAGAGTGGTACATTTGAATCTAGCCACATGGTTCCCCATTGGTTCCTATATTCGTGACATCATGGTGACACCCTGCATTCTTTACCTGGTTTACCTGTGGCGGGAATGTTTCCCGCGGTAGACTGTGATTGGTTGATTACTACTATGTGGTCGTGAGTCACTGCCATCTAGTGGCAGGTGAATCGCATCCCATCCAGCTGATTTACATTGAGTTACATTGTATTCACTGAGGTTACATTCTTTCATTCTTCCTGTTACAATTTCTCTTAAAGGCATAGACTTTCATACACAACATTCCTCCCCCCTAGGATGGGACGAAGTCCCTCAGCCAATGTGGCTTCCCATAATTATGCTTAGGTCGGGCGGCTGCCTGGCTGAGATTGGGGGAACTAGGGGTCCTGTGTTCCGCGGTTCCTCATCCTGCAATGGGAAGACGAGGAGACTCGTTAGCGGAATTCCTCAACTCAAAATCCCTCCTGTTTCTGTGGGTGGCGGGTAACTCAACGAAAGGACACCTCACTCTCCGGGGGCTGGGGGTGAACTCCAAATTAATTGGACCAGGGGTACCTGGGGCTAAATCAAAACCCTGCTTCTCGATCGGACGGGTGGGGGGCCACTCCGCAAACCCCCCCCCCCATCCCTTAAATCAAAATCAAAATTGTCAGGCACCTCGGGCTCTTCCCCTCCTGAAAGGTTTGTCGCGCCTGGGCTCAAACACGCATTCCTGTGGGAGGAATAGATACTGGGGTCTCCCCTTGGAAGAACGTTCTCTGTGTCTCTGTGGAGATTCCCTGACGGTGTCTGCCCTGTTTCTCCCCCTTGGAATGAGTGGGGGGGGGGGACCCTAACGTTGATTCATCGTCTTCCTGGGTATCCGTGACCCTGCGCCTGAGTTGATTGGCGTGTTGCCACCATGCTAACCCCGTACTTGTTTCCACCTTATATGATACCGGACCTGTCTGCTCAAGTACAACCCCTGGCACCCAGTTGGGTCCGGTCGCATAATTTCTACAATACACCGTGTCTCCTACCGAAAAGACTTTTGAATGCTCAATTCCTATATTTCTCCCCCTATTCTCCACCCTGGTTGGATCCAGGCAGTCAAAAAGCATGACCGGTCTCCTTCACATCAGGAGCTCTGCCAGCGAGCGTCCGGATGCGAGGGGAGTTACCCTATAGCAAAATAGGAACTGGCACAGTTGTAGGTTGAGATCCCCTGGGCCCATTTGCCGAAGTGCCTCTTTAGTCGTCTGCACTTGGCGCTCGACTTACCCATTAGTTGCAGGGTGGAACAGGGCTGAGGTAATGTGTCGAATCGCGTTCCTCTCCAGGAATGCCTAGAATTCGACAGAGGTGCAGGAACTGGTGTTGTCGGTAACCAGTACATCAGGTAACCCAAAACAACTAAATAGGTTCCGCACCCGCTTGATGGTTGCGCCCGAGGAGGTGTTGGTCATTGGGAAGACCTCCAACCATTTTGAAAATGAGTTGACCACCAGGAGGAAGTACGATCCCCTGAACGGTCCCGCAAAGTCGATGTGAAACCTGGACCAAGGTCCATGGGCCGTGTCCCATTCTCTGTGAGGAAGTCGGGACTCTTCTGGTCAGGAGCTCTGGCAACTTTCGCAAGTGCCCACCATGTGCTCAATGTCTGCATCTATCTCGGGCCACCAGAAGTAGCTTCTGGCCAGCGCCTTTGAGTGCACAATTCCTGGGTGGCTTACGTGGAGTTACTCCCTTTGAGCGCATTTCTTCGGGAATAACTACCCTCTCCCCCCAGAGGAGGCAACCCCTCTCAATGGACAATTCTACCCTCCTCCTGAAGAATATTTGGAATTCCGTGCTCGGTGGAGGTGTGGGCCACCCCTTTTTTACCCAGGAGCTAACTAGAGACAGGACCTTATCCTCTGCTGTCACCTTGGCAAGGTCTGGGGGCACAATTGGTACTGAGTCGAGAGACTCAATCAGTAGCACCTGGTGGTCCTGTTCTACCTCACATTCAGGCTCCCCTAGCGCCGGCAGGGGCGAACGCAAAAGTGCATCCGCGTGGCTGATTTCCTTCCCCGGGCGGTGCACCAGTGTGAACTGGTATGCATTGAGGAATATTGCCCACCAGAGCATCCTAGGGGACAAAATTTGGGGTGTGGGTTTGCCCATGGTGAATATGCCCAATAACGGCTTGTGATCCATTATGATCGTGAATGGCCGGCCTATAGGAAGTCATGGAACTTCTTTGTCCCAGCGATTATGGCAAGGGCCATCCTGTCTGTTTGCGCGTAATTGCACTCTGCCTTGGAGAGAGACCTAGAGTAGAAGGCTACTGGGGCTTCCTGCCCATTCCCGAGCACGTGTCACAGTACGGCACACACCCCCACTGGTGAAGCATCGCACACTAACACTACGGGCTTCTTGGGGTTGAAATGCGTGAGGATTGCCTCTGAGGAGAGGAGCTGTTTGAGTTCCTTGAACGCCTTCTCCTGGCTGTCGCCCCACCGCCAAACTGCGTCTTTCTTTAACAGATGGTGTAATGGCTCCGCTACGGATGCCTTCCTCGGCAGAAATGAATGGTAGAAGTTTAGAAGTCCTAGGAAGGACTGTAATTCCGATTTTGCAGTGGGGTGAGGGGCATTCCTAACAGCCGCAACCTTTGTATCTGAGGGCTTAACACCTTCTGGGGTTATCCTAAACCCCAGGAAATCTACCTCCCTTGCCTGGAACACACATTTGTCTCGCCTGAGTCTCAAACCCGCTTTCTCAAACACCGTCAGAACTCGATCCAATCTCTTGACTAGCTCCGCCTTGCTCCCTGCAGTTATTAATACATCATCAAAATAGGGGAGGACCCTGGGGAGCCCTTTGAGGAGGTGTTCCACAAGAGATTGAAATATCCCTGGGGCTGAATTTACGCCGAACTGAAGGCGAGTTACCTTAAATGTGTGACTATTGTTTGGGCAGCTGCAGTAGCCAGCGAGACTGTGAGCTGCTGGTAAGCCTGTGCCAAGTCTAATTTTGCTAAACATTTACCCCCGTGTAAAGTGGCGAGCAAATGGCTAACAACCGGCACCAGATATGCATTAGGGCGAATGGCCTTGTTAATGGTGCATTTGTAGTCCGCACAAATCCTGACCTCCCCATTTGCCTTTAACGCCGTAACAATTGGCGTTTCCCATTCTGCAGAGTCCACTTGAACCAATATCCCCTGACCCACCAGTTTGTCCAACTCCACCTCAATCTTGTCTTTAAGGGTGAATGGTACTCGGCGAGGCTTGAGCCGGATGGGTCGAACCTCAGGGTCCAGGTCGAACGAGACTGGGGGCCCCTTGTATCTCCCGAGCCCCTTCTCAAAAAAACACTGGGTGTGCGTTGCACACATCTCGCACTGGGTCAGAGTCTATGGCGTGAATGCCGGACAGTCCGATGCTTAAGGGAGCAAACCACTGACTCTCCAGGAGGCAACTCTTCCCTCGTTTTAGGACCATGAGGGGCAACTTCTCCCTGAAACCCTTGAACCTCACCTAGCAATCCCCCACCCCCAAAACCGGGATTTGGTTCCCCTGTACATCCCGTAGGGTGGTTTTTAAAGTCTTAAGCTTTGGGCGCTCATTTGGGGGAATGCATAAAAACTCTTTATGGGAAATGATGGAGTACGATGACCCTGAGTCCACCTCCATCTGAACAGGGACCCCCTGTAACAGTATCTCCACAAAGAAACATTGGTGAGTTGACACGCGGCCCACAATGGCCTCGTCCTCACTGATCCGTCTGATGTCTCCATTTCGACGCGGTCGCTCGGTTGGCTCCTGGTCTCCTTCCTTTCGCCGTCTGCAGACCCTGCCGATATGACCCCGCCATCCGCAGTGGTGGCACTCGGCTTTCCGGAATGGGCACCATTTCCTGTCATGGGTGCCCCCGCACTGGTCGCACCGGCAGTTTCCATCAGCGGTGTCTCGCTTGCCGGCCTGCCATCTCCGGACCTTTTGGACGTCCGGCTCCCCATCACTTTCACTGCAGTCCGATGAGGACATGGCAGCGGCTGCCGCGGCTCCCGCGTCCCGCCATTTGTGTGACGAGCAGCTGTGAACCGGAGCCCCGGGCATCGAGTTCCCGGGGTTGGGGATCTTGGTCCTGCACGACCGCACCCCGTTTTTGACCGACTCGGTGGCCTGAGCGGCCCTCAGTACCTGCTCAAATGTAATGTCCTCATCTCGGGCCAGGAGTCTTATCTGGGCCTCTTCTTGCAACCTGAGCAACAGTCGGTCCCACAAGGCCTCGCTTAGGGACGCGCCCCACTGGCATGGGACGGCAGCCACCCACAGGGCAGCAACAAACTTGGCCATGGACTCTCCGGCCCGCTGGTCGCGCGGTGGAATGCCAGCCTTGCGGGGAACACCGACACCTTTTGGCGGAAAGGTGCCCTTAAGGCTGCGAGGATTTCTGCGAGAGGTACCGATCGGAGTGGCCTTGGCATTAGGAGGTTCTTTGCCAGCTCCAGGGTCGGCAGTCCACACTGAGCCAGTAGGCAGGCTCGTCGCTTTGCTTTGTTATCAACGCTCTTGGCATCCATGGCATACAGGAACTGCTCTTCGAAGAGGTCCCATGTCTCCGGCTTCGAGGTGTAGAATGGGGCGACGGTGATCTGGGAAGCCATTATCCCACCTTCGTCGCCAATTTGATGTTTGCAGATTGATACGCAGTAGGCAGCAGTTATGGGGCCAAACACATCTTTATTGCAAGGTATGCAATCTGAACATGAGGTAATGGCGGAGGCGCAGCTCCTTTTATACAGAGTGGTACATTTGAATCTAGCCACATGGTTCCCCATTGGTTCCTGTATTCATGACGTCATGGTGATGCCCCGCATTCTTTACCTGGTTTACCTGTGGCGGGAATGTTTCCCGCGGTAGACTGTGATTGGTTGATTACTACCATGTGGTCGTGAGTCACTGCCATCTAGTGGCAGGTGAATCGTGTCCCATCCAGCTGATTTACATTGAGGTACATTGTATTCACTGAGGTTACATTCTTTCATTCTTCCTGTTACAATTTCTCTTAAAGGCATAGACTTTCATACACAACAAACCCTCAACATGGTAATGTATGGAGAGGCTCTGCTGGCTAGTAAAGCACCTAGAATGGCCAAAAGGCTAGTGTGGAGGATAAGACTGAGAGGAGAGTAACAGAAGGAACACTGGAGATCAGAAGAAGCAGGTTTGCCATTGAGTTTTCTTGTAAGAAAGGGACCGGAATAACAGCTGAAGATGGAGCCATTTGAGGTAGGAAGAACAATATGGATCTGAGAGGAAATACCTTGAGGGTAATAGCAGCAAGCTGGCAGGTTAGAGGGCCACATAGAGGGCCACAGGGTGCTGAAGTTTGGGAACCCCTGCTTTATAGTGCAGAAAAATTCAGGGACTGATTCTTCCTCCTGATACTTCATCGATTCCAGGGGTTCTCAACCTACAACCCGTGGGTCAGATCTGGCCCACGGCACCATTCCATCCAACCTTTTCCCCTCCGCCTGGCTTGCCGTGTCCCTAATGCCGCTTCATAGCAGGGTGGAAGAGGGGGAAGGGACAGTGGTGGAAGCAGAAGCAGCAGATGCACATGACCAGCCGTGTCCTTCCCGGTCGCTGCTCTGGCCAAGTGTGGGCAAGGACAGGCAGGACACCTCCTTCACCCATGGTAGGCTGGTAAGCAGGGAAGCAGCAGTGTCGGAGGCACGGGGGGATGGTTGGTGGCAGTGGCAGCAGTGAGGGGGAGTGTTGGCAGCAGTGGTGTGGGGGGGAGTGTTGGCATGTTGGCAGCAGCAGCGGTGGCATGGGGGAGAATGGTGGTGGCTTGGAGTAGTTCCGCCAGTGGAGCGTGGGACACCAGTCCAGCCCACCAAAAGTCTGAGTGGGTGTGATCAGGCCCCCAGCTTTAAAAGGTTGAGAACCCCTGATCTATTCTAAACACACTAGACAATCCAAGCTGCTCCCTAAATGTCATATAACAAATAAAGAATCTTCTCTTTCCCCTCCTCAAATATGAAAACAATGTTATAGTCCAGGTGTTAGTATAACTCATTCAAACTACAGTAGTTACAAAAATAAAAGCTGAAAATGCTTGTGTGTGTGTCTTATATAAAATACCTTTTCTATGCTAGCTTTACTTTTCTTGCACTCGTATTTTGGAATTTGCCTAGATAGTCTGTTTTAGTAGGAGGACGAACACATCATGTTTTCCTGTTTCACTCCAAGTATAAGTAAATTTAGACAACCTATGATATATTTTCACAGAGTAGCAGGTAACTCCTGGACTGGACTCCGTTTAGCGGCGAGTTAACTTGAAGCTGAGGCGGTGTAGATGGATTAAAATAAAATAGTTGCCGATCTTGATTCCAGTGCTGTTGTTTCACAGTCTCTTCCTCTAAGTCTAAACGAACCCTGGGAGGGCCTTTCCCTCAAATATTCCAAAGACTAAAATTCCTAGAATTAGTTCTTTGGGGTCACTGCAAAGCAGAGCCCTCTCATCCCCCCCAGCCTGGACAGAAACTGACGTTCAGCCAAAACAAACTGGCCACATATTTCCCAACCGTTCTGCACTCCCCTTTCCCTTGCAGATAGTTGGGCTGGCATCCAACACATCTGCAGTTATGGTAGGCCTTGCCAGTTGGAAAACCCGGAGGCTATGAGAAGGCCTCTTCAGCCTTGCTGTTCCTCCGGTACTGGATCCCGCCCTTTCTCTTCTAACAAGGGCATTTCACTTCAAGGTGAAGGGGGAAAAGACATGGGTCTCTGTGACCTCCCTGGATCAGCTGAAGCAACACAGTGCCTCAAAGCCAACCACTGCCAAGTTTCAATCAGCTCGGAAAATTCTGCTTCAGAGTCAGTGCTCAGTATTGGGCCATGTGGAAGCAATGAGGAAGGCCAGGGGAGAGACTTCTTCAGTAAGGCAGAGAGAGCATTTCCAGTTACACTGAGCAGTCACTGACAGTCCTCACTACTCCAGGTTGTAGGACTATGGCTTTTGAAGCAGAGAGAGTTTGAGAGTCCTTGGACTTCAAAACTGGATACAACTCGTTTAAAATTAATAAGTGGATATCACCAATGTGTGTGGGGTGGAGGGGACTTAAATATTTCTCAGTAAGCCAGTCTTGCAGCATTATCTCCTTCACTCATTTAACATTTTGCAGGGATGACGCTGGACGTTTTTGCTTCTGTATTGCTACAGATTAATCTAGAAACTCCTTGGTTACTTAGGAGCTATCAAACATACAGGATTAGCTCCTTTCGTGTTCACTCCCAGTGCTGGTAACTATCTAGAAGTACCACTGTTTTGTAGGTAGGTGATACCAGTTGATCCTTCTCACAACATATGCAAAGCTGCTAGCTAGGGCTGTGCAAATTTTGGCTTTGGCCCATGGCATCAAAATTCAGAATGCAGCAAAACATAGAGTGGGGGTTTGGTGTGCTGAAGGTTACATTGTTGCTATAGGCAAGGTTACATTGGTTCAGATACATTGTAATCCATGTGGAGGATAAAACCATTAGAACACAACAGGGGTAACTAGGCAGCATCAGAAATAAGTAAATGGCAACATCTCCCCCTTTCCCCACGTTGTGCCACTCATCCCCCCCCCCCCCAAACAAGGGAATAGAAAGCTCTTGCTTTCAAAGGAAGAAAGGAGGATAGCATTGCATGATGTCCATCCTCTGCCCTACCAATGGTATGGACGATCATAACTATGGAGTGTATATTCAGTGGCCAGTGCCTAAGAAAGAGGAAAGCATTGTGGTAGCAGCAGCTGTGGGGGTGGAAGCCCCCTCCCCAAAAAGAGGAGGAGCATCAGCCTCAGAAAGGAGTGGGTTGGAGGCAATTCTGCCCACCCTGGGTGCCAAAATTGGTATTAATGGCTCCAAATACATCTCAAACAAGCATTCCGCTTCACTACAGTTGCTTGAGAACATCTGTCCCACAGTGATTTAGGTGGCAACCAGTGACTTCTAATGAAACATGCACACAACTGTTCAAGCATGTGTTTACATGAGCATATTAATCAGAAGTTCCACTTGTGTCTCTCTTGAGGCTCACTCTCTGGTGAGTATATTTAGGATTGAAGGTTTTAAAAACAGAGGCAACAATCTTATACATACTTATCTAGCTGTAGACCCCTCCCCCCTTCAATGTTTTGAAATATACTTCATCGCTCAGTGGTTTGGGAATCTGGCTGTAGAGTCTGAGGTTGGGAGTTTGATTCCCCACTGTGCCTTCTGGAAGAACAACCAGCCTGTGTAGACTTGGGCAAGCTGCACACTGCCAAGGTGTCAGATAAATAATGCGTCACTGCCCTTCATCACCAATGACCACAATGCACCATTACCCTCTGAACTCTGACCTCATCCTTCCCTCTGACCCTTCACCCTAACCCCTCCTTCCTGAAAGAAGGTTATAAAATAAGGCTCACTCACCATGAGGTACCCCAGTTTAATGGCATCCTCCCTGAGGACACTGTGAGAGAGGAGATGTGTAATCAATAAAACCTCTAAACTTATTCTGGCGTCTTTGGTTATTTCAGTAAAGCCATTCCTAAAATCCTCAACAAATGGTAGCAAGAGGATGGTTTGCTGAATGAACCACAAAAGTACAAAAATACAAAATGCCCAGAATAAAGAGGTCAAAAAAGAATCAACCCAAAGAGACCAGCCCCCAAGGAGAGCTGGACGAAGCAACAGGAGGGGGCGATCTGGACCAGAGAATGGCTGAGGAAATTCGAATAAAACTTGCCGAAGTGGAGGAAAGCATCCGAGAGTTTTCTCTCCAACAACACACACAAATCAGTGCCCATCTAACTCAAAGCAAAGGAGAAGAGCCTGCTGGAAGATGGCCAGATTGAAATGGAGTTCCAAAGAGGAAATACGGTAAGGCACCCCAAGAGGGGAAGAGATGGTACAACAATGGGATCCAAGCAATCAATGGAAATTGCTACCGGACTCCAAAACAGCCTAGCAGGGGGGGGGAGTTCCAGAGCCAGGGACAGACACCCCCCCCCCCCCCGCGGCAACAGGGCACAGAAGGGGAACCCAGCAATAGCAAAGAAAATGAAGTGGAGGAAATAAGAAATGATCTCTGGGAACTGTACAAAACCAGACAAGAGAAATATAACAGAGATCATAGGGGACCCTACCCAGAAGCAGAAGTTTCAAAAGCCATAGACATACTTTCAGCTGTCCTCAGCCCTCCATGCATAAACCCTCCACATGAAAACAACCCCCCGCAAAGAACCCCACAGCGCAGCAGCCACCAACATATGAGTCATAGATCCAGCCAGGGACAGACACCCCCGTGGCCCCCATCGGAAGACAGAGGCATTCCCAACAACCCAGTACTACTGCGCAGCAACTTACTCACCCCCGGAGGCTTCCGGAAATGAACCCCGGAGTGTGGGCACCCCCCCACCACCATACCAAGAGAGAACACCGCCACCACTTTCCAAGCCCCAAGGAGCACCCACTGGCCACCACCTTCTGCCCAGCCACTCGGACCCTAGACCAGGAGAGCGGAGGTACTTTCCCAATGAAGACCTGAGCAAAATGACCCTCACGCATGCGCGCTGGGCCTTGCATGCGCAGTCAACTCCAACAGCAACCTACAAACAAAAAGGACCAATGGGAAATCCAACGGCGGCCGCTTGCATACCTATGCCTTTCTGCCCTTTTCAGTACCAAAAGGGACACCTAGAACAACAGAGCGAATCCAAGAATAACTCCAACCAGCAACCCAACCTACCCAATGACTTCCCAAAATTATGTGTTACTGGGAAAAATCTGCCAGAGTGGGCACAACAATTTCAAATTCTGCTGATGGGTCATGATGCACTGTACTTTATCCTAGACCCTCCTGAAGAACCATGGTCCATTGAAACAGACCGCAAACACAATAAAGCCTTCCACCTACTCCTAAGCGCCATTGAACCAGCCATTTACCCAAGCATACCCCATGAACTGACTGTTTTTGATATATGGAACAAATTGAATGCCTTGTTCCACAGCAGCAACAGAAGCACCACCAGCCGGATCTCCAGGCAACTCCACTCTGCGAGATTGAAACCCAGCACCCCTATTGGTGAGCACCTCCTGAGATTAAACTCCATGAGATCCCAGCTGTTACAGCGTGGTGAAGCAATCGCTGAGGAAAGCATGGTCAGCATAATACTCAACTCCCTGGACCCCAGCTGGAATAATTTCTTGGATCAGCTTGATGCAATAGACTGTGAAAACATGCCACTGGACACATTGGCAGGAAAACTCATAGTGCATGATAGCATGAGGAGGGACAGATCAATCATACACAGAGACACCAAATCAGGTAGAATGGTGGCATTCACAGAGCCAACCAGCCAGCAACAAGGCTGTTTCTCTTGTGGTTCAAGGTACCACATCAAACAGAACTGCCCCAAAATAAAAGGAAAGGAAGACCACACACAAGGGGAAAAATACACACCTGAAAACAATGCAAGGTACAAATATGAACACGGGCAGAAAAGTTCGCCCAGCCCCAGGAGGGAACACAGATACCAGAAGCATGAATTCAACTCCATAAACAACACAGAAGACAGGGTGTACCCCACCAGCGCCCTGGATAACAAAAAATATTGGCTAATAGACTCAGGGGCGACCATACGCACTTCATGCAACAAAGACCTTTTCAACTCATTCACAAAAACATCCTTCTGAATAAAGGTTGCAAATCAAAAAGAAGCTCATGTAATGGGAAAAGGAGACATAAACATCCCAGGTTTGGGAAACGTCAGTGGAGTCTTATTCATCCCTGAAATTCCTTACAACATATTGACCGCGTTCAAGCTATGTGAAGACACCGGCATGGAATTACTTTTTCAGAAAGGTGGAGTATCCATCACCAACAAAGGAGGAAACGTCGGGGAAGTGATCATCGTGGGCGGTTTGCCCTACTACGTACCCACTGGAGAGGGTGATAAAAGGGATCAGGCTAGTACATGCAAAGCAGAAACAGAGGAAATAGAAGGGGAAAACAACAGACATAATGTCTCTGAAAGTCACGCCGAAGCAAGTGTTGCAGAACTACAGGAGGAAGAAAATTCAGACATCAAGTATACTAAGGCGACAACTCCCCACAACACCACTGTCATTTCCATAGGGAAACCCATGCATGACGATTGCGCTCACCTGCTACACAGAAGATTAGGACACACCAGTTTCTCCACCATCAAAAAAAATGCAAGAACATGTGGAAGGTCTGAAGGTGAAAAACTGTGACAAATACCTGGAGTGCTCTGTGTGCCTAAGCTCAAAGTCCAAGGAAATGCCAAGACCAAAAACATCAAAGAGAAGCATGTCTCAAGCTTTTCAACTCCTATACATGGACCTAGTGGGGCCACTCCCCACCTCTATAAACAAAAAGAAATTCTTTCTGACCATCCTTGACGACTACAGCAGATATGGATTTGTTTACACGCTCAGAGACAAAGGAGAAACCTTTACAAAGTTCAAGGAGTTCTGCAAGAGGGTGCAAACGCAACACAACTCACAAATAAAACAAATAATGACAGACAGGGGTTCAGAGTTCCTCTCAAGGAAATTCAAGGAATAGATCACTTCCCAAGGCATGATGCACTCCACCACCACACCTTTTTCGGCTGTTCAAAACAGAATAGCTGAACGCAGGAATGGGGTACTACAGACCATGATGAGATGTGTACTCGAAGATGCTGGACTAAAGTTCTCTTATTGGGATGAAGCATTAATGTATTCAAATTATACCCTCAACAGGATCTGGTCGAGTGTAGTAGAGAAGACCGCATACGAAATGCTGTACAAGCACAAGGCTAGTCTCTCCCACCTCCATGTTTTCAGGGTAATGGCCGATGTCCACATACCGAAACAACTAAGGAGAAAAGGGGACAAGGTATCGAAGAGGCTGAGATTTGTTGGTTATGAACCAGGTTCAAAGGCATACAGATTCATAGATGAGCATCACAAGGTAACCATCTCCAGATCAGCCGCGTTCCATGAAAACGCAAACTGGATGAAGTTACACTCAAATGAGGTAGTAACTGACAGGCGTACTCAAGATACACCAAGTCTTCCTGGAGAATGTAAGATTGAAGAAAACAACACAAATGACGGCACAAGTGAACGTCAAGGAACAAGGGAGACCACCACAGCATCAAACAGAAGGTCAAACAGAGCTACAAAAGGCCAAACCCCCAGGCGCCTGGAAGACTACGTGATGTCCATAGGCGATTCGACTGGCACACCTGACAACTACACCGACGTGAAAAAGTTACCAATTGAAGAACAAATGAAATGGGAGCAAGTGACGAAAAAGGAATTGGACAGCCTCAAGGAGCTCAATGTATACACTCCAATGGAACCACCAGAAGGACAGAAAACCATAGGCACAAGATGGGTCTTCAGGATCAAGACCCTTGAAAACAATGAAGTCCTTTACAAGGCCAGGCTCGTGGCACAGGGTTTCGCACAGAGATTTCCAGATGACTACACCAACACGTATTCGCCGACCATGAGGGCCGAAAGTGTGAAGGCTGCACTAGCCTTAGCTTCAATCCGAAAGGAGTATGTATACCAGTTCGACGTGCAAACAGCCTATCTGCACACGGCCTTAGACAAGAAAATATACGTCAGGGCACCTCAAGGAATCGAGATGAGAGAAGGTGGGACCTGGCTGCTAAACAAGAGTCTTTATGGATTAAAACAATCCGGTGAAATGTGGTATGAGTGCCTGTCTAGTGCATTGGAACAGATGGGTTTCTCACACACCCAAGCCGACAGATGCATTTTTGTCAAGAGAAAAGAAGGGGATATAGAAAAAATACTGGTTTACGTTGATGACATTCTGTACATAGGGAAAAGTAAGGTCAAATGTGACTACTTTGTACAAAATCTATGAGAAAAATTCACTCTGAAGTTACTGGGGAAGGTAAACAATTACCTGGGAATCAAAATATCCGAAGTACCTGGTGGTTTTTCCCTTTCGCAAGAAGACAAGATAACTGAACTGTTGGAGAAATGCAACATGGCTGATGCCGCCCCTTCGTACACACCAATGCAAACAGATTTTTTAAGGAACACGTATAGTTGCAATGAAATTTTTGGAGATAACACATTGTACAGATCCACCATAGGGTCACTACTCTACCTGGCCAATTGGTCCAGACCGGACATAAATCTAGCAGTAAACCTTTTATCGAGACATCAGAACAACCCAAAGACATACCACTGGAATGCAGTTAAGAGACTATTAAGGTACCTGAAGAAAACCAAGGGCGCAATACTGTCAATTGTCCCTTCAATAACAGAGAGACCCACTCAGATAAATAATGCCTCACTGCCTTTCATCACCAGTGACCACAATGCACCATTACCCTCTGAACTCCGACCTCATCCTTCCCTCTGACCCTTCACCCTAACCCCTCCTTCCTGAAAGAAGGTTATAAAATAAGGCTCACCTCACCATGAGGTACCCCAGTCAAATGGCGTCCTCCCTGAGGACACTGTGAGAGAGGAGATGTGTAATCAATAAAACCTCTAAACTTATTCTGGCGTCTGTGGTCATTTCAGTAAAGCCATTCCTAAAATCCTCAACACAAGGCAACCCTAGAAAAAGGAATAGTAAACCTACCTAGAAAACCATGGAAAGACTGGCCATAAATCGTAATCAATGGCACACAATGATTATTATTGAAGATGAACAGGCAGCCCTGCAAAATCGGCTACTGAAGTTGAAGCTTTGTAACTGAGAACTTATCCACCTAGTACAGGGATTCTCAACCTGCAGGCTATGGGTCGAATGCGGCCCATAGTTTGCCATTTCATGTGGGGGCCCCACCGCCTCCACCACACTAGGAACTGCCATATGGTGGAGTAAGGGCAAAATGGCTGTCCGGCCCCCAAAGCTGTCTGAGGTAGTGTGACCCAGCCCCCGGCTTTAAAAGGTTGAGAACTCCTGACCTAGTAGAACAAACACTATGGAATAGCTCATAATCCTGCTATTGAGGGGGGGGGGGAACCCGAGTGATGAGGTCAAAGTCCTAACCAGGTGTCTAGAGGCTGTTAGGGTCTGAATGGGGGACAATGGGCTTCAGCTGAACCCTGGCAAGACTGAGTGGCTGTGGGTTCAAGGTCCCGTGTTATCCCAGGAGCTACCATCTTTGGTTCTGGATGGGGCATTGTTGTCTCAGACAGACCCGGTGCGTAACTTGGGAGTCCTCCTGGACTCACGACTACTGCTTGAAGAGCAGGTGGCAGTCGTGGCCAAGAGGTCCTTTGCACAGCTTCGTGTCATCTACCAATTATGCCCGCTCCTGGACCGGGACTCCTTGCTCACGGTCACCCATGCTCTGGTCACCTCCAGATTGGATTACTGTAACATGCTGTACATGGGGCTGCCCTTGACAACCATGCAGAAGCTACAGCTGGTCCAGAATGTGGCAGCCCGGGTGGTGATGGGGTGCAGGCGTTATGCCCATGCCTCGCCATTGCTCCGGGAGCTGCACTGGTTGCCAGTGTGCCTCCGGGTGCAATTCAAGGTGCTGGTTTTGACCTTTAAAGCCCTTCATGGCAGTGGACCAGGATACTTAAGAGACCGCGTCACCCCAAGGTATTCAGCTTGTCTTACGAGGGCAGACCAGAGAGGCTCTGTAATGGTCCCATCCGCGAGAGAAGTACATCTGACTGGGACCGGAAGGAGAGCCTTCTCTGTGTATGCCCTGGACCTTTGGAACCTCCTGCCACCTGAGTTGTGCCTCCAGACAGAGCTGCTCCCCTTTAGAAGAGCATTAAAAATGTGGCTATATCAGCGGACGTGGGGAATGAATAGCTCCACTTCTCAAGCCTGCTGGCTCATTTTGTCTGCGTGTGGGTACTTTGTCCTGACAGCCTTTTAATGTGGGTGGAAGGAGTTTAGGGGGGGGGGGGAGTTTATCAGATGGTTTTACTGGGTTTTAATAGTTTTAGATGGGGATTTTATTGATGTTTTATTTGGGCGAGATGTTTTATAATAACGATGTTATTTTGTAATTGTTTAGGATCCTGTTGGAATATTTTCTGTTTTCTTTTTGGGGGTTATTTTTGAATGGTATTATTACTGTATTTTGTTGTTGTTGTATTGTTTTTGCATTTATTGTATGTTTATTATATGTTGTAAGCTGCTCTGGGTGGTGGTTGCACCAGGAGGGAGGGAGGGGTAGAAATAAATAAATAAATAAATAAATAAATAAATCAACAACAGATAAAAATTAAATAGCATTTAGTATTAATAAAATTGATAAAATATTTGATTATAATAAGCCTCTTACTTACTTCTAGATAACAACAAAGAAAAAGATACCTTATAGAAGCTGGATTTCCGCCAACAAGCATTCTCAAAAGTACAGAAAATACAAAAGTTGCAAAGAACCAAGCTTTAAGGCCAGTAACAAAATTACTATGGAATGTCATCCTCCTTGGCATACTCATTTCAACAATTGGGGTTGTTCTGAATTCTTTAATTACCAATTTAAAACAATTGCCAATAGCGGTTAATTTGCTTCCTGGAATTCAGAAGTTAGCAATTTTGCAAATGGGTCATCTCAACTTTAGGACTTGACCTCTCATTGTAAAGGCTGAACTCTTTGATTTACCCCCATACACCCCATGTGCAAAACAACAACAACGTGTCTAGTTGGTTCCAGTTTATGACAACCCTTTCCGGAATTTTTTAGTATAAAGTATTGAGAAGCCAATCCCTTTTTCTTGGGACACACTAGGACTGTCTGTGCAGTTTTCTTGAGGCTGCGGAGGCTCTTCTTCCTAATGGTATAGCCAGGGATAAGGAATCAAACTCCTGACCTCTGGTTCTAAAGTCACATGCTTAACTCATTGAGCTACCAAGCCAAATAGATCCTCCTCATGCATCCCATTAAAAAAATATTACATTCTAAGAACAATTAGTATTCTGAATGCTAGCTCCTCTTAGGGAGAGATGTGCATATCCAAGTGGAATTAGTTTCACTCTGTCGCATAAAAGAAGGTCCATATATTTTGGGCAGTTGTGAATACATATCAAAGGTGAATAACAACTATAACAGCTTAAGGAGAGAAAGAACAGGGCTGGCAACCAGCCCTAAGGAGGATCCCAAAATAAAAGCTATCCACCTGATAAAGGCTCATAAAGCTGTGGTCAGATGGTTGAGGCACAGCATGCTCAGCTGGAGCAGGTAAAATCAGGGGGGGTGGGGTAGCTGAAAGACACAAGTGTGCCAAACATCTGCACCACAGATGGCAATTTGATTCACAGGCAAGAACTAAAAAGGAGAATGTGCAAACACTTACAGACTGTGATGATCTATGTAAGCCAAATGAAAAATGTCGTGCTTGGGACATAACTTCACTCAAGATGCTTCCTGTGTGGCATTTGCTTGTCTGCAGAAATAGTGGGAGAATCAAATTGCTAGCTGGTAGGTTTTCAACTAGAACTGCATACCCTCTGCCCAAAACTTGGGGTTGGACATCCAGTTCTATAGCCCAGAATGTTCATGGACAGAGCACTTGTAAAACCCTCATCTGACATTAAATGCAAACTTTTAAACTCTACGTTTGAAAGTGGCTCAAGTAGTTAAGACGCTAACTGGAAGGCAGCAGGTCAGCAGTTCGATACCCTAGTACTGCATGATGGAATGAGCTCCCGTCTCTGTCCCAGCTCCTGCCAACCTAGCAATTCAAAAGGAAGAAATTGCAAGTAGATAAATAGGGACCACTTCGGTGGGAAGGTAACAGCGTTCCGTGCGCTTTGGTGTCTAGTCATACCTGCCACATGACCATGGAAACGTCTGCAGAAGCAGACAGCGCTGGCTCTTTGGCTTATAAATAGAGATGAACACTAAACCCTAGAGTTGGATACAACTGGCTTTCAAGCAAGGGTGACCTTTACCTGGGTTCTTTTAACTTTTTGAAAATAGGCACCCTTTTATTTTCTCCTGGTTATTAGGAAAGGACAAGTGGAACTCAGAGTAGATTTTAGAAGTACAGTAGAATCCCGTATAACAAAAAAAGTTGGTTCCACAATGTCTTTCGTTATATGAATTTTTTCGTTATACAAAGCATGCCTTGTATAACGAAAATCCCTATGGGATGCATCGTACAACAAAAATCTCTATGGGAAAAATCGTACAACAAAAAAAATTCATTGTATGATACATCCCATAGAGATTTTCGTTGTATGATTTTTCCCATAGAGATGCGGCAAAAGAATCTGAGGCGCAATTACACAACTGGCCACAAGAGTGCGCAAATTGCAATTTTCCATTAGAATACATTGAAAATCAAGTTCTATTCTGGATTGTTTATGGAAAACCGCAAATGACGAAAGAAGCTCTACAATGCAATCGTGTCCCCCTTCCAAGCTGGTGTGGAAAAAGAAAAGATTATGCTTACCGTACATTCGTGTCTTTGTCCCTGCTCCATGTGTCCAAGATGGAGGGAGGAAACCATTCTCCTTCCTTGCAGGGGGAGCAAGAGGCTAGATTAGAGCAACACTTCCTGCCTCAGTGCAATTGACCTGCCCACCCACTTTACCTGCAGTGCCACCACTGGTGGGTGGTGCAAGTACAGTTTTAAAAAATCATTCAAATAATTAATATTACTGTATTTTAATTTAATTTAATTTTAATTTAATTTAATATTCACATTTATATGCCACCCACTCAGGTGAACCCGACTCAGGGTGGCATTACAACAACTTTTAAAAGCATATAAAAACATAAAAACCCTAGTTATATTTTAATTACTGAAACTCACTAGCAGCTGTTGCATTTCCCACTCTCGGCTTATACTCAGGTCAATCTATTTTCCTTGGTTTCAAGGTCAAAATTAGGTACCTCGGCTTATATTTGGGTCCTTATATTCACATATATATGGTATATAGATCTTACTAACTATAGCTTTAAATGAAAAATGTTTCTGATGTAGTTGATAAATAATCTCTTCAAACCTTGTCTGTTCCCTGAATTCTCTCCATTTCTGTACCCATTCCTCTCTCCATTTTTCCATCTGTAGTTTTTGGAACCAATTCAACAGACAGTTTGACTGGCATAATCTTCACCAGTACAGGTATTCCAGGGCATAAATCTTTCTTAATTTGTTGCCAAATCACCAAACTATTTCTACAAGTCATATTTTGCATTTTTAATAGTAGTTAGCTTCCAATCTTGAAAAAAAACTTGTTTTATATTTTTCCTTTTCTCTGTATTCTATATCTTTTCATATTATTTCTCCAAACATCAACCTTAATATTTCTTTAACTTGGAAAATATATAATAGACTCTAATATTAGGGATTCCCAATCCTCCCTGTTTTGAGGGATATATCACTAACTTTGTTTATTCTTAATTTAATTTAATTTAATTTTTCAATTTGTATGCCGCCCCACTCACAGAGCAACTCTGGGCGGCTAACAAGGAAACACAATATCATACTTACAATTACAAAATAACAATCACAGAAACATCGCAAAAGCATTTGACATATCAGAAGCATATCCCACCCACCATTGCAAAGCATCAACCCATCCCAACAAACTTCAAAAAATACAAAAAAACATTGCTAGCTCAACCCCACCACCTGTGTCCTCTTCCCTCCAGGCTGAGACTGGCTGAGGGAGCATCTGGTGTTGGCGGTGGTGGTGGTGGATTTTTGTAGTCCACCAGCTGCACAGCTGCTGCTGCCTTCCCTCCAGGTCGGGGCTGGCCTGGGCGCGTCCGGTATTGGCAGTGGCGGTGGCAGATTTTGTAGTTCACCAGCCGTGCAGCAGCTGCTCCTTTCCCTCCAGGTCGGGGTCGGCCTGGGAGCATCTGGTGTTGGCGGTGGTGGATTTTGTAGTCCACCAGACGCGCAGCTGCTGCTGCCTTCCCTCTAGGTCAGAGCCAGCCGGGGAGCGTCCAGTGTTGGTGGCAGCAGTGGTGGATTTTGTAGTCTGCCAGCTCCTTGGTTTTTTATTCCCATTACAAAACTTATCCACCATATTTTGCCATTTTAAAAATTACTTATCTGTAATATTTATTGGAACCATAGCTATTAGATAGTTTATTAAAGGTATAACTTTCATTTTGCATATTGCTACTCTTTCAAACCAAGATAAGTTTAATTTGGTATATTTTTCCAATACACTTTCTGTCTCTATTTTCTTTTTATCATAATTCAATTTCTTTAAATTTTGCATATTGTCCCCTATATTGATACCCAGATATTTAAAATTAGTTCTAATTTTAACATTGTGAAGTACCTTTGTTTCCTCAATATCTCTTTCCCTCTTATTGCAAACAATCATTTCTGTTTTACTCTAGTTGATTTTTAGCCCAGTTGCCTGTTCAAATCTATCTAAATGTTTTTAATCTTATCTAACACTGCAACTGGGTCTTTAACAGTGATCAGGGTGTCATCTGCGAATAAACTTACTTTAACATTTTCTATCCCTTCCAGCTAATTATCCCGTTTTATAGCATTGGCAAGCAATTCCATCACCATCACAAAAATTGTAGGAGATTGGGAGCATCCTTACCTCATTCCTCTCTCTAGCACTATCTCTTCTGTTACTCCATCATTAACTACAACTACAGCTTGATTTTTATCATAAAGTTTTCCTATCACATTTTGAAATTTGGTTCCAAAACACATTTCCCCTATCAATTTCTTCTTCAGGGGAGCCCATTCCACTGAGTCAAATGCTTTAAAGATATCTAATGTAATCAGGCCTATTCTTGTTTTCTTCCTATTACCTAAATCTACAATGTTCAATAGTCTTCTTGTTAAATCACTCATTAACCTTCCTTTAATGCAGGGGCGCCCAAATTATAGCCCATAGCACCAATCAATCCAGCCTGTTCCATCCTCACCACTCCCGGAAGCAGAAGTAAAATGTGCATGAATGTAACACTGCCATAAATGAGCCATGGTGGGTTATTTATGGCAGCATTATGCACATGTGCAGGCATGTTGTGCACCCCTGCATGCACATTTATTTTACTTCTGTTTCGGGGAGGGGACGGGAATCATGCGACCAGCACACTAAACATGTGACCAGCCCATGGCCCAAAAAGTTTGGGCACCCCTGCTTTAATGAATCCTGTTTGATCCTTCATTATATATTCCCCAATAAATTCATTTAATCTTTTCAGCAATTATAGAAGTGAATATTTTTACATCCTGTTTAATTGAGGAGATAGGCCAATAAGAATCAACTTTCATTTTATCCTTATCTGGCTTGGGGAGCTGTATAATTAAAGACTGAGTCCATGAAGCGGTATTCCTCCACCCTCTAGTTACTCTATACTAGAGTCTAGTATATAATTGAACATTTTTTTTAATTTGGAGGCTAACATATTTTGAAATTTTTATAGACTTCAGGACCCATTCCATCCATACCTGTCAAGTTTTGGGAAATTTCTGTCAAATAAGGGAATTTTCCTGGCCAAAACGGGAAACTGGACAGCTATGCTTATCCTGTGCTGGCCTCTAGTCTAACCCCAGTCTAATTGCAGTCTAACTAATATGGGATGATGGCAGGAAAGAGTGTAAAATACGGGGAGCTGACAGAAATTTTCCGAAACTTGACAGGTATGATTCCATCTGCTCCAGGAGTCTTTCCCCACTTTAATATTAAAATTACTCTTACAATTTCCTCTTCTGCGATTTCCTGCTCCATTCTTAATTTATGATTAGGTTTTATCTTTACTTCATTATGTCTACATTTAATATATTCCTCCATTTGAGTTTCTGATTTGATTTATATAATTCCTTATAAAAATTCTTGTACTGTTCTAATTGTATCCTTCATCTGATTATATTTATTTCGCTGTCTGTTAATATCTCTATGTCTTTTTTTGTTTTTTCATTGCCACCCTTGCCAACATTTTAGAATTCCTGCTACTATATAGTAAAACCTCAAGATACAAAATTAGTTCTTTCCTCAAGGTTTTTGTATCTCAAAAAATTCATCTCTCAAAACACGGTTTCCCATAGAATGCATCAAAAAGCAAATAATCCATTCCGGAGCTCAGGAAAAAGCAAAAAAAGAAGCCATATATTTTTCTGTTTGAAACTCTTCATAAAGTACACTTTGGAATTTTTCACTGCATTTTGTCCACTTTATAAAGAGATTTGAACAGATCAAAGGCTTTTTTTGCTTTTTTTTTTTGCTTTTTTTTGGGGGGTGCTGCTTCAAAAGCCCCACACACCAGCCCAGATATGATCTATATAATGAAAAAAAATCATACAATGAAGAACCTCATGGAAAACCTCATTTTCGTTATACAAGATACCACTGTAGTCAGAACAGATTGAATTCCAATCCCCAGCAATTATCATTTTACTTATATTCATTTCCTTTATTACCTTAGTTAACTTATCTAAGAAGTTTCCCAGTTTATCATTAGGACTGTAAACATTTAACAATAATAATTCTTCATTTTTCAGCCATCCTTGTATTATTAAATACCATCCTTCATGGTCTTTAATAACCTTTTGTACTTTGAACCCACATCTTTCCAAAATCAGAATGGCCACTGCGCTAACTTTTTGAGTTCCAAAAGATTTCTCATAAATTCCCATAGTCTTCATATGAATCTCATTAATACCATCCTTCTTTTGATGTGTTTCTTGTAAGAAAACTATATCTAGCTTTTCTTTTTAAAGGGCAGTTTCCACACTTTGTCTTTTAGTACAATTCCCTAAACTCCAAAGATTCCAGGTTACAAATTAATTTTCCTCTCCTTTATTGATTTGCTTAACATTCTCAATTCTCAACATTGCCCCCCCTTTGTGCATTGTTTCCCTCCTCCCCCACAATCACATACAAAAATTCTAAAAAAATCCACCACATCTACATCCCTTCCCAGGGGTGCCCAAACTATGGCTCACGGGCTGGATCTAGCCCCTGAGGCCAATTCATCCAGCCCATGAAGCCCTCATTTCTCCTGGAAGCAGAAGTAAAATGTGCCTGTACGCGCGCATTTTACTTCCGCTTCTGGGAGCAACGAGAGTTTTGTGGGCCAGATGAATTGGCATTAGTGGCTGGATCCAGCCCACAGGCCATAGTGACCGGCCCCCTGAAATACATGATCAGCCCACGGCCTGAAAGGTTTGGGCACCCCTGCCCTATACCATAATACTGAACTTCTAGGCTTCCCCCCTCCAGCTTGTTTTCCTGCTTGGTCAATCCCATTCTTGGGTGGGGGGATGGGCGGTTCTACTATTCTTCTCTACTGTTCTAAGTCCCATAATTTTCCCTTCTCCTCCACTTCAATTTTCTTTCCCATCTATTTCTATTGGTCCCTATTCTATTACTTAAAAGTCTAATTTTTATGCTTGACAGCATATAAATAACTTATGCTTGCAACATCTATATGTTTATTTTTTAGTTTTTTGCTTTCTCTTTCCCCCATCTTTTCTAAATCTTTCTCTTCTTCTCGTAAATCTCCCCCACTTCCCTCTCTTGAAGCTTTCTCCCCTTTTTTCTCTGTTGCTTGGAGCGCTCCCTGCCCAGCCCCGGGAGCCCACACCATCGGCTCTGGGGATTTTGAGCAGGTGGAAGCTGCTGCCACAGCTGTCTTTGCTCCCCGGGCCTCGCCAGCCTGGAGAGCAGAAAAGGAGGAGCCGCCACCGCAGCCTCAAATGTTCCTCCCTGCCCATCCCTGGGAACCCACGCTATCGGCTCTGGGGATTGTGGGCAGGTGGGAGCCGCCGCCCCCGCAGAGGTTCCTCTTCTGAGCTTTTCCAGGTTCTGCTCAAGAACATTGGACTCTGGGTTTGTTGCTGGACTTTTTTGGGGAGATTGCGATTTCTTATATTGTGCTTTCATTGTGTGTTTTGAAATGAATATTGTATGGATTGTATTACATTTTTGAATGTTGTGTTGTATATTTAATATTATGTACCTATTTATTCTTTATATTGTCATTATTGTATTTCTTTCGCTTTTTTCTGCTGCTGTCTGCTGTGCAGACAGGACGCATTGGTGTGAACCACTTTGAGTCGCCTTTGGGCCGAGTAAAGCGGTATATAAATAAAAATTGAAATGAAATGAAATTCCTCCCCCTCCTTTTCTTCCTCTAAACTTTCTCCACAAAGTTTTTTTTACCAGTTTTTCCCAACTGGAATCTCCGGCACTTATAATTTTTAACAACTCAAGTTGCCTCATTGCACCCTTTGGAACTTCTACTTTGACCACCTTCCCATAGTGAAATATTTTCAAAAAGATAGGAAAACCCCATTGGCATCTTATATTTTGACAAGACAGTATTTCAGTTACAGTATAGGTTTTATCTCTCTTCTCCCCTGAATAGTTTCTTCACTTAAATCATGTTATACCTGTATTTTCACCTCTCCCATCCTTAACACTGGTTGACCATGCTTTCTCAGATATTTCATTACTTGCTCTTTTTAAATACCCCGATACAAAGCTGACTATCAAGACCCTGGGTCGTTGGTTCCTCCTGTAACCAATTTTAAAAATTGCCTTGATGTCTTTTTAGGATTGACCAAACAGGAAATGGACCTGAGTCCATTTCAAAAGATTGTAGCCAGTTAACCACCTTAGATTTCAGAGTATCTTTACCAATGTCAGGAAAATCTTTAATCCTTATATTGTTGTTTTTTTTACTTTTTCTTTGAATGGTCTGGTAGTTTCACCAATTTTTAAAATTTCTTTTCCAGTAAATACTCATGCCTGAGAGAAATTTTGGCCAAATCCTTAACCTCAGTTTCCAAAATCTCTGATTGTAAGTTTAAAGCAGAAATTGACTTTTCCAATGATTGTATCTCCTCCCTGACCACATCTCTCACAATCTCTTTGATATGCTGTTTCAACTTTTTTTATCTTCATTTAGTTTGTTATTACTTCATTTAGTTTCTTTATTTTTTTTTAAAACCTTTAAGTCTGTCAGGGTCATATCTCCAGACCCTTTTTCCTTAGCAGATCTTTGTTCCATTGTAGTGGTCTTTTTAATGACTTCCTTGCCTTCGCTGGGTTCTCTCTCAAACTCTCTTACCAGTCTTTTAAAAGCTTTATCAGGTATTGACTCTAGAGTATAGGTATTACATTTACAGTAGACCCTCGCATTACAATGTTACTTGGTTCCCCAAGTTGCTTTGGTAAGCGATTTTTGTTGTTATGCGGGTTTCTATGGAGTTTCCCGCATAACGACGTTTTTAGTGTCGTCGCCCAGTTATTTTAGCGTTGTTGTCCGGACGACAACACTAAAAATGTTGTTATGCGGGGGAACACGTGGTGCATAACGACACGTTGTTAAGCTAAAATGATACTATCCAAACACATTGTTATGTGAGGGTTGACTGTACTCCTAAGCGGTGGAGGGATTCAATTTTTTTTACTACCTACTCTGTGGGTGTGGTATGGTGGGCGTAGCCAGGGGGAAAGCCCTGTGTTATACCTGAATTTCAAAACGTGGATGGGCAGGGCCAGCCAGAATTTCTGCTAACCGGCTCTGGCGACCTGGGGCAAACCTGCTGAATCCCACCACTGCTTCTAAGTGCAGTAGAGGCTGGTGGTGCCACTATCTTCTAAGAAGAAAGGAAGTGGTTGACACTGTTTTTTAAGCAGTACAAAGTTCAAATATTAACTGCTTCTTTTATGCCTTCCTAATGCAGAGTAATCCCTACGCCCTTGTAAGGTAGCCCTGTGCAACTTGTAAAGAACGTTGTTGCTTTTTCAAGACAGCATTAGATGTCCACCTCTGCATCTTCATTTCGGGCAATCCCGAAACCTCTCCACTTCCTCTAGCCTCTGTGACCAGAATATGATTCCCTGTATCATGGTTGTGAAGTTCACATGCATGACCTTTGATTTCTCAGTGCTTATCCTAAAGCCAATTTTCTTTGCTCCTCTGTCCAGGGCAGTTGCCGTCTGTTGTAGTTTCAGCTCATCATCTTTGAGCAAACGATATCATTAGCAAAATCTAGGTCGCCAAGGCAATCTTGGTCAGACCAAAGAATGCCTGTTTCCAGTGCTTCATGCTCATCTCATAACATAGTCAGGTTCATAGAACATAATATTTCTAGAAAAGAAGCAGTGAGAAGCTAGGTTGGGATCAGAGCAGTCAATCAAAATAATTTTCTTTTCAACATCTCCCAGGGTTTTATTTTAAATGCTGCCTTATCTTTTAACATTGTGTAATTTTAGTGGTACACTTACCTTGGTTCTGTAAACTGTCTCAGAAGTTCTGCCTGAGAAGGGACAGGGAGGGGAAATCTAAATCTCTAAAATGAAAAATAAACATACTTATATTCTTGGTAAAGCTGGAAGGTTGACAACCATAAAGAGTTTTTCAAGCCAGAAGGAAGAGCCTCTCTTGTAAAATGGTGGCATTTTGCAACCTGCAGCCAAATGACTTAGAATTCTAATTGCTAGAACTTTAGAGGCTTTTCGGGGGTTTGGGATGGGATATGCAGGCAATTTCACCTACAACAAGAGAGCTGTCTTCTGTCCTACTGGAGAGTTGGTAAGGTAGGTAAAGGTAAAGGTAATGGTCACCCTTGTTCGAAAGCTTGTCATATCCGACTATGATTCAGCAGCGCTCATCTCTATTTATAGCCAAAGAGCCAGTGTTGTCTGTGTGTGCAAACATTTCCATGGACATGTGGCAGGCATGACTAAACACTAGAGTGCATGGAATGCTGTTTACCTTCCCACCGAAGTGGCATCTATTTATCTACTTGCATTCTTGCAATTTCTTGCTTTTGAACTGCTAGATTGGGAGGAACTGAGACAGATGACTTCTAGTCATCAAGTTCAGCACCTTAACCACTAAGCCACCACAGTCCCTTGAGTTGGTAAGAGGTGCACAAAATAGGTTATTTTGCCTCTTAGGTCTATGATTGCTGTTCATCTCAGACTGGAACTATTCTTCCAGTTAATACTTAGGTCTGTTGAAGAACTGGCTTTTAGGTGCCATCACACTACAAATGGACTCACTATTTATCTCTGAGCTAACAGAGCCTAATTTAAAGCAAGTGTTCTTTCTACAGCTTTCATTATTTGTCATCAGGCATTTTGATCTTTTTGTAGGACCTTGAGTTAAAGCAGCAAAGTTGGGCAGAAGGTGGATTTGCATCTACTGGAAAATCTCTGGGTGATTTTCAGTAGATCCCAGAGTCTTATAGTAGCATTAATAAAAACGGCTAGTCACTTGGCCTGCTGATGGAAGAAAGCTGGGTAAGAAATCAAGAACAGATTTGTGTGTGTGTAGCTGTTACACACCTGGCTCCCTTATGTGGCTGTCTGAGTTGATTTTTTTTTAAAAAAAACCCTCAATCCTGAAGTCTGCCCAGTTGCTCTTTAAATATAAAGTGTAATGCTTTAAAAATCATTTTATAGTGTTGAGGGTAGAAGAATAAGGAGCAGGCTTTGCCTCTTATTTTAATAATAATAATAAAATATTAAAAAATAAAAAAGAAGAATAAGGAGAGGGCTTTGCCTCTTGCTTTTTTGCAGCCACTGCCTGTAACTGAACAAGCAATAGGTGGGGCATACACATCCTATAACAGTGATGGCGAACCTTTGCACTCCAGATGTTCTTGAGCTTCAATTCCCAGAAGCCCTGATCAGCATGAGTGCTGACTTGGGCTTCTCGTAATTGAAGTCCAAGAACACCTGGAGTGCCAAAGTTCGCCAGCACGATCCTATAACCAGTGGGGTAATGATAAATTTGGAAGTGCAAGTGCTCATCAAAACAGTGCCAACTTCCTGGAAACGTCCAAAACATCAGGCAGCTGTATTCATCAGTAAGGTAAAGGTAAAGGTTTCCCTTGCTTGAAAGCCAGTCGTGTCTGACTCTAGGGTGCAGTGCTCATCTCTGTTTCTAAGCCGAAGAGCCAGCGCTGTCTGCTTCTGCAGACATTTCTGTGGTCATGTGGCAGGCATGACTAGACAC
This sequence comes from Bradypodion ventrale, assembly GCA_035047345.1. Lineage (NCBI taxonomy): Eukaryota > Metazoa > Chordata > Lepidosauria > Squamata > Chamaeleonidae > Bradypodion > Bradypodion ventrale. The sequence goes on along the minus strand of JAWDJE010000002.1, from coordinate 229,417,202 downwards.
CGGAGTGCACGGAACGTTGTTACCTTCCCACCGAAGTGGTCCCTATTTATCTACTTGCAATTTCTTGCTTTCGAACTGCTAGGTTGGCAGAAGCTGGGACAAAGACAGGAGCTCATTCTGTCCTGCAGTACTCGGGAATCGAACTGCTGACCTTCCGCTTCCCAGTCAGCGTCTTAGCTACTTGAGCACTGCAGTCCCTATTCATCAGTACAGTATTAGTAATGAGGTCTAGCACTTCTTGTTTCAATTGGGGCAAGTATTTTATAAAGCTAATAGGTCGTAATTTCTCATTCAGATACTCAGTGTTACAGCAGGGGTTGCTTGCAATATATATATATGAAAGTGACAGATGATGATATAGTTTTTGCTACCGAGAAATCCCTGGGGCTTTAGCTCAGGAGACCTAGCTTTACTTCAGTGCTGCCTATTACCAACCAAAAGTAAACAAGCAAGTAGGAGGACTTTTCGGTTCCAGGTCCCTTGGGAACCCTCCCTAAAAGGAATGCAAGAATCAATTGAATTTAAGTAGGAAAAGATGCTGTTTTCCCATCAAAGGATGCTTGCTCAAATCAGGCCAGCTATACACAACCTAAGTCAGCTTACTCAGACCATTGGGCTATACTGTCACATTCATGAGCGATTCAGTGCCAGTTAAAGAATTGCCTTGAAAGATACTCTAGAATTTGCAGTCTATTTCTTTACCGTGTCACCCAAGATGGAAAAAGAAAAGCAGAAGCTATAGAAATGTTTGACTTGTATGCCACCTCTTAAAACATGTCTAGGGCAATCTCAAATGCTGTCCTCAACTGCTCTGTAAAAGTGGAATTTTGCCACCAAAGAAATAATGTGATTCTCTGCGAAAGAAACACATTCCGACTCCTGACAGGGAAGGACACAATAAAAGGGAAGCACCAGTGGCTTTTGATCTGAGCAAGTTGGGTGTTTCACCTCCTCACATTGGGGTGAACATTCCCCTCACAATCTACTGGTGGGTGGAAGGTAAGCTAAAAAAGAGATCGCATTAAACAAGATATTCCTTTAAGGCACGTAACTGGAAGAGGCTAAAGTGGTGTCTTTATGGCCTGTTGTGGAATGTGGGGGTTGATGATTAAGAGAAGCATGTTAGAATCTGAAGCAAATGGACTCTGAAAAGACAAGGAGTGATATCCTTTTAGATCTATACCTATAAATCCAAGGGTTAACCGTTGGAACTTGCTATACATTTCTGCACCCGTCCATCCTATCCCGTACCAAGCCTCCTACACTCGCCTGAACCCGGTCCAGATGTTAACGCAGGGTTGAGAAACGCGCCAGTGGGGGAAGAGCCCCACGAACGCGAACAAAGGGAAACAACTTCAATTCCCAACGTTCTCTGTGCCGCGGCGTGCCACAGCCAATCAGGCTGAGAGGCGAGAGCAAAAAGAACATTGGGAAACGCAGCACGGCCAATTAAAATCAAGCCGCAGGAAAAAAACCGCCGCACGAACACAAACCACAAATGCAAAACTACAAGTCCCAGTGTCCTGCGCGCTGTGAGTGTGCAGAACGCTGAGAAAGCTGGCGCACAAAAAATAAAATTACAAAACGCAACGGGAACACAAGTCCGCCGCAGGCGGACACAGCGCCTCACCGCTTCGCAAAACAAAATGCCACAAAACTCCACCACGAGACACCCGCTGGCCTTCTTTCCTGGAGCAACGGGGAGAAGAGGGACTCCCTCTCCTCCATGCTACCCTGCCGAAGACACGGCAAGACCACTGCTGGCCTCAAGGAAAATTGAGCCGGGGTGTAAAAAAAAACCCAAAACAGGCAGCAGTTCGTCAGGGGAAGCACCCACCCTGGAGGATGACTGGCTGCTGCCTTTGTACTTCTGACAGAGGTAATACAAAAGCAGCAGCCAACAATCTGCAAGGAAGAGCACCACCCCTTACGGATCACTGCCTGCCGATCTCCGGTTAGGTAAGCCAAGAGAGAAAGAAGACAGAGAGGAGAGAACCATCATCAAGCAGAGATAGCTCTTCTCTGCCTCCTTCTCCCCTGACCTACCTAACGAACCTTACCAGCCAGTGAAAGAACGAGCTGACTGCCTCCTCCTCCTTTCCCCCATTGCTGCATCGAAACCAAAATTCAAAGCAGCAATGGGGACAAGAGGAACCAACAGGCAGCCCGTTCTTCATGCAAACCTACACACCAACAACAAACACCAAAATTAATAAAAAATAATAAAACAAAAATAAATAATTTAAAAAAACATTAATAAACAAAAAAGTAAACCACAAAATACACAAACAAAAACATCCACTATACCACAAAAGCACAGACAAAACACCTAACTACAACACGAAAATACCTAACTCTAACAACACAACAACCACAAATAACACAAATAAACAACAACAAAATAACAAAAATAAACAACACCAGAAATAAACAAACCAATTACACAAATCTAAAGCCCAACCAAAACAAAAAAGAACAAACAGAAACACCTCCCAGTCCACCACCACAAAAACAAGACAAAGAAAAACCCCAGAAGAAAGAAAACCAGAGAACTCACCAGCACGTCCTCCCCATACCTGTCAACCGCGGCTCCGAACAATCTGGGACCTGCGCAGAACCGTTCTGCGCAGCTCGCTTCTACGCATGCGTAGAAGGCTTTTACGCATACGTAGAAGGCTTCTACAATCCCCTTCTGCACAGAAGCCTTCTACGCATGGGTAGAAGGGTTCTAAGCAAGCGTAGAAAGGTTCTATGCATGCATAAAAGCCTTCTACGCATGCGTAGAAGCGAGCTGTGCAGAAGGGATGCGCAGCAACGCCTTTCCCCCGCTGCCAAATTCCGGGGTTTTGGCAGCTCCGGGCGGGAAATGGCGAAAAATTGGAAATCCCGACCAATCCGGGAAGGTTGACAGGTATGGTCCTCCCTCCATGAGATCCGAACAGAAATGAAGAAACAAAGAAGAAGAAGCCCCACCTAGAGCCCAGGAGAGAAAAAACACATGAAACAAAAACAAAACCACTAACAGCCCCACCTGCATGGCGGAATAGTAAAAACAACTAAAAAACAATAAAGCCCCACCTCGAGGCCACAAGAGTAAAAACAAGTCAAACAAATAACAATACATCAAAAGTTTACACAAATAACAAACATATGTTACATAAATAAAATAATTTTTTTATAGCATCCTCTGTTGATTTTTAACTCAAAAATAACCACCAGCAGCCCAAAAAAAGCAAAACACAAATTAAAACAGCCCGGCATCGCCAGGCAAACTATGCTAGTTGAGGATAAATCTAGTGGCCTGGAAGGGCTGACTGAAAGTCCGAGCTAGGAGATCAGCGCTGAGCAAATGGAGAGAGGTTCTTCCAGTATTTCATCCGGTAGAGCCAAAATGCTTTAGAGAACATCCTCCTAGACTAGGAGTCCTAGTCTTTCAACACAGATTAATTACTATTCAACATCCTTTAACCATCTTCCTTTTGCTCTGTTCTACTTGCAGTTAGGTCAATTAAATAATGAGACAAGCTTGTGTTTTTTTCTTCAGCACCCACAAGGTACTTTCAGTATATGCTGATTGTGCTGTTAGCCAATAAGATAGAAAGCCAGAGAGAAATGCCCTGGATTGCTCCTACTATCTTTTAAAAGAGAAGGACCTCCAGTAGATTAAGCTTATCACAACATGAAAATAAATGTCATCACCTGCTCATGTCTGCACATCAGGTTTTTTTTTATTAAAAAAAAGCAGTGTTTGGTTACAAAGTCTGAATCCTGATACTGGTGCAGGCATGTAAGGTTGCACTTGCTTGAAAGCTAGTCCTATCCGACTCTAGGGTTCAGTGCTCATCTCTATTTATAGCTATAGAACCAGCGCTGTCTGTATCTGCAGATGTTTCTGTGGTCACATGTCAGGCATGACTAGACACCTTAGTGCACAGAATGCTGTTAACCTTCCCACTAAAGTGGCACTTATTTATCTACTTGCAATTTCATGCTTTCAAACTGCTAGGTTGGCAGGAGCTGGGACAGAGACGGAAGCTCACTCTGTCATGCAACACTCAGGTCTCGAACTGCTGACCTGCCCACCTTCCAGTCATGTACCTGGGTATATTTCCTTTTATTGTATTTATATCTCCACTTTCCCCCATAAAACTCAATGGGACAAAAATTATTCTGATAAATCTGTGTAGGAAGCAATAAGAAGCTGGGGAAATGTCAGAGAAGGTCCTGTCCTCGCTTTATCTGTCTAAGCAGTGGCTCAAGTGGCTAAGACGCTGACTGGGAGGCAGAAGGTCAGCAGTTCGATTCTTGAGTACTGCAGGATGGAATGAGCTCCCGTCTTTGTCCCAGCTCCTGCCAACCTAGCAGTTCGAAAGCAAGAAATTGCAAGTAGATAAATAGGGACGACTTTTCGATGGGAAGGTAAACAGTGTTCTGTGTGCTCCAGTGTCTAGTCATGCCTGCCACATGACCAAGGAAACGTTTGCAGAAGCAGACAGCGCTGGCTCTTCGGTTTTGAAACAGAGATGAGCACTGAACCCTAGAGTTGGATACAACTGGCTTTGGAGCAAGGGAAACCTTTACCTTTACCTGTCCAATTGTACATCTAGTCCCTTTTGAATGCCCAGTGGACAGGAATTGACACAAAGTTTAATGAATGAGCCAACAGCAGAAATTCAATAATTTTTCCATTTATTTATTTATTACATTTATATCCCACCCATCTGGGACATTTATGCCCTCTGGGCAGCTTACAACATATTACAAAATCTTTACATTAAAGAAAGATTATACATAAAGACTAAACCAACTAAATAAATGATAAATATCAACAAAAAAAATGATGCCCCCCCATTAAAAACAAACAAACAAAACCCAACAATAAAGAACACATCTTAGCAACGAAGAAAGTCAACCAAAAACCTATTGTTCGGCTGTTGGAAGTATGTTCTTAAAATCCTCTTTAAAGAGGAATTATTTTAGTTTGTTTTTATAAATAGATAGAGATGGAGCCTGGTGCAGCTCAACCAGTAGAGAGTTCCACAAAGTTGGTGCTGCCACCGAGAAGGCTCTTATCCGAGTCACAGCCTTTCTTGCTAATCTTGGGGTCAACACCTGGAGCTACATTGTCTGAAAGGAACGGTTGATGCTGGGTGATGTTCTGAGGGGAAAACTTTCCGCTATGGAAGCCCAATGGAACACTGAATAGAGGTACGGCATTGAGATGAACAGACTCTGTGGACCATGCAGGGACGTTGCACAAAAATTCTTAAGTTTATTATAAACCACTGGAAAACCTCTTTCTCTGGATACTGAGGTGGCTGGGTTTTTCTGTCTTTGTACATACAGTAGAACCTCGGTTAAGAAATGGCTCGGTTAACATAAAAATCACATAATAAAATGAAATCCATAGAAAATAGTGGCTCAGTTTAGGGAATATTTTTCAGAACGGATTAATTGGTTTTCAATGCATTCCTATGGAAAACTGCATTTTGGTTAAAGTATTTTGGTTTTCAATCCATTCCTGTGGGAAATTCGGTTAAAGTAATTTTCACTATAAGAAACGTCCTGGAGAATGCATTAATTACATTAACCGAGGTTCCACTGTATAATGCTGTAGCAGGCTTGTCAGAATTCTGTTTTCAGGAGGAGGTTAGCCAAATACATGATGACTGCTATGCTGGGTAATATCTGCTGGCAGAATGGATCTGACAAGGGTCAGGACACTAGATGAACTAAGATACTTCAGAAATAGCCACAAAGCTAAGCCAGAACGAAAGCAGTTCTAATTTCCAACATCCCAAGGTGGGAGGGATTTGGATTCAACATATCTTCAGCTGTCCTAGCATTGACTAAGGTGGTCCTTGGCTATCTTGACCATAGTAAATACTGCTGCAGCTTGATTTGTGTTGTCTTTTATGGTCGTAATTAGTTTAGGAGATCGCACAAAGGCCCTAGATCCCTGGTGGCTAACCTTGGCACTCCAGCTGTTCTTGGACTACAATTACCAGAAGCCCAAGTCAGCACTCTTGCTGGGAATTGAAGTTTCAGAACTGCTCGAGTGCCATCACTGCCCTAGATTATTTCAATGTCAACATCCACACTGATCCTCAGTTCAGTGCAGTTTAATATACATCAATAGCCTTTGTTCCCTCCCTTCTTTTGATACCACAACTTGTTGATCCCTAGATCTCCTTATCTTTTATTCGGTGCAGAAGTGATCCAGTACTAAACTAGTATATTAATGCAATGCTAAGGTGAGCTAGCGTTACAATCAGTGGTTTGTTTTTAAAAAAATATTCAGGATGGCTAGGGGGAAGTCATGGAGGGTGGGTGTTCCTGTTGCCCGAAAACATCCCCTCCAAGCTTAATAAGTCAATGTAATTCCATTCAAAGGCATGCCCTCCCCTGTTCTTTTAGTAGAGAAAAACAAGCGATCAACAGGGGGGAAATCATCAAATTGTTTCAGCTTTGAAAAAAGTAGAAGCTTCTAGCAGCAGGGGAAACATTAGAATCAGAAGCAAAGAGGGCCATGCTGATTTGCATTAGCCTTTGCATTGTGTGATTATTGAAAATACTTTGATTTCACTCATGCTAACTGTGGAGCAAATCCTGAAGTATTTGTCAATGGAGTCACAGCCTTAGTAAAGCAAAGCAGGTGTAGACCTGCATCACAAAAGGCTGTGGAAAGCCCAGTGTGAACTGAATTAAGATCTCTAAAAGATCAAATGGATGTCCTAAATAGGTGAAGTGTCTCCCGGAGGAGGGAAGTTGTCGATGCATTGGCGAGTTTTCTTTATTCCGCGCGCCAGCTGCCCCGCCTCCTCTGCGCTCGTGCCATTCAGCCTGATTGGCTAAGGGGTGGTGCGGCGCGGAGGACGCTGGACCTTGTAGGGTTGTGGGGTGTTTTTTTTTTCACCTTTGTGGGGCAGTGGCCCCACTCTTGGCGACTGGACCCTTGTGGCGACCCTCACAGGATGGTAAGGTAAGTGTAGGCGGCTCGGTTCGGGATGGTTGGCCGGGTGTGGACGTGTATGCCGGACACACATGGCCCAACCCTCTTTTTATAGGTAAAGATTATATGATGGGATGATGAACTGCGTTTCTCCACATTGTTGGATTCAAAGTCCCATCAGCCCAAGCCATCAGAGTCTATGATGAGGAATGTGGGCACTGGAGAATGCCACCTCAGGAGAGGGATGGCATCTCTGTTAATGCCTTCTAGCATTTCTGTGAGGTAGGCGAGAGCCTTGTTAAGGCATAGGGGGTTGAGCAGTCTAACAAGGCAGTGTTGTCTGTCACTTGTCAATGATGTTAGGTTAGGACTAAGACTCACCAAAGCATCCTCTGTTGAATCCTTTGGGCAAGGTGAAAGCGGAGGGCACACATCATGGTCCGCCTAGCCAACGGGTGACGTGATGTCCAAATGGCTAAAAAAACTGCATGCAGATGGACTTGATTTCGCAGGTCCACTTGCATGTGTGGAATGTCATTGCGGAGATGTCTACCAATGCACATACTCCTCACTGAATAATGACTCCAAGGTATCCAAGGTAAGGAAAGGTAATTGTTGCTCTGGTTTCACAGGTGAGAAATTGAGGCCATGCTGTCCTGTTTCTGAGGACCACTGGACCACAGACCTACAAGACATGCTCCTTTCCAGGTGGAGAGTACCAAAGCAAAGTTCCTACTCCTTTCTACTTCCTTGGGAAGCTCTTTTACCACCTTCTGACTCCACAGAATGCAGCATCACATGCAGAATAGCTACGGGCCAAGAAGTTAAGTTCTTTGGGGATACTTTCTCATCCCACCCACCCTAGATTTTTTCCATGAAAAATGGGGAACATTTTCTCTCTGTGTGGTTTGCACTGACTTCTATTTTTGCAGCTGCTGTGTTACTGCTTTCTAGATTCATAGCAGGAACACTTAAAATGTTCTTGCTTTCATCTCTTGATTGTGGCTTCTGAGAGTCATCTGATTAGCCTCAGAGAAAAATAGAAAGCTGGAATGGATGGTCTTTTGGCCTCCTTAAGCAGGCAGCTCTTGATATTGTTTATTATATATAAATCATTGGGGATTGTAAGGAAATGTCTTCTTCTGCCTGTACTAAGGAATTCCTTGGCCCTCCAGATGTAAGAGCCAGATGTCCCATCATTCATGATATCCATCATGCTTAGCCCAAGACGGGGCTGATGGACGCTGCAATCTGGCCAAGTCTGGAGGGCTACATGTTCTTGAGGCTTAATTTAGTCTTGCACTGCTTTGTTTCTCCTTTAGATTTTGGGTTCTGAGTTGCCTTTCTAATTAGCTTCTTTACATGATCATCTTTAGTAAAGGTAAAGGTCTTCCTTGCTTGAAAGCCAGTTGTATCCGATTCTAGGTTGGCGGTGCCATACCTGTCAAGTTTTGGATTTGAGAATAAGGGAAATTTCCCCGGCCAAAATGAGAAACTTGACAGCTATGCTTATCCTATGCAGCCCTCCAGTGGTGGCATTAGGGCATTGCAGTCTGACTGATATGGGAGGATGGCGGGAAAGAGGGTAAAATATGGGAGTTTCCCGGCTAATATGGGATACTTGACAGCTATGGGTTTACAGCCAAAGAGCCAGTGCTATCTGCGTTTGTAGACATTTCCATGTTCATGTAACAGGCATGACTAGACACCAGAGTGCACAGAATGCTGTTACCTTTCCTGCTGAAGTGGTACCTATTCATCTACTTGCAATTTCTTGCTTTTGAACTGCTAAGTTGGCAGGAGCTGGGACAGACAATAGTTCACTCTGTCTTGCAGTACTTGGGTCCCGACCTGCTGACCTTCTGGTTGTCAAACTCAGCATCTTACTGAGCAACCATGGCCCCACCCATTGTCATCTTTACATGTCTTTAAAGGTTTCTGCTTGTTCCAGCTGATGATTGCTGGTCTTGAAAGAAGCCAGATGTGAAAAGAAATGCATACATGGGAAAGGCCTGTTCATTTTAGTGAGTCAAGATGAGAAAGGGTAGCTGAAAGAAGGAAGAAAGTGGAAGATGATCCTTATAGTACCTAATTTTTTCATGCAGTTCTTCTGAAAGGTCATCAGATAGAGTCCTGCAACTGACTCAAAGAGGTGGGTCATCCAGTTATTGGCTGTGTGGTTTGGAGATTGCAGGTGCCATAAGGAAAAGAGTGTGGATGGCTGATGGTTTTTCTATATATGGCCCTATTGAGGTGTCCTAGAATGAACATTGCAGAACTGCTGCACAATCTGAGTATTGTTTATTGGTGGTTAGGGATGCTGTATTTGTGTTCTTATAGAATGAGAATATGGCATCATCATCATCATCATCATCATCATCATCATCATCATCATCATCATCATCATCATTATCATTATCATTATTATTATTATTATTATTATTATTATTATTATTATTATTATTATTATTATTATTATTATTATTATTATTATTATTATTATTATTATTATTATTATTATTATTATTATTATTATTATTATTAATAATAATAATAATAATAATAATAATAATAATAATAATAATAATAATAATAATAATAATAATAATAATAATAATAATAATAATAATAATAATAATTCATTTATTCATTCATTCATTCATTCATTCATTCATGCATGCATTTGACTTGTATGCTGCCCACTCAGCACATGCCGACTCAGGGCAGCTTACAGCAAATCAAACTAAAATATCAAAATACCAAGTTACAAAATACCAAGTTACAAAATACCAAGTTACAACTACAAAATATCATATACAATACACATTTCGAGATGAAACACATTTCAAAGCAAACATCAGAGGGAGAGCAAAGACATTACAAGAAGCCTATACAGAATATCTTTGGTACATAAGAAACATTATTTATTTATTTATTGACATTTACATATGATTTATATTTAATAAAAGGGAGATATGGTCTCTCAGGTTTTTTTTTTCATTGCAATTCCAAGACCAAGGAGCCTAGCCACTTATTCTGCATGTACATGCTTTATATACCTCTTGGGATTGTTTTATTTTTAAGCTAAAGAATGTTAGTACCGTAATTTATAATTATACTCTGTGTAGTATAGTGGACAGAGTGACAGACTAGGTGGTTTGGGTTCGAAGCCCTGCTCAGCCATGGAAACTCAGTGGGGAAATGGAACCAATATAGCTACTCCTTATATATCTCACTTACTTTGAAATCTCTACTATGACTACGACTATGACTATTACTATGTGCCATCAAGTCAATTCTGACTTATGGTGATTCTTTCTAAGGTTTTCTAGGTAGTGTATACGCAGAGGTGGTTTGTTGTTCCCTTCTTTGGGGGGTTACCCTGGGATTGTGCCTGCAGTGGTTAAACTGCTGTCCTGCAACCAAAAGGTTGTGAGTTCGATCCTGACCAGGGATCAAGGTTGACTCGACCTTCTATCCTTCCGAGGTCAATAAAATAAGTACCCAGCATGTTGGGTGCAAAATTCTAATTAACTTGTGAACCACCCAGAGAGTGCACTAAATGCTATGGGGTGGTATATAAGTGAGTGCTTTGCTTTGCTATGACTGTTCTTGGATGCACAGTGAAAAATTGAACTCCTAGCTTCTGGCTCTATAGCCAGATACCTAACTCACTGAGTTATCTAGCTATCTGAAAACCCTGTTAGGATTACTAAAAGTCAATTCTGACTTAATGGCACAGAACAACCACAAAGTTATTTAAAATAGCCTGTGCTGAACTCTGCAATATTATTATTTGACACAAGCCTTTCCCAGTCTGCCGGGAGTTGGGATGAGAATGTGTTTGCTTGTAGGAGGGAGAGAGAAATAATATTGCCGCCTGGGAAATAAGTGGAAAAGAGTGAAAAGAGGAAAGGCTGAATGATAACTAAGGGATGGAATGAAGAGAGAGAACTGTTAGTGAGAAAGAATAGAAGGGTCAGAGTAGTTTGACGCCGCTATTACTGTCATGGCTCCACTTCATGGGAAACCTGGAGTTTGGGAAAGTACTTAGAATTGTCTGAAAGGAAGCTCTCCTGCAGTCAGATTGCTATAACTGGGGAATGTAGATAGCAGCCGAAGGACAGTGTGTTTTCATGTCAGAGATTAAAGGACAGTGTTGTGACAGGAAAGTTTTTGGATAAACAAGTAGTAGGGACAGTAGGTAAGAGAGTGAAGCTAGAACTAAGACCATGTGAGAAGGACCAAGTGCTATCAGTTGGGCTTAGCAGGTATCCCACCTGCCATACAAACCTCTCTGCCAATGCTGAAGGCCTTTTCGAGATGTGTTTTCTGTGTTTCCAAATATATTGCTCCAATCCCAAGAGCTGGCAACGGATAGGCTTTTTTAAAAGTAAATTTTGTAGTTCTCCAAGATGTATGCCAACACTGGACATGGTGATACAGGGGTGACCCACGTATGGCTTTATAAATGTTGCTGAACGACAACTTCCAGGATTCCTCATCTAAGGACCAATAGAGGTGCATACTTTTAGGAACAAGGGAGTGACCATCACTCATTGGTAGACTGCAAGAAGAACCATGTTCGGTCATCTTTAGGTGGGTTGTATGCATCTCAAGTAGTAGAGTTAGAGCAGATCTTCACGTGAGATTCTGAAGAGCTGTTGGTAAAACCAGAGGAGTGGCAGTTTTGGTCTGGGTGATTTTGGTGTTTGGGAATCAAGACAATGGAGGCGGCTGTAAGCTAGCCTAGCACATCTTTATTGCATGGAGTACAGCATGAACATGTGGTAATGGCGGACAAACAGCTCTTTATATACGGTGGCTATCCTATTGAATATGGCTCTTCGACAGGCATTGGCTGCTGTCCAAAGTGACGTCATCCTTGGTCACGCCTTTCTTGTCCAGGTGAGGTGAGCGCGGGAATCTTTCCCGCGCAGCTGAAGGCATTTGAGTAATGTGACCCATGAGAGCTGGGCGCTCGCTATTGCCCCCGGTGGCCACTAGCTTGCGTCCTCATACAGAAGGTTACAGTGTTACCTGTACCCATTTGTGTGGTTACAAATACATTCAATACACAACAGTGATCCAATGCTCTGACTTAGTAGAGTATCTTCACATGGCCATCATGAACCTGGAAGCTGATTTTGTGCATGTAAAACGTGTAGAATATGACTCTATTACTTTCTATTTTGTTCTCCAAAATAATTGTTTTTACTATTTTCAGTCTCTGTGCAAACTACTACTACTACTACTACTACTACTACTACTACTACTACTACTGGTGGTGGTGGTGGTGGTGGTAGTAGTAGTAGTAGTAGTAGTAGTAGTAGTAGTAGTAGTAGTAGTAGTAGTGGGGGGGGGGAGAACTGTAAAGTTGGCTCTGACTTATGATGACCCTTTTCAGGGTTTTCTTGGTAGAGCACACACATAAGTGGTTTCCCATTCCCTTCTGCTGGTGTCGCATCTTAGGACTGTGCAGCTTGCCCAGGGCAATACAGGATGGTTCACCTCCCTGAAGAAACAGTGAGGAATAGAACTCCCAACCTTTGGCTCCACAGCCAAATATCTAAAACACTGAGTTATCTTGTTGCCAAATAATAAACACCGTTATATTACATTCTTAGTGTATAAACATGCCTTGCCTCCCATAGAATGGAAGACGGTATTGTGCTGCAAGAACTATATACTGTATTGTACAGAGAGAAATAAGTGAGAGAAGGGAGGCTTTTGTGAATCCAAGGTCAGCCTTTTCTTACTTTTTTCCATGATCTTTGCTCTGGACTTGCCTGCTTCTGATCAGGCTTTACTGAGTTTGAGTCATTCAGTTATATATTTTAATTGGGTGCATTTGAAATATTTTGATCAGACATAATACAGAGAAATACACTGGCTCCTGCAGGTTTGCCCTTTTCTGCATAAAGTCTCATCCAGAACTGTGACTTTCCAGAAACAAAGGAGAAATGCTTTCTCTGGGTCTGGCTAATTCTTAACTTTGCCGAGTGTCACAATTGTACCTCCAGTTTCAAACGAAGGAAAGTCTGCTGCAGCTGTTGCCAGATGTTTGCTAAACAAAGTGCTCTATACTGTAATCTAAAAACCAGGTGGTGGCCGCAACAATTAAGAGACCGTGAGATTGTACTTTCCATAGTAAAAAGAATGTATAGGAATCTAACACACTGAACGGCTATCAGCTAACTGCCCCGGGGTATTACTTTCTGCCCTGGTAGGCAGAAATGCGTCAGTCAAGACATTTTATTGCTTTTGTTATTACTTATAATTTTATTTGGTTTATTCTTTATGTTTATTGTTATTGTAAAGATTTTTTAAATTTGTTGTAAGCCACCCATAGTGGGAGAATATCCCATATGGGCAGGATATAAATGCAATATACAGTACAGTATAAATAAAATCTTAACATTGAAGGCTCTGGGCTATTTGGTTTGATAACAGTATTTCTTGCACTGGTCAAAACAAGATTTATTCTCATTCAATGTGGAACAGTCAGGAAAACACACTAACCCCTCAGTGTAGGATGGGCAGTTGTGGTCATCTATGTATCCCATGAAAAAAAAATGTCAGCATAAATTGACAATTCCATTTCAGAATTGCTTGGAGGGCCTCGGGAGCTTTGTCCTGTGGCTTTCTCTTGGTCAGTGCAAGCGTGGAACTAAGGCCACCACTGCTCCTTCATGATCTTGTTTTCATTTATTTATTTATTTACCCGCCTTTGGGGAATGTGGTGGCTTAGGGACTGCAATGGCTCAAGTGGCTAAGACGCTGACTGGGAGGCGGAGGCTCAGCATTGAGTTGGAAGGGGCCTTTTAGGCCATCGAGTCCAACCCCTTGCTCAATGACAGCAAGACTTGCTGAGGGAAATAATAAAGCCAGGAAAGGTAGAAAGCAGCAGGAAGGCTTGATGTGAGGCTGATTGATTCAGTAAAGAAAGCGGCAGCTTTTAGTTTGCAAGATCTGAGCAGGGCTGATATTAACACTGACTGGGAGGTGGAAGGTCAGCAGTTCGATCCCCGAGTACTGCAGGACAGAATGAGTTCCCGTCTTTGTCCTAGCTCCTGCCAAACTAGCAGTTCGAAAGCAAGACATTGCAAGTAGATAAATAGGGACTTCGGTGGGAAAGGTAAACAGCGTTCCGTGCGCTCCAGTGTCTAGTCATGCCTGCCACATGATCACAGAAATGTCTGCAGAAGCAGTCAGTGCTGGCTCTTCGGCTTTGAAACAGAGATGAGCACTGAACCCTAGAGTCAGATACGACTGGCTTTTGAGCAAGTGAAACTTTTACCTTTTACTAGTGGTTAAGACACTGAACTTGATGACAAGAAGGTCAGCAGGTCAGCAGTTTGAGACCTGCAGCTCGCCTTGTTAGCTATAAGGTCGGCAAATCGGCAGTTAAGACCCAAGTACTGCATGACAGAGCTCCCATCTCTGTCCCAGCTTCTGCCAACCTAGCAGTTTGAAAGCAAGAAATTGCGAGTACCATATATACTTGAGTATAAGCTGAGTTTTTAGCCCCAAAAATGAGCCCCCAAAAGGCGATATGGCTTATACTCAGGTCAATGACCACAAGGGTCCCCAAACCTCATTGGATTGAGATGTGCTAACAATTAATTTAATTTCATGTATTTTGAGTATTGAAACTCACTAGCAGCTGTTGCATTTCCCACCCTCGGCTTCTACTCGGGTCAATCTATTTTCCTGGGTTTTCAGGTCAAAATTGGGTACCTTGGCTTATATTTGGGTTGGCTTATAATCGAGTATATATGGGTAGATAAATAGGTACTGCTTTGGTGGGAAGGTAAACAGTGTTCTGTGTACTCCAGTGTCTAATCATGCCTGCTACATGTCCACAAAAACATCTGTAAACGCAGACAGCACTGGCTCTTTGAACCCTAGAGTAAGGGGCTGCAGTGGCTCAGTGGTTAAGAAGCTCACGTTGTTAGCTGGAAGGCTGGCAAGTCAGCAGTTTAAGACCCAGCTACTGCAGTGGTGGACATCAGCAGGTTCGCACCAGTTCACCAGAACCAGTAGCAGAAATTCTGACTGGCCCTGCCCATCCAAGTTTTGAAATAAAGTACTGTAGTCCTAATTCAGGTGCAATGCAGGGCTTTTCCCCTGGCCACGCCCACCATACCACTTCCACAGAGTAGGAAGTAAAAAAAATTGAATCCCACCACTGGGCAAGCATGACTAGATCAACCCACCCAGTCACATGGCCATGCCACAGAGTAGGCCATGCCCACAAAGTATGCCACGCCTACAGTGTGTTAGTAAAAAAAAATTGAGCCCACCACTGGGCTACTGCATGACAGGTTGAGCTCCCGGCTCTGTCCCGGCTCTTGGGGACACGAAAGAAGCCTCATTTGGGCGTTCCCTGAGCGGAGTTTCTTCCACAAAAACCCTTTCGATCCAGAATAATATCTGACACGAAATTATAATCCTAGAGTTGGATACAACTAGCTTCCGAGCAAGGGTGACCTTTACTTTCACCTTAGGTAAAGGTAAAGGTTTCCTTTGCTCGAAAGCCAGTCGTATCTGACTCTAGGATTCAGTGCTCATCTCTGTTTCAAAGCCAAAGTGCCAGCACTGTCTGCTTCTGCAGACGTTTCCGTGGTCATGTGGCAGGCATGCCTAGACACCAGAGTGCATGGAATGCTGTTTACCTTCCCACCAAATTGGTCTCTATTTATCTACTTGCAATTTCTTGCTTTCAAACTGCAAGGTTTACCTTACTTGCCTCAATGCGAGCACCACTCAGGGTGGCTTACACAATATATATAAAAAATACCCCTTGTAATACAGGTATGTGTAGATATAGATATAGATACAGTGGTACCTCATGCAACAATTTTAATCCGTTCCGCAGGGCTCGTTGTTGTACGAAACAATTGTTATACGATGCATGCATTGTATAGCAATTTTCCCTATGGTTTTTCCCATTAAAAAAACTGTTGTATGATTTTTTTCCATAAGGAAAACTGTTATGCGGGATACCATCCCCCCTCCCCCCCAAAAAACACCACCACCACCAAACTAATTGTTATGTGATTTTGTTGCTATACGGGGTGATTGTTGTATGAGGTTCCACTGTATATAGATATATAGATATAGATATAGATACAGTGGTACCTCATACAACAATTTTAATTCGTTCCACGAGGCTCATTGTTGTACGAAACAATTGCTATACGATGCATGCATTGTATAGCAATTTTCCCTATGGTTTTTCCCATTAAAAAAAACTGTTGTACGATTTTTTTCCATAAAGAAAACTGTTATGTGGGATACCATTCCCCCCCCCAAAAAAAACAACTAATTGTTATGTGATTTTGTTGCTATAAGGGGTGATTGTTGTATGAGGTTCCACTGTATATAGATATATAGATATAGATATACAGTGGTACCTCGCCTAAAGAGCATAATGCGTTCCACGGGATTGCTCTTTAAGCAAGTTTGCTCTTTAAGTGAAACACCATAGCAAGTGACCAATTGTGACTTCTGGCGGTGTGTATAGTGTTTGTGAACCCCGATTTAGTTGTTAAGTGAGTATTTGGTTGGTTTTAGTTGTTAAGTGAGGCGACCATTCAGAGAAAATTCTGCTCTTCAAGCGAGTTAGTCTCTAAGCAATGCACTCTTTATGTGAGGTGTGTGTGTGTGTGTGTGTGTGTGTGTGTGTGTGTGTGTGTGTATATACACACACACATATATATATACACACACACAGAGAGAGAGACACTGTATAGACAGATAGATATAGACAGATAGATATAGATATAAAGATAAGAATAAAAAATTCAGTGATCACCAATAATATTCTTGCAAGCTTTAATTCTTGCCACCTTAGCTTCCCAGCTCTTCCGAGGCTGCTGTGCCAGGGGGGATGGCGGTGGCGGGAGGCCTTAGGACCTCGCGGAACGCAGACACCCTAGCCCTGGATTCCAGGCTGGCTTGCCTTGGTGACGTCAGCCAGAAGCCCTGTCTCTCCCCCTCCCTCCCTCCTCCCTCCCTCTCCCCCCCCCCTTTCTCTTTTCTGCATGTGTGGATGTGAGTGTGTGAGTCTCTCTCTTCCCCCCTCTTCCCCCTCCCTTCCCAAGCTTTGTAACATTAAAGTGAAAATGCTCCTTTCTGTGCCTCCTCGTGCTGGAATCGCCACTTTTGGCTACAACAAGAGCAACAAGAAGGTAATGAGAATCCAAATACTCGCCGCCCCCCCCCCCCCCCACTTCACCCTTTGGCTTCCTATTCCCGAGATCTTGCAAACGTCCTTGGGTTAGAGAGGGAGGAGAAGTGGGGGGGGGGAGGGAGAGGGAGAGGGGGAAAGAGACCTCCCCCCCCCACTTTCTCGCAGTATCCCAGCTGGGGTGGGGTGGGGGGGGGAAGGGGGGGGGGACAAAATCCTGAGCTTTAATTGGGAGCGATTGACTGGTTTGGAAACATGGGGGTTCTTCTCGACAGAGGAAACCACCTTCCGCGGCTGGGCTGATCTTGGCCTCCCTTCCTTTCCCTTCGTGATCGACTTCCCCGCTTCCCCAAAACAAAAATTTAAAATTAAAAGCCCCATTCGCAGACCTCCAAACCCCCTTGCCAAGGGGGCCAGCGCGTTCCCAAGGGCGAGTGAGGGGGGGGAAAGGGGGGGGAGAAGAGGGAGCAAATAAAAATAAAATCAATGCATGGGCAGGCAGCGAAATCAGTGCACTTTTGTGACCCTCGGATTTTGTGGGTTCTTCTTTGTGCCTCTTTGTGGGGGTCAAAAGGAGAGAGAGAGAGAGAGAGAGACTGGGGTCTCCAGGAAGGAGGGGAGGTCTGTGGTTATGGAGAAGGGGAGGCGAGGCAGCTCCGATTGTAGGCTGGGTTGGCGGAGCGGGGATTCGAGCCAGGATCAGAGCAAGGCCTGGTTTTCTTTAAACGCCTCTCCTAAACCTTGCGGGCGACGGCGGGGAGACTTCAGAGCTGGCCCCTGTGACGGGAAAGGAGGGGGGGGCTCCTCTCGAGGGGGGGGGGTAGGGTTCCCAGGAGGTGGTTTCGGAGGGCAAACACGTGTTCCCAGGAACCATGTGCCATCAAAGAGGCTCCCCTCCTTCCCATTCCCCCCAGTCCCAGAGATGCAAAGGCTCTGCGTGCTTGGGAAGATGGGGCATGTTGCTTATAGGAGGATGCCATGGAGGGGAGTGGGTGGGGGGGGGGGTGGGATGGGGTAATTATACCCCCCCCTCCCATCACCCCCTCTTCCTTAGTCCTGTCACTAGGAGGATCCTGAAAGGCCTCGCCTGTTTTGGAAAATACAGGACAGGTTGGCCAGCAGGGCTGCTTTTGCGTCCTTGCTTGCTTGGCAAAGGCTGGGGAGTGGGTTGGCTTCCCCTCTGCCAAGAAGGTCTGGGCTATAGGGCAACATCACAGAGTTTTTGGGGTTTTTTTTTTTAGGGGAGGAGAAAAAGCCCAATTCTATCTCCAGGAGAAGGTGGCAGAGTGGCATAAGAATGGAGGAAGCTTGAGAGTTCAGGATTGGGAATCCAGACTTAACTGGCATTTTAAAACATCTTATCACTTGCTGTTGAATCACTGTGTGACCTTGTATGCATATGTTGCAGAGCATAAAGCAGGGAGGATACCTTGCTTTCTCCCCCCCCCTGTCTTTTTTTTGGGGGGCTGGCAGTGTGTCCTCTCTCCTGAGCTGAAGGTTCTGCAATGAATGTGCATATTGCAGCCACTGTAGCAATAAGGCCTGATGGCAACCTGAGGGAGAGACTGAAGGCCATGTTTATGTTATGAATGGGTGTTTCTCTGTATTAGGGATGGATAGGGGTGGCACTTGAAGGGTATAGGACTGTCAAAATCTCCCTGTGCCTTCCTTTCAACCTCTCGCTCAACGTGCAGTGACATTTTCTCATTCTTGCCATGGGTTGGGAGAAAATGTGTGAACAGGTTTTTTTGTTGTTCAGTCGATTCCGACCCTTTGCGACTCCTTGGACCATTGCCCACCAGGCACCTCTGTCTAAACTCGTCAAGGGTTGGCAGTAAGGTACTGTACTTGTGGTGGTATGGAATTCTTATCCCCAAAGCCCACTTAAGGACAAATTGCTAGCAATGCAGGGGTGCTTCATGTCATCTTTTGTTTCAAAAGAAAACTTGCTGCTACTTTTCTCCATGCAAGGCATGTGGCATGTATGCCTGTACATAGATCATTTCTTCCTTCCTTATGCACCCAACTTTCCATGTGTGTATACTGTTCTGGGTTTGTTTTGAAGTATTTCTTCTTTAAAAATTAGGTTGGCGCATCTCTGGGTCATTTTGAATAGACTGGTGTTTTGTTTCATGGGTTTGGTGTTGTTCATACATACCGATATTATAGCAGGTACCTTTTCAGTGGGAAGCAGGGCAAAAAGGTGTCTCCTTGTCTTTGTACACACAAGAGTGCATCAGTGAGCAAGTGCAAATCTGACATACAAACTTATTTCAGTGTTTGAAATGGTAGCTGTGTTAGTCTGTGCAAGCATATCTGAGATTAAACAAAACAGAACAGCAAAAAAAGACAAAAAATGTTGTGGCACCTTACAGACTAACC